>CM041208.1:26268602-28768602 GCA_023065735.1 Coffea humblotiana | reverse complement strand
GAGCGAACTCTGTGGAGAATGGGTGGACTCGCCTTTTCCTTGAGTTCAAATTCAAGATGTTTGAGTAGATCTAGTTACCTTTATTATCTAGCTATAATATGAAACAATAAATATGTGTTTCCTTCTTATTTCATGTGTTGTATTTTTTTTTGAAAATATAAGATTAATTAAAAAAAGTAAATAAATACAAAGGATGGTAGGTAAGATTAAGTAGGAAAAGTATCTATATCTATATGTACTGCAGAAGGAGTTTTTAGCAGAGATCTTCTCAATGGCTTCCAAACTTCTCATTCTTTTTTCTAGATTTTTGTATTTATTTTAATACATAAAAAGTAATGGGTTATAACCAACCCTATCACCAATCAAATTTAAAATTTAAAACATTCCCACTATCTACTTCATAAATCGTTTATAATTTGTTATTTATACTTTAAATCCTTTTTACTCCTTAATTAAAGACAAATGCTCATTCGTATGCTATTTTAATACAATGTTACATTTTTATAATTAAGAAATATTTGTCACCACACTAACCCTATAACCACCTCTACAAATGAGTTTTGCAAATTACAATCACGTTTCAAAAAAATCACAAATGTGCAGCTAAATGTAAAGTTAAGGGGGTAAAGTGCAGCTAAATGTAAAGTTAAGGGGTTTAGTATATTTAATCCTAAAAAAAATCCCAAGAACGGAACAAGTAGTGGGTTATAAATTTTTGAATTTATTTTAATACATAAAAATTAGTGAGTTATAACCAACCCTATCACCAGTCAAATTTAAAATTTAAAACTTTTCCATAATCTACTTCATAAACCGTTTATAATTTGTTATTTATACTTTAAATTCTTTTTACTCCTTAATTAAAGACAAATGCTCATTCACATGCTATTTTAATACAATTTTAATTCGGAAGCATACAACATGATCAAGAAACAGCAAAACCAATTAGGACTAGATTTTGACAAAAAAAAAAAAAGGTCTAGATGCCACTGGCAAGTTGCCGTAACTTGCGATGCCAATTAGGACTATTTAGCGCTTTTTTTTTGCATGGAGTTAGGACACTATAAAACTTATTTAGACAAACTTTGCTTCATCAGTGATTTGAGTATCAAGTTATTGAATATACTATAAATCCTATAATATCAGTCTGCTATAAAAAATAATATTTTACTAGCATATGGTATTGGCGTACAAAATTTCAGCGGTAAATCAAATGCTTTTACTTATACTCTATATAATTTGAATAGTTTTTTAGCGAATATAACCATACTATGTAGGATCATCACTTTGTTCAATTGGAGCTAGCAAATTGTATATCACTCACAATTTAGATTGTACTCGATACCTGCGCAGTTTGTGAGTTCCATCAGCAACACTACATCAAACTTTTAATGTTGTTTCATACTCTTATCAACATGTATTTCAAAAAATTGTAGGTTTGAAAATAATACATGTACTTGAAAGTTAGTTACGTGGCTGAGGTTAAACAATTTACAACATTACAAGCATTGTTGATAGCAAATTCAAAAAGAATATGGATATCCGAATATACAATCATGCATACGGTAAATTTACTCTATTTAATTTAATTACTGCACAAATTTTTTAAATTTATAATCATAACCTATACCTTCTTTCATTCTTACTAGATTAAATATTTTCGAATACTTGCTTACATTCAGAGCATTAATATAGAAAACATGTTCTATGAGTTATGCAAAAATTGCGGACAACTATGTGAAGGTCATTTTTCAAAAACAATGTGTATGAATTGTAATGACGTGGTTGACACTGTTGTTAGGTAATTAATTTCATGTACATTTAATTTCAACAAATTTTTCTGTATTGTATATAACATTTTTGAATAAAAGGTAATTTTTGAATAATATACACATTCTATCATATTTCAAACTATTGTTAGACAAATATTATATTTTAATTGTGTTGGTATAATTTTTTAATCTTCTTTAATTCACCTTTTTATTTTCATTTTTTTAATAATGTCAGCACCGTGCGTAGCACGGGTATTCACACTAGTATAAATGTAAGCGAGACTTATAATTATTAATATTTGTATATATATGGTAGGTTAGCAAGTGAATACTGATTGTGTTAACAGGTGCCTGGGAGCACCAATTAAAAAAACCCAACATTATTTTCACTTATCTTTCTTGTTAAACAATAAATGTGTTCTCTTCTTTAAACATTCTACCTCGAAAGAATTGATTCGTTTTTCTTGAAAATTTAAGAAACCAAGAAGACAGTTAAATTTGACACACAGTTAATGTAACTTATAATTGACATTTTGAAATCTTCTAATGTTCTTTATAGCCTTTATTTATTTTTTTACGGTTAGTTCTCAAAGCCTGTTATAGTTGCTTTACTACCTATACTCTTTTATGCAAGTGTTTTTTTTCCCCCTTGGGATGGAATATAGAGGAAAAGGTCATGCTGCACTTCAATTTTACGGCACATGATTGAAAAGCTTTTTTTTTTTTTCCCTCCTATAGGAGGGGAAGGGTGGGATATTGGGCTTTAAGAAGTGGGGATGCGACGTGGGATTAAAATTCAGAACTTCTACCTTTTGAAGTCTGAACTTAAGTTTTTAGAGTAAAGCTTTCTTAGCCACGTGATTGAAAAGCTCTATTGAATAACTTTTTGGGTACATAAATGAAAAGTTTTATCGAACGTGTTTGGATAGCAAATTATTAAAACAAAATTATCTGTTTGCATTATAAATATATATTTTAATCACTTTTTTTATCTCACGTATATTACATTAGAAAAGTTTTACAGTAATTTTTTAAAAAAATTATCCCAAACAACTCCCTGTACAAATATACTCAAACAATTGCAAAAAGGAAGCATTTGTTCGTTAAAGCCTGAACTGAAGGTCACAGATGAGAGGCCTATACATATACGTGTCCGGCATCCTCGACGGCCATTACTCCAACCTTGCGAAATTGGAGATCTAAATAAAATAGTAATAAATAAATAAAGCATAGAAGACATTCCAATTTTTTTTCATCACTTTCAACTGATAGAAGACGGTTACAGACGCTTCTTTCTTTGGGGAAAACAAATAATGGAATCAAGACTCCCGGACTCTCTGCAAAATTAAGCAAAGAAAAAAGAATCTGGATTTTGCTGTTACGAATCTGACTCACATAAACTGAAAAGAAAAAAAAGAGAAAATACAGCTAATGCTGGTGACCAAAAGCATGTTAAGATAAGATAAAGAGGGTTTCTCAGAGAATTCCAAGTGTTCCACTTGGAGATAAGATTCCATCTTCAGCATTTGTCTGAAGATTACATGCAGGATCTAGCATCGGGGAAGATCAGCTGGAGGCGGCTCTACGGTCTGCAATTCTCCTATTCCATTTTCAACCAGGAATGACATAGCCAATCCCCAAGTCAAATGGGCATCTATGTGACAGTGAAATAGCCAAACACCTGTTTTTTTTTTTTTATTATTCAAATTGAAGATACTTCTCTCAGTCAAACATGTAATGAGAAATTGATCCTTTTGTGCAAAACATGTTTAAGAACGAAGATACTACCTGGATTATCAGCCACAAAACGAATTACTGCCCATCCACCCACTGGGACATCAATTGTATTCCTGGCAGGGGGATCAACTAAGTTAAATCTTGCAGGATCCGTCCGAGGATTGAAGTTTCCAAAGCCCTGTCCCACGACAAAGAAATGGTACCCATGAAGATGAATAGGGTGGTCCTCCGTCGAGAATATGCCAGTATCTTGTAACACAATTTGTACAGTAGAACCATATTTCAGCTTGTACAGCTTTGTACCAAACCGAGGTTGCCACAGTGAGCGCGGTACATTGCCTGTGTAATTGAATTGCAACGGTGGAACCGGAGGGAAGTCGGTGGTGAAGATTCCAGGTATGTTGTTATAATAGGCTTGGAGTAAGGAAGTCCTCCTAGGGAGCACGAACGATACATTGTTCATGCTGGCTGCGAATCTTGTATTGTTTGGTCCTTGACATCTAGGTCCAGGATTGCAGTTTACAAAGCCTAATCCCACAGTGAAAAATAGGCTGTGATCAATCTTTGTGGGAACTTTAGCAGCCTCGGAAGGGATGCTCCTTAATCCGTTTTCAAATGCAGTCGCAGTGGCCGTATCGTTGAAGGCTGGGAGTCGAGGCAACAGAGGTCTTGAGGTGGAGGACGATCCTCCTCTGGCTGTGTTGTATTCAAGAATAGCAGTGGTGGTGGTGTTGTCAAATGGGGCGCCTCGTGCTGATGCATAAGCACGCGCAGCCATGTAGTACCTTGCTGGCTGTTGATTGGCGGTAAGAAGGACATCCGTCGTCTGCCCTGGCCCTAGCATGATGACTCTGGTTGCAAAAGGCTTGTGGTAAATTGCATCGGCTCCGACAACCGTTAGCTGGTGTTTGGCAATGGTGAAGAAGAGTTGTTGATTGAGTGCAGCATTGATGACTCTGAGAAGAACTCTATCCCCAGAGTTCACCGAGACTTTGAAAGTACCTGTATCATATAATTTGAGGTCAAGGCATTTATTTATTCAAGTGCTCAGCTTTCTTTTCTACAAAAGGCGGATTCTTGGTACGAAGAAGTAGCAACCTTTACTGGAGCATCTATATAGGTCACCAGGTTGACCATTGATGGTATAAGCATCAGAAACGTTTGGAGCAGCCCCAGTGAAAAGAGCTTGTCTTAAAACACTGATGATGTCTCTGTCCCACCATTCTCCTGTTGAATTTTACCATTTTACGTTAATTAAACTTGGTGAAAACAACACAGGCTATCAAACTTACAGAGGGAACTGAAAGAATTACCCAGAATAATAGGGACTTCATGCCTGGGCTTGGGAAAAGGATATGGGGATCCCAGTTTAGGAAGGATGACAAGGGCTCCATAGACAGTAGCTCTGAGCCATTTGCTGTGAGCGTGCCACCACAACGTGCCCTCTTGATCTTCAATGGTGAATCGGTATGTGTAAGTTGCTCCTGGCTGGATTGGGCACTGGGTAACATATTCTGGACCATCTGCCCACGGCGTTCGCATTTGGCGAATCCCATGCCTGATGAAGAATACAGCAGATATAAAATAGAAGTATTGTTAATTGTTATACTCCTACTAGTATTTGTTTTCCAGTTTCTGTATCAAAGTAGTACAACGTTATCGAGGATTTTGGTATTAGTATTTTACAGTGGTCTTATTCAAAATAAAATTACCAGTGGAGAGTGACATTGTAACGAGCTCTATTTAGGGCTTTGATAACGAGAGTATCTCCATTTCGTACGGTCAGAGTTGGTCCTGGGAATTTCTTATTTACTGTAATTATGTTATGAGTTCTGCACAGCCTCTTCACTGGCTTTGCGTCAACCTGTTTCACCAATGCATGAATTATGATAGGAAAAAAAAAAAAATTTCTCTTTTTAAAAGAACAGAAGACGAAAGGCTTGGATGAGAAAGGTAAAAACTAGAAACTAAAATGTAGAAGGCAAAGACGTACAACAAAGTCATGGTAGTGAGTTTCTGCATTTGCAGATGAAATTGCAAAGCCAAGTAAGGCTAGAATGACTAGGAATAGGGCATTGGACCATGGCTTCATCACACCACTACTTTGACCCTGCATTGCTGCTGTAAATTGTAATGACCTTTCTTGGCTTAACGAGAAAGGAAGTTGTGAAAACTTTGTAATGTTGCTTGATTAGACTGCATGACGGAAGAGCTATTTATAGTACATCGAAGAGGGAAACGAAATGAAAGCGAAAACTTGATGGACAAATATTTTAAGGGTGAGAAGGAAAAAGGTGTAGGGTTCATTGGGTAGATTAGGTTGGGAGTCAGCAGAGCCCTGAAAGATAATACTATCAGGCAACTTAGTCCAACCACAAGAAGGATTGGGTGCACCCACTAGGCTAGAATTCTGGAATGTTGGACTGTTAAACTACTTCTGATTCGGCACTTGATCAACTCCCTGTCTCCATAAAAAGATAGTACTTATTAGTTATCAACGGTCTCGTGCGGCTTCACGATATGCTCTACGGAGAAAATAAGGAGGCTTTGGCTCTCAAAAATGCGCATATTTCCCTCTGGTGGCCTTATTTGACTAATTGTCTCAGTAGGTACCGACTCTTGATTTTGTAACGTTTCCGCAGAAGTTAGAACTCGAGTTCGAGACATAAAATGGTATAAAATGTGAAAAATAACAATGTCCGTCTCTTGAAATATTACGTACTAGTATGATTTCTTGAATTAGGAACAAGACATTACTGTATTATGCATACGTTGTATGTATCAACATACATCAGCCATCCCACTATTTACTTAATCATCAACAGTTGTTTGGATTTCTCTAGAATTAAAATAACCATTGGATTAGTGCATGTCGTCGAGGGATTGAGTTACATTCAGGGATTTGGTCTTTCCTCGCTCGGGTTTCCCCTATGAGCAGAAAAACTCTGGTTTTGTTCAAATATAAATTTCATACTCTTGAAGTAGGTGAATTACAATCACTGTGAAATAGACAAATGTCCGGATTTCCTCCTGCATCATTGCCTCCTCCTCGACATTTTCTGCTGTCCACCATAACCTTTCTGACCTCACATAATAGCAACTCCCTGGACCAAGTGCAGAGTCAATGTGCAGCATAAACTGAACAAATGGAAAGGACTCTACACTATACAGCTTCAGCAAAATACAAGTAGAGCTCGAAGCCGGCCAGCTGCCCAGGGTAACAGAGCATATCCCGTCTTAGTAGTACTAATTGGTAGACAGCTCATTGTGCTTAGTTCTGGGTTCAGTATAGAATGGTCAACACGATTGAATTTTGTCAGGGTTAGTTATAAACTACTTAATCTCAGTTTCAATCGTAGAAAGGAAGTCAGCAAAAAGTAAAGAAACTAAGAAAATAGCAAACATGACCCCTTAATGAAGGCAGACATCTTTGATCAATCTGATGTAAACTACAAGCATAGCAGCGGTCAAGTTATCGTCAGTTCTTGTTTTGCACAGCATTCTCCGGCAAATCTGCCTGGATTGTGGAGGATAGACATTTGACAGATAATTTCGCACCAACATTTGTCAAACACTGATTCCTAATGCTAAATACCTTTTGATACTGAGGAAGACATCTTCCGACCGCTTCAAATAACCAAATGGTGCCTCTTGTTAACTCATGATCAAACAAACCAGAAATACGATGTTATTAACGCTCAGTTCTACGTAGTTTCATTTCCGTTGCTTGGCAAAGATATTTCCAGGCTGCAATTTTTCCGCGAGCAAGTATATACAGATAGTAATTGAAATTCCATAATCTATAGGGATAAGGATTCCGAAAGAAAATTCTTAATTTGATCGAATCCGCAACACTGATGAATGCATAAGCAAGTTTATAGATCCCTCCGTGCCTGATGTTCCCGAGCCTATCCTATCCCCTGAATATCAAGTAGTTGAACATTTATTTCAACACACGATGACTGTAACATGAATTCTTTCAGCTGCCTGTGTTTTGGCAGTCCACACTTGCACGGTAGGGAGAAGGGAAGAGAAGATGAGGTGAAGAAGTTCAATAAAGGAAGATTATGTGCTCCACAACTTGAATTATCCTACTTTCTAACCTTTTGCATTTTATGGAGCTGCAATAGTAGTAGAGAGTCGTGGTTTATGTACAAGTCAATTTGAATTTACAGCTTATTCAAAATATCAAGAAACTCTACTTGCATCGAGAGAGGATTTTCAGAATCCAAGGAATGCCTCACTCCAGAAAATAACTAAAATAAGTAGAGATTCATAAAACAAAGGAGCAAATGGAGGAACTAGATTTAGTCTTTCAGTGAATACTTCTTCCCTGTGAATGCTTGGAATTTTACTTCAGCCTTCGGAACAGAATCTTCATTGTTCTCCTTTGAGGCAGCCTATAGTAATAACAATGTCAAGCCAATATAATCAGATGAAATATTCAATTACATGCAAGGCACACATCCTGTATTCAGTTAGATTGAAAGAAATACTTTTTCATGCATCATAGAATAAAGAAAAGTACATAAGTTAGACAGATGAAATTTACTTTTTGTTTTCCATTTGAAGAATTTTCCACATTTGAACCAAAAACAAGTTTCCCTGAAAACCGGCGTGAGGTAGAAGCAGATGAAGTTAGAACATTTGTCCCGCCGGTATCCTCTTTATGCTGCTGTTTGGGCACAGGAGAGAAAGTTGATGGAGGTGACTGCAATGCAGGTCTTCCATCCAAGCGTCTTGATGAACCACTAAATGGGTTGAACTTCGGTATTTTCTTGGCTGGCTCTTCATCCACTAACGGATGCATTTTTCAACATTTGTCAGAAAACATAACTTCCAATATCATGGGAAAAAGTAAATTCTATGCTCAGAAAATTAACTCAATCAGAAATAGACCTTCTGGCGGCACCTTGTTAGACAGGGAAGGCTTTTCTGGCTTTTCCGGTTCTTTATAATCCAAAGGAGGGGCAAAATCAACTTCACAGTCAGTTTCAATAATGCTAATTGCTGCGGAGGGCTTTGTTTCTACTATGTCGATGTAAAACTTCTTATTGTTATATGGAACCATGATGGTATCACCAGTTGTTAAACAAGAGTAGTTCCTTAAAGTTGTCTCCAAGCTTCAAACAAAAGACAGACTTTAATAAATCCCATATCAACTTTAAAAAATGACAGGCCAAACTGAGCAGGAAAGCAGTAAGACTAACATTGCTTTCGGATTGGATACACCTAAGAAGTCTGTGGTGTGAGGCTGCAACTTCACATATGTTCCCTTAGTCAAACCGGCATTCTTGATGTGCACAATGTCCCCCTCTTGCAGAAGCATGTTTTCCATCATCTACAATTATAGGTAGCCAAAATAATATTCAGAAGGAAAAAAAGAAAGTCAGCTTAAACCTGTAGAAGTTCAATACATCAAAGCTAATACCCAATAAGGTATGTATACAAGGCCTTCATCTGCAACGAATTCTAGCACCCCGCAGTGAGAAACTCTACCAGCAGAGGGGTTACTCAGTTCAAATAACATAGGATATTCAATCTGTAGGTAAGCTGCAGTTAGAACGAAAAGGCAACGAATGATTTTTCAGTCATTGATGGAGGCATTTTGACCAATAGCAAATTAAGGAAATAACTGGCACAAGAATGCACAGGAGAGAAGACGTATTAGGAAAGAGTAATTTGACATACCAAGACGATCAAGAGCTGAAGGAGGCATTATAACTGAAGGGATGGTAAACTTGTATATCAGTGTCAGGGAAATAAAATTCGAAAACACATAATGAAAATTTAAAGTTCTAGAAATTTTTTAGGGACACGAACATACTTTTATCACCCTTTTCCAGATGGGACTGCAAAAGATCAAAGTAAAAGAAGTAAACCACACAACCCAACATTTAGAGCTGCAGAAAAGACTAAAACACTCAGGATAAGGAAAGAAATCAAGTGCTCCATGCCTACTGAAGCAGCTTCATTAGGCTCACAAGCATCACCTCAATCAATCATGGCCTCTAAGGCATCACACAACCAATACTACTACTAAACTTGTGGAAAGTGGAAACTTTCCTTCGGCCAAAAAACTCATAATTCTCATTTGTACAAGTACTTTAATGAAGAAAATAGCAGAGATAACATTGGACCTTTTCAATGAAAGAAACTGGGTAACAACGGTAATGCTGTTGAAAGGCTGAACTGTCACCATGATTATGATCAGAATTCTGCAGCCATGAGAACAAACATCAATTGCAGCTACTGAACAGCTAAGCAATCAAAACCATCAATTTGTGCAGTAAAATATGTACATCCACAATATTAGCATCATGCTAATCCAACTCGATGATGTTTCAGTTCAACCAAACAGTGAACTGTTGTCAAAGAAAACATCAGTACAGACAGCTAAAAGTCAATAGACATCACGAGCACCTTCCCCAATGGCCATTAAGGTTTTGATTGACCACGATAAAGAGAAACTTCCTGCTATACTACTAATTGAAAATCACAATTTCGTGAATTAAATATCCTTCCTTCTAAGTCTCTCCCATTCACAAGTGACGAATGCATAATCATTGCAGCTCAATTGATCAATGCCAGATAATGACTTCTCAGAAGTGAATAAAGATACTAGATTACCGATCCAATGAGAACCCATTGTTTGACTATAGAATAAACACATACAAACAACATGGATTCACGCATACCATGATTAGAGGTTGATGATTATCCAGCCAGCGGAGGATATTGATAATCTGTTAAGAAAAAATCAGATTAAACAATGAACAGAAAAAAGCAGTGCAGCAACTGATACACAAGAAATCAAGAACAATTCAATGTCAGTCCAACCTTTTATAAAAGAAAAACAAAGAAAAAACGAGGAGACAAAAAAAAAAAAAAAAGAGTTGTCGAAATAGAAGAGAGTTCAGAGTACAGTAGAGATGAGGTACGTATACAAAGATATCGTCATTTTTTTTTAATTCCTCACAATCAAAAGTTCCAATCTTTAGTGAGGAAAAGAACAGACCGTCGATTCAGTTTTCAGTTCAATACAATGTCAAAGTTCCCTATATATTGCATGTGGGCTTGATTCTATTGACGCTTAGTAAAAAGAATTGTGAGATAAGACTGCGACGTTACGACCTCTTCCTCTTGGGGTTTTCAGCTGACACTGATAGGGGATCACCGCTTCAAAGTAAACGAACAGCCTTCACCATTAAAATTTCTAAAACCAAAGCCTATGTTATATGGCAAGGGTAATTTGGACAATTTACTTCGCAGACCTTACCGGACGTGTGGTAATACCGTAGTAGTACAAGATTCAAGTTAGCGCTCCGGTCGAATTCCAATTGCAATTGGTGTCTTAATTCTCAAATTCTATTAGCACTCTTAACATGTCAATGGTTTGGATCTTACCCAGATCCAATATATTTGGATAGGTTTGGATTTAATTTCTCAAATTCAAATCCTGCTCAAATCCAGATCCTGTGAGAGAGTCATGAATCTAGGTAGGGTCTAATTTTCTAGAATCCATATTCAAATCCAAATCCATACCAGACTCTACCCAAACGCATATATATTTAATTAAAATATATATTAGTAAATTTATAAAGTAATCTAACATTTTATGGCTATTGGATCGAATACAATAAGATTTCAAGGCATCAAAATTTTGCATTTAGTGTTGGTGGTTGGGTAATTGATAAAACTCGTGGCAAATTGCTTCCGGACGTGGTTAAATTGAATAAAAAAAATGAGTAAGTGTTTATAAATTTTCTTATTCTATTATTTATTTGCCATCGATTTTTAGTCAAATAACTTATATCTCATTCACTATTTTAGTGTTGGATTGCAAAACATCTGCCAACATTGAGGTTTAAATAAGAAAAAAAAGTACAAAATTACATTTTTTTTAATAAGGCTGAATATTTATATATGTTATGGCTGTTTTCTTTTTTAAAAACTAAACCTAATTATCATTGTAATTGGTACAAACTTTTTCAATAAAAGGAGAAAAGGTAAAGACAAATAAATGAAATATTGGATGTGGATTCAGTTGAATCTTTAAAAATATATAGAAGTAGTCAATAATAATTCTTTCTTTGAGTTCACAATATTGCATTCATCTTTTTTAATATTAAATTTATTATTTGAAAACAAAAATTAGATGGTACTTGTATTATTTACGAATTCTATATATTTTTAATACATTTTTACTTTAATATGTTCAGAAAATACCTATGAATGCCAATTGGATATCCAAATCCATAAGAGTCTGGATATGGATTTACTTTTTCAAACTCAAGAGGGTCTGGATTTAGGTCTGGATCTAACTAAATTAAATAGGTCTGGATATGGATCAAAAGAATCCAACCCAAACTCCACCTATTGACATGTTTAAGCACTCTAAAAAATTTTTTTTGGTACTCATCTAATGCACTTTAGAACTGTTTGGATTGCTATTTTTAGAAATTTTTATTAAAAAAATATACTTGTAACGATTTGATATATGTGAGATAAAAATATGATTAAAAAATATGTTCACCAAAAATATTAAAAAATGAAAAAAAGCAACCCCAAAATGTGTTCACTTTAAACTTCTCTTGAGGTGTCAAAAATAATCTAATATATATGTATGGAAAATTATATGATTACTTTTTAATTAATATAGGTCTAAAATATTTTTTTTACTAAATTAAATCAAATTTGGTTCCTAAACTTGTACCCTTTCAATAGCTTTTGATTTTGTTAATTGTTCTGGTGGCCTATGAATTTCCTAAAAGGGTCATAATTTCTTTTTTTGATAAGTAGAAAATTTTAAATTCAAAATTTTCTACTTATAATCCCTCCTATTTTATTGCTCAACTCAATCCTCCGTGATCATAATTTCATTTAAATAACTCCACTCATCCAAATGTCATCTTTTTTATATGGTTAACAACTTTTTGTTTCCGAATCAAGTATTTAGCTAATATCCGGTGAATATGTTAAACATCAAGAATGTTGTGATTATATGCACCAATAAATTTGTCTAAAAAAATGGGAGGATCTAAAATGCACCAATATTATGGAATCCGCAGAAGATCCGAATAATAAGAATTAGACTTAAGGTAGCAATTACTGAAAGATTGATCGGGTCGACCCGGGTGTTGACACAGGCTAACGAGGTAAAATCGAGGCCGCCCACAAAGTTTAGGGCTTAAAAGTAATTTCGGGTGTGATGCTGCTTAGCCCTTATGAGAGTCTGCAAGACTGCAACATCGTCATTCCAGGTCGGAAAAATCCCTAAGCTCGGCCTCTTCTCCGGGCTTCACAGTTCACACCCACACAAAAACAATCACTTTGTTAAACCCGGTGCTTAGACCAATTAATTCGAGGTTTATTTGGCAATAAAGAAAGGAGGGTTCACTTTGTAATCAAGAATGGCTAAGCGGGAGCTGTCAAGTACTCTAAAAAACTTGAAGGTAAGCACATTAAAAGTCATGTTTTTTAAGTCCCTTGTGTTATTATGTTTCTTGGGTAGATTTTGAATGCAGATAATATTTTCGGAGAATGATACTAGGTTCTGTTTGATTTAATATGGGCTGTTTCTTTTCTTCTTTTTTTCCGGTAATTGTTCATGTTGAATTGTAAGTTTGTGCTAATGAATTGTTTAATATTTAGTAGAAACTGGTGTTTTTTAATGTTCTTAGCTAAGCTCTTGGATTCTTTTTTGTGTTTTTTCCTGCAGTTTATGCAAAGGGTAGCTCAGAAAGAGGATAAAGGTAAGAAAGAAGAGGAAGAAAAAGAACTTGTACCTGATGGAAATTTCCCTTCCCGTAGTGGCTCCCAAAAATGGTATTCTATTGAAACTGTGCTAGGAATTCGGCAGACTTTGTCTTTGGCTCTTTCTCTGCTTTCCGTTTGGATCTAAGAAAATACAAGTACACATTTTTCTTTCTTGCTCATGTCTCTCTTTGTTTAGTTCGGGGTATTATTGTTTTTTTTTTCCCATTGTTTTAGCAGCCTACATTGCAAACTGTAAGCATACATAATTCAACTGGTACGGATGGTAAATCATGATGATGACAAACAACTAAACGAGTGCACAAGTGCCCGGAGGGCCGGAAAGGGGGGGGGGTTCTTATGGGAAACATGATTAATGTGAAATTCATTCCCGTGAATGTGTAATCCAAGACATTGTCTGGTGATATAAACTGCATGCTCCGTTTCAAGCCGCATTCTGATGTATAACATTCAGCCAATCACTGAATTCTGTAGCTTGGCCTGTCAGTTGGATATCCTATTGGCTAAGTTTAAATATGAATCTTGTTGTGCATTTTTATGTGAGTAAATGTTATATACACTGACAGTGTATACACTATCACCGTTTGCTTCATGACATGTATGCAAAAGTTGAATTTCAAATTCAAATTTTGCATAATTGTCATTCATCCAACGCTGATAGTGTATACACTGTCAATGTAGGAAAGATTAATCATTTCTTTTATGAGTAAATCTTATATCCTATAGTTGTGCCTGGATGCCGTTGCATTTAAGTCATGAAACAGCCTTCCAGCTTGCAAGACTTAGTGATCTATACACTAATTATGATACTCTAAACTACAAGGGTTTTCCTTCTTTATTTATATCTGAATCAGTTTGGGGTTTTCCTTTCCTTCTTTTTTATATCTGAAACAGTTAATAGGATGCTATGAGAATATTATAGAGCTCTGTTGCATTTGCATAAGATCCATACCATGACTTGTTCTAGTGAAAATATATTATTGGCAGTGCTTTCTATTGCGGATCCAATCAACTGTAGGACTGTAGTTGCTTTTGGTGTTTTTTCGTGGTAACTCTTTGACCAGTCGTTTTACTGTTGACGACTGCCGCCGACTTTTATTCTTGCCTAAGGGCAGTTTCCATATCCTCTTTATTTGTCAACCGTTACAATAGTTCCTACTTGTCTTTCTTTCTACAGAGAAATTTTACATGGTTAATCTATTCGTATATTGGGGGCTAACAAAATTTTTTTTGGGTGCCTGGTACTACATGTTTCGGCTTGATATAATAAATTTTTTTTTCAGTAACACTCAGTTTTGTAATACATCAACTTTGCCACTGCATCCTTTATGCCTGATGCATTCTGTTGATGTTAGAATCTTCTGCTCTCTTTCTATGAATCGAAGATGCAAATTTGAATTTTTTCTTCTGCTCGTGATCTTTCTAAACCGTGAATTTCAATGATTCCACATGCAGTGTCATCATTATGGAAGGAGATCCCCAACCTGGAGCGATCAGAGGCCGGATGTCATTTCTAAATTTTAATCCTTCTATAGATGTGAGTATAAAGGTGGAATGATCTCGAAATCATCTGTCAACCGCCATAGTTTATCTTATTTTGAGCTTTGGTCTTCTCACAACAAGTCCTTATCTTATTAGAAACTGAATGATGAAGCATCAAATTCACTTCAACCTGAGGCCCCATCTACCAGTTCAGGCAGAGAAAGAGAAACTAATACAGATCGGTTGGTTTTTTGACCTTTCAAGTTCTCCTTGCACTTCACATTTATGGTTAATTGTTTATATGGGATATCTACTAAAATGTCCTTGTTGCTTTTTCTCTTCCCACCTTTTGATGGTCATGTTTATTACCTCCTTTAAGAATTTTAGATTGTTTTAGCCTACAGTTCTGGCAAAGAGTAATAAATCAAAAGAAAATGTAACAAGTTCGGGTGTTAGGGATGACATGTAGGCTAATCCATGAAATGATCATGTTATGCAATAGGCAGTCTTGCACAATCAAGTTTTTTAGCTACGTCGAATTTCTGGATGTCTTTGTCTGTTCATTGTTCTGTCACCTTTTTTCATTCTGTTTCCTTTATCTGAATCTGTGGAAAGCACGTTTTACCAATTTGGGAAAGGAAAATGCTCTTACTTTCTAACAAAGTCCATTTTCGTTATGCCAGAGGAGATAGCTCTCCCCAAGTTGGGCTTGAGAACGAAGAAATAGAAAATTGGGGCTGCGGTTCCAATGGAGATCTCAAACGGAAAACGGCAGATGTGCATGAGCCACAGTATCCAAATAAATCACAGGAAAGCATTCAAGGTGATGAACGGTCACCTCCTCACAATAATCGCACTCCTCATAAGCAGCCTAAGCGGGAGAAGCTGGACTGGAATGTTCTAATGCCTCCGAAATCACGAAGCAAAGGAAAGTAAGATTTATGAATAGATTCCAATGAAGTCCGGATGAAAATTTTTTTACTAAATTTTACTTGCATCCATTATAGGATTGGTAGCTGTAACCTGAATTTGTAAGCATATAGTCAGAGGCTGATTTAATTTTAGCCGTGGTAGTTTTTTTAAATTTGCTCGAGAAGTTGTGATTTTCTTTTTTTATTTTTATGGAACTGCAGAAACCTTTTTGCCTTTCTTTTCATCATGGTATCATCTTATTCTGCTATCATAGCCGAAGAATTTATCATGCTCTATTTTGTCAACTGTAGGAATAAAAGAAAGATATACGGGAATCCGTCGGTGAACTTTTTAGCATATTGTTTTCTTCTTTTTTGTTTTTGTGGTATCATTATAATTTTGCCCCTACCTTTGTCTTGCAATTGCTCTCTGCCTAAGTCAATGCTAAATCTGAGAATGAGAGCACTCTTGAGGATTAAGTGGCGATGCCAGTGCAAGAATGTGGGCTTTCTTTGTTTTTAAGGCTCAATGGGCTAAGTGTAGCTTGAAGCCAGAATATTGACACAGGCCAGATCCATCTAGCTGGGGCATCTTGACTCCGACTTTACCCAGGATTTGCAAAACAAGTCTCAATTCAGTAGATATTAATCGGGTTGGATGATGTGGGGTCCTGTGCTCTCAAACCCTCCCTTATCTTTACTTAATAAAATAAAATAAAAATGAAAAATAAATGAAAGATCCGATGAAAGCCAGGAATGGAACAAGATGCCTCGAACGCACAGGATGGATGCAAACGCTGAGGACTAATTATATAATCCTGCTCTCACATGATAATATAATATGAATGGACTAATTTGCTCCTACTATCAATATAATAATATTTGGACTAATTTATCCTCATGAATGATTCAAATTCAAATTAGCTATTATATAATCATACTCTCACATAATAACATCATAATAAACAGACCAATTAGCCCCTACTAATTATATTAAAGTTTTTGCCTAATTGCCCCTATTCATTATTTTAAAAATTTTGACTTGCCCCTATTAATTAATTGATTTATAATTTTTGACTAATTTGTCATACTAACATCATAATAGAAGGACTATATTGCCCTTGGACTAAATTACCCTTAGCAACCTTATTTTCTAAACAAAATTTTTATAAATATATAATCTTATTAATTGGACTTTGTGAATGAGGATTTCAATAAGGTCAAACTCGATCCAAAGAAAAATCTTCTATATTAGCCTGAGTTCGGCTCATTGAAAGCTCTTAAATGAGTTAGGTTTTAATCGATTTAATCTTAATTTAGCCAAAACTTGGCCTTTTATTTAATTGAATTTCAAATTTAGGTTCAAAAGTTTGGTCAAAATTTATTTTTAAGAGCCCGAATGGACTAAGTTTGAATGAATGCGAATTTTTATATATCAAAACCCTTGATTTACTTTATAATTATAAAGTTTTGAACTACTCTATTTTAATAAAATTTATAAATATTAAATTATTTATTAGATTATTTTATTAAATAATATTAAACTATTTTATTAATATTTTATAAAAATATTAAATTATTTATTAAAAATAATCTACACATTGAGGGATGTTTTGGTCATTAAAATAGTAATCCTTCTTCATCCAATCTCCAACAAACACACGAAATATGATTATTTTCCAACATATCCTATCCAACCGAAAACTAACCAAATACTAGATAATTTGGATTATTTATCAAAGAATGACTCAACCCAAGATTAATAATCCGAGAATGAGTGATCTCATCTCATCCAATCCATAAACCAAACGGACCCTAAAAGTTTATACATACACCAATCCACTACTTGGAAAAGAGCTCCAAATTTACAGGGTGATAATAATTCTCAAATATTGCTGTCACCTAACATGTGCACACTAACACAGTCCCATACAGTAGTAGCCACTTCTTTTTTGTGGGGCTAGGACAGAAAAAATAAATGAGGGATTGAGAAAAGAACTCTCGTTACAGAGTGAGCATCCAATTTTTTTTATAAAGAAAAAAGAAAAAAAAATACTTTTCGTGCACAGCTCTTATGTTATCATAGAAATTGATGAGCTAAGCTCCCCCCCCCCCCCCCCCCCCCCCCCCCCCCCAAAAAAAAGAAATTGATGATCTAAATTTATTTTTTGCACGAATAGAAAGGGGTGATCCTAGGATCTTTAGTCCTCCTTTCCAAATTCCAACCATTTGAAGTGGAAGTACTTGTTTTGCATAATACGTCATTTTCTCCATTTTATCTCGCACGCCTGTAATTGGGTGAGGAATGGATATATATGAGGAGCAGCATTTTCAAAGCATGGCTAGAAAGTCATAGGACCAGTAGAGCTACATCCTTTTTCTAATTATTTTTTTTGGGGTTACGTGGTCTCCTCATATGAAGTCTGGATTAGGTTATTATTTTTTTGGGGCTACGTGGCCTCCTTATATATGAAAGTCTAAATGAGGGTTGAAACTTGAAAAAGATCAACACTCAATTCAAACTCGTTTTTGAATCAAATATAACGAAATTTAGCTTATCAGCTTGCAAATCGACTCTCTAATATTTTATTGTTTATTAAAAAATAATTATTTTTTAATTTTTAAGTTTAAATACACTTGAATTTGATCTCAAATTTAACTCAAATTTAAATTTAATAAAATTGAATCGAGATTTAATTTGATTAACACAAAACTCAAGATTTGACTCGGCTAATTTGCAACCATCGTGTGATAAGCTATAATTCAATTATATGGTTGTGACTTGTGATATCACCACCGAACGTCCGGCGGTATTTTGGCTCCTACGAAATTTCCAACCTTGAAAGTAAAAGTAAAAGTAATTTAGGTTTGTTTGGACAGGAAATTATTTGTCCAAATTTATTTGCGGACATCACCATTACAATTTTCAATACACCTTTTTATATTTCCAATCACTTTTTTATCTCACATACATCACATCACAAAAAGTGTTACAGTAATTATTCCAAATAATATTTCAAATAATACCCTATCCAAACAACCGAACAGGAGCAAGTTTTTGAGGAAGAGGTTGACAGGAAGAGGCGCCGCCGGTAACCAGTAGCCAATAGTAGCAGAGAGTGAAAACACCAACTCAACTGGCGTACTCCCCAAGTTCTAACGACGTTGACGCCGTGCTCACGTAGCGTCTCCTACGTCTGAATTTTCAGATTATACTATTCCTGACTATGTCAGCGCTTAGGTCACCCTTCTCCCGCGTTTCAACTTTCAAATTCTAATCCCCAGGTGTCGGAGACTCGGATTTGGGGCATTTTCTAATCATCATTACTACTGCACTGCACCATCTTTGATTCTGTAATCCTGATTGTTTATTATACCACTTTTCACTCTAATCTTTCCACTAGAATTCAGCATTAGTAACTAATGACTCCTCTTAGTACCACTACTATATGATCTTTCAAGTAGAATTCATCATTGGTCATCACTAATCAGCTTTGGTAATTGCTCCTTTTTGACTTAATTTTCGTCCATTCTTTTGGATCTTTCTGATCATTAATTAATTACCCTGTGGTTACAGATGCAACAGCAAAGAATAATTATAGGCCTTGTTTGGAAAGGCATTTTTTTCCATAAAATTTCTACGTTGTTCATAAACACATTTTTTAATTATATTTTTATCACATGTCCATTAAATCACTACACTAAAAATAACAATTCAAACAAAGCCTTAGCGGTCCAAATGTTTGGATTTTCCAAAGAAAAATTGCTACGTTTTCCGTGAACACATTTCCCAATCATTTTTTTACCTCACATATATCAAATCGCTACAGTAATTTTTCTACAAAAAATCTAGAAAAATGCAATCCAAACACAATCTTAAATTCTTGTTATTTCAAATTTTTATTTTGATATATATTATTATTATTATTTGGCGTCGTAATTCATGTTGACTCTACATGAATCCTTCAATTATTATTATTATTATTTTGTGATCATAAATACCTATAGGCTGTAGCCAAATCATAAATACCTGGTCGAACATGGGGGAAGCTTAAGAAAAGGAGGGGTGGGAAGAAAGAGAAGTGAGAATTGAATCCGAGAGAACGAATGAAAAAGTGACTTCACAAGGATCAAACATTTGTTTAAAAACAGGTAACAAAAACCGCTACTCATTGCCATATGTTATATCAAATTGCAATCCTCAGTAACCTGTATGGACCAAGTAAAATTTCCAAGCCATAATTTTTCTTTTTGGTGGAAAATTAATTTTAGTTGCTTCATTTCTTTTCTTTTCTTTTTTTCCCATTTTGTCGATTTCTGTGTTCACCAGTTTTGACAAGAACTGATCCAGTAGATTCGTTATGTAGCAGCATGCAGACTGTAAGTACAAAAGCGTAAGAATATACTTCAACAATTGCCTCATATAGAGCGATGGTTGGAGCAATGTTGGTTGGGGATCGAACCCCAATAGTACCAAGTATTTGGTGAAAAACTACATTTATATATTGGAAAACTGGATACTACTAAGAGATGGTAGTACTTAACAAGCGACATTACAAAAGACTAGAACCACGTAAAGTCCTCAAAAGGGCTCACTAGAAATCTGTAATGGAAATCCATGGGCTCAGCAACATTGAGAAAGGCGTAATCATATTTTGTTTTCAGCATTAAAATGGATTTTCTTGTGATACCATCAAACAAAATGATCTATTATAAAATGAAAGCAAATCACAATAAAGTGAAAAGAAATAATCAAGCAATTATGTCAATATAATCCACTAAGTGCTCATCATGACATCTAACTGTTCTGCATGGCTGAAAGCTTACGGTCATTTTACAAAGGAGAATGATCCAGCCCCAGCTAACATAACTGCAGAAAATGTGTCTGCAATGCTACCATGAAGTTCTAACCGTTCAAGACATGATTATAGCTATCCCTACTGCATAATATACACATAGTTTGCATCAAATGTGGTGCAAGAAAATGCTGGATTGCTCCTAAGATCCCACAGCAATGAGAAAGTGGTTCACTGGAGAGCTCAGGTTTTGGAGGTTCTTGACCGTGAACCACCAAGGCTCATCAGTTGTAAAATCACTTGGCCATTGTGATATCATTGCTCGTCCACGGGCTCCCAGCAGGAGATAGCCTGAGAGACTCGACCTTTCCATCCTTGTAGCATCCACTTGCCATCCTCATCCACTGAGAAATCCCTATGGTAATCCGATTTGACCTTATCCCGAATAATCTTCACGATTTCCTGATCAAGTGGGAGCTGCCTGAACCCTGCTCTTAGGTTCCTTACTTGCCACTGCTTATACGTCTCCGGCCTCTCAACCCTTTCCGTTCCTTCACAAGCTAAGACATTCAAAGCATCCCTTGCATAAATCTCTCGCTCAAAAAGGGCCCTGTCCTGATTCTCACGCAGAACAGTAGCTTCAAACATATCAAACACAGATGAGAAGTGAAAAAGGGCTTCTCGAAATCGTGTGACAAAGAAAGGGGAATTGTAAGTGCCATTTACGACACTCTGGATAAATATATTAGGACGAATCCTCTTGATCAAGTTTAAAACTGCATCCCTGGGGCTGTTCTCCACTACCGTCTCATCCGGTACATTTGCAAGCCGCTCCATACAATTCACAACAAGCACCTCATCTCCGTTGATCTTGAGATCTTCAAGTTTGATGGTGTCCCACTTCTTTGCTATGGGACGGAACTCAAAAGGGACACCAAATCTCTCACAGTACCTTGCTAAGCGAAGCCCTGTTTCCTCAACCCTCTCTGCTGGACGAAGACCTGGTTGGGGTAGATCTATTCCTGTAATGCAAAGAGCTGGAGGTCCTTCAGGTCTTACAGAGAGACGTTGGATAAGGCAGGGCCACTGGAAACCATACAGAATGCCAAAATCAATGATGTGAAGTCTTGTTGCTCCAGCAGCTAGTTTCCCAATGTTTTTGTTTGCAAAAATATTTGACACCTTCTTGAATGGTATAGCAGAAACAAACATCTGGTATCCGTTTAAAATGTCAGCAGCCGAAATCCTTCTTGTCCTATAATCTGTATACAATGTCGTCCCAGTCCCAGCCAAGCGTGCTTCAAGAGCAATAGCAAAATAATGGGCCAACCTTTCCATGCCATCACCATGAGCAGAAGAGTGCTGCCTAATTCGAGCCAGCAGCTCATTGGAGGTCCGGATGTCAAAACTAGCCACTGCTTGGGCACACTGAACCAGAAGAGCCCTCAGATCCACCACTTCCCTTTTGGTTCCTTGTTTCTTACCTCCACGAGGTCTTCCTCGGGTGGATGCCTTTGATCGTTCAGTCTGTTGTAACTTATTCCTTGCTTCATCTTTCAAAGCTTTTTCTGATGAACTAAAGACAGGTTCTGGTTGTAAATGAGGATTCAAATTGGGACAAAGCAGCACGTTGTCATACCGCTCCAGTGGTACAGATTCATCAGCAGAACTTGCTAACTGTTTGTTACTTCTTTGTTCTTCTGCATCATCACTATCATCTCTCCCGTGATTCTTCTTCGAGCTTGGACCATTTGAAGAATGATATCTCACAGATTTTTCCACCACTGCTGCAGCATTTGAGGTATTGTTCTGTGATTCGAATGTGGAGTTGGAAAAACTATCGCCTTGAGGAAGTAGACCATATACTGCTCCTTTACTTCCCCAAGCTTTCAAATCCAAGGGTCTCTGGCTAGACGAATCAGACATCCGCAATAGACTCATCCAAGACTCATCCAGTCTATGAGCAGCATCAAGGAAGTCGTTCGTAGAGCTCAATAACTGCTGATTTGACAGTAAAATGGACTGAGGGACGAGGTTGACATGAGAAGGTTGAATAACAGCGGATTCTAGCCCCATTTGATTGCCAACCCCAATTGGACTCAACAGAAGGATTAACATCAGAGGAACTACATACACTACTTTGACTATAACAACTTTGGGAGGAATCATCATTTGGGCTTTCAGCATTTTGATAACAAGAGAAAAAAGAAGGGCCAGACTTGGGTTCATTAAGGACATCATAGAAGGACTTCTCAGCAGCTAGGAGAGCTGAGCAATCATGAAACATGCAAGGCTTATTAGTCAATTCATCCTCTTCCATAAGCATCTCGTTTATGAACTTCAGCATGGGATCGTTAGAATCCCCCTGCACAGGAGGATTCCCATCTGAGCCAGAGGGGGAAGATGCATCAGGCGGGGGCGAACCATTTGAAACATCAGAGAAATCCTCAGAACCACGATCGAATTTGTATTCATCCACTTCATTTTGTTCATGATGAGCCGACATTGAGTAATAATTGAGATCGTACATATTCCCAGAAAACGGGAATGGTTCGACAAGAGTATCCATTGCCAATCGAACTGTACAAGAATCCTGACATACACAAAAAAGTACAAAATTTTGAGATGCTTACTTCAAGAACCAGGCCAAAAGGTACAAACAAATCCAAACCAAGACATGGAATGAAAAAGTTCAGATAAATACAACACGAAAAAGATTTTAAAGCATGAAAAAAATAACAAAAAAGAAATTCAATTTCTAGCTCTAGTAGCACACTAGCTAAGCATCAACAATTACATGGATTAATCATTCTAACCTTAAATTGGTTACAAGATTCATTTTTGGAGGCAAACCTTTATTCTTTTCGGTAAGTGGAGGCAAACCTTTTGTGTAAAATTAAAAACAAGGAACTAGGTTCAGTGCTTAACAAGGAATGATAAAATCAAAATACCAAGACATGAAAGAAATGATTTTAGAAAGAGTTGTACCTGTAAGAGAGTGAGAGAATCGAGAAAGATGCTAGCAGAGAAACTGAGAAAATTGTGGTGAGTTTGAGAAAAAACTGAAGTTAATTATGACGATGCTTATCCAAAGTGAGAAAGATGGAAGTGGTGGAGCAGAAAAGGGGTATATAATGAGGAGGTTTCAGCTGGGGAGGTCCAAATTAGGAGATGATAGAGAGGAGTAAAGCCTTGGTGGTGGTGCGGGGGGAAGGTTCCTGGAACTCAGCCATGAGAGGTAGAACGCTCGCTCATCTGTTCAACGGAAAAGAAGAGGAAAAAGGATGAGTGAAGATGAAGAATGGGAGGAAAGTCAGATGAAAATAAATTAGAGGTCTTAATGGATCCCACCTGCAGTGGCTTACACCGGCAACCGACGCAGCCCGTTACTTTCGAGTGTCAACTCAACTACTCAACCGGCATTTCACTGGATGCCTGTGAAGATCTTGTGGCCTTGAGACGACAATGAGGCCCCCCCCCCCACCAGCAGTTCAATTTCAATCAATGGACCAGTCGGCCATGCACTATGGTTCCAAGCTCTTAAAATCGATTTAATTATTTTGCGGTATCGCATTCATCTTGTTGAGAGTCACACCATCATCACCCGTTTGTCTCATTCTGGCACAAACTTGAGTCGTTGATGTGCCTCACTCTTTCAATTTTCCTTAATTTGTTTTTTTTTTTATTGGTGTTCTCCCAACCATTTGCTTTTATGTAATAAAGCCTAATCGTTAAATCCGGGTTAAGATCCTCTCCATTTATTCATATCTAATTTTTTTTCCTTTTGATCTCTATAACAATATATTAAAAAATCATATTTTTTTTAAAGACTATTTTGTTGTTCAATTTAAAAATCCTTGGAACGAAGTATTGCGAAACAGAGTCGATTTTTGAAGATATTTTCAAAATTAATTTTATTAGAAAGTAACAGAGAGCAGTACTCTCAGTGCAATGGAAAGGAGGCTAATCCGTTTTATCCCATACTCCTCGTTAGCAAAATAGATGCGCTGGTTGAATTCTCTAAATTTTTTCACTTACGAAATTCAAGGGGATATTAGTCTAATCTTGTGGGGGGTGCAAAATTAAAAGCCACAAACCTCAGGTGTCAAACCTGAACTGTTTATTGTTGAATGGTTATGCACCGGCGTGGAGATCCAATTGAAATTAGGACATGATTTAGGTAACTAGCTGGAGCCACCGTTGCAGTTTTTGGTGGTCAAAAGGTTATCGCCGGACAAATATGTTGACTGGTCTAGCCTCACTTCCTTCCAATGTTATTATCTGTAGTTTGAATCGGACTAGAGTCGTCCAGAAACATACAATACAATACAATACTACGATCTTGCCCTCTGTTCAGATGAAAAAAAGACAAATGATATCCAAAAAAAGCCTCTAGCTCTCCGTCCTTTCTTCAAAAGTAAAAGTATAAATGGAGAATAAAGTGTCAGAGGGACTTCTTTTTTTTTTTTTTTTTTTAAAGAGTACCAGTAACACTTTCCTACGAAAAATCTTTGGAGGAAGAAATGAATGAACAGATGGGAAGGCGATCAATAATATTCATTGAATTATCAGCAGATTGACCTGACACGAGAATATGTCACTCTCCGTTCCTTCACTACTGCTTCAATTTTGCATGCTTGTTTTACAAGTCGCACAACAATTTTATTTTAGAATGGACTCGTCTAATTGAAATTTTACACTCAGATTAATTGGAAGATGGTCTAAATTAGGTACTTGTTCATGCTCGTCACGTTGGGTGGAACGATCCAAGTTCAACAGCTGAAACTTCTCGGTCCTTGTGTGCGAATACAAGGATTGCTAATTTCTGAATCTGAAGACGTTGTTGGTAAATTTCCCGGATTGACTTATATATGTATAAATTACGCTGACAATTAACCTTATCAGAAATTTTCGGATAATTGGTCCGGTAATATATGTAAACAGACGCACAACTGTGAAGAATATATATATGAACAGACTCCGCTTAAAATCTACGGCAATCGCAATGAAATTTTTGAACGAGTTGGAATGTTCCGACAAGTGATAGATCGTGAGATAAAATTTTTTTTTTTTTTTTTTTTATAACAGGGGAAGGGTGAAATTTAAATTTAAAAAGTGAGAATTGAGATAGGAAGATTAGAATTCGAGACCCCAAGGTCTCAACATTTGTTTAGCGAAGAAATTACAATGTCACGAGTTGCAACTTCAAATTAGCTCATTTATAACTTTTGAACTTCAAAATTAAAAGTTTAAAACGACTAGTAATTGAGCGTGGCAACAGTTAGTATAGGATCAAATACCTGCTTCTAACTACAGCAATATACAATTGGTTAGAGTTGCCAATTATAATCCAAATACGTTCATTCATCCATTAAATTTTGAATAGATCTAATAATAATTTCGCCACTGATGAATGTGCACGGGTTTGTTTGGATAGGGTATTATTTGAAATATTATTTGGAATAATTACTGTAGCATTTTTTGTGATGTGACGTATGTGAGATAAAAAGATGATTGAGAATAAAAAGGTGAGTTAAAAAATATGTTTATGATGCAAGCGAAATATTATTCGGGATAAGTTCACTGTCCAAACAAACCCGTGGTCATTTTCATTCACCACGGGGAGAGAGAAAGTTCTGGGCATTCTCAGATAACGTGTTGGCCAAGTGGGGCTCAAGTCGCTTTCTTGACTCATTTTTAGCTCCTGCGTGTTGTTACATTTCCTTGATGAGCAAGTTGCGCCTCCCTCAGAATAAGCCTGTAGTAAGGACTAAGGAATAAGGATCACTCTCTCTCTCGGATTCAAAAAGCGGGAATTCTTCGTGTTACAATTACTAAAGACATTTGCATATTTCCAGCGAAGTCTCCTCATACGAATTAAACTAAGGCTCGAAGTTTCAAACATATCCATGTAGTTGGTTGTTGACCCAAATTCCACATAAATTTCGAAATACAAGGAATTAGGACTAAAAGTTTAATTATTATTATTTTTTTTTTCCCAAAACGACAACATTCTATTAGAATATGGAAACGTATTACAAAAAGGCTGGGCAACTGCCCTCACAGTCTATCTGCACAAGATCATGCAGCCACGCTGGGAAGTTCGCCTTCCATTCAGCTAAATTCTCCAAGCTAACTGCCATTTTGGCTAGCGTATGACTAACAAAGTTGTTTACTCTTCGAGTGAAAGTAAAACAACATTCATCAAAATTTTCCCGAAAACTCCTAATATCCTCAAACACCACTGACCCTATCCTATCATTGCCTTCCCTGTTTAATTCTTCCACAACCTGTAAACAATCTACTTCAAACACCACCTTTTTCCATCCATGTAGTAAAAGTTTAATTATTAGATAGCTCAATTTTATCAAATAATATTTCATTTGTATCATCCAGTCACTAATATATCCACCGTTGCCGATGCTGACAAAGCCGTAGGTCCAAAAGCATCGTACGTGATATTTTTGGACGATATTCCTTTTTGTGTTTTGTTTTTCCCCCTTAAATAAAATGCACTTTCTACTTTGAGGAAGCCAAGAGCATCCAATCCATATTGGTAAAATACATGTTATAGTAGTTCTTTCCACTCATATTCTCGAATGGCTTTGAGCTGCGTGGGTTTGAATTTTTTTCATAAGTATTGAAATTAAAGACACACGTTGGATTCTAATTTTTGGAGTTTTTGAAAAATATCTTTCTAATACATGTTTCAATTACTTTTTTATCTCACGTACATCAATGAATATTCTCTTAATATTTAAAGATATTCAGTATTATATTTGTCTTTCTCTTCTTTTCTTAAAAAAATACAATGGTAATGGAGACGGCCAGGATGAGCCGCCGTGTGATGTGATCTCATAGAGACGGCCACTCGAAAATTGCCACTCCCATCCCGTTGCTGGGGAACCTGGACAAGGATTCCAGCCCAGGACAGTGATAATAATGGTTGCCGCTGTCAGTTAAATTTTTTAATTCAATCATGACCAACTTTTAAAGAAAAGGAAGGAAAACGTAATGAGTAAGGTGCATGCATGTTGAGGATTGCGAATCCGCCCAAGAATTTTCAATTGGATCGAAATGTTTATCAAAATTGTCCACTTAGACTTTTGGTTACAAGATTCCCAGACCCTTTAACGCCGGAAGGATCTAGTAGAAAGAGTTGCATGACCTTGGAATTTTTCTGAAGAGTTTGGACAAACCTATCTATGGCTTTGACTCGCTTAGTCGTGGACGCCAACATATAAAATTAAAGGACAAACATAAGAAAAACGGCATCATTTCTTCCTTCCTTTTTTTTTTTTTTTTAATTTCATGAAAGTTTATTTGGAATGTGATTTTTTGTAAAAAAAATTTTACGTTTTCGATGAACGCATTTTTCAATATTTTTTTACTTGACATACATAAACTCGTTACAATAATTTTTTTTAACAAAAAATTCTAAAAATAACAGTCCAATTACGCATAGATTGTTAATGTAGAATTTGTCGTGTTACACTCGCTGATGTACACAAGAACAAAACGCACAGTTTTTCCGGACCGTGAAACGGTAAATAGCCCTTTTGCCATACCGGGCAAGAGGGACGTTTTCTACAAAAGGAAAAGAGTCAAAAAAAAAAAAAGTTGGACATGAGAATGGGAACTAAGGGAATTGAACATGGCTGCTAAAGGTCTTTTCCATCAGAAACGAACTTGAGTAAAAGAACTAATGGTTTTTTTCCCCTTTTTATGCAGGAAAGTGACGCCAATATATACACATATATTTCCAATCTATACAAATTCCGTCTTTTCGGTCTTCCATCGCTGGTCATTAGTTTAACAGAAGACAAATATAACATTTAGAGATCTAAATACATGCGAAAATTATACGAACCACCATGAATTACATTCCATACTTTTGTATTATGTTACACGTAGTAGAATTTTTACATGTCAATCTTCAGTGAATTACAGTTACCTAAATATTTATGCTGATGAATATATTAAACAGTTTTGTTAATCTTTTTTTTTTTTTTTAAGCAAAACAGGAGGTGGGAGTTAAGAAGCTAGGAAACGAAGGACGGAAGGGATCCTCTGTTCAAGATTTTCAGATGGTAAATTAATGTGGCGCCTGGGGTTTTTGTTTTTTGGGCGGGGGAGGGGGCGGGGGGATTGGATTATTTTCAGCTTGTTGTGGGCCCAATGGGGAAGCAGCCGCTAACATCCAGGTGGGGGCGAATCATTGCTAGTGTTGCATTCTATTGGACGAGTGACGACATTATTTACGCCATTCTCCACCAACCCAACTTCCCAATTATTAGTATTAATTAATTGATAAAACAAATGAAAAGGGGATTCTTTGCATCGGTTCAGATGCAGTCAACATAATCAGATCATAAGAAATAAGATTATAGGGCAGATTTTTCAATTAGCTGTTTTACTTCCCCAAGGTAAATTTTTCTTTTCCAATGAGCACGCCTCATAGTCAAACGTGTTGTCGTTTTTTCATTGATTTGAATATCAATTGGGCAGAATTCTTTCCCTGTTCCCATTGGGATTACTATTTTTTAAAATCTCTGTAAAAAAATATATACTATAATAATTTAATGTGTATAAAATAAAAAATAATTGAAAAATATATTTATGAAAAATATAAAAGAAATTTTAAAATGGTGAAAAAAAGAGAGACAATCCAAACAATTAGATGCTATACTTAATCGTTCGCCAGTCTATCGAAGGAGCTTTTGGGATGCTATGCTCCAAGAAAGGACGGACATGCCTGTGATCGCTTAAAGCTACTTTGTTAGGAAATACTCTTTATCTAATCCAATTTTGTCAAATCCTATTAAATCTTTAATGTCTTTTTTTTGGCAAATTCCGTTCCATTGTGGTCAACTGGATGAATATAGGTGTTGGACCAGTGGACCTCATAAAATATTAAAATCACAATGGTGCCGTTCCATTAAACCAAGGGAAAAATAAACTTTTCGTCCTTAATGTTTGGAGTTATACCAATTTAGTCCCTGTTGTTTTAGCGTATACACATTTCATTTCAACCCTTAAGTTTTGATTTTTGACCAATTTAGAACAATTAACATTTGATCCCCTAATTTTAGCTAAAATTGACACTTAAGCACTCAATTTGGACAGAATAAAGCGTGTGAGGGGCCTGCATCGTTACTAAAAAGGCCTAGTGGAAACAAATTCATTAAACCCTCAAATTTCATCAAATATTTAAAATATTACGGACAAATGTTGTTGAACGGTTGGACGTAGAAATTGTATGGAAGGTGAAAAGAGTCTAATTTGATAATTTTTTTCTCTTCACGCGTTTTACTTTGTCCAAATTAAGTGATGAAACACTACTGATTTCTGCCAAATTATGTGATTAAACATCAATTGTCCTAATTGGTCAAAAATCAAAACTTAAGGGTAAAATGTGTTTCTACTCAAACAATGGGGACAAATTGGTCCAACCACAAACAATACAGATGAAAATTGCATTTTTCTCTTAAACCAGTTTGCTACAAAAAAAAAAAAAAAAGAGTTGGCTTTATCCTTTTTATTGTGGGATTGCTGAAAAATCAAGTCACTGATTACTAATATTCGACTTGGTTGTTCAATGGAATTAATAATGTTTATGTTTCTGAAAAGAAAAATAAATAAACAAATAATTGAATTCGTTCACCGGTGAGTGGTGACTTCCAATTAGGGCTGTATGATAACTAAGCTCGAGCTCGAGCTCGAGCTCATGATCAGTATTAGACATGAACGAATGATGGCAATCTGCTGGGCCATTTTCCGGGGGGCCTATACCAACATACATTTCTTCTCGGCCTGTAGGCTGTAGCCTGCAAAGCCGGAATATATATTGAAAATCATTCTCCCATTTATACATCATTCTCCCATGCTTTGGATTACTTTTAATGCAACCCAACGGTCAAGAAAAGGTTTCAAAAACTGGTGCAAACCTACCAGTTACCATATAATATACTTGTGTGTGTTCAAGGCAGTCAAAGATAGGAATGAAAGATTTGATGGACATCCTGCGCCTGCGGGACGAAAGAGTAAAAAGCCTAAAAGGAGTAAGCTCACCACCAAAGAAAGCCTTGCAAGATGCGACCAGGCTCCATAGTAATGGTGCATTTGTCCCACTCAGAACACTTGGAAACTGTGTACTAGTAAATAGATTAGCTAATAACAACTAGTTTTCTGTGTAAATACAAATAGTACACATATGGCACTTTGCCGCAGCTAACACGTGCAAATTCTCAATAAACTTTTGAGTTGCCTAGGTGCACCTCATGAAAAATTTGATATTCTTGCCTCTCCATCCCTGAATAATCCGTCCGTGAACCAATTGGTCTTGATGCTTGGTCTCGGACGATCCATTTGCTTTGGCAGTTCAACATCAAGAACACAGCACTCTTCTGGGCCCTTGGAATCAACATAAAGCAATACTCTGTCAAGCCATTCTGATGATTCAACCTCTTCCTTATACGCTGCAGGCTGCTTGTTGCTTCTTCCAACGCATGAATCGATATCATCATGATATTGATGCTTCCTTCCCCTTCAATCCTTTCTTTATCCAACTTCTCCGTGTCATCAATTTTCCCCTTGGCCACAAGCTTCACATTCTCCAGATTTGATGGTAACTCGTCCAAACTGATAACCAATTGTTCCCCATTTGGAAGAAACTTGTCACCTTCCTCTTAAACCTTTATTGAATTGCAACATGGGTTCAGTTTCACAGTAGAAACTGGAAATGAGACTTTGATCTGTGACAGGTTCCATCTGCCCGTCTCTTCAAAGATGGTTGAATTCTTTGGGGAGGAATAGACTGGAAACAACTGGTCTGTAAAGGAGATGACTCTGAAGAGTTATACAGAGAATGATTTTGTTTCCCCCGACAACTCATTAGGGTCAAGGATTGGCCAGGGGCCAGCAGAAGTGCTACTACTGGCACTGCTGTTTGTAACATCCTCACTGGAACTTTGACTGAAGCTATCTGGGTTTTGTACGATTCTTTCAAGCGTTTTAATAGACATTTCACCAGGTGAAGGAGGGTAGTTCTTGCCAAAATTTTCATTCGAGGACTTCTTCGCAGCTTGGAGAGCTAATGGATCATGGGACATGCTCGGCTCCTCTTCCAGATTCTCTCCTTCATTAGCAACTGATTAATGTATTTGACATTGGGTAGCACTCGCGCTCATCCGGAAAGTCACCTCCGAGCTCACGTTATAGAAGGGAGCAAAACTCCCGCAATCCTCCAAAGGTTGCTGCTAATCTAGACCTGGAGAAAAAAACCATCATCGAATTCCTCGAATAGAAAGTTGAAATTAGATTGCTCCAAACTAGATAAAGCAATCCCATCATCAAGTCCACAGATTGTCCATAACTAGCTTAACCTTCTTATACAACCAATATCAAAGCTCAAGAATTGAATCATCAACCTCAAGCTCAAAATAGGAAGATTAGGTTTAATCAATGATCCCAGCATATTAATGAAGTTGTTTTACATCATAATCCAGAAATTTGCAACCGTCATAGTGACAATCTAACCTTCTTTCAGTCATTCTCAAGCACACTATCAGTTTTTAGTTAACAACCCTCCGAGCTGACGGTATTCTGGTGCATCGTTTCACTCTTAAAATTTGAAGAACAGAAGAAAGGAAAAGAAAGAATTGCAGTGAGGTTCCACAACCAGATAAAGAAAACGGGGGGAATAAAAACAAAGTTATTAATCGGAACCGTCAAAACAACACATCACACGTAAAAATAACCGTCAAGCAACAAATGACAAGTAAGCTCCGGAACATCAAGACTTGCAGGTGAAGTCATGTTTTCTTCTTCGTACTAGCCTTCAACTCTTGTTTCCTTGTTTGGCAACCAATATCTATTTTCTAAATGTTGTAAAACTGCACAAAATGTGGAAATCTAGAGAGTTGATTAGTTATTGCTATCTGTTTTTCAATTTAGTTTTTCGAATTCATGTGACGAAACACAAAACTTCAGATTAGTGATGGTTTGGTATATTATAATCCGGACTAGATTGTTCCAGGATAAATGCAGACTGTCTTAAGCACCAGATCAATTAAAAGAAACATAAAAAAGAAAGTCATGGTTGGCAAATTTATTACCTAATTTTGATTGGATGCCCCGTGATGATGGAGCTACGCCCCAAATCTCCACAAGGAAACAGAAACCGATGATGAAAGATTTGCTGGTATAAGAAAACTTAAAAAATTGTTTTTGTTATTTACACCCCACCATTTGTTTTATCACATAATCTAATAAATGAAAACTAGATGATTAAAATGATAATAGGAGTGTGATATAACAAAAATAAAAGTGCAAATAACATTTTTCAATTTGTTTGGACAGCTGATTATTTTTCCAAATATATTTGCTTACATCATCATTATAATTTTCAATACACCTTTTTATCTCACATACATCACATCACAAAAAGTACTACAGTAAAAATATCTCAAATAACTTATCATCCAAACAAACCTGCATGTTTTAGTGGCCCTTCCGCTAAATATTTAACGCATATGGTAGAGTCCACCTTGATAACGAATTCGGTTTGTCAAAATGTGTGGCACGGGAATAGACTATTCGAATCATGGGCGTAATTTCTTTTTCCTGCCCTTTAAATAGTTCTAAAGCACGTTCTCCACAGAACCTTAGAACAAAGATCTTAGCCATTATTATGTTTTTGTCAAAAAGATCCTAGCCATTAAGCAACATCTTTTTCTTTAATATCACGTCAACCGTGAAGTCGTGAGAATGTTCAGCCATGTGAATTAAGAACAAACTAGAAATTGTGTCCATTATCCCAAAATTCTAAGCCTCATGGGGGGGGGGGCGGGGATGGAATCCAAACAGCAGTCAGAGACCTTGAAGGGTCCATGTCACAAGGCGTCAAACACCTTGGGAACATGTTCGACAACTGCACCTAAAAAGTCAAACACCTTGGGAACATGTTCGACAACTGCACCTAAAAAGTCAAACTACACTGGCAACAATAAGCATAAGTTGCCTAGACCAACATTGCTCACCGGTCCTACGGAAAGAATCTCCACGAGAAAAAATAGAAAAGAAAAAGATAGCAACCCACAAAAGCATCAAGTCAAAAGAAAAAACAAAAAATCTTCACCTCAGCAAATTGACAAGTACCGAACAAAACACAAGAACATAGTCATCATATTGTAGATAATTAGGTCATAGTGGTCCACAACAGCAGTCTTTATAAAATAAAACTAGCATTACCTCGTACTCAGGTTATACAGGGTAAAACTATCATTGCTACACAAACAGCTAGAGACACCGCCAAGAGAGTGGAGGAGTTTAATCAGCTCTCAACAAACATCTTGACGAGCTAAACTAGAGGGCAAGTTGATGAAATTATTCATTAAACAAACCAAAAATTAGATGGAGAAGGAATGTCTCTTTTTTGTTCTTCCACGCTTGCTCCAACAAATGCTCAACCAAACGCTACGTCAACCATGTCCTCATGCAGACCATGAAATCATACATCCCCACACAATTTACAGGAGTAGCATCCAGCTAAAGCAATAGAATGTGCTCCAACTCCACAAGTGAATTCTGCAGAGAGGATGCTGCATTCACTAGGATAAAATTAAGAAACTGGCGATCCTAATCTGATCTTCAACTTATAATGCTGTCAAAGAATGGCAGCATCCAGTATCAAGCTCAAACTCTGGAAATTTCTGACTCCAGATCTAACTGGCATTTATATAGCAGATGAGCATGGTGGGAAGCGTGTATTGTCCGTACATAGAAGACTGCCAGCATATAGAGATACTCAGAAACATGTCTGTGCAGGAGACCACAGAATGTTGATTTTCATGTAGACGTAGTTTCTTTTGTGCATGTGCATGTGTGCGCCTTCTTGTATGTAGGGGAGAGAGACGAAAAAAGAGAGAAGTTGAATCTTGATGACAAGCTTCGAGGTCTTTCGCATTAACATAAAATTCCGGGTGCGCTGAATATCTACATCCAAACAAGGATAACAGGATAGAGTCCTATGCAGGTGACCAGCACGAGCTAGAATAGAGAATGCGACCTTTCCAACCTTGCAACATCCAACTACCATCTTCATCAAAAACAAAATCTTTATGGTAACCTCCCTTTACCTTACCCCTCAACTTTTCTAAAAGTTCTTGATTCAAAGGAAGAGGCTTAAATCCAGCTCGTGTATGGCGAACCTGCCATTGCTTGTAAGTCTCAGGCCTCACCACTCTCTCTGCGCCCTCACAAGCAATAATATTTATAGCTTCACGCCCAAAAAACTGTTGCTCAAGATTCATCCTTTGAAGATCTTCACGCGGTAAGGTAGCATCAAAAATATCAAATAATGACGAGTAATGGAAGAGGGCCTCCCTGAATCGAGTTACAAAGAAAGGAGCACTATAGGACCCATTAGTCACAGCATTCACGAAAATATCTGGATTCATCTTCCTGATTAGCCTTAAAACAGCATCCCTCGGACTATCCACCTTGACTGTCTCATCAAAAAGGTTATTAAATTGAAACAAAGCATTAACAGCAAGCACCTCACCTTCTGCAATATTCAGATCCTCAACTTTAATTGCCTCCCAATTTTGTTCTGCTATGGCATGATATTCAAATGGTACATGAAATCTCTCACAATACCTTGCTAACCGCCTCCCTGTCTCTTCAACTCTTTCTGATGGCCTGAAACCAGGTTGAGGCCGCTCAATTCCAGTGATGCGGAGCTTGGGAGGCCCACCAGGTCTGGTTGAAAGATGATGAATTAATATTGGCCATTGGAAACCATAAAGGATACCAAAATCTACAATGTGTAGGGTTTTGGCATCTGATGCTTTATGCACGATCATCTTATTGGCAAAAAAAATTGATATTTTCTTGAATGGGCAGGCTGAAAGATAAACCTGGTAAGCCTTCAACTTCTCAGCAGCTGAGATCCTTTTGGATGCTAAGGCCGCATATATCTCAGTTCCAGTGCCCGCCAAACGTGCCTCAAGACCGTTTGCAAATATACTGGCCAACCTCTGGTACGCATCTCCTGAGGGAGATGAGTGCTGCCTAATCTGCTTTAATTGTTCACGTGCAGTCCTTTGATCATCATTCGCAACAGATTGAGCACAACTAATTAAGAGCGTCCTCAAATCCACAACTTCACTTTTACTCCCACGGTTCCTAGAACGAGTTTTTCCACCACCAGTTCCATCTGGAAGTCCATTCTGCTGCCCAGTCTTGTTCGCTTCATCATGTAACTGAGCATCAACATGACACCATTTTATATCAGTGCAAAGAAGCACTCTATCAAACATCTCAGACAATTCAGCCTCTTCATCGTAAACTGCCTCTTCATCATAAACTGCCGATTGCTTGCTGCTCCTCTGCTGTTCTATATCACTTTCCTGTCGATGAAGATGCTTCCTTCCCCTTGGGCCATTAGGAGAATGATCACCGTCATCCTTCTCTTCCTTGACCTTAGACTCCAGAAAAATCTCCTCCGACTTGGGAGGCAATGCATACTTATCCAAGTCAATAATCAATTGATTACCAGTTGGTAGAAATTTACTAGCTTCTTCCATCCCCTTCTTGAACTGCAAAATGGACTCCCTATCACTAAATATATTCGGAATCGGGTTATTGTATGCAAGAGAGTTCGCCTGCCCATTCATATGATTGCCAAAGCTGCTCACAGAATTAAACAAAAGATTTGAACTGTTCTCAGAAGACAATGGGAAAGAGTAGTCCAAAGAGTAACTCTGTCCCGCCGCAGATTTATACTCTCCAGGCTCAACAGAACTACTGGCAGTACTGCTGCTGTTTGCACTATGCTCGCTCGAGCTTCCAAACAGGCTGTCCGGGCTCTCTGCGTTTTGGTCAACCCGGTACGGAGATGGAGGATACTTCTGGCCAAGTGCATCATATAAGGATTTCTCAGCAACTCGTAAAGCCAGAGGATCAGGGAACATGCTGGGCTTCTCCTCCATGTTCTCTTCCAGGAGTATCTGGTTCAGATACCTGAGCACGGGATCTGAGTCACCATCATCTGGAGAATCCACCTCAGAGCTCCCACTTGAGAAAGCAGGAAGATTACCAGTGCCAGGACCGGGTGAGAAAGAAGATGTATCCACGAAATTAAGATCTAGAGCATCGTCATCAAATTTGAAGCCATTCAAAAGATTAGGAGACTCCTCGAAACTTGGTAAAACAATCTCATCCTCGAATTTGAAACCGTTAACAGAATCAGGCAATTGGTTAAACCGTGGATCCATGCTGGCATAACCCTTGAAACCCTGTTTTCAAAATACACAACCAAAAAAATAGTTCGATGAGCAAGTAAGCCCTAATCCTTAATCACAAAATTAGCAACGCGGCCAAATAAATCCTAGCTATCAAATTACCAATAAAAGACTAATAATTAAAAAAATAACAACTAAAGTATTCGCTCAAAGATAGTCCAATCACAAGCATTCAACACTTAATCGCATATTTAATTTTGTACTCCTACGTTAGACTGCATGAAATAGTGAACTAAAAAAGAAATCATTTCTATCACTAGAGCACTAAAATTAAAGCATGGAGGACATCAGATACAAGTCAATAAAATCTCTACCGTTTCAGAAACAAAAAAAGATACAAATTCAATAAAATGAAGAAACTAAAATAAGATCAAAGAATTTAAGAGCCATGAATTAAATGACAAATTAAAAATTTAATCGAAATTATACGTGCATATCGAATCTCTAAAATGATTTTCATGAACAAAAAAATTAATTCCCACACATCAATTACCAAAACCATAAAACATGGCGAACAGAGAAGTAACAGAACCCACCAAAAATTAACACACCGAGAACTACAACTAAGACAAACCCACAAATTTCAGGAACTAAATCAACCAGAAATAATAAAAAGAAAACCCCTAAAACAAACACCAAACTGATCCCGACTACAAAGACATGATTCTTAAACTATCAAAACATGATGCTAAAAACAAAACAAAACAAAACAGAAGCCAAAACGTAAAATAAATTTCTCATCTCTTTCTTGCTTTTTTTTTTTTTTATTTGGCGCTCTTATTGATATTTTTCAGGGCAGAGTTGTGCGTACCTGGACAAGGCTTCCAGAAGTGAAAGAGAAAGGAGAGGACCGAATATCAAGGCAGTGGAATGGGCACTTTAAGCTGATTATCTTCAGGAGAAAGAAAGAAAATAAAGAGGGAAAAAGAAAAAGATAGTAGTCTTACTAGAGACTATAACTAAAACTGGAGCTTGTATCCAACTTTCCCTATTTATAGAGATAGGGAAGAGCAGAAAAGTTGAAGAGATAGATTTACTACTACTGTAATCAGAGGAAGATTCGCTGAAGCAGGGGGTGGTGAATGTTGAATGTTTGGGACTGAATGGAAAGAGAAGCTGTAAACCGGCGGTGATTTTGATAGCGATTTGCAGAAAGGGAGCTTTTTTGGGATATTAATAATTTCACCAGCCACCGCTAATCACACAGCCACCATTCACTGTTGCTTGGAAGCATTTGGATTCCACTTTCCTTGGCCTATCAAATAAAAGTAGTATGGGTTTGATTTTTTTTTTTTGTGAAGCAATTAGTATGGGTGTGATTGATCGGGTCATCGCATGGAAATTTATTCGGTCCCGTGGCTTGAGGATGGGGTCACTTGTTCCGCGAGACAGATAGGGATGAGATAATTCTCAGTAGTTATCTTCCACCTTTTGACTTTTCCTTTGGAAAATTGAAATTCGTCCTCTCATTAGCTGTATTTGGCTATAAGGTGTCAATTTGACACTTGCTCAGTTGCGATTGCACCTAGGATTAACGGGGCCTGTTTGACAAATAAGTTTTTGATCAAATTTACCTGTTACAAGTTTTTTAACAACTTTAGCTACAGTAATCTCAAAAAAAATTTTCAAAATTTTTAAACTATACATTTCAAAATATCTAAAAATTTACACACTTTAAAAATTTTCTTACAACTTTTACGATTTGTTACAATAAAATTTTAGATAAATATTCAAAAAACTCATTTGACAAACGGGACCATATATTTACGTCAAACTGACTTACCAAATTTACAATTTACCCTCTCTTGTACTGTCCAACAATTTAGATATTTTCCCAATTTAATCTCATCTTTACAAATTTCAACAAATTAACAATTGAAACTCACTTTGATAAGTATCTATTCTGCATAACTAGAGGTAAGATAAGTATCTATTCTAGCGGTCCATGCATAACTAGAGGTAAGATTTTGGATCTTGGACACTAGTAAATGAATAGCAGTCTAGCTTACGATGTCTTTTTGACAGCGACACTTTGGAGACTGCTATTTCCGTTGTTTGAGTGTGAATGAGTTGAGAATTATTTAGAAAAAAAAAAAATTTCAAGGAAGGGAAATTGCGATGAAATTGGCGCACTCTTACGCTCTGAAATTAATTCGGTGAAAAAAATGGAGTCAATAATATTTGTGAGTCCCATTGTAATGGAAAAAAAAATTATACTCTCCGTTCCACTTTCATAGTCTTGATTTTTTTTGTTTTACATATAGTTTGTTTGGACAGCTGATTATTTTCCCAAATATATTTGCTTACATCATCATTACAATTTTCAATACACCTTTTTATCTTCCCAATTACCTTTTTATCTCACATACATCACATCACAAAAGTGCTACAGTAAAAATATCTCAAATAACTTACAATCCAAACAAAACCAATAGTTTAAGAAAATTAGTTAATTTAATTGGAAGAGTAAATTGAATTTATTATTTTTCTAAAATACCCTTACATTACCCGTTCGGATTGCTATTTTGTGAAATTTTTATTGAAAATGTATAATAGTAATTTGATGTATGTGAAATAAAAAGATAGTTGAAAAATGTGTTTATAAAAAATATAAAAACCTTTGGGTGAAAAAAGCCAATAAATTTGACGTGAGAGGGGAAGGGGGGAGAAGAAAGAGACTATATAAGGGAACAGTAGAGAAAAGGGGAGGAGGGAGATGACAGATATACAGACCCGACTAAATAAAAAAGGTGCTTGAAACTTAGCCTACGGTCCCAAGTGAAACTTAGTCCCTTTTTTGCGGTTCTGTTTGCCTCTTCTCAAAATATGCTCATGCTTTGTGGTCCGATAGGGTCAGTTGGGACCCGGACCCGTTTGCTTTTTCACAAAATTCAGCGGGGCGTTGAGTTGGAAGTATGATCTGGTCTCCGTGTTGACGAGTCCACTCCAGTCTAACCAAACTAGATAAGACTGAATAATGCTCGAAAAGTGAAGGGTACCAATTTTTTTTTTCATATCAAAAATAGAATTCAAAAGGGGTAAGCAACAAAATATGGTTAATATAACCAAGTTAACCAATTCGGTTTAGTCAATCCAATTTTGTTAATTTGGACAAAGCATGCAACTAATTCATTCAGCCCTATGTTGCTATTTATCGCTTCTTCTAGTTTGTTTCTACTTTTTGTTTTCAGTACAACTGAGCTAATCCTCTTTCAATATGTCGATAGTACCCTTTAGCTTCAAAGATTATGATCCCAAGAAATCAAAAGATGAAGCCAAAAAAAAAAGGAGAGAGTCTACTAATTTATGTCTAGCGAATCTGCGTGCCATGGCAATGGCGACGGTGTAATGTGTATCTTTCTTTATAGGTTCGCTCCACGTAAGATGATTTGCACGAAAACTACTCGATCAAATGAACCAAGAAAATAAAATTAAAAAAGCCGATCGAAGAGAGGAATAAAAAGGGAACGAACGTTCAAATGAGCATCCGTTAGACATGCATGACTGTAACTATCCATAGGCATCGGAATTAATTATTTCAAGTATAATGATGGTTAATACTATATACCAAGAGCTAATTTTCAAAATTTAGCAATTCCTTCATAAACCTTTCCCATGGCTAAAAAGCTTCAATGAAATAAAAACAAAAATGAAAAATGAAAAAAATAAAACACCTGTGAACCATTTGAAAATTGAGGAGAGAGATAAATTGAGTGATTCGAGGCGAAGAAGGTGTGAGCGGGAGAATTGAGGAGTCAAGAAAACGACCCCGGCAGCCCATTGTTTTGTTGCGACCTGGGAAGACAGAAGATCTTGCTGCCCAAGTTTCTTTGAATAGATGACGTTCTTGAGTTGAAAAGTCAATGGGAGGAACTCTTCCACATTTATTTAGTTACTTATGGGCCAAACTGCCAAAGTCACGTACTTGGTCAGTTCCCCAGAAAATTGCTGGGAGTCCACGATTTAATCTAACTGCACTGTTTTTTAAAAATTAGTTTTTTAAAATCAATAAAAGATTTTTAAAAGATATTCTAAAAGATAATCTAAAAATTAGTTTAAATTTTTTTAAAAATATTTCAGAAGGTATTTTAGAAACTCTTCTACTCTTAAATATTCTAAAATATTTTCTGAAAACTCCGCTACAGCAAAGTTTTTCAAAAACACCCCAAAAAACAGCTAATCCAAACGGAGCTAACACAAAATATATATACCTATACGAATCAAGTACTGATATCTATAGACCAAGAAACACAAAAAATATAGAGCATGGAAATGGATTGTGTGATTGACAATTCAGTTTTAATTAATTAAACTGCGCTTGGACAAGAATTATAATATTTCAAAAAGGCCCATGGAATCTCGTGGGAAGCATGTATTTTATGTCAGCAGATACGCCATCGGACATTAACATAATAGGCGCCATCGATAACATATGATACTCAGAGTTTCGACAAGAATACATTGGTTTGAATTGTAATTACGTTTATGTTTTGTAAATGTATCTTTTAATCGTTTTTTTATTTTACATATAATAATATATATTTTTTTAAAAACTTTTAAAAATAACAACCTAAGCGAACATAGTACTGCTGCTTGAGCCGTTGAACAGCGTACGTGCCTGTCAACATATATAGGTACGTTACGTAGTTGGACGGATAGATCTTTACTTTGATTATTCGGTCAGATGGAAGGTACTGATAATTGTACGGATAGCTTTAGTGATACTAAGTTAGTTGCCCTTACCCTTTTATGACAGAATGTTCGGAGATTTTTAACTTTTCGCCAAGAACTAGTGACTAGGGTTCAGAGAATGCATCCATCATCATCTCGAACCAAGTATGATAACCAAAAATAATTCATGAAGTTCCATAAAAGAATTGGAATACTTGCATAATTGTTGAAGAAATTAGCCGAATGGGTTTGCCATTTAGGCTAAACTACATCACTGGACTGGAAAAAAAGAAAAAAACAAGAAGTAAACTCGGTCTGAAATATAACTGCACTAGCTAGGAGCTTGTAGAAGAATATAGAAAAGTATGGACTTGTTCAACGGTGGCAATGGAGCTTCCAGAGAAAATCAAAAAGTAACCAATCCACCATTATGTGGTAAGCCTCTTGAGTCATATGAATTCCATCCCAGCTGACGTATCTGTAGGGATCAGGGCAAGCTGTAGCCCCTGGATATCCACACATTCTCGTCTGATTGAAGTTGTACTCCCCTCCTCCTCCTCCACAGCAAGCTCTTTGTAGCTCAAAACCTAGTCCAAAAATTTGTCCACAATATCCACATGATGTTTCGCAAAATTATATACCCTCGTAGAATGCCAAATTGGTGCTAAGTACAAAGACAGACTTGAAGACGTACCTCTAGATTTAGCTATCTGGAGAAGATGTTGAAATGCACCGTAATAGTCCCCGTATGCAATTGTTACCTGTGGGTTCTCCTTTTGCAGTTCTGAAATGCCTTCTCAGCAGACTGTTATGGAGTGTGGCAAAGCTGTTTTAATCCCTTCAAGCAACGATTCTCGTCATAGTCGTCTGGATTGTCTGTGTTGAAGCCTGCGAGATAAACTGGCAGACACCCAATTGGAAAAGTTCCCAGGAACCACTATTCTCCTTGCTCCAAAACTAATGACCCTCTGAATAAATATACCATGGATAAGACAAGGAGGAAAAGAAAATAAAAAAAGCAATTAGAGCGAGAGAATTAAAAAAGTAAGCAATACTACTAATAAGAAGACCGGGGCTGCAGAAGCTAACCTCAACAGCTTTCTTGATTGAGGCAACAACTTGAGGTACGAAGTCTAGAATTTCAACTTTGCGTTTGTTGCTAAAGAATGCATAATTATAATCGTTGCCTCCGATTTCACCCACCATAAAGAGAGCGTTTCTTAGCTTCATTTCACAGTCTGTATATATTAAAAAAAAAAAGGAACGGGAACAAAGGGACAAATTCAGTGTTATGCACAAAAAAGTTAATAATATAAACTGGTCTTTTTTTTGGGACAAATTGAATAGAACTAAGTATAAATACTAAGTTGCATACGTCTCTGGCTGCTGCAAAATTCGTGAAAGTGATCTTTCATCCATTCGAGTTGGACGTCGAGGGAACTATTGGTCACTGGATTTCTAATCTTATGACGAGCGAGAGTAGCTGATGAGAGTGCTGTGGCACCGGCCACCGCGAAGTTTGCTCCGTGCATAAAACTTGCCTTTGTGTCCTTGATAGGATTCACAAGAGGTAGACCCTGCTGCCAGCGCGTATTAAAGCAATACATCAAATATGCAGTCAGCTGATATCGTAGCTTCATAAACAGGGCAATACACTTTTTGGCAGTTCAAGCACTAGTTTCAGAACAAGGTGGTAATGGCCAGAAACAGAACAAAGTGCAGTTCCAGTGTGACAATTGTCGTACCTTACCAATTCCATGCATATTTTCTTTAAGAAGAGACGAAAAAGATATGGAAAGCATACATCGAGGAATCACCAGTAAAACCATCAGTAGCAGACAGCAGATAATACTACGCTGTAGGGTTAACTGAGTAATAGTGGTGGATAATTTGTTATTTGAATTTCCTTATACCACGCAAAACGGCAATAGTTTCAATTTTTCCATCATGCGTGCTACTAATTTGGCATCTACGTTCTCCATGTAAATTGTTAAAAAAAAAATAAAAATTACCAGGTTATGTCCCGAAACAGAAAAACAAAAACTGACTGTGTTGATACAAAAGCAAGTGCATGGAGGTTCAAAACAAGAAGAAGCTATACCAAAATAATAAGAATAATCAAAATAAGTTTGAATCGTTAAACACAATTAAATAAAAGTTCGCAATAACAAGTTGGCAATAGCTATAAGAATTAACAGCGAGAGGAGGAGACTAAAGGATGTTATTTTACCAATGTAATCAATCATAAGAAGCCCGTCGGAGCAACGGCCGGTGGCTTTGTGGGTTAGGAAGGTCTGGCCGTAGGGGGCTCGGGCGAAAGGTAAAGAGGCTCCAAGGGGAGATTCCCGAACCAAATTCCCAGCGTCTGATATGGAGTCCCCGAGTTGGTAGATTTGATCAAAGTGACAGAAAGCCAGAGGATGAGCGTCAGCGGATGGTGGAGGAGAAACAAAAAGCAAAGCTGCTGATGCAATAACAAAGAAAACAACAATGGCCCCCTTGACAGCCATTATTGCTCCCAAAGAAGAAACCAACCAACCAACCAACCAACCAACCAACAGTGGTGGTACTAGTACGTAGTGTCGATCGGGGTTGCTTGGTATTTATAGTGGATGCATATGTAAACCTGTTGGAACAAAAGTTGGAATCGTAGCGGGATTGGAAAGTGGAAACCAACTGGAGTTTGGTCATGAACCAAAGATTAAATTAACTAACCGGAATTAGAGGATGGTAATTTAAGTGCTACTACATACGTATGCGAATATAAGAGCCGTACGCTGGAACAAACGTTTGAATTCTTATAGGAAACCAACTGTGGAGTTGGTCTCCAGATGCAACTCCTCTCAGATTCACCCACCAGTTTTACTGACGAAATTGACTTCGAGTTCTTTTAGCTTCAGACCATCTCCTAATCCTACGCTTATTGAAAGTATAGCAACAAATACATACTACGTGCATGCATGGGATTGAAGTATAGCATGCAATTCGACAAACCGCGCCCCGCCGATCAATTGCCAAATCCAACCGTGTCTACTGACCATCACTCTTAGAAAGTTGCATTTGTTAATCATCTTCCTTAACCAGCTAGATCCTCTCTAGTAATTAGCAGAATTCCACGAATTAGCGGTGGATGTTTTGTTCGAAGCTGTTAACAGATATAATTCTCCCCGCTGGCCCAGGCTTCCCCGTACGTAGGTGAAGGTCGGCTCATTTTTTGCAGCGGAAAGCTTTAGCTTGATTCAACTTGCATTCGGGACTGGATTAATAAGAAGGAGATCAGAATCAGAATCTCCCAAGTTCAATTAGCTAGGAGGCAGAAAGAGCAGCGGCGATCGTGTACATTAGCAATTTATATGGAGTTGTTGGGGCAAAACCAAAAAATCGCACCAACAGGAGTAATCGGCTTTCCAACTATTTGAGCACGTACAGCGCAGCCATATTTTGGTAAATCTTATTAAAAATAAAAATGTCATCACTTGTCAAATGGGCAGAGTCACCATGTCAGATTTGCTTCAATGAGAAAGAAAAGATAATACCGCATGCAGGACAGAGTAACAAAATTTGCCAATGCTCCAAGAACCACAACGAAGCAGAGAAAAGCAAATTAAAAGAAAATAGAAATAGTTTCAAGGATAAACAGACACTCCCCATGATTCTTTAAATAACAGATGAAGTCTCGCACCATAACAAATTTACAATGGAATATATGCTACAAACAATGGACACCTCCCAACCTAAGAAATAATTATCCTAGTAAACTAACCGAGCATTATCAAAAATGCAATATCTAGGCACTAAAATGTTTCTGTTAGCGAGAGCTCTTATTATATCAACCATTTACAAAAAGTGACAAACCTCCCCGTGCAGGAAACTACAGTGATCCCAAGAGATGGAAATATTACATACCTAATTTACTCCCACGGTCATACTTTTTACATAGTTTGTATTAACGAGAAAAATCAATTAGAAAACCCCTCTCTTAAGGCCTTCTATTTTTGCTATTGCTGTTCCCCCTGTATGCTGTGTTAGGTACTCAGAAGGCGCAAGCCTCAGATTGCTGTTTGAACTGTGGCTTGACTTGCTGCTGTGACCAGTAAGCATGGGCAGTCAGGACTCTGTCCAACAGCTCCTGGGGCACAGGCTCGCCTCTCCTTTGTTGAGGAGATATTCTTGCTGTGTGCACCAGTGTTTTCCACTTATCCTGAAGGAGAATAGGGATACAAATTAAACAGCAAGAACAATGAAACTTCGGAGTCTGAGCCTTGAAACTGCAAAGAGAGCATGCCTATCAATCTAAATGTAGAAGAAAATGAATCTTACCTTCAGATCAACATAAGTTCTGTGTTTGGCATTGTCAAAAGCTCGCAACTTAACATCACGCCATCTGCAACATGAAAAACCAACTTGTGGGGCCAAATGAAGAAAAGAAACATAAGAGACACACATCTATGGAGGCATAGATCAATACGCACTTCAAAGAAGAGAAGGTGCTAATTTACAAAAGCCAGAGCATACTCGTAACAAAACATAGCTAATTTCAACACACCTTCCCGTGCCAAGCTTCTCAACAGCCTGTACTAGAGCTTCAACTTCAGAAACAGAGAATGGTCTAGCGAATGCGACGCTGTGCAGCCTCCGATCGCTTCGACTTCCGCATAGGAACCACACTTAGGGCCTCCACGTTCATAGCTGGAACGGCAACTAATGCTCTAGAATCCACTGTGCTTTTCTCCAATGACATTTCAGGAGGGGAGGGAGCCGAATCATGATCAACTTTCAACAAAGTTGCTGAAATTTGTTCCTGGAGGATCTGGCAAGGCATCTGAAGTCCCCCGAAGCGGTGCAGCATTAGCAGTTGTACTTGGAGTAGGTGGATACCTAAAGATAAAGCGCAATATCTCATCAGAGACAAAAGAAGGGAATCCATGGTTCCATCAAGCTATCAAATTCCAATCAAGGACAGACAATATACCATCCAGTACCTAACTGGCACATCAATACGTGTAGCAGGCATAGCATACATTAGTTGCTGAGCAGCAAGTGGGCAGGTGAAGAAAGGACAGTACGCAAAGTTTCAGATAGGAAGTTCTCATCGTAAGGTTTAAAGGCGTTTTTTCCATACAAACAGAAATAATATGAGGAAAATGAAAGCAACAGTAGTATACAGGGTCAGCACATATACGACTTCCAGAAAGGCATATTGAATATCTAGAGTACCTGATAGTGGTTGTGGCTATCACAAGAAAGTAGAAATGGGTGATCTTCTAGAGACAAAGGTGGGGGCGCATGAGAAAGGTTTGGCTCCAAGGTAAAACCCAGAGCATCTAGCTTGTTATCATGGGAAATTCCAGTCTGCAATAAAGTTTTGTTATCATCTCTAATCTTCTTACCCTGAAGAAGTACACCAACACGCAATTCACCGCTAAGTATTGCGGTAACTGCCTCCATAACTGTTTTCTGCAGATCATTAAAGCAGCATTCATTAATAACTACTTTGATATAAAGGTTTGGAAAAGATTGGGTGAGGTTCAACAACAAATTAAAAATTAAAAAAAAAAATCCATGTCCTGTGGATGCTTCAGAAAAATGTATACAAAGCAAAGGCACCCAGATGATTGAAAGATAACAACGGTAAACTGCACTCTCAAATCAATTTGGATTCTTCAGGGGAAGATGATTCCAAAAGATTCCAAGGTCTGTATTGTCAGTTAACAGAATTCATTTAAGCTTGCCTTTGAAGCAACAGTTTCCACCATAAGAGGAAAGCATCTTGCCCCATTCATGCATGCAGTTTCTCAATTGAGGTAGCTCATAACATGACAAACCCCATTGCCTGTAATTATCTGTGACACTGTTACACAGGATGTTACTTCACGAACATTGAAATAGATTTTTCATACCTTCAAAGAACCAACAGTTGCAGTTTCTGGAATCTCGATAAAGAATTCTGGAACCCTGAAAGACTTGATCTTTAGCTTAACTGAACAACAGAAAAACATGTGTTAGAGAAACTCTTTAAAGGTCAGGCACTGGTTAAACAAAAACCCCTTCTGAATCACTCCATTGAAGGATCTCATACCTTGGGAGTCCTTGGACTTGAATGCTGCATGTTCACTTGCTCCAGAAATTGATGGCCCTGTTACTGCACAATGTCCCAGAATTAATGATTTGACAGCATTACATTGCAATCACAAAGAATAAAATACCACACACAGGGTTAAAGATAAGAATAATATATCTGATTTTGCACCTTTTGGCAACATTGAAGCACAAGCATCTCTATTAGAGAATTTCCCTGGCGAATTATACATTTCATCAGTACAAATGTCTCCATCCAAATTGGATAATGAACTGCAATGATACAGCTTCCTCTTTTTAAATGGGAAATCCCTTTGAGATCTTTGGCGCTTGAAACCATTCTTCCCATCGTGATGAACATACTTCATGTCAGCATCTGATGACATCACTGCAATAGCAAGTAATGACACCATATCAATGCACATATTCATAGACCAAGAAAAAATACCCATTAAGACAAACTCACCAGTTTTAAAATGTTCCCCGTCCTTCAGGTTTGGAGTTACTTTCCAATATTTAGATGCCAGTAATTTACGGATTCTTCGATCTCCAATATGGGATGATGGCCTGAAGGCATTATTTACAGTGCTGGGTTGGGTACACCCAGAAGAGTTTTCGTCATCATCTCTAGTAACTAAATTTACATTCTCCCGGTTGTGGGGGAGAGACCCACTAGGTATATGGTCCCTGGACAAGGATTTCACACTCTCATCTGAGCTCACAAGACAGGAAGGTTTTCTGTCCCAAGCTATTGGAGACTCAGAATTGCATATGTCATCCCTTGCACAAATTGACAACTTCAAATCATTTGGCTCAACCTTTATCTGTCTTTTTTTTTCACCATCTAATTTACAACCAGGAGAAACCCTGCAACCAAACAGCTCAATATCTGCTTTTCCATGTTGAAAATTGCTTTGATCACTAATTAAACGTTCAGCAGATCCAACCTTCTCAGAGCACTCAGAAGTAGTTATTGCGGATGTTGGTCCTGAACAAGCATCATTTTGAGTGTGTGCAAGCTCCTTCGGACAGTTATTCAAACTGGGAGCCTGTAAGACTAGCTCAGAAACAATGAAACTCCTATCGCTACAGTCCTGATTAGAAAAGTTGCTGACATGCTTATTTTCTTCCAGCATTCCCTCCTTAGCCAAACTTTTGCTAGCTTCATATTGATCTTTACCACTACTACCCATATCCGTAGAACTAGGAGAGCTTTCCCCCTCCAAGAGTAGCTTGCCAGCTAGAGTAGCCAACAAGTCAAATGCACACATCTGGCTATCATCAGTTATTCTTCTGGTTATACCCCTTCTCTACAAGTTATGAAAATTTAGGAAAGCAATCAGTACTTAGAAGCACAATCAAAATACAATTGAAAAAAAAAAAGAAAAAAGATACCCTGGCTGATCGAGCTGCTCGAGGAGTGGGAGGCACCTGATAACCATTAAATCCATAGTCTAACCTTTTCTGCAACACCATATCTTAGAAACCATGTCAAGAGGAATTCAATAAACGTAAAGCTTCTGCATCTTTGGCAACTCTGTACTGTAAAATCCCCACATCACTAAGCATGCACAATCAACCTCCGCTGAAAAGTTTAGTCATCAAAGAACCTACGTACAAAGAAAATACCAAAATGAGAAAAGCTCCAAATAACATGACTTAGAATTTTTTGTAATATTTTGAATGATGTATTACAAATAATGGGCGAAGCATCATGGAAAAAGTGGAAATTTATAAAACAAACATTGCAGCGCTATTATGGATGCATGGTAATCACACTGCTGACAAAAAAAAAAAAATCATATATATAAGCATCTCAGCGAAATGATGGATTCTGAAAACGCAAAACAAGTTATACATAATTGAGCCTTCCAAAATAAAAGATCCATTTGGCACCAGAAAGAGAGAGAAAAGGAGAGAAAATTATTTAAAAAAGGAGGAGGAGGAGGAGGAGGAGGAAAGAGTCCACACTTTCGACTGGAAACTCCTGAACATGGCTAGATAACAGAAGAAAAGGAGTGCATGAACAAGAACGTAGAATTATTGCCAAGTATCCAAAATGCCGTATAACTTGTATTCACGAAGTACAAGTCTAGGAAAACCAAAAAATCTTGATAGCTATAGAAGAAAAGGATGAAATTTTGTCAGGACCTTCTATGGCTAGAAAGTGAAAGCAGAGGACAAACGCTAAGACCCCTTGAAAGATTACTCCTAATGGTAAAAAAATTGTTCATAAAACCACTAAAACAAAAGCATTTCCAAATCTCACCAAAATAAATTCTTAAACTTTTAAAAGCTCAATCAACCATCAGGGTCTAAGGAAAAGCTGAAGTACATACAGCATAGAACACTGGCATCAAAATGACACACCCCACTACAAATTACAAGGAGATCAACGCTCTGTGATATTCCAATGAACTTTTATGCAGCCTGAAATTTGTAAAACTTGACAGAAAAGAAAATATTTCCAATTTACTAAGCTCATAACCTCTGCAAACGTATAGATATAAACCAGATCACTACGATCTAAGTCAATTATCCCTGTTCCAGGAGAAAAACACTGGGTACTGTCCACAAGATGCATAATTCTTAGAAAATACATGAATTTCTTACACATGTGACGTCGGACTGCATAAAAAAAAACCATGTAACAAAAAAAAATGCCGAGAAAAAAGAAGCATCTTTAAAGGAAGGTAAAAGGAGAATAGGAAAAAAGAAAGGAAGAGGAAAAAACAGAACACTGAAAAAACCCTCCCAAAACCCTGAGAGAAAGGAACCTTGAGTAAACATGTGGAGGTTAATGATTTAGAACAACAGGGTCCAGATCAACCAAGAAAATCTTCAGAAAATTCAGTTACTATATAGAAAATCAAAACTGGATGGATCTAAGACATGTCCATGAATTTCAGAGTAGATAACCAAACATTTTTAGCCCCACAAATCTTCAGACATCCTCATATAAAAAGCCCGGATCAAATCTAGCAAACCCAGAATTCAGGATGGGTAGAACTTCCCCAAAAATATCCAAATTGTACATGAAAAAATTGAGTAAAATAACATTTTCCCAAAGATTTTTTTTTTTTTAAAAAAAGAACTGATGAAAGAATGGCCATGTTGGTTGCAGAGAAATATGTAATTCAGCCAAAAAACTCCAAAAGTTCAATCTTTCTAGCTTTTTCGTGGCAATGAAACAAAGTGGTCCACCAAAAATTCAAACTTCATCAAATGGGACACCAAAAAGCAGAGAATTTCCACCATCTCACCTTCAGAGCACCAGTATTCCTCAAAAATCGCCATCACTTTCCTTCAAGACCCACAAAATATCCAAAATTTGAGCCACAATTCCTCCAAATTTGCAGAAAATCCAACCCCAATGTCACAAGATCGGAGAATTTCGCAGATAATTCAACCCACAAAACTAAACCAGAACTTATATATTTACAGATGATCAACAAAAAAAATCCTCTAACCCATGTTTTTTAGCTTCAGTCACTCTCTCGAAAGCACAAGAATCATTTCCAACGCTACCTTCTTCAATTTCTTTTTGGTTTCCTGTTTTTTTTTCTCCTTCCTCTCTTCCTTTCCTTTTCTTTCCTTTCTATATCCTGTGGCCAAAACCCTCTGAAAACCGCCTCACCAATTTGCTTAAACCCCAGTTCTTATACAAATGGCCCCTGGTACCGGACCTATCGGTAATGGCCCACGGAGTTACCGGCTGCAGAGAGTTGTTCTCAGGGACCACCTAAAGACCGGCTCTTTGTGGGCCACAGTCATGCCAGGTTGGGTTTTAGATGTTGCCACGTGGAGAGATAGGAGCATCGTGTGGCCACCGCTGCCTTGCACGATCGAGAAAAACGTTGGGTCACGAAGAGAGGGGATTTTATTTAATTTTTTTTTGTGCTTGTCAACATACTCTCCATTTTTTAACTCTCTTTTTTTTTTTTTTTAACAATTGTGGGGACACATTATTTTTGGAATTCATAATTTTTGTTTCATGGGATTTTATCATGATGTTATAATTATTTAAAAGAAAATATATTTGAGTGGTCATGCGACTTGTGGAAACGTTACGACTAATATTCACCGGTCCTTGGGTGCTTTTGGCTTGGGTTGTTAGTTGTTGCCACATTCATGCCGAACCAAGAAAATAGTTTTGAGGTTTTTGGCTCTCATTTTTGATGTCTAGTTTCAGGCTCAGCATCGCACCAGAGCTTAAGTTGAGCAAAGGCAGTCTCAGTGCAAGAAATTGTTGTAAACCCAAAAGTTAACAAAGCACTACTAATTTGATAATAAAATACAATTGATAGGATACCATTTTTATTTGAACCCCGTCCTGTTTCTTTCATTTATTGCAAAGCTTAAAAGGTTAAGTTTGAGTATAGCATACCATGCAACTGTTAGTCATGACTGATGAAATTTTTTTTTGTTTCATTCGTTACAATTTACGTACCAAAGAAAAAAGAGGTTTGATTCAGCAAGTGTATACTTTCTAAAATGCTCCCTGAAAAAAAAAACATTATACGTTGTTTGTGCTAGTTCTTAATGACATGCATATTGAGGGAATTTGTGAAACCGGCCAAAGGATACTTTGATTTAGTTATTAAATTTGAGATTTTAAGAAGTTTTTAGTTTCAAATCTCTTCTCTCCCTTTTCATTTCTTAAATATTAGTCTTCTCCTGCTAGAAAAAATTGGGAAAAAAAAAACTCGTGAAACCAATATAAATTGGTTAGTTCTGGTTAAGCAATGGAAATTAGTAATGTGCTATGTTTTATTTAAAAGATAAAAACAAAAAAAAGGATAATATGAGTATGATTTGTTCTAAGAATATTTCTTTTTTGTGAGCGAGAATAAGAATATACTCATCGGACAAAAGAAAATGAACGGCAGGGAGTAGTTAACAACCTTTCAAGCACGTGCATCAGATCTATCCCCATCCAATATCGTACTACATCTTTTAGCTCCATCTTCCCATCAGATGGCAAAGATTCATCAGATCTGGCGACGGAAAATAAACAAATCAAGCAAGGGCAGTCCTGTCATTTTGACTAAAAGATAAAAACAGTCTCCACGATAAGCACAACTGCACGTTTTCACCGAAGAAAATGTGTCTGTGTTTACAGTTACATCAGTTGCCACGGTGGACAAATGCACGATCCTACGTGGCATCACTGCAGCCCTCTGCCGGGCGCTTTTTGCTCTCCGCATTATCTCCAAAAATTTTTCATTTTTCAATTTCAAAAAATAAAAAGGAGTGGGGCCTTCCGCCTTTGGTTTCCTTCTGCCGCGGGGACAAACCGGAGTGACGGCGATATAAGGCTACGTGGCGAGCGGAAAAGCCAGAGATAAATAACGGCGTTAGAGGCGGAGACATAAAGCCATAAAGGAGAGAGGACTTGTGGGGTCCCACAAAGTTTTCTCCTAACATTGAAGATGTCAACAAACCCACGAAGAAGGCTCCTACTCTTACATTTAATTATAATTATATATTATGTGGGTTCTCACTCTCTCTCTTTTTTTAAGTTGGTTACTGTTTTTTGGTGTGTGGGTGTGGGGGACGGTTTACAGCGTCAAAGATGGGTATGCTTTTCTTCGTCAAATCGGCGGGCAGTTGACACTTGTAGTATTCGGGACGTTTACAGATAAATACGGCCAGCCATGAATCATGAGGGTTATCCCCCGGGAGTGAGGAGTGAGGAGTGAGGAGTGAGGAGTGAGCAGAAGGAGGTGTTCTAAAAAGTGTCTTCAAAAGTATTTTTGGCTTTTACGTGGAAGTTAATGCCTTAATGGAGGGGGGTGTTGGGTTAAAAAGGTCAAAACCCGAAATGAGAGTTCGATTTTAGGAGGCCGGAATTGTAAGAAAGAGAATCTCTCGCAGACGGACCACAGACACAGCTGGCACTTGACCGAGACAAGACGTGGATAAAAAGAATATTGAGTTTTTTTTTTCTTCTTTTTGGATAAAAAGATGGGGAGAAAAATATGGGCCTTCCGTTATTTTAGTATTTAAAAATGATTTTGGACAAAGGAGTTCGTTAAGGGTCTTTGTCTTGTGTTGGAGAAACTGTTTCTGCTATTCTTGTTCAGGATTTAGTGGGTTTTACTACGCTTCACATTTATCAAATCTCAATCTCCTCCTAAGTCCTATCAGGTTGAATTTTTCTTGAAAATCTTGTGTTTTTTATTTTTTTCCTTCTGAGGCTCACTATTAGTCTTTAAAGTTCATTACACAAAGCACTTTTACCAACTTCGTGACTACAATTTAATCGTCCTTTAGGATAACAGGCAGCCAATTAATTACTATCAAGTAGTACTAGTTAGTTGTAACACTTTACTCGCATAAAAAGCGTGATTTTGATGGCGAATTTCTCAGAATAATGTTAAAATAAAAAATTATCACAAAAGTAGTGTTTTGACCGTTGATCATCCTTTGGAAAAATCTTTAACCGCACAAGAAGGGGTCATGAATTTTTTCATTAGCCGCAAATACCATTTGCGGCGATAGACAAAAGCTTTTTAACTAGTCAAACGATACAACTTACATTAGCCGCAAATTACATTTGAGGCGATTGAGCAACCTGCAATATAATATTAGTTTTATTAATAATTGTTATATAATATTAGTAATTGTTTTAACCTATACATATAATGTATCAGCATTAGCTTTTTTTATTTATTCAATCTGGTATCAGTAGTTCTCATTACTGCAATGTCGGTTTATTTTTTTAGATTAAATGCCATAATTTGTGGTTTTTTTGTTGCTTCTTTTGATTGTAAAATTAATAGCACTAATAACTACGGTAACTACTAGTAAATAGTATAATTAAATGTCAAGACTGTAAAATTAATAGCATTAGTAACTACGGCAACTACTAATAAATAGTAAATAGTAAATAGTATAAATAGGATAATTAAATAGTTAATAGTACTGGTACTAATAAAACTCCGGAGTAAAATTTTAGTAAAAATTAATTAATAATATCCGAACAGCTACAGTTGGGACGAGAATCTACCACACAGGAGAATACATTAGAAATATGGCTGTTCCACCACTCTGCGCGGTAAGGGCAAGAAGTTCGTTGGCGAGTGATATTTAGATTTTAAGAAATTTTCTTTTCAAACCTCTCGTTTTATTATCATTTGAGTTTTTATTTAATTATTGTACCCATTTATCATTAAATGTTGCATTATTTATCGTTATTTAAATTAACATTAAAACCAAAGTATTAAAAAATGGATGATTTGGCCAAATTTCATTTTTAATTACTTTTGTATTTTCAACCAGAACCTTAATGAAATTTTATAGCATGCTTAATCACCGCTTATGAAATTAGCACAATTCTTGTAGGTAAATTAAATTTTAGGCTTCCACGATTGGGGTTTACATATTAAGGTTTTAGTGTAGGGTTTAGGGACTAGGGTTTTAGGGTTAGGGTTAGGATTTTACGAAAAAAAATAATAAACAAAGGAATCGCCGAACATGAGTTTGGTGGCAATTCCTTTTTAATTTAACATTCTTCGCTGCTTGTGAAATGAGCGGCAAAGCTTTTCCAAAAAAAAATAATAATAATGTATTTGCTCCATTAATTTCATTGGCAAAAAAAAATTGAAAATTAAAATAATTTTTTTATGAAGCCTCGCGTCCTATTTGTAGCGACCCTTCAAGCAGAAACGTTCCTCAACTAATACCACTTTTGAGATAATTTTTCATTTTAACATTATTCCAAGAAAATTCGCCAATTTTGATTGATGAAAGTTTATAAATTTTCATTTTTTCACCAAGACAATCTTGACATGAAAAAGCTAGGAAATGACATGATGATTCTGCAAAACAAAAAACAAAAAACAAAAAAAAGGAGATTAATCAATAATTCCTCAGTCGTAGGCCCCTCTTTGACAACCTCAGAAGAAAAGATCGTTTTCACTACCAAGTTAAATTTTGAATTCAAAATGCCGTGAGGACTTGACTGTTCTTTCCACCAAATTTGTGATCTCCAATGCATCATAAGCGAAGCCAACTGATCAGTCTCTTCTTGTGTATTGTTCAAGCAATCGGGGGGTTTTTTTTTTTTCCCTTTTTATCACTCAAAGAAACTTTGCAAGATGAATTTAATTTGGTAACCACATGGCATCAGCAATCATACTAGTAGTATCTTACCCTGTTTGTGGTCAACTGAGTTCCAACATTTAGAATCCGAGTCTAAATGATATACTATAACGTGCTTGCCGTATTACATTTCTACTCGAAATTTCGGACCAAATAATCTCAAATCAAGTTAGATAGCAGATAACAACATCAATCTTATCTTCAAAAGAAGAAAAAACCCATCAGGATATTAAATAATTACATGTACTTTTCCTGACTCGTGAATGGTTTCAAGTGTTTGAATATTAAATGCACTCATCTCATTTCAGTTAATCGATGCAGCGTTTGTTTGATCCAAATGCCTCCAAACAAAAAACAAGTCATCCACGAGTTTTGGCACTTGGAAATTAGTTTAACGAACTTGTTCTACTTAATTTGAAAGTACAGTGCTACTAACTCTCTGTTTCGACTTGCAGAGAAACACGAAAAGGTATGTATGTCGACTATTACCAGAAAAAGGGGCATAACGTAGTTGAAGTGACCAAAGGAAACCGTGTACAACAGAGAACTTTTTATATGCGTTGTCTATTTCTAGACATGCACACATAAGTGTTAATAATAATGTGTCCCATAAAAGGATTAAAAACCTTTTAGGACTATGAAATTTAGGTACTATCTACTTGGCCCTAACGTGGGGTGTTTCGATTTTGTCACTAGCTGGTGATCGAGCCATTAGTGGAACGTGGAATGCCTAAAAACTTAGGAGCACATGACGACAACCCTAAGAGCTTCAGACCAACTTCATTTTGGTGCCTTCGCTGGTGGGGGACCGGAAGTTGAGCTTGAGGTTCGTCCAATTTGCTTTTCTTTAATTTTATTTCTCCCAGAAAGGCTGGACGAGACTGATCAAGGTCAAAAGACTGCTGCTTTTGGTTTATTCTTCTTAAAGAAAACCTGGCAACAGCAAATTTTGATTAGAAGCAACATTTTTTTTTTTGGACGTGCTGACAGGCACGTCACCCCCATATGCTTACAAATTTCTAAATCAATTAATCCAGTCAAATTGTGATGGGATATTGGGACCGCAGTAGCTGTTTATCTAGTTATGGTGGTTATTTCTTTCACCGGAATGGGTGGTGTGAGTTGTTTTCTTGTTTCTCGTCTATTTTTCCCTTTTAGCATGAGTCGGCCGTACTCTTTTTTGTTCTTCAGTTGGGCTTGGCATTTTCGATCCAGTAGTAGCAGCTAATCATCTACTCTTTGGTCGAAACCCCTCTAAACCTAATTAACAAAAGCTAAGGGTTGTGATCACAGGTTTATAGCAGTAATTAAGTTGCATTTTTACCGCTGGTACGACGGGATAGTAACTCCTCCCTCTGAACGATCCAATTAGGTAGCAAACTTAGTACTATCTATTAACTTGTATGTGCATAGAAACTTAGACGGTTGAAGCTATACAACGTCTGTCTATGCAGTGAAATTTGCAAATTGATCAGATTACGAACCTGCGCTGAATATTTTCATTCATGGATGAATTCGAATCTCAATTTCCATGCACGTAGAAAGTTGGTTTTGCAATTTATCGTAAATAAAGCTACATGTAAGTGTTGGATTGACAAGGAATGATCGCACAAGGATGGGGTCATATTATTTCTCCATGCACCACTAATTAATGGTCATCTCTAGTTTTCTGGTTGAGCAACAATTAATGGACATCTCTGTATCGGATAGCAATTCAATCCAAAGAATGCAAGGAGAAATTGCATTCTTCCGAAAGACGAAAGAAGAAGAAAAGCAATGAGAGGAGGACATGAAAGGCCCCTATCGCTTTTGGAATTTTATGGTATGCGTTTGGCTCACCATCTTTTCCATGTTAGTTACCTGTAGGTACTTAAATCTGGACACAGACAACTCTACTCTTAATTCGACGGCCGAGTCTTAGCACAAAACTTTCAGAAACACAAAAAAAAAAAAATAATGATGATAAATGCAACCCGCAAGTAATCCACACCGGCTTCAGATGTTATTGCAAGCAATGGGACAGAGAAAAAGTCGTATGGGTGAAATGGGGGCAGAGGAATTTTCAGCGTATTCTGTGCTGACAAATGCAGTCCCAATGGTTATAAAAAGGGGGAAGGAAAAACTGAAAAAGCCATCCAATATCGATCCGTTTCTTCTGAAGTCTGGGGAGGGAGTTTGAAGTTTACGAAACTCTCATTACAGCACATTTCTTGGCGTAAAAGCAACAGCACTGATCCAAATATTCGGTTTTTGGCTACTCATATGTTGGTAGCTTTGCTTTTACTTTTAGTGCAAATGACAAAACTCGAGCAGACTTTGTTCGGTGGCACCTTTCAATGCACGGACTTTTTGGAACAAAAAGAGGAGGACATGGAACCAGATCTCAACCATTTATTGACCAAGTACGAATCTAATACAGTATCTCTGGATACGTATCTAGTTGTTTTATTACTTCACTTCATCCGGATTTAATTATGCAAAATACACTACTATTGTTTTCCTATCTGCGTTTGGCTTCCTTCCTTCCAGCCAAAGGCGTGAAAAAATCGCATCTTTGACAAAATTTCTTGCGGAGCGGACGATGCTGCTGCCAAATTGTGGAATATGCACTGAACATCTACATGCAGATTAGCTGAGCGTATCAGCAAAATTTTCTCCTTGCAGTCATCTGCTTTTCTCAACCGTCAACAATTGTCAAAATGCGTCTACCATGACTTTTTCTGTGTTCCCCCGCTTTTTGGAGTGTTAATGACATTTAACTGACCAACTCATTGGGCTTTTCAATCCCGATCTCACGGCCCACAGAGCCGGAGCTACGAATCTCTCTGATTTTATTCCATGCAAGAACTTCCAGGCTTCCACTCAATTAACTTCTCGTACTGTGGGCAGTCTCAACCATCATTTGAGTATAGTATCGTTTGCTCCTAAAATCCAAATTCATATTTCTAGTTTTTCTTAATCATTATCGTAATAGCACTTTGAATTTGTGGAATCACGGGTGTACGTGATTTGGAGGCTAACTACGTCTCCAGCATATGAGAGAGAGACACAAGTACCCTGTTGAGATCTGATGCAATCACGCTATAACTGCCTCGAATCAATGAACAGATCGCACTCGAAGATAATCAGTCAACTAAACGCAAATGAGCATTTCAGAACACATTTCGTGCAGATACAAAACAGCAGCAGAAAATTAAACAAGCAGACATCCAAATTAATGCCATCCACCAGATGGCAAAGTTTAGGATACGTTTTGTCCCACATGCTACATAAAGTATCAGAGTACGAGGGCTCCAAGTTCAGCAAAAGCTTAAAAAGAACTACCAACTCAACAACATCCTAGCATGTTACATAACATAGAGAAACTGTCTCAGAAAATAACCTTGCAAACATCAACCAAAACAAAATTAATAAAAAGAAGACAATGTACACATTCCCAAAAATCAACAAAAGATTCTACATCACACCAAAAATCTGTCTTTAACCCCGGAATCTAGCTTGCTTCATAGATTAACTCATTCCTCTGATAAATTACCATACTGCCAGGGATTGAACTCCATTGATTGGAAATCAACCGCATCGATGCTGTCTGAGCTGTCAATAGCAGCCCGATGATCAGTGTATTTTCCATTGTACCTGTAGATTTCCAGGTCTCCCCATGGTGTGGGTGTAACCTCATCAGTTATGTCAAACCACCTTGGTGCGAACTGATGACTCTTTGCCTCTCGGCTTCTCTTTTCTGCTCTCTGTCTTTCCTCCAAGCTAAAAGGGTATGAACAGAAAATTTCATTAAAAAAAAAAAAGAGAAAGAGAGAAAGAGAAGGCACCCCCCAGAGTTTATCAACCAGCAACCATAAAAACACCACCACCATGAGTGAAAGAATAAGTTGCTTTCCCAAGTAACTAAACAGTCTGTTTATAGTGTCTAAGAAGCGACACAAGTCCTTCTATTTCTTTTTTTTTTTTTTTTTGTTTTGGGTGTGTGTGTGGGGAGGCTCACATCCAGCTTTTCCTTGACACAAATTGCCCGTTCTAAAATCTGAGATCCAAAACCACAGGAACAGGGGTAGGAATTTCATTTGTCAAAAATGCACAATTGAAGAGCACAGCTTAAGGGGAAACACAAACATGCTTTCCTCCAACTATGTTGCTTCAGAATTATGATGTATGTGGAAAAACAAGAGAGACAAGATTGGCATATCAAGGCATAAGAAAATGTTTTTAAGTGGTTAGAAAGAAGCAACTTAAACCTTGACGATTTTTCATTCAAACAACATATATAAGGTCCCACTTATATCTAAGGACCATATGTTCACTAGAATTTGCAACAAAACAGAAAGTGTAACATAAAAAAAGCTCATGCCCCGTATACTGTATTGAACATGAGAGGATTAAAGAAGAGGGAAAGAGAGACATACTTGCTCTTTTCAGTGCCAGCTTTTGTGAGATCGCCTTTCTCAAGGGCATATCTATCAGGACGCAAACGAGAATCAGATGCCAACAACTTCTTCGGAGCTGTGTCAAAGCTGTTTATTTTATGTGCAAAATGTGTATACTGAAATTTGTCATTTTCCGGAGCAGGAGCAACTCGCCAAACCTAAATAAATTCATAGCCAATTATCTTTTCTCATCATTATCAAGATAACAAAAAGCAAACAAGTTTGCTAGCAGAATGACAGAAAACCTCCAGATCTAGAATCAGGTAGGATCAGCTTCACAACTAGTATTATAGTTGCCTATTCCACACAGAAAATATACATGATATTTAAGTAAAAGCAGTAAACAGCAACCATGCGTCGGGAAAATTTGGTAAAAGAGGAGTTGTCGAATACAACAATCCACTGACCCATATTCATCGGCATGTGAATCTATTACATCATAAACTTAGCGGCTAAAGCAAGAGGATATGTTGCTCAAGACAAATAATTCACCAAAAGGACCACTCTATAGTAAATTCACTCTTTGAAAACTTAAACAGCCTAAAAGTTTCCACCATGAAGTCTTAGAGAATAACTTTAAAAGCCACACATGTAAGGGTCAATATGATTAAACATTCAACCTTCTCAACCCCCACATGATGAAGATGAAGTGCCCTCGAATGACACAGCCAAGATTCTTGGAAGATGTCGTAAGGTTCTACGCTAACATATAGGAATACCAGTTTCCCTCTCATTATAGCAAAAATAAAGGAAAAAGAGCAACAAATATGGCTTGAACCAACTTAATCTTGCACCAATTATGTTACAAACAGAGAGAGATTAACCCTGGAAATTCACCTCTTTCAGCTCTGTACCAGGAAGGGGTTCTCCTTCCATGTCACATGGTTGATAACTCATTCCTTCATTCCATTTTCCAGTCATCAATATCTTGGGCTCATCAGCAGCATTATATACATAACCGTCCACTTCATATCGACCAGCCCCTGCACCCATATAAAGATGTCAGACACCGACATAGGCATTCAGAAAGAATTTCAAGATCAGAGTAGTTTGCCCTAATTGGTGCTAGGTTGAAAGAGCAGCATTCATCTATTGCATTGCTTACTCTCCTCAATGGCATGTATGCACTCATGACATCAACAAGGCTTCAATGGAGGAACGGAAACTTTTTCATTGATACAAAATGGAGAAATATTAAGAATACTAAAGGGAAAACCCAATGCAAGAAAACAAACTGAGATGATCGCCAAGTAAAGGGAATACTAAAGGCGAAACCCAAGTAAACAACTAAGAATACTAAAGGGAAAAAACCAATGCAATAAGACAAACTAAGTTTATTGCCAAGTAAACAGATCTTAAAAATTGCCAAGGGAAAGGAGATTATAAGAGTCATTTGCAACAATGGTTGAGAGGGAAGTAATTAAACAAACAAGGCAGTACCACAGACATACCCAAACCAACCACATGGTTGAAAATATAAAACAGCTTTGTCCCCGGTAGTGAGATTAGTCATGATCATCTCCCCGGGTGAATCCACCCAAGTTCGTCCAAATATCAAATTGTTAACCTTTGTAGGAGGTGGTACCAAATCCAGGACTACACCATCTTTTTTAAGTACTACACGAGTCCTGCATAGAAAATACAGCAAGAAAATTATAGATTGCATTTACAAACTAAGGAGCTGATTAAGTAAACCAAATGTGCATGAAGACCAAATATAGACCAAATATAGCCATAAACAAGAATATACATCCATTATGCATTTTACAGAACGCCATAAACGTTTCGCAGCAGTTATTACCAAATCAGCCAAACTTATGCAAATGGTTGAAGATACGCAAAGGACCCTGCTTTTGAGGCATTACTCTTAACTTTCCTTGAGTATGACTGACCATTACTTACAGCTAATATACATAAACCGGCCCCTATTATAGAAGTTAAAAAGTGCTGGCAGCACAAAAGTAGGCATTCAAGTAGGAATATCGAATGACATCCCCCCTCACCCAAAAAAATACCCTTTTTTGTCAAAACAGAAGGGCAGGTGCAGAGGGACAATCTCTTAGCATGCACTACTAAAACAATCATAGCAAATAAAGAACATAGAACTAACCTTCCAACAGGGTAGACATCAAGAGAGTTCCCTAAAAATTTGGTATTCAACTTTGAAGTAACATCATATGTGAAATGCTCATTTTCAGCATGCCCTGCACTCATTGGGGGATGATGACTCACCTGCAAATGAAAAAAATTAGCATTTAAAGGAATTTTATAGAACTTTGATTAGAATTTCTGACACCTCAATCAGGAAATTATGAAGTAATCACAGATAAAAATACAATACCAGGGAGGACAACTGTGACTCACCTGTTCAGAAATGAATGTAATACCACCATGGTTCACCATCTCGTAGGTCTCACCAAGAAATTGGATTAAAAGGCTTCCATGTACGCTGATATGCATAGTAAACAGATATAGCCCATGATGCTGCAACAATCAGAAGCAATAAAAACTGTTCACTAAACTTTATGACTCTATACATGTTGAGCCTATTAACCAGTATCATAATCACCAAAAAATACTTACTGGCATAGACTAATCGCATGTAGGGATCCTCACATTCATCTGCTTTATCTAGAAGGTGGGGGTACTCCATCAACTGCCATAAAAGTCAATATACCCAGAATTACAATTACATACTGGATAGTAACAAGCATAATCACATGTGCTTTTACAGAATGCAGCATAAGGTAGATTTAACAGAAATGACAATCAAGGAATAGAAAAAACCTCTGCCATTTTTTGCAACATTGTCATTGGCTCAAATATAAGGACGGGAAGCGTCACCATTGATGTGACATCCATTCCAATATACTTTTGCATCATCTTCCAGTAGCTGTCTCGTTCCTTCAAGAATTTAAAAAATAAATAAAAACAAATTGTTGGGACACGTGTCAAAGAGCAGTATTTACAACAAGACTAAGCAGAACAAGATACTGTGCATTTCCTTAGAATCTAAATTACAAAGCTTTGCACCAAAAGCTAAGAATCCAACAGGACGGCTCATCAAGAACAGACAACCGGGAGCTTTATGAAGAAACTCTAGATGATGAGGGAGAGCTTAGTTTGCTAGCATCTTCCTTCTGCACCTGTTTCCCTGTTCACAGTTTTCAGGGACTGTTGTACAGCTCAAACCTTCCTTAGTATTTTTGTGGTTGATTACCATGTTTTTCCTAGCAGGATGGCTCAGTAGAACCCCAAAAATCCATATATTCAGAATAACCAATCTGGTAGAGCATCTTATAGTAATACATTTCAAGGACGTCAAACTGTAGCAATATTTACTAATTATTGAACTGTCTAAGAATGAGCAGCGTGTACATCAAAACAAACAAGTAACTACTCTCCAACCCAATTGCTTCTAATGAGGCATTTACTGAGACAATAAGCAATGCTATTCCACCATGTGTGCAACAAACAATTTTTCACTTCCTTAAATTGGAAAAGATACTTCAGTTTAGTCTATATTCAGAAATAAGAAGAAAAGTTATAAGATGCTAATATATGAAAATTCTTTTTTTTGAGAGCAAGTGGTGCATAAACATAATTGCAAAGAGTATAAAAGCCAGGAGATAACAAACCTCTTCTCTCCATCTTCCTTTATGAGCTTCCTCTTCTGCATCTTCTTTGCCTCCTCTGGATTTATAACTTCCAAGCCTTCATAACCTAGCAGTCTGAATGTATCGAACCAAAGTCAGAGTAGCCATTATTAAGGCTTCAAGCATGACTTCTAAAGTTAACATTGTTGCTGGCTTGATAAACATATAAGCCCATTCCGAATGGCACATACCATGGCCATTTTAAAACAAGAACCCAGCTTGAAGTTGGTTGACAAGTAACTATACAGTCCTTTCAAATTTCACATCAAAAAGAAGCACACACTCATTGTACCAACTAGACCACTTCTTCACAACACAAAAAGCATAAATCGAGAGCAAGAAACAGCTAGAAACAGAAAGACCAGACAACCAACGCAAATACGTCAAAGTTACATTTTTTTCTGTTTTAACTCTGAAAAAAAACTGAAACAGCTAGAAATAATCACAACGGTTTATTACGCTGATCTGATTTTTGATAATTTAATACTAAATCCAAAGTTAGCAACATAAAACACGGTCCGGTACACTACTAAATTCACAAATAAAACAGCAACATTCAGGATGCAAAAGCATATGTACTGCATAAAGCACGAAACCAAGCATTCAAATTTCCATATATTCGTATTCAAAATCGTACATACCCGTTGATGGATCTATGCATGGCATTTCCGAACATGGATAAACCAGATGTCATGGTGGCAAAGAAAGCCTTTGCTCTGATCCTTATTCGGACTTCCCATCTTGCTTGTCTCAAGCAAACCCTAATTCGATCGAAGAGATTGAATTCGATCGATTCGATTCAAATACAATTCAACATCAATCCTTTGGATCTAAATATTCAAAAAATTGGATCAATTATAAATCGATAACCTGATCTGCAAGAGACAAGGATGCAAGAAAGAATCAAAGTAATTGGTGAAATGAGAAGGGAAATGGGCGAGATTATTGGATTTGGGGGAAAAGAAAACACCCTGAAATAGTTGGCGGTTTTTCGTTGCTCTTTTTTGGCTTAGCTCGGCTGGTTTTCATTAGGGATCACTTTGTTCTTTCAGTTGACGCGTTTCATAGTTGCGTGATTTGGTACGCTACATATGGTTATTGTGATGGCGTGGGATGACTATCGTGAGCTGTAGAATGTGCGCGTACACTTAAGAAAATACTTTTGCGACTGAGGTAGTAGCTGCCCCCGTCTGATTTTTTTGTTGCCGTGGACTCGTCGGTGATCTGTAATGTTGTGGAATGATTAATTTTGGCATTAATAATTAATCAGCCGGCGATGGGTGCTAAATTAAACCCAATCCATTGGATTGTGATTTGTATGGATGCCTTTTCACTTTTGCCCTTTCAGAATCTGAGCAAGAAATTTTGAAACTTCTTACCTCCGTTCTGACCACGACTCGGGTCCACTCGGCCAAGTTTACGCCAAAATTCGTTGAAATTTCCGTTGATCCAGATTAAGGACATGTCTGATGACTCCGCTTAATTAATTCACGCAGAACTATTTAAATTTTTTATTTAATTTGTGTAACAAAATTTTAAGTGAAAAACTTTTCACCAACTGTTTGTTTGGATGAAAAATGTTTTTTTCAGAACGCATTTTTCGTCGTTTGATTGTCAATTAATTTAGAAAAATAATTTCTGAAAAAAATATTTTACTTCAAAATGACGGAAGATAACATATCTGTTCCACTTGGTGAAGTTATTTTCCTTCAAACTAATCGAGAGTCTCCGCAATCTAACAAAACCAACCCTGCAATTTAAAGGACACAGAGATGGAGAGATTCACGATAGACTACTGTCTTCCCATCTCTGGCAGCTGGGAGCGGGCAACGGCAACGTGGTCGGAGTTGATCACACATATAACATATTTTCATACAGGTTCCCGCACACAAATGTGGTAGAGTATGTATGAAATTACACGGAGAGAATGGACTAGTGCGGCATATTGTTTAGCACGCCTCAACTCATCCATGGTTCAGCAGGGATGGAAGATTTTCACGACCTACCAAGTTTGGTTAGAAATTTTTTGACTAATGATGTAATTGGGATTACAAATTAGAGGTCAGTTGCTTAGTGAAGAGCTCTTCGGCCTTCTATAGGGCCCGAGCATGGTGATACCTGAGTTTTCTTTTTAACGGGTGATTATTAGACTCACTATGTATAAAAAATATATTTATATATTACTAGACATTTTTTTTTGCGAGGATATTTGTTTGATAGCATATGGAAAATTAATTACTCCCGATGGTATCAATAATTACTCATTCATATACTTGGTTACTTGGAAAAATCACAAGCTACAAGATGGTTTAGCATATAAACCACACGTAACTCTTGAAGTATAAAATCCATCCCTAATATTTCACATTTTGTTTTTTGGGGTCATAATCACATGCGGAGTGCAAAATTTTGTTAAATGACGAGTTTAGAGTTGAATTAGGAACCAACACCATTTATAAAAATACGTTTAGAATTAGATATCTAATCTAAAATTAATTACACATGGTAAAGAAATCCAGCATTACTCAAACTCAACTTAAATCGAAGATCGAAAAGAAATGAATTGATCGGTAAGAGAGAGAGAGGTGATTGATATCTCACCGACACTGACAAAGAAAAGAAAATTATAAAAAAAGGGCCATAGTCTGGCGAGAGTAACACTTTGCGACAAATCTGATAATGCTCCAGCGCCCTACAGGCCCAACACCAAATCTTCGTTCTCTTGGCCACATATCATTATTTTTTGGTCACTCGGGACTCTATTTACGCTCTGATTTCTGATCTGTTGAGTGTCTCTGATGTGTATCCTCATCATTCCTGAAAACCGAATTCTCCCCTCCAACACAAAACACAAAACAAATCCCTAGCTTCCATTAATCTAATACCACCCATCCCATCTTGGGCTACTTACTTATTAATCAGTATAATAATTACTATTATTAATAATAGTTAAATCGAGTCTGCACTCTGCTCACTCTTCCGTTAATTAAATTAATTAATTAGATCAATTATTATTCCAACAATTTTTAATTTAATTGGTTCAACCACATCTATTCTTTCAGATTGAACCTAGAAGTACTGTCAGTTTGCTCCTGCAAAACCCTACCCTCCTCTCCATCTAATCATCTGGTTGGTTTCAGATTCTTTCAAGTCAGAATTGAGTGCCCAATTATTGCGATTTATTTTGAAGCTTGCCTTTTTCACCATGAGAGAAAGGAAATCGGCCAAGTTTAATTTGCAAGAGCAGCAGCAGCAGAACGGTCACTTGTCTCCTTTTAAATTCGCCAAGTTGTTCGATCCGGATGCTTCTTGGGACAAGGTTCTAAGCTGATTCGTCTTCTACGTTTTCTCTATGGTTCAATTCTCATTCTTTTGATGTAAATATTCAGTTTTTATATATATATATATAATACTTATTATGTTCGACATAGGAATTTATGTTTTTTTTTGTTTAATTTAATTGCTCGTTTTAAGTCAAAATCTCGATTGAGTCTGTTTATGAATAAAGGATAGTCCTTTCGTCTTTGTAATTCATGGATTTGTATTCGTTTTAGCTCAATGAGTCTGGTCTTATTCCACCTTTCTGGATCAGATTGTGCCTGAAATTGGTAAACGAGCGGAAAGGAGATCATGATTGTCCTTCCCTTCCTGCTTTGTTGTATTGTCAGACGTTAGACTGATACAAGGAGTAAGCTTTTTGATTGCCTCATTTTCGCAGCCGAATTCGATAGAGTTTTACGCTATAAAGCATATAGAGGGGAAATTGATTTAGTTGCAAAGATGTAAATGTTGGCTGAAGCAAAACTATGACTATATATGTTTACGTATAATGTATGTCTGGCCGTCTCGGTTGAGTTGGCAAGGATATTGACTTTGACATGAGAGCTGCTGGGTTTGAAACCCCCTAGTTGTATAAAAATGATAGTTTTTGATGTATGCGACTGGCGTGCGTGCTATATAGGTCATAACAATGGTACTTCATGTAATGAGAGTCTGTGTTAGAGGGTGATATTTGCTAATCATCATGCCCTGCAATGACTGGCACGATAAATACCCAAAACAACTAGAAGCTTCCATGAAGGTGTAGCCAAATGGTGAATTTTTTTTTTTTTTTGACAAAAATGCCAAAGACATTTAAGCTGCAACAGAAAGTTGGCTAGTTGTCAATAATTATCACCTAGATAGGACAGAAAGAAAACTGCACTTGATAGTAAAAACCAGGAGCTTTTAATCCTTTAAATCTATTTCACCATGTATTGTATTGCTTCATCCTGTTTTATACTCAAAAACCAGATACTCATCTTCTTTTTCACTGATATTCTCCTGGATATGTGACTAGAAAAACTTCAATACCTATAAACACTTGTGTTTTTATTCTTTTTTTTTTTTTTTAATTCTCCCAACCAATCTAGATTACTCACTTGTCAGCTGTTTTTACTTATTAAACTGAAGAAAACTGGAAGTGTGAATTCTTAATAGAAATAGACAAGAAACTGGTATACCTTTAGATCCCATAGCTATGGCATTTTTTGTGGCATCATGAGGATGCAGAGTCTCAGTGTATTTATGCTGTGTCAATGAGAAGAATTGCAAGCAGTAGAAACAGCAAGTTAAGTTTTCAGATATATAATGTCATCATTGGTATAAAACAAATACATGCATGTTTATGCCATACAAACACAAATTTATACATGTAGGCAAGTGGATAGAGTTCCAAAGCATGTCAATATGGAAAAATTTCTTAAACAGGTACACCTCATGAATTGTAATGTATTATGTATACTCTGGTTTTAGTTTGTGAAAGCTTGTAATAGAGTTCTCCTATATAACCATGTCCTATGGGGATTTCTGGATGATTAATTCCACCTGTCAGATTCCTCTTATCATTCAATGGAGTAAGCAGTCTGCATAATTACGGCATCCCCTCTGCCCACCTGTGATTCTCATGGAAGCATGTAGTTTAGCAATTTTCAGATCTATATAGAAAAGGAAAAATTAAATAGACATTACAATATGCACTTCTTCTACCCTATGAATAACGATAATGTGAGATCATCCATTTACTTTTTTGTGAAATATGGAACTTATGTTTTCCATTTTGAGAGTAATGTTAGCTGTTAATTGGTTTTGATTTACACTCAATTATCACTGTTATGAAGTGAATATTTCTCATGTCTCATTTTAGGATCAACTTGGAGATGTATTGCACTGGATTCGCCAAGCGGTGGCCTTGGTCTGTGGACTATTATGGGGTGCCATTCCTTTAGTTGGGGGTATATGGATAATTTTGTAAGTTAATTTTTCCTTTTTGTTGCTGAAGATGTTTTGATGGACCTGATTTTGAATCCACAGTGCTGTCATTTTTTGCTGAAAATAGTAGCAAATTTGTTTTGGTGGAATTATTTCTAGGCAGTATTTTGTGCCTTGACAGTTCAATTTGGTTGAATTTTTTTCCTTTTTTTTTAAGTATTGCTTTAAAAAGGAGGTGGATTTTCCTTTTAGCTGTAACATTTGTAGGTTAAAATTCTGCCAGACAAAGGGCACAAAAGCAAGGAGCAACCAAAATTGAAAAAGCAACTTTTTGAAAATTCAGTTGTCTAGAGAGATAAAACTTCTATTTCACGTGACACAGCTTAATGGGTGTTGGAGGCTGTCTAACAAATTGGACTTATAGACCATATAAGGGGAGAATTAAAAGTTCATAGGGATTTTATGCAATTGACTGTTAGTTTGATGAATTTACTCTTTTGACAATTACGCATGTGGTTGGTCTGGATTATGTAAGAAATGGTAATATACTAGGGTGAAGAAAACCAGGTTTACACAAATATGAGAAGCTTAGACTCGGACTGCTTTTGTAGTTTGTTAGCATAAAAATCCAGCCACAGAATATAGCTTGCAAAATCTCCTCGAAAGATAAATATTTTGATTTGCTATTTGGTTTATATGATTAATTCAACGTGCAAAATTTTGTGCCATATTTAAAACGGATAACAAAACTGTCTTGTTAGTTGTTAATTGAAATTTTAATGATTTTTCTGGATGAATGGAGCTGGGCCTGGCACATTCAAAATTAAAGTCGAACAAGAGAAAATGCAGACTATTATAAATGAACCATTCAATTGCTCTTGAAAGCATAGTGAAAATTCTGGTTGAACTTTTCCATCTCATGTTTTCAGTAACTGTTTCATTGCTGTGTGTAAAAGATCTAGTGATGAATATGGTGTTGACTGTGGTTTCCAGGTTCCTCGTGTTATCTTCTGGGATAGTTTATGGTTATTATGCTGTCATACTAAAGGTTGATGAAGAGGAATTTGGTGGCCATGCAGCTCTTCTCCAGGAGGGGCTATTCGCTTCTTTCTCACTCTTTCTGGTATTTTATAGTTCCTTCAACCCAGCATATTTTATATCTCTTTCTTTTGTGCTTTCATACTTATCATGGGGTAACCCAATTATTCACTGCTGTGTTAACTGTTATTTTTCCTGTTTCCAGCTAGGGTGGACTCTGGTATACAGTTTAGCACATTTCTGATCACCATATTCTTAGCTGTGGCACCATTTTTCTCACTGGAGGGCCTGGTACAGAAGCCATCATCAGATGTATGATTTCTGGTTTCTGATGGCCTGAAATTGACATTCTTGGTGGTTCTATTGCCTATTTCTTAGTTGTATTATTAGTCAGTGAGCTACACACTAGTTTCTAGTTCACAAGAATCGTCCCAATGAGATATTTGCGCATTTTTGTGCTGTGCCTGATAATTTGCTCTGCAAATCAAATAATTACTTTAATTCTTTTATACTTTTTCTTTTGCTTCTGTAATTAGAAGCGGGTAAGTGACAGTAACAAATTCTGTATGTGCGCTGTGCTCCAATATTTCGATTATAAATCTAGGGAATTTGGGATGCTAGAGTGAGTTAATGCTGTTCGGGTACAACCTTGTCGTTCTTCTTGTGTGCTTGTTGGTTCTAAGGCGTTGCATGAGATAAAAAGCAAACTTTTTCCTTTCCAACGCTGGTAGTGTTATAAACACTTGATATCACAAGTTTAACTACAACAGAGGGCAACTGCCATTATATCTACCTGTGCCGCTTCACAGAGCCACAGGGGGGAAGACAATTCCCACTTGACATCATTTACAACTTTTGCCGCAAACTGAGCTAGTTTGTGGTTGACTCTGTTCCCCGATCTACTGATGAAGGAGAAAGTGCATTGATTAAACAAATCTCCCATGTCCAGTATGTCTTCTAAGATGGTAGCCATACTGCTCTCCCCACAGGTTCTGGAGTTGATCATATCAATGGCATTTTTGCAATCTGATTGAATCTGTACGTCTCTCCACTCAGCTTCCTTGGCCATGATTAGAGTTCGTCTAACGGCTTCTGTTTCTGCCACTAAAGCTGCAGCTTTTGTCAGCCTGAGCATTCCTAATGCCTGCAGTATCTTCCCTGTTCAATCTCTTGCCATTATCCTCAATCCGGTGCGGATCATTTGAGCTGAGACAGCAGCATCTGAATTCATTCTGATCACGCCTTCAGGAGGTGTTTCCCATACTTGCAGTGGCTGAGGCTGAGGCTGATTTGTTTCACCAATGCACTTATCCTTCAATTCATTCCCTGCATCCTCAAACTCCCACCATTTTTGCAGTGCTTCTGTACAACTTTCCACTCGTTGTTCCTTCAAATTGTCTTCTATTTCTAGCTTTCCATATTTGCCCCATGACATTGATTGTCAGGGCAATATGGTCTTGGCATTGGTCTCTTGCCGATGCTTGCAACATTCCTTCCCACCATCTGATCAAGTTTAACCTTACTATTTTGACCTTTTGCTCTACTTTATATGTCACCATTCAAATCAAACATCTTGCCCATGCATATACTACTCAGTGCGCGCAACCTACTAAACCTGAAAGGTGATTCCAGTGTGTTAATTTTTTTTTCCGCACGGGGGAGATACTCTACTGAGAATAGGATAAAACATTGTATTGAGAATATGACAAAACCGAGACACACTTGGCAAGGTGCGACCGGACTGCATGAACCCCTTTGAATTGCTTTGAATTCCTAATAATCCCACATAAACGAACTTTAAACGCTAGCGATTCAAGCAAGTCTCTAAGACAAGACATACATGGCTATTCTCCTGAACGCAAACAGGGTGGGGTGCAACACAAGATTGTTCTTTCCAGAATATAAAAGCTTCTCTTTACTACGCAATTCAACTATGTTTACATGACATGGTGTTTGTCTCTATATTAGCACAAACCCGTGGCCAAGTCCTCTAATTGCCGATATGGGGAAAAAATTAGTTTACAAGGCTATCCATCTATCTTTGACATGCACCTTTACGTCCATTTGTGTCGTCTGCCTCTCCGCCGAATCAAGTAAACCCGGCCATAAACCCACCGCCTATCTGCTCTTGAGATGGATTGCTGCAATAGAACATGAGCAGATTTTAGTGCTTCAAGAAACTTAAGTTCGAAATGCAGTCTTTCTTTAAGTGGTGTTTAATGGAATATAAGAACTTCTACTGCATTTTTAGGCTGAGGACAAATGGCTTTTTCTTTAATATTCCTAGTTGCGAACAAAAGAACATAAACCTATGACTTTTCTGATCAGGGTGTGGGAGGTGGGGTGAGGATACTTATGGAATTTGTAGCATGATTCTGTAGAATATCCTGTTAATCCCAAACTATTTGTACCTCAACCCTTGTGCGGAATTCTATGAAGCTCTCACACACATGGCATTCTGATCTGTGGCGGGAAAGCTTGGACTGATCAGATCTAACAAATGCAAAAACCTGTAAAGATGAATGCGATTACAGCTCTAAAAGCAAAATATTTGATGGTTGTAGAGTCCAGTCATCAGACCAAAAAATCCATGCCAACAACTGAATGAGAAAGCAATGTGCAAAAGGGTTCAGCATGTTTACTTTATACTGACCTCCTCACCACAATTTGGGCAAACCCCTTTTAGCGCGACCAAGTCATTCTTCCAAATCCCTTGCAATGCTCCAACTGCAATAAGGTTTTAAGTTACAAAACATTTGGGGAATAACAAGACAGAAACAAGTGCGTATCTGTTCTTCTACTTCCTTTAATGATACATCAAGAGAGTTAAAAACAAAAATAAGATTCTCCCACAAGCACAAAGAATTGGACAGCAGGAGCAAACAGTATTAATTACCACATATGCCTGATAAGATGACAGAAAAAGAAATGAAAAATATAAAGCACATTCAATAAGTTATAATAAACAAAGATTATGTAGTCTCATATCCCAGATATGAACAACCAACACATTATTTTTTTTAGATTGCCTTCAACTCCATTCTTAAGTAATGAATATCAAATTCCATGCATATCCAAATAACCACACAATTCATGTTTAAGGAAGTAAATTATGATCTGCCTTGCATCATTACAGGAAATTATTTTATTCAACCAGGTCTTAGGATATCAAAAGCAAAGAAGTTTTGAAGCCCAATATTACTAAAACCAAATCATGTTTGACAAGCCAAAATATCAGATCATTAAATTCAGATATATCTACATTGCTTGTTATGCCAATAGTCTCACGTTCTTAATAACTCTGTCTCAATAAACCAAAATTATAGCAGCCAATAATTTCTATTATCTTAAAAAAAAAAAAAAAAAAAAAAAAAACTCTGAAGTGCTTTACATCTTTTTCTCATGTCAGGATACAGAATGTATAAAACCAAGAAAGTTGCTTGAATGTTTTCAGTCCAAATCTCCCATTCCAGCCGATTAAAACCCATAGTAAAAAGAGTTTCTGCCATATGACAACTTGGAAAAGCAAGACTTGAATGGAGGAGAGAGTCATTAATAGGAAGAGAAATAGGTCAAGGAAGTAAAAAACAAAATACAATTTGTGTTTTAAACACGATTAATACCACACAACTGAACAAATGTCACACAAGGTATGAGACTTAATGCATAGTAGACTAAAGCAAGCACACTCAGGCACATAACTTGACAGTTCACCAAACAAGGGTTTAATGTACTACATCCATTCCTAAATTTCAACAAAATGCAACCATATGCATAGCTCATACAGAAGTCTCAAGCGTAATAAACCAGACAAAGAAGTCCAGCGAGCATAAAGAACCAATGAGACCAAACTGATTACCTGATGCTGAAGCAATTGGAACACCGATTATGGATCCCAATGCCATGTAAATCATGCCATTAAGTATAGTAAGGAACTGTAGCATAGAAGCTTGACTGGTGTGTGAAGTTGCAGAGTGAAATGCATCTTGATGATAAGCTTGACCAAGGGTGTATATAACAGGAAGCAGAAAGACTGAACCACCAAAACCAAGAATCAAAAGCCATATGCTCGCTAATGCAAACGCCTGTGAAGGATCTTCCTGCCCTACATCCATGTCAAATATTCAAGGGAAGTGAAGAAGCACAGTTCCACTCAAGGACCAACATCTTACAACTTATATTCAGCAAGAATAGTCTGCTTGTACAAACCCTCGCTAGACCCAAACCCACCCCACGCATAGAATAAAATATCAAATCAAAGAGACAACATCTTGTTTAGTTTAGTATTGTTAAGCAACTTAAACTACAGAGCAAACTAAGATTTCCCAAGAACTTGGATGTGGTAAATCAGGATTTGCTGTTTGTAGTTAAGATGCATCACAAATCATACACACATGAATGACGACGCTTGAGAGCGTGAAAATACTTTACTGAATAGAGTTCGCATACTCTTAATTCTACATTAGTGGAGCAGCTGACAAAAGTTTTATTCAGACAATTCTCAAGACACCTTTTTTAAACTTACAAGTAAAAAAAATGCGTTCGACTCAAATGAATTTCCATTATTTCCACAAACACAAAAACATAATGCCTCAGCCCATGAACTCGAATTATTTTTATTTAAAAAATTACCTCAGCGTCAGCATAGGTTGATTGCCGCCTAAGACTACACCTCGGATACTTCACTACATATTTCGAACCAAACCACCGCAACTTCAGCTGTTTCAGCGGTCATATATTTCCAAATCAGAACACATAATCTAATCCACACAATTCAAGTGTTTTTTTTTTTCAAAAAGGAAAATACATAGGTAGAGGGAGAGGTACCTCAACTCTATCAAACATGTCATCTACAATCAACGGCGTACCATTATAATATGAATCCCTAGCCTAAAAGTAACCAAAAAATTAGAGATCAAATTATTCGCTGAAATTGGAAGTAATGGAGTAAAATGAGAAAAAAAAAAGTAACTAACTTCCAAAACCTACTTGACAATAGAGAGCTTCTAGGGTTTCTTTACTGGCAGTTTCAATCGGACCGACGAATATACACGACGGACCCTCGGCGAGGGGCTGGAGGTCATCAGGCGAGGCGAAGACGGATCTCGGAGCTGAATACCGGACGGATGACGGAGCTCCGACACGTGAATTTCTGGTAAGTTCAATAGCCGTCGATGATACTATCACGTGAGGCTTGACCGGTGAGCACGTGCCGGCCATCAGCCAACACTCAGAAGCCAATGATAAGCTGCAAATGGAAATGGAAATGTTTTTATGAGCGTGGATATAACTAGTGGCTATTATAATTGGAGGGGGGAAGGCGCCTTGTTTTTATAGACTGGACAATATGACAATTATGCCCATGGAGGTTGTGGTTTGATTTCGCGCGCAAATATCTGATTTTTGTGGAACGGATATTGTCGGGCCGGAAGGGGAAAGCTAACAGCACCGTATCTTGATTCTGAATATAACTTTTTTACTTGAAACGGTAGAAGATTTTATTAACAGTATAAAAGTACAATATACTTAATGAGTAAGGGCTCAACCACTGAGCTTTGGCTCAGAGCCATAAAAAAGGGATTAAATTTTTTTTGTGTTGTTGGTCAGGGATTTGAATTTTATTTATAGTGAAAAAAATAATGAGTAAGGACTCGATATAAGTTATATAAAAGTGTACTAAAATACCTAAAATTTAGGAATTCCTTGTCAAAAGCTGTACTAAAATACCTAAAATTTTAGGAATTCGTTGTCTTGAAGTTTGTTTGGATAGTCAACTTATCCCAAATATTATTTCACTTGCATCATAAACACATTTTCCAACTCACCTTTTTATATTTCCAACCACCTTTTTATCTGACATACATCACATCATAAAAAGTGCTACAATAATTATTCCAAATAATATTTCAAATAATACGCTATCCAAACAAACCCATATTAGCCTCTTTGGCTCCCCCTTAAATAATGGGTAAGGATTTGATACGAGCTATACAAAAGTGTACTAAAATACCTAGAATCTAAAAATTCCTCATCAAAAGCTATATTTTGAACAAGTTTGCTCAATCTTTTACTTAATCTATTATGTTTAATCTATGAACAATCAAATAAACATTTCCTAAACATTGAGCAAATCTCTGATGTCCTGCAGGTGTGTAGAAATTTTGATGTCAATTGAGGACGGTTCTTTGATTAGGCTTGGGACTTGATTCTGTGTTTTAAAACTCGGACCGGACCGGCCGGTTCAACCGGTCGAACCGGGAACCGGCCATGTGTCCGGTTCGAGTTATACTAAAAAACCGGGAAAGTAAAAACCCGGTCAAATCCGGTCAAGAACCGGGTTTGACCGGGAAAAAACCGGATTTCCGGTTCAAACAGTATTTTTTTAAAAAAAACTCAAACTTTTTTAATATTATATTTTGACCCCTAGATTGTTAAAAATTATTAATATACCTCAAATATTTCATACTTTATCAATGTTTTCTTAAAGTTTGGTGTTATTTTTTAATTAAGTCCATAATTTTAATTCTAAACTTGTTAATACTTATTAAATAATATAAATTGCTACTTGATTGTTCTAATTTCTTTGTATTTTCTTGTTAAATATATTTGAAATATCAAATATATATGAATACACCTTTATTAATATTAACATGTTATTAGGTATTTTACATATAATATTTTAATTTTTAAATAATTTTTATTTATGACGTCATCCGGTTCAACCCCTATCGAACCCGATTGAACCCATTGATCCCTGACCCCTGAGCTTGACCGAGTCGATACCCGGTCCGGTTCTGAAAACATAGACTTGATTGCAAGATGTGTGGACTTTAAAACTCTCCGACCCTTGTTCCTTCACGTTACTCAAGGCCAATTTAAAGGCCTGCAGGTAGTCCAGAATCATAGAACTAGTACTTATATCCCTCAATTTCCATGCTGCTTGCAACTGATTCTGGTTATTTTCAGCAGAAACCCTAATTCCCATATTTTGACCTTCCGTGTGTTGTCCTACTTCCACACCTATTTTCAGTATATTTTCTTCTTCTACATACCTTTGTTCTTGTCCAAAAGTTGCTTCTATTTCTGAAATGCTCACCTGTGTGTTGAGTTTGGCATAGCATATCCACTGTTTTATGCCATTCTTTCTTCTCTTTGCTTCTGACAGTCTTGTCCACCAACTCTTGAATTTTTTGCGTAGTCATATGATCCATCCTGTTGAAGGGGGGTCATTTTCCACATATCTCCTGCCTTTCTGCATTGAAGGAAAAAATGATCCAATTGGTCGCGGAAATGACCAACTAATTGTGTGGTGCGTTTGCCGGGAGTCGAACCCGGGTCTATTGCTTGGAAGGCAATTATCCTAACCGTTGGACTACAAACGCCAGGGATGTTTAATGGGGCACAATCCATCACTAAGAAACGTAGCAACACATGGTTGGTTGGCGGAATGAATCAAAGTGAACATGTTTAATGACACACGCTTCAAGCGAGTGTTTGTTGTGCTGAAATTAACAAAACTCAAAATATAAGCAGTTCATGGAATAATGGGACGTCGGGAAGAAAGCATAGGATACCAGCACTCTACAACAATCATCCCAAAAGTTAACGGTAACACAATCCAGAAAAACTCAGTGAAGAACTTGCACCTGTTAAAGCTACATCTCTACTAAAACTACCAAAAAGAAAAACTAACAACCACCACATCAAATTTAAGTCACAAAGAATAGTAGAATGCTAACTCTCATTTTCTTCCTATCTAATCCTGTTTCTAAATCCAAGGACAAATTAGTAGTACTTCGATCTGTCAGTTCTTAAAAAGAAATGATCCCATTCATTCTTATCAACTTTTCCGAAGGTAAGATACTTCCAACTGTCTTCTTCGTCATAACTCAGACTAGAATTCTTCCCCTCCTCCATCTCTTGCCTCAATGATTCTACTCTCTCAAGAACTCCTTTTACCGTTAAATCAAATGCATCTTCAAACTTTTGCCATCTGGACCTTGGATCTGCGTACGTTACATTGGGAATAAGCTTTATCACCTCCTCCCTCATTGCTGACACCCGTGACTTGGAAATTTGAGACAGTTTCTTTTCAATGCTTACGCGCCTGTTTTTCACATCTTCTTCGGGTATGAGCACCGAATACTTGTTGAAATCTCTAGGCAAATGCCACAGGTACTGCACATAAGCAGAAGCTGGAGTGAAAAAGACCGGTATGCAGCCGGCCAAAATCGAATCAAAAGTTGATCTCCTGGTAAATGAATCCCCTGGAGGCTGTAGGCAGAAGACCGAGTTTTGAAACATCTTCATAATGTGAACTGGCTTTTGGCATTTGTTTCTCTGGTCGGAGCATTCCATCAAACCGCACCTTCGGTTGGATGATTTGCACTGATTCATGACCTCGCCTCGTATGGAATCTTCTATGTTTGGCCGCGGCGCCCCTGCAAAGCAAAACAAGGACTTCCTCTTCTGTTTTCTCATTCTGTTCTGCCATTGGACTATATCATTGTCAGTCCAGGGATGAAAATATGTTGGATAAGGGATCGCGAAGTCATTGCTGTTCCAAGGGCTCGATTCGATTGTTAACATGGTCATGTTCTTTGATTCAGGTAGCACCATTAACTTGTTACCCCAGTGATTATCATCATCAATCCCTCTTCTAAAATCCCAAGTAATTCTGCCCGCAACCATGAAATGATCTCTGCCCCACATTACGTCCCACTCTGGTCTCTCTCTCAGCCACTGTATAAGACTCAGCGAATCAGAGTCTCTGACAGACGCATTCGAACCCCATAAATGCCGAGAAACATCGAGTCCTGCATAATACGGCACATAAACAGCCGCAGCTTCTGACGAGTCATTTGTCAAGCACTCGTACTGTTTCATTCGGTTGTGGAAAATGACTTCCAGAGAGAATTGATGCGTGTTAAACCAACCGGTTCTTGAAAAAATTTTGGCTGGATTTCCAAGTTCAGATCCAAGCCCATTATTCACAAAATACTGGCACATATCAGTCCATTTATTCAAGGATTTGCACTGCTTAAGCAAGTCATCGTTGAACCGACTCGGCAGGTCATGAACATAAATATACCGTCCCCTGCATTTATTCTGTTCTTCTTCTTTCTCTCGATTGGCATCATCTTTAAGAAAAATTGGTTCCAATTCTTTCTCAAGATCGTCAACGTCTTCACTCACTTCATTCTCTGTCGACCAATCGTTAAACTTTTTTTCTTTGGTACCAGCAACAGCATTTGTGGTATTCCCTGAATTATCTACTCCAAAATTCGTGGCATTCATCAAATTAGACGTAACAGCCTCCTTCCCTTCATGGTTATCGGTAACACGAATAGAATTTGGATCAAGAGATTGAATAGATTTTTCGTGGGATATTGTTGTTAGTCCCGGAAGGAAAGACCAATCAAAACCATAGAGCAACAAGAACCAGAAAACGAACAAAGCACAGAAAACAAACCAAATTTTGTTGCGTAACATTGCAGTGATCGAACCATCCATCTACTTCCGCTGAATTCCTGTACAAATTTCTTGGTAAGGCCCTTCTCCAATGGCTATGGCACATCAAACCCATCTAGATATCCATCTTCTTCCGCTGAATTCGTGTACAAATTTCTTGGTAAGGCCCTTCTCCTATGGCCATGGCACATCAAAGTCTTTAACCCAGAGGAGAGCTCATGGCCCGAAAGAAAACGCTAACAGAACACCTAGATATCAGGTTTGTAATAAGAAAATACTTGGAACCAGGTCAGGGTGCGAAAATTTGCCCAAGGCCTCTCAGGAAAAACTTTGAAATGGGAAAACTTTGTTGGATAGAAAAAGAGCGAGAAAAACAGAGGGAGAGAGAGTGTGTGTGTTGAGATTGAATTAGGACCATTGAGCATTGTTAATGGTTGTCCAAATCATCAATAAGAAAAGTTGCCTAGAATCACAACGTACCAAACCTTTTAGTCTCGCTCAGTTTGTCGTTGCTGTCTCATCCAATCCAAATGGGGCAGAGAGCCTCTTCATTTACTTATTATTGGAAGACGGAAGATAAAACTCTTCCTCTCCCTTCTGCTCTGCACAATGACCAATTCTGTAATCCATGGTCCACACCTTGGTGGAAAAATATTTTAACGTCACTGGTAAGACACTATGTAACATGTAGCTGAAATGAAGGGGAAATTGGTAAATTAAGGAAAATGTTACAAACCAAAGGCTTGGCCTGATTTCATGTTTCTCTCTCACGCACACTAAATATAGCTGAAATGAACCCATAATAGGCGACAGGGCGCCTTGTCCATTCAAATCATCCATATTCCTTCAAACCGTTGTCTCCGAGCTCCAATGGCAATCATACAATGCAAATACTTCAGCGCCAGCTAAAAATTAAAGAAAAAAGAAGGAAATAAAAAAAAAACCATGACTGCCTTTCATTAATAAAAAATTTGCAGCCGCCAACCAATCAACTGATCTCCTAGCTTTGACAAGGCCGGCCGGCTGCGATGGGGAGGGCTAAAACCAGCTCGTCATCGGAGTCGGACAAAGTGGAGATCAAGATCCAGCCTCGCTCTGACTTAAATCCGGCGGTTGTTAATCCACGTCCTCCTAATTACCAGCAGAACTTCCATCCACCACCTCATCGTCCTCCTCAACGGCCTCGCAGTCTTCGGCTTTTCAAGAAATGGATCCCTTGGTTTGTCCCTACCATTGTTCTTGTCAACGTTGCCATCTTTGTCTACGCAATGTACCTCAATGATTGTCCCCGCAACTCTGAGAATTGCATAGGGAGGTCCCTGTTGGACCGGTTTGCTTTCCAGAGCACCAAAGAGAACCCCTTGCTCGGTCCCTCCGCTGCTACGTGAGAGAGACTTCTTTCTTGCTCCTTTTTATTTCATGCATGAGCTTTTGCTTGCATTTCTGCTTTTGTTGATTAGCCTGTCATGAATAACTGTAGTACAATACCTGTTTCCGTGGTTCATCACATGTTTCCGTGGTGCTTATTAGCCTGTTTCCGTGGTTCATCACATGTAGAATAACTGTAGTACAATACCATTATGATAAAAATATTTTACTTGTTTGGACAATTGTAAAATCAAGGTGGTATTTTCGAGTTTCATGGACCATGAAGGAAACATTTTGTGAATGAATTCTTTCTCAATTTCCCAACTGTTTGACGTTAGAGGGTACTCAGTTAAATGTCGAACATCAGGGTACATACCCAATTACCAACGCTACCATCAGGGAAGCATCTAGTTATTATTATTATTATTATGATGCAGTTAAAAAATGATCTAGAGAAGTTCCTTTTCTTTGTGGAGAACCTTGAAACTGTGCCGTTTTCTTGTTTGCTGATCAGACTGCTAAAACTGGGGGCTCTAGATGTCAAGAGTGTGGTTGATGGGCACCAGGTGTGGCGGTTGGCCTCTTGCATGTGGCTACATGCCGGGGTGTTCCATGTTCTTGCCAATATGTTGAGTCTCATCTTTGTTGGCGTTCGGCTAGAGCAGGAGTTTGGCTTTGGTATGCCCATCCTTTGCAACTTCTTTTCTCATAGATGCCATTCTTGGAGATTGTATTTACTGATTTTCTCAAGTTGCTTTTTTCTGTTTACAGAGCTTATGTGCACTCAACTGTTGTGATGGATTGGTTTAAAATATGTTGTATGATTCCAAAAGAATTAAGTACTAAATAGAATTCGGAAATTTTGTTTGAACACTTGTGCAAGGCTACATGTGCTATGTCATTCTTGCTTTGTCACCCTGCGTGCGTTAATCTTCTGCAGCGCGCATTGGGCTGGTGTATGTAATATCTGGAATTGGCGGAAGTTTATTGTCTTCTTTGTTTGTGAGGACAACCATCTCAGTTGGTGCCTCCGGGGCATTGTTTGGTTTACTTGGCGCCATGCTTTCTGAACTCCTCATAAATTGGACGATATACGAGAACAAGGTATCTCTGATACATTCAACTCGGCGTGTTTTCCCTTCTTTCCCAGTGAAAGTCGTACATTTTTCATTTCAAGAAGGGGCGGCAATAGCTCACAATTTGTGGTTTTTCTTAGTGTGCAGCCCTGTCAACTCTCGTCCTCATCATCATTATCAATCTAGCAGTTGGAATCCTCCCTCATGTGGACAACTTTGCACATCTTGGAGGATTTGTGACGGGATTTTTACTTGGATTTATTCTCCTAATCCGTCCTCAGTTTGGATGGGTAAACCAAAGAAATGCTCCTCCGGGTTACTATAGCAAAAACACTTCCAAGTACAAAGCATATCAGTACATATTCTTGATCCTCGCCCTGCTACTACTCATTGCAGAGTAAGTCTCGCCATTCCTTTAATTCATGTCCAGAAATCGCATGGCTTGGGATTGCTCTTTTTGTCCTATATAATGACAAAAATGTATTTTGGCATCGGTTGGAAACTCATTCTTTAATTAACAATGCTGATTAACAGGCCTTAGAGCGAGTGTTCCACAGCATTAGCGATGGAAATCTTTGCCAATCAGCAAAGTCATTTACTGCATATATAGAATTTGGCATCTTATATTACCAAAGAGGCCAAGAGCCTTCAGAAATGTTTCACTAAATATGTTGGTGGAAAGTGTTGACTTGGCATTCAAAAAAACTCTGCCATCATGGAGATTATTGGGTTTTTGCTGTTACTAGGATTCCATAAATGGAGTTGACAATTTCTGAACTCATGCAGTTTTGGCATGTTCCTTGCTAGCTCTTGCGTGGTAAGGCTAAACTTGTGTGCTTTTTCAATGTTCCCGTGCTAGATTTGCCATCGGCCTGGGCCTGCTCCTCGGAGGCGTTGATGGGAACGATCACTGTCATTGGTGTCACTATTTGAGCTGCATCCCTAGCCCTTTTTGGGCTTGCGGACCAGTCCGTTGCTCGGTAATACATATTTCTCCATTTTGTCAGTTTGAACTTTCTTCATGATGCGACTTTCTTTATCGGTTCATCTCATCCACCATGCATCAGCGTCAAATGCCTGTGTTAATTTAAGCCCAGCTCCGGATATCTAATCTTGTAACCAAGCCATCGGTATTGTGTTATGACATTATCTTATCCTAAGGCATCATTGCATAATACTTTGTGTGAAAGCCTCCTAGTTTGGATTTTTACGTATACACTGCTCAGAATCTTTTTGGGTTAATTATCAAATAATCTTCATTCCAATGTACCCATTTATTCTATTTCATCTAAAGCAAGTACTGCAATTCGCATAGCAATAAATGCATTAAGTTGCTTGGACTTCCTTTTTACTGATTTTCTAATTTTTTTTTATTACTAAAGAGTTGAATGCATGGCTTGATTGTGTTTAAATATTGAAAAAATAGTCATTTATTATGTTGCAATTGTTATACGTGCTCAAGAATTAGTTAGGAATATTTTGGTCATGCAAAATATAATTTCATCTTACCCTGTTAACTACAAGGGATAAAGTGTATATATTTAGAGTTCGGGGAGGTAAAGTTACAAGGGGCCAAATTCCGAGGGGAAAAAGTGCGATTAATCCTAATCCTTTTTATCGGCTGCTGTTTCTTCATTTTATCATTTTCATTGATCCTATTCTCTGTTGAATACTACTGCAGTCGAGCCAACTGCAAAACCAGGTGAATATGACATGCTTGTCAAACCATAAAAGTGGTTTTTACACATTGCAAAATCCAAACAATACAGCAGAACTTCAGAGGCTTTGTACTATGCTTTGTCGTTGAGTTCACATAGCACCAAGGATGGCATTATGCTCAGCTACTGAGGTATACAGAGACATCGAGTGAAGTATACCACGCAGCATACATACTCTCTATACTTGCTCAGCAGCATATCGTGCTATATAGACTCATGGAGAGTGAAGTATATGTACTATGAGAACCAATGTAAGAAGATCCTATATATGAGCCTTCACTGAACAATTTCATGCAGCTCTTTCTGTCTTTTCCCACCCCTGACGCTCAAACAGGAAGCTGCTGTCAATCAACACGAGCATTTTGAGTTCTACTCAGGTGCTCCTTAACATTTCAGAGACTTCACCATCCATCTGCTATAGTCGTAGGATTTCTGTGTAAACTGTTACTATAAAACTGGAAGGTGGTTTTCAGTGATGAAACAATATAAGAACTTATTTAAGCGCAGACCTAATTGTTTTATTTTATTTTTTTAAAAACATTCTGTAGCGTTAACCGTTGGTATTCGTAGGTATTCTGAAGTTGAGAGAGTTAAGAAGCCAAAGGGGGAATACAAACTGTCCATGCAGGAGCAGGCACGAAGCCACTTGAATGTAAATTCTCAAAAACGAAGAAAAGAAAATGTTTGGAGCGTAACACAAGGCTATTTTAATTTATTTTTGCTCTACCTTAACTAGGAAACAGAACAAATATATGACATAGCTAAAATAATCAAAATTAAACAAAAAAAAATGTAATAATATCGTCCCAAATTTTTAATTCTGTTAGATGTTTATTTTCGATGATGATAATATCCATTCCTGGGAAGCACAATTTTTTTTCCCTTAAAAATAATCATGTAATCGTCAACGTATGTTCTTGTTTAATTGCATTCTCTTTTAGATTATGATTTTGAATAAACTAAGTTTTGTTATGATCTTTTGTATCTAGAATTCTAGATTATGGATTTTTCAGTTGATGGAAAATCTAGAACTTGCCCATATAGCTTTAGTTCAAACCAATTTTTCCACAGTCAACTTTTGCAAAATCTACAGCGAACAAGAACATGCCATTTTGTCTCCATTTTTTCCCCTATTTATTCATTTATTCTTCTCATCAAGGGTTTTTAAATTGGAGAATTCCCACTCACCTTTTACATTAAAAACAAGAGACATTGTTTAAGATCTTTTGTTCTAATTTTACAGGACAATCCAGGTTTGGCTCAAATATATATATATATATATAAGCTATGCCCCCTACAAAAAAAAAAAAAAGGAAAAATTTATTGTACCAGAAAAAGGAATATAGTGTACTACAAGAAAAACAAGGCCTAAATTAATAACGAGAATAAAATCCCAAATGTAAATAAATAAAAGAGGTGCACCTGTGGGCCCGATGTGCTATTCTTCCTACCGAGTGAGCCGTGGACCAATCCGTTTTCCTTGTATCTGCTTTATTTGCTTTTCCCTTCTCTCATCTCATTGGGTATAAAAGGAAAAAGTAAAATACACGTAAGGGACAAATCCAATGCTCTAATCCGATACTTACGTGCCCAGATCAGCAAACTGTTTCAGAGGTTGGAGATCATTGTCCTAGCATTCTTCCGTCAGAAGATAATAATAATTCCACCAGGTTAGTTCATCATCTTCCATTTGGCTCCAAGTTATCCAATTTTCGTTTCGCAGAAGAACTTTCTGATTTTAAATTAGCAAAAGCTTCAATGTCTGGTGTGGAGATTAGGCTGATCAGATTAGCAGCTAAATGTAACTTATTCTGGGCTATTGCCTTTCTTTTGTTTCTCTGTATCGAAGCTGTTAATTTTACCAGATAATGAAGAAAAGCTTGATTTTTAGAAAAATTTTGGTAACTATATTGAATTTTATGGAAAATTAAATCCGAGCATCCCTTCGGCCAAAAAGAAAGAGCAACTAAATTAGTTGGCTTTCTGGTTGAATTCTAGATGCATGCTATTTTGATGATGGTATTGGGTTTTTGAGGATATTCTAGTTTTGATAGACTGCAGGCTTAGTGATAAATATGTTTTGTTTTGCTTCATACATACAGGTTGAAGATGGTGCACCAAGAAAGTGAGGTCGATGTTTCGACCTCGAATTTGAGTGCTGAAGATAATGTTGCTGCTGAAACCACTTTAGTGGGAACTGAATTGTCCAATCATCCAGTGGGGAGGGATGTAATGCCAACTGAGATTGTTCCTCAAAGTGAGCATAAGGTGGAGAATACGTTGGATGAACTAGAAAGTGAGAGCAAAGATGAAGAGAATGTGAATGAAGAAGAGGGAAAGGGTGAAGAGCTTTATGATGATGAGGATGAGGAGGATGACGATGTTGATTATGATTATGATGATAATGATGATGATGCTTTGATGGAGGAAGGAAGTGAGATAGAAAATAAAGAAAATGACATATGTGAAGTTAAAGATAACAACAAGAGTACAACTGGTGAAGAAAGTGAGAATAAAGAAAAAGAGTGCTGTAGCTTGGCCCCAAAGATGAAGAAGGTCGGGAACAAGAATGGAAGGAATAAGGTGGTAAATGGGGAATTGGGTAAATTGACTTCTAAACATGAAGCTAAGTTAGAAGGAGGTCAACACAATGTTCCAATTGTGAGAGAAGACGGAAAGAATGCAAAAGCAGAGATTGAAGAGAAAGGTGAAGGAAGTGCAAATAAGAAGGGTAAGAAATCGAGGAAAAGGAATAGAAGGAAGGTTAAAGAAGAGAATGCCGAGAAAGTGGCCTCTAAATCCAAGGATAAGCTCAAACCATCAGGCAAGAAAAAGACTTTGAAGAAGGCTGCGAGCATGGGAATGATATTCATGTGCAGCTCTAAGACAAAAAGGGACTGTTATCGATATAAGGTTCTTGGTCTACCTGCTAATAAACGAGATATAGTAGAAAAAGTATATAAAGGGATGAGGCTTTTTTTGTATGATGTTGATCTAAAATTGATGTATGGGATCTATAAAGCTGCAGGACCTGGGGGCTATAACATTGAACCAAAGGCATTCAAGTCCCAGTTTCCATCTCAGGTTTGGTTATACTTTTGAACTCTGATGTGAGACATAGCTGAATAATCTTGACTTTGCTCTTTTTTGCATGCTGTTTACGTGTATATACTGTGATGAGTTTGTTGGTCAGTGACAATTGGATGACTTGGATGAATTTAATGCTCTTTAGCAGGAGAAGGTGTATATTTGCCAAAAAATCCATAATTTTTCTTGTTTCCTCCCTTTATCACTGACCACAATGTTGACATTGCACTTAAAAATCCCTGTCACTTTTTTACTTTTGTTCGGAAAAGATCCATAAGTCCCTGTTAAAGCATGTGGCACTGTTAATCACTAGCTTGAATGAGCCTTGTCAAACATATGGCAAGTATAGGCACTGTCCCTGAATAATTCGTGATTGTTGACCCTTGCACTTAAACTTTCTGCCTTTCCAGCGTACAGCTGTTCTTTGTTCAACCATTCTCCCCGTATTTCCATCTAAATTGCTTTTTCACTTTTTCTCCCACAAGATCCAGAAGTCTCTGAGATACCATCAGGCACTGTCCATCACTAGCTTGACTAAGCCTTTCAAACACATTGGAAGTTTAGCTTGTCTAGAATTTTCTGCACATGGTTGATATTTTACGGGGTGTTAAGATTTATAAGCCATATCATTTCATTTTAACATAGTGTGTTCAGTTCTTCTTTAACCAATTTGAATTCTTTATTTAGTTAATTAACTGATGCTTCTGTTTTCCACAAATTGTGTATTCAACTTTAAAAAATGTAGATGGGGCTCATATTTTTGCTCTTACCTTTCTTTTGGCCAACTGATTGGCATATGCACTGATTTTGCATTGGTTTCGGGTTTAAAACAAAGAGTTCAAGTTCGAACCTGTATGTGCTAATCAAGGAGTAGGACTAGAGTCGAGTTTGAACCTGTATGTGCTAAAATTGGTGAGTTTTTGGATAGGTTCATTGAGATGTCTAGCTTGAGGATAGCAGTATTCGTGCTTTGACTATTTGCACCTTTAATGGGGGGATGAATGCCAGGAGAGTTGTTTTGTGCGAATGTAGATGTAAACCGATGAATGGAAATCATAGCTCTTTTATATCAATTTAACAACGATAGAGTGTTTTATATGGCAAGAATACTGTTTGATGTCAATTTTTTCGTAAAGTGTTTCATTTGCTTCCTTTGTAAATGATTGATTGGCTGATGCTGTGAAATTCGGCTGATGAGTGACCTATCTCAAGCTGGTAATTGTGTTGTTATTCTCTCTGATTTGGCTTTTATATCAAAAAACTTTTAGAGATGCTCCTGCACATGCTTTTGTACCAACACTTCTTGTCATAAATCCCAAATCTCTTTATCCACTTGACCCTTTTGTCTTGATCGATGTTGTTATTTTCAACGTTACTGAATAGCACTGAATCTAAACCAATTCTTGGTCGCAGTTCTCTTTTTGGTTCCGACATCAAGTTGCCTGGCTTTTGCCTTGGAGAATGAACATTTGAAATCCAGACTTTGATGTTTTGCATTTAACTGAATACTTCTGAAGACTGTTGCCCTTCTGAAGCCCCTCTTTAGTCTTCATGTGCTATGAATTGCTAAAATGAAGAGCCTTTATCACTTTTAATCCTAGAGTTGTCTCTGTTAGTTGTGTTTCAGATTGTTGGTTGTTAGAATAGCTGCTATGAATTCTAAGATGCCAGTTTTTGGATAATGCAGATATCACTGATAGGATGATTTAGTGAAGTTTGTACTGTTTGAATGCTGAAATGGATGGTGGAAAGAGTAGTTGTCATTCTAAACAATTTTCAGGGTGTATTTGCTGAACATTTGGACAGTTTTACATGTAATTTTACTGTTGGTAAATTTGCTTGATAATGCTGAAAACCCAAAATTTAGAGCCAGTAGCCATAATCCCAGATCAACCTTGTTTTCATAACTGAAAGTGTACCAGGTTCGCTTTATTGTTATGGAGGATTGCATACCATTGGCAGAGGACAAGTTTAAGAAGGTTATTAAAGAAAATTATTTCACAAGGACCAAATTTGACTGCCAGTTGAAATCTGAGCAGGTAAGTTGAGGTTTTGTTTCAACTTTCAGCCATTATATGTGAAGCATGAACCCGTATAATCTGTCAAGATATTTACCCATCTCTTGTAGTGTTATACTGGTATTATTATGCTTAATAAAATGAGAAACAAAACTGGAGAAAGGAGAAGATAGGGAAGAGGGAGAAAGATGGGGGTAATGGAGAAAGGCAAGGGAAAAACTCAAATTTTCATTGAGTAACCCGTAATGGTCATCTTTAAATGCTTAGTCTGCAAATCAGCTTCGTGAATCAGCAAAGGCTTAGTAGAAAACAGAACGAGGTATAAAATCATTTCTGATTCACATAAATTGCAATTTTGTTGCTCTTAATTGACTTTGATTAGTTTGAGATTTTTCTGGCATTTGTGCAACTGGATTTGTTCTCCTGCCCCTTGAACTGGCAATCTATTATGTGACGAGCTCCATCGCATCATACATGCCATGATAGGTGAGGAAATTGTGCAAGCTTTTTGTTGCTGTGAGCAAACGCCCCAGGTCCAAAGGTTTGGATAGGGGTTTCAAGGAGAAGACTTATGCATCGATAGGTCAGGATAGGGTTAGAGTTCTAGACATAGATGAAGAGAGGCGCTCTGCCTTGGATGAGAAGCGTCAATACCCTCGTATTCGTCAAAGGGAAGTAATTGCATCTCCGCTGGACCCAGTGCACCGATTTGCTCCCTTACGTCCGCCAGCTGCTGCTCCATTATATGCCTATGACAGGACTACTGAAAGAGATGCTTACAGGCAGAACCTGTTGTCAGAGCATCGTGACTCCTACAGACGACGACCGCTGGAGTCCCGGGATGCTTACAGGTGGGAGCCTTATGGACAACCACTCTTGGATTCTCGTGATGCTTACAGGCGGGAGCGTTCCAGACAATCACCACTGCAGTCTCGGGATGTTTACAGGCAGGACACTCTTTTGGATCATCGTGATTCTCACGGGCAGGATGGGGCAGTGGAGCATCTTAACCCGAGGCCATTAAAGCTGGAAGCAAGGCATCCTGATGACATTGCCATGAATGATCCTTACATCTTGTACAGAGAACGTCAATCGTATCGTGATCCTGTTTACATTCGAAATTTGTCGCCAGAACGTGATCGTTACCTTCCTGTTGGCCGGCGATACAAGTACCGATCTAGAGAAGACCCATTAACAGAATACCGCTCTACACGATCCTTTACTCGAGCCCGGTATAGATACTAGAAAGTGACAGCAGTGGAGCTGTCTCCGGATGCAATGCTGTTTCAAGTCGGAGTCAGTTAGTTGGAAGGCACGATGTTTTATAGTATCATTCTTGTGGGAGAGACTGATTTCCAGAGACCCAACTTAGTTGCTCTACCTGTAATTTTAGTATGCAAGTTTTTTTAATATGCCAAATAAATTTCTGTAAAAGTGCAAATTTAGCTGCTGTATCTCTCCGCCATTTTTAAGTTTGCAGTGCCAACTGGTTGCCTATGCTTTGAACATTGCTGGTGGTGGTGGCGGCCTTGCAGAAATGAGTAATATGTTATCTATGCTTTTGAGCGGTTAAAACTTCGAGTATTATGGCGGTGCCTTGGCTTGGGTGTTACAGAAATAGTTACCATTCGGTTCCGGAAGCTCTTTGCTAGAAATGAACGTTGAGGTAAAATTTGATCCTGCAGAGCAACTTTGAAAAAAACACCGAAACACTTCGACAAAATAGCGTGTGTTTGGACAGAAGATTATTTGTCCAAATATATTTGCTTACATCACCATTACAATTTTCAATACACCTTTTTATCTTCCCAATTACCTTTTTAACTCACATACATCACATTACAAAAAGTGCTACAGTAAAAATATCTCAAATAATTTACAATCCAAACACACTATGTCAGCAGAAAGTAAGTATTACTACTAGAATTCGGTGTCACTTGACTCAAGATCTAAAAGACAATTAAGAGGTACGACAATTGGTTTTATTAAAAAAAAAAAGGGAAAAAGAAAAGAGGTATAAATATTGAACTTGAGTTAAAATCAGTTGCACGTATGTACTTCCTTTCTGAAGTTTGAGAGAATAGACGATTTTATTCCTTTTTTTTTATTATTTAAATACAAATTGATCATGGGCCCATCACTATCCGCGAGAAAAATGTGAGAAACATTAGAACCATGTTGCCTGGGTCTTAGAAGATCATGGGCTCTTCACCTTCCACAAGCGAATGGGGTCTTTGTAAACAAGCTAAAAGCCCTTTAGACAATTGAAGCTTTTTTGCCCTTCCCTTTCTTTAAATTCACTCTCTAACATTTCAATGGATCAGGTATTATCCAAACTTTATCCTAGATCTATCATATTTTTCTTGAGTTTGGGTCTAAATTTTCAAATCCAAATCTTATCCAGATTCAGACTCTATAAAAGAGTCATGGATCTAGATTAGCTATGTTTCATATAATTCATACCAAAATCTAGATTTAACCTTAGACCCTACTTAGACCCATATAAATATGTGAGGAGAAAATATAAAGGGGATTTAAACACATGCAAGTTTAGGTGCTCATATAGGTAAAAAAATTTCAAGCTAATAAATTAACTTTATAATATTTTCATGCTTTCAGTTCATAATTATTGCACAAAAAATTATAGATTGATGATTAATTTATTTGAAAATGGTAATTAAAGTTGAATTTCTTTTATCTTTGAATTTAATAGATTTTATTATTTTTAAATTTAATTCTTAATTTATAATAAGAAATACCCACAGACACACATCGGTAAGGTACGAGTTTGGATTTTTTTTTTTTTTCAAACTCACAAGGATCTGGATCTAGATTTGGATATTAATAAATCTAGCGGATCTGAATTTGGATCAAGTGAATTCAATCCATACCTTACCACCTGTTGGGATATCTGCACATAACGTTACTTCAATTAGTGGCAGGAAAAGAGGTTAGCGATAGGGAATGAAGTGAATCATTTTGTTTTTCAAAGAAAATACGGTCAGCCTAACCTACTGATATACATGTGGACCTTTTTGTCCTCGAGAAATAGTAAATGTAGGTATATAACTTTGTCTTTTGAATCTCCTTGGAGATTACAAGATATCTGTCCTATTTATGAGTTCGTAAATAACTGCATCACTTGACCTGAGGAAAATTTTGAAGAGTTCTTGAAGCTGTTCTTACAGATTAGCCAAATATACGTGTCTTCGTACAGGAACCCAAACAAGAAACACGGATTGCACCTATATGATGATAAAGTTCCGATTAGGTGCCAGAATTAAGTAAGAAGAGCGAGTACAAGTAGTAGGAAGAGCAGTAGTTGTTTATTTCAGGTTGGTTAAACATCCGATTCCTACTTAATCAACTGAAAAAATTAGCTGCTGAGCCTGAGAGATGGGGTGCATGGACCAGTGGCTCTTCTTCTTCTGCATGTGAGGATAGTGAGTTCACTAACGTTAATTTCATTACTAGACATGATCACAGTTGCCACGTTTCCCATGTTGACCAAAATTGAACATTGGTCCTGCACATTTCAATTTAGAGGACAAGAACTTAGCCTTTTTGAGGTGTTATTATTTCAATGGGGGTTAGTTAAAATGGTGGTTGTTGCTGTTGGAGTGTTGGTACTCAACTTCTCTTTTCGGGTAATCATGGTTGCGCCAGTGTGTTCACATTATTGTAATGAAGAAGTATCGATGAGTGTGTTTGTTTTGTCTCGATAACTTGAAAAAGAAAAGGAGTACTGAAGTGTCAGAGTGAAGAAGGGTTGGTGTCAGCTTTGCTTGCTCTAGAAACTTAAATGGTTCCCTTTTTTCTTTTTTTTTTTTAACTTAAATGGTTTGCTTAAAGTTGAAGACCATTTCTGTCGTCCTCAGATGCAATGTCCCATTTGGGACTAGTGCGCCTTTGCAACATATGCAAATGGTCCCTATTATTGCTAATTCTTGTGGTGTCATAAAGGACCGGCAATATTTTTGGTGACCTCATGCATGCGAACTTATCTTCTGTACTTAAACTTTTTTCGGCATAAATTCTTGATTTTCTTTCTGTCATTTATGAAGTTATTTATTATTTACTACCCGTTCTAGTTTTAATCTCTCATCTCATGGAATAGTATTTTTTTTTTTAAGTTTGTTCAAATTTGATTTGTCAATTAGTCAAATCAAATTTGAACAATGTTTTACATTCGATAACAGTCAAACTCGATTAAAAAAAAAACTCGTTTAAACTTAGTTTGTCAAATAAACATGTGAAACTTGAACAAAATTTTAAACCCATTAACATAATCAAACAAATTTGAACACTACAGTGTTTGATTCGATTAGATTCATTCATACCCCTAACCATACCCGTGGCTAAGTGGTAGTAGGGGCTCTGTTTAAGGATTCCCATCTTGCTTAGAGTTTTGAAAGCCCTTTTTTTTTTTGAGTCCCGGAATGACTAAATAGCTAGCTAAGGCTTGGCCAACCAAAACAAGAATTTTTTTTTTTGGGTGTAAAATCCATACAAACACTCAAATATGTCAAGAAACGTGTGTCAAAACGCACATAAACCTAAAATTTTGCTTGTTGTAGTGAGAAGGTTATGTTCTGGTCATCAGCATTATCAAAATAATAATTGATAGTATAAGTTTTGAGAGTTGGAGGGTGGAGGGATATAAATGCCAAGAAAGTTGAAAGGATCGATCGAACTATATATTAGCTTTGAAAAAAAAAAGACTATGGAAGATTTTGGTAGAGGATATATAACGAATTAATTTCTAAGGAAAGATGGTACATTGGTATTTCATAAACTCATGGTTGCCTCCGTGCGCTGGCTATCTCATGAACACGATGAATGAAGCCTATAAGTAAGGTACATTTGATAGAATAGAAGCATAAAAGCTGCATCGCCCCTTCTGTGCTCACCAAATAGTCTAATTCCCAACTCGCCACCACAACCAAAAGCAAATACTCCCTCCGTCCCACTTTGATAGTCTTGTTTTCCTTTTTGGTCTGTCCTAAATTGTAGTCCAGTTTCTAATTGAAAAATGTAGTTGTATTTTAATTTTCCTAAAATACCCTTATTCAATGTAAGTTGTTGTTACTATAAACTTACCCCATTTAATGAGAATTGATTCTTTTTTTACCATCAATTCAAGTTCCCATAAAGTTGTACGCTATTTAATGTGAGGGTATTTTAGGAAAATAGCAATCTAAATTTACTTTTCCAACAAAGTTAACTACTTTTTCTTAAACTGTGTGAAAAAAGAAACAGGACTATCAAAGTGGGACGGCGGGAGTAATAAGCATTTATCCTCACGCTCATTAATTTCATCGAGTTTGGATTGGAGGAGCACGGCAAGTAGCGTGTAGCTTCTGTCAAAGGATGTCTATTAATTTTCTGTAACTTTAGAATTAAATAACTCGCGAGTGCTCCTTTTTTCTTTTTTTTTTTCCTCACATTCTCGAATGCCCGAACTTATAAGGTCTCAAAATAGTATAGTAAAACAAATAAAATAGCGTGTTGGTTGAAGTAACTCTTCTGGAAGCAGGAATGACCATCATGAATCACAAATTAAATTTTCCAGAAGGCAGGCATCCGAGTGGAGCAGACGAAGCACAGTTGCGAGTCAAAGTAGCTGCTAAAGGTGGGGGCCGTAGGCTGCCCTTTCTTATATCCAATCTGAAATTGGGAAACTTGGCTGTGAAATGAAATCCGACCGAGTAAGAGAGTTGGAGTGAGTGGGGTCATGCCGAGACACCTGTAACCGAACGGGTTCGCCGTTCTGTCTTCTGATCCGTCAATTCAAACACTGCCGAGTCCCGACCAAGGCAAACTACAGTAGTGTCATTGTGTGAGCCTGAGGCCTCACGGCTTCGACGAGTCTTTTGATTTTCAGGTGGAACATTCATATCCACTCGCAAATAGCAATACATTCATCTTCCTTGAATGCCCATTTCCGAGGGGAATTGATATTTGCACCTCTTCAGTTAGTTTCTGGCACTCCTTAGAGACGTACTGTATTATTTATCGAGTGAATTGGAGCGTTGAACACTAAAATGAATGTACGAATATCAAATTTTTTTTTTTGGAGAGATTAAAGGAGCAATTTTTCTGTCTCTAATTAAGACTTCATTGAGCGTTGACATCTGAGATTTTCACAACATGTGAAATGGGAATTTTCTGAAAAATGTGTGGACGATATATATCACACAAGGAAAAATAAAGAGAGGAAGAAGACGAAATGAAATGAGGACGAATAATCCTGAAATACATAAAACAGAAAAATTGATGCTACAACGACATAATATGAGGATGGAAGGAGGTGTCAAGAAGAGGGAGGTGGAAGTGGGGTAACCAAAGGGGGCCACGACACCCAGATTTGACAAATTAGATGATTTGCTGATAGATTTTATATTGAGGATGGATGTTGGAGTGTCACATGGGGAGGGAAGGATGATTGATAAGAATGGAATTGATGTATATGATATAATAAACCAAAACAAATTTTTTTTTTAAAAAAAAAAAAAAAGAAACCAAAAGAATTAATTGCGAATTGAAAATTTTCTGAATTTCACATGCTAACGGGTGTGCGAACATTCTTCTTCCCGCGTCCACTTCTACACTTGCTTCCAGTTGCCAATTTGACCTTTACCCATCTTCCCTTGCTCAGTTTCTCAATCAAGAAAGCGAAAATGAGACGACAGAGCATGTGATATGAGCCAATTTTGCAGCAAAATATAACCATCACGTTTACTTGCAGAAAATTTTTATTTGCAAACCAAAATTCCATGCGTTGTGTGACTCCGCGGGTTGGTGCAGACGAGCTTTACTTCTTTTGCACCATCAGGTTATAGTACTTAAGTAGTTAAAATAAATAATAGATACATGAAGGCAAGATTGAAGGAGATGAGGAGGGCAAATGTTCCTCTCAACTGAATGTTGGGTTTCATCGAATAGCGTAGATGCAGCAGTAGCAGTTGAATTGAGTACAATCTGATAATGCTATTTTATGCAATCCAGACGACGGAGAAGTAGAGCATGGACGGAAAGTCGAATATTAGGTACGGTCACTGCATTGCATGATCATCTGGGCAAGTTCTTTGTTCTAAAATACTCGCTTCTATTCATATATTTATATTGCAGTCAACTCTTTATAAACGCTAATAAAATCTATAGAGTGAAAGACGAGAATTGCTAAAAAAGTATAAATTAAAGTAGGAAAGCTTTTGATCCAAGAAATGGCCTCCTTTTGTCCCAATATCATTATTTTCTCTAAACCTCTTCGGAGGCCATCTATTAAATTCCAATCCCCAATTACGTACGACTAACCATTAATTACATGAGGACCACCACAGCTCATGCATGCTTGCCTCCATTTGAAGTCAATTTGATCTTTCAGTCCGTATTTGTTTGAAGTTACTACTGTATATGTTTTTCTAGTCTAGAAGGAAAATAACACAGAACAAAATCATCGATGGCAAATCATGGCCGAATCGTGCACCTTTTCTTTTCTTTTCTTTTTTGAATAATTTAAAAAGTGGGAGGTGCTGAAGCAAAAACTTCCAAATCATAAAGGTCAAGTTAAGCTGCAGACTGGACCTTAAAACCAGAAAACAAAAATAATAATAATACTAAAGTGAGAGAGAGAGATAGAGATAGAGAAGAAACTCCAGAGGAAAAGAACGAATTGGAATTTGAGCCGAGACCTTGACGATAGAGAATCGCAATATACTTTAACCCCCGAAATCTTCCAAACGATAAGCTACAAAGTTTCAGTTAAAAATCAATGTCAAGCACAAACGCTTTTCATCTCACGACTCACGACTCAAACTACGGCCAAATGCAGTTCGTATGCATTCGAAACCGATCGACTACCAAGAAATGTTTTCATTATTTTTATTTTATTTTTTTAAATAAAAGAAAAGAGAATAGAGCACTGCATGTCAACCATTATCCTGATGTCGTCTGTGTCATTCATTCACAACTCACGAGGCTACAACGTTTGGTCAAACTCGTGTCTTTGTTCTTTTGGCTTATGGGGATCAGTAGAATGAAAAAAAAAAACTAATAGGTCGACTAAAATTACACAATAAGAAAAAAAAAATACAGATAATGTGTCGATATTCTATTGCCCGGTCACATTGAAATGCAAGCAAGCTTTAACTTTAAGTCGTTTCTTTTTTAATTTTGCTCTGACGGGAAAGGAGCTTCTGGTTTTCCTTTGACTCTATTGTGGGAATAGCTTAAAAGTTGAATGCCCTTTCTAGCTTTGGTGGCAATAGCTTTGGGAGGTAGCATGACGGAGTAATACCTTCTACATTCAGGAGTAATGAAGCAGCATCATTACTTGTTCATTCGTAAGAAATGTTGTACCTCCGTATGTAGCTCACTTTTGCATGCTAAACACTACTATAAGGTTTGATTTGAATCGTGAAATTTAATAAAAAAATTTGAAATCCATCCAAATCGTTTGTTCAGATGTTTAGATTACTTAAAAAATATTTAGATTTATAATTTATACCAATTATCAGACTACATTTTAAATATTACAATAATTTGTGAGTTCAAATCATTCATCAAATCCTTCGATCCTTTAGCAGTGAGTGACTGTTGGGGTTATGGGTTAATGATATTGGTGAAAACATAAAAAACTGATCACCGCCATTTCCCACCTATACCACCTCCAAACCAGTACTAGTATTTGAACAAGTTGGAGTAAAGGGCGGGCGTGAAGAAAGAAGCGCCAAAAGATCAGTTTTGAGTGCCTGTCTGACCAACGAGGGAAGAATCAAATGATTAGCATTACCGTTAAATTCAGAATTGGGGGGTTGGAAAAAGGCATGCCGTAAACTTAATCATAAGGGGGCTTTGTTTACATGATGCAGTAGTTAGTCTTCAAATGGTTTCTTTTTCAAGCAATAACCCTCCACAGCTATGGCGGTGTGTGGGACTAAGATAACATAATATTGATGTGCAGCGCACATGGGGCGGTTTGAAAATGAAGAAAAGTGAATGTTCAATATTAGATTCCCTTTAAAAAAATTTTTTTTTTGTCCCCTTTGTCAATAGATGAGGATGATGCGACAACAACATAAACACTGGTGCTGCATCATCTCCTCTCGTGCATTTCCAGTACTTCCACTTTTCTTTTTACTGGGCCAAAAAGAAAAGTGATCGACCTTGGCTTGCATGATCTACCTTATTAGTTGGAGATTTCAATGTGTGGGCAATGGCACGTCCCCTTCTTTCTTCATTTTACGTAGTAAAGCAGTACTTTTTTTGCTTCTACCGTACATAATTACATCTCAACCAACAGTTACCCGGTTGGTTAATGGCAGCGCTGCTTAAAGTGGGAACTAATTAATTACAGTTAATTTGAAATTAATGAACATAACAATTTAACAACTGGCCATAAATGAATGAATTAATTTTGACTTTATATACTTTGAATTTTACAAGGACGAAAGGAAAAAAAAAGTGAGGATTGAATACTCATTCTGATAATTAATGAGCTATAGTAAATTCAACCACTATTTGACTGTATATAAGGGAGCAGTAAGTACGAGAATCGGACTAGACCAAAGGGGTGTTCTGACACCTCTTCTAGATTTTTTTCACTACAGGTGGGGTTCGAACCCCACGATCTTCAGATCAAAGAGGAATTTGATCCCTTTTTGGTGACTACTGAACTTTGGCTCAATGGTTTGGATTCTATACTTGTAAATGATCATATATATATATATAAATGTTCTAAACCCCACGATCTTTAGATCAAAGAGGAACTTGATCCTGTTTTGGTGGCTAAACCCCACGTCAGATCAAAGAGGAACTTGATCCCTTTTTGGTGGCTACTAAACTTTGGTTCAATGGTTTGGATTCTATATTTGTAAATGATCATATATATATATATATATATGGATGTCCTGAACCCCACGATCTTCAAATCAAAGAGAAACTTGGTCCCTTTTTGAAGGCTACTAAAGTTTGGCTCAGTGGTCTGGATTCTATACTTGTAAATGATCATATATGTATATATATGGCTATCCTCTGCAGGACATCAAGAAGAAAATTATCCATAGTGGACCAAACTTTCTATGTACTTGCCGTAGCCTTTGAAGCAACATTAACAAGCTTACGTACATTATTACATGCTGCCTGTTGGCGGTCAAAATTCAGTTACCTCTGTTCTGTCTCAGGTCTCCACACAAAATGATTGGAGGTGTTAGTGATGGATAGAGCTATAAATTAATTGAGTTTCAAAGTGTGATAAGAGTGAAGATCATGGAAACGAACTGCTGAAAAAGGAAATGCTAAATTAACGTCAATTTACTTATTGACATTTAATTGAACAACTTTTTAGTTTTTTCCCACAGCAATGGCATGCATGGTTACGTGTTGATGAATAAATTCTACGAGTCAAAGTTAGGTTGTAATTCTCTGTGCCGGCAAAAAGGTAGTATAGCGGCAACCACCATACCCACCCCATTTTTCACCGTAACAATCCCATTGATCGATGCAGCATTTGCGATCGTAAAAATTACTCCATAGTAGTAGTAGTAGTACAAGAGAGAAGGAAACAAAAGAAAAGACGTGTAGTAGCAAAAGAAAAGTAGCTGATGAGTGGCTGGAGATACGCGTGCAGCGCAGCTCTTGTGGTGCCGGCTGGCGGCTACAGATAAACAGTTTTAAGGCTTTAAACTTGAAGCCGTGGCTGGGCATGGCCCCGATAATTACGGGATCTGTGATGGGTCCCAACCCTCAAGCTAACCCCCACGCCCTCCACGATTATACCAGTACTAATGTTGTTGCCTTGTTGGATACCACATTTCTAGTTGTCTCGTCTCTTGCTAATATTTGTTGGGAGCTTTCGCTTTTGTAGGCTTGATATAAATTATAATGTGTGCTCAAGTTTATTTTTCTTTAAAGTATACCGCGAATTTAATTAATCCCCAGCCCCTATCATGTACGCTCATGAATTACATCATAACAATATAAAACAAAATTCGCACAATTGGTTGCTTCAATCTTGTCTGTTGCACCATGTCTCCTGAATGTGCTCATCACAATAGTAAACTAAAACTTTTTATCCAACTTTTTGATTTTTATCTTTCTATTGGGAGATTCTAAGATAACTTTTGGATGGTGCCTCCAAAATCCAATTTAATTTATAGAGACATTGACAAGATGATCGTGAGATCCTTAGTTCTCGACTGTCAATCCCTTCATGTTTTCACTTTTCCCTTGACAACATGATCATGGAAATTTCCATTTCCATCCCCTCAATGCATGGAGCCTTGAGAATTTTCTTTTATTCAAAGTCAAAAACTGCAGCCAACAAAATCAAAGCCCTTTTCGTTTTGAGAATTATTCTTCGAGTAATCGAAATCAAAGATGTGCGTTACGGGGAGGCTCTTGTCTGTTGAGTTTGTAGTCTTTGGTGGGGCTAAAATGGTATCCTTGTCGACGTACTCGTAACCAACAAAACGATATGGTGGGTGAGGGCATGCTTAAATCCTTAGAATCATAGCCGCTGCTTGCGCCTAAATTTCCGTTTGAATAAAAAGGCAATCCCAAAACTCCGACTGACTTGTGCTCTAGTACCACAACTCAGTACTAGTTGTTCATCACCAACCTCTTTTATCTATTCCTCATCTCGTGTGTCTGGATTATTCGTATAGCCACCCCTTCGTCATTTGTTCTTTTCATTTCATTAGTTGTATTCCAAGGTTGCCCTCCAGGACAACGAGACAAGCAAGGTACCACCGAGGCCAATTATGTATAATGACCAAAAGATAGAAAATTTGAGACTTTCTACACATGTAAAAAGTGAAAGCATCATTCATCAAATTACTCTCTCTAATTTGACAACTTTAGATTTTTTTTCCTTTTGTCAATACTGACGGATGCACCAATATGGATATAAAACAAATCACGTTAGTGACAACGTGATGAAAGGTAAAGTTTGAATTCTTAATCTCATACTTCACAAAGACATGTGATGATCAACTACTATATTTTTTTTTCACAACGATGGAATTTTTATAACCTAATCTAGCATAATCTAGAGGGTTGGGGGAGGAGAATTCAATATGAGTACAGACTCCATCAAAAAAGGGCAATTAAGGCCACCACATATAGTGACAAATTGGTGGGAGGTCAAGGGCAACCCTTGACCTCCCATACCACCAAGACTTAAGTCTTTGGTAGTGATCACCGGACCAAAAGTCTAGTGGCGTCAACTACTACTCTAGTGATAGTTGGTTACAACGTTAGGTTATTATGGAAGCATTCTTCCATAATAGTCCTCTTCCCTCCATTCTTTCCTCCCCCCACAAATAGTCCTCAAGCTGAAGCCCTCCTCAGTAACTTTAGATTATTTTTTTTATCAATCGTCACAGTCTATTACTACTTCTAATGCACTCATTTGGATTTAAGAGTTATTATCTACTTCTACTCCTAAGAAAAGGATGGATGCACTCATATGGATTTAAAAAAAGTCATATTAGTGACAACGTGATGAAAGGCAAAATATGAATTCTTAACCTCACACCCTACAAAGATACGTGGTGTCTAACTAGAGAGTAGTAGTTAGTTACAACTTTAGGTTATTATGGAAGCATTCTTCTGTTCTGTTATTGTGAAGAACTACAGGGTACTCGAGAGAATGACAACTAGGATTACAAGTCAACAAATGCACAATATTGAACCTCCAAGTTCACTGCCCTTCATTCATGATCATCAAAAGTCAAAAAACAAACATGCAGGTTACGTTCAGTTTTCAATTTGGGATTCTTCCAGGTCCTTTATTTGCCCCAGCCCAATTGTCCAATTCTTTTTCTTTTTCTTGGTAGAAGGAAAAGAAAAGTTATAAGTATCAATTAATTAATAAGCAAAATACGATGTCTAATTTCCTTATTTCGCAGCGTGATTGGACCTGTCGTGATGACAGATGGGCGAGACCGGAAAAGCAAATATCAAATAACAGCGGAAATTGAGTTTGTGTGAAGCGTAGATAAAACTCATAAAAGCGACCGGTTCATGCAGAAAATCTGAAATTGTAGACTGGGACATGCACTCTGCGCATTAGAGCAAATCGAATTCAAGCGCGTGACACGGGTCCCACTTGACCCATTCTCATAAAGAAAGTAGAATCGTAATTGGAACGTGAATCACACGACCCTTGAAATATGATGGTGCTTGTGCGTTTGGCCAAAAAAAAAAAGAAGAAGGAGAAAAAAAGGTAAAGAAAGAAAATTTGTTTTACAAAAGAGGATCAGCAATGAGGCTCAAATTACAGCAACTGCCACTGAGACCATCTAGCTCTAGAGGCAGAGGCAGAGGCAGAGGCAGAGGCAGAGGCTCAGGCTCAGGCCCTCCTCTCCTCAATAAATAGTCCTCTTCCCTCCATTCTTTCCTCCCCCCATCTCCTCATCCCAATCTCACTCTCTCCCTCTCGCTCCTCCCTTTATCTCTCCTGCAATTTCAGAGAAAATGGCTGTTGTGGGTTTGGTCTGCATTGCTTCAGTCTTGGCACTAGCATTTATGCTAGTAGCCGAGGCCAGGATCCCAGGTGTATACACTGGTGGAGATTGGCAGAGTGCCCATGCCACCTTCTACGGAGGCAGTGATGCTTCCGGCACTATGGGTACGCATTCTGTAGTCTGTACCCATTCCATTTTAGCTAAAACCAACCATTTTTGCCCCTCTTTAGCTCCAAATTCTTGAGTTTTTAAGTTTATACAGTACATTGAAACTATTAAGTTGTTGTCAGCACAAATGTACCCTGCATACTCCTATTGCAGTCCAAACCAAAACCAAAAAAACAAAAATTGCCATTAATTTCTTGTATGAAGTAGTGTAGTATGTCTGAAGAAAACGAAATGCAAATACTGAGTCGAAATACATTTGTGTTTTAACGACAAATTGTGGCTCTCCATTTCCGAGCAAAGTCTGCCAATGTATCCTGCATTTTATGAATTCTCCTTGTCTAGTTGTCTCTCTCTACCCGTACTAGTACAATATGCAGGTTCTTGGAGAAAATTAAAGTGAAATATATGTAGTGTTTTTTTCCAATTGCTAACGTTAAGGGTGCTGGTTTTTGCACAATTATACTACTAGCTAACAAGTAATACTTATTAGTGCTGATGATTTGTTGGGTGTCACATGTAATGAAATGATGCAGGTGGGGCATGTGGGTACGGTAACCTGTACAGTCAAGGGTATGGAGTGAACACTGCAGCGCTCAGTACAGCACTGTTCAATAGTGGACTGAGCTGTGGCGCGTGCTTTGAAATCAAGTGTGCCAGTGACCCCGGCTGGTGCCACCCGGGCAGCCCCTCCATTTTTGTTACTGCTACAAACTTCTGCCCGCCAAATTATGCTTTGCCTAATGACAATGGTGGATGGTGCAACCCTCCTCGTCCTCATTTCGATCTGGCCATGCCCATGTTCCTCAAGATCGCCGAGTACCGCGCCGGAATTGTCCCCGTCACCTACCGCCGGTAACTTCTCATTGCTCTCTGCTTTTTCGAAGTACTCGCCGTGATTTGTGTTTTACTGCCGTGTCATGTCAGTCAACATTTTACTGTTCTTCAATCTCGCACCCATATCATATGTTACCAGAATTAATGAACTTTGTGCTTTCTTTGCTCTCTGTTCGCTACTTTTTTAATGCCCGCCCCCGCCTAGTTAATTTTTCCCTTTTTCATCCTGAAACTTGCCCATCTGCATATTTCACTTTGGAATCTGCACAAGTTACAAATTTCCGATATTCTCTATCTAGATTACAAAAGTGACTATTCCAATTAGATGTGATACGTTCTTCTCTATCTATCAAAATGGTTAGTTACATAGCACTATCGCTTTTCGAATATGTGTTTTTTTTACAATTTGGACACAAGTATGACGGTTTCTAGTCACTTTCGGTCCAAAAATTCCATATCCCATGGCTCGCTCTATCCCCATGTTTCAACCTTTTTTGGGCGGAGCCCTTTCAAGTTGCATGCTAGCTCAGGGTATTTACTCTGCTGAAACGTGGGTGTGAAATTCCAGAAAAGGGCATTGCAGAGTTGCATTTAGACAGCTGCACTTGCACATGGGGGTCTGTTGACTGTTGTCACTGATCATACAAATTGATTCCAGCCAACGACCCCGTTTAACTGTGGACTAAACATGGAAACCGCGTTAATGCCCAGGCGGGCCTACCATATCAATAATAGTAAATATTTTTTCCACAGCCAACGTTCCCGTTGGTTTTTTCGTTTTGTTTTACAAATAATCGCGCACGGTCGATTTTCACGCGGATGTAGATCGTTAGAAACGAGGTCACACAGTCTCCCATGATGCATTGAGAATTCTCTCGTTCATCAATGGGTAGAGGCCTAGCCGTACTGCGTCCTCATGCTTAATTCCCGTTCCGCGTCTCACGGTAGTAGAGACTGGCACAATGTAGACAGCACAGACGACAGCATTTAATGTGTCCTCGAGCGGCTAAATAAATTGACTAAACTGACCCGTGATTTTCTGGCAGGGTGCCGTGCAGGAAACAAGGCGGCATCAGGTTCACGATTAACGGATTCCGTTACTTCAACCTGGTTCTGGTCACCAACGTCGCGGGTGCAGGGAACATCGCGAGGGTGAGCGTGAAGGGAAGCAGGACTGGTTGGATTAGCATGAGCCGTAACTGGGGCCAGAATTGGCAAACCAACGGCAATCTGGTCGGTCAGTCACTGTCGTTTAGGGTCGCCGCCAGTGACAGACGCAGCTCCACCTCATGGAACATAGTCCCAGCACATTGGCAATTTGGTCAGACATTCGTTGGGAAGAACTTCAGAGTCTAACTCAAGAACAAATCCGAGCCCAGAAAAATTGGATTTACATTTTTACCCTTGTTGGTGGCACCATGTTTTCTGTTGGCGTCATTATTATTACTATCTAATATATACTTACTACTATTTCACACTGTTGGCAGCGTTTTTTTTTTTTTTTTTTGATTGACTTTATTATAACAATTTGGGATTCGTAGGAGTGGGGGGATGGTTGGTCATTGGGCATTGTGAGGAAAGGTGTAAAAGTAAAGTGTGGGGAGTGTTGTAGTAATAGTAGTAGAAGAAGAAGAAGAAGAAGAAAGAGAGAGTGAGGAGCTGAGGCGGCTGCACAAGACGTGTAGCCCGCAGCTTTTGAAATTGCTACTAGTACTTTTGCTAGTAGTTGTAGTAGTAGTGGAATTGTATGTACTATGACTTGTAATTTGGTGAGTTGATCCTGCTTGGTTATTGTGTATTTCTGGTACTTCTAATGAGGCAATTGAGGTAATATTCATGTTGAGTTTTCTATGGTTGTTTGCTATTACCATATGAGATTTGATCGAACCGCTACATCAGCCATTCATTCATTCATTCATTTTTTCCAACTCTAACGAGTTAATCCTATTTCTGTCAAATCTTAAATCTGAATAAATAGCAATTGAACACTCAAATGCATGAATTTATCGAGAACACTCAAATGCTAGTACCATTTTATAAATGTGTTTGCCATCAAGTAAATAGTCATTTACGTTACACAATTAATGATTCGCTCACAGCAAGTATTTACTGTTTATGTATCTATGTATATATATATATATATACACACACTTACTTTGGGAGATCTTTCGCATTATATTCTGGCCGTGTTTAGCAGCAGCAGCAGCTTGTGCAACAAGATGAGGAAACAGAGGAAGGATTTGGAATAGAAGGACAATTCGCACGCAATTTCTCACAACTAAAAAGCGTTTCCTCCGCTTCTCGGAACCACCCACCCCTTAATCAATCATATGTGCATAATTCCTAACAATTTCAGCGAATTCCAGTGCATTATTCGCACAAATAGACGACAATAATAGATCACTTGATGCCACGCCACGACCCAAATGGGTTTCATTTCGTGAGGAGAGTGGGTCTCATAGTCACTCGTAGCATTCGTCGATCACATGAGGCATGAGGCGCTCCCTAAGATTCTACATTCTTCGTGGAGTCGGACCCATTGTGAGACCCAAAAAAAAAAAAAAGACTTTGGATTCCCATTCCAAAAGATTGAAAAAGGTAAGAATCGAAATTGGGGGGCATTGGATACCTTAATCAGGTATTTGGACAGCTTTCTCATGATGTGCAAATCCCAATCTTTCTTCCCTTCAAATCAAGTACGTACTATACACATTAGAGGGAGGAGCGGGCTGCACAAATTACAGTACTGCGAACTATAAAATCAGCGTCCGTGACTCTTAAAAAAGGTAAAGCTGTGCTCGCTCGTGGTCGAGGAGGCATATGGTATATTCCCACACAACATTCTCTACATATTGTGCTGCAGAATAACATATTTTTGATTACTTTGAAAGAGAACAGTTTAATAAGGTTGATTTTGAAGCTAATTTGGCTTAACCAATCTGTTTAAAGAACCAGTTAATCAAGCGGATCCCTGCACTTTGTACCCAAACAAAAATTTCATTTCATCCATGACTAAATGAGGCAGACGAAAGTCGTTCGATCTTTATGCGTTGTCGTCCAATCACAAAGTTTTTTTTTCTTTTCTTTTCTTTTCTTTTAAAAAAGAAGGTACTTTAAGGGTAGTATGTCTCTGAAATTGAAGGCAAAAGTGTTTCTAAGATCAACTTTAAGAGAACAAAATTGATAAATTAATGGAAAGACAAGTTGGGAAAAATAATAGTAACCAAAAAAAAAAGGCAAAGCACCAGAAAATTTTGCCAATGGGCCAATCTTGTCTCAGCTGGCAGCAGTTCACTTAAATCCCAGTATGGTTTTTTCTTATGCACTTCTTGTAAATGACCTGACCACGGGAGAGAATTGGAGTACACTTTTTCTTCGAGCGTGTCTTTGTATTCCACATCGAAATTTTTATAAAGAAGCATCTTCTTTTTATAGTTATAAATATAGTGGATTTAAACGAATTTAATTATACTCAAGGCATCAGCTCAAGTGCCAAAGATGCACTAGTCCAAGAGAGTTTTGGGGTAGGCCCACATTCCAATTTAAGAGAGGTTTTGGTTAGGCATCAAATTAAAATAGCAAGTTATGGACCTTTGGGTCATTAAGTAATTTATACTATTTAGACTTTTTTGTGTTTTTAGTTTTTGATGCCTTTTGGGTCTAGAAATTATTTTCTAAAGTTTTATACTCTCTCTTTTGATTATAGCAAATGTGCCACCCTTTCGCTCTTTTATTTTCTTATTGTCATTATTGAATTGCCAAGAATCTTATTATTCTCGTTGGTCAATTTCCTGTACCACACTTGACAACTTCTCCCAGACTCCCACCATTCATGATTCATCTAAGATGTTAAAATAGAATTCTATCTTCTCAGACTTTCCTTGTCTCAAAATAGTTGTACGGCAAAGGTGGAATTAAATACTGATACAGAACCAACATCAAACAGAACCCAAAACTTCCCCAAATGAATACTCAGAAGAATCAATTACTCAACAAGCCCTTGAAGCCCTCAAGGCTTCAATTTGCATCCTAAAAGTAAAATTAAGTAGCAACAATGGTTTATAAAAGTTACGTCTGGAGGCCAAGGCAATAGTCATCCAATGTGATTACCAATCTCATCAGAAATAAAGTCAGTTGCAGACAATCCTATAGAAGTTGTTCCAATGCGATTACGCCTGTTTTCTTCCCTAATACATGTCAGAACCACTCACTGCAGAAGTTGTCCCTTGACTGGAAAAAAATCATACATCATAGTCGAACTGTCCTAAAGAAGATTACTACTAAGTTTCATCAGCCAAACAACAAAACTGACTCTATGCAGTCGCATCAGTTGCAAACTGTCACACTACATAAAGACATCACTGATCCAACAGGGGCTAAAGTCAAGAGCCGGCTACAGCATATGATCAATATGACGGATGATTCACCACAGTGACATCATCATTGAATGAAGATGGATAGGCCATGGACCTGAATAATGCACGTACCACGATTAGCATAGAAAGTGTGAAATAATTCAAAATGGATAGCTATTAAACACGAAGTTGACAGGAATATGGATTTGTAACCATAAATCGGTTTCATGATAGTTGATTAATCGGTGCATAGACTTCCAAAACACAATTTGCCCTTAAAATAAAGAAAAAAAAATGTCAGTAGCAGAGATGTCTTGAATCCCCTTGATTACATACAGGTAGAGAGTAAGAAGGTTCACCTTTAGTGATCTTTGGTTTTCCATTTGAGGCATTTCCACTGCTCCATTATGTATGCTACTCCTTCCTTCAGTGTTGCTCTCCTTTTCTGGTTGTAGTTCCATAACTCAGGTACAACATACCTGCCACTGGGGTTGTACTCATTCAGCTCCATCAAAGCTGTTGTCACAGCTTCATAAACTTCATTTCCAAATTCGTTCTTTAGCTTTTTCAGTTTCTCATCCTCAGCATCAATCACTTCCTGCAAAGCCACATTTGAAAGTTAGGTGTGCACAAAATCTCAGTCAAAAGGGCAACAAAGAATGACGGATATCAATCTCTCAAGGAGCAATGCAATCTGCACTACTCATCAGCCAAGCCGTATCTTGCCAACATGGCCACAACAACATAATCGAGAGTTACCGTAAATTAAGAAATCAATCTGTACCATTGTACTATAAGAAATCTTAATTGCTGAAGTCAGATCTTTACCTTATGACCTTTACTATCATCAGTCTTCACGATCTTAAAAGGATGCCAGTTGGGATCTCGAAGGTGATCCTCCCATTGTGAACACAGCTCAGCAGCTTTCACGGCTATTTCCTTCCGTCGAAACATTCTTTTAGCTGCATATTTGAACGGGACATCATCCATTTCACCCATTCTCTTCACACCAATTGAAGTCTGAGAAGCCTTCTCCATCAAGCACTGCAGGACAATCAGAATATATATTCATTAAGTAGCCCCATAAAGAACCAATCCATATGGAGAATCTCACATTTTACCCAGGTGACAACTTCAAACTTCTTGTATTTCAGTTGTGTCTGATGGCACAAGCAAACACTTAAACGCATAGGAGTAGCAGATTGTGGTAAAGACAACTATAGAACCAGTTGAGAAATGTAATGCAATTCTTACGTTTATTAACTCTTTCCGAGCCTCCTGTAATTCATCATTGCTTTTACGCTCCTTGACAATGAGAGCTTGATTACGCACTTCTAGATCTTCCAGTTCTTCTTCTTTCTCTTTTAGCTCAACTTGGATTGCTACCAACTTGTCATCCACTTCCTCGTCTCCACCAGTTCCAATGTGTTTCATTACTTGCACAGCCCCTCTTAGACGTTCTATCTCCAATTCCAATGCTTGCTTTGCATCAAGTTTCTTCTCCAATTGAATAATTTGCACGTGCAGTTTTTCTTTTTCTCTCTGCGAGTTTGTAATTTACGTCATTGAGACGCAATGGTCATAGTGCCCTCCCCCCCCCCCCCCCCCCCAAATATATATATATATATTTATATATATATATGGTTGTACCTTCTGCTCTTCAGCCAACTTCAAAAGATTTTCATCCGCTTTCTTTTGCTCCAAGGTGGCTTTTGCATTCTGTAAAAACAACAAATTGCTGAGTAAGTCACTAAAACTGAGAGATATTTGACGTTGATACTATGCAATCTTATTACTTTGATTCACCAACCTTCGATCATTATTCATATTCTGAATCATGTGAAAGTTGTATTAGCCCTTTTATACAACACATTCATTTATTTAAGGCTGTCAATCTACCATCCGAATCGGGCTGTAACAGGTCCAGACTCGAATCACCGAATTAAGGCTTAACCCCTTTTCTACCATATTGAAAACCCTACATTTATGATTTGTTGGCAGAGAAGAATAATAAAATGTTCAACTTGGTACCATTTGCTTCTCTAGCTCAAGCTTTTGTCTTTCATTGTAAGCCTCCCGATTCTCCAATTCTTTCTCTCGCTCAATCAGCTTCTGCTTTTGTACTTCTAGCCGTAATGCAATCGTCTCGTGCTCTGAAAATATCTTTTCAAGCTGAACACGTGCAGCCTCCTGTGTCTTCTGCATCTCTGATTAACGTCAATGGAAGAAAGTGAAGGAAATGAATGCAAAATTTGTTTCTAGAATAAAGAATAAAACCAAGAATACAACATCAAATCATCAAGACGAAAAAGTCGTCGCAATTTTCGTTCTGATACTGTGAACTCATACCCTCGTTATACAATCGGTGCATCTCATCCTTTTGAGTCATCAAATTGCTTATACATTGAATGGTTTCATTGTATTTACTCTCAATATCCTTAATATGCTTGTTCTTAACTTCAATTTCATTGGCAAGATTGGAAACAAGCATTGAGGTTCTATGCTTCTCTTCTTCTTGAACATCAGCAATAGTCTTCAAATCTGCCTTCTTTCTAAGGTGTTCTCCAATTATTGTTGATGAGTCATAATCATCAGCGCGAGCAATCCATCCATACAACGTTGCACCCCTATCACATGCTTCATGGTAATCCCTTTTCCCATGATGTTCAGCTTCAAAACTCTTTTCAAAAGCCATTGCATTACAGAATCCTGGCCAGTCCTTATTGAACTCTATTATTGCATACCCTGAAAATCCCGTCCAGTTCCACAGTGGTTGCACCTTGAGTGGATTAAACCCTTTTAAAGTGAAATCATCCCTAAGCTTTGAGCCACTATCTCCAACATAACGCCCATCTCTCTTCTCACTGGGAATATTAGCAACAATTCCCATCCAAGGATACACAAATTTTTCACTTGGACCAGCACTTGCAATAGGATCATCTGCCTTCTTCTTGATTGATTCAGCTAATGGTTTCTTTATGTCATCAACACCGTCGATGTACCTCACGAATCCAAGATGTTTTCCCCTATCTTTCATTTTTCCTTTTGCTGAACTCTTGGAAACTCCGGAAGCATGCTGGTATAGGTCCTTCAGGCTGTACTTGTGGACTTTCCCAGGACAGAATGGGCAGCTGTACTCTTCACCTGAAACTTGAAGTTTTTCACGACCATCTTTAAGTTTCCCGTACCATTGAATGCTGTAGTCTTCAACTTCTGATTCACTTAAATCAGTTTCCTCTTCCGATAAGGACATGTTTCAAACAACCTGAATTAAATGAAACACCACATGTTAGCAAGAACTATTACCAGAAGACAAAGCATTTTAGATAACGGGGAGTGACTAGATGTGCAAAGAACTAAATGGCTAGGATCCCTGTTTTGACTCTTTCTTCTACAAACATACGCAACTTATCTCTTAAATTAGCCAAATGATCTGTATTCCATACTAGTTCTAAACTATGAAAATTGACACTCAGAACAAAGCACCTTTTCAAACATGTAGGCTAAGGTCCTGAAAACAAGAAAATATGTTGGAATCCATTTCTTGGCCCTACACACCTACAGAGTAGTTTAATCAGACACTATACGTTTTATCTGACAATTCTTTCAAAATGCAGTTAGTGACTAGAACGGAACCTTGATTAAAGATTTTTAAGAAATAAAGTCCATAAGAATAAGAACATAAGGTCAACACGAAAGAGATTTTATTATTTAAGAATGATATTTCCACGTGACTACAGCCAAGGGGTAACAGTTGCAGTGTGTTTGGATAGCAATTATTTAGTCAAAAATTATTTGTTTGCATCACAAATATAATTTTCAATATATTTTTTCATTTCGCATACATCACATCACAAAAAATTATTACAGTAATTATTCCAAATAAATATTTCAAATAATATTTTATCCAAACATTCTTAATGATTATCAGGAAAGAAATTAATACACATATTCAAAAATTGCCAATCATGAATGTGGTGAAAAATCACCTGGGATTTATGTGCGAGCTCTAAATTGTATAGAAGAAAACAGGTAAAAGAGCTTGAGAAGGAATAGCATAAAATAGATTTAACCGTCCAGGAAATGAAAAAAAAAAAAAAGTTCTTTTAATGGGAACCAAGAAATATGTGTACATAAGAGTGACGGCCCGTAGGCTCTTTTCCCACCCTTGACTCTCGTATACTCTGTGTTCCGGTCTCATTTTAGAACAGAAAAAATATCACAGGACATTATCACGTGCTATCTTTGAAGCACAAAACATCAGGGAACAGCAAAGAAGCGACAGAAAATCCCATTTGTACCCCAGAAAAATTGGAAAAAGGAATCAAGAAAAACATGCGACGATCGAAGACCATCAATGGAAACAAGCACTGGAATCTGACAATCTTTTTCTGCAGTTTACAAATCCTCATACCCAACCCAGAACAGAACAAGCTGCATTTTATCAGCATATATTATTGCAATCCAAACAGACTACATAGCACAGGCATATAAAAGGTCTATTTAACGAACTCTGCAATCAAACCATTTAACGAGATGTAACTCCAAAAAAATGGATGAGGAAAAAACCGGTAAAAACCCAAAATATAAACAAGCGTCATATTACTGGACCCAAAAAAAAAAAAGGATGATTACAGACAGAGAAGAATGAAAGCTAGAAGAGAGAGCAAACCCAAAAAACACGAAGAAATGTCAACAAACAGGGCAAAGAAAGAAAAAAACATCATACATCATCGTATACACTTTTGAAAAATGATCAAATTCCGAGTCCCAACCTGGAGAAACCGCGAAATCAGAATAGCAGATTATCCTTTGAAATTACGCGGGAAAAAAAAAGAAAATATAAATAATCAAACTAAAGAAAGAGACGAAGAGGTCTCTGAGGTGATGACTGATGAAGGAGGATGCAGAACTGGAGAATGGAGGGGTGCCACTGTTATGGAGAGCACCAGCACCAGCACCAGCACCAGCACCAGCAGCTCCAGCTCATACTCTTTTTCGCCATAATTAATTACTTTTGGATTGGGAGCATTGGTGAGAGGCGTTACGCGCTATAAAGCGAGTGACTATTTTAGAGCGGACACGTGGACATTTCTGTGGAGAGTTTTAACATTGTGACCCGTGATGCGAGTATTGGTGGAGATTGGGTTTCCGATTTTGGAGGACGTGATGTGAGCTGCACTATCTTGGGTATTAGTCGAATATGGGGTGAATGTCGGATCTTCGTGAGTAATTGCCACGTGGCCTTTGGTGTCGTCAAAGCAACTTCTGCACCAAGTTTGCTTCTTGTGCTTGCTTTAAATTTAAAAAAAAAAAAAAAAAGAAGCCGTACATCCTCCCTTCTCTCTCTCTGTTTTTCTTTCTGGTTTTCTTTACCAAGAAAATTACACTGCTAATCCATCATCTTCAATGAGGTTAGTATTATTTTCATGGTTATGTTTCTTTCTGCCTTTTTAGCGAACAGAATTGAAGTGTAGGAAATTAACCAGCAAACAATACCCATGAAAGCCATAAACATCCAATTTGTCCTGCAGGAACCAAGATATCAATTATAAGTTTAATACAGTTTCTCCCGGAATTAATGCCAACTCTGTTTCTGTTTCTAATCTCTATAATGCAACCGGTACCAGGATATTATAAATGAATACATTAAAGAATTTACTGCTCCATCCATCCCATTATGATAGTCTTGATTTTTTTTTCACACAATTTAAGAAAAATAAAAATTAGTTAACTTTATTAGAAGAGTGAATCTAGCATACTATTTTCTTAAAATACCCTTACATTAATATCAAATATATGAATCAAAGCAATTAATGAATAGGATACGTTACATTCACTGACAATAAAATATATTAAATAAAGATATTTTAGAGAAGTTAAAAGTTAACTATATTTTTAAATTAAAAATTAATTTATAATTTGAGATGGATGAAAACAGACTATCAAGGAAGTGTTTTCTTAATGATGGTGATTGGCAATTACTTTGAAAACATTAAATTGGTTCCTTTTCGTTTTCCCGCCTCTCCAATTTTAGTTCCAACTGCCAAGGAGGGATCAAAGCCCATTACTCCAATTAATTGGTTCATCTGCGCAGGTGAAAGGGCCGTGGGCTGAAATCCTGAAACCAAGTCTAAACCCGATGCCGGAACATAAAAACACAATAACGCCGTCTGTGGGAATCGAACCCACGACCACATGGTTAAAAGCCATGCGCTCTACCGGCTGAGCTAAGACGGCTAGTGACAATAGAATTTTGTATGATTTTATTATTGAGACAAGTTTTGGTCTAATTTCTATTAACACTAATTTTTCTACTTTCCCAAGAAAGAAAAACCGATACCTAAGTTTGAAATTCTACTCAGCAAAGAAGCCATTTGTCTGTCATAGTTCTTGTGTCGTTTTATAATATGAGTCTCGTGCATTTCATAACGAAAAGAGGAAAACATCTTTGAAACATGAAACAATTTTCTCGATCGCTCAATCTAAAAGCCAGTTCTCGTTGTCGGCAATAAATCATTTGTTTCCGAGTGGTGGACATTTACAATTGCATTTGACACCTTCCTTGCTTACCATAGAAAATTAACACACTCCCAAAAAAAAAAAAAAACTCCTCCAAGCTTTTGCTGAGAAGAAAGGTGTTGTATGTTGATCATTAGTTTCCTGTGTAGCAATTTTGGGAAGCCATGTTAATTTTTCGAACGGTGTTTTAAAGGGTGTATTAGGAGTATAAATTTGGTCTAATCCAATGAAATATATGATTCAGTATAAATCTGGTGTTTTTAAGTCAATTTAATTGCTTTGATTGAGAAGTATATGGGCTTATAGACTGAGACCATTCTATGGACTTATAGATGGGAATCTTTTTGTTATTCAGCCCACTTGCTCTTCTTTTGTATCCCCTTTTCTTTTGGAAGACATTAGCCCTGCCTCGGATGGCTATGCTGAACTAAGCTACTTTGTTTTCGCTTCTTTTAACATATGAACTGCATCTTTCGTGCTAAATAGAAAAAGGACTGAGACCATTCTATTAGTCGAATTGAACGCTTTATCAGTCTAGTTTTTATAATTTGCTAAGATAGATCACAATCTAATTTTTTTACCTCAAATTGCTAGTTGTTTTCTTGAACGGTGTATTGCTGACCGAGCAATTCTACAGCTACAATTTTTTGTGACAGTTAATCAATCCTTTCACTTTTTCTTCTTCTTTTATATTTTCCTCCTTTTGGAATTCTGAGTTCTAGGAGTTGTCTTATATTTTCTTATGAGCTAGCTTTCCTTGTTTAATATTTTTTTTCGTAAAATGAATTAAGCGTTTTTTTTCTTCATATTTTATGAAGTTGATGTTAATTGCCACAAGTTCACCCCTTAGTTTGACAACTGTTCCATGTTAAAGCTATAAAATCCTTGTTTTTCATGTAACTAATTTCGTAAAATCCTTGAAGAGAAAGATTTCTTCTTGATCAATTACTCTTACCCTTGGTTAAATCCCTTTTTTTTTTGGGTTCGGGGTGGGGGGGGGGGGGTTGGTGGTGTTTAATCACTACCTGCCACTTTTAACATAACGTACCTCCACTTCTCCTGTCACATGGTTACCATCCAAAATTACTCCCAGGTGAATTATGTTTCTCTGATAATTGTGTAGAACTTCAGAAACTGATAAAGGAAGGAAATAATTACTTGAATTTTATGTCGTTGGAAAAAGAAAGAAAAAAAAAGGGGAGAGAGAGATTGCAGTAATGAATAGGAAAACAAACAACTACATTAATGATCATGTACCAATTAGTTCTCAGTACTCAGGGTCTGTTTGTTTGGGCAGAAAATGTTTTCCGGAGAACATTTTCCACATTTTCCGTTGTTTGGTTGTCAATTAATTTGGGAAAATGATTTCCGATGGAAAAGAACTTACACCGAGAGAAGGAAAATAACTTCCTTGTCTATCATTCTGAAGTTATTTTCCTTTCACACAGTTTTCACCGAAAGATAGAAAATCACAGCCTCACTCCACCTCCCATTGAGACAATTGAAGACCCACTCCACCACCCAGCTTCCCCCTCCCCTCCTGCCCCCCCTCTCTCTCTCTTTCTCTCTCTCTCTGTGGAATATCAAAACACCTATAATTATCTTTTCTTGGCCCCTAGCAATGCCAAACTTGAACAATATTTTGAAGAGTTAAGAACTCTGGTTTCCCAATATCAAGAAAACACAGTAGTATTACTTTGAGCTCGGTCAACTTTGATTAGTTTTCATGAGGTACTAACTACATAGTGGCAGCGACTTCTGGTATCATGTACCTTTAATTTACTACCTTTAGTTGCCATAGTTTATTTGATTAATGATTATATGCATGCAATCAATTAATAATTATATTAAATTTTCATAGATGGATCCGGTAGTGATCATCAATTAAATTTTCAAATTTTCGTAAAAGAGACTCTTCTCCCCTTAATGATTTTTTTAAAAAGGAAGATAAAAAGTCAATTAATTAGTATCATTAATAATTCCATTTAAGAATTCATGGTGTAATATGAATAAATATTTTATAAAAATGATAATATGATTATAATGGATAGAAACTAAAAATAATTTGTAATAAAATGAATGTTTTGAAAGTAGAAAACATTTGCAACATATCAGAAAATATTTTACTGACAAAGCAAACACTGGAAATGATGAAAAAAGGAATTTGGAAAATATTTTCACTAAATAATTAAACACTGGAAAATTATGGGGAAGGAAGTGATTTTTCAGGAAAATGACTTTTTCAGTCCAACCAAACGGACCCTATGTAAATTGTTTAACTTCAAAAATTACCTTGCAAGAAAAAGAGATGAAATTTCCCATGCATACATGGGCTAATTATATCTAACTATTATCGTTTTCCTTCGACAAATTATATCTATTCAGGCTGGAGAGAAAGACTGTACCTGAAATACCTTATGGCTTTTGTTGTTTAGTTCTTACTATGTTTATCTTTTGTTGCGTTACATCGACCTTTGACTCTGTAACTTCACAAAAGGCCACGTAGGTCTTGTTCGCAGTCATAGCAAGTCCTATAACTTCAGCAATAATCACATGACTGTCCTCTTCCTACTGTTTAACATACTATACTTACCAGTGTAAGTATATATGTGCAAATATGTTCCTATGACTCCATCCCTACGTATCCCTTCTCCCCCTCCATCTTTCTCTCTGCCACCACTGCGTGTCTCCTTGTGTGAGAGAGAAAGAGAGAAAACGTGTGTGGGTGTTTGAGCTAGTGTATGTGTGTGTGTGTTTTCTTCCATTGCAGGACTAGTTGATTCTCAAAGACAATGTCCGGGGTATGGATATTCGACAAGAAGGGAGTGGCCCGTTTAATCACAAACCCGACTCGAGAATCCTTCGAGCAGCTGAACCCAACTTACCCGGGCACACCTACCTCACCCGGGGCACGTCCAAAGGTCCTTGTCTACCTTCCTTCGAACCAGGTAATACGTTCTTACACTGAGCTGGAACAAAGACTTGAGGAGCTTGGTTGGACCCGTTACCACAACCCAAACAGGTCGGACTTGCTCCAGTTCCATCGCTCCGATGATTCGGCTCACCTCATTTCTCTTCCTAAAAGCTTTGCCAACTTCAAGTCGCTTCACATGTATGATATTGTAGTGAAGAACCGTTCTTTCTTTGAGGTCCGTGACTCCAACCGCCACCGTAACCACGACCACGACCACGACCACCACCAACCTGGTGCAAGATAATCTAATCCAAATTCTAGCACTATCATTTACGATTAAATTAATCGTATCATTAATTATATCATCTAATTGCGAAGTTGTTTATATCATTCTCTTTGTTGAGAGCTGATTACGAACAAATGATTGCTGTATAAGTAGCGGCAATGTGGTCAGTTAATAGCCAATTAATTGAGGATAGTGTGTGAGTGAATGTGAAGCTATATATATATATATGAGGAGTGACTTATGATCTATAATAGTATGTATTGCAAGTTAATTTTAATTTGTAATGAATCTATAGTAGTATTGGCACCTTAATTTCATTAGTTCAAATTTAATGAAATTATAATGTTTATCAGAAGAAGGAAAAAAAAAAAGAGTAGCTGTAATGTGGTCAGTTAGTAACCAATTAAATGAGGATAGTCTGAGAGGGATGTGAAGCTACGATGAGTGACTTGTGCTCTATAATATTATGTATTGCACGTTAATTTGTAATGAAATGGAAGTGAAGTATGGAGTTTGGAGGATGATGGGTTGGTGGTTCTAACTTGTATATACGTTTGCACTTGTTGGTTCTTTAAACTTTGGCTTTGATTTGCTCTCATGTCTCCTCAAATTTAGAGGCCTCGTCTCCGTTCACTTATTATTGTTTGTCGTTTGTAATATGCTGGCATTGCATGCATGTATAGGCGATATCTCCTTTATGGAAAAACCTGAACCTTCTTTCATTTGATCTTTTTCGATCTAACCCTCGCTTTACAATAATAATAATAACAATAATGTGACTATTCAAATCGTGTCTACTTCCTATTCTTGTAAAGGAACAAAGGTAACTTTTCTCGACAGTGAAAGCTCTAGGTTTCGAGCTGTGATCATATGTGAAGCCAGTGAAAGCTCTAGGTTTCGAGCTGTAATCATATGTGAAGCCTTACTCGACTTTCCATACGTTCTACGTGTAAGGAAATCACTTGTACTTGTTCGAAAGCTTGAGCTTCATCATTGAAAGCAAGTGATATTGATTTCGTCATGGATGGAATATTAGGTCATTATTGGTTTGAGAGATACATATATGTTGCAACGAAAGTATAACAACATCTGGCATTTTTCCAGTTCTCAATTACTTTGGGAAAAGATGCTGTGTAAGAAAAATACAGAAAAATACCTCACTCGAGCTTTTATCAATGTTGCAGGCACGTAAACTCGTAGTATCTAAATTGTGCATATGTCTGTTTGGAAGCTCTGAGCTACTTGAGCTCACAATAGGTGGCCATACTTCATCTTCATTACATCACTCCATTGTGAAAGGCTAGTTCCACTTTGTAACCTTTACGAGAATCATTTTAGAGGGAATGTTATGAAACGAAGTGAAGTAGAGAAATGAGAAAATCCCTCTTGTGTATGTTTCTTTCACACGAAAAATTTTGAAAAAAGAAAGATTGGTTATAGTTATGGGAATATTGTATGCAACTAATATTTTTCCTCTAAAGCAGGCCAAAATTTACAGAACACAAAACGTAAGAAAATGACGGAAGGTGCAAGAAAATTTTGTAATTACTTTTAAACAAGCACATGCAAAATAAAGTTTTTACTTTCTCACACTCTTCCTTGCATACAAACAAGATTTAAATTCATTGCAAAGTGAAATTAGCTCTTATCTCATGAAGTAGGGTAAAAATAGTGTATTTATTTGTTTGGCATCATCATAAGATTGGAAAGGAGGAATTAAAAAGGAAAAAAAAAAACCAACAACCACAACAAGAAATGTACGGTTATGGTGGGTGATGTGATAGAACCACCCAATCCTGTCTTTCATCACCCATCGCAAAGTAACATTTTGCGCCAAGTTCTTCTTCTTATCCTAACATCAACGAGATTAAAGTTTCTTTAACAAGAGTACGTTGAGTGAAGAATTATTGTTGATAATCGGCAATAAAGGCAACTAGAGTTTTTGTGAAATTATTATGGTAGAACTTTATCGAACAAAATATATATGTGATAGAAAGGGAGTTAAGAAGCGTATTTACACAATTTTTTTGAAAAACAAAAGAAGAAGCAAATCAATCTTGGACGCAAAAATACAGAGGCAGGTGTTGGTTGTGTTGGTTGTGGCCTTGTGGGCAGTGCACAAATGCCTAACCCTAACCAAGCGTTGGCCTGGGCTGACGAATGATAATTGTACTAGGAACTAGTAGTGGTACATAGGGTGTAGCCTTTTCTCAGTCAAATCTTGGAATCTTCCGTCTATATTTGGTCCTAGCGTGAGTTGTAAGGGCCACGAGGCACAAGGGCCAAAACATCTAATTAAGGAAGGAGGATCTAAAGCTGAAAATTCGTGTAAAGCTGAAAGTCTCATCAATAAGGTGTCTGTAGCTGTTTCTACTTCCCTGTTTCCGCATCCGTATCCATGTGCCAACGCTGCTGATTAAAAAATTCAACTCGTGATCCGTGAAGTAAGAATATGGGCAATTACTGCTTCTCCGTCCTTGCTCTTTTGCTAACGAACACAAGTGGAGGACTCTTGAGCTAAAGATGTGAAAACAGTAATGCAACGAATTGGACAAATTCGTGATGGGGTGGGGAGAGTTTGGTCAGCAAGAAAACAATAATTTAGGTACAACTACCTGCATATGTTACAATCTCGGCATCTTTACAATGTGCAAAATTTATTTCAGTCCTGAGTAGGGTTGTTCACAAATCGAGCCACTCACGAGACAAGTCGTTCGACTCGAACTCGGTCAATATCGAGCTCGAACTAATAAAAAATATTAAACTCGTTAGCTCGCGAATTCGATTATATATATATTTTTTATTTTAATAGTAAAATTACATATATACCTCTAATATTTTATTATTTATTAAAAAATAATTACTTTTTTATTTTTTAAGTTTGAGCTCGAGGTTGACATTTTAATCTCGTCGAGTTCTAGCTCGAATTCGAGCTTCATAAAATTAACTGGAGACTCGACTCAATTAGACCAAAGTTTGACTTGATTCGACTTATTTGCATCCCTAGTCCTGAGCACAAGTGTTTGAAGTTGTATATGATTTAACTGTAAACTAGAGCCCGTAAACAGACGATCTATTCATTAGAAGTAATAGCATTGATATTTCTTAAGGGCAAATCTTTACACTGTGAATAATGAATAATTTTCTACTTTTAAGATTTGGCATGACTCATGTATCAAATCAAAGAATTTTTTTCTGTAATAATAATAATCTATTTTATTCCAACTCTAACCTACTCTGTTGGAGAGGAAGAGTTCAAGAGGCTTGTAAGAGGGGGGGGGGGGGGGGTGGAACCACCACATTATATTAAATACGTATATTACTAAACTCTCTGGATGTTTTAAGAAAGGAAGTACTATACTTCCTTATAATTTATTATAAGACAGAATTTGGACCAAGGCCCAATGGTCAAAAAGAGAGACTGGAAATTGGAATCTTGGAAATCAAAGAGTCAAGACTAGAAATTGGAATCTTGGATCAAGAGAGATCTCTTCTGTACTTGAGAGTTGAAAGCAAGAAATGCATAGATTGAGATCATCCAATGGTGTTATTTGTGATTAGACAATCCAACAGCTTCATGACGTGTCAGATTACGTCGTACGATTTAACCTTGACCCCAAGCCATCAGACTACACTAGAGTCTGAGATCTGCTACCTCTTCACCGTATCTACGCCATTATAGAGCCCCAGAGAGAGAGAGAGAGGAGATATGGGTTTGTTATTCTTGTCGTTTTAAAATTCCCTCGTCATCTTCAAGGTCACAGGCAAGTTTTCAGCTGCATTTATGTATCAGGCCGATGAACCACAACTCAAGCTACAAGTCTACAGCAGAGGCATCCTCATACCCAGCTAGTTCATGTAATTATTGTCAACGGCGAGCTACTGTAGATTAACAAATCCCCCTCATCGTCTAAAATCATTTCCTCAACTTCTTCGCTGTAAATAAGAGGCCCTAATCGCCTATTCCTAACATCTTAGATCAGTCTCTTTCCCTCCCCCCTATTGAACGGTATGCAGACTACACTTGTCCTTTGGGAGCCAATGGTTTACGAACTTGTAGCAAGATTTTCTTCCCTGTATTCAGTTAGAGTGAGGGGTCCGATGATCAGCTTTTGTTTGTAGTGGATATAATTAGTAGAAGCTACTATTTAAGAAGAAATGGTTCAATTTTTTCAAGAAAAGAAAGGGAGTTTCATGATTTGTGCGTTTCATTTTCTTATCGATTCAAGTGAGCCTCCGCTCAAGGAAAATGCTAGTATAAAATGGACAAAATTTTTAACCAACTCAATGACGGAATAGTAGTGTTTCATAATCGTGATCAACACCTATATATATATATACAGAAGTCAATATTTTTTTGGGTGGTTATTGCGGGATTTTCTAATACTCGCATGAATTTTTGTGGAAGATAATGGGTCGTCCAAAAGTTTCATTTTATCGTACAGAAAACTCCGGTCAATACCGGTTGCATATCAAAATCAAACTGATTACTTACTCCATAATTTAACGATCTAACAACATCGTTCAGCGCTGGTAATTGATCGGGAGTGGACCTTGTTGCCTGCGTCGCTGACATCTAAATGCTTGAGATCGTCATGGTGCGTATTATTGTTCCAAAACATCTATATTTCTTTATAACTACGCAATACCGATTAGCCTTCAAAATTTAGATGTTCTCAGATACAATAAAAATGGAGGACTCAATAAAAATTAGCCTTCAGAACTTAGGAAAATAGAAAGTCAAGAGCTACGATAGAAAGTCAGTAGCTCTCAGCCTCAATCATCATGCTAATTGGCACCTACGAAAAGTACAAACCAAAACAAACAAAAAATGAGAAGAAAAAATAATAATCATGGACCAGGCTTCGTTTAACGCTTAATCGAGAAGTTTGAATAATGGAAAAAGATCATGCGTTGGGTTGCAGCCTTGATGATGTCGACTGTGAAAATGGAGCAGCGGGGCTGACTCGGTCCATGGCTCTATGCCGATTCGTATTTGGACCCCAACAATGATACGCCTCTTTCCCTTGTAATCTACTCTAACAGGAACACCATTACGTTGTATGAGTAATGTTTTCTGCTCGTATCCATGATGCCAAAGAGACAAACATGTCACTTCTTGAGTTACTTATCCTAGATTACTAGTGTTTTGTGGCGCATGCAGTAGTCTGAATGAAGCTGCTTGAGTCTAGGAAATAAAACAAAATGGATAGTTATTTGCTTAAAAAAAAAAAGTTCCATTTTAAAATAGCTACTTTAGCTTTAGGGGCTTTTAACGTGTTGGATGTAATTTTATTTTATTTTTTGTAAGTTGAAGATTTTGAGTTGATCTCTTATCTTACCATCCAATCCTTCCACGTGTGTTGGATGTAGTTGAACTATCATAGTCTGAGATTGCAAATTTTAAAAGCGATTCTTATTTTTGGTAAATTATTCGAGTGATAATCAGATCACCAAAAAAAGAAAAAAAAAAGAAGACAACAAAAAGTGACGACCCTTGACAAGCCTAAGGCTTAATGTAAAGTAATACTCCCTCCGTCCCACTTTGATAGTTCTGATTTTTTTTTCACACAGTTTAAGAAAAAGTAGTTAATTTTGTTGAAACAATCAATTTAGGTAGCTATTTTCCAAAAATACCCTCACATTAATTAGAGTACAACTTTATGAGAACTTGAATTGATGGTAAAAAAAGAATAAACTCTCATTAAATGGGGTGGATTTATAGTAACTACAACTTAGACTGAATAAGGGTATTTTAGGAAAATTAAAATACAACTACATTCTTCAATTGGAAAGTGGACTACAATTTAGGATAGACGACAAAGGAAAACAGGACTATCAAAGTGAGACGGAGGAAGTATATAACTTTCCAACATTTAATTATCTCGTGTCAAACTTTATGCCTCTGACGTACATGGTGCTTCATCTTTCTCTTGGTTTGAAAATCAATTATCTTTGGAAGGGTGTTTTACTAAGAAAAAATGTGGCATTTTAGTATTATAACTAATAAGAATAGTACGCTCGAAGACTTGATGAGAGAAAAGGTGGAGTTGTTAATCTTCCCTCCTTCCTTCTCCCCAACTCCCGCAACCACAAAATAAAAAAAAAAGGATTAATATCAAAAAATGCTATAATCCCTTTTGAATATGATAATCATGATTCTGATCCATTTACATCTTGTCATATCATTTAATAATTTATGTTCTTGAAATAATTAAAAATTGACAGCCCTTGTAGACGGGGTGAATTGATACAGCAGTGAAAATTAAAGAAGTCTCCTACATAAAATATAAGTGCACATATGAATTTTGAAGACCATCTCAACCGTCATTAATTAAAACCGAGAGGGGAACTGGTTGAGATTAGAGGCGAATCTGGGAGCTTGGCTGGCTCACGGCTGTGGTCCTATGCTCATTTTTACTTCCGCCACCAGCTTGGAAAGTCATTCACGATCACGACTGCAATCCACCAACCTGCTATCTATCGATATGGTCATACTCCAAGAAAATCGGCATATGCTCTTTTCCGTTCCAAAAATATTCTCAGCTACATTTCACGACTCCATTTGCAACTAATAAGCAGGTTAATTGCAACTAACTCCCAAATTATGGGATGAACACTGATTACAACCCAATAACATTACAATTGCTATTTATCGAAATTTTTGTAAACAAAAAAATACAATAATTATTTGATATATGAAAAATAATTAAAAAATATATTCATGCAAAATGTAAAACTCTCTTATCGAAGAATTGCAAAACAAACAAGAGCCGTCAACAAAATATACGTGCCGCTTCATTAGTCGCTACAGCCGCCGCCTATCCATTCCCACGACTCCATTTTGGAAAATTAAACGACTTCTTCTCTCTTCTCCAACCTCCTCATAATCCAAAGCTTAAAACGTGATTAACCCCAAATTTGCAATCAAACCCCTCCCTCCAAATGTCCATTTTGTATTCAAACTCGTCACCCGACCTGAGAGACCGCTCCTACCAATTCTCTGTCTCTCTCTCTCACGCACACACACACACACTCTGCGGTCTGCAACTGCTGCATTCCTCAGTCATTCCTGTCTCGTGACTCACTTTCCATTTCTCTCCCCTTTCGCCCGCAACACGACAATATCTCCCCTCCATTTTATACACCGGTAAAGTGCATCTTTAACCAATATCCCGTAAAAAAAATTTTTTTTTTGGAGAAAACCAATGTCCCATATTTTCTCACTTTCTACGTGGTAAGTAGTGAAATATCCGAGGTAGATAACATTTGTGGTTAGTTGATTGCCCAACTGCCTTTTGACCTTTTCCGTTTCCCAATTCACCTATTTTTCGCTTCTCTGGAATCCCATTTCTCATGTCAAATTGGGAATAAAAAGGGAAGAAAAATATGAAATGCTTTCATTTTACTAATGGGGAGACAAAGGGGGACGATGAGGACGTCGACGACGCCGTATTATCTCGGACATCCAAGGTGACTTGGGCACGCTCCTTGAGCGTGGCTTCCAGTAGTGTTGATTCAGTGAGGCGCTCTGAGTTTGGCTCCGAGTCCAGGGACTTCACCGACTCCTTCGGCTTCTACGAGTTTCTGAGCCAGCGGAGAGCTAATGATCTCAGAGTTTTCAGCTTTTACGAGCTGAAAGCAGCAACCAGAGGGTTCAGCAGGGGTCTCATGATCGGAGAAGGTGGTTTCGGATGCGTTTATAGGGGGGTTGTTAATGTTGGGGGGCAACCGGACCCGGATTCGGAGGAAAAGATGGAAGTTGCTATCAAACAGTTGAATCGCAATGGATTCCAGGCATGCCCTTTTTTGTTTCTATTATTTAATTAGTGGAAAATTTTTTATGCATTTGGGAATTTGTTCTGTATTTGTCATTTTTCTGGTTTGGGATTTTTTTTTTGGTTCTGAAAGTTGATCATTTCTGGTAAGAAATTGATTGAAGCTATAATCATGCAAAGAAACCCGAAAAAAGGGACAAATCTTTAAGGATTTTATATTAATATAGAACAGTATCATGTTGGATTCTTTTTATTTTTCCACTGATTGTTTGTCAGCTTCAGCTTTAATTGAGATTAACTGGTATGGATTTGATGGTTCCTGCTTCAATTTAAAACAGCTCCAGTTTTAGAATCTAATTTAACATAAAATGCACTGATCTTCCTGTCTGGTGGTTAGAAACTTTAGCTCTGATAGCAGTGTGTCATCTGTGGCGAGTCCTGGTCCAGTACAGAAATTTTTAGGGGGCGTATTTGAAGTTCATCAAACCAACTTCATAATTCAATAAATTTTGATTACGTTGAAGACTTTGTCAAGGAGCTTGTCTGTGTTTGTGTGTGTGTGTTCTTTCTACTGAACTGATAAAGGTTGTACCCATTCAAACTTTCAATGTCACTGACTAAGTCTAAGAAGAACATTGCCATCAACTGATCACAACATTAGCCCCAAAGAGTTGACTAGCTTGCTAAAAATGGTTTTTTTCCTTGGCACATTATTTATTTTTTTCATTTTTCTTTCTTTTCCCTGTAGTTTGTTTTACTTTATGCTAATGGCTATGCAGATTTGAGTTTTTTTTTTTCCTCTTGAAAATGAGAATAAATTTCTCTTTACCTTATGGGTTACAATTTTGCATTCTAGTATTCAGGGGCACAAAGAATGGATCAACGAAGTGAACTTTTTGGGTGTAGTCAGTCACCCGAATCTTGTCAAGTTATTTGGATATTGTGCCGAAGATGATGAAAGAGGGATCCAGCGGCTCTTGGTCTATGAGCTTATGAGAAATAAAAGCTTGGAAGACCATTTGTTGGCCCGTTCTGCATCTCCTCTCCCTTGGATTCAGAGATTAAAAATTGCTCAAGATGCAGCTCGTGGTTTGGCATACCTTCACGAGGAAATGGACTTTCAGGTGATTTATGCTTGTCATTTTTCAATAAGAGTAGTGTTGAACAAAAAGTTTCTTTTTTAGGTTAAGATAGCTTATCATATTCTGATAGTTGTTGACCCTAATCAGGTCTTGAAATGAATTTCTTTATCTTGTACATTATGATGTATCCCGAGCCAAATATGAAGTGAATTGACTTCTGCAAATATTTTCTTAGTTTATGGTTGTATGAAGTACCTAAACTGATTATATTGCCCAAATGGTCTATTTTATGGAAGTATCTTCCTTGTTAAATCTTTCTGGAAGTGTTATTGTCGAATTTTCAAGTTTCCCAAATTAGTTGAGTCAGGCATGCTCTTGGCTGTATCTTAAACAAAAAGAAATTTTGTCTGTTGAAGTGAAGTCGAGAGCTCTATGTATGGTAATCAACAGTAGTTATTCTCTGTATAACTGCAATTGAATGACATACATCTAGCAGCAAAAATCTTTTACAATTGCAAAGAATTTGTTAAATATCTCAGTTCAAGTACACTGTTGGACATTTTCCTTTTTATGATTTAAATATGCTTATATTGTAATTCTGACAGATCTTGCCTTATCTGTTGAAGCTTGGCTTGAAAGGTAGCTCCAGTTGCCATTCTTGATTAGTGATTGGTTTAGGCATTGAGGAGAAGGGGTTTGCCTATGTTGATAATCTTAAGACTCTTTGCATGAGTGACCCTTCAGAAGAAAAAGTAATCATCTTCATGTCCATGCATATCCTACTTGGATCTAGTCATAAGAGTTACCATATAATTGCATCATCCAAATTGTTGCCATCTCTTTTCATTTGGATATCCTTCATCTTTGTGAATTGCTGGCTCATGTCTTGAAGCAATATTGTTGTTGTACTTTCTTTGGATGTTGTTTTAATTTCTGATGAGCTTTTCTGTTTCCAGCTCATATTTCGAGATCTCAAAGCTTCCAACATTCTTCTGGATGAAGATTTCAAAGCCAAGCTTTCAGATTTTGGACTGGCCAGACAGGGTCCAACAGCTGGATTTGGTCATGTTTCCACATCCGTAAGTTTCATGTATCTCTCTGTTTCCTTCTCCTTACTTCAGTCTTGAGATTTGGCTTCGGCATCTGCGCTATCAAAAATTATTCTTATGCTGTGTCTAATTTTGGAATTTGTCTTTCATAACTGATCGATTTTTCCTTTCAACCTATAGCACATTCACTACTTCGTCTAAATTCATCAATTTCTTTTTCTTTTCTTCAATGACATTTCGCGTAATGATGTCTGGCATTCCCTTTAGGTTGTTGGTACAGTAGGCTATGCAGCCCCCGAGTATGTCCACACTGGCAGACTCACCGCTAAAAGTGATGTATGGAGTTTTGGTGTGGTTCTATATGAGCTTATCACAGGAAGGCGGGTGCTGGAGCGAAATTTGCCCAGAGGGGAGCAAAAGCTTTTGGAATGGGTGAGACCATATGTGTCAGATTCTAAAAAATTCCACTTGATTCTTGACCCACGACTTGAAGGCGAAGATTGCCTGAAGTCAGCTCAGAAACTAGCATCCCTTGCCAACAAATGCCTCTTGAAACAATCCAAATCTCGCCCTAGAATGAGTGAGGTGGTTGAGATGCTTGGGAACATCATTAGCGAGACAGCCTGTTTGGATCGTGTACCCGAAGGCGTCAATGAAACTGAGGATGTGAAGGAAGAAGTTGCAGGGGTTGAGCTTGAGTCAGGCAAGCAGGGGAGCAACGATAGAAGAAGGGGCTTTGATTTGAAAGAAATGGTGAGCTTTAGGAACAAATCCATTGGGAGGCTGGATTGGAGAAATTGGACGCCAGGCTTAATAAGAACTTCTTGATATGTACAGGACTGTCTCTGCGGGCGTCACTAGCTAATGTGCTTTCGTGAGAAAGATGGAGATAGAAGACCATGATCGCATGGTTGTCAATTCACAATCTTCCCTGTACCACTCGTAAACATTAGGTGTCGCTGTGTGACGAAGGGTGAAAAGCCATTACTAGTGTTACCATATTAAGAAGCACATATATAGCGTTATCTTGTCACACTACAATCTTGTCCATTCGATGCCTTTGATATCATTATCAGGTCTCAAGTTAAACACCTGTGTGTGTGTGTGAGGTTGGTGAAGGATAAATCTTCATGCTGCAATCGAATGCATGTCAATTCCGCAGTTATACAAGTCAAGTCAAAATGGTTCGCGGTATTTGAACGGGCCATGGAATTTTTCCTACGATATGTTTATTATGACGAAAAAGCCTGATGCGAGGTGCAACCATGTCACAAAGAAAGAAGCTTCTTCCTCCAGCAAATCAGCAAAACTGTAATGGCCCAACCCCATTAGAGATGAATATGCAAAATCGCGGCCCTTTTGAGATGATCCAAGGCTCAGGGCGGACGCATTGGTTGACATACAAAAGCCGCCACTCGATGCTGCCAATTTTATGGGCTATTATTCTCTTGTTCACACAATAAACTAATCCGTCTCAACTGTTCGTGCCGATATACGAATCCCTTTTTTGAATTTTCTGGGCCATGAAACGGTTCCCCGATCATTCCTGAGATTTTGTATATTTAAGCTTTTTGGGTCGACAGATAGCAAAATGTTGCGTTGGAAGGTGACGCCATCAATGTTATACTAACATAAGTTTAGAAGATGCGGAGGAGAACTACTCAGTTTTGGGGTTGTTGAGGAAGTCGAAGCTCAGGTCCGAGGATTTAGTCTAAATGAGATTTGCATTTCATGAATTTGCTCATGAGGCTATTACTGTATCAAATATGGTAGCGTGAAACAGTGGATTAAGTGATCCAACCTCATTTTGTCAATCATTTCTTGCTGGCTGACTTTTTAAGTCTGAGCTCTTGATAGGAAAACCTTAGCAATTACTATTTAACTTTTAGGTTAAAGGTCTTAGACATGGAATGTGCTGCTGGATTTACACGGACGGCACCAAGAGACAGCGACGCATACGACCACTTTTTATCTTCCAGCCAGTTCTAGTTGTCGAACTCTTATAAAGCAAAAATGAAAGTGATTGCTGTTTTGCTACTGACATTTATGCCAGGACCACTCGTTCACAAGGTCATTCCTCGTTCTTTTCTCCATTGGAATCAACTAATCCGTCAGGAGAAGCAAGAAAACAAAGAATATGAAGCCAAAACATTTTAAGGTAGATAGCTATGTGCTTAATGTTTTCCCTCAAGAAAGAATTGCAAAATATATATAGAGAACTACACACACATAGATATACAAATTTGATGATGACAAGACCCCTACAGGGAAAACAAAAATTTCCCAATAAGATGAGAGCTAACAACATTTTATGCTATAGACCAAACTGTATTCCTACCTAGTGTTGCAAACATGTTTAAACTGAAGGCAGGAGATCTTTTAGACATTATCGCTGTACATGTCACCGTTTCAAAGTCAATTCCAAGGTTACGAGACTCCCGTGAAAACGCTTGAGTTACTACTCAGAGTTGGAATGGAAAAGCTTTTTTCCAGTATGCATGTTTACTTGCTGAAAAGGGGAGATGCAGATGGTCTCGGATAAGCAGCAGGAATGTTTCTCTTTCTGGCATCATCAGCACTTAGTCTGCGAGGCCTGGACCTAGCTGTTGCATTGTTGCCAATCTTCTCTTTGCTATTTGAGTCCTGAATGTGCTCTAGTTCCTTCACTATTTCATTCATGGTTGGCCTAAACCGAGGATCCATCGATATACATCGGAAAGCAAGGTTAGCTGCCTTATAAGCCACGTCCAATGAATACTGGCCTTCGAGACGGTTATCCAGGATGCGAAAGATTTTTCTTTTATTAGTTAGGTATGGCTTGGCCCATTCAACGAGGTTGTGTTCTCCAGTCGGTCTGTTCTTGTCAATTGCTCTCCTACCAGATAGCATTTCAAGAAGAACAACTCCAAAGCTATACACATCACTCCTGGAAGTCAAATGACCTAAATTGAAGAGATGGAACATTAAAAAATCTGGTTATCATACACAGGATGCAGAATGAAAGGAGCAGAATGCAACTATGGACTGTTTGAATGGATTTTTGAAAAACATCTCAGACTAGTAGAAAATCCACTGAAATTGGTAGATATGCCAACTATAGCATTATTTAGGAGAAGACCAGCGACTGTTGCATTCCGGAGAGGAAAAGGAAAAAGAATAGCAAGCACATTAATCCATTTGAGCAGGAATTCTGTACATTCTTGCAAGAAGGGACAAACATGGTGGGGCTTGCCCAAATTCAGCCATCTTTCCACAACAAACTATAAGTCATATTTGCAGCTACGTTAATATTGAATTAAAGTTAATCAAGTACCAAAATGGTGGAGGAGGAAAGATGACAAAAAGTTTGAAATTTGGACGGGATAGGAAGAGTGCAAAGGCATGCAACTTGCATCCAGGCTATAAAGTTATGGCATTGGATAAGACAATATTTTAACAGTCTGGCTGAGTGGCTTGAATTTCCAACAGCCAAAGACTGGATAAAATAAAAGAGAAATGCAGGTTGGGTCATTAACAAACAAGCTATAAAAGCACAAAACTGCATATGGGATATGACAAGCATTGTAACATACCAGTAGCTAGATATTCTGGTGCTGCATATCCATATGTTCCCATAACTCGTGTGGAGACATGGCTTTTATCACCTGTGGGTCCATCCTTGGCCAGTCCAAAGTCGGATAGCTTGGCATTGTAGCTCTGTGAAGTTAAAAAATGAAAACCAGGTTGACTAATATGCTCCTTTCCAATACAAAATTTGACCACCACCAGCCTAAATGCAATTACAAAATCGCTGAAGAAGGAAAACATACCGAATCAAGCAGAATATTTGAAGTTTTGAAGTCCCTGTAGATCACTTTGTTTTCAGCACTGTGTAGAAAAGCAAGTCCTTTTGCAGCTCCAACAGCAACCCTCAGTCGGAGGTTCCAAGAGAGTGGTTGAAAGTAAGAACCCCCTGTTACAAAACAATAAAGAATAAGGGTTTAAATATATATATAAATATGTTGTAAATAGTCTGATATTCATAGTGTACATATACAGAAGGAAAAGCTTTATACTTCTAAACAAATGGTTCTCTAAGCTGCCCCTGGGCATGAATTCATACACCAAAAGTCGGTGCTCATCCTCCAAGCAATAGCCGATTAGTTTCACAAGATGAGGATGGCAAAACTGTCCCAAATAGTTCACTTCCGCCTATGGAAACAAAAATGCAACAAGATAAATCAAAATGCACCTACACCAACAATTTCATTAACTTATTGATGACACAAATAAATGGCATCCTCTTGTGTCCTCCACCTAGCATTTCAAGCAAGCTTTAGGACATATTTGAAAAATAGAAAGAGTACTAAGAGAGTAATCAAGAAACTTACCAGCCACTCCCTGTGGCCTTGAAAACTTTCTAGGTTAAGCCTTTTGACAGCGATTACCACACCCGTTCCAGGCTTGGTAGCTGCAAATGAGTTCTCATCAATCCAACCTTTAAAAACTGAGCCGAACCCTCCTTCTCCGAGCACACTATCAGGACGAAAGTTCCTGGTGGCCATCTTGAGGTCAGAAAAGTTAAAGCTCTTCAAATTGAGAGACTGCAAGATCTCACCCTCACTCCGTGGAGGTGGTGGCACTGAGCCTGATGAGACCTTGCCACTTGAACTCCTCAGACTATTCCCATCTGTGCTCACATTTTTTGAAGTTAACCCTGATCAGATTAGCAGATCAAATGTACCATTAGGAAATATATATTTAAAAAAAAAAAGATCAAAACCCTAAAGAAAATCTTGCTCGACCACTTTCTGTGACAAGGAGAAACATGTTTCTAACGTCACTAAAACTTCAAAAAAGCCTGATCTCTTTCACACCAAATTATTGTCTTAGACCTCTCTAATTCGTGCATGATTTTCAATTCCAAAAGTAATTTTCACGAGACCAGTCTTGCAAGGTTCAAACGGCAATTAGCCAATCTCACATAAGCATAAGCGAGTGTCACTCTGGCCGATCTCTGAAATTTGCTGATGAGTTTCATGTAACAATACAATACATATGCATGCACAGATTAGAAAATATAGCTGAATTCCACTATTTCGAACTAACAGAAAAAGGGTTGGCTACGCAGCACACATCCTCCTCAATATTTATTAACATTTTGGGAAAGATCATTTCAAAGTTTTCATTTTTCAGGTAACAAATCACAAAGATGCCAAAATATAACCTAAAAAGTGCACCTCAGCAATCAAATTGAAATCAATGACCTTCTATTTGATAAACATAATCATGAATTTAAAAAATGTCTTTTGTTCAAGTGAGTACAGTTAACATCCTCACCTGTATGATATGGGCTTTCAGCTTTAATTCTAGCACTCAAGCAAATTCCCATTGTAAAGAACTCCTAGGTTATTCCTCCTCCAGCAAACTTATCTTGCTCAGCGGATCACAAGTAAAAAGGGAAACTATTACACGACCGCAGCTTCACACCGCTCGAAAGGTAGATCTAAGGTTCAAGAAAGCAAGTTTTCTTTAGTGCATAAAGCTATTAGCTTTGTAACTAAAAAAGGACCCAATTCAAGCAAGCTCCGGATAAAAGATGTATATATATTTTGAAAAAAAAAAACCCACCTTTCCTTTTGGCCCCAAAAATACTTTTGCAAACCCCAGATAGGAATGATAAAGCTCTGAGCTTTCTGAGCTGAAAACGAGCTAAATTTTCTTGTTATCTATCTGGGCTTGTGCGGGCTTTGAGATATATGTAGTAGCTTTATTTTTGGACCAAGTATTTTGCTTCAGAAAGAGAGAGAAGGGGAATTCAGCAAATAATGCTAAGCGAGGTTCATTATCAAGAAAGAGAGGCCGTTGGAAGGTGAAGAGAGAAGGCAAGGGGGAGAGGGGAAGGGGCTGATGAAAGTTAGAAGGTGCAAATGGTATTAATGGCGGGCTGCAGTCGTTGCTGGTCCAACCTGCTCAACCTCAGCCTTAAGCCATAGAAGCCTTCTATGGATAATGGGTTAATTGCAACTACATCCCTTGTAGTTTTACAAAACTACTATTGTGCCCCCTGTGGTTTGGAAAATATCCCTTTGACTTGACCAGTCTAAGTTGATGTCAAGGATATGTTTCTGCAGATAAAATACATTTTTCAAAAAATTAATTTTTAGACCCCAGGAATATTTTTAAAGGATAACAAATAATTGTAACAAATACTAAATCATTAAGGAGATTTTAGTCTAATAATTAAGATTGAAGTCCCATGATTTAAAGGTTTTTGGTTCAAATTTTCCTTCTTATCTCTAAAATCTTACCTCTTCTTTACTGAAAATTTTTTTAAAAAATATTAAAAACTCTACTTTTTTTTATTTTCACTAATTATTTTTTCTTATCTTTAGAAGTTTATGCGAAATTTAGGTGTACGTTGGATTGGAGTCGTTACTTTGTTGACGGTAGGGGTCTTTAGTTACGTCGCTTTTGGTCAAAGGGAGTGATTTTGATTTTCCAAAACATTTGGGATTTTGTTCATTTTGGTGAACATGAGGGAAGGAAAATGTAAATAGCCGATTAATAAATGCTATCATCCCATACAGCTTAGACTTCTGAGCCTTCTTTTAAGACAAGTAGGAGTAAAGAACAAAAGTGCAGAAAGATACCGCTGCCGGATTCTGAGCCGTTGGATCAGAGGATCAGTGTACCTTCAATGATGGAATTCGGTTTGTCATTTTATGGCTTCTGGGCTCCAACTGGCTCGGCTTGAAATTGTTGGCAGGAAAGTGGCAGCCAATTTTGGTTTCGTGTACCAAGAAAAATTTTAAAAATAAAAAAAATGAATGTCTGTGAGCCAGCGGCGTAGACTGGTCGATGAGCCGTCATCAGCTCATTACAAATATTTCGAGAGAAAATTAAAGGAATATATTGTTACAATGTAATTACGGTCACTTTACTAGTAAGTACAAGATAGACATGAGGTTCCACTCATATACAGTAATAATTAATTTTTTTAATGTCACAAATATACAGTAATAATTATTTTGTGCGTGCAATGTCTGCACCCTGCATTTGAAAATTGAAACATTTTAAAGGGTGTTACTCCAATTTTAAATGCAGCATTATGAATGAGATCACACCGAATTACACCAATGATTAAAAATTTGTGCAATAACTTTAGACGCAACTTCAACAAAATGTTAATAGGCATACATTTCTTTCAGTAAAAATGTTTTTTTTTTAGAAATTTAAAATTTAAAATCTTTTACTTACAATTACTTTCTGTTTATTGCCTATTTCTACCCAAGTCTCTTGCAATTGTAAGGTTGGGTTATAGGTGGATGAATTAGGTTGATTCACACGCTCTTATTTCGACCATTCTGAAGAGAAAAAGAAGGTAGATTATTTGGAAATGAAATGATGCGACTCTAATCCAGTGCATCATTGGGTTATTATGTCCGTGCCGTGGCCATGGTTGCGACCGCCATTTGCACAAAGGAGGAAGCCATAAACCAGCTAAAAATGCATTATGGCAAAGCCTCCACAGCATCTTTGCTTTCGTTCTTATATGGAAACTTTTTAAATCCGCCACACATTCGAAATTACTAGTTTCTTTGTAGCAAAGTCGAAACTTTTGGATTGCATTAATACTTCTATTTGTCTCTAGACGTACCTCAGCGTCATCGCATACAAATTTTTTTTAAAATTTTTGTTTTGCATTTATTGATTTTGCCACAAATATTTAGGATGAAATTCTATAAGATGTTAATTGTAATTATGAGCAGTGTCTAATTCACATGCAATAGCAACATTTGAAATACATGGATATGATTGAGCTTCAATTAACATCCATTTAATTTTCTTCTCCTCCTTTCTGATACTTCACGCTTTCCTCGTCAATTCACTGAAAAAAGGGCAAAAAGCTTTTCGTTGGCAACGGCGATGACTAAAGGCACAACCTCTTTTGATCCTTTCAAAATCAATGACTCATATTCATGTTACATTAATTAAATTAAGGCCACCCAAATCTGAGGGCCTGGGGAGTTCGAAATGTGATGGCTAAAAGTTTGAAAGAACCATGAAGTAGAATTTCAATGACGAGATTTAGTGAAATCTAAAGAAAAGGACGATTCAATCAATGCTCAACTTACACCACATGAAAACGAACCATTGTCTTATGAGCGGCTTTATTTTTTTTATTTTTTTTTATTAGCGGCTTTAGACATTTCCAATTTATACACTTCTCTCTCTCTTTCTCTCTATATATATAAAGGATAAGCAGGACGTTCCGTGTCAAAAAATTGTGTTATTATTTGTTATTTCAAATATACTATTTTAAGATTAAGCGTGATATATCCAGATGCTATTTAACAAACTTCTCGCTTTTATGTAATTATTGCCATTATATTTTTTTCGTACAAACTTCTCACCCTTACTTAAATGTTGCCACTACACTCTTTCGATGGTTGTCGCCACTATATTCTTTCCACGTCGAAACCTCCATCCCTATTCAGCAACCGCTAATTAGTAAAAACTATCAGTAACCTTCTTTCTTACCCCCAAAAAAAAAAAAATCACTCCCATCTATAAGGCTAATAAAATTTTTAATAATCACCAACAAATTATTTTTCCCCTTTACAAATATTGTTTCAATATGCACACATAGTGTATGCCTTCCTACAAGTTTGTAAATTAATCCGCAAAACAGGGTATAAGTCGTTCATAGGCGTCCAAATCTGTGGATTGTATTTAGCTGCCCTTCCGAAGCATATTTTTTGGCATTTTCCACGAGAATTGATTGATTGATTAATTAATTAATTAATTAGCCGAACAAGTAAGCTGAATCAAGAATCAGTTGGTACATCTTATTTAATAATAATATTTCAAGCTTCGATTTCAACAAGTTGAAGGAGAAATGACCCGATCACTCTTACTATTAGTTTGTAAATCTAATAATCAATCACGGCAACATACATAATTTTGAAAATTCGTCTGATGAGCCTTTTTGGATTGGTAAATGGTACACCGAACCTTCTTGCTGCTAAAAGTTAAATTGATGGGGTTAGCTATCAAATCGCTGTAAAGATAAAAGTGACGTTTAATAAAGAGCAAAAAGAGACTTTGACAAAATGCAGGGTCGAGAGTTGGAGAGGGAGAATAAAAGTCGACGCTGTCTCACTTTTCCGGATTTTACATCTCTGGAAACCAAACATTCCCGTGATGCCCACAAAAAACCCCCAATTTCCAAATAGCATTGCACGATTTTACCACTTTTGATTTATAATTGAACTTACTCAAGATTTTAGATAAGCTTCCTTTTTCTTTTTTGTTTTTCTTGGGAAAAAAATGAGGTAATGTATTTGGTCATTTCTCATGGTGATCCTAATCAGCATTCCTTCGTACCGTGTCTCATCATGCCCGTCCACCCTGCATACTTTATCCACTATTGTCCAAATAAGAGCAAGACATTTTTAATCCATAGAGGCATGTTTGTTGGTCCACTAATTAATTCAACAAGCGTCTATTAGCTGTGAATTCTAATCATCCAATGTTTTTGGTTGACTTGTCGGGAATCAAAATCTTCCAAATTTGGGATTCATTTGCAGAACATGCATGCTTGCCAAGTGGCATTAGTAGCAGCCCTTATTGATTATTGATTAAGACCCTGTTGATATGGCTCGGCTTGGAGCGGGCTAGCCGATGATCCCGGCATCCCCTCTTGGCATTAAAAAAAGGCAGTGAAATGGGAATTTCAATAAAGAATGCTCGAGTGTTTCTCTCTGTTTTATTTTCCTTCTCTGTTATAGCTTGAATTATTATTAAAAGGTGAATTAGTGAAAGAGTCACCTTATTCATAGTTCGGAAGTGCAGTTTACTCTCGTGACAACATGATGCTTTCTATGACTTGGCATCATTTTTGGGAAGGGAGAAAAGAAAATTTCTGGTATAATTCACAGGGCAGGGAGATCGATTTGTGTCAAAAATTTATGTAGTGAGTGACGCATCAAGTTATTTTGATATATAAGATATAACCAGTAGTTGCAGGCGTTAGCGATCAAGGAATTGAACTCTCATCATCTTCTGATAGATCATGGTTCAAATCATAACGAATGAATAAAATCGGGGTAGGGAGGGAAATAGGGGAGTGAGAAAAATATTGAAAAAAAACCTATAAGATGTTTTTTAAGACAACTTTAAAACATACAGAGCAATTTTTAAATCAAATATATAAAAGTGAAAAAAACAAAAGAAAAAAAGGTTTGTAAAAGCATCTCATGATCTACCGAAATAAATACTTGCCACATACGTGATTCTAGAAAATTGCTATCTTATAAATTTGTATGTGGGTGTTGGAGGAATCGGTCAAAGTTTGGGAATTTGTCAACTTATGACGAGATTGACAGCGATGAAATCATGAAACGTGAATGAATATAGTCTATAGTTGTAGACGACCCATGCCCATGGGCAAATGGGCTAGTAGTATGCTGTAGTACAAAATCTTCTGCTCAGTTTTATTTTATAGGAGCAACTTGAGTTGACGTGTTTAGCGTTCTCACTCAGTCCGTGCTAAAAGCCCCTAATTCATTGAGACGCATGGTCAAAGCTACTCCCGATTGTTGCGTCAGAAAAGTCGTCGAGTGTCAAAATGGGAATTATGGGATCCATCCATAACCATGTCAAGGGCCGCTTCACTCATTTATATCTTCCCTTGGATATAATATACCACAAAACTATTACTCCTACATTTTTTTCAAACGCTTGATGTCCTCACCTTTAATAAGATTAATCTGGATTCGATCTAATAAGGAGTGTCTACAAAATCCGACTCTTACTCGAAAGTTAAGGTATGACCTTGCAGAAGTCGAATTTGTGACCTGTAAGCATTAGCAATCCACTTATCAACATTACCAACCCACTTATGGGTTACTATTACTCCTACTTAGAAGACAATGTACCGGGATGGGCTAGAACTAGCACTTTTCTTGAATAGATCTCAATTGGAAGTTGAAGTTGATTGCAAAACTATTGTTACTTTGTTAAAACCTGCTACCAATCATAATCATCATTTGAACTCTATTATTTCGGACGGCAGATTCCTCCTTTCGCAGTTGCGTCATGTTAAGATATCCCATATATACCGAGAGGCGAACAGATGCGCAGACACATTCGCAAGAATGGGAGGCAGATTACAAGCTTGCTTTGTAACTTTTGCTAATTGTTCTCGAGAACTTGCTTTTATCCATGATAAGGACTTAAAAAGGATCTGTTTTTCCCGCACTATCTCTTTTGGACTATAATAGATAGGCCGAAACTCTATTTTATTAATGTTGAATCCCTATTTCTACCAAAAAAAAAAAAAAAGATAATGTAAAATATACTACTACTTTAACTTCATTACTTTTTGGAATATTCTTTTTTATATGGTTCTAAATATACCGGAGAGGATAATTCACAACAACTTTCTTTCTTTACTTTTCTTTTCTTTTCACAAAGAAATACTACTAAATTTTACCTTTTACTACAAATCAGTTACTTACGCGTTAATTTTGTGCGCAAGAGACGGCTGTTAATCAGTCACTCCGAAACACAGTCAATTTTTGCTTTTTTTTTTTTCTTTTTTAGTTTGGGGTGTAAGTAGAGACATCCGTCCCTGTCCTTAGTTGGAGTCGGAAAATGAAATAACAGCTCTACTGAATCCACAAATACACATAAAAAAAAGTTATTGATGACTAAATAATATTATTAATCTCATCCACCCACGATAAGTCAGTAGCATTCGTGACTCGCATGGCATGACAAATAAAGGTATCTGAAAAAAAAAAAAACAAACACAAAAAGGAAAGAACGCTTTGTCAAACACAGCCTTCAAATATTCACATGCTATGCGATGCAACTTTCTCCCTCAGAAATGCAATACTAGTAAAATAATAAACAACAACCAAAAAAAAAAAGAAAAAAAGAGGAAGGAAAGCTTGGAAGCGTAAGGATGACGTCATGCTGCCGTACAGCAGTACCGTTGAAAAAAAAAAAGATCTTCGTATTTCCCCAGATCGGGTAGCTTCCACTTTCAACACACATCGGCTAGGGTGAGGCCATGTTTCCTTCAATAATTGTCGTACTACTGAGCACTGAAGACAAATCTTTTTCGTTTTTTTTTATTCGCCCTCTCTTTCTTCTTCTTGAATTCAGTAGTAGTGCTGGTACTGTTACTAGCATTTCATTGGGGTAGTCTAAAAAGTGAGGTTAAGTATTTAATGCCATGATGCAGACGTCGCATACAATTTGCTCCGTTGGTTCGCGTTTGCATTTGTTAAATCCTCCGCTGCCAACGAAAGTCTGCAGTTTTGATGAGAACCATTATTCAGATTCATACAATCTTCCATTTTTTACCGAGTCAAAACGAGCCCAAAGGCAGGTGGTGGCAATTAACTACTTTTAAAAGTAGAAGTAGGTGTTAAAGGCGCAAAATAAATTTAGATTCAAGGAACCGAGAGGAGGGTAGTATCGTACTCTTTGTCTATCTTATTCTTCTACAATGAAATTTGATGGGCTCAATCATTGGAGTCGGCTTGACTTACTGATCTAATTCTGTGTCTTTTCTGCCTATCAGATTAAGGTTTAAATTTCGCGTGTAACAATTAAGAGTGCCGACTTTTTACCATCACTGACAGCTAGAGTATTATTATTGCCGAACTTTTTCTTTTCCTTTTTTGAAATCAGCCAGCCACGATTAGATATTATGGTATGAGGTCAAAGCTCGTGAATTGAAAGACAACGGGAGACCCTCGTCATCCACGGGAGCAGCGTTTTACATCACCTTCACCATGTTAGATCAGAATAATAATGCTCAGTTTCCATCTTCAACAAGAAAGAAGCAACCTAAATTCGTGAGTCGTAGGGAACTCAGTTGTGATGATGAGTTGACTCCCCGGGTCCAGGAAAATTGCATCAGATGGACTGACAGACCTTGTTCCTTCAAGTTCGAACATTATTTTTGAGCTGACATCTTCAACCCAACAACAGACAAACAACAAATAAGAGTAAAGCTAGATCATACTTATAAGTGAAAATGTCTTCTAAGGAAACGATGAGTTGGTTTTCTTTTCTCAAGAACAACAAAGATGAATGCCATTGACTTCATCTCAGTCGCTCGTCCGCTGATTATTATTATTATTTTTTTTCTAGAGTTGACGGACAAACTGGACGAGTTATTAGAGAAACTAATCAAAACTGTCTTTTAAGAAAGTTTTGCAAATTTTTCTGTGGCGAATGAGTGGTATTGACTCATTCAACATTCCGGTCGAGAACACCTCTCTTCACCCACCACCAAAATAATGCAACAGCATGAACAAAGAACAAGAAAATAGCAAACAAAATAAATAAAAAGAAGGGGGGCAGTTAAGTTAAAGGACTTGAGAAGCAAACAGTAGCCTGAAGGGGAGCTGGTTGAGTTAGGAATTTAGGATTTTGCCCGTAGGCCCACCATGTCAACCATCCTCCAGACTTCCACTAATAAACAAAAGCTTTCTTAGCCTTCATAATCATGTCAAGACAGAGTTGCTCTCCGTCGTGTGCCGACTCCTGTAAAAATGTCTCTCTCCTTCCACATTGTTCGCGACACAATTGTTGACAAATTCTGATGGCGGTTGGCTTTAGAGGCTGACGGCGTCCACTTCCGAAGCAACCTCTTCTAGCAATGTGCCCTCTTTTATTCAAGCTTGTTAATCCGAGTTTTGTGGCATGCACTGTCCTGTCCCCACCACAGTGGGGCCTGGGACCGGCACCGACTCTTGCCGCTGTCTGCAAAATCTCGCTCATTTCCCGATTCGCATCACCATTTGCCTCCGCTGATATAGGTTTTTTGGTTAATCAGCATTAAATGTTGAAAATGAGAACCATTGATGAGAATTTCCTTCATGCTATGACATAATAATGGATTAATCAAAGTGCATGACGTTATACGTAGTTGCAGAGGCATTATTTCATATCATGTCATCAACCCACTTTCAAATCAATCCTGACTTGAGGTGTATGACTTGGGACTTGCAGCGGAATATATCGCATTTGTTCGTTACTAGGAAATGATGTTGTCTCGTCGACTGGTGATGTAATGGAAGACCTCACCACTCACACTGACTTATAAACCATGAGAGGTATCATTGCTGCGGTCTGAATCAGCTGCATAACATAGCATACTATTATGCACACCTAATAATGGCGAAGAGGAGCCAAAGCAGAAGGCTGCTAGAGCCCTTACAATCAACGACACTTTTGCTCGTCATGATTTAACAGGAAAAACCAGCCAATCTCTTTTTTCGTTGGCAGAGGATGCTGATATGTCTTTTTCTTTGCCCATGAACTAGACCTTTCTTCTGTTGTTGCCCCACTAAAAAAGAGGGACTAGACATTCCGGCTACACCTGTTTTGAGTTTAATCCAAACGGACCAACCGAATTAAGACACCGATAGTAATTCCAGTGCTTAAATGAGAATATATGTGAAAGAAGCAAGTTATATTGAACAAGTTTAATGGTACGCTTTTATTGTACACGATACCCTTTGTCTCAGGTCTTACACCAGTGATGGAACGAGAAACCAAGGGGGAAAAAAGATGCTACCAATAGGCTACCAATACCTGCTTTCAGACGCTACTCTTCTTTATAGTTGAAGACTTGATGATATCAATGAATTCGGGCTGATTTGTCATGCACATTCAAAACAATATTAGTAAACCACTGCTAAAGCAAACAACAACTCGAAGGACAACCATGAGGAAGAGTGATACTCAACACAGTTGTAGAACAAACCTTAAGGGAAGCTCCACCGACCAAAAACCCATCAACATCAGGCTTAGCAGCCAATTCTTTGCAGTTCGCTCCATTTACAGAACCTTCAATTATCATGATGCAACGAGCATTGATAAATGAAGACAACAAACTAAAGATAAATAACTGTAGTAGAGTTTCCATTGCTAATCTAACCTTCAGTTCTCTCTCTCTCTCTGGGTTGGGGGGCGGGGGAAAGACTCTATGACAGCTTAAATGCCATCTTCTTAAAATTGCAACCACATTCTCATTTTAAAGTTCTATTGCATGCAGGAGTGGACAATGGAACCCAAGGGGTAGAAGACTTGCTTTTAAGGAGAAATCAGTGATGGTTGGAACTTGATAAGAGCTCACGGAGAAACCTTGAAGCATGAAAATTTAAGGTTTTGCAAAAACTTGAATAGATTGAATACCTCCGTATACAATCCTTGTTGTTGCAGCAACCTCTGCACCAGCATTTTCATGTAGCCACTTCCTGAGTTCAGAATGAACCTGGAACAAATATACATATCCCATGATAGCAATCTTGAAATGAATCACCAAAGAGAAAATTTGCAACCAATAATCCAAAAACCCCTTAAATATGATTTGGAAAAGGAATTACTAAGTTAAGCACACTTAAGCCAGAAGGATAACAATCTGATTAAGACAACAAACAATGAAGCCGCACATTCAAGGACGAAGTTTTCCTGTAGCATATCATTTGCCGAACACGTAAGTTCATCAGAATTGTTGCCAAGAAATTCATTCAGTATTATTCAAAGCTCAGTTCAATTGCTAAGCAGCAGTACAACTCGGATATCACTCATGCACAGATACAGTACAAAACAAGGTGTCAAATTCACCTACACATGCAATTCTCGGATAGAGGTTGATACCTAATAAGCTTAACATTAAATATATATGTTAAAAGGACATCACCTTCCAGCAACTTTGTGTTGCGGGTACTCATTTTCATTGCAACAACTATAGGCTTTTGTGAGGCCATATAATCTAAAACCTTATACATTCAGAAACACCAATTGACAATTTCTTTTATTAAAAATTACCCTGATTTTTATGGAACATATACAAAAACTCTTCTTAGCACACAGTAAAGAGTTCCCCATTTGTAGAATGTCCAATCACACAAATCTCCCCAAAACATCTTGCTTGCCCTCTAAAAGAACCAAAACAGAAGTTGATGAATTATCTTAACTTCATCAATCAGAAACTTGATCAATATACCAAAGATAGCAAACTTACTTCTTGAGCTTGAGCAGGAGTAGCAACCTTTCCAGTACCAATTGCCCAAACTGGCTCATAAGCCAAGACGATATTGGACCAGTTCAAAACTCGATCTGCAACAGAATGCTTGACATCTATTATATATCACCAAGAAAGAAACCGAAAAACAAAAATGGAACATAGCTACATCGAATGGAAGCGGCAGTAAGGGCAACCACTGTGCATTTTGAAAAACTGCAATCCACAAAGTTTTGTTCTTTCCTCCATTTGGGAGTGACTGAAAAGGAAGATAAGTCTGTACAATTTTCTTTTATTACTTGTAAAACATAAGAGGACCCAAGTTGCAAACATGTCCACCAGCAATATCCTCAAAACCACAATTTGTCCCCTCAAACTTATTTTTAGGGAAATCAGTGTGTTGTCTGGAGATTAAGGTGAAACCAAGTTCATCACGAATAGTCCTATACTAATTTTAGACCTCTCGTATCTATGTTTGGGTAAATAATCTTTACTATCAACAATTGGGTGCAATGAATGTTCACCTGCAATAGCTTTTGTTTGTGCAGCAACCACAGCCATTGTAGATCCAGATTCTCGCTGCTCAAGAGTCTCCCCAATGCAAGCAATCACTTTCAAGCCGTGGGAAAGGGCATAAGCAACTTTATCTCCAACAAACTGCATCGATATACGAAATGTACAATACCAGTGACTGACAGATGGTATTAGTGGGAAGCCAAAGTATACTGTATCACCATGACATATGTTTACCTCTTTAGATTCATTTAACAGAAGTCTTCTCTCAGAGTGTCCAAGAATAACCCAAGGAATGCCCAAATTGACTAGCATCTCAGCACTGTATTCATTTGATGTAAGATAAATGACACGAAAAAAAAAATACATTAAAGAGAGTGAGACAAAAACCAAACTCATGGATATATACCCAATCGTTGCATCTAGATCAATGCTAAGTAACTGAAGAAAATACATTCCAACCTTCAATTTGTGAAAAAACAAATCAGCCTAAATGACAGGCCAAGATAAAAACTTCTGACACCTTCTCATTCAAAAGTAACATCTAGAAAGGGCCTTAATGCTCAAATATATACTTAAAATATACACCTGGAGAAGTACTTGATTACAAATGACCGTGTTGTAAAACCACGTAAAAAAAGTTAGTTTCTGACAAACTTTGCCGAACATGAACAGATATTCTGTCAAAATAATGATATTTGATGACAACAAAAATATCTATCATCAATGTGAAATTCAACCAAAAGCATTCTCAATGTAATCTTGTATCAAGAAGCATTAGAGAACAATACAATCTGGAAAATGTCAAGGCAAAGCTTAAAAATGTAGAAAGCATTCGAGAACACTAGATATCTGCAAAATATTTAGACAAAGTTTAAAAAGAAGATTGATGATCATGCTAAACACACCTAACCTCGCCCGTGAAAGCACCTCCTTTCCTGACCCAACAGTTTTGTGCAGCAATAGAGAAATCAGGTCGCAGCAAGCTTTTCACGATAGGAAGAAATACAAATGGGGGACTGACAACAACATCTACAAAAAAATAAGTAAGCCCACATATGAAAAGCTGGATTACATGAAAAAATTTCAATTTCAGATAACAATTAACAACCCGGTTTTTTTTTTTGGTTGGGGGGGGGATTGATTCAAATGGGGGTCAAACTAAGAACATATATCCACGCGGCAAAAGTTTAAGCCTGGAAAGAACTTGGTTGTAAATATATTAAAATTCACAGTAACTCCGCGCCGTCAAAGGTTCCATTGTGAGACTCTTGGGGGAAAAAAGAGAGAGAGAGAGACGCCTTGCAGAAAGGAAAGATTTTTATTCAAATTGAAAGCATGAATGTGAATTCATCAATTAAACTTGTTATCTTGGAAAACAGAACAGCAAGAAAAAACGGTACTCTAGTATTTGCTCAACATTGCTTTTCGCTTAATAAAAAACTAAAAATTCCTTACCGACATCATCTTCTGAAGGAACTTCAGCTTCATTCAACATGCTCACAATCTTCTTCACCTCATCAGTTGTACCGTTCTGTTAAGATTTTTAAAAAATGATCAGAATAAACTTCCCCACCCACATTCATCAGGGAAGAGATGAATAAGTTTTAAGAACATACGCATTTCCAGTTGCCGCCGACGAAGAATTTCCGGCCCATTTTTGGTCAAGAGTAATGCACTTGCAATATTCTTCCAGATGGTGATGCATAGACCGTCGCCCGTCTTGGTTACATCTTGTCCTTTATACGGGCGCCACAACTTCAGGAAATTTATACTTTCAGCCCCTCAATTATAACATGGTTGAACTTCTGTCCCTGCATTTTTTTCTCTCTTTATTATTAGGGAAAATCGCCAATTTAGTCCCTAAACTTTTTTTCTGTCAATTTAGTCCCTATACATTATTTATAGCCAATTTAATCCCTAAACTTATATTTCGGTTCCAATTAAGGAGCTTAACGGCGGCGCCACTGCATAATTTCCATCGGCTTCCCAATCTAGCAACCCAGAAGGGGTATTTTAGGGACTTCCATATTTTTCATATTTTTCTTTGACTTTCATCTTATTTCTATCCATGCACGACTAACTTTACTACTCTCACCAGCCATCACAAATCTTCTCAATTTGTCTTCTCAAATCACCAACAAAACACTGATTCTCAATCCCCTGTATCATCTTCTAAAATTCCCTGTTCCCCATATTCGAGGAACAGAGCCCATAGTCCGCACTATGGAAATAAAGAAAATAAAGAAGCAAAACCGAAAAATCAGCACACATGTAAAAGGGAGGAGTTTTGAAGTGGTACAAACTGTAAAGACATACCACACACCTTAGCTTTGGAAGTGATCTTCACAGCTCCTGCCTAATTCTTGAGCTCTCCTTTTTTTCCTTTGGCCCAACATGTATGTCCAAAATGTCCACGCCCCACTTCTTTTCCTTCACTGTCTGCTGCTCCACCACTGTCATACTCAGGTATCGGCCCCTCATTCGGCTTCGCCGGCGCCCCTTATCGCTTTAGAATCGCGGACATGATGGGCTTTGCCGCTGAAGAAGATGGTGAAGGCCGAACACCTGCCGGGTAAGGACACTGCCATGGGCTGGCGGCAAATGAGTTGGCGTGCTCTTATTGGAGTGACTGTTGGCCGATGGTGGGCTCGGAGATACTGCTGGCCTTGGGCTTCCGGCGGCGATCTGCTACAGCAGAGTTACCGGCGGAAGTGGCAGTGGCAGAGGGGTCACCGTCGAAGAAGGGGACGGGATTGTCGACCTTGTGGACTGAGACTGAAACACTTTGGTGCAGCAATGCCCCATTAACGGCTACAATTCCGATGACGATCGGTTCAAAGTCCACTCCTCCACCGGTCAACTGAAAATGTTAGATGCTAACGCCGGCCAAAAATAACGTGGAGAAATTTATGCGCGTTTAGAGCATTTTATATTGGAGCATTTTCCACCTGGCTAGAAGACCAGCAGCTATTTTACCGGTCAGCTTAGCACAAACTGGCTCGATTCACAATAAGTAGGAAAAGAGAAAATGGAAGTCCCTAAAATACCCTTTCTGGGTTGCTAGATTGGGAAGCCGATGGAAATTATGCGGTGGCGCCGCCGCTAAGCTCCTTGATTGGAATCGAAATATAAGTTTAGGGATTAAATTGGTTATAATAATGTATAGGGACTAAATTGACGGAAAAAAAAGTTTAGGCACTAAATTGGCGATTTTCCTTATTATTATTGATTTTCTTTTAGTTTTGACAAGTGTATTTAAAACTAATCAAGAAAGTTTCTATCACAAATAAAAATTTATTTGGAGCATTGATCGTTTATATACATTATCGTAAATATACTTTGCAGTTCAAGAGAAAACTGTATATGAACATAGATGAAATGACCATCACTAATAATAAGCAATGATGGGTCAATCCAATCAAATTCAAACAATTTCAGCTCATAAACAAAACCGCCACAGTGGTAGGCTCCAAAATCTTGTTCAAATTCTGCAACTGGATACAAGAAAAGTAGGCATCCCGTCTTCACTTAATCACTTCTCATTGGGTGCCTCCTGAAAAATAAAGCATGGAAAACAGGTGATCTAATTAGCACAATCTCATCTCAGACTTATAAACTCAATGCACTGCTTTGGTTTTGATATGTAACTGCTTGCATTGGTTTTCAGTTGTACTAGATTATAGAGAAATCCAAGCTCAAGAGAGTGAGGTTATTCGACTCGAGATAATTGGAGGTGTAATAAGCGGAGCCTTCAGTTGGTCACCGGCAACATCAATGCATGTTTCACTTGCAACTCTTTGTCAGATATGATGGTTCTCCTGATATACTAGAACCTGTCTACTAGCACCATAGCAATTTACCTCTCCTTGGCGTCATAGTACATGCCTTGCACTTGCTTCAATGTAGTAATGTTACATAACAGACGACATAATCTGAAAACCTCTTAAAGTGATTCCGAAGATATTACACATACAATGAAAAATATTCTATCCAAGATAAAATCTTGAAAATTCTAGGTGAGCCACTGGACCATAAACCATTCTAGCTTACCCCTGTTTCTTTCCTAGTAAACAATTCCTTAGAAATACGAAAAAAAAAAAATTCAAAACTTTTGCCTTGTAGCATGCGGCATTTGTTATCCTAAGTAAGCCTCTGGATTATAAACCATCATACCCTATATGAACAAAATCTGTTCCAACAAAACTACTTCAATTCTGCTAAAACATACTAGGGCTTTTTTTAATTTCCTGCCTTATTGTTCGTCCACGCTCCTGTGGCTCGTTTAAGAAATTCTTTACAATAGACTTATGATTTCACTAAACATCTGCTGTCCCGTGCACAGCCTAGTTCTCCTCGTAAACTCACACAGTTTGAAGATCTTCAATCTCTTAATTAGCAGGTCCGATTGGTGCTCCTTTCATGATCTGCCAACTATCCAAGATGAAGTTGAATTATATGCTTTGCCGCTGCGAGTTCATAAGGTTAAGCCTTTTACTTGAATATCTCACTCATCAAAGAATCCCAGTATGTCAACCATTTGCAAAGTCAAAAGATGCCCTTCTCATCTTCACTCCATGTTAGTTTTTAAGATGCCAAACTTCCAGAAGAATCCATACACAGTTACAAACTACGTGTCTGGCATTTTTACTGCATGATTCTTGACGTATCACATGGCAGTAATCTAGGAATCTTTAACTTTAGCTTCATGAATCATATCAATAGCAACCAAGGGTTGTACACCACACTTTATCATGTCATTGCAAAGATTTTCAGCCTCTTTCCACTTTCCGTCATTGCAAAGAACTTGAATCGTCATGTTATAACTTGCCTCATTTGGAACCATACCTTTTTCAAACATTTGTTTTAGCATCATCAAGGCTTTATAAGAGTTACCCTCTCTGCAATAACCATTGATCATGGTATTGTATATTACATGATTGGGCTCCAAATCCACCTCAGACATTGATCTGAATAGCTTGAAAGCCTCCATCATATTACCCTCTGAACACCAACCGTGTATCAATACACCATAAGTACAAGCGTCCGCAACCAAACCCGCCTTCTTCATTCCAGAAAGCATCTCAATAGCTTTATCCATGTCATTTGATCTAGCAAAGGCATCAATAAGAATTGTATATGTCACCTTAGACGGAGAAAAGCCTCTTTCCTCCAATTCTCGAACCAGATCCATAACACGAGATAGATTTCCAGCTTTAGAGAAACCTGAAATTAAAATATTATAGGTAATTAAGGATGGTCTTAAGCCAGAAGACTTCATCTGATTCAACAAACTCACAGCTTTATCAACCCTCCCAGCTTTGCAGTACCCGTCTATGAGAGTGTTAAACGTGATCAAGTTTGGGTTCAAGCCACGCCCTTTCATCTGATCCACCAATTCCTCTGCATCCAACGCTCTCATATGTTGACATAATCCCCCAATCAAAGTATTATATGTCACCACATTACATGCCACCCCTCTCTCATGCATTTCATCAAACAGTTCAAATGCTCTGAGAATTCTGCCAGCATTACAAAATTCATGGATTAGAGTATTGTACGTGTACAAGTCAGGCAATGCACCATCAGTCTTCATCTTCTCATACAACTCAAAGCCATCTTTCTTAAGCCCTTTCTTGAAGAATCCATTAATCAAAACAGTGTAAGTGTACTGATTAGCAGCCAAACCCAACTCTCCCATCTCACAAAACAGCTCCTTTGCTTTCTCGATCTCACCACTTTTGCAACATCCATCTATCAAACTAGTATATATAACCACATTTGGTTTCAAATCCATCTTCTCCATACATCCCAAAGCCTCAAAAACTCTATCCAAATCACCAATATCAGAACAACCCTTTACAAGTATTCCGAAACTATACTTATCCAAGACAACTCTTTCTTTCATTTCATCAAAAAAGCTCCAAACTTTGTCAGAATTTCTCATCTTTACGAGAAAATTCAGCACATTATTAAACGTGTTGGATGTGGGTGCAAGGCCTTTATTGACCATTTCATGAAAATAGAAAAGGGCTTTTTCCACCGACTGATATTGAACATAAGCGTTGATGATTGATTCATAGAAAAGAGAACAAGAGCTGAAATGGTTTTGGGTTGTCAAATGGGAGAGGAGAGAGGGGACTGTGAATGAAGTTGAGGAGATGCGGGAAGAAAGTAATTTTAGGACTAAAGATTGGGCTTGAGAGAGCTTGCGGAAGGAGAGGAGGTGATGAAGGATAATGGAGATGGATTGTGGAGTGTGTTGGAAGCCCGACTGAGTTGCTAAGTTGAAAAGTGAGAGGGCTTTGATGGGCGGCAGTTTTAGCATCAGGGAGAGCACAGCCATGGAATGTCTTTGGGACAATGACATTTTTGGGATTTCAGGAGCCTGGTAATCTGGTTATGGGTTCTGTTGAGACTTGAGAGTTTGGTTCACTATGCGCGCAGAAGAACACAAGTTCGATTCCATGGATTTTAATTTACATGAACAATTAATTTCAATTCAATTTGGAAGAGGAAGGATGAAAATTCTTGAGGAATTATGAACCTTCCAGTTAATGATTGGACGGATCATAGATGGACACAATAATTTGTGAACTATAACATGCCATTTAGATGATTCATGTATTTTTTTTTAATCTATGTTTTGGAAAGTTGATAATTGGATAAGAGTTCATTTGGATGGTTTACTTGAGATAATTACTGTAACACTTTTTATGATGTGATGTATGTGAGATAAAAAGGTGAATGAAAAGATAAAAAAATAATTAAAATTTGTAAAGTAAATTATTTTGTTTCAAATTATTTCAATCCAAACACACACTCGATGTTTCTGGCCCTTCTTTCAAAATTTATATTTAACTAGTGACACATTCAATGTGTGTGTAATTTAGAAATAAGTAGTGATTAAGGCACGCCCCTAATAAGTGTATAAAATTACATATATGAAACTATGTCCTTATAAAATTTTTATTTTCTATCACATCCTTTTATTAATATTTGAAACATTAGTATTGAGAGTAAATCTTATATATACTGACAATGTATACACTATCATCTTTTGATTCGTGAGATGTGTGTAAAAATTAAATTTTAAATTCAAATTTTATATACATTATCAATATAGAAAAAATTAATCCAAATATTATACCATTTCTACATCCGAATTAGTGAACTTTCTCCTCGATGGTATAGAAAGAGGAAGTTGCTTTAGGAAGGGGAAAAAAAAAAAGAAAAAGGAAGTTGAGTGTAATACACAAACGGACGAGTTCGAGTGAGAGAGTGGCAACTAGTGGATAATGTGAATTGACAACTACGCTGTGATTGCAGGGTTGTCCTACAGTAGATTGGGAGTATTTTACCCTTATAATTAAAGGTAAAATAGAAATTAAAAAAAATGACACTTGTATGTTTATACCATATAGTGATCCTCTAACATTATATATTATAAAAATTATTATTTTTATAAATTTGTAGATTTTATATTTACACAAATAAAATTTATAAGAATTTTTCATTAACAAACTTTAGTTTATAAGTAACCTTTCTTTAATAAAAAAAGATATAATTTGATAGTTGTAATATTTAGGGATAGTTATTAGCGATTATGTTGGCAAAAGTGATTAAGTGATTAGAGTAAAAAATTAATTTATCTAAGAGTAAATTTTAAAGTTCAAAAGTTGATAGAAAATGTTTGCACCAATTGCCGCCCGCTCTTAGTTTATGTGTTGTATCATGTATGTTGTTCCTTTTCTATTTCTACTATTCGTGAAATTCCACTAATTAGTTTTTTCTTTTCAGTATATTCCACTAATGATTTGAGTTATATTTAGAATTAGTGCTTTAAGCACATCCAATGTGCGTGGGTGCAACTACTAAAAAGATATTAAAAAGATTAGAATTATTTTGGTTGAAAAATAGTAATTTAAAGGGGTTTAGTTCTTTTTTTTTTTTTTTAGTGGTGAGAGGGAAGTGGATAATTAAAATGATGTAATTATCTTTAAAAATGAGGGAACTTTTGACAATGCATTAACTGATAGTACAATTTATTTACACCACTGTCTCCCTCTGGCCTTGTACATAGAAAAAGATAACATTAAAGCTTCTTCATTAAATAAAGGTCATTCAAGAAAAAGAAAGTGACAAAGATGATGCTTCTCAAGAAAACTAGGGGGAAGTGCACGCACATCGTGCGGGTGTTTAGTGCCTGTGATTAAAGAGAATTTTTTAGTGGTTGAAGTGAATATTATTTCCATATTAACCAAGAAGTTATTTTTGATCAAGAACCTATCGGTACATATCATCCATATTGTTGCAATGTGAGCAAGTGAATAAAGATAAGAGTAGGATAACAACGCATATTAAGTAATATTAATAAAATTATTGTAGATAATAATGCATATTAACCGAATCCTACTTAATATGAGTAGAAGGAAATGCATGGATAATGGAGTAATTTAGAGGGCATTAAACCTAATCGTGGAAGCCGAAAAGGGACCAAACGGAAAAATGTGAAAGAGGAGACATCGGAACAATCATAGTCGATGCTTAGACATTAAATCATCAACATACCTATGTTTTTTGCTGTTTAATTGAGATGTAAATAGTGGTATATTGCTGGTGTGGAAGCTGTTTCAAAGACAGGGGCTTCAGACATGGAAACTCATACATTGGTATTATTATGAGTTGTTTCACATAATTGAATGAATAGCTGCAAGTCTCTTTATTTTCATTGCACTATGACACCATTTTAGTAAATTACACCTATACATATACTTATATAAGTTGTACCCAATGCACTAACGATTGCAAAATAATCCCTCAGTTCAAAAATACCCAGATGTCCTTATGCTATATAAGAATGAGTTTTGGTCAAATTTGTTAAATGCTACTGTATGATAACATCTAACAATCATTTCATTTGGTGCAATAGCTAATAAATTAAGTAGGTAAAGATTTTACAAATTATTAGAAATTGAAATTATTAACTTGTATAAATTAAGATCTATTTTTAACTACTTTGAGAGCTTTGTTTTTGTTAAAATTGTAATAAAGTATTTACAAGGATCTTCAAAAGATAAGAATATGTTTGTCCGTATAATTTTTTGATAGTACTAAATTTGCTATAGTTTCAATCAATTGGTGATAAAACAACTCCAACTTCAATCGAATTTTGGAACTATTTATCTGGCATAATTTGTGGTGTAATACTAATAAAGTATGTATCTAAATTTAGGTTGAATTCTAATGCTTTGTGAAGGAAGTTAGGAATGAAAGCTTTAATGAATTCTATTCAACCACTGTGGACTACTCAATTACCATAAGTTTAGCAAAATATAAGAGAAAATAAACATATTATCAAACATAAGTTTAAGACAAGTCATAAGTTTCATAGTAGAATATCAAACTACCAAAATTAATTATCACATGATCACATAGATGAATCAACTTTATCACCATAGCAAATCAGCAGTACAAAGGTCAAACTACCGCCAAATGAATCAAGTATTCCCAAAAATCAGACAGTCATATATATAACCAAATACATAAATGAACGAGCTCTGTTACCAAACTAAATCAGTATCACTAAGTACACACTAACACCAAAATCAATTCCAGAACTAACTACATGTATATCAAAAGAATTTAAAAGATTCAGTAGAAAGGATAAAATTTTGGTTACCTTATTCCAAATATTCCCTATAAAACTTTTCCTCACACACATGAGGTTGGCATTGTTAATGCATTAGTATGACCTAATTAAATATATTAACATGTGCATAGAAAGCAGTTATACATATATCACAAGTTATTTGCAAATTATGACAAATTTCAATGTAAAAAAATATAGCTTCAACCTACCTTGACTTGGAGATTCTGATTAGGATATGTAAGTATGTAACACTCTTCCTATGAATCCTGTTCCTACCACAAATACAAGCAACGCAAAAAAAATACAATTAAAAAAACTAAAAGTCAATTGATTGTTATGATTTGTCTTCAAATGGATGAGAGATGGTTCCAAACAACAATACCTTTGTTGAGCAAACCCAAAAACTGAGAAAAGGGATGAACAGATGTCCAACACTTGATACTTTAAATTTTCCAATAATTAGCATTAATTTTGTCTTAACCATCCTGGTCCTAGAATGGTTTGAAACGGTAAAGACCGTAAGCCAAAATACATGAAGTTGAAGGAGCAGAATTTGAATAGTAACATCTATCTAGCCAACTTTTGCCAATTATCCCTAATGATTGTGTCTAATAAATCATTTGCAATAAACCCATGCAATGAATGGAATTTAGCCGGCCGAGAAGTCTAATCAGTTCCATCAAACCATGTTCTCCAACCATTTGCAACTCACCATTTTTATGTAATTACACCAAGACAAAAGCTATTATGAGTTGTACCAACTGTTAAAAAGAGCAGTACAACAAACTCGCATTCCCAAAATACCCTTCCCTCATTAATTCCTTTCACTAATTACCTACTGAACCACATTCTCCCCAATTTAATTAGAGACTAAGGACGTTTAACTAATTACAGCCACACAAAGGCTATTATCACTTGTACCCACAGATAAAAAGATAACCAAAATAATCATACATTCCCAAAATATCCATAAAAAGACACAACCCCATTTTTGGAAATGTATGACAAAAGAATTCACCATAAATTGTACTCTACCTACAATACAAACTTTAAATGTACAACATGAGGGCATCTCTGTAAACATACCCAAACACATACCGCCATGAGTTGTACAAAAAACTTTAAAAAAGCAACACATTATTTCACATTTCCAAAATACCCCTACCCATGCGATTGAAATTCAAAGCCCCCTTTGACCAAAACTCATTCTTATATAGTATAAGGATATCAATTTAAATAAAGTGTCTTGACCCTTGCACAGGCTAATTTGAAGGTAAACATTAATGTATTGAAACACAAATTTCAAAAAAACACACGCACATACACACAAAGTGAAAAGGATTCCTCAGTTAAACAACGAAATGTGGGGGAGGTAAAATATAAAAGAGAGAATCATAGTTATTAAACCCGACCCGACCCGACGGTTCAACCGGTCAACCGGCCATGAAACCGGGCTGGGTTGATAATTGGATCGTTTGTGCAACAAATCCGTTGACTCAACCGGTCAACTCGGTTGAACCGGGCAGTTTTATAAGGAACCGGTTGTTGTGTTAAAAATTTATAAGGAACCGGTTGTTGTGTTAAAAATTTTAGAAATGTTATTAGGAAGAATCGAACTTTGGACCTTAGATAGCAGAACATAGCACGCTCACCACTAGACCAGCAACTCCTTTGGTACTTATTTAGCCCTTCTATGCTATATATTATACCTTTGTTCTTATTTTATTTCATCAAACAAAATTGTTTGGAATCTTATAATAAAATTTTATTATTTCCCAAATTCTATAAGTTATGAATGGATTTAAAAAATAGCAGATTACACAATTCATTTTAAAGACAAACATTATTCTTAATAACTTTTTGTACTTAAATTCGTAAATAAACTAGATAATTATACTTAGATATTTGGTTGATTACTAATTAAATTTAAATTTTGTTAATTCTTATAAGAATTAATGATTTTATAATAAATTGGATTAACTGAGTATTTACTATGATATAGTTTATTATAGTTTCAACCATATTAAAAATTATGAAATATAATATTTAAGTATATTTAGTGACCCACCGATTGGACCACTCACCCACTGGTTGAACCAGTAACCCGTTAATCCACTTCTTTCACCGAATTCCTCCCCGGCCAGGTTTAATAACTATGGAGAGAATACCTTCTCGTAATAATTGCATGGTTTTTGGTGAATTTCCAACCATTTGTAAGTATTTGGTGAGTTTAGAGCAATTCTATGTATTGTCCCTTATCGTAATTCACATGTACAATTGTAAATACTAAATACAAAATATACAAAAGAAAACCACTCCCCTGTCCCTATATAATTCTTATTCTTTTTTTTTAAGGGATAAAAAGGCACTTTCGACGAGTTTCACCGCCAAAGACTATACGACGTCGTGGAGATCTCCTTCTCTTACTCCTTCAAATAAGATCAATGTACGATCAGTTTCTCCATTTAATCATCTGTTCGACCCGTCCTTACGGTCAAGTTGCAAAGTTAGAATCCGATCGGGCTTCATTCTTCTCCGAGTTTCCTCAGGTAAGCGTCCAAAGCTATACTTCTCACTATGACGATTTCATTCCGATTTCCAATACCAAATTTAAACTCAATTAGGGTTCCGAATCCACAGATTTTTTTTTCCAGTAAAAGGAAAGGAAAAAGAAACCCTAACATCATCCCTGAAAATTTTTTGCAGACGTCTGTTTCTCTGTAGCAATAGAATCGAATCAGGATGCCGGCCACAGCAGGAAGGGTTCGCATGCCGGCGAACAACCGGGTGCACAGTAGCGCTGCCCTCCAGACTCACGGTATATGGCAGAGCGCTATTGGGTACGATCCTTATGCACCCACGGCTAAGGACGATGGTAAGAAAGCTTCGACGACCAGCAAAGTTTCCGATTCTGCTGAACCCGAGCCTGAAAATGCCTATGCTAGCTTCCAGGGTTTGCTGGCTTTAGCCCGGATTACGAATTCGAATTCGGATGAGGCTCGTGGGTCGTGTAAAAAGTGCGGGAGAGTTGGGCACTTGACTTTTCAGTGTAGAAATTTTTTGAGCGTCAGGGAGGATGTGAATAGAGGGGGGAATGTTGACGATGATGTGATTAGGGAGGTGGTTTTGGAGAAATTGAAGGGGGAGAAGGTTAAGGGGCTTGTGAAAAAGGTAGGGTTGGAGAGTGGGGAGAGTAGTGAAGACGAGGAGGAGGAGGAGGATAGCGAGAGTTCGGATTCAGATTACGATTCGGAGATGGAGAGGATTATTGCGGAGAAGTATGGAAAGAAGGTCAATGGGAAAGCAAAGGTAGGCTCAAGGAGGAAGGCTGAAGAGGATGATGATGATGATGAGGATGAGGAAGATAGGAGGGGAAGGTCAAGGAAAAGGAGGAACAGGAAGAGGGAGAATAATGATTTGGAGGATGAGGAGAGGAGGAGGAAGAGGAAGAAGGAGAGGAGGAACAGGGATGATGACGAGTCTTCCGATGAGGAGGACGAGTCGAAGAGGAGGAAGAAGAGGAAAAGCAGGAAGGAAAGGAGGAGGAGGAGGAGTCATAGGCATTCATCTGATTACTCTGATGCTTCTCCTGAGGATTCTGGTGATAGGCGACGCAAGAGGAGAAGCAGGAGGACAGCTTCAACATCTGATTCTGATGATTCTGGTTCTGATGATCCTCGGGTTGGCAGAGATAAAAGAAGGTCTGAGAAGAGGAGCAGGAAGAGTCGCCATGGAGACTAGTACTAGTTGGTTTTTGGGAGGTGATATGTCACTTAACCATGTAGTTTCTAGTCCTGATGATGAATGCATTGATTGTTAGTTGGGGTTCCTTTATGCTATCACTTCTTGATGTCTTTATTTGGGTAATAATTAGGTTTGAAGACCTGCTAAGAATGTATTAGCAGAATATTTCTGTGTGAAGGGCTTGTGTTTGTGGCATGGTGTTATAATTTGCTTAATGTACCTCTGATTGCTTGCTTGTTCCTATATGAAGACAATTAAGAAAAATTTGTGCAGCACATTTTTATTATTTATAGTTGCTAACTTTTTGTTACCACTTGATAATTGATTATAATATGCTCTTTAAAACATAGATAATGCTTTTAGTCCTGTCCCCTTGGTAATTATGGCCTGGGTTTTGTATTTTCTTCACTTCCAATCTCATTTTCTATGCATCTCCTTTGGTAGGTTTGGTTCAGTTCAGTACATCGAGATGCATTAGTCATGTGCTTTGACTAGTCTAATTGTCATGACTTGGAGTATTATCTGGAATTACAGTATGATTTAGATCTCAATCTTGGTATAAACGCCCGTTTGAAGTCACTGAAGGATTTTGGCAATAGGAGGTCGTGCAATGACAATTGAAACCAAAATCTCCTGCATTGTGTGTTAAATGTAGGTTTAGAGGGTGATGTCATATTGACAGGGCATAAATGCCATGTGTTAGCATTTGGAATACGAATTGAATTTGTATAGCGTGCTGTGGTTCTAGACCAGCTGTCCTACCTGCTATTTGTTTAGCAAGGGATATTTTAATTTGTAGTTGTCCTTTCCTTGTAATGTCTTTCTGTTATTAGCTGTTATCTTTCGGCACCTAGATCTTCTGATGTTCAGGAGATGCAGGAACAGAAGGGGGTAAGGCAAGAGAGTAATGGATTGAAGTGCTTATGAGAGTTGCAATTCTGATCCTATTTTTGAGCATATGATGGTTTTGTTTGTACAGTTGGGCATATCTTTTATTGATGAAAAGTTTATTTTCTTAATGTGTAGGATATTAACTTCTTAAAAAAATGCTAATCAACCATGCAAGTAGTTTGGGAGCTTAGGAGAGGAGGAAAAGAAAAGAAACAGTGTCAATGAGATAAAAGTAAAGGTCACAGATCCCACCTTTTTATTAATGGTTTAGGAGTTCAGCATATGGTTGGCATTATTCTGGGATACAGGATCAGGGGAATATTATTCTATAAAACAAGAATTGTCAAATGTCAAAATCATAGTTGGAGAAATAATTTGGTACAGCATTGACAAATTTGGGTATTGGGCTGTCTTTTAACTAATAGCCAAGATATGGAAAATCGTCTTTCACCCCTAATCAGCAGTGGAATGGGGATCTGACATTTACTGTGGAGCTAACTCAACAGATAACCCTTCCTGTTTATTGAGGTTTTCTATCTTTATGGTTCCTGGAATTGAAAAAGACTAATTTTCCTTGGAGATGAACCCTTGCCAATGGTAGCTCCGTATGTGTGCAGCCCATCCTTGCTGCTTTTTTGTTGACCGACTCAAAACATTTTCAGATTATGCTCAACATTTTCTGGCGGGAATCTGGAGCTGTTCTGTTTGTCGTTTAAAATGCAAGTGCGAGCACTAGAGATCTTAGTAACTAATGCATCAAAATGTGAAGTGGCTTTTACTCTATACATCTGGAGCTGCTGTTTTTTTTTGCCATTTCTGAAATTTACTCAGCTTCAATTTCTCAGCAAGGTTATTAAGAAATATACGTCATGGGTTTTGTCCTTCAAAGCATGAATATGTAACAATATTTGCAATTCCGGTTCTTATTTTATCAGGGAAAGTTCAGTCACTTCAGGGTCATATTTGTACGTGTGCACAACAAAGATTTACTGGTTTTGAAATCTTTAGTCTTGAATTATCCGGCTGTCCTATATTGCACGTATCTTGATTTTTAACTCACAATCAAAGCACTAAGCGGGATGGCTTTTAAACGTATTTAGTAGACTCGTTGCGGTTTTTAGTAACTTAATCAGAAGCCTCCTTAATATGTGAAATCGATCCGACAGGTATTGGTAGACTCGTTGCCGACTCTTATCGTTTAGTTCAGCCAAAAAGGAGGATTTGGACAATGAAGGAGAAGAGACCCTGGCAGAAACTATACAAGCATGATGGTAATGGAGTTGTGAATGCACCATACAACTAGCGACACTCCTTTTTTTAATTAACATAAATGCAAATAAGCAGTTAAATTGGTCTTTGTCACGATGAAGACAAAACTTAGTAGGAACAGAACGAAAATTTTCTTATTCAAACAGCACAAGGGTATAAAGACAGTCTCCGGCCTCTTATTTAGAGATTTATCCATTTCCATTTCCTATTCAACATTGTCCAGCACAAGTAGAACAGAAGATTCATTTCAGACAATTTACTCCCGAAACACAAAGGGTCCAAACACCAGAGCTCCACACTAAACAACTGAAGCCACTGGACTGCTAGAACATCAACTCATGTAGCTTTCCACGAGGACAATGGTGGAGTATTGGCAAACCTCCAAGTAAGAGCCAAGTATTGAGGTGCTAATCTTTCACCCTTGATTGCATTAGCGATGGACTCGAGTTCAGTCACTTCCTCTGAGGTTAACTTGACAGATAAAGCCTTGATGTTACTCTCGAGGTTCTGTCTCTTGGTGGTTCCTGGAATTGGACAGACATCATCTCCTTGGTGATGAACCCATGCCAATGCTAGCTGTGATGGAGTACAACCCTTCCTTGAAGCCATTTCCTCAACCCGCTCATACATTTTCAGATTGTGCTGAACATTTTCTGGCTGAAATCTTGGGTTTGCCTGCACAAGTACCAGAGAGAGATTTCAATTGCTATGGATACAAGGTTGTTGTTTGAATTTTCCAATTAGACCAAGATATAAAACCAAAACAAAAAAGGGAAGGAAATAAGCGCCTCTGTATGCATAAATATGCACCCAGGAAGCCACATAGATATGTACGGCGAAATGAAGACCTAAAACCAAAAGACAGAGAAACAAGCACCTCTTTCTTTACGCATTCCTATGTACCCAATAAGACACAAACGTGTACAGAAACTGCAGATCTTTAATGGCAAACCTGGGTAACTCAGTAAAGGTTCTCCTCAGAAGGAGCAATTAGTAGTTCTAAAGGTCATGTATCAGCATCAATCAGCACTTGGTGTTGGTCATATTGCTATTATTGCATGTCATGTAAAAGTGAAGGGGTACAATATTTACTAGACAGTAGATAAGGCAGAAGAAAGCCTCCAAAGTTATACACGAGTCGAATATAAATCAGATTTGTTCAAATAGTTAGAAGGAAATAAGGCCACAAAAAATGTACAAGCTTCATGACATACAGACTAGAGTAACTGCTATGTGCTGAGCAAAAACATAGCGCTGTTACTACTTATCCACCAAAAGAGGCAAGATATGGCATGGCAAATTCTTCTCCAAACATAATCCAAATTCCAAATGTCTTAGGATTATTAGTTTGACAAGAAAATGAATGATATAAGAAACGAAATTTGTTTTGTATTATTCCTAGTTATCCTAATTGTATTGGGTCTATCCTTCGTGGATCTAATGCAGGCAAAATGGATCTCACGGAGATGAACAACTCATTAGGACCAACCTTTCGGGCATCAAAATCAGGAGTTGTGTTCAGATTCTCAACCAATTTTGGTCCAGATGCCAAGAATCCGCTTCCTAGGGGACCAAAAGCAACAATCCCAATTCCAAGTTCCCTGGAAAAAGAGCAATTGGGTGACAATTTGTTGATCATTATTCCTCCTAACTAGTTTGCTTTGCCAATGCATAAGAAATGCCTTACCTGCAAGTAGGAATAACACTTTCTTCAGCATCTCGTGTCCACAAAGACCACTCGAGCTGAACTGCTGTTATTGGATGTACTGCATGTGCCCTTCTGATAGTCTCAGGTGAGGCCTCTGACAGCCCTATGTATTTTACTTTGCCCTCTTCAACCAGCTTCTTAAGTTCTCCAACCTAACAAAAACTAGTAACTTGAGAAGTATCCAAACTCCAAATTGTTTAAAATGAAGAACATGTATTTGTGATATCCACTATCCACTTAATTCACTAAGTAATTAGTGACTACTCCAAGGTACTCTTCCATGGCTTCCATTTGCTTATCATATCGTGCACATGTGAGCCTGATGCAATCGTTTATCACAAGATACTTTAACTCAAATAACACGAGTGATGAATTCGAATAGATAAATTAGTGTTTTAGTTGTTAAAGTAAACAACTGAATACATAGTTGTATTGCCACAAACATTATACTCAGCTTATTAGTTATTCGGTAAAGAGGGCAAACCGTGACTTCAATAGGCACACGAGTGTCAATTCGGTGAACATAGTAGAGATCAATGTAATCAACGTCCAGACGTTTCAGACTAGCCTCGCACGCAGCTCTAAGAAATGCTGGTTCACCAGAGACGCCGGCTCTGGTCCCATCTTCACGTATTACGTGCCCAAACTTGGTCGCTAGTTGCACCTTCTCCCTGTATCCTCCCTTCAGGGCCTACAAGCCAAGGTATCAAAATAAATCGAACTTATCCCCCTCAAAACCAGCAATTTTCTCCAGATAAAGCAATGAACTTTCCGTTTCTTCTTTCGTTCTTTATGAGTCAAATTTGAGGTCAGTTGAACATAATCCACTAGCAAGCTATTACATCCAAACATCAATACTAAAGAGTGGCAAAAAATTGCAGAGCTTGAAGCTACGAAGTGAATGACCCCCTTTACATGTTAAGATAAACCATAGACAGATGGTGGTGAAAAAGAGACAGTAAAATCCAGCCTCTAAATTGGATTTTTCATACTATAATATTCTGAAATTAAAACAACTTTATGCAGAGCCATTATTCATGGGTTTTCTTGCACCCAAAAGCTTCTTGAAAACATCATTAGGTGCTTGCCCTTCGGCATCAAAACCTACATAGATAGTTAATCTATGCATTTTCCATTTCTAAAGATTTGTGTTCTTTCTTAATTGAAACGACCACAAAAAAAGGTCAATTTCAGCAGATGAATCGTAGTTCAAAGCCTTTGATCATACTGTTTTTTTTTTTGCCTTTGATCGTACTTATTCACCTGCTTTCCTAAAATTATCAAGCACCAACGCACAGTAACAGATGAAGGTAATGGACGAGGTGAAAAGAGTATCTGAGCTGAATCTATGCTAACGGGGGGTGGGGGCTAGATTAAGGTACCTTTCCAATGAGAATTTCGTTGGTGTGAGGGCCATAGGCGTCGGAAGTGTCGAGGTGGGTGATGCCACTGTCGATGGCATGGTGGATGAGAGGGATCATCTCGGACTCCGATTTGGGATTGCCATAGAAAGCAGACATGCCCATGCATCCAAGCCCCTGTACAGATACTTGTAGGCCTTGGGAGCCCAGCTTGATCTTCCTCACTGCTGCCATCTTCTTCTTCTTCTTCTTCTTCCTTCTTTACTTTCCTCAGCTTCCTTTGTGCACAAGACGAATAATATATAGCAGTCAGCAGGGAGCGTACTGCTTTTTCCTAGGCAGCTAGGAATCTTGTCGGGTCTTCTTTTTCGTTCTTATCAGTAATATAAGAGTACTTAAATGTTAGATACAAATGTGAGTGACAACTCTTACTAATAATTATTACGTGAACTATATTTGTGTTTATTATATTAGTCAAATGTTGTTTAAAGTAAAATTTTTTTATCAAAAGAATACGAAGAGAGATAATTTGATTTGATTAGGTCTACTTTCGAAAATCCATTTGTTATTGGCATGTTCAATTATTGGATACAAATCAAATGAATCCACTTTTTTTTTAAAAAATATTTAGGTTGTGTTTGGATTGCATTTTCCATGATTTTTCATAGAAAAATTACTGTAGCGATTTGATGCATGTGAGGGAAAAAGGTAATAGAGAAATTTGATCACAGAAAACGATGTAATTTTTCGACGAAAAACAACAATCCAAACAAGCCCTTGTGTCTCATGATACAAGAAAGATGCACACCAAAAAATAAATAAATAAAAATTGTGAACTCACTATTACAATCAGCGCTTAATATTGCATAGAAGATTTCGTGACATTTGGATTGCAGTTTTTTTATTAAAGAATGTTTTATATTTTTTAATCACTTTTTATTTTATATATATCAAAATTATTGTAGTATATATATTTTTAAAAATCTTAAAAATAGTAATCTAGACATTAAACTTTGTTTCAAAACAAAAAATAAATAAAATTGGTCGGACCTTTATCCATTCACCCAAAGCAGATAATAGAATGATCCTAAAATACTCTGTTTGGATTGACATTTTTTCAAAAACAAATTTTTCAAATACAATGTTACAGTAATACACAAATAAAAATAACTTAAAAATATCTCATATATACAATATATCAAATATTTCAAAAAATATTTATAATAAAAGTTTTCATATATACTGTTACAGTAAAATTTTTCAAAAATACCCCAAAAAATAGCTAATCCAAATAGAGTAATAATAAATGAGAAAAAAAACAAAAAGAGCGGATTTGAGCAGGAGATGCTGACAAATAAGCATACGGTACAATGGGCCATGACCCGTGAATCAAAAGCACGGATGAATTTCTTACCCAGTCATTCCCTATTTTAATATTGAGCTATATTTTGGTATTTGTCTTATTAAGATTTATATTAAGTATCTGAAAAATTAATTGGTAGTCTTATGATATCATTAATTTGCCTACGACCTTAGTGTCACAATCACAGCCACTTCCCAAGCTTGTCCACTTTATCAAATGGCTAAGTTAGTCAAGTCAGGCGCCACGTTCCGTGTCAAATTTATCATCTTGTGGATCCATAATTTCAGATTTGGGTTGACTTGAACTACTCAAACTTTGACCCAAAAAAAAAAAAAACTACCTATAGTTCTGCCCCACCTCTACCCCCACGCTCCCCAACTTCAAAAAAAAAATCTAGATGAATAATGTAAAGAATAACTCATGATAAAGAAGAAAATAATTATATAATGAGATTCTTTGTAGTTCATTTTAATCTCCCCAATCGATGCAGGACTTCAGCATGTTGGAGGCTTGTGAATCAGTATTAATTCATTGAGTTAATATTATATATATATATATATATATTAATTTTTTTAGATGCGTATTACACGTACAAAATATCGTGTTCAAAAATAATTCTACGTCTAAATTGGATTACGCTTATCCCAATAAAGTCCCATTTTTTCTATCTGTGTAAAAGCTATAATATTTATGACAAATTGTATAAATTTTTTAAAGTTCTTATATAAGTCTAACGGGATTATTTTCCTACTTAATTACAATACAGAATATTCATCAAAATATCATTGTTAAAAGTATCACTTAATTACAATTTCATAGATTCATTGGAATATCACTTCAAAAACGAAAAATTTAAAATTGGACCAGCATCAGTTAAGCCTGCAAGCCCAATCACATTAAAACGGGTCTCTTGGGCCTTCATAGTAGCCCGCAGTCTGGTCTTCGTCAGTCTGATGAGGACTTTTGTCTTGGAGTGATCTTGGGTCAAGATCATAAAACTTGACCCGTAGTTTTGTAATATGTATATGACAACCGTGCATTATACTGACCTTACCAAAAAAAAATGCGTACATTACCCCGATAGTTTTGACGGGGCTACAAATGCTAAATAGTTTCAGGTTCCAACATTTAACATGGCATCAACTATCATCTCTACGACTAGGGATGCTTATTGTTGAAGCTCTTCTCTTCTGAATTATCCCTTCTGCCTTCTTTTTCCTATTACTTGGCCATGCCAGATGCGACATGTCATTATCTGTAATTTTCAATCGCTCTTTTGTGAGTGGACTCTTAATTTACGAGGGCATAGAATTGTGTTGTGTTTAAAGGATCCATTTGGTTCTAACTTCTAACTAGATTTACGGATTCTGAAAGAAAAAAAAAACTTAGCAATTGCTTTTAAATTCTTTTTCGTATGAATTCTGGAAACATTTGCATGTGAATTACCTAGAACTTCTGTCAAGAGTTTAATGTTGGTGTGGCCTTCTAGTTTAGGGAGAAAACAAAGTACGATTATAAGAACCTCAAGTGACAGAGTAATCTGTTGAAGTTTGCGACACCCTTTTGTGCCAAAACTGGAGATGCTTTTGCCACACATCATGAGATTGTGCCAAAACTAATTTTTAAAAAAATTGAAGGATCCAAACAGAGCCTAAGTTGTGAGATTAAGAAAAGAGCCTGAGTTAATTGATTGGATTTGCGGAGCACGGACCAACAAAATTCTCCGTTTCTTCTTCTATAACTATTTTACTTCCGTCTAAAAAGACTAAAAGGAAAGCGAAAGTACTCCCCAATCTCATAACTAAAGATGAAAGTCACCACTTTTTTTGGTGCTTCATTAAACAGACACGAGGATTTTTGCGATTCCTGCGTGATGGGGGGCTATCTGGAACCTTGAATTGCGCAATCACTATTATGAGGACCAAATAATTGAGTAAAAAATATAATATTATCTCTACAATTAAAGGGATACCATAAATGCCAAAAACAAGTGCATTTTGGCAGCCATAGTAATTGATTGCCCGGCACTGGAAACGACTCAAACGTTGTTTAACGTTAAATACTGCGCCCACGTGTCCAGAAAGTTTTGGAATTTTATGATGTGAAATCGAACTTCGAAAAATGATTGTGAAATGAGAATCTACTTCTACGGCAGAAAATAACACGCAAAACTGAGAGTGAAGTCCGAAGGAATTAGCGACCAAAGTGTTGTGCAGCAGAGTAAGGAGTAAGGAAGAAGAAGAAGGATGCCACGGACCAGAATTTCGGGGACATTGAGTTCCCCTAAGGTGGACCTGATTATCGACACGGGCAACCCTTTCCTCAACCTCACTGTTGATGGCTTCTTGAAAATCGGCTGTGTAAAATTCCCATCTTAGATATTCAGATTGGGATCAGTTCTGTTTGACGAATTATCAATTTCTTCATTTTCTAAATTCCATTGGCTGGTTGGTTTAATTTGTTTTTTTTTTTTTTTGTTTTCTTCTTCCTTGAATAGGTTGCTGCAACCAAAGCTGCCGCAGAGGAAGCATATTACATAGTCAAACGAGGTTCATTTTTTACATTAAGTATTTTTAGTTCGATATGCATGCGTTTATTTAACAAATTGCAATTTCTGCTATAAGCGTACAAATGTTACTACGATTAAGTCAAACCCTTTTAACTTGACCGGACAAAGTGGGAATTTTCTCAAATATTTTACTTTGCTTGCTTTGATGGGATTTACTTCTATTGCATGATGACTCTAATTTGGAAAATGTGACATTTGCTCGAATTCTTGTGTGAAATAATACTGGTAGCATAAAAAGTGTATTGCGCATGCTACAAATACATACATTAAACATAATTTCTTGCAGCTTTCTTTTTGGTTTGACATGGTTTATTATGCAGGGAGTATTTCTCATCACAAGTTTGAGGAATCGGTAAGATTCTAAGAACCATTCTGTCTCTTACATCTATAGGTTATAGTTTCTGTCATTGAAAAGCATGGCTAAACTGGTAAATTTGATTTCAGTTTTGTTTGAGGTGGAGTTCTTGTAATGATACTGGTAGTCTTGCTGAATTTGTCTGACGCTTTTGACAAGAGGACAGTCAAGACGCGAGATAATTAGTTATATATCTAGCAAAGCTATAAAAAACACTGGATATGGCGGTCAATTTCTGGGTTAACACTGAGACATTGTGAGAATCATGCGGCCATGTATACCGTATTTTACTAGCATTCTGAGGATTCTTTTGTTGTATATTATGTCTGCTGAATGGCTGCAGTTGGTCACGTTTCTAATGCAAATGAGTTTCCTGTGTTTTTCAGTTAAAGAAAATGTGCAAGGAAGGAGCATACTGGGGTGAGTGTCACTTGAATTTTCTGTTACATATGTGACAGGAGATCACTCAGACAAGAGACGACAGACTATTCTGGTTTGCTTTACAGACTGACAATCAGTTGAAGTTCATATCTTCATTTCGTTTACAGGAACAGTAGCTGGAGTGTACGTTGGACTGGAGTATGGTGTAGAGAGGATTCGGGGTGTTAGAGGACTGGGTAATCTCTCAACTAAATCTTTTTTGTACATTCACATGAGAATCTGTCTTCACGCATCAATGTCCATGTTTCTTTCAGCCTGTAGGATAGGACAGCGGTTGGCTTCCAATCACCCCTTTTTAGTTCAGAATGGGTAAATGTGGTATAATACTGAATACAAGTAGGCATGTTTCCCACTTCGATTAATAATAGCTACAGGCAAAAGATGTCACAGAACACTCTACTGAGACATACAAATGGTTATCGCTTCATAACAATTGGCAACATTTGACAGGGTGGACATGCTGCAATATGCTTATCTTTCAGTTTCAGAAGCATCCAAGAGCTCTGACCTACTATCTGTCCTAATTCTTGTCTGCATTGACATGTTTTGGTTTGATTTGGCTGGATTTCACGGTCTAAGCATTCTTTCTTATAAGATCTTTCTGTACAGTGAATTTGTTCTGTTTATAAGGTCGTTTTAAGCTGTTTTGCTTGTTTCATTTGTCCATTTGCAGAAGAATGCAATGATTGGGGGTGCATTGACAGGAGCTTTAATATCAGCAGCTAGTAACAAGAACAGAGACAAGATTGTGATGGATGCCATTGCAGGTAGTGCTATTGCAACTGCTGCGGAGTTTATCAACCATTTCACATGAAACATAGAACTAGCCTTGGGTCGTGATGCAACACTCAGGCATATCTCATGTTACATAGTAATAACAGCATCAGAAGATGCTTATCCGTCTGGGGACCAAACTATGCTAATCCACTTTTTCAGGATATTTTGTTTCTGTTGAAATATGAGATTTAGCATTTAGCAAAGTGATCATAAGGCCGCGTAGGCCTGCTGTCTTGCTTTGTTTTATACTCCAATTACATTTCAGCCGATTGATTAGAGTGATTACTTTTAAGACTACAAGTTTATGTTGCTCTAAAGAACCTAAATGTCTGTTGTATGCATGAATGTTAGAAGGTTCGTGACAGAGAAGCAGTTCAAAATACCCCCTATTTCCTCCACATGTTATACAAGGTGTCCACTAAGGAATCAAATAAATCCTGAAAAGCGAAGGAGGATACCCATTCTGGCATTTTTTCTGCTCACAGTGCTAAACCCATAAACGAAAATATGAGTATACTCCTTATAAATATGAAAGACAAGGCAGGATAGGGCCCTTTGACATTTTGCTTTTCGACGTGCTCTGGCCATAGGTGATAACGTAACTATAATCCTTGTAAATATGAAGGCTTTGAATATTTCCGTCAAAGATGCAAAAATTCTGAATGCCGCAGATGTGACAACTAAATTCCCAAATTAAAAACCCAAAGTTCAGATACAAAGTCCATGACTAAACAAGCTCACATTACTTCCCTAACAAGACTGCTAAGTTAATTAGTTCCTAACACATCAAGTCAGATCGAACTTCATTATTTTGATAGTTAAAATCCGCTCGACATGCCCCAAAGACTGAATCGTTATCTATGCTGGTGACATTCCCATCCGTGAGGTGTGAGTGCACATATAAGCTGCAAAGCCGCATTTGTAGATTCTGTCAAAGAAACTCGACATGAAGGAATCGAATCTTTCCATTGGCCCGTTAGAACCCATAGTGCAGATATTTTAAACCTACATGAATAAAGCAAACACAAGGTTTTAAAATTATACAACATTAATCAAAAGGAAATAACTTGTCAACTAGAATTATAATTGTACTTACTGGTCAGTAGAGACAAAGGTGAATGCTATTCCAAGTCAACATTTTTGAAGCAACCTTGAAATCAGTGTCAAAAAGTGGCAGCTTCAGAATCTCAATACCATCCCCAATGGCATTAAGCAGGATGCCTGTCAATACTTAAAGCTTAAGCAAAGAGAAGAGAAGTAATAGCCAGAAATGCCGTACTTGGTCTAATGTTCGGGAGAAAGCGTGGACAAGTTTCAAGAATCCTTGTGCTAACATCAAGAGAGGTAAGCATGTCTTAAAAAATGGAGCTGAGAGTGCATCTGAAATATAACCACCAAGAAGCAGAAGCAAGCATTTAAGCAACATCATGCCGCCAACTTTAGCGTGTATGGGACAAAAGGTCCAGAACTAGTAGCAGAGTGATTTTGCTTTAGATATCTCTTATCCATAAAATACTGTTTGATCAGCTCAACAACGTATGCAAATAATTATAACGGCTTACACTACAAAGGCAATCACTTTGGAAACTGCTCAATGAGTTTCAACAGGCTATAGGTCTCAGAGTCTGGTCTAGACCCTCCAAGAATCATCCTCTTCAGAAGATTTGGTTCATGTAGTTTTGCCTTAACATACGCCTTTATCAATGTATTATAAACGAATGTATACCTTGTATAGTTGGCTTTCTTTAATTCTTCAAACAATTTCTCAGCATTTTCAACATCACCATTGTCTGCAAAAATATCAAGTATTGAAAGAGTGGTCTCTAGCCATGGAGTGGACCTCCTAACTTTCATGCTCACTGAAATATCCATTCCCAATTCAAGGGTTTTGATAGCTTCATTTCTTAACCCTGCTTTCAAGCAACCAAGAGCAAGATGCCGGAAGGTAATAGCATTAGGTTTGCATCCATTTTTCTCCATTTCTTTGTACAGGCTGGTTGCTTTTGTGATAAAACCATGTTTGCAGTACACGGATATCAGTGAATTCAACTGCTCTGTAGATTTCAATCCCTTGACTAATTTCATTTCTGCCCAAAGCTCTTCAGCTCGATTTATGTCTCCTATTCTGCCAAATGCTTCAACTGCAAGCACAAAACTCTTAGACCTAACATTTGGTAGTCCCTGAATGATGCTCCAGATTCTTTCTAGCTGAGTCCGCATACCCAAGTATCCATACAGTATAACAAGAATGTCGTATGTTGACCAGTTGTTTCCACTTGTCGATTTCTCAATAGCTTCAACATAAGCTTTACATACAGTAGACAACCTCGCCACAGCATGTGCAGTAGCTAATATGCAGTAGGAAATCTCATTTGGCTCAACATTGGCTTGTTTCATATCACCAAACACTTTTGCCAATCTTTCAATGTTGTGGTCATTAGCTTCTATCTTTAACAGAATGTTGTATGTAGAAACATGTTGAACCACCTTATCTGCTCTCATCTGGGTCAGAATTTTCTGAATAGTCTTTTTCCGGCCAGGAGATGAATGAAGAATAATGAGGCGATTGAATACTAGATGTGATATGAGATGGCCCAATTCCCTCATTTTCTTCATATACGAAAGTGAAAGCCTTATTAAGCCTTTGTCCAAGCATGCCAATACCAGATTGTTGTAGAGCAACTCATTTTGATACTCTGATGGGATACGAGAAAAAAGGCTCTCACCTTTTGATACCCCATGAAGCTTAGTAGTGAATTCCAGTAAGTACGAGTAATCTAGCTCCTTCGGCCTGTAGGGTCTCTCCCTAATGACCCATTCCATTACCTGTCAATTGTTGAAACAATTACGATCTCTATTTCAAAAATGCTTCCATATCCCGAAGACTCGCAGTAACTGAAAATTGCTATATCAAATGCATTATATTCAAATCTAACAAGGGGAATTAAAGATGGCCTATTTCCAACTTTAACCACTTTTAGCCTTTTACACACTGAAAACTTGGTTTAATCATTTTTACAAACATAACTTTAACCACTTTTAGCCTTTTACACACTGAAAACTTGGTTTAATCATTTTTACAAACATGTATGATGCATTTTATAGGAAGAAAAAGGTTAAAGGGAAGTCAGGAAACCTCAAGGGCACGTTTGTTGGCTTTGAATTTACGCAAACGGTTGATAGTATGAAAAATGTCGCCTCTGTGAATTGGGAAGCCATCACGCATCCAGCTCTGGAAGGCTGGAGCAACAGGCTCTCCTCTTGGCAGCTTTTCAATTCTCCAGCTCAAGCTCTTTGCTTCTCTTTCTTCGTTTTCTTCTTGTTCTCTCTCCGAATCCGAAGTTTCTGGGCAGGGAATAAGGGTTGGCTTTGCTGTTTGGGTGCAAAAGTTGGGGCCAAAACAGCGGAAGTGGGGGGAGAACATAAAGGGACGGCAATTGTTCGACGTATTGCTCTCAAGACACTTTGTTTATGAACGACTGCTACGATTTGCATCTTTTGGAGGGAAACTCCGACAACGGAGAGTAAATAAGGGAAGTGATTCAATCAATTCAATGCTAATGATTTGAGGTACTTTCATTTGGGTCTTTAACCTTTGCGCCATTGTCACTTTAGTCCTTGCTAATTTAAATGATCCTAAAATTTCTACACATTTTTTTTTAATTTTTTGAGATTAAAATCACATCGAAAAATATTGTTTTTCAGTGGAAAATTGAAAATGATAAGAAAATACTGTGTGTATGCAGGTGACTGACTTTGAAAGGCTAAACAAATATTCAATCCAAAATGTTGGTTTCAGGGCTTCTTTCACGGATGTTAATCCATGCAAACTGGCTTAATGAATTTCTTTATTTCCCAAACTTGAATTTAAATGGGTTAGCCATCCATATAGGGTGTCCACGTTGCCCGCCTTTAGGCTTGAATGTACCATTTTGATCAAAATGCCATAGAGGGGAACATAAAAAGCCTTTTTGATTGGAAATATCAAAATACAGATGAATGATTTCTGCGCTGGAATCCTACAAACAGATGATCTGAGAGTTCCGGTTAATTTTAGTCTTACCCTTAGATCAAGTTATCTGGCAAAATTTCATCGTAACTTCAGCTATCAGCTCAGGAAACTCTCCAGTGAGGAGGGTCATAACAGCAGAATAATTCGCATGACAAATTTCACCACAGTGAAGGAATTATTTCAGTAGTACTTTTAATCTTACACAACTCATTGTAGTCTTCACGCTAGCATCAAACAAACACAAAAAAATAAAAATAAAAATAAAGGGACACGACCTGAACATAGCCACAAGACATCAGCAAAATCCAGAGTGGAGATCTGCAGAAGTCATGGCTTTCTTATTTAGGACAAGCTTTACCACACACCATCAGGAACATTAACAACTTAGGCTACCCAAGGGTCGCATCATAGTAGTCATAATTACTAAGTGGAGATCTACAGATCAGTCATTTTTTCATCAACAGTTGCAAGGGTTGCATCGGCAGCTTGGCGCACACTTGCAGCCATGACCTCCTTCTGCTACGAAGCTTTTCTCGGATCCCTCGGGGAAACTGCATCGGGTACAAAATACACATTAGTCCCTCCAATCAAACAAACATATATCTGTTGTTTCCCTTGTTTTTAGCTTTCATAAGCAAAAGCTTTACATACATGTTCACTGGTGCTACCCCTTCAATCAGTGTCACAGTTGTGTCCTTCTCGACATCAGGGTACATTCCGCAACTGTCGGTTTAACATTTTGGTAAGCAACTCAACAAGACTGAAACAGATGAATTCTCGACATATGAACTTTAGCAAGACAATCATCAGATTCGAAAGTTTATGTATCATAAGAAAACGTATTTATCAAAAATACATCTTTTCTTGAAGACATATTCAAATGCAAACAGTAGCCAGCAGCAGACTTAAAATTTGTCTGACATCTAATTAGAAATCAAACAAAAGATAGAAGGACTGTGTATGATTTGTGAAGTGTTTACCCTCCGCAGCCGCTGCCAGAACCACGGCCACTGTATCCTCCACAGCAAGACATTTTCCTTGCAATTTTAATTCACCAAAGCAGACTTGATTGAGTTTTTTTGCACAGCAGGTGGCACCTATATATAATGCAAGGGGGAAAGGGAGATGCTGGTGATCATCCAGAATACCAGCCTTTTGATTTTGAGATGCTGGTGATCATCCAGAATACCAGCCTTTTGATTTTGAGATGCTGGTGATCATCCAGAATACCAGCCTTTTGATTTTGAGATGCTGGTGATCATCCAGAATACCAGCCTTTTGATTTTGCTGTTGTTACGTGGAGATGTAGAATAGATTAATTGATAATGCCTACCCTTCTTAGTGTATCGTGCACGTCACCGTCATATTGAACCATTCATGTCGGTTTTTTGGCTTCATGACATTAGCAGAATGCAGCATAATAAAACCCTGTTGAAAACTTAATAACTTCTGAGAACCAACCTTTCTTTGCCCAATGAAAGCAAGCCTTCTGCGATTATCATAACTTGTATCATTGAACCGTAGGCATAATATCAAGTTGGCATCAAAAATGATTCAAATAATCATACATTAGAACAATGACCAATGTATTAATCACATCAGTTGCTAATCAATAATACCCACCCCACAGAACTTGATAAACACACATGTAACCGTAGATGTTGCTTGAAAATGAATAATGTTATCCCCAGACATAAAATATTAATCCCAGTACAAAGTTTCTTTCATCTGGATCAGTTGTAGCAGAAGTGCTTACGCCAAACGTGCTTACCTGTGCTTTATTTTTTGCCCTGTTGTCAACGTCTTCCAAGGATTACCCGACACGAAATGACAGGCATGATGCTTGCCCCTCAACTTACATTATCTCCAATCTGTACCTATATTCCTACATTCAGACGATTATCAAAATGTGCTGAAGTCAACTTGATGCAAACCAATTGTTCTTCCCTTGTCTGCTCAGTCTAATGCCCATAACTATCAAATCAATATGGAATCATGGTTAAAAGAAGAAAATTCACACCACAAGGCCAAGACCATAAAACAGAATGGTCCGAGGAATGAGTACCTATAATAGCAACGCCTTGGTTCTCCATCGGTGCCTTAACTTAAGGCTGGGACCTTGCGCTTATGTATCCCACTTGGTAGAGACAAGTTTACCATTTGTGTGTGAAGCACCAATTTGATTAAATTCCCAAGCCCAAGACTCCAAAGGTGAGAAAGGCCTGTTATTTAACAGGGTAAAATACAAAAAAGCTCCGTGTGATTAAGTTAACCTATGAAAAAATTCCTTTTAGTTTCAAATCATACATTTCGCTCCCTCATAGTTTGAACTAATTTGAAACAATAACGGAAATCATCAAAAGTAACTGAGGTGGATGAAATGACACAATTATCCTAATATATATAAGCAATAAAAAGACCTTCTAACAATCATTCTATTAATACGGAAAAATCCCCTATGGTTACATGTTGCTTTTATTTATTTATTTTGCACATAGGAATAAGGTAATTTGTATTTGAAAGTTCTTATTTATTTATTTTGTGTATAGAAATAAGGTGAATTTTATTTGAAAATTTTTATTTATTTATTTCATGTATAAAAATAAGGTGAGTTGTACTTGGAAGTTTTTTTTTTTTTTTGAAAATTTTATGGGTTTTAAGGGTTTTAATAAGTATATCAGCTAAAAATTTGATTTAAAAAATCATTCTCCATGTCAAGCAATCTCAAACTTGTTAATTTAAATGATTTTTGTCGATTTTCATATTAGTTCAAACCATGAGACATTGGATTGTATGATTTGAAATCATAAAGGACTTTTTCTATAAGTTTGCTTAACAACAAGAGGTTTTTCTATATTATAATTCTAAGGGTATAATAGGTATATCAACTAAAAATTTATTTGTTTCCAGTAGTACATTCGCAAAAGAAATGCGTGTACTTCAAATACGTTAATTTAGACGATTTTCGTCGCTTTTTTAAATTAGTTTAAAGTACGAGGTACCGGAATATATGTTTTGAAACTATAAGAAATTTTTCTATATGTTGCCTTAATCTTAAGGGACTTTTCTATATTTTACCCTATTTAATACAATCGAAAACGTGGATTATTTGTGCAAAAATTTTAAGGTATGCCCTTATGATAACGTTAGGATATCCTATCAATCGTTCCACCTGTCTCTAACAGAAAAAGGGTATGCGCTTATGATATTTTATTATTATTCGAAGAAAGAAATTCCCACTCTTTGATTGACAGTAAATTGCTTCAGAATCTTATCTCCCTAAAGAAGTAAAGATTAAGAACCTGTTCTCAGATACCAATGTCAGTTCAGCTTTTAGAAGAGCAAACCATTTCATTCTCAGGGAACAGCAGCGATCAGGCTGAATTGGGAAAAAAAAGTGCCAAGCTAAAGCACAAGAAATATTAACAACAGGAATTTCGATCCACACTAGATCGAAATTCCTGTGCAGTATCAACCTAATAAGACAAATCAAAAATTTTGTATCAAGAATGATGCTACAACATATGGTGAACTCCAATCACACATCAATCTAATAATCTATGTACAATGATGCTAGAGCAAAATTTCAATGTACAAAAGCGCAATTTGCACTATCCGAAAATGCAAATCAAGAACATAAAAGTTCTTCCAAGAGTTCATCAAAAATTATGTCTTCTACCTCAAGGCCCACACACTCACTTTCCAACTGTAGGTTCATCCAACCATCATCCTTCCCCATGTCCAGAGCAACAAGGCACTCAAGTGATTGCTTTTGCTCTGTCTTCAATTTCATCAATGTATTGACACCATTACACATCTCATCAACAATATGCTCACCAACTGGAAATGGACGAATATAGCAACTAGAACCCAATGCCTTGGGATAATACGGGAATGATCTCCCATATAGGTGGAGTAGCTTCTCATTAACTAGATCAAATAGAAGCTGATGATGATAACAGCCACAGTAGTCCTCTGCTGAACATTCTTTATGCCAGTAAGCTTCCATTTCATCGAATACTAATGGGTCTATTGGCTGGTTAGATGAGTGCAATGTCATGTGGAACCCATCCTTGCCAAAGCCTGAGTTTTCAAGAATATCTTTCACGTAATCTAAATCAGCATCGTATTCATTGTAAGATCCAACAAGCTCAGCATCCTTCACAGGATCTAGATTTGGCATACTAGAAAACAATGCAGAAGGTTCCATATCGAAGCTATTCTTGCAGTTGATCGAAGATTCCTTGTCATCAAAATGAGCGCAACCTAAAAGAGTAACATGTAGAAGTTTCTATTAATCATTAGAGCAAGGATAAGAAGTTACACCAAGTAGCTCTATCCATAGTATGGAACTCTTAAGACATTTTTGCAGTAAGAGGGGTCAGGATAATGGAAGAGACAAAATGAAATAGTACTGGATGTTATTGATTACCTTCTGAGGCTTGGAACCCTAATGAGCTAGACGCATCTTCTTCAAAGCAAGTCTCGAAGGCAGGAACAGGACTTGGTAGTGGCAATTCACAGGGATCAATGGCAAAACAGTTGCTCTCTTGCTCCGAGTACGAAGTTTTTTTGCCAACTGTTAGCGCATCATATTTTTCTTCAAGATCTTCGACAGTACCGATAATTTTTTCTCTTGATTCATCCAAGTTCTCCACGTGGTTAGCACGTCCATCTCTTTCTTGTAATTCATTTTGGTGTACAGACTCTTCAACATCCCCCGGTGATATTTCTTCTGTGTTTGGAGAAACGACTACAGGCTTCAATTCATCTTGACAACTATCCCTTTCGTGGGAACCATTCTCCTCCTCCACTGTTGAAATTGGCCAACCGTCCAAATTAGCATCACCATAGAAGGAACAATAGACGTCAACATTAGATACAGAGCGAATTCTTCTAAAACGTGTAGAAACATTTCCACCAGATTCCATCTCATATTCATTTTTCAACTTTAAGCTCCTCGACTGATCTAACTTCACTTCCTTCCCAAAATTATTCTCAAACAACCAAGTATATTTCTCCATTGACTCATTAAGGGAAGAACTTCTTCTATGAGTTCGTTTACTTTTGCCAGAAGAATATTCCTCAGTTTCATAAGAATAGAAGGAATTTCCTTCATCGACTCTGCAGGTTGTAGTGGTTTCATCCCTATTATCAGAATCTTTTTCTAATTTGGAAGAGACATATCCACTAGAAACTTCACTCAGGACTGAAAAATCGGAAGAGTTAGCGTGATCTCTACCCTCCTTGACCTCAAAATGATCCAACTGCTTACTTTCCTTTAAAGGTGTGAGCACTTCCTTATTCACTTTGTCTGGTTCACTCGTATTCTCTAGGATAAAATTCAATGCTTGACCCAGTTTGCTGCCTCTGCTAATGTGCTCGAGAGGCAGTGATTTTGAGCGGGCATGCTTTGGACGCTTGAACTTGTCCAGATTTGGCATTAGGGAAGCAGTGGGCAACTTCTCCCCTTTTGGGGCAGACCAAGTTTCACTCTGCTTTTGCTTCAATGTGCTAGGTTCAAGGCTTCTTTTCTGCAAGAAATCAGCAGCAGGGAACGATCCTGACTTGTTTAATCTTGCTTTTGCATTGGAACCGGGGGAAGTATGAGAGAATTTTCTAAGGCTGCCATCTTTATCCTGTACAATTTCCAGAAACAAGTCCTTATTTACTTTAAAAATTTCCGGAACATTGGCATGTTCTCTCTCTTTTGAAGCGTCCTTGACGCTCAACTCCTTAGAACTTTTTCCATGTGCATCTCGCTTGTTCTGGACATTCATCTTTGGTGGAAGTTTTTGAGCACTATTTTCCTTGTTGCTGGGAAAGAAAAGAACTGGATGTTCCCAGTCAGTGCATATTTCACCAAATCCCTGGTCTGGAGGCTCTAGATGATGGATTGAATAAGTACGCTGCAATTTAGGTTGAGAAGCATTGCTTGAAACCCGTTGTTTGCCATTGCCTTCTTTTGACATCTCTTCTGCAATCAATGATTTTATTCTAGCTTTCAGAGATCTTTTATGGTTTGAGCGAGGCTCCTTAGCACTCTGACAATTCAGAGATATTTCCGTTATCAGCTAGTCCAAAAAAAAAAAAAGCCTAAAAAACGAGTAGTTATTTAGAAAACATACGGAGAGGGGTTTTTCCTCCTCATATAGCAGCTTTTGCTGTTCCACGGGATCATGAAGAAGTTCCTTAGCTTTGGAATTTCTGCTGCCTGAGGAAAAAGGGGGCTTATGTTAGTAAGACAGAATAAAGAGATCACTTTACAGTACATATCCATTCAAACTTGCACGACACAATCAATCAATATGCAACAGCAAGAAATTAGATTATTGGTAGAGATACAGCATCAGCATTGATGATTTGGCATGAGTAACTAAGATTTGACTTGGTATTTGAGATATCCAAATCTTCAATCGAGAGTACTAACAGAAAAATGTTACGCATTCAATTTGCTTGTCTCTAATTTAATAGAGTAGGATAAGAGATAAACTGATGCTTAAACATAAATTCGAGTTACACTTAGCATATGATCTATGAACAATTATTCTAAGTCTTCGGAGAAATAGATGAGAAATTTGAATCAGAGAGGATCGTAGGAGATACCAGCATGCACCAGTAATGAAACTGATTTTCTGCAATGCATCTAACGACGACTGTGAGACATTATGAGAAGAAAGACGGTGTGCATAAACACAAATGGCTTACCTTTGATACGTTTTCGTGGATTTATCTTCTGCAGAAGCATCCTCTTGAGATTAAAGTGCCATTGATGGTAGTTGATGGCATGTACAAAGCCCCACATGCAGCTCGGATGGACATGTTCCAGTTCATCTAATTCATTAACATGCCTCATATACGCGTTCTTTTCCATGTTAAGACCCCTCTCACTCCACTAGCCAATCAAGTCCTAGTCTAATATATTCTGTCCAACCTGCTAACACATCCAAATCAAACAGTCAGTCTATGATCCTTTTAACTGCTGGAATCATGTGAACCCCGTCACCAATTTAAACTCAGGAAGACGATCCATGTCCAATATAAGTTACACCATACATGCCTGGAAACCCAGTACTCTCAGACTGCTCCCTTAGGAATTAAAGGAGCAAAATCCAAGTTTTTAGTACTAACTGTTACATTTCAATTTTTATTGTCTGCGCTTGGCAATCGTTCAAAACCTGGTAGCTCAACAAACTCAAATTTTCACTGCAGCTTGCGTTAAAAATAGAAAGTAGGAGTTTTTCCGTTTTGAGAAGGAAAACAATATTGTCAGCTATTTGGATAGCCATTTTTCTGAAGAAAAAGTGGAGTTCAGCATAAGCTCAAAAAGATGAAATCACAAACCAGAATTGATCAAAATAAATTTGTTTCCAGCATCAATAAAGCAAACACCCTTCAGTATGTAGAGTCTGGATATCAAGGAACCAAACCATGAACTCAAAGAAGAGAAGCAGGGAAAGAAGTACTGGTAATCGATCGATTTTCACAAACACGATAAAACCCAGAAATAGGAAAAAAAAATACCAGAAGGAATTGAAAAGGAGGGAAAATAACTTACAGTTCATGAAACAGTTAATGATCACATGTAACAGACACCTCTCCACAACGTTGTATACCGGAAATTCCCAACTCGCGAACAAAGTACAAGCAGAACCAAACAATAGAGGCACTGGAAGGCGGGTTACAATAGAGGCAGCGGAAGAGCCAAACAAGAAAGATAATGTCTTGAATAGTAAGCAGGCATGCAGGAGATTCTAACTTCTGGCGGCTTTGAAGGAAGACAGAGAAAAGTAGAAGACTTGGACTCGTATATATGTCGAATGTAACAGTAACTTTTTACTTTTCTTATCTTGTGGGATAAATTTATGAGAACATTAATGAGAAGAACATCAATTTTAGGAAGTTTTATGTTTTTGTAAAATTTGAAGATCGACTATTACTACAAAAACTGTATAAAGGAGAGAGAATTAGAAGATCGTCGTTATTAGTTAGTCGTTCGTTAGCCATTTTCAAGAAAGACTAAAAGAAGAAGACGCCATCCAAACCAATTTAGGCGCCAGGCTTTTACCCGTCAACTACTTTTTCTATACGCATTTATTTGTGTACCATCTTTGTTTTCTTGTTTTTTCCCCCGCATTTTACGCAGGAGTTTTTAGATTTTGCAAATCTTTGAGGTGGGACGCCAACAAAGAATGGGTCAATGGAGTAAGTTTGCAAGAGATTAGATTAAGATTAGATTACCAAAACCCCTCGGCCATCAAGCCCACGACGTAGTACTACTCGCCATTAAAACTTAACCATCACTGGTTATTGAAGGTTCAACTACCGTACTTGAATGTAGGCTGAAGCTGAGCTCAATGAAAGTGACATTTTTATCTAAAAAATAAGATAGGGTTTTTATGGTTCTTTTTTCTACTAGAAAATCAATGAATAAATTTTTTTAATACTAACAATGCATACGTTAACAGGTTTAAATGCATATTTCACGTGCAAAATTTAGAGTTCAAAACAGATTATATATATATGTCATACATTTAGATGCTATGCACTTTCAAAAAGATTAATTTAAGTTAAATTGTACTAAAACGACTCAAACATTTTTTATTTGTGATGTATCACGCATGGGTGGAATTTTATTTTATTTTTGGATAAAAGATGAATTTCATTAACAAAATTGCTAGAAATCGTCCAACATAATTTGATTTAATTACATCACAAAAGTCTACATTAATGATAGGATAAACGTGCACTAAAAATAACATATCTGTAATGCTACTTTGATCATGCACTAGGTCTCTTACTTTTGCTGTTCCTAATGAAGTAGAGATCCATCAAACAATAACAATCTCGAGATGACTTCGCAGTTTTTTTGGTTTGGTGTTCTTTTTCTTTTATGGTTGGACGAGTTCACTGCCAACCCGCCGCTGCTGGATGCTCATTTAACCGTTCGTCCTCATTGGTTTAGTATTGTGAAGCAAGAAAATCAATTAGGTAAAGCAAATTACTTTAGTTAGCAAAATACTAATTAATAGTGAATAGCTGATACTTGATGGAACGCAAGACCTTTCGGTAAGAAATCTGGTTATTTTAATTCAAAGCAATTAGCTCATTCTTTTATATTTCTTGGTACTTTTAACTTGTAAGGAGGAATTACTTGTGGATTCCCATTTGGTTATCCATGATCTTGACGGGCAAATTGTACCATACTCCTGTTTAGTACAATTCCACAAGTTGCCATATCCGGCACCGCGGGCAAAAACAGGGTGTTAGCTTCAGAAATAACCCCAGCTGGCAAGGACCACTGCCTTCTCAATGTAAGAGAAAGACACTAACGATTTTTTCTCTCACGAAAGGTCAGGAGTCATTGACATTGATGCAGCACCGCCCAACAAACCAACCGAGATAGCAATAATGGATGCCAAAGAAGGAGGGACGTATTTGCTCATAATAAATTGCAATATCAGATTTTAGCCACAGAGGAGATCGTGGGCTATTCTCTCTTTCTTTTCTTTTTTTCTTTTAAGTTTTATTATGGTCCTTTTTCGGACGAGCATTTTAGTTCAATCTTTAGACCTTGGGACAAATGTTGCAGTCTTCAGAGTAGTTTGTCTTGGTTCTATTTCAAAGTATGTTCTTGTGTTAGTTGTGTAGTGACTCTTTGACTCAAGCCTGCAGTGGTAGTTTTGGAAGAGAATTTTATTCTTCACTAAACTACTTTAAATTCTAATAGGAGTAATGCATTTGTCTTCTGCTCTATACCATATGATTTTCATCAAATTCTTACCCGTAATTGCAATTAAGAAAACGAATTCCGTCTCGAAAGCGCATTACATTACTCATGATCATCGTTGGCGTTACAAGTCCATTTTTACGTACCAATACTATGTTATTCTTCTCCTCTAAAACTCAAAGAGTTATTTCTTCGGGGAAAGATGAAGGATGAGTTGAATTGGAAAAAAAAAAAAAACGTCGTTTCGGGTTCGAGTCAACTCAACAGAATAGTCAATCTAGAACTTCTCGAGGGAAAGGGGCATAAATTAGCCGACGCCCGTAATCGAACGCAGGTCGACTCAAGTAGATCGTCAAGTAAAAATCAAAAACAAAAGTCAACTACAGTTTCTCCGTTCCAGGGCCAAAAAAGAAGCAGCAATGCGGAAAGACGAGAAAAAAAAAAAAAAAAAAGCGCGAATGAGAAAACGAAAGATCAAAGGCTAAACTAATTTGGTGTTAACGAATTCGAAACTGACACGTAATGTGTACCTAGTTTCTGGCTGTGACAGAATCAAGTTTATTCGTACCGGCACCGTGTTTGTGTAAATTCAATGTACTGTTTTTATACTACTAATTTGAATGCATTCAACAAGAAATTTACAAAGATCAATTGAATTTTCATTCGGATATCTACCATTTAGATTACTGGCTCTGTTTGGATTAGTTGTTTTTTAGGGTGTTTTTAAAATATTTTACTGTAGTAATGTAGTTGAAAAACTTTTATTTTAGATGAGATTAGTTTTTAAGTTTTTTTTAGGTTATTTTTTGTATTTTTGGTGTTTTCTAAGGTTGTTTTTTATGTTTTTGAAATTGTTTTTTATGTTTTTGAGATTGCTTTTTTTTTGTATTTTTGATATTTTTGAAATTATTTTTGGTGTTTTTGAGGTTGTTTTTGTTTGTGTATTACTATAATATTATAGTTAAAAAATTTATTTTTCAAAAAATGAATGTACTGTAATAATTTAATACATATGAGTTAAAATATAATTAAAAATATATTCATGAAAAATATAAAAAAAAATTCAAAAAATCACAAACCAATCAAGGCCATGTCTAATGTTTATTGTGCCCGGTGGAGCCTTATTTTCTTTCTTTTAACTTAAAAGATGACGCTCACAGTGCAATCAAACTCGACCTTCTTCCAAATTTGAGGTCACAAGATTGATCAAATCTCAATTCACACGAACTACTATGTCCATGATGAAACACGCTGGCTGTCTGAAGTTCTCAGCCTTCAATTTCAGACGACCGTGCAATCTCAACAACTGTGATTCCGGAATGTTGAATTGGGATGTGATTGATAAGCTTGGGATTAAGATCACGAACTACTAAGGTACATTGTAGGCCAAGAGATGATTTAATTGAGATGATGAAGACGTCTGTATCAGAAGGTGGGGAAACGGACATTAATATTTGACAAGTTCCTCTCCTTGCATGCACTTGGGCATTATGGACTTTGGAGTTTTGACTGGTATTATTGGACTTAGACCGCATCAAAGTTCAAACCAACCCGTGAACCATCGAATTAATTAAACTTCGCATTGGTACTCGAACGTAGGTTTAACGTTGACACATTCATTAAATATATAGTCTGGCCTGGGAGCTTCTGTTCAGCATAGATGTGTTTACTTGATCAATGTTCCAGTTTCAACTTTTTTGAATAAAATTTTTAAAGACTTGACCACCCCGGGTACTTATAAAAAAGCAGCAGCAGCAGCACTTGGCTACTTGGCAGAATTCTAATTAGGCAACTGCAAAAAATATCAGGAAGCTGGACCAAGACCCGGACCAGAGTCGGAATCCAGTGAGTTTTCTTAGTCATCGGCTGCGAAGATTAAGAACTAGTAACGTGACCTTTACTTCTGCCGAAACAGGAGGGAGTTACGTTATTCAACAAGAAATTAAAATATCACGAGTTGCATTTTATTGGCCCAGAACCCCGATTTTTTGGAGAAATTTTAGCAACTATAAACAAGCAATAAACTTTCTACTCGCGAGATAAAGCCCGAAATGATGCGGCAGCAAAAAGCCTTTTTATTTTTTCTTTTGCTTTTTGCTTGACAGGAGAGAGGCGGGGGTTTTAAGAAATGGAGAGGAGGAAGAGAAATTTGAATCTAAATCCTTCTAGTATTTCAACTTTAATTACTAAATTAAAGTCTTCTCAGCAGCACTAAAAAGATTGAAATGATGAGCGGAGTTGAAAAGACGGCTCCCCGTCTGGATTAACTGTTTTTTAGGGTGTTTTTGAAATATTTTACTATAGCAACGTAAGTGAAAAACTTTTACTGTAGATGAGATTGTTTTTTTATGTTTTTAACGTTATTTTTTGTATTTTTATGGTTGTTTTGTTTGTATATATGACTATAGCATTATATACGAAAATTTTGTTTTTCAAAAAATGACCATAGAAAGAGTAACGTGCAATTATTTCTCAATCACATTTTTCACCTTCTGTTCTTTGAGTTAATTATTCAACCTTCTCTAAAGCAACGGTTTAGTTTTTTTACAAAAAAAAATTTGGTAAGATACGGTTTAGTTATTACTGTAAGAGCTTCACACGTAATATACATAACTCACAAATGAGGCAATGAAATGAACGGAGGCATACAAAATATCGACCCAAAAGAAGAAAAGATGAAGCATGGAAACCGGGCTTCACGGTTTAGAATTTAGGGAACCGTTTTGTTGGGCCAGGTGCTCTTTTACAATGTACGATTGGAAGATGTCAAAATAATAGACCTCCTCTGGGTCGAATAATTGTGGCAAATTTTGTGTGTTCCATTAATGCATTTTGTCTTGGCTATACACTCGTCTCCACCTGACTGAATATTTAAACGGAAAAAAAAAATCGACAAATATATGCTACAACTCATTAAAGGACATGTTATTTTGGTAAATATGCTGTCCCGCTATCAATTGAAGCAGGTTGTGAGTTGATCCTTGAAAAGAAGAAAATGAAAGGTTATCAACGGCAAGGGAAGGTCTTCACGAATCAAAGAAAAAAAAAATAAAAAAGAGAGAGAGAGAGAGAGATTAAAAATGTGGGGGATTATTATGCTTTATCACATTGTAAATCATTTAGATAAAAATGGAAAATAGCTGTTTAGTCCGGCCCATTAGCACAAATCACAAATTAGTGAAGGTACAGAAGTATAGATGTATTCCGTTGCCCCACTACCATTTCACAACTTCAAACTATCTTTCACCTTTTTTTTATTTTGGAAAAATTTTAAATCTGACCTACAAGAAGAAATGCAAGAGAGGCTTTAAAAGCTTTTAAAGAAGCATTTAAAGAAGCATTTAAAAACTTTGTTTCGGCCTAGGTATATTAGATTTTTTTTTAATGTGATGTAAGAGAGGATTTTTTTTTTTTTTTGGCAAGAAGGTGTTTGATTGCATATTCATGGTGTCATGACTTATTTGAGAGGAGCATTAAGATTTAGCTTTTTGTTTCCAACTTCATAAGATAAATTGATTTCATCTTCCATTCAGTAAATGCTCAAAAGTAAAGAAAATATTACACATTAGGTTATCTACTTCATGCTAGTCATGGATCTCGTTAAAACAAATAGTGGATGAAATTCAGATAACGAAATATCGTGCCATGGACTATGCTATTTCATCGATTAAAATTAGTTAGATGCGTTGTACAGGAGTGAGGGATGGATTGAGTTGTTCTCGAAAATGAGTATAAATGAGAAATTTTAGATTCAATTTCTCTCATTTATATTGTTAAAAAAAAAAAATGCATCGTACATGGCCTTGAGACTTTTTTTTTTTTGGTTACTTTTGGGCAGGCAAAAGGAAAAGTTTACGATAAGGGTAAAGCTACAAACTCTAAGCTCAAAGTATGGATCCTGCGCAAGGATGAAACTCTAAGCTCAAAGTAGGCCACGGGCGCATATTTTACCGTAATTCTTAGAGATCCATAACCTACCCAATAAATGACAACTGCAATTTGAACTCGAATTTCACCTAGGCAAAGTGAAACATGATTTAGCAGTTGAGTGGAATTTCACTCGAATTTCAATTGGGCTATTTGGGTCGGGTTTTAGTAAGACCAAACTTTATTTTCTAAAAATTTATGAGGCCTGTATTTGGACTTTAGGCCATGAAATTCGGGTTAATAAAAATGAGATTAACGCTTAGCTCACAAATAATTTCGAATTTTGAGTCTATTTCAAGCTTAGCTTAAATTCACCGATTACAATTTAATTTTCTTAACATAATCACTATAACCATTAAGTAGTAAAGTTAATTTAAAGTCTACAACATTAAACTTACACATAAACTAGTAAAAGTTCATCAAAAAGTACATAAACCAAAAATTTTTCAACAATAATTATATTTAATTTTTTCAAAGTACATGAAAAATAGTCTCTTTCTATGAAAAACTAAAAAGTAATAGTAATTACTAATTACACATTATATATAAAAATAGTACATTTATAGTATATATATTAGGGTTGTAAGTATATATCAAAATATAAATATTAGGGCAAAATGTCCCAACGACCCTCAAACTATTAAAAAATTTACTTTTGGCCCTCTAACTATTAATTGATAAGTTTTAGCCCTCTGATTAATTAAAACATATAATTCTAATCCTTCCGTTAACTTGCACTGTTATGTTTAACAAAAATAGTATGACATGTGTAGCAGTGGCTCTCAAACTATTATAAAATTCAACTTTTGACCCTCAAACTATTAATTGATAAATTTTACCTTTCCAACCAATTAAAACATATACTCCCTCCGTCCCATTTATTTAGTCACGTTTGGAGTATCAAACTTTTTAAGAATAGTGGTTTGATTGTGATATTTGTGTTTCTCTTTCCAATTTTACCCCCACAAATTCAAAATTTTAATTTGAATAGTAACATATATATAATTAGAAAAAAGGTTATATTAGAAAGAGAAACTAACTAAAAGGTGTTTTGACTTTTCTAACATGACAATTGTTTTAGAACATCCCAAAATGGAAAGTGTGACATTTTCAATGGAATGAAGAGAGTAATTCTAATCTTTTCGTCAATTTGAATCGTTACGTCGAACAGGAACATCACCGCGTGCATGGTAAGGGCATAATTGATGGGTGTTTTCATCTTCATAGGACATATGTTAGAACAAAATTATTTTACCCTATTTGATTCATAAACTAATTTACCAAATCTTAAATTACTGAATTTGATCAAAATCAATTAAAAACGTAAAACCCAAAACGCTGAACGGAGAAATTCCAGCAAGGATAGGCAACTTGAAGTTATCTTCATTTGGAGTTTAACTCATTTTTCAATGTTGTTCCAAAAGCATTGGATTTATGTGCTTCTCTTAACGGCATAAATCTGGCATACAATTCATTTTTTAGGAATATTCCAACAAGTTTTGGTTCACTTTCAATTTTAAACTGTCTAAATTTCTCAAGTAATCAATTCTCTCATGAGATTTCTCCAAACTTTACATCACCATATCTAAACCTTCTTAATTTCTCAAACACTCAATTGGACACATTCCAAATTCTTTATCAATAGATGTTACTGTTCGATATAACGACTCAAGTTGATGGGAAGGGTAGAATTATCCATTTTAATTAATTGGAGGGTTGGAAACTTATTAGTTAATAATTGGAGGGTCAAAGTTGAACTTTGTAATAGTTTGAGGGCCATTAGCATCTCTTGAATCCTTTATCTGTGTTAAACATAATGACTCAAGTTGGCAGAAGAGCTAGAATTATATCTTTCAATTAGTTTGAGGACTAAAACTTATCACTTAATAGTTTGAGGGCTAAAAGTTGAATTTCGTAATAGTTTGAGTGTCTTTGGGGCATTTTGCCCTAAATATTACATATGTATGTATATACTAACAAGTCAAACTTTAATCAAACTAAGTCTAGAGAGCCCAAATTTAACTCACATTTTAATCAGACCTTAAATTTAGGACTAAGATTTACCTCACTTAGCATTATAAAAGGCTCGATCCCTTCTGTTCTGAGCTAAACTCAATTTGACTCGACTCCATTGTTAGCTTTACCATTCAACAAGACAAAAAAATTCTGAGAATGTAATGCATAAAAACTATAGCTTGATAATGCGAGGTGGATAATTTCTCATCAACATCGTACAAGAAAATCCTAAAGATGCTAGAGAATTATTTTGACATTCATTGTTTATTGTAAGAATGAGCGAGACTACTCGGGTTACAAGTCTTTTGTTACACTCCAAAGTGCAATACCCGATGACAAGTATCCTCTTCAATAACACCCCAAGTTTGGTTTGACTCATAGGTTAATCTAAGCAATCATGTTTAACGAAAACACCTCTTCTAGTAGGACATTTTCCCTTCCTGTTCAACTAGCAAATCCCTCCCATGAAGAATCTCTCTTCTTCCAAATCACAAATTATAAATTATTCTCAAGAAAAAAATCTACCCCTAGACCACTATTATTTTGCTACTCCACCGGTGACATTGATATCATATTTTCTTTAGGTATACTACTATTTCCCAACAAGTTGCTCACTTAAATAGATACACACCACCTTCATTACTATTGTAGAGATGAAAAATAGAGTGAAATATGTAACAAACAATAATTAAAAATGAAAAAGAAAAAGTAAAAACACATGGATACTTGTAAAACATTCATTATGTTTGGCACTTTGAATGCTGGATTCTAGCATTAGTGGCATCTAACCAGCCCCTTAGTCATGCAGGTTGTCTTTGCTTCTCTAAACTTTTTTTTAATTTATTTTTAGATATTTTGTCGAACAAAAAGTAATATGTTATGCTGGAAATATAATCATATGATCAATAGCAGGTTTAGCTGCATATGTTAATCTTGAGCTCTAAAGCACATGGACTCGTACCTCTGCTGATTGTTATATACTCGTAGACTTAAAATACATATATATAGTTCAACCCCTATCTATTACATTTATAAGAATGACAGGTTAAAATAGTGGGCAAGGGCCTTAAAGGCCATTACGGCAAGCAAATTTAAAGTAAAGGGTGAGTTGTTTGCCTATCATATTATTGTTCATCATGGCAACTTATCCTAATGAGTGATCCATAAGACTTGCTTGTTTGGCGCTTCAAGTTGAAGCCTCAAACTCTAGCAGTTAGAGAACCAAATTAAAAAACACATCCATCCATCGATTTGTTTGTTGCCTTTGATGCTGAATGCAATAAATTATTAGTAGTAACTTTTTTTTTTGACAAGATTATTAGTAGTAACCACTAACACAAATTGCAGCAAAAAAAGATAGACCGTTGTATACAAATTATTGGTAATACAAAAAGCCTGTCAGTTTTGTTCTGTTTTGGATAGATCGAGTTGTTTGGTAGTAAATAATAATAGTACGTGTGTTTGGATCGTAAAAAATTACACTTTATCTACACACATTGATTTGCTTGCATCATCAACACATTTTTCAATCATCTTTTTACCTCACATACATCATATCAAAAAAAATGCTATAATACTTTTTTCACAAAATTATTTCAAATAATTTACAATCCAAACACACTAGCATATCATAAAAGCGTAATCACGTAGTAGGGACTAAGTTCAAAACAACACATTTTTTAACTTTTTTTTTGTAGTAGTTTATTTATAAAATTTTATTTACTTGCATCACTTCATTTTTTTTATTTTATATACGTTGCATCCAATAAAGTGCTACATTATTTTAAAAAAAAAATTATCCCAAATAATCTATTATCCAAATACACTCTATAAATCAAATTTCTTCTGAAAGAGAACACTAAAAAGGATTAGGGGATTTATTTTGGTACCATTGTTCTTAATCAACTCCTCCTATGTATTTCTAGAAGAATACTCGGGTAAATCACACTCTTATTTAATTACATCATCAGGACTCAGTCAAGTATGCCTTTTAACATTCCAGACCAGTAGGTAAATGACTCCCAATAATTGTTTTCCATATCAGATTCTTCAGAACCAAAGGCGAGGAGGGGGTGTGTCATGTCCATATCTTGATTTATTTATTTATTTTTTTAAAAATTACGTATCACTAGATGAAGAAGCATGGTCCAGGAGGAATACATTATAGAGAATGAGATATAGTAGCAGTAAATAGTCTCATGCAGCACCACGTCATCCCTCTCTCTTCAGTCAGTCTTCCCCTTCTCGCTCCTCTGTCACTCACTTTCTCACACAAAGCAAAAAGGCCACTTCCTATCAACGCTACGCTATCCCTCACTCTCCCCACTCTTCACTCCTCCCAACTCTCATCCCTCAGTCAGCTAACTGGCGGAGTACGCAAAAATGGCTACTCTATTTTCCGTTTCCCATTTTACCCCCATCACGTTCCTCTACTTCCTCCTCCTCCTCTCTATGTCCCATAAACCCATTTTCTCCATTGAAATCACCAATCTCTTATCCTCCTACCCTGATCTCTCCGACTTCAGCGACCTCCTCACCTCCACCGCCGTCGCTTCCGATCTCGCCCCCCGCACCTCCATCACCCTCCTCGCCGTCCCCAACGCCTTCCTCCGCTCCTCCGATCTAGCCAACCACCACTCCCCTCCTTCCCCTTCCTCCCCTAACCTCGCCGACATCCTCCGCTACCACGTCCTCCTCGAATACCTCTCCTGGCCCGACCTCCGCCTCATTCCCCCCAACGGCAGGCTCGTCACCACCCTCTTCCAAGCCACCGGCCGTGCCTCCACCAATTCCGGCTTCGTGAACATCACGCGCAACCCTGTCTCCAACGCCATCACCCTCCACTCTTCCACTTCAAACGCTACCCTTTTATCCCTCGTCAAAACGCTTCCTTATAACGTCTCCATCTTCTCCATCGATTCCCTGCTCATCCCATCTGACACGAACCTCATGGCCTCCGAAACTCGTCCTCCATTAGACCTAAACATCACTAAAGCTCTGATCGACGGCCACGACTTTAACGTCGCCGCGTCGATGTTCACGGCCTCCGGTGTAGAGTCTGAATTCGAAGACGACGAAGGCGGAGCTGGGATTACGCTTTTTGTCCCAACTGACGAAGCATTTTCGGATTTGCCAGCTCGGATAAAGTTCCAGTCATTGCCAGCTGATCGGAAAGCGGTGGTTTTGAGGTTTCACGTCTTGCATTCTTATTATCCACTCGGGTCTCTCGAGTCGATCGTCAACCCGGTTCAGCCCACATTGGCCACTGAGTCCATGGGGGCCGGAAGATTTACCTTAAACATATCCAGAATTAATGGGTCGGTCGCGATTGATAGCGGGATTGTACAGGCGACGGTGACGCAAACCGTTTTTGATCAAAAACCTGTGGCCATTTTCGGGGTCTCCAAGGTCTTGTTGCCCAAGGAGTACTTTGGGAGTAACCCAATTGAGGTGGACAAGCCCGTTGGTGGACAAATGGGAAGTGATGCTCCGCCGCCGGATATTTCACTCTCGCCGGAGAATTCACCGGGATTTTATGGTCCTCCTAGTCACATATCTTCGCCGCCCGGTTTAGACATGACATCTGCAGCTGCGGCTGACAAGGGTTTGTTGAGCTGGAGGATATTTTTGGGTTTGTGGTGTATAGGTTTTTATTATTTTTATCTATTGTGGGTATGATACTGACCTTGTTGATTAATTTCGAATTTCTTCAATTTTTTTCCCTGATTTTTTTTACAGAGAAAAATGAAATTTGAGGGGCTCTTGAAAAACAAGCCCGTTTCCTAGCTAGGATTTATGAGGGATAATTGGTTAATTTTGTGGTTATGTCGGTAGCTACTTAGCTTAAGAGTTATAACTTCAAATTTTTTTTCCCCTCATTTTCTTCAATGTTATTATTGCTTCTGTTGTTGTAACTTGTAAAGGAACTGGAAAATTTGTTTTGTATTTGTGAATTTTTTTCTCTATATATGACATCAGTACCATGTATTTATGAATTTGATGCTAGGAAGTTCATTTGTCGAAATTTCTGATTCATTTTTTTTTTCTTTTCTCCCTGGTTGGTATGGTGCCCTTTCATTAATGTTTCTGCTTTTCTCAGCGGACCGGTGAAGGAAAAGCTGAACATTTGCAATGTGTCATCACCACCGTTTTCATCATTATAGTTCTTGAAATCGTTTAAATATTCAGCAGAAACTTGAGGAAAATGCAAATACCCCGTTCAGTTTCTTTATCAATGCTCCAGTTGTGACTTGTGCGGTGTCAGCTGCCACATTTTTGTTACTCGTCCCCAATAGTTTACAAAAAAAATTTTTGAAGAGGAAAAAAAAATTTTTTTTTTTTGGGTTTTTTCTTCTGAAGTTAGTGGTTAGTACTGCTCCAAAATTCACCTGAGGTACTTACTATTCCGGCTGAAAGTGAGAGTAGCAGAGCGTGTCACTTGCGAAGACACAGGAAAATGGGGGGATGTTTTGGTCACACACAGGAAAATGGTTGGCAGTGCATGTGTATCCAGCTAATCCTATATATGGATTGTAATGGCATGTTTTGGTTGTGCTTATAATTCGTGTGCGCCGTACTACCGGGATTATTGGCAAAAAAAGCGACTGACAATTTATCATCTTTACGGGAAAGAAAAAGACGAGAAATCAGAATAGTTTTTGGCTGGTTCGTTGCACAAAGCTGACGGTGACTGACGGTGCTGGTCATTGAAAAGCTGATGTCAACTCAACCCTTGCTTGCAATTGCAGCTAATTCTCTATACAGGATTGCACGTCTACAGTTTGGTCACTCGGCAAAGTGTACCAACCACCGGATCTAATCATCTGCTTTATTGTTTGGGGCGACAGTCACTGTACTCTGGGCAGTCTTGCTTTGCTTGTTTACTATGTCGTCATTGTGGACGTGGGTGTTCGGCTCTAGCTCTCTTTACGGTACATTCAAAGGCGTCCATTCACATTCACTCGCTCCTGGCATTGTTTTTAGTGGTCTTTTTATTCAGGCCCAGTTGTGTTACATCATTTTTTTTTGCTTTTCCCAAATCTATTCCTGCGCTAATAAGGAGTGCGAGTTGCTGTTACATCATACAACATCACTCGCTTGATCAATGGCTTCCCTTATTAAAGTCAGCGTCCAACTTGACTGAGATGACACAAACCTATGATGAATTTTTTAGGCTTCTGGTAAATAGTCAAACGAGGATGGCATGGTTTGTGGTGGGTACCTTAAAGCCCATTCTCCCTACTAGTTTCATCCCAGTATTCAATTCCCATATGCTGTGATGTCAATGGGTTTATGCATTATTGGATGTTTTGCGGGTCGTTCGTATTTGTATCATGACAACGCTCGGGATATTGATGTCCTGAATTTTGAGTCTTGTTTTCCCCTCGTTTAAAAGGGGTGACTAAGCCTTCAAAAATGGAAGGAGAAAAAGAGGGCGTTTGAGGGTTGAATAATAGGAGGCCTTATAATTCAGTTGGGATCTTCTATGTCACTGTTCGGTGTCAAATCCAGTATCAATCTCACTTATCACGTGATGTTAGAAAAAATTTAAATAAACAGCACATGATAGGTTAAATAAACAGAACATTTGGCATAAATATATAGATATCACACTGAATTGCAACTGGAAAAGTAGCACCGAAGATCCCATATACTTATAATCGAATGATTTACTAGCTAAATTGGATTCCGGGGACCTAATTTTGAGTCGTCCTCTGGAATCTTTGGCATGCGTGGTGCTTCACCTGGGTTGGTTCTGGATGAGATCCAACAGCTTATCTTGAGCTTTGAGTAGGGTTGTTTTTTTCGACTCATTTTCACAAAGTGTTGGTCAGGAGATTCAACAGAAAAGTCGTCTGGAAGGGACTGTTGCTACATCCAGAAATGGTAGGATGTTGGCTTATTTCGAATTCAGAGAAGCAGAACCGGTGCTTTGAAGCCCAGCACTACATACGTCCATGGCCTTGGCCCATTCTGAATCGACTCTTCTTTGGTCGTTGCCCAACATTCACGGGACCCCGTCTTTGTGGCAAATAACAGCAACCACAACAAATCCCAATTTCGCCTGCATTTCTCGAGAAGCCTAAGACCTCCTCTTTGAAGTTCTATCCAATAAAGTGGAAAGCACAATTTTCTGTGGTTTATACCAAAAAAAAAATTTTGTCGAAAGCACAATTCTCTGTATCTTGCTGTCGTAAGAAGAAGAAAAGAGATTTTTCGTGAAGAAAAATAACTTGAACTGAAATTCAATCCTACATATCTCTCCGATAACACTCACTAGTGTATATCCAAGATTTCTGGTCACGCCTCATATGTTTCACGCTAGCGCTTCCACTAACAAAAAGAAAAATACAAGAAACGTATTTTAGTGAAGAGTGACTATTGCAAAGGCTTCGGCTATCAACCACTCCTGACAATTCTCTTCGTAATATGTTAATATAGTAACATGGCATCCATGCAATATGATTCAAGAAAGAGAGAGAGAGAGAGAGAACAAAAAAGAAGGAGGTGGAGATTGCAAAAACAATTAACAAAGAAGGTTTAGCGAAGTAATTTCTGGTAATGCATGAATTACTTCATCTCATCAAGTTGTAGAATCTGCACATTTTTACTACTGTCATTCTGCTTGGCGTAACGAAATAAGCAGACAATTTACGATTCTTGGCATCCCATTTTCCTATGCCGTAGAAGCAAAATACAATTAGTACAACAGCAGTGAATCTGACCACTGTTCTCAAAACGTCACCATCTGCAAGAGAAGGGATTTTCACAAGGCAAAATTTCATTTCAGACAAGGGAAACTCTCGATCTCCTGGATCCTTTACATGCCACTTGTTTCGCTAGTTTTCCCCAAGTCTCGATACAAAGTGAACTATTGCCGGAGAAATCCTTTTCTGTCGCTATAAATCATTATGCTATTAGAGGTGAGAGGTCGCTGCAGTGCAATCGCTTTCTTGCCCAATGGTTTTAGTATTTGAAACGTCTTTCAAACGTAAAAGCGCGTCAAATTTACACTTCTTCGACTCCTGAAACCTAATCATGCATGGGTTGACCGGTATTTTGTTTTCTTTTGTGAGTGAGAATAGTTCATGAAATCATTTTCTTTTTAAATTCTTTTCGTGGCTTCAGGAAAAGTCAAAAAGTCTGCGCCAACGTTTATTTTAATCATTTCTTAACTTGACCGATTGGCTGATCAGAAGCTCTTGTGAAAAGACTAGCCGGCTTAGACAGTGAAAATTCTTCTACAAACTTGTAAGACAATCCGGTAGTATAGATTGATGGATTGTGTACCGTGAACCAACTATTTAGGCACAATTAAAGTTTGAAATTTGACATCAATTAGCCAAACCCCAACCTTCATGCATACACTGCATTTGTCTCGAGGAATTTAAGCGAACACCGCGGGGGTCCGTGTGAAACTGGAACTATCCATTTGGAATTCGGAAGATTCAGAGCTATACCTCGAAGTCGTCGAATATCTTCCAAATCTAAATGTTGACTTAATATATTTCGAGCAAGTCAAACTTTCTGTTTTACATCTTACGAAAGCAGGAATCTAAACCACAGATGGTCTCAAATTTGCCAATTATGATGCATATGAGACCTCCTGGTGGAGTGCAAAATTGTCAATTTTGGTGTACTATTTTGCAGTTTTTTCTTCGCATGTCCCGGTTGTTTTTTTGTAATAAAAAAAATCAGGTAAGTTTGACTTCAATCACTGTTACGAATTAATAAATGTTTCTAAAATCGTAAGTCTCTTACATAGATCTTTACAAGAGTTAAAATATGCTTCCGAAACCATAGATTGTAAACGAATTCAAACATACGATCTTTTGCAAGAAAATTACCTATTATTACCAATTCAACCAACTTGTATTACGTTCCCGTCATATGTGAGACCATGTAAGCAGAGTTCAAGACGTTCCTGATTCACTATAGCCAGATAATAACGGGGAACTCATAGATAGGATGCTTAGCCTCACGCCCTCATCCCTTGAATGATATGTAGGTTGGAAACAAAAACTCGTTTACACGGGTGAAAAAAAGGGCCCTAATAAGAGAGTACGTACCATGTCTAGATAATGACTCGTAGAAATTTGAGAGGTTGGGTTTCTGGGCTCGCACAACAGCACGAGAATTTAAAGCAGAAGTAGCCAATTTAGTGAAAACAAATGTAGGCATGGCATATATAGACAATGAAGATAGAGTTCCCGTACAGTAGTGTGGTTGCTGCAGCCGGTAGTGGATATGGTGCTGCTGACGGCCATAGACAGCGACCATCATGGCCATGATGACCATGATGATGATCTTAGTGCCGAACCAACCATCTGGATTTTGTTTGCTTGGTGGCTAGCATTACCTCCTCCTAAAAATATCAAGTTCGTCTAGCGGTACTATTGCCCATTCCAATGCTACTTTTACCTTAGATGACAGCTTCTTTTGCTACCTGCGCACTAAAACAATTTCTTCCCACCTATTATAAGTTGGAACTCGAATTTAACTATACCGGTCTAATGGTCTCAAGTCTCACCAATAAGAAGAGATTTTAGAGATTTAATACATGGTACATTCTTTACTTTACTCAAAATTCAACATATACATTTAATCTTCACTTGAGTTTAAACAAATTTAGGATCCATTTGGATAGCAAATTTTTCGGAGTTTTTGTGTGTATAATGATATAATATATGCGAAATAGAAAAGCGATCCAAATTTTTCGGAGTTTTTGTGTGTATAATGATATAATATATGCGAAATAGAAAAGCGATTCAAAAAATTTATCAAGTTAAATTTTTCTGTGAAAACTTACCATCCAAACAACGCATTTGTCAATTAGGGCTCTTTACGTGCACACATGTTTTTACTACTTTTGATAAAACTATCCAAGTTTAGTTCGCCCACAACCCCTCCCCCCTTCTTTCATAATTTTCGCTTCTTCGCAAAAGATTTGCGGAAGATTCTATACAAGAATTTAAGACGTTGCACAGAGAGAGCGATGAGATGAGATTATGAACATGTAGTTACAAAACATTTTCCACAAGAGTCACGCCTGAGAGAGACACAAGAGACCCCAAAGTCCAAAAGCTTGCATGTCTTCCATTATTCACGTCAAGAATATAGCAAGAATCGGATGAACTCGTTAGAAAACGAGAACCAGACAATTGTACAGGAAGAGGAATGACATGTTTCCGTGTTGCCATTACATCTTCCATTTTGGGCGGTACAATAGCAATTGGAGGAAGCTAAGTAGGACTCTCATCACGCCTTGCATCCTAATGGTTCGGCTGAAGTGGACAGCATAAAATAGGTCAACAAAAGATGGTGCCAGCAGCAGAGTTCAAAAGTCCACCTCTGTAACAGGGAAAACGCACTCGACCTAAGCTAGGAGATAAATAATGACTGACCCTTTAAATCAAAAGTGAGTGGAAGAAAGCCCGAGCAAATTGAGTACATATCCTATACCAATTTTATATGGGCATAAATCATTGTAGTTCTGAGATTAAGTTAACGTGGCTAACCATTTTCAGTATTAACTATGAAATCACAAAATAAAGAAAGAGTAGTTAAAAATCTTTTCTAGAATTGGACCAAGATAATGTATGTATGCGTGTATTCAGGAATGATCCAATGTAGGACAATCAGCCGGATTTGATAAGAAGCTAAACTTTTTAAAGAGATTATTTTAGTTATCATGCTTTTCAGAGTAAGACCTGCTTTTCCAATTTTCTAATGAATGCAGTTAGTATAGAAATATTCAAGTGTTTATTTGAATAAGGTGTGTTGTCAAGGTTTAGACTTGACACTTCTTCTTTCACATGTTTGTGCAATTTTCAATTATGCAATGAGAGCTGCAAGTGAAGTCACAGAGGACTTGGGATGTAGATATGCAGAATGATACTGATGATCGGGATGTCGATTTGATTCAATGGAACCCGATGTTGTCTAATAACAAAATATGCGGTTAGTTTCTTATAAATGTAAAATCACATCAATTTCTAAAATTTGGCTTTTGGTTTAATGCAGTTACTGCTTTTAGTTTTGTATAAAAATATATCATATGGTACCACCATATTACCTAGTACCCAAAGATAAAGGATCTAAAATAGACTATTTGGAATTTCATTTGCAAATTTAACGTGCACATGATGTTCAAGTAAGCACCGCGATTATCTCCTCTAATTTTCAGCCATTGCTGAATTATTAGTTATAGAATAAATTTTATATACACTGATAGTATATATGTTATTACCACTGTCCAAACAAGGGTCTAATTGATTTATCATGACAAGCAAGGAAGGGCAATATATATATATATTCTTGTTTTTTTTTGGAATATAACAAACGTAGTGCAAGCTCGTAGGCAAAGATAATAATATGATGGTAATTCTCCTCAACGAATCAGTCCTATTGGCATTCCAATTTTTCATTTCTTTTTGAGGGAGAGAGAGCTAAACCTCGTATCGATGCTTAAAGGAGAAAAGAGCAGTCATGATTAATCGTGCTTTGAGGAATGGAAGTGCAACCTTTTCCCCAAACGTTATCATGATAGATGGTGTGAAGTATTATAATACAACATGACTTGGGCGCAATAAACCAAAGCAGGTCAGTACGGCACACCGTAAATTATGAGCACCTCCCCCCTTATAAAAGAAGACAAAAGGGAAAACGAGGGCTGGGTGGGTCAGCAGATAGATCGTGGAGAAGGTGGCTTAAGAGGGTTCTCCACTTGCAATATTGAATGATGATAGCTTTGAATTCTCAAATTGGATGTAATTATGGAAGTGGAAAATCTTCAGCTTCCCCATTGCCAGATTAAAATAACAAGAAGGTTCTCTTGGTCGCACCAATTCTTTAATGTGTTTTATCTACAAAAATGTATATGTATACTAGGAGGACAAACCCACGCGACGCGTGGGAGTTTAGTGCCTATAATTAAAGATGGTTAATAATTATTATGTGGTATTTTGTAGTATAAGAATTGAAGTTTGACAATTATAATATATGATATTAAATAGAAAAATCATAAGTTACATATTGAGTTAAAAAATATACTAATATGCAATGAAACAAAATTATAAGATACGATCAATTACTTTGCATTTAACCTAATAAAATAAAAGACCTATTTATATCTGCTCATGCACTTTATGGATATTAAAATCTGTTGTTTAGTTTGAATTTGATCTTAATATAAGGGCAATCCACCACATTATCTTGTCATATAAGTGAGATTTGAACAATTAGCATATTTGAAGAAAATCATTGCTAGTGGAATTTCGGTTCTTGCAAGCCAAATTCTTGAATTTATATTGATTCCAAGGACATATCATCATGAAATCTCCACGTTCACCAATCCATCAATTGTGATTTATTGTATGATTTAGAACGTATAGGAAAGCATCTCCTTCTGGATAGGGATTACAATCACTAAACATCAGTTTTTGATCTAGTTGCAAAGATATACAACAACTAACATGCTAATTTAGAGGAATAACCACGTCAAATAAAGTACTAAAACATCTTAGACCACTCAATTCAAGAAAACAATTAAAAGTAATGAAGTACATACTTTAGATTTGCAGCCAAATAGTTTTAAGTAGATAGTTAAACCTATTGGCAAATCAAATGAAGTGAAAAATTTGCCTAAATGGAATCATCAATAAAATAACAAACAATTTGAAAATTATCATAACTAATAGTTAAAAGAACAAAAGTAGATGCAATCTGCATATGGGAAAATTTATAATGATAAACTTACTTTAAACCACAAATAATAATTAACAAATGTGATCTCCTCCCTATCATGCCTATCTAACATGGACAATTGAATTAAAATACTAAAAAATTACCACACATACAACCTTCAAGATTACATATTTCTTACAACAAAAAAGTAGATTTGTTAAAGAAAACATACCTATTGAGATTTCTTACAACCAAAAAGTAGATTGGCTAAAGAAAATATACTTATTGAGAAAGGTGCTGCAAAATGGGAAAGAGGAGTAGCTAATATAGCAACATCCAAATTTAATAGGTTACATGATTGTGGTGGAAGAAAGTTGTAAGTAAATGAAATGAATATGAACAGATGGGGGTAACGGCCAAGAAAGCAAACTTCTCTACTAATTGGCATTAATTGTGTCTTAATATCTATATATCATAAGTTTGCAGATAACTGATGAGAAATGCTTTAGGAAATTAAGAGACTTGGATGGTAATACAATTAAATGATTAGAAGGGCTTTTATGTAATTTCACTAAAACACAAGCTGAATTTAGTTATACCCAATGTTCAATCGGATATCTGTCACCCCTAGCTTTAAATGTCTAAAAGGACATCTACGTAATTACAACAAAACTAAATTAGCTATAATGACTTGTATTCAATACTCCAATTGCACTTCAAACTCTTACATTCCCAAAATAGCCCTACCCTTACGGTTGAAATCCAAAGAACATCTTTACCCTAAACTCATTCTTATATAGTATAAGGATATATGAAATTGTTGGATGCTATCTACATCAGCTTCTTCTTTTTTTTGGCTAGTTTCATCTTTAATTTCATCTCCTCCTTCGCCAACCCTCCCCCCTTCAAAACCCCTTACTTCAGAAGTGTAAATTAGAAATCGATAATTTTTTAAATAAATATTATAATACTTTTTATAATATAATATATATAAAATAAAAAATTTTATGAGAAATATAAAATCACCTCTGACTAAATCAAGATTAGGTAATGCCCGCACCGCACACCCCGGTCAAAACAACAAAGGTCAATTATAGAAAAAGCAGTGAATTAGAAGGTTTGAATTCATGTACATGCGATAAAATAGCTTACTTAAACGCAGCAAATATTTGAATAAATATGAAACGTTTTAATAGCAGGTTGGAGTAATAAAGATCCTCCTGGTAAACATCAATTGGACGTGGACATTATTACAAGCCTGAAACATCCAATAAATGGCTAACTTGAAAGTCAAACCGTGACATGGGTGCTATCAATTGATTACTACTGTTACGGGACAAGTTTGGTGTAAGTGAATCGCACGCACATAAGTTGTATTCTACCCCGAAAGAAACCAAAACTCGAAACTGTTTAATTCACATATACTAATGCATGAATCTGTAACTGCAATCAAGAACTTGTTTAGGATATAGCTGACTTTATGGCAAGGTTAAAAGTTAGGTGCTGGGGTGAAAGGCACCGAACCAGAGGTCAAATTGAGTTCATGTCTACCATTTTAGGTAGGTTCTTACAACAGTTTGTGCAGGAAAAAAGAAAGAAAAGTAGTAAATTTTTTTTAGAATAATGAGCCATTATCATGAAATTGGATTTGATGCAGGCAAATAGCGAATGACTCTAGAGTCTAGACCGGGAGAGTGGACATTTTATTTGCATGCCCTCGCGTTAGGTTATTCACGGCAAATGATTTACCATTGCACAGTGTCACACGATTGGAACCCCAAAATCCAATCCATGGTAGAAATTTCATCCGAGCGTGCTTGGATTGTTATTTTTCTGCTACGTTTTTCGTAAACGTATTTTACAATTACTATTTTATTTCATATATATTAAATTACTATAGTAATTTTTTTATAAAATACTTCAGAAAAATACAATCCAAACAAAACTTATATAATTTCTGAATTTATTAGCACGTATTTTGGTTTACAGTCCACATTGATATAGCAGTAGCATTATGAATGAAGTCAACAAAAGGACACGCACACAGCGGTAGTAGTAGAGAGTAGTGTTAGTCAATCCACCTAAAGCACTAGCAAGGCTATAATAAATGTAGTATATTATTTAGTAGAGTTTCAACCACCCCACCTCACTGGATTAAATATAGAACTAATCCAACTGGTACTTGATTTTTTGGCCAAAAAAAAAAAAAAGATCATATGCACGAAACGATCGCAAACAATAATAAAAGAATTGATTGAGGGAGAAGAAGGAAGTGAAGTGAAGGTGAGGAAAAATTGAATGTATGAAAAGAAAAGATCCCTTCCCCCGAATCTCAAGTTGACAAATAGGCCGAAAGCTCAGGCTAGGGGCTAATTTGAGATCTGCCACGTGGTCAGCCAGCCATCGTTTTTATCAACGCTGGTACTCTTGATCCAACGGTGATCATGGCACACTTTCCCAGGTCTATTTATTGGGGCCTTACTCTTTGACTTTTTCGATCCCTGCCGCAATGCACGACACACCCCACACCCCCTCCTCTCCGCCCCTCCTTCCTCAAACCTTCAGCCATCTTGCACGGCCACTCTCACTCGCCTGTGTTGGCATCTGTGAATTGAACGTCCATTCCATTCCATCAAGGTTGAGTTTGAGCCTTTTAAGATAGGATTCGGGTATGCGCCATTCAAGTCTTCCCCAGTTCAAAGTTACGTTTCATAATTAGATTTCTACGAGGGGAATCTTCGCAAGGTAATGGAAAAAGCGAGCGAGGACCATGAAATACGCTTAAATCTCCATTTGTCATTAAACGAGCAGCTCACGAAATATATGTCTTGTTTTGTTAGTACTTAATTAATGAAGTGATATATAAAAGTATGATTATAACCCAATGTTGAATTTGAATAAGTTACTCTTTGATAAGAAATTATAACATAAGATAATTTTTTTTATATAATCTCGGTGTATAATTTTTTTATACTAGCATATTTAAATCATGCCATATACTATAAATTTAAATTTAAAATTTAAATTATATACATATGTCATACATCAAAAACCGTTAATATTAAAGAATTACTATAATATCAATGCATAAAATGTTAACCATATATTATATAAGATCAATCTTTCTTACTTGACAATGTATATATATTTTCAGCGTTGGACGAATGACAATTATATGAAATTTAAATTTAAAATTCAACTTTTATATATGTATCATGGATCCAACGATGATAGTATATGCGCACGTTGTTAATGTAATATTAATGTAAAAAAATTGACAAAAAGAATCTAGGCTCCACGAAATGCATTTTCTATCACATGAGTACTTAAAAATCAGCTATGGACATGTAAAAAATTCAAATGATTTTCTATCATTCAGAATATTTTTTTTATTCTTTGTTTGTGGTCAGCTTGAGATCGATTTACTTGTCAACATAAAACTTTTTTTTAAAAAAAAAAACACCAAATGTTAAATGACCTGCAATTTACGCGCTGAAAACTGGGGAGTGAAGCTGCCTAGTCCTAGTGTCGTAACCATTGAAAAATCGGTAGAGTTTTTCCCTTGTTTGTCATGTTTGTTCAATCCAATGACCTTAACCCTCACAGTTACATGCCAGACGTCTCTTACAGATTTTCATACCACACCAGTCAACGCCCCACACACATCCAACAATTAAAAGCATTAATTCGAAAAGAGGAAAGGATATTGAATACTCCTACTTCCAAAAACCAATTACTTTTATTTTTTTTTTTTAAAAAGTCTCCAAAAGTTTTAGTACTCCTCTGTTTTGATTACTACGTTCAAACACCTCTCTGCTCACCTAAGGTCAACGCCTCTCTTTCGCTCATCTCCCCCCCCCCCCCCCCCCCTCTCTTCTTGTCACCCCCACTTCTTCTTCTTTGCAGCTTTCATTTTCCATTACTTCTGTACCAGCTCAATCAACTATGAAGATTTGATGAACGCCCGCAAAAACATATCTTTTTCTAATTCTATAATTTTTTAAATTCTTTTCCTTTAAAATTTGAAGAAATGGGTAATGGAATCGGAAAATTAAGCGTTTGCTTCACCTGCGCCGACGGCGGAGCTTATGAAGCTCCGAGGAAGAGAGATTTAGCTGCCGTGATATCTGACCCTTTAGATGATTTGGGTCATTCTTTCTGCTATGTTCGGCCCGATCAGACCCGGTTATCTTCTTCTAAGGTCCATTCCGAGGAGACCACTACTTCAACCACGACGTTTAAGTCAATCTCCGGTGCTTCCGTTAGTGCCAATACCTCTACTCCGCTTTCGACCGCCTTCGTCGACGTCTATACTTACAACAGCATCGATAAAGCCTCTGCCGCCGCCGCCTTCGAGAGCTCCACCTCCTTTGCTTCAATCCCTCTTCAACCCATTCCGCGAAATTCAACTGGATACTCCGGCCCGTTATCGAGCTCTGGGCTTATCCCGGGCTCTGGCCCGATTGAAAGGGGGTTCATGTCGGGCCCGATAGAGAGGGGGTTCATGTCGGGCCCTCTTGATCGGGGGCTCTTTTCAGGTCCTCTTGAGAAGGGTTTCTCTGATCAGTTCCAGAGAAGCTTCTCTCATGGGGGTTTCGCGTTTCGGCCCAGATCAAGAAAAGGCTCGCTGATTCGGGCCCTGCAGAGAGCTTTGTCAAAGACAATCAGTAGAGGTCAGAACTCAATTGTTGCTCCAATCAAGGGTGTTGTTTCATTGAAAGAAAATGAGTGGATTGTGGATTCTGAAAAACAGAATGAGTTGACCATTAGTAGTGTTAATTTGAGCAGTGAAGGTAGCTTAGATGATGATGACTCATCAGAAAGTCAGAATCTTCAGTGGGCTCAGGGGAAAGCAGGGGAGGATAGGGTTCATGTGGTTGTTTCTGAGGAGCATGGATGGGTTTTTGTGGGGATTTATGACGGATTTAATGGCCCCGATGCTCCGGATTATTTGTTATCCAATTTGTATTCAGCTGTTCATAAGGAGCTGAAGGGATTGTTATGGGATGATAAGTTTGATTCTTTAACTAAGAGTTCCTCTGCCTCGGTTGAGACCTTGAATTCAGGAATGGAGGATTTGAATCAGATTAGTAAGGAGGAGGTTTCACGGGATAGGACTAAAGATGGTTGTTCTAGAGGAGTAGAGCAGGAGAGTTATCCGTGTGGAAACGGAGAAGTGACATTTGATTCACAAATCAGTAAAAAGACTAGAAAAAGTTCGAAGGGTAAGTATAGAGGGGCTGCCAAGAGATGGGAGGAGAACCAGAGGAAGTGGAGGTGTGAATTTGATAAAGAGAGATTGGAGCTCGACAGGAGGTTAAAAGAGCAATTGAATAAGAATAGGTTGAATGGATCGGGGACAATTAATCATTCAGATGTGCTGAAAGCTCTCTCTCAAGCGCTGAAGAAAACGGAGGAGGCGTTTCTGGATCTTGCTGATAAGATGGTTATGGAGAACCCTGAGTTGGCATTGATGGGCTCTTGCGTCCTTGTGATGTTAATGAAGGGAGACGACGTTTACGTAATGAATGTAGGTGATAGTCGAGCAGTTTTAGCCCAGAAGAAAGAGCCTGATCTATGGAGCCAAGATTTGGAGAGGATCAACGAAGAAACATTGCATGATCTTGAGGTTGATGGCGATATATCAAATACAGTACCAAGCTTAAGTGCTTTTCAACTCTCCATGGATCATAGCACCTCGATAGAAGAGGTAGAGGGTTCTATCCTTCTCTTCATGCTTTCGTTATATGCTTTAGTTGATCAAGCTTTTAATGACCAATTTTATTTCCAATTAAGTTCCAATTGATGAATGCTGATCTTACTCCATGAAATTCAGGAAGTGCAAAGAATTAGAAGTGAACACCTTGATGATGCTTGTTCTGTAATGAATGATCGTGTAAAAGGTTCACTGAAGGTCACTCGAGCTTTTGGTGCTGGTTTCCTGAAGCAGGTACTGTGGAATCTGGCCTTCTGGTTCTCTGAAAGTCAAACTTCTGAAAGGGATTTTTGTAGGAAGATATGAAAAGTCTTTTTATTCCTTTTGAACTTGGGAAAAAGTAGATTCCTCAATTGGATATGGAAAAATCTATCATTTAGTTCATATCAAGAAGACTGAGAACAGAGATTATGCTTCCTATAGGCCTTTTCTAGTAGAGAATAAAACGAGTAATTCTTTTTTGTTACTGAGGCATATTCTGGAATAGGCTTATTATTTTCAAACCTATGAAAAAGCTGAAAGTGTGAACAAAAAGTTTGTGTGTTTGACAATTGCTTCAACAGCTTATCCGCCTTGTTTGAAACAACCTTTTGTATACCTTCTCTCCAATAACCAATCAAATTGCTGTCTTTGACTCGAATTGCAGCTAAACTTCCAACAGAAGATCACTTTTGAGAGCATCCCACATCTAGTCCATAAAATAATATAATGATGAATTTCCTTTACATATGAATAGCAGGACATATGGACTAATATGCAATTTATGTGAGAGCCTCGAACAAGTTGGAATTTGTTGCTGTAATTACATGCAATCTATTGAGTGAGGCATTTCATCTTGGAATTTTTTCATAAGAAAAACTTTGGGTTCACGATCATAAAATTCGTCCTGGCAGAGGGGTTGTTGGCGGGGGATGAGAGGGATGGTCTGTCTACTTTTTTCTGCTGATTACTTGAATATTCGATTTATTTTGATCTAAACTGTTGCTTTACTTGAGAAGCAAATTCCTGATTTCATGGTTTTAATATGCAATTTCTCTTTTCCTGCAGCCAAAATGGAATGATGCACTCCTAGAGATGTTTAGAATCGATTATATTGGAACTTCCCCATATATTAATTGCCTCCCATCACTCTACCACCACACATTAGGGCCAAGAGACAAATTTTTGGTTCTATCTTCTGACGGGCTGTATCAGTATTTCACAAATGAAGAGGCTGTCTCAGAAGTTGAACTTTTCATCGCTTGGTCTCCAGAAGGGGATCCTGCACAGCATCTGGTTGAGGAATTGCTATTTCGAGCTGCAAAGAAAGCTGGTAAATCTTTTTAAACAAGCGATCATTTATTCTGCCGACCAATACAAAGTAGCTTAGCATGACTGGTGTAATTTTTTTCTGTTCCATTTCAGGAATGGACTTTCATGAACTGCTTGAAATTCCACAAGGGGATAGGCGCCGCTACCATGATGATGTTTCAATCATTGTTATTTCGCTGGAGGGGAGGATATGGAGATCCTGTGTATAGCAGCTAGGACCATGACAAACAAAATAGAGACATTTGAAAAACCTTTTAAAAAAGAAAAAGAGAAAAAAAAAAAATCAGGCATCCAATTTTTGATGTTCTTTTATCCCTCAAGTCACCCGGTGACACAGAGTATCAATTAGGCTGTTGAATCAGAGAGCCTTAGTTGTGCAATGTAGTGAGTGGATTGTAAAGGTCAGGTGTACAAGTTGCTCCTTGTCGATTATAAACTGTCATATAAAATTGTATTTCTTTTCCAAATAAACGATGTCCCACGAAGAGAAGTTTTGTCTTGCCACCTTTTTGTTTTATTACTTTCACTTCATCTATGACTCCTGTCTGGGTTGGCATCGTTTTTTTCGAAACTCCTTAGCATCTTTCTACGTGAAATGAACATGTCAAGCTTTTGCTTCCTTCCCAGAAATTTCCTCAGGAAGAATTAAAAGTTGTAGAGAAGATCCCAAAGTGGCTGCAGCAGTGGAAGTTTCCCAAAGTTCCGGAAACGAGACCCCAATTTTGTGTGTGTGCGTGTGTGTGTTTCACCTTCCATTAGTTTTCTCGGGGCGAAGAAACTCAAAAGGAAAGTTCCCTTTCTGTCCTTTTTATGTTTGTATTGAAATCTGATAAACAATCGAATAATAAATAAGTTCAAGGACTTCCAGATTTGCTCAAAATTCCCTCTTATTGCTTTTAATTAATTAGGCAAAAACGTGTAGTGCTGCGTTTGGTACCGAGGAGAAATCAGAAAAGGTGGAATTGACTCAGGTCAACATCAGAGCGGTCAAAAAACTAGACGGTGCTGACTTGGGATCAGAATTACATGTCGTGCCTGATGGCCGACTCACCTAAGGCGAGCTGTTCATCTGAGTCTGCTTGGACTTGGGAGATGGGATGACCGGCAACGGCTTAGCTTGAATGCATTTTGGTGGGGATGGAAAGGGAACTGGAAACGAATTGATCACCATCATCATTCATCACTTTCATTTGTCTAACTGCTAACCAATTTTTCCTATTTGAAGCAGTAAATGCAGGCGGAGGTGGGGCGTGGGAGGGTTGGCCGGTTGGGCTTATCAGTCAGTCAGGTTCATCAGTTCCCAACAAGTAGAAAACCGGTCATTTTGTCATTAATATTTTTGTACTGCTATCGATGTTTTACGCATGCTGCCTGCTAAAAATTTGGCCTATCCCCCCTCCATTCGTTTTCCTGGATGGGAATTCCTTTTTCTCCGGGTTTCCATGAATTTCAACCGTTCTTGAGTATTGAAGACTCAACTCCAAACTATCCCCTCCTCTTATCTGTTTTCGGTTCTTGGAGTTGGGGATTTGGCAATTGTGTGTGTGTGATATCGGGCCTACTTCCACGAAATCGTAAGTTGGGTGTTAAATGCTATGGGCCAAGTCCATCCACTTACGGTTAGGCTAGTTGGTTACTGTGTTTCAGGAGTGTGTGAGAAACATTCAGTTGGGTAATCCCCCAACTCCTCTGTCAATTAAGTTGTCAAGAACACAGGCTATCAATTGCAATGGTTACTTGTCTGTACTTGAACAAAGAATTCTTTTCTAATTATTTAAAAATAAAAAGAAGAAAGAAAGAAAAACAACAAGGTCTTTTGGCGAAAAATTGAAGTAGTAGCATTTCAAACAAAAATGTGCACCTTGTGATGCAATAAGTTGGAGACATTTGTAGGAGCCTAGATCCCGAAAATTTATCTTTAGCTTGTGGGTAAAAAAAGAACTTAAGATTAAGTTGAACTTGAAAGTGAATTTTCCAAATGTGAAAAAGTGTGGTGAAAGCCTCTCTCTCTCTCTCTCTCTCTTTTCCGGTAATGATAATATTTGTATAACCAAATATATTCTATTCTGCAGGAATGGGGAGTCTAAAGCTATGTTTTCAGACTTGGATCGGGTATCGACTCGACCGAACTCAGGGGTCAGGGGTCAATGGGTTCGATCAAATTCGATCGGGGTTGAACCGGATGATGTCATAAATAAAAATTATTTAAAAATTAAAATATTGTATATAAAATACCTAAAAGTATGTTAATATTAATAAATGTATATTCATATATATTTGATGTTTCAAATATATTTAACAAGAAAATACAAAGAAATTTGGATGATCAAGTAGCAATTTATATTATTTAATGAACATTAACAAGTTTAGAATTAAAATTATGGATTTGATTGAAAAATAACATCAAATTTTAGGACAACATTTATAAAGTATGAAATATTTGAGATATGTCAATAAGTTTTAACAATTTAGGGGTCAAAATATAATATTAAAAAAGTTTGGCCTTTTTTTTAAAATACTCTGGTTGAACCGGTTTTCTCGGTCAAAACCCGGTTTTGACCGGATTTTTAGTCTTCCAGTTTTGAAAAACAACTCAGACCGGACACTTGGTCGGTTCTCGATTTGACCGGTCGGATCAGCCGGTCTGGTCCGAGTTTAAAAACATAAGCCTAAAGAAACTGTATAAGGAACTAATAAATATAAAAATCTGGTTAAATCAAAGGAGTGCTCCGGCACCTCTTTTGGATTTTTTTCACTATAGGTGACGTTCGAATCCTTGATACAATCCAAAGTAGGATTTGATCCTTTTTTGTAGCTTTGGCTCAGTGGTTTGGTAAAAGCCTCTCATTTGCTATAGAAGGTGACATTAGATGATATGATATCAGAAGTGTAAGGTTGTGTTTGGATTGCAAATTTTTAAAGAAAAATTGCGACGTTTTTTGTGGATAAATGTTCCAATTACCTTTTTACTTCACATGTATCAAATCGCTATAGTATTTTTTTCTACAAAAAGTCTAGAAAAATGCAATCCAAACTTATCTTTTGAATTTGTGGAGCACAAGAAATGATTAAATAAGTTGGTGGATTACGTGCTGCCGGAGTAGTTTGCTTCTGTACCAACTAAACTAAACTGGCCAACCTCCACTCGAGTTGGCTGAAACTCATTTAAACAACTAACTCAAACAGGAAGGATCTTTGTTGGCCAAGTAGCAAGAATACGCTCAAAATCCACATATGTTGCTAATAAACAAAAAAGTTTTATACTAAAGAAAAACTAAGCCCCAGAGGACAAAAGGTCAAAATTCACATTAAAGGACAACTCATGAAGACCTGGTGAAAAAACCCATTGACAGGCTTTCTTTTGGGGCACACTTTTCTTCTATGCGATGTTAGGCCCAATGGATCAATTTGCAATACCTCAATATTCATGTCCTGCATGAAAGGTTGGAGATTTATTGAAGCAAAAAGCTAGTTGAATTAGTCGAATTACAATTTACACGCAAGCAAAATGTAACTAACGCATTAAGATAAGGGTCTAACGACTGCCCATTCGGTTCAGATTAAGATGGAGTTCAGGGGTTTATATTTTGAGAAAGTAATCTTAATTAAAGAAAGTATGTAAATATAAAATAAAATAATAATTATTAGTATATACTCCATCCGTCCCACTTTAATAGTACTGTTTTCCTTTTTCGTCTATCCCAAATTGTAGTCCACTTTCCAATTGAAGAATGTAGTTATATTTTAATTTTTCTAAAATACCCTTATTCAATGTAAGTTGTTGTTACTATAAAACTACCTTATTTAATGAGAGTTGATTCTTTTTTTACTATCAATTCAAGTTCCCATAAAGTTGTATTCTAATTAATGTGAGGATATTTTAGAAAAATAGCTACCTAAATTGATTGTTCCAACAAAGTTAACTACTTTTTTTTAAACCGTGTGAAAAAAAAAATCAGGACTATCAAAGTGGGACGGAGGGAGTACATTCATATGATAGATTAGACAAAATTTATAAGTATATTGATCAGCCTCCATTAAGCACTTGTTAGAGTTCGTTGGCATCTGTTAATAAAATCTTAAAATAAATAGTTAATGTACTTTTGGGTTTCGTGGGCCATTTATTACTACCTCTCAAGTCGCAGTTTTGACTGCGTGTAGTCAAAGAAGCACCAATGGTGCAAGCGCTTTGAACAGAAATATAATGGTCACCTACTCTCATATATTTATAATGGAATGAAAAGTCTTTTTTTTTTGTGTTTTTGTTTGGGGGGGGGGAGAGAAAGGGTTGTCTACAAAAATACAGGATCACTTTTCTTTCTCTTTATCTTCCTGAGGTTTATTAATATTAAGAGTACCTTTCCTCTTATTCGAGAAATCATATGTTATGTGAAATCATTTGCACATAGTAATAAAGTAAGTTTATTCAAAAAAGTTCAATATTTTTAATAACCTACATATACACTAAAATGAAAGAATATCATTAACATAAACATAGACAAAAATGCTTTGAGAGGTAGGCGGTATATGTTATTTGACGACGACAATGCAGTTCACCAAACAACAAATTGTTTTTGGTAAATCTCTCTCTCGTCGACACAGTCAAGCTCTTTGTTGTTGTTGTTGTCTTTTTTTTTTTTTTTTTTTTTTTAAATTCCCCTCTGGCTCTGTAGCAGGGATGGTGAAAATTTTCTGTTTTACTTAATTGTTCGGGTTAAAAGAACTTTTATTTGTTCACATATTCCGCGCCTCTTCTTTCACCATATCTGACACCTCAAATAATATACAAAACATCCATTATGGCCTTTTACAAATTTAAAATGTATAGATGAACAAAATTTTTTGACATATTGGATTCGATGGTAAAACAGAAAAAATTGTAAGTAAGAGACCATGATTTCAAAATCACCAACCTTTGGGCTGGTAGTTACCACCAAGTCCTTAGGAGGTTAAGGGTTCAAGAGTTCAATCCTTGCTTTCTATCAATTGTTACAATATATGGTTTCTCTAAAAAATTCAAATGGATGTGTAGTGCGTTCGTTTGATCCGATAGTGATTTAGTCCCTATCGGCCGCCGTAGGTTCAGTTGGACTTTCCCCTTAAGCTAGAATAGAATAGGATTATATAGATAAAGTGACGATTGACAAAAAAAAAAAAAAAAAAGAGAGATCATGATTTCAAAACTTTTCACTTACCAAAAAAGTTATTTAAAAAAATAAAAGTTTTTAACATGCCATATTACAAGACAATTAGACGAAATACTCCTCCCTAATGAAGGCAGAGTACTGGCCATGCATGGGTCTGTTAAACAATTTTAAACTTTAAAAAAAGTACTACTACGAATACGTACGGTAGGATGAGCAAAAGGGCAACGATCAAAGGACAAAGAGCAGCTGGTATTTTGGTAAGCAGCAACAAGACTAAACATAGAACTCTTATTGGGAACAAGTAAAACTCCACTTGGAGCAATCAAATTCAATCATTCAAATTTTAAACAGGAAAGCCGGCGCCTCACTGCCGATCCGAGATGCTGACCTCAAACGTTTTTTTGAATATGAACAGTCTCCCACACTCTACATTCAAGTTCAAAACCATTATCTATGCCTGATGATCCCAAGATTAAAACTGCATTTTCTAACTTGGAAATTCCGACGTCTCAAGTCTTGCCAAATGTGATTCAGACCAAACACATCCTTCTCACCACTCTTCCTTGAATTTGTCAACCCCTACATACGTCCCACCTCATATATCCCACCAAGTGTCCATTTTTCTACTATCATAAATTTCTTCTTGTTACCTATGCACTCTTCACTTTATTTGAAGATAGATTAGGTGTTACTTTGGGTGCGTCATGAATTAGTTGAACACTATTGTTAATCCAATATATTATCTATCAAGAGGCTAATCCAAGCAAGAATATGTCTTCCATTCTAGGCAGCAACAGTGGGAATATGGGGTCACCCTTTTTTCATGAATTCAAGAAACAGGCGTCTTTTTTCCTCAAGGAGAAGATCAAGGCTGCCAGATTGGCCCTGACTGATGTTACACCAGCTCAACTGTAAGCTTCCTACTTTTTGATGCACTTTGTTGTACGATCTGGGTCTGACATGTAACTATTGAGAGGCATATTTGCCTTTTCAACTTTCAAGTACTTTGAGATTTTTTTTAATTCTTTTCCTCTTTAAAAGATTGGTAGAGGAAGCTACAAATGGAAATCCAGGAGCTCCAGACACTCGTACTCTTAAATTGATATCAAGGGCTGCTTTTGAAGTAGACGATTATTGGAGAATTGTGGAGATCCTGCATAAGAGGTTTCTTGGATTATTTAGCCTGTGATTCATAAAATAGTACTAGTATTTTATATCAACTATTGATGGCTTGATGTGTGCCTTACACTTGCTGTGATTCTGTTTGTTCCATATTTCTGTGGTTCAGATTAGTGAGTTTTGATAGAAGAAATTGGAGGGCTTCATACCAAGCTTTAATTGTGCTAGAACACTTGTTAACTCATGGGCCTGAGAGGGTATCGGAGGAGTTTCAGAACGACAGAGATGTTGTTGAAGAAACTGGGAGCTTTCTGTATGTTGATGAGAAAGGGTACTAAGTTCATTTTTTTTCAAGTTTTTTTCCAAAAAATTTTGTTTCTCTATCTTAATTTAAGGTAGATTCTCACAAATCCTGCGCTTACGAAACAGATTCAACTGGGGCCTGAATGCTAGAAAGAAATCTGAGAGGATATTGAAGCTGCTTGATGATAGATCATTTCTGAAAGAAGAGAGAAACAGGCTTGGACGGTAACTAGAGGAATTGAAGGGTTTGGCAGCTTCTGCAATAGGAGTTCTTCGGACCAAGAAGTTCCGCAGGAATCATCTCTGAAATCATTTGAGAAATGCAATTCTCAGTTTAATGAACATGGAAATAAGGAAAATAGCATTTCGTTGTTTGATGATCAGTATTTTACCAATGGAAAGCTGGAAAATTCAACGCAGGCCAACAGCGATAATTCAAACTTGGCATTGAATACAAAACTAGAGAATTCAACCGCCTGGAAAAATTCTGATAATCAAAGGATGCTTGAGAAGGATAGTGCACGAACAAGTTTCAAAGAAAATACGACCCCAAAACAGAAAGTATACGCAGAGGACTTGGACGATTGGGATACAGCAGAAGAGTCAAATGCTCTTTTGAGTAATCAAGAAGCTGATTCCAGGATGAACATCTCCATGGAAGATGATCATCCCTTTAACCTCAACCAGCTCCGACATGCTGTCTCCCTGCTTCCTTCAAGAGATCAAGTCCTGCGGGCATTTTGAAGATTGAAGTAAAGTGGATGCAAGTAGCTTCTGTTAAACCATCCCTCTTGGTTTCTAAGGTTATGTTTCTCTATCATGTATATTTTTATGGATGGGAACAAGCCAATGCTTGTTCTTAAAGGATCTGATTTCTTCTTCCAGCCTGCTCTATAGCAGTCAGTCATTGTGAGATTGTTTATTATCTATGTTGGTCGTGCTTGGTTAGGCAGACACGAACTATGCCACCAACTAGTTCACCTTTCTGATGTGAATCCCGGCACACTAATTGCTTGTTTTGTTTATTTGCCTCGTATTCCTTCTGATATTTGTCTTTTTTTTTTCCATCTTTTTGAGCAAGTTGAGAGAAAATCAGAGGATATCTAGCTTAACATCGCAGATATGTACGTGTTCCTAGCGAGACTGATATTTTCAGTTGACTGTATTCAGCTGTTTTATACAAGAAATGTGTAACAATGAGAGGTTGCTCCCTATCTAGTTGTCCCTGATTGGCCTAACCTGAACAGAACGTATTCTGTCACACTCCGAACTATGAAAGGGAAACAAAAAGGGAAACTGCTGCTAATTACATGATTTATGTACTCTACTCAAACATCAAGCTAGATCTAGATATACGCTTCTATACATGTGCAAGAATACAAATGTCACATAAATTTCAGAACCTTAAGATTTGCAGAGCCACTCCTGAATGGCAAGCCGCAGTGCATGATTAGGAGTAAGAGTCAAGTGACTTAATTTCAAATTGGTCATGGGAGATGTCTCACGGCCATTTTCCAACCAGCCACGCAAGGCCTCTCCTTCATAGGTGAATCCATCTGCTGCCACCTGGGGGTCATGCATTATCTCCTGAAAGTTACCCGGTAAAACGTTACCTTACATGCGCTAGTAGAAACTGATGTATTAGTCATCATAAAATAAATGACACCGGTTCATCATCACACCTGTAGAGGTTACAGAAATCATACTCTTCCAAGAAAAGAAGACTGTCATTTTTATTGTTTTAGTCAAGAGAGGTCTAGCACATAACTAAATTTCAAGCAGAATGGCATCTAGTTTCAACTTGCGATTGCTAATGGTCGAGAATGAAGAGTAAGCTTATGTTTCAGGAAAATGATAATAGAAAACCGGACAGCTCAAGCTATTGCCATCTAGCCATTGAAGATTTTGACATTACTGACCTGAAGAATGGGGCACAAGAAGAAAGAGGGCACCAGTCTCTCCTCCAAGACATGTAAACGCTCCAGTTCCCTAACCAGAGTTGGCGTTATGGAAGGCCTATCCCTTCCATTCAATTCACAGCATTGCAACCCCAACTCCACCAATCTCCTTGCAACAAATGTAGACCACTCCCCTGCAGATGAATCCAAGATTGCTGTTATTTTTCCACAGCAGACCATTTTTCGTACTTCGCAGGCCAGTCCAGCTGGAGGTTTCCCAGTGAGTAACTGAAGTATGATCAGCCCGAATGAGAAAACATCAGATTTATGTGTCAGGATTCCAGTCCTATGAAATTCTGGATCTGTGTAGGGAAAAGCACCTCTTGTCTCAGTGTAGCGACGGAAACTTGGGCAGCGAAGGGTTTGTTCTGGTACTAATCTGAAAATTCCAAAGTCACCAACTTTGCAGCAGTTCTCAGAGTCTAGTAGGACATTATTAGGTTTCAAATCGCCATGAGTTATTCCTTCAGGACCAGAAGAGTGCAAAAACAGAAGGCCACTAGCAATTTCAGAAATAATCCGTACTCGGGTCTTCCAGTCTAAGGGACAAACATTACTTCCATGGAAGAGGCGATCTTGGAGGCTGCCACCAGGTAAGTACTCAAAAACAAGGGACCAGGCTTCAGGACATACGCCAATTAATGTCACCAGATGAGGATGGTGCACTCTTCCAAGAATTTGAGCCTGCAACAAGAAAAGCTTATGTCAGTCATCACTACAATCACAAAACTCAAACAAAACCTGAGCATCAATAGAGACAAATCAAGCATTTGAGAATTTGAGTTATGCAAGAAAATTGGACTAAAAAGTTGTTACAAGTTGAAAACAAGTTTTACAAACAACTAAAAAAGCACATGCCCATATAGAGTAATCAACCTCTTGACAAAATTCAGGTTGCTTTTGTATAGAATGCGGATGCAGCATCTTTATGGCGACTGTTCTGTTCAACATCTCCCCTTTGAACACTGCACCATTTCCTCCCTGTCCAATCTTAAAACTCTCTGAAAAATTGCATGTTGCGGCCTGCAAATCCAACAGTGAAAATTCTGCCAATTCCAATGATTCTCCACTAAATTGTACAAGACCATTGATATTTTCACCATTGACTTGTGAGCCACTTTTCCAGTGATCAAGCCACTGCACAGCTTCAATTTTCTGCTGCTGAATTTTCTGCCTTTCCCGCCGTAAACTTGCCAGTGAAGATTGAATAAGCTTCAGTTCCCCAGCAACGTCTTCACACCGGCAGTTTGCTTCCTGTGCACGACTATCTAGAACGGCTATATTTCTCATGGCCTTTTGGAACTCACGAGTTAAAACCTCTCTTTCTTCTAAGAGCTTCTCTTGCTCCTGTATTGTAGTTCTAAGCTCTTCTTCAGCTTCTTTCCTAATTTTGACTTCCCGTTCATAAGCAGATTCAAAAGCTTTGGCCTATATAACAGCAAATTAGCCATGAATCTCACACATGGACATAAAATACATAAACAATCAGTTTCAGTTAAAAGTGTGAACAAACTATTTCAGACTATGTGCATCAAACAAGTGAATTGATATTCATTAAATGAAAGGATAGAGTTTGCACTTGCAACAATTCATAGAGACCCCATAGCAACATGGCTGTATTTATAGAGTAATGCAAATCCCGGATGGAGGATGGAAAAGTGAATACTGCAAGTCCTAACCAAGTAGGAAAAGAATTTTGCAAGATATTGTCATCTATAGTATCTAGAACTTGTAGCAAGAAGAAAAATGCTAAAGCTGTATCAACACAAATTGTACAGCAGACCGGTTAAAGCCGTACTTAGCTAAGTTGTTGATGACCTGAAGTAGAACACATTAATAAGAATAGACAGGAAAATGCCTTCATGACTGAATCATTAAAATTCCATTTTGTTAACATCAGTTTTAAGTGCATTGTGAAGCATGAAAAAATGTTCACGCACTTAACTGGCCACTCTGATGGTGCATACTCAAGCTCAAAACAGAAATAGCTTACATTGCTGATGGCTTCTACAGCTTCAGCTTCCAATTTTTGACACATCAAGAGCTCTGAATCTGCATCATCCCTTGATTCTTCAGCTTCTTTCTTAGGTCCTTTAAGCCAACCATATAAGCCCTCTTTCTCGACTTTTGAATTAGAATCTGAAGACACTCTTGATACAGCAGATGAAGCATATCCTGAGCTAGAGCTCGAACTTGCAGGACTGAAGAATTGAAAAGTGCTTGGATAGCATCTAGTTGGCAGAGTAAGAGAAGATGGTTCCACCTTAGCTCCTTCCTTCTGAAAACAATTTCTCGTTCCTGAACAAGCTGGATATTGAGCAGATCTAGATCGAATACATTCTGGGTGATAAATATCATTGCTCTTAGAAGAGGGTGCAGATTGAGATCTTAAGTTCGATGCTGCTGCAAGTTCTTGTTGACTGATTAATGCAAAAGAACTTGAGCTTTGAGAATCTTGTCTCGTCCAGACCAATTTCCCTTTGTTGACGAACCATATCTTGCAGAAGGGAGGAGCCATTTTGGCTGCATAACTTGCTTTACTGGAGCATTTCTTCAACTTCGAACAACTGAAGGATACAACTTTTAGAATTCTATATAGAAGAATTATACAAATGATGCCAATGATATTATCAATTGTGCAAATAACATATTCTAAACCTTAACAAATTCTCAATAAAATATTGAAGCAAAAACCTAGCTTCTTCCTGCTTATGGTCATAAACATGCATGCACGGCAGCTGAAAGTATTGTCTCTACATCAACAAGTGTAAGTTTAAAAGGGGAGGGGGGATGTTGAGGGAACAAGTGACGTACTCTGGAATAGCTCCAATGACTAGCTTCTTAATGTCATGTCTGCTTACAAGATTCACAATCTCCAATTGAACTTGGTCAGCTTCACTGGTAACAATGCTTGCCTTAACCTGAAAAAGCAATTTCTAGCAAGTATAACCAAGTAGGCCAAGCCAGGTCTGTGAGACTGAAGAAGATGAGGTAAACAATATGCTCTACAGAGATGCCAGAAGTAACATGTAATTGCCTTATGTCAGTTATCTACGCATGGAGTTTACTGTTTGAAACATGGTCTAATAGCAGACATCTAATAATCAGAGTAAGCCGCCAATATTAATGAATTTTAAGGTGATATTCTTAAAGAAACATCCACTTATTTTGGAAAAGGAAAAGAAGTTTGAAGTTGCAACCAAAATCATATGCTCACCACAAAACCTACAATTTCCTCCAAACAATGTCAGCATTAGAATTTTTCGGTTTCCTCTTGTTGATTTTAGTTTAACAAAAAAAGGCACAAACTGGTTTACAAATAAAGAATTTGAAAGAGATTATAGCGATTTGCATGAACAGTAAACATGCCAAAGAATGCTTAACAAGATTGATCCAATAACATCAAATGGTTAATATCCACAGGAATTCTACAAATCAGGTAATTAAAAAGAAAGAAAACCTTGGAAGTGCTGCAAATTTTTAAGTAATTCTGCAGAAGTTTTCCCGTCGCTTCCCACTCCTCATTCCTAAATGCAGTCACCACTTCAGGATTTGCTTGACTTGCTGGTAGTTTCCCCACTGCATTAAACAATAACAAATATAGCAATTAAGCTCCAATTGATTCGCGCACTAACTTTGTGACTAAGTAATCCAAGCGAACAACCCGGAGTCTAAGAAAAATCTTTCATCCTTTCCCATAACACTGCTAGTTTATCCAACTTCAGCTTTTCCAACTTTTTACTTTCAATTTAACTCTTCCTGCCATAACTATAGAGCAAAAACAGAAAAATTAAAGGAAAAAAAAAACATTTAAGCCACTACAAAGCCTGATAGTGCAGCAGACTAATATCGATGATTGTTATGAAAAAGATTCAACAAGCAAAACATTGACAGCATTTGAGCCCAAAAGCACACAATACACGTAAAAAGAAATCATAGATGTCCACATAAAATGTGTACATTTTTACTAAAATACACATGAAAGAAGTATATCCAAGCATCGATTATGCCCAAGTGGATTAGATTCTATATTTCTTCGTCCTAGAATAATGATTTGATTATCAACGTTGCTTCCCCTATCCTCCTGTAAATTATAGAGAAAGAGAGAGACTCACGCAGAGTGGGAATCAAAGGAGAAGGTTTGTGAACATGAAGAATGCAAATTTCCGAACCAACGAACGTCCTAAAACACCACTGAAGCAAAGCAACAGCTTTAGCCACTGATTTTCCAACGGCCACGTACACTTTTTCGCCACCTTCTTCCACAATTTCTGATGACTGAGTAGTGGCCATACTTTCGCTCCTCCGTGCAAACCCAGCTCGGAATGTGGCCGGCGGGGAGAACCCCGAGAAGAGATCTTCAGTCCTGGCCGGTGGGTGCGTTGGGCTGAGCACCTTCATTGGTTATAAAACTCACCGGAAAATAAAGAAAATGTTGAGATTCCGGTGAGCTGGTTTTTTGAAAAAAAAATAATTTTTTGGGTGAATTATCTGAGTTTTCCTTTGACTTGCAGTTGGCAATAGAAGAAGTTTTTGAGTGACATTTCGTGGAATGTTTTGAATTATTATTTTAAATAAATTGTAGTATCCTCCTTGTACTTTTAAATAAATATCTCCCCTAATTTGTCTACTAGTTCATCTATTTAAGCAATAATAATAATAGTAAGCCGCTTAGGCTGTCGGAGAGTTTATTTGCCAATTGCCATATTAGCTGCTTTGACGAAAAGTCCAACATTATTTAAGTTTTCAGACGTTAAATTACCTTATTTTTAAGTTGATAAATTTCAATTAAGTGATGTTGCTGCCTTTTATCGGATTGAGACAAAGCAAAAGAAAAGTATTTTAGAACTTCATCATTTGGAATAGATTAAGAAAATTTATCTATTTCTTTATTTTGCAAATGATGTGGTTTACAAAAGAAAATTCTGAATTAAAGTAGACAAGGATATTCTCTAGAGTTTTAGGCTACTAAAGACCAACCTACTTATTATTTTTCTTTGACAAGCATATTCTCTAGATTTTTGGAATATGAGAGGCCTGCTTTCACAGGATTGAGGTAGACAGCCCGCGTCTTTCTCCTTTCTTTCTTATCCATTTATGAAGTAAATTTGCTCATGGAATTTCAATTAAGTTTCTTTTCTAGGAGACAAAATAGAAAGATTGTACAGCAAATTGAGATTGCATGCTTCTTGCTACCAACCTTTTTTTTTTTTCACAGACGATAACTGTTGTATAACCTAATCTATTCTACGCTAAGGGGAGGGGGCAGAGCTAAAGAAGTCCAGGAATAACCTAAAGAGGACCGAACTACCACAGAAGCAAATAGGTGCATTACATACCCGCCTGAATTTTTTTAAATAAAGCCACTTTAAATGTGATAACTGATAGAAAGCAAGGTTTGTACCCTTGTCTCCCACCCGTATCACACTTTAATGCTTTGGTGGCAGCCACCAACTGAGGCCGGTGGTTTCTTATCACCAATCAATTGGGCCAACCTATTATTCTACTCCAACGAATTAGACCAATTATATGACTGCTAGTATTCCTTTTTGGGTCCACAAAAGGGTCACTAGATGCGACATTGTTGACCTATACTATAAACGTGTATCTGTAAGGGATGTTGTGTTATTTGAGGATCCGAGTTCATATTGATAAATTGAGGTTTTTTCATTTAATAACAAATTTTAAAGACGCTAACAAGTAAAACCTACTCCATTAAACTATTGTCTATAGAAGACTTTCCTACTGAGAAATATGCCAGAGAAGGAGAAAGTGAGATATGCTGATGCTGTCCTAAGATAATTTGTTTAAGGCGATGATGTCATGGAGAGTGGTTGAGATATTAGGTACACACTTTGAATCATTAACTAAGATAATCAGCAAATTCACAATAAAGAATTAACTAAACGAGGAACCTGTTTGAATTGCTATTTTTAGAAATTTTATAGTAAAAGAAATGCACTGTAGTGATTTAATGCATGTAAAATAAAAAGATTTGAAAAATATGTTTACGAGAAACGTAAAAACTTTTTCTGTGGAAAATAGCCATTCAAATTTACTCTAACTATATACTATTAGTCTTCATCACACTATTTGTAGATTGTTAATAGTAATATTGTTCTGTGTACCTTGAGCGTATAGATTCCACGTCACTTGTAATGAGTACTTCTAAGCATATCAGATAGCTTAAAGGCTAAAATTCCTAAAAGCTACTCACTTAACCTGTGTAATTACTACCATTTTATATTAGTACCATCAAATATGTTTTTTTTTAATAATGTAAGTGAGAGAATTTGAATTCGGAATCTCTCATTTATACTCGCTTCCTCCCTACTTTCGAATCAGTCAACTCATCCCTGCCCTCACTCTCAAATGTATAACTACATGGAAAATTTTATACATGATTGCATGGAATACTTTAGTATGTTACGGTTATAGTGGAGAAGACAAATCCCAAAGACAACTTTATCATTAAATTCAATTGTTTTTAGCGGATGTTTTACTAACCAATTAGAAAAAAAAAAAGAAAACACCTTCTTACATGTTTTGAATTTAAGCATGTAAATATCACTACATTGCCAATAACAATTCCTTAAATAATACTGACACGTAGGAAAACAATTTCATTAATACAACATAAATTGTAGTTTAGTAATTGATTGTGAATCTTATCGATATGGTTGTCGTTTCCTTGCTTTTAAGATGTTCAAAAGTCGACCTATGAAAATAGGGCGTGAATTTGATTTTCCAGGAATTGGCTAGTTTTCTCTGGTAGAAATCGACTTTTGAAAATTCCATGGCTTCTCATACTATTATTTGAAAACCCACAAAGGTTTTTGCCTAGCAAATATACATGCACGCGAATATCGTGAAGAGTTAGGCAGCAGCCTATTTGGACCTCTTTTAGTTTTACGTTGAAATCACGAAAGCCTATCCTCAATAATTTAAGAAGAAAGCAAAACCGACAAAAAGCTTTTTCGTGCTTCCGTAATTCCTGTGCGTCCTTTGTTTTGATAATTTTTTTAAATTTTTTTTATTAGATCTGAGTTATTTCAGATTTTGATTATCAGATCTGAAATTCTCTTGGATCTATTCGTCAGCTCTCACCATAATATCTGGACTTGAAACAGTTAATGAAACGATTGAAATCATGCACAGATATCTGTAGAGTTACAATTATTTTATCTTATTTTCTGAATTTGCAATTTTATAATGTAATTTTTATTGTTCTTCAGATCTGGAGTATCCTTTCTTCAAATTTGTTCTTTGATATCCGTGTATGTTTGATAATGTAATTTCTGCCATTAGTACAAATTTTAATAAAATTATGATATTTTATAAATGAAAAAAAAGATTAGAGTTATACAAATACTACTTTGGAAAATGGTGCTTGATTTAGGCTGCAAACATTATTGTTCAACACAATAATGTACGGATATATCTGATTTATATATTGAAAGAACATAAAGGAAAAAAAATTTGTCAAATTGCGTTGAAGAGAGAGAGAGAGAGAGAGAGAGAGAGAGGGAGAGAGGGGATAAAACCAGTTTGATCTTGACTCTTCAGTCCAGTCTAGGGGTGTAATCAAGCCAAGCTGCCCGAGCAGCTTGGTCAAAAGCTTGACTCGAACTCGGGTTGACCGAGTTCGAGTCGAGCTCGAGCGGCTCGATAAGCCTAAACGAGTCGAGTTCGAGCATCCAAAAGCGATGCTCGAAAGCTCGTCGAGCTTTTTAATTTTAATTATTTAATATATTATTATTATAAAATTACTCTTATACCCAAAAAAGTTGTTGAATTTACGAAATGTTTAAAATCGTATAAAAATTTTAAAAGAGTAATAATGTCTTTTCGCACAAAAATTATCAAGAAAATGAAATTTGGTAACTCGAGCTCGACCGAGCTCGATTGACTCGAGCCCATGCAAGTCGAGCTCGAGTATTGTGAGCAAGTTTCGACCTCGAGCTCGAGCACCTTTTTTTTATGTCGAGTCGAGCTCGAGTATGGCGATACTCGAGCTCGACTCGACTCGATAACAGCTCTAGTCCAGTCTACTTCGTCGCAGAGAGTATCCTATTCTAACGTGCTCTAGTCTCGATGAGGGCACAAGCACGTTAGACACTCTTCGCGGGAAGACTAGATTAATTGTTCAATCAATTTTATTTGCTTTAGTTCTGGGCCACTCGTGAATAAATGATTTTAGCTCAATACTCGGATATCAAGAAACCACAAATTTCCCGGTCAGGTTTAGTTATTAAAGGATTTTGAGTAACTCAGAGAATTGTTGGCCTTCAAGGACATCTTATATACAGTGCGTGCTAATCTCTGCAAGTTAAAAGGCATCAAAATTTGTGGCCATTGAATTGCATTTGTTGCTCTCGCCATGTGGCTTATCACCCATTAGTCCGACTACAATAAGGTGTCGAAAGAAATGCGGATCACTTACAGGCCAGTGAATTCATAATTAACAGAAAAGATATAAGCGGTTTATATTAGCATCAAGGAAAATGTGTACACAAACCACGCTAAAAAGCAACATTACAAGATCTTTATTTTCTGCACTTTTCTACACTAGTTTCTTAATTATTGCTCTTGAAACAAAATGACAGTGGAATTGACAAGGGCTTGCAGGCAGCAAGTTCATGTTCAAAACAACGAATGTCAGAAATCTTGCAATTTTCAATTCCAACTTATTAGAAGCATTTCCTGTGCACGATGGAAGGACCAGCTTCGTCATACTCGGATTTTGCTATCCACATCTGTATTCCAAAACAGAAACAGTTCACAAGTGTTATATATACCCAATCTTCATTTAAAGCACGCATACATGCATGCACTTAATGGACAAAAAATTAGAAAATCATTTGACTCAACAAGGTATTGCGAATCCAGTTTGGAAGCAGCATATAAATAACAATTGTTTTCCTTTGAAACTAAACAAAATGATGATTTGCAAAATAAATTGAAAAATCAGTTCCAAGAGAAGTGTATGAAAGTTGGTACAAGCGGTTAATTATTAAGCTCGCGCAACATGTTCAGTACTCTACGCCGAATATGCTACCACATGAGTTTACTAATGAAACTGACAGGGTTTCATGTCTATTTTACTTTCATATATCTAATAGCACATTCAGAATCAATAACCCCTGCAGTTCATAATACACAATGGATGCACTGGGCAGTAGAAGTTAACTGTATTGTTTCTTTTCTTGTTTAACTCAAATGCAGGTAGGAAAAACTTTTACTGAATGCTATAGCTAACATTTATGCCTCTCAACAGTCGAATAGAGAACAACTTACCTGCTGGAAGGTGCTTAGAGATGCCAAAATGGAGCCTCCGATCCACACACTATACTTCCTCTCAGGTGGAGCCACCACTTTAATTTTCATGCTACTTGGGGCCAGAGCAGTGATTTCCTTGCTCATTCTGTCAGCAATACCCGGGAACATTGTTGTACCACCACTGAGTACAATGTTCCCATAGAGATCCTTCCTAATATCGACATCACATTTCATGATTGAATTATATGTGGTTTCATGGATGCCTGCAGCTTCCATTCCAATCAATGAAGGCTGGAAAAGGACTTCTGGGCATCGGAAACGCTCATTCCCAATGGTGATCACCTGTCCATCTGGCAACTCATAGTTTTTCTCAATAGAAGAGCTGGTCTTTGCAGCTTCTAACTCCTGCTCAAAATCAAGAGCAATGTATGACAGTTTCTCCTTCACATCCCTAACAATTTCACGCTCAGCTGAGGTAGTGAAGGAGTAGCCACGCTCTGTCAAGATTTTGACAAGATACTCAGTGAGGTCACGACCAGCTAAGTCAAGACGTAAAATGGCATGAGGGAGAGCATATCCTTCATAGATAGGAACAGTGTGACTGACACCATCTCCAGAATCCAAGACAATTCCTGCAGCAAACAGATAGCACTATGTTCATATCAGCATTTACTTGAAAACCACCCCAAGGCATTTTCAAATGACACATGTGAAACAAAGTGGACGTTTAAATCAATATACTACAAATCCAAAGGATGAATATCTTCTGAAATTAAGAATTTAGAAAGATGTTAAAATGCTACTCCTAAAATTTCTAAATTGAGAATAATCAACAAAAATGCAAGACCTAATAAATTTTAGCAAGAAGTAATTCACAACTCTAAATTATGGTTCTATCTCTCACTTCTAGACAATTTTCTTATTCATATAATTGGACATAAAACTAATGCATAGATGGCGGCAACTGACTCCAGATGATAAAAACTGAAACTCAAACCATGTCAATGCTAATTTATTTGGCTTATTGGTGATTATTTAAGAGAAAACAGAATCACAGGAGGAAAAAGGCAAAATGAATAATGATAAACTCCAGATGTCCTCTAACATACACTGCCATCGGCTACATATATTCCATCGATTGCCACCCTAATAATGCAATATTTGACACATGTACTTACCAGTTGTACGACCACTGGCGTAGAGAGACAGCACAGCTTGAATGGCAACATACATGGCAGGAGCATTAAATGTCTCAAACATGATTTGGGTCATCTTCTCACGGTTAGCTTTTGGGTTGAGAGGTGCTTCAGTGAGTAGAACTGGGTGCTCCTCTGGGGCAACACGAAGCTCATTATAGAAAGTGTGATGCCAAATCTTCTCCATGTCATCCCAATTGCTCACAATACCATGCTCAATCGGGTATTTCAGTGATAAGATACCACGCTTTGATTGAGCTTCATCCCCAACATATGCATCCTTCTGGCCCATGCCAACCATAACACCTGTGTGACGTGGGCGGCCAACAATACTAGGGAAAACAGCCCTGGGAGCATCATCTCCAGCAAACCCTGCCTGAAAAAAGGCATCGCACAGGAAGAAAGATCAAGGAGAGGCTCGCTTACAGCAATGAATAATACTCAGGATCAACTTAGAAATAAATCACTGTTTGAACTTCAAACAGTAATGTCGTGATTGGTACCTTAACCATTCCTGTTCCATTGTCACAGACGAGTGGTTGAATATCCTCTGGTTCTGCCATCTTTTTATTCACAGCTGGAAAAGACAGGCTCAAGTTAGAAAACACTCCCAGGAAAATTACAAAAGGAGAAAACCTCAACCTAGAGTGTAAGGCTACCAGCAAGACCTAAACTCTCCATTACAAAACAAAGCAAGCCCCTCTCCTGCTCTGAGGCTTGCCCTTTTACGATATGTAAAGTTTCAGGTACCAAATGCGCAAATCATGGTAAATTATTAGAATTTCATTCCTCAAATTATGATCTTTCTATTACCAGTAATCTATTTATAAGAATAATGATATTTCTTGCCTGCATATCCCCGTCCTGCTTCATGACTGAAAAAGGGCTGATCACACATTGTCACAAGTAAGTTCAGCATATTTTTTAGTTATACAAATACGTCATATGTACCCTTCCCAGACCGTATTCCACTCTCATTGCTACCATTGGCAGTAATTGTTTCCCTCCCCTCTGACGCAAAAGAAAAAACTGTTCAGACCCTCTATACAATAGAATACCAACCATCAAAACCGAAACCGAAACTGAAACCAAAATAAATAATACGCGTAAAATCGGATACACATTGCATCACTATGCCTGGCAACCAAAAAATGTTCGCTAGATTGTCTCTGAGAGTATGAGTTCATAAAAAAGGCAAAGGGAAAAGGAGAGGGGGGCTACCTTAGAAGGAAAAAATTCCTTTTTCTGGTTGGTTTTGCTGGCCGGGAGGGCCTCAGAAATGGGAATTTCCAATCGAAATACTGTCTGTAAAACAGATAGGGAGAGATATAAGAGGAGAAAAATAGAAGGGAAATAAAACTGAAACCAACCTCCGAATCGAGATGAAATTGGGTTATAAATGCGTGCAGGCCTGCTACTGAGCATCCGCATTTGTTGCTGTCGACAGCCTCGCCCATCCGCTCAGTCTTTTCTTTCTTTCCGCGGTTGGAAAATGTTCGGCCTCTTCGAGTCTTAACAAGTGTTGCGTTACTCTCAGCTTTCCGTGGTTGCGGCTGGTATTCTTTTGAATTTACTCCTTACTCGGGGAAGAACTAAGAAGGAAGAGCGACATCACAGCAAACATGAAACATAATCTCATATACCTCCCCTGAGATTCGTAAAATTACAGAATCCTCCTAAAACAAATGTATGTATCCGTAACAATTGGTAATGTAAGTAGAAAAAGTCTAGTGTATCCTATATACTGCCCTTATTTGATTTGTATATAAATTATTAAACAATAAAAGAAGTTGAATATCATCATTATTAAGGTAATTCTTTACAGGAAAATTTAAGGTAGACTTTTGATGCGCAATGAGTGTATACATGAGGGGTAGCGAATGAATGCCACGTAATCTAATTTTAAATTTGAAATTCAATTTTACACATGTAACATGCATCTACAACTTACTAGTACACTGGCAGTGTACAAAAATTAATTCAAAAATTTAAGCCATGTTTTGAAGGCATCCTTTTTTTGGTGTTTGAATTTTTTTTTTAAAATTAAGTAATTTGTGAAGATTCTCTTGGACATCTTTGAAAGTATCCCAAATCCTCCATATAAACATCATAATATGGATTTATTTATAGGAATGATAAAATTATAATTAAGAAAAATATGAAAATGCAAGATCACAACAATTAAACATTGAGGGTTTTATAGTGTAAACACATTCGTATTTATTATTTTCCTACATATATCTATATATATATATAGTCGGAGCTAGAAATTTACCTTGGGAGAGCGAACATAGGACAAAATCTTTAAGTGATTCTATATTTTGCAAAAGTATTATCTTAGAATTCAAGCAAATTAAGTTTGATTCGAAATTGATATAAAATAATATAGTGAAAAATCACAAATAAATTTTTTTTTTGTCAAAGCTAGATGTTAAGAAAAAAAAAGAATTAGAATAAGAAAAATTTCCTACAAAAAATAATAAGAATAATTGTTTAAATAATTAATACCTAAAGCTTGAAAATATAATAGAAGAATTTGTAAAGGACAGAAAATATAAAAAGACTTGCCTCGGAGTAACGGTTTATGGAGATTGTAATTGAAAACAAAAGTTTCTGATGTAAGAGCATTTTAAATTATGGTAAATACAATGATAGTTTGGCATTCGATTTTGATTATATCTTCTCTTGTTACCTACTCTTATTGTTATTCTCAAAACACCAGCTGCACCAACTCATAAATTGAAAACCATTCAAGCATGTCAATCTAATGGAGTATCTTATCTTTTTTTCCCCTAAAAAAAAAAAAAGATTTCAATGAATTGTGGAAATTACAACTTAATGACATTTCAAAATAACCCATAAATAGTGAAACAAAAAACTTATATCTACTAAGACTTGAACCTATGGACTTTAAGTACAAGATCAAGGGCTCGTAGCCTAATTTAATATGCCAGACATCATTTCGAGGAATTTGGCAGAAACATAACTCCAAAAATTCGAGGAAAAATTGAACGCAGCAGCTTAGGACAAGGGCCTCACACTTGATTATTTTTGATAGTTGAGATTTATTCACGTACAAATTACTAATGCAAACTTTATCCTTTTATCATTTCAGGTTTCTTTATATAAATTGACAATTGCTAATATGCTTTTTTATCCGTGGGAAAAGAGAGAACTGGAACACCTTGATGTGGAGAAATTGCCCCAGATCAAATTTGGAATTTAGACAATAGAATTGCTATAATTAGTAGAGCCTGCAGGGATCTAATCAAGGACAGTAACATACTGAATTTGTAAAACAGTTGGATTTTGATATTTGCAGCAAGTAATTAAGGCTGGTTTCTACAGGTTCCAAAGCTTTGGCCTTTGGGGAGATGATTACTGCAGGAGGTTATGGGACATGGGGAAGCAAAATGATTGAAGCTTTTAAGCATGAGAATGGGTGCAATTATATGTGTAGCATGAGAGTGTGCGTCAATTTTTGCTTCTAACCATCATTCATATTTCATATTTCATGGCCCCACCTTCTCATTATTCCTTGCATTACGCATTGTACTGCTGTTTCTCAAAAGCCCTTCATTTATAAAAACAAACATCAGCACTCCAAAATTCTAAATTAAACACAAGTGAGTAATGTGTTACAACTTTCTTCCTCTCTCGTTTGGTTTGGTTCTGATTTTTTTTTTTTTGCTGTTAAAAAAAAAATAGTGGCAGAGTATAATTAACAGCACCGTATTACATTTTTATACTCATCTATATCCATTTTTTCCTTTTGATTTTTGAGTGCTATGATCATTGTATGGGGTCAATTATTTAATAGTGGTGTCAGTGCTTTTTTTTTTTTTTCCCTTTTGTCTAAATGATATTAAATTGGAAAAGTGCGTACCACACAAAACATAAATATGAATATTTGAAGACTTTAAATGACAAGTGCCTGTTGAAAACTCGTTAGAAAAATTCTTAATGCAATAATAACTTCACATCATTTTCTTATTTGAAATAATTACTGTAGTACTTTTTCTGATGTGATGTACGTGAGATAAAAAAATAGTTTAGAATATAAAAAATAAGTTAGAAAATGTATTTATGATGCAGGAGAAATATTATTTGAAAAAATATAGTTATCCAAACACACTAATTATTATTTCCGTAAAAGTCCTGAAATGAAAACATCAAAAGTTAGATGGATCTCAGTCCTCAGGACATAACCAAAACTGCGATATTGGTGATGAACTCCGGAAAAAAAAATATTTTTTTCCTTGACCAAATTGAAAATTTGTTAACGAAGATGGTCCCCGTTACGCCACTCTCCCGGTACTGACTTTATACAACATGAGAACACGAGATAAAAAGTCCTTCAACATCTGTCCCGGAAGGAAAAGTGTATTTAGAAAGGGAGAGATTAACACGTGAATCTCTGAAAGAAGTATTCGGAAAATGGAGGAGAAAAGGAAAAGAGAAGAAGAAAAAGGTTTTCTACTTTTTGTGTATGATTATCACAGTTTTAACCGCGAGTTTGCTGTTAACACATGATCATCAGCAAAAGCAAAGGCCAAAACTTGAATCTGAGCAGTAGTTATGGACTCATAGACTCATAGGAACATCCTGAGAGGACCTTATATACACCTTGTTATTTATTGGTCTGGAGGAATTTATTTGTTTTGCTTTCATTTGTTAGATTAGAAGCAATTAATTCAAGAAGAATGAGTACTACTACAACATCACTCACTCGTGCCATATATGACAAAATTGTCAAGGAGTTTTATGTTAGTTCGAAACAACGGCTAAGATACACGTTGAATGAAATCTCATCAAGTGAGATGTTTATATGTTTACGTGTAATTTTTTCATTAATATTATATTCACGTGGAACTCTTTTACAATACTGGTTAGGAAATAAAAACAATTACTAGACATATCTATCTAGTATTTGCTTCGACATAAAATTTTCCCAAAATTATCTATTTAGCCGGGTACTATTTGCCAATTATTCGGCTGAACCACGGAATGAAGGGATTACACATTCAAAAAAAAAAAAAAAGAGTAAGCCACAGTTCTCTAATGAGTCATCATGTGGATGATGGTGAAATCCAAGCAAACGCTTTGGGTCCCGCCAAGCTTACATTCTTCACATATAATTCATCAAATCTTTATTCCCTCGAGATATGATGGAGGAAATCATGAGACTCTGCAACACTTCCCAGCGGCCCAGCAGCATACTCTCAATGGTCCACCATCCAGTGGGGGAGAAAATGAAAAAAAAAAGGTGGGGTTTAATAATGAAGACAAATGTGGGGGCATCATGTTCACAAATGGGGTGAACAGTATATATGCAGCAGCAGATGCAGATAGTTTAGTAGTAGTAATTAAAGATACTACTACTAATTAAACAAGTTAGTACCATACACATTAAAATTGTAAACAATTGTAATAAGTAATGTTTAATCTTTCTGAATCTACTAAATTTCCAACATTTTTGCAAGCTTTTTAATATTCGCCCCACCAAAGAGTGCAAATGAGTCGAGTCGAGTTTCGATCTAATCGAGTCAAAACTCAACATGATTTTACGAAACTTGAACTCAAGCTCGAGTTCGACGAACTCAAAATGAGCTCGACTCAAATTCAAATTCAAGCTCAACTCAAATTCGAGTCGAGCTCGAGCTTTAAAAATATTAAAAAATTAATTATTTTATTTTTAAAAATAAATAAAATAATAATTTTCTTAATAAATAATAAAATATTAGGAATATATATGTAATTTTACTATTAAAATAAAATAATATATATATATAATCGAATTCGAGTCGACTCGCGAACAACAAATTTAGTATTTTTTGAAATCAAATTCGAGCTCGAATTCGGCTTGATCATCTCAAGTTCGACTCAAATTTGATTCGAACTCGCGAACGGTTCAGTTCGTTTGCACCTCTAGTCTCACCCACGAAATGCAGATAAGAAAATCTTAGCCCTTTATTCTCTTCTACGATTTGCTATTGTGAATTCTTGATTTTTTTTTTAGTAAATTCTTGATAAATTAATGTCGATGCTAAACAAAGTCCAAGTCCCAATTCCCAACTTTCCCCGCCACATTTGAAGGAGGGAATCCAAAGCAGAATGAAGTACAAATGACAGTGGGGAATAATGCATGTTGGCCACTCTGCAAAACGTAAACATGATCATCTTCCTCTCTCACCCTGTAGATTAGTGGGGCCATGTGGTGGCTATGATCCAAGGCTATGCTCAGTGGATGTCCCATGCTCTACAGTCTAGATGCTTGTTTGTTGCTTTCTTTTTTTCCTTTCTTTCTTTAAACTATTAGGATAGATTATGGATCTGGTGCTGGTGGTGGGGAGATCTGAGTGAGGTTTCGGTTGTCAATGGATTGGGTGTCAACTAATCTATAATTATTATCACTCCACCTAAAGTTCTTTGAAGAACATTTCCTAACTCATGTGAATCAAAAATTTGTCCAACCTCACCCAATTCTATTTTATAATAATGCAACTGATCTGTGATTTCATGATGGGTTCATGTGATTATAGCCTAACTAGGTAGTAACAAATTCAAGGATGTACTACTATATTAAGATGATGGTGAATGAGAAGGGAAAAATATTTAGACAACCTAATATGTAAGATTTGTCATTTTTACATGCTGCACTAGTACTAGTAATTCATTATTATTTGATGATGACGGATATTCATACCTTATCTAATAATATTTACGTCAATCACCTTCATGTATATGGGGCATGCAATACCTTTTCGACTGAGAGTTAGCTAGGGTTGGTTAAATAAATGAAAGCCACTTCTTCTTGTAGTTGATATGCCAAATATTGTCCTCTTTTCCTTTTTTTTGGCCAATGTAGTCTTTATTAGATGAAAATACGGATGAACTAAGTTTGGGCAACCTAACTTACTTTAGGCTGCGTTTAGATTGAAAGATTTGAAATCTACTCAAATTCCTCTAATTGTTTAGATTACTTGGGAGGTATTTGAATTTGTAAATCACTAATTGTTCTAGTGTTTAAAATACATTTTTGACAATTGACGAATTACAAATCCAAATAACTCTTAAGTAGTCCAAAGTATTAAAGCGATTTGGGTGAAATTCAAATCATTCATCAAATTCCTCAACCCAAACGAAGCTCTATATAATTTAATCAAGATTGCCATAATGCATTCCATTTTCTCTAGTGTGCAAATTTTTTCATGTTTCTGTGGGTAAATTTTGATGCATGTTCTGCCATCGTTCGGTTATATCAGAGCCAATTCTTTGGAAATGTTGTACATGGGACATTTCTGGTATGGGTTGTACTGCTGCCAATTTATCAAGTTTGGACATTATGTTCAACAATATGAATGATGAAACATTCGCGGGTAGGTATGGTATAATTTTTTCATATCAGCAAAGACACAAAATGTGAACTTTGCAGCGCTTCTGAGTATATGTTCATCTATACTTTCGTACTAATAAATGATGCTAAGAGATTTTCGTTCTGGCCATATTCTGACTGAACCATAATCGTATTTTTACTCCTTCACATTCAATTAGAAATACCAAACATGAATATGGCTTGAAAAGGATATTGAAAGATTAGTTTGACATAATAAAGTCAAATAGATTAGGATGATGGAGAAGAAATGTGATCAGGACGGTTAAGCTTACCTTTCTCAATAATATAGGCAGAGTCAAAGGGTATCCTATGTTTAATCCCACTTTCCTCGTGAGGAAGTAATTGAACCTTACTCGTAAAATCCCACTTTCTAGAAGGACAAGAAATCTCTAAGGTAGCAGAGAGCAGACTAAAATCTCAACTCAGATTTGAAGAAGCATTGCACCTATTATTCTTACACGTCCTCTATCAACCCTGCGTATGGTACTTGTTTGCTAGAGGTGCTGCTTTAGCCATGTTTGGCAATCAGAATAGATCTTGCTTTAAAGTTTGCAGGAATTAAGCAACCAATACTGTTCTGCATGGTTTTGCTTCAAACAGCTTTTCATAGGTCCCAGAAATTATTTGCGAAGTATAGAACAGAAATGCAAAGACAAACATGCCCACCAAATAATAGTTAATCTCAACGAAACCTCCAACAAATGCAGATTGTTTTGTCGACAGAATAGAGCATAATTTGGAAAGGAAGATGAATTGCAGAAGAAGAAATGCAACTGCAGCAATATAACTAAACAACCCAGTCTATATACCAAATGATGAATTGTCTAACGTAAATAATTATGTAGCCCTTCGACAACCTAACATGTTGAATGGATAGTTTTACGCAGGCAACTCAGTTGTAGACTTAAAAAAGACTTCTAGATGTAAGTTCTTGTACTGTGAACATTATATCTTGTACAAACATATAGAAGTATTTTTTAAAACATAAAAAAAAACAAAACAAAACAAAACTGCACTCTCTTAAGACAATTTTTCATGTTGAGTGTATCATTTTGCAGATCTTAATTTGATGCATAAAATTTTCATTTTTCATTTTATCATGAGAAGGTGGACGACTGGCTCGGTTGACCTCAGATGGTTTCCATGCATCCAAGCACGTGCCAAGATGCATCAAAGTTCATACAACTTAGCAGCATCAGAAAAAGATTATGTACGCTTGAAAATCTTTTAATTTACTAGCTAATGTCTGACTGATAACTGACCATTTTTAACTAAAAGAAAGGGAGAAAAAAGGCAAAAAAGAAAAAAAAAGAACCCAAGTCTACCCGGAGAGAGAAGTGATGCATTGGATCCTTCGCCGAAGAAGTATGAATACCTCCACCTTCTCTATCTCTCCTCCGAAACATAGGAAAAGCTAAAATCCAAACAAGTCCACTAAACAAATGAAAAGGTGGATGCTTTTATGATTATAATCTTGAATACAATTTCTATATCAACCATCTTTTCCTCTCTTAGCATCCCAAGCTCTTGCCTTTTTTGAGTACTTCTTGTTCCTAGTTTCTGTTTCTTCCAGGGTTCTCTTTATTCCAATATTTACTCGGTACTCAGCCTCTAAGCATCATTTTGATTTCTTCTCCACTTCTTTTCCATAACTATTCATGTTCTTGAAATTCAGTTCATTCTCCTTCATGGGTTTTCCTGATTCCCTTGAGAAAGATTTACACGCCATGGAGTGCAACTTCTTGTCTCGGCCGACCTTGGAAATTCAAGATGTATCTCAAGTTACACCATCAGTTGAGGTTAATGAAGAAGCTCCTCAAAAGAATCAAAGAGTTGCTGAATTCTATCAGGACGAAAAACAAGGGAAAGAAGATAGAAGTGGAGACATAGTTTCTTCTTTGGAGGTGAGATTGCCAGAGGTAAGACAAGTACTAACGGTGGATGAAGAAGGAGAAGGAGAAGAAGGCTGCACAACTCCAACATCAGCGGATCATAAAATCCCACAAGTTTGCCCCCCGGCTCCAAGAAAGCCCAAGTCTCTTCCATCATCGACTAACCAAAAAGCTTCTCACAGAAGGGTTTTACTTGATCTGTCAAATGAAATCGAATCACTTTTTCCTCCAGCCCTACTTGCAGATTTCGGGAAGAAGATCAAGAAAGTCAGGAAAGAAATTTAAAGCCGTCACTATATATGGGATTCATTGATTAACCAAGGCAAGATGTTGAGCTACTGATCAGCTAAGAAAGTTATGTTGAATTGAGAGAGTAACGAGTGTTCCACTTACAGCTGATTCATGTATTAAACTGTTAATCTGTTGACAACAATTTCCTAGCTGAAAATATATGCTAACAAATTCATCTCATCTCTAATTTGTCCTTAACATCTTATATTTCCATTCTCTTCATCATCTCTTCTTTAGACTCAAATGTTATGGCGCTCTACTTCTTCCTGAAAAATCAGATCCATCTCATATTTTTTGGTTGCAAGAACTTCAGATCTGAAGCACCCTTAAAAGATGTTATACTGCGGTTTAAATAATTAGTACAAATTTGCATCGCCCTTTATTTTCCAGATAGAAATGGATGGTTCAATAAATTTTTTTTGATAGCTCAGATTCTAAAGCGATCTCTGTGTGTGCTGTGTTTTTCTGTATTTGATGGCATTGACTCGGGACGTTGGGACAGTAACAGGTTGCACTGATTTTTAGAAGATGCAAATATCCTCCGTTGTTTCTACCAATGAATTGAGCCGATGAACAGAACAATGAGGGATATTCTCTCTTTTCTCGTGGATATGCATGAAATTCATCAAACAGTAAATGATAGGGTGTCCCTAACTTCAAGGTTACCTTCTTTTCTTTTTCCTTCTTTTTTGAGCAAGGTTCGACCAACGTACTAATTTAATGGGATAGCAATATTTTATCTTGCAACCCACTCACTCGTATCTTTTCATGTTTCTTTCTGCCTTTTATCACATGAGACGACTCACGCTACGGGGGCTGTTCAGCCAAAAAGAACTTGCAAAAGAAAATTTTCTTCTAACAAAAAATTTTCTTCTAACCAAAAGGGAGAAAAGAAAAAGCTCTGGCGTAAAAAATTAAAAAAGAAAACAAAAAAGAAGAATTTTTACAATAAATTTTACTAATGGGGATTCAGATTTGTAATCATGCATGTCCTCTATTATGTATCCAACTAATTACGCATCTGCATAACGTAAAAAATAACAAAGAAAATGACATGATACATTTGTTTTTATTACCATCTCGGACATCAAAATTTTTTTTGAAAGTTAATAAATAAGGGATAATTTCAGAAACCTCCCCTAAGGTTTTTGACTATTTCACTTGATTTCCTTAAAATTTTAAAAATTACACTTATCTCCCTTGATTTGACACTTTGGTAACCAAACCTTAAAATAAGGTCAACAATTTAATGAATACCCTAAAATGCCCTTATCTTATAAAATTCAATTCATTCTTCTAAACAATTATAAAGTAATTTGACACAAGGGAGACTCAAGTTTTTCATGCCAATATTTGTTATTTAATAATGAACTATAACAATAAATCTTTTGCTATGATAAGTTATTTTTTATAGAGCTTTATTGGAAATATAGACTCTTTTTAAAATAGAGAAGAAAGTGTTACCTTGTGTTTTTTAAGTTTAAGGACTATTTTTTTTAAATAAAAGTTTATGGACAAGTTTAGTGACGGAACTACCATAGTTGGTAGTGATTTTGGGCCATTTGTTTTTAATTATTCTTGATTTTGATAAAAAAAAAAAAGAGTTACAAAAAAATTGGATGATATTAAAGGTCATCAAAAAAATTACTAATTTAACGTTTGATCTGGATAGATATTAGTGAGAAAATTGATAGTTCTTCTATACTTCTAATGAAATATAAGAGAAATGAATAAGAAGAAAAAAGGAAAAAAAATTATAAAATCCATCTTTTGAATAAATATGGCAACAAGACGGTTTTATTAAAATATTAAGGTTAGTATTGTCATTTTAAATGAATAAGGGAAGTAGGTGTAATTTTTAAAACCTTAAGGGAGCCACATGAAATTATCAAAAACCTCAAGGGAGGTTTCTGAAATTATCCCAATAAATAATGCAAGGACTGTAAAGGGGTGACCCCAGCAGGTGGCCGGCCGATCAAACTCTTTTCATTTTGTCTGGTCGTTGACTTCTTGGGGTTCAAGTTACCATAAGATGAAGCAGAGGTGTTATGGAATCATCAAACACGCGAAATCCTATGTGATGATTTTACCTTTGAAATTCCCCATAGCAAGAAAGATTTTTTAGCTTCCACTACTTTTTGTATTCTTCTTTTTCCTTTTTTTTTTTTGGGTGCCGTGTGTGGGGGTGGTGGTTGGGGGGGGGGGGGGAAGGCTCATTAGTTGCTAATTAAGGACTTAAATTTTCATAACTATATCGCTTACAAGATGTCCTCGACTAAGGCATCTGATGACATAAAGAGTAGTAGTTCAGAAGAAGATTTGACATTTGGCGAAACACACCAATACTTCGGAGACATTGATTAGTATCACATCTCCTTAAACATTTCTTGGATTGACCATGATTAACTTGATAAAATGCAACCATTCAATTATTCGTCTTGCCGATATCGGCCACCGTGATTTACTAGAAGGGTTGCAGGCGTGAAACCTAATTGGACGCTCAAAGAGTTCTTTTTTTCTTTAGGGTAAATGGGCTCAAAAAGATTTGTTGAATGCCTAAAAGTTTATGGATAAAATTTCCTACAATGTCACTTACTTAAATACTAACAAATTTAGTTGCATGTCATCGATGTAAAACTTAAAATTTAAATTCAAATTTGATACATATGTCATACATCCAAATTCGTTAATATATATTACTCCACTAATTTATTGTCACAGAAGTTTTTTGTTGCGTATAGTTTCTATCTCACTAACAGTCATTCAAATCATCAATGCATCAAAAATGTAGATTTAGGGTGGTGGAGTATGAGTTTAGTCTCTACCATTCTTTTACTTTAAAAAAAATTGCTTGGCTGTAGCATATAAGGATGGTGGTATATTATATAACTATATATACATGTGTATCTTAACTTCATTTTTTTTTTCCAATTATGTGCAATTTATGTTGAATAGTTTGGGGACAAATGGACGCTACAAATTAACCAAAGGCAGAGGAAGATCTTCAAATCATCAAACTACTAGTTTGACTTGTAAGTGTGACGTCGGTCATAGATGTCCTCTACTTCATATATCGGCAAGAAATGAATATAAAACATTCTTCTCACTTTTGCTTCTTATTGTTGGATTCACATATATAAAAAGTAGCATTAGTGGTTAATAAGTTGGCTAGCCGCAGACTAACTGCTAACTACTACAGCGTTGATATTAATATTATAGAACCAGTGGTATGCAATTTGTAAGATTTCTGGTTAGTGGGACCGGAGGAGGGCGAATAAGCCAGTTATATCCACGAAATCTCTATTTCTATTCAAAGAACTTTTTCTTTTCCTTTTTGCATGAAAAGGGACATGCGAACGGGTGCTATGACAAAGAAGCGTAGTCCAGTTAATAATAATAGTATGCTTCACCTGTCATTAAAAGATCACGAATTTATGTTATTAAAGTTTAAAGAATAAGTGAAGAATCACCGATGATCCTTTTTAAAATAAAAATAAAAAAAAGAAAAGTGAATAGGATGCTGCAATTGCAACTATGAACACAGCTCCAAAGTTTAGGCGACTATCCCGCACTCCCACCACCCCCTCCCTCCTCCCCTCGCCCCCTCTCTTTTTGACATTTGTTTAGGGTGGCTCTATATCTTCTTTGATAAGCAAAATAGATTACAATTAGGCGACTTCTCGTGTTGGCTTATTACTCATTTCAATTAAGCCACCACCGATACATTAAAAGTTTGGTGGAGAGGGAGGCAAGGTTGCCTCCTATCAATTTGCCACATTAAAGTGGCTCAACTTTAAAAAATTCAGGCGGGTGGGTAATGCATCCATCTAGTTTAATGGTGGTTCAGTCCCCTACAGGTTACCCTTGAATTTCTTTAAATCCTCCTCCTTCTCTTTAGTGTAGGATAATCTATAGTATCGACAAAAAAATATATTACCCATTTCAATTTTTCTCGTAAAGCAATTCGGATCGACCTTTAATGGGAATTCATTCGTCTGTCTCTGGCCTTTTCGAGTTCGTAGAATTCGTCAACCAATGTCGCCATCATCCTGGGAGCCCAATTACTTTGAGGGCCCATGTTGGGAATCGATTGGTACCTGGACCCAATTGCTTGAAAGAGCTTCATAAATGAGTAGATGAAGCCCGATCTGAATGTTTTAAAATAACGATAAAGACGCCTAAATCAAGATTCAAGTACTATATTCATCAAAAGCAAGGATGTAACAAATCTCAAGCAAAATACTCCATATAAAATTGGAACTTTGATATTAAATACATCAATTATCACATTCTGTTATTAGCATGGATACGAGTAACTCTCTATTAGGCAGCACATGAAGATGAATAGTGAGTAACTCAAATAGTGTGTAGGAGTGAAAGTATTCATTATTCATTGAGGGAGTTACAAGCTAAAACCACAGTTGTATTAAGAAATTTGAGAGAAAACCTAAGGGATGGGCCCTTCAACTTTCACTAGATCCATATCTTTGAAAAATCATGCGAAAAGTCAAGTGGAGAAAGTAATCCAGTGGAGCCAGCTTTAAAACGTTGGGCCCAAACCGGAAAAACGACAGCAGGCCCTTTGGACCAATTGACGAAGGCGTACCTTTATTTTCCCTACACGAACATAATAATTTACCCTACTAGCCCTACACCAACCTACGTTATTAGAGAGAGAGAGGCCGGACTCAAATCAAAGAGACTTGTGTGGGGATTGGGAGGCGAATCAAACAATTAATTAACTATTGTATTCTTTGAATTTTTTAAAAAGAGCACTCGAGAAGGAGAAGACTTTCTTCCCTCGCCTTCCTGACAGTACAGCAAAGCAAAAGTGCAACTTCTGCTTTATTGTTGTCGCTGGTGGATGTGGATGCACGTCAAAATTTCAGGACACCTTTTTAAATTTTAAGCACTAATATTTTTTCCAGTGTATTTTCTCTAACTGGAACCTTATTGAAGGCTAAAAATCTAGATGCAAATGTTCCCATTATAGGAAAGCATTGGCATTTATTCTGTCCCTTCGGGGACGTCCGATTAAATTGGAACATTGGCGTTTATTCTGTGAATTACTCATTGGCATTTATTTCTAAGAGTCCTAATAGGTAAAATCCACATAAATTAATAAACAGACAAACTTTGTTAATTTAAAAGAGAAATTAATTGATCGATGAATTAATAATTTATTAATTTATCAGTGTGCTTATAATTCAAAGAAATACGCACCTTGGAACCATGCAATAAATTTGTAGTTCATGCAAAGACATTAGTGAATTGTTTTCAACACTGCAAGATCCGTTCTAATGGAAGAAATGGCTTCAGAAAACATAAATGATCCTTTAGATGAACTTAAAACGATAATCAATGATTAGACTACCGTAATAAAATGGATGTAAATTAACCATTTAATTATTCAGGCGAAATGATACGAGCTGAGAGGTCTCAAGTTTTTTTTTTTTTTTTTTAAATTGTTGCTAGCATCACTTGAAAATCCAGCTAATGATGAAGTTGAATATGATACAATAGTTTTGGAAAGAAGCACTCAAAGCATTAACAACTCTTTGTAATATCTTATTGTAATAAGAGAATTCAAATTTACATGCAGTAAGAAAAATTATGGAAGTATATTTAAATTTTAAGAAAAAAAACTCATATTTTAGAAAAAATATGATACGTAGCTTTAGTGAATTATTAATTTATGATATGAATGGGATCAAAAGATTTTTTTTCAAGTTTTATTGATATGGGACATATAAGTTTGCACGAGAGATAGAATATGTCAATAAGCACGTTAAACTAATTACGTAAGGAGCCTATATCCAACCATTAATGGGATCAAAAGATTATGTAAGTTTTTTTTTTTGTAAAAAATAATCTTATTATTTTATCAAAATAGTTCGCTAGTTTAAGTCAAACAGAAAATAATTATTACTGGATAAAGATTATTAATTTATGAAGATTTTTAAGTGTATTTACTAATCTCGTGGAGACTATAAACAGTGGAAAATACTTTTCTTCGCGAAAAGTTTCACACTGTCCTACATTTACTGGTGTTACAACTTTCTCTTTTTTTATTTCTTCGGTTTTATGGTCGGGGATGACCTAAAAGTAATAAGTGATTTCCAATCAATGGGGGCACTGCACCGCACTGCTGCAGCAACTCAGTAATATTTTACCGTTCGCACGAATACAAACAGTCGAAACAGTTAGTAGAATCTTTTATCATCTTTTATAGCAGTAGTAAAATTACACGGGGGTGTCATTTTCTTTTCAAAGCAGTAGTAGTAAATAAATAAAAGACAGCCTCTGCTGCAGCACCTGCGGGACTTAGCTTTTGTTTGCTTTAATATTATAGAGATCCGTAATTATTCTGTTTCACATTTTCTGCCAAGATAAAGCAGAGAAATACAAAGAGGAGTGCCTAGGAATGATAAGAACTCCCATGATTGGTCACCGTTTTTTGACTCCACCTCACTTGTTTTTATACCCCTTTTCTCCTCTCTCTCTCCTCTGTCGCTTAAAGCATGCCATGTTCTAAGACCTGCATGTAAAGTTGCTCTCTCTGTTTAGTGTTTACATGAACATGAACTTCCCCTTGTTTCATCAAAATCTTCACTGCTAGCTTTTTGGCTGCTTTAATGAACACAAATTGAAGACATGACGTCTCCTATTTTTTGTTTCCTGTTGTTTTTTATGGCCTAACACCTTGAGATATACCTCTGAGGTTTTGAGGTTGCCTCACTAAACTTCTTTTCTTAAATTCTGTCAAAGACCAAGTAGCCAGCTAGCCAACACACCAGTATACAAGTACTGGTTGCTATGGCTCAACAGGTACATTTTTGTCTTTCCCTCACTGTTTTGGATTTTTATGCTTAATCAGGGGCCTAGCTAGCTATGTCTGAAACAATTATCTGAAGTGGGATGCCATTAGATTCTTTTCTTATCAGTTATCTGCTGATGGGTCGATATTCTTTACCATTCTTCAGTACATTGTCCTCCAAAAAGATTCTTAAACTCTTCTGACTGATAAGAAATTAATTGCAGGAAGAAGGATGGCCGCTGGGATTGCAGCCTCTGAATGTAAGAGTAGGGTTAGCTAGGAGCCGTAATTTTTCTGGATCAACATCATTCAATACCATACTGAGTGGTTCTCCTAGTTCCTCAACAAATTCTTCATCAGATTTGGACACAGAAGTAAGTGACTTAATTAAATTTGGAGAGTAAAAAAAAAAAAAAATCACCATTCAGTTATTCGGCTAGTAATTGTTGGGCATTTCCTCTTCTTCACTGGCAAAAAAGTTGCAATGGCATGTGGCAGAATGTTCTTCTCTTTTCTTGTTCTTTTCAGGTTTTTGCTGTCCGCCTGAATTCTGCATGTTGCTCTGCCTCTCTTCCCCCCCATGGCACTTGAATAGCAACCAAAATTGTTTTCTACTACTCACCCTGGGTTGCCAGATTGTCTCTACTTTCTTCATGATTATACATAATTAACAGCTGACTTTTCAATTGAAAGTAGCAAATGTTAGTCAAATATCCTATTATGGCTGCTCCAGAGCAATAATTACATAGGTTTACTCTGATTACTGTTCAAAGATATTACAATGTTACATTGAAATTTTACCACCTTCCAGTTAGCCTGCCTATCCTTTCAAGCTTTGTCCAACTGAGAACCTGAGTGCAGTTATACTAGCTTCTCCTTACATATATTGTCCTTAGCCTTTTAAATTCGTACTGGAGCATTTAAGTTGCTGACACCAGTAACATGTTCTTGCATCAAATTCTTGTGATGCTATTATGACTCAGCATTTAGGTCACACACTAATTCACAACATTGCTGTCTTCTTGATGTGGGCATCAGCAAAAGTCTCGCGCATTTGAAGTTGATAGGATTGCAGAGTTATGATCATTTATGGTTGTTGTTACCAGGGCTTCAAGGCCGTAATTAAGATAATACGCTTCGCTTTAAGGTGGTATAGATGCCAAACAAGTGAGGGCCGAGGGTTGAGAATCTTTAAAATGCAGTTAACAATTCATCTTTACCCAGTTCACCACTACAATGTAATAATCCACGTTTAGGACTGGATTTGAAAGAAATTAGAGTCCTATTTGGCATAATTCCCAGATTGTCTAATACAGTGTTATGTTAAAATGCAAAGAACTCCACTCTTGAAAGTGTGTTGAAAAGCTTGAGCAATTCCAATATTTCCCTGTTTCCAAGTCTAAACATTGGGCGAGCAAGAGAAAGGGTTGAAGTGTGAGAGTTGCATTGAAGCATTTGTCTCGAGAGGAAGAATGATCATTAGCTTATAATCCCTAGGCTAATCTGCTATTAAGAGTTAGATATTTTCCTCCCAAGATAAGACACAATTAACTTGGTACATAGATGTCCTGTGAAATTCTAACACCAAAGTAGAAGTTCTACTAATAACTACTCAAGCCTTTGATTCCACGTATCTTGAACTTGCTTTATATACTCCTCCTCTTGAATAATCGAGGACCTTAGATAACTCCAGTGATGTAATTACAACGTCCCAGACGGGGAGTACTTAAATTGTGCTCAACTTTCGCAACTGGTTTGCTAGTAATGCTGCGGTTTCTGCAGTCAACAGGGTCATTCTTCCACGACAGAAGCACTACACTTGGAAGCCTAATTGGCGTAGCGAGAATAGTGAATCTCTCAAGAAGATCTACCAGGGGAACCTCAAATCCAGAAGCCATCAATGGAGGCCACAAGAGCTATAGGTCGAAAACATGGTGTTTCTCTTTGTGTCCAACGGATACTACGGATGCTGAGACTGTAGCAAGAAACACCCCATCACTCGGCCATTTTCTTGCAGTGGAGAGAAGGGCAGCTGCTAATGAACATCACAGAAGCAGCCATAGCTCGGTATTTTGTGGTCCTGATGAACTTGCCATGGCTCAGCCTGATCGGGAACCGAATACATTGTTTGTGAATGGCCAAATTGCCCCACCTCCTTATGAGTCAAGTTCAAGTCCATGGTCTGGTTCAGATGTTCACAGGAGAAACACCAGTGGTGGATTAGGACAGGGCAGCGGACAGGGGGTTCCGGTGCTGCAGTTTCCTTGCATGTGCGGGTGCGGGTGCGGGTAGGATGGATGACAACATTATTGGTACTTCAAAAGTTGCACTTCAAGAACATTTTACTTTTTTTTTTTTTTTTTCCGAAACGATAGAAATTCAAGAACATTTTACTTTCTCAGATTAAAATCATCAAATTTTGTTGTTTAGGCTCTGTTTTCTAAATTGTTTTAGAATTTATTATTGTTATCCTTTAATGATAAGAAGGGATTTCATTTCCGGGGGCCCTTATAGGCTTTTACAAGATCGAATTTTATTCTCATAAATGATGGACTAAGGCTACCCGAGAGATTAAATCGATATACTTATTTTGGTAATCTAATTCTGGCATAAGGCTTTTGTTAACGCATGTCCATGATGAAAATTCAGTTTCTTGACAGTAAAATTAGTTCTATTGAACTATAAAGTTTGGTACTCATATCGGAAGGAACCGTGGTGAGTGAGTTTGCGATATAGACATTTTCTAGTGCAATTTTGGTTATATATTAGCAAAAAAAAAAAAAAGAAAGCAGTATCTGAGTGATTTCATTACCCACACGCAGATTTGGCAAAATTAAAAATTGGGCCCTCACTTTTTCGAAATTGCAATTTCCCACCTCAAACTAGGGATGTACGCGAGCCGAGCTACTCGCGAGTAGCTTGCGAGTAGCTCGGTCAACGGTTTGGCTTGAACTCGGGTTGACCCAGTTCGAGCCGAGTCTCGAGCTACTCGATTGTCATTCGAGTCGAGTTTCGAGCCAATATTTTGAGGCTCGTGGCTTGTCGAGCTACTCGTCGAGCCGGGGGTTTATTTAAATAATATATTTATAATTTAAATAATATATATGTATTATAATTATAAAATGACCATTATGGATATAAGTTATACTGAATTTACAATATACTCTTCTTTATAATAAAATTCTATAAGGGCAAAAAAGTAATAACATAATTGTAAAAAGACCTAAAAAGAAAAAATGTCTGGAAAAAGGCCGGCATTGGTCGAATCGAGTCAAAAAGCTCGATTAGACTCGACTTGATAAGACTTGACTAAAGGTCGAGCCTTATCGAGTCGAGTCTCGAGCTTAAAGAGAGTACCTCGAGTCAAGTCTCGAGTATCGATTTTTTGGACTCAGTCAAGCTCGAGCCTCAGTACATATGAGTCGAGTCGAACTTGAGTATAGCAATACTCGAGCTTGATTTGGCTCGAGTACATCCCTACCTCAAACCAACTTCCACTTAGTGAAAAGATAGCAACATTAATACCTGCCTAAATAACACTACTTAGTCACTTTTTATTCTTTTCCCTGATTCTCTTTTTCTTTTCCCCCTTTCTCACGTTTATGTGTCCCTACGTGGGGAGGTAAATCTTGGAAGCAAATCATGCTTACTTTATTTGACGTAATCTAATCACATAGTGGTAGTGGCTGATCATCGAATGCTCAGTGTCACTTTTTCACTGATAACTAACTCGATATCACTTCTATATTTATGTCAAATATCTTATTTATTTAACTTATCATAGGCTGTTTATTTAACTTTTTTCTACCTTCACATGATAAGTAGGGATTGGTACTGAACAGTTACACAAAAGATCCCAACTGTAGCTGATTATCTTTTTTTTTGTCATCATCACTTTATCTAATTATCTCCTACTCTATCCTAATCTAGCTGATTGCCTGATTACCACCGTAAGTTTTCTAGTCGTGGGGAGCACAAGTGCGCTACGTCTTTACAGGTGACATATGCTGCCAATTGACAGCTGACCGACGTTGCTACTCCCAGTTCCACTCGCGTGGTTACCTCTAAATTCCAAACTCAAAGAAAAAAAAAATGTAATCCCTGTTTGCTTTGTCCTATGTCACAGCTCGCAGTCTTTAATAGGGAAAAAGAGTCCTCCTCTCATATGAATTCTCAAGAGTTTCGTTTATTGGTAAGGGCCAAGGGTAGCTATCAAAAATGTTGATTGAATACGACCTCTGGTGCCTGCACTCGAGGGAAGATATTTCTCGAGGATTCAACTGTAAAAATAAATGATTACAAGTATTCGGTTCAATCAAGTTGTGGTTAATCATTTGATTAAGGACCTAGAGCCCTCCCTTATCATAATAACACGTAACTGCAGGTGATAATGAGACCACTACGTGAAAATCGGATGTCAAATTACTGGGCATGATGACTTGCATCTTTTCTCTTTTTTTTTTTTATTATTATTTTGACTTGGAACATACTGTATTTAAGTGGTCGTCCCACCAAAAATGAAATTAAAAAAAAAAGATTGTTTTAATCGAGCCTACTATTTGAAGGAATCTGATGACTTCACTCCAGTATTTCAGTCTCTAATAATACATACATTTGGCAAGATATATATTGTGGATGATCTGCTGGACCCCGCAATTATATCGAGTCCATTTGATAGCGATACGGTACGAGACAGTAGATGAAGAACTGACTAGCGATATTGATGAGGTAGTAGTTCTGAAGTTTGACCAGAGATATTTTTTGTCTATTCATGAAGGAAAACTCCACGCCAATCATCCTTTTCATGGTCAAAAGGATGTTGAGAAAAAATTATCTCAAGGAGCTACTCAGTTAGCTAGTCAATCACTCAACTGCGTACAAGTGAAAAAATAGAAGGAAATACCAACCCCAACCCAAAAAAAAAAAAAAAAAAGAAGAAGATTGCAATTTTTCGTGGACTTCCATAATGTAAAAGCAAATTGTACAGGTCGCCGGGTCACGGGGAGCGCCTCTTCCTACTTGGATAACGTGATCAAAAGTCAACGACCTCTCAGCATCAAGAATTCAAGATTCAAGAAAAGGAGCTTAAATTACACATCCCCACCATAAAGTTTTTTGGAAAAAAACAAAAAAAAGGGGATAGATCAAATTAGTCCAAGAGAGAGATGTGATGATGGAACCTGTTGCTTTTGATCTTCGTTTTTTGGTTTTACTCCTTTCCTTTGATGGGCATACTTCATCAATTGAGACTTTTGAGAGTCTTAAGCAAAAACTATACAGCTTACAAGGGAGGCAAGTCAGCTGGCACACCAGTGACTGACGGTATTGGTACCCTCTTGCATCAGAAACCAATTGAAAAATCCATATATAACATACAAAAAGCAAACTGCTTGGGGACCCTTAAATCAATAATCATGTCGGGGTGGCCTATGTTTCAGAAGCCTTTTTAACATCTCCTAGCAACATAATTCGTTCTGAAAATTCCTTATTTTCTGTGCTAATAAATGGTAGTAATTTGTTCGCTTAAGCTTCCAACTCTCGAAACCTTTAATTAATAAAGCTCAAATCCTCCTATCCCTGGGGCCATTTCTTGTTTATTTTTTCCACCATACATTATTGTACCTATCTCAGTCCGGGAATCTGAAATCATCTAATCCACACGGCAGCGTCAAAGCAGAATCAGGTATAATGGGACCATGGTGGTTTCCTTATCTAACTTGTCCTTTTTTTTCGACACGGTAGAATTTATTCTAAATTGACTCCTACCTAATAATACAGGGAAAGAGGGATCTAAAGTAGTTCAAGAAAAGTTCAAAAGAAATTGAAAGAGGGATCTAAAGTAGTTCAAGAAAAGTTCAAAAGAAATTGAACCACCGCTAATTCAAACGAAAAATCCAAAAGATATTGAACTATCGCTAACCCAAACGAGTACTAAACACCCACTTCGAAATCTTCGGAAAAAGCTGAAATTTTCCTGGATTTTTAGAATGATTGCTGGGTTCCTTATCTAACTTGTTTTGGTGTATAAAAGATCTAATAACAGTACCAAGAATGATTGCTACTATCAAAAGATACAGTACACAAATTAAGTTACCCATTCAGACTCGAGAGACATGATCACATGACCTGCAGCACCAGATCATGCCTTTTCCTTCCCCCTTCCACTTCATAGTCATTGCCTTCTTGCGTTTGTTTCTACGCATAAAATAAAAAGGGCAAGGATACATCACACTTCAAAACAAGAAAAAGGCTTGCTTGCTATCTTATAATGGCAAAGGACAGAGTGACGTAGGATCAACTCTCCTGCTCGCTTGCTTGGCTATTTCCACTGGTCCTGTATATTACAACCTAAACTTGGTGGTAGGCAGTGAAGAATGTGGAAGAATGTTGAATTTAAATAAAAAACAAAAAAGAAAGGTAAAAGAATTCTTTCTATGCAGGTCACTAAAATAGGCCCCAAAAGCACAACCTTCTTCAAGCCGAAGTGAAACCAAATATTACAATAATCTGACCCACAAACGATATATTCACCAACCCAAAGCTGCAAAACCACTGTGCTTTGCTTGTTTTCCAATTCTACACAGCAGATGGAGAGCTATGTATCTATACCAATGCGGATGCGGGACCCATCGTTTCGATCCTTTTTCACCAAGTCGGGACTTCTTTGATTCTTGAATCTTGATACCAAGCTTTATCATGTATCAAGACCTACTGGCTTATCAATCCATTCATTCTCAATGGTGATCCTGCCTGAACCCCGTCCAACAATTTTACTTATTGACCCTACTGCTCCTAAGCCTTTGAAACTGCTGCTGCCTTCATTGAGGTTCCAAGACCTCCTAGACTTTCTCAGCTTCGGAGAGTTGACATCAACTTCAATGCTGTTCTCAGTTTTAACCTTTGCAACAATCAATTGGACAATGCTGCTTCGGCAGAATGGGCAGGCTGGTATTGCAACGGTTGCAGTCATTGGGTTGGGTTTGTTATGGCAACACAAGGCCAATGTGCATTGAGCACACATCTGGTGTCCGCAGGGTTGGACCTCAATCGTGCAAACTTGATCAAAGCATATCCCGCACAGCTCCGTGTCACTAATCTGCATGACATCATTATTGTTGCAGTGATTAAAGTCACACAATGAGCTGATGATTGGATATGATGTCTTCTAAAAGCATAGCAATTTAGCGCTACCGTTTCATATTTTCTTATAAAGGCTATACCGTAAGAGTCCAAAGCAAATCGAGTTCCAAATGATGCTATGATCATCGCAATATTGGAGGGATGACATAATATAAGTTCAAATTATGGCTGGCACTTGGATTTGGTTCAGCTACAACAAAAACGCCAGCGCAAATGCAGAACCGAGCTAACTTCTATTATCAAAGAATAGAACAAAGAAGCTTCATAACTAGGAGTTCAACATCACGCGAAGTCTATGTTCAGCGTTGAGCAGACACTAAACTATGCAGTTAAAAAGTGAAAGATTCTAATTTGGAAACATTCCAGAAGGAAGAAAACATACCTCAGATACGTTATCATCAGTTCCTGTATCAGAATGAGATGGAGAAGCTACAGAGAATGAAGTGCCCTTTAGAATGCTCTTTTCTCTTTCCCTGTTTGCCTCCATCAATGCACGTTCCAACAGAACTTTGGCCTCCTGATTAAGCTCACTAATCAACTTTAAAGGTGATGGCCAGACAAGAGGCTCAGCAGATGATGGATTCAGTAACGCCGCACAAGCTCCATGATTACGCCTCAGAGCAACCGTATACGGTATTCTCCTGCAAGAAACCAATTTTTTACAGAAAGTGAGAAATGTGCTATTCTCCTACTAAAGGATTTAACACTAAAAATGATCCATATGTTAACAGTTTATTCTTTCCACACCGAATTCCATCAGAACAATATAAAAATGCTCAAGGAAGCAAGTGAATTGTTCCAGTTGTCAAGAAATGAAATCTCTACTCGGTGCATTGTTAATATCAATTAAACTTAATAAGACCACAAAAGATTGGACAAACTGAAGAAAAAAATTAAATTTCTGGGACGTATTAACTTCCAATTAGTGAATAAGATCTGCAGGAAGTACTAGTCAGGAAATCAACGGAATAGAGCGCACATACTTCCACAAAGATAAAGGCTCGTCATTGGCCATATGAAATTTAATTCCAACCAATTAAGCTATAAATGAACAAGAGTACTTGGAAACATGGATTTTCAGAATCAAAAGATGGCTCTTATATGCTCCAGTTTTTGCCGATTAGAAGATAGTTAACCAAAAAGAGAGATACCCTGATGCATCTCTGTTAAGTCGATCTGCACCCCAGGCTAAGAGCTCGCGAACGCAATCAAGAGAACCTCCTCTTGCTGCCAAATGAAGCGGAGTGCTCCCTGGAAAGCTGCAAGGGAGAAAAATACCATTGTAAAGACAGGGTTATTAGAAATAAGTATGAGACTTTAGGTATAAAGCATTACCCATATCCACCCGTTGAAGCACAAACTAGAGCTCCGCTGTCCAGCAATGCATGAACACATTCAGGCCGTCTTTGACGAGCGGCCAAGTGCAATGGTGTTGCTCCTTTACCGTCTCTAATATTCACAAACCGAGAATATCCCCTGCAATTCCAAAAAAATAAGTCAAACACAAAGAATTAATGAATCAACCAGGTCAAGAAACAAAGACATCAGATGCAATAGAACCTAAAAAAACTGCAGAGAGGGCTACCAGGAAACAGCAACATGATTGGTGCGTGCAGCAGAAAGAATTACTTTCAGGCAGTCAGAATGACCATAATAGGCAGCATAGTGCAAGCATGTCCGTCCATTAACCGAATCAAACTTCAAAATCTGTCACGATTTAGGAGTTAGCCTAACGAATTTTCATATCATACTTCATCCAGGCGGAGAACGGAGCAAGCCTAGATGAATACAAACAGAAAGCCAGATAGATAGAAGACAAAATAAAAGATAAAGAACATTGCTTACGTTAGCCCCAGCTTCTATGAGCTTCTGCACACAGTTTATCTTTCCATGCATTGCAGCCAACATCAATGGAGTCTGCACAATTCACAAACACAATTCAAACAAAACATAATCACACAAAAATCACGAGCTACACAAGCAGAAAGATCAATCTTTGATAATCCAAACATTTTCACATTGGTAAGTAAAAGCAGAAAAACAGATTAAAACTCCAAACTTTAGCTGAAAAAAAAAAAAGGAAAAAAGAAGATGCTTCTTACTTGCTTGTGGCGATTCGACAAATCTGGATTAACAGATCGACTCAAAAGGCATGGAAAGAATCTGAAAACCCACAGAAACCCATCAATTAAATCACAAAGGCACACACAAATTCAACCAAAATCCAAGAAAGTTCCAACATCCCACCTCGATCTGGCCATTGGCAGCAGCAACATGCAAAACAGAGTATCGATCATAAACTGTAATGATGGATAAGACTTGGGTTTTTGTCCAAAACTGCCTCCACAGTTTCCAAATCCCCATGCTGGACAGCACTGAATAGCCCATGTTCATCATTAGTCCCGCAACTTAGCCCCTGACCCATTTTCTCCTTATCTTTTCCACTACAAGAAATCCTATCTTTTCATGTATGATCCGTGGGGCGTTTCTGGTAGTGGTGGTGGCTGAGTTTAGAGCTCCTCCACCGGCAGTCATGCACCACCGCACAGGGTGGTGGGAGGATGGTGGGTAGAGGTAGCTGTTAGCATAAAGTGTTTACATATTTATGCAAGGGGGGGAAGAGTGTTGTGAGTATGGAGCTGCCCGAAGTGTAGAAAGTAGGGATCGAGCGGGCAGCTGACCGTGTCAGCGGAGAGTGTAATGAGAGGCTGAATACGGGCAGCAGTCAGATATTTTGCGGGCAGCTAGATTCCCAGATGAAATCAATACAATAATACGAACGCCTGATAGTTTGGTTTACGGGTGAAATAGGGGGGGAGAGTCAGCAGTCTTTTTAATGTTTACTGATTGGTCTTTCTCTTAAAATTCTTCTTAGTTTTCACACCCTTTCTTATAATTGTCAAAGTGGGGGCATTTGAGGGAGATCTTGGCCCTTGAAAGATGTGGATCTTGTTTCTCTGCCGTTGGATTACCTAAGACCTCAGTTATCTCGAGAAACTAAACGAAATTTGTGCAATTAATGCAATGGAAATGCAGTGAAAGTAGAGCAAACTAGTAGTAAATGTTTACTGGGTTGTACGGTTGTCAGCTGCCACCGCTCAAACTTCAAACGTTACGGTAATTGAGCTTCCCGAGGAGTAATTGAACCTAGAGTTCCTCAACATCCAAAAATGGCCCAATATAAGATTCATATTGGCACGAAGGTGAAGAGTTGCCCAGTTTTAGTGCAGCTCTGAAATTGCTTGATGATATAGGAGAGATTATTAAAGGCACCGGGACGTCTCGCTTATTAAGCACGTTAACCTTGTACGACCAAAGAAGAGACGGAAATTCAATTTCCAACCCGGAACAGTTTGCACTTTTATTCAAAGGCCACTTCAAGAAATGGTGATCACGACTAGAATCAATGAATCTCTGAACAATTTTCTAAAAAACAGTACTAGTAGAGTGTATACAATTATCCGTTTACCAGTCTTTGACAAACAATTTACGTTATGGTAAATTGGTAATTGGGATGGGCATGGATTTGAACTCTGGACACCATTTCGCTCTAAAAAATAAAATAAAATAAAATAAAAACTCTGGACACCATCGTTACGGACATATCGGCCGCGTAATCATGCTTGACAGTTGCAACTCGTTATCTTAGAGTCTCACGTGAGGCTTATTATAATTTGATTGAACCAAGTAAATGGCTCAAGATATTTTCTTAATTGACATATATAACTTCTACTATATGTTTACACTTACGTACATGTGATTGCAAATAAAGATACTCTTGCTTTATCAAAGATTTCAAAAAGCTACTGCTTCACCCAAAAAAAAAAAACAATGGAAAATGAAAAGACCATGTTTGTTTGAACGGTGGATTATTTTCAAAAATTTATTCGCTTATATTATCAACATATTTTTTAACCATCTTTTTATCTCACATATATTACATTTAAAAAGTGCTACAGTTGTTTTTTCAGACAAATAATCTACTATCCAGACATACTAATTGTAATTTAAAATCCATATTTATGTTCTCGAGAAATGCTAGTAGAGAACTTTGTCAAGAAGAAGTTTTGGTAAAATAGTTAGCAGCTTTAGATTTAAAAAATCAAGGCAAGAAATGAAAAGAGGTCCTAAGACCAAAGGTTCATGTAGACCAAGAGAGAAGTATTCCCTCCGTCCCACTTTGATAGGTGCGATTTTGTTTTCACACATTTTAAGAAAAGTTAGTTAATTTTATTGAAAAAATACATCTAGCTTACTATTTTCTTAAAATATCCATACATTAAATAAGTTACGTTGTACTCAATAACAACATACATTAAATAAGGATCTTTTAGAGAGGTTATAAGTTAACTGGATTATTTAATTGAAAAGTTGACTATAATTTGGGATGGATGAAAAAAGAAAACAAACCTATCAAAATGGGACGGAGGAAGTAAGAAATATGAAGTTTCTGTGTCCATTATTATACGTAATAGCTAGGGTTGCTTATTTTATTTTGGAGGAGGGATTCAAATTTCAATAAAATATGATAAAGCCAAGTAAAACATACCCACAATTTTTCCACAAAAATCAAAAGACAACGACGGCCAAAATCCACACGTTTATGATTATTTAATTACCAAGTCTTGTTCTCACACCTAGCTGGTTAATGAAGACAAGTTGTTAGATGGTAGTACTAATTATCCATCTCACAGTAGTGGTAAATAGGTTGATTTGGAAATCGGAGCAGCAACGACGTAAGATTTGTGTTCATATTGACCGCTTCTAATTTGCAATAGTACGGTACTAGTAAACTCTACATTCCTGGACAATTACTAGTTATCAGTAATATCAAATTAGAAGACCAGTAGGATTGGATGCCACTTGCTTTTGGAATTAGAAGACGTCCGCAACTTCAACCTCTAATTCAACAAACAACAATTTTGATACTCGATATGTCTCTGTCTTGGATCTCCTGTTGCTCTCTAGAAATTTGTTATCTTTTTAAGTTGCACTTTTTTCTTTTATTTTGTTTTTTGGAGGATTTGATCAGGGTAAAAGACCATTTCGCAGTGTGGACAAAAATATATGCTAGTCTTTTTTTGTTTTTTTTGGGGTGTGAAAGAAGGATGAGGAAGGCGGAATGGAATTAAATTGAGCCCTCATTTTAAAACAGGAAAAGAGAGATTGTTTTATCACAATCAAACGCCTGAACAGACGGCTCCATTTTAGTCTACTTGTCGCCCAGAGTACAATATTGCAATGGATGCATGCAACACCAGAGCAGTTTGTCGAGGGCTAGGTAACGAGTGTGTGTGTGTGTGTGTCGGTGCAAGAAGTTTGTTCCACATTCACAACGTAATTTAATTTAAATATACCAACCCAAAGCAATACTGGAATAAAATGGTTCCCAGACCATAAATTTAACCTCATAATTATCACCAACTCACGCGGTTTTGCACTTTTGCTGACGACTAATGGAAGAAGATCAGCCGACACGTACTTAAGCTCTGTTTTCATTGCATTACATCCGATCGAGGCTGTATTTTGTTCTATGTGCATAAATTTATTTATTTAGTTTTTTTGTAAGCATCATTTTGTGTTTGCATGACTACCACTTTTTGCAAGGTCTCTTTCAACAAAGTGAAAAAAATAAATTTTTTGTTGAATTTTTTAAACGAAGGAATTTTAACATCACTAATAATGCAATTTAATGAAAATTTTACAAGGCCGCAGTGGGGTGTGATCGTGCCTTTTATTTGAACCTCTGTTCTGAGCTTTTGAATTGAATACTTACTAACTTGAATTGAATTTGTTTACTTTTTTTTTTATATATAACAAAGCATATTTCATTAACGGATTGTTAGACATCGTTCAGCACGGTTGATATATATGGTTGCCCTAATGGTACATAAAACATGTACTAAAATTGTAGATCTGCAATGTAACAGATACAAAAGACCCGAGAAATTAAGAACCAATCTAAAAGGCACCATCAATTTTAAAATCATCTCCTCATAAAATAAATCGTTGTAACCTACCTGTGCATGTTGTAATCGTCAGATCTGTTAATCAACAGTTATAAGCTCTAACAAAAATAATGAGATCTGTCGACATCAACTTAAATCAAAAATAAATTTAGATCCGACAACCAAATCTGAAGTAATTTCAAATTTAAACCAAAAAAAATAATAACACAAGAATATGTTTACTTAATACCAGCGAAGATGATGCACGAAATCCGTTCAATCTCTACCATTTCCAAATCCTGGGCGAGCACACTTGACTAATCAAGATTCCAGCTCACACCATTGGTGAAGGGCTTCATTTGTTTTGAGATTCACAGCTTTACATAATTTAGGTACTTGGGTTTTTTAAAATGCATTACCATGAAGAAACTGGACCCAAAAGATGTTTGTGTTTTTTCTCGTAACAACTCCGATTATGTTAACTGTACATCAACTGACGCACAATGCACAGTCCCGTCCCCTCCGGCTACCCCAAAAAAAAAACTGAAGAGTAAAAGGATGAAAGATGAACTTATGGAAGGCGAAATGGTACTTGGAATATATAGGAATGCGTCTGTGGTCATATGATCTTCTTTAATAATAGTCCAGAACCACGCATCTATTTGGAATTAGCGGTGGACGACGATTGCGTATTGCGGGAAAATTTTTATTCCAATCTTCTAATGAATCTTCAAATATCTGTATTAAGCTGAGATGCCCAGTTGAGTTTGTTCCCTTCTCCGTAGTATACAAGTAAATGTAAGTATAGACTGTTGACATTATTTTAAAAAAAAAAAAAAAAAAAAGAGCTGAGATGCTACATCAGGGCCCATTACTTCCAAGGGCGGCGATCTACCATCTTTCTCGTCCCGTGTGCATAATTCTAGTATATTACTATATTTGAGTTGTTGATCCTTTATTCCTTTTGATTACTTTTCTTTCCCAAAAAAAAATCCTTATGATTACCTTTAACTCTGTACGTCTTTTTTTTTTTTTTTTTGGAAACTGATTTTTGTTGGATAGTACTATCATGAACTTTTTTGACCCTTGAGAGCGTCTAGGATTCTAGCTTCTTTTTTTTTTTTTTTAATTGGTTATGTCTGTTTTCCATATTCGTTTTTTGGTCAGGAAATTAGATGCTCCTCCTTTGCAGCTATCCAACCGTCCAAGTTCTTTTGTTTCTCCACTACATCTTTTCCTTAATTCATACTGCCACTATTTTGACATACTCAGAATACAATCATCTATCTGTTTATGTGCAAAGTATTTCCTGATGATTTGAGATATGAAACTTTTTCCCGTTTTCTTTCTATACTTTTTTGCCCTTTAAGACGAGATAGGGAGACTCTAAATCTACACCTACCATCCATCCGACAAATCCTCCACCTCGAACTTTTTTTTTTTTTTTGTTTTGTCCCCCATTTTCGCATGAACATGTCTCTCTTCCTCCTCTCCCTTTTGCTATGCATAGATTTTGTGGATTTTGTCGACTGGCAACATTTCTCCTTTTTGAATTGCATACCGCTCCTCGTTCGATGCAAGGAATGGAAACGAAGGGAAGATAGATGGCGAAAAAAAAAGAAAACCAATTTTTTCGTCGACACTAATTAATCTAATGATTCTAATCGAGCTTTTAAGTGACAAGTATTAATCTTGAAGCACCCCCCCCCCCCAACCAAAAAAAAGTATTAATCTTGAAGGTAATCTTTATGTGGCTATAGAGGAAATTTCAGCATTTTTGCTCTTTCTTTTAGCTTTATAGTCTAAATTGGCTCCATGACACTTGAAGCAACCTCATGATACAGCAGTTTTGTCACCACAATTATTTGTGAAAGTGGCTCTCTCTTCCCCATCCCATGGGGATGGAACATACTTCTAATTTTTTTTTTAAAAACTTGGTGTAATCAGCTCTTTAGATGAACTGCTAATTTGTTGTTAAGCCAACTTCCTGAATAACACCTTTTGGAATAGCCGAAAAGAAAAGAAAAAAGGATGGGCGCTGGGAGTCCTAGTATCTGGTACAACAAGTTTGTATCTTACGTAAGGCTGAAAAGGTTTGGGCCACAATGAAGCATATTTTGAGGCAAAAGAAAATAGCGTAGCTCAGATCAGCCAACCAGCATATCTACTATTTCATCTAATTAACCTTGAAGATTAGAATATTTCTTAGTTACTTGCCCAAGAAAGGAACAATAGATTTAAACCAAAGTTCACAATCGACAAAGGAACAAAGTACAAATCATGGGACTAATGGGCATAACATTATATGGTCAACATCCGATATTTAGCGCAGTTGTTCCATCTGAGTTATAGTTATATGTGAAAATCACATATATCTATCATTTTATAGTTATATTTGATGTTACAAGAAAGAGAGAGAGAGAGAGAGACAAGAGAGAGGACAACACTAGAACTACGTTCTATTGTTAGATTATATCCTAATAGAAAACATACGGTTTATTGCAAGAGAAAAAGAGGCGTTGGAGATGTTCCCTCCCCACCAAAATGGAAAAGAAAATTTTTTCCTGGTATGAGGGTCCTCGTAGACTTGCAGATACTTGAAGTAGTCAGATCAAAAAACAGATGGATACTTAAAGTAGTAAGCAAAGCCTAGCATCTATACCTCAAAGAGTGACACAACGATTCTTTTCATTTAAATTATAAAAACAAAAAAACAAAATAAGAACATAGTACTTGCAGTGGTGTCTTAATTCTTACGTGCTTCTTTTGCTTGTCTTTAGCCTTAAAGAAAGCAGCAAGTCTACCTGATGACCCATGTTCTTTATTCTTTAACCTTCACTGATTATTGTCCTAAATAGCTCCCCTTTCATTTCTGTTCTGATCATAGAATCATTTCGTCCCGCAATAAAATAGATGTTTCTCAGCATGCTTAGTAGCCTTAGCAAACGACATTTCTGATTCTTAAGAGCGCTGCTGCTAAACAGATTCTTTTTCGTTTCTGCAAGCAAGATGGTTTCTTCTGGACCATAGCTTCGTTGTAGATATTAGAGTATATGCCGCTGAAAACGAAATGTTAGGCCAATATCAGGAGCCCATAAGATTCCTAAAAATATATATTTAAGTTGATAAAGTAGAATCTTGAGTTTTAGACGTTATTATAGCCGGGCAGTGGGACATGAATTGGTACAGGTTGAAGAAAGAAGTTGTAGAATCGTGACAACTTCCACCAGATTTCCACATCAGTTATCTGATTTTGCCCGTAAGCTTATGGCAAATTAATCATAGGCAACCACTGGGGATCATCCCCAGAAAGCAGGTTGGTTGCTCGTTGAGTACTACATGCCAATATTTGACACGGCACACAACTTTGCATTACTTTACACGATCCTGCTAAAAAAGTTCTTTAATTGGTTGTTCTTAACAACTGAACCATGATCAGAGATAAAGTTTGAACATGGGCGATCGGTGAAGAAATTTTCAATTTTTACTCATAGAAATTATTTTACATGAGATATTCTACTTTGATTTATAGTTGAATGCCATATTTGGTGATGAAATGACACTAATCTTCCCAAGAATTATGTCTGCAAGACCGGGGATGGAAGTTACATTACTAGTCTGAAACGCCAAATATATATAGCATAAAGACTCCGTCCGGGAAGTGAAGTGGGGAAAAGTTTTTGGAAGGTGAATTTTTTGGGTGTTTGTTTAAAATTTTACTGTAATTTACTGTAGAAGTTTTTAAAAAAAATTTTGAAGTGTGTTTTTTTTTTAATATTTTGAAGTGTATAGTTTAAAAATTTTGAAAATTTTTTTGAGGTTACTGTAACTATTTTTAAAAACTTGCAGCAGACAAACTTGGCAAAAAACTTGACTTCCAAACAAGGCTAGTACTCATGACTTAACGTACATTATAATTTTCACTTCAATAGCATTCTCCATAGTAGCCCTGTTTGGAATGCCATTTTTCGTGAATACATTTCCTAATTATTTTTTTATCTTATATACATCAAATCGCTAAATACATGTAATATAAAGGCTAGCTGAAGCATCAGCAAGACAACTAAATAATTTTTTTACCATTTTTGGTTAATGCTGTGTGTATCATATGTGGTTCCTACAATTTTTTCTGCTGTTGCTCTAAAAAAAAAAATAAGTAAGTAACTAAGAGGCAAAGAAGTTGCAGGAGCAAAAATTACTATGTCAAAGTGTTATAGACTCGTTGATAGATCAAAATGAACAAGTCATTTTGTCTTGAAATTAAAGTCCTTTTCAGGTTGCATCAAACCATACAAGAGCACGGTGTCTCTTCAAACATCCTCTACTTTGATAACAGAGTGGTGGGCCATTAATTAATTGACTTGTTTATTGTTTTCCTGTCTTGATTATGTAGGACGACTCTTAATTGACCTCCTAGTCGTCCAAAGACATCTTCCACTCTAATACAACTTTGCAAAAAAGGACAAAGATCACTAGTGCAATTTTGATTACGACAAACAAATTAAATGATAGGAACACAAGAAAAATGGAAAAGCAGATCCCACGCCAAGTCAGGGAACACATGGCACTGGATCTGTAGAAACTAGAAATCTCTTGGATTATTCTTGCTCTGGTCGAAATTAGTAATTAATTGTTCTGTAATCCGTTTAAGATTTATATAAACAAACAAGATGAAAGCAGGCGGGCCAGACTTTTGATTAGGACAGCACAAGCCTCTTTACCAGATTGGGCTTTTCTTAAACGAACTTGTAGATTCAATAAAAACTACCATCATTACTCACTGCCCAATCTCAGTAGGTTTAACTTGATAACCAAATATGTTGGTCTTGTGCTAATAGACAGATACAAGATTTTTTATGATTCAGATTAGAACTCCGCAAAAGCATCTAATAGTCTTCAGATATGTCAAAGAAAAATATGCTTACGCCTAGCAATTTCACTTATGTGACAGAGAACTCATTAATTGGGCCTCAAATGGGATACTTTGCTATTCTTCATTGACCCAATAGTGACATTTTGAAGATTATTCAGCATGAACTTTTTATTAGGCTTGGACCTTGCTTTGGGCATTAATGTTGGAAAGCCCGCCTAAGTTTAGGTTTCGGGGGCCCAACCTTGCGATTTCCCAACTCAATAGTCAATACCTATGAGAGGAACACCCTTGGATTGGAAATCAAAAGGTTCAGTTTCATTCATCGACTGTGAAAATAGAAAAGAAAATCTATTTTGGAAAAGTGAATAACAAGGTGAGATTTGGACTGCGAATGGGATGCAATAGAAAAATTTTCGATTGAGCCGTATAAGTGAGACGCGAACCTTGGATGGAAATTTTAAGGAACAGAATCCATAAATTAACAATTACGTATCCAAATATTCCATAAAAAAAAAAAAATTAGAGTTTTCTGCATAGACACACAACTCTGCGTGATAGAAATAAAACTAAAAAAAGTTTGGGGTTTTGCTCATATCAATATGATAGAATTTCATTTCTGTCCATCGTTTAAGCATGTTGTGTTGTGATTTTTAATCGCTTCTTTTTCTTTTAGCACGTACGTACTCCTAGGTTCCCGCCATTAGAATGAGCATGGATGATTTTATGAATTCCCTCAATGAAATACAGACAAGGCAACTGTGAATTTCTTTTTTATCTGCCGTTGTGTGGTTTTGTGCATGAACTCAAATTGGTGAAGGCATCTTTCCAGTCTACCACAGATGTTTTCTTTCGCGAAGTAGTTGAAACCGACTCCAAAGAAGGCGGCATAACCAAGAGACAGAGACACAAAAGAAGTCCATAATGAAACTAATCTCATGTTGGGCACTACATATGCAAATCTTCATTTTAATTAAGCGTAACAGTTTTTGGCACATTTTCGTTTTTCTTCATCTCATAAGTGCAACTTCGTGAATTAGTGGTTGGTATTGCAGATTAATTGCTGCCATAAAGGCATTGAGTTCCATTTGCCTCGTATGCGGATATTTGATTTCTCATTTTTCTCCTCCTCTCCTATGATTGTGGTATCATTTATTTTATATCGAATTAATCTTTCTTACTATAACAATGAAATACTATTATCTTGGTTGCATTTCAACACACTTTCTGTAAGTACGATATTAGCTGAGATTGTTTTGTTTGTACCTTATTTACACACACTGATTTACTTGCATTATCAGTACATTTTTTAATCACTTTTTTATTTCATATATATCACATCACAAAAGTACTACGATATTTTATTTTGTTTCAAAAAATTATCCCACATAATCTCCTACCCAAATACTAGCGTTTACTTTGCAGAAAGATGCAAAAATACTATGTATGAAGCTTAAAACATTATTGACAAATGACACATAATTACTATAAAATCTATGGAATATGGTAGAAGATTAGAGAAGTTGAAGCAATCAATCTGCTGTGGACCTTCATGGGGGCTGTCAACTAAAGGCGATGAAGGGGAAAGTGAAGTAGACCATATCCTTTTTTATTTTTATTATTTTTGCCCCCAATCAGAGCGTCCATGAGAATACCAGAACCATCTTCATCTCATTTTTTAATAGGATTTCTCATTTTGGCGCTGTCCCTTAATGATTACACTAGTCATGTTCATGCTCTGGACATCTCTTCTATCTGACTATAAATATCAAAGCTTGAACCCTCCATTTTCATCAACCAGCAACAGAAAGCAATATCCAGTTCCTTCCTGTGCAACTTAATACTTGCGTTTGAATTAAGTCTTCTTGGTCATATACCGTATACAACAAAGATGTCCCTGATTCCAAGTTTCTTCGGAGGCCGAAAAACCAATGTGTTTGATCCCTTCTCCCTCGATATGTGGGATCCATTCGTCACCTCTCCTAGTGTAGCCAATTGGCCTTCATCAGCTCGTGAAACCGCTGCATTTGCCACTGCAAGGATTGACTGGAAAGAGACCCCAGAAGCCCATGTATTCAAGGCTGATGTTCCAGGGCTGAAAAAGGAGGAAGTGAAAGTTGAGGTCGAGGGGGGAAGGATTCTCCAGATCAGCGGAGAGAGGAGCAAGGAGCAAGAGGAGAAGAACGACAAGTGGCACCGTTCGGAGAGAAGCAGCGGCAAGTTCCTCCGCCGGTTCCGCTTACCGGAAAATGCTAAGGTGGAGGAGGTAAAAGCCAGCTTGGAAGATGGAGTTCTGACTGTGACCGTGCCTAAAGTGGAGGAGAAGAAGCCAGAGGTCAAGTCCATTGAGATCTCTGCTTGATTTCTTCTGCTCAATTACTCCTTCCTCGTATGCAAATGCAAGTGCTCCTGATAAACAAATCATATCCACAATGTTGAACTTGAGACTTTCTTTATGCTGTGATCTTTTCCTACTTGTTTGTAATCTCCCATTGAAAATAAAAGGGTCCAGTGTCCTCTATCAACTGCGTATTGTTCTAAGTTGTTTGTGATTTTGAAATGAATGGGTGAATTGAAGGCTCGAGTCTTCTAGTTACATCTTCAGCTGTAGCTTAAACTTTAGATGTTTCTTTTTTCTTTTTTTTTTCCTTTCTTTTTTTGAGATGATCAAATTCGTAAGACATATATCACCATCTAATCTAGTCTGAGCAACGCCAACAGACATGCCTTGCCATTAAAAACCTAAAGGTGCACAGAGCAAACTGAGATAGTAAATATGTTTTCTTCTTTGGTACTCAGGAAGCAAGACCCTGTCCCAGTCGCCGAGTGGAGCGACTTGAACAGTTGAACGATGGACGGTCAATATGGTTCAGAAACAGTAGATCAAAGGTATCGGTTTCTTACTTGGATTTTCTTCGAATCCTGATGCTGCATTTGTCTCTGCATGAGGGGATGACTTTTGATATTAACGTGGGTTGGGTTGGGTTGAAAAATGAATATCAAGTCCCATAAAAAGATAGGGCTGATTAAGGCATGACTGAGGACAGCACCATATAAATTCTGCTTATTAATTGAGAATTGTAATATAAAATCGATAGAATTTGCTAAAAAAAAAAATCTTGCACGTTTATTATAGATTATTAGACTTTTTTGATAATTGAAAGGTAAACAACAGAGTAAATCTTATATACACTAAACTAAAAGTGCATATCCTATCACCGTTGAATTCATGACACGTGTGTAAAAATTGAGTTTCAAATTTAAATTTTATATAGTTCTCATTCATCCAACACTGACAATGTATAATGTATACACTATTAGTATAGAAAATATTAATCCAAAACAATATACATTTGGGCTCGCTGTATGCAGAGGCCTTAAACTGGGGATGCTAAAATGGCTGAGATTGGGTGATGTATTGTAATTTTGACCTTTTATATATAAGTAGGCGACACGCGGGCTTAAAAACCCAGTCTTGACAGCCCTATTTGTAGATGAAAGATATCAAACACTTAAAAAAGTGTACACAGCTATTTAAAAAAATTTTTACAATTAAGAAAATGTAAAGGTGAAAAACAGAGAGAGAGAATAGATTATAACTCAGATTAACTTGCAGAGTTTTTTTTTTTTGAAACATAACTTGCAGAGTTGTAGTCGATCATTATGTAGTATTACTCATATAATTAAAAAATACTGAGTAAGACATAGCTAGGGATGCCAATTAGACAATTATTCATCCGTTTCGGGTTTCCAATCTGTGCGTCTATAATTTAATTTCTGCACAATATTATCCCGAACCCAGGGCCCAACGTTACTAACCCAATATTCATCCCATTTACAAGTCCATGAGACCACCCTCATTTTATTAACCAGCGCACTATTACCAATAAAGTAGGAGTATATGAAATGGAAAGTATAACGCTGAAAAATCGTAATAAAGTCCCACCAAGTACTTTTTTTTTTTTTTTTTAAGATGTCCCGCCAGGTACTTGGTTCACTAGTTAAAAGTGAAAACATTAGTACTAGAAAATCTAATAAGGTCAAATCCCACCTGGTGCATTATAAGGAAGCATTATGCTTATTGTGTATCAGAGCGTGTGGTAGTGAGCTTATCTAATTTGGAGGTTTATCCCTACACTAGGGCTGCAAACGAGCCGAGTCGAGTCGAGTCGAGCTTTGGCCTTATCGAGTCGAGCCTTGACTTAATTTCATCGAACTCGAACTCGAGCTCGAGCTCGACGAGCTGGCAATTTTGAAGCTCGAGCTCGAGCTCGACTCGATTCGAGCCGAGCTCGAAAAAATAAAAATAATTATTTTATTTTTTAAAAAAATAAATAAAATAATATTTTTTATTAATAAATAATAAAATATTAAGGATATTTATGTAATTTTACTATTAAAATAAAAATAAAAATAAAAAATATATATATATACTCGAGCTCGCGAGCCGGCTTGCGAGCTAACGAGCTTAATATTTTGAGTTCGAGTTTGACTCGACCAGCTCGAGCTTGAAAAATGTCGAGCTCGACTCGAGCTTGAATCGAGCCGCTCGCGAGCGGCTCGATTCGTTTGCACCCCTACCCCACACCCATACAAGCATACAAGTTTAGTTGGGCTCTTCGTCTTCCATAATATAGGAGTAGTGTAGATTGTTGCCATCAAACATTTTAAAAAAAAAAAAAGACTTCCTAACATATTCCTCCATGCTACACTCGCTTAGAAGTGTTAAAATGGGTTATTTGGACGGATTATAATTGGATAAAGGTGTAATTGAATTAACTCATTTATATATATTTAAATAAATAGGTATTATTGATATACTCATTTGCCGATTTATGAGTCACTTAAAATTTTTTATTTTATTTTTGCATGTTGTTTGATAAGAATTAATAGTATTTTATTATTATTAGATTGGTAAGAAATTCAAACTTATTTGCTTCACGCTCACTAAAAATTGAGTTTAAATGTATAATTATTTTAAAATAAATACAAATGGACGAGTCGAGTCAACCCACTATCCACTAATTAAATGGGTTTAATTAGGTATCTATTTAGAGTCATTCAAAATTAATGGGCAAATTTGAATGGATTATTGATGAACAAATTTGAGTGAATCAATATAATTGAGTGTTTTGATTGATATCTCTACGCTCATTACATTTTTTTTTTATGTGATTTAGTCCCTTGATAGGCCTCAATCCCATTCAGCACTTGGGCCATCCAAAAACAATCTTCAGTCGTTATCTAGTGGTTTAACATCAATAATAAGCCAACGTGCAATGTATACTGTGTTTCCATATGATTAAAAAGAAAAATACTTCAGTTACTAGTAAGATTTGTCGAGCATGAAGAAAAATGGGGCAGAAATCTGAATAAGATTTGGCAATGCCGAAGGAGACCAAAACAAGAAAAACTGAAATAAGAACAAAGGGACTAATCGATTGCATGGGAAACGTTACAATTGATAATTTTGTTGTATTTGAGGCTTTTGGTCCCATGAAAGTGTTGGAAAACAAGAGAAACGCGTAGAAGTGGGGAAGTAGTTCACGTGCAGGAGGAGGAAGAGGAAGTAGTTTAACGTTTGGCCTTTCCCCTGGGGGCGATAGCCCATTAGCCGGTAGGTTGAGGCGTCTGCCACGCCATGCCATGCCATTCTGATTTCTGACCTGTCCTTACGGCGGATCACATGCTCCTGCCATCTCCAACGGCCCGGCTCCCCCCAACCCTCGGACCCACGCCTACCGACCATACCCGCATTTATGCTCACGCACCGCCTGTCACCCAGCCCCTCGCCTCTGCGTTTGTTTCCTTCCCTTGCTTATTATGCGATTAATTAGGACTGCCGTTACTCAAAGGTGATTAATTAGTGATTGCCATCTGGAACAAAATATGCTTAACTTTTCCAGTTAATCAATACCAACAACTTATTAAAATTTTATTTCAGTGTGGCTCATGAAACGAAACTGACTCCATACAAAGATTCCGTTTGAAAAAGGGCAAAAAAAAAAAATTACAATTTTGGAAGTAGTTTAAACATGTTTTTCTTCTTCCTTTTTGTTTTACTACTATTTCATTTCATGCACGTCGCATCACATATTGTAAATTAAATTTTAATTCTTTCAAAAATAATCTTCAATTTACACAAATAATTCAATCTTCAACTCGGTAGCAATCAATATGCTTAATATGCCAAGCGCATAAAACAATTTATTGAATGCTAAAACAGATGTGTTTTTGGATAGGAGATTTTGCAGAATTTGAAATAACTATCGTTGTACGTTTTGAGATCTGATGTATATAAAATGAAAATGTGATTGAGAAGATGAAAAATTTGACTAAAAGAGCATGTTTGTGATGCAAACAAATATATATATATATATATATATATATATTACAAATAATACCTATCCACGTACATCTGTTAACGTTCTAACTTGTTTTAATTAATTGATTAACTATTTTTAAAGGATTTAACGACTTTGTATTTCTATAGTTGGCTAATGCCAATTCTCTCTCTTTAGCTTTTGCACAAGGAAATTAGTCCGTGATTACTCTCGTTACGTTTTGTATCAAAAATACAAAAAGATAGCAGTTCTAGCTGTTCTCCTTCCTTCCTTCCTTCCTTCATGTAAATGTAAGGTCCGTTAAACGTCCAAAATACGCATACCCAAAGAGAAGAAAACAAAATCGGGATGATGTATAGCACTGCAGTAGTATACTAAATACAACATGGTATTGTATTTTCTGGGTGCTGGCTGCAGGGGGAGGTTGTAAAGTGGGCTGAGGATTTGAACGGTGGTGATTTGGTCATTACCCAAGATGGATCGTCACTAACAATTTGACACGTTTGTTTGTCTGCAAGTATGTTGGCGTCGGCCCTCAATTGGTACGAGTCGACCTGACCACGTGCCGCGGTTTTCGGTTTTATGTGGGCCACCGGCCATCCCCACCCCAGTTTCTCTCCCGCGGCAGGAGAGAAGCTGTAAACTTCTCTAACTAATCAACTGTCCACGTCGGACGGTCAGACGCTGAAGTTTCCTAATCCTAATCAGGCTCGTGGCTCGGCTTCGATACCTGCACAGCTTCCAGCCGACCCAACCCAAGTAGTACTAAATTGGCTGATAAACTTGATACTTACGTCATACTACTAGTTTGCAGTGCTATACGGCCAAGTACCAACGGGTCCTTGCTTGTGGCCCATTTTCCACGTGGACAGTTGATTTTCAGTAGTACATCGCAGCATTGACAGCGTCCGACATGGAAAATCAGCCATCCCTCAGGACCGGCTCTACTTAGTTGACTTGCCTGTGTGTAATGCAGAATGATTATGCCTTATCTGGACAGCAATTTTTTTAAAAAAATTATTATGTTTTTCTTGAATTTATTATTGAATTACTTTTTTATTTTATATATATCAAATTACTATAATAATTTTTCTACAAAAAAATTCAAAAAAATACAATTCAAATAAGACCTTAATTTTTTATGATTCCACTGGGGCTACTGCTGTCAAATCGGGTCAATCTCGATTAGTTGCTCGAGTAAAATTATTTGAATTCGAACTAAAGTTTGAGTTGGATGAATTCTTCGAAATGGAGATTAAACTCGAGTTTTTATTACTTTATTCGATGAACACTTGAGTTTTAATATTTTCTATTCAAATTCGACTTGATTATTTTATTAAATAGTTCGAACTCGATTCGAACTCAATGAATACTAAAATCGAGTCAGAACCTTTAATCAAACTATTTGGGAGTTTGAATCAAGTAACTTGGTTAATTTACACACCAATGATTTATGTTCACTCGACTGTTTGTCTTTAAATTTCTCGAAAAACAAAATCGAGACAATGTTTAAATACGATGAGAGAGAGATCAAGAGTGTACGTGAATTTGTGCTGTGTTTTTTGGTGTAAATTATGACGCGCATGAAAATAAGATAACAAGTTATGCGCATCAGGATAGCGCAATAAATTATGGGGATAATTGCAGAAACCTCCCCTGAGGTTTGTAATATTTGCACTGACCTCCCCTGAGGTTACTAATCATTTGCAAATTCAGTCCAAACGATTAAAATATTATTTTAGAGAATGCAATTAGAATTTTTTACTAAATTTGTCCTTTGTACTACATGTCCAATGAATGACAAAATACTACAAATCAATTAACAATTAATAAACTTTAAGAAGTACAGTTTATAGGCAAATACGCATTACCTATTTAAAGTACCGGTTCTTTATGGGTATTTTACTTTCAAATATTTAATTTAATACAAATATTTACGCTCAAATACAGATCTGTATTTACTTTCAAATATTTAATTTTTGCTAAATACAAAAACTACCAATCTCTCTTCCGTAAAAATATTAATATAACACTTTTTCAATTTTAGTTACAAACATTTATGTATTTAACATAAATTAAATGATTCAAAATAAAATGCACATAAAGAGCGAATACTTTACTTATGTAATGGATGAAAGCCATACTTTATGGGCCATTTCTTTTTTTAAAAAAATATTTAATTTATATTAAATAAATAACCTACCAATTTCCTTTTTGCAAGAATATTACTGTAACATTTTGAATTTTACTTACTAACATTGATATATTTATCATAAATTAAATGTTTGAAAGTAAAAATCCGTAAAAAACCGGTACTTTAAATGAGTAATGCGTGTTTGCCCATAAATTATACTCTTTCAAGTTTATTAATTGTTAATTGATTTATAGTACTTTGTCATTTATTGGATATGTAGCACAAAGGGCAAATCTGGTACAAAATTCTAATTTCACTCCCTAAAATAATGTTTTAATCGTTTGGACTAAATTTGCAAAGGATTAGTAACCTCAGGGGAGGTCAGTGTAATTTTTCAAACTATAGGAGAGGTCAGTGCAAATGTCAGAAACCTCAGGGGAGGTTTCTGCAATTATCCCTAAATTATGCAAATTATGTCAAATTTAGGTGTAAATTATGTTGGGTTACAGGGAAGGGACAGAATGATAGTAAAGGCTTTGCCCATCTCGGTCGTAAATGAACTGTGGTTCCTAGGCCTGGAAGCCACGAATTCATTGAAGTATATAGTAAATGACTTTAGGACAACACGTAAAGTCATCAGTAAAATAATACTCCAACATTTATGATCCTCAGGGGTAAAGCAATGCAGTCACGGACCGAAGCATTTATGATCCAATCATTGCTCCAAGCATTAAGTCTATTTACTTATTACTACTGAGGTCCCAATTTATATGGCCAATTTTGCCCAAAGCTTAAAAAGAATAATACTCCAACATTTACTTTTACCAAAATAAGTTAGCTACTAAAACAACTCTTTCCATTATTACCCCACATAAACATCTCTAATATTCCATTATTTACGCATTATTTTCATTATTAACAACTCTAATATTTAGTTTGTTGAGTTTGAAATCTTACAAAAGACATAGCTACCAAAATAACAATATGGTTTGTAACATTATTTATTGGAGAATCATGGCTCTAATGCCTTTTCTTTTTTTCTGGAAAGTGTACAATAAGAAAAATTTTCTTTATTAGTTTCTATATTAAGTGAAAGGAAGCTTGCAAATTTTTTTTTTTTTAAAAAAAAAAACTTCCAGCACCTCTCACACCCTTCCCGTCTTCAACTTAGGAAGTTTGCAAATGTATTTGTTTTCAACAGCCTTCTTTTGTGAGTTGTTTGATGAGTACTTAGTAGGATTGATTTGGCAAAAAAAAAAAAAAAAGGTAAACATAAATGGGAAAAGTATTAAATAAATATGACCAGGTGCATTTTGATAATGTATTAGATATGAATAATGTACACCTTTAGGGAAAAGGTTAAATTGTTTTAAACACCATTATATACGGTAGATGCTTGACTCCAAGTTGGTCTTCATATTTATTAAATTTCCTCAAGTTGGTCTTTACATTTATCTGTTTTCGTCAAGTATGAAATTCCCACTCTAAAAAAGGCGTGCATTCTTTAAAGTCAATGTAGATGCTTGTTTAGAATATTCTATGATTGACAACGTCACGAATTCTGCTAAATATTGAAGGGGATATTTGTCGAATAAGATTTTCTTCTCTAACACCGGTGTGATCATATCATGATTTTCTAAATAAACCTGTGAACTACTTTTTTTAACGTCTTCAACTTGAAACTTCAGCTTAATGTGAGCATTATACTGCATGCCAACATATGTTGGTTCATTTCAGGACCAACCAATTCATCATTTGTTTGTGTTTAGAGTCTCACTCCTGATGTAAAGACTGTGTTAATAGATAATTCGTAAATTATACTATAATTTTGAAACTGTCTTGATTTGTGGTGGTGATCGGAACCAAAATCATCCAAATTTTTTTATTACAATAATAATAATAACAATAAAGTTTCTTACTTGTGGCTTTTGGTTTTACCGTTCAGAAAATGTTATCTTACTAAAAAATTCATCTTTCCATTTTTATTTTTGTTTTGCTGAAAAAGTTGGAGAAAACTTTGAGCGGTAATTGATTTCTTCACTTTCATATGTGGAACAAGGATGCGCCACTTTTCAAACCATCTCCTGGAAGACAAATAATTATACTCTAATCAGTCCAGACAACTGCACAAAATCGAACTGCAGGTAAAAAGCAGCAGCAGGGTTCAACTTAGTCGTCCATAGTCCATACTCCATAACTGGACTTGAGAAATCAGAACTTGTCATCTGGACAGACCGAACTAGCTCAATACGGAATTCCTGCCCCGTCCGTCTTGCATGTGGGTGGGGTGAAGCTTCTTCTACATCTGGAAGCCTTTTACCTTTAGCGGTGCGTGACACATTACAAGGACTGGAGGGGCGCTGAGCTGACACGAAAATCAACCCAAAAAAAAAAAAAAACCTTGTTACCCGCAATCCACAGCCCCTAGATGATGAGTCTTGAAGATTTTTATGATCTCACGATCTCCTTTTGCTCTGTCAATTTGCCTTGTGATGATATATGTGTGTGTGTATATATATATATTCTGCAATAACTTGTCACAAAGTTTTGATCATCTGGTTGCCCTGTGATGATATTGAAAGTGAATTTTTACAAAATGTTTGCATAAATCAGTGCATTGACTGCAGTCGTGGACTTCATGGATATATTCCACTTGGGATAGGATGGCCCACCTGTGGAGTTCATTTTGGTCCGGGCCCATTAGAATATTTTTTTTTGGGGGTGGTTTTCTCAGCTCCATTATTAGAGAGAGAGAGAGAGAGCCGATTGTGACTCATCATGGTTGCCATGCATGCTTGGTCAAAAGATTCAGGAGCCCTTTCTATCCATGCTTCTTTTTCCAGCACTAACCAAGATTACAAAGAGAAGGTGTACATTGAGCAGGGACGAAGGATTGTGGACTACGGCAAGGCTTCTTAATGACAAAAAAGACTCAACGATTTAATCAAGTCTTCTCTGAATATGCGCGTTCTTCATTTGTACGAATTTTTTTTTTAATAAGGGTCTGGAACTAATAACAAAACCGGTGGTCAGAAAAAAAAAAGGGTTAATGGTTGCCTTTTCAAAGGGTCTTTCCCAAAATTCCGAGCAAGAATAGACTTGCATTCGAGATGGTCAATAATTCTCTGAACAGACCGATTTGTGGAGTGTTGAATTAAAGACTACTTTTATATTATGCATTACTAGAAAATAGTTATGCAGAGAATGTCAAGTCAAGTGTTTTGTGGTGGACAGCATTGCTAATTAGTTTGTCGATGACTTTTGGCTACAATTTGGCTTGGAAATTTCTTGGGTGTGGTTAACTTATACTAATAATGATTGGACAGGATTTGTTGAGCTAATCGAATCTGTCATTTTTACCCCCGAAAAAGAAGAAGAAGAAGGCAAAGTAGTTATGGTGATTACAAGCGCGACAGAGTTGTGAACTATCGCGCAATGTGCATCACCGTATCCATCACCATTTTTGTAATAGAAAGAATCAACAAGCGATCGATTTGATTAAGGCACGCGTTTTGTAGGTTAATACGTTGATAAGCATGGATTAGTGGGCAAGACATAATTAATTGTTTTTGTATAATTTCCTTGGAGGGAATTAATTAATCAATTTTCCTCTGTACAGATTGAGATTTGTCAAACTCCTCTGAGTAGCCGTGGCCTAGGTAACGAAAGTTAAACGACTTTTTCAGATTGAGACTTTCTAATTTCTTTCCCCATAGGAATTAGGAAGGGGCAGGTGAAAAGATACAATTTCCATCCACTTTTGACCCTTTCCCCATCTACCTAACTGCGTAACACCTGCTTTCTAATGTAGCTCTTTTCAAATTTCCATCCATTACTAGAGGTTCGAGCTGCTACGCATTTGTCTTGTACTTATGGAATCAATCAAAGTTTTAATTTTTTTTTTTTTTTTTTTGCTTGGGGGGGGAGCAAAACTGATCATTTTATTGATAAAGGAACAGAAATCTTGTACAAGGAATGCAAAATTCCTACCACACGAGCAGCTCTTCATGCTATACAATACTAATCAATTGAAACAAGTAAGAGGAAGTCCCAGCTTGCCCGAAATTTTCCCCAGCCAACAACTGCATCTCCTATATGCCTTTCCAAATATGGCATACCACCCCAGCAAATACCAGTCGCCTTACTTGATCAGAGAACGATTTCATCTTCTAACCATTGTACTTCGTTTGGCCATGGGTTTTATATCTCTAGCAGATAAGCACATGCTTAACAATGAAACAGAACAGTCAAAGAACAAGTGGTCCATAATTTCCAGTTGTCCATCCATGACATAACTCATATAGTTTACTTTCCAATCACTCATATGGTTTGAATTGTTAGTTTCTGAAATTTTTGAAAAAAAATGTTCTATAACAATTTGATATATATATATATATATATGCAATAAAAAAGTAATTGAAAAATATATTGATAAAAAATGTGAAATTTTGTAGAGGAAAATTGCATTCAAGAGAAAGGCCTTAATTAGATTAAGCAGGAAAAAAAAAGAAAAAAAACATTTATCCAGTAAGAGAAAGCTCTATCCATAAAATAAAATTGTCGTGATTGTCATTCAATGCATGTTTCTTACGTCAAGCTTTTATATTTGAATGTTTGGAACAAGCCAAAAATGGTCACGTAGAACTTACTCAACATATTCCTTGTAAATTATCTACATACTTTGGTGTATTTGGATACAAATATTTTTCAAATATTATTATTTTTACATAATAAACATATTTTTAACTATCTTTTTATATTCGTAACTATCTTTTCATTACACATACATCATTTCACAAAAATACTGCAATAATTATTTCAAACAATATACTATCTAAACCCTTGTTTCTTCTCAGTACTTTTAAGTCTTCAGAAGCTAATTTGCGGATATGAACAGCATATGTAGTCGTTCTATTGCAAGTATTCTTCAACTCTCTTTCCATTTTTTGGATTTTTTTCCCCTTTTTTCCAAGCGACATGATTTTGTTTTCTTTCTAGAAGGGAATGGAGGAGTGAAAGAATTGAAAATGGGTATAGATAGACTGGAAGGCAGCCTCATGGGAAAGCAATGAAAGAAGAGAAAAGAAGACACTCCTATATATTTTATTGATTTTTTATTTAATCAAATTTCAAAATAGAAAAATTCCTTGATCACGCCACCAAAAAAAGAAAAATTACACGCCAAATCATTAGATATAAAAAAAATTATTTTGTTTTTGGGAAATGCTATCGTGATATATATCTTGGAATAACATAAAGTACGCTCCCTCGTATATATTTTATGTGCTTTCAACAGTTTGCCAATAACCCTAAATTATAGACTCGTAGTAGAAAAAAGAAAATAACTCTCTAAATGATCGCTGTCACGTAACTATTCATTTACTAGTGATGGAAATAATTAGGGTGGGACGTAAACTCGCAGTTTACACACAATAATGAAGCACATGGCTTCAGATTCGATATCATTGATTACTGGGAAAAAGCTCTTAGCTCAAGCATTCATTATGATTTATGAGTGCCACGTATACACTTTTCCACGTTTAAAGAAGCTAATAGTTCCCTAGACAAATTATTTATTTTACCGCAAAAGCTTAAGTGGAAGTGAAGGCCTTTACCTTGCTGTAGCTTTGGCTGCATAAAGGTGGAACAAAGTTATGGCTGTTAATCTCGCATTAGTACTTAATGTTGGGGTTTGTCCTCAACCGATAATCATTCGGAATCGCCTACTCCGATGGTGGGAAAGGAAGTTAAGGTCTTAAGGGCATCTTTATGATTTGTTAATAGAAATTAAATTTACTCTTTATTGATTTGCCAAATTTATATTGTAAATCACAAATTACATAGGACAAAATACCCTGCCAACCATTAAATTATTCCCTGACCATCATACTAGTTTTCATCCTAATTCAGTCATTCAACTAACTAATTAGTAAACCCCTGGCCACTTCATCAGATTTTGCTTTAATTTTACAAAATAATCAAACACATGCAATTTACATGTCAAAAATCAAGGGGACATACGTCCACCGAGCTTCTCAACTCGAAGGCAAAAAATCCAAATAGCCATTAAGTTATCATGTTCGCATACTTTTAACCACTCAATTATCTTTTGATTCAGAATAATCACTCAACTCACAAACATGTGTATTAGTGCCATATCGTACAAATTCGATGTTAATCTCAATGGTAATGTTTTGAATCAATTGAGGAAAAAAAGGAATGTTTTGAACAAATTACATAATCTACCAGCTAAAGGTAATGTTTTGAACCAATTGAGAAAAAAAAGGGGGAAAAAACCATGTAAGGATTAAAATGTGAAAGAATTGCTATAAAATTTCCTCATGGTTCTTCTAATTTTGATGATATAAAAGTTGTGAAAAATACTTTGTTTAGGAGAATATAGGGTTTGTTTGGATTATATGACTTTGGCATAATAGTTCATTTTTTCTTGACTATAATGAACAACTATTTTATCAATATGTCGACGTATATACACACATATATATACACATACATACACATGTAATCAACGGTCATGTATATATGCATATACGATAATGAACATATATGTATATATATGTATATAAGTACCTACACATGCACGCACACGCACATATATTGTAATACTCTAAATCAAGCAAGTAATTAAATATATTAGTAATATCCCCCTAAATAGAAAGAGATTAAAGTCATTACTGTGCCAGTATTAGTTCTCGTTGCCGCAATAAGTAGCAACTCTTCATTTTCTGACACAGCGCAGTGATAATGCTCAGTTAGTGCAAAACCCTATCCTCCGTTGTCCCATCCCTTTGTCTCTCCCTTGCATTTACCTGCGGTAAATTTTGTTAACCTCCTCCTGCCCTCCCGCTAACCACACCCAAGCCAGCCAAGCTGATTTAAACCCGAATATTCGTGCTCAAATCTCTTCACTTTCCAGCTAAGCCAACGACTCAATCCCTCCCCCTGGGTTGGAAATCTAACCATAGTTAAGCTCACTCCCCTTAGCCGCGCCACCAACAAAACCACCGCTCTCTCTCCCCAACAAATGAACAACACCATTACTTCCATTTCTTCTCAAATCATGGAGTCCTCGTCGTCGTCCAAGTCGAAGAGGATAACCTTCTTCTCCGGTCGCCGGTCCGACAGCTCCTTGTCATAGCAAGAGCTTAAACCTTACTTCAATTTTCAGCTCCATCGAATAACTTTCTTTTTTCAAGTAGTAATACATTTTGTTTAGAGATCTTTAATTTTGGTGGAGCAATGGACGAAGATAAAGCCGGTTTAGCACAGAAGTTAATTGAAACGGTCAATGAGATATCGGAGATACCGGAGTACCGGCCAACGGTGAAGAAGCAGTACTGCAATTTAGCTCGGCGGCTGAAGCTGTTGATTCCGATGTTCGAAGAGATTCGTGATAATAAAGAAGTTCTCCCTCAGGACTCGCTTAAAGCCCTGGCTGCTCTAAACCATGCTCTTGATTCCGCTAAGGAGTTGCTCAGATTTGGCTGTGATGGCAGCAAAATCTATCTCGTATGTAGTTGAGTTATTTATGCTGAATTCCTCAAGATTTACTCGTTTATTTTTTAACTTTAATTACTTGAAATGTTGGTGAATTCTTTTAGTAATTATCTCATTGCTAGATGTGGATTTAAGTTCTTTTTCTTTTCTTTTCTTCTTTTGGGGTGAATCAACTTTCTTATGGTCACGGCGGGGAGACAGGAAATCCAATGGAAGTGGAAAACATGCAAAAGCAAATATAGAATCTGTGCTTTCTTGTTTTTTTGTGGGAATTGAAGAATTGGAGGTTTTCTTTAAGTGGAACTACAAGATGATGCTTTTTTTGGGACGTGTCCATGATTTTTCGGACCAGATGGAATAGAATCTCTGTAAAGACCTAGAGATTTACTACCAGTTTTAAAATTTATGTGTGTTCCAATAACTGGGGAAACAATACAGGCGATAATTCAAAGGTCTTAGGAGTTAATGCTATTTGATCTGTCATTTTATTATTGTGTTTTTTTTCTCAAGCGATGGTTTAATATTGTTAAAGTGGTGTAAGTTAGAAGAATTGGAATTCTGAATTTTGCCGGAAAAAAAAAGAGCAAAGGATATCTCTTTTGGGCTATTTAAGGTCCTGTAGAGAGAGGCATGGAAGTATCTAACTATGAATGTGGTTTGTCATTTAAAAGTGATTGGCTTTACTTTTTATCTACCAAAATGTTAGTATATGACTGTGCTGGAAGGATTTGTTGATTGGATATATACTGCAATATTCATTCAGTTCAGTGGTTTTTTTTTGTTTGGAGGAAATGATATGTTTCGTGCAGTTTTATCAGCTTTAGCTTGACATCACTGGCTAAACAGAATACTGCAGCCGATGTTGAATTTTCTCTTTTGACTTCCTTTATATCCCTAAAATTTTTTGTTTCCTTTTCATTTTTCTTTTTACCTTTAATCTGTTCGAGTTGTAGTCGAAGATGAGATGGTTTTATGTGCGATATTTGGTGTGTCTTTTGAGAACAGATACACATGTCCATTGATCCCATGATACAACCCTGCCTCCCTCACTTTTACTATATGTAAGATGGATGACAGAAGGTGTTTGGAACTTGCTCCATGCGTGCCCAGCTTTTTTGGCAGTAGGGTGCTGCTAAATGTAAACAAATGAGGGGAAGAAATCTGTGTATCAGGCTTGTTGATTCGAGAACACAATATTGGGGGAAAAAAACTGAAAGGGGGTGCCTGTGGCTTGGAGCTGAATTATCACACTTATAGTGACCCTGCTTTGTTAAACACACACACTCATACACGCACCCACAGAGAGAGAGAGAGAGAAGAGAGAGAGATAAACATCCGCCAAATATTACAAAAGCCAGTTGCATCCTTAACCTTTTATCAGGTATCAGAAGAAACTATGGGGTCAAATTTTGCATAGAGGCAATAAAGGATTAGTGGCTACCTAAAATTGGATATTAAAAATCTATGGGTGTGTTTTTGTATCAATACCAATGGCCATTTCCTTGAAGAAGTATGTTACAGGGTCTGAATTTAGAAACTCATATACAACTTTTCTGTCTTGAAATTAATACTTTAAATTGGACAACACATTTTGGCCTAGTATGTTGTTCAAGTGACTATATTCGTGCTTGGAACATGTGATGCATTAATTTTAGCAGTTATTTACAATGCATTTGTCCTGATTTACCATTGGCAACACGCCCCTACCATTTTTCCCCCCCAGTACCATGCTGCTGGGGTTTTACTAAATGAATGTTCATTTTACATGTAGATATGCCTGGTTGCTTTAGTATAGAACTCTAGGGATATAAGAGGCACAAGGGAAGGAAAAATGCTTAATGTTGAATATTACAAGGGAAGGAAAAATGCTTAATGTTGAATATTGAAACTCATTGAATGATGTCTTTCACGTTTTTTTGGTACTCTTGGGTTGTAATGTTGCCCAATAATTGACTTTACAGCTTTTAGGTAGTGATTTGGGGTTAACTGTTTATTTTTCCATTTTCTATGACGTTTTCATACATTTCATGTTGTAAGAAGATGTGATAACTACCTTTTATGCAAAAATTGTGGGTTTTTTTTTCCAATTGTCAAGATCAATTGGAACTCTTAATGTATCATTTTCTTAAAACTGCAAAATACTTCAAGTACCATAGTTAGATCAGCTACGGCTGTTTGGTAACACTGCACTCTGAAGGGCATTCACAAGGTTTTGTGATAGTAACTTTGTAATGTTCATTCAGCGCTCATAATTTGTATCTTATGCAGAGTTCAGAACTGTAAGCAAAGTGGGTTGTTCTTTGCTTGCAGGTGTTAGAGAGGGATGAAATCATGAAAAGGTTTCAAGAAGTTACAGCGCAGTTGGAACAAGCTCTAAGTGGAATCTCTTTTGAAAACCTTGACATATCTGATGAAGTTAAAGAACAGGTATGGTGTATATGCCTCTCTGCTGCAATTTTGTGCAGATGAAATATCTTTGGATTTAAATGCATTCCTTTACATTCTCTCAATTTGAAGAAGTTTCAGATAAAAATGTCTCTGTCTTACCTGTTCAGCAATATTGAGATGCATTCTAGCCCAATATGTTACATGTACTTACTTGGTCCATCATTATCTTACCAGCTAGGTCTATGAGTACCTCCTATGAGTTAAGTTCATGATGGTTCACAACATAAGTGGAACAACATCATGATCTCAATTAGCTTTGTTATCACAATTTGCAAAAGGAGTTGAAGATTTCCTGAGAAAATAATTCAGAAAACAACTTTTCTGTTTGCAGGTTGAGCTTGTTCTTTCTCAGTTCAGAAGAGCAAAAGGAAGGATTGACTCCCCTGATATTGAGCTGTATGAAGATCTATTGTCTCTTTACAGCAGGAGTAATGACTCTTCTGCAGATCCAACTGTCCTAAGGACATTGGTAGAAAAGCTACACCTAACTGGAATATCAGACCTTACTCAAGAGTCACTGGCTTTGCATGAAATGGTTGCTGCCACTGGCGGGGATCCTGAGGAGAGTATAGAGAAGATGTCAATGGTATTGAAGAAAATTAAGGATTTTGTGCAGACAGAGAATCCAGATAGTGACCTACCTTCAAGTTGCAGTGCACAACTATCCTCAGAAGGGAATCATAAATTTCCTTGCATACCTGATGATTTTCGTTGTCCTATATCCCTAGAGTTGATGAGGGATCCTGTCATTGTCTCCACAGGGCAGGTGTGCCAACTAACTTCCCTTTTTTAATGCTTGTCATTTAAGGTGTTCTGTTACTTTAGCATTTGTCAGTGCATATGGTTTTTGCACACGATAGCTTCTCTTCTGTTTCCCTTTTTAGGTGTCCAAAATTCCATACTAGTGTAGCCTTTTGTTTCCATTCCCACTAAATTTTCTGCAAACGTTTAACTAAGTGTGAAATGCAGTTATGTGGGCTTATCTGCTTTGGTGATAAATGCATTTATAGAATTGAACATGTGCAGTTGCATGTGTGATGTATTCTATATGTTTGTAGCTTTGAACTGAGAACCAGGAACAAAAGTGTGCATTGTCAACAAAGGTATTTTTAATTTTTAACTGTCTAATTAAATGTAGGCTTGCCATTTTTGTCCGTAATAGTCGCATTTAGAATTAATTATAAGCAGTTCCATTTCTGATATATTCTACGTATTTCTGGCTTTCAAATGAGAATGGGGAACACAAGTATGTGCACATTGTTGACAACGGGTTTTAGGATATTGATCTAATTTCTGTCCAGGCTAATAAACAACCATTTTTGGTCTGTTAAAAGCAATTAACTTGGCAGCAATTTTGAACAGACTCCCAAACATCTAAAATGCTCCATAGCCTTTTGTGTTAAAATTATCATCCCAAGTTTTTAATTTATTACTGGTTCTTTACCCTTTTTGTGGTTGAGACTAATTTTTTAACGGCTGACGAGTTTCTTAGAGAGTATTGTTTCCTGCTAATTAATGACCTGGAATTTCCTGTTGCTATAGTTTAACAAGTTATAATCTGTTTCTACTGTAGACCTATGAGCGTCCTGCATTGAGAAATGGCTAGAAGCAGGTCATGGCACTTGTCCCAAGACTCGACAAGCCCTCACTAGCACTGCCGTAACACCTAACTACGTCTTACGTAGCCTTATAGCACAGTGGTGTGAGGCAAATGGGATTGAACCACCAAAACGACCTGGCAGTTCTCAGCCAAATAAGACGACATCTGCATGCTTTCCTGCTGACCACACTAAAATAGATGTCCTTCTCCATAAGCTCACATCTGGCAACCCAGAAGACCAGCGATCAGCTGCTGGTGAAATCCGGCTTCTTGCCAAGCGCAATGCTGATAATCGTGTTGCAATTGCTGAAGTGGGTGCGATTCCATTGCTGGTTAGCCTTTTGTCAACACCGGATTCCCGCACTCAGGAGCATGCTGTTACTGCACTTCTTAACCTCTCCATATGCGAGGATAACAAGGGGAGAATCATTAATTCAGGGGCAGTGCCAGGTATAGTTAATGTGCTGAAGAAAGGAAGCATGGAAGCACGTGAAAATGCAGCAGCCACCCTGTTTAGTCTCTCAGTTGTGGATGAAAATAAGGTCACAATTGGTACTTCTGGAGCTATCCCACCTCTCGTACGCTGTTAAGTGAAGGAAGCCAGAGGGGAAAGAAGGATGCTGCAACAGCTTTGTTCAACTTGTGCATATATCAGGGTAACAAGGGAAAGGCGGTGAGGGCTGGAGTTGTGCCCACATTGATGCGTCTGCTTACAGAACCTCAGGGTGGTATGGTAGATGAGGCACTAGCTATATTGGCAATATTGGCTAGCCATCCTGAAGGGAAGGCAGCCATTGGAGCTGCAGAGGCAGTGCCTGTTTTAGTAGATGTTATTGGAAATGGTTCCCCAAGGAACAAAGAAAAATGCTGCTGCAGTATTGGTGCACCTTTGTTCGGGAGACCAACAGCATCTGGTGGAGGCCCAGGAACTTGGAGTGATGGGTTATTTGCTTGATTTAGCACAAAATGGCACTGAAAGGGGCAGGCGCAAGGCTACCCAGTTACTTGAGCGAATGAATAGATATGTAGAGCAGCAAAAGCAGGCCCAGTCACAAGCCGAGGTTCAAACGCAAACTCAGAACGAGGCGTCACGGCCGCCTGCGTTAGGCAATGCTGTTGATAGTTGAGAACCTCTTTTTTGGCTTTGGTTCTTCAAAAAAGTATTCAGGGGCATTTTAATTAATTAAGTGGAGACAGGTGGAAGATCACCCTCTCCATTTCTCAAGTTATTCGTTGCGTTGCGTGGAGTTGAGGATTATACTTCTAGAGAATGACATGACATGAGAAAGATAACGACCATGGCAAAGGAATGTCTTCTGTACCAATGTAACCTGTAAAATTTGTAATCATCCTCGGTTTTTTATAGAAGGAGATGCTTTTCTCTATAGAAAATTTGCTTCTGCTGGCAACTGTAGCGGAGCTTCAAAAGAGAATCATTTGAGATGAAAGTGCAATACAGATTATTCCTTTTTATGAGCTTTGGGACAGCTGGATGATTTCTACCTTGTTTGGAATCAGGAATAGTGTTCATCCATCATCTTAATCGTGGTTCTTGATCCGTTGGATATCCTTTTCATCTAAGAAAGATCTGGAGACTTGTGACAACAGATGCCTAATTGCGTACAATTCCTTCCATGAGATTCTGCTAATAACTGCCTAATTTTGGACAAGGGACATGATCGTCTCCCTAATTAAACAAGCTAGTCACCTCAAACTCTCTGTTTCCATTTTTGGCCCCACCAGCTCCAACTCCTGTCCTCGAATATTAATTGGAATAGTAATTGGATATGGGTTTGTTTATCTATTGGATGTGCACTGGACCATCGATAACACACTTAAAATTCACTAATTTATATATATATATATATATACTTAATTAATGATTACTTTTTTTAATTAATTTTACATTTCAAAAAATATTACACTTGAAATAGACAGATTCGATGGATATATCTATGACCGCCCCAAAACGAAAGTACTTCATACCCGCCACAAAGATGAGATTGGGTACGTGGCTTCAAATAATTATTCAACTTCTTAATTCTTTTTTGCTTGGGTTTCTAACATATCTACTCTCACGAGAGAAGTCCGCATGCTTTATCAATAGAAATTAACATGAATATAAATCCACGCTGCGGACTTAACAAAAAAAACTAATGGAAAATTAACATGAATAGTCCTTTATATATCGTATTTGTAGTTATTTAGTCCCCCACTTACAAAATATTGCTAATTCATTCCTCACATATACAAATCGCATCATTTTAGCCCTAAAAACCATTTTGAGGAGACTATTAGGAGATTTTTGAACTTGAAAACATCACGTCACCACCACATGATTACAATTTCAGGGGCAAAAAAATGTATAACAGACTCATAATTTATCATTACTATTTTTATTTTTCTTTTCCTCATTTGTTTCTTCTTTGATTTAAATCTAATTGGTCCTCCGTCTTCTTTATTGATGTTATTAACTAAGATGACATTGAGTTTAAATATGTTTGGAACAATTTGTGAATTTTATTATTATTTGTATATAATAGAGGATCTGTACACTAATTATTTTTCTTTTATTTTCTTAAAAAGAAAGGTGTCGTTAGTCATTCAATTATAATAGTGCTTAAACAAACATATTAAGGTTTGGTGTTTTTGTGTGGGATTGGGTATGTGATGTCTATTTTGCCCTTGAAATTTTTATCCTTTAGCAGGCATAGAACGTTTTATAAGCCAAAAAAGTCGCGTGCTATGGGGTTTAGGAATAAATTAGTGTAATTTGCTTATTTGAGGGACTAATTTGCATCATGTTGAAAGTAGGGAGCTAATAACCACAAATGTAACATGTAAGGGATTATTTGTGTGGTTTTCCCCAACACGTTGAATTGAATTGGATTGAACATAAACAAGAAAAATCAAACCTTGATGGAGCAAAACAGGAAACTTTTGTATGAGCAACTTTCAAGGTCAAGTCACTGGAAACTTTTGTATGAACAACTTCAAAATGTAAAAATAGGAGCAGAAAGTCATCCTTTTCCATAATAATAGGTCTCGTTGACTGAATTACCATTCGCCACAATATGATTCCGTTTAGTTGAGCTGAAATCAGAAGCCAAACCATCAACGAATGAACTGTAATTTGGACATATATATATCTTTTAGAATCAATCTTGCACACACTTATTGTGTATACACACTTATTGCATCTTACATGGATAAAAAGTAAAATTCACATTCAAATTAAAATAATTGGCACGTATCCATACTTGGCAATACGTACAAGTACTGATAGTAGTTAATTACAAGATTAATCCTATCTTTAAAAAGTCAAACTAGAGGAGCTAACAAAATAATCAAACTTCTGAAACACCACTCAAGAACGAAAATTTTCAAATTTGATAAACATCTAATCATTCAATTTACAAAAAGAATCAAAGCATAGAACCTTAACACAAAAAAAAAAAAAAAGAATTTGCCCTTCTCTTTCTACGAATGCGATAGACATTTATTTAGAGCCCAACAATAATATCAGAAAAAAAAAATAAAAACTTTACCCTCCTAGTGTGGAAAAGATTAAAACACAAAATTGAAACAAGAATCTCTTGCCTTAAACTGTTTTTTCAGTTTTTGATAATCCTAAAAATCTTGAAGACCTAGCAAGTATCGGATGGAAGCAACAGTATTGCCTTTGTGTGCTTCTGCAAAACTCTTATGAGCATTCTTCGTGTCTTGCCCCAGTTCATGGACAAGTGCATCCACATAATTAATCAGGAATTAATCTCCAACCAACTAATTAGTTGGTTCATCATTCTTTCTCTTGGCTCAAATTCAGCATTTTTAGATGCTTTAATTTTGGCAATGGCCTCCTTGGAGACGAGTCGAACTGGACCACCAATCTTCGAGAGGATCAGTAAGCAAAGCTTATTGAGGTCCTGCTGTGCATGTCCTTTTACTTCTTTAGTCTCCCAGTCTTTCAAACGCTTTTGCTTTCCAAATTACGTCCTTTTTCTTCCTTTACTTCTATATATTAGCAGGTCTAGTACTAGTTTTTTGAGTATTTACAAGGCCCGTGTAGAAAGTAGTCAGGGTTGGAAGCCTTGATCTTGAACTCCAGAAACAGGAGATGATAACGAACAACGTTTTGCTGCACGCCTGCACGTAATTTGTTTCGAATTTTAGCAGCTTCTTCTCAATCGGTTTCCATTTAAGTTATTTTCGGTAAGAGGTTCTCTTTTATACTTTCCAATCAATACGTTACTTAACTCTGGCTTTGCCGTATTCAACTAATCATATATCTTAGGTAACAATCCTTTTCCTATTCCATTTGTTTGCCCTTTAAAGCTGACATAAAATATTGGAATTGATGATATATACTAATTGACTGGGAAAGGTTTTTCAAACTTACATGATTATTTTGAAGTTTTTTTTTCTACATAACTTGATGCAAAATTTGACATGATTATTTTGGAGTTTTTTTTCTCTAAATAATTTCATGCAAAATTTGATGATTCGATCGATGCTCGAATCACTGGACTTTTGATACATTGAGCCTTAGGATTACATGTCAATGTCAGTTCTTTTAGCTTTAACAAACCCTTACTTCCCGTGTTAGAAGTCAAAAACTCAATGGTGGGATATACTATATGTAATCAAGAATTATTCTCCTATATGTTTAAGCAACCGTAAACACAACCCAACTCCTAGATTCAGCGTAAATTATTTGCTAATCGCATTCTTTCAAGTATTCCGCCAAAGAGAGACATAAGATCTCAATAGTTACATGTACAACTCCTTGAACTGAGGATGTTGGCCTGTAATTGCCCCTACATGCCATTGCATTGTACCTTAATTTGAAGAATGACATAGCCAATGAATCTTAACTTTGCACAAATCATGGGGGCGGTCTGCTCAAATCTTGCCCGATGGCAATGCTGGAGACTGCTATCATTAAATAACACTGGCTGGGGTTCGATATCCAACTATAGCTAGGGTCTGTAACTAGTTTGTGGACCTTTTGTGATTTCAGCCATTTCTTGATCCTGATCGGGTAAGTTCAAAGTAATTTGCTTGTGCACAATTTTATTTAAATTGTCTCAAAACAATAGGTAGCCACGTCGTTCCATAGATGGTATTATTATTCCCTTTAACTTTTCCCTTTGACAGGTGTTATGGAGACATTAATATACAAAATTTTCACTTAAAACTTCTAATCTCAGAAAGGTCACATAATATAACGAGATGGCTTAGGAGTTATGTGCAAGTTCATATAAAGCAGCATATTCTCCATTAGAACCGTTCCTATTTGGGTTTCAAGAAGTGATAAAACAGACACATAAAGAAAGAAAGACAGGGGGATCTAGAAAAGTAAAAGCTGGCTAAGGAAACAGATTAAGAAAAAGATACCATTTCACGACTATCCATGGTTGGTTGTGGCCTCAGTATGTGGGCATATAGCAACATGCATGCACGAACTATATATGAGGTACTCTGTGATCAGGTCTCTCACCCCAAAACACATCAGCCAGCTTTGGTTTTCTGAGCTCCTCTCGTACAAAACTACCTTCAAGATAAGGTCCAACAAAAACAACTTACTAATTCTTTTTGTTCTTTCTTGGCTTTCCCTTTTTATGAGCCGTTCAACGATAACAAACGCAGATAGAGAAGGAAGTTGCTTTCTTACAACAATCCAATTTACCCAAGAGAGAGTTTCATTTTCATCCCATTGCTTTATTCGTTCTCGAGAGGTTACATTGGTCCTTGTAAAAGTAAATCTTCTTGATTCCCTTTCCATTTTAGTCTGCCAACCCCGAAACCTCAGCCCTATTACAATATTTATTCACGTAATTATTAGTGTGGAAGATATGTTCTATACGTGTTATCGATTCAATATTCTAAATGCTGAATTGGGAATTGGGACCAACGTAAAAGCTGCATAGCTCCACAAATTTCAACATAAAAACACTATGGCGGCCCTACCCTTATATCCCTACAGCAAAGTAGGAAACTCATTACAAGCTGAACAAAGACAAAGTCCGTACTATTACAACAGAGCAGGAAAGTGAAGATTGAAGAAGTCTAACAACGATAATTGTTTTGACCTAGGAGTCAAAAGTTCAACGTGTTTCTTCTTCTTTCTTGTTTCCAAGGGGCACAAATATCTTCTTATTCCGAAGTTCGGTGATAATTGCATGGTTTTGAGTGGAAGTTTGGCGTTTTATTACTGTTTCTTTCCTGTCTCATCAATTCTACCCCGCACAACCGACAAATCAGTGCTCAGTGCTCGGTACTGCAGCCATACATATTATTACGATCGACCATTATTGGAAAATTATGCCTGACAGTAAGATAAGCTTCTATCTCCTAGCTAGATTGGTTCTGCAAACACTGAACCTACCAACCTCATATTGCACGTAACGGAATCTCTCGGCCAAGGTTCGAGGGAGGGATTAGTTTGAATGCATTGCACCCCTGAAGAATCCAAGTACTATAGATGATTCAGCACGGCCTTTCTCCAGCCCTAGTATCAAGAATCAAGATCATTCTCTCTGTCCAAAGGTTTTGGAACATAAGAATCTTAAAGAATTTACATTGTCTCCAGTGTATAGGCTCTTGAGACTTTCAGTCATGACACAAACTCTCCTAAGCTGCTCACTACCAAATGTAGTAATCCTGATGGCTTGTAATGAAATGCAGTTTGATACTAGAACTGGATACTGGTCGATCTATGCTGAGAAAGTTAGAGATGCAGATGTGGTTAGGGTTTGAGATATGTAAGTATATATTGATATACTAACATATGTAGAGAAGTTCCGATCCATGACAACAATCTGCTTGTTATATATGTCAGACACAGAACTCATACATCTTCAGACACACAAAAACAGCTAGCTATAGCTGAAAAGCCCAAAAACACACAAGAAATACCCTTATCGAGCGAAGAATAGGATATATATAAGTAAGACTTAAGACCAAGACAGACCGTACCATGCATGTCTTTTTCTTCATAACTGAAGCATGATGAGGTAGCAGGCCTTCTTGTAACCTCACTTTCTAAACACTCAGCTGCGTGTACTTAGAGGTTGTAACAATCTTTATGAAGGAGAGCTTGAGAGTTGAGATAGTTATACTTCAGCAAAGACATTAATCGTTGCTGTGAGAATGGAAGTTGAAACTCGAGCTGGTTCAGTCATAGAAGATGGCTGGTAGAAGAGGAGTTGAGACCAGAGAATCCCGTCCAAGGACTTCCACCCAGTATTGATTATTCTCAGAATTAACTAAAAACTGCTTTGTCAAATTGAGTCCAGGATTTTCTTCAGTTTTCACCGATGGCACCTGACTAGCAACGTCCGATGAGCTTGTTGCCAAAGAACCAAGCTGCTGATGATCTCCTAGCATGGAATTAGATGATGCTTCAACTCCTTCACTTTGAAATGGAAACAAAACTTGTCGTCGCCTCAAACCCCCCAATAGAAGGCAATCTCCAGTGATCAGCTCCTCCACCAGCAGCAGATAGATAGTTCCCATTCCCTCCTAAGTTAAAACCCATGTTTGCAAGTCCATTACCAGTTGGAGGCATCATCTGTGCTTGAAATCCACCGATACCCGGACCAATATGACCACCCCCATAGTGATTAAGGCTTGTTAAAGCAGCCATAAGAGGTAACTGATTTGCTTGTTGGGGAAATTGGCCAGCCATATCTGCACTGCAGCTGGAGGGACTTGGAGTACTAGTTGAGTTAGACCCAGGCATCTGCCTTTCAGCTGTTGTGGAAGATTTTGAGCTGCTGCTTTTGGTTTTCTTATTTCTCCGGCAGCCTCCTCCAACTGGAACGTTTCTTAGGGCCCCTCCTCTGGTCCAGTAGCGGCGACACGTCTTGCAAAAGTGTCTTGGCTGAGAGAGGCTGTAGTTGTTGAAGTAGCAAAACTTAGTATTTGTCGACTCGCAACGAGGGCACTTGAGTCCTGCCTCTGGAAGCGCTAGCTTAGCTAACCGGGCTCGATCAACCATCGATCCGGGTCTGATCGAGCTACCACCACCACCCACCGGAAGAGGTGGGGGCGGTGGTGGAAGTTGGCTATTTTCCACACACTTCCTTGTTGATGTTCTGGTTGCTGGAACTAAAAACACCAACAGAGAAAAGATAAGCTAAGAAAATAAAGGTGAAGGGACTGATCATGCATATAATTACACACACATGTACATCCAGTATATTCAATAAAAGTTTGGAGCAAAGGAATTAGGAATATGAATATAATCTCTTTTTAATATTGCTTTTTGATGAACAGATGTACAAGGGAGAGGGAGAATTGGAATGGATGAACTTTTGCAGAAAATTAACCATACCTGGTGCAAATTGGGATGATCTAAATAGACTGGAAAAGATGAGAAAACCATAGTTTCTTTGATGGATGATCTTTTATCTTTTTATAAAGGTTGGTCGGTTTTTTTTGGAAATATATGGTGGAGAATCACACTCACCCACACACTATCAGAGGGAGAGAATACCAGAGCCCAACAAAGAGAAAGGAGGGGGAAAAGGAAAAGAAGAGATGAAGGAATTAAAGATAGAGGGAGAAGGGGAGGTAGCTTTAGCTTAATTTACTACTCTCATTCTCTCCATCTCTCTTTTTGTATTTATTATAGTATTATTTCTAGGGTTTTGAGTGGGTGGTGAAGTTCCTTAGCCTTTAAGCTTGTTATGTGACGCTGCTCCCATCTCCCATCTCCCTTCTCCCAGCAATGGTATGTTAGTGCTCTTGAAAAAGGGAGGGTGTGACTCTTCAATCCTCTCAAGTCTCAACCTTCATGCATATACACAACTATAGACGGATGTATAGGTATCGCTGTCTTTCTGGCCATTGTGGTGGGATCGACCTGCGCAAGTCTAAAATTCCATATGGGGCTTTGAAACATGTACATCATTTTTGTTATTAACAATCATTCACTGTACTTTATGATTGATTTCTTATCAATTTTGGCCTCGTGATGCATATACAACTACTTAATCAGCTGCAGTACAGCTGCTTCTTTTTTAGTAATTCTACTTTTTTCTTTTCGTATCATTTTTCTGTTCTCATAATGTACTTGCTTGTAGCTTATGATGCTTTTTTTGGAGGACCAAATTTTGTAAACTTGTTGGGGTTTATAGAAATTGAAAGTCTTTACTATTTTTATTTTTATTAATCTTGTCAACTTTTCTTTTCTATTTTGTTAATGTGAATTTTACTTCCTTTCAATCTCCTTGTACTGCAGCAGATTTTTTTATTTTTTATTTTTTTAGCTTGTATACTCTTGAATTCCCTTCTGATCATCATAGAGAAATATTAATTGCAGAATTTTGCATTTACGCCAACTTCATAATATCATTGATCCAAGTTTCATCTACTAAATTACTAGCCATTCAAGTGTTGTATGAATAAACAGCAATTTAGAAGTTGAATGGATAGCAATAGGAGAAAAAGAATTAGATTTTGGCATGTGCTGCTTCGCCAGGGCATGCATACAAGGTTGTGCCTCCCGTCTTCTTTTGATGCTCTCATCTCTTTTTCAATGCTCTACGCCACACTTCATATTTACTCACTGATTACTACTTTACCTGATAGATCAACAACTTCAAGTATGAAGTAACACAACTGGCAAAGAATTTGAAGAAGGAAAAAAAAACGAAAGATTTTAGTACATTATATTGCAAGAATGCAAAATTTGAAACAGTGAAAAGCAGGGGTGAAAGAAAAGTGATTGGAATTCTATGTTCGAGAACTCGTGCATGTCCATGTCCAATTGTCCATGTATTTCCTGTATGCTGAAACGACTGGTCTACATCTCAAGCCTAACCGTTTGTATCCACCAGATTCTTTAGGCTTTTCATTTGCGGTGTTGGAATTCTTCTGTCCCGTCTTCTTCTGAGCTCCATGTAAAATTTCCCCAGGACCAGGGCCGTTTTTTAATATACTACTAATACTAGTTACTGTTGAAAGAGGGATGAATTGAGTGGTACGTGGAGAGGGAGTACAAGCAAAAGGTCCCGAATTTAAATCTTTCATTTGCATTAAAAATTAATAATAATCATAATAATACTAGTTACTGTTATAGGTTAAGAATGCACTATTACTAGAAACTTAATTTCATTAATATATATGCTTTTGGTTTCTCCTTCATTTTTTTCAAATGTACGTATGCTTATGGTTTTTCGTTCGCTTCTTTCTGCTTTTTCGATGAATGGATCGCTTTTTAAGATGGACGCTATGCCTTTGCATGGATGTTCTTGACCTTTGGAGACTATTTCAGTTTACTTTTGGCGAACGGAACAAGTATAAACTCATTTGGCATTTGAAAAATTAAAGCTTCTCTGGCATTTGAAAAGTCTTGTTTCAAAAGCAACATTCAGGTGAATCAATAAATAAGTCCTATGGCAAACCTTAACAATTGCCAATAAACTTTTGCTGGATGAGTCTATAAAAGCCTTTTCAACAAGCCTACTTACTCGCTTAAACACCTGCAAACATTGAGCTTAATGTTCTAATGTATACTACATCAGTGATCAGCTTCCTCGTTTCTGCCTGATTGTTCTATGTTTTACATTTTAGTCGTAATAAACCGCAGCATGAGGGTGGATAAAAACAATTTGGGATTCTTAATCTTGTAAGAACGGATATATGTGGTGTTTGTCGTATTAAATCAACAAAAAAAATATCAGGGCCTACGCAGTCAAAAGTAAACACTGATCGAATACCGATATCTTCAATTGTTAATCATGCAATCATCAACTGTATTTTAGACCTCTCCTGCGGAAAAGTACTTTCATAGCAGCTTGTGCCTAAGAAGACAACCCCTTGAGGATGTTTGGGTTCTCTTTTTTTAGGAAAGTCATAATAAAAGACAAGTTCAAGTTGCCAGCAACACAAACCAGCGGTTATTTATGATTGTGACTTAAACCAACGGTTAGACATATATCAATGGGACACACGCATATATGTACTAGTACTCAACTCACATCCAATGTGTGTAATAAAAAAAATACATAATATTTAAGGTCATATATTTTAAATAAAATTTTTATTACTGAAGTAAAGTTTAATCTTTAAATATTTTTCATAAAATAATTTTATATTAGTAGTTATAATATTTAGGGGTAATTATGTTGAAAACATATAGTTAAATAGTTAAAAGTAAAAATAGTCATGGATAGGTATGGTAGTTAACATAAAATAATTTTATAAGGGCAAAAAAAGGAAATTCATAAGCGTTAACCCCAATGTTAATTCCAAACCCCCCCTTCCTCAGGCTTTATATATAGTATAGAGATATGCATGATAAACGTGTAAAAATTTGAATTTGACTATAAATTTTACACGTGTAATATGCTTTTAAATTGCTAATATATACACTGATAGTATAGTAAAGTTTATCCTATAGTCGTACGAAGAAAACTAATCAATATTTAGAAAAAAAAAAGAGATCAACTTTAAGACGTCATTTGGTTCTGATTAGTTTCATAATCTAGTCCAGAGTATTCGAACATGTAAAAAGTTGGCAGCCTGATCCTTTTTCAAGAATAAGAGAATACGTGACTGGTTTTGTGTGCATAAATTATGCATACTACTTTTCTCTCCATATCTTTCCCTATAGTATAGCCACACAACCTGTTTTGCTCTCTACTTGGCTTATATTATACTTCGTCAATTAAAAAAGAAATGAGTATTACTGTACACATTCTTAGTTTTTCTGCCTGTACATTATATTATATAATTCGGCTCTTCTGCAAAATTAACGAGTGTGTTTGGATAAAAGATTGTTTGGGATAATGTTTTGAAAAAAAAATATTATAACACCTTTTGATGTGATTTATGTAAATAAAAATGTGGTTAAAAAATTTTTTTTATGACGCAACCAGATAATTTGTGCAATTAATTTGCTACTCAAACACACATTGATTTCTATGAAAAATAAAATAGAAATCAAAGTGGCCCTAAGTAATAAAGTAGCTAATTACAACACATAGGGACGCGCAAGAGGGCCACGCACGCACTCGATGGAATGGTGGAGAGGCCCGAGAGCCATCCGATACAACGACAAAGGTACGGTCCCACCTCACCACCCCAAATCCCCAATCAATCTATCATTTTCATCAGATTCTCACGGTCTCTACATCAAAGCTGCCACGTTTGACCCTTATCGTGGTCCCCACTACATTACAACTATGAGAATATCATTTCCTTGATCTATGTTTACTCTTGTCAGTAATAGTGTACCAATTGGTAATTTGACGGTAGTTTCAATATAGATTTTTTTTTGGTAATTATTTCCAATACTTTGAGTGTGTTTGGATAGGAAATTATTTAGTATAATTCTTAAAAAATACTTTAATATTTTTTATGAGTTTGTTAACATATAAACACGACCCTTTTTCTTTTTAGGTCGACTGAACACGAAGATACATTTTTATGATAGCTGATGGTTTTAAATTATGTTAAGACATAGACACGACCTTTTTTCTTTGAAAGTGTAAAAATTATTTTCCCACAAAGTGTAAGCTGCGCATAACTTTGCTATTACTGTAGAAGTTCTTGATTAGAAATTAATGTGCATATACCGCCCAATTTACTGGATCAATGGATTGCTTGAGCTTTATTTCTTTAGGATTTTGGGGTGTACGAGTCTACAATTGACATAGAGAACAGGGTTAAAGTTTTCCTCCTAAAAGACTATAAAGATGTTCGTTCATCAGCTTTTCTACTGATTTTGTTTTAATTGTTATAACGGGTTTGAGTTCTCAAGTGAATAATGTGTTCTTTTTTTTCTTTTTTTGCTTGTGTTATTTCTACAATTATAAAAGTATTTCTAAAATTAAAGTTATTTATGTACAAGGATGTGTCACATTCAATATCCAGGAAAAGAGGACAAACAAGATATAGTTTGACGTATAAGATGAGATGAATGGAAACTAAAAGAAGACGTGCTTCAACTTTTGATTATAATATGCAAAGACTTTCATTAATCAAGACATTATAACGAGTTGAGCTCCTCGTTCAATTCAACACTTCTTATTTTAGAATAGAGCTATGCCAATATTTTGAACTTTTGTACCGTAAACGTTGTGAAAAAAAAAAAAAATGGCCCAAAAATAGAAAGGCTTCTTCTTCCGATAATAAATAAAAATACTTTTCTCAACCCTAAATAGAGGTTTTCAATCTACGTCTTTGGATCATGCTTTTGTCCTATTCATAAACTTCTAATTAAACAATAATTGGTCGAAAAGCAAAGGTAACAACAAAAGAAGAAAGATCTAAACACTTCGCGAACAATCATTGGATGAAGACCTCGAATTGTGAGTTAGCAGTAGATGATTTCTGGTGGCAATGAAGGATGACCAGCGGTTACCTATGTCACGCAACCTCATCCACAGCCGAAAGAAAATTGATGCTGATGGAAATAGCATTTCATTTCATAGTTAAGAATCAGGTCCATCTATGATCTATCCTATCCTCTGTTTAGGGGGATATCATGTTCCCTACTTTCGCAGAACATTTTTCTAGTCGAGGTCGACTGCTGCACGTATGATGCCGTGATACGCATGTTACTAGTTCAACAGTGTACAACACAAACTTGACTATCTTCGTCACGGACTGAGGAATCAGCCAGCGAGGTATTGACATGAATAGGTTGCCATTTTGTACAAATTTCAGGTTCTCTAGTCTAGTATGTGAACTGGCTGGTGGGCAAATGTGAAGAACTTTGGCTCCGTATGGATTCTGTTTTTTTTTTCACAAGCTGTTTTTATTTGTGATATCTATAGTAACAAATTTTAAAAACACACAAACTCAAGTTCGCCTAAAAGCAACACAAAAATATTGAATAAAAGAACTTTCACCTTCCTCCTTTCGTGCACTACCCACCACCATCCTCTGCTATTGCCGCTACCACCACCCCTCCCTCCTCCGTCACCGCTACCACTACCCTCCTCCCTCCTTCCTTTCTCCTCTCCTTTTTCCTCCCTCTTCCTCCCCCTCCAAACCCCTTCCCCTCCTCTAGAGCTCTGATAACACGATCGGAGGGATCTCTCTAGTCGATACTAGAGCTCTGGAGGAAGGGAGAAGGGGCCGGCAAGAGGAAGGGAGGAAGAGGGAGAGGGTGGCAGTGGAATGTGGTGGTGGTGAGTAATGGTTGTATTTTCAATTTTTAGAAAATATTTTAATTTTTTTAATATCCTAACAAATACTATAGTGTAATATTTAAAAATATCTCTGAAAACACTTAATCTATATGGAGCCAAAACATTTCAAATCTAGAAAATAATTCCTAAATTAAAATTTCAGAATATTCAAATTAAATACTACCCAAACCGTAAAAAGACATCTTAAATTCTATTCTCTTAATGCTGACACATGCATTTGTATAACTCGAGTTAACATTTGTATAACATGGACGCCATGCATGGTACATCCAGCCATTTCTGATAAGGAGGGTAAGTAAATCCATTCGTATGACTCAGAGAATGATCAGATCCCGATTAACTTAATTCTCCCTTGATTGTTTCTACGTTCTTTTTCACTCCAAAGATCTTGTTTTACCCCTCCTTTTATGAGGTCCATCACGTGCATGATCTAAAGAAGATGGCATCTATGTATTTTGTTAACCAAAACAGGCATGTTATTTTATACTACTACATAATTTACTGCCCCACTTCCAGATCACGGTCTCCTTCCTTAATTCTCGTTGATCTAAAACATAGTAGTAGATCTTATCGTCATTAAATTAGTATTTCATGGGAAGTGATTTGCGAAGAAGGCAAGAAGGTGCCTTGGTGGTCTCAGAATCTAATTCTCTTTCTCAAACTTTGATGCTAAAAGCAGCTGTTCATGAATGCAGACGTAGTTGTAAAAGGAGCAACACTGCAGCTTTAACTTGTGTACGTTCCCGCTCCTCCTACCTCTTTCTTCCTAATGTCAGATCCAGGGATTCTTTCTTTTCTTTTTCTCTTTCTCTCTCTCTTTTTCTTGCTTCATCCTTTTTCTTTTTCAATTTTTCTCGTGCGACAATTTTTCAAGGACGAGCATCCTGATCATGTTTGCTTCATATATAGTTGAAGCCTTTAGGTAGAGGGGTTCACTTCAAACTAATTATGCATGAAAGCAGATTGACCTAGCCCTTTGTCTATCTTACCTGGATGGACGGCCACTTGCCTTTTTTTCTTTGAAGGCAAAAAAGAAACTCTGAAGTGAAAATTTGCACATGCAAATGACTGTAACGGATGCCTGATGGCCTTGTGGGTGAATTGTGGATCACCTTGGTGGGTCAGAATGTTGGCTCCCTGCAATTTTTAAATTGTGAAGCCGATGTGCTTCTGATCACTTAGATTTATATTGTCTGTGCAAATTATACCAGCTTAATTAAGATATTTTTAAAAAAAAAAAAAAAACTCAACCATAGTTCCCGAGCTCAGGCCAGTTTTATATCCTCTATTTGTCCTAATACACATGGCCATATTTTTTTCAATGAAGAAATAAGTAAGCCTGGTTAAGGTTGAGATTTAGGAGTTAGAGGATCTCGGTTTAATTTTCCCTTCTCCTTGATTGCTTCTTAGCTCCTGCTTTATAAAAAAGAAGAAAAAAGGACAATCAGCCCACAGCGTCCGAATTACTTTATGTTCTTCGTAGCCTTTGGGCTATGCAGTCAATTCAAGAATTACTGGTGGCAGCATTCCTCGAGTTGTTGCTGTTGTTGAGTTTAGTGATTTGGATCAAGTTTGGCCCATAAGTAAGCCCATTGGTTTTGCATAGCCAACTTGCTTCTCTGAAAAACTTTCCATGGAAGCCCAAGGTCAATGACAAAGTATTTTTTTTAAAAAAAAAAATTATTTTGTTCCCCTTCATTTTTCTAAAAACATGTTTTGACAATATAAAACTTAAAGCCATTTAAGTGCAATTCGGGAGTCGAAGAACCAAATGAAGAGATAAAGAAATTTAGATCAGCATATTATTCGTTGGAGGTTATTTTGAGCATCTGTTTTAGTATGGGTTGAGTTTTAAGTTCGGTTTCTATCTGTTTGCTTCTCTAATAACCATCATATTATGGGATAACTACATTGATTTGTTGTATTCTCGATTCCGATACCAATTCTATTTCCCAACCACATTCTAAACTTGAAGCAAGCTCAAATAGATTACCTTTTACTTTATGTATGATCTTTGTTCAAACTTTAATTAATTAGATTAGACAAGAAACCAATATCAAACAAGATCATCAAGTCAAGTGTAAAGTAGCTGTATTCACCTTTCACCTCTAAATATAGTCAAAAGACATTCAAATGCTTTTCTTTTTCTTTCGTAGAAGTAGTCTGAAAAATGGAGGAGACTTATTTCATTCCAAAGTTAAAAACATGCCTAGTGATTTGACGTGAATCGCCAATCAACTGCGCTTCAAAAAAATATCAAAGTATGGTTTTTGAGCTGCCGTGCCACATGTGACTAAGATTGGGCAAAGTTTAAAATAATCTTCTGCAGCTTTGGTTCGATTCGTTTTGTGCATGGGGCTAGCTTTGAAAAAGATCAAGGTTTGGGCTCGGTAGAATGAGAAACAACTTGTTGAAATTCAACCACATATTTTGGTCCATATGGGGGAATGACAGGGCTAATAGAATTGATTCCATGTGGGTTTTAGTAAAGAAATATTAATGCTGTCTCTAATAAATCATACTACCATTCAAAAGTAAAAAATTATGGGTGCCAATTCGACTCTTTGAGTTGGGTTTTAGCAAACCCAAATTCAACTCGCAAATTATATGAAATTTTGGATTTTGGGACTTCGGGCTTATATTAAAAGACTCAAACTTAGATCACATTATTTACCCAAAGTCATAATAAAATACATAATTATATACAATATATATTTTATAATTATAAATTATTAATATTTTATGTCAGTATATGTATAATTATAAATTATAGATATTATATATATGTATATATATATTTTAATATATATAATTATACTCATATATAGGACTGAGTTTTAATCAAACCTGAACCTAGTATGATCTAATCTCGACACACATTTAGTTTGTTTCTGCTCGTCCTAATTAAAGCTTAGGCTCAAATAACTTTTTTCGGGCCGAACTTGCAAAATTGAAGTTGACCCAACCCCATTGATAATTCTATAAAAATCACCATTAGACTCAACAAATTTTGGTTTATTGATTTTTCCATATTGATGTCATATTTAGTGTTTTGGCGAGAAAAATGAACTAGTTTGGATTGCTATTTTCTTGTAAAAAAATGTACTGTAATAATGTGATGCATGTGAAGTAAAAAGATCATTAAAAAATATGTTAACGGAAACATAAAAATTTTTGAAGAAAAATATCTATCCAAACAAGAAGTAATTAGGAATTGGGCTTTAAGGCCTGGTCCAATTACTAATCACCAAAACTTGGGGCAAATAAATAGTCCAACTGGTGGTTCAGATTTTATCTCCTATTATTTGCTACAATTTGTGATTTTCTCAAATTCACGTGGACATGTAGTGTATTTGTTTGGTTCGACGGTTCCATCGATTTTCCTTTAAGCCTAATTGGGCCTCTCCTAAATTAGGTTAAAGTAAAATAGGAGTAGAGTAAATAAATAGTGCGTGACAACAAAAAAAAGCGTACAATTTGGACTGGCTATAAATTCTGAAAAAGAAACAGAAAAAAAGTTACGAAGAGTGAAAGCAAGAAAAGGGAATGGACAGAAAAAGGAAAGACAATTAATAAAAAAAAATGACGTCTACAAGGCAAGTGGTCTGGAGAAGATTCTAGAACCCAAAAAAATTAGGGCTTCGGCCAACCAAAAACCTCAATATATACCACACCACTTTTCCGCCTTCTGCCTCTTCACTCATTCCTCCGAACCCTAGTTGTTGTACTGTCTCGTTCTCTCTCCGCCTCTTTTTTTTCCCTTAGTTATTGTCGCCCTAAATTAGAAGCAGCATTAAGAATACAATGGCCGGAAAAGGTGAAGGACCTGCGATCGGAATAGATCTAGGAACACGTACTCGTGCGTCGGCGTTTGGCAACATGACAGAGTCGAAATTATTGCCAACGATCAAGGCAACCGAACGACGCCGTCCTACGTTGGATTCACCGACACTGAGCGTCTCATCGGCGACGCGGCTAAGAATCAAGTCGCCATGAACCCTACAAACACTGTTTTCGGTAAAAGCAATCTCTTCGACCTAGATCTCCTGTTTTTGTACGCGTATTTTTGTACTTCTGTTGCATCTATTTGTATTTATATGTAGGATTTATGAATATTCTGTCTACCATATGGAAATCTTTCGTTTAACGAGCTTTAGATCTTTTATTCCTTTTTCCGAATTCTCTGACTTGCTACATTGTTACTGCATCTTTGTTTTTTTAGATGTACTTTTTGGCTTCGATTTTGGTATCGAAGAAACTAGGAACCTGAAAGTCTGGAATGACTATTGTTTTCTCATGGTGGTTTTAGATTGCAATGGATCTACATGTTGAAGATCTAAATCATTGTCGTGTCTATAGGAATTACTTCAAGTTATCGCGTTCTGATGGATGTTTTAACAATTTTGTTCGGATAGGATCTATTTATAGTTGTTTCAGCGCATGCTAATATGTTGGCTTTGGTTTTTAATCTTTGAATTTGATTCGATAAGTTTGGTTAATTGTGAATCAATTGTTTAGCAAAGTTTAGTAGTTATCATATGGAGTTAAATAGCCAACTCTAGGTGAATTGTTGTGCTTTTTGAGAAGGAATTGCAACTTTGTTCCTTTTGGAATTACAGTTTGACTTGTGAGTTTGCTTTAACTATTTCATTAACATTCAGCAATATTACATTTTGTTATCTTACTGAATGATGTATCTCAATGCGTTCCTGTTTATTATTATTATTATTACTTTGTTGTGTCATTGGCGTGATAAACTTTTATGGCATCCGTGATACACTCTAACCGCCCCCCCGCCCCCCAAAAAAAACCCCTAAAAGGAACGTTTCTGGTTCCACTCATAATTTTTATATTATTAGTTCAACTAGTACTGCTACCTCTCAATATGTTTTGAGGTAAATTTTTTCAGATGTGTGATTTTCCATTTTTAGTTGTGCTTCTCTTTTATTCAGTGAGCTCTGGAATCTGCTTCTGATGTCTTTGTTTCCCTTTTTTTTGTTGGCAGATGCTAAGCGACTTATTGGTAGGAGATTCAGTGATGCCTCTGTACAGAGTGACATCAAGTTGTGGCCTTTCAAGGTCATTCCTGGTCCAGGCGATAAGCCAATGATTATTGTGAATTACAAGGGTGAGGAGAAACAGTTTGCTGCAGAGGAGATCTCTTCTATGGTGCTCACCAAGATGAAGGAGATTGCTGAGGCTTACCTTGGTTCAACAGTCAAGAATGCAGTTGTCACCGTCCCAGCCTACTTTAACGACTCACAGCGTCAGGCAACTAAAGATGCTGGTGTCATTTCTGGCCTGAATGTTATGCGCATTATAAATGAACCCACAGCTGCTGCAATTGCTTACGGGCTAGATAAGAAGGCTACTAGTGCAGGTGAAAAGAATGTGCTGATATTTGATTTGGGGGGTGGTACATTTGATGTTTCCCTGCTCACAATTGAGGAGGGAATTTTTGAGGTCAAGGCCACAGCTGGTGATACCCATTTGGGAGGTGAGGATTTTGATAACAGAATGGTGAACCACTTTGTCCAGGAGTTTAAGAGGAAGAACAAGAAGGACATTAGTGGGAACCCAAGAGCATTGAGGAGGTTGAGAACTGCTTGTGAGAGAGCAAAGAGGACTCTCTCATCAACTGCTCAAACTACAATTGAGATTGACTCTCTCTTTGAGGGTATTGACTTCTACTCCACCATTACGCGTGCAAGATTTGAGGAGTTGAACATGGATCTCTTCAGGAAGTGTATGGAGCCTGTTGAGAAGTGTTTGAGGGATGCTAAGATGGACAAGAGCACTATACATGATGTTGTGCTTGTTGGTGGATCTACTCGAATTCCCAAGGTGCAGCAACTGTTGCAGGACTTCTTTAATGGAAAGGAGCTTTGCAAGAGTATCAACCCAGATGAGGCTGTTGCTTACGGTGCTGCCGTTCAAGCTGCTATCCTTAGTGGTGAGGGTAATGAGAAGGTTCAGGACCTCTTGCTGTTGGATGTTACACCGCTGTCTCTTGGTTTGGAGACTGCTGGAGGGGTTATGACCGTTCTGATTCCCAGGAACACAACTATTCCAACAAAGAAGGAACAAGTGTTCTCGACTTACTCAGATAATCAACCTGGTGTGCTGATTCAGGTCTACGAGGGAGAGAGAACAAGAACCAGAGACAACACCTGCTGGGTAAATTTGAGCTGTCTGGTATTCCCCCAGCTCCTAGGGGAGTGCCTCAGATCACCGTTTGCTTTGATATTGATGCCAATGGTATCTTAAATGTATCTGCTGAGGACAAGACCACCGGACAAAGAATAAGATTACAATTACCAATGACAAGGGTAGACTTTCAAAAGATGAGATTGAGAAGATGGTCCAGGAAGCCGAGAAGTACAAGGCGGAGGATGAGGAACACAAAAAGAAGGTGGAGGCCAAGAATGCACTGGAGAATTATGCCTATAACATGAGGAACACAGTGAAGGATGAAAAGATTGGATCTAAGCTCAGTCCAGCTGATAAGAAAAAGATTGAGGATGCTATTGATCAGGCAATATCATGGCTTGACAGCAACCAGCTCGCTGAGGCTGATGAGTTCGAAGATAAGATGAAGGAGCTTGAGAGCATTTGCAATCCCATTATTGCCAAGATGTACCAAGGTGCAGGTGGTGACATGGGTGGTGGTGCCATGGATGATGATGCTCCCTCAGGCGGTTCAAGCGGTGCAGGCCCCAAGATTGAAGAGGTTGACTAAAGAGAGTGGATTCTTTTGATTATTGGCATTTCGTATGTTGCTTTTGGTTTCGAAATATGATGGCCTTCAGGATTATTTGCTGCCATCAGTCTTTTTTGTTTTTTAAAAACATCATTTTGTCGTGCAATGTCGGCTGCTCTGAGCCCTATCATTTTTTTCTGTCGTGCCATCAGTTTTTGTTTTTGAATCCTAATTTTGGTCGCGCCATATTGGCTGCTTGAACCTTATTATTAACGTCATATTCTAGTTTCTGTTATCCTATGGAGCTTTGTCTGTTCGTTTCCTGTTAACTGCGTCAGTGGTTCGGCATTAAATTAAAATTAAATCAAGCCTTCTACATATTTTGGGGATCGGTGCGGGGGGGGGGGATTTGGTGGGCCTTTTCTGGGATTGGGCCGGGTTGGCTGAGGGTGGTGCGCGGTGAGGAAGCGTATTTTTGTGTTACTATATCCATCGGCGGCCCAAATACTGTTTCTGTGTTTTCTCGGGTTCGGAAAGGTTTTTTTTATTGGTTAGATTGGAGTTCATAGTAGAGAGCTAAAAGTATTTTGGTTTCTTGTCTGTGTCATAATTTTGTTTTCTTATGAACTATACGACAATTATTTAGTTTCCATTTTTCCCCCCTCCCACGTCTTATTTTGAGGGATACCCGACCTTTGGTTCCCCCCCGTAGGACATCAACTCTCCATCTCTTTATTGTCTAATTTACTTATAGTGGAATACACAATAATTGTGATATGAATACTACAAATAAGCAAATAAACGAAATTAGAGTTAATAAACGAATCTGATAAGAAAAAACGAATAGTATATAATGAATGAAACTTTAAGTTCGCAACTTGTGATATTGAACTTCGAGGTCTACCTTGCCTTTTGTAGATCACTAGTCATAAAAAGATAATTATTTACTAATTGGCACTTCATAATGTTAACTCGTAATCCCATGTTGACATCTTTGGTTCGCTGTCACTTGAGATGCATTAACATTTAACACGGGAAAAACGAACAAAGCCATCACGCTAAACGCATGATTTCAGGAAAAGCCTGTCCAAATTACAGCAACAGGACTGCCAAATCTGCACAATAAAATTTTTGACCGGCAAGGCGTTGTTTATCACAGAATCAATAACCTGTCGTCCTGATTGATTCAAGTTGTAGTAGGCTTACTAATATAATTCCCTATGGCTCATCTATGAGAAGAACAATCGCTAAAAGAAAAAGCAACAGGGAATGATGCGGTGGTAATGTTATAACCAGCATCTAGCTTACAAGAAAATAAAAAACACTGCCTGACCAACTCAAGCGACAAGAATCGCAGACAACAAAATAAGAATAAAGAAGGTCAATAGACTAGATATGTTAAAAGGAACTATTTTCTTCCCCTCATAAGCCTCTGCAATTGATAATTAATGCTGCCCCATGGCTTCTTATTTTTGCCAGCCTGCAAGCAAGTCTCAAATCAGATGTCTATACAGCACTGGTGCAAAAAACAACTCAGTTAAGAGTGAAATAATAAAAAGTTGGTTCTTTCTGAAATAGGAGGAATCTTCCATTTTAAATTGCAATCACCTGAGCATCCATGCAATCGCTCAAAAGCTTCTTTTGGCGTTCACAGTGATCATCTTTGTTATTGTTGAGAGCCATACAATTTAGAAATGTCATTGTTTCCTTCAAGCAAGGCTTTTGTAGACCCCCAAATTTCTTTGGATTTATGTATAAGGTACCAGCTTTCCGACCCATTCTTCCCGGTTCAGATATTTAACCTAAAAAATAACAACAAGAATAATTAAAAAGAGAGAGAGAGATGAAGAAACAGCAGGGATGGCATAGTTGGCCTGATAATGGTACATTAAGACAAGCACAAGCAAATCGGGACAAGCTGATTATGTAGTTGAGCAGCAAGACAAAATGGAATCAAGAATAAACATGCAGACTATAACAAAACTTACGAAGACACAAAGCTCCCCATTCAAGACAGACAACTTGGAATTTCACACCCAGAAATTCAAACAAGATCTAATTGAGATTCTATAACAACATACTTACCATCCACAAATAGATTTGAGAAAGAAAATGCATATAACTAACCGGTAAGAGATAATAGATCCAGCTTATGTTTCTTAACAAATCATACAAATAAAATTCATGCTTCCTGGCACTGTCAATACCCTTCCTTTAAAGAGTCACCACCGCAATCAGTTTGAAGTTTACAACAGGAGCCTTGGAGGCACCTTGCTTCTGTGGAATACCAAATATTGGAGACATCTTACCCTATTAGCTCAATACTTCAAACTTATAACTCCACCTAACTAGTGCGTACGTACACTACTTCTTAACACAAAAGGCACCAAGTTCAACAAAACTGAATGTTAGTTACACGGAAAATAGAAATTTTTCTTGGAAACCCTGTGCAGAGAACCTAAAACCCTAAACACTTTGGAAAGCCAAGGCAGCAAGAGTAGCATGCAAGTGGAAAAATTGCAGGGAAAAAATTGATCACCAAGCAAAATATGCTCATGATTCGCATTCAAGCTTGGGGCAATAAGCCGTTCAGGATTAAGGACTGATGTGACTAAATTGACAAAAAAAAAGAGAAAAAAGGGAAAAATGAAAACTCTCTTCTACCATAATTAACTGAAGTAGGATTTAAGGCAAGAGCTCTATCCTCAGGTTCTAAGTCCCACTATATCTTAGATAACAGACCTCTCCAATATTGGTAACCTAGCTTTCAACTATAAGTCCACAGATAGAGCGTGTGCAAATAACACCCGCCCCCCCCCCCCCCGCGGTGGCCCAAAAAAAAAAAAACCTTTAAAATGGAAGATTCAATAATACCAAAATGCCAAAAAAAAATCGCAAATAATTTGCAACAGTGCAGCATACCACTCAAAGGTACTACTACGCTCCACATAGCAGACACAACCGAAACTAGTTAACACCAAAACAGGACATCGCAACTGGAGAATCTCCATTCTTTGTCAAACTTCTCAGCCCTGAAAAACCCAGACACTGAGCTGATTTCTACAACTCTAAAGCCCCATGAAGTTTAAACAGGCATATAAATCTTTGAAATTGACTCAAGCATAAAAGAGCAAAACCCAAGTAAATTGGCTACACAGAAATGAATCGATGGTTCTAGAATCATGAGATTAAGGGGTCATTTTTTCCCTGCAATTTTTCCACTTGCATGCTACTCTTGATGCCTTGGCTTTCCAAAGTGTTTAGGGTTTTAGGTTCTCTGCACAGGGTTTCCAAGAAAAATTTCTATTTTCCGTGTAACTAACATTCAGTTTTGTTGAACTTGGTGCCTTTTGTGTTAAGAAGGCATTAGGAACTTAATTTATTGAACAAAGAAACGAATCTCCAATATTAGGAAGGGCAAGCACCTGCCAATCTTTAAAACGCACTGAAGATGCTTCAAGGGAGTCTGTGTTAGAGCAGGTGAAAAATGCATATGGTTGGGCACAAAAGGAATACTCCGCAGCTGGTAAGAAATATGAAGAAGCACTTCTTATCAAGCCAAATTTCTATGAAGGCTTTCTAGCTCTTGGGCAGCAACAGTTTGAGCAGGCAAAACTTTCATGGTATTATGCGATTGGGACAAATGTTAATTTGGAATCGTGGCCTTCTACAGAAGTTCTTCAGCTTTACAAATGGTCTCACCAGATTGTAAGAAAAACACTACCCTACCCTACTCGGATTCTGATTCCAAGAATCATAAAACCCCCAAAACTCAGCAGCCAAATTAATTCATTAGCATCAATCAAATCAGATTTAACCCTAAACAGGTAAGAACAAACTAAAACAAAAGCAACCCACAAAAATTCATTAAATCCAACTTCAAGAATCTACACCAGTAATTCTAGACAATTTTTCAAAGGAAAAGGGAGGAAAACAAACTAATAAGGACAAAAATGTTTCAGACTGATATTGGCCGCTTTTAAAGGAAAAAAATGAGAGAGAGAGAGAGGGAGATGATCTGTTACCTCCGAAATTGGTTCTTTGCCGGAGTTGGAGATGCCGCCTGCGAAGAGTTTGCTGATGAGATGTCGCCGGAGGCTTTTATCGATGGTATCGCTGGAGGCTTTTATTCGCCGGAGTTGAGGAGATGTCGCCGCCAAAAAGTAGGAGTTTGGTCTTCTGCTTCGACGAAAGGAAAATAACTTCGCAATGATGGGCAAGGAAGTTATTTTCCTTCCGGTGGGGGTGTAACTTATTTTCCGTCGGACATTATTTTTTTAAATTAATTGAAACAATGAAAAATATTATGGAGAATGTTTTTCGAAAAATCTTTTCCACCCAAACAAACAGACCCTTGGTCTTTTTCATTTTGTTTTTTGCCCTTTTTCCTTTTTGGGTGAAAATTTAAAAGGATTGGAGTTTCCCTTGCTACCAAAAAGGAGGTTTTCGAATTGACATTCCCATCTGAAAGTTTCATTTTGTATTTAACTCTGCCTAATGTTCAGAAGTCAGAACCCCTACATCTTATCACTTGGTATGTTAGGTCATTAGTTGGTTTCAATTCTTAACTGGTATACTTAATTGAAAAATATTTCCTATTTAGCTAGTAGTAGTATTTAAGAATCAAATTGTTGTCTTTCATGAGATAAATTTTTTTTAAAAAATTTTACGAGCTCCTAAAAACATTAGTTCTTTCCCTAAGACCAAATATTTTTCTTCTAGAATTCTAATGGGTATCTAATACAGCTCCAAGCATTTTTTTTTTCGTAACTGATTCTGATACATTTTTTTGAAAAAGTACGGGGAAAAAATTGTGATGATATAGTAATATAATTTTGTACTGACAGTCATATCTTTATGAGTGATTTATGTCCTTTGAACATTGACAGAAAACAATCGTACTCCATGGCTTTAGTGTTATTCACGTAATAAATTTAATCTAAAAGCAAAAAGACAAAGCATTTGAGAAACTTAGGCCTTGTTTAGATTGTATTTTTTGCCAAAAAAATTTTTTTGATGGGATTTCAGAAAAATATTCCTTATCGCATTTCTGAATCGCATTTTTACTTTGTACATATCAAATTTTTAAAAAATATTACAATATTTTTCTACAGAACGCTGTTAAAAAATTGCAAATCCAAAACTGCTCTTAAACACACCTGTAACATTTGTTAAAATCTTGGTTATGAGTGGGAGGTCAAAACTTCGAACTTTGCTTTTCACCGACCACTATTTGTGACTTCCTCCTATCCCTCCCTCTAAATTAAAATTGAGTATATTATATAAATATTATCGCTGTGAAAAAGAAAAAAGATTATCATTTCTTGTCCTCTGAATCTGATTGACTGTTTCTATATATACTCCCATCTCTTTTAACCTGTGTTTTAAAACTCGGACCGGACCGGCCGGTTCAACCGGTCGAACCGGGAACCGGCCATGTGTCCGGTCCGAGTTATACTAAAAAACCGGGAAAGTAAAAACCCGGTCAAATCCGGTCAAGAACCGGTTTGACCGGGAAAAAACCGGATTTCCGGTTCAAACAGTATTTTTTTTTAAAAACTCAAACTTTTTTAATATTATATTTTGACCCCTAGATTGTTAAAAATTATTAATATACCTCAAATATTTCATACTTTATCAATGTTTTCTTAAAGTTTGGTGTTATTTTTTAATTAAGTCCATAATTTTAATTCTAAACTTGTTAATACTTATTAAATAATATAAATTGCTACTTGATTGTTCTAATTTCTTTGTATTTTCTTGTTAAATATATTTGAAATATCAAATATATATGAATATACCTTTATTAATATTAACATGTTATTAGGTATTTTACATATAATATTTTAATTTTTAAATAATTTTTATTTATGACGTCATCCGATTCAACCCCTATCGAACCCGGTTGAACCCATTGACTCCTGACCCTGAGCTTGATCGAGTCGATACCCGATCCGGTTCTGAAAACATAGCTTTTAACTTCTCGTCTGAGGACGAACGCCTCGATCCTTCGGGTACAGAAATATTATACAGCTGTACAGCTTCAACCCGACTTGTCAAAGTTGTAGTCCAAACAATTTTTCTACCATTGTGGAGAAGTTTCCGTAATGGACCCGCAAGAGAGCCCTGTCGTCCAGAAGGGTAGGCATAGTGGCCGGCTCCTCTCACTACCTGTTTTATTTTCACCTTTGATGGCAATTTTCAGGTTTTTCACACTTACATCTCAGGATTCAGATTTGACCATATATATAAATTACTATAACTGCGTATTATTGAGATCCAGTTGACGTATTGTCATTGTATAAGCAAACCCAAAAAAAAAAAACTTTTTTTTTTATCCCTGTTATGTTTACCAATTTTCCCAGTAAAGAAGAATTATAAAGCTGACGAATTTATTTGCAAAAAGCACAGGCCAAGTGCCAACCGCATCTCAACCATGTTCAAATTGAAAGAGTCCAAAACCTTGCTTGTCCCACCCAATGGCTGAGAACGTGCTCTTCCAACTTCAAAAGGAGAACCATTTGTACGTCCAGCCTCCCCTGATTGCTTCAAATCTTTATTCTTATGTTTCGAATTGAAACAGCAAGATAGATAAGATAATGCCACTTAGGATTTGTTTGGACAGGGTATTATTTGAAATATTATTTGGAATAATTACTGTAGCACTTTTTGTGATGTGATGTGATGTATGTGAGATAAAAAGGTGGTTAGGAATATAAAAAGGTGTATTGAAAATTGTAACGGCGATGTCAGCAAATAAATTTGGACAAATAATTTCGTGTCCAAATAGTATTTTTGGAGGCTTTCGCAATTCCGTATCTGCTTTATACATTTTGCAGGCATCATCAGGAAATCGAGCAGAGGCTGAAGCCCTCCTGTCTCAGCATCCACACAACAACAACATCAATGGAACTGGCCAAACTCAAAATTTCAGTTAAGTCCCCAGGAAAAAAAGCCAAATGAAATTATGCCTGATCCTGGATACAGATCATAAATTCAAATTTAAATGCAGCAGTCTCCGTACGTGGTCCCCTTTTTAATTACCCTGTAATATGTTAATTAAGTTGGGCCCCCTGTCTTCTGCTGCTGCTGCTAGAGTGCTAGGTTATGTCATGTCACGGTCACAAACGTCGAATAAATAAATAGAGACTTTGCTTGTAGATATTCCATACCTCCAAAAAATGAAAAGATTCAAGAAAAAGCATCGAATCATCTGAGTTGTATGTATCCTTCTCAATCTTTTATGCAGAGCTTTTGACTGTTAAATGCTGGGGGTGATGCTTAGGCATGAAGATGAGGATGGAAAAAATGTTGGGAACGATCCTTGAAGGTTGCCTCAGATGAGAACAATCCTTCAAGGTAGGGGAAACTTTCGGCGGAATCGCTGTGATAATAGCGACGTTTCTTGTTGTTTAGGTGAAAGATCATTAATCATTCACGATTCCCAAACATCACTAAAAACTTGCAAACTTTTTCTGTTGAATCGGGCTTACTTTTGAAGGGCAAGGCAAAAATTTGACCAATCCTGCTGCTGACTTATTATAGGCGCCTCCTTTTTAAAGCTCCCCACTGCCCTTTTTACCTTTCCTCAAAACGCACACACTTTTACGAGAGCAGAATTTCTGCAACACACATGAAATCAGAAAAGCTGGACTCGCTCGCTTTATTCAAAAATGCAATTAGGAATCATTTGTCAATTTGATGTAAACCCAGTCAGCTTTCAGGCAAATCGGGAGGATCCCACTAAGGCGTGTGGACATTGGACACAAGCCTTTTGTTTCACCAGAACGCAGAAAATTTTGGCAAAGCGTGTTTCAATCAGCAATTAGCTGTAAGCCAAAACGTGTACAACTACAACTAGCATACACACACAAGAAGACAATAACGAACAACACACTTTGTCTGTATAGAATAGATGCAGAGGCCAAAGCTAAATTAAGTTGTGTCTCCATCAATAATATGAATGAGCAGCTTGCACCGTTCAAGTACTACTACTTCCCAAACACTCACCAAATCAAGATTAACATTAATGCTTGGTCTGGGTAGGTAACAAGTGCCTGTTAAAGTTGAAAATAATTACTATTTGACACCGTGCTGCGGCAAATGCTTAGGACACAATACTTATCCGAGCATGACTCTTAGAAGTCTTCTTCTCGTGCGTATAGCTTATATATTGACTCTCGCAGATTCGACACGTCTCATAAATTTTCTTAGTATATAATGATGCATTCAAATTAATAATATGAAACATGAATTGATTTGCCTCTCATTATTACGTCAATGCCTGAATTCTCATATTTTTTTGTGAAAGTAAGTAGTATTAAAAATAAAACCAACGATCACTTAGACTATTGGCTACCACAAAAAACTTTAAGTCTTAGTCGGATAGGGAATCAAAGATTCAAACCTTACTTCTCATTAATGTGTCACTATATATGATTTTTTTTAAATTTATACGGGTACGTAGTACACCCGTCTGATTCGACGGTGATTCAGTTTTCGTTGATTTCTCTAAATCCCGTTAGGCCTCCCCACCTAGTGTAAGTTAGAGCAGGAGTAGGAGTAAAAGTAAGTTAAATTGACTGCTACCAATTGATAAAAAAAAAATAATAGTATTAAAAGTGAAGTTGAATACGAAAAAAAATCATGACTCTCTCATGAGTGTAACAGAATGTACTGAAGATATTATTAGGACATCATAATGTGGCATGATTAAGTGCATGTGCAGCAACAGCCTAGGACAAGGAAAAGAACCTTTTGGAATCAACTCAGCATTGTTTTTCAGCAGGAGAATTTTGAATAGTTTTGTACCTCTACAGATTGGAAAAAGATCATTCAAAAAAACGATACTATATTTGAGCAAGTATACCAGCAAGCTAGCAGGACCATACTGTATTAAACTATACAACATTACGGCCTCAACTTGAACTTCTAAGAGGTGGGCTGCCGTGGTATTGCTCCTCAGGAATCCAAGATACCATGCACGATGGTTACATCACTCTACATGATTTCTTTTTTCTTTTTTTTGTGTTTTGCCTCAATAACTGGAAAAGAAAATAAAAATTGAGAACCAAGGAAACTTGAAAATTTTCACCGTTCTCTATTGAAATCTGGACGATGATTACACAAAATTTAATCACTGTAATTTTAATTCACAGATGAAAGGGCAAAAATTGCAGAAAATTTTATAAAATTTGAACCCATTCCCTGTAAATTCTTCCCAAATATCTATTGCATACCAGATTTGGCATCAGCTAGTCTGAATGTTGAAGGAGATGATGCCAATGGGAGAACCTGAGAAGGAGTTGAATGGCAAAGACTAGGCTGCTGCTGCTTCTGTTGTTGAAGCTCTCTTTCCTTGTCCTTACCAATAAGGGCAACATAAGAGCCGTCAACCTCTTCTGTGATAACCGTCCCATTTGGGGAAGGTTGAATAACAGAATCTCGAACACAGCCCCCATTCTTTAAGGCCATCCTTTCAGCTTCTTCGACTAATCTTCTTATCAACTTCTCCTCAGCATCCCTTAAAAATTTGAACTTTGGCGGAGGAGAAGATCTCAGCTTATTCAATTCAGCCTCAGTTATGGACTCAAAGAGAGGATTGAATCCGTGAATATTGCTATAAGAGTCCAAAGATGGAGTCTTGAGAGGTGGCGAAGGTAAAGGGGTACGAAATGGAGTATCAACAGCAATAATGATGTCGCTCAAGCTTCTAGTTCTCGACCCTTTCCTGCTTCTATCACCTCTAGATTTCCCGTCATCAGACTCCAAATCCTCCTTAGTTTCCTCCTTGATTGTGAACAAAAATCTTGGAGGGCCACAGAGATTGTGCAGCCTCATTAACTCTGACTCCACACTTTCTTCACCGAAGCCTTTGAATTGCATATTACCATCCTTGCCGTTTCCTCCTAGCTCGAGATCATTTTCATGGCCATTGACTTCAGAATTAATCACTGAGGCAGCGAGTTCTTGAGTGCCATTGCGGCTACTGTCAGTAGAATTTGATTTCTTCCAACAAAAGAGATGAGAAATCTCCGCTGCATACTTGGTAAAATGGTCCTCAATTTCTCTGTTGTTAATTCTCTTCTTCCACCACAACAGATAGTATAGCTCAGCAACAAGCCCCAAGAAGATGCAACCAAATACAAAGCTCAACCCAATACCTAAACCACTGAAAGATCCCATCTTGGCCTCAAGAATTTCACATTAACTCAGAATACTAACACAACTTGCCTACGGTACGGTACTAGAGATCATCAGAAGTGTCCCAGAAAGGCCACATAGAGGAGAAACTTGCCTGAACCCTCAAGGGCTCTATTCTTGAATTACTTGAAGTTTCAATATTTGGAACCAAAAGCACTAGAGCTAGCTAAAAGGATATGCCACAAAATTCAGCACCAAGAATACTGAGTCATGATTTGTTAAAAGACAGAATAGTATTCTTAAGGGTTCTTGGTCGTATTGCCTCAAATACACGCTAGAGAGACAGATTAGAAAGAAATTATGGACACATAGAATTCAACTGCCTGATTACGGAAATCACTGAAAAGCAAGAATTGGGAAGGGGGAAATGTGAGGATTACAGAAGAACTAATTTGATTTTTTTTTTGTGTGGGTTGTGTTGTTGTGTGTTTTTTTTTGTTTTGGGTGGGGGGGGGGGGGGGGTCCTCAAAAAGATAAATAGCATTTGTGTGATTTGGCCATGAAAGGAGCCGTATAGAGTGAACTGGACTTGAAGCAAAATCTAACAATTAGTGATGTGCATTTTTCATTTTCGTGTGTTTAAGACTCTTTAAGGGTTGTGGGGGTCACATCTTCTGTGGATACCTCACATGGGCTGGCAAAATCTTGCATCAATTAAATTAAAGATACAAAAAATATTTAAAGGATATTTTCTTTCCTGGTTTAGCCCAGTTTGAAATAATGGGTGGAATAAACATTTACTAATGTTGTCATTTTAGCATTTAACATCTTAGGACGCCTTTGACTTTTGGGATTTTTACTACTGTTTAAGGAGCTAGTAGGTGTGAAAACCTACTAGATCAAAAGGATGCTTTAGCATCTTTTTAAATTTTTTTTTATTATAGGTAGCGTTTAAACTCTTGATCTATAATTCAAAGAGGGACTTTAATCCTTTTTGGTGGCCACTGAACTGGTGATTGACTTTTGGGATTGATCCGCTATTTAATGACATTTTTTCTTGTAATTAGTGGGAACAGAAAAACTCAAATCCCGATCAGATGTGTTTGAAAAAAAAAAAAAGATAACAACTTTGTACTTACATCCATATTCATTTCCATGGTTGAATTAAACAATCAACTTTTAGATTTTTACACAATGTATTTAATTTATTTTAAAGACAAAATAGCGGCTGATGGCACAAGCCATCAAGTCATGTATTCCTTTTGCGATACCAATGGGCCTGAGAGGGCCAGCTCCCACATTAGAAAAGTGTAGAATTAAACTCGGACTTATCCCTGTAGCCAATGGCCCAGCTCATTTACGTCCTCATCATTGATTGGAGTGGTTGCCCGGTAATTAGCTGAGTTGATTTTTTTCGAACTCAATCTTTTATTTTATTTATTTATTTATTTCATTTTGGTTTTCATGATGGGGAAGGTACTCTCGGTATTAATCATCTTAATTGAAAAAACAATGGGAATTCAATGTTACTTGCACACTCAATTGTTTTTGTGTTTCTTCTGCATCAGCCTCTAAAGGGTTCAGAATAACTATTAGTTTCTGACATACAAATTATACGCATGAAAATATATAGCAACACTAATTATTTGACAAAGTGTTGATTGATAATCCCAACTTTTTGATTAGATGCACTTGTGGTTTCTCCTCCATCTCTCTCCCTCGGTTTTGTTTCGTTTATATATGCATTCATCACTTGTACAATTTTTTTTTTCCCTATAACTTTTGGTGGATTATCTTTCCATAAACTCTGTTAGCACACTTTTGTTAATTTGGTGTGTCTTTTGAGGAACAAAGACAAAGCCCGTCACTTGCATTAGTTAATGGGATGTATTGGGTGACAGGATTTGATTTAATTACAGCACAGAAAGCCAAAAAAAAATGTTATATAACGTATAAAACAAAAGTTACTTTTATATACAGTGACACTATTACGGTCGAATGTATGATATATATGTATAATTTGATTTTTAAATTTAAATTCAAATTATATGTAATGCATTTAAGAAAAATATATACACTATAAATGTATATATATTTGAATTTTAAATTTAAATTTTGTATAGTTGTCATTCATCCAACACTAACAATGTATACACTGTCAATGTAGGAAAGATTAATCCTAAGTATATAAAAAATTAATCCATTTATTCAAAACAAAATTAATCCATAAACTTGGCACACACCGAAAAAGTAGTAAATTTATAGATGCCCCATAATGGAAGTAGTATATAATTGCATACAATAGTAAACAATCGATTGAAAGATGAGTAAAAAAGTATATATGTAATCGCGCACTAGCGAAACAAATAGATTTATATACATGTGGATTGAGTAGTTCAACAATTGAACCACATTGCAACTTCGAGGAAAGCTTTGATCAGGTCAAAAAGTCAAAACACATTAGGCCAAAAAAGCATCAGAAGTTTTGTCGTTTGCTGCCCATAATCAGATGAGGAGTGAGGAGAATGGGATCAGCCCATGAGATGATCTCGTTAGAAAGCCAAAATCGGCCGGAGCGGAGTTTGTGGGGGGATTTCCCGGTGGTGGTTCTGTCGCTCGTGCATGCGGGGCTTGATGCCTTTATCTTCAATCAGTGGAAAACAGCAGCATGATTCTCATGCCGAAATTTTCTTGTAATTTCACGGATTTGAGGCCTTCATGACTTGTGTAGGGAATAACTTGAAGATTATGATTTTTCTTTTGATCGATGTTTCCCAACATATTATAGAAATTGTAGCTATTGTCTTGCCAATTTTTATTGTTGTGCAGATTTTTGCATACACAAATTAAGAATTTGCTGCATATATCTCTTAGAACAAAAATTGATAAACAAAATTTTCTTCTATTGCCTCTAACACTTTATTAGTGAAAGGCAAAACTTAAAAGATCAAATTTTTTGTACACTGCTAGTGTACAATTTTTTTTTTTACACTAACAAATTTAAATTATATCAGATAATATGAATTTAAATTTAAAATTCAAATCATGCACTTGTAACATATATCTTTAGTTGCTAATGAAAAAAAAAAGTCACTACGCTGCTAGTTTATAAAAAATTAATACTACAATCTTAAATGAAAGGCGGATGGAATGAATTGATAATAAAGGCACGATGTAATTGAACGATTTTCGGGATTTTCTTAAAAAATGTCAGTGATTTAGTTGGAGGGGAGGAAATGAAGAGATAATTAAATGTGGTATTAGTGCAATAGTAACAGTTTTGAACAACCATTAACAAAATGTATTTGCCCAGGCGCACAAACGCTGAATTAATTAGGGCGGCTATAATTAATTATTTATTTATTTCGAAATCTCCTGTGGAAGGCAAAAGTCAATGCAGATTTAGTGCTGTTTTCTAGTATTTGTATAGTACCTCCTGGTTGGATTCTAAAAGTTGATCATGGAGAAATGTTAAAATAAATAAATAAACTAATGATCCGAAACTTATTTCTCACATATTTATTCGAACAAAAATAGATGGAGTTCACATTTGAAGTATTTCAATAACAGTTGAATTATGCAATGACGGACATGTTATGGCAATATTAGTATGATTGACGCTCTAAAACTTCAATATATATCGATCATGGAGTCATTGATATGGTTAGATATGCCTTTACGAATAGTAAATAATTAGAAAAATAATTTACCTTTATAAATTTCAATAACATAACAAAATCCTTTGAGGCTATTTTAATTTTAATTTCTTTTTGCACTAATGTTTATTTAAACTTTAATTTCAATGTATTAAGTAAAGGGCATCTTCATCTTGTTTTGGAGTTACCAATAGAAATTTCGGTTTTTGTTTATAAAGGAGTCAAGTTACCAATAGAAATTTAAGTTTTGAAGAAATATATGGCGTGTGAGGATTTGTTTATAAAGGTGTCACCAATCTTCATCATGTTGTCAACTTTTTAATGCATGTGATCAAATACTACTTAAAAAAAAAAAATACACTATAAGTACTGAAAATCTTGAAAGCCATATTTCTCTCCTTGCATTCAATAAATGTTTGTAAATTTTTGACATACCACAGCTGTCTAAAGATGAAATGCAGAGTTTAACTCTCAACAAATCAATAATCCCAAGAAAATTTTCTACTAATTTTCTTGAAAGTTTCATGCAAATTAACGCGGGACAACGTATGATACAGCCGTATTTGCCAACGGATTACTCGAAAACACAAGATCAATTATGAGAAAGTGCAACGCATGATTTCTTGTATTACCAAGACATGCGTGCATGGCAAATCGTGATTGCTCATTCACAGCACAAAATTGGCCTCGCCTGCCCTCTGCTTCCCTTCTCGGACGATTCAAGTGATTATCATCTCCCGCTAGCTTGCAATCAAGTATTGCAGTAGCCAGCATCTGCTGCTGAGCTGAGTCTGCACTGCTTGCTTAATTGGCAATTTCTTCAATTCCCAAAGCCTAGGCCCCCCTACTTCTACAGCCTACACCTTACAAACCCAACCGCCTGTCTTTTCCTCTCATTCCCGAATCTACCCCCTCCTTTCCTTTCCTGGCTTTTCCTATGTTTAGTCACTCACTTTCATTCCCGAGACATGACCCTTGTAGGGGTTCTCTCGTCTTTTCGTGCATGCAGCTAGCCCTAGCCGCTACCCGCCATGTTTTCAGAGTTTTTTCAGCACCAAAAACAATACGCATGTCAACCTCTCTCTCCTTTCTGTTTGACCCTCTAAATTTCTCTGTCCAACGAATATACATATATACATATATATATATGCATGCATCAACATAATAGAAGAAGGCAGAAGAAGAAGCCATGCACAAGCACAACTAATATTCTTAATACCCCAAGGCTTCTTCAGTGGTACATTTTGAGGGTTTCTTTATTTTCGTTATGGAGAGTCATGATAACTTGGATATGCCTATTTCTGGAGGAGCTCCAGGTGGTTCTAGATGGAACCCGACAAAGGAGCAAATAGATATGCTTGAAAGCTTGTACAAGCAAGGGCTAAGGACTCCAAGTGCAGAGCAAATACAACAGATCACTAACAGGCTAAGGGCTTATGGGCACATTGAGGGCAAGAATGTGTTTTATTGGTTCCAGAATCACAAAGCAAGGCAAAGGCAGAAGCAAAAGCAGGATCATGTTTCGCCTTTCAATCGCTTTCTTCATAAGACCGCCTCTGTCCTTCCACCTTGTACCAATGGTCGGTCTTTCTCTCTAATACATTTCTCTATACTTCTGTTTTGTTCTGCATTTCTCCAGAATTTACACTTATTGATGTATGACGTAATGTTGGAGACCCATATATTGTTTAGAGATTGATTCGTCTCTCTTAATTACAATTGGAATATGACGGGATCATGCACTGGAGTTCTATATGTCGAAAAAGCATCAGTCTAATATTTCCTGAACTGTCTATTTCTGTAGATTTCTTTGTTACCTAGGTTTCCAAACAAGTGCCGTTTTCAAAAGAGGAACATGCTTTTTTGCTTGAGTGGAGACTAGAGGTTTCTGTCAGACTTTCTTGTTGAGAGTCTCCCTGTTGTACTTCATAAAATTCAACTTTTGCTGGATATCCTTTTTTTTAATTCACTTTATTTCTTAAAATTATGTTCCTTCATATTTTCCTTTTGCTTTTTCAAAAATGATCTCCCCATTAATTAAATATAGCTCACTATTATTCTCCAGTCTCATTCTTTAATATTCCTCCTAACTCAACCCTTCTTTTTTCACGGATGATGTACTTGAAACGCTATCTAGTTTCTCTAATGTATGCAAGCTTTCAGTTCTCTGCAACCATATTACATGCCATATCCGGAAACGGGGATATGTCATCAGCAGCAGCAATTATCCAAGGTGCTTCTTCCAAGAAGCTTCAAGAGGAGGCCAATTTTGCCAGAGAAACTCGAGAAAAGCAAGCTGTTTGGTAGGGCACTTCATAATCAAGCAAATCAGGAGTCCAATGATATGATGCATTCATTCAGGGCCAATGGAGAATGCGTGATGTATAACTCAAAGCAATTTAATCAAGAGACTTTGGACTTGTTTCCTCAGCAACCAACTGGAACTCTACAATCAAGAACTGCAGCAGAAGTAGCAAGCTCTTCTTTCCCTTCAAACTTTTTGGATATTCCACTGCTACTCCTTCAACTTCCTCGGCCACCAGATCCTTTACCGATAAAGGAGGTTATGATGACCATCATCCTTTCTTTGACTTCTTATGTGGAAATAATGGTTCATGCGATGGTCAGTAGCACGATGTAATTTCAGTTTGTGATTGGCCATCTGTAATTCCTTTTGGCCAATTTTTGTTTAACATTTTTGGGCTTAGGTCTGCATTTCTCGTGTCTCTTTAATTACCTTGTGCTGAAGCATCAAAACAATCGTTCTTCGTCTGGTACAAACTTAAATTGAGATCATGGATGTTTTCCCCAAGGATTTGGAAAATGCTTACTCCCTATCGTTAATACTTAATAGGCACAGCCATCGCCTTGAACCTCAAGGTTTCAAGTCAATCTGATCTGGAATCTTGAATGTCTAAGCTTTAATGAAAAAAGTACGCATCTAATTTTCACTCTCTTTGGTTGGGAAAAAAGTTAGGTGCTTACTGAGACAGGGTGTTATTGATTCTTGGAGCAATTAGCTAGGCGTGGTTAAAATAATTATATTCAAAGGATAAAAGGTGTAAAGAATAGAGAATGGGACTGTCAACTGAAACGTGTGGAGACTGAAGAGAAGGGAATTGTTGCGCTGATCATCTGGCTAAAATCAACCTCAAACCTAAGCTCGGGTTGGAGAAAGTTCGAAGAAGGCCCATCATACTCAAGGCCTCTCTTGAGTCATGATGTAACAAGTGTTAGCCAAGCTAAATTAGTGACTTTGTGATGACCTTGCCCTGGAAGAAAAAGAGTATATATTCATATATTAAGTTAGTATACCACATATAAAAATTACTAATAGAATAAAACCATATGAATATATACCAAACTATATAAGAAACATACCAATTGTATGAAAATCTCAATTGTACATGCTTAAATTCTCTCTTTTTGTGGTATTATCTAAAATCTTGATTTATAGCCCTCAATTATCCTGCAATATTCGAGTAGACCTCACCTTCTAGATAGGCCTGTCAATCGGGGCCATATGAGCCAAACTTTCATAAGTCGGGCCATATGAGCCAAACTTTCATAAGTTCAGATTTAATTCATTTAATTTGTAACACTTTTAGGTTTAGAGTCATGAGTTTTAAGTTAATAACTATGAAGATCATACTCAACTCACCAAATATTCGAGTTTTAAGCCTTATTCAGGTTTAGTCCAAATTCACTTGTTACTGCTCAATTTTCTTAATATAATTACTATAACTATGAAGTTGTAAAACTAATTTAACATTCACCACGACTACAGTATTAAAATTATATATAAACAAGTAATAGTTCTTAAAAGTACATAAATCAAGAAATTTTCAACAATATTTATATTTTAATTTGTTCAAAATATATGAAAATGGTAATAAAACATGTGGTCATAAGCCAATACATCTTCAGAGATTGGAATTTTTTCATAGCCTTCTGACTTGAATCCAAATATGCTTGATGATTTGTGTTTCTACTAGAAATTCTAGACCAAAAAGAAATCAACCAATATTATGCAAACAAAAAAATTTACTCAAACCAATAAAAAAAATTAGAACTTCAGTTATGCATTACCAATATTGGCTCTCAAGAAAGCTAGTAGAGATTTAGTATTTAGTAATAATATATTTAGATATATAATTATATATAATATCAAAATATAAATATTATATATATCATTATATATAAGAGGTAATTAAAGCGTCAGGCCTATATTGAATTTGAGCCCAATGAGACTTCAGCTCGGCTCATATTTAATTCGATCCTAATTTTTAGACTCAATCTCAGACCGATTCACTAAATGGTTGGACTCATCGAGCCTTTCCTCCAATTGAACAAATCGAGTTCGAATTGATCCGACCCATTAACAGTCCTACCTCTAGATGGGTAGACGATGTGCTTATGATAGATCCAGTTACCTAATAGCACGGCCTACTATGTCTTACTTTACTATTTAATTTCTAACATGAGGGCCTAATGCAGTCCCTTCTGGGGTAACTCGAGTGGTTTCAATCTCCCTCTTTAGGGTATGTCAACCATGGTTCGAGTCCCAGGTGTACCTCGCTCGGAGTTCAGGTTGGGCGCCTTCCCCCGAGCCCTAGGGGATTAGTCGGGCCGTAAGGCCCGGACACCCCTAGGTTAAAAAAAAAAAAAAAAAAAAGAGGTCTGATGCAGTAGTCCTGACCCTGCCCAATAAATTGGGAGATGAGGACTTGACCTAGGCCACGGTCCCCACCTAAACTGTCTTTCTTTAGGAAAAAAGAATGAAAAGTATTTAGACAAAAAAGATTCAAAAGGGGCAGTCGGATTCGAAGCATGTAATGTGGGACTGTATGCACTTTTCCAGCAATAAGTGCCTCATCCAGTTCTTAGGCCCCAATAAGTTGGGAGATTCAAGGCGCGATCTAGGCGCAGTCGAATTGCAATTTCTCTTTCTTTACCCAAAAAAACGAAAGAATGACAAGGGCTGCTAGACTCGAAGCATGTACGTAAGATACGGTCTAAAACCTCAAACAGCTGAACAGTTGGGCCTGTCAACAGTTCAGAGCCCTTTTCAATGTCTTCCCTACATCACTAGGTATTCATCTGGCATTTATCTGGAAGTAGCTCTTTGTCTCAATTGTTGCAGATGCACAATGCCCGTACTGTTCTGACCTCTTAGCCTGGGATCAATCTTACTTGAGAAATTTAGCTTTTGCTTTTGCTGATTCAAAGCCAGTAAAAACCATCGGGCTAAACTAAAAAGTAGTTGTCATCAATGATATTTTATTCTTGATCTCCCCTCTGATATCAATCTGCTTGATTGCCTCTGAAGTGTAACCTACAAATCAAATGAATGAACATAGGACAAAATCCCCGTTTCGGATAAATTCTTGACAGAAAATACTCGTCTAGTGGAGCGTAAATCCCTATTATGCGAGAGATTACTAATGCTGTGAATGCTCAAAAGGGTTTTGACGGTGAAGTAGTGGCCGCCAGAGATGATATTGCATTTGCAGCAAATCTGGGAATCTCGAGCTTTGTTCTTGAGATGACATAGCCACGGTCATTCAGCTTTGTAGGATAGTCATTTCAATTTTTGCTCTGTCATAGGTCCTATTTTAGATGATTTAAGATTTACTATGCATGATCATTGAAGATGTGATTTCCGTCTTGATGAGCTGTACTGGATCACTAGAGTGCCGTCTAAGGTGAAATGCGATTGTTTAGGAATCACCTGTTCAAGTTACCAGAGGCGGGCTATGTCCCCGGTTCACCTCCGACGATCTAATCAGTTTTGGTGAGAGAGAGTAAAGGAAGACTTTGGAAAGTAATTTTTTTATACTTGATATGGTTGTTAGTTTTAGGTGAGAGATTCCGATATTTATATGGGATAATTTGGAGGGAAGGACAGTGGGGTCTAAGTTCCAAAAAATCCGATTGAGACAGCGTATCAGCCTGATTTGATAGGTCTGTGCAGTGAACAGATTTCGTCAGAAGTCATACCCACTCTGCAAGTGTCAGAATCCTGTGCAGGACCTCGGGTGTTGTGCTAGGTTTGGCACTATCCTGGGTGGGAGCGAATGTAAGGTTCACCTCGGTCATCCGTATGCGATGTGTAGTCGAGGTGACCATAACGAACGAGTGCTGCCCCAGTATCATCTCAAACACCTGTAGGTGGGAAGGCGAGCCCGGTAAGGCCGAGCCGAGATGACCATCCTCAATCAACATTGTATTGGTGTGAATTGGGTTCCTTAAGGACAAGCTTCCAAACAAAGTCGCACATTTCTTAGTTACTTTGTATCAAATTTGCTACCAGTTTTGAGTCCTTAAGAACTCTCCTTTTGACTTATTGATCAATTTTTGTTGGATGATTTCCTCAATAAAATTATTTTGTTTATTAGAAAAATTATAATGGATTATTCGCAATTTGATAAGAGCGAAGTCGGACCTAAATGCATATGTAAGGTAGTTATCACAGGCTGACTTACGACTCGTGTTCCCGAAATGTGTTGTTTCTGATGCGTCGAGTTACAGCCTTTTGTTCACTTTGTGTGCATGGTTAATGACGCAACATGTCTTGGAAACTTATATTCCTTCTTTCTGCTTGAGAATATGAATTCTTGCCAAACAAATTTGCAATCTTGGTACAATTTTTTTGTTTCCAATTTAGAACATGAACGTTTTCATTTACTTCCAAAATATAACCATTATCCATTAAAGCTTTTCTTGCGAAACAGGTGACATGACTCGCCTAATGCTTATTGTCCACCGATGAAGATCCTAATTATTCTTTGTTTTTGTTTCCTCATATTATATCGTAGTCATAAACATAATCATGTTAAGAAAAGCTCATTGAAGGCTAAGAGATTATCTAAAGCTGCTCGGATTTATTTGGTAATTTCTTCTTTACTCTATTAATGAATGAATTTCATTGGTATTAGAATAGCCGTTACTGCCGTTGAAGGATTGATCTTTCTGCTTCTTCCTTTTTTCTACGTTCCCTTTGCTTTTTAATATTACTCTTTGGCTTTTGGCATTTGTTCATTTTTGCTATGGTTGTTTGATTAGGTACGTTTATTTTCTTCTCCTGCTCTCTTTAGTTTTGCTTCATGTGTTTTTCTTTAAAATTATTTGTGGTGTTTAAATTTCGTGAGCACAATAGAAATTTCATTGAAATTTGATGGTTCTTTTTATTGCTAGAAAATAATCTCTAAGAATAAGTTTACTGGTAAGTTGCTGGTCCGCGATTCAATCGAACCCATTAATCTCTTTACCCTACGTGGTACAAATAAAAACTCAAAAAAGCATTTTTGTTCTATTTTAAACTACTAAAATTTCTCCCTTTGTGATTTTTTTAATTGCATAGGGATTGTGAGTCTTCACTAATTGACCCACATATGGTTTTGTTCTATTGTCTTTGCTATGGCTTTTAATTTTATGTTCAAGGCAGAATTATGCATACAACCTATTTGATTATATGTTTTTCAAAAATTTTAATTTGCTTATAGTGATCTCTACCAATCTAGTTTGGTTATGTCATAAAGAAGCAACTATCGATAAAGCATTTGACCTAGAGCGTCCTACAATTGCTTATGATCTGGGTTCAAAAGAAACTTGTCTATGTTTGATTGAGTTTATTGTAAATTATCAAGAAAAGAAAAGAACAATGATGAATTAATTGGATTTGAGTTTTGAAACTGAAGTTTTTTTTTTTTTTTTGTGAATCTGATTTTAGGATGACCAATTTGATTAAGTTTCTATGAAAATATGATTTTCCTTTTAAAAAAAAAAAGTTACTTTGTACTTAAGAGAAAAAAAAAAACTTGTGCTTGGGCAGCTTTTCTATTATATGGAGCACTCTTGAAGGTTCAATTATGTTTTTACATTTCTCTTCTACCGATTTAGGCAGTTTACATATGGAACCTTTTCAATTGTTAGTGTAGAACTACTATTTAGTTTGACACTACCTCGATCGATTCTTGTTGTCTCCGCCTGTTCATAGACATTTTAAAACTTTGTTCTTGTTATTAAACATTATTATTGTGTACAGATTTCAAGTATGTGACAGGCACTGAATTCATCTAATCATAGCCAGCACTTCTTCTTGATCATATTGTACGCTTTGATCTTTAATATTTTTTCAGAGAAAGTAAAACTTAGAGGTCTTGTTGTCCATTTCTATCAAAATGTCTTCAATGAATAACCAAGCTACTTGTAGCTCAAGTAGACAACTACCTTTTTCTTCCTTTTGTTTGTTTTTTTTTTCGTTTATGTGCATGTATATGGCTGTGTTTTATTGATTGTAAGATTCCATAACTTAATTTGTTTTTAGGTTTGAACTAAACATGCAGCAGCTATTCATTATAAATTATCCAAACGTGGTTGGAATACAAAACGGTTAGTTTTTGTTGGGATAATGAATTTTTTTTTTCATTACCATTAACATTTGATCTTCAGGGCATCCATACCCGCGCATTGCACGGTTTTCTCCCCTAGTAAAACAAAGAAGACACAATAGAGCTTCCCAACTTATTGACTGCCTGTAACCAAACGGTAATCTGCCTTCTAATTTTTGCAGTTTTCTAATAAATACACAAAATAGATTGCTGGTCTTACCTCAACAGTGCCCTCTTAACAATTTTTTTAAGAAAACCTTCGAGTTAATCATCACTAAAGCATAGTAATTGTCTTCCAACATAAACAATGAAGTATGGTTTAGGAATCTTCCCACGAGACAAAGAATTAATCTGATAAATAATTGATCAAACATCACACAGCTAAACTCCCTAATCAACAAAATCCATTGACTGAGAAAGAGTTTTAAGCTTTGTGGATAAGACCTACTAAGGAATGTGGCTCTAGCCCCATCGAAAGGGCCAAAATTTCCAGCTGGTAGCCTTATTTCGAGCATGACTCGGGAAAAAATAAAACTCCATTGCTGCTGCAATTGCCCATTTTCTATTTTACTCTTTATTTATCATGAAAATTAAACTCATCAAAGTCCATTATTTTTTTTTTTTGGGGGGGCCGAAACTTGCTATATCATCAAATGATTTGATTATTGTAATTTATAATAAAAAACAAGAACAAGAAGTTTATTACTTGCGGATCCCAAAGATAAGAGTTGCTCTGGCAGTAACATATGGGGATTAGGTTCCTATCACAAGGGAATTCTTGCTACTATTATTATCTTCACTGCGTAAATTAGGCTCACACAATGGACTAATTTTGTGCTAGGATTTGTGCATAGGTAAATCATCAGTTTGCTGCCATATCCCTTGCAGTATCAGGTCAGAAGCATAATATTAAGGCAAAGGATGTTGTTGTACTGCCAAATTAATTGGTTCTAGTGTCTGATAAATATCATATGCATATCGGAAACTAAAGTTAATTTTAATAGTACTGGTATCTGCTAAATATAATAAATAGTTTTATATATACGAGAAACGAGACTACCAGTACTATTGTAGTCGTAAATCAGGAGAAAATTGATGGGAGTGTCTATTTTTCCGTCACTAACGTTCACCGTTTCTCACCTCCGTCATTCAAAATACTTGCGAGTCTACTCTAACGTGAATGTTAACGGCCGATCACAACGTGCCCTTTTCTCTTTATCTCTCTATAGTTCGAATAGATGATTGGAGAGGGTTTCCTGTGAAGATCTTCCACAGTTCTTTACGGATTCAAAGCTAATTTTTTTAAGGTAATCCTTGTCAAAGATCCCTCTCTTTTTTTCACCTGTTTTATAGTAATAGATTTTTAAGTTTTCTCACAATTTTCTTTTAATTTTTCTAAGCCTTTTTACCTGTATATAGTTCTTCTCTCTGACGCTTGGGACTGTGATTTTGTAGCTTATGCCCGTGTAAGTGATGATCTGATCAAAGACCCAGTATTGTTTTCATTGTTTTTTTTTTTGGTTAATTTTGAAGCAGTTTATATTAGGATGATGTTAGGGATTATGGACAAGGGTTTATTGTGAGAGGGATTGTTGAGGGGATATTGGTCGGTCAAATAGTTGCATAGAGGAATTAGTATTAGTGCTAGTTAGGGAGAAGCGTTGTTGGAGATTACTGATTGGAGTGAAGCATAATGGGAGAAGATTTATTGACCAATTTAACCATGGAGAATTATCCATCAACGTTTTTGTCCATGGATTCAATTGCCAACTCTCATGATGACTCTGACCGGGATATGAGTAGGCAAAGTGCCCTGCAGCCGCCCGATATTAATCTCCCCTTTTCTGTTGAGCGTAGTCCTCCACCTCAGCCATGGAACCATGAAGCCTTTGATATGCTAGAGGTTGGTCTAGGACACCAAATTACCGACCCTGATAAGCTCCTTGACTTGCCTAAAATTGGGCGAAAATGTGCTAAGAGGTTGGACAGTGTGTGGGGCGCTTGGCTCTTCTTTAGTTTTTACTTCAAGCCAGTTTTGAAGGAGAAATCGAAGAGTAATATTGTTAGGGATAGTAATGGGGTTTCTGGCTTCGATAAGTCGGATCTTCAGCTTGATGTCTTTTTGGTTCAGCATGACATGGAGAATATGTATATGTGGGTGTTTAAGGAGAGGCCCGAGAATGCACTTGGGAAGATGCAATTGAGGAGTTACATGAATGGACATTCTCGCCAAGGTGAGCGTCCATTTCCTTTCAGTGTGGATAAAGGTTTTGCAAGGTCTCATAGAATGCAGCGGAAACACTACAGGGGTCTCTCCAACCCTCAGTGTGTTCATGGTATTGAGTTGGTTCCATCTCCTAATCTTGTGGTTATAGATGAGGAAGAGCAGAAGAAATGGATGGAATTGACAGGTAGAGACCTCAACTTTTCTGTACCGCCTGAAGCTAAAGACTTCAGTTCATGGAGGAACCTTCCAAACACAGATTTTGAGCTTGAGAGGCCTATCCCGGCTTTAAAGAGTAATCTACAGGCCCCTACAAAAAAATTGCTTAATGGGTCCGGCTTGAATCTGTCCACTCAGCCTTCAAATCATGTAAATGGCAATGGGATAGATCTCTCTTCTATTTGCAATAAGAAAAGGAAAGATATTTTTTCACCTGGAATTGATGACGATTGTTGCTTGGCTGCCAATAATTCAGATCGACACCAAGATGCAGATGTCCACCCTGTTGAGCCTCCCTGGATGGGTGAATTTTCAGGGGTAATAAGGAATGTATATGGACCTGTTACAGCTGCAAAAACCATTTACGAGGATGAAGAAGGGTACTTGATTATCATCACCTTGCCTTTTGCAGATCCTGAAAGAGTAAAAGTACATTGGTGGAACAATCTAACTCATGGTATTGTGAAGATATCATCCATCAGTGCAGCATGTATGCCTTTTATCCAGAGGAATGATAGGACATTCAAGCTTACTGATCCATCTCCTGAGCACTGCCCTCCTGGAGAATTTAAAAGGGAAATTCCACTTCCCACTCGAATTCCAGATGATGCCAAGCTAGAAGCATATTTTGACAAAAGTGGAACTGTGCTCGAGATCAAAGTTCCTAAACATCGCACGGGGCCAGAAGAGCATGAAGTTCCTGTGTGCCTCCGCCCTCCAAATGAGTTTGGCTTATCTTGAAGACGTTTTTTCAGTTTGCGTTAACGGTAGACAATGTGGTCAATTTCCTTTACATTTTAGAAATTTTGATGAAAATAGAGAGACCAAAAATTCCTCCTCACTCATAAGATAGTATTTTAACTGTCTCCAGAACAATTGTTTTGGTATTGTCTTTTGGAATTGGTATAGTTGTACTGATGGTTAGTTATGAGTTGCAAGGTTGAAATTCATTGATCAGAATTCTTGAACCTCGCTTCTTGTTTGTCAGTCTATATATATACTGGGGTCGGGGTAGTTTTGTGCTGATGGCATCCAGAATGTTGAAGCATGTACATGTTCTTTTATTGGCCCTTCCCTGAATAGGAGAAAGATAATAGTGGATGCACCTGAATGCGTACACCTTGATGTGGGCTCTTCTTCATTTTGCTATTGGGCCTCCTAAATGTATTTCCATCAAATTGATGGATGAATTCGTATTTATAATACTACTGATATTGGAATCATGCAACTTCTGCTGTTATTGTTTTAGTAGATTTCGAAAAAATATATTCATGCATAATGTTGAAGTATTTACGTGTTCCTTTATTGATCATTTGCTGAGGCTTTGTTCTTTTGATGCCTTCGGCAAAAGAAATTAGTGAATGCAGCTCAATTCAGCAACCATGGGGGCTTCCCTTCTTTCGGCTATTGGGGCTCCTAATGTAATTCAAACCAAGTGATGGATGAATTGGTATTTTACAATATTGTGATGTGATAAATGACATGAAGGCTATGTATTTTAAGTTGTTTGTCTTGTCAATCTATTCGCGTTATGGATTGCCTAAAAGCGATTGTTGTGTAAATACTTTAGCCACTGCCTTGATTGATGCTAACAGGATGAGGGCAGGAGCGGTCATTCTGATGACCGTTCCTGAACTGTTCACGGTCAGATTTTAGCCAAAAAAAAATGTGCGGTCCAGATCACAAGTTGTACATCGATTTTCACACTGTGTGTAGGGCCCGCAAAATTTTGTACTAAAGTTACACATTGTGCAAACAAAGTTACGCCGTATGCAACCAAAATTACGCGCCGTTGAAAATGACCAAAACTGCTAGGAACGGTTGCAGGTGCAACCGTCCGTCAGTCCGTGCCCCTTGTCCATGCTAACATGATGAAGCCTCCCCCTGCCACTTGCAAGTTGCACAGTGATTAAAAGGTGCCTTGTCAACAAGGCATTTGTAGTTTTTTTTTTTTTTTTGGTGCCTAATAAAAGTTTCTTAGCGTGCATAATCCATTTCTGAGTTCTGGCTTTCTGCACTATTCAGGGGATTATTTATCTTTAAACAGTTTACCACCAGCCGCAGAGAGGTACCCCTTGTCACCTGAAGGTGATTTTTCTGCCAAAGAGAGTATTAAAATTTATTATGCAGCTTCTAGTATACCAATTTTAAAGCCAACTTGACTAACATCGACAAGTTGTGCGTCTAAACCAATGGAGTGGAGGTGAATGCTGGTAATTTCAAATTACTCGTCTAAACCACTTGAATGGAGATATAACCTTTCTACATCTCTGCCACAATGTATTATGATCCCTCTAGTTTCAGATATAACATGAAATCCACGTAAAGGCTTAATAGCTTATAGCGGCCGCTGGACAATTGCGAAAATGCTCTAGTTTCATCACTCCTCAGCGAACGGCCCTTTACCATAGATGAACACCACTTAATCACAGTGTGCGAGATTGCAGACGTGGTTAATCAATTTACGTCTTAGGATAGTCAGGTAAAACAATTCTGGTGTTTACTAATACAAAGTTGTGAACCTGAAATATTAGTTGACGACTTAACAGTAATACGGGCCAAAAAAAAACTGATTAACGAGATATATTGTCTAAAAATTTCAATTAATAAGGGTTAAAAAAAGAAAAGAAAAGGGGGCACAAGGAGCCCAATTCATAACTATCGCCAACAAATGCAGTATTGTGCACTGCAAAATTGCCTGATCATTATCTTTAATCAACTTCCTCAATCTTTGGTCCGGCACCACTTCCACCGCCAACAGATGGACCATCCTCATCCATAGCTCCCCCCATACCACCATCAGCACCACCCTGGTACATCTTGGCTATGATGGGATTGCAAAGGCTCTCCAGCTCCTTCATCTTGTCCTCGAATTCATCCGCCTCAGCTAGCTGATTACTGTCAAGCCACTTGATTGCCTCCTCCACAGCATCCTCAATCTTTTTCTTGTCGGTGGGCTCAAGCTTGGCACTGATCTTCTCATCTCTTATTGTGTTCCTCATGTTATAAGCATAATTTTCTAGGGCATTCTTCGTATCCACTTTCTTCTTGTGCTCTTCATCTTCAGACTTGTACGTCTCTGCCTCCTGCACCATTCTCTCGATCTCTTCCTTGGAAAGCCTGCCCTTGTCGTTGGTGATGGTAATTTTGTTCTTTTGACCAGTGGTCTTATCTTCAGCAGAGATATTAAGGATACCATTTGCATCCATGTCAAAGCAAACAGTGATTTGAGGAACACCCCTAGGCGCAGGAGGAATACCACTCAATTCAAACTTTCCCAGCAAGTTGTTGTCTTTGGTCCTTGTTCTCTCACCCTCATAGACCTGAATCAAAACTCCAGGCTGGTTATCTGAGTAGGTCGAGAAGACTTGCTCTTTCTTTGTGGGGATGGTTGTGTTTCTGGGAATCAAAACAGTCATAACTCCACCAGCAGTTTCCAGACCAAGGGACAGTGGAGTAACATCCAACAATAACAAGTCCTGCACCTTCTCATTGCCTTCACCGCTCAAAATTGCAGCTTGTACAGCAGCACCATAAGCAACGGCCTCGTCAGGGTTAATGCTCTTACAGAGCTCCTTCCCATTGAATAAGTCCTGCAACAATTGCTGAACCTTGGGAATCCGAGTTGATCCTCCAACAAGCACAGCATCATGTACACTGCTTTTGTCCATCTTGGCATCCCGCAAACACTTCTCCACAGGTTCCATACACTTCCTAAACAAGTCCATATTCAGCTCCTCAAATCTCGCCCTTGTGATTGTTGTGTAGAAATCAATACCCTCGTACAAAGAATCAATTTCAATTGTAGTTTGAGCAGTTGACGAGAGGGTCCTCTTTGCCCTTTCACAAGCAGTTCTCAACCTCCTCAATGCTCTTGGACTCCCGCTGATATCCTTCTTGTTCTTCCTTTTAAACTCCTGTACGAAGTGATTAACCATTCTGTTATCAAAGTCCTCACCTCCCAAGTGGGTATCACCAGCTGTAGCCTTGACCTCAAAAATACCCTCCTCAATTGTGAGCAAAGAAACATCAAAAGTACCACCGCCCAAATCAAAGATCAAAACATTCTTTTCACCAACGCTAGTAGCTTTCTTGTCAAGCCCGTAAGCAATGGCAGCAGCTGTGGGCTCGTTGATGATGCGCATAACATTCAGGCCAGCAATGACACCAGCATCTTTAGTTGCCTGACGCTGCGAGTCATTGAAGTAAGCTGGAACTGTAACAACCGCATTCTTGATTGTCTTACCAAGATAGGCCTCCGCAACCTCCTTCATCTTTATGAGCACCATCGATGAGATTTCTTCAGCTGCGAACTGCTTTTCTTCGCCTTTGTAGTTCACCACTATCATTGGCTTGTCACCAGGGCCAGCAATCACTTTAAAGGGCCACAACTTGATGTCACTCTGCACTGACGAATCACTGAACCTCCTTCCTATCAATCGCTTGGCATCTGAAATCCACGAAAATCAAAGTATCACAGATTAGATACAACGGATCACATTCTGCTATTTTGCATATCAGAATTACCACTAATCTAGATGATCGCTTGAAACCTAACATGTAAGCCTTAATCAACCCGAAACAGAACCTGAAATACAACTTCAATCCGCCAGAAACACACACCTTATTATCTCTCTCCCTCTCTCATTTATTTCTTTCTTTCCCTTTTTTGTTTCCCAAAGAGCATTATATGAACTAAACTCAAAATCTCATAATAGGAAACTAAGCTGGACAAAGTTAAAGATCCAAACTCAAATCATCCAGTTGAACCCACCTTCGCTTAAGAAAAAAATAACATGCAAGGAATTCAGAGGCGGTGATCAACCAAACGTCAAAAAATTAGCTCCAGGATTCATACTTTACTGATGATCCACCACATCTTCCAATAGAAATTAGAAGATTCAAAAAAATTCCGAAGCATTAAGCAAAGAGGGAAAAAGAAGAAAGATTGCATACCAAAAACAGTGTTGGTGGGATTCATGGCCACCTGATTCTTGGCAGCGTCACCGATGAGACGCTCCGTATCAGTAAAGGCAACATAGGACGGCGTCGTTCTGTTCCCTTGATCATTAGCTATGATCTCGACTCTGTCGTGTTGCCAAACTCCAACACATGAGTAGGTCGTCCCCAAATCGATCCCGATTGCAGGCCCGTCACCTTTTCCGGCCATGTTCCTCTCAAGAAATTCAACAACAGCGTACAAAATTCAATAGATTATTGAAAAGAATACTTTTGCTTGTTAGCAGAAGGAAAGAATAGCGGTTAGCAAGACTAGGAACTTTTCCTCGAATGGGAAAAGTGGGAGACGGGGACTGGGTTATAAAGGAAAGTTTGATTTTCCAGAACGTTCGGACAGAGAGTTGTGAGCCGTCGGATTGGGCTTTTTGGGTTGATTAATTAACCATTCCCGCCTCCACTTTTCGTGGCGGTTTCAACAAGGGGTCACTCTGGTTGGTTCGAGAAAATTCGGGTTTGCTTTTTGAGTTTTTAATTTACTAGTAGAAGTCAATTTGATGACCAGAATAGGTGTGGTGTGGGTCGTTGGAAGATCTTGGGTCGTTGAATTGGCTTGTGATACGACCGTGTCGGCTTTTCATTTTAGCGCGTGCAATTGGTGTGCTGATTTCCCTAACCGGCCAATCAGCTGGATGCCATCTTTGCCGCTTGCCAAGTGGGGAAGCAAAACATTTTCGTGGACTATTTTCTTTTTGAGTTAATTTTACTTTGCCGGCACCAAGTGAATGTACCTAAATACTACTAGCACTTAATGTGATTCCGACTTCTGATTCATTGTCAATTGTACTGATCAATTTTTACCTCGTCCTTTCATATTATAGCCCCCTTGTGTTGGTGGAATTCTCCTTTTAGACATTCAGCTTGATTGGATTGAAGTTTTCCAACATAGGAGTTCTATCAAGCCCTTTGTGAGCCGCTTGATTAAAAGCTTGGTTTGAAATCGGTTTGACCGAGTTCGAATTCGATTCGAGTTACTCGTTACATATACCGAGTCAAGTTTGAGTATCGAAAATAAATACTCGAGTATTCGACGAGGCTAATCAAATATTTGTATTATTTATATATTATATATTTTAATTATGTAATGATTGTTATGGGTTCGTATTTTAATAAATATACATGAAATAATGTTTAGTAAAAAAAATGATGGATGGAAAATGGTGATCTGATAAATCTAAAAGGTAAAAAATTAAAAACAAGAAAAAAAATCATAGGTATAGACTCAAGCTCAAGCTCGAGTAACTCAAATTTGATATTTACTCGAGTTCAAACAAGTCGAGCTCGAGTTTGATTTTCATTATATCGAGTAGAGTTCGAATTCCAATTTCTGTACTTGTTCGAGTTCAAACTCGAGTAGTATTAACAGTGATCAAGTTCGAGTTCGAGTATAGTGCTACTCGAGCTCAACTCGACAGCATCTTTATTCCTACGAAGAAATTTTTACATGATCATATTTTTTAATTATTTTTAAAATTTAATATATATCAAAATTAATTATTTTTATTTAATATACATTAATTTATGATAATATTTTTTATAAAAAAATTCAAAAAATAGCAATCCAAACGAGATTTTCTTTCTGGCACTCCTTTGATAGTTGACGTGTGTCTTGTAAAGAGCTTGTACGACTAAGAATTAAGATTAATATTGTATTTTTTTGGCCGATGAATATTGCCTTTTTTTGTCAATTAATATCACCCATGTATGGCCCTAGATTACAGCTTGGATATGTCGTATTTATGATGCCATCAAGAAAGGAAAAAGGGAAAAAAAATTATCCGACAACTCTCGATGCACTGTTGTAATCGTTCTTTGTTGGGTGAGCTGGACATATTGACACCCAAGTCCATATAATGTGTACTATAGGTTTGTCTTTGCTTATTATATTACCATTTTCTACGCTAACAACGTATATGGAGTATTTTAATTTAAGATTTTTCTGACGAGTGCCCATTAATTACTCATTAGACAAATTCTTTAATTTAATATTAATAGATTAAAATGAATGACATGTAATCTCTGTTTGTAAATTTAAAAATTTTCTCTTTGCATATATACGCACTTAGACCGGTTAGTATTAAAAAATTACATTATCAATACATTAAGTCTTACTTGTTAGGAGCAAGACCACAGTGATATCCACATACATCCTGTATGACTATCTACCAGTTGTGGAAAGTTACATGGGAGAATTGTCTAGCTTCAATCATCTAAAATAATGTGTGGCTTAATAAAGACGTCCAGCCTCATCAAAATTACAATTTTTCTATATACGCGTTACTCGAACAAGTGTATAATAATGACTATGTTTGGATATCAAATTTTTTTAAATAATATTTCGCTTACATTATAAACACATTTTCCAACTCACCTTTTTATCTCACATACATCACGTTACAAAAAGTATTACAGTAATTATTCCAAATAATATTTCAAATAATACTCTGTTGTTTTGCTTCAAAAATTGCTCATTATGTAATGCATCGAAATTATTATGCATAGTGTCACTTATTTTAGCTAGGCTTGAAACTAGATTCTTACTTGATTCAGAGTTTGGATGAAAACTTTAGATAGGAGCAGACGCCCCTTAACTGAAATTAAATCATTTGCCCCCTCAATGTTTATGATGAATTATTTCCAAATTTCCCTTCTAGCTTTTCTATACAAAATGTTCTCTTAAGTGTTATTTTATCAGTAAAAGTATAACTATATATTTTTGGAAATAATATAGCTCTAATTTAATATACAATTAATGTAATAACTATAGAATACAATTACTATAACTCTAGGCAACTATTAGTATAACTATATTTATTTACACATTTACACACACACGCATATGGCCAAATAGTAACCCCATAACTAACAACTTTTTCCCATCTTTTTTCCAACTCCATTAATTTTATTTCAAGCATTATTCTTTCAACATCATTGATCCTGGTTCGCCCCCTCAAATTAAAATTTTGTGTCCATTCTTGTAATTATGTACGAGTTCATGTATATATATATATATTTCCCTAGTCCATTAGCAAGCTTCGTATTACATTCATAAGTACTCGTACGGGTCATACGGTGTAAGTACCAAACTTTTCCATGATGCCAAAATATCGTATCATTTCCATCAAATCTAACCCACTATTTTCCGCCTCAACTTGCCTTGCTTTTATGCCATAGATAGCGTACCGACCGTGCACGAGTCTCCGCCAATTTCATTTTCCAGCCAAAAGAAAATTTTAAAAAATTGCTAACTAAATAAATAAAATATCAAAGATTCGGATAACACACGTCCAAATATTTTTATCCCACACCTGTTCTCCGTTCCCCCGCAGGCTGCAGCTCCATCATCATCCATCATCCACAAAATTTTGCTCTTCCTCCAACAAAACCTCTCGTTCCCCTTTCCGCTCATGAATTGAATTCTTTTCTCTGGAGGAGAAAAGAATTCAGTTCCGCTCTTTGATTTGAATTTTCTCATGGCGAAGACTATAATTTCTTCTCCATCTTTTCTCGGAACTCCACTCCCTCCCGTCCCTCGCCATGCTTTCCTCCCTCAACGCACTAGACTTATCAGTACCACTAGAGTCAAATTCAGCCTGCACGAGCTTCCTCCTCCAATTCACAACTCAATAGATTTCGGCGCAATTGTTAGCCGGGCCGAGAGCTTGCTCTACACTTTAGCTGATGCAGCTGTGGCTGTCGACCCGGCTACTGGTGGCGCTGCCTCCGACTCCACTACCGCTGTTGCTCAGAAAAGCGGAGGCTGGTTCGGCTTCATTTCCGAAGCCATGGAATTTGTCTTGAAGGTTATGCTCTTTTTACTAGTCCTGATTATCCGTTAAGCAGTGATTTCTGCCGAACTTTTATTTAGTTATTTATTTATTTATTACTGATATAGCTGGGTCCTTGAGAAAAAAACCTGTTAACCTCGGGTTGATTGATGAATATGTCATGTGATTGCCGTAATCTGTTTGCGATTACTGCAAATTGATTGGGCTTTGATGGATAGTTTGCGTGTTGCTGTGAATATTAAGTATAGTATTAAGTATTGAACTATGGTACGAAGTAAAGATCAATTTGAGGTTATTGATGAGTGTGCAAAGGACACAAATGAAGTCGAGATAAGTAAAATTAGTATGCAAATTACTTTCTTTTAAGTGAGGCGCAATCGAACTTTCATGAAAAGGTTTTGATTTGCAGAGGTCTATCCATATCTGTTCTACAAGGACTTACCATTTCATTGGACCTATAAGTGAAAAATATCACATTATTTCTTGTTTTGTGGAGGCTAAGTCGAATGTTTAAGGAAGGAAACTAGTTTAGAGAGTATTGTGCTTCCTTTACCTCAAGTTAAATGAAAGCTAAATCCATTTTCCTGCTTTATTCCGTTCAGATACTAAAGGATGGGCTTTCAGCTGTGCATGTGCCATATGCCTATGGATTTGCCATTATTTTGCTAACTGTCATTGTAAAAGCTGCCACCTTCCCTTTGACCAGACGACAGGTGAGGTTTGGTGCCACTACCATCAAATCAAGAAGACATTCACTTTTGGGCTGATTGGAAGAATTTATTGAACTAAAAGATTGCCACGCCAATTTTGCATTTGTGTCCTAGACTATTGCATCGTCTTTCCCCTAATCTCATGGAATTCCATGTTCATCAGAACATTCTAATTTGATAAAGAATAATGTTTTGGAAGGTTGAATCCACCTTGGCAATGCAAAATCTTCAACCAAAGATCAAAGCAATCCAACAAAGATATGCAGGAAACCAGGTCAGTTACTTTTCTAATTCTGTTCTTATTATAGAGTAATCCACAATTCTTGACACTGAAATCATGGTCTTATTGGTCAGTTAATTGTAAATTTCTTTTAAGATGAAAACTGAAACTAGCAGTAACTCTATTTTATCCTATCATAGGAAAGAATACAACTTGAGACAGCACGTCTCTATCGGCAGGCAGGAGTTAATCCTCTTGCAGGTAAATTTGGGTTAAGCATTTCAGTTACTGATCTTTTGTGATAAAAGCATGGAGTTGTTAATTTTTTATTTTTTTATTTCCTTTTTTTTTTTTGCCTTTACTTAGTCTTATTACGAATGTTGTAACTGCGAGAAGCTACTATTCTGACTGATTATAGACTTGCACCTTTACTTGGGATGCTTAATTTGTGGCTTGACCCTTTACTGCATTCTCAAGGAAACTGAGGCAACCATACAAAATTGGCATCTCAAGATACTCAAAGCTATTGTGGTTGTTCTTGGGCATTAATTTATTTCAATGCCATTGCTTATTATGTCATGAGCTTCAATCCTAGTTTAATTGCTGTTGCTGCTGAATTGCTTGAAAGCTTCCTTGAGCTTGTTCCTCAAATTTCTTCTCCCAAAAAATCAGCTAATCTAGTTCTAGGTTCACGTGATCTGTTATCTCCATTTTGATATTATTTATTCAGGTGTTGGGATTGTCATGCTAACTACACCAGTGCTTTGAATGGTTAACAGGATGTTTCCCGACTCTAGCCACAATACCAGTCTGGATAGGTTTATATCAAGCTCTTTCTAATGTGGCAAATGAGGTATTTGAGAATAAAAGTCATTTTTTTCAAAGTGATTTTAATGCGGATAAATTTTATGTGTGCAAAAGTAGTGACTGCAGAATTATTGTGCAAAATTACGAATTATAGGGACTATTGACAGAGGGTTTCTTTTGGATTCCTTCTTTGGGAGGCCCAACTACAATTGCTGCACGGCAGAATGGTTCTGGAATTTCTTGGCTCTTTCCATTTGTGGTAATTAATTCTTTGCAATCCTTTTATGTTCTTCTGGTGAAGTAATACTTGATCCTTATTTTTTTTATTGCATTTGTTTTTCATATGGTGATTTTTGACTATCATGTGTATGATACACTCTTAAAGAGCCATCATTTGAAAAGCTAGTTTATGTTTGTGTCAAGTAGCAAGGGTCATACTTAATTGGTTCCATGTGGTTGCAGGATGGGCATCCTCCACTTGGTTGGCATGATACTGCAGCATACCTTGTTCTGCCTGTCCTCCTAATTGTTTCTCAATATGTATCGATGGAAATCATGAAGCCTCCGCAAGTAAGAACTAAATTCATCTCTGATAATTTGCTTTCCTTCAGCAATCTTCCCTTTCCTAATTTTGTTTTCGTTATTTTGGTAGACGGATGATCCGGCACAAAAGAACACTCTTCTTGTTTTCAAGTTTCTTCCATTGATGATTGGTTACTTTTCCTTGTCTGTTCCATCTGGATTAACCATTTACTGGTAAGAATCGTCAGTATCAGTGCAAACTGCTTGGATACACTGGATCAAGAATTTTTAAGTTGATAATGGTCACACAGTTCAAGAGAATAGTTATTTTTCGTTTTGAGAATGGGAAAGTTCTAATTATCTCTTTTTGGGTTGTGGGATTAGTTAGTATTCTCTGGTCTAAATATATGCTTGCATTGTCTGACTAATGTTGGTGATGCATCCAGCCACTGAACCTTGGACTAGAACTGTAAAGTGAAGTCTCTACATGATTATTTTTTATTTTGTAATCTCATTATGCATTTATAGGCAACTCAACTATGAGTTTGGATACCACTTTCTTGTTGATCTTTTTCAGCTAGGCTATGCTGCTTTATGCTGGGTCTGTTTGATGCTTTTTTTCTGATGACTGGGATCAGTGTATCATGCATATTGCTTTCATTCATGAAACCTTTTTGTTCATTTTGCTGCTGGAACTTAAGTTGAATATGCCTTTCTGCTAAGAGTTCTTTGTTGTCACAAGCATCTTCATCAGACATTTTTTCATATAAAGTTTGAGCATGCTTACTACTAACTCTTGTTGTATTTTCCCTTGACATATGAACCTTAAAATCAGTCCTTAACGGGTTGGCGCTAAATGTGATCCTCTTGTTGGATGAATAGGTTCATAAATAATGTGCTGAGCACGGCACAGCAGGTATGGTTGCGGAAATTAGGTGGTGCAAAGCCTGTTGTAAGTGAGAATGCAAGTGGCATAATCACTGCTGGACGTGCAAAACGGTCTGCTTCCCCGCCTGAGCAAACTGGTGAAAGGTTTGTGTCTTATATTTTAGAGTTGATCTTTTTTCTTTGAAACGCTTCTGGTAGTCCCTTAACGGTGAAATTGGGAAAATTTTCAGATTTAGGCAATTGAAAGAGGAAGAGAAGAAGAAAAAATTGAGCAAGGCTGTAGCTACAGTAGAAGTTGAGACATCAGTGTCTGTCTCTGATTCTGAAGACGAGCCAGATGAAGAGGCCAAGTCCAAGGTAAAATTCAGCTTGTAATTGTCAACCTAATGAGCTAAAGTTTACCTTGGATTCCCTGAAAACTTTGACGACAAATTGTTTTATTTAGTGGTCAACTAGGATTGAGGAGTCAGAACTAAATCCTCAACCTCTTTGTTGTGCATTGGCCTCTATCTACTCATCGCTTTCTATGTTCAATGTTTTATAATTAAGGACTTATTTTATTTGATGAAGCATATTGAGGTTATATATTAATCATCTAGTAACATTGTAGTTATGTCCACATTTCTCTGTCTCAATGATTCATTAACGGAATTTCATGTCATTTTCTTCTTTGTTTCATCAGGCCGGCCAGGTAAGTTTCATAGATTATAGAAATTTTTGAATAACCTGACATTTGCATGTAACAAGTGACCTTAGCTACAACTTTGACTTGCACATTGACTGCTGTCTTTGTCTTTATCAAGTTTATAATAGTCAAAGATGGGACATGGAAATCTAGTTTCCTTCTTCTTATGAGTCAAAACTGAGATGAAGTGATGAATGGGACATGCTTATGGTTTTGTGGGGCAGCAGAAGTAGAGTGGGCTCACTGTTAAAAGTGGCTTAATTAGCAACAAATGGACTTCTGACTAAATTTAGTCATTGACAAGACCTGGAGCTTAGATGCATACTTTCATGTGATATCACCAGATGCTTCGGAACTTTGAGAGAATTCTGAAAAACATTAAAGAATGTTTTGTTTGTGAAGATTAAGTATACCATGGCTGCCCAAAATGAGGATTTCTTTTCTGCCTCATGAGTAACACACTTAGATTAAAATCTACTAGTACAGCACACAATATCCAGCATTTTTCTGTTAGCTCGGGAGATGGCTATCCTGGAAAACGATATGGAAATTGATGTAAAAGCATAAACTCTTTGAGCTTGACGAATTCACCTTAAATCAGGGAATAAACAATTTCTTAGGACCAAATTGGAACTAATACTACTTTTTAGGGAAATAAATCTAAAGATCTTTCTTTTATAAGTCTCTTGCATTGGAGTATCATATCTGCTTAAATGTTGCTGACAGGATAATGAGGTTCTGGAAGAGGCTGTTGCTTCAAGCGCTGGTAAACCAGTTCCAGAATACAGTAGACCGAGGAGGAGTAAGCGGTCAAAGAGGAAGCGCGCGGTATGACAATCTTATACTAAATTTTGTGAGTTAACCGTGTATCTCTGAACACCATGTACTTTAGTCAGTGTATAGTGGCCATTTTTCATGCTGGTCATTTTTTTGGAATTGTGCTAGCTGTACCAATTAGTCAATCATTTGATAGCTCGAACAAACCACATATTAATGACAATAAGGCTGCTTTTTCTGGTTTATTAGACCTTATGTCTAGTTACAAACTTTCAGATGTTACGAAATCCTATGACATTCAATATCAGAGTGAAGAGCACTTGGTAGTTTAGCAGGCGAATTGTATGTATTTGGTACTTGAAAGCTTCAAAGACCACTTTTATCGCGAGACACAGTGAATCTTGCAAAGTTGTTTCTCATAAATCTAGAACATTTTTTGGCTACCCTTTGGCATCTAAATATTAAGTTAAAGAAGTGGAACATTTCTGCCCACATAATTGTACTTTTTGAAAGAAGATTATGTCCATTTGGCAAACCACGGGGAATAACACAAATTTGGCTTTTATTGAACGGGTTATTAATTTCCATCCTTGAGTAGACTTTGTTTCCAAGCATGTGTTTCCAGGTTGAGATGCGAAAGCATGGTCTTGTGGTGATCTTCTGGATTTCTTCACTAATCTGATGCTTTACTTATGGTTCTAATTCTTGCTTTGCTTTGATATCACTATCCTTAGAACTGACTGCTATTTATCTAATGTAGCAAACATGATTTGAATGTCAAAGATTACCCGCTTTTCTACAAAGCAATAATTCTAAGCATAAAGTTCATCTGAGTTACAAAGATACATCTAACCTCCTGCAACTTCGAGAAATATTGTGTTCCCACAGTGAATAAGTACAATGATCGCTTTATGGCCTTGATGGTGGGAGATGGTTTCCACTTGGGTTTGGTCCAGATGGTGCTTTACGTGTTTTCTTCTCATTTGCCTGCATGAATTATTCATCCTTTAGGTATATAATGAGCCACACGACCATTTTGTTAAGTAAAATGGTGGTAAAAAGATATCAAAAGAGAGTAGGCAGGAGTACTTCACGTACGAAATTACTTGCAGTGGACCCCATTTTAGATCTTGAGTTGAATTCTGCAGGGCTGATCTTGAGATCAGCTGTGGAAGTGATTCAGAAAGTAAACTTCTTAAGACAAGACATGTATATATACTCCTTAAACTTGCTCCTTATTGATATAAATAAGACTCAACATTATGTTAACGCAAGAGAATCTGTAGGAAAAAAGGGAAGAGTTTGGGCTGGGGGGAAATGGGGACCAGTTGCATACCTGATTTTGCAGCTTGAACCTTGGAGGTGAAAGTGAAATGGTGTTGAAATGTGGTAAGTAGAAGCCATAACAAGAGAAGACGATAGAGGAACTGGGGTATCTTCATATTAAGCACGGCCACTTTGAAGGCGAAATGGTTTTTGAAGTCGGGGATAGAAGTGGGGGCTCATTTCAAGTAAGAGGAGAAGACTTCCAACTTCATATGTTTGGCAATCATTAGGAACTTGAAAACATGGAATCTTTGTTAAAGGCGCTTTGGATCCTATGCCATTTTCACTCCAGTGATAAGGTGAGGGATCTGAGCTCTCATTGTGAGTTGACTTCTTTCCAGTAATCATTGCGTCCATGATGAAGTGAAATTTATACATATTTTCTTTTGAGTGCTTGAATCATGATGCTGGTACCCGCTATTATATTTTTGAACTTTTTTTTTCTATATATATTTTGAACGGTGTTTGCTTGTACAAGTAACATTTTGTTTGCTTTTTGATATTGTGGATTGTTTCTTGGTCGTGAATGGACTCTCATACCTTGTGTTATTATGAAGGAGAGAAGAAGACACCCTCCATTCCAACTACTGTCTGACCCTTCTCCAATAGATGTTGCTTTTCACCTTCTAATTTCGTCAGAGTTCCAATTGTCTCTTACTGTTGTTGGGTGAAAGCTGCTTATTAATCTCTTTGAAAAAAAAAAAGTAGAGGTATCAATCATAATTCAATTATGTTGATTCGTTCAAACTCGCCCACCAATAATTCATCCATTGATTTTGAATGGATTTAAATGGATACTCAATTAGACTCATATAATTCATGGATGGTGGGTTGATTTGATTTATTAATTTATATCTATTTAAAAATAATTATACATTTAAACTCGACTTTTAGTGAGTGTTAAGCAAATAAATTTGAATTTCTTACTAATCTAATAAAAATAAAATACTGTTATTTCTTATCAAAAAAAATGCAAAAAATAGGGAAGAAAGTAGAATTTTATGTGACTCATAAATGGGTAATTGAGTACATCCATACCTATATATTAAATAGGTATGAATAGGTATCCATTTGTACTCATATATTTAAATAGTTATAAATGAATTGAGCCAAATCAATCAATTATATCCATTATCCAATTATTACTTGCCCGAGTCACCCACTTTAACACTCTATTGAAAATATCAATCAACTATCTCTAGAGTAATTGATTACCACTTATTTTTGTGGGATGAGAGGTTAATGATTTAAATCTTGCCTTCCATCATTTTATCATTAATGTGACTTCTTTAAGATCCATATGGATGCATATGGTACGATGGTAGTTTAGTTTTCGTCGATTCCTTTTGATTCAGTTGTTGGGTCACCCCCTATAATAGATTAGAGTAGGAGTAGTCATCCCTTAAATAATAGATTAGAGTATGAGTAGAAATAAAGTAGATTATGACGATTGACAAAAAAAAAATAATAATAATGTCACAAATGAAAACCCTTTCACCTAGTGCTGGTCCTTGGCAGCTAGCCACCTCAAAGGTTTTTGGCGGGAACCTTCCACGCATATTTGTTTTATCTCTCCAATGGGTAATGATGAGATTTAATAAACAAACAACACGCTAAAGTTGCCTGATAAACTTGTTCTATAAAAGGGGAACTAAGGTCAGGCTTTTTACTTTGACTTCCGAGTACAAAGTGGCCTGCTGCATGCGGTTAATGTTTTACACAGGTGACATTTAGGTGTACAACATAATGGCAGTGTTTGACTTAGGCAACTCACAATGAAACAAATCTATGATGCAATACACGGTCCTGTAGCACCTAGAAGGCCCCCGATCCCTACAGATAGCCTGAACCTCAAGCGTTGCCAGAGTTCTGCTCTTCGGATTGTTTATGCGAGTTTGGCCTTGGCATCCAGTTTAGGTTGTAATTTAGATCCCATGCATGGATAACTGTAGTACTCGTCATCCACCCAATTCCTCTTTTCAATAGTTAACAAAATATGGTGCAGTTTTTTTCACAAATTATTCGAAATGACATCCGAAAAAAAAAAAGACATTTTGTTTTCGCTTGTGTTAGATTTTTTTTTTTTTTTGTCAAAAGCTTGTGTTAGAATTGAAAGATTAAACATTAGTGTACTTTTTCTCAGGATCATGGTTTACTTTTCTGTGCTCTTTATATTTGGGGAATGGAAGTTATGGCCTTACGAGGAATGTAGGAAAAGGAGAAAGGCTTGCGATTTCTCTATCGTTGAGGACGAGAACAATTGGCACAAAATGGCCTGTGGTAGGCCAAAACCTGTGTTCGAATAATACTTGCTTAGGATCTTGGGCTTCGATTTTTTCAGCAAGAAGCCAGCGAATGTTCTTGGTTGAAGAATGGAATACTATCAACTTAGCCCATTCTATAATTGAAGAATGGAACCCCCAAGTACAAATATGGGCGTTGTTCTTGGTTGCTTTAGATTTTGTAAAAATCTAAGAAAGTGAATACAGAGTATAGTCAGATCATTCAAAAAAAAAAAAACTACTTGTTGGTATATTATAAATTTAACTTTTTGGGTTATTAAAAAATTTATAATCTACTTAAAAAAGCAAAAGAGTACACTAGAAAAAATAATTATTCAAAATTAGAATCTATAATTAATTAAAATACTCAGCTGAGAACAAGTATTAATTATGTATTTATGAAATTACAATAACTCGTCCTAAGGAAAGTTCCTTATACATATATATATATACATATACATATATATATATACCAAAAGAGACGAGGGGTTAGCCCCTTAAATCAAAAAAAATATATAAGTAATATAATGAGCATAAACAATGAGAGTTAGGAAGTGGATCGCTGTCGGACTGCCACTAGTTAGAAGATTAGATTAGGCGGTATAATCAACTTAACCCCGGTTCCTCCACTGGCTCTAATACCAGACGAGACAAGGGTTAGCCCATATATATGTGTGTGTGTGTGGATCTACTTATGAGTTTTTTCAATACTCTGTTTTTGGTACTTTTTCTCTGTTGGTTACCGCTAATTTCCTTAACATGCTTAAGGAAATCACAAATTGGAAGCACATATTATTCATAAAATCCAACTATACACGAGGAAGTAAAAAGCTATACGTTCTTCTATTTTACATGTAGATGGCCCTTGGCAAAACATTAATATAAATGAAAATTGAAACTAACCTACCGAAGAATCTCCCTTCGCTCTCTCTTCTTCTTTTTCTTTTCCTTTCTCATTTTTCAGTCAATTATATAGATATTATTGGGAAGGAGTATAGTTACAAACAAATAAATGAGTTCATGTATAAAAAGCAACTAAAATTTACAACATATTTAAATGATAGATACAAATATGAAAAATTTTCAAATTAAAGAGGTAGGCAATTATTTAATTTGTGTTTTCATATAAGTTGTATGCCACCTAAAATATGATTTTTTCAAATAAATGTTAAAGTAAATCCAGGATAAATTTCTTTCTTCCAAATACCAATTAAAATATTATAACTAATATAATCAAGTTACAAGTGTGTTTGGATAGCTAATTTTTTTTCAAATAATACATTTCTTGCATCATAAATACATTTTTCAATCCACCATTTTACATTTTCAATCACTTTTTTAACTCACATACGTCAAATCACAAATGTTATAATAATTATTTCAAATGATATTCTATCAAAACACATTAGTGTATATTTGGATAGAGTATTATTTAAAATAATTATTATAATACTTTTTTAATATAATATATGTGAAATAAAAAAATAATTAAAAAAAAATGAGTTAGAAAATATATTTACAAGCAATCGAAATACATCACATCTTGTTCATCATTTCATTCTGTTCTGCACCATTTATTTTGTGTCTTAAAAATAAAAACAATGAGGCCCGTCTAGGAGACAGCCAGCGGAATTGCAAAAGAAGGAAGGCCCTCGTAATCGTAGGAGACAGCCAGCGGCCAGCGGGAATTACTCATCCGCTTGGGCAACGTGTTCATCGTGATGGCGCGAGATGCCTGATGCCTTTTTTTTTTTGCCATTCTTATCTTTCTCGATACCAACGCCTGCAATCCCCACTGGTTCTATGTCTGGTTCCCTTTGTTTCTCGCCTTTCTCCTTTCTCCTCCTCCTTGTCAGCTTTCACAGAAACCAACCTGCAAATTAAAAAGAAAAAGTTAGATAGAATAGTACCTTGTTACAGTCGAGGGAGTAGAGCTATCCACCTACTTCATTTTTTTTTTTTATGCATATTCGGCCTGTTCGAAAGACAAAACTCAAAATGAATTTTGCAGTGTGAATGGTTACGTCTACGGTGGAAAGTTCACTTTTCTGCCCATAGTAGGCAGAACCAATGCAAGGAGGCCAACTGTGCTATGTGGGGACGCCATCTGAGCACCACCGGAGAAAGCCGGTTGTGCGTGGATAAAAAATGTAATATAGTTTAAAATTACAATAAAAGTCCTTTTAAAAATTTGTTCATCACCTAATACCCAATACTTATATTTGATAAATTAAAATAGTTAATTAAATATTCTATTATAATATAAACAACTATATGTCATTGAGTTGATTGAATAATTTTTTCTTTTTCTTTTTTTGCCATTTCAACTAATTGTCAATTACGTTTCAATTGAAATAAAAATTTTATAATTATTTAAATTATTCAATAAAATTATCAATTTAAGATGAACATAAATATAAATACATTAAATTGTATTATTGAACTATTTGATTTAATATAAAGGAAAGACAAGAAGAAATACCAAGATATTTTTTAAAAATTCATGTGAATCCTTTATATTGGTAATTGTATTTATTTGTTATTGTAATCGCAATGCCTAACCATAATCGATTGAAACTCATATCTACAAGTCATACAACGATTTGTGTTAAACTGTTTACAATTAAATTTACTATATACTCAAATAAAATTCTATTTTTTCACTAAATTTTCTTTTATACATGATTTATGTGTTATCATTTATTTGTAATTGATTTAATGAAAAGATGCTCTTTAGGCTAAATGATATGTTTTGATAATGTGGATTACTTTTAAGGATTTTAATGAGATTTAGAACACATTTTTTATGCATTTAATCTAATTTACATTTTATTTAATTTGAAATATAATTATTTAAAATATAAGGGGCTATATTGATTAAATTTTCAAGTATTAGAGACCAAAAAATATAAAGTCAAACTTTTGACTAATTCTAACTTGATTTTGACCATTAGATATTGTAGTTTTCTATTAGTTGTCCTAAATTTGCCTAAAATAAAAAATTTGGAACATATTTATTTTGGTCAAAATATTAAAGACTAGTTTAACTCATAGACCAAATCATAGGGGACCAAAATTGCATATCTTACTTTATTTTAATCCTGTTTGATATCCCAACTCTTCATTTTATATTTACGCTTCACTTATTTCAAATATCAAACTAAATTAAAAAATAAAAACTGCCACAATATTTGTTTTGACATGTACAAAATTCACTAAATAATTTTAAAAATTTCACCTATTTTCGTTTACAATAATTTTGTCTACCTTTCCGTACCATTGTTTTCCATGTTTCTTTGACATTCACTTTTTCGCCTTCACTTTTCATTGGGACCGCATCTCAATTGGAGTGTTCACAAAATATTTTCTAAGTAATGGGCATTAGATGATGAACATATTTTTAAGAGGGCTTTTATTGTAATTTTAAAATGTATTGCATTATTTCAGCCAAGCACAACCGACTTTCTCCAGTGCCCGGTACATTATTTGTCTGTCCATCTTTGTGCGTGTCCCCACAGAACACAGTTGGCCTCCTTGCATTGCTTCTGCCCACTGTGGGTAGCAGATGGCGTCCCCACATAGCACAGGTGGCCTCCTTGCATTGGTTCTGCCTACTATGGGCAGAAAAGTGAACTTTCCACCGTAGACGTAACCCAGTGTGAATTATGGACTCGGTTTGTAAAATGACATCAGTCTGGCCTCTATGCAACCACTGAAAAGAAAAGAACACATAAAGTATCAGAATCTCAACGAAATCAACAGGCTATTCTCTTTATTTGTTTTCTTTGTAATTCCCTCCATGCATGGACGTGCCCTCTTAGGCTTTTTGGAGTAACTTTTAAGCTGCCCGACTGCACACCGATGTGCCGTGTCATATTGAGCATATGCAAACTGAAACGAATTTCCATCTTAATAATATATATTCCCTTGGTCAAAAAATAAAGGAACCTTTGACCTTTGTAATCCCTTTGCCAACTTCTCTGCAACCATCTACGATAAAGTTATGTTTATCTCACGAATATAATACTAGCAAAGTTGAAGTTTGGAGGAAAAATGAATTATTTTTACTCTTTCCTTTTAGTCAGATCCTTCCGCCGTATGCGTGCCACTCACAGTTTTGATCACCATATATATATATATGTATATGTATATGTATGCATCAGACTGCTCGATTGGATCTCCAACTCAAGTGAAGCCTTTTTGGATGAGATCCTGTGAGCTGCGGGAGCCCGCTTAAATACGCTTGCGGTTTGGTTGGCAAAACCAGTATTTGACCGCCAATTGCAAGTACTTCTGAGTTCTATATAACAAAACCACTCAGGTCCTCGACATTTTTCAATATCTTAAAGAGGGTCTTTGATTTCTTGCTTTCATTAACATGAAAAATTTGAGGAGGAGGCGAAGATACACGACCATTTTGCATGTTTTAGTAGCCTAAGGCGTTCACTGATTTGTTCGCAACGGAAATTTTAAAGTGGAATACTTTTGAGCAGCTTAAAGCGTGTTTCTAACAGATTGTGGACAAATAGGAAATTTTAGTAACACAATTTCATACTAGAACCCTTTCTTTTTTCAAATAAAGGAGGCGAACAAGTCTTATTAGTTCAGTTGGATAAAATGAGGGGCAGTAATGAGAAGAATTTATTTTTAGCTAGCGCAGTTAATATACTTTTTTTTATCGATTCATTTCTCCATAATGCCTAACCAACTATCCAAAGAATGCACTACTAATACAACTAGGTTACAATTTCAAGAATTAGAGATTCAAATACAGATCTCCATGCTAAAAAAATATTTAAAAAAGTAGCAAAAAAATTTTTTTTTTATCTACAATAATTAATTTGTAAACTACTTGCAGAAAACAGGATTAGGCCTAATAGGATAATGAACTCATCGAATCTGATTTCGTTGGGCTGCATTTCATTAACGGCCCGCTTTCCCTACTAAACCAACAAACCCCAGCAGGCCTATATATATACCCACCCTCACCTTAGCATTTCACCACCTCCCACCTCTCACAGCCAACTCTTCTCCTTTCTCTGTCGCCACCGTCGCCACCGCTCCGGCAATGGCCGCTCTTCCCTTCACCGCTATGCTATCACTGTCTCTTCTCTTTTCCCTTTGCATCCTCTCGACAGCCACCCAACCAGGCATGATTCTCACCCTAGTGAACAACTGTCCCTACACCGTTTGGCCAGCCATCCAGCCCAACGCCGGTCACCCGGTCCTCGAACGCGGAGGCTTCGCCCTCCACACCCTCACCCACCGCTCCTTCGCAGCTCCGACCACTCACTGGTCCGGCCGCATCTGGGCCCGCACTGGCTGCACATACTCCAACAATCACTTCTCCTGCGCCACCGGCGACTGCGGGGGGCGAATAGAGTGCGACGGACGAGGCGGCGCTACCCCGGCTACCCTAGCCCAGTTAGTTCTCCACCACGGCCCCGCCGACTTCTCCTCCTACGGAGTCAGCTTGGTAGACGGCTTCAACATCCCCATGACGGTGACCCCGCACGAAGGCAAAGGCACCTGTCCGGTCGTGGGCTGCAGGGTGGACTTGGTTCCCACGTGTCCGCCCAGCTTGAGGTTTCATGGTCCGGGAGGACACGTGGTGGGGTGCAAGAGTGGGTGTGAAGCCTTTGGTACGGACGAGCTTTGCTGCAGAAATCACTACAATAGCAAAGAAACGTGCAAGCCTTCGAGCTATTCGGACTACTTCAAGCATGCCTGTCCGGCAACTTTTACGTACGCTCATGATAGCCCTTCACTCATGCACGAGTGCTCAGCTCCTCGTGAGCTCAAGGTCATTTTCTGCCACTAATTAATTAAGCAGTAATTGATCTTCGTGCCTCGTGCATGGGGAGCCTGGGTTGACCATTGACCGTGGTGTGGATGTTTGTCCATGAAAATAATAATCGTTTTTGTACTTGAGGGTAATAAAAAAAAGGAAGAAACAAAAGGATCAGTTAAGTCAGTGCTCCTTAGGCGCTTATGGGTTGTGTTTGGTGTTGTTCCACTTTGAATGCATATTGTGTTGTGTTTCACCTATTTTCTTTGCTTCTCTGGTTGTACTCTAATGAGTTTGTGTGGTTGAAATAATGGTTCAAACAAGAATTTCATTTCAAAAGATTACCAGCTCGTTAGTCTAATTATCTGCTGTCTAGTGCTTCTATTTCTCATTCAGACCAATTTCACTCTTCAAATTCATGAAAATCCTTCGGTTTTTTTTCACTACTACTGTAAATGTTTCATCTTCTTGGCTCTTGCTTACACAACCGCTGAATTTAAGAGTAAGACAAAGCGTAAAGCTCTCGTGACAGAAGATGAAGATGAAGATGAAGAGATTTTTTGTTACCTTGTGAGATGGAGCTGAGCTGTAACTTTCAATAATTCACCCAACATGAACCAAGAAAAGGGTAGGAGGATAAAAGAGAAAGAGAAGATGACGCAAGATTTTGTTTTTGTTACCTTGTACTTTGAGATGGAGCTGAGTTGTAACTCTCAATAATTCACCACCCAACACGAACCAAGAAAAGGAGAAAAAAAAAGAAGATAATCCACTGCACTGCGCTACACTACAGTCCACAGTCTATAAAGGAGAAAAAGGACTGCCGATCCAAAGGTATTGAAAAGATAAAGGAAAAAAGGAAAAAGCTACAACCAGAGAGGTGTTATTGGAGTAGGTACTTGTTTAATCGCACAGATCAAAGGGTAAATGCACGTAAGAATATGAAACAAGAAAGTAGAAAAAGGACAGACAGGCAGGCAGGTAAATTATTCATAGTTCGGCAAACCTATCGAAAGTTGAAACTTTACATATGCACCGCACGATGGAGGGAAAACCACTGCTGCCCCGACGATATTCCATTGATCAAAGATGAATCGTTTAGATACTGGAAGGGGATTGACAGCGAATCTCTGTAGAGTTCAGATGGCAGGGGCCCACACAACACACACTCACACACACACACTCTCTCTCTCTCTGACTGATAACTTCGGGCTCTTCAAAAGGCCAATGCGGAGCCTCTTGTTGTTTGTCTTCTTCCATCTTCCACACCGCTTTGCAGTTTCCACGGTTTTTATTTTTTGCTTATTCTAACTTGATAAGTTAACGAGGAAATAAAAAAATACTTCTAAAGTGAATTTCAGATCATTTTTACTTTTTAAAATTTTGCCAAGAAAAATAGCACACCATTCGAATTTCCTTTTTCCAATTAGTATTGTTGGATTAAGCTGTCAGTAAAATGATTAAAGCAAACGAGTGCAAAGGGGTTTTAAAACCCTGCACCCGCACCATAAACCATAACCCCGCACCTAACTGTCCTTCACTAAAGACAAAATATGGTGCAAATTTTTATGTCCTATCGGTATTAGCACTATTTTTTTTTTTGGCAGTGAAAAAAAAAAAGATTGCAAGTCTAGAACAAAACCCATGTGTCTTTTTATCTCAAATTTGACCCGCATGGAAATTCTAGAAAACTCGCTGCTGCACACTGCAAAGACCAAGAAATGTCTTCATGGAAATAATCATATAATAATTTAAGAAAAAAAGTGCATCTCGGTACATTTTAACCCCTTCCCTTAGAATGCTTGCATTTTCAGTTTGGTATAATTTTTCCGTCTGGAATGTGAGTTTTTTTTGTATTTGTTTAAAATTTTATTGTAATTTACTGTAGAAGTTTTTTAAAAAAAATTTAAAGTGTATTTTTTTATATATTTTAAAGTGTATAATTTAAAATTTTAAAATTTTTTTTAAAATTACTGTAATTAAAGTTTTTAAAAAACTTATAACAGATAAATTTGACAAAAAACTTGACTTCCAAACGAGGCCTCGTGACTGTTCGCTTCTGTATACACAGAAGAGTAATTTACAACTCAAGGCGTATTGGTAATCAACTCAAATGTATGTGAAAGAGACAGCTTTGTGAGTATGCCATTTTTTCTCATTATGTCCCATATCATATCACGATTCAAATTGGAATACTTGGCCAGAAAGAACATATTGGCATTCCAATGATGCCATTATTCAACATCTTTTCATGGTTGGAGCAATATAATCTAACTCAATTTCCACGCTTTCCTTTTCCTTATTGGCGTCGAGTTTAGCAAATTGACGGCAACATTTGTCCCCAGTGCTTGCAGTAATTTGAGCTCCGATAATTTAGTGGGCAAACAAATATTCATGCCATTAGGGGTTTGTAGTTTGTTTCAAGATTTTGTTCAATAGGGACGTGATGCGTAATTCGGGTGATTTTCGCATAAACTTAAGAGACCATCTGGATTTCTATTTTTCTCCTGTGAGTTTTTGTCAAAAAAATATTGTAACAATTCGATACATGCAAGGTAAAAAAATGATAAAAAAAAATATGTTCACGAAAAATATAAAATTTTTTTGAAAATAAATTGCTTCGCAGTGAAGAAAGTCAATGTCTTGTTTGGATCACTAAAATATTTTTGTTTTCTATGATTTTTTTCACATTTTTTTATTTCACACACACTCAGGCTATTTTATTTTTCTTTTGTGTTATGCATTTCTTTTTATTGTTTCTTGCGCCGTGAAACGTTTGACAGAGCACACAAAATTTGATGTCTAAAATCCGGCTTTAAATCCGAAATTTGCAATTTCTGCAAAAGTTTTATGTATGGTATACATGAGAGTTGATTTATGTGGACATCCAATGTCACCTCATGCGCACAAAAATCATCTCGAAATTGCAGCTTATCATGTTAGACTAATTGACTTAGAAAACCACAAACTTTCAACTGGTTGTTCCCAGTCTTAGTTGAATACAAACTTTTGAGTCATCGCACATCCATCTGCCCCTGAACTTTTCAGTCATTTGCATTTGCGCACAAAGGCATCTGCCCAGAATTTTTTTAATCAGACTTTTTTGGCTAGTAATTCAAGTTTTATTCCAAAACATCTGCTATTCCGACAATAACGTAAGAAATTTGGCATTGACATAGAGGAACAAGACTATATTGGCTGATCATATTACACAACAATTTTAATTTTATATCTCAATTTTTTGTCGAAAATATGTTGGATAGATGATTATTTTTTAAAAAAATTTTTGTATTACAGTCACATTTTTAATTACTCATTTGATCTTTTTAATTATTTTTTATTTCATATATATGTATACATCACATTATCAAAAGTATTACAATGATTACTCTAAAAAAAATTTCAATTAATTTTCTATCCAAACACTTCATTAAAACAACTATTGGCTAATGTTGAGTGAGTAGACTTATTGGCTTGCATTCTAAAAAATTCGGGGTTTGTTTAGATAGTGTATTATTTGAAATATTATTTGGAATAATTACTGTAGCACTTTTTTGTGATGTAATGTATGTGAGATAAAAAAGTAGATTGAAAAACGTGTCTATGATGCAAACGAAATATTATTTGGGATATTGTCACTATCCAAACAAACCCTACTTTCCTGGAAAAATTTACCAGCGGCTACGTAGGCATCCGTTGGAGTCGATGGTGGTTTAATTCTCTTTGAATTCTCCTTGAGTCTCTTTAGGTCCCATCCCTTATAGCTAGATTGGGAGTTAAGGATAGAAAAGAAAAGAAGAGAAATGTTAAGTTATGAGAGGAGAAGAAATGATAAGAAAAGAAGAGAAGAGATTTTAATATTATTTGAAATTTTATAAAAGAAAAGAAATGATTTTGAACATATTGATCAATAAAAATTTCATTGAATACTTTTCAAAGATAAAATGAGTAATTTTTAAATTTTTTGTAGGCTCTCCACGGCTTTCCTTTGCTTTCTGCCCGATTTGGGATGGAAAAGTTTTTAACTGTAGCTGCCGTTTTTCTCCTTCCAAATCAGTTGCTTTTTTTTTTTTCTTTTCTATTTCACTAAATCTCCCAAATATTAGAAACATCTACCTTTGAAATCTCCCAAATATTTGAAACATCTACCTTTCTCTTCCCTTATTTTCTTTTCTGCTCAAATGTTATCTCGCAAACTAGTCATTAGCACAGAGAAGAAGTAGGTTTAGAATATATTGTATTAGTATCGGGAAAAAAAAAAAAGAATGGTGAGGGAGTAAATTGCCTTGAGCCCGTGCATACCTATGCAGATTTACGAGAGAAGCTGCATTGGATTTGGAACCTTCCCCTCTCTATCCCACCTCCCCACCTCTTTTTCTCTTCCCATTTCTCTTCATTCTCATTCATAAAAAGCTCGTGCTATATAAAACCCAAATCGGCTGTAACCTTCTGATTCTCTCTCTATCTCTCCAGCCCCCCTCCGCAATTGGCATCCCTTGATGGCCACACAAGCAAGCCTTCTCCTCCAAAAACAGCTCAGAGGTCATCTCCTTTTTCCCTTTTGCTTCAATTTAATTTGCTATAGTGAAGATCACTTTTTCTTTTCCAGACTCTGAGCGAACCGGTTTTGACTGATTGATGGGTTGTGTTTATCTGTTGCAGATCTTTGTAAGCACCCGGTTGCTGGGTTCTCAGCCGGTTTGATTGATGAGAGCAATATTTTTGAATGGGGTGTCACCATCATAGGGCCTCCTGATACTCTTTAGTATGGCCTCCCTGCTGATTAGTACCTTAAAGATTCAAAATTTATTCAATTTCTAGTGTCGTTAGCCTTAGTTTTGTTTATCTTATCATTAAATTGTGCGTTTTAGTTAGATAACATTGTTAATTCTGATTGGAAATGAATTTCTTGTTTAGTTTGAGCACATCTCGTGTTATGATGGTCTTTATTGAGGCCTTATGTGTGATTACTACTGTACAGATTGCAACTTTGATGCATTATTTGATGTTATGAGGCTTAATTTTGTTAATATTATGATAAAATTCCTTGTCTCGGTTAGATTATGTTGTAAATACCTGATTCTTGTTCATGTTGTTTATGTTATGATGTCGAGTTGGTCTCTTTTTATATGTTTGCTTGCGGTTTTATGGCTTTAAAGTTTTTGACTTTTGCATTGCTGCTTGTGTAGTGCTAATGCTTGCCTGTGATCATTTGGGTTATCTTACTAACTCTGGCTTTACTCCTCATCTGGTCAGTAGTTTTTCTCTATTTTCTATTAAAATTCATAGGGATGTCAGAAATACCTATCAATATGGCTGTCAACCTACTAAATTCTTGTTTTGGCACTAATATGCTGCGTTTATGTGCTTTCCTTCCTTTTGGATAAAAGATGCCACTTCTTTCTTTTCTTTTCTTTTTTTTTCCATATATTTTGTTTTATCTACATAGTGATTAAGTTGGCTATTTGACAAGTCTTTATGTTTTCCGTTGTCCTTAGCATGTGCTTTGGCTTATTAAGAGAACTGCTTTATATGCCGCTGTTATGCAACTTTTATTCATATGAAGGGTTGATGAGCTGGATGCAGTTCAGTTGATTCTAGTGCATTGTATATTTCTATCGTGGTTAATTGAGTACTTTTGCACTGTAGCGATGGAGGCTATTTTAATGCCATTATGAGCTTTCCGTCAAATTATCCGCTCAGCCCTCCTACGGTGAAATTTACATCAGAGTTATGGCATCCAAATGGTTGGTCCAGGCAATTTCTCTATTTTGGATTTTTATTGACTTCTTATCAATTAAACACTTGTGAGTTCATCTGTTTGCTTTGTGAGTTTCAGTATATCCTGATGGAAAAGTTTGTATATCAATTCTTCATCCGCCTGGTGATGATCCAAATGGTTATGAGCTTGCAAGTGAGCGTTGGAGTCCTGTCCATACGGTAGTAACATGTTCAAATATTATCATTTTAGCCATCTCCATCAAACATATTTCAGAAATAGTCTTGAGCAATAGCATAATTCTGGGTTGAATACACTGGAATGTGTATGTTTGGTTGCATGCATGCAAATGTCAACCAATAAATTTGTAATGAGTTATTACATCTCATGGTTTAGTTAATTTTAATAAATGATATGCAGTGTGCCTTTCAGTCTCCTCCTAAAATTAGATTTATTAACAGGCCAGAAAACATTTTTCCTTTTTGGATGCTTGGAAATTTCACTTTCCAGTTGGCATATTTAAAAGATTTTGGATGTTTTTTTTTGTGTCAGAGTAGTTCTGTTGATTCTAGTTTGCAGAAATGCAAAGCTTAAGGGAGCATAGTGTGAGAGTAAAAGTGACAATTTGATGAACGGAAAGACATTAATTCGTCTAGAATGTGTCTTAAGAATTACATGAAAATTATATTCTTAACATATTGTCACAATAAATTGACAATTATGCTGTTTAGCATGCCATTCTGCTTCTGTTTTTCATGTGCTGTTGTACATATATTATTGGGGGACATATGCCCAGTATACTCATGGGGTTTGTTGGTCTTCTGATCATACGTCTTACAAGTAGAATTTGGATCAGAGGATCAAATTTTGCTCCAACTTGAAATCAGAATATGATATGGCTTCATATCCTAATGGGCAAAAGAGGTCCACACGTCCCCCAAGCAGTATTGTCCTTTCTGTCTTTGTTATAACCATGTACCCTAGCTTTCGTCTTTTTTGTTTTGGGCTATCTATCTTGTCTTTAAGTTGTGATGTTTTAATCTGGTTTTGGGACAGGTTGAAAGTATTGTCTTAAGTATCATATCAATGCTTTCCAGCCCAAATGACGAGTCTCCGGCGAATGTAGAGGCTGCTGTGAGTGAAGATCTCCGTTTTTATTTTTAAGTTTTCTGCACTTATCAATTTGCTTTAGTCCAACATATATGTGAACTTATTCGACATGCTTTCGGTACATGCTTGTGGCAATGAACCTTTGCAAACTAATATTATGAAGAAATTACTGTTATGGTCCTTATGCTTGGGGAGGAAGGCAAAGGAAACGCAACAAGATGTCCTTTTGATGCGTTTGTACTATAGAGTGACTGTCTAACATGGGTAGTGAATTTTCATACGAGTTTTATGGAAGTGCACCTCATGTCCACAAGAATTGGCATACTCTAATTCTTGAAATTGCTTAGCAATGGAAGAAGGATAAAGAGATCTCAGTGTTTGAAGTTGCTTTGCCAATGTACTACATGTTCATAGAAGTTGTGAACATACAAATCTCTGTTTGAAAAGACTGGACCAAGAATCTGCTGAGTGTTTCCTAAATTGCTTGTTAGTGTTGTGTTTCTCATAGACTTAATCTTAGTTATCTAACAAGAGAAAGATTCAAGCGCACTGAAACTACGGTAATGTAGCTTTTCATGTATCTGGAAATAAACAAATGGTGCACGTTTGCATATTTGCTGCATTTGTATCTGTTTCTGGTGAGACCCTTTTCCAACCTGTATTCCTCATTTCTAATCGCAATATATAGCTAATCTTCCAGGAGTGTGTATACGTGTGTGTGTGTGTATACACACTCCTAATGTCACTTGGCACTCTGGAGGTTTTAGAAATATCACTTACCTCCTTTAATAATTGTAAAAAGACTATATTAACCCTCACTTGACACATAATTCACAACATATGAAATAAATGGAGCTCAAAAATTATAAAAAAAATAAACGAAAGTCACTTTCTTCTTTTTCCCTTTTTTCCATCATTCTCTCTTACTCATATTTTTTGGATGACTATGCAATATTTTATTTGTAAATTATAATAAATTAAATTTTGTTTATCTGTTATTTTTTGTGATTGTGTTAAAGTGGGGTATGATTTATTTGCTTATTTTGAGTTGATTTTTATAATGACTGGTATAGTTTAATGGTTTGAGCAAGGGTTGAGAAGATGTTGGAAAAAAATATGAATTCATAAGAAATCGGTGTTGAACATACAGAATTAAATTGATGCAAGTGTATTTATTTTCAAGTATCTTTTTAATTTTTCAAATTTATATTTTTATGGGATATAGTATAGTGATGTGATAGTACTACAAGAGATTGTTTTTGAGGTGAAATAAAAAAGTGGTTTAGGAATATTTTTATGTAGCAAGTGTAAGGGTAGCTTAGGATTTTCAAAAATGATGTTACACAAATAACAAATGTAAAGGAGGTAAGTGATATTTTGAAAACCTTAGGGGTGCTAGGTGACATTAAGAGAAACTTCAAGGGAGGTTTCTGATACTATCCCCACACACACACACACCTAGAGAAACTAATGGCTAGATCTTAGCAGCATCCTTCACCCTTTGTTGTTGCTCTCAAACATTGCTTGAACCATGGAGATTGATACCTGCTTATTGTTTTAGGAATTGGATATATATATATATATATGTTTTTTTCTGGTTAATATATCTCTAAATGGTTCTTGCCTTTTTGTTTACTTGCAGAAGGAATGGAGAGATAAGAGGGACGAATTTAAGAAGAAGGTGAGCCGATGCGTGAGGAAGTCACAGGAAATGTTGTGATGCATCATTTTGTTGTGTGGGTGGGGGGGGGGGGGTCTATTTTGCTTGTGTGTACCAGAGTGTCTCAATTTGTTGTGTGGGAGGACTGGCTCATAGGGTTGGCATGCTAAGTTATGTGGAGTTCCAGTTCATGTTCTCACCTTTATCCGTTTATTAACCTCTGTTTATTGACCTCCTTTTAAGTCCTTTTCAATGGGTGAATTTTGTACTTGAAAAGGTTTTGTTAGTTTTTTGGTGATTCTCTTCCTTTTCTGTCTTTCTCCAGAGTTCATGTTAGCCTTTTATATGATTCTATAATGTGCAGACATTTGAGACCGAAATGGAGAAAGATGTTGATGTTATGAAAAGAGATGAACAGGGGAAAAAATAGGAGCAAAGCAAGGGTCATGTAATGAACTTGTATATGCATATTGCCTAAGAAAAGTTAAAATCTGCGAAATGGTTTTCAAGGTTTCGATATTTAGTCCTTTTGAATTTTCGAATGGTTTTGTTCGCCCAAATTTTCCAAAGGAAGAGTTGACGATGCCACTCGTGCAAATCAGCCACAATAGCCCGAGTTTTTTTGTTTTTTTTTTTCGGTTGGATAAAGACTTGGCCCAAAAAGTACGATTAGATTGACCCTTCAGTACAAATGAAGACTTGGTTATCACTAAAATGTTAGTGCAAATCAAGGAAATTTTTTTTTATGTTTGTCTTTTCTGACATTCTTGAAGCCTTTCATACCATATACTAACAAATTGTAGTGACATAGGGCACTGACTAAATCGGCCTCCCATTTTGGGAAAAAGGGAAAAAAAAAACAGAGAGAGACGAGAAAATTCTTTATTTGGATTGCATTTTTCTGGATTCTTATAGAAAAATTATTATAATGATTTAAAAAATTTATCCATGAAAAGCATAGTAATTTTTTACTTAGAAAATTGCAATCCAAACACACCTGCACACAGCCTCTTACCAAGAAGAACTAGAACATCTAAATAAGCACATTCTCGTGGGTGAGAAAATATAACCACCTAGCCATGAAACAAGATTTACAAGCCCACTGAAATTCCGTCCATCTTATGATATGATGATATGAGTGCCATCTTGAATGAATCAGGATTGGTGTGGTTTAGAAGGTGGATTCACAGGGCTCCCCATCCTCGCTACAATTCCATCAATATCTCGTACGTACCCAACTTTTTGTCCCCATTCTTTCTCCTCTGGCTCACCGGCATTGCTCCATTCTCAACCGCTCTCTGATCCCCGAATCATCAACCACAAAACAGAACTCTCTTTTAACGAAAGAAAACAAAAAGAAAAGAAGAATCATCGCATAAACAGTAAGAAAAATGTTGCTAGTGCTGAATTATCATCGGATTAAAGCAAATATGTTCTGATCAAATCCCTCGAGAACATATATATATAGCATTCAACTGCAATAATGTACCTTGTATGCAGCATCGACATCAAGATAATCAAAACAAATCTCAACTGGCTGCCTCTTCCGGATAGGATCCGGGGTCTGGACCTTCCCTGTTATAACATCCGTCTCACGCTGGTGGATTGGGGTAAAAGCTATCGTCGTTTGTCCGCTTTCTAGCTCTCCCCATCTTCGTCCATTCCATGCATGCATTTAACCAGATATACAAGCCCATTAATAAATTACGTTATATATATATATATGCACATGCAATTATGCAAAGTAACGCTACAAAATAAATAAAACGGACAGCCTGATACTACTACAGCGTTTGTGTACCTGTGCGACTCATCTAAGCGGCGACCGTTGTGGCCGAAGGCGGTGGCGTAAAATTCAACGGATTTAGCTACGTCTCTCACATATACCACTGTGTATGCAAATGATGGGCTTAGCAAAGGCGCCATTCTTTCTTTCTTTTTTTTTTTCTTTGAATCTTCTTCAACTCTGGATCGTATGGAACTCTGATATAAGTAATAATTCACTAGTAGTATTTATTTCTCCAATATCCTAGAGATCAAAGTTTACAATTAACTGAAACCCCCAGCATTTTTGGTGAACCAACTCCTTTAAATACTGACAAGGCCAGTTTTACACGTAGAAAATGGTTCAAGCTAATGAAGCTACGCGTGCACATTATGCCCGCTTAAAGCTGGTGGTTTGCTGCCACGTTTGTTTTGGGTTCGCCACGCGTACGACTTAATGACGAAACCCATACCCAACGCAGCTGACGGACAGAATTCCTTCTACACAAATTAAATGGTGATCTCAGTAATAGTAATACCCCATGCATGTAGCCAACTTGCTACTGCTGGTTAGGTATCAGAACCTTGCACTGGCAACGATTAAAAGGCCCAAAAAGGGATGGAGAGAGAGAGCAATACACCTTGTGTTAAAAGGTTTAAGTTCACGGATCTTGAAAATGTCAGTAAAGCTGGAAGTCCTGAAATTTTGCCCCTAGAGTTAACTTCAAATCAATTTTGAACTAAAAAAAAAAAGTTAGGCAAATTAGATATGACTATAAAAAGTCAAAAAGAGTTATTGTGAAAAAGAGAGAGAGATCCCCTAAGAAAAAAAAAGGTAAATTACATAGTATAATTTTCGTGTGGATTTGTAAATTGTCACGTGACCTCTTTACTTTTAAGACGTTTACATATTTTCCGATAGTTTCATGTAAAGTGAAAACTTGACGGAGAATAGCATTCATAATATCGATAGTTGAAATATTAGCATTGTTCCTAGTTAAACACTAAATTAAACAATAGTCCAAGTACCTTACTAAAACTATAGAAAAATTATGTAGACAGATGAAAAATTTCATAAGGAATAAAGTGAATATTCATGTAAATTAAAAATGTGTCAAATGGATGTTACGATTTTATCCCATGCACCGCATTTTTTTAATTTTGTTTGGTTCAATCACTGTAATCACGGATGTTTTCTGTCCATTATCTATCTTACATAAAATTAAAGAGGAGTTATGTGATTATTTTGAAATCTTAAGAAAGTTATGTGATTATATGACAGATCACAAAGGGGGTTATGTATAATTTTTCCCTAAAATGTTGTAGGCCAAGCTATTCTCTTCATTTCCTCGGCATATTCCAAAATATTCTATTCAGTATTCAGACGCAGAGATTTTGAACAACAATCAGCCAAAAGTCAACAGAAACGGTGAAGAACACTAACGTCCGTCAACCGTCCGTTCGATTGCTCAAAGTAGAGTCACCTCCTGCTCTGCTGTGCTGGTCCACAATACATAAGCTTCATCACTGCATCTGCACCTTTTTAATTGATGATTGAGGCGAAAATTGACTGCAACGTCAACTGACGGACAACCACCAGACAGCAGACCATCTCACATGCCTTTTCGTCCTCCTCCTCCTCCTGATTCCTTCTTCTTTTAAGTATTACTTTTACTGCTACTTACCAGAAGAAGAGTTAATAAATACACCTCTATTTTCTCACTCACAATTTTCTACCAAGCTGTAAAATTCCTCCAGGTAATGCTGCTCTTTTGTCTCGATTGACTGATCCAAATGGCAAAGAGATCATGCATTAGTATGTTTGCTTCTGGTTGAATTGTACTTTTCTCGTATTCATGCTTTCTTTTCTCTTCAGTTCTCCTGTTGAAATTCAAGTTAAAATTTAATAGCCTCTTTATTATGTTAGCATTAACGTGAAATTTCTGATTTCTGTTTCCAGCTTTAAATTTGGAATTCGTTATAAATTTATTCAGTTATGTTTATATATACAATCACGGGTAGTTTTTTTGACTAGGCATTCTAGTGCTGATGCTGGATAGAAATGATACTTATATCTGCAAGTTATGGTAGACAATATGCTTTTTTCAGTAAATAGTGCACTTAGGAGAGATGAAAAATGGGCAAAGCTACTCGATTCTCTGTTTGAGTTCGCTCAGTACTTGTTCCAGATTCATTCATCAACTAGCGGAACCAAGAAAGCACAAGATTTAGTGTTTCTTCAAGCTGCTATTCAGTTTGACTCAATTTACCTAAAACATGAGATCACATTACAAAGAATTCAACATACCCACGTACGAGTCGAGCTTGGCTTAATGAACTCGTTAAGCATTCAAATAAAGCTTGTATAGTATAGTTTAAGATCCTTTACACGCCTGAGAACTTTCCGATCATAAAAAGGGAGAGTGTTTGTATGGTTATCTCTCAATTTGATAAGTAATTTTGGACTGTTTTGCCTATTTGTTAAACAGTTGATTGAGAAACTGATTACACCCTCAATTTGATCAGCGATCTTAGTCCATATTTCTGCTTGTATATACACCTCATCATTTGTTAGAGAAAGGGTACAACTAATGCAGTGATGGTCACTATGGTTTGGTCATTTTGAGCTTTATCCAACAAATATTAACGCATAAGTTTTGTCAAGTTCTCTTATATTGATATCCATTATATATGCTTTTGGTTTTGTTGCAGGTCCAGTTGTTTAGGATAGATGGGTTGATTCTTTAGGCAGATTATATGCCCTTGAATTGACTCAATGGGGGACTTGACTTCAGGTTCTAGCTCATTCAGGACTGTAGCAACAGATTCTACTAGTGGCATGAAGAAGTCAGCAGGGCGTTTGATTGCTTCTAGCCATAAACCTTGTTCACATCAATCTCTGCAGAGAATTCCCTTCCGAAACCAGTTGCTAAGCAATGAGAATTTGGGGCGGGTAGCTGGTAACCCAGTCGCGTCATTTTTACTTAAAGCTGCTGCATTAGAGGTTGTGCGGAGGTTTTCAAAGGCCAGGTGTCCATTTGTCTGGTCCACGTTGCAGGCTCTGCAGGTTGTTTGTTATCCACCATTTAAGTGGATAGAGAGGTGGAACCCATTTAGAGCTTTGGTTAAAGGGATGCAGGTTGGTGCTTACACTACTAAGTAGTGCCCACATTCATCTATCGAGTACATATGAAGTTGCCTGCTTGTTTCTCACAAATTTCCAAGCAATATTAAGTAATTATATTGTCATATGCATACTCTAATCACTAACCTGCTTTCCTGATGCAATTTTCTTTACTGCTTCAAAATCTTATCATTTAGAAGTCTGTGCTTTGTTTAAGACTGAGTATAGGTCATCAAAAGTGCAGTGAATTCGAGCCTGCATGAGTGGAAACTATTTATTGACTTTCTGGATACCAAAAAATTGTTTCAGAATATGGTAAAATCATGGGAATTTAGTCTATGGCAGTTAGCAGCAAGAATTGTCTCAATATACAATTCATTAACCTCTGTCTAAATAGAGATCTAAGATCCATGCTTTCTTATCCACTAAAGAAGAAGCCTTATGATTTCATCTTACTTTCATTGAGCAAATGACTTTTTGTTAAAAATAAAATTGGGATGATCCTCTTTGTCCAACTTAATAGAGTGGCCTGATCAGCTCAAAAGCTTTAATTTATTTACTCTACTTTCTTATCTAACTTTTACCCTAAGTTGCAAATATTTTGATAGTAATACATATTGTAGATTATTCCATCATGCAGGACACTTTTATCATTTTGGTTATGTAAAGGTGCCAAATAACATACTTGTTGCTATTGACATTTAATGGTTGTGGTATCTTCTTTTCTTTAGATGCTGTCGCGGCCTTTACTGGTGATATCGCTTGCAACAGCCTTGTCTGACGGATCAGGATGCGAAGATGATACCTTGGATAATGAAGATCCTCCTCGCACCAGTGAATCTTCCTCATTAGATTCCCATTCAGATATATCCTCTGTGCAGTCTGCTCCCAGTATGAGGTAGATAAACTGATATTGCAGCATTCTTTTTCTTCAACAGTTTTCACAATGTTGCTGCTGATGTCTTCAAATTCTTTATTATGAAGTATTCAACCTGTAAATATCCATTACAGGTGGTTCCAGATCGGGGCCTCATTGTAGTGGTGGAAGTTTTCTTGACTATGATTTTACCTGTACAGATACTCATCTCGTTGTATTTTTTTGCTCAAGAACTTCAATTACACTTTTTTTTTTCAAATAAATCAGTTCTCTAATGGAGGCTCATTTGATTACATGAGTTGTTTAACTTTGCTGTTTTACTATCTGTACCTTTCCTTGACCTTCTACACTTGAATGGTCATAATCAGAATGTAGTTTTGGGTGCTTTCATGTGCATGCATTTTATTGTTTTCCCTGGTTAACCATGATGAAGATTTCCTTGTTTTGCAGTATTGGTGGTGATGGGTCTGAAAATCTATCTTCTAAAGCTTGGTTGCTTCTGCTCTATAAAGAACTTCAACTTCAGGGGATAACTTTACCTGAAAGGTAATTGTGACAAAATGAATAATACTCTCGGAGTATTATATTAAGAAATTGACTTGTTAATTGCTGTAATCAAACAAAATCACAAAGGAAGTAAGCAGTTTATGGTAATACCAGTTTAGTAAGTAACTCATCTTCCTGCATTAGTTGCTCCCATCTCTTAAAAATGGTCTTTTTATTTCTTCATGTTCCTAGTTCATTTATTTGTTGTTGGAGCAGGCACAGATTTAAGTTATTGGGGATTGAATCAACAGTATGTCCCATTGGGGAGCTAATCATAGTGCCCCATACCATTGTGCACACATTCTAATTTATACTGAAAATGATTGTTAAATTTGAGTTTTCTTACTAATAACAATAGCAGACATGAGTTTGTTCTCCAAGAAATTTACTTGTTTCTTAGCCATGTAATGATCTCAGGCTGCTACATGGCTGATTAGCCTGACAGTATTGAGCTGAATATCAATGTCCCACTATTAAGTTCTAATTTCCTTGTAAAGCAGCATAACCTATTTGATGAGGGTCATTGCATCTTGGGTATTAAACATTTGGATTGTCTGACTAGGTGGGTTAGTCTTATGGCTACTTTTCATCTCTAAGGTTTATGCCCCTTTATCCGCAACTGGAACATTTTGTAATCCAGACTGCTTATTTCTTTCTCAAGGATTTCTCAAGGCGCAGGTTTATTGGCTCAATAATTTAACTTAAGCTACAAATACTTGGAAGATTGTTCTATATATTACTTTAGCTGGTATTTATGTGATATCTTAAAATCTTTCTTCGTGCACTGGAGCATGATATAACAGTGTTTATGCAGAATTGATGAGGAGGAGCTTCATAGATTCTATGAGACCGCGAATGGAAATTTTCCACGCTTTCTATCATTAGTAAAGAAAACAATCTCTTGGAGGAAGAACTATCGAATTCTGTCAGAACAAGAACTTAAAATGTGGTCAAGTATGGTCTTCTGGCATGGAGTTGATAAAAAACATCAACTTTGCGTTATTGTCCGCCTTGGATTGGCTTGCATGAGCGTGCCATTATCTGACAGACCTCGATTTTCTCAGGCAGTTGGTATGCTTTTCAACTTCTATGATTTTGTGAGTTCTTGTGGTCAGTTTTTACAGAATAAATTGGACGTGAAGACGTGCTTCTTTCTTCCCCTTTTAGTTTAGAGGAACATAAATCTAAGTTGTTTTTTGTTTTTGCTTTTATTTTTCCTTTTTCCACTTCTTCCTTTTTTCTTTGGTTGTCATTGTTTTGCTGTTTGCATGCAATTTACTGCTTTAATAATCCTTGTCAAATGCAAACCCATTTTAGATTTGTCATTTCAAATAGCTTCCTTCCTGTTTTCTTTTGCTCGAGGAGTTTGATTTGACTTCTATTACAGCTCTTATGTGAACTAAGCTGTGTTAGAGTAGGTTGGTCATAGGTGCTGATTCATCAATTCCCTCAGTAGATAATGAGTTTTAGTGTCGGTGTCATTTTCTTCTTCTTTAGAAAACTAGCTTACTGCTGTAAGTTTGCCATTCAACTAATTATATTGGTTATGACTGAGTTTGCCTTATAAAAAGTGTTGGTAATCAAACCAATGAAATCCTGTAGTTGCCTTGGGTTCTTGACCTTTGGGCATATTTCTCATTTTTAGTGAGTCAGCTTCATAATAATTTTGGTGACGTCAAAATGTTGCTTGGATTACATAATTCATTCCATGTTGCATACACTCATTAAATTTGTGATATCAATTCCTCTTAGTGAAATATTCTTATATTTGTCTTCTTCCAATCTTCACATATTTATCTGATTACCCATATAGGTCATTGTTGTGTTATCTTGTCACTATATGGCTTCATTACAAGATTACTCATTTGTTATATTTAATCTGAATATTTTAGAATATGACAGTTTCTGTTGACAATTTTGCTGATGCTAGATTTGGAATTCTAAATAGTGAGAGTCATACATACTGTAAAATATGGTACTAATGAAGTAGGGTAAATCATGGAGAAGCATTTTTCTGTCCTTGTCTCTCTATTTTTTTATTAATTTTTTTTCATTTTTTGCTTTCTTTTCTTTTCTCTATTTTTCATTTTTTTTCTTTTCTTATTAATTTTTTTCCTATACGCATTACTAAAGCAATGATTTGTCTTGACCCTTGATTTTAGTTTCTCAGGTGGAATATGGAGTTCTCCATCTAATGGACAATGAACATTCTCGAATTACTGTCTTGGTGGACTGTGAAGGCTTGTCACCTTTCAAGTTTCCCATGCAAATGTCATTAACCTGTTGCAATATTCTGCAAGAGCACTTCCCAAAACGTCTAGGCTGCATATATGTCGTACGACTTCCCCTAGTTGCTCGAGTCATTGCACAAACTTTTATCCAGGTAAGCTTCTGTAGCAGTTTTTTATCTGATTTCCAAAGTTTCACTTCATCTTGTTAATGCTTTAGATTGGAAATTAACCTTCCTATCACTTGTTAGTTTCTCAAACCTGGAACCAGACAAAAGCTGAAAATTCTTGGAGAGACGTACCAAGAGGCTCTTTCCAATTTCATCGAGACACTCCCGTCATGTCTCGGTGGGTTATGCACATGCTTGACATGTTCCAGGCTTGACATCTGCAATCGGCAGCAGCCCCGTATTACTGAATCCAATTTGGGTGAATCATTTGCAAATATAACAGGTGAGGAAGTTCTGCCGGCACTTGATCCAACTTATGACACTGATATTCTCTTAAGCGCCAGTGGTGAACAATTATTGAGAAAAGCTGTAGTTGGAATTCTCATATTCTGGGTGTTGATTGCTTTCTTTGCCGGAGTATATGGATCTTGAAAGCAGACCAGTTTTAAGCTTGAGGTGAGATCAGACCATACCCCGTTTTAGTCAACTCTTTACAGTTGTTTTAATAGTTGGTATTATTTGTAATCTGCTCCCAGAGAAGTTTTTGTAATTCTGCATTGTAAAGTGTTCGCATAAAAAAAACATGAATAAGCAGGTTATTGTTCATGTTATTAGTGGAGTTGGTCAGAAACCCAACTAGATATTCTTTTGGCCATTCTTTGATTTTGGAGTGCATATATGTTGGTTCCAGGGAAACTAGAAATTCTACATATTGATTCTGGTATGGTCAGACCTCAATAACGAAATAATACCTGAGTTCCCCAACTTTGTCGAGGGGAGTTCATCTCCAGTTCGCAGTCTCGATTGTGCATGGCAACTCTAATCGAGTCTTGCCAAAAATGACAGGCTTTGTGTTGGTCTAGGCTAAACCTGGATCAAACTGAGCTTGGTCTACGTTTGGACCTTCTACCATCTTAGATTCTCAAGCAATATACTTAACCATATTGTTTCTCTTTCTTAAATTCAAGCCACTTACCATATGGAACCTTTTCACTTTAACTGAAACGAGATGTATACACGACTTAGTTTCAAAAGAATGTACCTTTTGACGTCAATAGGGCCATGCAGCGTTTTGCTAAATTTTCATATATTCCAAAGATCTGCGCAAGTTAGGCTAGAATGTGTCGCTGACTTGAGATCTTGATCCAATGAAGTATACTGGCATAACGAGTCATCAGCCATGCCAGAGCAAAACCTCGTACAAAGGCCAACCGCGAACGAAACTTTCTTGTATCCGTTGACGCCAAAAGTCCATGGTGCAGAATGGAGGAAATAAAAAGCTGTATGTGAACATCAGCAAAAGCATAAATCCCACTCGAAATGGGTAAGAAGAAAGCTAAACAAGATGGGAAACTTTTCTGAAGATCGTATTGTATCTCGTCTTAAAAAGCTACTGAGCATATACAAGGAAATTCAATCATGAAAACAAGTGCATATTTAGTCTGCTTGAAAATAGTTCGGAAAGCGAGTTTTGGTTGCTGTTGATTCTTTGTGCCTGCAGTTCTTCTTCTGTACAGTATTAATCTTTTCGTTTTGTTATCCTTCCTTAGTCCTAGAGATATCAATAGTATCGTAAGATAAAACCTTGCTCTCAGGATGTTGCACTTGTGAATTAATCACTTGGTTGAATTTCCGGTTTCCTTTCCTGTTTTCCGGGGTTTGAAGCATTACTGCTTTCCAGGTGATTTGGCAAATGCCTTCTAGGCTGCCCTTATTGACCTTGTAATAGAAGTCCAATTCACAAATCTGGTGTCCATTCAGCAGCCAATGAGGAAGTTATAAGCCTGGATGGCATAAAGTTGTTTACATCGTCAATTCTGACAGAAAGTTCAGTCCCACTGGGAACTTGTCAAGTTTTATTCGCGTATTCTTTGCAGCGATTCGGTCTGTTCAATTTGTTCTAATCGGCATCTGAATTGTGATGATGACTAGGTCCAGATTCGTCTGTTTCTTAGAGAAAATCCATGTGGGTTACAGGCTTTGAGCTATGGATAATCTGAAAATCCAGCAACGATAACTATTGATGACATGGATGATGCTCTTTTCCTTCAAGTACTTGTTTGTTATTCAACCTCCGTGCATGTACGGACAAAACATCCATCCGCATCCAAGAGAAGAGATTGAAGCAAATCATCTTTTTGCCTCTTTAAAGGTGGGTTCCAGCTTCACCCTTTCACAACTGGCAATGGTGAATAGTGAAATGAAAGTTTCTGCAACTCTCAAAATCACAACTTTCGTGATTTTGCTACTTTCCCAGCATTCGTCACTTTGCGAACACCTCAAGTTCCCTCGTCATGGTTTTGGCAGATGTTCTAATATTTTGTTTATTTATTTATTTGTTCATTAGTAAAATCACATATTGAAAGTTAAAAACTCAGATCAGAGTGCTATTTTCTAACTTCAATCTGAGCATATCTTAGTTCAGGCAACTCATTAAAGCGTCTGAACAAGTCATGCTTGTATTCTTGCATTTAGTAGCACGCCAGCTCTCCACTTGATCTCTCTCTCTCTCTCTATATGTATATATATATATATATAGGATTTTATACATGCACATATTATCTAAATCAACCCTTTTATTTTATTCTTGAGCTATTTTGTCCGCCATTGTTTACCCCTGAAAAATGTGAATTCTATCTTCCTGGATGAGGTCGAGCAGAATTTTCAAAGATGAAGCATGCAATAGTCGTTGGTCAAAACTAAAAAAAGCCTTGAGCTTTCATGCTTTAGGAATTTATTAGAGGAGAGTGCCCTTTATCCGAAAGATCATCCATTGGTTAGTCCTTGTTTCAAGCTTCACTTCACCACTTGGTCTGCCAAGCACTACGTCAGTTTGGAGTTCAAATGCAGAGGACATGAGCCTCCACTTGGTAAAGAAAGTATGGAAGTAATTGCTATGATTTAGAAATCGTCATAACAAAGCATATGTATTTCATTGAGTGGGAGTTTTTGTTCATCGAGCAAATGTGGTACGCGGCGCATTATCTCTAGATGAGGGATCTTATACCACCTTCATTTTCTTCAAAAGACAAAAAGTAAAAAAAATAAACAACGCTATTGGGGATCTTAAACGAAGCACCAACTTTGTTAATATGGAGGGAAGAGAAAAAGAAACCTTCTTTGTTGACTGACTGGGGCACAATTTCTTTTGCCCTGTCTATTCCGAAGAAGAAAACGAGATGGCGAAGAAAGTGGTTTACTCAATTTTTTCTTCTTCAATGGACCAGAAGTCAGCATTGCTAAAAATGCAAATGAAATCAAAACAACAACAAGTCTTGGTGTAAACTCATTTCATCAACTAGACCATAATATCTTACAAGAAATTAATACAGAAACGAGTAATTGCTCAGATGCCATATTATCCGCACGATATATATTAGTACTAGAATTTTGACCCGTAAGATTTCAAATCAAACTACTAAAATTATTGTTGTTGAAAAGAAAAGGCTAAAAATTAAAAATGGTATCAGTTTTACCGTCAATCTGTACGAAAATGCGTTATTTTAAATGAAAGTAAAGGACAAAAATTTTCACTCATGAAAGGTATGCAACGACACACTCATCATCTTGAAAAAACAGTGATATTTCCTAAAAATTATGTTTACTTGTCATATATTCTTGCACTTTCCTGTCAAAATTTGTCCCATCTTAAAAAAAAATTCTTTTTTAGTCATATTATACCCTAAGAATTTAGTATATTCTTAAAGTACTTATGATTCTTTGAATACTAAAGAAAAAAATAAATTGTAGCTGTAGTATTAGTATTAGATAACATGTTGTGAAAATAACTACATAAAAAAAGAAATAAAACACAAAAAACAACACCTAAATAAGATAACAAAACATGTTACAAAAGGTTCAAAAAATACGCCAAACACATACATCATTACCTTCCTCCTTCCCTTCTTTACTATCTATCATTACCTTTCCTACTCATTATAATTTCTATACTTTATTATATAATTTTTTATTTATAACACTAATAACGATTTAACAAATCACTCTTTTAATTTTTAGTAAAAAATAAACGTGAAATAATATTAAAAATTACTGTGATCTTTTGAACTCATTTCTCCATATTTGACTCTACATTAAATCTAAACTAATTGCAATTTTTCTTTATAAACAACATACAATATGTGAAAAAAATTAAGTAAATAACACAAGAAATAACCATTTATCATAATAAATTGATAATAACAATTCATCATTTATTCGCAATAAAATATCACGTCATTAAATTCATATAACACACACACACACATATATATTTAATTATAAGGGGAGGGACCTACCCTCACCTCCACCCCTAATCTCCATTCTCCCTCCGTGATACTATTCTCCTTTTTCTACTATTATTCTCTCTTATCCAACAACCTTACCTCCCCATTCTTGAAATCCTTCTCTTTCCTCTCACCATGCAAGCCTCACAATCCCCCTCTTTCCCTCAATAATTTCAATTTCTCCCTACCCTCATAGCCCTATCTATTCCCTTTTTTGGTATACTTCCTCCACCCTATTGATTGCCCTTTTTCCACTTCCCAACCCTATCTTCCCCAATTCATGACCTATTTCATCATCGTCTCAAAGTTTTCGTCAAATCCAAGGTAAAAATTCTAATAAGTGGGATCGGTCTAAAATTCATAAAATCTTGCAGCTTTGGAATTTTTCTATAAATATCAATTAAAGTAATTTTCAGAAAATCTTAAAACATTCCTAAAATGTAACCCATTTAAATACTCTCTTGCTTATTCGAATTCATCTTGCGGTAGAATTTGTTTACTATATAACTCATTTTTAAATATTATACACATACACACATATGTACGCACACATGTGTGCACGTGTGGAGTATATCAAAAATGTATTTTACATATGTCAAAATTTAGTAAACAAAAAAGAAATTTATATCAATCAAAACTATAAATTTTTATCTAATGTTGATAGAATCTAGATACAAAATCAATAAGAGTTTAGAATATCATTTGAATTTTTAGAATGAAATATTTTTTCTTATACGTAATGGATGGATACTAACACGTCCAAAACTCAGGAATCAAGAATGTGATACAAAAATTAAAGAGCACAAAGATAAATTCTTAATGTAGGTATACTTTATTTCCTAAGAGATTGCAAATTTTAACTTCTAAATTATACATACTTATTGTAAAAATAGGGATATTCATATTATCCTTGTTAGTACGTGTATCTTTCTCAAAAAAAAAAAAAACACGAGAGTAGTAATATTAATTGTATTGGGGCAAGGTTAGTATTATCAAATGATAGGTGAGTAAGTTTCAAGTTTAAGTGGTACATTCGTATATTTAAGTTGAAATTAGAATGTTTCCTTTTAAAATTTGTATCTGTTTCTAATTTTAAAAAGTATATATTTTCGTTCTCTTATATTTATATTAGATAGGATTAGTACATTTAGGTAGGATTACTATATATGGGACTTGTCTGATGGATGCCCATTAGGTACTCATTACATATATATCACATGCCATATTTTTTGAAAATGTAAGATTAATTAGGAAAAGTAAATAAATACAATGAAAAGTAGGTATGATTAAATAGGAAAAGTATATAAATATAATGGAAGGTAATAATTGTTTCGTATGTGTATATACATTGTAAATTAGGTGAAAAGGATATAAATACATGGCAGGTTAGGATGTGAAAAGTATTTTTTTGATTATGGTTTATTTATATCTATTTTGAATTATAGTCATTTATAAGTTTGGTAAGTTTTGAATTTGAAGTAGCATGTTAGGTTCTCTTTAATTAGTTGACTTTAGAAAAGCACTGCTAATTAATAGTTTTGAATGTGGTAGGTATAATTAATCCAAACATTAAATGCTGTTTTATTTAATTAAAATAAATCAAAATTCTAAGAAAAGCAATAGCAAGTTGAGAGTAATTTTCCTAATCTACTACATTGCTTTTAATTTTAGCGTTTGCCAAATTAAATGGTTTGGAATATTATTATTTACTTTTGGTTATGATCATTTATATCTTTTTTTGAATTATAGTTATTTATAAGGTTTGGTAAACTTTTAATTTGAGATTCTATGTTAGGTTTTCATTAATTAGTCGACTTCAGGAACTGGTGCCAATTGATAGCTTTGATATGGTAAGTATATGATCTAAACATTAAATGCTGTATTATCTAATTAAAATAAATCAAAATTCTAAGAAAATAGGATAGGAGGTTGGGAGCTGTATAAGAGATAGAATTTGAAAAGTTGTCTTCAAATACATAGATATGTAGATTTTTTTATTATGGTTATTTATGCCTTTTTTGAATTATAGTTATTTATAAGTTTGGTAAAATAGTAATTTGAACTGGTATGTTAGGTTTTCTTTAAATAGTTTTTCAGAAATGCTTCTAATTGATAGCTTTAATGTGATAAGTATATAATCCAAACATTAAGTATTTTTTTATCTAATTAAAATAACTGTTTGTCTAATAGATGCCCTATGGGTACTCGTTAAGATGTATTTCAAGTGTTAGATTTTTAAAAATATAAGATTAATTTAGGACAATGTATAAATGTAAAGGGATTAATTAGGAAAATTGTATAAATGTAAGATAAAGTAATAATTGTTAGTATGTGCATATACATGGTAAGTTGAGTGGATTGTAAAAATCCTTAAAATAAATAAAAAAATCGAAGAAAAAACGATAAGAAGTGGGGAGTAATTTTCCTAATCTACTACGTTGCCTTTAATTTTAGTGTTGCCAAATTAAATAGTTTGGAATATTGTTATTTAATTTTTGGTTATGATCATTTATATATATTTTTTAATTATAGTCATTTATAAGTTTGGTAAACTTTTAATTTGGGATAGTATGCTAAGTTTTCATTAATTAGTCAACTTTAGGAACTACTACTATTTGATAGCTTCGATATGGTAAGTATATAATCTAAACATTAAATGTTGGTTTGACAGAGTCAGCGTTGGATGAATGATAACTATGCAAAATTTGAATTTGAAATTCAATTTTTGCATATATGTCATGGGTCCAACGGTGATAGTGTATGCACTGTCAGTGTATATAAGATTTATTCAATAAATAAATCGAATTTCTAAGAAAAAAGGATACGAGGTTGGGAGACTCTAAGAGATGGAATCTGAAATGTTATCTTCAAATCTATAGATATATAAAATCTTACTAAGTAGGCATGTTAATGGATCAGGTTTTACCTAAATCCAATCCAAATCCAATATATTTGAGTAAATTTGGATTTAATTTCTCAAATTCAGACTCTACACATTCCTAGACCCTGTGACAAAGTCATGGGTCCAAGTAGAATTTAATTTTTTAGGATCTATACCCAAATCTAAACTCATACCGGACTCAATCTAGACTCATGCATATATAATTAAATTATATATATATATATATATATTAGTAAATTTATAAATATTATAATATTCTATGGCCATTTGGTTGAATACAGTGAAATTTAATGACTGTTAGATTAAATGATACATTCTTAATCTAATAAAACGTTATCTAATTTCGGCTATTTATTGTGTGCCTTTGTTGTCTTTTTCTCACTCTCTATTTCATTTCATTAGGGATCTTGCAAACTATTTCTTTTGCCCTGCCATTTCTCAATTTGTCTTTACTATTTTCAACTAGTAAAGTTGCATCAGAATCTATATTTAGTGTTGGTGGTAGGATGATTGATGAAACTTGTGCTAAATTATTTTCGAATGTGGTTAAAGTATTAGTGACTACTGATTATTAGATTGAATCAAAGAAAAAGATGAGTAGATGTTTATAAATCTTCTTATTCTATTATTTATTTGCCATTGATCTTTAGTCGAATGTCTTTTATCTCGTTCATTATTTTAGGGTTGGATTGCGAGACATCTACCAATATTGAAACTTAAATAAGAAAAAGAGGTATAAAATGATATATTTTTTAATAAGGCTGAATATTTATATATATTATATTGTTTTCATTTTTTCAAACTAATGCTAGTTGTCATTGTAATTGGTACTAACTTTTTCCAGAAAGGAGAAAAGGTAAAGGCAAACAGATGAAAAATTGAACGTGAATACAGTTGAAACTCGGAAAATAAATAGAATTAGTTGATAATAGTTCTTTCTTTGAGTTCATAATATTACATTCTACTTGTTGAATATTAATTTTAATATTTGAAAACAAAAATTGGATGATATTTATACTCCCTCCGTCCTAATTATTTGGTCCTGTTTTGGGAATACAACTTGTTTAAAAATAGTGGTTTAATTGTGATGTTTGTATTTTTCTTTTCAATTTTACCCTCTCAAATTTAAAATTTGAATTTGAATGGTAATATGTATATGATTAAAAAAGAGACTATATTGAAAAGAGAGACTAAAAGGTGTTTTGACTTTCTCAATAGGACAAATATTTTAGGACATCCCAAAGTGGAAAGTAGGACATTTTCAATGGGACGAAGGGAGTATTATTTATAAATTTTATATATTTTAAATATATATTTACTTTAGTATATTTAAAAAAATATCCACACATATTCACTGGATACCCAGATCCGCATGTATCTAGGTCTAAACTTACTTTTTTAATCTCATAAAAGTCTGGATAGTTTAGGTTTGGATCTAAACAAATTTCATCAGTTTTGATTTGGATCAAAGGAATCCAATCCAAACCCTACCCATTGACATGCTTTATTAACAAGATAGACATAGTTCCTTTCACTATTAAAGAAAATAGGGTTTGGTTAACGAGTACTCCCAGAATATTGTTAAAAGGACTCACTTGTTAATTTTTAAGAAAAGTGTAATTATTTTGAGAAAGTGTCCAAATTTAAGGAGTACAATAAATATGAGTGTGTATATTTATATGATAATTAAGTGTGATTTACGTATACTAATGAGTGTCCCCAAGGCATTCATTAAAAAAAATTCAAAAAAAAAAATACATTGTCACTATATCTTAAATATCAGGACGCACTCTGATCCTCACTCGAAAAATATTCAAGAAAGGGTTACATCTTACTTATCCACAATGCATCTTGGTCCTTCCAGGGTACTAATTTATTAGTCCTGCTCCAATCCTTCAAGCCAAAAGAAAAAAGCTTAGCATCATTCTGTTTTTGGTTTTGAGGGAAATGAGCATTAGTGGTCTTGCTCGCGAGCTTTTTGGGTATATACCTAACGAGAAGTGACCACAATGCCGTGGGATACACTAATGAGCACGGATGTGGCATTTCCCACAAGTCATGAGTTGTAGTGGCCTCTAATCTCCTTGCACTCAGATTTCCATTTCCATAGGTGAAAGCAATTTCCAGTGGCGACCTTTGAAGTTTACGAAGTAGTACAAACAAGGAAGCACCAATGGATTCCAGCAGCTGACACAAGCAACCAAAATCATTCTTTTTAGTACTCAAAAAGTTGGGCTTGGCTCCTCTTCAATCGATTATTTCTTCATTTTTTCATAGAATCAAAATGGTTAGTATTCAAAAGCAGAACTTGAGTCCTCTCCAATGAATTCTCTCTTTATTTTCCGTAGTGATATTTAGATGCATTACACATGTCTTCATTTAATGACAAGGGATAAAACTAGTTAAATTTAAAATGATCATGTTCTACTTAGTAAATAAAAACACATATACTGCATCCAAGTGTACATGGTGGGAAATGGGAAAAATCTATTGGAGAGGGTCTAATTCCCTCAAAAGTCAAGCATGACGTACGAAACCTAACTTTTTCTTTTTCCTAGGTTGGTGCAAATCTTTTCTATTTTCTTTCTTTCGGCACTAAAAGGAAATTTCTATGCACCTAAAAATTGTGCCATTTCCGGGAAAGTGAATAACTATTTTTATATCGTGTGTTGGCCCTATCGTTGTTTGATATCCACGTACAACATGGAGATGGAGTTTGTCCCCTGTAGGACTTTTGCACCAACTGTCGCCTTAAGCGTGCCAAGAAACGTAACAAGCACTCCAACCCAAAAATGGTCAATTTTTCTTATTGAGTCAATTCGGGCACACTACTTCGACTCTAAAAGAACGAAAGCAAGGCAATTTCAGGACGTACGAGTCTTTTAAGTGTACGATCTAATCTTCTGTCTTTCTTTCATTATAAATTGATTCCTACCGACCCCCCGCAGGCATAAAAAATTACAAAACAAAAAACAAAAAGTCTAGAAACAAAATTCTAGGTCTTGATTCCAAGAGACCCACAATGCTTGCAGAGTCAGAGAAAGGCTTCTGTCCATTTCAAGGGAGACCTTTTCACTTAACGTTCTTTTGATGTCAACCGCCGGCGGAGCTCAGAAGGCACAATTCTAAAGTAGTGGGCAGACCACCAACAGCCGAAGTAGACCTGCACGGCTGACGATTGCTTATATGTTACCTAACTTTACTACCTTATATAAGCGATAAGCAAACCAAAGCGTACCGTAAGACCACTTATATAAGCCTCCTAAAACAAATATTTCTCCTGCCCTTTAATTCTTCTTTGTTAAAGTTTGCAAATTTGTCAAAAAGGAAATAGATAAAGAAACTGCTGAAACCTGCTTTAACGAACTTGCTGTAATATTATAATGATGAAGATAGTTTTTGCCGCGTCCAAGTCCATATATGACCCTATCTTCTCCTCAAAGGATCAGCTAGAGCTGGAAAGTCGAAAACCAGAATGAAGCATGAACCTAATTTGCATATCATGGTGGAAATCGATGTGGTAATCCACTTGTATATAGTCATGTCTTGACTCATAATTTTTTTTTTTCAGGAAATTTATTTTGTTTTGCCTAAAAACTCAAAAACTTAATAGCGGGGGGTTCAATTAAAGGCAGCAGCAGTTTAATATTCCGGCCTTGCATATTCGGCAGAGTAGCAGAACTAATGCTTAGTTTGGATGACCAGAAGGTGTTCCTTCTTGGGACGAAAAGTTTAATTAATTGGTTTTGTTTTCAGTGAAGAAAAAAAGAAGGGAACGTATTATCACAAGATTTAGCTTAAGATCTTTGCAAAATAAAAATTCTTTTCGCAAAAGAATGTAGAAGAAAATATTGATAGCCAATAAACCCAAAATTGTCCCTTTCTTATCCCCCAAAAAAAAATGAGGAGAGAGAGTTACAAAATTTTGTCTTCTTCTCTTTTAGTGAGTCACTACTTGAGGGGGTGTGTCGGGCAAATGGATATAAGGGTAGGAACAAATGTCAAAGTCAAGAATACTCATGCCTATTAGTATGTAGTATATCACTCTAGAAATATTCAACAGGAATGAAAGAGCTGTGATTAAAACATTAGTACAGTGAAACTCATTCCATTTCCAAACTAAACATGTAAAGGAGAATGATCAAAAAACCCATACTCATATCGGCATTTTTTATTCCAAATACGAACTGAACATCTCCCTAAATTTCCCTCACATAACATGCTTCCCGCGGACTCCCAAAACAAGGCCAAAGGGCCTCGTATCCGCCGAAAATGTGTCAAGGGGATGCGGAGAAGAGGACCGGATATGAAGATTAGAATTTTAAACTTTTTTTGTCATGTTAAATGGTAGTCTCTCTGCACCTGGGAGGCTGGGATTTAATAGGTTCAATGTTTCAACTTTTAGCAGTCAAATATAGAAGCTTTGCATAGCTGGCAATTGGTACATCATCCGTATATGTCAATTTGCAGACTTCTAATATCCATTCCTACGTTTCTTTGATGGCTTGTTTTGGATTTTTACAGTAAGTTGATGGAACAACTTAACGTGGTGGGGGAGAAATGAGTTGGTGATTCAGGAAGGTACGACTGTTAATAAAGTCGGATCAGGTTAAGCTCGGCCCCATTAGATTCGAGAAAAAGTTTAATGAGAGCCTAATCTTTCATTAAATTGGATTGAATTTTGATCTAAATATTAGACTCGAATTAAATATGAATATAACTTGGGCCCTATTAAGTTCAAACTCGATATTGACCCGACAAAATTATAACTTGAGCCTAACCCAATATATATGTAATTATATATCTAAATATATAATACTAATACTCTATATGTTATGTGTCAAAATATATTAATATATATAAGAAATATTAAATATACAAAATTATGTTTAAAGATTTAGAAGGACAAATCTTAGTACAAGTAATTGAGCACCTTTGAAAATATAATGAGTGTTGTTCATGTTTTATTAGTTCATGTACTTCGGACTAATTGAATATATTATTATTAAAAATTGCTTGATTTATATACTTTTTAATGAACTGTTATCTATTATTGGTTCGTATATAGTTTAATGTGGTGATCCTATGGATGTTAAATTAGCTTTATAACTTAATAGTTATAATAATTATATGAGAAAATTAAGAAGCAATAAGTAAGTTTAGACTAACCCAAATTAGACTCACAATCTGAATATTTTTGTGAGCCAATTATAAATTTCACATTTATTAACTCGAAATATATTATCCAAAACTCGAAAGTGGTACTAACTATATGAACTAAATCTGAGCTTATTAAAACCTAAGTCAGATAGCCTGATTGACAAGCTAAGAGGTACGGAGTGTGTGCGAGAAGTTCTAAATTCGAAAATTCGAACTCTCTCTCTTACATTAAAAAAAAAAAATTTAACGTGGTTGCATGCATGATGAACATTCAGCTCTTAGGAGCACGTTCATAATTTTCCGGCACTGATGGCAGTAGCTTGGGCTTGGGGCAGACTTTGGATTTGTTCAATTTTGACGACAATCTTTCTGCTATCTGCAGTAGTAGAGGAACGGTTGAAGTGAGTGAGTGCTGTACGTGTGAGAGATAATTAGCGGATAACTTTGTCCATATTTGCCAAATTTGACCAACGTTTTCTTTGTTCTTGTCGTTCTTCCTATGGACAAAACCCAACTTGCACAGTCTCCAGCCAGGTGAACATAGCTTGTGAGCCCGCCATGAGAAGATCATTGTTATATTTTCCCTTGAGATAGGCAGATGTTCATCCTTCCTGCATCAAGAATTATTTGACAGTCTTTCTGAAATATGGGTCTACTGTGTCCAGACAACTGTACGAATTGCGTTCCAAGTACTGGTTATTTATCATTAGCGCGTAAGACATTAAATGTTTCGGTGGAATAGTCAATGATGATTGCTTGCAATGGACATTATGTTTCGGTGGAATAGTCAATGATGATTGCTTGCAAATGCTGTTGGATTTTGAACCATATAAGACGATAATGTATGATTATGAATAATATTACACGATAACAGGAGTGATATTACTGCATCACTAGAATGATTAGGAACCATATATATATATATATATATATGTATATATTTGTTAACAGTACGTAAGCCAGCAACCTGTTCTGCACCACCAAACCCCCCCGCCACCCCCCCCCCCCCCAACAGCCGACCTCGTCCAAAAAAGATTAAAAAAAAAAAGCAATAGGAAAAATATGGATAATTGCATTACTATTTTTAAGCCCCATCTTCATCATCCTAATTCAACCCAATTAGAAAATTCTTACATGTGCAAAGTACACTAGGGACCCAGCCGCCTGGAGGGTCCCAGTCCAGTGTCCTACCATTTGTTTCCCCTACAAAAGGGAGAACCTCCTTGTACCCTCCGCACAATGTACCCTCTCGTCTGAATTCTCTTCCATTCTTTCTGCATTCACCCATCAGGCTTTACTGAGAACTTGAGGAGCAGAATAAACAAGAACCGCGTATGCTAGCTAGCTAGCTAGCAGAATAGCTCAAATATTCTTCAAATCCTATTCCTCAAAAGTTAATAATGTCAATCCTACAATTTCAATCCGATCATGCTGGAGCAGCATGGAGATCATGCGTGGCTTCAGCCTTCCGAACAGCCTTAGCTTGCACAATTATTGGTTGCATCATCCTCTTTGGCCCGCCTTCATTTAAGCAACAAATAGCATTTCCTGCTTTTTCCTACGTGACAGCAATTCTTCTTGTCACAGATGCCACGGTGGAGGACACCTTCCGTGGCTGTTGGCATGCCTTGTACGCTTCCGTTTTTGGTGTCTGCCCTGCCATCCTTAGCTTATGGTTTTTGGGGCCAGCCCAGCTAACCATTAGCACCACCGCCGTTGCGGTGGCGCTTACCGCATTTGCGGTGGTGCTGCCTGAAAACAGTCACCTGATATCAAAGCTATAGCACTCGGCCAGACTGTTGTTGTCTACGTTTTAGCTTTCATCAATGGTTCCAAAACTGACCCTATTATGCACCCCATCCACGTCTTAGCCAGTACGGCTCTTGGAGCCGTGGCTAGTGTTTTGGCCTTGTTGCTTCCTTACCCAAGCTTGGCTTGTTGCGAGGTAATTTCCTGAAATTCTGTAAACATTACCCGAATGTAATCTCTTCTTTTTTTCTTTTTCTTTTTCTTTTTCTTGAAGCATATGGGAACGTATTCTTATTTTAGCTTCTCGTATCGTTGTATAACACTATATAGTTTAGTCTAAATTCTTGAATAGGCAAGATCTATCGGATTAGATGTAGGCCATCTGGTTCGTTTAATAGTCAAATATTAACGTAATATGAGAATGTCAATTAATATAGATCACATTCATGGGTAAGTCAAGACACAATTACGCAGACTCCAAATGTGAGTCTCGACCGGAGTCTTGCATATACGTAGGGCTCACGTATTTGTAGCTTGATGCATTCAGACACCGGGTCCATAATAGAAAAGGCCTAACAATAAAAGATAGGTAATGCACAATGATGCAAGAAAATGCACGTACTCAAAATATGTACCACATGATTTATAAGTGAGCTTGTAAACAACGTCCACCAAATATTTTATGGGTAAATCTTTTACACATTGATAGTAGTACATATACTAGCTGATCTAGATGCATGCCCTATATACAAAATTTGATGTTTAAATTTAAATTCAAATGATGTGTCATTCATCCAACCCCGATAATATAGGATAGGTTAATCCATATTTTATTAGTTTAGATGGTGGAGGATATCATTCTTGTCTCATGTGACGTCAAAAATATTGAACCGTACTGCAAGTACATGCTCCATAATGAGAATTATTCCTTTTTTATTTATTTATTTTTGGTAAGCCAGGTAAAGAAGAAATTCAAGCTTTACACTAAGAATGCTTCGGAGAGGGTGGGGTCCTTATGAAGGCGTTCTCTGCACAAGACAAAACATCAGCACAAGCACTGATTTTGCAATCCAAGTCCTTGGCTCGCACGGGACCAAATTGCTTAGGAGAATCAAATCCAACAGTAAGCTCACTTGAAAGCTTATCCTCATGGGGCTACAACTTCTATTATAGGCATTGGACCATAGCACTAAATATTTACGATGATTTTTTTCTTTCCCTTGAAACAGGAAAGCATGCTATGGGGAAGGTTCCGTCAAATTTTTGAAACCTTACTGCACGAATCCAGGACAGATATTGCAAGAAATTGAGACACCTTTAAGAGGGATGGAAATTGCTTGTCCAATGGTACGTACCATTTCCAGAGCGCAAAGATGATCTAGCAGGAATTGAGGAGCTTATTTCGCGTCAATTAAAAGCATGCCCCTTAGCAACTACTGTCCCCGAAGCAAATGCAGAAAACGTTGCTGAGTCCCTCCAAACTCTTCGACCGTCCCAACAGACCATAGACAATTACCCTCTATTTTCTTCTTTTTTTGCTTGAAGCTGCTACAAGCAAAACTAGTTACCACCTCAGCAATCAGTTCTATCAAAGAAGGATCAACTGCCCAGAAAACAGGAGAAATGGTTCTTCATAAGGATATGGAGAAATTTATCCATCAACATAAACAAAAGCAGGCTTATGCCAGCTTTCAAATGCTCACTTTCATTAGGCCTAGCTGTGTTCTTTGGATCATTATACAGCAAGGAAAACGGATTTGGGCAGGATTGCCAGTTGCCATAAGCCTGCATCGCCAGAGAAGCAACATTTAGTTGCAAATGTTAAGGCACAGGGACAGTTAGGAACGGTGTACGGAGTATTCGGTTGCTTTATTTTCGGAAAATATGTTCCGATACACTTCTATCCCTTCTTCCATGGTTCATTTTCTGCAGCTTTTTACGGCGCAGCCGCATGTACGGCCAGGCAGGAGGAATTTCAGCAGTTATAGGGGCAGTACTATTATTAGGAAGGAAAATTTTGGTCCCCCAAGTGAATTTGCAATAGCAAGAATCACAGAAACTTTCATTGGACTATCTTGTTCATCGTGGTAGAACTTGTTTTACAGCCCACAAGAGCTTTGCTCTAGCGAAAGTTCAGCTCTCCAAGAATTTTGAAGTGATGCGAAATTCTATTGGTGCGATTAGTCTCACTGCCAGCAAGGCCAACCTGGAGGAAAGCCTGAAAAGGCTTAAACTCCAAGTGAATGAACTAGGAAAGTTCATTGGTGAAGCTGAGGTGGAACCCAATTTTTGGTTTTTGCCTTTTACAGTGCTTGTTACGTAAGCTCTGGTGTCCTTGTCGAAATGGTGGAGTTCCTACTTTTCATCACTCAGGCAATTCAATTTCTCCATCAAGAATCAGGAAGATGGACCAATTTGTGGAAGGAAAGTATGAGCAAGATAAATGCTGATCTCAAAAATTTCAAGGAAACGGTTGACTCTTCAATAAAGTGTTTTGAGGAGGTCAGTCTGGTAAAATCACTTGTGTTATTGGACAAAGAGATGGAAAGGAAAAACATCTCTCTTGATCTTGAATCGGGAAATCACCAAAAATCCCTTCTATGATGAAACTACCAGGTTCAGATGAAGAAGTGATCATTGACAAAACTCTAAGCCATTATCTCAGCATTGCAACGAATTCCTTGAGGCTATTCATGCTGACAAAGGTGAGAAGGAGCTCAAGAGCCGCATTGCATTGACTTTGAGCTGTATTGGTTTCTGCATGAGGGGGCTTGTAAGGGAGAGCAGAGAGATTGAGAAGGCTATTAAAGAACTTGTGCAGTGGGAGAACCCGTCAAGCCTTGTGAATTTGCATGACATTTCTAGCAAGATACGTGCTTTAGCAGCAGCTGCTGCAGGCACCGACATGTATGAAGAACTGTAGCTAAACCATAGCAATGATTTGATTCCAAGGAAATGATGATTTTTGCATGTGTAACTGTATCATTCCTGAAATCCCTTCGCGTGAATTTTGCTTCTGTTGATCACGATTAAGCTTTATAAATCAGTGTTATGACCTGAAAAGTAACTTAGCAAAGCTAATGAACAAATTTTCGCAAGTTTCTTATACGAGAGGTGATAATCACCTGTTATCATATCATCGGTCGTTCGCCTCGCCCCTGTAGTATAAGAAATGGTTTTCTCTGAAGTGTTAAAACTTAAAAAAGAGATGTAAAAAGATTTCCTTACTCATTTTTGAGAAATGTGCCCGAAAGTCAAATTAGAAATCTAGACAGAGGTAACAAGTGTGACAAAATAATTAAATTTTACTAATATTCCTGACATGAAAATGGAAATCTTACAGTAACTTTGAAAGTATTCCTATTAACCGCTAATTTTTAAGAAATGTTACTGTGACTTTAAAAGTTACACGCTCCTCTTAACCACTAATTTTTTTTTTAAATCTACCGATGATCTATCTCATTATCCTTGTACATTTGGATATTTTCACCTCTTATAATAATTGGTAGAGATTTTTATGATGCATGTCTGTAACTTTCACTTTCAGAGCTGTATTGTTTATCATGTTATGCAAAATGCTTTCTGAGTAATAAATTACGATTCTTATCCCCCTTAAAAGGAAAGGCTTACTTGCCGACGTGCTAAAAATAGCAGGCCTCTCTACCTTACCTTTTGGGCTCTTTGCCTTGTTAGTCTGGTTACAATCTTCTGCTCCAGAGAGCATTTATCCTTCTGATGCCATCATTATGACAAATCAGATCATAACAAATCTACCAACAAACTCTCTCTCATTTTGTTGTTTACTTTGTCCAAGTTAACAATATTGGATTTGAACCCCGTGACTTGTCCGGGGTTGCTGCGTGGGGCTGTAGCGCACTCCTCCGGTTTGATATGCCGGCTTGGATCCTAAAGGTTCGAGTCGGGCATGTTCCGGATTACCCAAAAAAAAAAAAAAACTATCTATCTTCATTATGGGCCCAAAAAGGGCCACATTACTGCCCTCGGAGTGTGGATTGGGCATCCGACTCACCTTATTCAAAAAGAATGACGACAGTGTGGCTGCTGGGATTCGAGCCCAGGTCTCCACGGCCACAACGTGGAATTCTTACCACTAAACTACAGCCACTATTTGTTAAATTTTGTGCAGATTAACATATATATAATGGATTTGTTTTTGAATCATGCCTTCATTAATTCAAGAATATAATTTTTTTAAACACTGGTGGCCGGTTTGTAAAAAGCCAAAAAAAAAAAGAAAATGTTATTTTCATTTTCACCATTTGTTTATTATATAATTATAAATAAAACTATATGATTGAAATGGTAGTGAAAATGTGATTAACAAAACAATGAGAATGCAAAATAAATTTTCTAAAAAAATAAAGGGAATTATCATAAGACAAGTTGAGGTTTTTAGTAATTGTGATACGCAAGTAGTCAAGGTAAAAGTGAATCTAACAAACTGATAGAACTTGAAAATCTATTCACCGTTTCCTGGAAAGATGTTCATGTCTAATATAATCATAAGGCGGGTGGGAAAAGATGTCAAGGCAAAAGTGAATCTAACAAAACTGATAGACTTGATATCTATTCACCGTTTTTGGAAAAGATGTTCATTTCTAATAGTATAATCATAAGGGGTGGTAATGTTATCATGATAACCATGAATTGAAAGTGAAATGGTTGCTTCTAGATAGGAATTATTTGTCAAAACTTGCATTACAAACACATTTTTTAACATATTTTGCTATTTTTGTCAGTTACTTTTTTATCTCACATACATCACGTAGCAAGATCCAAATAATGTTAGAGCAATTATTCCAAATAATATTTTAAATAATATCCTATCCAAACACACTCAATATATCTCAGACTTGTTAAGTCCTTTTTTCGGGTTTAGGCAAAATATTATTTTATTTTATTTGTCGCATCTGCTACAACTCATTCAATTGGACATCCAATGAGTAGTTGTCAATCATTAAAGTCTGTTTTTTTTTTTTTTAAAGGAATCATCAAGGTCTGTTAAGGGAAAGATATTGTGGTTGACATCTTTCACTTGTAAACTCATGCATTTTATAATTACGATAGATGATAGTTTGTTGATGCTATGGGGTCTGGATAATTACCACTTAGCCAATTTTGTTGCTGACTTGCCAAAACTACCGTTGCTTATAAACGTAGTTGAAAAAAGCGTGTATATCACGAAAGTTAAAACCTTTTGGTTGACTACTGCTAAGTTACAGGACACGCCTTTTACTTCTGATGCGATAGGTTACCCTTTTCTTCCAACATATATAGGTATTTTTGTCTTCTCTGAAAGCAAAGAATGGATATCAATAAGGTAGTCCTGATAAAAAGCATTCATTCAAGGCAGATGAAGGGGCTTTGTAAACGCTCTGGAAGGATCAAGCCAATTAAATCCCTTTCTAGCAAATTTCGTTCATTTTAAGTAATGGGCTAAAACAGGTAATTACTACTCCTATCAGAAACAGAATCAAACCCTTCCATTTCTTCTAAAAAGATAGGCCATACTCGCTAATCCCCTAAGCCTCCCAAATCTCATCGCACAAAGGAAACATTTTGGGTTTGTTTGGGTACAATATAAACAGACTGTTTTTTTTTTAAAATTATTTTTAATTTTTTAAATATAACTACTTTATTCTAATAGATTTCCTTCGACTCAGTTGAACCATCCCTTAAAATAGACTCCTCCAATAGAAATAGGAGTAAGTTAGGACAGACTAGACGTGCCATTACACAAAAAAATGTATAAATTTCCCAAAAAAAAAAAACCCCTTCTATGAAGACACGAGGACAAACAAACAACACAAGAAAAGTGAAAAAAAAAAGGAAATACAGTAATAAAAGACAAATCATTAGGAAATCACATCACATTACATATTCACGCCATTATTGCTTACTATTTTTACTTGATTATCGTGGTAAAATTAAAATCTACCCCTCACCAGTCAGCAGTAGTCACCTAAATAAATATTCACTACTAAGTTTATTCCTAGTCGTCACAAAATGCCTCCCCCATATCACCGCAAAACAAGTACCAGACAAGACATGTCAAACTCGCAACCAGACAGGACGAGACCCCCTCGCATGCACGACACTTCGTAAATCTCTCTTAAATTAAACCCCCCAAGTACCACACACTCCCACACACCAACGCCCCCCCCCCGCCAAAAAAAAACAAAAAAAGAAAAAAAGATGACGATAAAGAAGAAAGACTCCCATCCCCAGTCTTCTATTCTTATTCCAAGACAATCCGCTCGCAGGACACCCCACAGCCCCCACACCGACCAAAAGAGAAAGAGAAAGAAAAGATTAGAACTAATCTAGAAGTTGGACTAGTAAAACGTCAAGGAGGAATCTTTTTTAAAGAGGAGATTCCAACAGCATATCTCACAAGTAATTGAGCTTCCCTTACTGGAGTTATTCCCGCGTCCTCTGTTTCTATGTAGTACTTCTATCTATTACTGCTAATCAAAATTCGCCACAACCCGATTTGATTCTTTTATTTTATAGCAACAGGTAATACTAGTAAGTAGCAGCAATTGAACTGGGGATTTTCTTTTACTTTTGAGACTCTGGGAGCCAGAAAAAGAGGGTGTGGGGTGAGTGTTTGCTTGACAAGTTTGGTGGGGTGGAGTAGTCAGTTTGGTATCTGATTTTGGCCACTGTTTTTGTTTCCGTTGTTTGATGAGGCGTGAAACATACCTTTCAAGTTTCGTTCGTCTTAAGCATTCTTCTTTGTACTCTCTCTCTCTCTTATTCTTTTTTTTTTTTTTTAATAAATAGCTCTTTATTGGATGTTCGTAATTTCGTAGCAGCTCCAGTTGGCATCGTTTGGTGAAAGAAACTTTTTTGTTCCTTTATTTTTCTTTAGCTTTTTTTTTTTTAAAAAAAAAAAAAACTAATTGAATGTGTGTGTATATATATGTACTTCTGAGTTTACGAGGCTCGTGGAGTACAAAATAACAGAGGTAGAGTGACAAAGTTCTCAACTTTTGTCTGAAGTCAGTGATCTCAGGTCTGTGAATTGTCATTGATTTTCTTGATCTGAGATTTAATTGAATTACTTATTAATTTTAGTTCTTAGAAGGAATTGGAATATGTCAAGTTGTTCATGTCTCTGAGTTGCTTTGAACTCTTATTGAATATCAAGTTTAGCAACTGACTGCATCAGAACTGAACGCTGATTAATCACAGCAAAATTGTTCATCTTGTGGTTGTGATGGTGGGGGAGTTCTCATATTTGCATATGTTTGAGTATGATGTATGAATGGAAACAGTAGTATTGATTATTATTATTGTTATTTTGGTAGGTCTTGATAAGGGATCTGCACAATGGCAAAAAATTCTGCCAATGGGGAGCATCAAGCAACAAAAAAGCCACCTCCAACTCCATCACCATTGCGGTTCTCAAAGTTCTTTCAGGTTAAATTGTCCCTCTCCCCCAAACAAAAATTTTCAATAGGAATTGGAATCCATGGTCCCCTGATTCTTTTTTTTTTTTTTTTTAAATTACGTTATTGAAATGTATGAGTATTGCCCTGCTTGCATGCTGGACAGTTTATTAGTGATCTTTTATTCTTTTTCTATTTGTTACCTCAATTTCTTGTCGTTTGATATATGGTGACTCTCAAAATAAAATATAAAAAAATAATAAAGGGAATAATGTGTAACAAAATCGAATTAGTTTTAGTTTTCTGCAGGACAAGGAAATGTTCTCACATGCTGAAATCGACCTGGAGTGGTTTTTGGTTTCCCTGTTTTCATCAGCAGTTAATGGTAAAGAATGATGTAGCATAGTGTAGTCAGAACATCACTTTTCTTGGATGCAATGAGTTACTCTGGTTAGTGACAGAATGCTGAATCTGTGTCTGCTTTAATTGCTGACAAGCTAGCACATTCAAATTAGCAGCAACATATCTGAAGGAATTTGAGACTTTGAATGTATGATAGTGCAATACCTTACAGTTTCCCCTTGCTTGCATGTTTTAATTGTAGGCAACTTGAGAAAGGGTCCTGTGTCTGTGTTATAGGTCCTCCTTGGCTAGATTTGGAAAGATATTGGTAAATTCATTTGGTGGGTATTTTCCATTACTAAATGGTAGAATGAGATAGTTTGATTTGCTTGATGTAAGGGCTTTGTGATTACTTTGCAGTAGTTTCTCTTTAGCTCCACTGACATTCCTGCACTCACTTGTAATCTTGTTTGGTTCATGCAATAGTTATTGATTCCTCTTATCATTTCTGCCAGCCAAATATGAGAATTTTGGTTACTGGAGGGGCTGGATTTATTGGATCCCACCTAGTCGACAAGTTGATGGAAAATGAAAAGAATGAGGTTAAGTGGTCAACCTATTATTCTCTGTTTTCCTATTATCCTGATTTATTTCACTTCAATGCTTGATTTACTATGTATAAACTTGATGATCTGTTTTAAAGAATACTTTTTATTTTTTATCAAATGTTGTAAAGAATCCTAAGGCAATACTTTCTCAGTAAAGTGATTTCCCAGTATCCTTGTTTCAGTTATTGAATTAAATATCTGAGAGAGGAATTTCTGCCTTGCAACTATCTAACAGGTAATTGTTGCTGATAATTACTTCACTGGGTCAAAGGATAATCTCAAAAAGTGGATTGGACATCCCAGATTTGAGCTCATTCGTCATGGTAACTTGTGGTCAATTTTACTCAATTTATATGTATTAGTATGTTAAGACTCAATATCCAACAGATTCAACTTTTGTCAGAATGCTTACTTTCTGAATAGACCATCAAAACACTGGCTGATTGTAATCGTACTATACCGACTGGCAAATGTTTACAGATGTTCTCATGTGTCAAATTCTGATACCTAAGCAATATGTCTGTCCTATCCTAAGTAGTAGGTGTTCTCCTTGATAAACAAATGTTTTTCTGAAAAATTAAGGTGACCTCATGTAGCTGGCCTTACATTCGGATTTATAGGATCAGTCCTGAAATGTCCAAATGAGGCCCAAATGGTATAGCAGACTCCTGGCAGAAACATATATTAGAGTGGTAGACAATCATAGGATGTTAGGTTGACATAGCAATCAAAGATATGCTCAATACTCATGGCTGCATTATCTCTACCTCTTAATCATTCTTCCCTCCTAAAACAGAGTAAGTATGCTTCGTAGCATTGAAAGTTTATCTCTTTTGGTTTTCCTGTATACCTTCTCGTGCATCTTTTGGTTTTCTACCATCGTATCTGCTTCTCTGCCTTCTAAATGGCCACTGAAAAGCATTAAGCAACACTTGCCGTAATTGTTTGACGAGTGATTTCTGAGATTTTCTGCCCAGGCCTCTGCCTACTTTATTGTAGTTTGACATGTTATAGCCATATAATAGCAAAATGATGGTACTTTTTGCTACCTATACTGCATTTCTCCCGTTAAGAGATACTTCTCTGTGTGCTGACACTCTACTTCGCTGGTTGCAGATGTTACACAGCCATTATTGGTTGAGGTTGATCAAATATATCATCTTGCTTGCCCTGCATCTCCAATTTTTTATAAATACAATCCTGTGAAGGTGCGTAATTTTAATGAGTCATTTAATGAGTTATACCCTTTTGTCATCCCTTGCGGACTGAATTTGGTTGACATAGTTTCTTTCCCACAGTACTCTCTGCCTATATTTTGAGAGCCACTTCTCATGGAAATTCACCTTTGCTGGTTCTGAAGCACTAGGCTCTAGCTTTATTGAAGGCGTTTTCTACCTAAAACTCATTAAAATAACTATGAGAGGAGGGAGGAGGGAGAGAGATGGAAATGCTTTTAGACCTACTCGCGTGTTTATATGAATTGATGGGAAAATAACCGTGATAACATAATAGAGAAGAAAGACCTTTACTTGTTGATATAGAACTGTTCCTTACCTTTCATGGTCATTTTATTATTATTATTTTTTGGCTTTCACAAGTATCAAAAATCCTCGTTGGCTGTTATCTGCTGCAGTCAATCTTGCAGATAGTTGTTAGTTGAAAAGTGCCATTAACAGATGACTCTTGCCTTGAATTATCGGGAAACCTTGCACTATAATAAAACGATTAATTCAGCTGATAATGATGATTGAATTATCAAGGATCTGCTAATCTTGAAACTTGATTTCATTGCAGACAATAAAGACTAATGTTATAGGCACTCTTAACATGCTAGGACTTGCCAAGCGGGTTGGAGCAAGGTTGGAATAATTTTACGTCTAATGTTGGTAAAATGCTTGGTCATGTGTCTTCGCCTTCTCATTATTCATTTTGATGTATAGGATTTTGCTTACATCAACTTCAGAGGTATATGGTGATCCTCTTGTGCATCCCCAACCTGAGAGCTACTGGGGCAATGTCAACCCTATTGGTATGCCCTCCTGATCTGTGCTTAGAGTTTCATGATGTAAGGCGAAAATAAAATGTTGCCTATGCCATATAGACAAGATGCATTCATCTTCTTGCTGTGTTGATAGTAATGTTGTTCCTCGATGAAATCATACTAAAGACTTGCACATATTTGCTTGTCATTTTCTACATTATCATTCTACGACTCTCAGAAAATTTACCAAAGACAGTTTAGAAACAATCATATTTTTACTTGAGTAACAGGCGTGCGGAGTTGCTATGATGAAGGAAAGCGGGTGGCTGAGACTTTGATGTTTGATTATCATCGGCAGCATGGGATAGGTAAGCTTCTGCTTCTTTGTTGACCCACATTGTATCCTAAAGCAGCTTCCATTCCCGTAACACTGTTTGTTTCTCAACAGAAATACGCATTGCCAGAATTTTTAACACATATGGGCCTCGCATGAATATTGATGATGGGCGTGTGGTCAGCAATTTCATAGCTCAGGCACTTCGGTGAGTCTTTTGCAGATAGATAATTAATTGAAAGACATGCCAAGTTATGTCCATGCAAAATAGAAGAAAGAAGCTTGGTGGAAAAAAAATCTTATGTTTATTTTGCCTTCTTGAGCAACAACAAGGACACTTACAATCAGAAACTCTTGGAAAGACATGCAGGCAAAAGTAAATATTCTCAAACCTTTTTGTACAATGTAATGCTCATTCTGTCTGGCCTTCAATAAGCTCTTGATAAAACATGCAGAGAAAAGTTTAGTTAACTGCCTTTATGATGATGAGTATTTAAGAAAAATTTATGTGTATGAAACACTTGGAAAGCCCTCGTAGTCAAGTCATACTGCAATTCTGGTTTATTTGAATCTTAGAAGTAATAAAATATGTGTATTTCTTGTAATTAGATCATTTCTGGCTTTACTAATTTTCTCATCAACTAATCATGAAATCTGAATAGCAATCAGCAATCCTTAGTTCTTCTCAATTTTGGGGCTTGAGCATCTTGGACTCTTTGATTTGTTTTGTTGCAGCGATGAACCATTAACTGTGCAACTTCCTGGAACACAGACGCGCAGTTTCTGCTATGTGTCTGATATGGTACGTTTGAACTAATGTACATCCTGCGGAGTAGTTCGTGATTATGAAAGTTCTGATGATTGTCAATTTTGCTTGATTTCTTTGAAAACTTAAAGGTTGATGGCCTTATCCGACTCATGGAAGGGGAGCATACAGGGCCAATCAACATTGGAAATCCAGGTTGATTACAAATTCTGATCTAGAAATTACACATCGCTTGAGATTAAAGCAGCTGCAGCATTTCACTCACACTGGTTGGGAAATTTTGCCTTGTGCAGGTGAATTTACCATGATTGAACTTGCAGAGACGGTGAAAGAGGTCAGTCGTTTATTTCACTTTCTTGGATCCTTTTTCGAACTTTACGTGCGAAATACATACCAATCATTACCTGGGATAAATTGTATTTTCTTTCTTTTGATCTGTAACGTTGATCATTTTAGTGCTGTAATCATGTGACGGTAAAGATGCGTCAACCAAAGTGAGCAATTATATCCACAACCACCTTCTACCTGAATTTGAAGGATTACTTCAAATACAGACACTACAACAGCATCTTTTATAGTAGTATATATACCCCATTGTACTCAAACACTCGTACCAGTTCAATAGTTAATCTAAACCAGAAGATGCTTTTGATTATTGAATACCTTCCAGAAAATTCCAGCAAATGTGTCTTAGAAGTCTATGAATGTAGCACTTTAACGTGTTATAACAAGCTTAAATTCAGGGTCGCCCAAACAGGGTTTTCTTGTGCAGTAAATTCTCACTTTCTCCGATTTGACAAGACACTAAGATGTACTTATTCATTCGTTTAATTTTGAGTCATGCTGGGTATATTTAGTACGATTTTCACTGTTTATACGGCTCGAATTCTCAACTATTCATTTTTGTTTTTGTTTTTTGGGGTTTGGCCCCCTCTGTTTCACTTTGATTGCAGCTTATCAACCCCAACATTGAAATAAAGATGGTGGAAAATACACCTGATGATCCGCGTCAGAGAAAACCAGACATCACAAAGGCAAAAGAACTGCTAGGATGGGAGCCAAAAGTCAAGTTGCGTGATGGCCTTCCCCTCATGCAGGAAGATTTTAGGCTGAGGCTTGGAGTTTCCAAGAAGGAATGAACTAAGTGATTGTTTTTCCAGAGTTGACGTGGTTGTGCCTAAAAAATTTTGTTATTGGTCCCAACACAAGCTTGTGCTTCTTGCGTTGGTCGCCTGGTTTGTTGAAATGCTATTACATAAAATGTTGCTGTTACTTCCTGTAGCTGAGGTTTGCGTATAATGATTGGATAAATTGGGAGAACTGTCCCTTCCCTTTGAGTTTGCTGCAGTTACTGATTAAATGAATTTCTATTCTTCGTTTCTGCCTTTTGGGTTTGTGTTTAGTGGTGAAGACAAACTTCATATACGCGTATTTTACTTTAAGACAGATTCCTTTTCCTTTTTTTTTTTTTTGGTAAGAAAGAAGAAATGCATTTTTAGACAGATTCTTTTTTTTTTTTTGGGTTAAGAAAGAAGAAATGCATTAACATGACAAAACTAAGTAACCGAGTTATATGCATCATACGAGGGAATTTAACGCCTCTAATATCCTCCAAGCAAAAGGTACTAACTAGGGGGAGGTCGAGGGTGCAAGGTAAAACTCTTCCTGCTGATGAGATGCTCCGGTCTTAGATTCTGTTGCAGGAGGGAAATCCCTCGGTTCTCACGCTTTGGCAAATTTTTTAGAGTATAGTGGGACCGAATGTTTGGCTGGTGAATGAGGAGTAAATCGAAAAGAAAAATATTACGATTTTGGATCTCAAACTCAATATAAAAGACTCTGGTAAAAATAAAAAGAAAAATATCAATTTATATGCCATTTGACGAGTCTTGAAATATTAGCAATTCCCAATAAAATTGAGTCACATCCAATTGAGGTGGCAATTTAATGTTCCCACTCAGATACGTTTAATAACCCCCCCCCCCTCTCTCTCTCTCTCTCTCCCAAAAACACACACACACTGCGTGCCTGACAAAGACTAATGAAGATTAAAGACATTAATTTTCACTGCGAGGTCTAGATGGCATCTTGAAGGTTACAAGTGAAGGGTAACTCTCAGTTGCAAGGCTTTACATCAGTCAGAAGCAAAATATGGAGCTTATATTATTCAGCATAAAGTATGCTAATGTGTTTATCAAGCTCACTTTCTGTTTATAACGCAAAAGGCCATGTAAAACAAATCAACTCTTCGGCACTGTGCCCACCATCAGCACCCCACTGCAAACAAATAATGAAGGCTTCATCTCCTTTAATGAAATCAGCATTGGGTCTTTATCTAAAGGTAGAAGAAAGTCGTTCATTTATTTGATCAAAAGTAACACCCTCCAGCTCTATTGTTCAACAGTTTTAGCAAACGATATTTTCAGGTAGGAAGCAGCAAACTGTATAGTGTGTGTCTCTTAGTTATTACAATTGGCGAAGAACACCAAAGAAAAAGAAAAACAAAGAAAGAAAGAAACCACTCCACTGCCAAAAATTATCAGCTTCGAGCAAAGTGACTAAAAGGGTGTGCTAGCGCAAGATATCACCTATAAAACACAAGAATATCAAACCAAATAATTAGAACACAATATTAAGTGACAGAGCACACAAGCAAAAGCAACTTCAGAAAGAACAGAAGAAATCACCTCATCCAGTAGTATATCGAGGTTAATTCGAACACAAAGAGACCATTCACACACTAACAAAAAACAGATAATAGCTTCAACCCAAAAACAAACAACATATGGTGTGCAGAAACAGATCACAGCTAACTGCTGGAATGTATAGGACCAGCAAGCAAACAGACAGTACTAAGTATTTGCACTCTCAATACCAAACCACATTTTCTCAAGAAAACATCTGGAAAAAACAGAGATTGATTGTGGTGACTGTGCTCTCACATTGGGCGTACAAAAGATATTAATAGTCACAAAGTTTGCATTGCCAGATGTAAGGGATTAGACTTATAGTTTGATGATTTTGACTGAATAACAAGGAACCAAGACAAACAGAAAACATGAAACCTCTGCAGAACTGAAAGATCCATTCCCATGATTCAAGGTTAAATTTTCAAAGGATATACCAAATGGCAACTGCACAGGGAGGGGTCACTAGAGCCATAATCTGACTCTGACACATCTCTGAACTTATAGATGTACTCAAGAAGCTACTCGAGAGCATCCAAATATAAAGTCTAACATAGTGCTCCTAGACCTGAGCTTACTACACTGTTTCTATAGCCAATCAATAACAATGCTTGATTTTGTCAATAACATTCAATTTGCAAATTCACCACAGGCACAAGTGTGCATCCAATTCAGAAGCCATGGACATTCCACACTGAGCAACACAATTAATAGAAGGTAAGCCAGTCAGACACAAAAATAATTGCAGTAAGAATACAATGTAATGACTAAATACAATAACTAGATTAGACCTACAGACACTATCATATACCCCAAACAAACAACATGCAATGAAAACGGAAAGGAGAAATTCCAAATTTCCACTTTCCATGATAATCCATATGTGGTTACTCAACGGAACCCTCCAGTGCAGTCTATCATATGCAGTTAACTTCTGCTGACTAGCAAATTTCTCATGTCAAGGACTCCATATAACCCCAAAAGCGTAAATGCATTCGACCAACGTGTAGTTAACAATGTTACTTGATGGCTATTAGTGTTCACCATAATGCACCCCAACCCCCCTCCACAAACAATAGATAGGTTTGTTTACACTGGCATTGCTAGTTTTATTCTAAATTAAAACCATATTTGTGCTATTATTAGGTTACCATAAATATATAAATGTTAGCTTCCAAATCTAAGAAATTGACTTCAACTTCTCCTTCTTTCTGCTCACTTTTTTCTTCTTCTTCTTCTGTTAAAAATCACAGCAACATTCTCAGGCACATCAAATGACTTCAAACATCATGGGACACAATCTTCCAAAAAAACTTTGAGAACCTTAAAAGATGAACATGAAAAGATTCCATAGCAGCTCAGTATATCAAAAACCGTAACTTCAATTAAAAGCAAATAATTAAAAGCTCAATAATTAGGCAGAAAGTCAACTATCAACCCGAGACAATTTTGCAAAGGAATTCCTCAAATCCAAGAGGCAAGTAACTGAAAATGGTATAGAAAGTACCTACATCCGCATAGCAATTAGTAAACTAAAACAAACTAGACAAAGACAGGGAAAAAAAAATCAAAATCAAGCTAGGATGTTGACGGAGCATACGCGTTGCGGTGACGCTGGACGAAGGGAGAGTTCTTGGCATCCTCCTCTGCATCAGAAATCAAATTAAAATGAGGTTAAAATCGAGGGGAAAAATGTTGCACAACTAGGGCAAGACATAATCGTAACACCGGGAGAAATGATACCGGTGAGGCCAAGTGAGAACTTCGTAATGACGGTGCCGGTCACGGCGAAACCTACAAGAAACGGCCAAGTACGCCTCCACTCTCTCCGGAAGAAAACCGGCCAGGGATCGAATTGCCTCATCTTCAATTTCAATTTCAATTCCCACCAAACGCTGCTTTCACACACACACTCTCTCCTTTTGCTTGCTATGGCAAAGTGTATACTAATCCACCCAAGTTTCATATACGTATGTATGTATATATCTGTGTGTGCGCATACATACGCCCGCAATTAGCCACTTTTGAATTAATTTTTTTCTTCTAAAATGTTATCTATTTTTTATTATGCTAATTATTTAACTTTCAAAAAAGTAAACATATAATTTGATGAACTATAGTAAATTGAGCCAATTTGATATATAATAAAAAGACCCAAATTATAATTATCAATGGGTAAAACAAAAATAATTACTTTATTGGCCCATACACAAATACACAACTTAACCCAATTTCTTGAATGATTGCCTAACTGTATACATAGAAAAAGGGAGTTGCTGAAAAATTTAGCACTAATTGAATTAGAAATGAATTTAGTTCTATGAAAGAATGTAAACCTCAATTTATTTTTTAAAAAAGAGGTTGAAATTTCAAAGTATATTAACATACTTTTTATTTTTTTTAATTAAAAATAGTTATATTTATATAACTCATAGTTACGTGTGTGTGTGTGTTTATTTTGCACAAGTGACATATTAGAGCAACTTCCCATTATGTGCAACTTGGGTGATTTGTGACGTTATAAGATATTTAATCAAAATTTATTTTTTATCTTAAATAGACATACCTTTATAATTAAAGTTAATATTTGATATTTTTAGATGTCATATATTTAAATAAATAAAAACTATTTTGAACACAGCGTATTAAAATAATTTTGTTAGCAAAAATTTTGGCCTCCTAAAAAAAAATAAATTCTAGCTCTGTCACTGCCTTTACCATGATGATGTTCAACACATCATACTGCACATTTTGCCCTGCAGAAGAATGCCACGATAAACGCGAATGCTATACATGGGGCGGTTGTGGTTCTCATTTTTAGGATGCTCCATTATTATTATTATCATTTTCTTTTAACACGATGCTCCAGTATTACTGTTCAAAGTATAGTGTATATCTCTGCATCCCAAAAAAAAGGAAAAGAAGAAGAACCTAGAGCATTTATAGATTTTTCCCCGGGCACTTCGATAATTGGATTATTTTTGTTTGTTTATCTAACCGATTTTGGCAATTACTAACCCCTGGAACTAGCGGCAATAACAAGAATTTTGGATGACCATCTCTTGTCTTGTGAAACTATCTTTTTTTTTTTTTTTATTTCATCCCTAATTAGTTAACCTTGCGTCCTTGCATTGATAAATGACAAGTGCTTGCTAAACTAGTAAACTTTACCTTCCTGAATGTGTTTGTACGCATGTAAATTGTATAAAAAAGAAAAGAGACATGCAAACAAAATCCTAGTTCGAAGAGGTCATCCTTGCTATTTGAATTACTCAAAATCAGGTTCAGGCCAATGATACACTTGTTGGAATACAATCTGACAGTTCTCCGAATATTTATTGAATGATATGAAGAACATCACGTGCATGGTTCGAGCAATCGAAGCCATACAAGTATAGTTCTTCAAGCAAAGGGAAGTCTCTGGAAGGAATCTTTAGATACCAATGTAAAATCTGTCAATCTCAACACCTCAGACTTGGTAATACACACTAATTTGCCAGCTTAATCTCAAAGAAACTAGTGTTTTGTATCTAAACATTCCCAAGATAGCTAACTCATGACTCAAATTGGTCGGAGATTCCACCATATCTAAATATAGCTCTTCAAGCACAGGGCAACCCTGAGTAAGCATATCAAGAGAATCTTTGCTTGCCACTGAAACACATTCCAAGTGCAGGACCTTTAGATTTGGTAAAGCAACCGAATTGGGTATACCTAAATCAACTAGCCTATCCATTTTCAGAACAACTAGTGATTTGCATGTAAATATTCCCAAAAGATTTGATCGTTCAGCATCATTTTCATACAGAAAAATCGCAAGTTCTTGAACATTACACAACAGTATAGCAGAAATCAAGGAGTCAATTTGCAACTGAAACCGTGCACATAGCAACCGTGCAAAGATTGTGAGCTCAAATTTTCTTATCGGAGCTCTGTCACGCTGCCGTGTCTGTTTGATTGGCTTTGAGGTCTAGGAATCCGTTTTGTTACCCTCTTTCTTGCATTTTTTGAGGCCTAGGAATCTGTTTTTTTTTTCCCTCTTTCTTGCTTTAAGAAATAGTTACAAAATTGTTCTTGTTTAAGGAATCTTTGCAGCTGGTCCCTGTTGGAACAAAATGGAATGCTGGAGGGCAAGTGAAGCAACAAAGGATTCTTACAATAGGAGGTAGGATTCATAAGATTAAGTGGCAGCAGGTCCTTGAAAATTTTTCGAAGATAATGAAATGTCACGATGCAAACGCAGTTGGAGAGGTTTTTCGCCAAATTTGACAAATTTTAAAAGCTCAGGCTTGGCAGCTGTCAGAATTGTGCCCCCAGACTAGCTACTAGTATTCTTTCAGTGCCTTTGACATTAGTTTGGACGTAGGTTTCATGTCTCCCCATCCATCTACCATGAACTGTTCCGATGCTATAATCCCTTTTCTTCCACGAGTGCCCGGACATCTTCCAGGTTCAGCCATTGCATCTGAAAAGCATCCAACAAACAAATGAGTTGTGGAGAAAGAAGCAGCGGTAAAACCACCAGAACTGAACAACAAAAACTGATCGAATTAGGACCCCCTATACACTAGCAGAAGAACAGGAGATGCCAACTTCAGATGGGGGAACTAGGGGTGTGAAGATGAAGTTTTGGGGTGGAGGAGGTAGGTAGATACCACGTAATAAGGGGTGAAATGAAGAAAAGATTTGAAAATCTCTGAATAGATCTTGAATTGTCCTCCAGGCCGAAAAACTTGCCAGATACGATATAGAGCATCTCTGTGCGAATGCTTTCTGCCTCCATCAGCTTGAATCATACGCTTAATTGCGGCAATGTGAGGCCATGGGCAACCACAGGCTGCTGCAAAGAAAGCTGAAACAATTCCAGCACCTGAAATATCAAACAAACAAGCAACCAATATTAGAGATGTTGAAGTTAAGGGCTGGACTAACATAAGACGTGTAGTGCATATTTAAAACTACCTGAGAAGAATAAAATCTAATGACAAATAAAGTTATAAATACTAAAAGATGATATTCACCCCTTGAAGGCATAAAAATAACTGGTTTGTTGTGTTCCTTTTCCTACAGAGTTTTCCATGCCTGATAACTGAGAGGGAAGAATATTTGAAGTGCGTATTACCTAATTGTGCTTGAAATTTGGTCAAACCAACAGATTCACTAAAATAACCCACACTTCGGGTATATGATGTTAGCAAGCCCATATTCATGACCATTTGTCTGGATACATAAAAACCTGAGCCTTTCCACAATGCAAAGAGCCCTTCGCTTCTAGTTTTATGAGAAAGAGAAGCAAACAAGTTTCTGTAGTTGATTTGTGTCTCAGCAGACTGCGAAGAGCTAGCTCTTAGAGAAGCAGCTGCTCTATACAATGGATAATAAATGCTGCCAGCAATACCGCCAGAGATGAGGCCACAACAAGCTTCTTGGTAGAGTGTTAAACGCAAGCCACCATTCGCAGCTTCAACCGTTTTCGTTAAAATGCTGTAAAAATAAACAAAAAAAAAGATATGAAACCGCTAAAATGAAATAAGAGTAATTGTTGAAAGAGAGAAGCCATGCAGTTTGAATCTCACAGGTCACAGCAGCTACGACTAACTGAAAAAAAATTTCAAATAGGATCAAATGTACAGGGTAGCTCAGCAAGCTAGCTACTAGGCGCTTGCAAACAAAACTAGCTCATCCTGGTGTTGTTCGAGCTCCACAGGCCGTGTATCTGTACACTGAGACTGTGAGACATGATCCATCTTTATTACTGATGTTATCACAAGGACTCGCTGATGTTATCAGCGTATCTGCCACTCTTTCTTTGCAAGAACAAAAGCAAGTTGAGAGCATATCAGCAATGGTAGATTGCAGCAAAAGCTAGTATTGAGAAGGCAAAGGATAGAATAAACATGAAGAAGGAATCTGCAAGCAGGATGCCCTACAGTTCAAGCGTCTTTAATAAAAAATATACCTCAAATTTCTGTTAAAAGATTTCAGATTAGTTATTTTTATTTCATATAGCGATTGTTGAGAAACAGCACCTTATGGTTCAAATCGAATAGCTGCATACCGAGACATGTATTAATCCTTCATTTAGAGGACCATATCCGACACTTAAGAGCTTAGACAGGCTGCTTGCTGCATAACGAGACTTGGAAAATTTCCCACGGAAGAAATTATCATGTGCCACAGATATATTATTGAAGCAAGCGAGATTCAACTCTACGAATTTCAAGCTTAGTGGAATGGGACGAATATGTGAAGTCAACTTTCCATCAAATCGTAGATATAAAGTTACAATTGGTATTGCAGAAAAATATAACTTGTATGTACTTGGACCAACAATACAAAGCGTAGATATCAGTCACCGCAATCACCAATTCCAAAAACGAAAAACACCAAAGTTAAACAACAAATGCAAAAGGTCAGCTCCTACAGTATTTGTTATACTTGAAAATAGTAACAAGTGAACTCACTTGAATGATCCAAATTGTGCAGTTGCATTAGTCGCTTGAAAAAGCTTCCAATGTGGCAAATTCTGAGAAGCATTCAGTTTAAGCCCAGAATAAGAAAAAGGCACACGCATTTGTACTGATTACGTGGGGAATTCAACAGATGGCGCGCATAGCTCAATTCATTGCAGAAAGGTCAAACGTCAACGAAAGAGCAAAGTTCAAACAAGGCAAAGAACTATAGCTATGTAAAGAGCTTCAATCATTTCAGTAACTTAGAAAGAGCTAGTCTATAACAACTTGACATTTTTACAGGGAGCGAGGTAGATGTAAGCAGTTGAGAAAGAAGAAAATCAAAACGGAGTTAAAAGATAAGATAAAATCCTACTACTCAAAGAAAAAGAGAACATCATAAACTTAATGTTACTGGCAAGCTACAAGCTTTACAGATACGAAGCCAACAAAGATAAAAGAAAAAAAAAAAAAAAAAAGGAAAAAACGCACATACACGCACACAGATCATAGTTTAACAAGTTCATATAGATTAAATTCTCAACAGACAAAATATAATCCACTTGAACCAGATCAACTCAAAATTTGATTAAACTAAGCCTTAACCTAGCCCTTAGGGAACTAGAGTAGTAAACTAATAATCTGGAAGTAGTTATAAGACAAAATGCTGCACATTTTTACAGCATTCGGTTAAAAACTCAAGCAACTTTGTCAAAGAAGACATCAGAAAGGCGAGGGTAGAAGGGAAGGTAAAAGTGGGAAAAGGGAAACAGGAACACCTGAGAAAATTAAATCAAAAACAAGAAGAAAAATTATCATTCTATGTCAAGAGGAAACATACTAAAGACTTCACCTTTGAGGTTAGGATGGAATATTGTGTTCTACATACTGATAAACCATTTTTGTCATTCTTATGCATTTGTAGTTTTGGGTATAGGAAATGACAAGATAAAAATTGTGTCAAAACTAAACTCCAAGAAAATAAACGAGTTTTTACCTTCCTAACCGCATGCAAGGCACTCCTGATTTTGGCAGCATTATGGTGATCATGGGCTTCTTCAGCAAGATACAACGTTAACTTGGCAGGCCAGTAAGCACCATAGCAATCAAGCAATGTGAGCTGTCCAGCCAGGAATCCATTAACAAACGGCTTCAGTGTTGGCCAAAGTTTAGTGTTTCTATGATAAACGCCATTTGAGCTTACTTCGATAGAATTAGGAGTCTTCTTCTCTTCCACCATAAACCCTTCTGAGTCATCCATTGTTATTATTTTTTTTTTATGGGTTCTTCTCAAAAGATTTTGTTTTACTTTGATAATTTAAGTGATGAAAAGTGAAAACTGAATGGTTTTTGAGTCGATTGTCATCACGCTGATGTTTTTCCTTAACCGGACTGAAATAATGAAGCTTTTCGGTTTTGCAGGGTGGCAGCTGGCAGTCAAGCACGTTTTGGGAAAAAGATACTGTACCAGCCTAAGACTTAGGTCGAGGTCACATAAAAATCCATCAGCTTATTGTCTCTGCCTTTGGTAAGGTGGAAAAGTTTACCAGTAGCTGTAAAATGCAACTTCTTTTTCTTTTCGATTTTTTCCCCCCAGTTTACCAGTATGGGTAAAATGGTTAGGGGGAAAAATGAGTTGAATCTTTCAAGACAAAAAAGCTTTCTTGATTACTTCCACAGGGTTCTGCAGCCCGTTTAACCATGCATGAGCTGCTATTAAATTGTCTTAATGCATAGTTGGGTCACCAGTGTGGGATGTCAGGAATTAAATGAAGAAATAAGAAGAAAGAAAGAAGCTGAATTGTATCACTAGTTCTAGAAGTAGCGATCATTGACGAGAGCTTAAATTTGAGATATAAGTGGTGGTGTTCAATTCATGATTAAGAAGGGCCAACATTCATCATTCTGAAAATTTTCAGTGGTCGTCTGAGGCAATTTGGTTGATATAGACACTGGTTCCGGAATTTCCCATTAAGGTAGTAATAAGAAGTTACGGCAAATTAGTGACAACCTGCCACTTTTCTTTTCCTCAATGGCAGTGGCATCTATAGTACGATGCACTATAGTTTCCTCAAATCTCAGCGCTAGTTTCTTCAGAAAAGGACTAGGAACATCAAGAATTTCAATCTGGAAACATGCATCCTCGCCATAAAAATTTCCCACACGCCCCAATATACAACACAGGTCTAGTTCTTGAAGCAAAGGACAACACTGAATAAGTCTCTGCAGGGAATCATCATCTCCCAGTGTCGGCCCTATCAAGCACATTTGCTTAAGATTTGGCAAACAAACTGAAATGGGGACTTTCAAATCCACGTGGCACAGTAGACTCAAGGAAGTTAGTGTTTTGCATGTGAATATTCCCTTCGGTGGCAATCGTTCCCCATTCTCACTCCCATCGTTGTCCACAGAAATTTCGAGTTCTTTAAGTTGACACAAAAGTGCTGCAGATATTAGTGAATGGTTTGGGTTAAGTAGTGAGAGAAGAGATTCGAGTTCAAAACTTCTCACTTACCATTGAGAAAAAAAGTTTAAAAAAACTCCACTTTCCTTTCCCATCATCCATCTGGACAAAGGAACAAGCGACCCATGAGGATGAAACCAAATATCGATTCCTCAATAGACCTAGGTTCAAGTAGGACACGGACATCTCTAGTTCCAGCTATGCAATTGATGTAACATTCGGTGTCAATATATACAACTTTAACGTAAACATGAATTTTGTACTAAATTAATGTAAAACTCACGACGTGAATTTTGTACTAAAATGATACACAACACACGATTAGACTAAAGTTAATGTAAACGGCCTGATCGGTTCGAAGCAGTGACTGCAATAGCAACACTAGGTATAAGACAAGCAGCCAACCATCCAAGAACCCGATGACAACAAATTATGCCACTACACCCGCCCTGCCCTTGCGCAGGTTTACCCATTCCGGTCAGAAAGAAGCAGATTAACAGGCCAGACCATGAGATCAAGAAAATTGCCGACTGCTATAAAAATATAAACGCAACAAAGACGTGACATGTGCCTACTTCGTCAAATTCGACATAGAGAACTGCAGGAAATAGAATTAGTTGAAAGCCCCTAAATATTCATGACATGCATAACATTAACCGTCCGTTCATGATTATAGTCTAGTACTTGAGATGGGGATCATAGCAAAAATAATTACACTTCGCATGCATAAGCTTATAATCAGTATAACATACATGAAGCTTAGAAGAAGGCGAGCCCCTTGGATACTTCTTCAGAACATCTTCTTTCACAGAGAAACAATCCATGCCGTTATCATGGCAGGGGAAGTAGTGAAAGACAATTGTCATCTTCTCCAAAACCATAGCATTTTTCAGAAAATACTTGACTAGCTTCAGCTCTTCCTCTTCTTCACCACAGAGCTTCCAAATTTCCACGGTCTTAAGACTAGAAAGAAGACATTCTGGGACTTCTTTTGGAGGTTTCCATTGGTACTCGAAGAATATATCCTCGTTAACATTGTAATCTCTTTCACCAGGACACATAATTCCCTATTTAGGAAACAAAAATTCAACCTTCTTATATTAGTAGAAATGCAGAATACAAGTTAACTATTGTTGATCACATAAGAAATTCCCCCAGGCAAGAAATTTGAAAAAACAAATTACCTCAGGCAAGTATAAGGTCTCTAATTTGGGAGATGCTCTGAGCAGAGTTGGAAGCATTTCTGGGCCATTCCACGAATCGAAACCTAACTCCAGATTGACTAAGTTGCGAAATATTGGTATTCCCGTACTCTCACTATTGACCAGGGTCTACAAACATTAAATGAACGGGTAGTTTTAACAAGAAAGTACCAAATAAGGTCTTCATGCAAGAATTTTAATGAATGTAAGACAATATATGAGGGGCGTGAAAGAAATACCAATAAGGGGATTTAACTTTACCCGTAAAGTATAACCAGTCAAGCGTAAGCATTTCACGTTAGAGATAGCCCTGAGAATTCCAAAAGCGTCACTCTCGTAATAAGGTTTTACACCCTCATCCATATGGTAGTATTTCTCCACACAAATGTGTGCTTGAGATAGGCAGGGCATCTTGGTGATCGATATATCATCTGACATATGATCAACGAGTTTAAGATATTCAAGCTTTGGTGCATCAACAAAAAGGTGGTGCTCTCTCTTAACATCTTGATCGCTGTCTGATTCTGATTCTGACAAGTAGAGATAATCATCATCATCCGGATCCCCTTGGAGACTAGAAAAATCCAATGTCAACCTTTTCAGTGAAGGCACCGAGATTACATAATTCCAAACATTATCTTCACCAGGTCTATTCACATCCAACTCCTCAAGCACAGGACAACCAGAAAGTAGCTTCTCAACGGATGTATCATTAGAGTACTTTACTGATTTAAGCCAGAGGATTTTTAAATTTGGAAATGAAACATCATCAGAAAGGTCTAGTTCTAGTTCCCCACTGAGCTTTAAAACGACTAGATTATCACTCCCAAAAAGGCACCAAGGCAAATCTCTAATAGAATCAGATGTCAATTCAATATCAAGCACTTCAAGATCACACCTTGCTACAACATCCATCAAGTCAAACAGTTTATTGGGGCCAAAATGATCTGAAGACACAAACCGAAACTTTGTAGTTCTTAAATTGCCACGAAGATGCAAAATGCGATTAAGAATCTCGAACAAATTCTTCATGCGTGGCTTCACAAAACTCTTGACCTTATGCTTATCATAATTGCCCTGAAACTCCCCCCCAAAATGGACTTCAAAATCAAGAGTCGGGACTGAAACCCAAAGGTCCTTCCACCTTGATGATAAAATCCCAGTCCGAACAGCATATTTGGTTGGAAGAAAAGACAATATTTGACACAAAAGTTCATCAGGTAAGTTGCTAATTCTGTCTAAACAAACCGAGGCTGCCCCATCATCAATAATCTTCTGTTGTTTGGAGACTAATATATCAAGATTTGCATCCATTACCCCGAGAGGCAGTTATAGGTCAAAGACAAACTTATCAAATAGCCCAATTATAACAGCCGATTCATCCAATAAAGGCCCTACCGTTCAAAATAAAAATGCGAAAGATCAAGTTGAAGACTGAATTTGGTTGGTCTTACCAGGTTGCACTAAAAGCAGTGAAAAATGGTTGAAACTCCGTTGTAGCCGGAAAGCCAATGCACTGTGATCGATGAGAATGTTGGATCCGGTAGTAGCAAAGCACGACCACTATCCTGCTTCTACTTGATTAGGAAGCCCTACGAAGGGCGGTCTAATTTTTTTAGAAATAGACTGCAGCCAAAATGACGTGCAGGTACTGGTGGCGAAAATAAACGGATTTTGGGCCCAATAGACTACAGCTCCACACTACTCCCAAGACAGAGCCAGTAAATCCATCTAAGAGTTTTTATAGAGTAATGCATTAGATACCTAGCGTGCATGTATTGTATGTACATCATCTATTGTATATGTAATTTACCCAAAAAAAATTTTAAAAAATCTATTATAAATGTATATATCTACAATATTTTTTCTATGCTTAAGCTTAAAATTTTCTTTTGAAATAAACATATACCTCATTTATTTCTATGGGATGAAAAACTAAGAAAGTGTTGTTTGGATAGAGTATTATTCAAAATATTATTTGAAATAATTACTATAATATTTTTTGTGATATAATGTATGTAAGATAAAAAAATGGGTGAGAATATAAAAAAGTGGATTGAAAAATATATTTATTATATATGCGAAATATTATTTGAAAAATTTAATATAAAGGAGTGAAGAAGGAGGAGTAAAGTCCATAACATCTAATTTCTAGATATCTCAATTTTAATCATTAGACCAAAGGCCTCCTTGGCCCACGTTAAAACAATTTGTTCATATGGTATAAATATTACGTTCCCTGGTATTCTAATTCACTAATATTAATTGTGTTTGTTATACTTATACTACTTTTGTTGTTTTAACACTGTATTTGACTGTGTTAAATTTTTACTTGTATTAAGAGTTACTTACTGATGGGGTGCTTTTGGCTTTTATAGGTTAAGAGTTACTTACTGATGGGGTGCTATGTGTCTCGTAACTGGAGATGTAATTAACTTGACTGATCTTACTTATAAATTCCTCTTCTACTAGGCCTAATTAATTTGTTGAATTTCTTGATGACTGCAATTAAGAGGATTCATACAATGACTGAGCATACCAGCAAATTATAATAATCTTGTTAAGTTTCATGTTTTGCCATTTTCTGGGACCGATTAGCTTATCAGTTCACTTCCCAGTTACTAATACTACTGCCAGCTAAAAAACCTCTGCATTCAAGTATCGCAAGTTGCAAATTACAACCGTTAAATCCATGTCTCAGCAAATGCTTCTTGGAGAAAGCAGGTCGGCCACAGCAAATATTGGGTTGCAAGTTCAAGCCCCTGCATACATGGGCCACAAGAAACCCAATGAAGAATCCAAATCCGAATTGTAATAGGATTAATGAAGGAAAGAAAGCGAAGGTATGCTTAGAAAAAGTTCGTTTGGTTGTTTTGGTAAGTTTCAATTTCATCAAGAAAAGTCACTTCCTAGTACCAGTATGCCACGTAAAACCAGAGATCTCATGAGAATGAATTTGGAAATTTCCTTACTAGATAGCTAAAAGAGTTAGTTATCAGCAGCGGCAACTCGACGCTGTCCATTTTGTTGTTGTGACTTGTTGCTGAAGTACAAACATAGAGTTCCCTTTTACTTTTGGCATTCGGATATCTTCCTCAACCCTAGCTAGATTTCTCGCGCTTATATACAAGGAACTCCCCTAGTTCTAAGGGCCTATTATTCGTTGTCCTTTGATCCTTTCAAATTTTCATCCTCGGATCAGATTTCTTCTGTAGTTAGTAGTATAGTTGGAACTTGGAAGTTAGTCGACTAGATTACCAGTTTTTGCAAACATGGTTTCTTGCCATCTTCCCAGCTTGAAGGGGAATGCCTCAAGGAAGCCATTAAAGGATCTTGTGCCTCTCCCAAAACGGCCGCTTGATGTCGATCATGCTGACTTGGACTTTTCAGACGTGTTTGGCCCTCTACCTACTCAAGCACCTGATGCAAACAAATCCTCTGAAGATCCAGATTTGATTTCCAGCCCTAGAGAAAAACTGGAGAAGTTGTCGCTTCAGAGCACTGGTCTCTTGGACAAAGCGAGTAGTGAAGACGTTGCAATAGGGCTACATGACTTCCAGGTATTGAAGCTTGTTGGTGAAGGTGGATATGGAAAAGTTTATCAAGTCAGGAATATTGTTTCACTTTCATCAGATATTTTCACGATGAAGGTCATTCGAGAAGCTAAGATTGTGGATGGGGATCTTGCTGATTATGTGCAGAGTAAGAGGGAAAATTTGAGAAAAGTCGATCATCCCTTCATTGTTCATCTCAGATACAGTTTCCAGACCAAGTGTAGGCTCTACCTTGTTCTTGATTTTGTTAATGGTGGCAACCTTTTCTTTCAACTAAACAGACAGGGCTTATTCAGTGAGGATATAGCTCGAATCTACGCAGCTGAGATTCTCCGCTGTTTCTTATCTCCATGCTAATGGGATATTGCACAGGGATCTTAAGCCCGAAAACGTACTTCTTGATGCAGAGGGACATGCAATGCTAACTGATTTTGGCTTTGCAAAGCAATTTAATGATCCGAAGAACACTCGATCCGACTCTTTTTGTGGAACAATGGAATCCATGGCACCTGAAGTTGTTCTTGGGAGATATCACGACAAGGCTGCTGACTGGTGGGTGTTTTCTTGTATGAGATGCTAACGGGAAATCCAACCGACACAGACTTCAGTGGAAGATTCTCAAGGATAAAGTTAGGCTCCCACCTTTTCTGTCAAGTGATGCACATTCATTGTTGAAAGGGCTACTTCAAAAGGATGCAAGCAAACGGCTCCCAAGTCCACAAGTTGCTGGAATTGCCGACTTTGAGGAGCGCTTGACTAACTTGCTTGTGACAGATTCTCCAGCTTCTAGTCCAAGATGTGCAGACAATACCTTCACTTTTGTGAGGCCTGCGGCTGCTGCTTCTTAACGATAAATCATTGTACCATATGTAAATATTAGTCCGTGGATTGACTGCTCTACTGCATTAGCCATTAATTGAGGAACTTGCTCAAATTGAAATCATAAGCTTGAATATCTGAGTCCTTGAATTCAAGTACTATAACATTCGTTAATTTGTTCAAATTTTAGGTTAGTATCTGTCTTAGAAGTGTAGAGATTAGTTGTAATTTGAAAAACTTGTAATCCATTAGATTTGATCCCACAATTGCGCTAACAAATTTTCACCCAAAGTTTTTCATTTTGGAGAGAGAGAAGAGGGGGGTGGGTTGTGGTGGGATAATAAGAGGGCATCAAGTTTGGATGGCCATCTAGCCACTATATTGTGGAGTTTGCCACGTTGCATCGCATGTAGTGCCTAAAAATTTTATTTAAAAGTATATATATTTCCTTTCTTAACTTAAAATTATGAAATAATTTCGAGGTACTTCAGAACTCGGATAATTCATGTACACGGGCAAAGATGTACACCAGTTTCATTTACAATACATTTTGCAGTCATCAAAATTTCAACCGGCCTAGGGTAATAATGATTAAAGATAAAAACTTGAAGCGACCCCATTAATCTTTTAAATCCGTTTCTATCGATTTTAGAATTTTGTCCTTATGAATTGGCTCTCTAACTTCAAGCGAACCACGAGCTATACGAAACATTTCTTACTCCACCGGTAATTAACTAGCTTCCTTTTTTCTTCTGGTTGGAAGTAGTGAATTTGAACACAAGGCATAATCAGAAATTGAGAAGAATTTTAAATCTGAATTTTCTTTACTTTATTATTTTTACTTTGAATAACAGCATGAAATAGTTGTTTAATTAGATATCGTCTAACTTTCTAAAACACTAGCTCGCCTTCAAGAGGAAAAATGACACAAACGGACGGACAACTGCCACTAGCTATATGAATTCGGCACAAATCCCAAATAATTAAAATGCATTCCGGAGCCCTTAATCTTGTTGGGGATAAAGATTAGGCTCGATGACATTAATTAACATTATGCTTGAGAGAACTATGAAATAGATGTACGAAAAAGACGATGGTACTACTTGTAAGTTGCCTTGATATTGCAATGGATACCAAATTCATCAACATGCATGCTCAACCAAGTCTTAATGCAAACTAACAATTCGAAAATGTCCCTGGCAAAATAGGATTCCAGCACAAAATCCACGAATTCTGCACATAACAGCTGCAAAACTTTTTTCTGAGCTACAGAAAGAGAACTCTGTAATTTGAGAGCCTGAAACCTGGATATTCCTGAGGTAGAGGGACGATATCTGTTCTAGTAAAAGAAGCCGAGCACTTTCCCACCAACGTTTTTCCTTCGAGCTTCCTCATGATCCATAATTCCCGCAGATGTTGTCAATACAATGTAACCAAACTGCCAACAAATTGCCAAACAATTAGACCTTATGCCAGACCAGTCAGGTGAACAATGCATATCATGAAAGGGGAGAAAGGTGGGCGAACAAATGTTCTTGGATAACTCACCGAAGCTATTGACTCGTTTCAAAGTTCAAACCTTGCACAACCCACAGAATTGCTATATCAAAATTAACAAAAACAGCAAAAGGAAGTTTGTGATTTAACCTGTCTTGAGGGGAGCAGTCTTGCAGTCCAAGGCTCAATTTCTTTGACACAAACATCAAACCGAGGGCTAATAACCCCACACTTGTTCAGCCTCCCATTCAATTCAACCACAATTTTTCCAGCTCTATGGTCATCAACATACTCGAATTCCCCTATATATCCTATGTGGCATATAAGAAATTACTATAAGTTCAACATGTGCTAGCACTTGTTGTATGATGAGCTGTTGCAATTTACAAATCAAGAAGCAAGAGGAGATCGTGGAAGGGAGCAAACCATGCTTCTGCATGACCAGGAGGAACTTGATAATCACTTTAGAAGAAGGCCTGATCATGACTTGCCTTTTCCCTCTTTTTTCAGCATTGTACATGCTTTTTAAAGCATCATTCAAGACAGAGACTCTCACCATCCTTACTAGTCCAAGCTGCTAAGCAAAACTATGTCATAAATCAATTTGTTCAAGCATGAACAAAATATGAAGTAGATTAATAATGCTTCAAACTCATGTGACATGCGATCAAACAGTGCAAATTGCTAAACTGTTCGAAAATTTAACTGCAATAAAAGCATTTTAATATATTTAACCAACTAAACATCGGCTAAACTCCACCCAAAAGGGCAATCGTGTACCCAAAATTTACCCCATTTCCCATCAAGAAGGTTTTTACTTCTATTTTCTAATTAAGCGCGAAACTGTGATCTCGTGATTGCCTACATTTAACGTAGCCAAATTTCATATGCAGATCAATTGCAAAAACATGCAGGGTAAAGTGGCCGCGGAAACGAGCTAATTACATTTATTCTAAGGACTAAGAGATCTTACGACGGCGACGGCGGCGAGGTCGAGATTTGGTACTGCAAAGAAGAGAGCTTCCTCCACTCTTCCGCTGGGAAGTCTGACGAGTGACGGCCTTCAGTACCAAGCAAGTAGGGCAAAACCTTTAACAAAATGCCTACCATATGGGGAGTTACTATTGTTAATTTGTCCTTGGGCTGAAAATAGCACAGCTACTATTGGGCCGGGTCCAACTTTTAATTGCCTTTAATCGACGTCGGATGACCGTTGTTTGCTAAAACTTCAACACATTCTTATAGTATTGTTTATAAACCCAATAAACAAAAAGATAGAGGTTTGTATTATGGGTTTGGTTCACAAAGCCCATAAGAAGACAAACAAAGCGAATGAATTACAAAAAAAAAAATGTTGAAGAGACGGCCTATTTCATTTTTTGGCAACGAGACTTTTTTTTTTTTGGGAAAATGTTTTAGAAGAAGTGTTTTACAATTGACTAACCATTAAATTGTAACATTTCCTTATGATAGAAAAGAATGAGTTGTGGCTGAATGAGAGGTTTGAATTTCAATCACATGAATAGAGATTTTTTTGAAAATATGGAATGATGTGTAATTTTTTTCGAACTTTTCGATACAACTAAGAGCTGCACGTGTTTAGGTATATTTATCGAAATGCCCCCATATGATACAATAAGACAAGACGAATTAATTGTATTAAAGTGCTGATTTCTTTCTAATAATGTGACAGTCTATTATCACTTCTGTGTTTACTTACTTATAATGTAGCACATTTTTGTTTCAAGTAAAGCTATAAACTCTCAACAATAGATATAAACTTTTTTTAATGAAGTGTTGCATTTTTTTAAATAAATTGAGTACGATTTTATAATTAAATGATACCCTTCCTTTTTTTGGTTGGTAGGGAGGGGTATATAATGATTCAAATTCCATGTTTGCCCTTATATTCAAGTAGTATTCCATTTGTATTTATTGTTTAGATGAATTGAGCGGGTATTTCTCGGTTAAAAATTGCCCTTTACCTATTTTTAGAAAATAATCTAAGCAAAATATTTGATGACTCTAAATCAGTGGCAAAGAGCCAAAGAATTAGTTAAACGATGTGATCAGGGCAGCAAATGTATTAACATAGAACTATTTGCACAATGAAGTATCTATCTATCGAAATAAATTATAATTCGCAACTACGTAGACAAAAAAAAAAAAAAAAAAGAGTGCATAGAAATAATAATGGAAAAAATGCAGTATCACAATGAATGTAGTGGTAGAAAATTTTTTTTTTAAGTAAGAGGTTTTGACATCTTTAACTTACTATTTAACTTACCAACTATTTTTCCTCTTAACTTACCATTGAATCTAGCCCTCCCCTAGATGTGTTGCTAGAAAGTTTGACATCTTTAATATTTATGGTTTATCAGGAATTGTGATATATATTAAAGGAAAGTGCACGTAAATTTGTCTGTTAATAAAATAAGGAAAAATTTTCCTCTAACGTTTTATCTAGACTGTTGAAGCTCACATTGTGCTCGAATAAGACCTTAAAGATTCTTTTAAGTCCACCATATCAAACACAACAATTTAGGATCAATTTATATGTGCTACGAGTAGGAGTGCAAAAGATTCAAGCTACTCAATTCGAATTCACAAGTAGCTTGCTCAACGCATCAAACTCAACTCGAGCTTGAACTATTTGTTTAAACTCACAAGTCTAATTTGAATTTTAAATTTTTATACTGAAAGGCTCAACAAGCATATATATATATATTTATATATATATCTTAAAAGTTTGTATATTTATTATGATGAAATGTCAATTATATATTTATTTAAAATTATATGTAAAATATTAATTTTTATTAAATAAACTCAATTAGATTTGAATAGAATTAATTAATTTTGATTAGATTCAATTATACTTAATTAAACTCGAATTTGAGTAAAATAAATTGAATTCGAGTATGAACTTTTTAAAAACTAAAAAAGCTCGGGTTCAAAATCAGTCATTTTATCTCAAGTCGGACTCAACTGGTACCCTAGTTACGAGTTACAATTTCTGGCTGTGTCTTGCTCATTTAATAGCCTTAAATTCATGTTGATTAAAAAGGTCGGGACTCTTTGAGAATTCTGGATAAAAAGCATAATACAGCGCGAAAAGTTAACAGCACTCATCTTTTCTGTTTCAGCCAAAAAGCACAATCCGAACCTTACAAACTAAACGCACTTTCTACCGTCGATAACTCTATTATCTACGGTTCAGATCTAAGCTCGCGTACTCGACGCGCATTGCAAATATTAACCGTCGATTGAAATCAGTAAGCCAACGGCTTAGATTCACTCCCCGCTACAATTCGAACCTGCTGCCTCCTCTATATATTTCCAACCCCACTCGCTCCCAGGTTACATTCAAAATTTTATTTTCATTCATAGAATTGAAAATCTCCTCTCAGCTGATCTGCAAAAATGTCCGGCCGTGGAAAGGGAGGTAAGGGTTTGGGCAAGGGCGGAGCCAAGAGGCACAGGAAGGTTCTGAGGGACAACATCCAGGGCATCACCAAGCCGGCAATTCGTCGTCTGGCCAGAAGAGGTGGCGTCAAGAGGATTTCGGGGCTGATCTATGAAGAAACTCGCGGAGTCCTGAAGATTTTCCTGGAGAATGTCATACGTGATGCTGTGACCTATACCGAGCATGCTCGCCGCAAGACTGTAACCGCTATGGACGTGGTTTATGCTTTGAAGAGGCAGGGTAGGACTCTTTATGGATTTGGGGGTTAGGTTTCCGGCTGGGATTTCGTTTTGGTTGGGGTCCGAAAGTATTGTAATAGTCCGATTTCTTTGTTGTGTAGTAGTTAGATTGGGTTGGGGGGAGAATTGGTAGTGTTTTCTATTTCTCAGACTCGACTTACCGTGTAATTGCTCATTACTTTTAGAGATTAATAGATCTGAATTTCCTGTGATTTGCCTCTCCTTGCAATGATAATTCTCTGCAGTTGCTTAATTTTGGATTTCAATAAGGTCAAAAACAATGTTTAAAATTTGCAAAAATTCATTTTCTTTTTCTGTATCATTTTGTGCATTGTAGCGCTTCTGTGCTTCTGTTTATCTGATTTTGGTGTGTTCTTTGAATTTTGGTATTGTTATGTCAATGATTGATCGCTACGCGTTTATGGTTTTAAAATGGCTGATGCCAGTTTTAGTTACTTTTGGTGTATAATTTGCTGGCCTCGGAGTTACTGGCGTGTTCCATTTGAGATTGGGACGGAAAATACTCCTGAAAAATTGTAGTGAAGTTGTTCAACTTGCATTTTTCAGCTAGAGAAATTAAATTCGAGTAGTCCATCCATCTTCTCATGGTTTTTCACTCTTCCATTGGATGCTATTTTTCAGCTGTTGCTGCGTGTTATATGGATGTAGCAACAGCTGTATTGAGATTGGTTTCGAGGGTGGGGAATGCTCAGCAGCAGCAGTTTGTAAGGCAGCAGTGTTTCGGACAGGCTAAAACGGATTAGTTGTCTCTACCATGTGTGACACTTGAGTGGGAGGCAGGATTACTTTGTCCTTTTCTATTTGAGTGAACGTTTACTGCTCTTTCATGCTGCGAGCCAATTTGGGTTTGTTTGGAGTTTGTTTGGATAAAGTATTATTTGAAATATTATTTGGAATAATTATTGTAGCATTTTTTATGATGTGATGTATGTGAGATAAAAGTTGGTTAAGAATATAAAAAGGTGTACTGAAAATTATAATGGTGATGTCAGCAGATAAATTTGGACAAATAATTTGCTATTCAAACAAACCGAACAAGACGATACACTACTGTTGCTAAAACTTTAGCATGTATTTTAGCTTGAGATTGTGAATTTTAGGGGCGGCTATAATGTTTCAGATGTTGCAAAAAATCAGGTACCTCATCCCGTAAAGGAGTTGCTTCCGTTGCCTTGTTTACAAACAGTAGGCAGCCACCATAGTTTGAACTTTGAACCAATTGACAATAATGACAAAAAAGCTTTCTCTGTTTAATATTTCCTCCGTCTAACTTTGATAATTCTAATTTTTTTTTCATACAGTTTAAGAAAAAATATTTAATTTTATTGAAACAATAAATTAAGGTAACTATTTTTCTAAAATATTCTCACATTACTTAGAGTACAACTTTATGAGAACTTGAAATTATATTCTTTTGTTGGAGTTTCATTAGAAAAATTGTGGGAATATGGATGGTATTGGAAATTTTCACTCATGGTTTGTAGCCAATGATAACATAATTGGTTTCCCTCCTCATATAAATAAGTTTGAAAAATCTAAATGTATTAAATATGGTAAGTTTATAGTAATAATAACTTACATTAAATAAGAGCATTTTAGAAAAATTAAAATACAATTATATTCTTCAATTGAAAAGTGACCTATAATTTAGGACAGATAAAAAAGGAAAACAGGACTATCAAAATAGAACGGGAGAACCAAAGACACAGCCTAAAATGGCAAACATACCTAGTGTTAATTAATTATTCATTGCAAAACTAGCATATAGCTTCAAGAGAAACCTAGAAGCAGCTGATGTGTGATGCTTTCCGTGCCTTCCCACCAATCACACAGTTTTATGACTCTATATATTTAACTAGTTTTGTACCCATTCGTTAAATGGGAATTATTTAAAAATAATAAATTATTTAGTGTAGTTTATAAAAATATTTGCATAAAATACAAACTTATTGTATAATCTATTATAACTTTTCTTAAATACATTACTATGTGCACATTGTTATTCAAAAATAGTCTTATAATGTAAATTTAAACATCTAATTCAGTGATTAATAATTCAAAAAAAAAAATTCAACGATATGATAACATTCAAAAACCTGAAAATAGGCAAGATCAAATCTTAACTGATCTTCTGTAAACAAAAGAATGGCCAATCCGTTACCAAAACATCAATTTTGGTACATGATATAAATGGCTTAAAGATTAATGTGAAAAGAAAAGAAGCCGAATAAAGTATTAATAATATATCAGAATTCAGAATCAATCAAATCATAGGAACACAGCAACCTTCTAAATTTGTTCACGGCTAATAAAAGCAAAACGAAAACATAAGATGTATTTTGCTTTTAAATAAAAAAAACATAAAAAATCTAAATAATCTGATGTATATTACATGACGTGAACTGCTGTATGACAATGAACTTGATACCTTGCCATTTATGTAATCAATGACATATTCTTGTTATTTAGAAACTTTCTACCAAAATCTAAAAAAAACATTGAAAACTGCACAAAATTTTTTTAACCCCAGAAACCTAGAAAATAAAAAAAAATAGTACATTGTTGAAGACAATTAATAAATTGTCAAAAGCAATTAAAAAATCGTGTGAAAACACATAATTTAAAATGTCACTTTTAAATCACTAACCAAAAAACAATATGTGTTCTACTTGAATTGAAGAGTGAATCCATAAATTGAAATAACAAATTAATTACAAAAAATCTTGTCAGAAATAAAAACCAAACTGTAATTTTTGAAGACTTATTTAGAAAATTCAAATTCAATAATCTAACTATGAAGAAGGTGTAGGAAATTACAGACCACATACAGCGAATATAAACAAAATTCAAATGCAATCCTTGCATTGAAGGGAATAAAAACGAAATTCCAAATCTGGTCCTTGCATTGAAGTAAAAAAAAAAACTTTTCAAAAAAATTGGTGGAAAAGTGTAAACATTTTCACTGCTTGATAAAATGATGAGTAATAGATTGAAAATCATATATATGAGTAAAAATATAGAGTATTTGCGATAGCAATCTGATAAAGATAATCTAATATTTGAATTGATATTTCGAACTTTTGAGTAGTGAGTTAAAAATATAATTCAAAATTATTTATACTAATTCTCAGGAAATTTAGGCTTGACGATTAGGGTTAGGGAAAAAAAGGTTAAAGAATAGAAGAGATAATTATTGAAGGATTATTTAGAATTGTAAAGGCAAGAGAGAGAAGAGGGATGAAATAGCGTAGGTTATTAGGGGGTTAACTCATAAAGCGCGTTGCACCTACTTTCCCTGTCGTTAAGCCACGTAGGAAAAAGACAAATAAAAGGATAAGGATGAAAGTACGACTTTATTATATATATATATGATTTCCAAAAAAAAAAAGAAGAAGAAGAATTGCTTATGTGTAGCATTGGCGGTTTAATTTTTGGGCTATAGCTAGCTATATAATTAATAAATCCGTGCTTAGCTTAAACAAATGCCACGTATCATCTATTATCTTCACAGCCACATATCATATGAAACTTGGGAACTCACCTTCCTTTAACTTGCCACACTTCCGACGTGGACTATCTCCCCGAATAAAAGACTGCCGCCTTCCTTCCTTCCGTGGCTACAGTAGCAGTAATCACCTCCCTCGTGCTGCTCCTCTTTCCATCACCAACTCTTTCTTCATTTGTATAATCCATCCGACTTTCTCTGGATTCACCAACCAACCCACCCAACCAATTCTTCTCCCGCTCAATCTGTGAGTTTGTAAGCTCTGGGTGGTTCACACAACAGCCAGTCTACTCTAGGCTTTGCTGTTTGGGGCTGCCGCCACTGGCTTCAATTGCCGGTATGGGTTTGCCCAGCGATGACGCCGTAGTCATACAGGAAGGGAAGGCACTGGGCGACCCTTACGTCATCACCGTGAATTGTCCCGATAAGACCGGCTTCGGCTGCGATATTTGCCGCACAATCCTCGACTTTGGACTCTGTATCTGCAAAGGAGGTAGTACCCCTTCTCTTTCCACGTCTCCATCATCAGTATTTCGAGTCTCATTTTATTACTTATCGAATGTTCATAATTCCAATTCCAGTTTGCTGTAATTGTGTTCCTTCTGAGCTTAATAGTTAAATCATTATTTCACATGCAAAACGTAATTCGTCTTTCCTTTGCTTGAAAACCTATTAGGTTTGATGACAATTGCGTTCATAGGTTTCCACTGGAATTCTATCATATAATGAATAATTAGGTCGTAGATGAGAGATTGAAGATTAGAAGAAGAAATGGCTTTTGACTACTAGTGATCTATATGGTTCTACTGTTTGAGTATCTCTTTTAGCATATCATATTCGGCTCGGCTGACTGGTATTTTCCTTTGAGCTAGATATTACAACCGATGGGAGATGGTGCTACATAGTATTATGGGTAATTCCTCATGCAAGATCACCGGCTGTGAGGTGGCCAAATTTGAAAGAGCGCCTTTTGTCTGTCTGCCCATCATGCTCGGTTTCGTTTTACTTGAACCAGCCATCTTATTCTTCGCACAGTACACCTTCTCCAGTGTATCTATTGAAATATTGCGGCCTTGATCGAAAAGGGTTACTGCATGGTAGGTACTCCTATATATGCTTACGAGTTACAACTAGGTGTTGCTTTCTCATAGGCTTCATTTTCTGTTCTGATTTTGTTTTAAAACATGTTCGTAGATGTCACTCAAGTTTTGTGCTATCTCGAACTTACAATTCAGAGAGTAAAAGTGACTACGACACCAGATGGTCGTATTTTGGACCTCTTCTTCATAACAGACAACTTGTAAGTGTTTTATTTCCTTCCACAATCATTCTTTTCTAGTGTGCATTTCAGCAAGAGATACACGAATTATCTTCTGTTTCCCTCATCCCACCGGCTGTTTGTGTTTTCACAATGGCCAATAAGCTGGGGAAATACTAAGTCTAGACTCAGATCCTTTCCTGGACATATCTGGTCTTATTGTGACATGTATTTCCTGCAACATTTTCTTTTTTGTTTTGATTGCATTAAATTTTCAGTTGTTAGTTTTTGTTTAGATTGTTGCTGAAACGTTCTGTATTTTGATTTTCTTTCGCTCTGATGTGGTTACTTCACCATAACCAAGATGTATGTGTGGTGTTTTGGTAGAAAATGTGCTCAGTGGTATAAAAGCATTCGTCTGCCTATTATGCTGAGACAAAAGAGTAGAATAACAATTTTCAATATTCAACATGGCTTGCTCATTTTCAAAATTAAGGATGTCAACCTCTCATGGTTCTTAAACCTGTTCAACTGTCATAGCCGCTTGCAGTTAGCTCGCCTATTTTGACTCTGTGGTTATGATGTCTTTAAATGGGCAATTATCATAGTAACTTCTGTTCATTAACCAATCTTGTGATATAACTGTTACCATAGAAGAGAGTAACTCCATTCAAAATCATAGTTTGAAATGTGATCAACTCCTTAATCTCCCATGGTAAGGGCATAATTCTTGTTTGGACATCATTGAATTAATTGTAATGTCATTGAACAAGAATAATGTTTTTGCACTTCTTAATTTTCAGGGAGCTCTTACACACAAAAGAAAGGCAAGATGAAACATGTGCCCAGCTACAAGCTGTTTTAGGTGAATCATGCTTTAGTTGTGAACTTCAGTTGGCAGGGTCTGGATATGACAACCTTCAGAGCATGTCTTCCCTTTCTCCCGCTGTTGCTGAAGAATTGTTTATATATGAGTTGTCAGACAAGGAGATTCGTGCACAAGCTCTAAGCTCAGATGTTACAAAGTTGAAAAAGTCGAGTGTAATAGTCGATAACTCCTTGAGCCCGGCTCATACATTGCTTCAGATTAACTGTGTTGATCACAAGGGTTTTCTTTATGATATTCTGCGGACACTGAAAGATTATGGAATACAGGTGGAGATATTTGTTCCCTCGTTCATCTTTAAACGAGCTTCTTATACTTCCACTTTGCTAATCTGAAAAATAAACTAGTAGACTTCTTTTCACATGATAAACTCAAAACACTTTCTAGTTATTTTGGGCAGCACATGGTTGGGGCTTCCTCAATTTGATTTGGAAAATTTTCCAGAGTTGTACATTTACCTCTGGTCTTCCTTGCAAAATAGATAGAAACATCACTTTTTGGCTGGAATATTTGCCTCTTCATTTAGCTACAGAATAAGCAGCAGGATTTGCCCTTCGCTTTTCTTTTCTAGGCTTTAGATTAATTCACTATTAACTGGTGACCAATGCAAATGGTTAGATTTACCCGGTCAATAGTGTAGTTTGGTCTGGTGGTCCACAATCTCGAGTTAGTTTTATTTTTTTAAATTATGTTTTATTGTCTGTTCAGGTGATGTTACTAACTCGCTAATTCTGATAGATTTGAATTTTATCACGATGACAGTTTACGTCAGGCATTATCTGCTAATACAGATGGTTTGTTGATTTATCAGATATCTTTTGGCCGATTCTCTCGTGTTAATAATGGTCATCGGGAGTTAGACCTCTTAATCCGACAGAAGGACGGGAAAAAGATTGTGGATCCTGAGAAGCAGGAGTCTTTATGTTCTCGCTTGAAGGTGGAAATGCTTCACCCATTGCGCGTAATTATCACAAACCGTGGACCAGATACTGAACTTTTGGTTGCCAACCCTGTTGAGTTATCTGGAAAGGGCAGACCGCGGGTGTTCTATGATGTCACGCACGCACTTAAGACTCTTGGGATATGCATCTTCTTGGTAAGACAACACGTCATTGTACCGACCTTGCTGAACTCTGGGTGTGTGTAAACAATTGTGGAGGTCTGATAATTACTATCATTTTCTATGGATTTAAAAAGTGGATAAGCTCTGTAAGGATGCAAAGTTTGGATTTAAACCAAACTTTTCCTGATAACTGTCACATATTAGTTCTGAATATACTGGCATTGTTTCAACTTCTTAACTGAATGCAGTACTGTCTCTTTAGGATCACAAGATTTGAAGTTTTAATATCCCAATGACTTGATTTGTAGGCTGAATTTGGAAGGCATTTAACAGCTGATCGTGAATGGGAGGTGTACAGATTCCTTTTAGATGAAAACTGCAGATTCCAATTGTCAAATATGGTTGTAAGGAATCAGATTGTAGACAAGGTTAGAAGAACGTTAATGGGCTGGTGAGCTTTCTGTTTGGTTTCATTTGGCTCACCAATGTGGTTCCCTTCCTCTAGTTTTGCACCCAAGGAGATCAGGAACTCATTTGTACAGCTTCTTTCTTCTGATAATTCTTGTTTATTCTGGAGGTTGTTTAGAATTTAGATGCGATTATTCTGTAACATGTTCTTTTCCAGTAAGAAAGTCTTCATTTTCTTTTACTTCTGACATGCAATGATTTTTCAAGATGTTTGTTCATATAAAGATGCTATTGTGAGTCAGTGCTGGTCGTGGGGTTGTTTGGCCTCTACATCATGTGTTCATGGGAATTTAATATATTGACGCACTGAGAAAGCCAAATGATATCTTTTGCTGTCAATGATCGCAGAAGCTTTGGCCACGTAAGAGATGTATGCAACAGTAAGTTTGATCGGTCCAGGAGATGTATTTTGTCTTAAAAATCTTTCGTTCATAGCATGCTGAGAAGCTGCAATGCTTTTTTAGCATTGCTGCTTTCATTTATTATGCCTTAGAAGTGCTTGCCTTCGATCCCTTATGCTTAGATGCTCGCCTCCTGATCCTCTTGTGTCGCCTGCTGACTTCCAATGGTGGTATTTCTGCTATTTCACCTTAAGCTCTGAGATGATATTGGAGTTTCATGATTTCAGTATACTGCACATAAAACAATGTTTAGAAGTTACAAATATAAAGAATATATGTACATGAAAACACACGAACAAGTTTCACTGATGGAATTAAGGCAGGAACTTCTGGAGTTATGCGAGTCTTGCTCTTTGATCTTTTGTGCGTCTCTACACAAATTTTCAAGAATTAGCTCATGGCTTTTGAAGCAGTTGTTTTCTGCTAGGATGGGACAACATTCGTGGTTATGTTTTTGTTGCTCCGCGTGTAACTCATGAGAGAAAAGAGAGAACCACGTAACATATGATTTCTCTATAGCACGTCTCCTCTAATTTGGCCAAAGCTTAGAGACGGGTCAAATGGTACAATAAATAAGATTCCACAAGGGAATCAAAGGTTGAGGTTCCATAAGGGAATTAAAATCCTAAATTTATTTTGGGATATGTATATATATATTTTTTTTTTGGGGGGTGTTCAATGTTTAATAGCAGCATTTAAGTTCTGACTGAATGTGTATTTTTCTGGAGACTGTGCGTGGTTTTTCCGGAAATCAAACGCAGAAATATTTTTACTACTTTGTACCCGTTTGTTGAGTTCAATGTGTATTTTGAAGCACCACAGATAATGGAACCGACACACTAAAGACGAATAAGTGGTTGATCCACATCCAGCACAAGCCCATCACCCACCGCTCTCTGCTTTTTTTCCATCCACCCAACCTCACGGAAGCGCGTTCTCTGGGAACCTCATCAGTGGGCGGTGGGCCCATCAATTAAATCGGTTAACTTTATCCAAAATCCCTCATTTTTACTACATAAAGAACTGTTAGAAACCCACGTGGAGCAGACCCAAATAGCCCACGTCACCCATGACCATGTCCAGTTAGGGTACTGAGCATCGCTTCTCAGTCACGACACATGCGCCAATTATGCTTTGGAAACTACTCAACTCAACAAGGCCTTATTTGGAAGTATCTTTTAGTCTTCTTTGTATATCTAGACTGAGTAAAGTTGGTTTTGTCTGGCACCCCAAACGAAGCCTCGAGTTCTCTTTCAGGAGCTAACTTTGGGTAACCTTCGCGCAGACACAGTAGAAGATTTTACACGTTTAACATTTTTTTCAAAAACGATAATTTGCCGGTAAAACGACGTCAGTTACAGATTTGAATAGTCAATTCCACCGTAAATCTTCAGCTTAGCAGCGAAACATTTTGTAGTATTTGTTTTATTTATCTAAACGAAACATTCTGTCTTGCGAATTCGCATAATCCAGATTTCAAGATTAGATTAGGGCCTTTTCTTTTTGCTTCATTTTGGAGTGCCTTTTGTTTTTTTTTCTGGTGTCAAATGATCGTTTCCACAGGAGAAAAAGTCCGATCAGAATGATACAGGCGGTGATTTCTGGAAGCTCCGCTTATCTCAGAGCTCTTACTCAGGAAATCGAGAAGAAACTCCAACGAGTACGTGCATATAAATTTACATATCTAAATAATTAAGTTGCATATCAGTTTAGTTTTTTATTTGATTACTGTTTTAAAGGAAAAGGATAATTACACACACACACACACTTCTAAAGCTAATGCCTATATAAAAATAAAAAAAAAAATCAACTTCTCAGGATTGCTTGTATTGACGAAATTTTTTCCCTTGATACTTTTGCATAGGCATTAGCTTCGGCACCGCAAAGGCGGAATTTGTTGCAGGAGTTGTTTGCGGATATAGCTTTAGAAGTAGATGATCGAGCGAGAGGTAACTTCAAAAGAATATTAATAATTATTTACTTCTTTTTTTTGTGCTTGAATAAGAGATGACAGCATATTTATCTGTGTGTATTGGTGGCAAATTCAAATGAATTACTTTTTTTTTCTGTTCGTGTTTGCTTGTTTGCATTTCAGTACAGGAAATAATCAAAGTTTCAGTTGTCGATGTAGATAATTCGTTCATAAACATTAGTGTTAAACAGCTGTTTTAGATAGTAGGATATGAATATAAATATATGTAGTAAATGGATAGAGATCGAGCTATGTTGATTTCCCTAAGAATTTGAATTTTAATGGCGCATACTAGATTTCCTATTGATGTAGTGGTATTATTTGCATTTACTGTTGTATACATAGCTACTAAGCTCATGAGGATGATGGCTAAATTGTACAGATGATTTTAGTTATTGAATGCTGAAATTCAGAAGTTCTTCCCATACTGGGACTTTGAGACTTTTACTTTATTCTTTTTTATCCTCGGTTTTATGCTGATAAATCTATCCTCTTATGTTTTATTTTCTTTCCAATAATTGGTATAAATGATCTTGTATCGAGGCATTATGCATTGTTTCTTCTTTCCTTTTATGAGTCATGGCCTGAAAATTTTTAAATGATTCTGTGGCTATATTTTTGGCTGCCTTCATTTTAAGTTGATTTCAATCATGACTGAGATCTTTAACTCTTCTGTTTGGACGTATTTGATGGGCTATGGTGACAATAAACAATTTGATGGTGAACATGATTTTTTGTCATCCAGTTATCCTACTGTATAAGAAGAATTTAATGAACCACCTGATGTTCCTGAGTGTTTGTAAATTCTCATCTTCATATGTATATAGAATAAGGGGTAGCTTAAGAGATTTTAGTGAAAACCACAAGCAACCAATTACGATGGCTGAATGACAATGTTTTGCATTTCAAGTCGTTTCTTTCTGAGTTCTGATCGTCATCCCAAGATATACACAAATGGATTAGTGAATGCCTACGTTATAGAATTTTAATATAATGTAAATGTACCACTTGTCTATACATTAGGTTCTCATCAAAATTCATCCCAAGTTAGATATTGCGATATGCCACTGATACCTGCGAAGTTTGTTGCATACAAAATGCTATCTAGTTTGGACCTTTCATGTCACTCTACATTGATGGAGATGTGGAAGTGAAGACCCTAGAAAGGATCTAGTCCATCATTTTCATCTTTGAGGGTGTGGGTAAACCTAATCTGTCCTTTTTGTAATTTATTAATTTGATGCCTCATTTAGAAAATTTTGCTTGGTCAGTTTATTTGTTTCCATTAATATGGTCAGTTATTTGTTTTCGTTATTATTTTTACTCCTTTCTTCTCCCTTTCCGCCATTTCTTTTGCTTCCTCCCTTGCCCTCCCTGTGCTTTTGAGAGAGAGAGAGAGAGAGAGATGCCTCTCTATCAACATATCTCCCCGTCATTCTGTCTGCCTGTTTGGGTTATTGTTTTTTGATTCGAAACTTTTTACAGTTCTAACTTATGCAGGGAGCTTGAGGTACTCAGACGACTAAATCTAGACTTTAATGAATAAACTGGGACTTTCTTTAAGACTTTGGAGCCTTAACAATGTTTCTCCCATTTATAATTTTTGTTAATATTCAGTCCAGATTGGTAACTTAGCTTCAATGCTTAGTGCCTAACTTGTGTTGCATTTTTAATTCATTTATGTTCTTAATATTTTTGTTCAAAAATGAAACAGATATCATTTTCAGGAGGGAAGATGTAAGTTCAGTAGCAGAAGACTATACCGAAGGCCCTATATGCTTTTACAATGTCTTGGCTGATTATTTTGTTTGCATGCCTCAAAATGGGAAGCCAATTTTAGATTTGATTGTTCAACTTTGGAGCCAGTCATTTGCATCTAATATTTTTACCCTTTTGTTCCACAAGTGGGTAAGTAAACTTCTGTTGTGATATATCCTTTTGTTTTATGGCATTCCCCTGTTATTTGGATATGAAGTGTCTCCGACTCTTATGAGCTCTGCTCTGCAGCTATTTGAGGTTCAACTTGAGAATCCTGAAACTCTTCTTCGCTACTCATCTGCTCTTGTTCAGGGTGCAACAAATGTCTTCTGGTATGATTTTAAACTGTCAGTAGCATCTTACATACGGGTTGGTTGTGGTGATCAGTAGCTTTCGTTGTGTTATAGGCATGGAACAACCACTATAGTTTAATATAGCTGTTTTTCATGTGCTTAATCTATTATTGTTATTTAAACAACTAAATTTAGGCAAAGTAAAAGTAATTCTGAAGCCTCAAGCAATTAAGATCAGTTCCATAGAAGGCTTGTTCTTCCTAGTTTGCATAATATATTCTGGCCTAACAATAACCTAATATGAACTCGGATTTTCTGTCATTATGCAAGAATGGACTTATGTCATCCAATGTCAATTACAGCCAGGCTTTAGATTTCTGTTAGAATTTTTATAGATGTGGCCAGTTAATTATGCTGCTATATTTTGTGCCTTTCTGTAAGCAAGTAGAGTTCTTTTTTCAAACATTTCGTACTTGCTTATCCGATTTTGAGTTGGGAGAGAAAGAAATTAATCAAAAAGATGCTTGTTTCTTGCAGGATTGACATCCAATCAAACACCAGGCGTTTTCAAAGTCTCTTTTGGGTCAGTTGCTTTTGTGAGATAAATCACAAATTCTATTCAGCAATAAGTTGGCAGAAAGACATTCTTATGCTTGTAAAATCATCTATTGCAGTATCTTCTGGAGGACGTTGCACTTGTTCCTGAGCGGTTGAAGAAGATCCCCTTACAGGTCCGTTGCTCTTGCCCACATGACCTGCTTTGTTATATTATACACATTATGCACATGAAAGAGTTACTTTACCTATAGGGGTCGTTGAACTTAATTTGTCCTTGTCATCTCAATGCTGATTGGTCCTCCATCATTTTTGTCAGGCCCAACGTGATCTATTTCTTGTCCTTTCAAGGTTTATATTCTTCTACAATGCAGGTAGTCTTTATTGGAGTACACATTCAAGTTTTGATGGTTGACTTCTCCAGTGTTTGACATGCTCTTTTTGCAGCTGAAAAGCTAGAAAGCTTCTTAAAGCAATTTCCTGATATGCCAAATGCATTTTTAATTGGTGGACCAGCAGATGTTTTTGTCACTGAAATAGCTGATCTGGTAAGGGATGATGTTGTCTTTGTCTACCCCTCCTGGCAACTTGCAACCCTCGTGGTGCACAAAGTAAAAAGTCTCACCTGTTATCTGCTTTTGTTTCAGCTTCTTAAATTGAAGGTGGAGCCGGCACTGCTACATTATCTTTCCCAGATTAAGGTTCTCCAGGGTACGCATAGCCAAATACGAGTGCACAAGGTTTATCTATTTGCTTTGGCTTTGCAGTAATCGTTTAGGACTTGTGTAGGTCTAGAACTAAGAATGACAACAAGTACAAGGTTGAAGACCTGCTTGTATAGCTTCACTTCTCCTGGTGGTCCAACATATCCAACTAGAGCCGTTCGTCATGCAGCTTGGGATGCCTTAGATGTGCTTTTCCCTGTAAGTATTGTTATTATATTTAATCTGGGGTAACAAGAACTAGTTTTTCAGTCTTCATGCTTGGTGGTTATTTTCCATTTTTGTTCTAGTAAAGGACTTTTTGTGATATGTCAATTGTATCCTAGCAATTTATTTCCCCTAAATGACAACTTTTTGAGCTATAATTTCTGAGGGCTACTTTACCATTCTGAAAATTATTCTGAACGAGAGAATTTTTTCCTAGAAATGGAGAAGCTAATCTGGAAAGTTAGTTCCTAGAAATAACTTATTCTATTAGCTTTGTGACATGGTGAATTTTAGTTGTGCCTCTGCTCCCTTCCCTCGTCAGGCTGCACATTTTATCATGTTCCCTCATCTTCTTTTGCTGTTACTTGAGGGGTCTGATCCAAAGTAGTGTAGGAGGGACTGTGACTCTCAGATAAATAAGAACTTTTTAAGTTTAATTAGAACAACTGGAGAGAAGACAAAATCTGAAGATTTATATTGGTTTACTAGAAAAAAAAAGCTCAAGTTGTCCCTCATCCTTGATTTTGGTGAATGATGAATCTCCTGTGCGGGGTGTGGGCCTTTTGGGTGGCTAGCTGTTGGGGAAAGGGAGAAAAGAGCAAGCGTATGTAGTCGTGGTTGCAGGGTACTGCTAGTGTCATTCGCTCAATACCTTCATGCTGTTGCAATTCTAAAAGACTGATAGTTGGTCTTTGCAAGCATAGTTCTTTTGTTCAAAACGACAGAAGAAGAAGAACAAATTTTAAGGAGTAAAGTAGACGAGACAGTTTTCTCCGAGTGTTTATATAAAGGAAAGGCAGTTATTGAAAATGTTTTTTTTTCATTCGGTTACGAGCATTTGATCTTAAATTGTTGATGCCCTTCCGGTTGAAGAATCTTATCAGGTGAATGATGTTCTTTTTCAGGTGGGCAGATATCTTCGGCATCTCATAAGCCTCTTCTTCCGGTTATTGTATCCATGCTATTGGCCCTCCTCTTGTTGGAATTTTATCGTTTCATGCGTACAAGGCATATTTTACTCTCTTCTGCGGTTGATATTTTCTAGTTGGGATAAGCTGAATAAAGAAAACCAAGAATAGAGGTATACAGCAGTTTTTTGCAATCTCCTGTAAGTTATTCATTTGTGACTAGTTTGGAATTGTGCTTTATTTTTTGTCAGCAAATACTTCCATAACTTTTTCCTCATTCTTGGATTATGTACGTTTCTGCTCCAGGAGAATTAGCGGCCCTCTGCATCCTGTCTTAGTTTGCAAAACTGAAATTCCATTTTGGACACAGAGCTTGTCTTTTTCCGTTTGTCATTTAACTGTCCCCTTCCCCAATCCCATCTCCCCAACCAAAAAAAAAGCCTTTTCCCCTTATCATAGATCTTTTAACCTTGTACATGTAGACCCAGAGCACTTTCGTTTCCTTATATCTGTGGCTGGTTATAAGTATTGGCTCTGCATCCCCCGTACCAAAAAAGCCCAAGGTACCATGTCTGTTATTTAGTGCATTGTACGTCATCCACGTACGAATGACCATATTCTTGTTCGTGTGTTTAATAGAAATTGTGGTGAAAATACAAATAAGACTTTAATTCGGAAAAATATAATGCATCTTTTCTTTCTTTACCATTTAAATATTCCTAATAATTGCTTGACGATCAAATTGGAGTAGCAATCAGCTAATCTCATGAGTTTGGTTCGAAAGTACTTGTATTCGTAATTCAAACTCACTCGGCCCCCCCCTCCACCGCCCACATTATCTAAATGGAACGATACTTGCTGGCCGTTCAAAAGGCCTAATCTCATGAATTTAGTTCAAATTAACCATTTGCATACCAACGTTTGAGTATGGGCGACAGTCGTTAAAATGTTCCGCTCAAGTCAATATATCCCATCTAGGGCTATTCACTAGCAACAGAGGGATCACCTTTCCTTTTCGACCAAAGGAAGCATGCAGTTTGAGGACACTGAAATCCAGAGAAAAGTCCGCAAACCTATTAAAGATGGTAAATTCAACCTCTCATAAAAGTGAGCTATATAAATTAAATTCCCATAGCAGGATTATATTTTGCACTGCGGTGCACCATACCTAAATCACTAGATTTATTTCATCTATAGAAGATACAGGTTAAACTCTGGCAAAAGATGCATAACTACTTATTTACATCTCCAGAAACAGAATACCAAGAGGTCAGGTTTTCCTGCACTGGCAGCTATAGCGTGCAATTTTCGTTTCAGATCCATTAGATATGCAATACCTACGTGCAGACATGTAGGTTCCTCGCAAGAAAATACCATAGAAGAAGTCAAACCACACAATAAGCTCCACGAAAAAAGTAAGAAGGCGGCAATATTTACATCACCCCGAGCTCAAAAATAGGACCTTTGTCCTGCACAAAAACATCTTCCTTATTCTCACCGTGTACAAGCTCCATAAGGAGGAAACTGCAGGAGACATCCCTCTCTCTTTTTCATGCGACCCAAAGCACAAACAGCCCAATACCAAGCACAGTTTATCTTGTCTGATCAACATTTTATTTAGTCTTCACTAAAATTCTGTGGCATTCAGTTTTTGCAGGATAGCTTTGCATCAAGAGAAATAACACAAAAACACCCGTTATGCAGAGAACGGATCCATTCAGGAGGCCAACGCAAGAAAAACTAATCAGTAAATCTCACTAGAGCTGTCACCCAGCTGCCAATAGTTGTTGAGCCAAATCCAGAACTTCTATTAGATTTTAAATGAGTAATTCAAGTCCAAAACCAAATTTATCATCCAAGTTACATTGTCATCCAAGTTAGAATCTTCTGTGACACCTCAACTGCCATACTGTACCATGTGCCAGCATCACAAATTCATGCATGCTAACAATCCAGCAGAGCACTACAACTAGAGAAGAATTGATTGAAGCAGTTCCTAAACCAAATAGCCCCAGAAGATCATTATTCTGCTATAATACCTTCAGATCAACCAGAATATGCTATATTGAATACCACTGGAAAGATAAAGGAATTCTACCATGTTATCTAAACCACCTCCAGCAAATAAGGGGACCAAAGGCCTTAGCAAATTCAAACAACACTTCAGAATATTTGACCAATGATTCCAATGTGATCTTTTCCTCGATCAAACAAAAAAAAAATGAGGCCCTCCCACATCAGTTCCAACAATCAGCATTACATTGAGCTGCTAAACCAGATATAGCATAAGTAAAATACAGTACGTTGAGCTCAAAGGTAGTATGCCACAATGACAAATCTTTTTCATAGAAAGGGAAATCTACAGTCCGCACTCTTACATATCTGCCAGTCAAAAAATCTAGGAATATTCAAATGTAACCAAAGTTAGCCAAACTGCCAACTTCTGTCATAATTTTGCAAAAAAAAATCCAAGAACCGGTTTGAGTTTCTGATGTTAATTAAACTTGCCACGCTTGAGCATCAGGATCATAGTATATTGCCTAAAAATTTGCCAAATATTCGAGCAAAACTGCTTTCAGCTTTCATGTTCCCCATACCAATAGGTCCTTAATCAGAAATTTTCATTAACTGATAAGCATAGCCAAGTCAAACTACCTAACAAATAATCAGACAAACATGATTGTGCTGCAATAATCAAGGGACCATGACATGGAACATGCAGACTGCTCAGACATTCTATAAGAAAACATCCCCAGGAAACTAAGAACAGAATCTCAAATAAATAAATAAAAACTCAAAACATAATTGAAGAAAAACAGAATTAGGAAACTACCTTGAAGTTGCTAACCGACAATGTATGACTCCAAAAGCAATCCTAGCATTTCAAAGATAGGGCTTCAGAGTGCCTGAACTTCCCTCCTCTGTTTCCAGGCAATGCTTTGTCTTGATGTGAAAATAAAGTTCAAGTGCCACCTGATCCCCCACTACTTGAATATGTAACCAGTTTTGAGTATGTAAAAACAAATGGTTCGCAACACATATATCTCCATCCCAAGTAACATATCCAAATGAGAGGACGAACAATTAAAAAGCCAAGCTCCCAAACCAAGGGTTCTATCTCCCTACAAGTTACTTTCTTGTCACTCTAGAAAAAAGGCTACTAGTACACAAAGGCCACATTAGGTTTATGGCAAAAAGGAATTAGAAGACATCCCTTTGCTTAATTGTCTTCCATTGATTCTTTATGATAATTCTCTAAATCAGCATCAAGAGCTTCAGCAGATATCTTCTCACCACGACCTCTTCCTCGTCCACGACCTCTCCCAAATCCACGACCACGTCCCCCTCCACCTCGTGGCCTTCCAAAGGAGCCACCCCTGCCTTGTCCACTGTTAACGGGGGGAAAAAGAATAAAAAACTGTAACAACATCCAACAGCTAAACAAATGTATGTTTCTCCACAGAAAAGAATACAAAGCAAGCAAGCAAACTCAACCAGCACAAAAAAAAAAATTACCAATAACAGAAGCAAAACCAACCTTGTACTGACTATGTTACTTTAAAAAAAATGCAATCTTATACACAACAACACAGCAAAGGACCATAGGACCATGTAAACAGTGTGTAATGGACATTGACTTGAAGAGTCAACTTGAAGAGTCAGATATGCATGCCAAAACTCACCATCTGTAAGCCTCATATAAATGTACACCAAAAATCAGGTTTGAAGGGAAATTTCTATACTTACATATACGAACACAACAATGCTTCAGGATAATCATCCCCACAAAGTTCATGAACATATTAACAACTTCCCACCAAATTTATGGGAAGCCATTCTATATTGTTGAATGCCAATTGATTTCCCTTTTCATGGAAAACTTCTACCATCACCTTTCCCTTCACATAAAGCTTAGCCATGAGCCAAATTTGACATTTTAGCTATCCATTTACAAAATCCTTGTGCAATTCAAACTGACTAACTGTCACAGAAAATTTACCTAAAACCTGAGAGCCAATGACAAAGTAACTTGAAAATTTCTGTCCTAAACATCATGTTTGCAGAGTTAAAGAACAAGAATAAATTCAACAAATTTCTCATCCACGTCCACATTGAATAAATTTCATAATTAAAACTAAATTTGTTCTATATAGTAGTAGTAGTAGTAGTAGTAGTAGTAGTAATAGCAATAGTAATGATAATAATAATAAGTGATGATGATGATGAGAAGAAGAAGAAAGAACCATGAGAATAATTGCGATTAACACATCAAGTACCTTCTAGGGATTCCATTTGAGTCACCAAAAGCACCACCTGGAAATTGAGGTCCAGCAGCAGGAGTCACAATATTTGTTCCAACGATCTCTATTTTCATCGGTTTACCATCAAGCTGAACACCATTGTATCTCTTGACAGCTGCTGCTGCATCTTGCCGACGAGAGAAGACTATTTCTGCTGTTCCCTAGAGAAAAGAGCTTTCTAAACCACAGCAACACAAGAAGAGTTCTCCAGTAAACCACATTAGCAAACTTGATAAATACCTTTGATCTACCACTCCTGTCATAATGTATTGTAGATCTTTTCAAGTCACCAACCTCAGAAAACAGTTCCTGCAGGAAATAAAGATATCCTTTTCTCTTGAGTAAAAAATTGACAAGGATAACGAACACCACAATGAAATAACTCAAGCACAAGCCAGAAGATAGAATCAAGGATAACATAGTGCAGGAAACGAAACTCCCTCAGCCAGTATTACAACCTATTCTCTATCTTGTACCTCACAATTTGACCAAAATCTACCAGCATACCGTGCGTGCTGTCATATTTACCACATATTCATTTGGGAAGTACAGCGCATACAGAATGCATTTAAAACAAGCAAGACACGATGTTCCAGCTACTCCGATGCAGGATAAGTAAAACTAACTGGACAGATTACACTCATTCTGCTTGAAATGTTATTAATTTAAATCGTATTCTTTGTCATATATGTGATTGAACATGCACAAGAGCTTGTATGCATAAAATTATGCATTTTAAGCCTCGAATCACCAAATTCCAGACAAAAAATCAACGAATTCAACACCAATATTGAACTAATCCACCCTAATAGAGCTAGGTAACCGAATCTCAGATCCTTTGTTTGTGTATGCGCCCCCCCCCCGGGGGGGTGGTAGCATCATCAAAGGAAAAAAATATATGCTGATTAAAGGAATATTACCTTGATATCCTCATTAGAGACACCGTAATCTAGATTGGAAATATACAGCTTGGTTCCAGTCTCAATCGCAGACGCTCGGCCGCCGCCGCCGACACCGAGTTGGCCGGCATAGGCCATAGCCTGATCCGAAGAAAACATGTCGTGCGTCCACACCGAGTCAGGCGCCTAAACAACCAAAAAATTAGCTTTTGAACAGTAAATAACCAGATAGAGAGCAAATTACAAACAGAGATCTGATCTAACCTTAGGAGCGCTGTAAGGAGTGGCTCGATTGGCGGCACGGTTATTGAATCGACGGGAGGGACCGGGACCGGGACCGGAGCCGCGGCCGCGGCCGCGGCCGCCACCTCCACCACTAGGTTTTTTATTCTGCTTGATTAGATCGTCAAGAGTCATGTCAAGTGCAGCGCCTGACATCTTCAATATACCCTAGGACGGAGACGAGAGGGAGAGAGACAGAGACGCCGTGGGAAAAATGGGGTCGAAGAGAGAGAGGAAAGGGGACTGGGTGGGGGAAGGGGCTTAAACGATGCACAGCTCTAGGAAGAAGTAGAGAGCCAGATCGAAGTCAACGTCGCGGAAGTCAGCCGACTTTAGTCAGAGAGTGGATCAAACTTATGTGAAGAGATTACGAATAAATAATTAATAGGTTCAAATTTCGCCGACAGGGTGTCGTGGTGTAGTTGGTTATCACGGCAGTCTAACACACTGAAGGTCTCTAGTTCGAGTCTGGGCGACGCCAACATCGATTGATAATTGCTTTTTATCTTTTTTTGCTCCGACTTTGTAAGGTAGTACATTGAAGCCAATGAAGAAATCCCTTCTATTGAGTTGACTTTGCTTGACACAGTTTTTCGCCGACAGGGTGTCGTGGTGTAGTTGGTTATCACGTCAGTCTAACACACTGAAGGTCTCCAGTTCGAGTCTGGGCGACGCCAACATTGAGAGGTACTGGTTTTTTTTTTTCTTTTGTTTTTGGCTCCGACTTTGTATAGGTAGCACACTTAACCCAATGAAGGACTCCCCGTATTTACTTATTTTGGAGGATCGAGTCAAATCACAAATGTGCAAAAATGACACCTAATTATGTAGCGATATATGACTAAAATTATTGGAAATATGTGAAACTATTGACCAATTTTTGTCGCTGTTCTGAATTTAATGCGATTGCGATTTATCAACAAAAGGAATCATTACGGGTGAGAAGTATGTATGTTAAATCCCAAAATTTGTTATTTCTAGAATCGATGCCGCCGGTATACAATGCATTAGCTAAGAAATACGTTTTAGAAAAACCTTTAGAGAAGTATTACCGTAACAATGTAATACAAAAAGCAGGTCTATAATAGAATAATAGTTGAAAAACTTTAGTATAAGAGTCATAAAAACAAAAAACTTGAAAACAGGAAAAGGTTTGAATTGGATGGTAAAGTAAACGAAGGTTCCACGACCTCTCACGTATCGAAAAAAAAAAAAGTGCTGGTCTTTTTGGATAGAGAAGTTTCTACTAAGACATTCATCTTACTGTTAAATGACATATCAATTGTTAGGAAAGCGTTAAAAAACCGAAACGAAACAACAAAAGAGCTCCACTGCACACTTATTCCAACCCGAATCTCGTGAAGATTCCCTTCATGGTGTTACTTGCAAATTTTTGCCTACAACCTAATGAAACTGATTGAAGGCAACATCGAGCATGAGAAATGCAGCAAAAAACTAGAGAATTTTCTGATAAAGCTTCCATTACTACAGGGATCATTGGCTCCAAGAAATGCAGCAAAAGAAAAGCAGTTGCCAGCTTTTGAGGCTGTAAGATCAATGTGACAATTTTACAATGCAGGGAACCAAAAACACCAAAAGGACAGGTACAGATCTCGACAAGAGAGCAAACCAGCCATTCAGAGTGTCATCACCGGCAGATAGTCAACCACATTAAGGGCAAAAGATTTTTGTAACTGCTGGCTGGGATAAGATTTGATCAACAAAATTCACCAGCCCTGGCACCTAAGAAATGCATGTTGAGCATGTCAGCAACTTATAGACTCAGCAATGAAGTTATACACCGGAAAGAACATGAGCAAATTTGACATCAATTAAATCTAGAACTACACACGTGACACGCCATAAAGAACAAATAAGATGTCAGAGACTAGGACTTCTACCCATCATAACCAACTTATCATGATTGAGCTAATGGCAAATTCAGTGCAACCGTCATTATGTCTGAAGAAGCCTATTACAACAAAAGAGGTGCTTGCTTGCTTACTAACCTACTTCATCCTCAATTATCCAGAGAAGGGTAACTTTTCCATCCCCAGTGCTAGGTTTATAAAAGCATTGCTATTATTTTGGCCCTTCCTCAACTTAAACAGAAGAAATGCCCAGGCTAAACAAATTTCTGATGCGAAATTGAGGCAGTTAATCTAAGTTCTTTCACTTGAAGCAACAAGATATTTATAGCTCACCCTTGAGAGACACCCCCATTATTAACTTATCTATTAGAAAAGAAGCATGCTCTGTCATGTTCAGATCGACACATCTAGCCAAAGCAAATCAAGGAGACTGGAAGAACTGTCAAGGAAAACACAAATTTCAGTTTGATTGCAACTAATGTTCTTGAACCTCAGCGGTGATGTTCCACAGAATTGAGTTGTAAAAGGATAGACTATTTCATTAAATCATCCAAAAGGTAGTTCTCCTCTTTCTTAACGAAAGGAAGACCGAATTACAATGAAGATGAAGTCAAAAGGAAGACAGAGTAAAAATGATGGTGAAGTCCAAGCAACATAATTTTGCATGGAAAGAAAAGAAATGGCTGCTTTGTTTTGTTTATCTTAGATTTTTAAGATAATTATATAATAGGTGCTTCCTGTTTCTTTAAATCATGTGATAACTGCTGCAATTTGTTGGGTAGAACAACAGGCAACAAAGGGAAACAATAACTGTAGCACTGTCGAATCAGAACTGCATTAGATCTGGAGGAAAACTCAAGCTCATTCAAGTTCACCATGAATCACATTTCCCAAGAAAAAGGCATAAGCTTGACTGTGGCACATGCTAGGTACTACAAAAACAGCAATCAAATTTTCATGCTCAGGCGGTAGATTTCTTGAGGAATTCATCGATGCATAAGGGCGCTAACCTTCATCTATTCTTCCTCCTCCAATCCCCACTTTTTCCACCAGCTTTATGCTCAAGCTGTACATTTGTAATCTGGATGTGCTTTGAAACTGCTTTACACATATCATACACTGTTAGGCCAGCAACTGTAGCTGCTGTCATAGCTTCCATCTCTACCCCAGTTTTTCCAGTCGAGGCAGCTTCACCTTCAATGTCGACACTAAAATCCTGGGGATTCAGTGACAAATCCACACGAATGTGGGTCAAGTTGATGTTGTGACACAAAGGAATGAGATTACTTGTTTGCTTTGCTCCACAAATCCCTGCCATCTTTGCCACACTAAGAACATCTCCTTTTTTCATCTGCTCAGATGCGACCAGATCAAAAACCTCCCTGCCTAGAATAACTTTACAACTGGCTACAGCAACCCTCTTGGTAATCTCTTTGAGAGAGACGTCCACCATTTGTGCTTCACCTTTGGAACCAATATGTGTCAATCCAGAAACAAGTTTATTTTCTGTACAACCTTCAGATCGAATCTGAGAATCATTGAAATTCAGAGTCACGGAATGGTTCTCAGCAGAACCAGCAAGACCAGATGCAGGAGGTTCGCCAAAGACAGATTCCATTTCCTGAGACAAAAACAACCGCTGGGGTGTAATCAGGTCCAGAAAGCTAGCAGGCTAATTATAAATTCACAATTACTGGCATATGCCGAGGCAAATCTCTGGATAAAATTACATTCACAAACGGTTTTCCTTCTCTAATCAAATGCAAAGACTATGTTAATGCGTGCTTCTTAAATAAGCCGGGTTTAATCATATCAATGGAAACATTCATAAATAAAAGCAATTAAGGGGCTCTTACCTTATGAATCTCTGAAATAGCATTGGCAAGATGCCTGTCAGCATCACTGCTAAAAAACCTTCTAGACCAAGGAGATCTAGACACAAAACGGCATATCATCATCATTTGTTGAGCAGCAACCTGTTTTCTGATATGGAATATCACACAGGAAGAAAAACAATTATAATTCTCTTCATTTAAGTGAAACTAGAAAATCTTGCAAAGTAGAGAGAGATGGCATACTAAAACATGGTGTTGTTTGTCTATTCTACTGCAAATTTTGGCCTCCTATTATCCGTTTATCCAAAACCATAATTATAACCTTACCAGTGCTTAATCAGTTTGAAGACCAAACTGCACTCCTATATATGCTTCCCGTTCAATGAGTGACTTCACCAACTTCACCACTCTTTCTCAAGCTCTGAAACAACCACAAGCGAAAGAAGCAAACCCCTTGTGTCATCCGTGCTTCGAATTGGAAGTTAATTGAGATGGGGCTGCCCCAAATGTGTGTTTTTCGCCTCAGTACCCATGTCAGTTAACGGATTACCTCCTTCGACAAACTCCCAGGTTTCTACAATCTAGGCTAGGTTAAAATTCGGCCTTCTATTCATTAAGGATTTCTCCTTTTTTTTTCTTTTGGATAAAATCAGATTGGGGGTACCGACACAAATACAATATAATACCCAGGAATGAAATTTTCTCCTTTTACAGAAATTAGCGAGAAAAGTGAAAACATGCGAAAGAAAGAAAGAGATGAAGCACGCAAGCAAATTGAGAGTTTACCGAGATAGGTAGTGTCAGTATTCAGCTGGGCGGTCAAGGACTCTGAAACACACACCATCACCGTCTGTTTGAGTTTGTCGAAGTGTACTCCCGTATTTAAATTTTAAAATGAAAACCTCCGGAGGGGGATTTTTTCGTTTTGACGTGGGGGCTGCAACCATTACTAATAGGTTTCAATTGGTAGCGCCCATTTCAAAAGTTACAAGTGCATGCTTCGGATTCCAAGCGCAATTTCAGTACCCAAAAACTGACACGACATCATCTACATGGTGCAAGACTTGGAGATCAATTTGACTTGGACAAAAATGGCACTGAACCACAAAGATCATAATTGTGCAGTGTTGGCAAAATCATCAGGAATAAGTGGCTCCAATGTGAAATATAACATACTCATCAGTTTCGGATTTCAACTCAATTTCCGCTGACAGAAAAGTTAAAAGCCAGCAATCAAGTAATGTACATCTATTTCTTCCATAGAGTTACGGTGAATCTGCAATTTTCATGTCAAAACAAATGGAGCTAGTCTTCTGGTTTATCCTTCATGGACATGTCACAGATTCATTAAAGCATGAAATTTTTGGCAGCATGACAAAAAACCATTCAGCCAATTTGCTATAAATTACCTCAGGAACATGAATAGTCACTGATTCTGCAAAATTTAAATTCTAAGCTGCGTGAATCTAATGGCTGTAATTAGAAAACACAAATTATCACGAAGTAGGTATCCTATATCTGCAATCAGGCAACAAGAAAACTCTACAATCAAGGGGCAATGGCAGAGACATCATCACTAGTCTATCCTTGTCTAATCAGACAAAAAAGGGAGATGATTTTGCAGTCAGTAACAGAGAAAAATCAAGATATAGGATCACAAAAGTCATCAAAAAGATATATCTATTAATGGGCATCTTATAAATGCTGAAGAAGGTTCAGCATCACAAATTTAGTACCAAGTGTGTTCTTCTGAAACACTTAAAAGCAACAAGGGAGTTTCACAAAATAAACACTTCAATTCGCACCATAGCATGATGAAAAGGCCACTCGAGAACTCTCAAACCAATAAAGTCAGAGCTACAACTCAAAATACACATCTATATCGCTTACAATTTTCAGCAAACATAAATTCAGCAAATCAGTAGAACAATCATGCTTAGGAGTTGAGGCACAGTGCTGAATGCAATATTCTGTGAGCAGTCATTTTCAGGTAAACATAGAAGTGCTAATTGTTTAGCCAGGAGGAATGCACAATCAGCCTCAGAATGTCTAATGTCTGAATTCATGTTCAAAATTCCTCAACACCCAAACTAATGATGCAGCAATTTCAAAAGAGCTACTACAAAAAGAACCCTTGGACTAGTCTTCTTAGTACATATTTTTCTTAAGCAAAACCCAATGATTCAGCTCCAAACATCCAATCCAACAGTGAAATAAAAGAGATAATGATCAACCAACCAAAAGGCATACGTACAACAACCATTCATCTGCAAACTGGGGAAAATTTTCTGATTCCCCAGACCTCTTGACTATTAACAACAGAAAAACTCACATAGCACGGAACAGATCTGAAACTCACCCAACAGAGATTTCAACTTGACAATGCTCTAGGAGCACAGATAAAGCCATTGACAGATACAAGATCATCAATTATCAAGAACAATTCAAATTCCATCACACAACAGAATTGAATTCCACAGATGCATAAGCAGAATATGAAGTGGATTTAACCAAAGGACAAATGAAAAATGAACGTAAGAAATTAGGGACAAAATTAGAAACATTCATTCGTTAACCGTCAAAAGCACCTGTGTTACTTACATCCAACATCAGCAAACAAAAAAAAGGAACAAAATGAAATCCTAACTCTATCGTTTCCAATAAATCATCCCAACTAAGACCTCCCTAAAAGTCAAGAGCTAGTAAATTTGGTCACCGCCTTGGTCCCCTCGGACACGGCATGCTTAGCCAACTCGCCAGGCAGCACAAGTCTCACAGCAGTCTGAATCTCCCTGGAAGTGATGGTGGGCTTCTTGTTGTACCTAGCAAGCCTAGAGGCTTCCTGAGCCAATTTCTCAAAAATATCGTTGATGAAGCTGTTCATGATTCCCATGGCCTTACTGGAGATCCCGATGTCTGGGTGAACTTGTTTCAGCACCTTGAAGATGTAGATCTTGTAGGTCTCCACGCTCTTCTTCAAACGCTTTTTCTTCTTATCACCGGCGCCAGCACCGGCTTCTTTGGGCAGCTTCTTCCCGGCCTTTGGCTTCTTCTCAGCTGGAGCCTTCTCGGCGACGCTGGTCTTCTTCTCCTCCGTAGCTTTCTCTCCGGCCGGCTTCTTCTCGGCGGGCTTCTTTTCAGCTTTTGGCGCCATTGCTAAAATTGAAAGTTCTAGAAATTAACGAGGATAGAAATACAAGAGAGATTCAGCTGGAAATGAGGTATATAAATTGCGACCCGCGAGCTGATAGGGACGATTCGGAAGTGTGGGTATTTATAGAAGAGGGATGTGTAAGCTGATTGGTTGAAAGGGAGGGATACGGATTAATGAGTTGGACAGTCTATTGGCCGTAGATGTAGATATGAGGCGACCCGGTTATCTGACGGCTGAAAGCGGGTGCAAGGAGTATCGAAACGCCAAGCAAGTGACCTTACACGTGGCATAATATCATTCGATTTATTTGAACGGAACGGACCGATGACGTGGTAATGAAAAGCTTGTATGATGGGAGATGAATGAAAGAAAGAGCTGGTGATGCGTGCGACTATTTCAACACTAATTTGGTATTTTAGTAAATTGGCCCTCAATCAGAAATTAAAAAAAAAATTTGGGGCATTTTTGTAAATTGGTGGAACTATGAATGTCTGATTTCTTCTCAGAATATGCACTTAATGGATTATACAAATAAAACATAGATAATGCGTACAATTCTTACAAAACAACTTTTAGCCAAAAGGAATAAGCTAACAAATAGTCCTTCATGTATTTGCTTTGTAACTTTTGCATCCCTCGCATAGTCATATTGGTAATGAATGATTTTTCGACCCTCACGTATTGGTTTTCAAAATTTTACGCCTGTTGCCTATAAAATGATAATTTTTCATCGCTTACTAATAAAAGCCATACTAACTAGTTTGGATTAGTATTTTTAAAAATTTTTATAAAAAAATTATATTGTAATAACTTGATGCATATAAGATAGTAAATTATTAAAAAATGATTTACTGAAAACGAGAAACATTTTTGAAAAAACAATTTGTTTGTTTGGATTGAGATGATTTAAAATAAAATAATTTGTTTCACAAATTTCAAATACATTTTTATCTTTTCAATCATCTTTTTATCTTATATACATCACATCACAAAAAAATGTTACAGTTATTATATCAAATAAACTTCTATCAAAGCAAACTCAATGGCAATCCAAACGAAAATCGAAAGATCAAAGAAAAAAAAAGAAAAACATTCCTCACATTTCTTTCTTACTTTAACTAAGGCACGCAACCATTATCAAAAAAAAAAAACCAAGGCACGCAACAATACTCTGCGTGGCAGAAAACCTATCTATATCTATATGTATTACAGAAGGGGTTTTTAGCAGAGACCCTCTCAATGGCTTTCAAATTTCTCATTCTTTTTTTTAGATTTTTGTATTTATTTTAATACATAAAAAGTAGTGGATTATAATCAACCCTATCACCAATCAAATTTAAAATTTAAAACATTCCTACTATCTATTTCATAAACCATTTATAGTTTGTTATTTATATTTTAAATCTTTTTTACTCCTTAATTAAACACAAATGCTCATTCCTATGTTATTTTAATACAATGTTACATTTTTATAATTAAGAAATATTTGTCACCACACTAACCCCATAACCACCCCTACAAATGAATTTTGCAAATTACAATCACGTTTCAAAAAAATCACAAATGTGCAACTAAATGTAAAGTTGACAAGGTAAATTGCAGTTAAATATAAAGTTAAGGGGTTTACTATATTTAATTCTAAAAAAAATCCCAAAGATGGAACAAGTAGTGGGTTATAGATTTTTGTCTAGATTTTTGTATTTATTTTAATACATAAAAAGTAGTGAGTTATAACCAATCCTATCACTAGTCAAATTTAAAATTTAAAATTTTCTCATAATCTATTTCTTAAACCGTTTATAGTTTATTTTTTATACCTTAAATCTTTTTTACTCCTTAATTAAAGACATGCTCATTCACATGTTATTTTAATACATTTTTAATTCGGAAGTATACAACATAATCAAGAAATAGCAAAACCAATTAAGACTAAATTTTGACCCAAAAAAAAAATTAGACCTAGATGCCACTGGCACGTTGCCGTAACTTGCAATGCCAATTAGAACTATTTAGCGTTTTTTTTTTCAAGGAGTCAGGGTACTGTAAAGTTTATTTAAACAAACTTTGACACATTGGTGATTTGAGTATCAAGTTATTGAATATACTACAAATCTTATAATATCAGTCTGCTAAAAAAAATAATATATTACTAGCATATGATATTTGCGTACAAAATTTCAGAGATAAATCAAATGCTTTTACTTATACTCTATATAATTTGAATAGTTTTTTAACGAATATAACCATACTATGCTGGACTATCATTTTGTACAATTGAAACTAACAAATTGTATATCAATCACAATTTAGATTTTGCTCGATACCTGTGCAGTTTGTGAGTTCCATCAGTAATACTATATCAAACTTTTAATGTTGTTTCATACTCTTATCAACATGTATTTCAAAAAATTATAGGTTTGAAAATGATATATGTGCTCGAAAGTTAGTTACGTGATTGAGGTCAAACAATTTTACAACATCATAAGTATTGTTGATAACAAATTCAAAGAGAATATGGATATCCGAATATACAATCATGCATACGGTAAACTTACTCTATTTAATTTAATTACTGTACAAATTTTTTAAATTTATAATCATAACATATACCTTCTTTCATTCTTACTAGATTAAATATTTTCGAATATTTGCTTACATTTAAAGCATTAACATAGAAAACATGTTCTATGAGTTATGCAAAAATTATGGACAACTCTGTGAATGTCATTTATCAAAAATAGTGTGTATGTATTGTAATGACGTGGTCGACACTGTTATTAGGTAATTAATTTCATGTACCTTTAATTTCAACAAATATTTCTGTATTGTATATAACATTTATTTGTCAAACAGGTACAATGTTAACATACAAATCAAAGATTTCAGTAGTAACATGCATCTTAATGTACAGGACAGATATGTACGATTTGTATTTGATTGTGATGTTTCTTATTTTGAAAATTACAAAGGAATGTATAATTTCTTGATATATGTTTATTTTTTATAATGATATTTATAAACTATGTAAAAACAACACACTAATTTTGAATTTCGCACGTACTTAATTTTCAGGACAATGGTGATAGGTTATTAAACTAACGAATTATTTCATGCAAAGATCGTGCATTTTCATTTGTAGTACGCATTCCACAAAATTTAACAGAATTAATTAAATAACCAATTTTAGTTTTCATACTAAAAGTTGATTAATGTGAAGAGCGTTCATAGTTTCATGCAAGATTATCAAATCGAATACATAATATTTGTAAGTATTTTGTTTTAACAACATTTAATTACATTTATTTTTATTCATATATCATTCATTTTCTAATATAAATTTTATTATTTTTTCAAAATATATTTTTTGAAAAAAAGTAATTTTTGAATAATATACACACTCTATCATATTTCAAACTATTGTTAGACAGATATTATATTTTAATTGTATTGGTGCAATTTTTTAACCTTTTTAATTCACCATTTCATTTTTATTTTTTCAATAATGTTAGTACCATACGTAGTACTGGTATTCACACTAGTATCTATATGTATTGCAGAATTGGTTTTTAGGAATAAACCTCTCAATAACTTCCAATATTCTCATTCTTTTTTCTAAATTTGTGTATTTATTTTAAAAAATAGTCAGTTATAACCAACCATATCACCAATCAAATTTAAAATTTAAAACTTTCTCACTATTTATTTCATAAACCATTTATAATCTATATCTATATAAATTTGAGAAGGAATTTTTAATAACAAACCTCCACACACCTTCCCTAGGGATGGCAACCCGCCCCCCGTTTGCCCCGCCCTGCCCCATTTCCCCCGCGAGGGCACCCGTGGGGTTAAAAAAATATATTATATAATTTTATTATAATTAAATTTGAACAAATAATCAAGTACTAAAATATCAACATATCACTAAATTATTATTCATTTCAATTTCACAATTGAAACTCATAAAAATAATTAAACAAAAATTATTTGAATACAATCTAATATGATAAAACAAATATAACTAAAATAATCAAATTTTACTTTTGATACAAATACAATCACTAAATTATTATTGTATTTTTTTAGAAAAAATTGTTATTATAGTATGTGTAGTTAAAATTTTAATATAAGTGTATTAACAAATTTAGTATAAATAACTAATAATTTTTATTAATAGACATGTATAATTAATAGTATAAGTGATAATATCATTATATATATAATTATGCACGGGGGAAAAAATTCCCCCCCCCCCGGCGCACCCCAATAGACCCCCCCCGGGAGCCCGCACCCGTTGCCATCCCTAACCTTCCCACTCTTAGCTCTATTTTTCTAGTATTTACATTTATTTTATTTCGTAAAATACATCATGTCCACGCCTAAAACATACAACTACGTTTTCATCAAATAAGAATTTCACTCCAACTAACACTCCTCCTATCACATACCTTCCCACTCCAAATAATATTCCTCCAATCAATAATTCCACTTCGATTGAAACTCCTCCAACCCAATAATAAGAGATAACAATATGATTTCTCCAAAAATTGCAATTTACCATATCTTATCTATATCTATGATTGCCTTGCGTTATTTATGATTCTATTTCAATTAATACTTCTATAAGACAATAAGAAGAGATAACAAATATAACATACTTTCATGCTTTTATTAATTAGATTATATGACAAAATAAATGGTGGGATTGTGAATAATAAAAAATGGAGTGCAGATAACATTTTCCTCAATAAGAAGTGACTTTTATGCCTTTCTAATTTAAATAGATAAGAAGTGGCTCCACTTATATAGAAATGTGTTTTCAAGTTTATTAGTGAGAGGGTGAATAAAGAAGAAACATTGCCAAACTTAGTAAAAGTAAAAAAAATAAATGATAGTATTTTATCTTTTAACTTATTAATCCTAAGAAAAAGGGCAAAATTAAATAGAAAACAAAAAAGGAAATAATGTCATGGATTTAAAAAATCAAGAATGATACCATTCATGAAATCTAAATTATGAAATCACTAAATAAAAACTACTGCCTTTTAATGTGGAATTTTTTTTAAAATATTCATTTTTGATAAAAATAATGATAATAACAACACAAATTCTACCAATTTTTTTTTTTAAAGTAACAGTATAGTTTAAAAGTAAGATATAGAACATTCAACTCTAAAATACTACTTAATTTGTATATATTTGACCCAAATTTGACCCTGATTAGATTTAAATAACAGTGCAAAACCTAAACACTAAGGATAACTTTTGGTATCATTAATTATTCTATGTATTCTTATTCCGATCTTCATATGTAAATATGTATTTGCTATGTTAAAATACACACACACACACACATATATATATATATATATATATATTGATTGCAGTACTTGAGAGTATTATAGATATTATTAGTTTTCATTCCTATTTTTAGATGCTAATAATTGCAACCATTGTAATCAATTTTCAATTTTATATTTTCATTATGATAGGTAAAGTTAAATATATTGGGTCACAGGGATATGAATCTAGAGGTTAGGTGAGGGAAGGGGGGAGGAAAGGGAATGGTGAGAAGTTGAAAAGTGATGAGAAGGTTGAAGAAAAAATGTGGGTTACCAAGGCTGGGCGGAGAAAGGAGAAAAGAAGAAAGGAGATTGTATGAATATGACAAAAATGACAAAAAATAATATTGAGAGTGGCACCATAATAGAAGAAACAAAGTCATAGGAGGCATCTGATGACTAACTGGAGGATAAGAGATGAGGGAAATGATGGTGATTTTTAATAATTTTGAAAACTCTAAAAAACACATATTACAGAGATTTTTTTTAAAAATCTACTTTAAAGTTTATGAAAAATGCTAATCTAAATGCAGTCAACAATTTTAGGGGCACAAAATAGGAGAAAGAATTTTTTTTCTAAAAATCGAAGAAAATAAATTGGTTATAATTTATTTTTTTATATTATAAGTTTTGATATATGGGTATAACATAATATGTTTTGTTGGATATTGATAGATTGGTTTTTTTTTTTTAAATTTTTCTCACCTTACCACCCAACCTAACTCTTTCTTCAAATGCATTAACAATTCCACTATCATATAAATCATTATAAATTAAAATTTTTTCAAAATATTAAGCATACACATCTTTAAAATTTTTAGTCTATACATATATAATTATTTATTTATTTATTATTCTGTATCACAATATATAAATATATATAATTTTATTTTGATTTGAAATATAACCCGTGCAAGGGTCAAAATGCTAGTGGCAGGGTAACCACGGGTTGATTAACATTTCCTTTGCTATATTCTCTCAAACCGAAAGGCAGGCGAGGGCCCAATTTTTCGCGCCTTGACTTCCACAATTCGGGAAAGAGACAAAACATTTTCTTAAAATATAAACTAGCCCAAAATTGGTAATAAAGCTAATTTCTTTCATTTGAACTTGAAGTTTTCTCCAGAAAACCATTTCAACACACTGCACCTCAAAATTTCAGCTGATTTACAACTTTCAAATGCAAAATACAAACCGGAGGAATAAAAGTCAAATTGATAAGGTTTTCAACTTCCAAGCACAAAAACACAAATCCACAGAGGAACCAAAAAATCAAGTCCAACAGGAATCCTTAACATGTACTACAATCCTGTTGAATACAAAACTTACAAGTTGTTCCATTGTCAGTTAGTTCTATACACAAATCCTTTCCACGCTGCTCCAATCCTCATCAGTCATCCTATCATCCCTTTCAATAGATTTTTACGGGCCCACAAATTATGATGCAGATCCTAATTAAAATATTGGGCGTGTCAAATTTGGGCTGAAGCACTCAGAGGCGCGGCAGTTTGGGCTTGGTCATCCCGGATCCATACTGGCCAGGCGCTAGACGCCATTCGCCACTCGCACCGAATAGAGTGCACCAGAGCTAAAACGAGGAGAAGCCGAGAAACTACTCGGCCGTCGGCGGAGATGAAACACCGTCTCCGCCTTGGTCTCCGTCGCCGTCTCAGCCGTCCCTTCTCATCAATCCCTATTCCAAGACCCAACCAAATATCTGTATTCCAAACCCCCCAGAAAACAACCATTGATGATGACGAAAAATTCATTTCTATCATAAACGACATCGTGCGAGGCAAGGAGAGCTGGAAATCCGCCTTCAGCAACCCCTCCATCTCAGCTCACCTGAAGCCTCACCACGTTGAAAAAGTCCTCATTTCCAATCTCCACGACTCGAGGTTAGCTCTCCGGTTCTTCAATTTCTTGGGCCTCCACAAAGATTTCCACCACTCAACTACGTCGTTTTGTATCCTCGTCCACTCTTTAGTTAGTTCCAATCTTTATTGGCCTGCCTCTTCACTTATACAAACCCTATTGCAGAGAAATTTAAATCCCTCGTTAATTTTTGAGCATTTTTATGATTGTTATAGAGTATTGAGTTTTTCTTCTAGTTCGGGGTTTGATTTGTTAACTCAAAGTTATGTTCAAAATAGAAGAGCTTTGGATAGTTTAGTGATCGTGAAGCTGATGAGGGGGTGTAAGTTAGTGCCTGAGATTCGGACTTTGAATGCAGTTTTGAATGGTTTAATTCGAATTAGGCGGTTTGAGATGGTTCTTGAGTTGTTTGATGATGTTATAGGCGGGCTGGGGCTTCGGCCTGATATATATGTGTGTACGGCGTTGGTTAGGAGTTTGTGTGAGTTGAAGGATTTCAAAAGAGCTGAAGAGATGGTGAGTTGGGTTGAAAATGGTGGTTGTGAATTGAATGTTGTTATGTATAATGTCTTGATTAACGGGTTGTGTAAGAACGGGAGAATTTTGCGTGCAGTTGAGATTAAGAATTCGTTGAGCACCAAGGGCTTGGGAGCTGATTCCATTACATACTGCACGCTTATATTAGGTTTTTCTAAAGTGCGTGAGTTTGGGGTTGCAAAGGAGTTAATAAATGAGATGGCGGAGTTGGGGTTTGTTCCCAGTGAGGCTGCTGTGTCGAGTGTTGTTGATGGGATGAGAAGGAATGGTGAGATTGCAGGGGCTTACGACTTGGTTTGTAAAATGGGGAGACTTGGGATAGTGCCTAACTTGTTTGTATACAATGCTTTGATGAATTCTTTGTGTAAAGATGGGAAATTGGATGAAGCAGAGTCACTTTTTGTGAGAATGGAAGAAAGGGGGTTGCTTCCAAATAATATAACTTATTCTGTTATCATAGACTCGCTTAGCAAATGTGGGAAATTGGATACAGCATCTAGCATCTTGGCCAAAATGTTTAATGCTGGGGTAGAAGCATCTGTGTATCCTTATAATTCTTTGATTAGTGGACAATGCAAGTTGGGAAAATTAAGTGCTGCAGAGTCTTTGTTTAATGAAATGATCAATAAAGGACTGACTCCGACTGTTGTAACCTATACATCGTTGATAGATGGCTACTGCAAGGAAGGAGAAGTTCACAAGGCTTTGAGGATTTATCATGAAATGACTGGAAAAGGAATTTCACCAAATACTTATACCTTCACTGTGCTTATTTCTGGCTTCTGCCGTGCAAATCTGATGGGGGAAGCAACTAAGTTATTTAATTTGATGGTGGAAATGAATGTTATTCCTAATGAAGTTACTTATAATGTCTTGATTGAGGGGCACTGCAAGGATGGAAACACAGCAAGGGCCTTTGAGTTGCTTGTTGAGATGGTGAAAAAGGGTCTTTTACCTGATACATATACTTATAGGCCTCTGATAAGTGGCCTTTGTCTGGCAGGTAGAGTAACTGAAGCCAGAGAATTCTTTGACAACATCCATCGGAAGCATTGCAAGCTAAACGAGATGTGCTTTTCTGCCCTTCTGCATGGTTACTGTAAGGAAGGAAGGTTGAAGGATGCACTGAAAGCCTGTCGGGAAATGGTGGAAAGTGGAATACACATGGACCTTGTATGTTATGCTGTACTTATATGTGGAACTTTAAAACAGCATGATGCTGATAAATTATTGTGTGTTATGAAGGAGATGCATGACCAGGGATTGAAGCCTGATGATGTAATTTACACAAGCATGATTGATGCATATGGTAAAGCTGGAGATGTAAAGACTGCGTTGGGATATTGGGACATAATGGTACATGAAAACTGCATTCCAAATATTGTGACGTATACTGTAATGATTAATGGTCTGTGTAAGGCAGGATTGATTGACAAGGCTGAGAATCTTTGTAAAGAAATGCTAGCTAGTGGTTTGATTCCTAATCAGATTACTTATGGTTGCTTCCTTGATCAGCTCACTAGAGAAGGGTGCATGGTAAAAGCAATGGAACTACACAATGCAATGGTCAGAGGATCTCTAGCGAACATTGTCACGTACAACATAGTAATTCGAGGTTTATGCAAGTTTGGCCAAATTCAAGAAGCTGCTAAGACCTTGGCTGAAATGATAGACAATGGTATTTCACCTGATTGCATTAGCTATTCGACAATCATGCATGAGTACTGCAGCAGAAGGGATTTCCAAGGAGCTTTAAGGATATGGGAAGCCATGCTGAATAGGGGTGTAAAACCTGATAGAGTAGCTTATAATATCGTCATATACGGGTGCTGTATTGCTGGTAAGATGGCCAAAGCTTTTCAATTGCTCGATGAAATGAGAAGAGGAGATGTAGAGCGAAAGCAGGCAATAAACTTGATTGGGAAGTTCAGTCCAGTCACATGTGACTAGATTTAGATAATACTCTGTAGTTAGATTCACAAACCTTACTGACCGACCTTGTGACATTCTTTAAAATTGCAACATTCAAGGTCATGATTTTCTGGTGGACCATGACCTAAATGGCTCCCGATGTCTTCAATGCTATGGGATGATGGGGAGAAAATGTGTATTAACTCTTATTCACATTTGTTAGTGTAAACTGGATTCAGCAGCTAACAGCTCAATTGCTCAAATGGGAAGTTTTAGGAAATTTTCCGACTCGTCATGTACGAGCAAAAGCTTGAAAGTTGAGAGTTGAAACATAACGATGGGCACTCCCTTTGAGGTTTGCAAAATAAACTCCTATCCAAACACACTCAAAATATCTTGTAGGAAGGAATGCAAAAATGCAAAGCATAAATAGTACAATAATGGTTATCCAAGTGCAGTCTCATGGCACAGTTTCCACACAAAACAAATCTTCAAATAAGAGCTTAGTGACATAACTTGATCTAAATGAGAACAAGTCTATCCGATAAACTTGAACAAGAGGCTAATATCATATCTTAGCCAGGTTCAACCTCCCAAGAGAACTATTAACATTTTCTCTTATAGTAAGTGACACAACAGAAATTCACTGCAATGCAAGAGGTTTTTCAAGTTCAGTTGGCACGACTCTTGAAAACATCAAGACCCATTTCAGTTGGATCTGTTGCTTGCAGCTCTACCTGGATACCATCCAATTCCCTCTTAAACCTGTCTTTGGAGCTTGCATAGATCATTTTGCTTCGCACTTTCGATGTATCCGGGGACCTTAAATCAAATAAAGAATCAGAAAGAAGCAGTGATAGTCAGTAAACAGAATATGAAGGGTAACCAAATTTTTTTAAGAAGTATTTTCTAGAATAACAAATTGATATGCAATAATACCAGGCAATAAAGAAAATCCTGCTCTTTTGGCAATTCTCTGCAGTCACAAAATCGAAATCAAAAACTGCATATCGACACTCATCAGCAGGAAGGCTAGCAGCAAAGTCCTCGTAGCTTTGACCAGGCTCACCAACCTTTTCCACAATTACCTGCTTCTGCTTCTCCTCAATCTTGAATACTATAAATCTGTATGTCCTTTTTGCCTTCAACTCCAAAAATTTTAATTTACAATCATCATGCACAGCCATACCTGATGCTGCATTAGCCTATAGATAACTGATAAATTAAGTATAGAGCCACAAAGATGGAGGTGCACATGTAACACAATGATATCAACTCTCAGCCCCCAATGAATAGAAGGTAAGAAACCAACATAACACAAGAAAACTCACCAGAGCCAAGTGAGATAAACTCTGGAGCAAGGTAAAAAAGGAAAATGGCTAGTGTAGAGAACAGAGGCAAAAATGAATGAAATTGGGACTTCAGTTTTTTATTAAAGGGAGAAATGAATCGTTTATTATCATTTCTCCCTGAATTAAGAAAATGAATGACACATCTGATCTTTTTGACCTGGTACAAATGACTAGTTCAAAGTTAGATATCCACTGTCTCTATTTGATCCTAATACTGAAGGTTAGAGAAAAAAGGGAAAAAATCATGAAACAAACAATATCTGAAAAGAAATTAGACAGCCTTAAGCCTGCTTAATTGAGAAGGCCTTGGGCCTCACTACATTGTGCACTTACTATAGTTATAATCCATCAAGGTTGGCCCAAAAAAGCATAAAATCTACACTGAGGTTCTATTTTTTTTTAGCTATAAGAGGTTGCTCAATGTGTTGCACCATGCTCAATAGGCTTGTGAATAAAAAGAGACCAAGTCCTATCAGAACAAGAACCTTAAGAAGTGTTTAGCATAGAAAAACTGTTAACTTCAACAAGCTCAATGGAAACTTCGTGGGGAACTAAATCACTCAATTGAAAGATGCCTTACATGATCCAAGCAAACAGAATCCACATATGCAACTAATACAATAAACATGGCATAAATTGTTAGGAATTGATCACCTCACTAAAAACTTTTAGTTCAAAAATGTGAGAGAACAAGCACAATTCCACCATTTTCAGATGCTAGAGGATGGACCAGCAAAACTGTACAGGTCCCAAAAAAATAGGGAAAAAGAACTGCAATTACGAAAAAAAAAGTCGAATTCCAAAAAATGGCACAAGTAAATATCTTCCAGAAGAGATCAGGCAGCTTAAGCAAGCCTAAACCAACTTCGTGTCCTAAGATCGATGGTCAAAAATTCAAGGTAAATCAGATCCATGAGGTGAAACTCACAGATAACAAACCAAATCTCAAAATCTGCAGCAAATAAACTAACCTCGAGGTTTTTACTGATCACAAATCAAAAGGCCAAAAAAAAATTGAAAGGATAAAAAAAAAACAAACAAAATCCTCCGTATTCTTATTGAATAGCGTAAATATACACGGTGATAGGAGAAGTGTGCTAGTTAAAAGGAAAAAAAGACAGAACAGGGGAAAAATACACAATAAACCACATAGCAATTTTTTCTATATTTAGGAGTAGAGATTGAGTTGAAAAAGCACTGACCATGGTTAAAGACTGGTGATCGGAATCGGAGGAGACAATGGAGGGAGGGAAGAGAATTTAGAGCTGAGTTGATTTCGGAGCGGAGATACTTGTCGAGAGAGATGTTAAGATTGAGAGAAACCTTCTTTCGACTGTAGGAGACTTCTGTATTTTAATCCAAGGAATAAAGAAATCAATAGGGGAATTTTGAGGGCTGTGGCATGTGTGGGTACCGGTGGATGTTCGTCCTACTGAATAGACAACTCCTATCATCATCAAGGCGGTCATGCATCATAGCTCCAGGGGGTAAAACATGGTCGGGCCACTTATGATATGACGCGTGTTTTATCTGAATTGTCTGATATGCCCCCGGTGGCGTGACCCTCTAAGCCACCTCGGGACCCTTCGCTTCGAAGATGCTTGAAATCCTCTCACATCTATCTATTTGTTACGGGTACATGGGAGGTAATTGGATTTCTAAATCATCAATTATTTTAATATTTAAAATGTATTTATATATTTGGTGAATTACAAATTCAAATATTTCTTAAAATATTTAAATAATTAGAATGATTTGACTGAATTTCAAATTCATAATCAAATTCCTGAATCCAACGAAGCCTTATTTTAATTTGACTTGTTATAGTAGGGTTGGATTTGATTTAGGGATACAAAAGAGTCAAACTACTTGCGAATAACTCATTCAACAACTCGACTTATCCAGTTCAACCTACTTGTTTGAACTTTGAACTCATGAATCAAGTTCGAATTTCAAATTCTAGTACTTGAAGGCTTAACGAGCTCATTTGAGTTGTTGCATTTTTTAAATAAATTCTTAATATTACAAAATTACTCTTTCAATTATGCTATTTGTGAAATTTACTAAAAAAACTTAAAACAGCTAACTAAGCTCAAGGTCAAGTACTTAAGCTTGATTAGGTTTGACAATTATTTTAAACCTTTTTCGAGTCGAGTTTGAATTCAAATAGAAATCTTTCGAGTTGAACTTGAGTTTCAATTCTCAGGTTCATTTGAGCTTGAGTTTAAGTTCAAACATCCCCTCTACTCCTCTAGTCATCAAGTTCAAGATTGAGCATAATGATATTCGAGTTCAATTCAACTCAAATGCACCTCTACACGTGAATACGATATTATTGTTCACTTTGATCAGATCTCACAAGTCATGACAATTGGAACGAATTGACAGATACCAAATGAGGGCTTGTTAGTTGCTCATTTTTTCAGCCTGTCCCTCTGAATTAATTAGTTTAACGTGTTAGCTTATATTTCAATTTTATGTGATTTCTCATTGTTACAATCTTCAAAATGCTATAGCTTGAGCCAAAAGCATCGCATACAATCTATAATTTTGGGAGAACAATTGCATGAGTGTTGTTAAATGCTCATTCCAAATGTGCACAATTGAACTGCTAAATAAAGCAAAACATTAATAACGGAAACCTGAGCTTTCAATACCCAACTCAATATTAAGCTTGAGTTGGCACCATGTAGCAATCACATCCTGAGACAATAACAGCGAAATAAAGATTGAGCTTCCTTTAAATGTTCAAACTTCAAAGTTCAAACCCAGCACCACCACCATCACCTGTCTCCTTTTTGAGTTTTTGGTATAGTGTCTAAAGTTCATCCATTGACAAATGACAACTTGCAATTGCCATTTTCAAGATCAAGGGTCCTTTGCTATTTCATTACTGTACAATGTAAGAAGCTGTTGCAATTCGGTTATGCAAGGGGGTGTAATAGCCTTGAAGTAAAAAACACAAATTCTTTTCACTACCGTTTTTGACTTCTTTGATTCATGCAATTTCAAGCAAAAAGGTAATTGGGTCTGTTTGGATAAAGTGTTATTTGAAATAATTACTGTAACACTTTTTGTGATGTGATATATATGAGATAAAAAGGTGATTGGAAATATAAAAAGATGAATTGAGAAATGTGTTTATGATACAAGCGAAATATTATTTGGAATATGTGACTAGGCTGACGACAATCGGACTTTAAAAAGCCCTCAATCTAATTTTATGACAATATCGACTATACATGCTTAAAAAAAATTTTGAGGATAAACAAGTTAATTTGTTGCAATATATATTTTTTATTGCATGTCCACTGCTAACTTAAAAAAGGAAAAAAAAAGACTACGGTATGATGCAAGAAAAATGTTTTAGATATATGGCCCTGTTTAGATTCTCCATTTGAAAAACAAGTTTTCCATATACAATACTATAGTAATACATAAATAAAACTAACTCAAGAAAATTATATCCATACGATATATCAAAAATAACTCCAAATATATAAAAAATTTAAAAAATAAAATCTACACTATTTTTTTTTCTATCTATCACCACGATAATCACCCTCGCCCACCATCTTCCTCTTCCCTTTCTTTTCTCCTCTTTTCTCCTCTTTTCTCTCCATCTCATTTCCTCATTGTTCCTCTTCCTCTCTCTTCTCCTTCTCTTTCGTCCTCCTCGACTTGCTTTCCCTTCCCTGCCACACCCCCATCTCCTTCCTTCTAGTCTCAATCAGATCACGACCAAAGGCCGCAATCTAGTCTTGACAAGGCCACACTGAGGAGGAAAGGAAATGACAGGGGTGGGGTGTGGCCGGGGAGGGAAAGGCAAGGGCAGGAGGAGAGAGGAGGGGATGAAGAGGGAGGAAGAGGAGGGAGAGAGGAGATGGTGGCGATGGTGATCGGTGGAATGTAAATTTTTAAAAATTATCCTAAAAATTTGTAAACCTTAAAAATACTTTAAAACTAGTTTTGTACCCATTCGTTGAATGTGAATTGTTTAAAAAAATAAATTATTTAGGATAGTTCATAAAAATATTTGCATAAAATACACACTTATTATATAATCTATTATAATCTTTTTTAAATACATTACTATGTGCACATTGTTATTCAAAAATAGCCTTATAGTGTAAATTTAAACATCTAATTCAGTGATTAATAATCAAAAAACGAAAAAAAAATATTCAACGATATGATAACATTCAAAAACTTGAAAATAGACAAGATCAAATTTTGACTGATCTTCTGTAAATAAAAGAATGGCCAACTCGTTATCAAAACATCAATTTTGGCACTTAATATAAATGGCTTAAAGGTTAATGTGAAAAGAAAAAAAGTCGAATGAAGTATTAATAAAATATCAGAATTCAAATCAATCAAATCATAGGAACACAGCAACCTTCTTAATCTGTTCACGGCTAATAGAAATAAAACGAAAACATAAGATGTATTTTGCCCTTAAATAAAAAACATACAAAATCTAAATAGTCTAATGTGTATTGCATGATGTGAACTGTTGTATGACAATAAATTTGATATCTTATCATTTATGTAATCAGTGACATCTTCTTGTTCTTTAGAAATTTTCTACCAAAATCTAAAAAAAACATTGAAAACTGCACAATTTTTTTTAACACCAGAAATCTAGAAAATAAAAAATAGTACATTGTTGAAAATAATTAATAAATTGTCAAAGGCAATAAAAAAATCGTGTGAAAAGACATGGTTTAAAAGGTCACTTTTAAATCACTAACAAAAAAGTAATATGTGTTTTACTTGAATTGAAGAGTGAATCCATAAATTAAAATAACAAATTAATTACAAAAATCTTGTCAGAAATAAAAATCAAACTGTAACTTTTGAAGACTTTACTTAGAAAATTCAAATTCAATGACCTAAATATGAAGAAGGTGTAGAAAATTACAGACCACACACAGCGAGTATAAACAAAGTCCAAATGTGGTCCTTGCGTTGACGAGAATAAAAACGAAATTCCAAATTTGGTCCTTGCATTGAAGTAAAAAAAAATTCCCAAAAAAATTGATGAAAAAGTGTAAACATTTTCACTGTTTTATAAAGTGATGAATAATAGATCAACAACTATATATATGAGTAAAAATGTAGAGTATCTGCGATAGCGATAATCTGATAAAGATAATCTAATATTTGAATTGATATTTCGAACTTTTGAGTTGAAAATAAGAGAGGTAAAAATATAATTCAAAATTATTTATACTAATCTCCAGGAAATTTAGACTTGACGATTAGGGTTAAGGAAAAAAAAGTGAAAGAATTGAAGAAATAATTATGGAAGACTTATCTAGAATTGTAAAGACAAGAGAAAAAGAGGGATTGAATAGCATAGGTTATTAGGGGATTAACTCATAAAGCGCGCTGTACCTACTTGCCTTTTCGTTAAGCCACGTAAGAAAGAGACAAAATAAAAGATAAGAATGAAAATACGACTTTATTATATATATATATATATATGATATGCTCCAAAAATATCTCAAAAAACACTATCAAAAACATTTACAATAAAAAATTTTCAAATATAATGTTATAATAAAATATTTCAAAAAATAGCTAATCTAAACCGGGCCAATAACAATCTGACGAAACTCTGAATGTCAATGCGAATTCAAATTTCTTCAGGGTTGACTTCTAGGTGAATAATTTCGTCTAAATCCAAACAATTAAAATTACGTTGGCTCAAAACAAAAGCAAATGCGGGGCTTTACCCAAGTCCAGCTTTTTAAGCGTGGGTAAGTTGTTGGGCTTGGGTTGTTTTACCTACTCCGTCCGTCTGAGATCAAAAGTCTGTAAACAACAAACACCTGAATGAATGAGGGAACGAGTTTTTGTGTAACTGCGTAGTACGAGAAACTAAAATTTGTTCTTTTAATTTTGCGCCAGAAAAAAATCATTTCATTTTCTTCGGTAACAACCAGAATACTCAAATAGTTCAACAGAAACATAAAATATAATAGAGACTGAAAAAAAATCCAAAAGTTCAATGACGTGAAACAAATGTTGCAAAATATAGAATTGGTTGTCTATTTGTGTGGCCTCAAAACAAAGATAATTTGCCTGTTCTTTCACTCAAACGAAATAACAGATCAACAAGTTTTCAAATTGATTAATGAATGAATTAATCGCATGTGTATATTTATTTGGCTTCAAATTGGAGCGTGAGCGCCAGAAGCTATAGAAATGCACGGTGCTTCCATATTCCAAATTGAGATGCCGATTTCACTACGTAACATGCAACAACATGTCATTCTCAATGTTAAACTCTTTTATGGTGACTCGCTCTTAAGGCACATCTTATAAATAGTAAAAGCTTTCTATCATACTGAATCAGTTAATTGCGTTTGATGAAATACTCGCATTATGAGAGTCGCATTTTTGGAGAAAATTTTAAAAATTTTGTGTAATAAGTTTCTTAACAACCTGTTTACGGCCCATGAATGTATTACATCATTATTTTTCTAAAACACTCCAAAAGGCTGCAATCCACATGGAAGTATTGTCCATTAACTCTTTCAAGTCACTATTTTCTTACTCTTTATGTTTCATTTACATTGAAAATTTGTTGAATTTGATGCTTCCATTTCATTCTCATGCGTTTTAGACTAATCTTCTGCGTGCGCTTCAATGTTAGTAGTATGTTTGGATAGCAAATTTTTTTTTAAAAAAAAAATTCGCTTGAATCATAAATACATTTCTTAATTCATTTGTTTATATTTGTAATATTTATCTTACATACATCACATCACAATATATGGTACAATAATTATTCCAAATAATTATTTGAAATAATACTTTATCCAAACAAAGCCCAATTGCTAGTTTTGGTTACACGCACTTCCTAAAAGTATATGATCACATGACACTTCAAAAAGCTGAAAAACATGAAATTTGAATTCATATAACGGTTTTATAATAGTTAAAATACCTAAATTGTGACCAATTTAATATAAATACACACATTAATAATTATTACACGAATCTGAGTTCTTTGCACAATTGTGAAAAACTTTTGATGGCTCGAATAAGACCATATGGCCTAGGTTTTTTTTTTTTTGAGCAAGAGCTAGGCTTGATTTTAGCTTGAATCAAATGAATTTTAATTTGATGGTCCAGGTCGGACCTATCGTGATGGCCTGATTCAAGCCGCCAAAAGTATGGTACAGTTACCAAAAAAAAAAAGGTGCAACAGCAGTGGTCCTTATTTTTTATTATTTTCTCTCACATTTATATATCTTTTGTTTCAATTAACATTATTATTTTAGAAGTTTAATAACTTAATTACATATTAATGAGAGCGTTCAGTGGACAATCGTTGAATAGACCCTCCACATATGTTATTAACACACGATGCAGCCTTGCCAAATGCAATGCCATTTGCATTTTTGTTGATTAAGGCCCGTTTGGAAAGTAAATTTTCTTTGAAAATTTGTTACGTTTTTTATGAACACATTTTCCAATCACATTTTCACCTCATATATATCAAATCGTTATAATATTTTTTTTACCAAAAAATTCAGAAAAATGCAATCCAAACTACTATGGAAAGCTTGATGTACATTTCCTTAATGACCCAAAAAAAGGGGGCAATGTTATATACGCTCCCCTTATATTATTTACACTCCTACTATTCCATTTTCATTTTGATGAGACTGCATTATTCCTACCCTAATTTATTCTCCTAGCCCAAGAACTAACTTTACCATATTTTCTCTTACATTCTAAAACCAATTAATTATTCCATTACACATTAAAATGATTAATTTAAAATTATCATTGATATGTATTATGGATTTTTCTACAAAACTATACGAAATTATATGATGCCAAAAATCAATCTAGCAATGTAATATGAATAGATTCCAAACTTCAAGATAAATAAATAAATCCAAAACTTCAAAGATGACCAAAAATTGAGTACAACTACAATGTCTCGTAACTACAGAGAGAGTGAAGTTTTCTAGTATACTTCAATAAAAGAAATCAGAACAAAGGTAATACGGTTTCATCAAGATGAAAATGAGATAGTAACAGTACAAATAACATAAATGAAGTGCAAATAACATTATTCAAAAAGAAAAGAGAGAAAACTATAATGGTTGATCATTATTACCAAATTTAATTAGCTCGTGTATAGAATGCAAGTTTGTAATTAATGATCCTTGATATCATCACCTAGTTTTTTTGTATCCATTTTGTAATATTCACGGTAAAATTGGTTCGATGCATTGTAGATGCCAATATATATATATTTTTTTAAAAGGTAGATGACAACATGCACTTGCTCGAGGATACAGATAGTTGCTTATTGGAACTAAAATTTTGAGTTTTTCATTTTATTTTGCTTTTGCATTCAGCATGGAAACAAGTAGCAGTGGTGCTCGTTAAACAAAAGTAAACAACGGAACAACTACTTTAGCTGAAAACCACAAAAAATATGACAGCCAACAGATCAAGAGTAGGTACTTGTTAGACAGAGAGATCGGGGGATTTGATTCCAACAGCGAACCAAAATATTGCTAAGGACTGAAAGAATTTGAGGATTTGAAAGGTTATTCCTATATAGGGCAATTAAAAATTCATGAACTTATCCATTCCTATATAATTTAGGCATGGGAAGGAACCTCCCTAGTTTTAAAATGGAGCAATCCATTTTTTTTTCAAACAAAGTTCTTTTTTTTTTTTTTTAAAGCCGGACGAATTAGCATCGAGAGAGCGGGAGAATGGGCAGCATGCTTTTTTTTGCCCTGACTCAAAAATATACGCAACCCAAAATTCAAATTCGAACTCGCTTCCTATTGGTCCATTTAAAAGCACGCGGATCGACCCTCAAAAGTTTTGTTACCGTTGATTAACTCATAATCCAGCGGCGAAAACCTCGTCGACCAAAGAAACTAAAATGATCGAGACACCGCTATATATATACCTCCGTCGTCAACACTCACCATCGCTCCTTCTCTCTCATCCGAATCGTCACTCGGAGAAATCATTCACCCCCTAATTTATTACTCTTACCTCTTTAGCTTCTCCAGGGTTTTAATCGTCATTTCAGATGGAGGCTGCCGGAAAAGTGAAGAAAGGCGCCGGAGGAAGGAAGGGCGGTGGCCCTAAGAAGAAGCCTGTCTCCCGTTCAACTAAGGCCGGTTTGCAATTTCCAGTTGGCAGAATCGGCCGTTACTTGAAGAAAGGTCGCTACTCTGAACGTGTAGGCACTGGAGCTCCGGTCTACATGGCTGCCGTCCTCGAGTACTTGGCTGCTGAAGTAATTATTTTCCTCCCTCCGATGTTTTTTTCCCTCGCATTATTTGCTCCTGATCTATAGGCAGTTTTTCTTGGCATGAATATTGAGTTAGGGTTTATCTGAAACTCAAGTGTATTGATAATTTTTTGCAATCTGTTGGCGCTTTTTCTTAGCTCAATTCGTCCATTTTTACTTCAGTTTGGCTTGATTTTCTTGATTTTTGAGGACTGGTGTTTTAGGGCTTAATTGTTGTCCCCTAGATTGTGTATATCGGATTAGCCCTAATTTTCGATTTGTCTGTATTATAGGTGTTGGAATTGGCTGGAAATGCTGCTCGTGACAACAAGAAGAACAGAATCATCCCAAGGCACGTGCTATTGGCTATAAGGAATGATGAAGAGCTTGGAAAATTGCTGGCTGGTGTTACCATAGCACATGGTGGAGTGTTGCCCAATATCAACCCTGTCTTGTTGCCCAAGAAGACTGATAAGGCCACCAAAGAACCTACCAAATCACCCAAGGCGACTAAATCTCCATCCAAAGCTGCCAAATCCCCTAAGAAGGCTGCTGCTGCCTAGATCCTTTTGATTTTTTTTTTCCTTTTGATTGACCTTAGTTTTCAGTTGTATCTAATTGTGGGGTTAGAAGTTGTCTTTGGTTTTGATAAGGAAGAGTTAGATCACAGGGTCATATTGTAATTCATAGTTCTGGTGTCTAGTGTATTTCAGCTGCATTATTGATGAATGAAACCACTTGTTTCTGCTATATGTTTGCTGGTGAGTTAATCTATTTGTTGGTTTTGGTTCTTGGTATTTACTGACTTTTGGTTATGGTTCTTAAAGTAATCACCTGGATTCATGGATTGTTATTTTCCTGTATAAATTTGGGAACTTGAGATTTGAACTATTTAAGGACATTTAGTTGTTATATGAAGCTTCAACTACATGAATCAATAAGCATTCAGCTATTTGCAGTTATGGGTTCTTCCCCAGTATGGTTTGGTTGGAATACACATTATTTACATTTTATTTATGCACATTGATTTATTTACATCATTAATATATTTTTTTAATTTTTTTTATTTCATATATATCATATTAAAAAAGTGTTATAATAATTTTTTTAACAAAATTATCTCAAATAATTTACTCCCTGATAAATTTCCGCTAGTTAGTTCTGTATGTATAATATTCCGAACTGGCTACCTAGGCAAAGGAGTTGAGTGGTTGTCTCGAGTTCTTCTGAGAGCAGTGTCTCTCTGTTTCATGCTGACTTAAGGGAGAAATTCTATCTGTGATTCGATTAAATTTGGTTCTAAGAGGCCAAGCATGGTATTAAATCACTCTTACGTGTTTTGTTTTGATTTTTTTTTTTTTGGGTTTTGGGGGTGGGGGGTTTGGAGGAACTGTACGTGTTTGCTTTTGCAATACACTAGTGTCTCTGAAAGCATTTCTTCAGGAGGAATGGATTCTCACTTGCAAATTTGGTTTCGTGTTCTGTTTCACAATTTGCTTCAAAATCGGATAGAATAGCCAGCGGTTTTGCTCAATCTTTAAACCATAAATTGCTCATTTTGTATGGGTGGATCATGGATGGATATAAAGTGTTATTCCAGCTTTACCCTCGTTCAATTAAAATCAGACCCGGCAACCAGGTACATCCAGGAGTTATTGCAGCTTTGCCCCTCGTTCAATTAAAGTCATAGAAGTCAGGATCCGGCGACCAGGTTCATGGTCCTCTCGGAAATTTTCAAAACCTGTTGAAACATTTGTGAATCAAACATTTCCAATATCCTTTGGTTCTCCTTTCAAATCCCTCTCTTGCTATACCATTACCGTTCACAATATTTGAATAACTTAAACGTGGAAAATATGCCATTATGGATCAATCATTTCAACTAAGTGTTAAGCAGCTTCTGGGGTTTAGTATGTTGTAGGTGCTGGTGTTCACAAATGCCAGTTAAATCTTTGAACATTTGTGTATATAGACAGAAAAGATCAGAAAGTATTTCTCCGGAAGTTAATATACCACGCTTTCTGCCTCATTACCGATTCTGCCAAACCCCGAACTTTTTTTTTTATTTTTTAAAATTCTTTTATGTATTTTGATATGTAAATAGTATTGTAACTTCCAAACAGGATGCCTGTAAGGAACGGACAAAAATCAGGATGCAACTCAATGGATGCGATAGCCAATAGCTAGTTTGGTCAGTCAATGATGCATATATTCCACTAAAACTTGTTCACTTTAGGGATGATAACGAGCTGAGTCGAATTCAAGTAGTGGTATGTTCGAACTTGAATTCGATGATAAGCACGCGCACGTGCACTTGACCTCGAACTCGACACGAGCGAGTAAAAATTTGTATAGCTCGACTCGACTTGAAAGAAGAATAACTAAAGCTTGAATTCAACTCGATAAGGCTCAATACAGTTCTTAAGCCTTATCGAGTTCAAGTACCTGAAAACTTGAATTACAAAATTTCACATCAATTATTTGAAATATAAATTTATATTGGTCATTTCATAATCAAAATAAATATATTATAAAAATAATAAAATTATTTGAATTATTCGATAAGCACTTGAGTAACACAGAGAAGTTAGAACTCGACTTGATTCTTGTATCAAGTTATTCGAGCTCAAACTCGTCAAACTGAGTTCAAACCAATCGTTTGACCGAGTCACTTGTAAGCTACTCGTGAGCTTTCCAGCACCCCTAGTTCACTTGTGTGTCATTCAAAGAAATGTTCAACTACAATAGTAGTAGTTTTTTAGTATTTTCTACATATGTGAATGCTTTAGGTTTTCTATATATTCTTTAAGCTGAAAACATTTGAAACAGAAGTTTTATATCTCCTAATAAAATGATAAGTACTGAAAATGTTTATAATAATTTATTTTGCCAGGATGATTAGCTCTCGTAAAGAATAACCTGCTTGTGTCAATGTAGTGATTTTAGATTTTGCTACTTTCATTTTTAGATTTTATTTGTTAATTTAGTATTTTTTTAATGTATTGTTATTATTATATTGATATGCATAAAATGTCCATTACTCTAGTATTTCGTTACAGCATCTAGCATTGCTCTTAATTGTTGCATACTTGTTAATGATAAGCAAACGATCGCTTTTATCTGTATTTATCAGATTAGTCATTTTTTGTTCCATAACCGATTGAGAAACTTTCATGTTTTTTGCCTGATTGTATTTGAAACAAAATGTTCACTTTTTTACTGCCACTGATGTACTTAAATTGGAATTTAAAAAAAAAAAAATCTGATCTAGGCCTTGTGTTCTTCCACCTTATCTTCTTTAATTTCCTGTTTTATCAAACTATTGTATGAGATAGAGTTGCTCTTTGCTGTAGCAACACCAAGATCTGCCACATGGTGCAACGAGAGGCACAAGGAGCTTTCTTTATTTCCTTCTTTTGCTTTTTTCCTCCTCTCTAATTATTATGTAGACCAAATGAACTAGCCTATTCAAGGAATATTTAGGTCCATAATAGCTGATTATTTATTACCTTTTTAGTCAAAAATAAACAATTAATTGGGAAATATTTGATACTGCTATATTTTATCTGAAAAATAAATGTATCAAATATTACTTTGGATAAATGTATAAGCACAACAGATTTAAGTGTAAATGCAAGGTAAATTATTTAGAATGCAACCTTATTTTATTCTTTTTTTTTATAGATTTTCAAAATTATATGGGCTTTGAGGAAAAATAAAATACCAAAATTGATTTTTTTTAATGAGAGTAGAAATATCATGAGAAGGGGTTTAAATGCTAGATTAATTATTTACAAAGCATACACAACAAGTGCATGGCTTGTTTCAATTTATAATTTTATTTAATTTTATAAACACTCTCCTTATTTCTTGAGATTAGTGACAAGAAGAGATACAAAAAATTGATAAATTTTTCATAGTATAGAGAGATTGGGTAAGAGATGATTTAATTGATGGTGTAAAAATAAAAACAAATATGCCAATTCTGAGCTTTAGTCATCTAGAATGTAATTATTTAGGTTTTTTTCATCTAGGATTTATTGAAAAAACTATGATAAAACATATATTTTTACAGTGTGGGAAAAAATATTAAGATATGTAAATCATATCTTTGATAAATATTTAAAAGGAGAATATGGAAAAATGATATTTTTTGCAATAAGACTACAAGTGTTGTGCTAGGAAATATATATAATCTATTTTATATAATTAAAATGAAATAGTTAGTCTAAGAATTATCATTTTTAGCTAAAGTCGTATTTAATCACAAAGCAAATTTTAAGGTTTTTTTATTTATTTGAGGATTTTCATTTTTTTAAAATAATTCTGATATCTTGTTTAACTTTGAACCATTAGATTCACAGTGGTTGACCGCTTTTCTTTTGTAATCATTAGGTCGTTTAATGGTTAGACAGCTTCCTTATCTACTTTGGTAAAAGGGATAATTTCAGAAACTTCCAACAATACACATTTGTATTTACATGTCAAACCAAAAGAAACAAATGTGAATTTACGTTCTATAAAATGCAATTACTAATAAATTCAACAAAACAACGGCTAATTGCTTAGAATATAGGTTAAAAAAAAAAAGTCACACACTTATGGCTCTGACACACGCTGGGTACAAATCTATGGGTGCCGGGCTGTGTCAGCCCGGCACCTGACAGCCAAAATTTTTTTTTTAACGAAATTTTTTTTTTAAAAAAAGATGGCAGGTACCGGGCTGACACAGCCCGGTACCTGACACAAAAATTTGTCAGGTGCCGGGCTGTGTCAGCCCAGCACCTGACACCAAAAAAAAAATTGGTCTATTTTATGGATCCTCTAATTTGATTCAATATCTCAATTTGGTCTATTAATTCGAAAATGTCTTAATTTGATCCCACAAAGAAGCAAAACATATCAATGTTGTCCTTCGAATTGAGAAAGTCTTATTTTCACCACCAATGTAGCATATTATCTCAATTTGGTTCATCAAAATGAAAAAAGAAAATCTGAATTTAATCCTTCAACATTGAAATCAAGAAAAATTTTCCTATGGAACAATTAAACTGCAAAAATCAAAATTAAAAAATGCAAAATTATTTTATCATCCTATTACGCTTCTCTAGCTTTAGTAATTTAAATGAAAAAGGTGCATTCATTGTGAAAGTTAAATTAACACATTTCTTGTCAGCAATGAAATCTCTAAATTCTTCTTTGTTGAAATCACAATTAATTAGTTAAAAAATTGCACTTTATCACAAAAAAAAAGATCAAAGCCAGTTTTTCAAAAATAATCTTTCATATGAAACCTTGGATGCTTTAGTATCATTTTCCTAAAATATTTCAAAAAGAAATAATCCAAACAATCTAATCATTAAAATCATGAATCACGCTTATTCCCATTAACCTTTTAGGATATTTAAATTTGTCTCTTTTTTTCTTTTTCTTTTTTTTTTTGGTTAGTGCAAGTGGAAGGGTTTGAACTCAAATTTCCACTTGCACTAACCCTTCCACTTGCACTAACCAAAAAAAAAAAAGAAAAAGAAAAAAAGAGACAAATTTAAATATCCTAAAAGGTTAATGGGAATAAGCGTGATTCATGATTTTAATGATTAGATTGTTTGGATTATTTCTTTTTGAAATATTTTAGGAAAATGATACTAAAGCATCCAAGGTTTCATATGAAAGATTATTTTTGAAAAATTGGCTTTGATCTTTTTTTTTGTGATAAAGTGCAATTTCTTAACTAATTAATTGTGATTTCAACAAAGAAGAATTTAGAGATTTCATTGCTGACAAGAAATGTGTTAATTTAACTTTCACAATGAATGCACCTTTTTCATTTAAATTACTAATTTTGCATTTTGCATTTTGATTTTTGCAGTTTAATTGTTCCATAGGAAAATTTTTCTTGATTTCAATGTTGAAGGATTAAATTCAGATTTTCTTTTTTCATTTTGATGAACCAAATTGAGATAATATACTACATTGGAGGTGAAAATAAGACTTTCTCAATTCGAAGGACAACATTGATATGTTTCGCTTTTTTGTGGGATCAAATTAAGACATTTTCGAATTAATAGACCAAATTGAGATATTGAACCAAATTAGAGGATCCATAGACCAATTTTTTTTTTTGGTGTCAGGTGCTGGGCTGACACAGCCCGGCACCTGCCATCTTTTTTTTAAAAAAAAAATTTCGTTAAAAAAATTTTTTGGCTGTCAGGTGCCGGGCTGACACAGCCCGGCACCCATAGATTTGTACCCAGCGTGTGTCAGATCCATAAGTGTGTGACTTTTTTTTTTTAACCTATATTCTAAGCAATTAGCCCAAAACAACTTATTATTTCCCGTGAAAAATATAACTACTACTACAAAGCTATTGTTTCATCAATTACTACCAATGAATATTTTCCAATGGGCACTGGTTGAGCATAGCACAGCCCACCCCTATTAGTTTTCTTCATTTTTCTCACTTTCTTCTTTGTCTATTCTACTTTCTTCAACGCTCAAGCATAGAGAGGTACATTTTTTTAAAACACTCACGTTACAATCTTTACCATCACAAAAACCCATCAAACTGTGAACTATCTATCTCTCTTTTTTTTTTTTCTCTCTATTTTAGCCTTGATAACAGCCTTCACTCCATTTATGGTGTTTTCTACACCTGTTTGTCCTGAAGATTTACCATCATAGTTGTACAAATCGCTCTTTCCGTAAGATGGAAAAGAACCGCCTTTTGCTGGACTTTGTCTATAAGTCCGTATGAATATCGCTGGAAAGATATAATTGCTATAAACTCTTCAAGTCAAAATGCTACTCCAACCGAGAACTACACAAACACTTGCACTGGGAATCATGGCGACGAATCCAAGAATCCAAAAATGTTTGCAAAATCTGATCAACCTCTAGTGAAAAAGCTACCCGATGAAGGAAATTTTAAAAAAAAAAAAAAACAAAATCAACTATCGGAGGTGGAAGTACGGACTCAGGAGCAGCAATAGCTGAGAAATGTGAACAAGGTGAGATGTCGGCAAAATCCATAACCATGAAATCCAAGAAGCTAGCTGGTGAAAGAAATCTGAAAAAAATGAATCGGTCATCAGAGAGTACAAACTCTGCATGGCAAAAGCCCAAGAAATCTAAAAATAGCGGTGGTTTTACACAGTTTTTCTTTTTAGTACAAGAGGCAATCACTTTCACCATTATTGCAGTAGGCTAGTCCATGAATGGTGTGTGGAGAAGACCGGTGGTTTTACACAGTTTTTCTTTTCAGTACAAGAGGCAATCACTTTCACCATTATTGTAGTAGGCAAGTCCATGAATAGTGTGTGAAGATGACAACCGGTCTCATGGATGACGTTAAAATGTTAAAAATAAAAATCAAGGAAATCATTTTCCTGGGATGACATTTTCCTTGAAAGTAATTTTCCAAGTAAATATTTGGTTTCTCCATTCTTTTCCTGTGTTTGGTTTAATTTTTTGAAAACATTATTCTCAACAAGTGATATCCATTAGATCAAACTGGGGCTTATGATTCGTAGTTTCCCTTCACTTGTATTCTCCGTCGCATGCTACATCACCACCAACGTAAAACTCCACAAAATTGATTATTTGCTGAAAAGTCACCATTAACATCGAAGCACAAGCCATCAGAATTCAAAAAAACACTACTATATCATCCTTTTTTGTCCCTTTTCTATTCCATTGCAACCTTCACTATTGGGCTCATGGTGGCTTCTCTCTTTCCGACTGTTGATCTGTCCTTTCTTTCTCTCTTTCTAGATTGCAGTTTATCTTGATTTCTCTTTCTCCATTTATGTCTTTCTCTGTCATCGAAGAGGTAGCTGTCTACCGTGGAAGAGGTAGGTGTTCACTGTGTGAGAATGGGCAATGGCTGCAGGCGATAGAAACAACTTTAGCAAGTGTTTTATGGAAGTTGTTTTACACAGGAAAATATTTTCGTCAACAGTGATTTAATCAAACACCGGAACTCAGGCAAAATGTTTTCGGGAAAAAGTTTTCAGTCGAAACAAATGGACCCTTAAACTAAGACAAATTTTTACTTCATGAAAATATTTAATTGAAAACATATAAAAATAACATACAAAATTATTTTGAATGACAATTGGCATCGAACTAACAAATTAGTGGCTTAATGAAAGCCCATTTCAACTAGAGGTGATAATGGGGCGGGTCCCTCCCCATCCCTATTCCTAATCGTGCGCTCTAAAATCTCTCCCCGCTCCTGATTTCATAACCATAAGGAATTTTTGTTACCAGTAAGCAAATAAATAAATAAGTAAAGGACCAATGGCGAAATCCAGACTTAAGAGACACCCAAAAAAAAAAAAGGGGGGAGAAGGTTGTGAAAACGGGCGACATATTTTCGTCAATGTTAGAGCTCCTAACTCTAGTAAGTCATAGCATTAGCTTTTCTTTAACAGTGAAGTATATCCGTATTTCCAAGCCATTAGAATATCGAAGACGAGGGAATATTTTTTTAAAAAAAGGGGGAAAATAATATGCAAATATGGAAAGGAGCCCGGTTCACGTATACATCTCCGATGGCGCGATGGCTCCTCTCTCGTCCCTCTTCCACTAAATTGTTCGTTGGAGGTCTCTTTCTCTCTTTGTTGAATGCTGCTTTTAATCTCCGATTATGATACGTGACTTCGTGCGTATCTAATTAGTGCTCTATTGGGTAGCATGCCATGTGTTTGAGAAAATGTTCCAATGACTTCTTCACGTGATGGTGCTAGCATGGTTGGACTATGTACAAGGTTACTCAAGTATTGTAGCACTAACCTGAGAAGATGAAGGGATATGGCATCTATCTACCTGTGGAGATAAATAGAGTCCGCACTAACGAAATGGCTTCAACAAAAATATTGCCTTTTTAGCGGAAATGATGAACTGTTTTGTCAAATGCTATTTTAATGCAGAATGTTAGAATCTAGGTGAAGTTACAGTATTAGATCATTTATCATCCTTGTACAATTTCCAAAATGAAATCTTAATGTGACTGTTTCAAGGGAAAATTTTTGGATCCTAATTCCTTTCTGAAACTATTTGCGGAGCCAGACATTATCAGTTTTTACATGTGATTCTTTTCTTCCTCACAAACGTTTATACAGTCATACCTGATGAGCGAACATTTGGAAAACTCTACAATACGATTTTGGAGATTGACTTTGAGCTATGATCATTGGTCGTTGAATTAGGTCGGCATCACACTAGTGAATAATCCTTGATGATAGATAGTGACATTACCTTTGATAAATCATATTGACTGAAACATATGATTCAAATGGTTATTAGTGGAGTGTTTTGTTATTCTTTCGCTTCTTCCTCTGTGTCATTTTGTATTTTGGTTTGCGGCCGTGAGGAGGATACATACTCCCTTTCCAGACAATGTATAGTTGAATACTTTGCATTTGGTTGCAGGGCTGTCTTACGACACCAATGAAACAGTTCTGAAGGATGCTTTTGAGATGCATGGAGAAATTATTGAAGGCAATATGCTGTATCCTTGATTGCAGTCTTTTCTTGTCCTTCACTTTATTTAGTCTAAGTGTTGATCCCATGTGCTTGACAGTGAAGGTAATATGTGATCATAAGAGTGGAAAGTCAAAAGGATATGGATTTGTGCACTTCACTACAGAGATTGCAGCAAGCAACGCCTTGAAGGAAATGAATGACAAGGTATGTTTTTTGTAGTATTACATAGTTCTGTGTGTGAACTTGCATCTTTCTTTCAGTTCAAGTTTAGTCTTCTAATGCTCCTTTTTCAGATATTGGATGGTAGAAATATCCGTGTTCAGTATGTTCACAAAAGATGAAGGCAAAGGATTTGGTCTATGGTGAATCATTTGTTGATTTAAATATTGTCTGTTTTCTCAGCAATGAGAAGAAGAATTCATCACTGGCATCTCTCTTTGTATGCTTGCATGGTGGTGGCCTATAACGACAATCATCTAAATTTGAGTATTACTAGAGATTTTGTTCTAGCTTGTGACAAGTACATGTGATAATCTTGTGCCAATTTTTCTGTTGAGACAATATTCTGGAAAATTTCATTGAACTAGAGTGTACGGGGAACTTATTCCTACCCAAGAAACAAATGTACATACTGGGAGATCATAACCTTTTCTGGCATTTACCAGTCAGGTCTCTTACTGAGAAAAGATGTTATCCACTAAGAGAGATTTGAGAAGCGAATTCATTATTTGATTTCTGTATACTTTGTTGTTGAATCGTGAATGCGATCAGGATAGTTCTCCTGTCCTGGCTTTTGAGTGGATAAGATAAAAGATTCCAATTCTCTGTATGTTTAATTTGGTACATGGTGATTCTCCTCGGTTGCATCCGGTTTTTTTTCTTTCTTTTTTCGGAAAGGGGGGGGTGGGTGGTGGGTGGATTGTATTCGCGGTGTTATAATACTTTAAGGGTCTGTTTGTTTGGAAGGAAAATCTTTTCCAGGAAAACATTTTCCATATTTTCAGTTGTTTGGTTATCAATTAATTTGGGAAAATAATTTCTGACAGAAAATAAGTTACATCCACCAGAGGAAAATAACTTCCTTATCTGACCCTGTGAAGTTATTTTCCTCAGCTTCTTTTCACAGCCTCGCAAGGATTTTCGACATCAGCAAACAAATCCAAGGGAAATAACTAGTCGGGCATCTCTCTCTCTCTCTCTCTCATTTTTTTTCCTTTCGTTCCCGAAGAACCCCCATTCCCGCTTCCTCCAGCGTCAGTCCTCAGTGGCGATCACCTCCTCCGGCGACACTATCTCAGCGGCTACCACCACATAATCTATATACTCACGTCATCTTCATTCGGCAAGTTTTTTTAACTCTCAGTTTCTAATGAATTAATTTGGCTGCTGAATTTTGGGGGTTTTATGATTCTTGGAATCAGAATTCGAGTAGGGTAGGGTAGTGTTTTTCTTACAATCTGGTGAGACCATTTGTGACAAGATTTCGCTGGGGTACCACCAGAAGACAATTGGATACTTCCTTTTTCTTTTTTGGTTGAAGTTCCTGTACCCCTTTTGATTTTGGAATTAGATTGATTTCAATAACTTGCTTGAGTTTGCTGCTTTTGGGTAAACAGCCGCTGATAACAAGTGACATTATTTACTTCCCATTTGCCCCAATGATGATTGTGTTTCATGTTGCTGATTGGGCTATGGAGGAATTCTGTCTTGGATTCCTTTTGGGCGAGCTTGAAGTGCAGCCTTTCCTGTATAATTTCATTTGTCTATTCTTCTCTTGTGAATTCTTCTCTGGTTTTTTGAGACTTTATTCTTCGACTACTGGTAGTGTTTTTCTTACAATCTGGTGAGACCGTTTGTAAATAGTTGACAAAATCTGATTAGGGAGGAAAACTATTTGCTTGTATTCATCCCAGAGAGCAATAAACTTTTTATAAAAAAGATTCCATGTCTCTTTTCAATATGTCATCTGTAAAGAGCTGCATTCGTGTGTAGCAGATATTTGTTCTAATGCATGCTTAGAATATCAGCTGTGACAGCTGAAGTATTGCTGAAATAAAAGATAAAAGTTAGATTAATTTAAGTGCATATTGATTTTTTTGTTCTATCATGCATGCAAGTAAACATTTCTTGGTAAGTGGACTATAAAGCTGTTAAAGCTTCAACCTCAATCACCTGAGGCCTTGATGCCATCCTTTTGAATTTTACCTTGGACTTCAATTGTTTCCCTCTTACTATAGAGGCTCTGGTAGCATTTTTTGTTCTTCTTGTTGAGCTTTATCAGTCCTGCTTATCTGGAAGTGTGCACGTCTACTATTCTGGAAGCATGCTGAATGAGCTACTGGTACCACTGTAGCTCTGGCACTTGAGAGAGAAAAATATTTTGACAGTTTGAACCTGAATCTTGAGGTAGCTTCTAAGTTTCGTATCCCGATGTAACTAGAATCTGAATATTGGTAGGTTTAGTTTGTAGGATTCTACACGCTTATGGTAATGTGTTTATAATGAGACCTGTGATCTGCTTGCTTTTTCTTGTTTGTTTAGCTGATCCAGAATGATATTCTTCTTTTTTAATGCTGTGTAATAATGGTTATATAATAGTCGAGGATTTATGGAGTGTTGAGATTGTTGATTATGCTTCTAATACCGATTGTCGAAAGTCTGAGAGCCCCAAGGTTGTTCTTGTCTCTTTGTCTGATTTTTGTTTGTTGCGTGCAAGCTTTTTGCTAGAAGCTTGTTGGTAGGTGAAGGTGGTGTTTGCAATTTTCTTCATTTTGTTACTCAGAATGGTTACCTGGTATTCCATTTAAGTGCTAATTGTTAATTCCATCAGACAAGTATATTCATACTAAAATTGAGTTGTATGATGAAATGGCCGTTGTGGTTGGGAAAGATCTGGCCACCGGGTCTTTTGCAAAATCATTTGTCGATGTGAATTTGGAAACTCCATTTGTTCCCAAGACAAGTGTGGAGAAAAGTGTAGAACAAAAGGGTGTGACTAATGCAAGGTCCTCAGAAGTGAGAGCAACATCATCGGGAACCAAACAACATCGTAAAAGAAATCACAGCAATGAAGACATTGAAAAGATGTCTCAACAACTTGGAGAAGTGGCAGCTGCTTTGAACAAAATTAGTGCAAACAAGCTTGATATCAACCAACTACATGAAGAGATTATGAAGATAGAAGGCTATAGCGAAGAATTTCTGGACTTGGTATTCGAGCATTTGGTGCAAAATGAGAAGCTAGGAAAAGCATTTATGGCGAAGAGTCAAAGACTTCGTTTGATTTCTCTCGAGAGGTTCAAGACAGATTGGGGCGTCGAATAAAGTACTTTGAAGTTGCAGATTCTGCTTCGATAGCATGAGAGGAGTTTCGGTTGTCTTTAGTGAATTTTTGTATATTCTGTAGCAAGCATGCTTATTCCTTTGAAGAAAACATTTGGTTATTCTCACTTGTAAGCAGATGCTGGTTCAGTTCATACTTGAAATTTGTGATCCCCTGGTACATGGGTTTAGTATGCAATCTGAAGTGCATGTAACTAAATTTTGTTTTCTTTAGGAAGAAGTTATTGGACAATTTTTGCTTATGGCCTTTAACAGATATGGTGTGGCATTACGAGGTCCAATCTAAGATCTGCAATAGTCGTATGCATTGCTGTTTTGGGAGGAGGTTGCATCTTAACAGGCTTTAGCATAGGTGTACATGGAAAATCCTCTATCCGTTAGTCTCTTGGCTAGTTCTAGGCTGGGAGATATATGGCCATAAGCCAGCCATGGAAACATGAGAACCTTGAGCTGAGAAGTAACAGCAACTGATTCTGTACCCATAAATCCTCTGTTTTCTGCAAGTGCTTTGTGTCTTGGCATTCAGTGTTTTGGTTTTCGGGAGGGGGAGGGGTGGGGAAATGGAAATGGGGGATGGGCAAAGGTTTTAGTCTTGAAAGGGAATTTTAAACGATATCTAGAAAGATAGGGTTATGAATTTTCTGACCGAGTTTGCTTTTATCTGTCAAATACTCATATGCTTGACCTTGGACTTTGCTAATTGAAAGATCCATTGATCGGCAGGAAGAATTAACAAATTATGAATAAATCCAAGATTCCATTAATAAATCTATTTAAGAATTCATGGTGTAATATGAATAAATATTTTATAGAAATGATAATATGATTATAATGGATAGAAACTAAAATTAACTTGTAATGAAATGAATGTTTTGAGAGTAGAAAAATATTTGTAACATATCAGAAAATATTTTCATTGACAAACCAAACATCGAAAAATTATGAAAAAAAGGAATTTGGAAAATATTTTCACTTAATAACCAAACACTGGAAAATTATGGGGAAGGAAGTGATTTTCCAGGAAAATGACTTCGATGGAAAATATTTTCCTAGGGAAAATATTTTCAGTCCAACCAAACGGACCCTAAAACTCAAATATTTTCCCGGCTAATCTTTTTGGAGCCTCATCAAATTACACAATGTTACGTCTTCTGGTATCCCAAGTCTGCTCCTGAACTTGTTCAGGTCAAGTCCATGCGTTTGTCTTGATGCTTTTCGGCCCTGTTTACTACATGGTACTCTGGCTTTACAAATTCATGTTAAGCTCATGTGAATTCTTCACTAAATTTTGTAATGGCTTGTTCGCATATGTTAATTCTCGAGTTGATCCTGAATATGGAGAACACTTGGGTACACCCAATGTTGGTACCACTCTAAGACCTGCAAGAATTTAATGCACCACGGTACAAGCCTTTCACAAACCATTATTTTGGATTGGTACAACCGCACAAGTACTGTATACAGAGGTCAATGTTGATTAGATTCTGTCCTCAAGCTGTTAGAAGGGGGCCAAAATTTGGGTAGACTTCAAAGATCTAATGATCTAGATTATATGTTACACCATTTGATACAATGATGTATCCACAATTTGGATCATTAAGCCTTTGAAATGTTGGGTTTGCTCAAGTGTGAGTCTTAGAAGGCAAGTGTATGCTGAATCACAAACAACATGTGGGCAAAAAGAAAAAGAAAAAAAAATTCGCAATGAAAATGTATTCTGATTAAAGAAAAAGGTTATTGAAAGCAACTAGGCATCGCCGATGGCGAGGCATGAACATTTTCAAAATTGTCCGCAAGGAGTAAACTATACTTCCTGATTCTTGAGAATAAGCAGGGGAGTAATTTCAAAATTCAAATATGGGTTACATGGCGCAGCAGAAATGGAGAATATCCCGCTTGGAGATGGGCTTTAATCATGTTGGATCTGAATCAGACTTTTCAGCTGTCAGTCGATGTCGAACTCAAAAAATGCTAGCCCAACCTAGACCCAACTCAATTCGATTCTTTTTTTTTTTTTTGAAGCATCAATTCGATTCTTAAGAAACCATTTCCTCCAACTACTAAAGAAAAGTGGGCCTACATTGGGATCTTCCATGTACAGTACAGTACCACGAGGAGCTAACCTGCTGAGAAACTTGAATTGTTATCCTCTTCGTTGTCTGGGGGTACATATTCTTGAATCCATTGGTGTGAAAGCTTCGGGCCTTAGCCCTTAAAGATAACTAATCATGGCAGAGTTCATCATCAGCGCAGCAACACCTAATAAATCCTCAAATGCGAAGCCGGAGCCGGGACGAGAACTATCTCGGGTCTAAGCCGATTATATGTACGTATTCTGAAATTCTGAATAAAACAAAGGGGTAAAAGGATTATCTGCTACTCTTTCCCTCTCACTCATAAGAGGTTTGGAGAAAGGCAATACAATCACTTTTTACCATACATTCGTTGAACGTTCCCAGCCAGAAATGGACTAAAGGTAAATGCGCAGACAAAAGTCTATTCGGAACTACCTTCATTTCAAGCCCTTGTCAGCAGACCATGTTTAAACACTCGAAGCTCGAGTAAGGCCAGAGAGGCATTTCCTCCGTCAACTCAAGTTTTTGGACGAAGATGTTGATAGTTCAATTTATTCGTAAGCTGCAGGAAACTAAACATGACAAGCACTTCTAAATAATTTTGAAAGTTTCTGCTTCAAGGGCAAGTGATCGACCAATGTAACCTGCAAATCCAACTTCCCCCTTCCCTTGAAGCAGCAGGGATTTCCCACTTGTGAACCAAAATCTACTCCCTTCTAAGGTAAAAGAAACTAACGTCTGCTCTTCTGGAGATTATAAGGTAATCCAACCAAAATCAAACATTAAAACTCTGGCAGAAAAGTTAACATTAAGTACTTGAACAAGATAGCAACAAATACGGTCATAGATCACAAACCTCGCAACAAGCAAAACATAAGGAAAACCTAACAAGTTTATGCATCTTAAACATCATTAGTGTGCAGTGCGCATTATTCCGTGCAAATAGCCCCCAGTCATGATAAGGGACACAAGCGAGACAATACCAGCTGGAAAAATCTTTCCTGATCTTTTGAAGCGAGAACCCATCACTCCCAAGAGAGCAGCAGACAACCCAAAACCGAGGGATGAAGCAAAAACAGGTTTTGTAGGAAGAGCTGTGTAGACATAATACAGTAGCGAGGCTGCTAGTCCACCAGAAATCAATGACTTCTGACTGCCACTTTTCAAATAGCCCATGAGTCCACCTGCTCCTACCAAGAAAGCATAGCCTAATGTTAACTTTTGAGACATGGAAAGTGCAGTCTTCTTGCTGCTCCCAAGGTTTTCATCCTTGCTTTCACCTGAATCCCCTTCACTCTCATTGCTATCATTACTATCACCCCCATTATTGCCTCCACCACCTCCTCCTCCTTTACCACTTGCATTGCCAAAGTCATTTCCACCCCCTCCAGTGTCTGGTACCACATCAACCCCTTCCCCAGCTGAATCGACTGTGAAAGTAGTAGGCATTTTAGAATCTGAGATGACAGTTGCTCTAATCCCCCCAAAAACATGTTTTTTTGGTACACACTTAATTGGAGATAACACTAACTTCGTTGCTAAGAAATGCCCAGAGGAAACTGCTAATGTTGATGCTAGATTCTGCGCAGCGGGATTCCAAGCTCGCAGAGAATGTTGGAGCTGACACTTAGGCAGTAGAAGTAAAGAGGATTGAGAAAATGTCAAGAGTTCTCCCATTGCCATTGACATTTGGAGCTTTAGCCTGCTTATACAGATCCGTAGAAGTAATGCACGCGAGAACTTAAGTCTCAGGATGTCTGATTTTCAGATCTTGTGGTCTTTGCAACTTCAACAAAAATCAGTCTGCCATTCACTATCTGCAATTACATATCAAAATTACATACTACCTTAGCTATCCACCACCCCTGACCATTCTATGGTAACCAACAATAATGCAGTTGGATTAGTAGAAACTACTTGTGTATTTGCTATAAAACTTATCCATGAGTATCTCTGAGAATTATCTAAATAATGAAAAAGTCAACTCTTGCTTTAAATAATCATCGCTGGCTAAACTTCTTATTTAACATGCACTCAACTCAGAAAATTATGCTTCTAGCTTTAACTTATGAAAGACATGAGTAGTTTACTCATGGAAACGAATAGCCAAAAAAATCATCACTTTTAGTCATCTATTTTGATTGCAATAAAAAGAATTTATTTTTGCTGAAGACAAATTTAAAATAGATTAAGATAACATGATGATGATATGCCGGGTAACAATGGAAATGTCACATAAAACTAGGGAGAATTCAACCAAATCATAAGTCCAATGCTTCTCTCTGATGATTTTCAGTTCTTAAGGACAACTAATGCATGATGCATCAGGAGCATCAAATCAGGTTTAGACATAAGGATGCACACTAATTGGTGACTTAGCTGACCTACACATTCTTTAACAGAGTCTATCCAATCCACACAGCTCTGTCCACTTGTTTACATCCCAAGAGTACATTCAGCAAAGTGTTCGAGACTCCAAGTTTACATTTTGACCCTTAAACTTCATAAAAATCCAAAAGAATTGCTCTTTCTTCACCTCTTACGTTGTGCCTAACGGGAAAGCTTTAAAACTTTATACCACTAAGAAAGACCTCGATTAATAATAACAAGCAAACAGAAATCCTAATGAATCAAGTGAAAGAGATAATAATTTTAATCACAGAAATTAACAGAAGCATTTCTGTAATGAAAGGCATGAATTGGCACTGATAAGTATATCTATGATAAAAAGAAAATATACCCTGCCATTCATTGCCTTTAACGCATTTTGAGCGTCAGTTTCTGAATCAAACTGGACAAATCCAAACCCTTTAGTCCTTCGCGTTATTGGGTCAATAACAAGCCTAGCTGCATACATCAGTTACAGAGTATCAACCCGAAACAATTATTCACTCATAATGGGAACTGCATCGGATTTTTATACAAAAATATGAATACCAAAATTGAAAAAACTTTCAAAACACTTGTTCAGGGAAAAAAATAAACCACCTAATAATCCCTCAAAAAAATGCGATATAACAGAAAAATCACCAATCTTTTTCAGTAAGCTACTAAAAGCTATCCAAATCACCTTGCGTAACCAGACCGAATGGTGAAAACAGACTCTTCAATTCTTCAGCAGTCGTGTAAAATGATAATCCTACCAAAAAACCAACAAAATCAGGAATACATCGAAAAACCCGAATACACTATACACATCTAGCAACAGACGACGCTTAAATCTACCAGAAACTTCCGTACAAAGAGCATAACGAGTATAAGCAAAGAAACCCAAATTCGCCAGTATTGTAGAAATATAGAGACAGAGAGAGCATATCACTTACTGCTTACAAATAGTTCTAGACCTCTTCTGGCCATCTGGGTTCTAGAGATGGAGTCAATCGGTAATAAAAAAGAGTGCAACTTTTCCAAATTACCAGTTAGTCCTGAAGTTTGTTCGGTGAACCATTATATTATTAGAATTTCCTTTTAGGCGCACTATAAGCCCTCTCTATCCCTTGTAGTTAGGGCATGTCAATGGGTAGGTCTGGGTTGAATTCCTTTGATCCAGATCCAAATCCATTTAATTTAGTTAGACCCACACCCTTTTGGATTTGAAAAAGTAAGTCCATACCCAAACTCTTATGAATTTGGGTATTCAATGGGCATTCATGGGTATTTTCTGAACATACTAAAATAAAAATGTATTTAAAATATATAGAATTCATAAATAATATAAATACCATCCAATTTTTGTTTTCAAATAATAAAATTAACATTCAACAAGTTGAATGCAATATTGTGAATTCAAAGAAAGAATTATTATTGACTACTTTTATATATTTTCAAAGATTCAACTGCATCCACATCCAATATTTCATTTGTTTGCCTTTACTTTTTTTCTTTTTCTTAAAAAAATTTGTATCAATTACAATAATAACTAGGACTAGTTTTTGAAAAAAGAAAACAACCATAACATATATAAATATTTAGTCTTATTAAACAAATGTAATTTTACACCTCTTTTTCTTATTTAAACTTCAATGTTGATAGATGTCTCGTAATCCAACACTAAAATAGTGAATGAGATAAAAGTCATTTGACTAAGGATCGATGGCAAATAAATAATAGAATAAGAAAATTTATAAACACTTGTTCATTTTTTTTTGATTCAATCCAATTATCAGTAATCACTAATGTTTTTACCATATCTAGAAGTAATTTGGCACGAGTTTCATCAATCACCCAACCACCAATACTAAATGCAAATTCCAATGCCATAAAATCTTACTGTATTCGATCCACCAGCCATAAAATATTATATTATTTTATAAATTTACTAATATATATTATTTAATTAAATAAATATGGGTCTATGTAAGGTTTAATATAGATATGGATTCTAAAAAACCAGACCCTATCTAGACTCATGACTCTCTCACAGGGTTTGGGTCTGGATTTGAGAAATTAAATTCAAACCCCACCCAAATATATTGGGTTTGGGTTGGATCTGGATAAAATCCGACCCATTAACGGGCCTACTTGTAGTCTGAGGTTGATTTTTGGATCTCGACAATCACATTAGTAGTGAATAGCCTATTATTAATGTACATAGTATATGCTTCTTTATTTTGTCACAAAATATCTAATATTTGATTTGCATTTTAAAAAGAAAGAAACCAAATTCACATTTTTTTAAAACCTACACCCCATATTTTATTGAGGATATACTTTTTGACGGTAAATATTTTTAAATGTTTTTCTCTATATGTAAGAATGTGTTACAAAGAAGTTATGTGCGTATTGATTGAATTTTTTTTTTGTTTCATGTACTCTTACATTATACTTTTTTCTCTTAAAATGTTTAAATGAGAAATTATTTGTGTATGCAGTTGGCATTTAATAAAAAATTATGAAAGTTATTTTCCTTGGCATAGTTTCTTTGGCCTAACAATTCCACGTATATTTGAGAAGATAATTATTTCTATTTCATTACCTTTTTTGTGGGGAGTTTTTGTAATTTTTTTATAGCAAAACTGTATTGTAGTGGTATATGAGATAGGCGGTTGGAAAATTCAAAAAGCTAATAAAGCTTTTATAGAAACAGAGCGATTGAAGTGTGGTTTCCTTACTTAATTTCTTTTTTCAATTTTATTTATAATGAGTGATGTTAAATCTTAATTAATAGACAAATGACTGCTTAATTTTGTTAATCCATTATTGTTACTAAAAAAATCTTCAACACTAAATTGCCTACAACTTTTTCCTTTTAAGACTGCGTCACAATTTCACAACCAACTAAGGGATAAATTTGTAGATGAAACTACTTTATAATTTAACAAACTTGAGCAACAAAAAAGAAGAGGAGGGTTGAGTGGGACAATTAAAATTCGAGAGGCCTCCCTAAGTAGGGGTATTTAGTGGAGGGGGTTTTCTGCAATTCACAAAACATGCCACTCGTCACTAGAGAACCATTCTGGAACCTAAAAATTACTATCAAAATTACATCATCGACGCTGTAACAAACAAAATACAGAAAAGAAATGGCGTGGAGGAGTAATCTCTCAAAGAATCTCAAGGAGCTTCGAATCCTCTTCTCCCCATCGGCTCCAGCCAGCTCTTCAACAAGGTACCACTGTTAGTCTTCCTTCTCGTACAGTATATTTTGTTTAGTATTCCCGTAAGCTTAAGCTTCCTTTCCCCTTTTTCCCTCTCAATAATGGTTTCGGATGCATCATTCACAGAGTATTCATTGAAAGGAATTACAAGGATCTCAAGAAACTCAATCCCAAACTTCCGATTTTGATCCGGGAGGCCGATAATACAGAGCCTCAGCTTTGGGCTAGATTTGGTATGTCTTTTTACCCCCTTCAAATTTCTATATATGTCTCCCAACTTTAGATTTCTGTGGAATGCGATGATAAGTTTGAGGATTTTTTTTTAAAAAAAAAATTAGATATAACAAAAAACGTCATAGGGGAATAGTAGCCCGTTTTCGTCACTATGTTGATGTAGAAGTGGAGAATCTAGGAAGCTCAACTTGTCCTGCAATTGATCTTGGCATTCTAAAGATTCCGACTTTTGAGAGAGTTCAGATTTTCGTTTGCTCCGTGAATAAAAGAGGTAGTTGACCTAATGGCATTTGTGACACGTTTCCCAAATTTTTGGGATTGTTAGGAAATTCAGAGAAATCAACTAGGACGTTTTGGATGGTTAGTGCATGCAATTTGGTTTAAAGTGTTTGATACAACAATGAGGAAGACTAGTTTATTATGAAATAGTTGCAACCTACTTTAATTCCTCTTGCGTTACGTATCTTTGTCTTGTTTGTAATTTGATCACATCTTATTTGTGCTTTACTATTGCTTATGGATCTTTTTGTGTATGACTAGATTTTGGAGTTGAAAGAGGAATACGTTTGGATAGTATGACAGAGGATCAGATCTCAAAGGCACTAGAGGATCTTGCTAAAGTTGGGGCAGCTCTCAAATCTTGATGCAGGTGTCTATGGTCCTTTATTTTTAATAAAGCAATGGTTGCTGGAAAATGCCATATCATGTTCTCCATTTGTTCTAAGCAACTTGATTTTCTCCTTTTAATGAAATTGAGACGAGTTTTTTCCCCCTTACTGAAACTAAGAAATTGGGAATGGGTTATTGAAAGTTTATGCTATTCTGCATGAATTTCAAACTGCCTAGTTGGTTTGGATTGTCTGTACTGTTTGGAGGATATGAATGCCATATCCTGCAAGCATACTAATTAGTGTTAGTAGTGTTATTAAACTGATATATCTGGTCAGCTATTCAATGTTGATCTTCTTTTGATCTGGGGAAGGGGGAATGGTGGGGAGCTGCAACTGTGCTCCCATGAGAAGAGATTCTGGCTGCATTTTTTTAGCCCTGCATTCTAGAAATTTGAACCAGTTCAGCTTAAACTTTATCAGGGTAACTCTCTGTGGTACACCTTCGCCTATGGGATTGCTGATCCTATGAGGAAGTTGAGGTTGCAAAGTCCCAGAGTTATGACTTTATGGTTCTAGGATTCCTTTCTGAAAAGCATGGCTCTCTTATCTAAATATCTGGACATCCTTTTATTTATTTATTTATTTTTTTGGTGGGGGGGGGGGGGTGTGTGTGTGTGGTTGGTGGAGGAGGGAGAAGAAGGCGGGTAGTGCTGGAACTGTACTCCCATGTGAAAAAGATTCTAGCTTGTGTTTTCTTATTCCCGAATTATGGAAATTTGACCCACCCAGTTCTGCTTAAAACTTATGTTGGTAATCTATATATAATACAATTTGGCATTTGGAATGGTTGATCCTGTGGGAAAATTGAGATCATGAAGTCCTTGAAGTATGACTTTATGATTCTAGGATTCCTTTCTGAAATGTATGGCTCTCTCAATCACTTTTATTTTTATTTTGTCTGGGTTAGTATGTCCTTTTAAGACTTCTGTTCTACTGTTACATGTAGGTCCAATGGACATTTAAGATGAGATTGTACTTAGTGCACTAGTGGCTAGGTGAGAAAACCATGTAGTCTGGTTTGTCTAATAGGTTATTGCAACAGATTTTTGGTTGCCATAATCCTAAAGGTAGGAGGCAAAAACTGGAGATGCTGGCTTATCTGCCTGCTAGGTAGTAGCTATAACCTAAATGAATCCTTCTTGGATGTCTCAGCTTATAGCATCATTGGGATAAAGACTTTGGGATGCTCACATGAAATAAAATTTTGCCAATTAGGTATTGGTGCTGGAGAAGCTTTTTGGGTACTTTGTTGGGAATGGTCCTTGTCAGAATAGGATGCAAGAAAGAAGTTGAATAGAGTTCTGCAGCTCTTTTTTTTTCCTGGAATAGCAGTTGGCTTTGTGACTAGGGCCAGCATTTGGTTTTAGCTTTATTGCCTATAGACAGAGCTAAGTTATGATTGTACCATTACGCAAACACGACCATGCACACACATACACTGGAAGAGGAGGAGGCGGAGGATTATTTATTCCAATGTTGTTGTGACTTCTCATGCATCATCATGTAATTGAAAAACCACAGAGAAAAAAATCTCCCCTCAATTTCTCTTCAACAACTTTGACTTAGAAAGATAGCCTCCTTCAATTTGTATAGTTTGTCTCTGGAGAAGCTGTGTAGTTTGGGTTCCAATCTTTTTTGGTAATTGGTTTTGGTCACAAAATCTACATTGAGTGGCAGGTTCACAAGATATAAAAGGATAGTCCTCGGCTATATTACTGCACATTCAGATATCAGCCCAAAACAAGCACCTGCATGCCCTGAATGTTGAAAGTAGGTTTGTGGTAAAAGAAATTTAACAATAGCAATCTTGATTTGAATGAGAGATGATATACATGAGTTCTGCCTGTTTCAGACTTAGCCAAAAATTTGCCTTTGGCTGCACTTTGTCAAAATTATGGATCATTGGTCTTACTTCTTAAACATCTATAGCAGACACTTTTTGACGTCTGCAAGCACAAAAAGTTGGTGAAAACAATCAGCAAATGAGAAAGGCACCGAATAAGGGGAATCAAAGGGAGTAAAGCGTGATGCAGTTAAGTGAATGTGAATTATCATTTTCATTGCTATTAGGTACTTCCAAAAATCTTCGTACAACGTTCCACTGTTGTTCCTTTGGTCGATCTGCGGCTCTTTCTGCATGTTGTACAGCTTGTGCCTGCTCCCTTCCCCCCAAAATTCTACGTGTTCATGCATTTCACGATTGCAGTGCTATAGATCAGCGATTTCTAGTTGTTCTGCGGCTAAGTAGCATGCTGAATTTTAGCCTGTTAATATCATGGATGAAACTGGTAAGAATTTAGCCATTGCATTGATCAAGAGGCATAATCCTTGATTATAATCGTTAATAGGAATGTTCCTTGGTGAACAACTTGGAGTTGGCGTGCTTGGGCTGAGACATGTTGCTGTGAAAGGGTTAGAAGGCCCGATACACGATTTATGCTTGCGTAACTAGCATTCCATCTTTTTGGCCTTTCCATTTTCCTGTTTCTTTCATCGTTTTAGCGACAGTCAAACGTGGTAAATTAGCAAATTCGCGCTTGAACACGAGGAGTCAAGTACCGAAATGGCAAGATGTGGAAACAATTTTTTTTTTAAAACATTATCCATCTACTACTTCCTTTATGAACATTTTTCTTTTCGGGGTTTCAACTAAAAACTTCAAACTCTACAAGGAGGAAAGGTAAAAAGGAAGGGTTTGAAAGTTGAGCCATGAATATTATGATTAATTGGATAATGTTCTCACCAATTAAGTTGGATTTTGATGAAAAAAAAGAACTTTTGATAGTAATCCTAAAAGTATCATCAATTGTCCACTCCAACGTTCCGATTCAAGAAATTGTATTATATTTAAAGAACATCCTGTGAAACAGATTGGTGTACGTATTATATATCTATTGTAGTACCATCTAAAGGAGGTCTGTTGATAACGGGGATGGAATGGGATTGCCTTAATGGAATTTTTTTTAATTGGGTTCTAGCTTTGGCCCTAACTTTGTAATTCATGGATTGCCCTTAATTGGGCGGGGACTTTGTGCTGGAAAGATTTAATTGGGAAAGATTTTAATTGGTGTTACGCTCAAAAGGATTTAGTTGGACAAGACATTTAATTTGAAGAATTAAATTAGGCTAAAAGAATATTGAGGAAGGAAATTGACATTAGTGAAATAGTTCAAGAATTGAGATGGAAAAAGGAGGGGAAAAAAAAAAAAGGGACGCTAGAAAGAGGGGCAGCGTGGAGGACCCGACACTAGAACTGCAACGTCTTCATTTAAAATTCGACAACTCTATCCCATGCAAAGCACTCGAAGATCCAGAATTACATCCAAATATTAGATTGCGAACACCGAGATATTAAATCTAAAAAACACCTTCGAAGTACCAAATCACAACCTAATAACCCCTAAATTCGAAGTCCTAACCCTAAAGTCAAAAGACAAACTTCACAATTTACCATCAGGTATCAACCAAAATCTTCAAGAGCTAGTGAACTGGTCACGGCCTTTGGTCCCTTCTGAAACGCGCACTTGGGCTCACCAGGAAGTACAAGCCTCACATCAGTCTGAATCTCCCGGGAAGTAATAGTCGGCTTCTTCTTGTACCTCGCAAGCCTGGAAGCTTCATGAGCTAACTTCTCAAAAACATCATTGATGAAGCTGTTTAAGATTCCCATGGCCTTGCTGGAGATTCCGACGTCCGGTGAACTTGTTTTAGCACATTGAAGATGTAGATCTTTTAGGTCTTGAGTCTTGACGCTCTTCTTCTCCTTCATCTTCTTTATCTCCTACTGCAGGCTGGCTGTTGTAATTGATTGAGTCTTCTTTTGGATGGACAATGGACCTCAGATTTTTGCTATCGACGTTGAACGCAGGTATTACTGGCTCATAGATTTGCCTCAGCTTCTATTGGTATTACTATTTAGGTGTGTCAAATGTGTTTTAACTATATATTGGATCAAGGAGGATTCTTCAGTATCTGGGCTCCGGAAAGCCACTATCGTTGTTCAAATGCTAAATGGCTAATCAAGTTCCAAGGAACCTTCTGTCGTAAATAAATGAATATTTTAAAAGATTTTGTCTCACGTTAAAAAATCAAAATGACTTTTCATCATTTTACAATACTTTGTTTTATATTGAGTTTGTGTTAAATTGGTAACTAGTGTGGGTTCGCGTGCATGTAAGAAAAGTTTAGTTCGGTCTATTCAATACAAATGCGGGTTAAGCACAACCCAAGCTAGTTATGATAACAAGCTTCTTTGGAGAAAATAAGATTTTTGTTACAGAAAATTTTATCTCTTATCCTTTCCTTTCTTTTCTCTCAACGTATTTTTTTTTACACCTATAAATACCGTAACGGATCTTCTATATCACATCTTGTTTTACATTCTATCCCACTTCTTCTAATCTTGCCAAGTGTCTCTTGATAAACTAAATCCTGAAACAACCCAACTTGGATTATGCTAAGTTAATTAATCGATTAACCAGACAGAGAAACTTAATCTCTATAACCAAAATCAATTAAAATAAAAACTCTCTCACAAAATCACGATTTATCAAGGGAAAAAAACCCTAAAACGCTAATAAGCTCTGTCCTCTTGTCATCATCTCCACCATACCCTCTCATTATCTCCCAAAAATCACTCACAATTCATCCCTTCTCAAAAGCATCTTCCTCCTTTCAACAATGTCCATTTGAAAGCCCGTCTCGGGTGAATTGTGACCAGAACGCGTTTCGGGAAATTTGGCGCCCCGACCTGTTAATGGGTATCACTCATCCTTAAAAATTCATCAATTTCACTTATCTGTTTTTCTATAAGGAGCAGCCAAAGAAAGGAGGAAGATACGCCAAAGGTAATGGGCATAATTTGGTGTCCTGGATAATTAAGGAAAAATATAATCTTTTGGAAGGGTGATACACATGGTAATAGAATTATCACAGACTCAGTCGTCAAATTGCTTGCTAACTATGGCATTGAGAGTGTACTCTTTTTTCTGTTATGCATGACTTTGGGATTTGCATTTCATACTTCCAGTACCATAAGTTTTTGGAGATCTAGGATTCCATTTCAGTTTTTTAGTTGTCCAGAACTTGACCAGGACATTTTGTCCTGTGATGCATTGATATTTAACTGCAAGTTTTTCGCTTGATATTTAACATATCGAGAAGATCTAGTACTACATCACAAACTATCAAAACAACAGTACCAAAAATTAAAGTTCATAAAACATTTTATTAACGGCTATACATGACCTAATAACTCCTAAATTCAAAACCATAACCCAATAATTATTGGAAATTGAAATTTAACGGAGATTGTGTCTCCTTTATAGCTTTTCTCTAATTATGAACTCTCGTCTTTCTCTCTAACTTTTCATTCCCTAGCAAGTAAAGAAAACATCTTTCTCCTGTAGGAGGGAGAGCAAAGTATATTATCGGTGAGAGTTTTCTTCTCTTCTAGTGCTTCCTAACGAGAGTTTTCTCCTCTTCTAGAGATTTCTAGGAAGAGTTTTTGTAATTTTTATATTTCTTTTATTAGATCTATATCTTTTCAAATTTAGTTGTCAAATTTGCAAGTCTTTAGATCTATCTCATCAAATCTCACTTTAACATTGGGTTTGAATCAATTTATTAGTAAATCAGGGAGAATTTAAGCGGTATAGTTGGAAGCATACATACACGAAATTTAGGGCTATAAGTATTTTATATATTTCAGATCTGTAGTACTTAGTATTTGTTCTTCAGATATGCTTATATTTGTATATGATTACGGTAATTTCTGCCATTATATTTGTGTATGATTAATGTAATTTTTATCATTAATGCAAATTTGATGAATGACAGATGTTTTATAAAAAAAAACTTTTCAAAACCCTACCCCTAAATCAAAAGACAAACTTTCCATTTCTAAAACTAAAAATTAAGATAAATACGGGCAAATGTATGATATAATCCTAGATATATGAATAGGAATTGCATTTCGTTTTCTTATACAATCCACCATTTTTGCTTGATACATTACTTGTTCACTAATTGTAAAACGTCCCAAGTTCCTCTCCTTTCTTTTGTTCAGGCCATTTTCCCAAATAATTCTGCAGCTTCTACAGCATGTATAGGGCTTGGTAACAATGACGGGTTCATGCAAAATGATTGAAAAATAAAAACTAGTTTTACGCTGAAAAACATTTTTTCTTTTAAGGGCTCCTAGTTGGGATCTACAATACCATTATCCAGTGTCAAATTCAGTATCATCTCACTCAAATTTAGTATCAGTGTCATTTACCACGTGGAATAATGGAAACTAGAATTAAACCAAACCAATTCGAGTTATTAAAAAAATTAAAGAATATGTGGCAATCTAAATAAATAGAACACTTGACAATAAATATAGAAATAGCATGCAGTTGCCACTAAAAACTAGAATAGCATGATTTGAATAAATGAGAATGGTCTTTGCACATTTCAAACTTGATTCAAGTGTTCTTCATATTATTTTATGCTTGTAATACCAAAATTAAGAATTTTTAATATTTTGAAAATGCGGGTTCATATGTCAGAACATTTTGAGAGATCGGAGGCATTAAGTCACCCCCCAAAAAACGGATGAATAAAGAGGTGGAACATAATGGTTGACTAATGTCCCATCTTAGATGTCACCCGCTTGAAGTAATGCCAGTCTCTACATTGATCCAATTGGCATGTTAGAGTTAAGGAACTCATTCATTGAAAATAACATTCGGTAAGCTGTCAACAAGAGCTTGAGCACGCCAATTTCTACATTGCAGATGCATACTCCATTCATTATCACAGCCCTGCCTAAATGGCTAAATCTCCATACTAGTTTCTCTGTTTCTCGTTTCTATTCATGCCATTTCCAGAAATAATTCTGCTTCCTCTCCTGCTCATTTCCTTGTTCGGGCATTAACGGATCATCCGTGGAGGTTGCTCCAGCATTCGAGTCCTTATAATCAGGATCCTTGCTTGCATGTTACTCCCTTGTCCTGGTAAGTTTGTAGCATTTTGGAAAGTTGTGATTTTTATCAACAGTGCACTGAATGTTGCAAATTTGTTTCACTTTCCACCTTTGCCCTCTAACGTTAGAGTGTAATGCATACAAAGAGAGTTATGGTGGAAATTTATTGTCGTGAGGCCTATCTATTTTGTTTAGCTAAAAAATGTATGACCAAAAATCACATATCAACAACACATGACACGCATTTAGGAGTGTCTTTCACACACCAAATTGTGGTATTTCCTTTTTACTTTGACTTTTGTGTTAAAGTTGTAAAACCCATATTTTAAGAGAATAAATGTTAAAATTAGATATAAACAAGCTTTCTATTTTGAATATGTGACAATTATTTTGAGACAGATAAAAAAAAAAACATAACAATTTCAATAAAACAGAAGGAATAGTGGAATTCGAAATTAATTCATTTAAGTTTCTAAACGAGGTGCCATTTTCTTCATTCAGATGCCCTGCACGCAATTTGAAACCTTAGGCTTATCTCACGTTAGGTAGTTAATGGAATCGCACCAGAAGATATGACTTGAATCAGTGAATAAGAACTCTGAACATTTCAGACTCGAGATCAATTAAAGTGTTTCACATTCTCTTATACATTTCGAATTTCAACATTTCGAATGCGCTGGCTTGTGCTCTGAGTTCAAACTGAGAACATGAACCTGTTGCAAGCAAAGACATTCATTCACCCAACAGACCTTACACTCGCAGGACTACTCCCAACAAAGGTAAATTAATCCCGAGTAAATGTATTCTAATTCTAAACAAAGAAAAAAAGGGGGGTGTGGAGAAAAATTCCAGGATTTCACCGAAAATTTAACTATTATATATTCCATATGAGAACTAGATAGCAGGATCCAGAATACCTAGAATTTCATCCCCGAATATCAGCATCCAAAAAGTTAAAATCTACAAAAAAAGTCTATTTGCTGCTAACCAAAACCTAATAACCCCTAATTCCAAAGGAAACACTTCCCCCACTTTACCATCAACCCTTCAACCACAACTTCAAGAGCTAGTAAACTTGGTTACGGCCTTGGTCCCCTCAGAAACGGCGTGCTTAGCAAGCTCACCAGGGAGCACAAGTCTCACAGCAGTCTGAATCTCCCTGGAAGTGATGGTGGGCTTCTTGTTGTACCTAGCAAGCCTGGAAGCCTCCTGAGCCAGTTTCTCAAAAATATCGTTGATGAAGCTGTTCATGATTCCCATGGCCTTGCTGGAAATTCCGATGTCCGGATGGACTTGTTTCAGCACCTTGAAGATGTAGATCTTGTAGGTCTCCACGCTCTTTTTCGCCTTCTTCTTCTTCTTATCGCCTGCTGCAGCGCCGGCTTCCTTGGGGAGCTTCTTCCCGGCCTTTGGCTTCTTCTCCGCAGGAGCTTTCTCGGCGACGGCGGACTTCTTCTCCTCTGCCGGCTTCTTCTCGGCGGGCTTCTTTTCTGCCTTGGGTGCCATTAGGATGTAGAGATTTGCAAAGAGAAAAAAGGCGGGATAGATTTGATTTGAAACGAGGATTCCAGTGAGAAATCTGAAATTTTTGGATAATGGCTATAGGAGAAGAGGTGTTTATATAGGCAGTTTTGGTGGAAGCTGATTGGTTAATGGTGGAAGCACACGGATCGATGAGCTGGCGATTTATTAGGTGTTGGATTTAAATGGTTAGTGGAAGTGAGATAATGGACGGTTGAGATATAAGTTTTGTGAAAAAGAATGGGCTCTGGGAAATATGGCTTTGGCGCCTTTGGTTTTTGTATTGTTTATTTGAGTTCTTAAACAGTTGGTGATCATTTGGATTTGGCGGTTAACGAGGTAATTTTTGGAAACCGCCAGAATGAACATCTTTTTTTTTTTTTTGTGAAAATTCAAATTACTGGTGATCTAAGGATGGAAAAGTAAGTGGGTTGACGAGGAGTAATTGCAAAATTTTACTAAAAAAATGTAATTGCCAAAAATATGTGTCTTCACTAGTACGGATCCCACTGAGTGAGGAATGAAGGGTCCATAAGCCTCTCTTTCAATCTTTTGAAAATGGTACCATAATGAAATTTCGAAATATGGAGCAAGGCCATTTATGAGAACGGGAAAAAAAATGGTATGTCTTTACCTATTAAAAAAGGATTAATCTTTGTACACTGATAATGTATATATTTTCACCATTATATATATGATACATAATTTGAATTTGAATTTAAAACTTTAATTTTATACATGTGTCGTATATTCAACCATGACAGTGTATATACCATCAGTATATATAAGATTTAATATTAAAAAAAAACATATACGTCCTTCTCCGCTATAGCATATAAAATTACGGGTATTGTTTTAAAAATTTTACTAAATATGTAGATGGTAGCATTTGTATTGACATAGGTATAAAGTGCTTATAATTAAAAGGGTTTTTCTATTTGGTGCTGTCAGGACACTAAATAAGAAGTGGATTTAATATTATATTTTAAAAAAATATTGAGTTGGTGAAAAGCTTTTCTTGTTCTTATTACTCGCTTACTCTCCACTAGCACCAAGTTTTTATATGGTTGGTGAATCTTTTGTTGTCGATATATTCGTGTTACCAAAAGGACTAACCGCAATTGCAATTGGGGTTCTGAATTGCTTCCGTTTGGCGGGTAAGATTGCCTTTTTCCAAGCTATCAAGTTTTTGTGCGATTTGGATTCCTCTAATGTGATTGATTGGTGCATTTGGCAATACAGATAACTGGTTTGGAAAATTTACGAACTAAACATGGACAGCTATTACATAAGGCTGCGAGTCGATCAAATTACTTGACTCAAACTCACGAGTAACTTGATTAATTACTAGATTTAAACTCGATATTTACTGAATTTAAGTCGAATTCAAACTGCTTAATAATATGTACAAGTCAATTTTGATCATTATATTCCTTAGCACGCAAACTCGACCAGTATAATTGAATTTTCAGCATACTTCTAAAAGTATACAAGTTGACCATATAATATACTGGATAGTGGTCGAAGTTGCCTTGTGGCTAGTCGCTATCTTTAACTGATTATTGTAGTCTATTGGCCTTGAACTCGTGTAAATTGGGTCATTATGAGTGCACTGGACTATTTGATTAATGAAAAGTTGCTGTCTTTTGTTACTGACGGCTATCTTTACCCGGTATATGAAAGAATTTAGCTGAATCTGAATATCATGTATTATTGTTTCCGAAAAAGAGGAAAAAAAATTATAATAATGTGCTGTGCCGCTAGATCTCCGCTTACCACGGGGACGATCAAAATTGAAGCCGAGATGGAGAATAAGAGAAAACAAAGGGCAAATTACGCTCTATTCTCGTGTGATTTGGTATTTTTTACATGACTCACCTGTAATTTCAAAAGCTAAACATAACTTTCTCATAATTTAGATTAAAGTGTCAAAGTTACGAAATTTACAATCCATAACGGAGCTAATTAAAATGGAAAAAATATCCCTATATGAAGTTGAAAATTATTTATAAACCAGAGGGAGTTATGTGTATAAATTGAAAATCACAAGGAGATAATATGATAAAATATAAAATCATATGAGATTAAATTGTTATGCATATTATGTATATATATTTTGATCATTTCAACTATTTTAATTTTTAAACAAAGGTAATTTCGACATTTTTATAGGTTATATTACGAATAATCATTTTTGTCATTTTGATATTTTAATTTAAATTATAAAGAAATTATATATAACTTTTAAAACTATAGAGGGGTTATGTAAAAATTAGCTATACTACAAAGGGGTAAAGTGTAATTTCCCCGAAAACAAATACCAATTACTGCCTGAAATTCTAGACTTAAATCACACGCAAATTAAATCAACATTTCCCCCTCGTTATTTCCAGTCATTTTTTTTATATATTGTTAATGATTTACTAAGCGACGTTATTTTGACATGTCAAAATCACGAGTCCTCTATTTTTGTCAATTTCTTGCAGATCTCGGTCTCCTACACGAACACATCAACTCGCATTAAAAAGACTAAGCCATGTTTTGCTTGCGCCTAGTGTAGCTGTACTGTTTCGATCCTGAGAATACAAGTTTAAACAACGGAAAGCCAAATAAAATGAAACTAAAATTAAAAAAGAAAAAAAAACATGTTGGAATATTTATGACCGACTCAATCGGACAACTATTGCCTAAAAATTATGTTGAAATTGAATACGTAATATAATTATAAATACACAACCGAGGCAAGTCAATCAATAGTACATAAGAGAAAAGAAAAACAAATATCAACTGCCCCTTGAATTTTCTGTGTCCAAAATGCATCTAAATTTGAGAGACATCAGAGATAGGAATAGAAAATATCATAATTCTAACAAAGATACTATATGTTTACTATTGAAGCTTGAGCTACATCTGTAATAGATGCATTGCCAAAGGATCTGTGGTTGCCCAAAATACCTAGTAAGGTTGGAGCGAGCATCACAACTTCTGTGACCACTTGCGCCATATAACCGGATCATGCTCGACCCTTCTCCTCCTCCCGCTTGCCACGCAACTTCAGCGACCGCTAGGTGCTGAATCGTCCCAGACGGAGCCCATCATGTTAGTGAAACTGAAACTGAAGCTGAAACCTCCACTGGCCTGGTTGCAACCAGGCCAGAGGAGGAGGAACTGGAACTGGAACTGGGGGAGGAGATCCTCTAGCATCCAGCTAGAGAGATGACTGGTTAAGGGGGTTCATTAACTTTAAGGGAATGGTTGCTATTAAAATGTGGTGGGGAAGGATCTTCCAAGCATATGCTTTCAAGCATTAACTTGGCTTGCTACTGTGCTATATTTTATTGGCCCCTTTTGGCATTTTTATGCCGGGTCATTATTGAAAGTGAAAATCTTTATCAAAGCAAATGGGCATTGGAGTCCGTCTATTCGGCCATGTTACGTAGGTGTAGGTAGGGTGTAATCAAGCCAAGCTGCTCGCGAGCTCATCTTTATCAAAGCAAATGGGCATTGGAGTCCGTCTATTCGGCCATGCTACGTAGGTGTAGGTAGGGTGTAATCAAGCCAAGCTGCTCGCGAGTAGCTTGCGAGCAGCTTGGTCAAAAGCTCGAGTCGAGCTCGGTCAACTCGAGCTCGAGTCAAGCTCGAGCGGCTCGATAAGGCTAAACGAGTCGAGTTCGAGCATTCAAAAGCGATGCTCGAAGGCTCGTCGAGCCTTATCGAGCTTTTTAATTTTAATTATTTAATATATTATTATTATAAAATTACTCTTATATCCAAAAAAGTTGTTAAATTTATGAAATATTTCAAATCGTATAAAAATTTTAAAAGGGTAATAATGTCTTTTCACACAAAATTTATCAAGAAAATGAAATTTGGTAACTCGAGCTTGACCGAGCTCGATAAGGCTCGATTGACTCGAGCCCATGCGAGTCGAGCTCGAGTATTGTAAGCAAGCTTCGAGCTCGAGCTCGAGCTCCAATAATACTACTCGCTCGAGCTTGAGCTTCTTTTTTTTTATGTCGAGTCGAGCTCGAGTACGGCGATACTCGAGCTCGAGCTCGACTCGATACCGGTCCTGGGTGTAGGTCATCATATGTCTTCATTTTGCAATTTGAGTTTCTTGGAGCTCCGTTTTCTTATGGTGGCTTTTCGTGACCACTAATATTTTATTTCTACTTTCCTTTTTTTCCTGTATCGTGATTTAACGTTTTCCGTTAGCGTGATTTAACCTTACTGTACCAGAGAGCTTTGGAGTTAGCTGGTCTCCATAATGATGGCTCGGTTTACTGACCCCGTCAAGCTGAGCGGTGGAGGATTTTCAGCACGTTGCCCTGATGGCCTTCCAAAACTGCAAGCATGGTAAACAATTAATGATCAGCTTAATTATATTTCCTGCCTAGGCAAATTATATCCAATTTGTGCGACCGACTTTTTCCTTTGATCCGCAGACGTTTTGTCTTACATTTCATATAGGCTGAAATTACATTACAGTCTTGATTCTTAATCTGGAGGGAACTAGTTAACCTGAAGACAAACCCACACTCAAAACACCCCGCCCAACCCAAAAAAAAAACTACTTGGAATGATGCAGCTCTCTTTTACTCCGTCAGTACTGGACCAATACGCACAACACAGCCCTTAATAGTACAATAAATACCAGACTAACGGAACGAGCCATGATGGTACAATAAATACTTAATAGTACAACATGCATACTGAAGAATAGTACAACAAAGCCCTTGTAGTACTTTTCACGTATACTGAAGCACGACAAGTATTTATGTTTTGGTTCCAGCATTTAACACCCAATTGACTTAATGACTTAATATTAATGGTGCATGATCCTAATTGAGGAAATTTTAATGCATTTATTTTAAACTAGTTTGCCAAAGGAAGAATTTAAAAGTCAACTTCGTAGATTGTATGTTGTGTACGTAGCTTTCTGCTTGCTTGTCTTTCTTTAGGCGTCCTTTCTTTGATCATGACAATTACGCTATTAGCATTAAGCACAATGAACTCTATATTGACGCACCAAGAAAAACTTCAAGAGAAAAAATAGCATCAATGATTAATGCACAATCAATGACTTGTTCCATGTGTCCGCTCATGGTTATGAATATTGGAAAATTAGTTTTCCTCAAGCTCATTATCAAGATGCTGATCACATGTCTATGGATATCAACGTCTTCTTTGGATAGCTAGTTTTGTACGAAATTTTTTGAAATATTTGGTTAACACATTTCTCAATTATTTTTAATCCCATATTATTACAATATGAACTCCCAAAAACTCTACTCTAAAGAGATTCTAATATAATAGGGATTTGACAATATTGATAGATTCTATTGCTATCATTGCGGTGGTGTCTTCTCCCAAAATGCCCCTTGAAACGCCTCTTTTTCCATCTAAAAAGTGACATTCTTTCTCCCTAAACAGAATTGGATTAGAAATCAATAAAATTGCTAAAGGTGCAGTTATTCAATATGAAAGTTTAGGAAACAAGTTAAAAGTATTAAAAAGTTGAGGGGAGTAAAATTTGTACTATTAAGTCATCCTCTCTTTATGGCATCGTGGGATGTGTTGGTTTGATTGCTTTGTAGTACTTCATACGTCTCACTTTAATAAGTTTGATTTTTTTTTCACACCATTTAAAAAAAAGTTGGTTAATTTTGTTGAAAAAATAAATGTAACTTATCCTCTTTCTAAAATATCCTTACATTAAATGCAGTGTGGCTAATTAGCTTTATATTAAACCAGTGCTAAAGGCACACCCATGTATGTGCAATTTAAGAATAAATTAATTTTTGTGGAATTTTTTCAATGAATTGATAGTTATCTTGGTAGTTATGTCAATTGGTAGCTACCTTTGTAATTAAACCTTTTTTTTATAATAAAAATGTTTGGATATTTAAACCTATTGGTAGTTGTAACAAAAATTATTATGTTGGTTATATACAATTAGATAGTTAGGATAAAATTTATTTTTTGTGAGGATAAAAAGGAAAGTATAAAAAATGACAAAAGACGTTTAATTGGATAAATTTGGATTGTAAATTATTTGAGATAATTTTGTGAAGAAAGAGCTGTAGCACTTTTTTGATATGATGTATATAAGATAAAAAGGTGACTGAAAAATGTGTTGATGATACAAGCAAATCAGTATGTGTAAATAAGGTGTAAATAAAGTGTAATAACTCACCATCCAAATACAAAGGGTTAGAAATAAGGGTAAATTTAGAAACACATAAAGTTAAAACTATGTTAACTACCTACGACTTTATTATTGTACAGATAAGTTAGATTTAAACTCAATAATAATCTACATTAAATAAGGATAATTTTAAAAAATTACAAATTAATTATATTTTTCAATTGAAAAGTGAATTATAATTTGAAACAAATGAAAAACGATAACAAGTCTATCAAAATGAGACGAAAAGGAGTACTAGTAATAATGTACTATACAAACACTAATTTTAGACTAAAATACTAGTAGTAATAGGCCTATTTGACACTTGAATTTTTTTTAATCATGCATTTAATAAAACAATCTTTTTATAAATTTGTTTACAGTAACCCTCTAAAAATATTTCAAAATTTTTAATATACACATTCTAAAATATCAAAAAACACACAAGTGTTTTTTTTTTCCTTTCTTTTCTTTCTCTTCTCGCATCTTAACCCTCCACCGTCGGCTAACACTCCATCAATGGCAGTGTCGGTGATGCCGGTTCCTTTACTAGCAGTCCAGCATCATCTCTTTCCCTTTTCTCCCCTTCTCGCTCTCTCTTCTTCCTCTCACTTCTCTTCCTATCCTCTCTCCTCTCTCCCCACTTCCGTCCTTTCCTTCTCCTCTTCCGCTCTCTCATTTCCCCTTGACTCTATTTCTTTCCCATTCTACCTCTGATTGCGCAACCTCAACCAGAGGGGAAAGGGGGTCAGAGACAGAGAGAGGGGAAGAGAAAGGGGATTGGGAGAAGGAAGAGAAAAGGAGGAGGAGAAGGAAAGAAGGCACGAAGCAGGAAAAAGAAAGGAAAAATAGAGGAGTGCGATGGTGGCATTGGTCGGCATGGCTGACGGTGATTGGGGTGGGAAAAAAAGGAGGAAGGAAGGAAGAAGAAAGAAAAAAAAGAAAAAGAAAAAGAAAAGAAAAGAAAAAAGAAAGAATTTTTTTTTTCGGACCTTCAAATACACAAATTTTTTTTTTCACAAGTTATAAAATTTTATACAAAACACTCTCGCAATCCACGCGTGATTAACAACCAATCATATTGCAATAAAATCGTTTCACAATTGTACGTAAATGCCTCGGAGGCCAAACCCGACCCGAAATTAACACAAACGCACAAATCCTTTGTCGTTTTAGCACGCCTTCATTCACCAGTCCCACAGTGCCACGTCTTCCCAATTCCCCCACTTAATATAGACCCCATCTGCACAAAATATAATTTCTTCTCTTCTTTTGCGGTCGTCACTCTAACTCAGAGCATTTCTTACTGTAAAAAGCCACCATCGGACTGACGAAGATCTCAACCTGTGGACTCCTTTTTGGTAATTTCACTTTCTTTTTGTGGCTTAAACGGCTGATCGGATTCCGTTATTTGATTTCCTCGTCTTGTTGGGTATTTTTTTCTGGATTTAATAGTTTTTTTTCCTTTTCCTTTGGTTTTTCTATTTTTAGAGGGTTGTTTCTGTATAAATACGTTATATCCTTACAAGGTTTTGGGCGTGGTGTCTCTGTGGGGTTATTGAACTGTATTTATTAATTGATTAATACATCAATGGCGGCACCACCGGCGAGGGCTCGAGCGGACTACGATTACCTCATAAAACTTCTACTCATCGGCGATAGTGGTTAGTACCATTTCAAAATTTTCATGGATCGAGCCTTTTTTAGCATTTTTAAATTGATATTTAATTCGTGTTACAATTTCTGTCAATCACAGCAGTTAATGTATGTGGATCTATAGCTTCATTCAAGAGGGGGGGTGGGGGATATGGATTATTGGTTATAACTCCGTGCCTAAAAATGCTACCAGTGGCATTATATTCATATGTCTACAAATCCATTGTGGTTTAATGAATTGATTCTGTAGACTCTTCGAATAGCTAATGTCGATCATTAGCTTACAAAAGGATAAACTACACGTTTGTGCTTGTGAAACTCCGATCTTGTCAGGACTGGTTTTGGAAGTTGAGATTTGTATTTGTTGTTCGTGTTTAGTGTTTTCAGTTCATCAAATTGAACTGGTAATATATGCTTACAATTGATTGGGGCATCGTGTACGTTTTGCTTGGCATGATGGTGGAATCAATAGCATCCAGGTAGGTCGTAATGGTGGTGTCGATGGTTTAGTAGCGGGAGCATGTATGCATCATAATCATAGTGGCAGCATTAACATCTGCTTCTGGGTTTGTGAAGTCATAGAAACTCTAGAAATGCAGGTAGTTTGCCTGTCCGCGTACCATATCAACTAATGAGAAGGATTATAGTTAGGCAAGATGTAAGGTTGCCAAAAGGAAGAATCTGCTGTTCATGTAATGATATCTATTTTTTTTTTAATACTTGAGTATCCTGTCTAACATGGTTTTACTCTTAATGCTGGCATACTCAGTGTGGTATTTGTGCAAATGAAATTACGATTTTTGTTGTAATTTTACTTTGAGTAGCTGGAAATTTTTAGGGATTTCAATTTTGCAGAAAAAAGTTGAATTGGAATATAAGTCTACATTTGCATGTGAAGTTGGATTTGTTCCTCAGACTCTCATCAAGTAAACGTGATTAAGCATGCAATCTGCAAATTTTTATTAAGTTTTGTGTGAGTCTGGTGAATACGTACAATAAACTCATATGACAGAAGGTGAACACTTAGTGCCCTTATGGAGTTTTAGTTACTCATGTGCAGGTGTGGGTAAGAGTTGCCTTCTTTTGCGTTTTTCAGATGGTTCCTTCACGACTAGTTTTATCACAACCATAGGGTGAGTTTTTAATTTTTCCTTCTTTCTTTTCTTTTTCAATTCCTGTTTAGACAAGGGTAGTTAAGTGGGTTGAATTTTCGGAAAATGAGGGGCTATATTTTCTTCTTCAGAATTGATTTCAAGATAAGAACCATTGAGCTTGATGGCAAGCGGATCAAACTCCAAATCTGGGATACTGCTGGTCAGGAACGGTTCAGAACGATCACCACTGGTATGTTGTTGCTTCTGCTTTAAATATGTTGTGCTTTTTTCATTGTGCTTAAATTTTCTGCTTTCTTCATATCAAATGGATCTTGCTCCTCTTTTATTCATTCATGAATTTGGAAGCTAAAAAGTGTTCAGGAACTGTGAACTGGTCTATTTGCACCTGTTATTTGAGACTGCTATTCCAGTTGATGACAAAACATTGAAAATGGATTGTTGCTTTTCTTCCCCTATTAACCATTAATTGTGTCTTTACTCATCTGTTTGTGTAGCAGTGAAAACAGTATACTCTTCTTTCACTTCATTTTTAATATTTATGATTTTTCATCACTGTCATATGGAGTTGCCTGGAAGGTTTTATTTCTTCATGAAGTCCCATGTGCTATTGTTCATGTATTTGTTTCGTCACTTAGTCTAGGTATCACCGGCACTTTTTCATATTTTATTTTAATGCCTGTGATGTATTGACTTTTTAACCTTCTCCAGCGTATTATCGTGGAGCTATGGGAATATTGTTGGTCTATGATGTTACAGATGAATCATCCTTCAATAGTAAGGTTTCTTTTGCAGCATCTTTTATAATATAAGTTTTACTTATGTTTTCCTGCGGTGGTTGCATCTAATTGGTCTATTTCTAACTTCAGAACTTTTTGGATAAAACTCGTGATGAACAAAGATTATGATGCTTAAGTTTTGTGCTCGTTGTTTATCACCGTCAAGTTATTGTGATCAACGAAATATAATTTGCTTAGCCATTTTATCTTTGTTTTCACTTATATCCTTTTGAACTTTTACTTGGATTTCATTTCTTCTTACATGAGGCATTATTATTGCCATCTTGGGACCCCTGGATGTTTTTGAGCTTTGCTGAATCTGATGTGCCTCTAGATACTATAATACTTGATTTAACGAATTTTGTTGGTACACAGATTTGTTGAGGATAGAACCTGAATTTTATGACAATTTTCTCAGATATTAGGAACTGGATTCGTAACATTGAACAGCATGCATCTGACAATGTCAACAAGATTCTGGTAGGGAACAAGGCTGACATGGATGAAAGCAAAAGGGTAAGCTGTCTTATTAATTAGACAAACTGGCATATGAAATAATTTTGTTTAGAGAAAGACAAGATAGCATGATTTGTAGATTATGTTATACAATGTTTAGGAATCCTTTCAAATCCCATTTGGTTATCATTATGTCACAATATGTTGTCTAAAGCAATTGGACAATTTGTAGGCTGTCCCTACCTCAAAGGGTCAAGCACTTGCTGATGAGTACGGTATCAAATTTTTTGAGACTGTAAGTTGCTTTTGAATGTATTATGTGACATAGCTCCTTCTGTTGCTTCTCTTAATATGACTATACTACACTGCAGAGTGCAAAAACAAATCTTAATGTGGAAGAAGTTTTCTTTTCAATAGCAAGGGACATTAAGCAAAGGCTTGCAGACACGGACTCTAAGGCGGAGGTAAGTCAACCTGGTATTGTTGAACTGGCTCTGATAGATGATACAAAGTATGCGATCTAAGTTTGCTTGCCTTTGCAGGCTTCAACAATCAAAATTAATCAACCGGATCAGGCTGCTGGCGCTGGTCAACTTGCTCAAAAATCTGCTTGCTGCGGTTCTTGAACTGGAAGAATACTAATGAGCACTTACATCAGGTGCTCAATGGCAGGAGAGAACAAAAACAAAAACTAATTGTGACGAAACATTATCGGTGGATGTAATTTAATTAATTGTCATTCTTTAAAAGGACTTATTTTAGTTTGTGTAAGATAGGCTCTTACTGATCGAGAAACTTGCACTTATTGTGGCCAGACGCTAATGGTTTCATCAGTAATCCCTTCTCAATTTGTCCTTTCAGTGTTGTTTATTCTTTAATTGTGAAATAGACTTGTGCAGATGTGGATTGCATATTCCTTCATAGTTAATGCAGTAAGCTTCAGAAATTAGCAGTAAAAAGATGGCTGGCCGTTACCTTTTTTGCACTAGTGAATGTGTTGGATAAGGCATAAGTTTGATGACCGGTACTTGTAGAAGGTCAACTAATTGTCAAAACAATTCTGGCCAATCCCATACAAAATGGTGCGATCTAATTCTCTGAGTTAAGGGGAGGTTTTGGCGGTTTTCTTTTCTTTAAAGGATCAACAGTGGAGACATTCTTTTCTATGCTCTTGTCAGATCTGTAAAAGATGGTATGAAAATGAAAGAAAAATGCATCTTCTACAATTATTTGATACTCAGCAACGAGGCTATCCAACAATAAAAGAAGCCAGTAACCTTAAACTATCTTGTTTAGGGCAAAGTAATGTCAGCAAATAAAATGAAGATGACCATGGAACGGTGGAAGTTATGCCGAACAAATTTTTCCAAGCGGATGCCCTAGGAAAGCAATGAAGGTACGGTAACATGAATATATACGGTAAACCAAATTGCGAATTCTCTAGCCACTCACAGAATTTGGGAACCTTGAAATTGATTCCTTCTACCCAGAAACTCCACGAACAAATGATTGGTACAACACAAAAAGGAACTTCCCAAGAACCATCGTCTAGAAAGAGAGACTTCAATATGCCAAAAATAATATTCAGAATACTATACATATTGTGGCAGTTATATTGCCTTCATTCGACATCGCATGTTGGAAGATTAACAAACTGTGACATTCCAACTGCAGCAGCAAATTGCAGCAAAACGAGCCCTATTTCACCACATATCTAAGTATTTACCTCTATGCACACAAGAAACGATATCCTATTTCACATTTTAAATGGGCAGCAGTCGGGTTGCCATTCTTTATCATAGATTAAGTTCCTCCTTTCCATATATGCGCTGAAGCTCACGGGTTGCTGCTTGGAATGATTCTGACACAGAAGGGAAAAAAAAAATGAATAACAGGCCTCATTGGCTTAAAAAACAATTGACATGTTCCCGGCCCCACTGGGGTGGGTGCTGGGGGTGTATGCGTGGACAGAGAGAGAGTACTAGAAAGATACTACCTTTCCAGATGCGAAAGGCTTTTTGATTAATTGGGGAACCAGTCACATTCTGAATGGCATCAAATAACGAACTCTCCGGGGTGTTCCTTAACTCTTGGACAATCTGATATATAGTTTTTCCATTCTCGAAGTATATGTGATTGTTTGGGTGCTTAGTCTTATGACCGGCATGACGCTCAAATTCATAAGCATTAAGAGCCTTCAGCCAAAAACATGTTTCAGAGGTTGGATCGCATAAAAGAGAATAAAAACTAAGAATAAGCAGATGAATTACCTTGGAGTAGTTACATGACTGACAACCACAAAGATACCCAGAACCTTTTATAGTACCACGAAGCTCCTGATTACATACAGCAAGATTCCAATGATCCACCAAACAGTATAATTGTCAATAAACCAAAATTAAAAAAACAAGGATTTACCTCTCGTGATACAGATATATATCTTACAGGCACCCCATCAAGCATTCCAGTTGCTATCAAACTTCTAACATTTGAAGGAAAACTATTCGGAGCTTCTTTTCTGGTTGGTTTCATTTCTGACTTATTTTTGGTGACTGAATCAGGCTTTCCTTTGGGCGTTTGCGAGGTACTTGCAACTGCAATTGGTGCTTCCAAATCCCTTGCACCAATTATTTCTGCTGTTTGAAGGGAAGACTGATTATACAACAAGTCATAGCTACTATTAACAGGCCTAGCAAGAACATCCATATACGGCTCATCTTGACAGCCACCAAAGGATATCGTACTAGAATCCCCCTTACTGAAAGAGTGGGTGAGTGACATTGCACTATCATCACCTTTTGGAAAGGTAGAGTCCAGAGGTTTCATATTCACTTCCACCCTACCATGAGAATGACCCATCAAGGTAACACTCTCAGCTTCCTTACCAAAAGCTTGGGCCATAGACACAAAAGCTGTTTCAGTATCCCTGTTATATGCCCGATCCAAGGACACACCAATATCCTGTTCCCGTGCTGCCTGCAAACCAATTTCAGAGTCCTTAACCTGATTGACTTTAACTTTTCTAATTCCACCATAGCTGACACAAGTTTCTGGATCTTGTAAAGGATAAGACATTGACAAACCAACTGATGTGTCACCCCCAAGTTGGTCATCTATGACTTTTTTTCTCATATTGGAGTTTTCCACATCGAGTTGAGAGAGGTTTCGACTTGATAAATTGGCCGACCTGGTTGTATCAGGACCAAATAACCGATCAATGAATTGGTTTGGTGCCGATTGGAATCCAGAAGCATTCTCCCAAGCAAGACTTGTCATGGGGACTCCTGGAATTTGCTTGCTAACTGGAACATGAACAGCTTGCTTTTTAGTGGAAAAAACCTCATGATCAGCAGCATCAGACAACCACTGATGGGTGCGCTTCGCTTCAATTCTAGAGGAGTTACTAAAAACTGTTTCTCCATCACCTAGGTGTCCGCCGCCCTTTGGCATCCAATAACCCTTGTCCTGGAAAGACTGTAAATGAGAAACAGAAAACAAATAACCAGGAGATCCTATGTGAGAATACAAAGATAGATAGATAATAGAGCAAAAGAAATACATAAGAAACTAAAATCTCGCATGCGGCTACATGCATGAACTAATGTGTTAAAGAATCCATACATAGGTTTCTGCCTACTTGTGTGAAAGAGTAAACGCATAGACTGTAGATAGGGAGTGAGAGAGGAGGCGACAAGTTAAGCCAAGAGAGTACCACAGGTAAGTTTCCAAACTTCCACTACAGGAGAATGAAAACAGATAAGCAGATATCCGAGAAATTGTAAAGAAAATCTACAGTGCCTGAAAGGTCATACGAAGCACATACAAGATATCATGCACGATTAGATGATAGTTTTTTACCAGTGCCAAAAGTAAAATAAACGAAAAGTGGTGTAATAACTTCACAGGCTCTTTATCTACCGAATAGCAGCTTGACAAGACTTATAGTCACATTTCCCACAGCAACACAGTTTCTATTCTCTTCACTGGTTCGTTGAACTGACATAATTCAATATAATTCTTCAAGCATCAAACACGACAATTCCTCAAGCAAAACATTCACTTCCTCCTAGATGTAGCTTACTTTTCTAAAACAACCACAAATCAACATCTATCCTTGACAAGCATGTCATCTAAACCTTGTCTAGATGTAAATTACGGATGAAACTAAAAATTGGAAGTCAAACTCACACATCTTACCGCTATAATACGTACAGACATACACAAGCCATACAACACTCATATACTTTGTCCATTTGAACTCTTGAGCTGGTTAAAATTTGTCAATACAGCTGATGGCTCCCCAAAATGCCAATACCCTTGATTAAAATCACATAGTTCAAAACATGTTGTCAAGTCTAAAGAAACACATTTTTAAGTCCAAGGCGTCGATCAACTGAACTAATCGAATCCCATTATCTACACATCAAGCCAAGTACAAAACGAGCAAAATCTTTAAGCCTCCGTGCAATTATCCCACATAAAACAACAATTAAACAAGCAGGAAATCAGAGTAAAACGTAACGTCTCATTTGCCCAAAAAAAAATTACCATTTTCAGCTTTTCCACTTCAATCAATGTTTCACTCCCAAATGCTACATGAAACCAGTTCCCTGCTTTCAAAATCCAATACAATAATACAGAAATATTAAGTCTTTCTCTAATAAACAACATTTTATCTCGGAAAAAAAATTCATATTTGACCCAAAAAAGTAAAAAACTATGTCGACTAAAACCCTAAACTAATAGAGATTGTGAGAGAAGAGAAAGGGAGAGGAAGTGACGATCTTTACACCAGACAACTGACTATGAACTTCACGTGATCTCCGATCAAAATTTCGCGACAACAGAGACGGCAGGCGACGGCGTCGTCTCGATCAGTGAAAGAGTAGGTTTTGTGGTGGACGAAACATTGGTTATGATGTGCGAGGAGCAGACGATTTTTTCCCGTGAAAAGGATTATAGAATTGTATCTGAACCCGCCGATCAGATTTTAGGGTCGCCCTATCGTGACTTACACGTGTGTCATAGATGCGTAATCTTGACCGTTCATAAATTGCTAAAGATCTCAGATCTTCCTATCATGCGTCGGAGTGGTGATCAGCTGGATTTGAGCCCCATCTAACAACATTGTCACATAGCCTAAAGCGAGCCTATGATTCAACCTCACTGAAATGGAGGTTTTTTTTTTTTTTTTGGTTTAAAATTTTACAAATGAAAAAAGTAAAATTTAAGAAGTAAAATTTTTTTTTGAATAGGAAAGGTGGGACTTAAATAGTAAGAAATAAATAGAAAAATTTGAATTCAAAATCTCTAATATTTATTATTAGGAAAAGAATTAACAACTCTTTAATTTTATTCTTTTTCATATAAACAAGAACTTACTGCAAAACCAAGAGGACCAAGTCGGAAACAAAAAAATAAGGAGGAGAAACTTAAGAAACTTTCGAATAGGTATTGTGCCCAATAAATATAAAGTTGACACCATAAATACTACATATACAAAGTTCTTTTTGTTCTCACAAATTAAATTCACTCATCTAATCAGCTAAACCTAATGAAGCTCAATATATGATCATAATTTAATTGAGCCTGCCCGCTCATTCCCCCCCCCCCCCCCCCCCTCCCCACAAAAAAAAAAAAGTTCAGCTCCAAATTTCTTGGATCGAACTAACTTTGCCTAACTCAACCTTATTTACATTCTTACTTATGCCTTGTCAACGTACTCTAGTACAAACAAATTGCATGTTACAGATGAAAAGTATACCTCAAACCTCCAAATAGCAACAAGATTGAACATGAACGGTGTCCGAATGCCCGCCGGGAACCTCTATTTTGGTCAACGCCTCGTTCACTAGATCCATTTCGTGGATGTTTTCTAACTCATCCCACGTCCAGCGGTCAACATCATCAAGCTCAAGTGCTTCTGCACTGCTCTCAAAATCCCCCTGCTGATCCGTGCAGTAACCACCAACGACATGGAATCTGCCACGGTGGAAAATGCACTTGCATTCGTCACGCTCTCTCGCCATGTCAGGCAACACGACCCACTCATTCTTGGCCACGTCATACATCATCGCGGATGCAAGCGCATTTTTGTTGCCATCATGTCCACCTGCAACGAGGATCCTATGATCACCATCAGAAGCACTTCCAAAGAATGATCTCTGTCCACCTGGCATGGCAGCCCCATCTCGCCACGTGGCGGTTAGGAAATCGTAAATAAAGACTGAATTCAAGGTTTTCCAAGAAACCGGGTCATACCCGCCCATCACTACCAGGTTTATCCCGACTCCTGCAACTTGGCAAAACAGCGGCACACCCTTGGAGAATCCTGGGATCGATGGCACCTCGTACCAAAAGCCTCGTTCAGGATCACAGATTTTGAGCAGGTAATGATGTAAGCGTCTAGCACCGCCGTCATCATCATCGCGGATATGCTCATTCAGGTTGATATCTGCTCGTGTCATCGCGATGAGGGGTCGGGTAAATCCAGCAGCCTTCCTTCGCTGCCAAAATTCTGGCAGCTGCATTTCTGCCTTCCAATTCTTGGAAACAGATGCAGCCTTTGATATTTGGCTGAATGGGACTCGAATTAGGCACTCGATGGCTATATCATTTGGAAGGCCTGGAATCAGCTCCATTGGAACGCCTAGTATTCCTATGAAAAAGAGAAACCAAAACTGCTTCTGCTGTATATTGGTTGATTGATTATTGACAGACAAGTGTGAGGGAAAAAATAATGTTTGCTACGAAAGAACAGCAGAAAGTGTGTGAAGAAAGTGGAGGTTAAACGAATCTCTTTTGAAGCTTACGATTTTGAAGAGGGAAGTTTTGCCATAAGCAAATATATAGAGAGATAGTTCTGTTCTTAAAACGACTTAAGCAAAGTATGGTATTTCTTATTACCTCATAAAGCTGACGGACTAGATTCTACTCAATCTTTTGTTTCTGGGATGAGACCACAGAATTTGATGGACAAAAGTTTCTAGAGTTCCATGGATAAAAGCTTTTGACTTCAACACGTGATATGACTAATTTGTCAAGAATAAGAACAGATATAGAACAGTACTAATCTCGTCTGACCATGCTGATGGGACAGACCGTCATGCCGTACGTAGAATGTTAATTAACGGCAAAGCCGTATCAAAGTCTGCACTTAGAAGCCTTGGATCATCAACTATGTGTAGCTTTTAGATTCTTTTATTATTATTATTATTATTATAAATTTTGTGAATAATCGTTAATTTGTTGTGGGCTCTACTTTTCAAGTCAAAAACCTCGAAAGTAGAAGAATTAATTGCTCAAATCAAGATAACTTCAATATTGCATCATACCTTGGCATCTTTTATACACGGAAGCGGAAAGGAAAGAAGGCATGAATCAAGTCACAGGAGAACAAAAGAAGACACCAACGTTCGCAAAACAAGATAAATCAAAACAAATTAGAAAAGAAAAGTCAATGACAAAACATTTCTTAATGGCATGGCACGGCACGCAAGCCGCGTATATAATAAATACTATCCAAGTCGGAACAAAATAGTTGACGAACTTTGTAGCTTTTCAAAAAGGGTTTGTTAGTCAAGGCGGGTGTTGCTTTAGCGTGCCTTGCTACAATAACAAGAACAGTTTTGTATACAGATTATAAGATGCAATCCATAATTATGCACTAGTAAACCATCTATGCACAAGGCAGCTAAGTCCTGCAGTACCCTTATAGCCAACAATAATAGGTGCCGTTTATTACAATCCAACTCTCCATGAAACATCCTCAATTCTGTGTGACAGGCAGGGCCTTCATTTCTAGCTTTATGGAAGTGAAGTTAGAAGCACATATATAGAGAAGGTAACAGGGCAGCGGATTTCTTAGCAAATATGGGATGAAAACTTGCCATCCTTTTCCTCTTTTGTAGACTGGCGCCCTCTTTTTAAGTTCCATTTTGTTGGAGGATTTGAGGAGAGTATGGTTCCCTAGAATATTGTAATTAACTAGTTTACTATTTAATCTATGCTGGATCATTATTTACCGAAAAAGAAGAAGAAGATGTGCTCAATAAAAAACGAGCACAAGGGGCATGAGCTTGCGATCAATTTCATTTCCAACTTATGTTGCATGGAGTCCGATTGCACATGGCCAGTGCATAGGATGAGAAGGGGTTGAGTCAAAGCGATTGTGATACAGATAGGGATAGATCCCTTTCTTAAAATATAGTAAAATGAAGTTTGAGTCAAGGACGAGCTGCAAATCAACTTTGGCATGCGGTATGGAGATGTTTACCCTCAATGACTGACCGTCCTCAGCAAATCACTCATCGTGCTTTGATTGCTGATAGAACAATATCATTTCTGCATTCTTTCAACCATTTGCACTAATTTATACCATCTTCATCTTCTATTAAACCTTGTTAACCACTAAGTTTCCTAAGAGCAGCTTCTTTGATCTGTAAGAAATTGATCGTTCCTCTACCTAGCTAGCGACTAATCTCCAGCCTCCTGTATAGATGTTTGAGCATTATGAAGCACTTATCTGCACATTCAAAGCTAAAAGTCCTGCTGGATTTGATCTTGTGTGTTGTGGATGCGCTTCATGTATCGATTTCAGAGGAGAAGATAGAATAAACAGGCCTATGGTCCGAGAATCTTGATTCTGCCCTTGCATAAATTATTTGCTTCATTCCTTTACCTCGCCATAGTATCCGGTCACACCTAGCCAATCACAAAAAGTGCGCAATTTATCTTCTCATTAGCATGAACATATTTTACTTGTCCCCGTAACTAGCGTGACAGATAGAAAGGATGTCACCAGAAATGCCAATTTGTGATATAGTTTTGTGCAAATGATTTGGTCCTTCGAAGATGACTCTTCTAGTATCCGTGCTTTGTTCTCAGTGGAGGGTTCACCTTTTTTGATACATTTCTCTAACTTTGTCAATGTGACTAATAGCAATACTCTGTACATTACTTGATGTCAATGAAAATAATTATCAGAAGATGCAATGGAGGAAATCAACGAAAATTGACTAGAGAGGCTAGAACACTTGCCAGGCGGGAGAGGGAGTTTTTTGCTTATGTTTAAAGATCTGATTCACGTAATGGTCAGAGTTGATGAGATACTTGTATGTGGGAGCAAATTGTATCTGTCCCTCTTGCCATCTTTCCAAAACTCCTCCAGCTCTCTGTTCGACTAAAAGCTGTCAATGCCACCCAAACGCTATCAGAATTGCAAGTCCAGTCCAATTGATAAGCTTATTCAAGATTCAAACAGAAATTAAGAAGAGGATAATAGACATTCTGAAGTCCACTCTAATTTGTCACCTGATCTCTTTCAAGAAGGGACTGCCATTCATGTTTTTTCAGCAGTTCAGGAGTATCATCATAGCCAGATGCCAATATGTAATTCAGATCCCCAAGCCAAAAGATATTGCTGCAACGAACAATAACCAATTCACACCCCACCAAAAACATCAGGAAAATCGCAGAAAAACTACTCTACCGTATGCTTATTTGTCGTACACAAGATAAATACTTACTCATGTTCCAATATATGGCTGGGAAAGGATGGTTTTTCAAGACTCTTTCTGGAGGGCAAAAAATTTGTCCTATTATGAATTTCCAAAACATCATGGTTCCTCCGGATTCTGTCATTTTCTTTCTCACCAGAAGCCAAATGTGTGCAAACGAAGCAGAAAGAGGTCTGATACAGTGTCATACTGATAGGTACAGATCCCTGCAAATTGCCAATTAAGAGGCTGTTCAAGTTAGTCATGTGATTGAGAAGTACCATTTTGCCTTGGATACCTTGGTCCAAAACAGCTTTCTTTCTTTTGTTATTACATTATTCATCAGCAAGAAAGTGCATCGACTGCATATGCTAACCTTGTTGCCCATGTAGCTCATGATGCCTGTGCCCACGCAAGATACCTTTAAGTTGGTTATTTGCTGGTAAATTTCAGCTCGAACCCATACACATAACAATATGCCAACCATCTGCTTGCTGGCTGCCAAACAATTTACTGGTTCGCCCCCCCTAATTGTCTTGGGACTTGAACTTTGTTGCTTGATTTGACTAGATTCATTCAGGAACAACATATCTGAAGAACAGATTCTGGATTTATCACCAGCTATTCGGCCATATTTAGGACACAAATTGTTTATGCTTTTAATGTTGTGGCTGGCATCCTGGTCTCCTTGCCCGCCACTATTTAGAACCTGGCGAATTAGGGACAGCCACTTTGCGGCAGGATTGTCATCCTCTACGCCTAAAACATTAGCTGCATTTAGAGGCACAATTTCCTGGAACCTAAAGGGGAACAATTATTTGCGTGTGAGTGGACAAATCTTTCTCATGGAAAATTTAAATTACATAGTACTCAATATGCTAGTACAAGAAAATGGAAATCAAACTGTTTCATCATTTTCAAAATTCCCCTCCACCAAATTTTAGTGCATTTCTCCTATCCTTCAGGGAACACAAATTCCTGGATTCCACATTTCACAAGCATGGACACCTTGTGTAATCCTGCTGGACCTAAGCAGGGATTCGCTAGTGTGGAACTAAATCTGTTTTCTTGCTAAATGCGGATTAGCTGTACCTTATTGGAATATCAAGTGCATATGTTACCATAAAAAGCTGCTGCAGTTTTACGTTCCTGCAGTGAGCCTACTGCTGAAACTGATAAATTTGAAACTGGTGAAACAGGATAATGCTCATAAGCAAGAATGAAGTCAAAGATTTGTTCACATAAGAGATCTTCTTAAAGCAACTTTGGGGGAGGGAACAGTAATAAGAAGCCAAAAGAGTGTGTACCCAAAAATATATAAATCAGGAGGGAAATTATGTGCATGCACAATCTTTCAAATCCACTCCAACCTCTGGTGGTTTCCCTCCTACATTCCAGGTACATATGAACATTGTATAACCAATATATCATGAGTTCATTAAATTAGGCCAATGGAAAACTAAGAATGATAAAATTGCAATTGTATGGTTTTATATGCATGCACAATAATTTTATCACCATAAGAGAGGCTAGTTTTCAAGGTTGGGGGAAAATAAATTTATAGTCCATGTTGTTCTAGCTTAGGTGATGCACTACTTTCTCTCTTTAACGCGATCATACTTACGAATCGTGTCTTTTAATATTAATCTTTTAGATCGCTTAGATGAATGTTATGTAAACTGGCATCTTGAAATTTTCAATAAAGGGTTAATTATGTGGCAAAAATCTTAATCCTTGTTTTAAATCGTCAAGAACAACCCAGGCAGAGCAAGAAAAAAATAGAAAAAGAATATATATATCCATGAAGATATATCATGTTTAATAGGAGTACAATAAATCTCGATGATCATCAAATATAGGAACAAAACTTAATGCATTCGACTACAAACTCCGAGACAAAACAAGTCGACCAAATAGTTAAGCAAAGAAGGGAAAAATTCAGTTCGTAGTTTAATACAATTTCCAAATAATCCATAAGCTTCGAACAAAGTGAGAAACACTCTTTGGTTATTTAATTTGGTTTTTTACTGTTTAATTTCTTTCTGACCCAAATTGGTAAAAGAAATGCGAACTAAATTTTCAAATTTAGCATATGGTTGGACCCTTTCTAATTATATATATATTTTTTTATACAAAGCACATCTATTCTTGAAGCGAAATCATCATCCATAGCTTTTCAAGGTTTTCAAGAAGTGGGGAGTAGTTACATTTTAGATAATTAGCAGAAATACTCTGTAGTTAAATTTATATCGTGTAGAAATACTCCATATTTTAAGTGGTTGCTAGTTGCTATATCCATACATCATCCAAATTTTAAGTGTATGGCCGGCTCAGGATTTTCAAGTACATATCATTATGCATCCAAATATGTGAAAACAAATACGAATAAAATTACACAAACATTTTTCCGATGGTTACTTAAGCCACTAATAAAGTGTTCTGCCGTCGCTTTTGCTGTCATAATAAAATATATTTGTGCAAGAGTAACAGCGGACCATTAATGAAACTTAAGTTGCATACGTTAATGCAACGTAAATAAAGCTCACAAAATGAATTCACGAGTCATTTGACTTGCGTGTATGTTACTACTCTTGTTTAGAACTACTCTTGCTTCTATTCTCGTGTTTGTTGTATTCAGATTTGTCCCGTCAGGGACTTCATTTTTCTGGTCAACGCCGAACACCATAGGAACTTGCTAGTTGATCAGGTGGCTTAGTTAATTTTTGTGCAAGATGTATATTACATCAAGATATTTGAAAAAAGTCTAGTATTTTATTGTGAAAAGGATTTTAAAACAAGAAATTGTGACTAAAATTCATGAGATTTCAATTAATGGATTAACTGTTTTTAGACGTAATTTTATTGTAATAATGTATGTGAAAAACTTTCATGGTAGATTATTTAGATATTTTTGCAGGTGTTCTTGGGATATATTTTGGAGTAGTTTTTTATTTTAAATTTTTTTTGAGATATTTTCTTTTAAAAAAATTCGATATTACCACCCACCACCCTCCCTTCTCCTCTCTCCCTCTTCCTCCTTCCCTCCCCTTCTCCACCACCCTCGACTCTCCCTTCCTTTCCTCCCCCAATTTGGCTGCGATCAGATCGGGACCTTTCTGTCGAGATTTGGCCTCGACCAAATCAAGGTCAGATTTGGGGGAGGGGAGGAAGAGAGGGGCCGAGGAGGGGGAAAAAGAGGGAGAAGGAGGAGGGGGGTGGCAGTGGTAGATGGAAGAATTTTTTTTAATTTTATTTATTTATAAGTTATTTTTTGAGATATTGTACGAATTAGGTATTTTTAGCATTTTTTTAATTTATGTATTATTATAACTTTATACTATTTAAAAAACCAGATTTTATAAAATAGGCCAATGTACTACTTATGGAACCACTCAGTCGCCATCTCCGATTCTAGAAGCGGTTACTGAAGTCTTAGATGTGCTCAGCTCGACTGAGCCATTTTTGGTAAGCACGTGACTAACACCCGCATTTGACACCAAATGTAACACTTGGCAGATACAGATACTACGCGTCTAGGGTCTGACCTGTGATGGCCCTATGGCTGTCATGACCTTTTCAATTTGCCAGATCAGTGCTCACCCCCACAGGTTACTTCTAATCATCGGCTTCCGTGCTCATCTTTTAACTCACGAACTCTTCATCGTTTCATTCCGGAGAACTTAGCCCTGATTTTGTGTCTCCGTTGTTGTGCTGTCATCGCAGGTTGGAAGCTCGACTCGTCAAATTCTATCCGATCTCTTCTTTCTTGCTCTCACACTACTCAATACGTGTTAATTGATATGCTAGGACCAAAAAAGGCAAAAGATGGAAGCTATTCATGGAATGATCATATGTAGGATTTTTCAAACTTTCACTTGCGGCGAGAAAAGTTTGAGCCCCAAGCAAACCTGGAAATAACTCTCCCAAAACCAGGAAACTTTACTAGGCACGTTTGTTTTCATGCTAATGAGCCGATGGCTATCCTTGTAGAAAAAATAAATAAATAAAAACTCAAGTCCTTATGGACCAAAAAAAAAAGCCTGAGTAAATATTTTTAGAGATGCTTTTAAAAAATTATTATTTTCACTTTGTCTATTGAAAAAAACTTTTTATTGTAAGAGTATTTTAAAACTTCATTGAGATATTTTTAAAATTTTTTTATCCTCCCCACTCCTGTCTTGCCAACCCCCTCTCTACCCCATCCCCCTCCTCCTCCTCTTCCAATTAGACGCTAGTAGCACCCCCTCCCCCACCACCATTTTTTCCCAATTAATCCGATTTTTGTATGAAAATTAATCCAACAGGGCAGGGATCGAGCCGCTAAGAATTAATTTTTAATATTAGGGGGCAACAATCAACAATTAATCCAATTTCTGTATGAAATTCATGTTTTAGGTGTTCCTGATTATGTGATTAGAAGAAGTTAATCTGGGCCCAATGGGCCGTGAGATCGCCCCAGCTTTAGGAAAGTACGCAAATTTTGGCAAATTCCATAGTTGCAAGATTCCTGATCACATTGTCTCGTGCATCTGTAACTTTATATTCAATCAAGCTCTGCGAAAAACTTGAACTTGTTTGCTTCGTTTCCTTTGTTTCCGTGTTCTGTGAAAACTTGCGTTAACAGAAAATCATGGAGCAACCAGGCTACTCTCATATGCCTTACCATGCAAATCTTGATCCAAACACTCGGGCATATGCATACTACATGCATCAACAACAGAAACTACAACGTCTGCAGCAAGAAAAAGAATTTGTGCCAACCCAGACTGCTCAGAATTTGGGACATCCAATTATCGATTACCGGAGATTGACTTCTTTCTTAGAAGTAGATGACTCGTTCTTAACTACGTGGAATTGGAATTGGAACCATGATGATGTTGCCAAGAATACTGGTCCAAGAAACTTCGGAAGAAGGAGGCGGATGAAGTTTGAACCAGGATCGTTCTTCTCAAGCGATGAATTGCCTAAGCCGTAGTAATTTCTGCCCGCCAAGCCCAATGTGGAGAATTTGGGCATGCACTGTCTCGTGCATATGCAATCAAGCTCTGTGAAAACATTAATTTTTCTATTTTTTCTTCCTTTTTTTTTCGGTCAAAAACTTGAACTTGTTATCTTCGTTTCCCTTGTTTCCGTGTTCTGTGAAAACTCGTGTAGCAGAAAATCGTGGAGCAACTAGGCTACTCTCATATGCCTTGCTATGCAAATCTTGATCCAAAATGTCAGGCATATGCATACTACATGCATCAACAACAGAGGCTACAACGGCTGCAGCAAGAAAAAGAATTTGTACCAACCCAAACTGCTGAGAATTTGGGATGTCAAATTATGGATTACTGGAGCTTGGCTTCTTTCTTAGAAGTAGATGGCTCGTTCTTAACTACGTGGAATTGGAACCATGATGATGTTGTCAAGAAAAATGGTCCAAGAAATTTCCGAAGAAGGAGGCGTATGAAGTTTGAACCAGGATCGTTCTTCTCAAGCGATGCATTGCCTAAGTCGTAGTAATTTCTGCCCGCCAAGCCCAATGTGGAGAATTTGGGGAATTTTGTTGTTGCTGGTTACGCTATTGAGATTCTCATGTAATTGTAAGTAATTTTCTATTCTTGAAATTTGCCCCTTCAGGGGCTAGCACAGAACTTGTTTGATAACTTGTGTTATCCAACAGCAAGAAAGTGTCAGGGATTCTGTGTATTGATCAGATGTACCTCCCAGCACTGGGAGTAGTTGTGGTTTACCATAAAGATAAAAATCAGCTCTTGAAATTCGGCGATTTGGTGCTAAAATTTTGTGGGACACCATGTTTGTTTTATGAATATCATTTGAGTTCCTTGAAATATGTCATCGAATTTCAGTTTCTTGGATTGTGGCAACATCCAGTTTCAGTCTTGACAAAGATAGAAATTGATGTTTTAAGTATTTTGCACTGCAATTGAAGAACAATATATTATATAAAGGACTTCAAGAATTATCCGTCTGATTCGAGAATAAAGAGTCAATAATGCTATTCCCCACCAGACAAGAAAAACAAACTGTCTACTATATCCACTACACAAGATAATAGCTCTCTATATGTCTCTGTATGTATATACATGTGTCGAGAATGAACGAACAAGAGCTGTATCCAAAATTAAAAAGGGGAAAGAACTACTCCGATGACTAGAAAAAGTTAGGAAATTTTACATAAAAGAATCCAACCTACCAAACTTGGATTCATTCTCACGAGGGGTTAAGTTCAAATCTAACAGCAAAGCTCTATGACTGTCGCTATGGCTATTGGATTTCTGAGAACCTGACTGTGTTTCTTCGGATTTATCACCGGCTGTACCATCATTACGGTGTCGTCTCATATGCCCTCCTAGAGCTTGGCCTAAAGGGAACTCAAGGCCACAGATGGGGCATTCATGCGTCTTTGGCTTAGCAGGTGAGTGATTCTGATCATGAAGGCCATCTGCGGCCACCAGCCTAGTCCTTTTGTGGCTAGCCCGGTGGCCCCCGAGCGCCTGGAACGATGAAAACTGCTTGTTACACGTTTTGCAAGTGAAAACTCGGTCCAACGACGGGGGAGAGGAAGTAGTTTTGGCCATGTTAGAGAGGAGCATCAAGCAATTGGCCATGGCGAATGCCTCAACCTCCCTATCTTCTCTGCTTCTCTTTACGGTCATCTAGTATAGCAGTACTAATTTATGTGCTCAAGAAACTGAGTAGGTCTAATAATATTTATTTCCCTGGCAGTAGCAGGACTAATAAAAGCTATGACGAGTAAGGTTTGAAGTTGTGTAATATATATACAAGGCAGTAGGCTTCTAGTAGTTGATGACAAAAGCAGGAGTGAACAACTGAAATTGCTCAACGTATGTGATGAAGTTGAGGGAGTGAACTTTCTGCTTACTTTCCCTTTATTATTTCCTTGCAAACTAAGAAATCCGTGTCTGATGTGTGTCTAGTAAGTTGGTTAGTACTTTATTATTATACTACTAGATATATATATGTGTATATATATAGATATGTTTATGTGTGAATCAAATATCCTGCCTTAAAGGGGAAAAATGTAAACTGAGTAGCCGTCAGGTTTTGGTTGCTGACTGCAACTGGAAACTAGTCAGGTAGGTAACGGTCTGAGTCGGTAGCTGGGAAAACTACAATAGAGTAATAATTTTCCTTCAGGGGTTTGTTTAACAAATCTAGAACCTTCGGCAGATTAATCTTAAATTAACTGACGAGTGTGGCCGCGTGGGGACTGGGAAAGTCTCAAGTCTAAGGATTACTTCTTCAACTTTTTTTTTTTTTTTTGGTGAAAAAATTTGGATAGATTAATCACGGGCCAACACTTAGCCACTTAGGACTGCTACTTATTTCCACCTAGAACGCGTGGAATGAAGGTATTGGTTGACTGCTTGACTTTTTTGACTTTCTGGGAGTTTCCTCGTTACCATGAATGACATTCTCTGTATTCTTCATGTACTTCTGTGTTGTTTGGAAGAAGATTCTGGACTGTGATTTTTCGGAGAAAAATTTTTATGTTTTTTAAATATATTTTTTATTTTCTTTATCTTATATATATATATATATATTAAAGTATTATACTATTTTTTGATAAAAAATTCTAAAAATAGCAATCCAAACGGACTCTAATCTTTCCTATACTTAATAATGTATATACTGTCAATTTTGGATGAATAATAATTATGTAAAATTTGAATTTGAATTCTAACTTTTGCATATATATCATAGATTCAATGATATAAGATAGAGATTATTTGCTCGAATGATTAATACATTTTTCGACCATTTTTTTATCTCACATATATCACATTGAAAAAGTGTTATAGTATTTTTTCGAAAAAATTATCTCAAACAATCTACGTTTTCCAAACACATATAGAAGAGTGTTATGATCAGCAAATACATTTTTGTGATATGATGTATGTGAGAAAAAAAAGTGGTTGGGAATATAAAAAGGTGAATTGAGAAATGCGTTTATGATGTAAGCGAAAAGTTTTTTTGGAAAAATTTGCTGTCCAAATATAGCCGTCTTTCTGTATTTGGCTATTTTCAAACCCTTGGAGCACAAGTACAACAGCACAAGCAGAAGTAGGTTAGAATTATTTATTTTGAAAAATATTATTTACACACCATTTTTTATTATTTGCCTTTCCATAATTTATTTTATCATACAATCTAATAAATAAAAATTATATAATTAAAATGATAATAATATGAGTACCAATCTATAGTAATAAGCGGCAGGGGATGACTGGCACGTCGATACAAGTTACGCGGTGACCTTTTCTAAGCCGAAGCTTCGTGTTTAATTCATAGCTTTAAGGATGTGGCTTTTTATCCAAGTCTAATTCTTGCTTACTCTTGGAGCTTTCCTACCATTCGGGGACCTCAAATTTCACACTTGCCTGGTTGTAAAATTTAATGGATAACAAAAATAATACAACATGAGTTCAGGTCACAATCGAGCCACGATGTTGTATTTGTCGCCGACTAATATTCCACTTCTACACATGGAAATTCTTGTGTTTTTGTACAACATTACATTCACATGACCAACGGATTATTCAATGCACACAATCTCAAATTTAACAATTTCATTTGCCCTCTATGAATTTTAAAAATTTTATTTATATTAATAATTTAACCGTAAGAAGTTATTATAATATAAATTACTTGCCCCCAAGCTTGAGAATTTGATGTCATGTAGAAATGTTTTTTATATTTTACTTTTATCTCAGAAAATTTTCAAAAATCTTAAATCAGAAACGGAAGTGTGAATTAGTCTAATTAACAAACAAATGCTCAAGCTTGTCTATCTATGTTAAAGAGTTTAAAATTGTATTGAAATTTGACTCGCTTATTAATCAAACTAAGCTTGATTGAATTTTATACATATACATCTCAAATACTCTATTATGCTAAGCGAGTCGAGCTTGGTTCGAATTTAGCTGAGGGACCAAACTCAATGATCTCTCAGCAATTCGAGCTCAAATTGAGTAGGTTGGCCCTTTTTTTGATTTTATTTTCAAATATAAAATTTTTAATATAAAAATTTGGTTCCGTCATTGGCTGCCAATGGGCATATTCCATGATGTCAAGCAGCTCGAGTTCGAAACTTTGGTGAAACCTTTGGGAAACTTTGTTCACGTTACATGAAACGTGTGTAGCACTTAATGCATTTGTCATCATCAGATGAAACTATGTGGATTGTAAAACGTGTATTTTGACTTTTCATTTTGTTATTAACGGATAAATTAGTTACACACTTTCTTTAATTGGCGGGTTGCCAATGACTTTCTGTTTTTTTTTTTATTACAATGGTAATATTTTTATAATATAATCTATCATAATTTAAGGGGAGAGGGAGTCGGTGGAAGTTAAATTACCATCAGAGAAAGCCACTAAAGGCAGCGACATATAATGACAAATTTGATGGGAGGTGAGAATTGAACTCTTAACCTTCCATGTTACTGACAACTTATGTCACTTAAGTTCTTGGTGGTGGGCTGGTGGCTCCAATGACTTTCTGTTAGCTCATGCATTTTTTGTTTTCGTACATCTAGCACTAAAGCCAAACTATTATTTTCTCCGAAATAGCTTATGCTTGAGCTTTATGGTTTCATCAAACAAATTAAGCTTGGTTTGTTTTCTTTTTCTTTTTCTTAAGAAAGACTTCAAGCCGATAGGGGAATCGGGAGTGTATAATAAAAGTTGAATAGGATTTCATGATCATCTAATTGATATTCCTGCCGGTTAAATTAGATTTTGGTAATATTAAGCTTGGCCTTGGAAGAAGAAATACTTGGAAACTTGGGTTAATGCTCAGCCTCTACTTTGCTTGTGTTAATGAGATTAAATGATGTCCAACAAGCACCCCAAAAAAAAAAAAAATTAGAACTCCTTGTGCATGAAATCACATTTTTGCTTTGAAAGAGTAAATATTTTGTATACTAAAGACCTAGTAATTAGTCGAGTAATGTGGCTTCACTGGCTTAAGACATTAAATAAGAAACAAAGTTTTGCTTTATAAATTCAAGTTTTCTGTCAAAATAATGCTCTTGCTAAAAATATTCCCATTGTTTCTTAATAGGAAAGTTCTAGTCTAGTTTATAGTTTCCAACATGAACTAAAAATTAAAATATTTTTATTATAGAGGCACAAGAAGATTGCATAACTTTTATAATTTCCTTATACTTATTTAAAATAAATTCTGCCATTATTGACCTTGCTATCATTGGTCTCTGAATCACATTGGGAATATTTTTTAGCAGGAGTGTTATTTTAGCAAAAAAAACTCTCCTAAATTCTATATCTTAAAATTGAAAGAGTGTTTCTCGAAATAAGTGGAGCTGAGCTTTGTTCTTTACATTTCATTTGCCAACCAAAAGTTTTTATTATTGCAAGAACTTTTGATTTGTTAGCGTACTTATACCTCGTTACATATATTTATGTTGAGATTTTGTGGAAGACTAGTTAAAGTTGAGCTAATGGCTTCGTACTTTTACTTAGAACTTCCAACTTTTCTACACCAATAAATCAAAAGCCTCGTCTGCACTTTCTTTGAATTTATTTTGCGCTCAACATATAATTTTTCAGAGAAATAAAATAAAATAACTCCACAGCCACAAATCAAACCAAACCTTACTCATGGGTCTAAACCCTAAACACAAGGTTGATGCCTGTCTAAATCCGTTGTTTTTCTTTAACAAAAATTGGCTCTTTTGCCATTCAAAATATATTAACTCAATCTCACCGCATATTCAATAATGCTCAATCATTCATCCAAATCTAATTCGACGAGAAGGGGATGCAATTTCCATTTTATCTTATACTAATAAGGAGGAATCCAAAGAAAAGCAAACGAGCAAAATTCATATTGTGCTCCAAAACTTGGTATTATAAAACAATAGCCCAGTATGTACACAAGTACCTTTATTTTAACCAATGTAATGAATTGATAACCAATTTGTTTTTTTTAAGAAAAAATGAAACAAATGTTAGACATCAATATGTGGAATATCTAAAGAGAGTTGAATGGAAGAATTCAACGGAGGGGTGCCTTCATCAGTTGCCGCAAATCATTCTCCAAAGGCGACAAGTTCAAGTCCAACCCAAAAACTCTCTTGCTACTATTCGACCTCTTCAGGACTGGAACCACGACCTTCCGACCTTGTGATTCATCGATTTCACGCCTTCCCTCCAATATGGCAGCACGATGTCGTCTCATATGACCCCCCAGAGCTTGTCCCAAGGGAAACTCAAGTCCGCAAAAGGGGCACTCGTGCTTCTTAGGCTTCCGCGGAGAATTGCTGGGTTGAGTGAGAAGTTCCGCCATGAGTTTAAGCTTCTTGTGGCTTGCCCGGTGGCCGCCAAGCGCTTGAAACGTGGGAAATTTCTTGTTGCATGTCTTGCACTCGAAAACACGACCCGATGGGGTTGCCGCCTGATGGTTTGCAGCAGAAGTGGTAGTCTCCCCTACTCGAGAAAGAAGCATCAGAAGATTAATGGCCGCGGTTTCTTCTACTGTCTCTGCTGCTAGAGCTTCTTCTCTGCTTCTCTTCACCGTCATGGCTACGAATGTATGACTATAGTTTCTTTTCTTGATGAGATAATTTAGGTGCAGAATTGGATGTATATAGACTTTGTAGGATTGCTACGGATTTATGACTATGGTTTCCTTCTTAGGTGCAGAATTGGATGTGGAGATGTAAGAGTGTAGAGAGCTAGCAAGAGTAGTATCAATTATGGATGCGAGGAAAATTGGGAAGTGAGTTGCAAAGTGGAGTTTTGGTGCGATATATATAGGTTAGTAAGGTTTGTGAGTGAAGATTTTTGGGATGCTTTGACCTCAATTTTCTTGTGAATCAAGAAAATGAAGAGAAACAGCTTAAGGAGGTAGCTTCTGGGTTATCACGTCTGTAATCGCGTAAGCCATAGCGACATATGGTGTGCGAATGACTCACGGATGGCTGGATGAGCTTAAAAAAAGGCATGCCCCGACTTGTACCGGCAGGTTGTTTTTGCCTTTTGGGGATTGTTGACTACGTTACTTTGACGAAGACTGCGAACCTTTCTTCAACTTTACCTCTTTATTAAGATTTAGAGCGCGTGGTTTAAATTTTGGAGCGCACGCTCTCTGATGGCTGATATTGGTAGTATAAGCAGCTGGAGTGTTTGGATAGCACAAATATCTCAAATAATATTTCTCTTGCATTATAAATGTATTTTTTAATTTATTTTTTTATATTTTTAATTATCTTTTTATCTCACATACATCACATTATAAAAAATGCTATAGTAATTATTTCAAATAATACTCTGTCCGAACAAACACATTTCTAAAGCAAAAGACATCCAAACTGACATAATGACTTTCACGTCACCATCAACTCAAAGTTTCTGAGTGAAAAGACGTTTAACTTAGCAATAATTTGTTTGGATTGCATTTTTTTTGAAATTTTTATAAAATAAATTACTGTAATGATTTAATATATATGTGAAATAAAAAAATAATTAAAAAATATATCAATAAAAAAAACACTCTTAAATTGCACGAAAAATTGCATTCCCAATGCACTCTTAAATTGTGATTATTTGAAATATTATCTAGGATAATTAGTGTAATACTTTTTAATATTGATGTATATGAGATAAAAAATAAAAAAAATAATTGCAGAACTGTTATACAAGCGTAAATGCTTTCCTAAATGATCAAATATCTAAACATAGAAACAGTGTCCTACATTCATAAAAGAGAATTCATGTGCCAAAAGAAAGAAAAGAAAAATCACGTGGATGAAATCTAAACAGCACGTGCAGTAAAGCGGTGTATAATTCATGTAAGTTGAATTTGAAGCACAGATGAGTGCCTAATTCGTGTGGAATTATGGTCCTTTAATTTCCGATAAAGTGATGAAAATAAAACAGAAACATTTCCCCCACGCGCTCATGTGGAGCCTGGTGGACTACCGTTCGACATTTTCATAGACGCAAGCAAGTCGGCATTTAGCTCGCCATAAGCGCCTTTAAACGCACACGCCGCCGCCCCCTAGTGGCCGTCACCCTCTTAATATTATGACACGGGAAGAAAAATAATGGAAATATGCACATACGAGGTAAGCACTTGCGGCTTCTGAGCTAATCGACGCGGCTAAGGTTCAAGTTCTCAAACGAACCTTCATCTTTCACACTCTCATTCCACTGACTAGGCTTCTGTCTTTGGATTTTTCTAAGGTATTCCACGCATTTAAACTACACCCAATTTATCTAGATGCTTTTTTAGATTTAAACTACGCCCAATAATCATAATTATTGCACTCTTTAAATTTAGATGCTTTTCTAAATCAGTTACTATTTTTTTTTTTTAAAAAAAAAATTAACACTCGAAATTCCTTTTAATCAGTATTTATCGTGCACCCGTTAGTGAAACTTTTTAGCGCATGTATCCTTTAAACTAGTACTTGTTAATCTTAGTTTAGATTTGTTTTTATAATTTGAACTTCCTTTTTGATTCCCATTCATTTTCACAAGCCACTTAACAAGTACTCACAGTGACTCTGATGTTTACTGATGTACGCTTGCTGTATAGATGTGATCTCACCACCGAGTACAGACTTCCCAAATGGAACCTCTGCAGTAAAAATAAGTAGGCTAAAACTCATCCTCAGGAGTTCAGAGAATATGAGTGGGACCAGAAGCTTGTGCCTTCCATCCCAGTTTTCTTTTCTGCAGTGGAATCTAGAAGAATGGAGAGTAGAAATAAAAGCAAATAGAATAACGACTTTTGTCAGTCGGGGGCAGCAGCCGATGTACTTGAAATACATAAATAGATGATCATCTTTGACGTTTGAACTTTTGAGTTGATGCAAACTGCAGTTGTCAGCAGTGATGGATGCACCACCCCTCACGCATCCATTTTTGATTGCAGACTTCGTAATCTTAGTTGGCATTTCTACTATAAGTTGAATAGGTTTTCCATTAGCACAACTTAATTTGTAGCACAAATACTCAAATTTTTAAGGATAAATTGTCTTTTATCCCTACGTGATTTGGTACTTTATCATATGATCCCTAATGATTTAAAAATTTATATATACCCCCTTTATGTTTTCGATTAAACTGTCACCGTTAGTTGTGCAGTGTCTTTTGTGTTCAAAATTGGCAGCAAATTAGAAGGAGTATCTCTTCTTTTTTTTTTTTTTTGCCCTTTCCTGTCTTGTAGATTTTTTATTTTTTGGTATAATCCACAGGTCCTGTCTTGTAGATACAAGCTGCTATGCACAATCACGGTCCTCAAATTGCAAAGTAGCTGCCATACCTTTTTGTTATGCTCCTCTATTCAGCAAAATACCACCTCAATTTAATCATTTGACTGGACATATATATATATATATATATTAATGTTCAGACTACATACCAACCAACAAATTGGAAACGAATTCCAAACAATTGCAAACTTATTAATTCCTTATATTCTGAGTTTTTTTTCTTGAAAAGATATTCAATAGCTAAAAAACTTAGCAACAAATTCATTCCGGGCTTTAACGGAACTTCCACCATGATCACGAACCTTTGTGCTATAGTCCGGTCCTGATCCACGATGTCTTTCTTTTTCTGCTTTTACTCCCGCAACGATACTATGTTGTCTAATCCCAAGAAAGTTGGTCAAAAATCAATTTGCAAATTGCAATCCCAGCATTTAAAAAAAAAAAAAGAAAATTTGTCAGCTTATCATCTGAATTCATGTCAGATGGGTCCTCAATTATTATACAAAAATTAAGTAAGACTTCATTTACCGTCTCAGTCCATATTTCTATTGAATTTGGTTGCAAATTTATGACACCTTTTATTCAGATCAATAATCGGTTCGTTCCTCATAAAGCCCGAAGGTCAGGAGGCCCATTTTCTTTAATCTGCAGGTTCTGTAGGCCCAATTTTAGTCTAACAAGATAATACTGCACAATTCTATTGACAAGGTTGATATATGTAAATGAAGATTATTTCTCATACATCAAGAGCCAACTTATGAACGATTTTATTCAGCAACCGGTTTTTCTGGGAACACATCTTTGCCCTGAATACAGAATAGGAATAACAATACACAATATTATGATTTGAATAGATCTCAATTGGTTGGCAATTGAACCCTTTTCCTGTATTCTGCTAAAGCCCACAATGGGTATATATTCCTGTATGCTGCATAGTGTAACATGCAGTTCTTCATGAAAACTCCAGTGATTTCCTGCAAAGATAAAGCAACATGAACAATAAATAGGTACTCCTGTACAATTTGCTCATATATCTATCCACAGTATCCTCCGTTCCGGATGTGTTACTTTTCCTTCTTGTACTTCAATTTCTGAGGCATATCTACGTATGAACGTGGAATGGAAACTTTGTAGTGCTTTCCAGCCTTACCTGTTGTGGGAAATCTCCATTTTCCATCTGAGAATTGATCAATAGCTTCGCTGCACGGTGGAGCGGCCTAGGGTCTCTATCCGCCTGTCAAAATGAAATATAACAGGTTAATATGGAAAGACGACCCTGGTATTTATTGAAACTGCATCTAACTTTAACAAGAAACCTACTTGTCCAGAATGAATTAGCCCCATCATTGCCCAGGCTGTGTGCACCAAATTCGATTGTTCTCCCTCGAGAGGAACGTATTTCTGTTTATGAGAAAATATGGTTAAAAGACTTGCCACTTTGCGATTTTCTCACTATTTGTATCATGCTATCAGTTTCATATGCATTACCTTTTCAGGGCAGGACCGATAGCTTTCCCCCCAGCCACCATCATTCCTCTGAGATTTCAGGAGAAATTCAACTGCTTTGCGAACAGCTTGGCAATTGTCATATGTCTTCCCTGCTGCTGCAAGTCCTCCAAGAGCAAACCAGGTGCCGTATGTGAAGCACACGCCCCAATTTCCATACCTGTTAATGATTCTTGTGTTAGATGATTGGAATCACGGGAAGCTATATTACCCACAGTTTAGTAGCCTGAAAAAGGATTATACCATGAACCATCAGGCATCTGAACATCTTCAAGATATTTAGAAGCATTGGTAATGAAACTTTCTATCTCTTTCTTGCGATGTCCAGGGTATAGGTTTTTGAACAGAATAAGAGCATGGATTGCCGAGGAAGTGCACTCAACGTACCTGCACTCGTTATCATGGATCCTGAATGAGTTCAAAACTATAGGATGCAGAGTTTGCAGGGAGAAAAAAAGGGGACAGAGAAATCTTACTCGTGCTCAACAACAATGTCGGCGAAGAATTCAGTTGGATTGAGCAGCTGCGAAGACAAACACAGAAAAAGAAATCAATTTACTCATAAAATTTCAAATTTAAACCACTGTTCTGTTCTTCTTGTTATTGAGAAGCTACCTCTAGCCATTTTTGCGCCCCTGCAGGCTCCCATGCTGATAAACCACCATTTTTACTCTGTAATTGTGCAATACAAAATTGAGTCATTGACAGCAAAGAATCAACTAATAAAATCAGCAACAGAAAAATGACATGCTTCAGTTTTAGTATATGAGAAAGCAAGCAGATGGGTTTACGGGGAAGTAGGAAAGAGCAATATGTTTACCTGTAAGTAGAGCAATATATTGACCGCATCATAGAGTCTTTCTGGCTCCAGTTTTTCACCAACAATTTCAGGAGGCATTGTAGAGAACAGGAGACAACACTGATAATTCAAGTAAGAGTCAAGACCGTTGGATGAGAATCTGGAGTAACTGTATTTCATTTAATGGTTCGAACTGCAAAGAGGCTTTTGGTTGAGCTAAATACCTTTAATCCTTCAGCTGTACAATCAGAAACTTGCCAGCCATGATCTTGGTCTGAAAAGGTCCATGATCCCTTAGAGATATGGCGGTGCATGCTTCTAAAGTCACCGGAAGGATTATCCGTCACCTATAACAAGTCAAGGGTCACATGAATAACTGTAAGTAATAGCAGAATGCAAATAAACTGTAAGTAACGCCAAAATCTTATTAAAAATTGAAACCTGAGACTTCTTGACAAAATCATGTCCTTTTCGAAGAGTTTCTTCTATTTCTTCAGTTAGATCACTAGCAAGAAGTGCTTGAAGGGCAAAGGCAGTATCCCACTCTTGGCTGCCAAAACTCTGCGTTTCAGTGCAACAGAGATGCTCAGCAAGTGAAATGGTTAATGCTGGAAGAACCAAAGTGATTATAACATTGATTCCAAGCAAAACATGGCATGCATCAGCACCAACAGGATACCTATACAATATCCAGTGGATAATTCAAATCAAAATGCATTCTTGCTAACCTGCATCTTCATTCCATCTTCAGCCACCCATATGTAGTCAGGAATCCTAGCAAGATGTTTTTTGAAGTAATCCCCATTTGGGTCCTCAACCCAACATGCAAGCATGCATAAAACCTAGAAAGTTTAATTTTGTATCAGCATATTGTACCAATCATTAACCTGAAACTGAAAGGCCAGACAGTGTCGTGATAATATGGGAGCTATCTCCTTCTAATGTTTGCCGCCTCACCTTCTCAACACATCCAATTGTGATGTACCGACTGTTCTCATCTTCATAATGTATATGTTTCATGGTAGTCTGCAAAGCCCTCTCTCTCAGCTTATTAAAAGGCCAATGAGTCAGAAGAGGCTCAGCACAAATGTAGAGACTGTCCCATATCAAATCTTGGATCGGGGGATGAGGGTAATAGAGGTCCTCCTGCACAAACAGGTTTCAGGGATTAGTTGTAAATTAAAATGGAAGCATTGACAGAAGATTTAAAGTAAGGGAAGAGGACAAAAGAATTGACCGCTGCTCTTATAGTTATACCTTTGCACAAACATGTCGTACGTTTCTCCAATCAATTTGATCATATGGTTCAGCATACAACTCTTCTCTCAGCTGTAAAATTAGGGGTGTAATTGGCCCTACGAATCTTTTTCCATATAAATATGACATTGGCATGTAAACCATTCGGCAGTAACACCACATTTTTGCTGCACTCGAGAGAAAACATGTACAAAATGAATGAGTAGTGAAAGAATACAGAGCAGAAGTGGTTTTAGGAAGAGTAGCAGCAAAAGATAATTGAAAATTGAACGAGCTGAATGTAAACTATACAGTTATCATGTTTCTGGAATTGTTCATGTTGTTCAAGTTCGACTTAATCTGACAATTTGACACGTTCCTTTCTAGTATAGGTTCCTAGAGCAAGTTGCCAGCAAGGCTGGATGAATCTCCTACCAACCTTGTCACTCCGAGTTTAATGTTCACTTTATTTTTCTTGATGACATGTTTGATCAAGTAGAACTGTAGTAGTACACAAATATAAAAGCCATATTTCAAAAGAGTAGAGCTCCTCATTCCCCCGTCCAGCCCCCAACAAAACAAAACCAAGAAGAAGAAGAAAAAGAAACCATCAAGAATTCACTAACCTGGATGCATAGGAAGAAAAGATGGAAGAATCCAAAATTCAGGGGGCATTGGGTTGGTCCCAGACCAGTCAAATACTCCAAGAATCTACGGCCAATAAAACAGTCCAGAAGAACTTTTTAGTGTCAAAGTAAATGACAAAATTCTTTTTGTGACAATATAGAATAAAAAAAAAACTTCTTGGTGATTTAGTATGATCATTGATCATGTAGCTCATACCGAAAGCCAAGTCTTTCCCCAAGAAGGCATTGCTGTGGCACTACCATGGTCAAGGATCCATTTCCTAGCTCTAGAACAGGCATTGTTCAGACCACCATCAGGTCCTTCACCAAGAATCCGCATGCATATGTAACTTAGAGCTGTGCAGAACATTGTGCTGTGACCCTCAATATGCAATCCCCAGCCACCATCTTCATTCTGCATTTTTAGTTATTAATCGAACCAAAAATTGGCTAAAAGATAGTTTACTAAATTAATTTTTCATGCTTTATCAGCCCAAAAGAAAAAGGGGGGGGGGGGGGGGGAAGCTATGTACCTGATGGCAATAAATGTACCGGAGAATTTCTTTCTGGTGCTCTGCTGGGAAAATTGAGTTAAGATGGCCTGTTATATACAAGCACATGACCTACAATTTGCATTCAAGTAAAAAATGTTAGAAAACTAAGAAATTCTTTTAATTGGGATTTTGAGCATTGCTTTGATGCAGAGGGCTCACCAGAGGTGGAAGAAAGAACAAAGGGCCAGCATTCTCTGCGGGCCAATGGCCATCACTAGCCTGCAAGGCAGAGAAGAAGTGAACAGCCCTGCGTAAAGCGACAGTGGCCACCTCGTGGGTAATTTCTTGGCCATCTTCTACTTTCACTTGTGGTATGCTCTGCTTAAAATTCTTCTCTCGTAAAAACTGCCATTAATTAGAGGAGATTAATCACCAAGAAACAGCAATTAGACGGAAATAAACAAAATTCCAAGTTTAGATTATGATGATAGCTTCTTTACTTGTAATCAATAGTTGGCTTCGCAACACATAAGGTCAGATTGAAAGAGAGAGCCAAAATATTCCACTATTGATTATTAGTACCGTCAATTCTCTCTTTGATATTCATAGACGACAAAAGCAGTACATCCCATTTGAAAGCACCTACTGCACTTGGTTTTCAAACATAAATAGGAATTGGAAGTACATCTCAAAATTAATTCACACATGGATAGTGAATGGATGGTCCATGGCCATTTTCTGACTGTATCAGCCAACCCAATTATTTCCTGCATGAAGATTGTAACCTTGCTTTGTCGATTTCAATCTTTAACTGATGTCGTATTTTGACTATTGCTGTTGGATATTCGCTCGGAACTTTACCAGTCAAAGCCAACTCAAATAAATGTGGATGCTAAGGTTGGTAGTGGGCTTAGTCAAGCTCAAAATGTTTACTTTATTTGTTTTGTCAAGAAACATGGAATTAATCAAATTCATACGAAGTATGTCAGCATTCATAATAACCTTTTACTGAATCATGAATAGATATTGAATAGATATGGATGTAATGGTATTTATATCAGTACATATTATCTGCAGGCAAGAAGGAAATCACATCGTTCTTTAAGCTGTAATCGTCGCATGCAAATGCAATATAGTGGACTGGTAGTTAGCAGTTAAGAATATTATTACAACATAATCTAATAATATTAATTTCTACGACAATCTGTTGACCAAAAATTCATTCCACAAAGCCAGCTTTTGGCAAGGTTGAGTTAGGCTGGTCTTGAACGGATGAAATTTGAGCCCAAATTTTGATCCACTGCAAAACTCTAAATACATAAATAAATATAGACAAACTCGAAGAGATATAAATAGAACAATTAAAAACATGCAGACTTTGCAATTTAAAAAGGAGATTCTTAATCTTAAAAAGGAACAAAGTAAAATTACATGCGTATACATACACACATTAATGACAGATATGGCTGGGCCAAGAAAGGGCCGAGCTTTGTAAGGCCCGACCGAGCTCAGCCCTAATTGACTTACGACTTGGCAACTGCCAAAGCTTAAAAGTTGAAACTTGGAAGCTCGCGGGTATGTCGAATAGCCATCTCTTTTTCTTTCAAGTAGTATTAATTAAAGATTATTTGTTTGTTTCTTGACATCTTTTCTTCGCCAAGTTCTTTTATTTATTTTTTTTCTTTTTTTAGTCTAATTTTTAGAGAACTGCTAAGTCCTTGTAATGTATACAATTGTATATAATTGAATCGGTGGAAATTAGAAATACGCAACCAAAATGGACTGAAAATGAATCGCTTTACTATATTTTCCAAAATCTGCAGTGATGCACCATGACAAGTGTACATTCACGTTTTACCTTTTTTATACTAGTATTCGCAATACTTAAATACTTAGCAAAGAACACAAGTACTTGGACAGTGGGTAGCCTTCGGCCTTCAGTAAAGAACAAAAAAACAGAATATTAAAAATGTGGAATAGTGGATTTTCTTAGGGGAGTAAAAAAAAAACCTAGGACGAAATAGAATTAACGTTGTTGAGAAATGAGATAGAAACCTGCATGCGCCAGAGAAGATCAGCGCTGGGCTTAACTTGGTAGCGATTGTTCCAAAACTGAACGCGCGCGTTCTCAACTTCTTCCCTTTCTTCAGGGCTTCCCCCGTTTGGGTCGAATTCCCATATCTGCCGGCCAACGAAGTTATTGGTGCTATACAAATAAGGGCTGTTATCACCTTCTGCGACCTTTAGTCTCCACATCTTCTTCTTCTAACAATAAGTACTAGGACTATCTATAGAACAGTGCAGAAAATCCACGAGCTGCCTAAATCAGTTCGCTAGCTTTTCAATTTGCCCCAAATGGTCCGAAGAGAAAAAAAATCATGCAAGTTTAGACATCTCTTTTGGGTGTACGAGTGTGAAAGAAAGCATGCAGTATATACTAGAAAAGCAAGTTAAAGAAACCTACCTCCCGGACTGTAGGTACAAGGCAATAAAGCTAATTAATACAGAAGAGAAGAGAAGAGAAACACAGAGATTTTTTGCTCTTTCCTTTCTCACGGGGTTTTTTTGGGTTGTTGGAGAAGCACTTTTCTTGCGGAGACAAGAAATGCAAACTCCTCAACTGATGAGTGAGGATATTTGGTCTTTGGACGGAATGGTTTGGTTTTGAGTTGTTAGGGTAGTGATGCAGAGTTTGGCCTGGCAATTTATAAGACTGCTGGGCAATTGAGGGGGGGGCGGAACTCCACTGATCACTAAAGATACTGCTTAATGGCAGCTTTAGCATGGAAATTGAGTGCTGATTTGTTGGTCTTTTATCAGCAACATAGGAGAGGCCCCTAGGAGTCAAAATATGTTTGTCTTGCATTTGTTAATTAGGACAACAATGGGCATTTTTTTAAATCTTTTTTATTTAATTATATTCTAATATTATTTGAATTTTTTGCTTGTCTTGGGAACACTGGAAGCCGTATGGTATCAAAATGATTCGAAATCTCAACTTTCCCAAGCACAGAAGTGATTGAAAAGAAGAATTTTTTTTTTTTGGGTGAGTACTATTACCATCCTAATTGGTTGGCATTCTTATAAACGTCTATTAATTTGTTCCCGATTCTGGCTGTAACGCCAACAACTTATCTACTTGTACTTCGTGACTCAATACAGACACGCCAAGGTATGTACCTAATCTCTATATTCGCTTTGGTAAATCGACTTGCCTGATAAATGAATTAAAGACAGGGTAACTAATAGATTGGAATTTGTTATAAAATTAGTGAATAATGAGTGTGACTGCCCTAATAGATACATTAAAACATGCATCTCCGTATAAGATCTATTATATTAGTGTTTTTAGGTATCTTTTCAAACTTTGCCATATAAAACTACCAAGTTCATGAATTTAAACGGCGAAATTCATGTATATGTATTAATATTGGTACCTGTACTTTCGGTCTTGGATCACCGACAAATCGAACATTTAGAAAACTCATTTCTAACTTTGATCCTTTGAACACACAGTTGAATGAAAGAAATAATCTCTTTCACTAATCTTCTTGTCCCTATTTTATATATTATCCGCCTTTATTAGTTTATATGTTATTAGTTTCATAACACAATTATTGCGTTGACTTATCAAGCTAAGCTCATAAAGACTTATAAATTGTCTTTATTAGAAGCTCCTTTGAGTTGGGTTTGAATTTATCAGCATCCCAACTGCATTAAGCTAATTACTCCCTCCGTCCCACTTTGATAGTCCTGTTTTCCTTTTTCGTCTGTCCCAAATTATAGTCCACTTTCCAATTGAAAAATATAGTTGTATTTTAATTTTCCTAAAATACCCTTATTCAATGTAAGTTGTTGTTACTATAAACCTACCCCATTTAATGAGAGTTGATTCCTTTTTTACCATCAATTCAAGTTCTCATGAAGTTATACTCTAATTAATGTGAGGGTATTTTAGAAAAATACTTACCTAAATTGATTGTTCCAACAAAGTTAACTACTCTTTCTTAAATTGTGTGAAAAAAAAAAAAACCAAAACTATTAAAGTGGGACGGAGGGAGTATTTGTTTTTCATAAAGCATTTAGAATTAAACATGTTTAGGCACATAAATATAACCTGGTTCTACTTTCTATGTTGTGATAGATATATCGCACCCTCAAATTTTGTGTCAGAATTGATAACCAAAAGAGTGAATTAAAGCTAATGAAAGAGGTACTTTACCAAAGACATTCAGAAAGCTAATGAAATATGATTAAATAGATACACAGCCGAACCGTAGAGTATCGCATACAGAGATATATATTTGGGGAATAAGTTCAAAGCATCGATCATGTACTCAACTAAAGTCAACATACACACTTTCCAAATAGAAGAAATAAATACTAGAAAAGGAGGAGGAGGAGGAGAAAAGTGAACACTAGTGAGCATACTTTGACTTCAACATTTACGTGCGAGTTTGCGGTCTAATTGAGCAGCTTGATGAGTATTTGATTGGTGGGTAAATCCCGAACGCCCATTTACGAGACATGTACTTGATGTAATTGAATGGCTATCAGTTGATGTTGCCAAAGTTGATTCCCAGCGGCCACCAAAAAACTTGTCAATTTGTTTAGTACAGTATTTATTTGGCAGGCTGAGTGGAGTCTGAACTTGAGTGCGTCTCTGAAGTATCCAACTTCCTTGCCCCAGAGTACACGCAGTCAACTGTGCACTTTCGCTAATTATAATTATTATTCTCTCTTATATTTATATATATTTTTAATTAATTTTATTTTTAAAAAAAAAAATCTAACACCTGAAGAATGTCTTAATGAGTATTCAATAAACACCTTTTAGATAAACCTATGGTTAATAGTTTATAATTGAATTTTTTTTTTGTTTTAAGCGTAAATGAGAAATCTCGAATTAAGAACTTCTGACTTACACTCTCATCTCGTAACACTTGATTCATTTTCCTGCATAATTAAGAATTTTTTAAGTGTAGGTGTGAGATTTCGAATTCAAAACCTCTCATTTACACTTCCTCTTTTCGTACCATCCAATCCATCCCTCCCCTCTCCTCCCATAATTAATTAATGTTGATGACTGACAGGACAACAATTTAACGTGAATCTCCAATTAATTCGATACATTGATGCGAAGGCTTTTCTTATATACAGCTGATAAGTACCTTTTCCTCTGGAGTGTAAATTTATGCATGATTCCTGTGTTATACCTAGCTGTATCGTTGAGCTTCGATGGGATCTATCTTCCGAGTAAAACACAAAATCCGCCGGACCAAAGAAGATGGTCTTTCACGATTTTCAGCACAGTAAGAAGGAACCACAATAAGTATCCAGATTGTGGGGGTTCCTAGACTAAACTTTTTCCTTTAAAATTTGTTTTTCTTACTCAGGTAAGTACAAGCCCGATACAGATCCGTGAGTCAACACTCCCAGGCAGGCGCCTAGTTGCACATAAAAGAAAACAAGTTAAAAAGCAGTTTAGTACTCTGTTAAATCATGTCTTCCACATTTGCATCGTAATTATCTTCTTTTGAAACGTGTTTTTCAATCTCCAACTTTTCAAGAAAGATTTCGTTTTAGTACCAACTAATGAACTCCAGTTAGGTCGTCATTTCATCTAGGTCAAGGTTTCTCACGTTGCCAATCCGCAAGAGAGTAGTATTCTTCGCCAGACGCATGCGACTTTTTTCTCCGTTTTCCTCTTGTTGGTAACTTACCAAACGGGTTTTGTCCATTCGCATCCATAAACCTAGTCGACCATTTTGGACTTCTTTTTCGGCCTGTTTTTGGGGGAGGGTTTCCACCTTCTGGCATTCTTAATTACCTGATAAACCATTCAGTTATGGGAACCCATTTCCGAACTCTGCCTTTGGCTGTGTCTTCGCGCTTGCTTGTTAGTATTATTACAATTACAAACTCCCAAGCTGTAAAGTACAAAAGATATACTACGTCCCATCATCTTGCGGACACATATATGTTCTGCATGATTTTTGGAACCGACAGTTCATTATTCGATTAGTGCGCTCAATTTCTTCTTGATCTCTTTGAACTCTTACCAAAGAAGATTATCTCACCACGTGAATAGTGCAGTGGCGTCTGATGCGTAAGAAAATTAGTATAAGTAACCAAGCAAGAAAATGACAAATGTTGATTACTTGTTGGATATGATCAATAATTAAGTATAACATGTCTTACAAAAGAAGAATTTGTTTCTTGTTATCTGGGCGCGTGAATAATGCATAGTGTCAAAATACTAAAGAAGTATGTATGGTCACAATTACAGTCTAGTTACAAAAAAATGCTTTTAAATCACGACATTTTTAGACGATAGACACAAATATAAGAATACCTAAAATAAAAAAGATGAACTTATCCATTAGTTTGTTTTTGTCATTTAAATCATTTGTTCCTTAGTGTAGAATTTTTTTTTCTTACAATTAATCAAGCAACCAAACAAGAAATTTCGTGTTTGATTAGATAGTATACAGGAATGAAATTAATGTCTTATCCAACCCAATTTATTTTCCCAGCATGATAATGATATCTGGCTTTTCATATAATTATGGGCAGCTCAGATCTTTTGCCTCAATTAACTTCTACGGAATTCTTTATTAAAAAACAAGAAAGAAAAACCACGAAATTCTCGCTCTGATCTGGCCTGCTAATATTAAGCTCCAAGTCTCCAACTATGACAAATTAAGCTAAAATGTTACAGCTTAGTTGCATTTGGATTGCCATTTTCTACTCTTTCTGTACGAAAATATACCGTAACAAATTGATATATGTAAAATAAAAAGGTAATTAAAAAATATGATCACAGGAAACGTGAAAATTTTCTTCAAAAAATTTCAATCCAAACAAGACTGGCAATTTAATGATTGATTTTTTTGTTTTCTGCTAGTCTTTTGGCAGAAGATAAGAGTATTTTAATTCAAATTTGAGCATCTGGCAAACCAAATATTTCAAATAACAGGCTTTAAATTAACTAAAATTGTCGCTCTGACACCACCTGCCAATGTTGAGTTCCAATTCTCCAACTGTGGACTGACTGATGAAGCTAAAACTTTCACATGTGGAGTGCCAATTATGGATTGTTTTATTTAATTGTCTTTTGCTCAAGTTTAAACTTCCATCTTCAACATCCGGCAGAGTAAATAAGTATGCCAAATTTCAGCTTTACAATAATAATCAAATTCCTCAGTCAATTCACCAAATTGATAGGGACTACTGCTAAGCGGTCCTTTCTCTACCAGAGTTTATCGTAGTCGTCTTGTTCAAACTACAAAGCTGGCTAGTCCTCTGACTTGAAAAATATCGGCACCCAAAACCCCGAAAAAAAAAAAATCATTTTCTCACATAAGTTTGAGCAGGAGGACAGAGTGTGGTTATTGTCCGCAGGTGCACATTACACCAGCCCAGTGGGAAATCGACAAGTGTCCTTTCGAAACTGTCCCTCAAAACTGTCCATCGGTCGAGTGATGGTAACATGCTTGACAACGGATGTCGGGCCCAGTTCATAAAGGAGTACATTTTGGAGCCCCTCCCATAAGCCGCAGCCTGGATCGATTTAGGCCCAACTACAATTGAAATTCGCATGGCGGAGTGTGCGCAGTTCTTAAGCGCCTAACTTACGTGTTGGAGGCATTAACCAGATGCATTTGAAATTCTACTTTTAATCATTCGCTTTTCTTCCTTTCCTCTTTGTAAGGTTTTTAGAGCTTCCCATTAAACTGAAAACAAAAAAATTGAGTGAATTCAGCTCCAGTTGTTGTCATATGCCAAAAATATATTCCTCCGGAATCCTTCTCACCTAATCACCCAATCCAATGTTTCTTGTATTGACAGTAAAATTTGAACACACAATTTTCTTCTTTCTTTCACTTGTCTACCTTGCACAATTGAGCCTATTGGAAAATCGACGAGAATTGAACCACCATCGAATTAGATGGGTGTGTAATCTTGTTCTAGCCTATTCTAAAGGGCATGGCCCAACTGGATTTATTAAAAAATTGACGAAAACTGGATTATCATCGAATTAGACGAATGCACTATACATCTGTGTAAATTTAAATCACTTAATATGGTAAGCCACGTATAAAATGATAAGCCAGGTGTAATGATAATTCTTTGTTTGTGTGTGTTTGTGCGCGCGCGCGCTCGTCGAGGAAGTGGCATGACTTTGCCGCGTTGGCATATCTTAATTCCCTGATGAATTGCAATTGCCGTGCCCGTGGGCACTGAAGCAGCATATCCTATTGATATTGGTAAACAAAGACTTAAGTGGCGAACACACGCATGTAGTGAAGTTAAGGCCATCTGGCAACAACAATGGGGAAAGTGATGTCCCCACCCTCCTCATCACCGTCAGACTCCACGGTTGTGCCACCGCCGCGGAAGGTGCTTAGGTCAAACTACATTAATGCTGATGACTACTCCAGCCGCCTGCAATTGGCGTTAGTTCACCCACCAACTACAGCAGCCACCGTCACTAGCAGATATTCAAACTTTCAGCTCCCCAGTGGCTGGGGTGTCCAAGAGGTCCCTCGCTTTAACACCTCCCGAGTTGACAAGGTGCCACGTTGTTTTTCTTTTTGAATCTCTTGTCGTTTGAGTTTCTTAGCGTTTACATGCATTATTTCTGATTTTCTTCATCGGTCCTGTAATCTCCAATGTACTGTTCCGCGTAAACATCCAAGCCCCTAGCTTTTTCTTTTTCTTTTTCTTTTTTCTTGTTTCTTTATGGTGACGTGTTGATTTTTAGTTTTCTGCTGCATTATTAGAACCGCAATTATAGAAAGATTAAAGAAGTCATGACTCATGAGTCACGATAAGTAGTCATTAATCTATTGGTAAGTATGTATCATGTTTATTATGTAGTCATTATTGTCGGTTTGATCAATTTCTGCTGCACGATTAGTGGCAAATTGGGTATTCTGTTGCTAGTTAATTGGGTGGTGATCTGTTGCAGTGCTACTATGAGCCAGGGACTGGACTGAAATTCCGATCTTTGAGAGCAGTTGAGAGATATGTCAATGGTGAAGAATATACTCCAAGACCCCGGGCTTTGACGTGGCATGACAATCACTACAAGGCAAGTTCTCAAGGTTTTCCCATCCCACCACTTATTTTCTTTTCACTTAATACACTATTTAAAGAAGTTGCATCTTTGCTCCAGCTCCAAAGTCATTTAATTTGTTTTTTTTTTTTCTTGTTTGTGCTCAATCATGTGTGGTTTGCATGTGGTTTTTGTAATTACAGTGTTCTGAGCATAGGAAGATGATTATTTGCGGTGGAAAGGTACGGTACGCTTCAATTTAGATTTTCATTGAACATAACTTCTTCTTGGATGTTACACTTGACACAGTGGAATAGGTTTAAACAAAATCCCGGCAATTTTAAATGAGGGCGCAAACTTTTTTCATTGTGGTAGTATCTGACCATGGTCTAATATCTCTCACTATTCAAAAAGTCTGTGTGTGGTTAACGTAGAGAATTTTGCTGTATTAGACATGGGAGTTTTGTTTGTGCATCTAAGTTCTAATTGCAAATGCTCCCCTTCGCTATCCTTGAGAGTAGTTATCATCTAGTATCATGCACACTCTCTGTATTTTGAAATTTATTATGGTCAAATGATTGGGTTTTGGGTTGTATTACAGAACAAACTAATAAGATTAGTTGTAGAGTGCTGTCATTTCCAACATATGTAATCCAGTTTACTTAATTTGCAAAGGCACAGTTTTGTGATTATGATGGCCAATTGAACTCATATAAGAGTAATGCCATTTTTCTTGTGGAAATGAAGGACAGAGATTCATTTTCTTTTTACCTGTTGGATTAGCTGGGACAGAAGTGACTTATATTTTCATTCTCTTTCCATTTTTCAGTGTAACTCTCATGGTGAAAACATTGTTATGGAGGTCGACATTGTACCAATATATCCATAGGTTAACAGGAAAAACTGGAGACAGACATTTAAAGTAAATCATTATTATAGGTCTCCAAGAAAGTGCTGTTGTAAGTTGTTACAAGTAGATATGCGGGAATTTAAAACGCACTACTGATGTTAGATGGACTGCAGGATGCAGATGATGAACTTTTCTTTCCGGATAATAATTTTCATATTTAATTGTTTTTCCCCCAGATGATGAGACTTAATGAAGAGCCATTGAGTGGAAATCACTTAGCAATTGTGGCTTCTAGAGAAACTGCAGCCATGTCACCCTATGATCTTCCAGATGGTTGGGTTGTTGAGGAGGTCCCTCGGAAAAATGACTCCCACACGGACAGGGTTCTCCTTCTTTTTTCCATTAAGCCAAAATTCCTCTTGTTTCTGTTCTTTAGGTTTTTTTTTTTCAAGGAACAATCCAGTTTTACTCAAGAAGAATTAGGTTATGTCAGTCTTTTAGGAGTCAAAAGCTCTTGAAAAATGCATGTCTTGGAAAATTTTGTAAGCTAAAGCTCATAACAAGTTAAAAAAACTTCATAGTGCTGTATTACTACATATGTAATTACATTTTATATTGTGCAGTATTACTACGAACCAGGAAGTGGGCGAAAGTTTCGATCCTTCATAGGTGCTAAGAGGTACATAGCCGAACTAAAAGAAGATATTCCATTATCTGCTGCTCTTGCGGAGATTAAGGAGATGAATAGACCACTCTCCAAGGCATTTAAACTGGGCCGTCTTGTAAAGGTAAGTGCTTCTTTTATAAGCTCAAGGTCAGGCTTTAAATTTTGAGAATCTGTCATATTGCTTGAGTTAGCTGACCATTGCTTCCGTTCATGATTGAAGAACTCCATTTCATGCAAGAAACAGTGTGCTAGAAGCAAAACTCAAACTTCGTCATTTGTTAGTGTACCGGTGAAGGTAAATTGGGTTCTTGCCAGTCCTCAAGGGGACGTGTGGAACCCATTTATCTTCAATATCAAGATTCCGGTTTCTGTAAAGCAGCAGTGGAATGAAAGATTCATGTTAGCCTTGAATGTGGAGAATCACAGTCACAGCACACCAAATAGTAGTAAACCAAGGTATTTTGCTGTGTTTAGATGCTCTAATTTTTGTAATTTATGCTACATTTATTGTCACATAAGGATTTGGTTCACAACCTCAGCATCCGGTGAATCAACGATCTGGTCAGTAGGCATTATGTTGCTTACATTTTGTTTCTATCTTGAACGCATGCCATCCAACTAACATGGACCAACCATTATTCTCAAAATCGAAGTACTGGTACCTCAAATCCTTGATGGTCGTACTCAATATTCGACGGTATTGTGATACCATTGTATCAAAACCCTATGGGTTTAAAAGAACAACCCTGCAGTTTCTCATATTAGACCCACGTAAAATCTAAAGAAATGACAAATATGCATTATTTTGGGCAAACCTAATAGTCGAATTTGGTGTTCATATAGTCCATCTAGCTGGGATTGACAGTTAGCAAAACGCTACTTATTTGCCTGTATTTGTTTTGCAGTTGATGAAGGATGAGCTGGAGACAGTCCCCAGTAATTGAGGTGATTTCATGTTTGCTTGTAAGCGTCCCCGGAAAGCAGCCGTTGTATAGTTCAACTAAATGATTATCCTGTATATACTTATGAGTTCTTGTTATGAAATCTTGAAAAAAAATATTAAAAAAAAAACTTTTCTACTACGATGTTAAAATACTGGCAAGTGAAAGTGGTTTATGCTTTCTATTATCACCTGTGGAATGTAAAGATCTTTTAGTCAAGAGTCTTAAACATTTTTCATAAACAATCGAATTCTACGAATTAATTGTCTTAGGAAATATCAAATTACAATGACAATCTGAGAGGAGTAGTTAAGGTCAAAGTATTCTAAAGGAACAACAGTTTTTGAAGATATGCCTTCCACTATTTCTTAATACAGTAATGGCTTTAAGAACAACAATTTAAAGACCTTTGTGAGGTAAAAGGTAAGTGTTGATGTTTAAGGCCCTATTTGATAACTCAGTTTAGCACTTAAATTTAATAAATTCAGATCTTAACATATTCAGATGATTTGATAATCAAAAATTGAACATCTGAATTAATTAAGTGGCACTGAATTTCCTAGACAAAACTTGTTTCCAAAATTAAGTAATATGTTATTCACTTGTCACTGAATGTGATATGCACTCAAATATCTTAGATTTAATACTTAACAATTCAATAATTTAATGGATTCAAATTTCAAATTTCAGACTTTAGTTTTCAGATTCTAATTTTATCAAACGCACAGTCTAGGATTGCAAAATAAATTGTTCCACCACTGAAATGCTAAATACTAGTAAGCATAAAAGCATGTTTCATAAGGAATACTAAAGCATGCTTTACCTGTTTTTCCTTTTTTCCCCCCCTTTGTTATCATTAATTTTTCTTAGCCTTTTCCAGTGAATTAGAATTAGGGATTTCATTAGATGAAGAAAGCTTTATTCAAGCTCTGATCATGTGACTCGACCTATGTATTAAGATGACTGGCATAATTATGTGTACCTGCATGATACAAGCAATTCAATACAGTAGCAAATGAATGGCATAAATAAACATAAACCACCGAATCAAGTGACATATCTCAACTACATAGCAAGATAGAAAGGATTTAATGTACTATTACCAATCATATTTCCACCTTTTTCAATACTCTAGAAATTTTATTTTAGATTAAATTGGAAAAAAAAAAGATGAAAGTTTGGAATTTGAGAGTCAAACAACGTCTTGAGAGTTTTGTGCGCAGTACGGAATCCATTCGTTTTGGGTTTGGTGAAGTGCAGAACATTAGGCGAGAATTGGAAGACGGTCTCAACATAGTTCGGAACGCTACATCATAGGCCCAAAGCTTTTAGATGAGCTCATTGGAGAATATTTAAAGGCGGTCGACAAGGTACCTATTACCCAGTTAAACCAACCTGGGCGGGCCCAAATAAAAGGAACTTAAAGCCCATTCGAATATGGTACGCTGAACGCATATCTGATCGATCTCAAAAAGTGAAAAGCCAGTATCACAACAAGGCTAAAAAACATGCGCATATCGGGAAAAACATTAGGATGAAAAACATATTAAGCTTTATCAGAAAAAAGAAAAAGCAAGGTATTAGGAAAAAACGCCTGGAGAGAATTTAATATATAAATTAAAAATTCAATTTTGATCAAAAAACTTAAACAATTAGATCTCGAGCCCTTACATATTAATTGCTCCTTTTCCATATCTCGAATTAATGTGAAACATAATTCTTTACTCAAATACCTAACATAAGGAAAGGAAGAAGAAAATGCTAATGTAAGTCCTATCAGACGACCATCATTATACCTTAGACAAATTCAAAGAAAATGAATACATTAATATTCGCCAAAAACCAATGAGACAGAAAAAAAAACGGCCGAATCCAACCCAGAAAATATGACCACTGTTTTTGTAGAGGTATTTTCTGAAAAGTACCTTTGTTAGACTAGTAAAAATTTCAGAGGCGGGGTTCATTGGATGAGAAGCACTTGAGTTGAGGTCCCATTTATATCAGCCCAAGACCAAGAAAGGCGGCCAGATTGAAATACCCATTATGGTTTCTTTTCATGTATGTGTTAAGCAATGCTTGTTACTTTTTCCTGTTTGTCTTTTTAATCCTTCTCTCCTTCTATCTCTCCTTTATTTTTATTTTTTTTTTCTTTTACATTTTGAATATTTTAGTTTCTTTTTTTTTTGGTGGCTTGAGGAGAGGAGAGGAGAGGAGAGGGGGGCTTTCATGCTGAACCCTCATATGGAAATATCTGGAACTTGGAAGCAATGAATTGAAAGAAGAGTGAACTGAATCTGAACGTCTGGAACGGCATTTGCTTCGAAAGTCAAACAATAGTACTAATAGCAATGGGTGAAAAAAAGAAGAACATTTTGGATAACGAGTTGCATTGACCTGTTCTCACTTTCACACCTCATTTCCTCCCCATTTTCAACAATTCGTGATTTTCCATGGTCCGAGTCATGATTAGAAAATTCATTTAATTGACGTTAACGAGTTCACCGATTGCAGGGGCAGAAGGAGTCAATGTCGAACATCGGTTTATGAGAAGTCAAAGTTTGGACGAATTTTTTATTTTTTTTTCAAAAGCTGAAAAAAATAAAAAGTCAAAAGTAGGCTCACTCCCAATGCAAAATTTTGGCTCCGTTTGGATTGCATTTTTCTGGATTTTTTTTGTAGAAAAAATACTGTGACAATTTGATATATGTGAGGTGAAAAAGTGATAGGGAAATGTATTCACGCAAAACGTAACAATTTTTCTGAGAAAAAACGCAATTCAAACAGAGCCTAAGGTTTCGAAACTCCATTGAAACTCAGAACTCCTTCAAATTTCCCCCCGCCACCAACAACAAATATTCTTGAAGCGAAGAGGTTCTAGAAATTCTTTTTTTTATATTATTCTGTCTTTTAAATTTCAAAGTGAGTCCCTAAGTCTGATGGATCTAGGCCTCACAAGTTTTATTTTACTCTATTCTAAAGTAAATTAATAATTTTAAAATTTGTTACGCCATTTTTTATGTTAATTACACGAACTTGCACCACATTTAAATGTTTGTTATATATTATTTCTCACTCCAATAAAACCAAAAGGAAAACTTGTGAGGTCCCATACGCAAAATTGACCGCGACGTGACTTGCAAGTCAACACATATACTCGGTCTATCAACTTGCTCATTTCCTCAAGCGATCACATCAATATGCTATGAAAGAATTGATGATTTGTGCTGCACGGAGTAACACATTTTTCCTTGCCTTCAATTGGTATCCACTGCCAAGTTATCTAGGAGTACGAGTCAATTCTAGAACACAAACTAAAATTAAGAAATTTACAACCTACTATGATGAGTGGACCAATAGGCAGAAAATACTAGCTACAAATGCACAAGTTTAAAGCTCTGTTCCTGAATTCGAAGGTTGAACCACTATCCTTCTGTACCATGTTGACCGCAAGAAGTGAGGGTGCTAGTAGTACTGCTACCGCTACTACTGCAAGAGAGGTCATGGCTGCTTTCCCTTCTCGTGGATAGAATAGTATCCTTTCCTTTTGCTTCCTTGGTTTGCAATTTTCTCTGCTTCCCTCCATTTCTTGTACTCCTCCCAGTTCCAATTTAGAGCTCCTGCAGGCCAAAGTATTTTGCAGTTAAAATACTAGTTAACCATAGAATATCCCATGTCCTCCGACTTAATTGCAAGTAATTTTTTAGCTTCTGTCTGTTGTTCTATTCTTTACTATGACAGTAGCATCAGTTAGCGTCAGAAAGGCACAGTGTCCGGCAAAAATTTATTCGTAGTGACAAATTTTGGTGTGTTCAAGACAGCAGTAAGGATCACACCCCCCCCCCCCCCCCCCCCCCAAAAAAAAACCCAGAAACCCATGTGAAAAAGGATTTAGAAGCCGGAGTCCGGACCGAGTGAGGTATGGGGAGCTTTTTTTCTTGATTGTTCTCTTTAAAAGAAGAAGATAAGGCCATGACAATTTCCAACAATAAAATCTCCATGTGGATCCTCGCATGGTACAGAAATGGAAGCTACCCTGTTTGTTGGTGTTGGTGAGGAATAAATGCAATGAGTGACAGCTACGGGCGGCAATTTGATACCATAACGAAGACCAGATCATGGAAGGAAAACGAGTTTTATTTCCAGTACAGAAATTCATTCAATTCAATTGTGAGAAAGATCAGAACAGAGCATGATTGCAAAATCAACTTGCAGGCTCATAAAGGCTCTCTCTCAGTCGTCTCAGAGAATCCAATTCATTGACTGAGAATCTTGCAGATGCAAGCAAGAAACTTTTAATTTCAAAATCTTCACATGCCAACACTTCATTAAGGAGTACTCTTTTCAGTTATTTCCTTGCTCAAGTGACCAAAGTCACTTCTTTTGATTGGAAGTGCTAATTTTTCAAAGTTGTACCACCATCGAATATATTCCAATTTTTCGTTAGTTACAAATTAAACATTAACCTAACAAACTGGCAATAATCAAAGAAAGAGAAAATGTACATGCATGTGAGCTGTGAGTAGAGTGTCAAAATATATGCCTTCCCTAGAACTAATCAAAACTGCTAGTAAATGTGGGACACCAAAGACACAACCACGAGCCCTCTAAAAGACAAAAACATCATACTTACAACAACAAAAAGACCAATTAATTAACCGTAATGGTGACAGACAGGTACGTCATTTGCACAAAATTCTACACGAAAATTACAAGTAGCCCTACAACAACTCACCGGTCTGCATTGAAGGAAGAAGATCTCTTCAGAGCTGGAAATTTGTCCTTCTTTGTCTCTATTAAGCTGCCACTGAAATACTCTTTTTCTTCCAACTTTACCCTCCCCCCAAACCCGGAGGCCAAGCTCCCTACGCTTTCCGTCTCTGCGTCCTTCCCCACGTGATTCGATCCCCCACCACCACCACTACCACCACGTCCACGTGGCAACCTCACCTTGTAGTGAGAAATTAGAGAAAATCCATGATCCTTTCCCTGGCCGGGCCCGCACGCTTTAAACCCAATCGAACCGCAGGATAACAGCTGCATCAAAACCGACGACGCTTTGCTCCTCCCGCTAGGAGCATGATTACTGTTAGGAGCAGGCGCCGTCGGATCCTCATCTGCCGCCCCCGACCGTAGGATTATCCTGCCGTCCGCTTTCATCAATGTCTCTAACGTTTCAGGACTCGAATCCGACGGCGGAGGTGAGATCTCGGTGATCTCATCAGAGCTGACGATCCTCTGAGGTTCTTCTCTGTTTTTCTCCTCATTTTCTCCTTCATGAACTTCTTCTATCTCTCTGACTGCTCGCCGGCGACGTCGCTTGTCGTCGGTTTGAGTAGAGGCGTCAGCTGCGGCGCGTGACGCGGACTCGCCGGTGTAAACCTTGTACTCGTGGAGGTCGAAGGAGCTCCAGGACTGGTACCGCCTCCGCGGAACTTTAACCGGCGGGAATTCCTCGCTGTGGACTCGCAGTGGACCCTCCGGCGGCGCCGGTAATTTCGCAGTCGAACACATTACTGTTTCATCGGATTTCGTTATAAATGCACCGTCCAAAATCTCCGATCCTTTGAGAATATACTCTTGTCCATGAGCTGGATATATAAAGTCGTTCTCCGATAAATCGTGCCACACATATCCATTCTTATAACTCCTGAATTTGCAAAAGCTCAAAAAAAAATTAAATCTAAAGCAAATCAATTCATGTTATGAATTGAAATGAAAATCGTTAGATAAATTTTATAAAAATGAGATCAAGGTCGCATGCAAACCTTTTGCAAGACCAGGAATACAATGAAGCCATTCCTTTCCCACGGAGGGAATTCAAGCGATTGATTACATCTGTACAATAAGTAAACAGTAAGATTTAGTGGGAAAAGATGAAGAAAAAAAATAATATACATTCAATTTGGCAATTTAGTTTCTACAAATAAGAAAAAAAATTTTTGTAACCTTTTACATAGAGGGCATCAGGGGAGGAAAGAGGAACCTCCATGAAATGGGGATGTTCGAGCTGGCCGTTTCGGGAAAGATAATAGATAACGGGGACTCTTCTGTCGGAGGACTTGAGCTTAGAGTTGGGCGGCTCAGTCCAGACTTTGGTCCGTTCAGGGCTGGTGTCTCTGTCTTTCCATCTCTTGGGCATTTGAAGCTCGGTCGGCCTGGCCGACCTTGACGTCCCCGCCATTGTTGGAGTGCTGGAGGATGATATGCAAGTTGAAAAGCTATAGTCGCAAGTAGTCTATATATACATCGGAAAAATTGAATTTATTTTAAAGAACAAATGTGTTGAGATTTGAAATACTACTAGTATAGGGAGATGAATGAATATTCATGGTTTTCAGGTTTAAAGAATGGGGTGGTGTTCGGCGGTGTGAAAACGGCAGAGTGTGGACAGAGAGATGGAGGGAGCAAAGATTCAAAATAGGATGCGGCAGACAAGAGCTACCAAACAAAACATGAAACATCATCAACCCTCGTGTTTTTGTTTTTGTTTTTATTTTTATTTTTATTTTTTCCCCTTTTTTTATTTTTTGGTTTCAGTACCTGCTCGGACTTCTGCACTACTAGAACTATTACCAAGTGTGACTAATAGTTGTCTCCGGTCCACCGCTCTTAAAATCTTGTCTTCTTTACTTTTTAAGACTTTTATATAGTAACTAGTTTCATTACTCTCCTTTGTAACTTACTTAATCACAAGCATCATAAGTGTGTGGAATTATTTTACTAGTTTGAACTTTGATGTGAAAAGAGTCTTTTTAGCTGGATATTATAAGGATAATTTCAGTTGGTTAGTAGGATCTAGCTTAGAAAGCCAGGAAAGGACAGTTTCAAACTTAACTTCACGACAAGTTAGAATTAACAAACATTTCTTTGTTTCAAGCCGTGGATTGAGTTTTAGTCTCATGCAAACTGTCTATTCCGGAAGGATTTGGAAAGGATGCTTTAATTTGTCGATGATGGTGGTAGGAGACAATTTGAGGGTTAATTTGAACGTAGAGGATGGTGGAGGGTCTTTTTAGGTTATTGTTGATCACAGAGACAGGAGAGCAGACGGTAATGGAGATTGAGTTAAAATTCATGTCATTAATTTGTCTTTGGATTCAGCAGCAGTGGCTAATAATTCCATTGCTTGCAAACTAGTACCATGTTGAAGTAGAACCATATCCACTTCAAATTTTTCTTTACTTTATCCAAAGTCCATTTTCATTTCTGAGGTAATTACTCATCTATAGTCTAAACCATAAGAATGTTAGATGCTATAAATCAGAAATTTTAGAGAGTTTAGAAGATCCAGGAACTGCAGCGTGCTTGAATTGTACAATAAGTCATTTGTGGAGAGAAATTGGGCCTCCTTGGAGTCAAGATTATTTGAAAATTATTTATACTATTCCGCCTAGCATCCGGGACGTAGTACATGTGAATTAAAAAAAAAAAAGAGTTAAAACGTGTGTTTATAAAAAGTACTAATAAATGACAGTATATATCTTTGTTACACTGACAATATACACTGTCAACATGTGTTTATACACTATCAACGTTGGATAAATGACAATTATACAAAATTTAAATTTGAAATTCAACTTTTGCACACATGTCATGAATCAAACGGTAATAGTGTATATACAGTTTGTGTATATAAGATTTACTCTTATAAAAAATTAAAAATATTTTGTCTAAATTATTGTATACGGGCTTTTGGACGGTCATGATAAGACTAATTTAAATCTTCTGATGATTATAACATTTTTCCAAATTTAACAACCAAAATTAAACCCTTCTTCAAAGATTAAAGGGCAAATTATCCATTTGGCCCTTGAACTTTTAGTTTAAGTAAAATTTAGCCCCTTAACTATTTTTGGTCAACTTTTAGCCCTCAAACTTGTAAAAATGGGCACCCGTGACCTTTTTGGCCAGTTTATCCGATTTTGCAACCGGAAAGCCAATTCACATGAATGGCAATATACTTTGAAGAAGGGCATTTTTGTCCGCATATTCTCACTATCTTCTTCCCATTTCCTCTTTCTCACTGTCTTGACATCTTCCAAGACCGCTCTTTTCCATGCCCATTTCTCCTCCAAAATCAATCGCCAAGATCGGGTCTTGAAACGGGTCCATGCATGGGACTCAATTTCCTCTTTGGATCTCTCGTTCAACTCCAAATTCGATTTCGGGTTGGCTGTCGGAGTTGCGGGAGAGATTTTGCCCGAAACTTTAGAGAAAATGATTGACTTGTGCGGCTTAGTTCTAGTCGATATTCAAGCTTTGATTCGGGAATTTGATGCGGTGGACAAAACAGTAAGGCTTGTTGAATTGAAACAAACTGATTTTTTCTGGTTATTGCCGAAAATCGGGGTCTTAAAGGCATCGGCAGAGGAGGCGCCGTACGTGGATGTGGAGGAGGCAAGGAAATGGTGTTGTGTGTTGGTGACTAATGGGAAAGATGTGTGTACCGTTTACTGGAAGGATGGGGAGCTGCGGATTGTGCTTTTTCTAACAACTCAAGTTGATTCAACAGGTGTTAGTGACAACTTTTTAGGAGGGTTTGTAGCTGGGCTTGTTCACGGTTTGGTTGTTCCTGATGCTGCATTGTTGGGGAACTATTTTGGGTCACTGACTGTTGCCCAAATGGGGCTTCCAAAATTCGATTCTAGATTGTTGGAGGTTGGTTCCGTTCCCAAAATAATTTTTTTTAAACTTAAGAATTTTGTCAATTGCGAATTAGTTCATTTAATTTGTCTACCCTGATGTTTACTGTTCATACATGTCGAATTAGTTCAGATAGTGAGAAATGGGAAGAAGGAGGAGTTGTTCCCCTTTTTTTAGAATATGCGGACAAAAATGCCCTTCTTCAAAGCATATTGCCATTCGTGTGAATTGGCTTTCCGGTCGCAAAACCGGATAAACTAGTCAAAAGGGTCACGGGTGCCTATTTTTACAAGTTTGAGGGCTAAAAGTTGACCAAAAATAGTTAAGGGGCTAGATTTTACTTAAACTAAAAGTTCAAGGACCAAATGGATAATTTACCCAAGATTAAAATGTTTGATGAGCACACGCATGACAGGCCTTGGCGTTACGGGGAAGAAATATATAAGAAACAAAAACCAAGACGCAAGGACCAAAAAAACAAAAGAACGAAGGCTCTGTAATGCTCTAATTTCCCCTTCGCGGTTCGCAGGAAAGTGAAAAGACATATCCTCTTAATAAAATTCCCAAGTCTGACTGATCATTGAAGCCTGCGACCAAGCAGATATCAGTCATATGGATGAATGTACAACTTTAAGATGACACGATTTCTCAAAATCATTTCACCATTTTGACGTAACATTTTGCCTAACAAAAGCTGGATAGAACTAGCTTCTGGTCAAGCTCGACTTTTTAACATTTTGAATCACTATTCTTATCCCAATTACCGAATGAAAAAGAGCGACAATTTTTTAGACTTTAATTGTTACTATAAAAGATGCTTCAATAACGATAGTTCTTTGAAAAGCCTTGGGAATCAACGAAGTTTAATCTCAACGAGTCCGAAGGTGGTGCTGCTACTTAACTACCCCACATTTAGTACATTATTGGGAGGTTTACTCTTCTTTTTTTTTTTTTTTGTCGAACATAATAAATTCTATTTTATACTTATTCCACACACTCTATACTAAGAGGAGAGGAGACACAAAGGGATCAAGAGAGGAATTCGAAAGGGACTGAACTACCACCGTTAAAAAGTAATATATAGCCATGGAAACAAGGTCAGATATCCATGGTACGAGACGGAGAGTGGAGCATGGCACCATGTCAATCCCCATATTTATTAAATAAAAATAAATAAATTAGTTGTACATTTATGTTTTTCATATTATGTTGGGTTAACCTCTTGTTAACGGTAATAACAATATTAGTTGTTCTTAATAATAGTAGTATTAGTGATAATATTAGTCTTTTCTAATAACAAATGCGGTAAAAAAAAAGTGTGCCACCATGGACACCCAGTAGGGCAACGGGACAGGGCGAGGTGAGGACGAAAGGAATTACATGACAATGGAAAGAGAGCAGGAAAGGACTCCTTCATGCTCAACTTGTCCCATTGTCATCCCTAGTAACTTTTTTATTTCCACGCTTATTGCCTATTGTGTTAGAATAATTGTAGCTTCTACTTGACGAGCACTCGGGACTTCTAACAGTATTCAGTTATTCACCCCAACACAAGTTATGTTCCTACACTTGATGTATTTTCCTTAGTTTGGAAATGCAGTAGATATCACAATCATACGTTTGTTCTAGCGAAAGAATCAAATAAGTGCTCAAGTAGAAGTCTACATCCTAAAGCTACCGGAAGTACAGAAATCAGGGATTCTTAAAATGCAAGGAACGCTACTACTACTACTACTACTTCCAAGCTGTTGGAAATAACATATAGTATCACAAAAGTTACTCTTTGATTATTACAACCAAAAACAACAATGATGAACTTAAAAAAAAAATATTTTTTTCCCCTGCCGCTATTATGATTCAAGTTTCATGGATTTTCTCCACATCTTCATTTACTGATTGGTTATGTACGACTAGGTTCTAGTCTTTTCAAAGCCGACATAAGACGCACCATAGAATCTAGTACAGGTTGGCCATTTCGCAGAAGAAGTTGCAATCCGTCGAATAAGTTTGACTCTCCCCAGTTGGATCTTTTTCGGGAATGTTATTAGTCTCTCAATGAACGTGGCTCCTACCAAACATTTGTGATTTGACTTGGGGCCACCGATGATTGCGTTATTAAAATCTCACATTACTGATTATGGTACTACACTACCACTGCTGCTACTTTCCACAGAATTGAAATGTGGGCTCAGCAGCAACCCTGACCGCTATAGCTTGCTGTCCATTTATAATATACGGCCAACAAATGACGTGAATGAATTAAATAATCCACGAGCAATGCCAGACTTTACGGAAAGATTTTGTATTATTTGCTTTGCGGGAATGATTTGCTTTGCGGGAATGACATGGGCCCAGAATATTCGTGCCGCAGAAATAGATCCGAGCCCATTTATTCTGTGAGTCTTTAACGAAATTTGGCTTCTAACGGGCCAAGAGCATCGATTGTAACTGGATGATATGTTCATCATACAATAACATTATGCTATTTTTTTGAAGTAAATTTTATATATACTGTTACTGTATATACTATCATGGTTGAACAGATAATATATAAGCAAATTTTACACATGTGTCATATATCTAATGGTGATAGTGCATATAAGATTAATATTTTTTTTCATCATAATATTTGAAATTTATTTTTTTTGTGTTGCAGTTATGGCCAAAGCAAAGATGATATAACATGGTAATTAACTAGTTATTTTACTGTTTATTGGGACATGAGGATGGTAAAACAGTAGTAGTAGTAGTATAATTTTACCTTTTCATGTGCTCGGCATGAGTTTGTGCTGTGAAACGATTTTACCTTAATCACATTATCCTTTTTTTTTTTTAATAAATGACAATAATGTTCCTTATTTTTACGATAACTCGATGAAATCCGAGGACCAAAGGCAACCTATATGAGGTTTCGTAAATTGCGTCTTTTGGCTAGAGAGTTGGGGAATTTCAAAAGATTTAATACCAGGCGCGCCTGCAGTTGAAAGAAGAGGAGGACAACAAGAAGAAACAAAGAAGAGCACGAGGTTTTTTTTTCCGCAAAATGGGCAAGAATATCTAAGGCTTAGACCCATGTACGGACGCCCATAGGGGCCCAAATGGCCCCAGCCCATGTTCACGCGGTGTTTGACCTTGCAGCCCATGTTGAAATTTACCAAAAAACGATAAATATCTGGCAAGCATATATACGCTAGTAGGAGAAGCACACTTTATGGGTATGCAAATTAAGAAAAATGAAGTTGTTTTTATTAAAATCAATAGAATTTTTTTTTGCGAAAAAAAAGAAGTTAAGATTTTTTTGACAAATGAATAAAAAACAAATAGAAGTTATTGGGCATGAAAGTTATTAGAAGTTAACTAAATTTAGTAGTTATCCTTAGTAAATCTTTACTTTTTTTTATAGAAGTAAAATTGAAAAATTAAAAAATCACACAAAAGTTTGACACCAAAACCTCTCCTCATGCTTTATATATAGAAGAAATATATATATATTTTTTTATTATTACCTTTGGCAAGGAAATAAATATCTGGCAAGTATATGTACATAACATAATACATATTTTGTCCCCAAAACCTAGTTATAGGACATTAACCGAGTAATTGTGAGGTCTAACTCTCAAGTCCTCTCCTCTCCTTTCTCTTTGTAAGGTTTAGAGCATCCTTTGACCCCCCCCCCCCCCCAAAAAAAAGCATCTTTTTAACAACAGCTGCTATTGAATTGCATTTTTTCAGAAAGTTTTAATTAAACTAGTACTATAGCAATTGGTTTAAAAGAGTGAAGTGTGTATGTATACTGTATAATAAAATGATACAGTATATGGTAATGTATTAAAAGAGTTATTTGAAAAAGAGGCAATCAAAACAAAGTTGTCAGATTAGATTTTTTTAATGAGCACTGATCAGAGTCCTGTAGCTGGGTCTTAAAAGCAAGGACTTTCATGATCAATCTGCTCGTTTTCGAAATTTGAAAATGCAATGCACGTTGCAATAATATGTTATTTGGTCAGCCTAATTATGTCATGGGAACCATGAAAATGAAAACTTTTTGACTTCGTTGTCGATGAGATGATTTGTTTAAGATGCCTAAAGGAAATCAAAAAATGGAGAAAATGCGGCAGAACCCAGACCACGTTATGCCTCCAAAATCAAGCAAGACAGAAACAATGACAGAAAAGCGAAGGAACAAATTCTTGTTCTTCTGGTAGATATTGGAAAAGTCAAGAAATTTGTGATTCTAAAGGGAAGGCTTCGTTTGGAAAAAAAAAAAATAAATAAAGGGAAGGCTTCAATCTCTCTCTTTCTCTCTCACTTCGAGAGCAAATTCTCTTTGTCCTAGAGAGAGAAATCTCCTTTGTGTGGGTGTCCATACTGTCTCGAGGTATCTATATTAATAGGGACGAATGCATGCCCTTTGATCTTAATTATAATTTGAACTTCAACTTTCATATCTGCTAGTTAGTGTATAAGCCGTCAGTGTATAAAAAATTGATTTTAAAACATTATACACCTAATTTTAAACTAACGCGAGATGATAGTTTTTATCAATTGAAGTGTCAAGGTGACAATAGTGTTTATAATATGCTAAATTTGATAGTTAAAGAATGAATCTCCGAGTGCTGATTATCAAGAATTCGGTTGGGTATAATATTGATACTGTTATTTGCTCTATTTGCCAAAAACAAGATCTACATCATGAAATACATGCATCTTCCTCTTCAAAATTAAACCATATCTCATACTCATACAGGCTGCAAGTTCATCTAACAGGAGGGTTAGGGTTATGAAGGGAGGTTTCATAAAATTCTTAATCCATATATCTCATACTCATACATGTCGTCATTCAAGAACGAATGTATAAACTTCAGCTCCCATCTGTCAAACATCGATCGAAGGGAAGGGATATTCCATACTCGAAAGTTTTTGAATATTCTTGACAGCTGAAGGGATCATGAGATTCCAGGAAACTGGATATAAGCAACTCGATCGGCGTAGGAATGCTTTGGAGAGACGCAGAGGATACGGTACTGCTCCAGAGTCCACACTAGTGGTTCCAAGTTTCAAGAGAACCCAACTCAACTCGTGATTAATGGTTTAATGAGTTAGCCCACATATCATTGTTCAAAAGAAAGTAATGTAAAGTAGCAAAGTTAGGGACATGTTATTGTGATTTCTAGACTTTCAAACACTCATCAATTATTACCTATTAAGATCATCCTATCTGCTCAACTTCTCGCCCCCCAAAAAAAAAAAAAGGAAGAAAAGATTCGTGCGGTAATTTACAATCTCGTGCTTTAGAGAACTGTTTGAATTATGGTTATATTTAATCATACTAATATTTATGGTGCAACCAAAAGTTGACAATTGGCACAGATGATAGACACATCACGTACAGTTTTTTGGTTGCTGTGGGAAAGGAAGAATTGCAGGAATACCAAAGAAGATGACCATAATTGTGGAAGTCGCGGTCGATATTTTCCTGCAAACAATTTTTTTTTTTAAAAAAAACTTTTCAGGGTAGAATGAATCCTGAAGATTAAGCGGTCTTAATGCACCGATAAAAGAACCACTTGGACATCTATAGTACAATAGCTTTGTTGCGAGGGTATCATCTTCGCCTTAGTGCGGGCGAGGTTCAGCGAGCCGAGCCGGGTTCAAAGGCTTGCTGAATTCACCTACAAAACAAGAAGTGATTGAGACTAAATCTCCCGATTTCACTCCAATGCTTAAGTCAGAGCTTGTCGGAAATTATACTGAGTTGGGTTGGATTGCAAACCTTTTAGATGAATAAGGTATTAGAAGAAATAAGTAGGGAAATGATGAGATCTATCAGTAGTTTGATGTCTCAGGATAAGATATGGCGATAATTTTCGACATAGGACTAAATTATAGGATAACTAATTATTTTATCAATCACCAGTCATATCGTAGCAACGTGCCCGGACTATTGGTACATCAGGTGCGTGATCATGCCAGGAGGACTTCTTTTGAGAGGTTTGTTGAGCCGATGTATCCACAAGGCTGGGCTAATGGAGGTGTTTTTCCACACCGTGGTGCCCAAGGTGCCTACGCCCTTCACATGTTTTCCAGAATTTCTCAGTAGAATCAATTCATCCTCTTAGAAATATCTTTCGGGTTTACTTCAGCACAACATCTAAATTTAATTTCATATGGATTTGTGAACGAAAGTAACGAAACATAGACCTAGTTAGGCATTCTATTTGATTTTGATTTGTATATGCCATCAACAGTTAATTTCAATAAAAAAAAAACCCAATAGTTTTTTTGTTTTTTTGTTTTTGGAGGGTTTCAAATGGCATTTAAAAGGCATTTTTGTCTCCTTTCTCACTTTGATAATACCACACTTCATACATACCTTTTCTAGTAGGAAGTCAGATCACGATCGTGGTTCAATAACACAGCCATTTGGCAACAAACAATTGTCAGTACTTTAAACCACCTTCAACAAAACATATACAAACAATGAACACATTACATCTGCGTAACTATTCTATCCTATTCTCGAAAAGATGATAATTCTCATCCCTGAAAAAAGTTTACGCATGCCATCACTCTAGCATTTACACAGGAAACAGACGACTAATGACGACCACACACCATCTCACACCATCTTGCTTTTATTTTTTCTTTCTTTTCTAAAGGAAAGCAATACAACTAGACTCAATCTTTTTAATGTAATATCAAATTTATAAGGCTTTATATTCAACTTTTACTCTTGGATTTCAGATGAATTAATAGCACGAAAAAGTAATTGTCAAGTCCAAATAAAGAAAGTAAGAAAAAGTTGATGAGTTTTTGATCCACTAGTTAAAGTTGAGATTTCAGAATTTGAAGATTCTGGAATTTCCTCGTTTTTTTTCACTTTTTAAATTCTACTCCTCCTCTACTTTAAAAAAAAAAAAAAAGAAGAAGAAAAGAAAAAAAGAAAGGAAAGGAAGAAAGAAATAAATTTTGATACTTTTTAAAGCAAGCTATTATCTATTTCGGGTCTAACTTTCTTTTTCCTTTTCTTTTTGAGAAATTGGGTCTATCTTTCTAATGTTAAAACTTCATCAATGAGACCTATGAGGCTATGAACGGTAATGTGACTGGACATTTCCCTCAAAAAAAAAAAAAAAAGTAAAAATGAAGGTGGCCAACATCAATCCCGTACAGTATCAATCATCCTAATCTTAATCCCATTTTATTTACCCACAGTTCTTCCTGTCTGCGCACTAAGATTGTGATCCTATGTGACAAAGGCTACGTTGCACCAAGATCAAATGGGATAGCAGATGGGAGTGTTTGGATAACAGATTTCTCCAAATACTATTTCGCATGTATCATCAACACATTTTCCAACCTACCTTTTTATATTCCCAATCACTTTTTTATCTCAAATACATCACATCACAAAAAATGCTACAGTAATTATTCCAAATAACACTCTATCAGGTTCTTTTCACAACAGCCAGCCCAATCAATTTTAGATTTCAACAATATTATTGTTTTGATTGCTAATTTTTTTTGGCTTTTCATGATTATTCTTCTTACACATCTTTCAATTACTTTTTTTTAATTTCATGTATACCATATTCTAAAAATTTCCGTGATTAAAGCTCGCTATTTTTCGATATTCACTTAATTGCTTACTCATTTTTATTGATAAAAAAAAATCAATTATGTATATCAAAATCCAAAACCACCAGTAATCCATTCTTTTTTCCGGGGAGGTTACCCCTCATCCTACAGTGGATTTTCATCATTTATGCAGAACGGCATTTAACAAGAAGATAAATCAGTACAGGTAAACGACGATAAGTGAAAGGAAAATGAGTATATTCGTTTGATAATTTACTAACAAGTATAACAATCAGTGTTTAGTGAATCTGGAAGGGGCCTAGGCGGTGAAAAAGAAGCTTCTTCATTCTGATAGACAAGCAAGAGCGGATTGACATTAAGGACCTCTCTTCAGAAAGGGTGCAAGTAATTTGAGCAAAGCTAAACTCATGTAATCTAATCATGTTATCCTTAACTTTTAACCAGATTGAAATTTGCACTCTCGTTTGATTAATTAGTTTGTCAAATCGAGCTTAAACAAACTCGTGTCCATTGAGCCTCAAGTTCAAGTATCTTCAGTTGCTTTTCTGCATAATTATCTGACTTTATACTCATCAGGCCGATGTCAGGCTGAGTTTTACAGGTTACCAAACCCTAAAAGTTTGCTCAAAATGTACCAGCTGTATAGCCATTACACAAATTCTATCTCAAACAGCAAGGACCAGATTTCAGCATACCGTTGGCTTGGCTAGATCATGTTGTACTCATCCCGACTCCCATTTCATTGTGTAAGAATGCTCTTGTTCTGAGCCCAAATTTGCAAGGAGACTCAAAGCAGCAGGACCAATAGCTTGCCATGTATGTGACTCCTAAACATCTAGTGATTACAATGATTGTCATTGAGACAAGAAGAGCTAAAACCACAATATTTTGACGAACCGTAGCTTAGACTGCTCAATTTTCAAAACTAGAAACTTGTCACTAGCCAAGAAGAAATTGGAGGGCCTCACCTTTGATGTCACTTATGAGCAATCTTCTTCTCCACCACCACTAACCAAATGACTCCTCGTTTCTATACCATTCCTTTCCACTGAATTCTTGATAAAGCAATTGACACCATGCAATTCCAGAATTTTATATCTTATCACTTCATGTCATCTAGTGTATAGCTTATCAGTTATCACGATCATTGCCTCTCTTTTTTGGGATTTCAATTTTCTTCCCTTTTACAGTGCTTCCCGGTAAACGACGCGCACAGTGATTGTGATGTGCACAATCCATCTTCCATGTGCACCACACATGAATTAACAAAACAAATCCTGATGAAAGTTACATGGAGATTTCTAGTACTATATACACTACAAAGTGATGATATTGGCTTGGTTTGAAATTTTTGGAACCTTTGGTCGATACTTGATCAGTCATCTTTTGATAAAAAGCAGTGATGCACTTGCTCGTATAGGGAGAGTGGGTCAACCTTTCATGAGGGATGCATCTGAAACCAGTCAAGACAACATTTCATTAAAGCAAAGAGCTCAGCTTCTATGCATCAGGTTAAAGATGCATGCAACATGGCATAATTGGTAACATGCTCAAACTCAGCAAAAGATATACAAGGAAACGAACATCCAGTATCTTTTTTAACCAGATGAACATGAACTTTTAAGCTGATTGGGCTAATGTTGTTTCGGCCGAAAGACATTCAAAAGATAAGTGGAGAAGACTTAATACCATTATCGTAATTTATAAATTCCGTGTCTCAAAACGTATCTTGAGAAAAAGATGCTTCTCATGGAAAGCATTTGCCCATGTGTCACAGCTCACAGCCTCCTCAGTCTACAAATACATTTATGGAATCGAATGGAATTGTGAAGTTGATGAATTTTTTAAGTGGAGCGACCATCAAAATGGTGGTGTCCACGTCATGTTGGTTCGTCTTTTTGGTCACTCTATCTAGCCCCACTCCCACTACAAAGAGCCCCTGAAGCAAGGAACCGCCATTTAAATCCAATTCCTCCATACTTTGTGCTGACTTTGTTTTCGTTTTTGTTTTCTATTTTTTTTTCCCTTTTTCTTCTTATGTATATGTGATGATAAGATGGCTCTTTTCGTCACAGTGCTGGATGCAGTAGTAACATCATCGCCACGAACCCCCCATCACTTAGTCATTTTAGTAACACTGCAGATTAATGGCTTACATGCATGATGCCATTTCCCACTTTTAAATATCTCTTATCTTACACGTTGTGTCTTAGTGCTATGTGGCATTTGTCATTTTGCCAACTTTGGTTGTCTGTTCAGGACAAATACAATTACTATATTATATATGCATTTCTGCAACAGTTTGTACGTGAGAGTTAACTAGTGGTGTAGACGATCCTCTCGAAGTTCTTTTTAATAAGAGACATAATCCGGGCACGATATCAAATTCAATGTCACCACTTTTTTTTATTTTTAGGTGTTAGTTTTGTAAACTAGACTTTCATTGCTGTTTTACCCCACACACACACACATAGGGTAAGTACCATGCACATAGTTTATAACTTTCTATGAACTAAAAAACGACTAAATGTTGCATTTCCTAATCCTCATATTCGATTCAACCCTTATCAAGGAATGGATTGAGTGGTTCGCAGGAAAAGAATATAAATGAGAGATCGCAAAATTAAATCTTCTCACTTAATCGCTCTTAGTGGTAATAAAAATATCCATCGAACTCAATGGAATTGAGATAGTAATTGTCACGTTTTCTTACAAGCATCAGGGATGACTCTCTCTCAAACTAAATTTCCAAAATAAGACCTTGTCTTTATTTAATTTTTTAAAGGAAAACTCTAAACCTTAGAGAAGAATAGAATTTGAAGGTCAAATTAAAAATCTCAAAATTACCTGACTAATATTCCTACTAACTAAATTTAGTCTTGAGGCATTTCCTATTCTTCAAGTGACAAGAAACATCACTTAAAGAATGGTGTAATATGCACAAAAGTTACTTTTTGATTATAAGATCATCATCGTGAGAATTTAGCTGAGAATCTTGGATTATTGTCTGCTCTCATGAGTAAATATGGATTCCAGAGTTGTTTTCCTTTCTTCTTTTTTTTTTTTTTGGTTTGAGCTTTATAAGCTATATATCTGTTATGCTAGTTCAAAATTAAAAAAAAAAAAAAAAGAAATTAAAAGGAGCTAGCTAGGAAGGGAGACGACTCATTGTCATTAGCTACAGCCTCTAGCAAAATTGGCAGTCACATCTACCTTCCGTCGAAACAATATGATATTAGATAAAGCACTAAAGACAATAACAATAATAATAATAATAATAATAATAATAATAATCATCATCATCATCATGATGCACGAATCCGCATAAAGTAGGCTTTTAGCTTCAATAAAAAAAAAAGTAATTACGAATTTTAACAATCAATAACGAATGGTTTAGGAAGAGAAGGGACCAGTAATAGCATACCAAGAACTGAAGAAGTAGAAATAATGCAAATAGCGAACCAGGGAACCATCTGATAAATCGGAGGAAATTTTTTTTTTTTTTTGGAGCGCAGAGCAAGGAGGAAGATATTGTTTTGCTTTTCCTTTTGGTTTGGCTTTGTTTGTAGCCGTTTAAACTTATGTTGCTCGAACTATATTCATCACAAACTTCGTTAGAATTTGTACGTCGCGTAAAAGGGTGTTAATTTTAACTTGTTCTTTTTCTTGCATTTACATATATCAGATAGAGAGGTGCTGAATTATCACTTTGAACTCTTACGTAAGGTCCTACAGATATCGAGTGGTAGGCTAATTAAAACTAAGCAATTTCTGAATTGGCATCCCAAATCCCAATACCATCGCTAATCATCTGGTCATTGCTCGAGCTTACTTTCTACATATATGAAGCTAATTTATCTCTTACGAATATTAAGTTTGTCTTCTCTTTTCGGTGAATATAATTTTTCTAATTTATTTTGAGAAATGTTATTTACACTCTCACTATTATTTTAATTATATAATTTTCATTCATTAGACTATACCATAAAACAAATGATAGGATTGTAAAGAACAAAAAATTGGAGTGAAAACAATAACGGATAATATCAAAAACCTCCCCTGAGATTTCTCTTAATATCACTTGGCACTCCTAAAGTTTCAGAAATATCACTTACCTCCTTTACTTTTGTTATTTGTGTAACAAAATTTTTAAAAACCCTAAACTACTCTTTCACTTGCTAAATAAAAATATTCCTAAACCACTTTGTTCACTTCAAGAAAACCATCATCTCAAAAACAATCTTTTAGTACTACTACATCACAATACTATACCCCATAAAAATATAAATTTGAAAATAAAAGATATTTGAAAATAAATACACTTGCATCAATTTAATTCTATATACTCAAAACCAATTTCTTATGAATTTATATTTTTTTCAACAATTTCTCAACTCTTGTTCAAACTATTAAATTGTACCAATCATTATAAAAATCAACTCAAAACAAGCAAATAAATCATACTCCACTTTATCACAATCACAAAAAGTAAAAGGCAAACAAAATTTAATTTAATTTATTATAATTTACAAATAAAATATTGCATAGTCATCCAAAAAATATGAGTAAGAGAGAATGATGGAGAAAAGGGAAAAAGAAGAAAGTGACTTTTGTTTCTTCTTTTTTTTTTTTCAATTTTTGAGCTCCATTTATTTGATATGTTGTGAATTATGTGTCAAATGAGAGTTAATATAGTATTTTTAATAATTACTAGGGGAGGTAAGTGATATTTCTAAAACTTCAAGGGTGTCAAGTGATATTAAGAGAAATCTTAAGGGAGGTTTCTGATATAATCCCAAACAATAATATTTTCCTTTATTTCTTCTACCGTATTAATTTTGTTTTCAATTGTCGGCTCTATCTTCCGACAGACTTCCGTAAAGAGAGTCAAGGTACAGGACTCAACTTGAAAGAGCACTTCCATCATATTTCCAGATATATATTTGCGATGGCCCCTTTTCTTTTCCTCTTTTGGTACCTTAAACTTAAAATGGCTTTTGCTGAAGTCAAAGGGACAGCACCCCTACCTCGCATGCATGGCACAGGAGGAAATAACTTCCAACTTTGCTAAACTTTTGATTCCAGACAATTCAAGTACACCTTTTCCTTCATTTGGTTTAGAAAATTTTCCTGTTTTGCTTTTACCCTCCAATGGTGTATTATTATGTCCATCCTTTTCAATTGTTACAAGGACACGTTAGCCGAAGACGAAAGATAAACTGACAAAGCTTTTCTACATACCCTTTTTGATAATATAGAAAACGAATAAATGGGGATCAAAATTCGTCGCAGATTATTTTACTGTGGATGGTGGACGTCCAGTTGAGCAACTGAATTGCGCGACACAACTCAGATTTCAGTTTAACCGTTGAAGACTATTTGTTAAAGCCGAGTCACTTGTGTAGGATGGCGTACCATCATAGGCTAAATGAATTCGCTAATTACTTACAAAACGCTCGTTTACTTCTTGTTTGACAACATAATTCCGCTCTTACACGAACAAAGGAATGCGGAACAAATATTAGGAAAAGGACGGGACGAATTGATCTGCTTGGTCCAAACTCTTAATCCCCTGAAAACTGAGTAACCACTAACTCCTCACACACTATATGGAAATCAAACATTCGAGGAAATAGACGTTAGTATTTTGGGCAAATTACGCTTTATCCCATTTGTGATTTATTTTTTTTTACATAACCCCCTATGGTTTCAAAACTTATAGATAACCCCCTCATAATTTGGATAAAAAAAGTCAAAATAACGAAATTTACATTTCATAATAGAGTAAACTAAAATGTCAAAATTACCCCAATGTAAAGTTGAAAATTATGGGATTATATGTATATATATTTTGAAGACTATAAAGGAGTTATATGGTAAAACACTAGATGATAAGTATAGGTGACAAACAAACACATTTAGTTAAATTTACCCATACCCGCCCATGAATAAATGGGTATGGGTATCTTAAATTTTTGCATATGAGTATAAATGGATTACCCAATAATACCCGTTTAAATAAATTGGTATTATTGGGTAACCCATCAAATTCAATTAACCCATTTAGAGTTGTCTTCCCCCATGCTTTCTCTCTTTCCCCACCCATTTTTTTTAGATTTTTCATTTTATCATGATGTTAACAATTTTTGTTTCATTATTATTATTATTTGTTTATTTTATTTTATCATTTTATTTTCTCTTAATTTGTTAACTTGCTCATTTTTCAGCATTACCAATTTATGACAAGTTTTATCCTCTTTTCCTATCTTTTTAAAATGAAATTTTAAATTTACACACAAAAAAATGTTAAAGGTTCAAAATTTTTGAATTGAGTTTTTATGTTAAACTTTATAGTATTTAGTTCAATTTTTTATATTCTTATTGTTCAATTATTAAATAGTATGTAATTTTGCGACGTAGAATACGGATGAAAAAAAATTGGTAATTAGACTTATTAAACATTATAAATAAATATTTAAAACTAATGATGAGTGCAAAAAATGGTATAAATTGATAACTTTGTTTGCAAAAATAAATTTAAATGAATTTATAAAAAATTAAAATAAATGGGTTTTAAATCGGTAATTGGATTACTCAATTCATTTTTTGACTTATCCATTTATACCCATCTAATTAAATGGGTATAAATAGGTTATTCACTTTTACCCATTACCCATTTTAACCAACCCAAACCCGTCCCAATCACTCATTTTGACACCTCTAATCATAAGGGAGTTACATAGCAAAATATAAAATTATACAAGATTAGAGTGTTTCATGTATATTAGGTTTATATATTTTGATCACTTCAACCATTGTAGCTTTTAAACATGGATAATTTCAACATTTTTATAAGTTGCGCTACGAATGATCATTTTTGATACTTTAATTCAAATTATGAAGGGGTTATATATAATTTTTAAAACTATAGGGATATTACGTGGAAAATAGCTATAACAAAGGGTAAAGTGTATTTTGCCCTAGTATTTTCTATGGTGAAAACTTCGCTGTGTAAACGCATAGCAGACACTTATCAATATCGGCAAAAGCAAAAGAACAAGGGCAATCTCGAAGTTTATGTAAATTTCACGTCAGAAAACAAGAAAGGAAAGAAAAAGTGCAATTCTTTGGTTCAACTTTTGGTGAATTTATAGTCCATTTTTAGATTTTGCAGGAAGTTGTACAGAAACCAAGCAATCCTACTGAGAAATATGGACGGCAAGTAATGAACGTCACATCAACATATCAACTTCTTATCTAGAAATTGTTGATAATGGCTTTCATCATATGCAATGGGTTCCCCATCAACGCTCACCTAATCAGCATACGCAAGCCACAGCACGGACGGTGAGGATGGAATCACAGAATTAAAAATAAATCACGTACCTTGCCTACAAGGAAAAGTGGCTAGTATAAATATCACTAGCGTGCACACAAGTTCCTTGTACCAGTGAGCAGGCAAGCAACTAAAGAAGAGTTAATCAAAAGAAGTGAAGGCAGAAAAGGAAAAGGAACACTCTGGAAATGGTGCAAGAGGAAATCAGAAAGGGCCCTTGGACAGAACAAGAAGATGTCCAACTGGTTTTATGTGTGAACGTGTACGGTGATCGCCGATGGGATTTCATCTCTAAGGTTTCAGGTTTGGGTGGAGGGAGACAAATAAAATAGGTATGCTTATTTTGGGCATGGCCTGGTAATTGCAAGGAGCAAAGTTTAACCACGTACTTTGTTGTAGGTTTGAAAAGAACAGGTAAAAGTTGCAGGTTACGTTGGGTTAATTACCTGCACCCTGGTCTGAAACGAGGCAAGATGACTCCTCATGAAGAGCGCCTTGTCCTTGAGCTTCACTCCAAGTGGGGAAATAGGTTGGCGATTATTGGTTAATTTAATGTTATTTGACAACATAACTACATAATCTTACTTCTATTTTGATTCTATTTTTAGTTATTGGGTTGTCATTCTAGTTATTTCAATGTAACACATGGATAAATCATTCGCAGATGGTCAAGGATTGCTCGTAAATTACCTGGGAGGACTGATAACGAGATCAAGAACTACTGGAGAACCCATATGAGGAAGAAGGCTCAAGAGAGGAAAAAGGCTGCCATATCTCCCTCATCATCGTCGTCATCATCATCATCATCATTCTCCAACTGTTCCTCCTCAATATCCAACGGTAACAGCCCAAGTATGGATTCTGGGCCAATCACTGAGACAAAGGAGCGAAGCTTTTATGACACTGGAGGTCTTGAAATGCTCACTGCCAAGGGAAACAAGACTGGTCAAGCAGAGGAAGAAAGGTTGCAGGAGGTGTATTCCATGGACGAAATATGGAAAGATATTGAGTTTTCTGACAGTGATGCAATTCAACCTGTGTATGACGGTTACGGCGAGGGAGGCTGCAACTTCTCCAGTCAAACAATGGCTTCTCCTGTCTGGGATTATTGCCCTGTCTCGTTGTGGATGATGGATGAAGACGAGAGTAAGATGTTTCCTCCCATAAGCGATCAATTTTATTCTTTTTACAACCAAGAGAGCACGATTTTAACTGGCTAGCTAGATGTTGATTTATTCCCTAGGTATTTGTTGATACAATTTTAGCTGCTATATGTAAGCCTAACCTGTATTTGTATAGCATGGGGTTGTCTGTCCAAACTACTTGATGTGGTTCTCCTCATTGATCTCCCAGTCAATGTAAACATCTGATGGGAACCATAGTCATGGGTCAGTGTCTGCTGTTCTGTGTTTTTTACTATGTACCAATGGGAAGAGTTCATAAGAAGCTCTTCAGGGGACTCAGATTTCAGCATATTGCCTAATGTAAGATAGGGGTGCTTAAATTTTGTTACCCTATGAATGTAAAATATAAGTTTCCTTTTAAAGTAGTTGATGTTAAATGAACAACACAAACAGCAACTCCACTCTGAGAACCCCTCTCCCCAACACCCTTCCGTCCAATACCCCCAATGAAAGGAACTTAAAGGCAATCCTTTCATCGTCTCCTTGTTCTGTCCTCCCGAATCTTCTTTTGTCTTTTTAACTTGGTAGGGGCAACAGAATTTCGTGATTTAGAACCTTTTCAAAATATGCACAAATATTGATGTCCAAACTAATTTTTCTTACCAGTCTCTAGCAGTCACAAGGTTTTCATGTCCAAATAGAAACAACCCAGGGGCTAAATACATGTCAAACTAGATTATCATTTTAGCATCAGAGGTCAAATACATGATTACATGCAATTTATCATGATTCTAAGACAAATTTTTTGTTTCGATTTCATCTGTTTTAGGTACACCAATACTATTTCAAAGAAGGCCTAGTTTAGTTGGCATACATAAAAGAAAAAACAGGATCTCTTTAACTCCTGTCCAGGCAATAAAATTCGAGCATGAGGTAGTTTCAATTCATCTGCTTTATTTGCCTTTTCCCTTATTACCATTAGATCACAGTAACTTCTATCTAGCATTTATACTTGTGTCTCTTCTGTGTGTGGTTCTGCAAGTTGTACATCAAGCAGAAAATAAGTAGTGTATAAAAATTATTCATGGACAAACCAGAATGTTTTCTGCAGTAATCTTATTTTCTCGTGCTTCCGCCACAAAACTATCTTGAGGAACAATCTACACTGTCCAAAGTATATTCTCAGCTAGGACTATAATATATCCTGCGATCTAGTATGGAGTATTACACATGAGAATTCTATACCAATTTGAATACGTTGCTGCAACCATTATCACATAATACACATCAGATTTTGAGTTAAAAATTCAAATTCAGCTTTATAAGTGATAAGCATAAAGATGGGGTCCCTAAGGCACAATAAATTAACTTCTGGACGGTACTGGGGGGATGGCAAAAAGAAAGTGATAGACTTGTGGTAGTTTCGTTGTTGGGACAGGGATGATGAAAAGAAACACAGTGGAGGACAATAGAATATGAGCTAAGGGACCCTATGGCTGATATATGCTTTTATTTGTCTGTGGCTACTATGCGCTTGTTTAGTATCAAGACAGAATCATCACTTGAACCAGGCACACGTTATTGATTTACCACTTGGTCAAAATTTCAAGCTTTTCGATCTTGATAAGCAGAAAGGAGACAGACAAGAAACTAACGATTTTCAAAAATCAAGAATATCCTTTATAAATAGAAGGAATCCTAACTGGTTATCTCGCCATCATTCTTACACTGCAGAGATATTTGGGGAATGGAGCAAATCATTGCTGATGAATTCAGCACCCAAGCTAGGCAGGAGCGAGATCAAAGATAAAATAGATTCAGTGGTCATACCAATGAAGAAAGCCTGGAATATTAGCCTATTTCTAATGTGCAAATGAAACACTTTGTATGTCTCCTTTGAATTTACTTCACTAAGCCAGTCAAGATTTGTAACTTTTGGCTATGCATTAACAACGATGAAGGTCGAAAGCAATGTCTTATTCCACCTGTCCAGGATTGACTAAACCAATCGAAAAAAAAACCGATCAAGCTTTTCTTATACTAATAATTCTAGCCGTAATCAGATTCCGCTTTGCCTGAAATTCTATTCTCTTTTAGAATTAATCATACATTTCTTTAAACACTAAATATACCAAAGAATTCTACTTACTGCATCAAGACAACGATGCCAAGCAGTCACAATGCGTTTGATCAGACCGAAATCCAATGAAACTGCTAATTTCCCCATCAAAAGGAAAAAAAAAAAAAAAGTATCAAGCACGGGTTAACAATAAACGATGAAAAGTGAAATTGATAAGGCGCTGTTCATAGCTCTGATCAATGTTCGATTAAAAATAAGTACTTATTCGGTAGAAATCTCAATGTAATAATTTAATACTCTCGTGCTTTTCTAGAATCCACTGAGCAAAAGAAGGGAGACAATAAACAAGAAGAAGCCAGTCAGAGCTCAGTCAAATTTCCACATTGATGCAATTGGTTTATCATTTGACTCAAAATCCACATTAAACAACAAATGCATAGCCAACAACTCAAATATAGAAAATTATCTGAAACACCATGGCTACGTTCACAATCTCCATTGTCAAGCTCGCACGTTTCGAATATCAATGGCCACGACCTAATGCGGTTGACCTAATTCAACTGGCTAATTCATTGGACGTTCGTGGTTCACAAATTCATTAGGAAAAAAAGGTTTGAATTTAAATAGAGCAAAAAATTACGGACAGGTAGAGTTAAGAAATGGAATAGAAAATTGTGGTTGATTAGGTAGCACTTACCAGGAAGAAAGGATAAGCAAATTTTGATGATTGAAAGTGGAAGAAGCAAACTCCAGAACTGAAAGGGATGTGTGGATAGTGCGAAGGTGTTTAGATTGTGATGATAAATGACGAGTATTTCTCCACCGCTGCCGCCGGCGGGACGGCGGGTTGTGTTTTAAATCATTTTCTGTAAAATGTCTAATTGCACCTTTGCTCCCCGCGAACTAATTTGAACCCTTTTCACTCTCTCGAAGTTTCAAGTTAGTTTTTTGACTATTAAAATAGTTACCAATTAAAAAAACTACCGATTTTTGTTTTTTTTGGTCAATCGAAGGAAGCAACTGAAGGTATAGCAAGTCACAAACAGTGGCTGTGACCTGAAAGTCTTGTTGGTGATGATGACCAAGACACGAGATATCAGCTGAGTTGTCCTCCATGGATACTTCAAATACAAAGGATGCAACAACTGGAGAGTTGTACTCCAAGGCTCCTCTTCCAATCGGAATTTGTTGGATGAGTTTCAAAGTTGAGGAGATTCACTTTCCAACTTTATTGTATGTGGATTAGAGATTATTTGGAATAAAAAAGAAACGTTTTTTGCGCTCTCATTTTTATTATTCACATTCCTATTATCATTTTAATTATATAATTTTCACTCATTAAACTATGGCGGGAGTGCAAATAACCAAAAAAAAAAACGTAGAGTTCAGATAATTATTTCTTGATTTTTGAAAAATATTGTAACATTTTTTTATGTGATGTATGTGCGATAAAAAAATTAAAATGATAAAAAAATTTTAAAATATATTTACAGTGTAATCAAAGAATTTTTTGCAAATAAGAAACTATCAAAACGCAGGAACATCATTTGATTGGAGAGGGCTTAAGAGTCAATTTGGGATGGCACAACTTTTGCTTAAAAATGCAATATAAATGTACTTTTACACTATCTGAACATCATTTCGTATATTGATCGGTGCAGTTTTGATCTTAAAAGCACTTCTAAATTATAGACAAAGTAAAAATTGGTATTTCTATAATGACCTATATATTTCAAAATAACTGTTTGTTTTGTTATAGTACAGCAAAAGAAATAATGACAGAGAAGTGCAAGGTCTAAAGTATTGTTACCCTATATTTGGTATGCAAAAATGGCCTGAAAGAAAGATATTTTCAACTTATTTATTCCATTCTAAGTTTTGGCATGGATTATTTAGGTGGGAAAGTCTTGAAATGTTCATTTTAACTTTTTTGTTTTCTGGAATTCCATTCCTCAAAAAGATTTTAGGAAAACTCTTTTCAACTTCACCCCTAAATTGCCCAAATTAGCAGGATACTAAGTTTATTCTTATAAATCTTTTCTCTGTCACCATATATTAGAATATTTGTCAGCTTAATTAATAGTTAAAGTTAATTTTTCTTAATAAATAATTTTTCTTGTGTTTAAAATATTTTTTCTTTTTTAGTAGCAAACAAATATTTTAAGATACTTTATTCTTTGAATTTTGAACAATTGGTGATTTTGTATTTTATATAAAAAAATGAAAATTAATAAAATTTAAATTGTATTATATTTGTTTGACTTCATGTAATTTATATTTTAATTTGCTAATTAATTAACTATTTTGCTAGTAGATGTAAAATTTTAACACAAAAATCTATATGCTAGAATGCATTAAATATCACAATTGAAAATTTTTAACATTAACCATCAGTTATTTTGGAAGCATAAAATGCCGAAAATGTCATGTAAACAAACAAACATCACAGTATAACAAATGAAACATGTTATGTCTTATAAACTAATCTAGGCAATTAGGTCAATTTTGTATTAATTATATTCTATTCTGACATTTAAATATGGATTATATCAAACACCAAAAAATGAATGAATATTTCATTCTGACTTTGTATAACAAACACTGAAATAATAAATTTCTTTCCCTAGTGTTTTGGGTAGGAAGGTATTTTTGGTGAAAATATATTTCCATTCTAGCCATTTCGACGTACCAAACTAGGGGTTATACTCATGAAGTGAATCAAAGGAAAATCTCCAATCAAGACCGTTTTCTTTAGGTTATTGAGTGAGAGAAACAAACTTTGATAATTTTGATTGTAATCTTAGAACTAAATACATATCAACATTTTAAATTTTTGCATTAGCAAAAATAAAAAATACTCATGCAAATATGCGTTCAAATAATATATATATCTACTAATAAGTGTTTTCGTCGAAAACTATAAAATATTTTTGATAACGTTATTGCAATCTTAAATGGGCACTACCTAGCATTCAAGGAGGCTTACTAACGTAGCGTGTTTGGATAATAAATTATTTGGATAATTTTTTTGAATTATCTCGATTTTAAAATACACACTCATGCGTAATTATTTATTCTTTTCTAATTACAGAACTATTGGGAAAAATAATCTGGTTTACATTTCTGTAAAGAAAATGGAAAAAAGATTAAAGATTTTTATTCACAGTGTCCAAACTACAGTACATATCCTTCTTTACGCCACAGATGCTGGGTCACAGCATCGTTGGAGTCCACGCCCAAATGTCTCGGCTGTTCAAGCTCTATCTCGTCTCCTACAATTCTCTTCTAGCTCTCGGATGGTAGTCCCTGTTCACCACTCTCTCTCTCTCTCAACATTTTCATACATGCACGCTAATTATTTTTGTTCGAATTTTATGCAGGACATTATCTCTCTTCAAAATTTTGAGCAACTTTAGCTTAACTAAATCAGTCAGTGGAACTTATGCTTCTGCTGGAGAATTAATATGTGCGGATGAACATGTTCAAGAGACAAAAATTCTGCCTTCTTATTAGTTCCTTGTAAATGATAAGATTTTAAATTTACTTCTTCAATATCATGACATGGTCTTCTTTAATGGGATGTCAAGGTTTCCTGCAAACAATTGCATTCTTGGAGGTTATTCATGGAGCTATAGGTAATAACGTTTTGTGGGTTTTTCAACTTTCGTCTTTTTCATTGGTTGTAGCTGACATAGAAGTGAATAAAGTGGGTTTTATCATTCAAAATTTAAGGGATTGTTCCTAGTGGAGTACTATTTCCTCTGATGCAGTGGGGTGGAAGGACTCATTTTCTGTTAGCCATTGTTCGAGGTATTAACGAGGTATTTGCAGTCTGTAATTGTCATGATGTAGGTTTATGAGTTCTTGAAATTTATGATGTTTAATCACATTGCTGATGCATTAGTAGAGTGAGTGATGAGAGGAGATTGTTGCATGCTTTATAAAAGAGATTGTGTCTTGGGGCTTCTTGTTTATGTACACGTGGAAGAAGACAGCACCTAGTAATGGCATTAGTGAATTTAGTGGATATAAAGATAATTTGTTATGCTTCTCATTGTAGGTCCAGAAACTGCCATCTGTTTTCATTACTTTTGTTGCTTGGAGTTTATCTGAGGTGAGTTGGTTACTACTTTTCAATTGCCTGATTAGCTTTGTTGTAGATGTCAATTATATGTAAACTGACAGGTTAATGCTTTTCGATAGATAGTGGCATCAAGCTTCTTTTTATCTATTCTGGAATTGATTAATGGATAACACATACCGCTTTAAAGAAAATTTACACCAATGTTAACTTCTCATTAATTTTTTGAGATTTGATTATGTAAATAGATTAAGTATTGATGATAGCAGCTCTGACAATTTGAAAGCTTCTCATTAATTCTCTGACTGCATGTAAATCAATGGTGCGGCTTTTTTTTTTTTTAATGTATGATATAGTGAGAGATTTCTCACTAAAGTGCCAACGTTCAGGCATTGAATTTTTGATGCATGCGTAACTGAGAATCTAGAACCTAAGTTTGCTTGATGTTCTTATTTTAGTTATATAGTGTATCTGTAACATTTGAAAACAGTTCTCAGGAGGATGGATTTGACCATGGAATATGACTATTCTTTGTTGTTTGGCTGGTTTTCTGCAGAAAGAAGAGTATAGAAATCAGCGCATTTTGTTTCCCTTTTTCTACCTAAAGGCAGAAAATTACATTGATAGCCTTGCATAGCTGCTCGTTGAGCATGAGTGGCTGAGCTCCAGACAAATGTTAATAAATATCATCATAGGCAGAATATGTTTTAGAATTTTTTGGAAATACCCCTTGCTTCCATAAATAGATGTTTAACGGAAGCTGTCATTTCGGTATGCTCTCTTGATGTTTATATCTGAGGCTTAGAATGCATTAGTTTGTCAGAAAACTCTTGTTAGCTTGAACAGAACAAATTTTTAAGCTGCTACTCTGATATTTATATCTGAGAAATGGAACACATTGATTTGTCATGAAACTCTTATTAGCCTAAAGCAGAAATTGCAGCTTAGAAATTATAAAGACTTGAATCTGGTCATTCTGACCATTCTGTGTACCTCCTTCAAAGTTTCATTTTCTTTGGTTTTGTCCAGTCATTGTGCTTATCTTTTTGGATATCACACTTATTTGGCCGTCCTTAATATTCCAAACTTTCCAAAAGCAAATCAAGGCCATCTCATCAATGTGTCAAATTTACCTGTTGAGCTTTATTTCAGACACAAATAAAGAGTACAGTGTGATTGTGCATTTGTGTCATTTGATCTGTTCTCGTCTTTGCAATTTTTGGAGTCTCTGCATCACATTACTGATATGAAGTCAAGTTTTGAAGTCTCTGCTAATATCATCCATGTCTGAAAATCCAACTTTGAAGCATTATACAATCTCACAACTTGTCTAGGGCATAAGATTGGATGTTTCAGTAGCTTAAACAAGGTCTGGTCATCACTAATTTCTTTCTTTTCCATGCTTCCTCATCTCTCTTTCACCTTGCTTTATTTTGTCTTATGGTGTAAATGAATTTCATAATCGTTTCTAACCCAATGCAGGTGATCAGATACTCACATTATGCCATTAATAGCACTGGAAATCCTCCTTATTGGATCACTTACCTCAGGTTCATTTGTTTTGATCACTTAACATAGAGAATTGCATGCAGTCGTCAAAACATTTGGTGAAGAAGCTGATTGATGAACTTGAATGTATCATTTGTCTGTTAGGTACACTGCATTCATTGTGTTGTATCCCATTGGAGTTGCTCCGGGCGAAAGTAAGCCATGAAATCATCTAAGTTTAACATTTATTTATTTTGCCCTTTAATTCATTCAATACTTTAATATGTTTACTGTCAGTATGATGTGCTTATAAGAGATGTATGGCCTCTAATCCTTGCAGTGTGGCTCATGTACCAAGCACTTCCTTTCATAAAGGCAAAAAATTTATATGCAGATTTCTTTGCTTTCCTCCCTTTCAGCTACTACACATTTGTTGTGGTATGTGCTTACCTGGGGAAGTGCTCCTCTTTCTGATCTTTTTTCTACCGGCTTCTTTATGATTCGCAAAGTATATAGGAGTATTAAACGTCAGATGAGTTTGAACTTTGCATGGTTTTATCTGTAGGACTTAGTTGATAATTTCATGGCTGAAGTTTAGCTGCTTTGTTGAGCGGATATGATGTATAGGCATTTCAATTTGCATACAGTCCTCGAAGAGCGTGTATGGGTGTGTGTGATGTGATTGGATTTAGATTTTATGGGAAACCTGTCTTAGGTTTAAAGTACATCCTGGTGCTTTTAATTATGATTTAGACAGGAATACTTCTCCAATTTGAGATAGTCGGGCAATTATCTCAGTTGTCCATACATAAAAACTGTTCAGAAAGTTTAAAACGTAAAAGTATTAGCTGCCCCTTTTGGATTTTGAACTCCTTTTCTTGTTATATAAGATCACGTGCTTGGAAACCTTGAAAAATTCCACTAACATTCTTCCACATAGATCGGATTTATTCTATTTTTTTTTGGCAATTCTTCATTTGAGAATAAGTTGTCACCATAATTTTTTTTCTGTAATCAATTTTCAATTTTCAGAATAAACAGTTGTATTGGGAAGGCAGGGTTGGAGAGGGGATGCAATCGAGAATTTGGCTGCATTTTGATGTTATCTATGCTCATTTAATTCATATCTTCACAAGATTATTGATCAGTTTGTTTCTTAACACTTTGGACCAGATTCTGCTCATCTTCTATCCATTTCTGTGGCTGAAACTGTACCTTCACTTGTTCAAGCAGAGATCATCAAAACTCCTTAACCAGCATAAAAAGAAGAAAATTTGAAAATTTGAATGCCTACAACAAGCTACAGTGAAGGTTGTTAAGCTTGACTGCTAAAGCATGGAAAACTGAATCAGCAGAATGCATATGCATTTTTCTAGAGTTAAAAGGCTCCTGCTTCCTTGTATTTGCATTCCTGAAGAAGGCATTATACCGGCTATTGCCTCGATTCATGTTTATCTTTCTCAGTTTTCTCTTACAGTTTTTTAGCTTTTGTCAATCTTTTTGTGTTTGTGTTTATGAATTTTAAATTTCTGTCTTTCCCTTTGCATCTATGTTGTACATATATGAAGCAGATGTAATGGATGTCCAACATAGGTTCTTCCATGATAAGTGGACGCTTGCTTTACTTGACAAATTTGGCAGCATAACTTTCAGTTTCAAGATTCCAGGTAACATACATATATTTGAACCAGTGTCGAAGAGGTTATTAAATTTGCTTGTTCCTGATTTCATTCAGAGTTGTTTAGTGGGCAAGCAAAATCGATAATTCTTCTTTTTTCCTCAGTATGCTATTGTTTGTCCAACTACATTTTAGACAACAATAGAAAACTGAACAAAAAGGAGCTACTTCCTCTCTACCTTGGTTAGCATCAAATGATATTGGTTGGTTAGCATGCACTTGCTCAGAGTTCAGCATTATATTTGTTATCCTTGTAGTTTTTTCTGCCTTTATAGGATCTAGAGTGGGTTGGTGACTCAAACTCATGACCTATAAGTCTCCTACAATAATCTCATTATGTCACTAGTACAAATTAACCACTTTGTCAATCAAAAACCTTTTGGTTAATGTTGCATAGCTCCCGTGAAACTGGATGATGCTAGCTTTAGTTAGTATTTAAATCACACTTCAATTAATAATGGGAGTAGGTTTGTTTGGACAGAACACTAATAATGGAGTAGTTCACAATGATGATGATTCCATTGGAAACAGTAGGACAAGCTTTTCGCACATGAATTACACAGCAAACAGAAGGCAAAAGATATTTCATGCCAAATTTGAAAAGATAAAAAACATGAGCAAGAAACCTTGACGGCGTTGTGGCAATCTAAAACCTAACCACTTCTTTCACCATGAATGGTACTTTGAGAAAAACAACAACGAACCCTACTCAGTACTCTGCGACGGGGAGCTGCTCATGAGTTTGGTGGATAAAGAAGAGCTCATACACAACAGCAGCAATGGCAGCACCGACAAAGGGGCCGAGCCAGTAGACCCAGTGGCCTGTCCATGTCCAGCTGACAACAGCGGGTCCAAAGGACACAGCAGGGTTCATGGATGCACCATCGAAGGCGCCACCAGCCAAGATGTTAGCACCTACTATGAAACCAATTGCAATGGGGGCAATGATTCCAAGATCCCCCTTCTTTGGATCCAGTGCAGTTGCATAAACTGTGTATACCAGTCCAAAAGTCATCACTATCTCGAAAACCAGTGCATTCCAAACGCTCACACCAGATGAAAGGGAAAATGCTGCTGTTTCCTGCATGATTAGGTCTTGATTATTATTAGTAAAAGCATAGTCTTGATTATTAGTTGGTGATCTTGATCGGTAATAAGAAGAAGGTCTTTTTAAGTGGTTGCATCAGGTAATTACCAGTCCACCAGTGGAAAACTTCAGAAGCAAACAGGCAACCACAGCGCCAAGCAATTGGGCAATCCAGTACAAAACACTCCTCAGCAAAGTAATGTGACCACCCAGAAAGGCGCCGAACGTAACAGCAGGGTTAACGTGGCCCCCTGAAATGTTAGCACCCACTGAAACGGCCACAAACAGGGCGAAGGCATGGGCAATTGCTGCAGCAACAAGCCCGGCTGGCGTGGTTGATCCATTATCTGTGAGTTTGTCTGAACCAAAAAAAAAAAAAAATAATTTTGTGTTAGTCCCTCAATAATCGTATAGTTTTGTGTTTATGTTGTCCATTGGTGTACTCTTGTGCTTGTGTACATAAAAGATGAATTCCATGCGGTGGAGACTTGGTGATCATGAAACACTTACTGAAAGCCATGCCAGAGCCTTCACCAGCAAAAACAAAAATGAGCATCGAGATGAACTCTGCCAAGGCAGCCTTAAGGGCATCAGGCTGGCTGGCCTCAGCTGGGGAACCGATTGCAATTCTTGAAATTGGCATTTTTTGTTTCTCAAATTTAATGGCACTAACAGGAAGAGGCCTTTTAGCTGTGTTTTCTATTTCTGCTCTTGCCTTTTGGCACTTTTTCTCTCTAGTCTACTGCACGCGAAGCTTAATAAATGTGGGAGTTATATATAGTGAGTGAGACCGAACAGCGGAAAAAGATTATTCCTTTTTTTTGAATTTTCATGTGGGCTAAATCGTAGTGGGAAGGATGATTAATTTGAAAAAGCAAGCCCGCAGGCGTCAGCAAATAGCACGAGCAAAAGAAGGCAAATGTTGAAAGCCGCTTGTCAATGTCCATGAGGCGGGCCGCCAAATTGATCTGGTGCCGACACGTGTCAGTGATGAATCATGCTGACCACTCAAATTCATTTCTGAGAACCGCCCAAAAGTTGGTCATGGGCTCCGCCAATGATTTGCATACTGTTTTGATTGGCCGACCATCGCTAAAGGCTCGGAAGGTGATGGAGACAGGCCGGGCTTGGTTCCACCCCTCTTACCTCCTCATTATCATTATTATTCACGAGATGAGCACGGATATTAATTAAGTTACGTATTTGTTGAGTTTTGGAATTTCTATGAGTGCCAAATTTTGAGACTGGGACCTTTCTTCTTGTTGAAAACGTCATTAGCCAAATAATCAAAATTCAAGCGGTCAAAATATTCACTGGTTAAGATGTCAATCACTAGTCGGTGTTAGCAGCACTCCAAGCTTGTATTACTCAAATTTTTTTTTCAGTCCGAGCTATGTCAATTCGGACGCGGGGCGGCTGACAACGTCTTTGAATAGCGTAACATTTTTGAAACGTTTTGTAATTTTATGTAAATTTTTTGTACATTTTACAACAAATGTGTGATATTATATTACTATTTATTTAAATCTCATATGTAATAATTACGTTTCTATTATTAAGTTTTACAAATAGTTCAACGTAGAGTTATATCTTATTCAAAAAATATTATATTATTTCGAACAATTATTACTGACAAAACGTCCAAACCCTATACCCTGTCAATTCACATCTAATGTTGCAATAAGCAGTCGGTCGGCAAAAACAAAAAAGGAGTCCATATGATATGGGAAAAGAAATAGCGTCTTCAAGATTCAGTTCAACTAATCGAGATATTGATCAAGTGATTGGGAAATTTTGAATTTGACGCGCAAGCTCTCTCATTTTTCTTTTAGAGTTCTTATATGAGCAACTATAAAAAATAAAAAGAGAGAGAGAGAGAGAGAAAAGAGAATCGCATCCAAGTTTAGTGCGAAAACTAAAATTATCTAAAAGAAAAGTAAGATCCATACTGGCTCCTCGAAATTAATGTCCTTGTTTCATATGCTTTTGGCCTCAACTGTCAATAGCAGTAGATTGCCTAAAGATTTTTCCATTAAGAACAGGGCACATATGTATCAAATAAGGGACAAATCCTATACCTTTAAAAGATATGTTCCCCTTGATCTTGTGCTTAACTTACTCTTAACCACTGAATGAACATAGTGAGTTGAAACACATCTGACATCTCTATCGCGTTTGCTAGGTCATGGGTTAGCTGATCGTTCAAAACAACAGCCAAATAAAATCAAAATGCCGGAAAAACCAGGGCCACAAGTACTCTTTTTGAACATAATAAACTACGTCTATGATTCTCTAAATACGTTAGTATATTAGAGTCCAAATGATGAATGGTCTAGAATGCCATAATCAAACAAATGCTTAAGTGAGCTGTTGCTGATCAAAGAATATTTAGTAGGTATTGTGGAAGATAGCGGACTTTTCTTTAATCAAATGAAAGACTATTAACAAACCAGCAAGGGAGCTAGGCGAGCAGCTCTCAGTCCTACTTATCCACCCTAAATCTCATGACACATAAAGCTAATAATCTCTTTCCCAAACTAATGACTTGACGGTCTCAACTGCACTTTAATCATCATACATCTTTCTTGACATCATTAAAAACTCCTAGTCTAACATCTAGTTCATTTCTTATCTTATCTCCTAGTCAATTAATTTTGGGCGGCTAAATTGAAAACACAAAAAATGATTAATTATTTGGACATGGACCAGATCATAGCTTGACAACACAAAAAATGATTCATTTCTTATCTTTTGTTGTCTGGATCTTGTAAAAGTAATTCAATTGTGCACACACGTATTATTGGCTCACAATCGTTGTATAAAAGTACTGCTGCTAGTTCTATCCGCTTTTGGTAAGAAATCCATGACAGCAGATAACCTTTTAATAAATACTTTCATTGTATATAGGACGAGAAATGAGAATTGCTAAACCATTTGAATGTTTTTACTTGAGTGTATTCTCACATTCGCACTGAAATATGCGAATATCCAAAAAAAAAATTTTTTTGTTTCATGCAGAGTTTCAGTTTCAAAATCTCTCCCAATTTGATTGCTCAAAGTTTCTCCGCAATTTTTTACTTTGTTCAAAAAAAAAAAAAAGGGAAAAAACTCAATGCCTTGCCTAACAAAGAAAGGAGTACATGAGACTTCAATTACAAACTTCAAGAAGTATTAATGTAACTATTGGGGTTATAAATTTGGTCTTAAGAAGTGAAACTATTGGTGTTCTTTTGCTAAGAGATTGCCCCGTGGGCCTTGTCCGGTTGAGGATCAGCCCACTGGGCCTGAAATCTCCAGCAGGCGAACACTGGATGTGCTGAATTGGGCGGCATCGAAAATAAAGAACTTTTTCTCAATAATCAGGCCTTCAAGAGAACCAAGACGTGCTCCAAAATGGGCCTAGCTTATATCCCAAAATAGAGATCAATGCTCGTCCAAATTAAAATATCCACAAAAATGTCCACAACGCCGCATAGACAAATCCACAAATGATTTTCCACAAAGTGGCAACAAAAGGTATAACTTGTACAACAAATCTTTCTATGTTGTAAGTCGATTCTATCCATTCAATCCAATGCAGCAAACCGGTCCACAGGTACATAGTCACAAAAGGATCAATAACTAATAGCTCACTATTTTAGTTAGTTGTCAGGATAAATGGTATTACTAAGAATGCTGGTCAAGACTTTCAAAATCAAGACCACATTGTACTTCATAAGGAGGTTGTATTGCTTTCTTTCGTTGTCAGTTTCTATCAGAACTAATGCCAACAGCATTAAATAGGACGCTCAATGTTAGATGCATTTATGTTTTGGTCATGACTTGGGAAGAAGAGAAAAGAATTTGGCGATGTGCACGATATTAGGCCTTTCACATAGGGCAACCCACCCACTTTCATTAGATTGGACTTTTAACTCACAAATTAAGCGCATTACTTTTAGAGTAAATCTTTTGACTTTTTTTTTTGTACGTACTGACAATATATACATTTGTAGATCTAAATGCATGTTACACATGAAAGTTCGGTGTTTAAATTTAAATTTAGATGATGTGATATGCGTCTAATTAAATCCGTTTCTGTGAATACATTGATAGTATAAGAAAAATTAATTCTTATATAAAATGATTACTAAAAAAAATCCCTATTAGTATTGTTAACGCAAGTGGTATGATTTCATTGAAGGGCCTAATGATCAAACGCTTTTGACTTTTTCTGACTAGAAATCTCTCGTCATAATGTCTCCCTCCTTGGTATTGTTAGGTGGTCTTCCTCATAAAGTTGTTTCATGTGGGGCATGACAAAAAATATCTTTTCGTTTCAATCCCAACATCCCATTGCTGATTGCCCCTAAAGAATCTGCTACTTCATCTTATTGGCTGGTTTAAGTTTGTTATCGAGACAGAGACAGAAGAGTCTTTCCTGCAAAAGTCGGTTCTTTGACCGAACCCTGCAATGGGTTCTTACTCCTCCTGCCGTCAAGCACCGACTCGCACACCCAACTTCCCCATACAATCAATGTCTGATAAGACACTCGAAGTGTAGTAGCAATATCAGTCTAAGAGGTGGCCAAAAGTACTGAAGATTTCAAAGGACAAGCATTCCCAATGGAGGAAAGATGTTAATGATCAATGTTCATTTTGTGCTAGATCAGTATGGTTCAAGAATAATGTTGCTAGATTATCCTTGTATAAGTCAAGCATTTCTTGCTAGATTAATAATATGTGATAATATCAACTCATTAAATAAGAATATACCATGTACTGATATCTGTTTTTCTTTTCTTTTTGTGTCAAAAAGTTAAGGCAATAACCTTCTGATTTTTTTTTAATAAAATGTTGGTGTTTAAAATTTCAACGAGCCTCGTTTAGATTTTCAAATATATAAAAGGAAAAACACTAATTGATACGTAGGATTCATTAAAACTTCTCCTCTATCAACATCTTAATAGCCGGTGATATTTATTGTCAAAGCAAAACAAGGAGTGTAGAGCAATTTTTGACTTAATTAATGGACAACTTTGCCTCGAGAAACTTCGTTTAAGCTAGTAGTGGCCAAGGAGGAGTAAAGTTGTTTATGGAAAATATTGCTTGCAAAACTATCATTTGTAGTAGCTACTTGTCAAATTTCCCGGTGCCCATTCCGTATTGATATTAGTAGTGGCGTGACTTAAGCTCAGATTAGTGTTGTCCTTTACGTGGATAGAACATATGCTAGTGTGGAACTCTTGCCTGGAATATACGCTCAGACTAACGACAGCGATCTCATCTCTTTTCTAATAGAATAAATATCAGATTTATATATTGACTTAGACAAGACGAACAATGGGCAAGTTTGGCGGTCCTGGGATCACAAAGAACACAGAGGAAGCTTGAAGAAGGAGGTCTCCAGACTTTAAAGGTCTGGCCTGGGCCAAAGTTTTTTAGAAGTCAAATATCGATCGGTTGGTGTCCCAGGAACTTCTTTTAGCTCAAGTCGAGAGAGAGATATATATTTAGGAAATGGGAATCCAATGACTTGAACTGAACAATAATGCTGCATGTTGCATGCAAAGACTTGCTTTACATGCTGCTTTGACTCCAGAGTCCAGACAAGTGAAAGTTTAAACTTTTTGCTTTTGTCTTCTCTAAGTTGACTGAACCCTTGGCAACTTTTTGCTCTTGTCTTCTCCAAGTTCACTCACTGCTGATCCTACCGCAAGACATGTTGGACGTTAGGAACGTAGGACAATGTGCCCGATTTTCTGTCCTTTATTATTTCTTTATCGTTTTACTTTATGGGTTTACCTAAACCAATATTCTTTGTAGGTCTTTATTTTGAATTAATCTACTTAACGGATTTTTAAAAATCTAATTTATTTTCGGGACATTTCCAAGTGAGAGTACTCCAAACTACTAGTTCAACGCTAGCTACGTACTTCAATGCCCCTTCACTTTTTTCTCAATCAATCCTCACGTTATGCTCGCCTAGTTGTTTGTTTGGATAGATGATTATTTGTCAAAGTTTATTTACTTACATCGTTAACATATTTTTTTAATTACATTTTTATCTTATGTACATTATATCGAAAAAATGCTACAGTGAGAAAAAATGAGAGCTATTTTATTGATCCGCAATGAAGTTAGCGTACAAGGATGACCACCCCAGATTACTACCTCCCTTAGGTATATGTGCCTGTGAGTGGTACATTAATTACTTCCACGAAGTTTCTTATACCGTTATGATTTTGCTTCCGTATTAAAAATTCCTGGCTCTGCTATGGTTCAGATACAACCACGCTTCAAAGACTCCGTCGAGTCGTCACTGAAATAGAGCTTTTCGTTTTGATGCCGGGATGAGATGATTCTGAGATAATGAATCGTCGAGAATTCAGCCAAGACGGATAAAAACAGTTGAGTCGCCTCGAATCATCTCAAAATTTTATTATTTTTGTTAATTTTTTATTATTTTTATTTATTAGATTTTTTTTACAATTTTTAGAATATTAAATATTTCAAAAATTTGCATTTCGTCGAAATCGCAATTGATATGTCAAGACCAATGTGAAAAGGTCCGAGCCACAACCGTGACCACGACTTTGAACCATGATACAACACGTTACTATCTTGAACGGAAAGAGAGGGGATGCTGCAACTGTGGTTCTGAGGGTGAACCTTACAAAATTTCTCGGGAAAGCCTCCAATGTAATTTCGCTTATTTGCTATCAGCTCCTTATAATCTCAACATTTTAGAAATTAATTCGATGTACTGTTTTAAGATTAAATTTGTATCGATCTTGTCCAACCATTTTATGTGATATCCTTAACAAAATTACTTCTATTAAATTTGAGCCTTTTTTCTGTATAGGCGAATTTACAATGGATGTTAAACAAAGGAAGGCATGTATATAATTGGCAGCACCAGCAAGAGCAAGGTGCATTTATACCTACCTGTACACCCTGTGCCCACGTTTTTTCTTGGTTAAAAAGCCAAAAAATAAAAATAAAAATAAACGGTCAAATAAAATTCTTTTGAACCAACCAAGTGGAACAAATAAAACATTCCAATGAAGCTATCATGCACTTGTACGAGACATCATGATCGACAAAGAGAGAGTGCATGCATTTCTAGAATCAACGGATGGACGGGACATTATTAGTTTGTGATAGAATAGATTGATGAGCTACTCGTGCTTTTCCCGTCAGCTTACTTTTCATCATGGCCGTTCTACTTGACGTCCTCCGCCCCCTTCCAAAAACAACACCTCATTAATTACAAGAAACTTAATAAAAGAGAAGGGAATTATGCAAACGCACACTTGTGTTGACAATCCAGAAAGTATTTTCATCTGAGTCTATTCCCAGTAATTGATATTTGAAACATGCATGATCTTCCAGTTTTTGCTATTATTGGGGCTTCTTGTGATTAACGCTGTCTTGTTCAGTAAGTAACAGTGCTAAGCTGCCGGCTTTTCTCAGCAAAATGGAATACAAAGTCAGTCAAATACTACTAGAGGCATACGGTCGCAGACCCCTCCCTTGGCCGTAATCTGTATCTGGTCACAACGACAACGCAATCTCTTCCCCTAGATGACCGTAAAAGTGATGGCATTGGCAAAGACCAACATTTCATTACCGTATAATTGCTCATGCCATAAATAATTCTACACACGAAAGTAATAGAGTATCCTTTTCAGCACTGTTCCAACTGAACTCATCATATTTATGTGCCTCGAGAAGCCTTCAGATTTTTTGAGCATAATTGGTTTATATTTCTTACATATGACTGGCATGCACAGGATTCAAAGATACCGTTTTTTGCACGCTTGTTAAATATATATCTTTGATTGTGTGGTCGATGAGTTTATCTCAACATACTGTTCGATCACATGAATCAAAAATTTTCGTGTACAGTAACAACCCATGTGATCTAAGGTTTCAATGTTTATGTTAGAAACGTATTTGCTGTATAATCCACGTTCAAAAATTCTTTTTTCTTCATTTGAAGGAGGATCAAGCAGCATGATTTTTCACTTTCTTTTTTTACGACTTGAATTCATATTCGACCTGTCAGTTTAGATGAGACGTTTTATCAACTAGACTACGCTTCTTTGTCACGATTTTCGAACTTGAGGAAGGGGAAGGAACAAAATATTTAGACTCCTAGTATTTTAAGGTATTTGTCACCCCCCAAATTTAAAAAAAAAATATTATGATGATTTTAAAAATTTATATGCATATGTATTTTGCCTTTTCAAACTCAAAATCCTGATTCCATCCATGTTTAGATTAATGCTGATACGTCGAATTAGAAGATGGAAGGACCGATGACGTAACAAATTTCAAATTTGTCACCATCATTAATTTGATCGAACAACCATGAACTTTGAAGTCAAGTAAATCAGACAGCTAGGGAATGAGGGCAAAGAAAAATGCAAGTACAGTTCCTATCATCTGTTTATTGATGTATACTGCATCGAGGATTAGAACACCTAGATGGCCATTTCTCCTATTCCCGAAGATCAGACTGCCGTTTGTAGACCGGTTTCCTTGTAGGACTCGCCAGTGCAAGCGGGAAATTTATTTTCTTCATGTCACGAGATCAAGAACTACAAGTTATGTATCCACTCATCAAAGGATTTATCAATCTGAAGATAAAGCAGTTAAAAGCTAACCAACAGAAAATCGTGCTTAATTAACCAAACCCACGCCAATAAAGTACTTTCCAAAGCAAGCTGAGTTTCAACTTCCGGGCTAAAAGTGACATGATCAACTCTCACGCTAACTTAATCCAGACTTGCTTACGTGCTAACCACATAATCTCCAGAATTTTCCTCCACAACTTGATTTTAATCCTAATTCTTATAGTAAATTCTTCAAAAATCTAAAGAAACTCTGAGATGTAGAGATAGCAGTAGAAGACTTGTGGGTGGCAGGCAGCCTGAGGCACGTGCAGCGTACTCTGCTGCTAATGAGCCGAAGCGCATGTGCCATGCGACCCGGACGTCACACCAAGTGTCGTGCGATGAGAGGCACGGCGGCGCGTGTGGTGACTAATCGTGCTTGTATTGTTGCACACTTGTCCATACGCGGGTGGCTGCCGTTGGACTTTGCTTACCTAATGGCCATGTGCCGCCGCACAACAGGACAAAAGCTTATGTCCCATTTTTACCTGAATTCTTACTTGAGAATTCCAAGTTAAGACCCACCAATGATAAGGACACCACATTTAATAATCTCCGTGGCTCGTTAAAAAACAACGGACAGGAGTTCTTCGAATAAATAAGGATTCGTCAAGGGCACTTTGACACGTGGCACCGTCAATAATGGGGTAAAACTTTTGTATTTTCTTTTTCCAAAACGAGGAAAATTATTTGGGCAAGCTCTTTTTATACGTTCTATGGGGGTTTAGAATTTGTCGAAGAGAAAAACAAAGAAGCGTCTTTGGATGAAAGATTGTTTAGAATAATATATTTTGTACTGAATTTGAAACAAAAATGGCTAGTAAAATAAAAAAGTGATTGAGAAGACGTTATAGTTTATCGAAGAGATAAAAAAAAAAAAGAGCACGCTTGGATAGAAGATTGTTTGAAATAACATTTTTTATACTAAGTGTGAAATTAAAAAGAAAAAGTGATTTGAGAAGACGTATTTATAACGTAATCAATCTTTTTTCCTTCCAAATACTAATGTCATGTAAAAAAAAAATGTTTTAGCTGTTAAGGATTTGGAAGTCGTTGTATTCAACATCCTTGACGGAAGACTTATAATTACATTTCATGTGCTTAGACTTTAGAAATGTAAGAGCATAATGTGCAATTTTTGTATGAGAATATAAAACTTACATTCTAAAAATAAAATAAAGAATAAAGAGAAAGCAAAAAATGTGTGGCGCACCTTTTGTGATTATTGGTTATCATAGTTTTGTTAGTGTAAATCTATTTTTGATGATGTCGTTAATGAATGAGAATGATGATACAAGCCTTGACATTGGTTTCACATTATTAGGTCGACAGGTAAAGTCGTTACTCGTTGGGAAGCAAAAGGAGGTAAAAGGCGCAGTGGTCGCTGCTTTTTCAGACCGTTGCTTCGGTGGGCTCAAAAGAAGTTTTTAAAACCGCTTCCACGACCACCCTACCGCGATAACGCGGCTTAATGAAGTTTTTTTTTTTTTTTTGTATTTTTAAATTCATCATCCATGGTTATTTCACCTGTAAAGCAACAGCCTGAGCACTAAAAAGTTTTTAAAATTTGAAGAAGCAATAACCTACATTAAATAGTAGGGAGTTAATTTTTTAAAATTTTTGACAATATGACCAACCATCTTTGGCTTCTTGTGTTTATCCATTTTTTTGTAGCTAAAACTCATGCTAGTTAAGCACCTCCTCCCATAGCAGCAGTGCAACATCAACAACTCTTTTCTGTGTTTGTCCTACGTTTCTATGTATCCACCAAAACTCTGTCTTGGCTTCACGATCACATCAATGTTCTAGTAGTAGTATTACAGTATATGATCAAATGTTGTGATTAGCTACGTGAGAAAAAGAATAATCTATGACAATTTCTTTGTCGTGTGGCTCAAATGATTCTCCTAATGGCAAATGTTTAAATGAACCTAACCCGCCCGCCCCCTATCTAGCTTTTTTGTTTAATTCGAGCCGCACATGCAATTGCTGATTATCTGTCAAATTCTTTCTTGGTTTAGGAAGACTTGCAATGCATTTGTTGATGGAGTTTATTTATATGGACGGTGTACAACATATCTGAATCTGATGGGGCTAAAAGGTTTAGCCGCACATTACATATTTGCTTAGACATGATCTATATCAAAGTCCTTTATAATCAGGCATCAAATCAAATGGTTTCAATGCATCGATTCAAAGAACTGCATCTTTGTAGCATTTTAAATATAGTTCATAGCCCCTAAATACCAGAAAAAAGCTATAGAGCCCACTGTAGGCACGTTAATTAAAGTCTAGAGTATGGAGAAGAAAACCACTGTAGGCAATGTGGATAACGTCAAGATTCAGACCCTTAAATCTAGGGTAGGTATATATAATTAAACTATCACTAATCCCCCTTTTTTTCAAAAAAAAAAAAAAAAACTCAGTAGTATTTGTTTGGGTTGGGAAGCTAAAAGGTAGTAGAAGTAGATGAGTCCATGACATTCTGCTGGCTTAACTATCTAAAAATTGTCTGCCCCATCTTTTCCTTTAGCAATCGCCTTAATTGAATGAATTTTACTAAATATTTAAAGGATTAATCTTTTTTATACTGATAGTGTATAAGTGTATACACTGTCAGCGTTGGATGAATGACAGTTATGTAAAATTTGAATTTGAAATTCAACATTTGCGCACATGTCATGAATCCAACGGTGATAGTGTATATAAGATACGCTGTAAGTACCGTATTTATTTACATCTAAGTTTGGCAAGTCCATAAGGCAATTATAATTGACACCATAAATTGAGTTGATTTTCTTAATGTTTTAGGTATTTCATGAGTTGCAGCTTGATCAAGTTAATTGGTTCAAATCAAATGCACTTAAAAGAACTGCGCAGATTTTAGGACCACTTAAAATATAGATTGAAGGGTCAACTTTTCGCAGGAAACCTAGGAAGTGATGAATTAATATACATAATTAATGGTAATGCGAGTGCGTGTGTATGTGTTTGGACGTATTTGTTGCATTGTATTTGGGGGTATAGATTCATTGCATGAGGTGAACCCTTTTTTAAATTAAAAAAAAAAAAACTTTAAGCAGCAGCAGCAGCTTTGTATTAGAATTTGCTTATTCTTTTTAAGCCACCTTTTGTCGCCTTCCCAGCCGCTCTAACTAATCTAAACCCCAGCATTTAAACAAACACAGAACTGGCATAAACAATTAGCAGTCCAAAACACAAATAATTAAAGAGTATTACTTCCAAAGAGCTTTGTGATACTAATAGGAAGCCCCTGGTTATACGATACAACCATGTTACTTGTTGCAAGACGACAAAATATGCATGCAAAACGACAACGAAATGGCAGCATACAGCGGCTGCGTGTTACTATTAAGGTTGCATGCATTTTCCATAACGCTACAGATAATAATAATTAGTAGTATTTCTGAGAACAATTAATTAAGCAAATCCCTGAATTTATTACTACTTAGAAAGAAAAACCGATGAAGGAGTGAAGAAGCCGCTAGCTTGTCGGGGATAAAGTAGGAAATATTCCGGTTTCTCGATCAAAATGCCCCATCCATGTTCATTGTCTTGTGTCAGGGGCTTAGACCTGGGTCTAATTTATCCAATTTTCCTTCGTTTTCTGATAAACTAGTTTATATTAGTCTGATTATTAGACCTAGGCTATACGTATATTTTTCTTTCTGAATTCTGGATTCTATTTGGGATTAAATGCCATGGATGCATGTTTTGTTTTGTTTTGTTTTTTTTTTAATTTCATGAGACACGTGTAAAATGGAGGAGAGATTGCAAGGTCATCAGCTCCAACTGTACTGTACGACAACTCAATGCATGTGCTGGCTTAGCTAGAAGAGAAGAAAATCTCCTTTTCAACAAGAGAGGAAAAAATTTTAGAAAAATAACCTTGGCGTTTTCTCGTGGGGAGGAGTGGGACCATTAATTGCCAATTCGAGTTTTCTACTAACACATTATGTGAGATCCACGTTACACACGTCCATGTATTGACATGAATTTCTTTTAAGAGTTAGATCTAATTAGAGATATTATTATTGTGATAGTTTGGGAAGTACATTTATTAACCAACTAAAATGTGTAACACGAAAGTTATACTATAATGAGTAATAGAAGACCTATTGCCAATTCAAAAACAAAATTTTTTTTTTTTGGATTAATTTTTCCTACACTGACAGTGTATACACTATTAGCGTTGGATGAATGACAACTATGCAAAATTTAAATTTGAAATTCAACTTTTACACACATTTCATGAATCCAACGATGATAATGTATATACTGTCAGTGCGTATAAGATTTACTCTCATTGTTTTTACCATAGTTTAATAACTAGTAGTACACACTTTCGTAAGCAATTTAATTGATTTCTCCATTTTTCCATTTCACATTGATGTGTAAGTAATGAGTTAAGGTGTTAATTATTTGATGCGAAAAATTTGTGAGTATTTTTAAACTTCTATCATACAACTATGATATTTGAATTTTTTTTCTTTTTTTTTTTTTGCAAATTATGCTTACAAAACGGACCCGATGATTTTCTTCCCAAACCGTGCGTAACTTCTTTTTTTTTTTTAAGAAGGAAGATGGCTTATAAGAACATCAATTTGGTGACTGTAGGAAAGATTTCTTCCAAACACACGAAAAAGGTCTCGAGGCAAGAAAACAAAATGGATGTTTTGAAGAACATCAATTTATTACAAGGGTGGCAAGAAAAAAAAAGAGAGAAAGAAAGAAAACAAAAATGTTAATTAGAATAAGAAAATAAGCCAAAAAAATATTAATTGTCAACCGTTACATAGTTTACTTTCAGTTTTCTTGGGCAGTTAACCCTGAGCACCGCCACCGAGGATTTTGAGGTGTGTAATTGTTAAACTTCTTACTGTAAGCAATTAATTGAAAAAAGTATACCTCGTTGTTATCAACATAAGTAGAATATTACCATTTGCACCATGTTAACTTTAGAATTCAAAGGTTAAAAACTGAAAAATTAGACTAAAAGGGAAAATATGAGCTTGTTATGTTCGTGTTTCGCGAGGCACTTACATTGGCTGTCAATAACAATTAGGCGATTGTAGCTAATCTGGGTTAACTTTAGATACCGAGTGCCCCAACAACGAAATCTAGCAATGCAGTGGATTTATAAAAACCTGAAGATTGTGCAACCTTTCATCTCTCTCTCTCTCTCGGTCTTTTTTTTTTTTTTGGCATTATATTATGAGAGTATGATACATCATATAATTCCCAACCAAAAGAAAGAGTTCGTCTGTTGCTATTTATTTCAAATTCCAAAGAAAGTAGACATAATGTAAAGAAAGTAAAGAAAATAAGTTTTTTTTTCCTTTTTCTCGTTTAAGAAGAGGAAAATTAGTTGACAAGGAAACAAGACTAAGGCCTTGTCTGATAAATCAATTCAGTATTTAAAAGTAATGGATTCAGATCTTAACATATTCGGATCGTTTAATAACCAAAAATTGAACATCTGAATTAATTAAGTGGTACTGAATTTTTGAAGCAAAATTTGCTCCCAAAATTAAGTGATAATCTATTCGCTTATCACTGAATGTGATATGCACTCAAATGTATTAGATTTGATATTTAACAATTCAATAAGTTAATGGATTTAGACTTCAAATTCCAAATTTCAGACTTCAATTTTGTTAAACGCACCCTGAGATTTTTACTTGTGAGTGGAGTACTAGACAAAGAGTTGAGGACAACTGTGGTGAACAATTGTCGCCATTGATTATAACTACCTGTCCTCCAAATTTTAGTTAAACATGTTGATATGGAATTTTTTGTAACAGTTAGATAGGTTTGTCCAGCGAGTGCGTTTAGGCGTTTTTTTTTTTTTTTTTTGGAAAAAAATGTAAAGTAAAATTAGTGAAGTGTTTATATAATTATATGTAAGGAAAGACAATAAATGAGTCTATATATTTGAATGCTAAATTTGGTGTAAATTAGGTGTATTCCAATGCTTATTGGGCACTTTTTTTTTTTTTTTAAGAAAAAATACAGACAGAAAAAAGGATGCCAAATGTAATTACACCAATTAAACTTCAAAACTAATGAAATAAAAAAATTCAAAGGATCCTAATTCATTTCCTTATTCAATTTTCAAAATAAAGTTTAGAACCAAGATTCAATTTTATATTTATAGAAACTGATATCAATAGTCAACAATGCATCTTGTCAAATGAAAGGAAGATATAATCTTGGATTTGGAACAAGAGAAAATTTGACTCGCGCATGAAATCAGAGTCTCGGATAGAAACCAGAAGAAGAGGAAAAAAGATGGTATTAAAGTTTGTCGAAAAAAAAAAGGAATAATAATTTATTTGACGGTGCCGATTATTAGTTGAAGATTTTTTTTAAAAAATAATTATGTCGGAGGTGAACGTACGGGGACCTGTCAGCATTCCTTGTAGACATCCGCCGCATCAGTTGCACCTTCTTGCGACCCTCTTTTCCGAATGCGCCAAAATAATATTTAGTTTTTCTAATATTCCGTCGTTTTCGGTTTGGAATTCTTTTGGAGGCGTGAAAGAAATTCAAAAAGTTTCCAAGTATGAAAATAATGAGAAGTACCTAATAAAAATGTGCTCAAGTACTACAGAAAAGTTGCCTTTTTTAACTAACAAAACCGCGTTAACAACAGCTTGCTTTTATATTTACTTTCTTTTTCCCCGCCCCCCACTCTCTCACACACAAAGTTCCCACGGACCATGTGAGAGAGAAGAATATTTTGAGAAAAATCTAGGTGGTTTTAGCAAATATTAACCATTTGAAATAAAGGCGAGTTTTCAGAGCATGAGTTTTGCAAATATCGAAAGAATGGAAATTAATTTTTAGTTTTTTTTTATTTTTCAGAATAACAAGTCAGGAACTTAATGAAACTGGACAATTGTCTACGAGAGCGCGAGATTGCTGCAATAAATAGAGATATAAGAGTAATAGATGGACAATCTTTTGCTTTATTTATATCACATAGGTTCGTGTTTTTGTCTAGAATAGAGTGTTTTCTTATCAAAAATAGTTGCACATGCAATAATCTACATTGAGTTTGTGACTAAGAGGGGGCATCGGGTGATTCATATGATTGCACATTTAAATAAGAGGGGGTATCTTGTATGTATAGATTAAGGGGATATTTGGTAAATGAATAAATAGATATTATTAAAGTGAATGCTTTCTATACTTATTATTTAGTAGACTACACTGGGGAACATGATATTAATTATTAACCAATGCCTTCTGAGAGTAAATCCCTTAAAAGGTACTCGAAAAAATACACATTTCAAGCGGACCCTATCATTGTTAAACAATTAATGTTTGGATAGTTAAATTTTTTTCACACAATATTTCGCTTGCATTATAAATGTATTTTTAATTTATATTTTTATATTTTCAATTTTTTAAAAATTTTACATATATTATATTATAAAAAATACTACGATAATTACTTCATATAATACTCTATCCAAACACGTTGAGGGCCTTCTAGGACCTTTTTCTTTTGAAACTACAACTTTGATTATGTACATCAGTAAAGAAGCGTTCAATATAAATCTACCAAAGCGAAACAGGGAGAAAGGAAACAAAAGGAAAACAAAGAAAACAAAAGGAAAGGAGAGAAATAAGTGGAGTTCCATTTTTTCTAATTGTTTTTTTTTAATGGATTCCATATTTAAAAAATGTTTTGCTCCTTTTTGTCTAATCTTTCCATCCGTGATGATGTCGATGGGTTGTTCTCTTGTGCAAGTTTTTGTAGGGAACCCAATAGCCAATCACAATTTTTCTCTTTATTTTCTATTGTCAACATTTCTTCTATAAAAGACACCACCCACCCCTCTCAAAAACTCCCTCCCCCTTACCAAACAAACATTCAAGATTGCTCTCTTCTCTGTTTCTTCATACAAGTTTGTCAGTAGTAGTGCAGAGATTGAGAGAGAAAATGGAAGAATTTGCTTCTTTATGGAGTTATCAAGAGGTGGGCTCTCTTCACATTCTTGCTAGTTTTGGGGTCGGGCATTTAAGGCTTCTTTCGGTTTATGTACGAATGAAAGAGAATTCAATTTAACTTGTTCAGGGGGAAGTGTATCCATTTCCTCTTCTAAAACGGGCCATCAAAACTTCATTTATTTAGAATCTTTCCGTGAGTTTTTCAAAATCTTTTTAATCCCATTTTGCTTCGACATCAGTTTTCCGGAGGGTTGAACTCAGTTTTTGTATTTCTGTTCAGTTCAATCTCCTCTTCTTCTCTGTTTCTGAACATTGATTGATTCGTCCAACAATTGCTTTTGAACGAGTAAACAATTGCTTAAAAAAGTTCCGTGCTTCTCAATACAAATGATGTCTTTTGTTCAGTGTACTTGTCTTTTACAAGACTTGATCTATTTTTCCAGACCACGAGTCTTTCTCTACTATACGTGTATATGAGTGGGTGTGACTCTGTGTTTTTTCTTTTGGGCTGTTTCCAGTTTTCTATATACGACAGAGTCAATGTCCATGTGCTTTGCACGTTTCTTGTTTGTTGAAGTGACGCCCTCCCCATATTTGCTGAAAAGAAACAATTTTTTGTGTTAAACAGACTTTTAATGTCGATTTTTCGGTGTTGATCAATATCTTTTGACAATTCAAGACAGAATCATTATCGGTCTAATGTACGTTTATTCTTACGCTAGGCATCCAATGGTAAAAATCATTGTGTTCTCTTCTTTCTTTTTTTTAATCATCATAGTTTTTTGGGGGACTGAGATGTCCTGTGATATGCATGGTCCCCATGCCTAGCCCCTACGTTCGAATTTTATGGTTATTGAATAACTAGGAAATTTTCAAAGTTGTTTAGCCTGATCTCAATGTCCCTTGTTATTGTAGTTTGAAGTTGATCTTTTACTTTTTCTCAAATGAAGGCTTTGAGCAAAGGGTCTGCTTTTGAAAATGAATATGTTGCACTTGGTTTGTGTTGATTGATACATTCATTGGAACCTATATGTTGTCTGAATTCAATCTTTAAAGTGGACAAATAGAATGTGTTCAGAAACTTGACTGCTCATTACCCGAGAATTTTACCATATCTTATGCATTTGGTTGTGTCTGCAGGGTGTTGATGATTTGAAACAGAAGCTGCTATGCACCACTCTTGAACTTGAACAACTGAAGGTGGAAGCAAATGAGGAAATGAGAAAAAACAAGGAATACGTGAAGCAACTTATCCAACTCTTGAAGATGGCTTGCCAAGAAAGAGATGAAGCAAGAGATCAACTTCAAAAGATGCTGAACAAAGTCATCCCTTCAACAAATTCAACTGAGCTCCTCTCAGGCTTGCCTCAATTTCAACCAGATAGTCCTCTTGTAAAGCCTGCAAAAGCAAATTCGAGCATAACTGAGTCGAACAGTTTCTCTGAAACACATAACTATCCTTCACACGGTTCATCCCCAGGTGAATCCTTTCTCGATGCTGTCTCATCCCCGGAACTCTCGAACATCAACATGGGTGATTCAGGCAGCATTGCATTTGTTAACCAACCCTTGATTCAAGACTGTAAGGGGATCATTTCCAACAACATGCTCCCTTCAGGAATTCCAAAAGTTGACCATGCCTCTTTGGTGATTGATAATCTTGCCCAAGGGAAAAATTTGCCCCAGAAAGGGGAGTTCCTTAAGGCTGTCCTTGATGCAGGGCCACTTCTTCAGAATCTTCTTGTTGCCGGGCCACTTCCTAGGTGGCGTAATCCTCCTCAGCTCCAGACATTTCACATTCCCCCGGTTTCAATCAGAGGTTGTGATGCTGAGATGATCAATATGAAAAGTGCTACAAATATGAGCCTTCTTGCTTCAAGATCACTTACTTCACGACCTTATGCTGAAATGTCATGTGCCTCTTCCCAAATTTTGTCATCCTCCATGTTGAATTTTACCAACGGACCTATTGGGTCCTGTCTGGGAAGTGATAGGTTGATATCAGCTGGAGCAAATGCAAACACTTATGTTTCACTGGGTAAGAGACAGAGGCTCTATTGAGGATTTGGAGGATGCTATCATTCCAATTTTGTATAAATGAGATTGCTGGTGGTGTAAATGCGATACAATTGATTAGTTCGAATGACATAGCTTTTTAGCTTTTGATTGATATTCCTTTTCCTTTTTTGTGTTTGTCTCCAACTCATTTGAGCCAATGTGATTGGGCAATTGGAAATTTGGTTGTCATAATCTAGTTACTGGTATATACTTTACATCCACTGCATAGTTTTTCCTCTTGAAAGTCTTGAACGAGGTATAAACCATTCAAACATCGCTTGATGGCGCTCCCAGTTGTTATCCAGAAATGATTGAGTTTCTCCTCATGAGATTTTGCATTGGACTTGAAATCTTTTTGTCTACATGAATGAATTTAAATGTAAATTTTTATGGTGCTATGAAACTTATAGTAATATCTTATCATTATTGTGTTAAAACCAAGTAATATTTGTACGCAGAAATTCTGTGATCATTTTCTCAATGTTGAACCAATCAAAAAGAGTTTGGTTAGCTTTGCCTTTTTTTATATAGTTGACACCCTGTCAGTGATTGTCCGGTGAAAAGGTAGACGATCAAACAAGACAACTTGTGAAGAAGAATAAACCGTCAGAGAATGAATACATGCACTCTCCGACATGGTAGAGTTGCAATTTAAGTCAAAAGTACTTAATTGTCTCGAATCACACCAGAGGATGTGCCGAATAAAATAAAATAAAAAATCATTCAAAACGTTCTTGGTATTTTTCTGTCAAATAAATTTTAAAAATATTCACTTGATGTCCCTTGTAAATTTAAGTTAATAAAATTTGGTCACAATCAAAGTTTTTAACTAATTTTTAGTCTGAAAAACACATAATCCCATATTGGTCTTTTTTTAGGGCAAAAAAGTTAGATCCCATTTATAGTTTTAACTACAAATGACTAATCTATATTCATTTTTTCTCTAAAAAAAAAGTAGGATATGACATAAATTACATTTATTTTTGTTTTTAAAAAAATGAAATTTAACCTTTTTACACATAAAAGATGTGTGTGTGGGTCACGCGGCGATTGCAATTTTTCCAATAAAACTACATACTATATCCTTTCATTCGCTCTTCATTTAGTTCCATTCTGTTATATCAATCAGCCATTTGACGATAGGGAGCAATATGCGATGGTGAAGATTATCAGAGGTATTGCCGATTATAAACTAACAATAAAAAAATGACAAATGGAGAAAACTAAGTTGAGCACATCAAGCCATAGACGGTAGGTAACAACATTATAAAAACAGACGTGCTCTATTGCAGACAACTTACGTCCTTCGTGTTCTGTTTGTATATATTGACAAGCATTTACCAGTGCACAGCCGGAAAACTTAGAATTCACATACATGTGTGAGAATTTACCAATGCTGCAGTTATGAGATGCCAGTGTACAAGCTGGGGTTGGGGATGCATTCCATATCATCGTCTTCCTACTAAAGCATTTCATTAGTGGATTCTGTTATGCGAAGGTGAGGTCCCCTGAAGAGGTTTGTCTGGGAAATTTTAGTACAAATTCCAATGTCCCAACTTCAAGACCACAGCAAAAGTTTAGCCTAATAATAATGACCATCCCTTCTGCAGCCACGGAATCTTGGAGAATGGTGATGAGAACAAGAAGGACAAAAATTAGCATTGTTCGCTACTTGTCCAAAGAAGAATGGAATCATTGACACTAAATATAAGAGCAAGCTGACGTTTTTCACCTTCCTGAATGACCTAATGGAGTTGTTTGTTTGCATTGTTAACCAAGAAGACAACAACATTGAGTAGCCATGCAATGCCATTTGGAATTTTAATGCAAGTCTTTATCCTCAAAATCATCGCCAAAATTTTGTTGGTCATAACTATAATTGCATTGTGCTGATCGTTACCATTAATTTCAAAATTTCTAGCAAGATTTTGGTTTGGTTCTTTCCAAGAATAAGGCTTCTCTTAACTTTTTTTTTCTTCCAGGATATTCTGCATGCAGATTTAATTAGTTGAATGGCATCAGCCAAGCAAAAAGCTTCATACTACTCTGCACTCAGCAGCAGTATGCCACCAAGCCCGCCCCCAACTTCAGGCTTTGAACCTTCACAATGGAATCCCATGTTGATTGCATTGGTTGTTGTCGTTTGTTGCATCTTCCTTTTGTTCAGCTATCAGAGGATTCTTCAACGTCATTGCAGTCACTTTGGTTCAATATCAAACTCCCGGAATCAAGGCCAAAGTCGACGTCTGCATGACGCTGTCGCCGATGATCCTTCTCTACAGCTCCAAAGCCGTGGACTAGATTCCTTTGTGATGCACTCGCTGCCCATTACGCAATTCAAGAAGAATAATGAAGAGGAAACCTGTAAAGGAATTACGGATTGTGCAGTTTGTTTGGGGGAGTTTGAAGAAGGTGAATGGCTGAAGCATTTACCATATTGTTCTCATGTATTTCATGTCTCCTGCATTGATACTTGGTTTCAGACTCATTCCAGCTGCCCACTATGCAGATCATACGTCTTTAATCTAACAATGCACCAGGAACACTCGGTATCCGTGTACACGTTGCAAGAAACTTTGAGGAGGGAAGAATTCAGTCAAGAAAGAGCAGAAAACTACCAAATTCTTCGATCCCACGTATTGCAAACTTGAACAGAGGATGGAAACTCAAATAGCCATTGATGTTGGTCATCCAAGGGAATGAACCATCATGATTGAAAGAAGCACCCAGTGGGATGATAGTACATGGGTATTCTTTTTTGATACGAGAAGGTGAGACGAACTGTTAAATGACATATGACAATCTTTCGAGAAAAAGACATAGCATCAGAATGGGATCAGAAACATTTTTGTGGCCAAAGTTTGTTGAATACGCCGAAGTAGACAGAAAATCACCAGCAGGCCTCCCCACTAGTCCCGTGTGCTGATAGTCAAAACAAAAAGGATGTCAATTCTTTCTGATGATCTTGTAAGATCAGCCTGTAGTGTTGTACATACACGCCTGTCTCAAAAGCTGAATTGATACAGGAAGAAACTGCCAAAAGAAAACGCCAAAACCACCAAGAAAGTCAAGACCAATTTGTCTTGTAATATGACACGTTAAGAATTTAGATTGCATCTTAAATCCACTATTGGTTGTAGATCAATCGGTTTCAACTTTTTGTTTCGGTAACTGCCGTAACTCTCTCGCTGAACAGTGATATTGCTCCTTGAACGACATGATCCTTAGACAGGATTTTGCACGTCTACTCTCACCACTGTATGAAAAGGATATGTTAGAACATTTTTCTTCAAGTTTCAATCACTTGCATGCTTCTATCTTTCCGGGAAACAGGGCTTTAAACTTGAAAGTTATACCTATAACTTGCCTTGGCTGGCTCTCAATTACAGTTTGGCTATTTTCTATTTCTGAGTGCTTGACAGATTGAAAGTTCGTACTTCTGAAGTTTACTGAATCAGAAAGCTTCCAAGATTTCAAGCAGGAAAAGGATCATAAAGAAGTAAATTCGTGGTAACATTCCCCGAGAGGTTTTATTATCTCTTATGTATCTGTGAACCTGAAGTGATCAAATAAATTTCTGCAGTCAATACATACAGAAGATCAATGATTTTCAACAATGACTATTTCATAAAAACAAAAAAATGGACCCAGAAAACCACAAAGTGGAGAGGAGCTTTTATATGAAACCAAAGTGATCATTCATTTTCTCTGGATTTCCTCAGGAGGATCATTTTCATCAATATCTGGGTTAATAAATGCATCCAATGGTCCTCGTTCGCCGGATTCATAGATATGCCCCATCTTTGCTCTCTTAGTTTCCAAATACCTCTTGTTTTCCTGGGTGATGGGAGTCAAAACTGGAACCCGTCCAACAACTGCCAAACCATAGCCCTTCAGACCGATGAACTTGGCCGGGTTGTTAGTCATTAGGCGCATGGTACGAATTCCGATGTCACGTAGTATCTGTTGCAATCATTTGCCAAAAAGCTTCATCGTTATTAGTGCTAATGAAACTGGGAGTATTTGAAACTAAAGCCTTGTAGAATTTAGCCTCAAGAAACAAGCATCTGTTTGAGAAGAGATCATTAAGTATTGAGCTGACCTGTGCACCTATCCCATATTCGCGTACATCTGCTGCAAAACCAAGCTCAAGATTGGCTTCCACAGTGTCATGGCCTTGGTCTTGCAAGTTATAGGCCTGAAGCTTGTGACCTAGGCCAATACCCCTCCCTTCGTGGCCCCGGAGATAGAGAACAACTCCCCTGCCGGCTTGTTCAATCAACTGCATTGCCAGATCTAACTGATTTCCACAGTCACATCGCCTTGACCCAAAAATATCCCCTGTCAAACATTCAGAGTGAACCCTTACTAGGACTTCTTGACCATTTCCAATTTCCCCCTGTAAATTTTTAAAGGACAAAGGAGGCTTTAAACAAACTATGATGATCAAACTGGGATTCCTTCTTCTGCAAATCGTAGTTCGTTTACCTTTACAACTGCTATATGTTCTGTTCCATCAAGCTTTGAGCGATAACAGTAAGCCTGAAATAAACCCCATTTAGTCGGCAAACGAGAAATTGCTGTCCTTTCAACCAGATTTTCCCTCTTTCTCCTATACCTACAAGTAATTGAACACCCACTCTTATGGAGACGCATTGTGGATTGATCAGGAAGAAAAAACACAGTATGCATTACAGCAGGAAGAGACAGAATATTATATGCCTGAGGGTTCTCTTTTACATGTCACTTATTGTAACATACTCAAGCTCGGGCATATCTACTAGATAAAGGTTAACTTGATAATGCAGCCAGTAATGAAAATCGGAGCTCTTCTGAAACTTTCTAATGAAGTATCTACTAATGAAGTATCTACACTTCTATGAAGGTAATCCACTGCAGTAAGTTGGCAATAGCTTACCTGATCAAGTCCGTAATTGAGACAATCGGGATGTTCTGCTCCAGGGCTAACTTTCTTAAACTAGGCAAGGATGCGATGGAGCCATCCTCTCCATCAACAACTGCAGAAAGTACAGATGTAGGCCGCAGGCCAGCCAGCGTAACCAAATCAACAGAAGCCTCAGTATGTCCAGCTCTCCTCAAAACCCCACCATTCCGATGCTTGAGGGGAAAGACATGGCCTGGCCTTCTAAAATCTTCGGGCCTGGAACTAGGAGATGAGAGTGCAAGGACTGTCTTAGCCCGGTCTGAAGCTGATACACCAGTAGTAGTGCCCACTCTGGCATCCTAATTGTGCTCAAACAGATTAAAGAAAAACAAAGAAATAAAGAAAAAGAACAATAGAAAGTGTCTGGAAGGACTAAACAAGGGTGTTTTAAGTTGCCCGGTCCCTATAACTGTTTTCATATTCCTTACCTTATTCATGTATTTTTTTTTATTCCTGTTCTCTAAATTTGAGTTCATCATCTCCTGGTGAAATGGAAACCTAATAAAATGGCAGTAAGTAAACTAAAATAGATATAAAAATGTTGCCATACCACTGTAATCGTGAAAGATGAAGAAGAAGAATCATCTTCGTTTTCGGGTGACATCAAAGGGAGCTGTAACCTCTCAAGATCCTCGCCTTTCATTCCTACTGAAACAATTCCAGATCCATGTTTTAACAAAAATGCAACAGCCTGTGGATTCGCATAAGATGCAGCCATCACAAGATTTCCTTCAATCTCTTCATTTTCATCGTCTACAACTATCACTGACTGAAACAGTTTTACAGCGAGATAAGTACAAGAAACAGAAGAAAATCTCAACCTCATTAGTTTGATGTTTATTAGACCATCCAAACGATGCTACCAACCTTTCCTTTGCGCAACATATTCAGGGCTTGTTCAATCGAAGAATAGTCTGCAGTGGGGCAATCAGGATCGCCCTCAGCATCACTGACAAAGAAATCAATTGTTTCAGGTATTATCTCAGCATCCAAGGTGCCGAAAGTTGTTGAAGAAGGCTCATCCGAGGCACTGAAGAGAGAGCCATTTGGATTAATCTGCGATGAACTAGAGCTCTCGTCAGACAAGTCTCCAGGCACCCCAGCAGCCCAGCAAGTGGAAATGAATGGTCTCTTCCCGTATATCCCTAGTCCTACTCCTGCATCAGCGGTTCTGAAGCTATAACGTTGGCCGACTGAAATACGTGGAACCAATTGATGGTGAAACACAACTATACAATCCATAAAGTTTTGGGCCAATAAAAATAGCTGCAACTCTCGTTATCTTGTTCTTGGTTTCTTTGGTTCCATCGTCTGTTGCATGATGCGTGCTTCTGCCAGCAGAAAAGAAAGACCACCACCTCTAGACCTCTAATTTTCTTTAGCATTATCCAATACCGGCTATTTAAGCATTTGTCTTGATCCATTGATAGAGGAATGAAGTGACACTTAATCATCAAAGTTTGTATTGTGCGAGTTTAATTGTGAGCTTCTGAAATTCTTACTAAGCAGAAGGAAAGTGGACTCAGGAATATATGAAGTGAACGTCGTTCTGTGATGAGCAAATTTTTTTTTTTTTTAAATTCGTTGGTTATAAATACATATGTTTGGTTTACAAGATTAATAAAAACCAAGAGTAGGGATTTTGAAAATTGAATTATTATTTATAAGACCAGGAAGTGCACCACCGCATCCTCTGGTGAGCCCTTGGATTTTTTGTCTTCTCTCTTTTTTTTTTTTTTCTTTCCGAAGACGACAACTATTATATAGCGTATTTATCCTAAATTACAGGGAAGAGAGAGTCTAAAGAGGCTGTATTTGGAGTTAGCAAGTACACAGACCTTACTAGATCAAGAGAGTGTTTTGGCACAACTTTTGGATTTTTTGTCTTCTCAATGTGCTCTTAATCTATCACGAGGGACTCAATGCACAGAAAATCAGAGCTTCAAGCTGCAAGAACATGCCATCAACTGTTTATACTGACCAATTTCATTGGTTGCTTAATTGGCCCCATATTTGCTTGGTGCTGCTGCTTTTACTTCTGTGTTTGTCAGCTAATCCTGCAAAATCTGGGAAAGAGGCCGTGACAAGCAAGAACATGTGGTTAATAGACAAATATAACAATAATATGATGTTAAACAACTATCTAAATCTTCGTTCTTCACCAATCATAACAAAAAAAAGGGGGGGGGGTCCTACTTCAAACTATATAACTGTAAAACATTGACCAAAATTGAGGGGAAAATACAAATGGAGATAAATAGTTTACCCCATGTCCCGATTAACTAAACAGTTTTTAATTTCCTAAGCATGTCATAACAAAAATTATATGTGGCCCGGCCCGTATTAGTGCTACTAGTATAGTGATAAACAGCAAATTCCATACTCCAATAAAAGATGGTTGACTTTTTGACGCTAAATCCAACGGCCCGGGATGGTTCCTGTTAAATCACGCAACAGTCAAGAACGAATAATAAATGTTTTTATAATCTCACCTGAACCCATAATTCGAAGTAGAAGTATTTTATCCGGAAAAAATAAAGCAGCCTCGTTACCCATTTCTTGCCCTTTTTGTGGGGTCTAAAACGGACCAGCGGGCTACATTACCCATTTCTATGCTGACGTGGCAAGGCTTCCTGGCTTCTAAGTAAGAATTTCAAATAGACGGGAACGGGAACGGGAACGGAAGAAAAGAAAATCGAGCAAGTGAGAGGAGGCGAGAGCCAGCTCAAACTCACCGACGGATCGGAATCAAAATTGAAGACCAAAACGTAACCGTAACGGGGTGTTATCTCTCATTTAATCATCTCCGATTCTTGCTCGGCACGATTTTCGAATTCTGAGCTCAGGGACAAGTAACAGCCCCACGCTTTCTACGTTTGTGCTTCCGCTTATTAATTAGCTTCCGGTGAGCTGCGACGACGTTCTGCACGCTCTCCTATACTCTTGCAGTTTATTGAAATGATAATTTTAATCCTTTTTTATGTGTGATTTGGTGAATAGGAGGTGCAGGAGGGAGTGGATGGGATATGGCGGAGCCGCCGTCACTTTCGTCACCGCTACCGGCGAAAGATAACAAGCTGTTGAAAGGAATATTCGCCGTAACTGGAATCATTTCGATGCTCGTTATTTATGGTGTTTTACAGGTATCGGCTTTTTAGTGATTAGTTAATCTTCTCATCTTTCGTATTCGATTCAAATGTTTTTTTAAATTTGATTTTGTTCAAATGTTCTTGGATTTAATTCTGTGTGTGTGCATATGTGCGTCTTTGAGGTGGAAATGAGATGGCGAAGTTGGTTAGAATTAGTTACATGGTATTCTTATGGGAAAAATAGTTGCTTTTGAGCTGTTTTTCCTGATTGGATAGAATTAGACATGAGGTGCTGGTAGGCAGTAAATGGAGCACTCGTAGACTGTGTTGTTTTGCTTTGTCAAGGTTGGCCGAAAGCTCAAAAAAATTTTACAGTCATTGTGTTTTATTTTGTGAAATAGGAGTGTGAAGCACTTTACAGTCTTTTGATCACCTTGCTTTAGAAAGATGCAGATTTGGAATCAAATCCTTTCCATGACAGGTCGTTGCTTTGTCAATTTATTGATGTCTTTACCTGCTTTAATATATTTCACTGGAAATTAGAGAAATGTAATCAAGACATGTGGCAATGAGAGCTAAAGTGTCACCTTGCAGAATGTTATTTGGTCATGTTTTGCTGACGATGATTGCAAATATGGTTTGCCTTCTTTATTTGAGATTTGTTTGAAATGTAACTGTTATGCGTTCATTGTTTCATTGTGTTTCAATAATGTTATTCTGGTTTTTTGTGCTTGCAGGAAAAGATCATGAGAGTTCCTTATGGGCCTCACAAAGAATATTTCAGATATTCCTTGTTTCTTGTCTTCTGCAATCGAATTTCAACTTCTGCCGTTTCAGCTGGAGTATTATTAGTAAGAGCCCATCTAGTGCTCAAGTGATTTGTTTGCTTAATGCCTGACTGGAAAATAGAAGTGTTCAAATTGAACCCTGCAGTTGCAACATTGTTCCATCATTTTCTGTTACCTTATTTGCCTGCTGTGACGAAAAGTATGCAGTGCAATTTTCCGAAGCTTAAGATACATGTTATTTACCAAGTTATGCAAGAATTTCTGACACATGTTGTCTGAGAAGTGATGCGCATCCTTAAGACCTCCTTTTTGCAGTGTTGTTTTTGTTTTTTCTTTGCTGAAAAATCACTCTGTATGTTATCTCCTCTCAGGTAAGTAAAAAGTTTTTGGATCCCGTGGCTCCGTTATACAAGTATTGTGTTGTTTCTGTGTCTAACATACTTACAACAACATGTCAGTATGAGGTAAGTCGTTTCATTCTTGGCACAAGTATCCTCGCATACTGAAGTTTTTATTCTGAAGAGAAAAAGTAAAGAATGCATTCTTCTACCTATAGATTTAAATTAAATTAATACAGTCTAAATACGTCAGAGGTATCTAATGCTTGTAAGTGTTTCTGATATATGCTCACTCCAGGCCCTTAAGTACGTCAGTTTTCCTGTTCAGACACTGGCTAAATGTGCTAAAATGATACCTGTCATGGTAAGTTAATCCTACATGTTGTATCAGTTTGGCATCTTTATCATATTTTCTAGAATTTTCTTTGGCTTTGTTGATCCTTTGTCATTTCTTCTTGGTTTTCTTGGTGGTTGTGAATTGAGCTGGCACCTTATCTCTGCTGGTGGCCAATATTTTCTTCTTCCACGTTGACAGAGTTTAAGTTTTAGTTTGATTCTTGTCTAATCTTGACCACATGAATCCTGCAGTTTAGTTTCATTTTCTTCACAAGCAAATACACTTTAAAAGTTGTCATCAACCATTTTTTCCAGCTCAAGGTCCATCATAGAGCTTTGGTTTTCTGCTATCGATATTTCTTTGGCTTCTAATGTAAGACTCTTATATGGATGGTTCAATCAAGGCAAAATGTGTTTCCTTGGTAATATTAAGTTGCTGGTTTAGGCTAACTTCATAATATCCTTGCATGTAAATTCATTGTTTCTCTGCTTCTTTGTATTGCAGTTCTCGTAGTAATATTTGGCTTTTGACATTATCTGTTCTAAAATTTTGCTTAACCTTTTCCCTTTCTCCTTGCATTTCCTCTTGTTATTGTGCAGCTTTGGGGCTCTATCATAATGCAAAAGAAGTACTATATCAAAGATTATGCATTGGCATTCTTGGTGACAGTTGGGTGTTCAATATTTATTCTGTTTCCGGTAACAACTATTGCCAAATCCCTAATCATCTTTGGTGTATTATTTTATCCTTGCATATGCAGGATAAATGCAATATGAGCACAACATCATAAACGACCCTACTAGAGAAGCTAATGAATGTTAACACTTCAGCTCTCCTTTATCCTGCCAATTTAAATGAAGTAGCATTAACGATACCCAAATGTTCAGTTAAAGATCCTTGGATTTTTTTTCTACTTAACTGAAAGCAGTTGCTATTACATCATTGAATCTGTGTTAGGAACCTGTCAAGTACACAATTTGCCTGTGTTAGGAACCTGTCAAGTACCGGGCTGTCCAATCAGGTCTTAAATTTACCTGAAGGATTTTAGCTTTTGAATCTTTACTTAAGTTATATTTTGTACACAATTTAAACATTGCTGTTCTCATGGCTTCAAGGAAAGTGTCACCGGGAAACAATTGCATTAGGGAGAAAATCAACTTAAACTTACTGAAAACTTGTTCATTGATAGGCAAAACAGTCTTATATGTTGCCAGCACTCCAGCACATTATGTTAGCTATAAAATTACTCGTTACTAATATTAATGTGAGATTCTTGTGGAAGCCTACAAGATATTTGGCTGTAATAGGTGGTTCTTAATATATTGTTGTTTGTCATGCTTGAAGCATCTAAGTTTCTTGCAGATCCTTTCTCTTGGGCTTTAAGTTCTCTTCATAACTAACTTGTGAAGGCTAAGTATTGGCTGTAGAAAAACCACGATACTTTCATGTGATGAACAATATACCAGGTTTTTAGTATCATATATTATCCAGAGGATACTAGGTGCTAATGTTGTATTGATTGTGTGATGCAGCTATTTAAAAATGTTGTTCTTTTTGTTGTAGGCAGCAGGCGATATTAGTCCTTACAGTAGAGGAAGGGAAAGCACAGTTTGGGGTGTCTCCCTGATGATTGGTTATTTGGGGTATGTAATTCTATACATTATCCATTCCAAAAAGGGGCCTTAGGCTTTTTCATAAGCATAAGTTTTTAATTGAAATAAAGTTGTCAAGTGGCCTCTGGAGATTGATTTTTATTTTTAAATTTATGCTGGATGCCATGTGCGTGAGCATGTGAGGAGTGGGTCTGTCAATGATATACTTCAGCTTAATAGGCAGGTTAATGGCTTTTTGGTATGTCAATGATCATGTATTACTTACCTTTTTCCTATAGTTCTCCGTTGTAGTGGAGCTTAGAATGCAGCAAGTGTCATTCAACATGTTCAAAAGAAGAATTTTTAAAACACTTGGACTGAGATTAATCTAGTGCACTGTTTTGTTCAAATTTGGTTTTAGTGGGAGAGAGGCATAGTTAACTCAGAGAAGAAAGTCTGTTTGCTTTTTAAGAAGTTTTTTGACAGCAATGGATTGACAATTTGCTGATATGCCCAAGAAAATTAGATGAAATGTGGCACGCTAGAAGTGGATTGCTCTCTCTCTCTCTCTCATGAAAATCAGAGCTCAGTCCATTGCTACCAAATTCACCCTCCATCTGCCTCTTCGCTTCCTTTTTTCCCTCCTTTCTGTAAGATGGGCATTGGCTGCAACTCGATTTGTCTGCTGAGCTCAAAGTTCTGATCACTTTTCTCATGACAAGTAATAGTCCTGGCTATCCCAGTTTTCTGCTATACTGTTTGGGTATTTAGTAGGAGCAAATGTAGTACAATCACCAAAGACTGGATGTTGTTTGTGTGCGTATGCTCCATTTCTGCTGAAACTAGTTGTCCCAAGCAGTCACGTTGAACACACATGCAACTGCAGACTGCCATTGCATACTAGATGTCCCATCAGATTGATATTATTGATAAGGGTGTATAGAAAATTATAGCACACTAATCTTTTGCTTCTATATTGTTTCAATTTACTGATTTGCGGTTTTTGAGTTATATTATTCAACCCGTTGAATGTCTGATGCGGTTTTACATCCTAAATAATTCATTTAAGAAGTTAGCAATTGCAATTTTATTTTCCACCAGCATGCAACTTATTACTTGTAATTCCAGGTTTGATGGGTTTACAAGCACATTCCAGGATAAACTTTTTAAAGGATATGATATGGACATACACAATCAGATCTTCTACACAACCCTTTGCTCTTGTATGCTGAGTTTTACTGGTATGCCTTATATTCTCCAAATCCCCTAAATCATTAGCATCTAATCTCACTTCTTAAGGGAATCTTGAGTCATTTGATTCCTAGAATTCTGTTTTTAGTTTACAAGACATAAACGGCTTATAATAGTTCAAGTTATTTTCCATGGCTGGAGAAAGTTGATCCTGCTTTCTGATATGTCAGTATGTAGAGTTATCCAGGCATGTTTTTACCTGTAAATATGCTACCTAAATTTCTTCACGTTTAGACCAAATCTGCTTCCAACAGTTCTGTTAATTGCTTGCAAGTATCAAAACTTGGAAGTTTGAACCAAATTCGTCCAATTTTATGGAAAATTCTTGTTATTAAATTCATGTTTGCTCTACATCTCTTAGGCTCTATCTTTAACTTAATGAAAGGGACAAATAATTCCTAAAGGCCTTTTGACAAACATTGACAGCATCTCCCACTGGGCCAGCATTTTCTTTCTTTGTCGTCAGTGTTTGGAATCGTGTGAAAAGTGTTCTTAGTTTCTTCCAATAATTTGGCAATCAATCTTTTTCTAAAGTTTGGGAGGATCTTTATATCTTAAAGTTTCCGAGGAAATAAACAATGATAAGCTATAGCAAAGGAGGTTAAGCTGAAAAAATTATCCCTTTTTTGTTGGTTTTCTTTTTTGAACGTTCGGTTAGTTGCACCATGCTTGCAATTGGATGAAGTTTTGGCCCAAAATTTTGGGTGTATTCTATGTGACAGTTCTTAGTTAGTTTCTCGGTAAATAAGAAGCTCAATGGAATTTACATCTTGGATTTCCTTTTTGTTTCTATTTACATATACATACATATATTACTACTTAAACAATTAATGCAAGCAAAAAGCACTATTATTGAAACTCTGTTTATGTTGCACTTCTTTTTGTATTTTCTTGACACACTTTTTTCTCAGTTGAATGCCCAATCATTGATATTTATTTTACCATTTTCCTTGTAGGTCTAATCTTACAGGGCAATCTGCTGATGGCAATAGATTTTGTATCTCGGCACCATGATTGCTTTTTTGATATTATATTGCTATCAACTGTAAGTAAACGCATACTCTGAAATAATATTCATGTCTATTGATACATGGGCTAGAACACAAACTCCTCTCTCAAACTAGCACAATCATTCCCCTTCATGCTTCTAAATTTGCTTTCATTGAATGGTACTTCACAGAAAATTAACCATTTATAGATGACAAGATGACGTCACCTGAAGAAGACTTAGTGATCTCTGTCAGAGTCAGAATATGTGTATAAAGGCACAAACTAGTACATACCCTGAATGTGTTACAATAGATTGTTGAAAAATGATGTACATGAAGTAATGCATGTACAATTTGATCATGTTATGTTGAAAAGTATTTGTGAGGAGTTGTAATTAAAACGCGTTCGAAAGTTATGTGGACATTTCTTTTGTGGTCACCTTTTTTTTTTTTTACGTGCACAAGGAGTCGAGTTTTGATCAAGTTCTATTTGCTATAAACAAAAGTGCACAAGTTGAGGGGGTCAGTTGTGAAATTAGAATTTTAAGTCCAAGTGAAAGATTAAAGGACTTGGTGGTGTGGCGACTTGTATCGTGCCTAGAAATACTTTTCTTAATTGCAAGCACATTAGATACTCATTTTTCACAAACACATATAAAATGCTACATTCATTTGCATGCAGGTAGCAACGGTTAGCCAATTCTTTATTTCTTATACAATCCGCACATTTGGTGCTCTGACTTTTGCGACCATAATGACCACAAGACAGGTATGTTAATAGTTTCTTTGAATTCTAGCAGCTGTCATAAACTGCCCAGCGAAACAAAATCATTTGAATAGAAAGAAATTTTAGTGATTCTGTTATTTTGGCGGCACCTATAAAGAAACACTAATGCTTCCCTATCCATCTGTTGTTGTAGTTGGTGAGCATTCTGCTGTCCTGTGTATGGTTTGCCCACCCACTCAGCTGGGAACAGTGTATTGGAGCTGTAAGCATCATGAATCGCAATTTTTGCTCTATGTCTACATGTTTTGTGGAATGCTAAATGATTGGCTGTTCAAATTCAATGTCAGGTTATTGTCTTTGGGTCCCTGTATGCAAAAAGCTTTTTAAGAGAGAGACCAAGAACTTCACCGCCTAATCCTCAAGAAAATGGAGCTTCCTCTCCATTGAAAGCTAATCCATAACTGGAACAAATTAGTTTGCGACTTTGTTTATAGATCCTCTTGAAACATGCATCTATTTTCAATTGTGAAGCTTCAATCAGAAGCATTGACTGCCAAGGGCTTGGATTGGAGACTTGCGCTCGAGATGGCACAACTTGCTGTTCAGTTGCATTAGATGGTAGATTCTAACAGCCGTTCAGATTTTGACACCCGTATGCCCGATTTTTCGCCGGGTTAGGTTACAGCTAGTAAAGAAATGAGAATGCAGTCTTGTAGTTTAAGTTTGTGTTATATATATAAATTTTTTTCCCCTGATTCGGTTTTGAAGCCTACGGAAAGTGGGCAATGCGAAGTTCAGGTAACTTGGTTTGTAGTTTTAGCTGCACCTAGAGCTAACCTCCTGAAGAAGGGGGGAAAATGTATGTTGTTTTTTCTCAAACACAAAGCTTTTGTTTTATAATGCACAAGTTGATTATTTGAATTGCTATCTTTAATGACCTGCATATTCTTCCTGTCAATAGTCAAATTTTCAATTCTTAAACTTTACAAATTAGAAATATAAACCTGCTAAATTGAGCGACATCATCTTCTTACCCTCCTTGTTCATTTTCGTTTTTCCTTTCCAATGAAACACGTAGGAATTGCTAGTATTTAACATGGTGGAAATGGCCCGAAGGTACAGTGCAATCATCTTCTGAAAAGCTAGTAGCATGTATTTCACGATTGCCAAGTCAACGACTTGCTGGGCAACGGTTTAGCGACAAGAACAGCTCAGGCCTAATTTAGAGGACTTAAAACTTGCAAATTCCAAAATAATTATTTTCTCTTTGCGGAAATAGTTTTTAATATTATTATTTATCAGGTTCGAAGGAATTCGTTTAATCAATTAAAGGAGCAAAAAGCCTCAAGGAATGACATATATCTGAATGGAAATTGGAAGCAAAGCAAAGGCATTTTCCCTGTATTAACATTTTGGGGTGCAAAGCACATTCACGAACTTTAAGGAGATCGTACTAATTTGACCGAGCAAAACATACAACAGATAATAGCCCCAGGAAAAACAAGAGGATTAGCGTGCCTCATTGCCTCTATCCTTCTCCTTCTTCATACGGGCTTTGTTTTAAATTGATTTTAAAAATTTGATTTTAGCTTCTGATTTCCAAAAACTATTTTCTAGTGTTCTCAAATATTTTTCGTGTTCGAATTTTCGATTGTGATTCTATTGAGAGAAAAGAAAACGAGCAAATTATTCAAGTAGCTGCTAAACTTTTCAAGTAATAAAATTTTAACCACTCAACTTTTAATAATAAGGTGTTTATCCACTAAACTATCAATTGTAAATTTTCACTCATTCCATGTATTTCTACCGTTAAACTTCCTCTTGGCCTTTTCCCAACAACTCGTGGCTGTAGTTTAGTGGTTAGAATTCTACGTTGTGGCCGTAGAGACCTGGGCTCGAATCCCAGCAGCCACAGGTGTTTTATTTTTGGCAGCAAAAGTGAGCTGTCACTAAGAACCACTGAGGCTGTGTTCCCCACCTCCGGAAAAACCACCCAAAAAATACTGCGCCTTAAACTATTTAAAAGTGTTCCCAAACAATTTGATCAAATCATATAATTCAATCAAACTGTAAAAGGTTCTGGATCTTTTGATTAAGCGAGGCACAATTTGAATTTGAATTTTATTTTTTCCTTGGTTTTGATGTATCTATAGTTACTACAATGGTGTGATAATTAATAACTCGTCTTCGGACTATGACTCGTTATTTTACCATTTACAACCAGCTCATAAGCAGTAAAAGAACTTCTTTGAATACCCATGTATCCGTGCTATGCACGGTACTGGCATTATTGAAAAAAATAAAAAGAAGGGGGTGAATCAAAAAATAATAATTAAAAAATCATACAAACATAATTAAAATGTAAGATTTGTCTAACAATAGTTTGAATTATAATAAAATGTGTGTATCATTCAAGAACTGTCTACCTCCATTTTTCCCAGAATTAAGAGCATGCGAAATTCAAAATTAGTGTATTTTTTTTACATAGTTTATAAATAGTATTATAAAAAAATAAATATGTATCATGAAATTTTATCTTCCTTTGCAATTCTCTAAGATAAGAAGCATCACAATGAAATACGAATAGTGCATGTTTGTCTTGTAGATTAAGATGCAGGTTACCACTGAAAATTTCTAATTTGTATATTAACATTGCACCTGTTTAAGAAGAAAATGTTATACACAATATAGAAAATATGTTGAAGTTAAAGGTATATGAAATTAATTACCTGACAATAGTGTCAACCATATCATTACAATACCTACACGCTATTTTTGCAAACTGACCTTCACATAGTTGTTAATAATTTTTGCATAGCTCATAGAACATGTTTTCCATGTTAATGCTTTGAATACGAGCAAGTATTTGAAAATATTTAACCTAGCAAGAATGAAAAAAATATAGGTTATAATTATGAATTGAAAATTTTGTTCAGTAATTAATTAAAGTGGAGTAATTTTACCATAGGCATGATTTTGAATTTAGACGTTTTTGAAGTGTTTGTAGATGGGATTCGTCCATGGTAAGAATATGATAAAGTAGTGTTTCTTTTTTTTTTTTTACTGTATTTGGTTTGTGTGGATGACAAAAGAGAATAAAATGGGTTAGTAATTGTCAATTTTTGTGAATAATTATGGAGGTAAGATCCGTCATTTATGTAGAATTGTGGGGATTATGAAAATTATAATTCAAATAGACTCCTTAATTTTAAATATGTGATTTGCATAGTGATGAGTTCCTTATCAGTTAGTTGTTACTATTAGCTGTGTGATATAGTGTCAAACATGATTTGTAATTTGCAAACGTGATTTGTAGGAGATATGATTTGTAGGGGTGGTTATTATCCGTTAGTCAAGAGATAAGCATTATTAAATTTAAAAAAAATCTAAAATTGTAGTAAAAATAAAGTGTCAATCTGGTTTGTGAGTTATTTACAGGGATACTTATTATCCGTTAGTTAAGGGATAAAAATTACTAAATTAAAAAAAAATCAAAATTGTAGTAAAAAAGGATTTGGATTTAGATATAGATATAGATATAGATTACTAAATTAAAAAGCTCCTCATCAGGTTGACAAATATACCTTTTTCAAAATGCAACTTGCATGGAATAACCTTGGACGATTGGGTTGTCATTACATTTGATATTGATATTGATATGAAGTAGTTACCGACAAGTAGAGGTATCAAAATGTGTGATTTAATTGGGTTTGGATGGATCATAATTAGGTAACAAATATAAACGAGTTCTATTGATATGAAGTAGTTATCGACACATTTTGAAATTAGACGAGAAGTAAGCTCATTGCATATACATTTTATGAGAATATAATGGAATTTAGTTTTTTTTTTTTGCCTTAAAGGTCAATCTTGGGTTTTTCCAAAAAAAAGAACAAAGAACAAAGAACAAACAAAAAAAAGGGGGAAAAAATCAATTAGTAGAGATGAGAACGGTCTACTTTCAAAGGATTGGACCGCATGCGCTTGTGAACTGAATCAGTTAATTGTATCCGATGCAACACTAGCATGTGCTGGAGCCTGGACGCAAGAAAGGCAAACTGTGTGGTATAGTCAATAGAGTTTCTTTTTTTGGGTGAAGGTAAAAAGATAAAAGTTTCTTTTTTTGCATAAAATGATAAAATGTCAAACAAATTCAATTTCGTATTAATTGAACTTTTTATTCAATGCCTGATCAACAACAATTAGAATCTTCCAAGAAAAAAAAGAATCATAGTAATGTTTTACTAATCAAAGAGACCTTGAAATTGTATGCGTCAGCAGAGATCAGTTGTTGGTAAAACTGTCCTGCACTTTTCTAAAATAAATATAATTATTGATTGTTACTTTCTACGTACCAAACGCTTTAGTATCTATTCATTACTCATAGATTTAAAATATCAATAATGTATTGTTCTTGAACCTAAATTATGAAATCACTAAATTAAGAACAGAGTCTTACTGGTCCTTCAAAGAGGAAATTTTTTTTATTTAAACTTTTATTTTTGAAAAAACAATAATGAAAACAATACTAGTCCTACCAAAAAAATTTTTTTTTTTATTAAAAAAAGTAACAATATAGCTTAAGAGAAAGATACAGAATGTTTGATCGTAAACTACATCTACTCATACCTAAACTTGGTGCTTTTATTTTGAAGATTCAAATATAAGTAGATTTTAAAAATGTAAAATCAAATTGTAAATAATGAAATTTTTTTTATTATGCACGGGTCAGGATGCTAGTATTCATAACTCTAAACAATTTCGAAAACACACAAGCAACCGAAAATTAAGTACCAGCTCACAATCCTGTTCCTCAAACACTTCAATGTTTTTACTCCTTGATGGATTCTTGAAGCCAAGTTTCTCTTCTCCATCAACTCATATGTTATATATTATACAATTTAATCATTATCCAATCTAATCCATTAAGATATATTCTAACAATAAGAGGGTTGTCCTCAATGGATAACAACTAAATATGGTATTCAAAATCTCAACCAAAAAATGAATTAATGTTTGGTCATTAGGTCAATCAACCTTGCAAAAACTTAATTACATTTATTAATATATAAAACAAATTAATTCGATTAGCACAACACTTGAATTAGAGTCTATCACAAATTAATCCACAAAAATCCTAACGTGTTGTTATCGGTATCTTTTCCGTTACAATCTCAATCCTTATCCTCACCAAACTCCAGTGTTTCCCCTATAAATACCAAGCCCCTCCACAATCCTTTTCGCCAGTTCTCATTGTTTTCAGTTGTTTTCTTCGCCATAAAAGAAAAGTTGTTTGTTTTTGTTGTGGGTTATAACTTATAAAGGAGATGGAGATTGACCTATCACCAAAGTTGGCGAAGAAGGTTTGTGGAGGAGATGGTGGGGCCTACTATGCATGGTGCCCAGAAGAACTCCCCATGCTGCGTCAAGGCAATATTGGAGCAGCCAAGCTTGCTCTCGAGAAGAATGGATTTGCCCTCCCCCGTTATTCTGATTCTGCTAGGGTTGCTTATGTTCTTCAAGGTAACCACGGTCTTTCCTTTTAATTTGAGTACAAGTCGAATCTTCTTATGTTCTTTTGGTTTTCCTTTTTTGGGGTGGTACGAGCAGGATTCCTTGTAGGACGATTTTTTAATAGTATAACTCCAGTTTTGACTTTCTTTTTGGGTGGGAGTGGGTTTTTTTTCGTTATTTATTAAATCAAGTATTTTGCTGGACTTGATGCGCTGCTTTTGATCAACGATCAATTCATGTATTTTACTTTGACGTTTTGATTGAATATGGTGATACTCTGTTTTCGGTCAATATAAATTCATGCTATAGAAAGACAATTTTGGGTTTAGGTAATGATTGTACTGATAATTACTTTGTATCATCAATAGTCAAATACTACATTCGCAAAATCTGTGCTGATGGTACCGTATTTGGACTCATGATCTTTTGTTGTTCTTATTTGAGACCTGGACTTTTTTTGTTTTTAGTTTCCTAAAGTTACATATCACTGAGACTTTTATTGAATATGTTAAATTCCCGTTTCATTACGTTTCTAGTCAAAGCACATAGATGATAAGGATGGTTATAAATTGTAATGTCATGTTGTTTATTTGGGATTTGTTAATGGGGCTTTGCTTCAAAGGATGATGTCTTTCTATAGGCTATACAATGAAGTTCTCGCCCTGTGCTCGAAAGGATTCTGATGCAACTTGTCGATTTGTGCCTATGGTTTGAAATGATTGTAATTCATCGATTTTGTTGTTCTAATAGTTTGGGACTTGTTTTTGGGAATTCACTCTGTATTTTCAACAGTCTTATGGAATTAATGGCTCTTATACTTAGGTTCTGGAGTAGCTGGAGTTGTCCTGCCTGAGAAAGAAGAAAAGGTTGTTGCAATTAAAAAGGGTGATGCTATTGCGCTTCCATTTGGTGTTGTTACATGGTGGTACAACAAAGAGGACACAGAGCTTGTCGTCCTCTTTTTAGGCGATACGAAAACAGGTCACAAAGCCGGTTCATTCACCGACTTTTACTTGACGGGCAGTAATGGCATCTTCACCGGGTTCACGACCGAGTTTGCAAGCAGAGCCTGGAACTTAGAAGAAAGTGTTGTGAAAACCCTTGTTGAAAGCCAAACCGCCAAGGGAATAGTCAAGCTCGATGCAGGATTTAAGCTGCCTGAGCCCAAGAGCGAGCATCGAAATGGCCTTGCCCTCAACTGTGAGGAAGCTCCACTGGACGTTGACATTAAAGGTGGTGGAAAGGTTGTGGTCTTGAACACCAAAAACTTGCCCTTGGTTGGTGACGTTGGTTTCGGCGCAGATCTCGTTAGAATCTATGGCCACTCCATGTGTTCGCCCGGCTTCTCTTGCGATTCAGCTCTGCAGGTTACCTACATTATCAGGGGCAGCGGCCGTGCCCAGATTGTTGGTGTTGATGGCAAGCGCGTCCTAGAAACAACTGTTAAGGCTGGTAATCTGTTCATAGTTCCCAGGTTTTTCGTCGTCTCGAAAATTGCTGATGCTGATGGTCTCGAGTGGTTCTCTATTGTCACGACTCCAGAGTTAGTACTCCTCAAATTCAATGCTCTTGTTTGTTTTTCTTTCTCCATCTTGTAAATTCTGACCATGTTTTTTATTTTTTGGGTTTATTGTTGTGTTATGGCAGTCCCATTTTCACTCACATGGCTGGAAGAACATCGGTCTGGAAGGCCTTATCCCCGGAAGTGCTGCAGGCATCTTTCAAGGTGTCCCCAGAAGTGGAGCAACAATTCCGCTCAAAGAGGACTGCAGAAGAAATCTTCTTTCCACCAAATTAAAGCGGGCTTCCCCAGTTCTTCAAATAAGTCTAGTCTCAAGTATAACGAGGTCGGATGTCCCGGTACCATATTAGGTGGTTTTCCAGTGCTTAACACTGGACATAAAAAGCTTCCTTTTTTTTTTTTTTTTTTGGTTTTTTGTTCTTTTTTCATTTGGATTCTCGTTAATACGAGTAAACATTGGTTTTATCAGGATCCCTCTTGGAAGTGTCTTATACATTTCAACTTACTTATGCCGTAATTAATCCTCCATTTCAACTTCTCTGGCTCTGCTATTACATATCTGGGGTCTGGCAAAATGTGTGAAATTGGCAATTCACAAGTCTGAAATAAGGGGGAAAAAAACAAGGAAGAAGAAAATTGAATCTGGCAAATTAGGGGAAAACTGCAAGAAGCTGAGCTAAACACGCTTTAGACTAAAATCAATCACGCAGTAGTGTTACAGTATATGATTAACGACTTCAGTAATTCCCGGCCCAGTCCCTTTTCAAGTTTCAACTTGCTGAATCAAATCATCCAAAAATTAAGGATTTGCATTAAGAATCCAATTTTAGTACACTGAGCTTATCATTGGAGATAGCCCCACCTTAAGCAACTATTCAATCCTGAAGCTTCCAAGTTTAAAAAACCCCATATTTATAGCTGCTTCCCCAAAAAAAACCATATTTAGAGCTTCCAACGACGATTTGGGTTTAAAAGTGGGCAGGATTCTCTTTTTGGAGTGAGCGCGAACTAAATTCTTTTGGTTGCCCTCTGTACTGGGCCTTTGGGCCCACATGCACATGGCTCATGGGCTTTTCCCTCGCCGACGAGGAACGAAAAAGGAGGAACCAAAAAAAAAAAAGAAAAGAAAGAAAATCCATAGTTGAAGAGGGAAAGCGGGAAAGAGAGAGGGGGAGAGATGGCACCATTGAAATCCTTAGAATCGGAGTATCCGATTATTGACTCCGATTTCCGGCAATTCTGTGCCTCCCACGCCATTTTCTCAGGTCCTCTTCTCACTCTCCCCTCATTTTACTTTTCTTCACTCCGATTTATGGTTTATTTTCTTAGTTCGATTATTACTGCCCAAAACAAATAATCCTCGGATTTCTTTCTTTTTTTTTTTGGTTGAAATAGAAACCTTAGAATTGATGATTAAGGATATACTCCTGCATTATATGTACTAAGGGAAACATAATATTGCGAAGCCTCACTTGGGCTGGCTTTTTAGCTGAATTAATTGTTCGTTTATCGTATATACATTTTTTTTTGAAAAATTTAATCCCCTGCCAATGCTGAATTTAAGATGTCAAGTGGACGTGTAATTATGATAGGGAGTAGAATTTTAGGAAAATCTGCCGCAGCTATGAGCTAAGTTAATTGGCAACGCCCTGCCCTTTGCACTGCTCCATCAATCAACGTTTTTATGCGGCTGTTTTTATGCGGCTTACTTTAAAAGCAAGGGCAACCCGCATTCGTACAAAAACTGCCTCTGCCTTTCTCATTGTGTTCCCCTTTCTTTAAGCAGTGGAAGATTTTCTGGTGCATGATATTTACGTGTTAATGGCTCTGGCAGAGAAACACGACACTTCAGATAGACTGAAGCAGGTTGGCTTTACTTGAACTCTATTACTTTCCCATTTGCAACTTTTGTTATGCTAATGTCTGTATTTCATGCGTGTTCGCTTTTGTTCAACTATATAGGCCATCACGCAGGTTCTTTCCATCATTGATGCTCAGCATCAGCCGTGGCTAGATGGTCTTGAGTTGTTGGGATATTCTCAGAAGAGTAAAAGTATTCTGTCTACTGGATGTGAAAGGTATCCAAAGGCTGAGAAACCCATCATTCCTTTGACGTATCTTGGTACCTAGAAATTAAGCTATCAGTTGTTTGATTAGGATTGATGTATTTCTACGCGGTGGATTTCAAGAAGGAGTTCTGACAGAGCTAGTTGGGCCATCATCCTCTGGTAAAACACAAGTATCCACAATCCCATAACCTTTTTTATTTTGTTAGTTTTAGTTTTATATATTTATATATTTCATGAGTGAGCTACGTAGGCATGATTGGCTTACCGTTTGTTGATATCGTTGAATTTCATTTCATATCTCCTCAGGTTTGCTTACTAGCTGCATCAAATGTAGCAAAAAGTGGTTTGGGCAGAGTCCTGTTCTTAGATACGGGCAACTCTTTTTCACCAACACGTGTTGCACAGTTTGTCAGTAGTAGTTCGGAGCTTGCTGACACTGAGGTCAGATATATACTTCATTGGCATCTGGTCTTTGCATTGCCTGTGCGTGCTGCATTGTCACAGTTTTAGTGGACCATTGGGTTAGTTTGGTCATTTTTGCAGCTAAGTCCAACTGTTTTCTGGGTAATGTTTATTTGACCATCTGGATGTCTGGATCTATGTAGGCTTTCTGGTGCTTTAAAAAAAAAAATGATACGCTTTCTGGTCTATGAATCAATCTTTGCTTGTTAGGCTACATTTCAGTGTGAGTAGTTATGCTGCTTGCATAGTACTCAACTAGAAAAATCTCTGATTACTTTAAATTGTCCTTTGGATATTTGCATGCATCTGCCACCACCATTCCTAGTGCCTGTGACTAGTTGGAGGGATCTGGGGAGTGGAGGGATCAGAGGCATGAGAGGAGTGAGGTTCATACACTTGTTGTAAGAGGTAGAGGAGTGATGACTGTGACTAAAGAGGGAATGATGACCATTTTGAAGTTGGGTTTCAGGTGGTTGCATGTTTCAGGTAGTGCCGTAATATCTTATTCCCATTAAAGATTTTCCAAGGACCTTTCCTGGATGTTTGCTGCCATTTTCATCCATTATCAGTGGCTTTCTTAATGTTACAGTCCAGCAAAATTCTCCCTCAAGTTTTGGACAATATAGAATGCCGCTCTGTGTTTGACATCTTTACCCTGTTGGATGTGCTTCATCAGCTATTGCAAAATCTTAGATATCAGGTTACTAATTTTTGGTTCTTGTATTTTTTTTTTCATTATTCTCATCTTCATTTTCCTTGTTCTTTGATGTGTTTACTTCGGCCTGTACTTATTAGTGCTTATATATTCACTTTTAAAAAAAAATGCAGGTTGGTCAGAACTTAAGGATGCTTATCATTGACTCGGTATCATCTCTTATTACTCCAGTTCTTGGAGGGGCTGGCACACATGGTATGTTTTCTCCAGACAAGTGAGCTTTTCAAATATAATTGTGATTGTTCTTCGAATTTTCTTTGTTAGTATTAGGATGTCTAGTTATCAAGGGAGAATCAAAGTGGCATACGTTTTCATAGAATTCAGGCTACGTTAATCTGCACCTTTTTTCTTTCAACTTTGAGTGTCTAGAATTGTCCCACCTTTTATGACTTGCTCGTTTATTGCTCTCTAACTTTGGTTCATATAGTTTGTAAGGTAAAAGGAAGGAAAAAATCCTTGTCCTCTGTAGTTCCGTGTTAATTTACTGTATGATCAGTATCTGAGCAGCTTGCATGATCTGGACTAGTTTGCAAAAGTAGAAAAGGACACAGTGATACCCCACTCCATATGTTATCAGTGTGTTCCACCAACTAGATGGACTTCTGTTTGAAACAATTGGTATTCCTATTCTCGTTTTCTTGGAAATAATGTAGGAAAAAGAATTGTTAAACCAACAAATGTGAAGTTTAATTACTTTTCATCATTTGGTCAATTCACGAGTTTAAGTCTCTTCACATACTAAACCATATTAATTTGACTTGATGCTGGTGTTGAAACTAAATGGGTCACATCTCGTGGGAAACACAGGCCACGCTTTGATGGCTTCTGCTGGATTTATGTTGAAGAAGCTAGCATACAAGTATAACTTGTCTGTTTTGGTACGTAGTAAACTTGCTGGTAATGAAACTCTTGTATGAATCCTCTCTCTGTGGTTCTCATAATGTACTAGGTTTGTTTCATCTGATGAATTCTGCTAAACAACTTATGTCTTGTGTAATTTGGTGCTTTCTCCAAAAATACAGCACCAGTTTGCAAAAAATTAGGTCCTGTATTCTTGTTTTTACAGTTTTTCAGGGATCAAAGCATGAGGCTGCTTTGCAATTCCAATCACTTTTTTTTTTGATAGTGTAAATGGGAGGCTCGAAGCTGGGACCTCTCACTGATATTTCCTCCCCCCGAACCACCCAACCCCTCCAATCACTTGTCTTTTGCTGAAGTTATCTACTTTGTAGTGTTATGAAAATCTGCTTGAACCTGTTCAATCCCAGGCATAGAGGTGGCATTAATTACAATATCTTTGTCATCTTCTATGGACATATTACCTATATATATAGGTGGTAAATCGTGACAAAAAACACTATTCCACATGAAATGTCACCGAGTTTTCGTTGAGGTTAAGATCAGTTGGTTGTGTCAGGATTGTGAATGGTATGAAATGCCATGAGTAGTCAACAGGTCAAGCATATTGACCTGTTTGGTGTGATTTGCATTCTTACCAAAATGTGGACTCAAAGACAAGTGCCTACAAGATTGGTTCTATTTTGTTGGTTTAGTAGACTGGTTGAGAGCTCATACCATTGTACTAATTTGTTTATAGAGATTTTTAATTATGCTATCTGCAAATGGTATTATCTTTTTCTATTTGGCTTACATACAGCAAATGCTACAACATGCTACAACATTTGTCGACCTGGGATATTGTCATAACTCTTTTTGTCCTTAGATCAGTATGTGACAGTATCAAATAGGTCAAACTTATTATATTAGTTATAAATGGATGTTTAATCCAAAACTGGTTTATTAAAAATTATCTTAGAAATTAACGTATATTTTACTATTCTTGAATGGTTAATTGTTGTTGGTTTAGATGACCAATCACATGGTGGCTGGTGGTGGTGGTGTGATTAAGCCAGCGCTGGGTGAGAGTTGGAAGAGCATTCCCCACATTAGGCTTCTGCTATCCCGAGACGTCTTAAACAACATCTGTAGCATGTCCATATTAAGACACCCCTCTATGGTTTGCCCCTTCATTTACATCAGTTGTTTTAAAATTATATGTACAACTCGTCAACTGGTTCTGTTGGCGTCTCAGTATTGTGTTAGTCAATTTCTCATTAGACGTTTGTATTTTCTCTATGATATCTATAATGGTCAGACCCCATAGCCGAGTCCAAGTAACATAGTTTGAAGGACTTTTATCTGTTTCTTTGTAACACATTTGGGGGAAAAAGAAAAGGGAAAATTAAAATGAAAAAAGATGCATGCCATGCCTTTTTGCTTATTATGCACCATTTTTTCTTGGCCCTTCAGGCTATAGGAGAAAGAGTGGAATTTGCAATTTTGTGACGGGTGGTTCATGCATGGTGCCTGGGGAATTGCACAAGACTGGTAAGCTTAGGTCGTTTATATGAAGAAAGCTATTTAATGATGCAACTCAAGAAGAGTTCTAATCCTCAGGGGGCCCTTGCTTTTGTTCTTTTTCATTTGGAAAGACAGGAACTTTTTCAATGATGATATGGATTCCATACTCTTGCTTTTGTCTGCACCTTCAGTCTGAGACATATAGGTGTATCGGATATGCATATCACTGCGGGGGAGGGCCTCAACCATTGCTTCAACGTCAATAATTATCCTGGACTAGATTTTGAACACATCACCTCAGAAGAGTTTTGATTGATTGAGATTGAATAATGCAAATAGAAATCCCCGGAGTGGAGCACTGGCTGATTGGCGGCTCTTGATGCTCCGGCTGCTGGCTGGCAGCGCGGTAGAATGGTGCCAAAGCTTTTCTCCTTGCGTGGCGGTACTGGTTGGTGGTTAATGAATATACACAGCTAAATAAATAATGCATTTCTCAGGTCAATGTTCATGTTGGTCCAATATGTATTAATCCACAGCCCTACCCTAACCCCCGACTCCGACCTAGTCCTGAATAGATACCTAAATCACAGTTTATATTTAATGCTAGCATATATTATAGAAGTAGTGTTCATATGACGTAATCTAAATTCAATGCTGACTTGATCAAAAGTTTAGAATTCTATTAAAATTGTCTTGAAATTTTGTTTGTACTTCGATTCAGTTTATACTTCTTCAACCTTTGTACTGTTCCAACCTAAGTATTCTATTAATCAAGGTAAGATATCAGTAAGAGTAGAATAATTCCAAAAAAAAAAGAAGTAAAAAATCTTTCATGATGAATCCTTTTGGTATTGAACTCCTCTTTGTGGTCTAGATATAAAATAACATCCGCGTAATCAAACTGAGAAAAAAATTGGTTTCTGCAAGGGTCTTTACTATTATTATTATAATTACTTTTTTAACGTGGTTACTTTGCAATTTCTTCTTGCATGGACGGGTCTTTGTAAATTTTAGCAACCACTGTATTTGTACGCGTGGCCCGACTTGAGCCCCATTATCCTCCCACAGATTTATTTCCCATCATTTCACAAATTCAAGCTTTACTATCGATTTATGCAAAAGAAAAAAAAAGAGATGTTACTGTCGAATGGTACAGATTTTTATTGTTTAACCCCATATTTAAAACATAAAAAACCAACTTTTTCTTTTGGAAAACGAGAAGCAATAAAGAAGAGAGAGAGAGAGAGAGCGACAACTAAGCATCCAAGAGCAATGGGTTAGGACTATTTGTTGGCCTGACTTAAAACGCTGAAAAGTCATGCTCCATTTGGTGCCGACCTATGGCTACATTTTTGTTTCAGCCGGATAAATGTGCCAGCCGAAAATTGAGACAAATCATAAACCAAATGTGAGGATTCCCTAAGATAGTGTTTGTCTGTAGGGAAAATTATGAAAAAGTGAAGCAAAGTTAGTTATTTTTTCCTTCATGCGTGTTTGGTTGGTTTGCAGGAATGTTGAAAAGTTTTCTTGCATTTTCCTGCACTTTCTTGCATTTTGTGTTTTGTAAATTTGCAGGATTTTGAAGGAAAGTGGTTGGTTACTCATACAAGTTTCAATAACTGCTATTAACTGCCTATTTTCTCTCAATATTTTTCTTAGTACCCAAATGCATATAAAAAGCTCATTTTCATTTTCCTTTACCTCGTTTTCCTTCCTTCACTTCACTTTCCCATGCAACTTTCCTCCTGTTCAGATGGAGCCTAAGTTTTTAGATTGAGAAAAGAAAAAAGCCTTCCTCTGTGTTAAAATATGATTATTACCCAAAAGATAAACGACTTCCCATATGGTAACTCCTCATTAACTCCTTTGTTCAGGGAGTGCAACAACTTTAAATTAAACTTAAACATGTGGTTTATGAGCTTTTGATGCAATTCAGTGTTTATTATAAGCTTAATAGGCATGAAAAGATTTATTCAATGTTACAAACATAGAATTAGAAAATTATCTATAGTTTGTTATTCATTATATGCAGTAGTTACCATATCATCTAATGGTATAAAACTGTAGAATTGCTAAAATTACGTATATATGCAAATAATATGTACACAGTCATATTGTCAAATCAATATTTGAGTTACTTCTAATTCAAATAGCTGGACGTACAAGTAAAGTTTAATTTTCTGAAAACAAAAGTTTATTAGAAAGAAAATAGAAAAAGGCATCATGTTTGATTTCAAAATTCTATAGCAAAAATGGTAAGGAAAGCTGTAAAAAAAAATATTCAACACTTTTGGGGGACAATTGGAGGTCTAGATGAAATATTTTGAAAATTATTTTCAGGAAGGCAAAGGGGACAATAGTAAAAAGGATAAATTTTTATAGGTTACATTATACTATTTGGGAGGTGTTAATTCCACACTCCTCCATAGTAAATCCACAACCACATATACTTGTTGGACAACAATGTCCTCATCTATTAAGTTTATTTGATGCTTCTTATCGTCACTTTTAAGTAACATATATTGATAGCAAAAAATAGGTGGAAAAATGTTTCCATTTAGAAGAGAACTTTTTCAAACATCTTACAAGTGCTTAAGAATATTAATTTTTAATTTAAAATTTAATTTAGCAATCAAGGTTTGTCAATTACAAATAAGCATAGTCTCTAAACCTAAAATCTCAGCCGCTTTCAAGATGGAACATGAAATCATAATAACTTTTCATACAAATATTTATCATTTGATTATGTGTAAATTTGTATTAAAAACGGTTCTATAAAATAAAGGTAGTAGGGTAGTAGGTTCATAAAAGAAAAGGAGAAAAAATTATTTTAAAGCAACTTCAAAGAAACATAATATTGGAATGATATAAAGAAAAAAAGAAATTTCTCTATAGAACTAACATAAAGATTAGGGTATATAATTTTTTCTATTCAAAAAAGATATATTATTGTTCCTGTTTTTATTATGTAGAAAGATAATTCAAACACTACAAAATGTAAAAAAAAAAATGCTACAAAAAGTTGTGATTTAACGTATAAAACTAAGGGCATTAACATCTAATAAATATATAGGGTGTGAATTGAGTATGGAGGGGTTCGAATTTAACTCTTTTTTTTTTCAACAACGATAACAATTGTATAATCTATTTTATCCTAATTTACAGAGAAGGAGGAGTCTAAAAAGGTTTGTGTGTTAGAAACTATTAAATATGCGGTCCTGACTAGACCAAGAGAGCGCTGTGACACCGCCCTTGATTAATTCCTCCCTCGAGATTTTTTGTAGGGGTGCAATTGACTCTACCTCCGCCCGTGGATCCAGGTGCCGACGAAACTCCTTTTAATATTTTTTGTCTTTTTGCTTTTAGAAGTTGCAGTTGCAGGCGAGGCTATTGGCCTGTTGCCCCTCGATTTCCGCTGTCCGCCCTGGCTAATGTTACATTGATTAAAATTTCAAGCTGGTGTGCTATTTATAAAAGCTTCTCCGAAGCCTATATTGAACGGGGGGGAGATGTGCGTCTTCTAATTCAGATCAAAAGATGAAGCTCGAGTAAGCTGTGAAGAATTTAGGCCTTTCTTCATCACTTCACAGCTCACCATCCTCGTTCTTGTAAAACTTTTCTGGCTTTTCTAAGACAATAATGGAGTTTATGCTGGTTGTAGTTCTATTATGGACGACCATCTTCGTCTTTCTCTCAACCCTAGTATATCGATGGATATTTTCCTCCAAGGACCAGAAGGTGCCACGGGGCCCTTCGGCCTTACCCATCATCGGCCATCTTCATCTCCTTGGCCCCAATCTTCACCGCTCTTTTCACCAACTTTCACTCCACTATGGTCCTTTACTTCATCTCCGCCTTGGTTCTGTCCCTTGTGTGGTAGCATCCACTCCCGAGCTAGCTAGAGAGTTTCTCAAAACTAATGAACTTTCGTTTTCGTCCCGCAAGCATACCCCTGCAATTAAACTTGTTACATATGATGCTTCCTTCGCATTTGCACCCTATGGTCCTTTCTGGAAATTCATCAAGAAATTGGCCGCTCAGGAGCTACTGGGCTCGACGAACCTACGTAATTTTGGAAAAATAAGGAAAGTGGAGGTGCATGCATTTCTTTCTGATCTAATGAGAAAAGCAAAAGTTGGCGAGGAAGTCAATGTGACTGAAGAAATAATGAATTTGGCCAACAATATTATCTCCCAAATGATGTTCAGTTTAAGGTGCTCGGATGGAGAAAGTGATCAGGCTCAGCAGGCTAGGACCGTCATTCGCGAGGTGACAGAAATTTTTGGGGAATTTGATGTCTCGGATATCATAGGGTTTGGTGGAAGCCTCGATTTGCAGGGAATAAGGAAGAGAGCCAAGAATATTCACACAAGGTACGATACTTTGCTGGAGAAGATCATCTCAGATAGAGAAATACTAAGAAGTGCTAAAAGACTGCAAAACAAAGAAGATGGAGGAAGCAATAATGAGGCAAATGATTTTCTTGACATGTTGCTTGACACGATGGAGAATCAGACTAGCGAAGTGAAAGTGACAAGAAATAATATCAAGGCCGTAATCTTGGTAAGTGTTTTGAAACTATACCATTAATCACGTTCTTGCAGATTTCTCGTAAATGCAAAACTTGTTAGAAAGTGTGGATAACTATACCATAGATCTAAGTGTGTTTGGATGGCTAAATTATTCTGAATAATATTTTATTTATATTATAAACATATTTTTTAATTCAGCTTTTTATATCTTCGACTGCTTTTTATCTCACATATATCACATCACAAAAAGCACTTTAATAATTATTCTAAATAATACTCTATCCAAACAAACTCGGGCCCTCGCTAGATTTTTCAATGCATCCATATTAGGACTTGTACCATTTTTGAACTTTGATACAAAATTCACATGGCTTTTGGAATTGGTTACACCACCTCTTCCTCAGAAAGCTCTCGCAACTAACCATATCAGGGATTACACCACCTCTTCCTCAAAAAACACTGTTTTTTCTAAGTAAATTTTACATTTTTTTCCCTTCTGATTTCATTGCTGGTAAACACCACTTTCTAGACCGTCGAAATTACTCAAACATCATAGGAGTCTTTAAAACTTGCACAAGTACGAGCATACCTTGGATCTCAAAACTTAACGCATTATCATATTGTCAGACATTTTCACTTTGTCTGATTGGTTCTTGCACACACATAGTTGCATATACTAATATCTCTACAGATGACATTAACAACATGAAAATATTTGAACAAGCAAGACCATCCACATTGACCTTGCTTAGCCATTCATGACTCACCGCTTAAACTTAAAAAAGTGAACCAAATCCATGCTTTCATCATCTTAATGACTCTCAAAATTTCAGCTGTCACATCAGTTATCAAGGCGATTGTATATATCAATAGGGTTAGCGGGGTCGGTGAAAATATCTGTAGGCAAATTAAAAGCTACCGTTAACTTCGCGTAGCGAGTAAGTTTTTGTTAAGTTTGTCTGCTACAAATTTTTTAATAATTTTAACTATAATAATTTTAAAAAAAATTTTAAAATTTTTAAACTATACATTTCAAAATATTTAAAAATTTACACACTTTAAAATTTTTTTTTACAACTTCTACACTAAATTATAATAAAATTTTAGACAAACATTTAAAAAATTCACTTGTCAAACGGGCCAATATTAGGTGAATTATTTGGTTATTTACTCAAAAGTAGTTTATGAGAGACAGTGGTTTGACTAATACACAATGTTGTACCCAAAACATTTAGGACTTTTTCACTGCCGCCACGGATACGACATCCATTGCCATAGAATGGGCGTTAGTTGAACTCATCAGCAATCCAAGAGTGCTCAAGAAAGCGCAAGAGGAGATCAATAAAGTAGTGGAAGGAAATCACAGGCTTGCAGAAGAATCAGACACTCCTCATTTGCCCTATATTCAGGCAATTATAAAGGAGACTTTACGACTTCATCCACCAATTCCAATGCTCATAAGAAAATCGGTGAATGAATGCAATGTAGCCGGATTCAAAATCCCTGCTCATGCCTTGCTTTTTGTGAACATTTGGTCCATCGGAAGAAATGAAAAATACTGGGAAAATCCGCTGGAATTCCGGCCTGAGCGATTCCTGGAGCCTAATAGTGATGGCGACCCATCACGCATTAGAGACATCAAGGGGCATCATTTTGAGCTTTTGCCCTTTGGGACTGGAAGAAGAGGCTGTCCTGGGATGTCCTTGGCTATCCTGGAGTTGCCAAACATTCTTGCACTTATTTTACAGTGCTTTGACTTCGAGGTGCCGACTTTGCATGCAGGGAAAACAGAGGGTACTGTTCTTGATATGGCTGAACGACCAGGATTAACGGCTCCAAGGGCAAATGATCTAATTTGCCGCCTTAAATCACGAATTAATGATCATCCCCTTAATATCCTTGCCAGTCTTCAAAGTCAAGACATGTTCTAATTAAATCTGTGCCAGAGCTTTGGACTCGTCAATCATTTAGCATAGCTTGTTTCTAAGCATTATGAGAATTGCTTGAGAAGAGAGCAACTGTAACGCCAGCATAATTTTCCAAGTTGTCTCCTATTATAATGAATAAGAATGCCGCATTTATTTTCGGTCTAATTTTGATTGTCAAACAGTCGGGTTGCAGGCAAACGGGGAAAAGAGCTACTTTAGCGTTAGGCTCGAGTTTGTCTGGGTAGATCTTACCTGAAAATTAACTTGGCACGAATTTGCTTATGTCTCAATGAAATTAAAGTCTTTATCTCATTTCGAACAAGAATCAATGAGTATAAAAGCCGAAATTTATACCAAAAGTCCAGTACAAACACAAGGTTTTGAGCTTGTAAGAATTTAAACAGAGCTTGAACATGATAACCTTCACTACTTTAATCAATTGATACATTCTTGGCTATAAACACAGTAAAGCCTAATAATATTCAATATATTTTGCTCATAAGCGAATCCAATATCAGTGAATATTCTTTTTTTTTAATTCCATAAAATTGGAAAAGATAATTAAAAGAAAAAAGGAACTCCAACCGACTCATGAATTTCTAGGGAACCGAATCATTTCAATCTTTATTTATATCAAGAACTATATGTGTTAAAGACAATCAGTTCTTCACGGGAAGTCCTATTTCTGAATGCCATAATTCCTTTTTTTTATTTGGTGGGGGGTTCAAATTTTCCCCATAAGCCAAGAGAAACATTGAACATCCTACATGAACTTATATACGAGTCTTCTAATTTGTTTGAAACTCCCTATGATTCGAAGAAGTTACAAAATAAACAGAGAGATCATTTTCTACTCCAAAGTAGCTGAGGGATGAAAGAGCTTCAGTTGTTGTATCATGAAATTTTCCGGGAAAAGACAAAAATGCCAACAACAAAAAAAATGAACATATCGAAGGAAAATGGCATCAATTTTTAAATTTCAAGTACCATCTCGAACTGACAAAACGGAAAACAAGAAAGTAATGAGCTCATCAGAAGCGTAAATAAAGGACTCAATCTTCACAGATATTCTCTGCATGTCCGTTTTCGTTCTTCCATGCAGAACTTAAGATCATCAAAATCAATACATCTTGCACTCTCAAAATTCAAGCTTCACTATCACTGTCAGACACGATCCTTCCGCACTCACCATCATCGTTTTCCAAAATCCAACTCAAGAATTCGTAAACCCATACCATACCTGGATGAAATCAAAGGTTGCGGGGATACAGAGGAAGCCCTTAGTATCTTCTATCAGTACAAAGAAAAGGGCTTCAAACATGACTATCCTTCCTACTCCGCCCTCATGTACAAGCTTGGCAAAGCTCGAAACTTTGAAGCTGTCGAAACCCTTTTGGATTCCCTCAAGAATTACAATATTCGATGCAAAGAAACTCTTTTTATTGCCTTATTTCAGGTTTATTGCAAAGCCAAGTTGTCTAGCAAGGCCATTGAACTTTTTAGGAACATGACGTCATTCAATTGTGTCCGTACACTCCAGTCTTTTAATGCGATTCTTAATGCTTTGGTTGATGATGATTGTTTGTCTGATGCTAATGAGATTTTTGGGGAGTCCGCGAAGATGGGTTTGCGATTGAACTCTGTTTCGTTCAATATTATGATCAAAATGTGGCTTCAAAAGGGCGAATGGGATAGAGCTCGGGAAGTGTTTGATGAAATGCTTGAGAGAGAGGTGAAGCCCAGTGTTGTGACTTATAATAGTTTAATTGGGTTTTTGTGTAAAAGGGGCGAGCTTGATAAAGCTAAGGATTTGGTTAAGGATATGATGAAGAAGGGGAAAAGACCAAATGCTGTTACTTATGCTCTGCTGATGGAAGGCCTTTGCTTTGTGGGGAAGTTTAAAGAGGCCAAGAAGCTGATGTTTGATATGGAGTATCAAGGTTGTAAACCGAGGCCCGTGAATTATGGAGTTCTGATGACTGATCTTGGAAAGAGAGGTGAGTTTGAAAAGGCTAAAGGATTGCTGATTGAAATGAAGAAAAGGAAGATGAGGCCAGATGTTGTAATGTTTAACATAATAATCAACTGTTTGTGTAAGGTAGGCAGGGCTGCAGAGGCTTATAAGTTATTAGTTGAAATGCAAGTGGGAGGGTGCGAACCGAATGCAGCTAGTTACAGAATGATGGTTGATGGATTTTGTAGAGCAGGTGAATTTGAGAGTGGTGTAAAGGTGTTAAATGCAATGCTAAGGAGTAGGCATTTTCCTCGACCAGAAACAGTTGTTTGCTTATTTATGGGCTTAATCAAGAGTGGGAATTTGGATAATGCATGCTTTATTTTGGAAGAGATGTTGAAAAGAAAGATAATGATTGACCTGAAGTCATGGGAAGCCTTAGTTGTGGAGTCTTGTGGGGACGAAATGGATGTTAATAGGACTATGACCAAAATCTTAGTCTTGAATTGAGTGATTGAGTATTTGCTAATTGTTGTCTGTGGCATGGCTTGATCAATCTGAAACTGGTTTCCCGGTGTTATCGTCTTATTTACACTGTACTTTTGATTTGAAATGAAAGAGAATATTGCGACCTAGAGAAATTTTATCCACAGGATCCCTGACAAGTTATCCTCTTTATAGACCGCTGGAAACCTTTTTAAGTGCAAGGGAAGTGAGAATGTGTGGATGAATGGATTGTCCCTGGAGCAATAACTGCATGTTTTTGTGAAACATGAAAAAGTGCAATGATTAAAATAACATTGACATGTCCGGACAAGGTAATGCTTACAAGCTGATTTGGCTGGAGGTTCTGCTGGAAATCCTTCTTATAGGTAATGATCAGTAACTTTTACTGCATTAGCTAAGAAAGCCATTGTGGTGATCAGCATTATCTTCATAAGGTGCCCTTAATTGATGCATTGGACTTTTATTTTGCCAAAAGATCTGCAATTTGGTTCAAAATGCTCACTTAGCTACCCAATACATTTTGCTTTAGAAACACCAACTAATACACCTAGATTGGTGGAATTAGCAATCACCTAATCCATCTTATCAACTCCAATTTCCATTCTACCTGGCTCTGGCACCTGAAAGACCATATATATATATATATTCCCATATAACCTGATACATCCAACAATTCAAAAACATATCCTTTCACCAATCTGTAGAACGAGTCTGTAACAAGGTGTGCAAACTTTTCTGAATTTTTCCTGTAGCCTGTCTCCAACTCATGGCTACCGTGCAGTGTAACAATATCCAGCTCACAGCAATACTCTCCCTCCTCATTTTAGCACTTGCAGTCACATGTGCTACCTCAGCTAGAATCCTTGATGAGGAGGTAGTTGCCCCCACACTTCCACCCGAAGTCGCTGATCCGGTTGACACACCAGTTCCTAATGTAACGCCTGGGGGTACTGCTGCTCCAGCTGCAGTCGCAAGTAATGGAGTTGGTGCTGAGAGTCCCGATCACATGCTGACCTTTTTCATGCATGACATTCTAGGCGGATCAACCCCTTCGGCAATAGCTGTAACTGGAGTGGTAACTAATCCAGCCGTGGGCGGCCAAGTCCCCTTTGCCAAGCCTAATGGTGCAGTCCTGCCCGTGAATAATGGCATCCCAGTAAACAATGCTAATAGTGGAATTATCAACAATAACAACATCCCCTTCCTCACTGGCCTCAGCGGAACCGCACCTAATTTGGTTCAGCAGAATGGAAACTCAATAATTGGAGGAGGGTTTGGTTTCCCAGCCTTAAATCCTGCACAATTCCCTGCAGGAACTACATTTCAGTCACTCATGTTTGGTACCATGACAGTGTTTGATGATGAGCTAACAGAAGGGCACGAGCTCGGTTCAGGCTTGGTAGGCAAAGCACAAGGGTTTTACATTGCTAGTTCAGAGGACGGTACTAGCCAGACCATGGTTTTCACTGTGATGTTTGCAAGTGGCAGCTATGCTGATAGCCTGAGCTTTTTTGGTGTCCATAGAACTGCTGTCTCGGAGTCCCATCTTGCCATCATGGGCGGGACTGGAAAGTACGTAAATGCCAAGGGACTTGCAACTGTAAAGACCTTCCCTGCAAATCTCAACCAACATACTACAGATGGGGTGGAGACTGTGTTGGAGATCACTGTGTATCTTGCTTACTAGTGTATCAGCTTCTGTTTGATTGCTTGGTGTGTATTTGCTGATGAGTCGGAGAATTTGAAAACTGAAATTGAAATTTGTGCTTAAAAATATTTAATATTTGATTTGGATTACAGTGGTGTGAAATTGCTTCCAAATATAACTATTGAATACATGCTTGATTATAAACAAGTCATTGTTGTTTTAATAAAGAAATTCGAATTAATAGGTTGAATTTCTTAATTCTGGAATCAGTATTACCAGGAAAAAGAAAAGTAGAAAACATGAGTTTCCTAAAAAAAATGAAAAGAAAGAGAGGGGTTAATCTTCTATATGTGATACAGTGTATACAATGGTGAGTATAGATACATGTCATTTAATTCTAATTTGAATTAAAACTTGAGTTCTTACACGTACAATTGCATTCATACTCGCTAGCGTATATGCTAGGTACAAGATTGATCGAAAGAAAAAGGATACGTAAACAAAGAAAATTGAACCATGTTGCACGAGGAAATAAAACACAAATTAGGCTCGTTTCAATGAAAAAATACATTATTCTGTGGCACCAGCCAATGAGAGGTATTTCTGTTTAATTTATGCAAATCCTTTATAACCGCAACGGATCTTTTGTCTCACTTTCTCTTCTACCTCCATCATAAACATCAGATTTTAATCTTTTTTGGTTTTCTTACTATTAAGTAACTAGTAACACAGTAAAAAAAATAAATAAATACAAGAGTCTAAAAAATAATAACATATAATAGAAAATCACAAAATACAGTAGAAAATTCATAAAAAATCTCATTCTGTGTATTTTGATTTGTGGGTTTTTAATTCTTTCTTGTTTTCTTACTATCAAATAACTACTAACACAATAAAAAAAAAATACAACAGTCTCAAAAAAATAACATATAATAAAAAATCACAAAATATAGCAGAAAATTCATTTAAAAAAATCTCATTTTTCTGTGTATTTTGATATTGTGAGTTTGTTAAATATTGTATATTACTCTTTTTTTTGTTGGATACGATTGATTCTAATCTACACCTACTCCTACTTTATACTAGGGTAGGAAATCCTGGACTCAGAATGTAGGTCAAGAGATTTGAATCCTTTGACCTACACTCAAATAGAGTTTTAAGACTTTTTTTTGTGGTCAACTACTTTAAAAGTAGTTAGTTAAAACTTGGTGGCCAACTACATCCAAATATAGCTTTAAGGCTCTTTTGGTGGTTAACTACTCTAAAAGTGTATTACTTAGTTAACAGTTATTTGATAGTAAGAAAATAAAAAAAATGAAAATATGATATTTATAGAGGAGAAATGATAATATAATAAAAAATGAGATAGGGAGTGGAATAAGAAATAGGATAGAATATCCGATGCGCAAAAAAAAAAAATCCTTTATATCTTGGGGTGGTTAGGTTGAGCCAAGGTCAGCTATACATCTATCTGTGGATTAGTTCGGGGACTAATAAACTACTACAGTAGTTCGATAATGGCTGGTTGGTGCAGTACAGGTGATTGGAGCTGTTACAATGTGAAGTTGTATAAACAAGTAGTAATAACTTTCTTAACAGGCTTTAAAAAATGACTTTTTAGGATACCTATAGTATACCTACATGGCTACATGCGGTTGGTTGACAAGTTTGAAGTTATATGGAGAAATAGTCCGGCCACTTTCTGGAAACCTAGCAAGGAAATAATTCAAATTATTAGGAAGAGTTTCTCAATCCCAGATTCAGTATTACCAGAAAAGGAATACAAAACAGGTGTTTCAAAAAGAATGGAAAAGAAAAAGGGGACATGTAAAGAAAGAAAACGGAACCATGTAGCAGCAAGAACAAAAACGCTAATCATCAGGCCCCCCCAGTTGAGCAAGAAAACAGATGAAACTTCTACTCTGGTGAACTTCCTTCATGTGTTGGAGACTTGGAGCCAAGGTCTGGTATATATCTATCTGTGGATTAGTTGGGGAACTATTAAGCTTACTAGTTGGATAATTGCTGGAGCTGTTACAAAAGAAACACCGATGCGAGAATTCATCGCTCAACAACAGAAGCCCACTGCCATTCATCATAAGAAACACCAATAGAGAATTATCACACTTTCGTTCAAATATGATAAATCAAGGATTAACGACGGATGATGCTATTCCGAAGACCATATTGACGGTTGATGAATGGTATTGTATCTGTCCATCATCTTACAAAAACCAACCAAGTGCCATTAACAAGACCGGGGAGGAGTAGGATATTCAGTATCCGGAAAGCCCGAGAATGAAAGATGCACGGATTGAAAAGAAATTGAAGGCTGCAAAGTCATCTGGTGGGATTGATCCCCTTGCAAGTTTCTGCCCTTTGGGCTCTCGGCAGCTGAATGTAAACCGATGGATTGAGTACCTTCGACAGATTCGCGACAGCGATGGTTTTGATGTGCACCCTGAGGTTTATCCGGGTCCGTTGTTGTCAGCTCTTCGTTAATGCCTGTTACATATCACAAAAGAAATCCTAGATTTTGCTCTGAGATCGTTGACATGGCAAAATTGGCCCTTGACAAGTTCAATCAAGATGACGAACCATTGTTTTGCTACTATTCCTGGGAAATTGACAAGGTTAAAGAACCACCTGTGCTGGTTTTAACTATTATATCACCTTTACAGCTACAACGGATCCGGCTCTTGCTGCTGCTGATGCTGGGAAACCAACTTTTCGAGCTGCTGCTGATTCTGGAAATACGACTTTCCGAGCTATCGTTTACAATGGAATCCCCAGTGGTCTCGGTGAAATCCTGCCAGATTTATAAGACCGACCAGGCAGGAACTGAACGACCTTAAGACAATATCATGTATGCAAGGAGTCTGCAGGCTGCAGACTGCGGTGAGGTAGGCTCGAGGAGTACTTACTGCAATTAGGTTCACCCACCGTGAATGATACTACCTACATAAGAGGAGATGGTCAGGTGGGCTGCTCTCGGAGCATGTGAAGTTCTAGTTTTTTGTTTTGGCAAATAACGAGATGTTAATAATTTGTAGTTTGTCTTTGACAAACTAGAATCTTTGACATTGTGATGTTAGTTCCTATAGCTCAAAAATTCTTCAAATTTTAATGTTGTTACCTTCGTGGTGCTTGAAGATTCGAAATTTTGGGTTTTGGTTGGCCTGTTAAGGTGTTACAGTTTCAACATATTTCTTGGTTGTGTTTACGATGGGCGGTACTATGTCTATGTGAGCCCCAGCCAGATTATAAGTTTAGGAGGAAACGGCACCTTAACAACCTTAAACAAACAAACAAACAAACAATAAGGAGTCACGCCCTCAACTGTAAACACAGAGGGATACACATGGCAAACTTCTCGTAGTCTACCGATACTATTCTGATTAATTTATATGATATGCGTTCTTGAATAGTATATGGGAAGAGATGAATGAAAGGAGAGTAAAAGTATCATCAATCCCATGAACAAACAGGTAACTCTCAATGCTACTACTTAGAAGAGTCGAGACTGCAAAACTCTCAGCAGGGATCAAGCTTATGTATGAGTGGGGGGTGCCATAACTTTTTTCTTCGAAGCTTGCTTATAGTTCGTTCGGGGGAAAATGGACTGGTTGGTTAACGTTGAAATAAACAACTAAGACGACAAGCATTAATGTTGTGGAAACAGCAGGAAGAGCTTTCCTCGAACAACAAAGTGCCCAACTCTTTAACCGTAAATGAAACATAAGTCTGGTTGGAAGTGGAACACACTCAAACAGCACAGATTTTGATCACTTTTGACAGAAGAAAAACAAAATGGGTTAATTACATTTACCTCCCTTAGGTTTGACCAAACTACGAATCAAACCTTGAAGTTTAACTAAATTACACCTGACTCCCTTGTCAATAACACCGTCAAGAGCCAATAAATAGAACAAATAAAACGACAAATTTACTCTCTACTCGCAACAATAAATAAATTTCACAAAACAAAAAAAAAAGAAAAAAGTTGCAAAAATAAGAATTGTGAGAGTTTAATAGATAAAACATAAAGACAATTGAAAAAAAAATAAATCTTTATCCCAACGCCTAAAGTTAACAAATTGATAGATAAAAGGAAAGATAATTATGGAAATTGCATAAAATAATAAAAAGGAAATTCATTAGTACTAGATACGGGAAAGAATAAAAAAAAATTAAGAAGAAAAAAAAATTCTTGCTGTCTTTGAATCGTGCTCCTCAAAACCTTAGTTGCTCCTCCTCCCATCTTCAAGTTATCACCCATCTCTAACACAGTCCCAATTCCAAACTATTACAAATGCATTCATCTTTTAACACCATAGCTTGCGTTCTCTATCATCTCCTTTAAAAACCCACAAATATAGACATATAATTGCTGCATACGGAACCAAATCGTGCCAACCCAATTCTTTGTACACATTCAGGTGAAGCAAAACCAGCAAAATAGAAACAAAAAAGTAGCAAAATTTGATACAGGGAGAGCCACCAAAATCACAGGCGAAACCATAACCCATCTTAGCCACGAGCAATGCTCAGAATCTCTTCTCCAGCACCTCATAAACAGCGTTCATCATTCAAATCTCATGTCTAGAGGAGAATCATTTGGACTAAAGATTTGGTTTTGGTATTTAAATTGCAAGATCTAGATTTTGAGAAGTATTACAATTCGTATTTTATCTTCCATTCTTTTTCCTGCTTTTGATTGAATCTCTAAGGCTGACAATTGTGAAGAAATAATATTTAAATGGAAGAAGGAGGAAAAAGAAAAAAGAAGCAGCAAAGAGTGATTTTGATAAGCAGTTAGTGAATGTGTGCCCATTTGAATCCATTCTACATGAACAACGAAGAACTATTGTGCAACTAACAATTTTGCAACTCCATTGGCTTCAGTCCCTGAGAAAGAGAAGAGTTGAAGACTTCAAAGGGAATTAGCTTGTGGGTAGTTTCGGACATTCACTGACCTTTTCATTTACCATCAAGCAGTCAACATTTGTTGACTAACGATAGGGGACTTTTTGTCAAGCTTTTGTTAATTCAGAGGGTTCTTCCGTAGTTTGCCAAATCTTAGGATTTAGTTTGTAGTTTGACCAAACCTCAAGGGAGGTAAATGTAACTAACCCAGACAAAATAGAAACGCAGAATGGATCATCCATCTTGCCGTCTTTGGTATGATTGAAAAGTACTTTATTGCCAAGGGTTTGCAGCCGTTAAAACCTTCCCCGCCCGCAGATTTCAACCAACATGTAACATATGGGGTATAACTTGCACAAATATTCAAGCTAGTTTCCTTAGACCACAAGAGTTGCTTAAGTAGACAATAAAGATGAATGGAATTTTTTCTAGTCTTACAACAGGATCTATTCTCTCGTGAAAACTTCCTCGAACAATCAAGAAGTGGTAAATATTTGCCTCAAACAAGGATCATGTCCCACAAAGTAGAACTGTGGGAGAACCAAACAAAAAGGGCTCTGATCATTTCTATGCCTTGGTCCATCCATAATTCCATATATCACGTCCATCATTTTCAGTTTTGACTAGCTCGTTTGGCTTCATATGCTGGAACAGTTCCTATTCTAAGTCATGCGCTGTTCTTCAACTTCTATCTGGCCCTCCATAATTATTGCTGTGTCTATTATTAGATCAAAATTGGATAGCAATTTGATGAAGTTGCTCTATATGAGTTCATTTATCTATGAAGTATTTCCCTCTTTTTATTTGTGTTCACCGTCATTTTTATCCTTCTGTCTTAAATTCCCGTGTGTGGAACCACAAGAAACCTCTACTTCTTGATATGAGGAATGCATCTAAGATCTTGATCTACTAGCTCTGGCGTGTGAACTTTAGGCATTGAAACGAGAAATGTTCCAAATCCCAGCTTGTCTGAGCTACGGGTTACCTAAACCAATCTCAATAGTGTTTAACTTCTTCATGCCTCAAAATTAAAATTGAAGAAAAGAAAAAAGAGATAAATCCTCAGCCAGATTTCCCCAGAAAAGAGTCGGTCAAAAGCAGACGATTATACCCAACAGGTCAACACCACTAATGGTGCGCCGCCCGAAAGCGGAAAAAGATTATCTGTCCATTAATCAAATTAAGAAATGGTAATTCTTTGATAGAGGGACCAAATTGCAACTTCTACGGGGTATATTTCTTTCCAGCCGTCCATGGTTTTGGTCAAAGAATATAAAGTTGCATATTAATTTGAACTTATAATTGATCGAGATGAAGGAGACAAGGATTTCAAATCTTTAGATAAAAAGCATTAGCGTGAGCTGATATTGGATTTGGCTTTGCTTCAAACCGATCAATATATTTTGTTTAATGTAGTTTACCAACTTTTTTTTTCATTTTCTTCATTTGTTCAAAAGCAATTTTTTCTTTATTGCACTTACCTTTTTCTATTCTTTTTTTAATGTAATTCAGACAACTTTTTCTTTTTTCTTTAAGCAAAAAAACACCATTCTTATAAATGTGATGGCTAGTCTAACTATCAATGATTATGCAAAAAAAAAAAGGACGGCTGGTGCATTTACACCATCTTCCCATTTAACGCATGAACTTTTTCAATTGAAAATTACATCAATGAGTTATTCTACTACATAAATAATTACAAATGACCAAGAAATCTTGACAATTCAAAGGAATATAAATTTCTTGCAAATCCCAAATGCATAGATCAAATTTAGAGTATGGAAATTGAGGTTAAAAATCTACAAAATTATCAACCCAAAATTATACAAGTGAATACCTTAGCAAGTATATAAGAGAGTGGTAGATCAACAAATTGTTTCTTGTACTTCATCTGGGGTTTTTCTTTCCTTCATCACTCTTTCCTTTTTTGGGTCAGGGAATCGTGCTATTATGATTGCCCAAAAAAAAATTGGCGCTTTAAGGAGTACTTCATTTGTTTTGATACTTTTAACTCAAATTGGTATCCAAATATTGTAGGTGATGTTGTAGTAGTGTAAGAATAGAATACATGAAAAGAAGTCTAGATGGCAATAAATTATTGGGTACTTGAAAAGCCTAAATCAAGATGATCCTGATATGCTTTAAACTCATAGTAATAACGATAATACAATAGGTGACAACTTGAAGTAGACAACTAAAATTCAATTCATTTATCTGTGGGGAAAGATAGGATATCCACAGTCAAAAGGTTTGGACAATATCCAAAAGAAATGAAAAAAGTAGAATTCTAGAATACCTGTGTACCTGCAACCCAACCCGCATAAACCTCGAGTGCGGACCATTGACACCGCATGCAAAGCTCAGTTTCTATCAGCTATGATGAGTGGTGTGGTTATGTTATTTCATTCTCATGGCTCCACCTTTTCCTACTCAATAATGCATCATAAGCTGTGTGTGTTTGCTCATGGATGAGAGAACATGATGACCCCCTGATACAATTGCTCTGATAAAAAGCCCTTTATGTCGGATATGCAATTTTTTTTCTTCTTCTTGTTCTTCTTTTTAAATTTAGTACTTGTAACTTTATATCAGAACATAAATAGTACTAATTAGCGTACGTAAAATAAATTGTCTGTTTACTTGTATCAAATTTGAAAACTCTGATCGTATATATCATTTGTTCAACAAGAACCAAAGATAGTCATTATTACAAAGCTAACTACTAGAACAATTACAGTTTGTATCAACGAAAAAGACAAATTATTAACTGTTGTAAAGTTGAATACGATGCTGATAATTGGATATCAACATAAGAAACAAATCCTCCCTGGTTGATTTCGAAGGGTAATTAGTAGCCACTCCTGATGGCCGATGGTAAACTTGCAGGAGTACTATATAATAGGAGCAGCATAATGAAATGACTAGTCAAAACTGGAGGAATTTTCAGAGGCAGAGATTCCAGCCCTAGGCGGGTTCCAAATTAAACAAAGGAAAAGGTGCATGCAAATGGGCGTTGTTTAATCCGAGAAATAAATTAATGCTAAGATTGGAACGGGACAGAACCAAACAAACTCTTTTGCAAGTGTTACATATTTATTGCAGGAAAAATTAACATGCATGCCGGGTTTTGTTACCAGCACATAGGATATGATATAACACACTAATATTTACACAGTACTAACTAATGAAAGCAGACACAATTCACTATTAAAAGTTGTCATTTCAAGCAAGCCCGTATTAATGCTAAATTTCAAGTTAATTAACTCTTTATGCAAAAGAGTTTTAGCTAAAAAATTAAAGAGGTCCTCGCAAGATATTAAGCTGAAACAAGGCTCATGTCCACCGCAGGAGATGATGAAGAAGAAGATGAAGCTGGTGAAGACCAGAACTCAGCATTCTTGACCTTGGAAATGCTCGTCAGCACGCCTAGAGGTGTCACATTCCCTATTACGGTTACTTTTTTGTGGCCAGATCTGTGGTGAATGAAGTCACTCCTGCGCAATTTCCCAAATTTGCTTTAGTTTTTTGCTTATGCTTAGATCAGCAACTGGAGGGAATTGAAACTGTTACTTTTGAACTTGTGTATCACTAAAAAATAAAAATAAAAAATTTGAAAAGACCCTCACTTATAACCAAAGAAATTAATTAGAGTTGAGCTCTGATCCTAATAATCTAATTATATAATAGTAATACGTAGCGTTTCACAAGAATAAAATTAGGGGTGTTCAGTGTTTACCTTCCATTTTGGCAATGTGTTTTCTTATTTTTCCTTCACAACCCTTGCAGTGAATTGAGACCCTCAATTCTACAACCTGCAGGCCATGCAAATAACCAAAAAAAAAAATTACATTACTGATGATCTAATACTTTGATGAAGGATCGTGAAGTACTATGTTAGTTAGAGAAAGAAATGATAATTAGAGAAAAGGGCTAATGATATCGATGATGAACCTGATGACGGGGTCGACCAGGAGTTGATGGAGATTTGTAAGCATGCCCCTCATTCCTGCATGTTAATGAAGATTTACTAGAAAGTGAAGTATCAGTCCGAGATAATGAAGATTTCTGAGCTTGGAAATCATCATGAATTAAGCGAGACAGTGAAGATTTTCGAGCATGGAGATCATCGTATTTGCGAGAAGTTGAAGAGTTTTGAACACTGGAATCATTGTTTGAGCGAGGTGAGGAAGATTTATAAGCATGTAAATCATCATTTGAGCGTCCTGCCCAAGAAAATTCATATACAGGATTGTCATATGAGTGCGCGCTGGACATTGAAGATCTGAAAACTGTTGACTCATTGAATTTATGGTACTTTAAACTCCTAAGAGGTTGGCTAGGTACAAGTGCAGAGGAGGAATACTCAGAATCCGATAATAGCTCAAGTAATGGGGTATCACTCAACAAATGTCTAGAGGAACCAGTAGGAGGAGGATTGGAGAGGTCACTGATATCAGCAGAGCTTTTTCTGCGAAGAGATTCAAGATTTTGCTTAGCAGAAGAATTGCTTTTTCTGGTTTTATCAAAATAAGCTCTTGGACTAATGGGAATTTGAGATGAACAAGGGATTGGAGTTCTGGTTTTATGCCTGTGGTGATGATCACCAAAGCGGTGACCGTGGTGATCGATCCGCCTAATCCCTCCTTGCCGGACCATGCTACGTTGGTCCATGCTAGAACAAATGGCTGTGGATGCTGGGGAGGCACAAAAAAGTTCTACAGACTTCATTTTTTGTGCAGGAACAGAAATGTCAAAACTGGTGAGCTGTAGACAGAGGAAAAGACTATGAGAACTGAGAAAGATTTCTTCAAAACGATGCCAATTGATGTGGTTATAAAGTAGTAGAAGCAAGAGAGAAAGAGATAGAAAAGTAAAAGAAGCAGGACAGGGGTCCCCAGCAAGCAGAATTGTACGAATTAACAAATCCAAACCTTAGAGGATACGGGATTTATCTAGACCTTCAAAAGTTGGTAGTCTGGTAGCTTTTTGTATTTGAGGCGGAGGGTAAGAAGTGAGAAGTCAGAACAAGGTGTAAAAGGGAAAATGCTGATCACTAAGCCCAGAGTGAGCGTGGAATTGAGCATAGGCGGCAAAACTGTTACAAGTTTGAAAACTTACTAGCCTTATTATTGCCATATCATTACTCCATAGCTGAAAGTTGAAAAACTAGCGTGAGCTTGTCTGATTTCAGTATAAGGCCATAGCAACTAGACAGCAAAGTCATCTCGTGTTAACTGAAAGCAGCCTTTTCTTGTCTCTTCGATGTCCGTTCCTTAGCTAAGTGTGGTTGATTCTAAAAAAGTTTTCTAGCAACAAAAAACACAAAATCCCGTCTGTTTGAAGTATGTTTATTTCTGATTTCTTGCTTCCTCGTTGGATGATCTTGTTTACCAAAAATAATCAGTAGGATATATAAGTCCTTTCATCTGTAAGCTCCACCTGTAATTCAATAGCGTAACTAGTCATACTATGCCTGAAATTTCTCGGCTAGAGCCCTTCTTTTTCCCGCTTCCGGTTACTAACAGTAGCAAGCATCACCAGCTAAACGTATTAGCTAGGTCTTTCTTTACTCTTACAGGCAAACCAAGATATAACACATAAGTTTACCAAAGGTGTGAAATTGATACAAGTTTATAAAGATTTTACCTGTGAAAATGAGAAATTTTACTTCTAGAATCAGTAAATGTGAAATCTTCAAAATTCTAGTACAAATCCTTTTCAAGCCAATCTCCTATGCCGTCTAATTTGCACCATAACCATAATGAGAAACTTTAAATAAACCTCGTCAAAACTACTGCAACATGTGACCCCGATGCTTAACCAGCCAGCATGATCCAACACAAATTGGTGGCCGTTTTGGCTTTGGCGAAACTATCCTTGTTTTTCTTTTTTAATTCTGATGCTCGCCAGCAGTTTTTTTGTTTTCACATACCATGTTGCAAGAGAATTATAACACAGGAATTCAGTGATTAATATCATTTATCTAATGTTCACGAGCCTAAAAGAAAATTGTCTTCACGTAGAATCCATCCAATGGAATCTTAATTCAAGGAAGACAAATTTGATTGGCTATCACTGTATTACCGCACTATTAGCAAGCATTCCTAGAATTTAGCGCTGATTACGTTAAACAAATCAAGCCAAAGTGACTTTAATAGAGTTGTTAAGACCCAAATTTCAGGAATAGATAGGAGGAGGCAAATCCGTGGTCAAAATTAACAACAAAATCGTGACAAATCGCTAAAGATTAAGACGAAGGGGCCCCCGGACATGAACTGAAACTCATACTGCTCCTAAACAGTTGAGCACGTGAAATTGTACCTCTGGGTACTTGTACCAAGGATTTCTTCCAAACTACTCTTTACCGGGAAATAATTAATTTTACTGGATAAAATACCTACCTGAATTTGCTATTAACTCTCTAATTTTCATCGAATATTTGGTATATACATTGTCACCGTTGAATCTACGTCTATCCATTATTTTCTTCCTTACTATTGCTGAAGTTGTGATCCTAAGAAAACTAGAAAATACTGAATGAAAGTGAGCCGTTAGTATGATCTGATTTCTTTTCTTTTTTTTTTTCGACCATTTCGTTCTAGTAAAGGGCAAAATAAAATGTTAACAAGGAGTAATGTGCTTTTTAACAAGAACTTATTAAGGGTTAATGATGAATATGGCACCCACTGTAATAACAACCTAGGATTCGTTAAAGAGAGCCAGCAGCACGTACAGGAAAATGAAATCACAATCCACAATGGAAAAATTATCCCCTTCTCACACGCAAATGCCTAAAGATAGATTTGGCATCATATCATGTAGGAAGTTGCTGTTCACTTTTCTTTCGAATTCGCTTTCTTTTTTCCTTCCATTTTCTGGTGCTCAAATTACAATTTTCAAACTGCTGACAAGGCTTGAATCTAGCTGGTTTCACATATAATTGCACTCAGAAGATAATGGCAATGTAAACCCCCACACTTTACGGTTGGAGCAAATGGGAGCAATGATTACACTTTTTCGTGAAATGGCTGAAATGAGTCCCCTTTTAGTAGGTCGAATTCCTTTTTGTCAAATGTTAAGTGGATATTAAAGGCAGATACTATCATAATTACTCACTGATAATGCTTACTGATTAGTTAGAATGACAGTATCAAGTTGACTAAAGTGAAGAATTTTAACTAACTAGCAGCCTTTAACTGCCCTTTAGAATTGATCTAAACTTTTCTGTGCGCCATTTATCATGATTATTACAATGAAGTTCTGTACTTGTTTCCAGTTCCACTCAGTTGGGCTAAAAAGGAAATGATTATTGAAGAACATTTTTCACCAAAAAAAAAAAAAACTCCACTATATATAGAGACTGGAGAGTTGCTTTAAAGAATTTTGTTACAGTAGTTCCATGTCTGAATGGTTTTTTCTTTCTAAATGAAAAATTAAATTTCATGGGATCCAAAACGATAGAAACTCTAGCACACATGCATTTTACACTTTTCCTTTAAAGAAAAAAATCTTTTTCTGTTACGACTTTATCCATTGTTCCCTGAATTCGTTGTGTGGGTCTTACTCAAAGCTATTGTTTTATTGACATGCGCTTAAAGAAGTGGGGCTTTGATTTTAGTGGAAGGATTAGTTTAATTGTGGTGGCTTTAGTTATTTTCACTTTTATCTTTGCCTAAACATAGTTCTTCTGCTAGCTTTCTCGGTACTCCTTGCTAATTGATTTTATTGAGTTGGTTACGTGTTTGCCTGATCTGCAATGCAGTGTACTAGAATTAGCTTTTCTTTTCCTGCGTACATCTCCCAGAACCAACAAGATAAAAAGAAGAAAACTTTTCCATCTCATATTCCTTTGATCCCTGATGATGATTTTGAGTCTATATATGTACCATGTTGTGCCTTTAGTCAATCCTGGATCTTACGAGAAAAAGAAACCCTTTTGATTGCCGGATGTTGGGGGAGCTTTGCTTTGAATAAAAGGCTTGTGTGTTTCATCCTTGCGTCCCCAAATATATATATATATATATATATAGTCAACACAGAGAATGTTCCAACCTTCAATCAGACTAATCTTCCTGCGTTTGTGCACCCCGTCTCTCAAGAATACACAAAACAATAGAAGGAGTCGAACCCGACCACACGGTGCCAGGATCTAACTAGACAACCCCAACAGCAGTCGAGCCAACCCCGAGGGGCCCTTGCATCCCCAAATAAATACGCTGTTTTTCACGGGCAAATTTTGAAGAATGCATCCCAAATGAAAAGCACTGCCTCCGATTGTGGAGGAAAGTTGGCTGCTTCTTATTGTCCTGTCCTCATAGCTAGGAGAAGAAACGTTTTTCTTGCTTCAGAATTGAAACCCAATAATGTATAGTCCAAGCAACCAATGACAGAGAATTAAAAGTTAATCCTTAGACGTGGAATTGGTATGATATCCCTTTCACGAAATGCTTCATCTTTTCTCGGCCTTTAACGTTGGGTTTGTAAGCTCAAACTGCTTTCGGTACGTTAAACCGTGATCATCAAATTATGTTGCTGCTAAGGCAATATGATGTTCCGTTTTGTTGTATTCTTTATTGGTGAATCCAATGAACAGATCAAGGGAAAGAACGACAAAGTTTAGTTATGCGGGCCAAAATTCACTTATATTTCCTCTTGCAGAAAAGATTTATGATGCATGGTCTGAAGTGAGACCATGAAATACAACTTGTAGATGCCATATACTTTGAGAGTGGCAACTTGTAGAACAAAGAGAGTGGCGATTCTTTTTTTTTATTTTTATTTTTAAGGTAGATGCATATACTTTGAGAGTGATTTTTTCTTTTAAAGAAAACTTTTGGAATGATTTTTAAAATAATTAACCGGATTTGACTTGACATATCAACTTTTACATGCAATGTACCACTTCTTTTTTTTTTTTTTGGTTTTACATACTTTTACCACCCGTTTGGTACCTGCTAAGGAATCGCAATGACTTTGACTCCTCAATAGTAATGGGTTTGTGTAGGATGATTCCCTTTGACAAAGAATGATGTTTGGTAGTATTTGCATTGGATTAGAAATCAACTTTTATTTTTCTTGTTTCTTTTTGTCTTATTGTTTTCATGCTTTCAGTTCCGTTGTCTGCTCTCACCAACTGCTGGTGATGGATATCTCAACAACCTCCATTGATCAACCTTAAATTTCTCTTTTGACTTCATGATTTCCAACAAAATCAACACACACCCAATAGAAGGGAGCCAAAACCATCAACAAATCGTGGCAAAGCCCATAATTCTTCAGACCAAATTCGAAAGATAATCTCATTGTTTTTATCTAATCCACAGTCAACCAAAACAAATAAATAATGTTCTGTGAGTCAGGCTTGAATTAGTCCCATCCATCGAAGTTGTAGGAGAATTGCAAAAACTTTACATAAACTCTAGTTGGATGCCAAATGCTGCGAATCTCCCGAATTTTGAGTGTGGATCACAAGAGAAAGAAAGCCCATCATGGCTAGAGTGGCAAATTTTTTTGGCCAAGCTGTTGGACTGGAGAGAAAGATAAGGATTGTATTTTGTGGGGTAGATGAGTAGAGAAGAGATGAAGAGGCACCGGCGCCCTTTGCTTTGTTGTTGCTAATTTTTTATTTAGGTTCTGTATGATAATTTAATTCAGTATTTAAAGTTAATGTATTTAAATCTTAATATATTCAAACCGTTTGATAATTAAAAATTGAGCATCTGAATTAATTAAGTGACATTGAATTTTCTAAGTAAAACTGCTTCTAAAATTAATAACTTATCACTGAATGTGATATGTATTCAAATGTATTAGATTTAATATTTAATAATTCAATAACTTAATGGATTTAGATTTCAGAGTATAATTTTTAGATTTCAATTTTATCAAATGCACCCTTAATTTCCCAGCTTCAAATTCTGAAATTACTGCTAAAGTGCCCAATTTAGTCGGTAATGGCTTTTCGCAACTTTGGGTCTTGCACAGTGATAGATCTATACCTATAGATACCAAGCAAGCACCGGATATGGTTTTTGAGAGCTTGAAACCCATTGAATAGTGGTGAGTACCCTATACCAAACGGGTGGTAACAGATTTTATTCCAAGCACTACAAGAGTAAGGGGCAAAAAGAGCATCATAAGTGGAAAAGAAACCTGAAACCGTCCAAACACACTCCTTAGCTATATTAGCTACGCTGGGACTACTTGGCCCAACCCAATCGATCCTACACAATCGTCGACTGACTTCCCCAAATTTGGCCCAACCCAAGTACTTATTGCACGTGCGCCATTAGTGAGCCCGTGCGGGGAAACCAGACAGTCACACAGCTGAGGGATATCATCAGTGAACTAGGGTTTTTCCGCCTCACTCATATGATATCTGCTGTCTCTCTGTCTCACAAACACAGAGAGCTGAGGGATACGAGACGACGCCATGGGTAAGTTTTGATTCCAAATCAATCTGTTGTATATCTGTTCCAATTATTCGGAAAAATATTTTATTTTTGTATTTCGCGATTAATTTGATATATTTATCTATTTTTTTGTGAAAATGTTTACGGGAAAACAGCCAGGATCAAGGTTCATGAGCTGAGGCAGAAAAACAAAGCCGAGCTGTTGGCTCAGTTGAAGGATCTAAAAGCCGAATTGGCTCTCCTCCGAGTCGCTAAAGTCACCGGCGGCGCCGCCAACAAGCTTTCCAAGATGTACGCTCTTTTAATTTTCATCTTCTACTTTTTTTTTTGTTTTTTTTTCAACATTTTATTTTCTGTAGTGATGAAGTTTAAGTGAGAAGAGAAAACTGAAAAAGATAAATATCGTTAATTTGTTGCAGAAAGGTGGTTAGGTTGTCAATAGCGCAGGTGCTGACGGTGATTTCTCAGAAGCAGAAGGCAGCATTGAGGGAGGTTTACAAGAACAAGAAGTATCTGCCTCTTGACCTCCGCCCTAAGAAGACTAGAGCTATCCGCCGTCGCCTCACCAAACACCAGGTACGCTACTGTTTTTATTCAATTTTTGTCCTTTTTTCTTTCTGAACGTGTACTCATCTGAATCTTTGGTGTTGATTTTCATGGGTTTCTAGATTTTAATTTTATGTCTAATTGTTGTTTGATTAATCTCTCTGAATGAATCTTTTGTGTGATAATTGCCTCAAATTTGAAAAATTAGCGTTTTGCGGCTTTGCTCTTGGTAATTTAATAAGGATAGGATATTTTTTGCTGAGGATTAGGCAGAATGTCCCTTCTTTTAAGTCCGGGCATGAGGGGCGGGTTTGGCTAAGATGGGATAATGAAAATGTATTAGACCGTAAATGGTGGGATGCAACCAAGGCGGATGTAGGGTGGTGATCCATGGTCTCCAGTGTGTTTGTCTGCAGCAACATCTTGTTAACCATCAAATGCCTTGAATCGGAACGCCATTGAGTTGCATTGCCATTGTAAGTGTTGAGTCCCTTGAGTTGGTGCTGTGCTTTATACTTTGATCTCAATTATGCTAAACGTCTCCAAGTCTCTAAAAATTGAAATTTATGCGCGAATAGTAGGCTGGAAATTGATGGGTTTAACAGAATGCGACTCTTCTCGTGATGTTTTGCATTTGCATGGTTGGATTAGTGAACCTACTGGCAACCTGAATGCCTCCAGTCTTCGTCAACCTTTTGATACTCTTGCTACCCGTGTGCATTTCGTATTTTGGTTTTTCCCCTGATGTAGCATAGTGCATCATCATTGCAAAGAGTGTGCATCTCAAAACAAAGGTAGAATCAAATGAAATAAATATGCATCATTTTCTCAATCAGTTACTTTTGTTTAGCTGTGGTGAACCTTCACTTTCTGTTATGGCATTGAGATGAAACTTTAGTGGTGTCTAGATGAGCCTCCTTTTGTCTCCGCCATGACTTGGAGAAAACATCAGCTGAAACATCAGCTGCCTTTACTAGCTCGTTGTATATGGGCCGGTTGCTCCATAAAATGAGTGACAAAAATTTGCTTTCTAGTTTCTATACGTCATGTGTTCTGGTTGGAGAACAAAAGCTGCATACCTTGTACCTCAGTCAATATTCAGCAGAATATTACTATTGGCATTTTGGTGTACCATTTATGTGGTTTCCCATTTGTAAATAGGTAAATTCACCATTTATGGCACTTAAGCGCCACATGCATTTTCTTTCTCGCTGACTTGATTATATTGGATTTTGATGTACTTCAATCAGTTTGATAAATGTCCTTGCTATTTTTCAGGCTTCTTTGAAGACAGAAAGACAGAAGAAGAAAGAGACGTACTTTCCCTTGAGGAAATATGCAATTAAGGTTTAGATCTACCATGTTTGGATTTGATTTTGGTGTTTCAACCTGTCTGAACACGAAGAAAAATCATATTTTGCTCCATTTCTGTTGCTAGCCTAAGGAATATATGGATCACTGTGAACAAAGCTTTAAGCATTCTGGTAGTCCATTGTTTATTTAATCACATTTCTGATAGTTTTCTTGGTTGCACGGCCGAAGAGCCATGTTTATGTCGTGGTGATTGGTAAGGAGCCGTTTGGTGATTATGTGGTGGTGATTAGTAAGTGAGAAGATTGAAATTTCTCTAATCTTCTTTCTTTTTATTTATTTTCTTTTGTTTGAAAAAAGTGAAAAAAATTCAAAATTTAAAAAAAAAGAAAAAAAAGAAAAGAAAAGGTAAGGCGAATGAGTTGGAAAGTTCCCAATTTGATAAAGGAATTAAGAAACATATAGTAAAGGGTAACCATTTCAATTAACGCATTCCAATAGACATTTAACCAAACAGACGATGTGGGTATCATTGCATTAGATAGCCATTAATGTGCTTGAAATCCGTTTACGAAACATCTCCGAAGTGCCACTGTTTTTGCTTTCATTGTGCGATTACATGGTTATTGTCCACTAGATTCATCTATGGCCCATTCTGCATCTGGTTTTACAGAGCACAATGGATCATATGTATATTTGGCCCAGCCTGTAAATGTCCATTAGCGTCCTAACCAGCAGGTGTTTAAATTCCAAACATGAGACAAAAGAACAGAAACCCACAGGCCACAACAAAAATTCGATCTTGCTTAGAAAGCAGTCAAGAGTCTTATAGCTAGTTTGGGAGTTGAGGATAGAAAAGCAAAAAAGAGAGAGGTTAAGTTATGAGAGAAAAGAAAGGATAAGAAAAGAAGAGAAGAGATTTTAATATTGTCTGGGAGTTTATAAAAAAAAAGGAGATGATTTTGGACACATTAGTTAATAAATATTCCATTCAACAGCATTTGGAGGATAGAATGGACAATTTAAAAAATTTTGGTAGCCTTTCCGTAGCTTTCCTTTGCTTTCTGGCCAATTTGGGAAGGAATTTTTTTTAACTGTAGCGAGTCTCTTTTTCCTCCTAAATCAGCCGGATTCTTTTCCTTTCTGTTTCATATAACTCTCAAACGTGGGAAATACCTACCTGTCTCTTCCGTTCTTTTCTTTTTGGCTCAAATCTCATCTCCCAAACTAGGCATTAGAGAAAGTGAATTGTATACACGGTTGTAAACATAAGAGGAGAATAACACAGTGTCTAAGCAAACGCTAAGCGCAAATTCTGTTCCAAAGCAAGCATAAAATTCCAATCTCACCTTACACAGTACAAAGACCAGAGGCAGCTATGTCCATATCTAGTCAGCTGTATCGTTGAGGCAATATTATTATTTTCCATATGTAGTCATGGTCGGCATTCTTCAATACCATTATTATTATTCATCTTCTAAGTATTGAAATGTTATATAAGCCTGCAATACAGACATTTCTTCTTTTTCTTTTTTGGGGTCCAAGATCAATTAAAACGTCACGTTAATGGTGAATGGTGTTAAAGCCGGTGGGTTAACAAATTTGTTTTCTAAAATGGACAAAATACAACCTGCCCTTTTCTCTGTTCTCTTCTTGAAAAGCAGACACATGTCTCCTCACCAAAAAATGAATTGGTGTGCTTGTTGATTTTTTATTAGACGGCAAATTCGTCCAGCTGCTAACTCCTATTAAAACGGACAACTCATGTCTCCTCAGTAACCACCTTAATTAATCGAAAACCATGAGAATGGTTCTAGTTTCTCTCATCCACATCCAGTAGGGATGCCTACTTTTACTCTTTTTTTTTTAAAAAATGTAATAAATTAAGATAATTACACCATACTGGTACCTTTTGATTAAGACTGGTCAAAACATAGATTTTATACATTTCTTTATGTCGTGACCAAGTTACAAGAACTCTGGCTTACTCGGCCAAGTTTATACCCGATGACTTGTAAGAATTGGGCAAAATTTAAGTCAAGAATATCTGCCTTTGTCGCAAAAAAGACATAAGGATTATAAACACATGCATGTGTATTTTCATCCCTAGTCAGTATTGTGCATGTCAAATTGTCTTCTATAATGATACTTGTACTAATAATTGAACTGAAGATATGACTCATGTTACTAAAATTCTTCGAGAATTTTACTTTCTTTTTTATCTGAAAAGGGAGGGACGAAACATTTGTGTTTGGATTGCATTTTTTTAGATTTTTTGTAGAAAAATTACTGTAGCGATTTGATATATGTGAGGTAAAAAGGTGATTGAGAAATGTGCTTACGGAAAACGTAGCAATTTTTTTTTAGAAAATGGCTGCAAACAAGGCCTTATAAGTTTTAACTGTTAAAGGTATTGAAGCTTTTGATGGACATACACAGGACCTTTTCTTTTCTTCTTCTGTAACTCGGTTCCTGGAATGTAGCTTGAAAATGAAAATAAGAAACGTCCAAGAATCCTTTCAAAAAAGGAAGAAAAAATGAACCGTCCGAGAAAATACAAGAACCAAAAATTAAAAAATAAAAATAAAAGATGAAGAAGAAGAATTATAGTACTAGTAATTACGTAACAATCAAACACTTGTTGTCAAACAAGCAACAGAAAGCTGAATGACAAATGCAACTCATCCACCATATTTATTCCGCCGCTAATATTCTAAACACGGAATCCAAAATGGAGTCAACTTCTGATGCAAAATCCAAAACAAACATCAGACAAAAAGCCATGGATATGGATATCAGAACAAAAGCTTGCACGAGTGGAACACGGAAAATATTTCTACAGACTTCCAACGGCTTGTAAGGACCGCTGCAGTTGGTTTATACGTCGACGCTTTACTCTCATCATTTTATTTTCCTTGTTAATTTGTAGGTGTCCAAAAATTGGGCTAATTCCTTTGTTTATTGCTGAAAAAAATCACAGTAATATTAACCTGACATGGAAATGGTATAGAACTATACCTGTCGGTCCAGTTAGAAACCTTTTTAAAAGGCTACTTTCAGGAAAAAAAGAATTACCTTGGCCCGACAGGCATAGTTCAATACCATTCTCATGTTAAATCAACATTCCTACGATTGTTTTTTTTTTTCAGCAATAAACAAAGGAATTAGTCCAAATATTGACTCTATGCAATAAGATGGTAAATAAGTTTATTTGGTACCATAGGACAATTGTTATTTTATTTTCAATTTCACATTGTTATATTAGGAGATTATATAGGGTGGTAATCCACATATCATATTAATGACTAGGTTTTGGCTGATACGCTCCAATGGACACTCGTTAGAAGAGGTTTCAGGTGTTTAACTTTTTTTTTTTTTAAAAAAAAATAAACTCAATTCAGAAAAGCATTTAGAGTAATGAATATGGATATGTGCATTTATATGGTAAATTTAGGTGTGCTAATGAGTATCAGTTACAAAAACAAAAGTTAAATAAAATTATTAAGTAGTAATATGACTGAATTTGACAAATTAGGGACAGATAAACAACTTTGATACGTATGAGTGTTGAATTAATCCATCCCCCATAAATTAAATTTTCCAATGCGAAGATACGACGAGATTGTGGTTTTTGTATCCATTCCGTGTATAAATAAAATGATGGTGATACATCGCTCGCTAAACCCTCTTTTCTTGGTTCATAATTACACACTAAACCCTCCTTTAACATGGTGCGAAATTTCCACATCCGTTGCCTTTGGAAACTTTTATCTAAAACTCGCCAAATTTCCCTAAAAGCAGTGCTTGAACAAGAAGATGCAAGCATATTTATTTTTCTCCTTTCTAAATTCATATGCCTTCTGGGTGACAGCATGAGGCGAGCGTGTCTGCTGATCAAGTTCAGATCAGAGTACGTTAAGTTTTTAATACTCCAAAAGAAAAGAGTCCATGCATTACATTCTCCCAGGCGATAGTGCACTGGTTTATAAAGACGTTTGCGGTCTTGGACAATTAACATTAACCCGCTTGCGCGTTGATTCAATGAAGAAGGCCAAGTACTTTTGTGCTTTTTACTGCTGGCTTTGATTATGAAAGGTGCTTTGATTAGACTTGTGGAAGAGGCAAGAAGGCTACTTAGTCAACAATTCGGCAGCCATCCATCTGAAAAACAAAAAATAAATAAATAAATAAATGAGACGGTTAAAAACCGAGGGAATACAAGAGTTTTAACATTTAGTGCCATCCATCTGAATTTACAAGTGAAATTTACAAACATATAATGATAGGACTGAGTCACAAATGAAATTTGGAATAAAATTTACAAATGAAACCGCATAATTCATGTGAATTACTCTATCTTTTCAAATTTGATTTTATAAGGGTTTATTATCAGCTGAAATTCTTTGAACATAGAGAGTCAACTTTGTCCTAATTATTAAATTCTTTCGTTTAATTAATGTACGCCCCTTTATTCTCTTTGACCAGGTGTACTGGCAAAATGGCTTTGTTGATATCGTCTCTGACGGTAGGATTTGATCAGAACGTTCTAAGACACTCCCAAGAATGGTCATTGTTATATCTTATAACTTGCAAGTTTGAAGATCAGAATTTGAAATATGGCCTTTTTTAATCACTTTCTGGTATCTCTGTACATGTATCACAACGAAGTTATTGACACTCTCCTAGCTAGCATATTGATGCGTTCATTTTGACTTATCAAAAGATGTATTCATCTTGGCAACTACGGGAGCAAAGACTCCAAACCTGTTTTTGCTTCGATCACAAAGATATATTCGAACGAAGCAAGGAAAGAAGTTGTACAAGACGAACGAGTCCTGGACGCTGAAAAACATGTTAAAATTGTAGTCACAATCAATCATGAGTACGATTTTCTCCATTCCTTACTTGTGGATCAACCTCTGTTTAAGTAATCTACTGTGTTTATTAATTATCCATATAAATTTGGTCTAAATAGTAAGCTCCAGTGTTTTTTTTTCCGCCACCAGTATACTCCTGCAAGTCTCCCCAAGCTTTTTGCTACTTCTGGAAGAAGCAAAATAGTTATACTTACTTGTCAAACTAGTCTTTCGAAAAAATGAATGCTCTCATTAATTATGGGCGGGTTGACCCATACTGACAACGTTGTTTTCTTCCCTTCTCCTTAAATGAATGCATAGACCGTGAGCCCATCGCAGAACCACATCATCATCAAAATGTCAGTCGGCAGAAATGTAAAATGAAAATTTTTATTGCTGTTATGGAGAAGGCTTTGGGATAAGTACCGGGAGACAACATGAAAAAAAAAAAAAAAAATCACGGACGCGTATCCAATAAATCTCCTATGCAGAATAAATTGTGCGTATCCAATGAAAATTTTTGTTTTAAAAAACAATTTTATGTACAATAAAAGAATGGTGTACATAGCTAGCGATGATGTTTCTCAGTAGTTAGGTTAGATGAGAAGCTGAAATAGTGATGTAACAACGAGTGCTAGCTGTTCTTCTGAAGTGTGAAAGTGTGTGGACATGCGCTTCATTGCATGTCAAGAATCCACTAAAACATATATACGCTTCAAAAGGCACCCAAAAAAAATACAACTGTGGACTAAAATTCAAAGTGAAATAGCCTCGCTATACGCCTATACTATTGCAGAAAGAGCAAGATGACATAATCTTGCGTCCTTGGGCCACATCCTCTTCAAAATCTAGAGTTGATTATGTCTTGTTTACATCCTCTTTCATGGAGCATCAAACTGCAAGGCTTGTTTGGTAAATAAATTTTTTGAATATTTGTCTAAAACTTTACTATAGAAGTTATAGGAAAAATTTTTGAAGTGTGTAAATTTTTGGATATTTTAAAATATATAATTTAATATTTACAGAAGTTTTTTGAGGTTACTATGGTTAAAATTGTTAAAAAATTTGTAGCAGATAAATTTGACAAAAAACTTGTTTGGCAAACAGACTCCGGTACTGAGGCGTCGTAATGAGATTAAAACAGATGGTCCTTATAGTTAAGAGACAATCTTCGATTCTGTTGTTGTTTCTTTTAATCAGAGAATTAATTTGGTCTGTACATCCTTTATGAAGCATGTTCTCTTCATTGCTTCATTGAAAGGAAAAATGCATGTTGCTATACATATATGCCTTACATGCTATAATGTAGTATATATGAAGATGCCATGTAGCAGTACCAAACCCAATACTTTTTTATCAATTGTGCCATGTTGTAGTCATTCACCATCATCAATAGCAAATTCTAACCCCGCGAATTTAACCAATTTTGCTGTCAACCTTTCATTTTTAAAGAGTATATGTAGTATAAACCAAAGCTCATATTCCCTAAAAATTTTACAAATTTACGAATAAGATAATTTGCCTTTAATCTAGTAAAATTATAATATCTCACAATTGGGCATGTCAGCAGTAGATGTTTGTTTGCATACATATAATCCCAAACACAACTAAACGAAGTGCATTCCAAATATACAACCAAATCAATGAAAGAACAAGTCAAAAGGAGGGAAGACACAGAAAAAATTGCAAAAAGAGAAAAAAGGAGGTAAGAGTAAGAGTAAAAGTAGTGTAAAACAAGAAAGAGCATTGTAACCTTCGTTAAGAACAAAAAGTTGAACATCATGACTAACCAAAAATGTTGGACATCAGGAACAAACGAAAGCGAAAATGATCACCCAAAAAGCCACATCGCTTGGGGACCTGATAAAACAAGAAAGAAACCGCGTTCACCCAACTCTATATATACATCATCATATGCGTTTCCCCTCCTCTCCTTGGTCATGCAACTTCTTGCTCTCTCTAACTCTTCTTCTGAGTCTCAACTAACCTAGTATTAGTAACCTTCTCAAACTCACAAATCTCTGTTTCCTGGTTCTCTTTGAACAAGAAGATTGCATCAATTTGCACTCGTTTGTACCTCTTGAATACCAGTCCACATACAAAGAACCTGAGCTAGATTAAAAAGAAAGAAAGAAATCAGTACAAAGGAAAATGAAGATGAGAAATAAGATTTTCTTGTCTCCATTGATAAGCCCGACATCATCACACAGCTCCTCCCACAGCTCTAAGACTTCCCCACACACTCTCTCCGCAACAATCATGGAGGAAAATGTCGACTGCGCAGAAGTAATCATCAGAAAATGGGACCTCAATGCCACTGATTCCGCTCGTTTATATTCTTCCAACACCCCTTCTCTTTTCGCGCAAGATCACCGCAGTCAAGCCCAGCAGTTCATCAAGTCCGTCAACGACTTGCAATCTGCAATGCACTTCTTCCTCAGTGAGCACCCCGGCTCACCAATGCTAATCCGGGCTCAGAACCTGATGCAAATTGCCATGAAAAGATTAGAGAAGGAATTCTACTCTGTTCTCAAAACCAACATGACCGCTCTCCACCCAGAATCCGTCTCCATCCGGTCATGCAGTTCGAGGGCCTCCTCCACTTGGTCTGCCTTTTCTGACTTCCAAAATGGAGAAACTTCCGAAGGAGAAGATGATGATGAAATTACAACTGATATCGATCAAATTCATATCAAAAGCAACAAAACTGAAAAAGTATACCAAGATGTCATGAGCGACCTCAGAGTTATCGCGAATTGCATGATTAATTCCGGATATGGAAAAGAATGCATGCATATTTATAATCTTATCCGAAAATCGATAATCGACGAGACTCTGTATTACTTGGGAGTTGAGCAATTGAGCTCCTCGCAACTACAGAAAATGGCGTGGGATGACATAGAAGTTAAAATAAAGAAGTGGCTGGCTGCCGTCAAGACCGCCGTCAAGACTCTCTTTCACGGCGAAAGAGTTCTCTGCGATCATGTCTTCTGTGCTTCTGAAAAGATCAGAGAGACGTGTTTCACCGAGATTTCAAGAGGTAATGCATTGACGCTGTTCAGCTTTCCGGAAAATGTAGCCAGGTGTAAGAAGATTTTCTCGCCGGAGAAGATGTTCAGGTTTTTGGATATCTACGAGGCTGTTTCCGAGCTCTGGATTGATATTGGAATGATTTTCTCTTTTGATTCGCTCTCTGGAGTTAGAGCTCAAGCGATGACGTCGCTCTTGAAGCTCGGAGAAGCTGTCCGGACGATGCTCTTGCAGTTCGAGTCGGCGATTGAGAAGGACTCCTCGAAGATGGCGGTTCCCGGCGGGGGAGTCCACCCGCTCGCTCGTTATGTCATGAATTACTTGGTTTTCCTGACAGATTATAGCGGTGCGTTGGCTGATATTGTCGCCGATTGGCCTATGTCGGTCCAAACGCCGCTGCCGGAGTCTTACTTCTCCAGTCCGACTTCGGTTAACGACGTCGATGACGACTCGCCAGCGTCGACGATCTCTGTCCGGCTGGCGTGGATTATCCTTGTTCTCCTCTGTAAACTGGATGGCAAAGCGGGATTCTACAGGGACCACGTGGCGCTTTCCTATTTGTTCCTGGCGAATAACTTGAACTACGTCGTTTCGAAGGTTAAAACCTCGAATCTGATGCTCTTGATGGGTGCCGATTGGGTGTCAAAGAACGAGTCAAAGGTCAAACAGTACTCAGCAAAGTACGAAAGGATGGGTTGGGCAAAGGTGCTGACGTCATTGCCGGATGACCCGACGGTGGAGATTTCTTTACCCGAAATAAAGGATTCTTTCAGAAAATTTAATTCGGGTTTTGAAGAGGCATACCGGGTACAGAGTTCGTGGGTCATACCCGATTCGAAGCTCCGGGACCAGTTTAAGTTTTCTCTGTCGGAGAAGATGGTTCCGGGTTATCGGGTATTTTATGAGAACCACAGAGAAGAAGTTGGAGATGAAGCAATTGTCAGATTTACCCCTGATGACTTGGAGAATTGCTTGTCTGATTTGTTCTACGGGAAGAGTGAAGGTATGGGGAGTTCGAGAGCGACGTCGTACCGGGTTTCTTCTGTTTCAAAGTCACCGTCATCATCATGACCCGGACATTGACCAATAAATTAGGAATTAGTTAGATATTATTGGCCTGCTTATACCCTGAAAAAGCAAAATGGAAACAGCAAAGTTTACTAATTGGCCGGCCATAATGGTAAACGTCCATTTCATTGTAAAGAAGTGTCCAAGACAAAAACTGTTTATAGAATTCTTTCGACCTCGCTTACCATAGAACATGGAAATAAAATAACATTTTATTCATGTCGCCTTGCTTCGTTTAGTATTCCTTTTCTGTCTTAACTTATTTCAATTATTAGAGTTTATTTTTTAAAGTTTTAAGTACTACTTTTACTATTAAAGTTCTTTATAGGTATTTAATCGTATCCATCATAAGATTTCTTAGGAATATTTTGTACTTATAGTCTAATGCATTTAAGTATGGCGGGCAGTTGGAGGATAATGTATTCAATATTCATAGGGGTGTAAAAGAATTTAATCAAACCAAATGTCAATAAATAGTGTTTAATTATTTTAATTAGTTTAAAATTTTGTTTAAATTTAATTTATTTATTTGTCGAATCAAGTCTGAACGAATTTTTTTTTATCAAATTTAAACGTTATTGAATATATAATGCTATTCAATTTTTGTTTGATTAGTTGATGGATCGAATTCTTACAAAGTCGAACTTGATTCGAGTATCAAGTAACTTGATTTATCTTTCAACCCTATGTATGCATTAGCTGAAATTATCAACAAATTTAAAATTATGCCTCTTGAAATGTGTTGACAATAATATTTTGCAATTTCTTGTCATGTCTCCAATGAACTTCAATTTCTCCTTTTATCGTTTTCATAAGAGCGGAGTGAGTCATGTCATCTGAGGAGGTTTTTGCCACTGAGTCGGTGAGTGTTCTGTTGCACTCCAGGTTAATTCTGATCAGCCAGCTCTTCATGATTGTTGTCTTATCCTTTCTGCTGCGGTCTTTGATGGTTCTTTCATTCAAGGACCCTCTTATAGCATTGTTCCTTGTTCCCCTAGATTACTTCAAGAATTCCAACAAGTTCTCTCAGTCTCTACGAGCTCAACACCTTCATCAACAAGATTTCCTTGAGGTAAATTTTGATGGAGCAATTTTATCGCAAGATCATTCTTCGGGTATAAGTGTGGTAATGCGTGATGATCAAGGTCAATTTGTAGCTGGTTTCTCGCAGAAGATTACTGGAATTTTGGCACCTGACGTTGTGGAAGCTTATACTACTACTACAAAGGCCGCAAGCAAGCTTTTGCCCTAGCTAAATATGCAGAAAGTTGTACTTGAAGGTGATGCGCTCATGATAACCAACATGTGGAGTCTTAATTGGTGATGTTTTTATCTCTTAACCATAAGTTTTCCGGATTGAAATGTTTGCTGGGTTCCTAGACGTTTTTAATCAGGCTGCCCATCTTCTTGCTAGAAGTGCTCTGTCACTTGATGATTTATGTGCATGGAGAGCAAGTTTCATTATTAAAATAAAAATTCTTACCATGGGAATAAAAGAGCCCATATTAGCGGTGGAAAACCTCAAATCTGCAGGGAGCCCAATAGTTTTGAGGAAAACCCGGTTTGAACTACTACTTGGGCTAGGCTAAAGGGCCTCTAGAGTGGGCTGATCCTAGTCGGCTGTTGTCTAGGTTTAGGTGTACAACTCCGATCTCACATTAAACTTGGGAGGAGCAACGGCCCAATTGATGCTTGCATTAAGTTTTTTTTTTTTTTTTTGAAGTTATGCTTACAATTTTCAACTACGAATATTTCCAAACTTTTAATAGCGTCAATTATGACAACGGGTCTGAAATTATTTCAGCAATTACTCAGTGGGTGTGTCCACCTCGGCATTATATATATATATATGCATTATTGTGGAATTAAATATGTGGGTTCTACAAGGGGATTTAACTCTATCAACTTGATCAATAAATGTAACAGCAATAGAGCGACTCCCCATCCGGTGGGGCACCAAATTGAAATTAACTAAAAGAATGGGAAAACAATAAAAGGATAAAAAAAAAGGTGTTAAATTTACACCCCTGCTTCTTAATTAAATTCACAGTTTATACATATTTGAATACTATATATGGGTCATGAATTCAACAAAGGTATAAATTCAAAATTAGGAAATGTGGATTTAGACTTAATTAATGGGAGGAAGAAAAATGAACATCTAGTAATGACTGATGATCACATCGGAAAACTTAACCACTAGCGGTATCGTCTGTCAATTGCCATATATGGTAAGTTTTCTGCATTTTAGATGAAAGTTATTAAAGAATTTATAGATCCAAGCGCACACGGTACCAAATTTGTACGTAGCTAATTCTAACATAAGTACCAATTTCTTGTTTGTCTCCTCAACCACCAACAAGGATCTTTTGCATAATTTGTGTTGGTACGTGTGTGTGTGTTTTTTTTTTTTGTGGGTTTTTGTGGGGACTAAAGTTGTACTCTTAATTGATAAGATTTCAAGTGATGGTTGAAGCAAATTAAGGACAAGCTAATAAGTGCTGGTATTTAATTATATATATATATTGTTAAACGAAGTTGACGTGAAGGTTGCTACTTTATTATTATTATTATTTTCCAAAAGGGGCAGATGTACTTGAAGGTTGTTACTTTCAATGCTGAAATTTCAGCAATAGTGTCATATCGCTGGCCAAGGGCTACACGTCAACGGAAGTTTGATGAGCAAATTAATAATTCTTAGCGCTTTCGTTTTCATTTGAATTGTGAATGAAATTACACCTTCGCAAAACATTGTGGGGGGAAAAAATGTCGAAATTTCGTTTTTTTACATTGATAACGAACATAAAACTAACATTAGTGAAGTAGAGAAATTAAATTAATCATTTGAATTGATAAAAGGGTTTTCGATCATCGAGTAGTATAAAGGTTGTTTGAGCCATGCATGTCTGCAATCCAATTGAGCTTCGGCCATTGAATAGCCAACGAAACTGGTTTCCCTCCCGCTGTACTAATAATTAAGCCACAGGGGGGGGGGGGGGGGGCTCCAACTGTGGCTTAGGTTGGACTGCGACCAAAAACAAGTAGTGTATTTGATTATTATCGTTCAAATTCTCTACTTTTTTCTTTCTGGATCCTGATAAGTCATAACAATTAATTCATCTCTAAGTGGCAATCTAGTTAGAAGTTAAGGGTGACCCCACATTGTATGTGCTCTCTTTGGATAAACTAATCAACATCTAATGCTAATCAACTATGGCTCTCCAAATTGGTGAATTACTTCAGTCATCCATCAATCACATCATTATATATATATGTGCTTTGAGATGCATTTTGATACAGTATTTTTACAAGTGATCCTATACTATAAGAGTAGGGGAGGGAGGGGAATAGGGATGGACAAGAATTTCAACCCCTTATCTGCCTGCACCCAAGAGGGATTTTTGTCCCTTCTTCGTGCCCAACTGAGCTCTCAGTTGGTTAAGAAATGAAGTCAATGCTGACTGTGGCGTGGACGCTATAAATGAAATGCTGACCTTGAAAAACCTAATCTTCTTCATTTCTTCTACATATCATTATGAGACTAAACTATCATAATATATCAACTCGTAGCCACTAGCGACCAGCATTAGATTGGGAGTGGTCCACACGGACGAATAAATAAAGTCTGACATCTATTCACTTCTCGGTAGACATGGCGAATCCTAGCTTGTTGGAGGTATGAAAGGAGGGATCTGCAGTCCATGATAATAGGGTGCAAATAATGATCAGAAATATCATGTAAGGATATAATATCAGTACATCTACTTCGGTGGCAGCTTCAATGAGAGTGGCTGTCCTTGGTGAATATTTTTCACAGACTCTCTTAATATCAGGAAATTTCTCCTTCACACATCTGGCTGCAAAATATTGTCACATATCTAACCCCTTTCTGCCTCTTTAGTTTCCATAGGAATAGTGAAATATACCTAGGTAGTTTCTATTTTTTTTTTTTGAGAGGAATACCTTGGTTTTTTCCTAGTTCTTGTTCACGCAAATTAATTTCAGGGTTCCTAAGATAAAAGAGCTTTGAGTCAATTTGTCAACAGTGATCTTCAAAATTTTTTGGCTTTATGGCTCCATCTACCTGCCCTTGCCAGTCTTAAAAGTAAGCAAGTGTACACCGAATTTCGAAGTTACCGTCCGTACTGCAACATTATGGTATCTCCATTAAGGTCGTGTACAGAAAAGGAGGATGGCCAATTAATTTCAAGAAATTTGTTATTCTTTTACAACCAAACTTCAAAACGAAATTGATTGAGGAAATGCTGGTTGACCCGTAAGAAATACAACGTACTGTTGAGGTTACAGCTAGAAATTCCTGGGGAACTTGCTTGCAGTTATGGTAAGAAATATCAAGTTCACTGCAAGTATGATCATAAGGCATGGTGGATGTAAGAGACTGCGTTACATGGCAAATTCTTTTCCTTTATGGTGATGAAGTTAATTAGGAGACTGCAAAGACATCTAATAGGGGTCTTAATCTCAGATTAGTACATACTTAAGGCATGACTATTGCCCATTTTAATGACAAAAGATTGTTAGGGAAGTCACGCATCGATCGGGTGTTGTTGGGGGTTGAGAGATAAGGGTGGTTTAAAGCAAAGTCACATGTGTACATGTTGGACGCCTTTTTATTCAAGCGTTTGATCTAAATTTCTCATCAATAATCCTGAGCTTCTAAACTTCAACACCTCCTCCTCCTCCTCCTCCCCTCTTCTCCTCTCTCTGGTTTTCTCTTTTTCACTTAACCTTAGTTTTCCCATATTTCTCATGGATGTTTACTTCATGTTGTTATACTGTCTTCCTCTCTTTTATTTCTTCCTCTTTCTCTTGAAAATTATTGATCGAAGGAGACACCAGTCTTGTTACATACTAGACTATGAATGCTACAAACCAACCGATGATAGAATGCTCAGCACTCGGTTCTGTGGTGAAGTCATAAGAAGAAACAAGAACCTCGGCCTCCTCGAGTACAAATTCCTCTTGAAAGCCATTGTTAGCTCCGGCATTGGTGAACAAACATATGCACCAAGAATGGTCTTCCACAATAGAGAGGAGTGCCCTACTCATGATGATGGGATCGAAGAGATGGAGGAATTTTTCTATGATAGCATCGACAAAGTTTTGAAGAGGAACGGCATTTCGCCGTCCGAGATTGATGTGCTAGTGGTGAATATTTCCATGTTAGCTGCGGTCCCATCTCTATCAGCTAGAATTGTCAATCATTATAAGATGAGGGACAACATCAAGACCTACAATCTCACTGGTATGGGATGCAGTGCAAGTCTGATATCGGTCAACTTTGTCCAGAACATATTCAAGACTCAAAAGAATTTGTATGCCCTTGTCATAACATCAGAGTCGTTGAGTCCTAATTGGTATCCAGGAAATGACAGATCCATGATACTAGCAAACTGTTTGTTCAGAACAGGTGGTTGTGCGATTCTTTTGACTAATAAGGTGGCTTTGAGGAACAAAGCCATGTTTAAATTGAAATGTCTAGTGAGAACTCATCATGGAGCAAGGGATGAAGCCTATGATTGTTGCATACAGAAGGAGGATGATCAAGGCCGCGTAGGGTTTCACCTCGGCAAGAATTTGCCAAAGGCAGCCACACGTGCTTTTGTCGATAATTTGAAGGACATAGCACCCAAGATATTGCCCATCAGAGAGCTTCTACGGTTCACGGTAGTTTCTTTCATCTGGAAGAGGATGAGAAGTAACACCAAAGATGGAAGCAGCAGCAGCAGCAGCAGACCAGTTATTAATTTCAAGACTGGTGTGGACCATTTTTGCATTCACACCGGAGGAAAGGCGGTGATCGATGGGATAGGGCAGAGTCTGAATCTGACCGAGTATGATTTAGAGCCAGCAAGAATGACTCTCCATCGATTTGGGAATACTTCTGCTAGTAGCTTGTGGTATGTTTTGGGGTACATGGAGGCTAAAAAGAGGCTGAAGAAAGGTGATAGAGTTTTTATGATTAGCTTTGGAGCTGGGTTTAAGTGTAACAGTTGTTTGTGGGAGGTGGTAAGAGATGTGGGTGGTGGAAATGCATGGGAAGACTGCATTAATAGCTATCCACCCAAAACCCTAACCAACCCTTTCTTGGAGAAGTACGGGTGGCTCCAAAATGAGGATCCAGACACCTTTTACGTTCCTGAAGACTATGTCATCCCATGACTCTTCTTTTGATCATTGTATTGTTAGCACTTTTCAATTATTTTCCTTTTCCTTTCTTAATTTTTTCCATGAATGTCAAACAAAAAGCTTTTACAGTTTTATTTTCATTTGCGGATTCTTTCCCATCAAATAGTAGGAGATGTGGCTCTTGTATTTGGGCAAGAAGTTTGCTATAATTCTTGCTTCATATTTTCTCGACTTATACAATAGCATATGTGGTACAAATATAGATATATAGCTTCCATTTTCTGCTGGAATGTAGTTCTTGGTATTATTGAAGAGGGAACCAGAGGATCATCATGTCCTTAGAGGCAATAAAAGCGACATGTTACGTACTGATTATGGCTACCCCTTTGGTCGAATGTCAATTGTTGAGTGTAAATGGAACTATTGTGGTCATGAACTTGTATCTGTCCAGTGCGGGCAATTAAGACATAAAGAACTTTAATATGCCAACTATCCTTCCCGTGTGCCGTGTTACTTGCAGTTTGCACGCCCTCATAATAACAAGCTAAGAGAGCAAGGGAACAAAAGAGAAATGCCATTTCTATTTTCTCCCTGTTTGGTAAGCAAATTAATGCCTTGTTTACCTACTTGGACATTGAGCGGAGAAAACATCTCAAGAGAACCCACGAAAGAGTCCAATATGTAGGTCAAGAACCCAACTCTGACCTAAAATTTTAAGCTATTAGATCATGAGTCCTTACTTACATATTAACCGCTCTTTCTCTATCTCTCGGACCAATGTGGAACATAACCCTTTACTCATGAACATAACAGACATGTCATTCCTGAGCTGAAATTTTTTGTTATTTATGATTAATCTCCATTCTTTTCTTTTCTTTTTTTAATAAACTTTCCTGCCTATTAATTTCTTACGTATGCTAGCCAAGTGATAAAATACTTGTACGCATGCTTCTTATCTTTGGCTAAAATTTAGCTTTCTTTTCCCTTTGGAAAGAATGTACACATACATATAATTTTTGAAGCAAAGATCAATGCTCAATAGGCTTGAATTATAGGTTTTGCCAATTGATATACAACCATCACAGGTGAGCAAGACAGGAACTCCAGTCTGCAACTTCTTCACATTTAAGTATCTAAAAGTCACTTTTTAACTTAGTGGCGGGGTATCAAGATTTTGCTCCGTGATTATGTTTCTTCCATGAACTAACTAGCTAGTGGCTCCAGTTAACGCGGCAAGTATTACTAGGCCATAGTATGAAGACAAGAAAAAGAAAATTAAGGTAAAAGATTTCAAACTAAAAAAAAGAGTAAAAGGGACTGAAGAACCATAAAGGTTTAAATTGGCAGAAAATGGTAGGTTTGATCTCATAATGATTTCGTCGCGCTTCTAGCTGTAGGATTAATGTGAAACGTACCCCTCACATGTCTTCATCATGTGATTTCTCACCAATGCTAACAATAGAATGTGTCGAGAAAATATGTTTGTCCCCCGAAACAAATGTCTTGTTCATGTGATTTCACTAGTTCAAGATAACTAAAGTTGTGGAATTGTGACTTTCTCATTTGACCTCTTCTTCTCGGCAGCGGCCCATGCAAACATGCAATAGTCCTCATCAATTTTCATTGTATATATTTGTCACTCCACAATTTTCTTCATGTCTCAAAGCTCTAATATATATTAGAAATAAAAATGCAATCAAGAAAAGCTCTTAATTAATTTGCTAAGCAATAATATTGGTTGACAAGATTGAGTTTTTCTTGTAGGAAGAGCATAATAAATGAGTAAAGCCTAGGTACTTGGGTTCGAATGGATGCAAAGAATGAATGCTGAAGAAACGTTGTACAGAAAATTAAACAAATCCATCTTAAGCAAAAGAAATAAAAGTACAAGGGTTTTTCTTATCAGTGTTGAATGATATTTGCTAACACATTTATATTATACATTTAATCTATTATGTGAACACACAAGTTAACAATTATTATCCTTCTGTGCATTTGTACACATTTTCTAATTAACTTTACTTTTTCAAACATTTAACATTTGAACTACATAGACCAAAGTATGATTACGTAGTTTTTTTTTTTCTATCCCTTTTATGTATTTGAGCTTGTAAATACACCGCATACTTGTAGGCTGAAATGTGAGGGCATTTATTGAATGGATTTTTTCGATAAAATCTATTTCAAACTTGTTCTTTAAATGTCTAAATAGTAAATACTCATTCATATCAACATAAGATTGAACAATTTCAGTAAATTCACCAAATCAAGAACTGAAATTCTCAACAAAAAAAAAAAAAGTTATAGAACCATGCAAAGCAAACCTAGGCCTCAATGATTTGACAAACCAATAAGCTCCAACAACTCTTCTGATACAGAAGTAGCCAGGAACTAATTAACAGCAGTTTCTCCTTTGAGGAGAAGACATGCAGGGCCAGCCCGCAAAGATTTATAAGTTGAACTAAATGCTACTCTTAATAATCAAAAGTTGAACTAAAAACAGAGACCCCTAAAAACATTTGTTGTACTTAGTTGTGAAGTCTCAGTGGTCCAGTACCATCAAGAGGCGCATGTGACATTCAATAGGATTTTTTCCACTTGCTCGACCTGGTGTACGGACACGACTCTCCCTCAAGATATGGAGAACTTCATCTTCTGTGAAGTAAATTTTCTGTATTTGCTTTACGTACTCATCACCGGGAAATAAGAACCGACCATTTGTCCCTTCTTTTTCCTTTTTTTTTCCGTTTTTATGGGGGGGGGGGGGGGGTTTGCTCAGTGCTGAATGCAGGCCAAGAAAGGGCACTAGAATGATACTACTCTGCTATAGGGTGCATCGTTTTGAGCTTGGTAGCTAACAAAGGTTTAACTAAACCTGGGAGTGCTAGAAAAACATGATTCCAAGATATAGATCCAAGCTGAACCTTCAGCGTATATTGCCAATCCCCATTCATGACATTCTTGGAGCCCGTTTGGATTGAATTTTTGTAGGAAATATACTATATACTGTAGCAATTTTTAATGTATATGAAATATAAAGGCGATTCAAAAATATGTTTATAGAAAATGAAAAATTTGTTGAAATTAAATGGCATTACAAATAAGGCCTTAATTTTCTATACCAAGCTGAACAAATCGTGATCACCCATATCGATTTGAATCTAGGAAATTAGCCGACATTAATTGTTTATTAAACTTCAATTGATGAATCCAGCAACCCAAAAAAAAAAATTTACGAATCAACCTTGGGGTAGCTTTTGTTCTCTTTTTTTTTTTGTGTGGGAGATTGTATTTGAGTATGAGTAGATGTTCACTGTTTTTCAATTGCAACCGTTTTAATTTGACTGATATTTGGGTAGACCGGTCTTCAAATACTCAATAGCCAAATTGTGCCACACCATCTTAACAAATTTGGGCTACTGGGTCTTTTAGTTTTGTACTTTCCATTTTGGGTCGATGTGTCACGATCCACTTATCAATTTGGTAACTGAATCTCATATTGGGCCACGAAATGGGCTTGCTTCGTGCAATCATCTATTAGTAAGTTTGCCTAATGCTCCATTTGGGATTAAATTTCCTTTCAAAAAAAAAAAAGAAAAGAAAATCATTCACAAATAGAAAAAGGATTGGCGTAAAATGGGCGAAAAGTGCCAGTTATTAAGCCGCCGAGGAGGGAAAACAGAAGACGGTTGGTTAATTGAATTGGACGCCAATTCAGGACATCTTTGGACATTTTTCAGGTCTAACTTTACAAAAAATTAGTCTCAGGCCAGAATTTTTTTTAAAAAAAAAATTGCATTTTTACACAATACCAATGAAAGCAAATATGGAAATCGGCAATCAAGATCAGCCTGCATTCAAGATTCTGCTCTCTTGCCCCACCGGTCTCACTCCCTCCCAGGTTTCTTAATGCAAGAATCTAACATATTTGATGATATTATAATTCAATTTTCTGTAATTTTTCAATTTTACTGATTGGTAAATGAACTCTGAACTTGAAGGTGTCAGTCGATTTTGGTCAAGTGTATGATAGGATTCCTCATCCACATGACAATTTAGAGAACTCCATTTCTGAGGTCAGACTCTTATTTTTGCCTGTGGAGTTAAATAGTTTTGCTTCGTATGTTAGCTAAAGTGTTTTCTTTCTTGAATCATACAAAATACGGCATATTGGTTCAATCAGCTCATTTATGTCTGAACGTTGTTTTTTTTGTTTTTATGCTGTTTTGTTAGATATGGGATCAAAGAGTTCAAAAGAATGCTTCATTGTTCAATGGATTAAAGTTCAGGGTATGTCAGCAGTCTTGCTTTCTTCAAAGTCACCAATGAAGAAGCTTTCTATTCTTACTGAAATACTTGTTGTTTTCCATGTAGTATTTCCTCGTTTATGCAGGTTTTATGGCATTGTGATTTATAGTGGGCTTTTTAGTTTAAGATGTCTGAAAACAAACAAGTCTAGCTACTAATGAGAGACTTTGGTGGATCACGTTTTTTGCTAGTTGCAGGGACAATATGAGTTCCTTATGCAGTCTTTTTTTTTGGCTTCACAATTGGATCGTGGAATCTTTTGGTTGATGAATCACAAGACTTGGCTCTTTATGTTATTTTGAGTTTTTAAGTTTTTTGAGTTTGAATATATAGCATATACTTATAGTGATATTTTGTGGTAGACTTGACAAATCGCTTAAGATACAAATGTAGAGGAAGGAAATTTGGACAATAATTTTAATACAACCTGAATTAGGAAAACTGTAGAGATGAAGCTCATCCAGGAAGGTCTGCTTAGGTGATCATAAAATACAAACCATGAATCTGATGCATGTTAAAAATCATAGGACTTCGGCAGTGCTGAGGCAACTCCATTGATGCTTCTGGGTCCACGACAATGTCTTTTTGGCTTACGTCTAGAGTATATATTTGCTGCAAAAGCAATGATTACATGTAAATATTTGTGCATTTAGGGCAGTGAAGAGAAAGAAAAAAAAATTGAAAGCTTAAGAACAATAGTTGATGTTTTGCCTCGCTTATTTGCTTTGCCATGCAATGTACTCAGTTCAAATATTAAGTTCCTTACAGTTATATCAAATTGATGACTTTCAGTATGGAGGACACAGTTTTTCTGGTGGGGCTGGTACCGATCAAGATCCCCATGTTTGCCTTCACCTTGGTTTGACAGATTATAGGTTTTCTCTTTGACGCTCTCCCTCTCTCTTATTTCTGTCTCGTATATTTGTACTACCAACTTCTTGGATGTTGCCTGTTTTACAGGCTTATTGATTATAGATCTGAAATTCTGTTACTTTGCCAAAAATTGATACCAGTGACTTTACTTCAATTGGTAGCATGCATCTGTGGGGATGTAATTCACTACTGTCTGTGTATTCCTGTTTCTTACATGAAATCAATGATAACTTTTAAAAAAGGGGTTATGGGAAATTAAATGCAACCCAAAAAGTCATGATATGACATTCATGCTTGAGTTAAAGGTTTTGAGAATCATCATGGAATCTTTGAGGTCTTACAGTATTATATGCCTTTATCATGTCTCTTGCCCTTCCACTTGCCTCTCAAAAGTAACAAAGAAAATGCTGATGGTTCCATGCCACCTGGCTTCTTTTCAGGACATTTGTTGGCACTAATTTGAATCCTTTGTGGGAAAGATTTCTGCTTCCATCTGAAGGTGCTGTCATTATCTTGTCAAAGTTGTGACTGAAGTGTCATCTTGTTTGTTTACCAAATCCTTGAAGATGCCACTGCAATTGGATTTTCTATCAAAATTTTAGTCACATCAAGATTCCTGGCTCATCCTACTTATGCTTTTGCTGTGGTTAAAGTCTGCCTAGCATTAATAAACATTGGGGTTGGCTAATATTTTCTTCTAAGTATCTGCTCTTTAATACTTTTTAATTTGTTGTTCTGAAACATGTAGAGGATGAGCTGGCATCATGATGACTAGGTGAAGATCTTCTTCATGTTTAGATGGCATGCAGAAATTGTGATATGGAAGATTGTATTTAAATTAGAAAACAGTTGCTTTGGACACTCAGAGGTGGAAGAGGCCTTGCCTGTTCACCTCTAGGACATTGCAATTTTTTCATTGCACCACTTTCAGGATCTGTCCAGTGCTCACAAGTGCCCGATGATGCAAATATCAACACTTCTTATTTAAGTATTAACTTTTTGTCACTGTTTTTGCTGTGAAAATGTGAATTCTCAATGGAAATTGTCTGAGGGCTAAAATACTATAGTCATTCATGTCTAAGAGATGATATTGTTTCAAAATTTTTGCCAACTTGAACTGCTGAAAGCAATGGTGTTGGTCGATATTCTGAATTCTACTATTTCCTTGTATTAACCATCTTATGACTGATGTAATTCTTTTCAGATGATTTTAGGCAATGTCAGCATACTTCCAGCCCTCTCGGTAATGGTGCAGTTATAGAGACATCTGATAAAAAGATAATGGTGCTGCAAAGAAGCAACAATGTTGGAGAGTTTCCTGGACATTATGTTTTCCCAGGAGGCCATCCAGAGGTATTTACCTGGAAACCTTCAAATTTGTAGAATTGGAAGTAATGAACATCTATGATATGATTAAATATAAATACTTACAAACTCCAGCTTCAACATTTTCATTGGTAACTCATTCTGATTTTTAATACATCTTTAATTATCGACAGCCTGAAGAAATTGGAATATCATCTCATGATAATAGAGATAAGACCAGCCATCAGATAATGAAGGAAAAACTTTCTCAGGAAATGTTTGACAGTATCACGCGTGAAGTAGTAGAAGAAATTGGAGTTCCTGCAGATAGCCTAGTAAGTGACTGTTGTTTCCTTTTTATTCTTGAAGTTTTTCTTTCTAATTGTTTGGCTGGTGTAATGTTGGTTTGCCTTTGTTGTCTAATTCCTTTGTGGAAAACAGATTTAGAGAAATTATTGACAAGATATTTGTTGGTATTTTAGTCAGAAGTTCATCTCCTCGTGTTGTTTTATTTAACAAATCTCATCTTCAAAAGATTAATGTTCTCTCAATGAAAGTTCAGATATATCCTAAGCCTGGTGACTCTGCCCAGTCTAGGCAGCATAATGAAATGGAAACTGAAAACAGAAACTTGTGACATGTGACCAACCATCAGCTGACATGGCCCTTTGAGTTTATTATAGGTAAAAATGCCAGTTCAAAGCATGTTTACTTCATTCATATGCAGTATGTGCAAAAACTTTTACTCTGTTATCTTAAGGTACCGTTTTTCAGGTCCAGTTTGAAAATAATGATGATGAATGCTTCTTATTGCAATATATGTTTTTCACTTGAGCTTTAAGTTCCATCATAGGTGTTCAGTTCCCTGGGCTTCTATGAAGGGTAAATCTTTTTTCACATGGACCCTTGCTTTGAAAGTACTGGCCTGAGGCCTACCTCTTGAATTTATAATTCATTCTATACTCTTGGTGTTTCGCATGTATGTAGTGGAAAATGGGGTGTCAAAATTGCATGCCCTGATTCCTTCTTCTTTGCTGAATTTTGTCACCTCCAAAAGTTGTCTTCTGGTTTGTTTAAGATGGTTTACTCTTCGTTCATGCAGACCAAGCCAGCCTTTATTGGTATATCCCGTAGAGTGTTGAATGTCAGACCAACTGCTTTCTTTTTCATGACATGCAGTCTTCAGTCTATGGAAATTCAACAACTGTATCATAGTGCAGCAGATGGCTATGAGTCGACCCAGCTTTATGCTGCATCAATGGTTCGTTTTTCGTAATTGTAACCATGAAGTATTGCTGTTCAATGTTGTCCTACAAAGTTCCAATATTTTTGCAGCCTTGCTTACTAATTGTCCAGCAAAAGCTATTTTATCATGTAATTGTATAAGTCCATTGTCCCCACCACAAGATGTGGTTACATCTGTGTTAGTGTCATTATCTTATAACTGCAAATAATAAATATTAAACAGTTCAAACACCTGTAGTCCCCCCTTCTGGCAAGTGGCTAGTCCTTGCTAGGAGTTGATCTTGTTTCATATGAAATGCAGTTGCAGGATCTTGGTGAAAATGTCCAGTATTGTCTGGTTTGTTAGCATTCCACAGTTGGTTTTGTTATGCCTTGACAAAACAATCTAAATGGGCTTCAGATGGAACATTTGAGTATGAAGATCTTGTTAAAATTTGGTCATATTGGAAGATTCTTTACGTCTGAGTGTTGATTAGTCACAAGCTGAAGTTCAGGATGCAAACCATTAAAAGCAAAATGGTTTGACAGCACCTAGTCTAATTATTTCTTCTTATTGTTTGTTCTTGTATTTCTAACATTCTTCTGCTTCTTGTTGTTGTTTTGAGGGGGATCACAAAGTTTTGACTTATCTGTTCAATCTACCAGGATGACCTGGAGAGCATGGCCAAAAAAATGCCTGGTTGTCACCAAGGAGGATTTGCACTTTTTAAGTTGATGATAGATGCTGCAAAGGATGCCTAATGGTGATATTCGATTGCTTCTTGATGATTTTTTCTCAGGTTCTTTTGAGATCGAATTGAGAAGGAAATGGTTATTGGTCAGCATATTATGTCATTATATGCTTCAATTGTCACACTATCGGTCGTGGCTCGTTGGTTGTACTTTGATAGGCGATGAGAATATAATTATTTGGATCAATTGATTCCGTGACTTGCACTTGATGGTCAAACCTTTTCAAGACGAGCAATATGTAATAATCAATAAACAGGATCCATTTTACACGCGAAGATGTATTTCATTTTTCCCCCCGCCGCCGGGGGGGGGGGGGGGGGGGGAATGCGGACAGGAAATTCAAGGAGTTTGCGTTCTTGAGGAATGGAAAATCAATTGAATACGTTCACGAAATACTCCTCTTTTTGATTTCTCGGTGCCCCATCCCATGGAGCTTTAAAATGAGGTTTTTGTGGGCTTTTGAGGTGTAAATTAGAGACTTGAAAATCTTCATGCAAGTAAAACACGCTTCCCCGGGTACGCGTTATATGTATTGGTGGTTCCCAGTGTTGTTTTTGGGAATTGGTGGCATTTGCACTTTGTTTGGCCATAATCAGTTGTTGGTGCTATTGCCCCGTTTTGAGGTTGACAAGGGGCTGTTTCTCAATGGAAATGTGAAAGCCTCTAAAGAGCTTGTGCTGATGGCTGTGTGGTGGAGCCAACCCTGGTTGAGTGTCTTATTACTATTGCTTGAACTCCCTCTTCTCTCCCAAGAATTCAAGCTTGTGCCTTTTGTCCTTTAGCTTTGCTGTGGGGTGGCGTTTTGTTTGCCGTCCTTTTGCTTTCCGGTGTACAAGATATATAGCTTTGCGATAATAATTGATGGTGAAAGGGAATCAGGTAATGGGATTTCATCCAACTCAAAAGTCCAGCTGTAGAGTCGGTGGAGAGTAGTGGAGTGAAAATGAAATTGGAGCACTGAACTTTTTACATTACATGTTGGCATCAAACGGAGGAACCAAAGTGGAAAAGTCTAAACCTCTTTTTTCTTTTTCTTTTTTTCGGACGAATGGAAAAGTGTAAACCTTGGTTCGGCTATAAACCGGCCAGTATTGGAATTGCCTTCCTGTGGATGAGTATCAAAACATGGATGTTATTACACCTGTCAATTGGGTTGAACTGACCTGAGCTCAGCCCAATCGGCTCAAAATATAGTGCATTGAGCCTTATATAAGTGTGAGTTATGTGTAGACCAAAATATTTTATTAGAATTAAACGTCAGCTAAACTTGAGTTGCACTCACTTAATACTCAGTTCGAATAATTTATATATACACATACACTAGGGCTCATATCTGAGAATTAAAAAAATCTATCTAAATCCAGGTAAATAATTGAATTTAGAAGGCTAATTTTATGATTTTTTTTTCAATCTCCAGTTGATAGGTTTATGGATGTTACGGTAAATCATATTATTTTTTCTCATGAAATTCAAACTTTTTTTTTTTTGCAAACTATTGTAGAACGTCTATGGATTAACTGATTGTTTAGACTTGCCTGAATTAGTCTCAATATCTGACTTTTTTTTTTGCCCAAGCATGGGTTACAAAAATGTGAACCTAGTTGAACTAAAATTGGATTAAAAAAATAATAGTTTTATGTGAGTTGAGTTTGAACATGTCAAAACCTAACTTGCATAACCCAATTGACAAGCGTAGTTGTTATATTCGTTTCCCATTTTCGTATTTAGTGTCAACCTTTGAAATTCATAAAGACCTCTTTGAGTTTCGAAATGTGAAGTACAAAGTTTTAAGATTACTAATAATCTTTTACCCGCTATTATTTTTCTGTCATACTATTAAATTCCGTCAAATTTTCTATTTCACTACAAATTTAACAAGTAAATATGATGTAGAGACAGGATAAAACCTCGTTAAGAATAACTAAAGAGTGATAATGTGAATTAATTATTACAGATACAATTTGATCGCAAAATGACAGTTTTGTTTGGACTCATCATCATCATCCATCAGACTGTAATCCTACGTTACCCCTATATTCTACTTCTTTTTGACTGAAAATTTTGCTCGGCGATCAGTTTCTTGACTCTAGAGTCATGACTGAGACTGGTGGCCGAACATGCCAAAATTGCCCACTGCCAAAGTGCCAGCGCGAGAAAGCCTTATCTCTTTCGAGTAGTTGGGTCAATGGTCAACGTGAAACCTTAGTCAATGCTAGTTTTACTGTGAAATATATATATATATATATTAAAAAAAATGTGATAAAACTAAACAGAACTACCGAGTTAGGACGGTTATTACCAGCTTATACTTTTCACACTTTGGAAATGGGGAGCATAAACTCTTCTGCACGTGTGGTGGTGGGCTACTGTGCATAGGTTTTGAAGCCATCGCAGGCAAATTGCATTGCCGGATGTGTATATATATATATATACATATGCAAGTTTGAGATTCTAATTCAATCTATTTAGTATTTTGTAATCCACTGACGAAGAATCACAGGTGCTGATTTCAGGATTTTTTTTTTCTTCTGCAATTCTTTTGAGTTTATATTAGTGAAAGAGGAAGATGTAAGTTGCATACAGGTCCAACATTGGCTAAGGTACATTTGACTTTCTGAATCTGATTCGTCCATAGGCAAAGAGTTATATCTGATTAGTACTACTAAATTTAACTGATTTTGCTATTAGAAGATTATTGTTTCGCCTTTTTAATAAGTGGGAGCATGTTGGACTGGACTGAGTCACGAAGAAGAGAACGTGTACATAATTTGGTCTGCGAGTAACAACGAACGACTGGATGATGCTCTCTCTAGAAACAGAATACTAATTCACCGATCAAGGTTGAGGTTGAGGATTTAAAGGTCTTTGGTTCGGATTCTTTTTCCTTTTCCGTTTTTCAAATCCCACTCTTTTTTTTTTGTTAGAAAAAAAAATGCAGAAAGCATTTCCACAGAGGACATTTTTAAATGTCTCATTCTCATATGAAATTTATCTGTTTTTTTTTTTTGGGATGTTATTGTATCAAATTGATGAAACAGCATAAAGGGATTCTTTCGGTAGCCGCATGCATACAAATTTTGATCCAATCCAATCAGCCTTCTTGAAAATAATTGTACTACCTCTGTTGACAACACAGACCCACCTTCACTAAAATGTATAGATACCAAGTAGACCAAAAAAAGAAAGCTCAAAATACTATACCTAAGATAATATCAAATTATCTGGTTATGATTGATGGTATCAAATCACTTAAAAAATTCAAGAGCAAAGTCTTAGGACTCTATTCAGCCATTATAAGAAGAACCCTCTTTTTCCACGGACATTAGAGAATAGAAGCAAAGAAGTCATTTTCTTGGCTAACGAATACAAGCTCAAAGTCCAATCTCCACAGCGGGATTCCAAGGCCAGTTTATCTAAATCAGCGGCATCAAGTTTCTTAGGCAAATTCTCAATCATGTCAAGTGCTCCCCCACGCTGTTGACCTATCATTTCATGCATCCCCCCTATTTTTATAATTTGACAGTGACATTGATGATGTTCACATTGCAGGGTACACGATACACGATTTTGTGATTTTTAATTTTGAAGGACAGTTTTGATTTTGTCCTACTATAAATACAATAATCTTTTGAAATAAATTATTCTTGCGTAAAAACCCTTCATTAGAAAGTTACATAAACCAGAATTAGAATGGTGAAACACTTCCCACGACTGTTTTATGTTTTTTACGAAAATATTTTCTAATCATATTTTTATTTCACATACATCAAATCGTTATCGTAACGTTTTTTGAACAAAAACTTCTAGAAATAGCAATCTAGCACTTTCAAGAACTCATTAGGTTAACGAAAAAACATCAAATAAAGAAATCTATTCAAAATTAGTAATCTGTGTCATATAAAAGAAAAGTTTAACTTGTTCATTTATTTATCTTCACGGTGAAAGTCTAGGACGTTATTACCAACAAAAGGCAGGGGAAAAAAAAATCTAGAACGTAGAGTTCTAATTGCTGGACACAATGAAGGAATGGACACCTGAAATTTAGGACGGATATAGTTCAGCTGTGTCAAGGCCATAGATTCTGTTAGTTTTGGCAGTTTTAAGGATAATAACACTATATATATATATATGCTCGGAAATTGAGATCTTACGAATAATTAGTGATTAAAATGAATTATTTCTCAGCATTTGTCGGCTCGCATTTGTTTTCATTTCCAAGTAGAAAAGAAAAGCACCTTCTAAAGCGCGTGATTATGATTTATCAACTATTTGAGATTTACTTAATTATCAGGCAAAACGACAACGCATTTTTGATCCTATTAACCGGATGACTGTGACGCAACGTGGCCATGTTTCATGCTTTACTTCATGTTCAACATCACATCGCAATTTGCCTGCGTGGGACCAACATTTAGCAGCATGACTTTCGCAACATGACTCCTGGACCCACATTACCCAACAGTTAGTCAGCCGATTTTGCAGCATGACTTTCTGATGAAAGATAATCAGTGAATTAATGGTACTAATCGCATGTAGATAGATTCCTTGTCAACGAAAATTTAGTACAGTTGTAAGTAATTTAACCAAAAAAAAAAACAAGGTTTGTTTCTTTCCGCTTCTTAAATCTCATCTTTCTTCCTCTCTATTTCTTAAATCTCATCTTTACCCTGTTAGAAAAAAAATAAAAAATTACTTTTTCTATTTGTTAGCGATAGTTTAGATGGGATCTAGGAGTGTGTAATGAACACCTTTAAAAAAATTCTTTAAAAAATGTAACATCTGAATTACATTAGTATAGTTGCATTTACATGATAGATATATGTAATTCACGTTTATTAACGAGTAGAAAAAAACCTTTAAAAATTTGACATTTGAGCCACATCTTAATGAATGCCTGCTACTCGTTAGGTAGACGTAATATGTAATTATAGGCTGTAGTGGATAACAAGAACCAAACCAAGACCCAAGTTGGTGATAAAATTGGTGAAGATTTCAAGTGGGAATCGTAAGTGGTTTTAAGTAATCAATCACATTGACTTATTAATACGTACTTAAGTGCGAAGTTGACCGCGTGGTGATTGTAATCAAGCGTAACATGTGTTCTAGATTGCATAGTTGAACAATATGAAAGTAGATCACATGGAATCTATCTTCTTAAACTGGTGTTTTTGACTTTTGAGTTAATGGTTGTAGAAATATCTTTTACGAAGTGGAGATAAACTGATGAAGAAGATAATTTCATTTTCTTTATAACTAAATTCTTCATTTTTCTTGATCAGAATCAGCATCTACTGCGGAATTGCTGCTTGTATAGAAGCATCCAGTTTGAAGTAAAAAAAAGGGCAATATGTTTACAAGTGCTTGTACGAAATATTTAGGCTGCACTTATATAAACTGGTAACTTTACTTACCTAAGTTTGGCGGCAACAAAATTCTATATTTCTCAAACGAATGGAATTAGTAACTCGTAGACACGGAGACAAGCAATTAATTTAGAATGTTTACAAGGAGAGATTTCTTCTCCAAGATCTTAAACTTCACTAGATTTTTGGAGTTTAATGAGGACATAATAAATCCTTAAGAAATCAATTTTATGTCCAATTTTAAATGCAATTAAATTGGAAACGAATAAAAGTAAAAGATAAAGAGAAATACATTTTTCTCGCAAATTACAAGATCCAAAATGGATGAGTGGTAACCAAAGAAATTGATTGAGATTCACGTACTCCAAAAAACTTGCGTGTTTGAATTGCTATCTTTCGCAGTTTTGTGTAAAAAAGAAAAAAAAAAAGGTACTGTAGTGATTTCATGTATGTGAAATACAAAGTTAATTGAGAAATGTGTTTATGAAAAATACAAAAATTTTTGAAAAGAAAAAAGACAATTCAAACATCTTCACTAAATAAAAAAAAAGTAATAAACAAAAAAAGCGCATCGAAAGATAAAATTGGAATAAATTAGAGCAGTTTCTCAATCTGAAAAATGTGGATTCATGATGCCTACATGCCTGTATCTGAGCTTTTAATCCAAATGCACCACTGAAGACTGAAGATGAACTTTTAACAGTGATTCTGTGGGGCCTCTACTTCAGTGGACACGACTCAGTAAAACCACACGGTTAGAGAAAAGTATATGAGCAAAGGGTTTTTTTTTTTTGGCCCCGGCAAAAAAAAAACGTTGTCTCATGCTTTGCTTGTTCTCTGATCTCAGTTTATCATTGCCTAAACAAATGATTTGGAGCTCAACCACATAGTCCTTCCTCGTTTTGATGAATATTCATAATTATAGTTCTCTTATCTTTGATCAAATGTGTCTAAAGAAATTCATTTTCATTCATTCTTCACTATATTGAAAGATTCGTAGGGATGAACTTGAAGCAAGCAAACAATCTGACGACGAAGCGCAATTTAATCACTAAGACGTTTCAACTATAGTCAGTTCAAGTCATCAAAGACACAAATGAAAACTATTATTGATTCCATTTAAAGGAAAAAAGAAAAAAAAAAGCAAGCAAGCAAACAATCCTTTATTTTTTGGCTACCTTCTTGAAATCTGTTCATCCACTTTAAACTATCATCTCAATATGAGAAAAGAATGTGAAGAGGAAAATACAAAAAGATATTTGCCAATTTGGCCCTTATGTTTACTTTGTTAACTAATGGGGATGTTCTTAGCGACGAAATTAATCCATGCTTTGTTGTCCCAAAAAAAAAAAGACCCATGATTCACTATAAATAATTGGTTATCTTCATAGAATTTGTAAGTAGGGGATACTCAAACAATTGCACATTTCGGATTGTTTATGTTAAAGAGTTTTTTTTTTTTTGTCACAACGATAACATTTCTATAACCTAAACCCTATTTGGCAAGGCAAGTTTTTGCCTAGTTTTTATCCTACAATTTTTTAAACAATTTTAACTATAGTAATTTCAAAAAATTCTCCAAAATTTTTATAATACACACTTCAAAAATACCAAAAAATACAAAAAAATTTTTTTTTCTTCTTTCCTTTCTTCTTCTTCCTCCCCCACATCAACTCACCACTACCTCTAGTGCCAATCATCTCTTCCGACGCTAGCCACCTCTTTTGGCACCGACAGAGGCTTTTTTTTGTTTTTTTCTCTTTTCCCTCTTCCTCTGCCTAATCTATCATATTTTACAAGAAGGGGAAGCCCAAAGAAATTATATAAGAGGTTAGCAGATATATAGATTTGACTATATCAAAAGGGTGCTCTGACGTCTCCTTTAAATTTTTTTCATTGCAGATAAGTTCGAACCTTCAACCTATAACCCAAACAAGAATTTAATTCCTATTTGATAGCCACTGAGTTCTGGATTAGTGGTTAGTTAAAGAGTTTGAACTTCTCAAAATTCGGCAAATTCGAAAAAAATAAATAAATAAAGAGGCTTGGGGTCAGACCTGAAGCTTGCGCTTAAAAAAGAAAAAAGTTAAAGAGGAAAAATATGTTAATAGAAAGCAACCGCATTAGTAGTTTCAATCTCCAATCCCACCAAAGCGCGTGGTCCACACAACCCAATCACACTACAAACAACGTTGAAAACGTTAGTACTTCAAATTTACCCCCTCTCGTCCGTCCCCCACATAATTAGGAGGAGGATGGTGACTTGATAGTAATTTAGCTCAGCCGAGCTTTGGCAGAACCTCCCATTGGGGTCCGGAACCAATTTGCCAACGTGTGTGGCTCTGTTATTACCGTTGATTCATTTTGCAGCCACCTCATTTTTGTCCCCATGCTGCCTTAATTTTTGTTAAGATAATAGCAATTCTGATTCTGAAAACCGAGAATCAGAGAATCAGAATTGCTATCATTATAGCAATTCTGCCTTGCTATGATGATTCTTGGTTTATTTTAACAGCATCAACCATTGTGAACTTTGCAAAAAGTACATCCTTTATTTTGTTTTGAGATTTGTATTATAATACACTATATTTGCAAAAGTTTGTTGCTTACATGTGCTTTTGATGTGCCCCCTCCATCTCCCTCTTCCTTAACATCTACAGCATGTCTCTCCATTTTTTGGCCATCTTCTTTTTTGGGTTGAATATGTAACACAAGCCAAAGGGCGTGCAGTGTCTTTAAAAGAATAACAGGTTGTTTTGATTACAGATAGCTCTTCAAATTTATGGCTTCTTCTAGTTTTTAATGGATGAGAGCAAAAAGTGGAACTTTCTTCACGGCCAGGTAAATATCTTGCCTTTTTCTAGTTTTATGTGAATTCAATCTTTCTAGTTGTATTCCATTCGCGAAAGTAAAAGCTTTATAAATAAACAAAGTAGAGATTGAAAAGAAAAAGGAACTCACCATATTGATTGGTGGTCTGTGGCTTTTTAGGAAGATTCGTTCATGGCGGTAAAGGTTCTGTTGTTGCATCTACGATGATCATTGAATATCAAGTTGTACGAAATAGTAATTCATTGGCTATGTGCACTTTGATTTGATGATGGAAACATATTTTTTGAATTTATTTTTCTCTTTCTGTTGCAGGATGTTGATTTCAGGTTGATACTAGATATGGAAGGTGGACAACTAAAGTTTCTATCTTTGATGATAACAAAGATACATGAATGAACCCTGGCTTTCTCAGTTGCTTGTATTCAATTTTGAGGAAAAATGCGATTGCTGATTTGGGTTTTTGAGGGGAAGAAGAAGAAGTTTTATGAGATTATAGATTAGTGAAGGGCTAAGGAGAGCTATCTTAGGTGGTTGATAAAATGGAGGGAATGGCAGAAAAGGCTGAACAGCCGACCACGACGCCCCGGAAAAAGATGACGAAACAATTAACTGGGAAACGCGATGACACTGCATTGCATTCTGCTGCAAGAGCTGGAAATCTTAAAGCAGTATGGGAAATTATCCACCAGTCATCGGAGGAAGAGTTAATAGAATTGCTGTCAAAGCAAAACTCAGCCGGGGAAACAGCATTATATGTTGCCGTGGAATATGGTTATCTAGAGTTAGTGAAGGAGATGATTAAGTACTATGATCTTGCGGCCGCCGGGATCAAAGCAAGGAATGGTTTTGATGCACTACATATAGCCGCCAAACAAGGGGATTTGGGTATGCCTCACTGCTAAAGTTCTTGTCCTATTTTTGTGGTGCACATCTTTTGCAAAATTTAATCTTACTTTTACATGTTTCCAGATATCGTGAAGGTCCTAATGGAGGCTCATTCAGAGCTTTCCATGACAGTTGATACTGCAAATACTACAGCTCTGCATACTGCTGCAACTCAAGGACACATTGAAGTGGTAAATTATCTATTGGAGCTGGAGAGTAGCCTTGCTGCTATAGCAAGAAGTAATGGGAAGACTGCCTTGCATTCTGCAGCAAGAAATGGGCATGTGCAGGTTGTGAAGGCCCTCTTGAGTAAGGAGCCTGGAATTGCTCCACGAAATGATAAGAAGGGACAGACTGCACTTCACATGGCAGTCAAAGGACAAAATCTTGAAGTGGTGGAGGAACTGATTAAAGGAGATCCTTCACTGATAAATATGGTTGATAATAAGGGCAATACTGCATTGCATATAGCCACAAGGAAAGGGAGGGCACAGGTGAAATAAGCTTTTCTTCCTAGATTAGTAATGAATGGCTTAAATGTTCTGCTGATGTTTTAATGGTTAGACAATTTTAGGTTTTTTTCACCTCGTGCTTTCTCATTGACCATATGCATCTATCTGCTGTGTATTTGATTTCAAGCACAGAAAGTTAGAATTTCAGATGAATAATTGAAATGAGAAAGACGTAAGACTGCTGATGATGAGTATTATAGAACCTAATAATACACTTTCGTTGGCAACCTGAGACAGAATTTTAAATCATATGCATTGACATGAAGCCTTGTATCTGGTAGCCAATAATACGTTCCATTGCATCAGAATAGTGTTATTCGGGTCGGAGCTACTAAAAGAGTTATCTAGACATTGATTCAGTACGCAATATTATTCAGAAAGATTCACTGGTTGCAGCGATTGATCATAATTCTTATCCTACTTGTGCAGATAGTTCGGATGCTTCTGGCACAGAACGAAACCGACATAACAGCTGTAAATAGGTCTAGTGAAACAGCCCTCGACACTGCAGAGAAAACAGGGCAAGCTGATATTGCATCCATCTTGCAGGAGCATGGTGTTCAGAGCGCCCGGACGCTCAAGCCTCAACCAACAAATCCAGCAAGAGAGTTGAAGCAAACTGTGAGTGACATAAAACATGAAGTGCACTACCAGTTAGAACATACCCGTCAAACGAGGAAACGCGTGCAAGGGATTGCCAAGCGCCTTAACAAGATGCACGCTGAAGGCCTTAACAATGCAATCAATTCCACGACGGTTGTAGCGGTGCTCATTGCTACTGTGGCCTTTGCAGCCATTTTTACTGTCCCTGGCCAATATGTGGATGACCCTAACAATATCCCACCTGGCCAATCGCTTGGGGAAGCTAATATTGCACCCCAAGTCCCCTTCATAATCTTTTTTGTCTTCGACTCAATTGCCCTGTTCATTTCTCTTGCTGTTGTGGTTGTCCAAACCTCAGTGGTCGTTATAGAGAGCAAGGCAAAGAAGCAGATGATGGCTATCATAAACAAGCTTATGTGGTTAGCTTGTGTGCTCATTTCAGTGGCTTTCTTGGCACTGTCATTTGTCGTAGTTGGCCAGCATGAGAGGTGGCTGGCAATTGGAGTGACTATTATAGGAACCACAATTTTGGCTACCACGCTGGGCACAATGTGTTATTGGGTGATTATGCACCGGATAGAGAGCTCAAACAAGAGGAGCATCCGAAAGAACTCTCAGGCCAGCAGATCAAGGTCTTGGTCCATGTCAGTTTTATCAGATTCAGATGTTCTTCATACTGACTTTAAGAAGATGTATGCAATTTAAAGAGTTTCCTGCCCCATTACATATTTTCAACTATGGGGCAACGGATGTCCTCCTTCGAAACGATTGTGCATAGCTATGACTCAATAAGGTAGTCTGATCATGTTTCCAAAGTTTTGATCATCCCCACATCTGCTTAGTTGGTAATGAATTACTTGAACTAAAGAGATACTGTAGCTGAAATATGGTGGAGAATGTTACGATCTATACATTAACTTCTATGGAAACATGTACACCGACGTTGTTGAGACGCCAACAACTCATCTGCAACACTTTCAGTCATTATCAAATTATGTGCTCTTATCTCCCGCAAAAGGAGACTGTATGGTGCTCGACTTCACCCGCACTTCTATCTCATTTTTTGTTAAAGGTTCTAATGCCTTCATTCAACAATCAACTGTACCTAAAAGAAGGTTTTAGTAGTAAAGGAAGGCTCTTTTCAATCTCAAGCAACATATGAGAACAAGTTTTCAATAATAAAGAAAAAATAGTGAACTTTTTCATAACTACATTTGCACGTTATGAAAGCTAGCAAAGTAGAGTTTGACTAATAAGTTAATTGATTTTGAGCAAACTCGCATAAACTCAATTGGCATTTTATCTTCCTTACTAAATTTCTAAATTTTATTTTTGATAGAATGGATCTGTATTTCAAATTTTAGGAAAACATAAATTTTCAACCTTGTTTATTTTACGATTTATGGAATTAATTAAATACACGTCGGTGACAAAGTATTACAATGCATTACAAATCAAATTATTATGAGTTTTAAAGTAATAAAATAATAGTTTTAAACCAAAAAAAAAAGAGATAAAAATATCTGACACAGACTTGAAGATTAATTCTCTCTCTTTTTTCTTCAGTCAAGAGCAACAATTTCCTCCTAATAACGAGAGTTTTGACGACTGAGAATGACAGACAAACTATACCCTTGCATCTACTACTAATAAATAAATAACCGACCCGGTCTCCTCATTCTTCAATAGGGAGTCTCATTAGTCTCGTTCCCTCTTCCACCTCTGCGTTTAAATCAAAGCTAATCGATCAGAATTTAGCAGCAGTTATTAAAGGTACATAAAAACATAATTAAATTTTAGAGTGAAAAGAAAAAAGAGAAAGAAATGGACGAAGAACTGCTGGAATTGCAGAGGCAATTTGAATTCGCGCAGCAAGCAAAATCCAGCATTCGTCTGTCGGAGCGGAACGTCGTCGAATTGGTACAGAAGCTGCAACAGCTCGGAATAATCGACTTCGATCTCCTCCACACTACTTCTGGCAAAGAATACATCACTCCTGTACCTTTTTAATCACCATCTCCTATTAATTTTCTACAGTAAAAAACGTCGTCCAATTTTGTCATGTTTCACTTCTGCTTAATGTTGAAGTTTGTTATTTCTATGTGTATTTATCCTTATGTGCATTGATTGAGTAATTTCATCGATTGTACATCCTTCATTTATGGCAAATTGGTGAATATTTCATTTATTAGCTATTGATCATTGGTTTTAATGATTTACTGAGCCAGAAATCGTCTAATAAGTATGAAAACACTTCGGAGAGTTAGTGGATTATGTTATCATCAAGATTTTGGATTAGTTAGCTGTAGTATTGTCAATTTTTAAGTGTTTTGGTCATTTTGAATAATATTTGTATTGTAAGTTTTTCAATCAAAAACATCAGCGTGAACATACAATTGAGTAGCTGTTTTTTTCTCTTTAATCTGAAAGTTCAGTATCACTTTATGGATATTGCATTTGTGCATGATAAGTATAGATTTATATCTGAAGTCAGAGAAACTTTATGGTGTAGTGTGAATGTGTTACAAAATTGTAATGTTATTTACAGAAACAATTGAGAAAAGAAATGGCTGCTGAGATTAGGAAGTTAGGGCGTGTTTCCTTGATTGATTTAGCTGATATCACTGGCGTAGATTTGTATCACGTGGAGAAACAAGCAGAGCATATAGTGTCCAATGACTCAATGCTTATGCTAATAAATGGAGAGATCATATCAAATTCGTACTGGGATATTGTTGCTGAGGAAATCAATGAAAGGCTTCAAGAATGCAGTCAAATTGTTTTGGCTGAGATTGCTGCACAGTTGCAAGTTGGATCTGAGCTAGTTGTGTCTGTTTTAGAACCTCGACTTGGGACTTTGGTATCATGACCCTTTTCTCATTTTTAGTGTTTCGTGCCTGTAATCTAGGATGTGGATTTGAACATTGTTGAATTTTGGGGTTTATATAGGTCACAGGTAGGCTTGAAGGTGGCCAGTTGTACACTCCAGCATATGTTGCACGCGTGAGTGCAATGGTTCGTGGTGCTGCAAGGGGTATTTTTGTTCCAACAAATTTATCAGCATTGTGGAACTCATTGCAAGATTTGCTGCAAGAAACAGATGGAGCTAGTGGTGTGGCAGTTGAAGGCTCCTTTTTCCAGTCACTTTTTAATGGGTTGGTAAAGGAGGGTGAGATTCTTGGTTCACTTCGTGCTGGAGTTCACTGGACACCTTCTGTATGTGATGACACTCTTCTTGTGTCCCATGAAAAGTCTCTTCGATATTTTCTCCATTTTGTTTGGCTTCATTGAATGTCTTGAATTCTTGTTTATTGTGGTTGGAATACAGGTCTTTGCTATGGCTCAAAAGGAGTGTGTAGATTCTTTCTTTTCACAGGTATGACCAGTCCTTACCACTGTGTACATACAAATTATTCAGTGATATTTCTTAATTCGTTTGTCCAAAAGAAGTGTTAATCACAGAGTGTACATATACGTCACAATATGATAAAGATGTCTTCTTGTTGAGAAACATTGCAAAAGGTGTCCATATTTTGGCAATATCTTTTTGACATCCTTAGCCCAAATTGGGGGGGGGGGGGGGTGTGGGGAGGGGAAAAGAAGAAACTGTTGGACATCCATTCGGATTTATAAGTGGTAACCTAATTGGGTTACTGTGAGTTTCATCTACAAAAGCTAATGGAAGGGCATGTAGATAGAGTTTCCTTAGCATCACATAGTTGTTTCTCCATTTTTGTTGATTATTGTTGGGTGTGAATTATATTGGCCACATGGAAGGTACTCTGAATCCTTTGGGAGTTACAACTATGCTGACTCTTATGAGTTGTTAAAATCCTCCTGCAGAATTCTTACATCAGTTATGAAGCTCTTCAGAAACTTGGAATTCCACAACCTGTTCAATATCTTCAGGTATTTATTGCTTCTGCTTGAATATTCGTAGTCTTCACTTTTAGAACAAATATGAGTTGCAAAATACTGATCTTCAGTAGTATGTGGAGACTTGTTTCCTGTTTAATTAACCTCTGGTTATGCCCTGAACTTCCAGGCCAGATACCCTGAAGGTATACCTTTAGTTACTTTATTTGCGCATCCGTCAATAATTGAGATGTTGGATGCTTCTGCTGAGGATGCCATAGAACGCGGTAGCTGGTGAGGGGCCAAATTTGGCATGTGCTTTTTCCTTTTAGTTCGTATATGTGTTTTCTGTTGTGGGCGGTCCTGAAATTGAAGAGGCTAGTGGTTTTGTTTATCTGCATGAATCCCTCTAGTATGCTTGTAGTTCTTTGCCATTCTTTCTATCTCATGTTTGCTTCTTTCTCTTTGGAGCCTGCATATCCCCCCCAAATATTTAAATTCCATATATGATATAAAGATTGCCAAAAGGAATCTCCCTGGAAATATGAGGCTGATATAACTAATTGGACAAATCTATCCCTTCATGTGATTATATAGCATGTTATTTAGATGCATAACTTTTTCACTGGCATTTCAATAAGTTATGTCTAAAATTTTGGGTGGGAATTTTCTGAATAGGGTGTGTAGAATTCTAGGCTGCTTTCTCCACTATTGTCTTTGGGGAACAATTTTACTTGTCTTCATTCAATTAATATTATGATTTTTATTTTCTTTTCCCTGTGCCTTCTACCCATTTTGTCTTTCTTATGCTTCAGAAAACTTGGTATATTTTTATTGCATGATGCCCATACATCTCTTGAGTTCTTCTGTAGGCTGTAACTTGTTCGTTACTTTCTAATGAAAATTAATGAGTTTTTGGTAGACGGTTCAGATTTCCTTTCCAATTCCTTATATTGTAGGAGCCCATTTACTTGTTAAACTCATCTGATGCATGGGCCTCTGACTAGCAAGTTGGTAACTGCGGGTGAATTTGAGTCACATTTGAGTAACCATGGGTACACTTCTTGGTTGTATTAAGGAATTTTATTGGAATAGTGGTGGATATCTTGTTGGGTAGTGCTGTCATCCAGAGGTCCGATCTTTGCCAGTTGTCAGCCAAATATGAATTCCAGATTGACTAAGAGATTGGTTGGATGAGTGGGAATAAGCTGCCTCAAAAACAATCTGCGCAACTGGGTTTCAGTGTGTTGTCATCTCCTTTCTTTTTGTCCTTGTTTCATCCCTTATGTTGTGAATAGCCCGCAAGTCTTTTTTTCATCCTTTTTTTTTCTCAATCATTAAGTTGCTACGTGCACATGTGAAAATGGATGTTCGTAGGTAAAGTTTCTCTTAAATTGGATTTGTTTGTTTTGTGGACAATATCAAATTACCGGAAGCTTTTTGCTGATGAGATGTCGTACAGGATGGATTCACTTTCTGTTTTACCAGCATCCTTTGGTTCGCAAGACGCATCCAAGATTCTGTCACTTTGTCCGTCTGTTCAAAAGTCTCTTAAGGTGATGTTTTTGCTAGACAGTCATGGCTTCTATTCTACTCCTCAGTTGACATGCTGGTTTTCTGATTGGTTTGTGCTGTTTTCCAGTCTAGTAAGGCGATTATTCTGGGGGAATCATACATATTTAGCAATGGATTTGTCAAGGTAGAATCAGTGCATCTCTACTAGCTAATTGTCCAATGGATCTATTAATAATAGAGGTCTGTTAAATCTTATTCGCATGTGCTGAAGAAGGAATTGTTCATGCTATTCTGCAGATAGATACAGATGAACAAAACTGTGTGCAGATGTATGTTGCTTGTCTGTCAAATTGCATGAATATCTTTTCCTTTTAGTCATTGTATAGGAAGGTTTTCAAAGGCTGCTCTCTGCAATTAAGATGTTGTAAAGAAAGGTTTTGAACAGCTGCTACCTGCAATTAGATTGCAAAGTCCACAGAGCTTAGGCAGACATGTTGCATTGGATGAGCTCTTTGTTGGTTTTTGTTCCCCGCATTTCCTCCTTTTGAAGAAATTACTTTATCTTACATCCGTTCAGATTTGAAACCATTTTATGTTGTGTGTTTCCTTCTAGAAAAAAAATGAACAGTGTAGCAAATAGATCTCTTGGTAGTTAAAATGTTAGAAACTTTTGACTGGGATTATCTGAACTTAAGTTGATTTGGTTATGCTTTTACCTGTATATGTGCTCTAAACACCTACTATGAACTTTGATGTATTACTTCGTTGACTTCAATCTTAGTCACGTCTTATATGGTGGCCTCTGTAATTTCTGTTTGGATTTCTTAGTTCTGCATGTTATTTGTTTGTCAGGATCTGTTTGATCACTTGGAAAAAGGGACAGAAACACTAAACCTTCCTGCTTTTGCTAGCACCGGACAATCTGATAATTTGCATGTCATTAAAGATGCTTCCATTAGACATGATACACTACCTGAGTCAAATGAAACTGGTACTGGAAAACAAGCTGTGGAGAAAGGATCTAAGAAGAAAAAAGGAAAATCCACCGGAAACACCAAAGTGGAGGCAGCTGAAAGTGATCCAGATTACCATGAATTAGCACCTACCAAGTCTAAGAAAAACCAGAAGAAAGGCAAGGCACCAACTTCTTCGCAATTGTCTGATTCAAAATTAGGGCTGAGAAAAGATGATAGGATGGAGGATAGCCACAATGCTATTTCAGAAGAATGGCTTATTCCGAAGATCATGGCACTGATTCCTGATCTTGAAGAACAAGGTCCGCAAATATGATGATAAATTTCAGTCATCTGATAGGAGATCTGTATGTTAAACCACTCTGACAATGCTCTTGGTTGAAATATGTAGGCATAGGTGATCCTGAGACCATTCTTGTACCTTTAGCGAGCTATCTGAGACCTATGCTTCTTAATTCGTTGAAGGAGAGAAGAAAGGCAGCATTTACACAAAATGCACAGCGCATGAAGCGTGTACTTGATAATTTGCAACACAAGATTGATGAGGTAATAGCAGCTGTTGCAAATGTTCCCCATTCTCTTAGTATAATCTTTTTTCATGGGAAAAAAAATAAGTGCATGCTCAAGGAAATCAGCAGTTTCTATGGTCTGGTTAAGAAATAATTAGGAGGAACTTTTCCCTTTCTCCTGCCCGATCGAACATTCTGCCAATTTGGAGATGGAATAATTTATGTGGGTAGGTAATGTTACATAACTTTACGTATTTTCCTTGTAAGCTGTCCTTGATAAATGCATATAACATGATATCTTGAGCTTTTTTTTTTTCTTGCCTCTGTTTTTCTTTTGAAGTAAGGTCAAATTTTTTCTTGACCATATATAGATGTCTTATTAACTTTATTCATCCTTCTGTACTTCCTAAAATAGAATAAATAATGGGTCTAGTGTGCGGAAGCAAGTAAATGGTCTCGAGGGACAATCTATTTGGTCTGTTCCAGGCCAAAGGCCTAGGAATTTTGTTCTGCCATCTGATGATAAATACTGCAAACTGATCTCCCTGGCTTATCTTCACCTTTTTCTGCTCTCAGTCATTCTTGAACATACAACTGTATGAGAAGGCACTGGATTTGTTTGAAGATGACCCATCAACATCAGTACGTTTTTGTGGATTTCTTAGCTTTCCTCTTTAGGTATTGTTGTTGTGTGTTCTTCATATTCTTTTCATTTTGATATGTAGGTTCTTTTACATAAACATTTGCTACGAACCACAGCTACCTCAATGGTGGATACTCTACTACTTGACCTGGTAAAAATATCCATCTATACCTTGACTGACCAAACTACAGTTTAAAATGTCCATGGGGCTAACTCTCTGGGTTTTCCTGCCCAGGACATACACAATAAATTGAGAAATGGAATGGAAGTTGAAGAACCCCAAAAGCCCAAAAAATCTGAACCTGCATCACTTAGTCCTGGAGATAGGGCTGCACTTGTAAATCCTGCAACTTATATATTCTACGATTCTTACTAACGATTCTTTTGGTGTTAAGAAACTTATAAAATGTTTGGATTAAGATTTTTACCTTTAATTTTTTTGTAGGCTAAAAGTTTAGCAGGACCACTTTCAGTCAAGGCACTTGCACTGGTTGAAGCCTTGGAAGCTAAGGTAAGGACTATCCTCTTACTCAAGAGGCAACTATAACAACAACAGAAATCCCCACACCACACTCCCCCCCCCCCTCCTCAACCACAAAAAGAAAAAAAAGCCTAACATATTCTACTCTTCTCCCAATATTTGGTTGCTTGTGATCTTCTGATACTTATGAATTTACACAATTACTTTTCACCATGTACTGCTTATCACTTGGGCTTTGACTGGCTAAATCTCCTAGGTGTTGTTATGATCCATCTTGGCTTCTTCTAGTTTGTCCTTTTCCCCTTTGAAGGGTCATTGTTCATAAAGATTATTTCTCTGAAACACCTCTGATAGAACTATTAATGTGACAGCTTGACTTACTTTTATTGTATGTAACAGAGGGTTGAAACTTTTATGACTGCTCTACGTGCAATTGCAGAAGAAAGGTTAGAAGAAACATTTTGTCTATCATATTAATAGCAGTTATCGGAGTGAAATAGAAAGAACCTAATTTCTCTTGACGGGTTTTGCAGTGGCTTAATTTTGAAGAAGCTTGATAAGAAACTGGAAAGAAGTCTTCTGCATTCGTATCGTAAGGTATGCCTGGATGCATTTCTTGGTTAAGTAGTGATTGTGTTACTAAAGTTGTCTTCAACTAGGGTATGTACAAATGCTGCATGTGCTGAGAATAGTTTCCTGTTTTCACGATTGGGAATTTGGTTGACCTGAATAGTTGGGCACTATTTTTGTTATATGCCACTGCTCTAAGGGCAGTTGTGGTGTACTAGGCTCCAGCCGCTAATGGGCTTGGAAAGAGTGAGATACATGCAGTCTTAATCTGGCATGTAGAAATGCTGTTTTCATACTTCAGGCTTGTGCTGCCGGCTATGGAGCCATGGTATCATATCCTATGGCTGATTTTTATTTTCCTTAAAACAATTCACATAATAGCATCTTATGTCACAATAAAATTTGATACTTTCTTTTAAGCAAGCTTCAAATACTTTGAAGTTGAATTTGCATTTCCTGATATCTTTCATTATGGGTTAATTGAGCATGGAGACTTAATTCTTGACAGCACTGTTCTCTGTTCAACTCTAATTCTTTTCCATATTGATGAGCATATGTATCTGTTAGAATTTGTGACATGACTCTGAGTTTTTATTCTAGGATTTGACGTCTCAAATTTCTGATGAAACTGACCCTATTTCCCTTCTACCAAAAGTTGTTTCTCTCCTTTATGTACAGGTCAGACTTTAGTTTCTTTTACTTATTCATAACTTCAAATCAATCTTAATTTAACTGATGCGTGCTTTGCATCTTTATTTTTCTATCTGTAATTGCTTCTCTAAATCATAGATTCATGGAAGAGCTCTCCAAGCTCCAGGAAGGGCAATTTCAATTGCAGTGTCTCGACTGAAGGTACAAGCTTATCTCTAGTTGTCCAAGTATCAAATAGATTCTTTGAGTCATTGACGGGATTTTTTTTTTTATCAATACAAGTTTACAATCCGATTTTATACCCGTTATCTGCAAGTATACAGGTCAATCCAATAATATAGGGCATGTATCGGGTCGATCCCACGAGGAGCAAAGTTTACAAGTACTAGGTCCTTATTTTTCTCTATTATTTAGACTTATAATGAATTTGAACAGAGAAATAATATTGTTGCTTTATACAATTCTGAATTGATAACTTCAAAGATACAATTGGAGACTTTTTACTAAAAACTTAAATCTAGGGATATAGATTCCACTTATGGCATAAACAACACAAATTAATAAATTTACCTCTTGTTATTGTTCTTGTTAAACCAGAGATTCATTTCCAAAATTACCAAATCTCATTTTCATGATAAAATGGCTCAGAGCAGGCTAATTTTCCCTATTTTCATGGTAAAATACTAGAGCTACCCTGTTTTCCTTCATGAAATGATAAATAATCCACTTACAACTTAAGCTTTACTTATGTGTTTCCATTGTTAAAACCAATCCTCGTTGAGTAAGAACAACTATAACATGTTATTGGTGATCAAACAATAACAAGTAAGTTCAGCTGCACAAGTAGACAAGTTAATACAAGAAATAACAAGAGTGAATCACATTCAATTCATATCATTTAGCCATAAGCTTCATCTACTCCCTAGATAAAGAAGTTTAGCTATTCATGATTGATATAACAATCATACTCACAAGTTTATTAATGCAAAACATCATTAAGTACAAGTACAAGAAAGATAAAAGAGAGCTTAGCCAATTAAGGATGAATCCCTCAAATTTCTGCTATGTCTTGCACCAAAGAAAATTACAAGTGAAGTCTCCAAGTTTTTCCTCAAGAAGTTCTAGCTAGAGAGAAAACTCTCACCAGAGCAAAACTAACTACGTATCCTCTTCTAGCTTTCTCATACTTCTCTCCTAAAAGGTGGTAGAAAGGCACTTTCTACCCCTCATAATTCCAACCCATCAGCTTTTGTAAAGGAAGTCAAAAGATAAGTTGTTTTTGACTTGTCAATAACTCATTTTGTCTTCCCTTTTGTTACAGAGGCATGTGCCACCGTTTTTTTTCACCAATTTAGCTGGAAAGTTGTGTGAAAAGTGAGAAAATTCAGCTCCACACTTTCAGAAGAGAGAGGCCGATTCGAGCCTCGGATCCTAGGGGTAAAGATGGATCTGAGCTCGGATCGTCGATGATCCGAGGGGTTTGTTAAATAGATCCGAGCTCGGATCGTCTGACCTCGGATCCATTGCTCCAGAAGTACAGACGAGGGTTCGGATCACTTTTGTTGAGTACGGATCCGAGCTCGGATCTGTCTGGTCAATTTCCAGATTTTCGATTCCTTCCTTTTTCTTCATTCTTTCGCTCCTAGTTTCTTTTGTTCTTATCCTCCAAATGATTCTTGCTCTTTCTTTATGAAGTTCACATGTCAATTACCTTCAAAACATCACAGGTTAAAGCATTAATCCACTCATTTATCACGTTTTGAATACTTGAACAATATTTAAGCAATTATCACTAAAAGTGTTCAATTATGGCTTTAATCTTCTCAAAACATACCAAAAATTCATGCCAAACTTGTGCAAAATATACGTTAAATATTCTCTTATCATTTCATCGTCGTGCAATTTCACCCTACCCCATGATAATTTCTCATTTATTCCAATTTAAGGAATAGATGTGTTGATTGAGAGAAAATGCTCAAGGGGCCTGGTCATGCCACATGTAATGATTCCTTGACCTTGATAAATTAAATTAAGCAAAAGATAAATTCCAATAAGTTTCAATACTATGCTCTCAATTTAGCTTTATCTTCAGCTTTAGTTCTTGGTTGTGAGAGCTCCACTCCAACCAAGTCTTTTATCTCCACTGCATATGCTCCTGGGAATATACTTGCAATAAGTAAATTCGTGAGTGAGTCATGGTTTTGATTACGGTTTCAGGTGATTCTATCCTTTCAGCAGTAACTTCTTTGTCTTTCCAAGTAATGCCACTTCATGGCTATTTTGGCAGGATAAATTGGATGATCCAGCATTTAAGGTCTTAGCTGATTACCAAGCTGCAACTGTTGCTCTTTTAGCACTCATGTCTGGGACAACTAGCTCTGTGAGTTGTTTCTTTTTCATTTTCTGGTAATTCACTGGAAATATGAGATCATATTTGCAATATTTTGATTCTTCCATCGTCGTTTTACATTTTCTAACAAATTGGTTTCTGTTGTGTTAAAACAATAGTATTTCTTGCGTTTGATTGTGAAAGGTTTATATCTGTTAACCCTTTGTAATGATTTAGGAGGATGATTGTACATCTGATAGAATTTTGAGCAAGAGGGAGCTGCTGGAGAATTTGGTGCCCGCATTAAAAGGTTTAGTGCTGGGTACATCACAACCTTGATTGGTGTAAATCAACTTGCTAAAGTTTTCTACGACATGAATGCTAGCAATCCATTTTCTTTCGTGGTACCTTCTCTCTTTCATTTCTGTTTGTGAATACCAAGGCATGCTGTTCTATTCTCGCTTGAAAGATTAGTGTCGCAGTTGGTCTTGAGCAACTTTAGCAATGTGGAATTGCCGTCTGTCCAATTTGCACCCTTCATATTTAAACCATTGATTTTGTTTCCCTCCTTTTTACATTACTCTTTGGAACTAGTCAACCTAGAATGACGAAAGAGATATTGGAATGGTACACTGACTTCAGAAAGGTGATTAAAGTTTTGACAGTAGATGGCATCTTTGGTAATCAACGGTTGAATGAGAGCATTGTGGTTTATCAATTTCGGTCGGCCAAAACACATGAACTGAAAACTTGGCTGACATATAGACCTAAACCCCAGGGCACATCTCGTCTCTTGCACTATGTTTTCAGAGTGCAGGGCTTTTCTCAACTTCTAGAGTATCAATCCATTTTATGTTAGCTCAGTAAATCCCAGCAATGAGATTTGAGACCTAAATAAATTCAATTGTTTTTCTTGTTCATCCAATGTGAAAATGATGTCACTCCCAGCATAAACCAGTAAAAAGATTATGTGCTACCTAGAGGAAAAATTCAGGGTTTTGACTTCAACGAGAACCAAGTATAGACGATGGTGATAGAGAGCGAGCGTTGTATTCTTTGTCGTTTCTTATTTTCCAATTAGTTTGAAGAAAATTAGCACGAAACTTCAATTGCATTCATGTACTTCTTGTCAAATGCCAACTCGCATGGATCCGAGATTACAATTTTCCATACACCTTCAAGCTCACTATCGAGCAGATGAAATTTGAAGTCAGCGACCCATTAGTGATCCCCGAGATCATGCAAAGAAACGGAAATGATGTGAGATCCAAAGAGAGAGATCATGCAAAGAAACGGAAATGATGTGAGATCCAAAGAGAGCAAAAGCATGTAAATTGCAGGCTTTATTCCTTTGGTAGTATGATAATTCGATGCAGCACAGAAAGCCAGGTCAAAGTTTGACTAGAACTCTCAGAAAACATATAATTAGTATTTATCCAAAATCAAAATGCATCAAGAAACCTCAATATCAGAGACAAAAGCATATCTTTCTAAAATCTGAAGCTTCTAAATGAAATGCTTTTCTTTAAATTTTCAGGTAAAGGATACGGAAGTGTTGATACCATAAGGAGACTGGTTCAACAATCCACAGAACGGCCTTAGAATAAGTATTACGGGAGGCTTACCAACTATTCTTCTACAAAGTACAGCAAACAGAAGATTTACACATGAAACTGCACATCATTGCCTACATCACTGTCAATGTTGCGGTAGAGTTGGTCTCTTCTCCAACATTTCATAGTGGAGTACAAAATTATCCTGCATTCAATAGTATGTGTCAGTTTGATACTACATTTGATGTGAAACTATGGTCAAACATGGCAAATAAATTAGAACGATATTCATGGTATCATACCTTGCGAATCGTCTCCCATGTGTTTGGATCAAAGGAAATATAGGATCCTCTCTCGTATGAATTTGTCTTGACAAGAGGCTCCACGTTAGGAGCCCTTGTAAACCATAATCTAAGTTCTTTGTGAAAGAACCAGCCTCGATTATGCCTGCAAGCATGTATAAAGCTACTCTTAGTTTCAAGATACTATCCTTATAACTAGCTAAAAGACCAATTTAGAAAGTAAAATCATTTGAAGAACTTAAAAAGGAAAATACTGTTCAAGGTTAGCACTAAAGAAAAGTGTAACTACTCTACAGGAATGGCTTTTATAACAAGCAAAACCGTACAATTCGTTGGCTGCATACAACTGAGCTTCATCTTTTGGCATGCTGCACAAAAGAAAGAAAAGCAGGATGCTGTTTTTAGTATACCAAGAACAAAAATGAAACTTAGCATGGGATTTTTTCAAATGCATGACTTGTGGAACAGTAATAAAGTCAAAATGAACAAATAATCTATCTACCTGTAGAATGTGTAGAACAATGTATCTAACTGAAATTTTGCAAAGTAAGCTTGCTGCAGACAACAAAAGAAAGATTAGAGCAAACCAAAAAGGACAAAGGTAGAAGCAATCTAGATAACAATCAATTGATGGCTCACAGTTAGTGGGGGAGGTTGTTTTGCATAGTAACACTGTGGCACAGTGAACTCTGGATCTCCTTTTGCAGGTTCATCAGACCATGGAGAACCAAATGTTTTGTGAAGATTTTCAGTAGAGTTCAAATTCAATCCAAGAGTCGTTAGATCAATTCCAAGTGCAAGAGATGTCAGATCAGGATCGCTCATTCTTATAACACTTAGTAAACCAAGCAAACCAAATGGGTCAGGAGCAGTTGGTGAGGCTTGCATGGACTTCAGTCCTTGATCCCTGTATGGTTGGCTTACAGAAGACAATTGCTGCAGACGGAACTGCGACTGATTCTGGTGCTGTTGGTATTGCTGGATAAGCTGGTCATAAGATCCTATACCAGAAACTGTATTCTGGGAATTAAGAGGCCGTAATCCTATGCCAGGGTGACCACTTGTCTGAAACCAAAAACAGCCATTAAATGTTAGATAATGCATCCACATATAAAACCACTTATGAGTTACTTCTTTCACTGAGAATCTCAAATCCATCATAAAGCAATAAGTTTATAATCTTCAACTAACTTCAATAGCTTTTTAAAGTAGACAACGCACAAGGAACTCTGTAAGTTCAGATGTACAAAATTACGAAGTATTAGCCAAACAGGAAACTGGAACTCTAAACTAAAAGAGAGACACATTTTGGTTAAGCAAATAACAGAAAGCTCAAACAGGATACTAATGACAACAGTAATAGCGTAGTTCACTGATGCAGTATAGCAGTATGTCGGCATACCTGCTGGTGATAGTTTGAATGGGACGAGGGAAACATATCTGATCCATGCAAATGGAGTAGATCCTGGTTATTTAAATTTGAAAAGGAGACACCACTGCTACTCACAGAGGGAGTATGTTGCTGCTGTTGTGGACGGTGGGATGAGTATGCGGCCCCTAGGTTGAAACCGGCAGATCTTCCCATCTGGAGGTTGAAACATATGAAATATGAGTACAGGACTGAAGCATTGATTCAAATTGCAAGAGATGCTCAAATTTTGGCTGCATTTAACTAACAGAAAATTGCTGAGGTTGCATCAGAGAAACAGCATTGTCATGGACTTGTTCTTTCTGCTGTAGATCCATCCCATAATCTGCATTTCCACCTGAGAGTAAAATGGTTAAACAAATCTGAATCAGAAAGATAAGCAAAAGATTTGGAGATGTAACTAGATAGACTTTTACTGCAAGCATCAAGTTCTGGACTAGGGGGAATTATGGCCCATGGCTTTACCTAACGCACTTAAGACCTTGACTAGCCCCCAAAGACCTCCCATGTGAAACCCAAACAAGAGAGAGAGAGGAAACTCAGACAGCAAAGTGAAATCTATTTGCAGTAGCTAAATTTGAAAAAAGCAGTTTCCAGCACCTACCATTTCAAATGTGCAATGTGCTCCATTGGCAAAGGCAAATTAATAGACCATTGTTGGGCTTGGGTTTTATCCCACCAACCTTTTATTTGTTGGGCTTGGGTTTTATCCTAAAAGGTTGGTGGGATAAAACCCAAGCCCAACAACCATCACATAAAACAACAAGTAACATTAAGTATGCTTGAAAAAACAGAACATTTAAGTATGCGCAAGGTTCAACCTTGAGTACAGGGTCAACATGCAAGCAAACAGGCCAGAGCAATTACAACTTGAATGAAATCTTGTCTTACTCTAGACTCTCTATTCTGTTAGACTCTTTCAGAAAAACAATTAAAAAGAAAAAAAAACCTCAAAACTGTAAGCCAGTAAAGACAGAGACAAAATACCAAGTGAACTGCAGGAGAGGAGAAGCACTCAAATGGAGCACTAGTTAATTAAAGCAGCATGCTGACAACATAACGTTGCAGTTACTCCAAAGATATTGTTTATTGTAGTCAAGAATTCTCTTTATCTTACATATTTACTCAAGCAAAGCAGTAAAATATGAACATGATGACAAGTAAAACCCACGTGGTTGCATGTTTAACTGACATTATCGTATTAAATGTTAAAGAGTGAGCACCTTTAAATCCTGGTAAAGCAGGAAAGTCTTCATTTTGAATGCTGAATTCCTGATTTTGTTGAACTATAGGACTAAGACCTTGTTTGCGCAACGATCCTGAAAGGTGTTAAGCTTACTTATATGTTGAGTAGTGCTGAATAAGTATCTCAAGAAATTATTGAACCAAAGATTAGGATATTTAACTACCTAATTGTCCCTGAGGCCCTCCAGCAGAACTAGGGCGGCTGGACAGTTGAGGGAAATCATTAATGTCAAATGGAGAACCATCATTCGAATTTACATCATTCAACATCCCTATCGAATTTAGATTATTCACCGCTTGTACATGGTTTTGAGAAAGTGGGCCACCAGCAGAAGGGTAGGAATTTCCTAGCATAGAAATGACCTGTGGAGAAGCTGAATCCACAAACTGTCAACATAAAATTACACAATATTCATGCATTTGACCTATTATTTGCTCTTTGCCAAGACCATGGTAATTTAATACCAAAATCAAATTCCAAAAACAATAATCAATCAGATGAGTATCTAACAGCACCACAAAAGTAAGGAGTAATTGCATGATGGCAAGATTTTTTTTTTGGGGGGGGGGTGGTTGGTGGGGGAAGGAGGAGAATTACCAAAAGTCTGAATTATTTTCTGGGGAGGAAATGTTTGGAGCTCAAAAAATCTAACCAAAATATTTCCTTCTCTACTTTCTTGTAACTTCAAATATCACAGGTGGCAAACATGGGGCGACCAATGTTCAAGGAAGCCTTAATTCTTTAAAAGAAAATTTAATTGCATGAACTTGTCCTTGCATTTACAGAGATCCACCAAACTACTAACAGAGAGAAAAAAGATTGCCTGATGTATACTCTCCAAGCATAAAAACTGTTCACAACTAATTTACGCTGTTAAAGCATATCTATGAAGAGCATTCCCTAATTCTCTGAGGATGAATCAACTACTGAGTTTGAGTAGAATCATCAACTTCTTGCCCCTAAAAGTAGCATAACTACAATGTTGAATATAAGATTTACAAAAAAGCATGATACGGACTCCCAGAAATCAGAATAGGGAAAATCAAGCCAAAATCCAGAAACTGAATGACAGACAAACAAAAAGTGGCCAACGCTTGCTTAATTAAATCACACTTGAGATAGTAGAGGAGATACAAACACAAGAAGGAAATATCATATCGAGGTCGTTACCTTGTTGGAGAACACCACTCATTAGCCTATTTGGTCCCTGGACATTTAGATTTCCAGAACCGCTGTTGGCAGTCAAATTCAGGCGAGAAGCAAGGCCAGGCATAGACAATCCTCCACCAGAACTCATACTCCGTCCAATGTTGCCCCCACCAACAATGTTACCCACAGAGCTTGTAATTCGTGGCCCAGCATTTCCTAATAATGGAGACACCCCCAATCCAGGGACAGCATTACGATTACCAATAGCTGCAGAAGTTGGGAGAATCCCTGGAATAGAACCACCAACACCATTTGTGCTACTACTGTATCCAGGACTTCCAACGACACTCATGCCACCCCTATTTGGCAACCCTGAATGGCCATGAGAACTGCCATGAGATATCTGGAAGGGCATGAAAGGAACATGAGTCAATACCTAAATTAAATGACTACAAAGTCAATGTCTGCACAATTTAAAATCTTTCTGAGGAAAATATTTATCATATTTCTTCTACCATTTCAACAAAAAATTCAAGTGTATGTCCCAATAACAGTGACCAGTCAACAGATTAGACCCACATCCAGTTAACAGACTCCACATCCTAACCTGACCCAAAACTTTGGCAATACTCAACGAAACATCTGTATCCAGATCCATCAGACCCAATCAGATTCAGATTCAGGTCAAGCTTTTGATCTTCATATGAAACATATGTATTTATATTTATTAGAACAACTTCTTAAGGTGTCAGCAGAGCACTAATTGCTGGGTTTTAGAAAAAAAGGAATCTGGATCTATGTACTAAAAGGATCAAAATAGAATGATAAACTCCGATCGATGTAACCAATGAACAAAATGGATCTCCGTGTAGATATAGATCTGACAACAGCTCAGATCCATAAAACAGGCCTAGACAAGAAATGCTAATCTGCCATGCAACTAGAGAGACAGTAACCTGTGAGAGAGCAACTGGAATGTTGTTTGATGTGAAACGTCCGCTAGAGAGGTTACCAGCAGATTGCTGAACCCCGCTTGATGGCACATTACTCATTGTTGTGTTTCTTGAACCAAGTGTGCCAGGAATGTTGGGGACATTAAAACTTCCATGCATATTATGCAGTCCCTGGATACCTCCTATAAGAAAAGAAGTTTGCAAATAAAGAGGATAGGAAAAAAAAATCAAATTTACAATCAAGCAAAGTACTAACCTGTATGATGAAAAACAGGGGAGGCTGCACCGGATTGAGCAGAGAAAGACGTCGTAAACGACCGCCCAGAGCTGTCAGGAATATTTGATGCTGATCCGTTCAACGATGACTGTAACAAAGCATTATTATTTAGAGAACTTGCAAAGGAAAGAGCCACGTCAAAAGACTCAAAACACGTGTTGCCCGTCAGCTGTCATTTGTGACACGTAATTGAGAAATTATGCAATAAATGAGTTACCAAAGGAGAGTGCAACAGCACTTTCATCTCTTACAGAAAAAAAGATGCTCATCAATGTGTAGCAAAATTTTTAAACCATTCAGGTTTTGAATGGTTTAAAAATTATTGTGACTTGACAGTGATCGCAGTCTAGTTTATTTAGGACTCGTAATACTTGCGCTCCCTAAAAGTGTTTACGAATGTTGTGTAAAGTAACACTCAGACTGCTCCCCAAAGAAAAAAAATACACTCAGACTTGCAGGCACCGAGTCTGATGCTTTAAAACAGATCAACTCATATGTCTATTCTTAGTCAACTGCAAAGGCAAATAGATCTGCTTTTGCATTCAAAAGATTAGGGTGAAAGGACCGCAAAATTGTAAAGTTCATATCAGAGATATACTCCTACCATTAATTTTTTTTATATCAAATTCCTTTCACAGAAAACAAGTCAAAAGAAGTCCTGAAGTTCTGAATTCATTAGCAAACCAAGTTATTTCAAAATCAAAGGACCAATATATCTCATGTTCAAGTCATTAACATTCCGGTTTATTTAAAGACAACTTTTGGTCAACTCAAGACATTCATATTTAGCTAATTTTTAGGAATATATGGAAGGCTGAAAAAATGCCTAATGCTTCAACAGAAGGTCTCTAAATAACTACGTGCTCTTCTAGAGAGAGAACTACAGTTATGCAACAGCTATATGGCTAACTGATATTGATATTGCACAAATAGAAGTTTCCATTAGGAGGAACAATACATTAAGTAACCCTGACATTGCAGAAATGTCAAAGAGTCATGCATGAAATTTTTCCTTGCTGAACAGCAGCTTTGCCTTTCCTTTTCTTCGCAAGATTTTGACAGAAAAATTGGAAGCCTTTCCAAATTGTAGTTACCTAAAATTAAAAAGAGTAGAAAATGATTGAAACAGTAGTAAAAAAAAAACTCTGCAACAGTTAAAGTATAAAGCGCCGAACAAGGACAGCCAAAAAAGTACATCAAGTATGTCAGCTATTTGAGCGAAATCCACAAATAACAGAACCATCTTGGAAAGGCAAACAAGGAAAGGAAGAGATGATATAACTTAAGTATGGAGCCACAACTACAAAATGAAAGAAATTGAGATACCCGACAATTTTTTTTCCTAGGGTAAAATCCTCTCTTCCCGTGACTGAGACTCAAACTCTAGATGACATCAGCAATTGTGTAGCCTAAATGTCAAGACATTTTCTTCCTGACATTTTTCTTCTTTTTTCAGGAATAGAAAAAGGTTTAGCAGTAATCCTGTAGTCCATTCAATCTTTCTCGAAATAAAAAGGATTACAGGTAATATACTGCCCATTCAAATATGACTTGTCTAGGCTACTAAGTTAAGAGTTACGACCTCAAACTGGCGCATATGCCTACAAATTAGTTCAAATTTACAGCAAGCCGACTTAAACCTTGATCAAGTATTAACATAAATACAATAAGTAAAGTACAAAATTACACTCACTACTAGTTCATTGATTATCAAAAAGAGTAAAGCCACATCAATCAATTCAACTCCCCCCTCCCTGCTCCTCCAACCCACAGAAAAAATGGAAAAAAGGAATGGACGATCCAGCATACAGAAATTAGTAAGAAAAAAACAAAATAAGTCTACAATTTGTATTAATGCTACTACTAAGACAGTAAAAACCTGTAACTTAAAGCCCGATATACTACTCCATACTTTATCATTTCAATTCCTTACATTTGACCTCACAGAAAAAAATAATAATAATAGTACTCAGAATTTATTTGAAGCTCAAAATATACCTTTAAAAAAGGCAAAAAAAAAAAGGATAAAGAGAGTGGAGTAACCGTTACCGCTAACAAACTGAGGGACGACGGAACAGATCCGTGTAGTATAAAAAGTAAGATGGAAAAATAAGAGAAATATAAAAAGAGGAGAATCGGAAGAAGAAGAAGATGAAGAAGACGACAGGGAGGTCCGAAGATGGATGATGGGCGGATGGGGGGATAACTAGCTTTAATTGGCTGCTCTTTTGAATCAGACCCAAAGAAGCCGAAGCCCAATCAAAGGAAAAACTGGTCACTAGTGAAAAACAAAAAAGCCCAAAAACAAAAAGCATACAATGGATACATGGGCCTGGCTAGTTCTAAAAATCTTTTTTTTTTTTTTGCTATCTAATTGAGACGAATTTAAGTAGCTTAAATGTTTTTATTGTAAACTTCATATTTACAAATGAGACTCAAATTTTATCAATTTTTGAATTAATTAATAATACCAACCAAGCAGTTGTATTTCTTTTCACTCGTGTTATGCTGCCGTTTGAAGCCCAACATTTTCTAGAGTGCTTATTATAATTCAATTGTTGCGTACAAAATGTATGACCTATATTATTTAGCATATTAAATGGTAATATTTTCTTTCCGTCAGTAATACTTGAATTGAAATCCATAAAAATTTCCCATAATATTTTAGAACATTTTACTTTACACTTGGCTTCTCATTTGTTACTATTTTGTATGTAATTAATTAATTTTTAATAATAACAGAATAAGGTAATAATTAATCACAAAAGATTATAGTGTTTATTCCAAATCAAACCTAGACATGTCCTTATAGGGATAAAAAAAAAGCGTCAACTTTTTTTAGTTTAAACACGTTCATGATATTCATAGTAAATATATGGGACATACAAAAACCTAGGCACTAATGTCTTCATTCTATTAGAGATTTGGAAGTTGACCTTTCGACTTACCCTGTGGGTTCCCCTATATTTTCTATCCTAGTCATACCACATAACACGTTAATGCAGGTCATGCTATAGCTGCTGCTTGATGCTAAAACGACAACTGGCTAATTTAATAGTGATTGGAAGTTTTGTAGACTACTGATCACCATTTTCAAGTATGTTTTATTCTTTGTTTTGAAGTGGAACTCAAATGTCAACAGCAGTTAGAATCTGAAAGTTCCTGGTTTCGAGCTGAATGCTTCCCCATGCAAGATGCAGAGTAGGCCTGTTAACGGTCCGGGTCTAGACCCGGATCCGGTCTGGATCCGTGAAATTATTGCGGGTAAGGGTAGGGATTTAATTCCGTTACCCGGACCCGGATCCGGATCCGTTTTGTCAAACAAAAAATGGGTCGGATATGGAATATAGTATTCCGGCCCGTATTAGACCCGGATCCGGATATAAATGGATTAATAATTTAAAATATGTATATTTATCAATATAATTTGATTAGGGTGATGTATTTGAGTAAAGTCAATTTAATTTCTTTTCTTATTTGATTTTTTTTGTATTAGTTAGAAATTAGTGTATAAATATATTTTTTCTCATTTTTACTAGAAATTGTAAAATTTGATAAATTTTCCGGGTAAACCCGGATCCGGATCCGACGGGTCCGGATCCGAGACCCGTCGGATCCGGATCCAGAACATAAAGTAGAGACCCGTCGGATAAACGAGTCGAATCCGGATCCAATTTTGGTATGCCGGACCCGGCCCGTTGACAGGCCTAATGCAGAGAAAGCCCATCTGCAAGAATTCCTTGGGATAATCAGAGAGATCAATGTCAACTTTCGAGAGAGCCTTGTCAGGCTTTGATATCATTATAATAACTCAACAACGCTTCCAACTTCTTCTTTATAGTACTAATTAATGTGTTTCTTTTTTAATGCTCTTTAGATGTCGGGTGGATATAAATATAATAATGATGTTTGATTTCTATTAAAAATTTCTAATTGCAGCAATCTAAAGAGAGGGTATTTCTGACATTTTATTGCTTCCGCGAATCGAGCTTACACCTTATTAATGGCACAGGGGTGACTGTAATATGACAATATCTCAGTGTATTATTCTATTTTTTTGATCAAATCTCATGGGAGATAAATTATAATTATAATTGAGCCTAATTTAATTTGTTACATTAAACCCTCAAGCATCTACCAGACGGCCCATTATAAACCAGGGATTAACTTTTCCTTTCGCACCACAGCTTGCCCATTATTATTATTATTTTTTTGTTTATATGTTTCTTTTTTGAGCTCTTGTAGCTAAAACAATATCCTTTCTTTATCTAACCCTTTTTTTTTATCTGGGTTCATCTTTACGTTTTCGGGTGGCGGAGGCCTGAGGGCTTTAGGAGTTGGAGACGGTTATGGATTTTTGTAGTCTAAATTGACCATGTAAATCTTTATGTGTATGCTTGCTTAATTTGTTGATTTCCTATGGCTGGATTTGGAGGTTATAAAAGATACATGCGTACGTCTCTCTTTATCTCCTGATCACAGGCTGATAAAATTGTGAGTCCACCAGCAAGGAAATCATGAGGCATGCAATGGACATCAGCAGACATGCAAAACCCAGATTGCGAAAAGCAACTTTGCGCGTGTGATGCCGTATTCTAGTTGATCGGTCATTGCCTTTTTCTGTGCGGTCTATTCCAGTTGAGGGTTTGGTTGCTGCTGGTTTTTCTTTGAGTTCTATCATGGAAGAATCTACTGTAGATGAGGGCTTGGAATTGGGTTGATGATGGTTCTTCGTCAGATTCTCCCACAGAAGAATCGATACCAGTTGACAGTTCGGTCGCTGCTGATGATTCGTCCGGTTATTCTGCTGCAGAAGTAGTGCTTTTCTGGGAGAAGAATAATGAAGATTTGTCGTACCGTGCAGGTTTCATTTACGTAAAAGACGATCGAGTTCTACTTTTTTGGGCGCCGGGTACGTGATAAATCCCGATGCAGATCTCCCTTGCTAGCTGATTGGAGCACAAAAACTACGTCCTTCGATTTATCCAGAAAGGGCAAGGGCGAGTTGACCAAGTTACACCTAAAGCCCATGCGAAAACCTTTCGCATTCTAGCGGAAATTGGTGGCCTTATATTATATATCTATGTCCATGCTGGGCCACCCTTTCTCTTCGAAAATCTGTCTGATCCCTGCTTTGAGGTTTATGATCCTCGTTACAACTCCTGGCTTTCTCTACCTACCCCTCCTTTCCTAGATCGAAGCAGGAGAAGCACTCTGGTTATGGAAGTACTCGACTCCTACAAGCATTTTGTTAGTATAAAAGACAAACTACATGTCTCGACTAAGCTGGGCTCATTTGCGTTTCCACATGGGAGGCTCGTGTGTTATTTCGTGGGTTCAGACATCTGGACGACATCGAAAATCTGTGTGATCAAGGGACAGGGAAAAGCCCCAAGGCTTCTGTGCAAGGAAAAAACCGCCACAGAGGAGGGTGTTCTACTGGCCTTCCATTTGCTTCTGTTGATAAAGCCTTCCTCTATGGTGAGGATATTTTGATTATGCCTTCTGCGTAATTTGCACCCTCTTATGGTTGCCCGAGGGAAAGTTGAGAAAGCTCAATTCTTGTGTGCGATGGAGAGGGGTTCAATACGGGATGATTTGGTTCATCTAGGAGAAGTCGCCTTTCTTAGCAGTACCACCTGGCTCTAGCCTCTAAGGCTGTGATAACAAATTACTTCTGATAGTCATGATATTAGGGGTCTCAAAATTATGTGGAGATGGGGCTGTAGGAGATTGTTCGGATTCTAAATTCGTGCAATTTATGACCTACATGCATTGTTTAATTTGTCTTAATGAAATGGCATTTGTCGTTTGTAATTGAGCTCTCAACGCAATAGTAGTTCTGTTTCACTGTTGAGGTGAAAAGATTAAACATGCTTCGAAACATAAAACTTTCAACTGAAATGACGATATACGAAAAGGAAGGATATTTGTGACGACCCAGACCTCAAAGTTTCGAACTATGCATTTAGGCCCAAGAAAATGTAGAGAATGTCAACTTGAGCCCTCACAAATTTAACAAATTCGTCTTACGGATCAATTGAGCGAGAAGAAAAATAAGAGAAGATCCTAAAAACTAAATTGCGTGCAAGGGTCGATTAGGATAAACTCTCAATAAGATGATATGAATCTAGAATTTAGGTGCCTATTGGTAAAAGGGGATCGTAGTAAAAAATTGAAATAATTCCAATTCTTATTGTTTGGATAATATATATTAGATTCAAAATCTTGAAGTAAATCATTAAAATGTGGGGATTCTCAATCCCCAACAAATTGAGGGGTTTTGATGGATTCCTAAATTTGACTCAATTTGACTCGAATACTTCAAAAATGAAAAAAAAAATATCGTTTTCGTCACTCTATTACGTCGATCCAACCTCCATGACAGCATTTTACCATCAGATTTCCTCTTTCATCTTTTCTCTCTCATCCCATCTTCCAGAGCCAGCTTCCATTATCATTCTTTTCTATCTTTCTTCTCTCTTTCTTCTCTCTTCACTCTCTTCTCTAACCCTCCATGGGAGCAGCTCCACCCCTTCTAGTCCTCTCTCCTTTCTTATCAGTCTGTCTCTCACTTTCCCTTTTCTTCTCTCTTCACTCTCTTTCTCTTTCCTCCAATACTTCATGGCAGCCGCTCCTCTACATCTAGTTCTCTCTCCTCTTTTTTTTTTCCTTTTGTGTAAACCTTTCTCTCATCTCTTGTCAGTCGCTCTCCCATGCTTCACAGATGGCAAGGTTGATTGGTGATGGTTAGGTGGTGGTTCAAGAGAATTTGGTGAAACATTAGTACTTAAGGATTGGGAAGAAGGAAGCAGGAAAGGAAAGAAGAAAAAAATAAAGAAAAGAAAATGAAAAATAAGTTGATTCCAAAACCTTATAAATATATAGCAAACACTAGTCATTGTAATGATATTATTGATCAAACTTCATACTGAATTTTTGGACGTAATTCCAATTACAATTTTGATTCCTAAACTTGAACCAAGCACCCCTCTAGTATAATTTAATAGAGTCTAAAGTACGAGGCGTCACAATACTGACCGTGCAACGTTACAAAGCCTAGGAAACAGCCTCATAGAAAGGATAATTTAATAGTATAATTTAATAGAGTCTAAAGTACGAGGCGCCACAATACTGACCATGCAACGTTACAAAGCCTAGGAAACAGCCTCATAGAAAGGATAACTTGGAAAGCTTACATAGATTACCAAAAGAAGAGAAAAAAGAAAAAGTTCAACACAAAATAATAACATGAGCCAATCCTCTACACATAATTAGGGAACATGGGAAAGAAAAACTAAGACTGAGAGAATTGAAGAACGCGAATTATTAACATAGTTAAGGATTTGTAGCACCAGATTGGGCATTGATAGGCGTTTCTTCCGTTATCTCTGCGTGCTTGTTGGCTGCAGCATTTTGACCTGCATTCATAAAAAGTACTACTGAGTAAAGCAAAAGCAATTTATGAAGGCAAACCATAGGCCACAGCTACACCTCATGGAAGATGGAACCAGGGCCAGGCCTGGTGTAAAAAATAAGCAAAGAGATACTACTGCAATTAATATTTCCCCGTTAGGGAGTTAAATAAGGATTAACCTGCTGCAGTAGCCTGTGCAACTGCCTCTGCTGTCTTTGCTTTGTGGCGGAACATTGCGATAACTCCAACGGCAACCCAAAAAACAACAAATACTGAAACTGTGCTCCCAATAATTGCTGGTAGTTTGCTTCTCTTCTTTCTTCTTGTTGTATAGACATAAGGGGTTTCAGAAGTATCTCCAAAACTGGGACTGTTCCCCTCTGGTGTCTGGTAGAACAATGCAGGATTTCCAGTTAAACTGGAAATCAAACAATTGGGATGTCAGAAGAATACTTAATAAATTCAAATTCATTAAAAAGCATGAGTAATTCCAATGAGTCATTAACATAGCAGTTGACGAAGATTAGAATCAGCTCACTCTGTATTCAACTTCTTGTTCTGCAATATTGAGGCTGGAACTTGTCCACTAAATAAATTATTTGCCAAATTCCTTGAAAGAAATGAGATACTCTGATTACTCATTGTCACAAACAATACCATTGTTAAGCAAGTTTGCCAATTGCACCTCCGTATGTGTATTGTGTATTCACTTACAGTTCTTTTAGATTTGGTAAGGTCCCCAGAAAACTAGGAATGGATCCTGTTAAAAGGTTATTGTCCATATCTCTGCAGAAAATCTCAGAATAAGAAGAGCACAAAATAATTCTACCATATGAGCTTGCAGAAGACCTTGTTTTACTAACTTACATTGTCTCAAGGGCAACCATTGTACTAAAATCTGGAAGAAATCCAAACAAATTTTGATTGCTAAGATACCTGAAAATGTTATGTTAGATCCAATGAGCAACAAAGTACTGGAAGCAATTGAATTGCGTATACAAATCGATGTTGACTGCTATGATTTACAGTGCTGTTACACGAGGTGAGGCATCATTGCTGCAATCGATCCAAGTCCACTTGGTTGGAAGACAAGGGTCATCAGATCCATCAATCAGTGCCAGAGCTTGGAATTGAAGAACAAGTGTAGCTAACCCTTGTACTGATTGATGAATCGAGCAATAAAAATGTTGCATGAGATCGATGAAGAAAAGGGGAAAAAAAGGAGTAACTTGCATAAAAGAAACTAATAGAAATGCCAACCATCTTTAGGATTTGTTGCGTTGATTCCATCAGCAAGTTTGCGACCATTAGAAACTTTATTCTCCAATGTCCTCCCTGCTAGTTTCATCATTCGTATTACATTGGAATTTCACATGTAACGGAAAGCAGTATGAAAATATGTATTGTATGCATAAGATTGATGGATTCCATGAGTTTTTACCATCAGATGATCCCAGAAAAAAGCAAACTGCCAAGAGAAGAATAATCATTGAGTGCTCAGCCATGCTTGATAATGTCGGACAATTAAGAAAAGATGAATTTAGGAGTTGCATTGGTGGGCTTGGGGTATACTCGTCATTATGTGTATTCTGAACATTATTAGTTGACAATGAAGTCTTGTTTAAAGTAAATGCCAGAAAGACGAAGACTTTGATTTATGAGAACTGAGAGTTGGTGACAGATAAACAATCTGCAAATCTGACAAGACATTCCCATGTCTTCACACACATGTATGTACCAAGTGTATACTTTAGTTTTTAACATCTTTCAGCTACATGGGATGTGGGATAAAAGATTGGTTTATTTGAAGTTTTTTACCTGTGTTTCAAATGATTTTTAAACTATATCTGACAACATTACAATGCTTATGTGCCTACATGCACAGAAATTAATGCATCAAGATCAGATTGATGCATTTACTTTAAATTGACATATTACGAGAATTTTTTTTTTCTTTTTCTCAATTTGGTAGCCTCTGAAGCTTTCATCACGGAGAACTGCATGAAAGATTATGGCTAACACATTGTTGGTGGAAAAATAATGCGCTATTACAACTTTTGACAAGTGATCTAGGTGTGACTCAAGGCAAGTCAGGATACTACCAGAGCATCCCTTAAATAGTTAAATATGAACACCAACCAGCGAAGACTGTTCATGAATTTTTTTGCTTCTTCCTAGTTGTCAGGTTCGTCCCCTCTAATCATTCTCTTTGAATTAGTCTTCCTATTGGAGGGATATCAGAATTTAGTCATTTGTGATTAAAAACAAGAATCTTTTCATGAGAAAAGAATTTATGACAACCTCTATCTCCTTTAGTCCCGGTTGACTTTTTAGAGTTCTTTGCATTCCTAAACATTTAGACATGGAAACAAATATTCTATAAGTTGTTATCTCTCCCTGCACCAGATAATTTTGCCCACCTGATTTGATGCTCGAACTGGGGAAGGAAATTTTCATGGGACATTTAAGAAATGCAAAAATGACATTGGAAACAGTGCAGTAGGAGAAATATTGATGCAACTGTTGAGACAACTTATCGGACCTGTCATTATGCAGAAAGAAGTTCCAATTGAACCCTGGAAAAATAATTCAAATGGAATTCCATTCTCAGGCCTGGTTTTGAGTTCTTGATTATTATTACTTGTATTCTCCGAAGAAGTGCCTTGCTCGTTCACATTCACTTTGAACTAGTCCGTAACGGCCACACCAATTTCACCGATCACTTGAGGATTTATTCCTGTCCCGTTAAGACGTATTAGCTCCTCCATTTCCATTTTGACCTAGAAAATGCTCAAGACATGAGATTAACAAGATGATTAATAAACCGCAGATTTTCTATCTTTATTTTTTCAATTTTATCACATGAGTTCGGCTTTTGGTTCATCGTCACAGATCAACTTAATTCCCCTTGTTTACTTAATTAGGGCCTTTAAAGTAGATGTGATGTCTCTTGTTAGTTGTAGCCAACTGAAAAACGTTTTTTCGTTTATATTGATTTGGCCTCACATACTCACACTTTTTCACTTTAAACGATGAAATTTTAATTTTCTATTGCCCTTTCTCAATTTAAACCTTTCATGAGAAAACGGGCCCTTCCTACCGGTGGATTTTTTGATTTTGAAGGAAAAATGCTGCTCAGAAATTTCGCTTTTAAATTTTCCGAGACTGAAAAAAAGGTCATCGTTTCGAATTCCGCCTGTTACTGTGTAGTGCATCTTAGGGCGGATTCTGCACTACCGCAGAGAAATTAGTCTGGCGTAAGTCAGAATACGCCTGCTTCAAGGAAAAAAGAAAAAAAAGGTCATTCCAGGACTCGTTATCACTGTCCTCACGACATAGTTTTATCCATCTGATTTTGATGCTTCAAATGATGAAGGAAAAATTCGGGGACCACGCAAAAAAGGCAAATGGTACATTGACAGACGTCGAAATCCCTATAAATGTACATGATTTTAGAAAGAATCCAGTAGTAGAAATTGACGCAACTATTGGGACAACATTTCGGACTGAACATTATGAAGAAAGAAATTACAATTGAGCAGTGAAAGGGGAAAGGGCCGCCCCCCCCGGGGGGGGGGGGGGGGGAGGAAAATAGAAGGCCAAATTCACAAGCGATTCCATTCTCAGGCCTGTTGCGTTGTTCCATTGGTACTGCTAGTATTCTCTGAAGAAGTGCCCTGTTCGTTCACATTCACTTTGAACTCGTTCATAACAGCCCTGCCAATTTTACCAATCATTTGAGGATTTATTGCTGCCCCATTGGGCGTATTAGCTCCACCATTTCCATTTTGACCTACACCAATTCATATATAAGATATGATATTGACAAACTAGTTAATTTGCATCACATACAATACAATTATCTTAGATGTATATTGTCTGTGATTGCAGAAACTCTTACCTGCGGAGACTGCAGCAATTGCAGCTGATTTTCGCTTATGATGTAATATAGCAAGAACGCCAACTACAGCCCAGATGAGAACGAAAACCGGAACCGTGACTCCAACTATCACAGGTACCTTGCTGCTTTTCTTCTTCTTGCCACCCCCGGAAGACCTGGCTGCCGGACTCCCTGACGTAGCCGTGGGAGCACTTTGGCACGATTTGCCAGAGGTGCACAAGTCAGGATTGCCCCTCACCCTGAGATATTTCAATAGCAATAACAGCGGTTTATCCATCTAACAGAAAACTCTACATAATGGAACCAAAACTAGGATGAGATTAAATTTTGAGCAAGCTTACACTAAATTTAAGCCGGTCATCTTTGACAGTGAGGCAGGTATTGGGCCGCTGAACTGGTTATCGCCCAAATTCCTGGAGGAAAATCCAACGGGAAGAAATTGGGTATTGATCGATCAGCAAGTGTGGAAATGAAGGGTAATGACATTCTTTTAAGGCCGGTGAAATATTCATGAATAGTCATTGTAACATGTCTTACAATTGTTTAAGGTTTGGGAATGAGCCAAGAAAATCAGGAATTGGTCCATCCAGGCTGTTATTATGCAAATCACTGTGATTCAAAGGAAAAAAAATTAAGGAAAACCATTTAAGTTTGCAAGAAGATGAGGAGCAGATGCTAGGTAAATGAAGCCACCAACTAAATTACTAGTATCTCTTAAAATAGTTGCTCACATGATCTCGAGACTGCCCATGGAACTAAAGTCTGGAAGGGTCCCTGACAGACCAAAGCTACCTAAATTCCTGCAAAAAGGACGACAACAAAAACAGAAAAAGATTACATTAAATAACAAGCATATTCGGGGGGAAAAGAAAATAACAGGAAATTAATTCTTGCTTTCAGATCTCGACTTTCGAGTAAAGAAATGGAGAGAGAAGATAGATTACAATGCTGATATGCGAGGTGTAGCATCACTTGTACAATTGACCCAATCCCATGAATATGGAGCTGGGAGACACGGATCACCGCTCCAATCTTGTAATGCATCAAAAGAATTTTGCAGCGAAGCTAGGCCTTCCACTAAATATTTTTTTTAAAATCAGTACTTAATTTGTTCTGTGTAATTTACAAGATTTAACCCACACAATTTCTTATTTAAACCTTACAACCACTTACCATCGTTGCTGTTAGTTCCATCCGTTAGCGCGTCGCTGATGAAAAATACTTCCATGGCATTAATTAGAGGTGGAAGTGTCGAGCCAGCCGTGGATACCAAGTAAAATGTTGTGTTGGAGGAAACTGTGATGTTGCTAACATAGATTTCTGAGAAATTGCCATAAGGTGGCAAAATGGGATCGGAGGAAGATTGGTTATTCTTGAAGACTCTAAAGGATCGCTTTTGAGTTGAGTCGAGCTGAGTAACTTCAGAAAAATACATGTTGATGTAAACTGGAACTTCAACAGGAGGAAATCCGGTGCCTAGTTGTATGAATTCAGATACATTGGATGTAGTGATGGCGTTCCTTAACACTTGTTCAGGAGGATAATCTCCTCCTTCAGCATTAACTAGAATGGCATCACTTGCTACAGCAATTAGTCCGTTCCCACCATCCATCGGGTTCCACATTCTGTCATAGGCATCATCTACGTACCTGAAGTTTTTGGTTAACGGAATTGAAATCAGAAAAAAAGGAGTTAATTTTAAGGACCCAATTTCCACACATAAGATTAGTTAATCATCAACCACCATGCTCATATTATGATTAATCTACAGATTCTCTTGTTGAAGATAGATTTTTCTTATTCCTCAAGCTGCTTCAACATTTATCTTTTGATTAAGAAATTTGGGAATTTGGGAAAAAGAATTTACGTACCTGATGGTTTGGTTGGTACCATAAGCAACCCTCCTCTTCAAAAGCAAAGCATGGTTGATATCAACGTGATTATACATGGTTGAACCCAAGCTACGGATTTCAAGTGCTGAGATGAAGGGAAACTGATCAGGCTTGGTTTGAGCAAGACAAATGCTGGTGCTGTCCCCCTTGACAACATAAATTACCTCGTAATAAACACCTTGGTCAATCCTGGTCTGTACAGTGGCCCAATCGTTCCCATCAAATTGAAGATCAAAAGTAGGAGGGGAAGATTTCTGGTCATAGTTTCCGTAGTAAAAACTTGCACGAACAAGAACTCTTCCGCCCTTGTCAGCTTTGATGGAGTAACAATTCTTTTTTCTGCTAGTGAACACCCTGAGCGTGTCCATAACCTGGGATGTGGAGTTTGCTAGTCTGCACCGCCCGTGACAAACCCGTTGCTGATGAAGCTATCATCTCCCGTCCAGACTATCGAGTTCTCATCCGTGTAAGTAAGGTCAGATGATCCACAATCAATGCTCTCAAACACTGCCAAAGTTGGTTTAATTGCAAAGAATTACTTCTGAGAAATTTTTACTAGCTAGTTAAGTTGTTAAACAAACATTGCACCGAAAAGAGGAAATGTTGTATTAGAATTAATACGGGCATCGAGCTTACCATCCGCGGTGACTGAGAAGAAGCAAAGTCCTAAGACGAGAAGCAAAATCAGATGGCTTGCCATCACTCCAAGCTTGAAAATGGAAGACGAACAAAGATATTGGACGGTCTATATGAATACATATTGTAGACGTGCAGACTTTAATATTATTTCTAAAAATGCTAGTGCAAGGAAACAGTTTAGCAACTATTCTAAGCATGGGGAGGTTTGGCTTGGGAAGTAACATTAGAGGAATTGTAAGTAAGGAATCATGTATTTAAAACATTCTATTTATCAAAAAAAATTGTAAAAAAAAAAGCTATTCTAAGCGTAAAATGGTGAAATTAGATGAAAATGTACAAAGTCTTGATCAAAGAACGGAGAAGTTGAACCTACATTTCTTTTTCATTTACTTTAACCAATCGAATTAAAGGATGGGAATCCGATGAAGTTTTGTTTTCTTTTCTTTTTTTGGGAGAGAGAAGTTCAGCCTACGTTTCTTTTTCATTTATTTTTAATTTTTAACCAATCAAATTGCAGGATGAGAAGTTGATGATGCGTCCAATTTACTTCTTTTTTTTTTTGGGAGAAAGAAAAGATATTGCATTAAGAAAGTGAAGATAAAAACTACTAACAATTTTACAGATGACAAAATGCTTTTTTTGTTTCTCTTTATTCTTTCATCATTACTCATCTTCTTAGGCTCCTGTTCTTCGGTTGACGTTGACTTTGGGTTGCCGATTCGCTAGGTCAACTTATATGGATTTTTTCTTGCCAATGCGCCATGGCCAAAAGCTGACAAAGGTTAAAAAAAAGGAAGAAAAAAAAGAGAAAGGCATGTGGGATGATCGAATGGGTCAAAATTTACAACTGCAGCTGCAACGATGTCAATGACGGTGTCGAGTTGACTTCTGATTAGTTTGGTGAGTCAGTCAACGGCTGATGATCAAAGATTAGCGTATGATTTGAGATTGTTGATTGCGGACTGCGTGCGGAATAATGGGTAGCAACTTGCCCTTATTTTATAGCTCGAAGGAAACTACATTGAATTTCGCGAATTACGCTGAATTTAAACAACAACATTACAAGATGCACAGACTAAAAACAAGAATTAGAGATAAAAGGCTAGCCAAATACTTAAAAATCCTTACAAAGAAGGAAGATAAACGAAGAGAGAGATGCAAGAGAACGTAAATCCATCCAAATTCTCAAAGAATTTTGGATGTGGCATTCAAATCTGGCCATCAATTTTCCCTAGGAATTCAGGTGTGTTTGGATAGGAGATTATTGAAACATGATTTGAAATAATTACTGTAATACTTTTGTGATGTGAAATATGTGAGATAAAAATGTGATTAAAAAGATGAAAATATGTATTGAAAATTGTGTTTGTGATGTAAATAAATAATTTTTGATCAAATAATGGCTATTTTGTGATGTGAAATATATGAAATAAAAATGTGATTAAAAAGATGAAAATATGTATTGAAAATTGTGTTTGTGATGTAAATAAATAATTTTTGACCAAATAATGGCTATTCAAACAGAATCAAAATTCTAGGCTAACTGAAAGTTAATGGGAAACAATGACTATTGTAGAAGTGTCAACACTTCCAGTAACACGTGTCAGTTCGGCAGACCTACTCGGCCGCGCAGACTTGCCAATTCGGACTTCAGCCATGGGCCTCCTAGAATCCGAACAGGGGGTGAACTCCAGGCCTATTGAGTAAGGCCAAAGTAGAATCCAAATGGGACTCCACCTCCCGTGATCTAGTAAGGCTCATATTTGAGATAGCCACCAAAGGTAGCGGGATGACTTAGAATTCTTTCCATACCATCTCACAGGACTCTATAAATAGGGAATAGAGGGACGAGAAAAATGTACGCATACACTCAACACCACACAATACAATTACTTTCGCTATTCCCTCTTACTTCTCAATTGACTTGGGCGTCGGAGTCATAAAAGGGAGCTAGTCCCTCTGTTCGACTCATTGTAGGTCAATTCGAAACCTTAATCGATGTTATGTTCGGATTGTGATCTCGGCGTACTCTTCAGCTATCAAAACAGAATCATTCCAAACTAACTATGACCCCGTTTGGAACCTGAGTTTTTTGGAAATTTGTCTAAAACTTTACTGTAGATCACTGTAGAAGTTTGTAGAAAAACTTTTGTAAGATGAAAAACTTTTTTTCCTTTTCATTTTTCATTTTTCTTTTTTCTTTTTTCTTTTCTTTCCTTCCTTCCTTCCTGCTTCTTCTCCCTTCCCTTTCCCCTTCCCCCTTCCCCCTTCCCTTCCCTGTTCCTCTCCCGAAACTGCATCAAGCAGTCTGCAGCAGATTTTTTTTTTTTCATGTTCTCTCCCCCTCTCCTACTCGCCACCCCTCTCCTCCCTTTCCCCCTCTCCTCCCCTCTGCCCTTCCCCCTCCCTTTTCCCTCGCCCGACAGTCAAGGAGCAGTCAATGCCCAATAGAATTTTTTTTTTTTTTTGCAATTTTCAGCCTTCCCATCTCCTCCCCCTCCCCTCTCCGCAATCTGGTGCAAAGAAATGACCTCAGTGCGATCTAGTCTCGCTACCAGATCGGCCGAAGACTTGCTACTGGAATTCCCTTCAAAATGTTACGAAACTCCCTGCTGTCTGGAATTCCCTTCAAAGTGTTACGGAGAGTCAAGACTTGCTAACAGCACCAAACCGCAGATGTAATCAAAACTTCCGCATTAAACTTCCCCAAAAAGAAGTGGGGGAAAGGGAAAGGAAGGGAAAAAAAAAAGGGGTCGTACAAACTGGGTAAAGGGGGAGGATGAGGGGGAAAGGGAGAAAGGCAAAAAAAAAAAAGACCCCGGCGCCGGAGGTGGTGGTGGGTTGGGATAGGAGAGGAAGAAGAAGAAAAAGTGAAGGGAATTTTTTTTTTTGGTAAGTTTTGGGTATTTTGAAGTGTGTAGGTTAAAAACTTTGATAAGTTTTTTGGATTCCTGTAGTAAAAGTTGTTAAAAAACTAGTAGCACACAAACTTGTGAGAAAATTGAGCTTCCAAACAGGCCCTATGTTTGTGACTGGGAAACAAATTACTTGTGTTTGGACGCGAGATTATTTAGATAGAATTATTTGAAATAATCCTATAATATCTTTCATTATGTGATATACCTGAAAAAAAAAAAGACGGATGAGAATTGTATTTATAACATAAGCAGAATAATATTTGAAAATTTTGTTTTCAAATCATACCATCCAAACGGGCTTCACATACATCCAATGAATATCCATATTGCCATCCTTCCAGGCAAAGTTGTCGTGGACAAATTAAGACACAGAAACAGGCTGGCTGGAAGTACATTAGTTGCTATGGCAATGCCACGGATTCATGCTTACAGGAAAACTGCGGTAATATGAATTCGACGTCCAAGAGTTGTTGCACTTGCCCTTAGATGGGCATACTTTCAACTAGTATTTTGTTACTATAATTATATATATATATATATTACAAAGATACCTATATAAGTCTGACAAACAGCTTGACAGGATACCTCGGAACATTAAATTAAACTGGATTTCCACCATTACGCGGTCCAAACGTCACTGAGATGATGAAACTAGTGGACGTTAGCTAGCGCAATGCATTCAACAAAGTTGATAGCTTTAAATTTATCCTTTTAGCTTTTAGCTTTTACAGAAGGTGATCAATTTCACATACTATTAATCGGGGAAAGGTGATTTTAGCTTTGAAGTTTTAGAGACTACGCTCCTGCTTCCTTTCCCAAGTTGAATAAGCCAATTGAGTGAGCTAATCTTTTCATTTGTAAGATGCGCAACTAACGGTAGGGTGTGTTCTGGACTGCGCGTTTTGTTTAAAACACTATCTATAATAACACTTTAAAATGCTCATCAATTTTAGAAAAATATCAATAATGTGTGAGGGGTAAAAGTTATCACCGTCTACAAAAAAAACACTTTAAAATGCCTATCGATTTTAGAAAAATATCAGAAAAAAAATCAATAAAGCATAAGGAGCGAAAGTTGTCAAAAGTGAATGATAGATGGTGAGAGGAGAGAAGAAGGGTTTTTTGCATAAACAAGTTTTTTTTAAACAACTATAATAAATTACACTAAAGTTTGTTTTAGGCAAACACTTAAAAACACATCAACCAAGCAAATTCGATATTTAATTGTCTTGCCATATGGCAGTTTTTGCTTGAAAATAAAAAAACACAAGAGATAGAGAAAAAAGATTTAGAAATATGATTTAATGCCTAAAATTCCAAAACCAAAATTTTTGGCTTTTCTTCGTTAATTTGACATCCAAATCTCTACTCCAAGTGCTTGAAGTTCTTATTTATTTTCTTTAATTCCATCGGTGGATCATGTCGACCGTAGTTCACAAACCCAAGTGACTTCATGTGGTTAGTAGCCCACTATGATAGCCCAATTTATCAAGTGTAGAAAGGTGGGAGGTTTCTACAAAGCCTTACCTTCATCTGCTCTCAGGCCCAAGTTCACATTTCATTAGGCTTCTGAGAAATTTCGCTCTTTTGGACCACAAACAACAGTTTTGATCCACAACAGCTAGTCACCCTCGAACTTGCAAAACGTCTACTGCCTTGTTTGGAACCTAAGTTTTTTGCCAAGTTTATCTGCTACAAGTTTTTTAAAAACTTTAATTACAATAATTTCAAAAAAAATTTCAAAGTTTTTAAACTGTACACTTCAAAATACTCAAAAATATACACATTTCAAAAAATTTTTAAAAAACTTCTACAGTAAGGTACAGTAAAGTTTTAGACAAACTCCCAAAAAACTCACCTTCCAAACAGGGCTGATTCCTCCTGTACATGAAACACGCCACGCCCTAATTTTTTTTTTCACTTAGGATATTCCATACTTTCGACTAGATTAATCTAAGATTGTGTACAATCTTATTCCAAAAATACGCAGCAAGATAGTACACGAGAGTCGAAAACACACGAAAATTAATGATGGAACCTGCTAATAACAACCACACTACTTAACTAGCCGGACAACTTATGAGAGGCCATCACACCCTATTCAAACTAGATTATTTATACTACAGTGTTACCTGATCAAAGTGAACAAAATTCTACAAATATGTTATAAAACCACAAAAAAAAGTCACGAGGAGCAAGAAATTTGGAATGTGTATAACATCTCGCATTGTTTGAATTCTACCGTACGTCAATGCAAGGACTGTATTACTGAACAACTTACAAGAAATGTATGAATAATTTATAATTTCAGAAGCGTATCCTAATTTATGATAATGATCGATATTGAACCCATGTAAATTTTGTTCTATCAGGTAAAAAAAGATCTTTAGAGTTAGCGGTCCCGGAAGAATACATTCGTTGGTCGTAGGCAAAGGGGCTGTGGAGCTGTTTGCACCTGACTGCCGATTCCTATGTGGGGCATAGTTATTAAACTCGGCTCGGAGAGGAGACCGGCGAAGGAGGTGGGTCAACGGGTCACTGGTTCAACCGGTGGGTGAGTGGTTGAACCAGTGGATCACTAAATATATTTAAATATTATATCTTATAAATTTTGATATAGAATATATGATATAAATTGTAATAAATAATGTCATAACAAATATTCATTTAATTTAATTTGCTATAGAATATTTAATTCATATAAGAATCAGCAAAACATAAATTTAATTAGTAATCTACCAAACTTCAAGTGTACATGTTTACTGTAATTATCTAGGTTATTTACAAATTTTAAGTGCAAAAAAATATTAAAAACAATATTTGTCTTTAAAATAAATTATGTAATATGTTATTTTTTAAATCTATTTTATAATTTATAGAGTATAAGGGTCATAAGTTTTATTAAAAGATTCCAAATAAATTTGTTTTGGGGAATTAAAAAATAAAGATAAAATTAACAAAACATTCATATAGTATAAGAATGGCCATTAGTTAACAATTGACCTGGTGGTGAGCCGCATGTAAACAAGACCAATGGTCTTATGTTCGAATCCAAGCAAAATCTTGGAAAAGTTTTTTTCCCTCAGAACCGCTTTGCCCACAAAATCGCCGGGTTTTCGGTTTAATCCTGTTGAACCGTCGATTCGTTAAAAAGTCAACGGTTCACTTGTAAAAAAAATCTAATTAGAGAACCGGCCCGATTTAATGGCCGGTTCACCGAGTTGATCGGTCGAACCGCCAGACCAGACCGGATTTAATAACTATGACGTGGGGTTGAGTAAGCTCCCATAACAACCCCATCACCAACAACGGCTGAAATGAAGGTGAAGTGTCAATTACGCTTGCACTACCTGTCAAAAAGTTGCTTGACCTCAAATGGTTATTGGTCCAGCATCTTCACCTCCCTCGGACACTTGTCAAGAAACAACCCTCATCATATTCGTGGTACTTTTTAATTGAATGTGATGTATACATTTTGGACCTTTCTGCTACACTAGTTCTAAGTGTCCGTTGCTTTTGTTTGTGAAACCATTGAACGTAAATATAAAATGTCACTCAAGAAATATTCAACCGCGTTAGTTGGAAGGCGGAAGAGTGGCGTGACATCAGCTCTCAAAATCCAAAATATTTGCTTGAGTGTATACTCCTCCTCTTAATTCACAGATGTCTTTGAGCGGATGTCCACCACCAAATTCTTAAGTTTTGATGAGATGGGAGTTTAAGAATTCAAACATTGAATTCCATTAATTGTTATAATATGTGATTCATTAAAAAAATCATATAAATGTATAATATATCCATCTGATTTGATAGTGATTCAGTTTTCGTCGGTTCTCCGTCGGTCCAAAATACTCTCTCTCCTAGAGAGTACTTCTCACTTCTCAGAAGCCGAAACTTTTGCCACTAAAGATGTACCCTATATCTTACACTTTACATCGAAGATTATTATTTTTTAACCACTTTAGAGTACGTACCCATCTCGTTTACCTTCCGGTTACAGTAAAACAGAAGGGATTAGGTTCTTCACATCTTTGCTGATTGCTTTATCCTCTTCAATTTGAGTATTTGGCAACTCCAGCTGCATTCGCCATTTGTACGCGAGGGAAATATTTTGGCTCCTTTAATTGGGGAATCTTTTCACCTTCTTTCTTTGTTTATTTTCTCTCCGGCCCACCACTAATAAATTCTTCGACTGGACAGCCACCAAAAGAAAGAGGCTGGTTCTCTCTCTCTCTCTCCCTTTTTTTTTTTGTGGAAAGAAAAACACCAAAATATTTTTTTCGATGTATTATAAACTTTTGGTTACATAGAAAAGAATTACAGATGCTGAGAGAATAAGAGAGAATACTATTATTAATCGAACAAATAAATAAATTCTTATGCTATATTTTGTGATTGAATAGTAACCTAACGTTTGCCAGGTTTTCACTTTTCTCTAAGAGCAGCATATTGGTTTGAGTGTGTGTGTGTTTATATACACACATATATATAGGCTTTTTTTGGGGTTGGGGTGGGGGGAATAAGGCAAGATATAGTCTTACCAGGAAAAAAAAAAAAAACTTCCAACTCCATTGGATTGGACCATACATATAATTCTGCATCAGCATGCACGATATAAAGGAGTCGATGGATTAATTTACCTAACACACTACTACTTTACGTATCATGTAGTAATATTTTAAGCGGAAAACTGAAAAAGGGAAGAATGATTAAATAAGTTTCGAAAAGTCTGAAAACTTTACCCGATTGAGGTCTTGAATTGAAAGTTGAAACAGATTACTGCTACCTTCTACAGGATCCACTCTCTTCCACTCACCATGTGGCTAGCCATAATAAATTTTTTTTTAAAAAAAAAAGACTTTTGCTTAGGGTATATGAGGTAAGAAAGCAAAATTGTCACAAGAATATTCTAAAAAATTTTCCTGGCAATCCAACAAGAAAATTGGCATAACCGAGAGTTTGAAAGGACAATAATGTGAAATAAAACTCTATGATTTGAAGGGTTAATCTGTTGTAGGCTAGCTTAGCTATAACATCCCCTATGACCCGAGTCCCAGCCCCACGGCCCCCAGTCTTCTCATGCATCTGCTTCATTTAAACAGAGCAGTTAATAATACTTTCTGTTACAAAGCATTCAGTCTTCAAATCGGCGAGCTGCTCAAAATTTATCTTTGCTCTCTTTCACCTTTCTGCTCCATTCTTTTCCTTCTTTACCACAGGGTAAATCTCCTTGAAAATGCCAACCATATCTAAGACTTTAAATGCTAAAGCTCATAGCTAGACCCCAAAAACCAAAAACAAAATTGCACATGATTATCTTAATATAAAAATGCAAAATTAACTGAGTAACATTCAGAGAACTTTCGACTCTAGCGAGTTATTTCCTGTCCTATTCATTCTACAAGAGCATTAAAAGGATACAAAAATAAAAAATATCTATCAATCCGTCTGTATACGGGTTGGCTGGCTGCCCAGTTGTAACCGGCCAGGCGTGGACTGGGCTTTTCTTGATTTTGTGCTGTTCTGCACAGAAATTCTGGTTTCCTCCTTTCTTTGCAGCTGAAGGCCAAAAGGGGCTTCTTTTTTTGCATCCGGAACAAAAAGGCTAGTTATGATTTCCATTCTTTTTCCGTAATTCAGTAGAAATCTGGGTTCCTTCTCTTTTGGTCTATTGGAGCTCAAATGATCTCAAAGGTGCCATCTATACCCTGCTTTAGCTCTTCTCTTTGACGGGTTATTATGTGCTTGTAGCTTGGAAATCTGGTTTATATCTCCTTTATTAATCCCCAAGATTTTATCTTTATTTTCTTGAATTTGAGCGTTTTCTGCTGTTTGTTATGATGGTTTGGAGGGTGATGAAGTTGTTGCTTTGGGCTTTATTCATATTGTATTTGGCGTGCTTTGCTAATGGATTTACTCCTCAAGATATGTATCTTATAGATTGTGGTTCATCTAGTGATACTAAGGTGGATGACCGAACTTATCTCTCTGATAAATCCGCTGCAAAGTATCTTTCAACTCCACAGGATATTTTGGGCACTACTAGTTCAAATTCTATAACATCATCTGAAGATGCACAACTCTATAAAACTGCCAGAATCTTTACTGGAACCTCTAGCTATAAGTTTTCTATCAGCAAGAGTGGGAGAGTCTGGATCCGCCTGTATTTCTTCCCTTTTATTTATAACAATTTCAATATGAACTCTGCAAGTTTCTCAGTTTCCACCCAAAAGAATGTCCTCCTTGGAAACTTTACACCCAAGGATCCTACTATGAAAGAATTTTTAGTAAACGTAACATCAGGGGAACTTGTGATCACTTTTGCTCCTTCAAGTGCTTCATTTGCGTATGTAAATGCTCTGGAAGTTGTCTCAGCACCAGATTCTCTCATCACGGATGATGCTGTTACATTCAATCCGTCAGGAACATTCCACGGTCTAGTGAATTACGCACTTGAAACTGTTGCAAGAGTCAATATGGGCGGACCTCTCCTGACATTGAAGAATGATACATTGTGGCGAACTTGGGTCAATGATGGAAGTTTTTGGTTTCACCCAGCTTTGCGGTTACAAATAAGTCCTTGATTGGATCTGTCAAGTATTCTGGTGGTGATGCAACGGCGGATATTGCTCCACCAACTGTCTATGGTACTTGCACTAAAATGAACTCGAGTGGTGATCCTGACAGTAAATTCAATGTCACATGGCAGTTCAATGTGGAACTTGGCTTTCAATATATGGTTAGGTTACATTTCTGTGACATAGTAAGTGCTGCTGCAGATGATATTTTTTTCAATGTATTCATCAACTCGTTCAATGTTGCTCCAGATTTTGGACCAAGTGAAAAGCTAGACTTGGCAGTTGCTACCTACAGGGATTATGTAACTCCATTAGCCAATAATAATACGGTGTATGTCAGTATTGGCCCATCAACTGTTAGTGGTTCTCCTGATGCCTTTCTAAATGGACTAGAGATTATGAAACTGAACAATTCCTTGGGTAGCCTCAGTGCTGCAGTATCCGAGCCTCCTCCTTTTCGCCAAGGCTCAAAAAAGAATGTGGGTATGATAGTTGGTCTTAGCATAGGAGTGCCGCTTGCTTTAGTGGCGGCTCTGATTGTCTTTCTTGTGCGTAGAAGAAAAAAGCAAGTGCGTCTTGGTCATACAAAGACATGGATTCCTATTTCCATCAATGGAACCGCATCCCATACAATGGGAAGTAAATACTCCAATGGGACAACCATTAGTACTGTTTCTAACTTGAGTTATCGCATTCCTTTTGCTGCAGTTCTAGAAGCAACAAACGACTTTGATGAGAGTTGGGTAATCGGCATTGGGGGCTTTGGGAAGGTTTACAAGGGGGTCTTGAATGATGGTACTAAAGTTGCTGTTAAGAGGGGCAATCCAAGGTCTCAGCAGGGTCTATCTGAGTTCAGAACTGAAATTGAGATGCTTTCACAATTCAGGCACAGACATTTGGTATCACTGATTGGATACTGTGATGAAAAGAATGAGATGATTCTAATTTATGAATACATGGAAAATGGGACAGTCAAGAGTCATCTCTATGGCACTGATCTTCCCAGTTTGAGTTGGAAACAGAGGCTTGAGATATGCATTGGAGCAGCCAGAGGACTACACTACCTTCATACGGGCTCAACAAAAGCTATCATACATCGTGATGTAAAATCTGCAAATATATTGCTGGATGAGAACTTTTTGGCAAAAGTTGCTGATTTTGGACTTTCTAAGAGTGGACCGGAGGTTGATCAAACCCATGTGAGTACAGCCGTAAAGGGAAGTTTTGGCTATCTCGATCCCGAATATTTCAGAAGGCAGCAGCTGACTGAAAAATCAGATGTTTACTCTTTTGGGGTCGTATTGCTTGAGGTTCTATGTGCAAGGCCTGTGATAGATCCATCTCTTCCACGTGAGATGGTGAATTTAGCCGAATGGGCTATGAAGTGGCAGAAGAAAGGACAGCTGGAGCAGATTATAGATCCTAATCTTGTTGGAAAAATTAGACCGGATTCCCTCAGGAAGTATGGAGAAACAGCAGAGAAGTGCTTGGCAGATTTTGGGGTAGACAGACCTACAATGGGAGATGTCCTGTGGAATCTGGAATACGCACTTCAACTTCAAGAAGCTGTAATTCAAAATGATCCTGAGGAAAACAGTACCAATGCCATTGGTGAGCTCTCTCCACAAGTCAATAATTTCCATCATGCTGATTATACTCCTTCAGCTGCTGAAATGTCTCATGTGGATGATCTTTCGGGTGTTTCTATGAGTAGGGTCTTCTCGCAACTTGTGAAGTCTGAGGGCCGATAACTGAAGTGAAAAATGTGTTATGTGCAATGTGTTTAGATCTTCTCCCAATGCCATAGTAGTTTTTCTTTACCGCTACCTGTAAGAGTGAATCTAAAGTTATAGCCTCATATAGGGATTCAGGGATTCTCATTTTCTAGATCCATGTATGTTCTGTTGTTTATGTTCATATAAATTCTTCTCGTTATATATGTTAATCTGCCTCTCAGCTTATCTATCTTTCTTACCAAAAGTATGTGTGTTGATTGATATGTCTTTGGATTTCTTCTTCTTCTTTTTTCCTGCTGGTTTGAATCGTGGACTTATTACCATACCTATCTATATATAGGACTAAAAAGTAGCCAAGCTCCGTCATATTAGTACTCCAATAAATCAGGCAAAGGAAAGTCAACAAAGAGATTAGCAAAATGGCAGAGGACTTGTTAGAAATTTTATGCATCTAACCATAAACTATAAAGGCCTTGATGGATGCTTTCAATATTTATCAGCAGTTGCTGAAGCCTTGATGACAGGGATTAGGGAGACGTCAACTTCTTTCTCTTGCCAATAACTCTTTTTGTATGTTTTCTTCTTCTCAACATCAGATTCTGAACCTGTGTCTTTGGTAAAAGTTACTAATTTTGCTATTGGTGTCATTTTGGCTTCTGGACAATTTTAGTTTCATAGCAAGGAAATTGTTATTTGCACTTGTTTTTTTTTTTTTTTGGTTGATTACACCTTCACTATCATTTTAATTTTATACCAGTTTTTATTTGTTTAATTGTATGATGAAACAAATGACTGGAGCGTAAATAGCAAAATTAGAGACTCCCGCAGGAAGTGCAACCGAAACACGCTGTCCACATTCTCACACCTAGGCCGGCTTCCCATGGTAGAACCCACGATGAAACAAGTAGGACCAGGCCATGTGGAGATTGACAACAAGATCTAGGATGTCCAAATCTTCTTAAGGCCCCAGCCATAAGTAAGCCAATAAATCACAGCCTCTGATCCTCGTAGAAACCCGCACAATGAGTCCACATATAGGAGCCCGTCTAAATGTTAAGCCCTAAAATATTCTCGTAGTTTCTACTTTAATTTAGTATTAGTGGGAAAAGGACACCCTATGGGTGTGCAAATTTCAAAAAAAAATTAAGTTGTTTTTATTAAAATCATTAGGATTATTTTTTTGCAAAAAAAAAAAAAAAGAAGTTGTATGACTTTTGTATGACTTTTTTTACAAATATATAAAAAACAAACAGAAGTGATTGGGGGTGGAAGCTATTAGAAGTTACTAAATTAAGTAATTATCCTTAGTAAATCTTTACTTTTTATAGGGGCAAAATTGAAAAATCAAAAAATGACACAAAATTTTAACACCAAACTCCCTTCTCATCCTTTATATATAGAAAGATGTTTGTATTAACAGATTCAATGAAAAATTTAAAATCTTCTCAAATTTCTCTAAATTGTTTGAATTATTTTGGAGATATTTGGATTTGTAATCTATCAATTATTTGTATCACAAACTCAAATACTCCCCAGGTAACCCAAAAACTTGAAAAGATTTTAACACCAAACCCCCTTCTCATGCTTTATATATAGAACGATGTTTGTATAGCAGATTCGATGACAAATTTAAATTCTTCTCAAATTCCTCTAAATTGTTTGGATTATTTTGGAGATATTTGGATTTGTAATCTATCAATTATGTGTATTACAAACTCAAATACTCTCAAGTAATCCAACAACTTGAAAAAGATTTGAGAGGATTTCAAATCTTTCGTCAAATATCTCAATCCAAACGTAATATAAGAGAAATTAGAAAATATATAACCCAATATATTTTTCCATGATATAGGGGTTTTCTATAGTACACGTTGTACGCGCTCGCTAATCTCGTTTCACAAGTACTATAATTTTTTTTGTGCTAATAATTAGAAAATCAATTAACTTTGGAGGAATCAAGCAATAATAGTCTCCTTATCAGCAAGAAACAGCTTTTGAGTTTTGAGTGATATATTTATCAGATTTGCTGATTTAGGTATCTTTTAGAAAAAGCCTGTCATGCACATAATTTCATTCTTATTTATTATCTTATAGCCTTGCCTTCCTTTATCCTGATTTATTTATTTGGGACCGATGGTAGGCAGGAAAATGAATTTTGACTTTTGATCGGATTAAAAATACAATTTCTCTGATTCAACTCTTTCCAACCTTACAAAAAGTATCGAGGAGTAACCAACGAAAAAAGAAAAGATGAAAAGAATATAATGAAAGATATATGTTCACCGTTCTAATAATACGCATGATGATCTCCACTATATACCTGCCTAGAATACTGGCATAATGTCCAATGGAGTATCCTTTCGAGCAGGTCAGGCTATGAGTTGCATGAAATCATTTTGCCATGTCAGGTCGATAATAACACGAAATGATTCAGCCAATGCTATGATAAATGTGTTCTCGTCAGCATAATTAATTTGGGACTTCATGCCGTGTCTAACGGATTAGGGTTCGAACCTGACCTGACTATCAGGTTCGGGGGAGGGGGGGAAGGTTAACAGAAATTTAAAGGAAAAACTAAAAAAAAAATGTAGAACATCCAAATTCTCTGCTGCAATTATACGTGAAGCATTTACCTCAGATTTGTGAGATCTTGACCAGGTAAGCAACAGTTGGTTTTATAGCAAATAGAAAATAAATCTACCCACCGATTATATGTCATTTTAGTCAAAAGTTAACATCATGGCCACGGTACACTTCTGTCGTTTGGCCAAAATGCTAAAGCTTGTCCAAAATACTTCTGTTTTTATTAGTTCCAGCAATTATATTTGTATATATATAGCCTTCCAAAAATATTTGTTTGGACTTCTTATCCAATAACTGCACTCAAATACTTGTTGAATGCATTGTGGACAACTGGAGGAAAATGAAAAAGAGTTGATAAACTTCACCGTAGAGTTTGTCCCATGATATAAAAAAGAAAAGAAAAGAAAAAAAGAACAGAACTACGTTATAGAGTTTGATCTGCTGTAACTAGCGAAGGCCATTTTTAAAGAACCAAACGCCACCACACACAAATCCTCGTGATGGGCATCTTAAAGAATTCGATTTATTGGAACATGTGATCACCAGTGCTCAGATACGTAGCCTGATGGATTAATCCGTCCAGCAAAGTCCATGAAATTGTACGACATAGGAAAGTGGTTATGCTGAAATTTTGATGTTTTATGGGATAAGAATTTTATGACGATGGAATTAAGAGCCCATCTGGATTGTTACTGTTTCGAGACAAGGTTTTCAAATATTTCTTTTACGCATGTTTTAATTATTTTGTTTACCTCATAAATATCATATTATTATAATGTATTATTCTATAAAAACTTCAGAGTTTCAGATGAAAGATTTATGAAGTTGAGGAACGAAAAACAAAGACTAAACTAGAAAATTTGGCATTGGTGGTTTCATTTGTGGGGGCTAATGATGCACTCACTCATTACAAACCATGACAGTGTGTAATTCCACTAAGCCAGAAACAGGAAACATAAACTAAGACAGACGATAAAGCCAACAAAACGTGCAGTGTAAGTTGCATTAAGGATAGGGATACTGATTCAACTCGATGAACTTTCTTTTTGCTGGTCGGTTTATGCCTTTTTGCACCTTTTCTTTTGGCCTACTTCTCCTCCTTGAAGATGCTCTCTACTCAAATGAATGACAAGCCTCATGAGTCATGAGTAAGGCTATTATGATACGGGTCGGCATATATACAATTGCCGTGATAGAATGTCCTTTTGCATATATACGGGTCGGCATTATGATACGGGTCCTTTTTTTTTTTTTTTGGTTATATTGTAAGATATACATGTTGTTTTGTGTTTGTCAGGGATCAAGAAACGACAATCTATGAAATATGAAATGACAGTTAGAAAATAGAAGCTCAAAGAATTCTTTTCATTATCATCTTTGTAAGGAGAAAAGAAAAAAACTGCATTCTTTATTTCTTTTTGGTTGGTTAGAGGAGAGCCAAAGCGCTTAATTTAGATGCGACAACATGCTGAGACTGGCCCCTCCAAGGCAGCTGAGCTGGTCTCATCTCACCTCGAGTTAGTACTTAGACACTCGAGATCCAGTGTTCGAGTCTTGTCATAAAAATGGGAATAACCCAACAATTCGAATAAAAGTTGGGGTCTGAAGTGGGGGCAGGTCCTTTTTTTTCATAAAAAAAAAAAAAAAAACAGGCTGAGGCTGCCACGCTAGATTCTCAGTCCTGCATGCTTCGACATATGGGCTTTTTGCCAACTTTATGGTATAATTGATAAGGTTTGATTTTCACAATCAGTTCGGTTACATAACACTCTATGCAGGGTTATTTCTGCACTTCAGCAAGTACTTAACTGATTCCCCAAAACGAAAGAGAAGAGAAGAAGAAAAAATTGATGAATGGCCTACATGTTTTGCTATATATATATAGAAATCATTCTTTCTCATTATGAATGACAATATGATTCTACAAACATTTATAGGAGTAATTGTTAATGCAGGAAAAAGTATGGTTTTAGGAAATGGACTCGAAATCAATTTCTTCCACTATGCATAGGTGGTGGTGGCAGGTACAGCACTTCCAAGAGGTAAATGGGCATCAAGTAGTAGAACATGAAGACACATTACTTTTTGGGACATTCCCAACTTCTATTCCAAGAAATCTGATGCATTTTTATTAGTGGAGGTAATTATTCTCATGCTTGACTCGTTCCAAAGTTAGCTCAAGAATAGTTTCACCCAGGTGGAAAAACAATTTCCCTTCGTCCGACAAAAACAAATAAAGCTATCGAGCTTTGTATATTCGGATCATTATCAATTTCTTTCCTTGCAAAAGACTACGTGCCAATCTAATAGAAGCATAAACAAATATTTTCCTTGAATGCATCGAACTCCATTTACACCAACCAAAAAAAAAATCCAACAAAAAAAAAAGGTAGTGACCAGCAGTTAATAGCAAATTACAAAATCTATCAATTTATATCAACTTGATTACCTTCAAAGATCAAAATACCACATAATCTTTTATCAAAACCTCCAAATCTCAAAAAACTAAAAGTACATATTTTATGGAAGTTTTACAAGCACCGTGATGAAATAAATCATGGCATGCACTCCGCCGGGGAGAAGTAGATTACATACGCACCAAACCCTTTTTTTTTCAACTATGTAGTAACATTTAAACAGCATTTAATTCTATCGACATAAATATAAGAAAAATGCACAACAAAGACAGAGGTAGAAAAGAAAAAAGAAAAAATATTATTTATAATGATCAACCAACCACATCAACCTTGGTGGTGCAAGAAAGCAACCGCCTGAAAATCGCCGCCAGGGCAACACATGACATTTCCTTGGCCCTTCTAAACCCCGTACGTTTCTTCCTTCTACCACCGGCGCCACCTTCGCAGCCATGGCTACTACAGCTGCTGCCACCACCGCCTCTTAGCTTTCGCTTTCTTTTGTTAGCCGCAGACACCCTGTCCCTGAATCTTCTACAACTTCTCTTACGTTTATCTACGTTTAACTCGTCATCCCTTGAGAAAGTGTAGCTTCTTAAATATAACTGTCGACACGAAATACTGTCCACCACCGTAGGATGCATGAGACCAGCGGCACCACCGTGGCCGCAGCCATTCTTGCGTCCGTTGGAGCTCAATGACCTTACGAATTCGACGTCGGATTCCGGCCACTTGTAGAGGTTTACATAGGTGGCTCTGACGGGGGCTTTGGCATCCACACAGTTTGATATGCAAGTTGAGGCCATGCTAAATCTTAGTTTATCCAAAGGATCGGAGACAGTTGGATTACAGTTGCAGTGGACTCTGATGGGTTGGGTAACTTAGGAAAAAAGAAGAGGAGATAATACAAAAAGAAGTTTGTGTGAGAGAGAATGTATGTTGGGATATGAAGCTGTTAATGTCATGGGGATTTTGATAGTGGTTTATAGACGACTTAGCTGGTGAAGTATGCAATCATTTGGAATTATATGAAAAAATACTGTACAAATAGGCAATTGAGACTGCATGTGTTGTTACTCCTTTGTTTTTTTTTCCCTTTTGGCGGAAGTGAGAAGGTTGTTTGAGGCAAAATTAACATTAAGAAACTTCAAGAATATTCGATTGGAATTTTTAAGCTAAATTTCAATCTACGCTTGTTTATATATATATATATATATATATATGTATGTGTTTATATATATACACGTACTCGTATTAGTCTTCTAATGTGAGATTAATTTCCCAAATTTTGGTGCAGTAGCAATACTTATGTTGCTTTAGTAATATGAGCAATTCCATAGTGTCACAATTACTATTTCACGTTAGATAGTGGACCATATAAATAATTTCCAGATGTGACCAATCGTGCTATTTATAACTGAAATATATATGTATTGCTTCTGATTTCTGAATTTCGAGAGTTGAATGCTAATCATAACGATTCTTATTTTTTAACAATCTATGTAGTAAGTAGCATTCTTATATGTTGTATGATTATTTATATATGTTGGCTACCTAGGTTGCATTTTTCTAGATTTTTTGTGGAAAAATTACTGTAACGATTTAATATATACGAGTTAAAAAGATGATTGAAAAATGTGTTCACGAAAAACGTAACAATTTTTCTTTAGAAAGAGGCAATCCAAACACACCCTACACCAATGTTAAAAGTTTTTCCAATAACTTGGACCAAACTAAAAATTGCAAGAGATTTCTTATGGGTAAAACTATCTGATAGGGGTCCCACTAGTAAGTGCTACAAGATATCGTGCATTAGTAAGCATGTTTATGAACCTGAATCCGATAAATTATTTCAAGAAAGAATAATAGAAAGGATCAGATACTTTGAAAAATGATGTGTTTGCAGATGCTACAGATTCATTCGTAGTTTTGGAGTTAATTAGCAAACAAAATGTGTATTCGCCTCTAGTAGTGAGCAATGAATGGATAATAACATCGGGAGAAACTCTGCCAAGCATTTAGCTTTTGCGCATAAATGGCATATAAACTAAAAAGTAGCTTAGCTTAGGTTAGCGCAACCATTTCTAAGAATTTAAAATGCTCTATCAATAACTTGTTACTTTGGAGTTTGGATATCTATAGCTTTGCCGACCAAAAGCATGTATATTATAGTGCTTAACCATATTGTAACATAATGACATTTTATTGACAAAGTCTCAAATGAGATTCTCTTTTTTTTTTAAGGATATCCAATGGGAATTCCCTTGCCGAATCCAAGAAAATGCAAGAATGATATATTTTATCAAATGGGTACGACATTAGAACCCCAGAGTCTCCCTCACCTTGTCAAACTCTTGAGTAACATTTGGATTTACTGAATTGTACTTTACATGAAAAAATTTTGGCCAATACGCTGAGAACCTGCCTTCTATCGTAACATCAACAAAAAATAAATTTGGACGGGCATATAACACCTACTAATCAATTAGTATATTTTAGTACACAAGTCCCAGCATCATAGCCACATTAGCCCATGTGATGTCCCTCTGTCCAACACTAACATGTACTAGAATTTCGGGCTAGTCATTGCAATAGTTTAATGCAGCTGGAAACATCTTTTGCAAGTTCTCTTGGTAGTTCGGTTGGTCAGGTATCCTTCTCAAGAAGCGTTGTCTATTTTTCCCACCAAGATTAAGGTCCCAAGGTTAACGTGTCCGAGAGAATGGGGCCTCTTCTCTTGAACTGCAGGAGAATTAGTCGGGTCGAAAATCCGAATACTCTCGGCGTCTTGAAAAAAAAAAAAAATCTTTTGCAAATTGATCGTGGCCATGGAAATGAGATAATTCTGGAGAAGGGGAAGTTGTTGAATCCGCAAACGTTTACAAAATACTACTGCTCCTTCATTCTATAACATGCCTTTTCCCTTCCTTGACTGTAAATTCACATTGCATAAAATTCAAGCTGAAGAAGCACATAACTGCAGTCCTACCTGCAAAGTGAAAACGGTCAAACGGCAGTTGAATAGCTCCTGAATTCTGAGATCAGCATCCACTACCAAGAATCTTAAGCAGAGAAAAACTCTCTGAAGTCTCTACTCGCAAGAGAACGCATAACAGTTTAAAGTGTTGCTTCTTAACTGTGGCAACAGCAGTCTCCTCAAAAAAACAATTTCTAGTTGCTACAAAGAAATCTCGGCTGTCAGAGTCCTTATTCATGGAGCTAGTTCTGATCTTTTGATTGGTGCGAGCAATTCGATCACGGGAATGAGAGAGAAAGAGAGACTTGGAGACTTTACACCAACTTGCTATCTGGTAGCACACAAAGTGTAGAAGGGAAGCAAAATTAAAGATCAGGAAAATCGTCTTGTGCTTCTTTTCAGCAAGCTAATATGTATGTTGGGTTCATTTGAAAAGTTTGTCAAGATGCAAAAGAAATTCAAGATTTCCTCCGGAAGATTCTTTGTAAGCCAACCATTTGTAGTCATATATTTATACAAGCTCAATTTGATTTCATGTAACAACTGATTGATCATTTCAAATCAACTATAATAGGGTTACAGGAAAGAGTCTTTCAATGGAGGGTGAGAAAATATGAATATCAGCAGGGGATATCTGCACCTCTCCCATAGTCCCACTAAGAAAGCTCTACAATCATATTCCAGGATGTTGAAACATACATTATCGGATGCAAAGATCGATGGGTGACTAATTGATGATCGTTTCTTTTTTTTTTTTTAAATAAGGTTTTGATGGATTCAATTTCGATCATCGCAGATTAATTTTTGGGGTGGAATTATAGTTTACTTACAGCTATAGCTATAGCTATAGGAGTTCTTGCGTATCGCTTATCAATGTAGTACTTTCATAGGTATATTAGTTTCTCCAATCCACACGATTCCACGATTTACTTAAAAAAATTTATATCCTCTACTAGACTAGCAATGTTGCACCATCAGATTTAATACAGTGGCTCACTATTTCCAACCAATGTTTCAGGCGGCCCAAAATGTGATAATACAGACCCTAAAGCGCATAATAAGCCCACGATAATACTTGAACAGGTTCGATCTTTTAGGCTCCGCTAAAGAAACCAATTCGCCCATTATGAGAAGCAATGTAGCAGCTAGCTAGTCCAAATTAACACAACAACGGTCTGTCCACAAGTACCGACGAGCTGGACTTCATCCAGCCCCAGAATCATGGAGTGTGTTTGGACAGAGTATTATTTGAATACTTACTGTAGCAGTTTTTATGATGTGATATGATATATATTAAATAAAAAGATGATTGAAAATATAAAAAGATAGATTAGAAAATATATTTATGATTGAAGCAAAATATTATTTGAAAAAATTGAACTATCCAAACAGGTGTGTTTGGATAAGAGATTATTTGGAATAATTTTTTAAAAAAATATTTTAACGCTTTTCTGATATGGTGTACGTGAGATAAAAAAAATTATTAAAAATTGTGTTAATAACACAAGCAAAAAAATCTTGCAAATAAAACACTTTTTTATGTTAAACTGTTAATGTCAGTACAAAAAGCTTCCTTTGATCATTAGTAAAGAGAGAGAGAGAAATAATACATCAAGGGATAAACCGCAAAACCAACCTTACTTTAGGGAGAGTTTTCATGATTAACCCTTAAAATTACAACGTATATATTACTTGAAAATCCAAACAAATTATTGGTTCCTGTGTCAAGGAATCCCTTCCCGTCAAATCCCAACCGCGTTGTGCAAAGTTGCCGTCCCAAATAACGCCAAGAGCATCATATTGTATCCCCCGTGAGACAACCAAATAATGCCAAAAACATCAGAGGGTTGACAGAAAAAGAGAAACCTTCTTTCCAAGTGTTTCTTCACCAGCATTTTCAATATGAACAAACCCGTCCCATCAGTGATTACTTTTATGAGAAAAAATCACATGTTTGATAAAAGAAGGATAAACCTCATATTAGGAGACCAAGGGGAGGGATTGGACCAGGTGATAAAATGGAAGGGATTGCAAGTAAATTCTCATAAATTCAAGATCTTTCATATTTAATCAACCATTTTGGCTAATACGCTTCAGGAAAAATCTGCATACATGCATCAATCACAAGGTATAATTAATATTATTGGTTGTGTTCTTTTTTGTTGGTAATAGCCGATGTTCATGAACTAGATCAATACATTCGTAAAGCACAAGTCAAACTATCATGCGTGCATCAATTAAGGCCTTGTTTGGACAGCAATTTTCTGCGTTTTCCGTGAACACATTTATCAATCACCTTTTTACCTCACATATATTAAATAGCTACAGTAATTTTTCTACAAAAAATCTAGAAAAATGCAATCCAAACAAGGCCTAAATTTGTTAGTAATTCATGTACGCCAGTAATATATGCATCAATTATAGGTGTATGGAATTAGTGGTTTTATACACTCTTCTAAAGTTCTTGAAAGGTCATCTTCAAACAACAATTACCTTACAAAAATACACTTTATCTTTACTTTCGCGCACCACAACTCTCACGGAATCGTTCTACAGCCACCGGCGGAACTTGAGGCTGTCTAGTAGACAAGTATACTTGAGGAAAAATTCTTACAGTTTGTGTAAAAAGCTCTAGGGGCAAAGTTTGATGTTTTAAGGAATATAAGTGACATATTTGAACATATCAAAGGAATAAAGCAGGATTTTCTATAATCTTGAAAGGGAGGGGAGGGGACAAAGTCTATTTTTTGTAAGGATTGGAGAGCGGCTACCCCTCTCCATTCTGTATTCACAAAATTTTGAAACTTTGGGAACCCAAATTCGTATTATGTTTTCGTAATCTCTCTTAATAATTATCGTAGAACATGAATATCTTAGTTATTGAATCTTTGTCTATATAACAGAAGAACATGAATCTCTCTTAGTTATTGATAACAACATAATTTGTGTTCGGAATATCAAATTACGCACCTTCGTGAATCCAATAAAGATGGGAGATCACTAGATCTAATTTATGAGCTTAAAACAACTTCAAGGATGACCACAAAATGTTGGATTATACAATCATTCGGTAGTTTTATATACAGTCAAATTAATTTCTGTTCAACGAACAATTTTCGTAATCATGTACCTATTGAATGGTTATAAAACACACATGACCAAAGTCATGAACGCAATTAAGTTCTCATCCAATTTATCTCATAGTATTTCTTTTAAAATTTCCCATAAATGATGCATATGTAATCTTCATCGTGCATGTACATTCTCGAATTGAGGAGTTATATACGGTAAGATTCATCTCACATGTATAAAGCTATATGCGTATAAATAGACTTCGTTTTTCCTTCAATCATCATTAGTTTTTTTTTCCTTGTCACTAATCACAAGAACTAGGATATAGAAGATCAAGGTGCCGTGATTAAATACTCTAAATCACTTGGAGGATATAGCATCAAGTTCTTACAAAAGGCACGCACAAGGGTACTGATCAGGTATGTTTAAGCCACAAAAAATTTCATAGCTATAGATTCGAGTACTTGATATATTCCTCGTTTTTTGTTTGTTTCCAATTCATCACAAGTATGAAGATGACAGGAAGGGTATAATTTCAAAATAAAAGGAAAGGGTTTTGGTGATCACGTCAGACCTCGAGAGATCAGTTTTATTGAACCTCATTATCTACTCAAAATGCTGTTTAATGCTAAAGTCCTAATATGCCTAAGTTCTTATTGATTCTGCTCAATGGGACATTCCTTCCATTTTTTAATACGTCCACAAAACTAATATCCACCTTTTTATGGACCGATTCATGTATTAATCAAGTGAAAAAAAAAATAGTGACGTGTGGATGTGTAACTTGTGCAAAGATTTATCTTTTCTCCTCTTCTTTTTTGGGATTAAATTAGGTGGAATATTAGGTGGAAATCAAATTTAAGTAGCAAATTCAAACAACCTGCTGCAGGGAGGACCGAGATAGGGCAGTCATAATTTAATATATAACTCTATTTTTTGGGGTTAAATTTTTTATACGGCTATTAGGTGGAATCCACCTAACTCAAATAGGGATCCATCTGCAATCTAGTATTGAGAGAAATACTAGACGTGTAGTATTCATCATTGTCCAATGTGGGAGTGACACCTCAACAAATGACCATTGCAATGATCGATGAAAATTAAGTGTTCATATAAAATATCCTATTTCTGCCTTGGGTCATGACCGGTTGTTGTAGATGCATAGCCGGGAACAAGTGTATTAAAAAATGAGAGAAGTGGGGCCTAGCTTAAAGAAACAAAACAGCATATTCTTGTATTCTACCGTCCACGTCATAAGACTTTATGGTCTTCCCAACGAATTTGTATCAGACAAAATTCAATTTAGTTGTACCACAACTAGATTGTCCGAGGATTAGTTCCAAGGTTTACAGTCCAAGTTGCGTTCAATGCTCTCACCAACAGCCACTCAAGCGTTTGGAAATGAGTTATTAAAAATTTATTGAATTAAAATGGTTGTTGGGAATAATAAATGGCATTACTTTGAACCTATATTATAAATTGTTCAAGAATGGTAAGGATCCATCACAATGTATATGGAAGAAAAGTAGGTGGAAAATCAACAAAGAAAACCTCCAAAATTGAAAAGAAGGTAAGTAATATTTATTAAATTTTGATAAAGACCACGTTTATGTTTTTTAAATAATTAGATAAATCACTAATGTTAGAGGAAAATGTTATCTGTGGGTCTTGCATTATGCGGTGGGATATGCATCTCTTTGTTTGATTAATTTTTATGAAGTACAAAATAGTCAATTTTTATGCAACTTATTTTTTGTTTAATTATTTTCACTAAGTTTTGGGTCACTGTTTGACTATTGGTTGGGTTAAGGACATGGATTTGATGTCATAATAATAATTTAAACTATTAACAGAGGAATGTGATAGACAATAAAAACTATGTAAGGACATAGTTTTCATGTATGTAAATTTGGAAGAAATAATCGGAATAAATTATCAGGGAGAAAGCATTGGAAGAAATTAACCAACCAAATTGTGAATGAGTTTGTGTCCAGATGAAATAGTAAACTGTTTTCGTCCACTTATGACTTTTATTGTAAGTAATGGTGGATAATTAACATAAAAGCCTCTTTTAAGACTTTAAATCCTATTACTGATTCTGGAGTCGTAAATTAGTCAATGTTTTTTCCTGCTACTCCATTGTTTTTTCTTTGGTAGGACTAAGTTTAAAGATTTAATTAATTTTTTTGAAAGGAAAAAAATAAGGAATGACATGTATTACATTCTTTTGTATAATTAATTTAATTATGAAATTTGTGGAAGAAGTGATGTTTAAAAGTGGCGTATTTATATTATTGAATTCATATAAGTGTGGTTACATGGGAAATGAAATGTAATAAAAAGGATGTGAGTATTGATTACCAATTCTGGTAGTACATGAATGGTATATAATGACGTCAATCTTTTGTTGGCGGAAAGTGAAAGTGCGGCAATTGTGAAAACTTTCCTTGTTTGAAATAGAATTCCATCTTGTGCATTTGCGCCAATTTTTTCCCCTAATGAATTGTACATGTTTGGATTCCGTCTATTTCATCAATCCGATATGGTCTTATATTACTTTAATTACAATCTACAAACATTAATATAAGATCGTATAATTAATATGTAGTTAACTATGTTTGTTGCATATTAATAAAATTGCAACATTCTGGCTTTATTTATGATAGCTAATAAATAATTAATTTTTGGACTAATTTGTCTAAATTAATCATACACCATGATATTGGACCGATATGGTCATACAATTAGCAAATCGCTACTGTTTACGCATTTACCCATATTAAAGAAATAATTAACATTTTTGGGCAAAAAACCCACCCCAATTTGTACAAAATTTATGTATTGGAGTAATTTGGGTATGACAATTAAAATTAATTTTTTGGACTAATTTACTCCTAGTTTTTTTTTTAAATCAAACATCTAACTTGACACTGCCAACCAAACGCTAGACAACAAGATTACTCATCCAAAGATGAGTAATTGTCTCTCATTTCACGGAGAGTTCGTTTGCTCCATTGGATCATATGATAATTTGAAGTTATTTACTTCTATTACTTGTTATAAGTGACTATTCATTTATGTTATAAATGAATAGTCACCCATATTAAAATAATAGAAGTAAATAACTATTTTTTTAAACAAATAAAATAATGATCACTTGCTATTATTTTTCTCGAGCTCAACTAGGCTCAAACTATCATAGATTAATGTTGAACTCAAGTTTTAAAATGAAAGTTGGTAGAGCTCAAGATCGTTGTCAAGATTTGCATTGTACTAAAAAGCAATTTTGCAATTCTCAAGTAAGTAATTCCATCTCATGCTATTATTGATAGAATAAATATTGATATTTATTTGTTAAACTAAACGTCTAACGCAAAACCAACTAAACGCTAGATAACAAGATTACTTATCCAAAGATGAGTAACCGCCTCTCATTTCATGCAGAGTTCATTTGCTCCATTGGATGAATATATTTTAACAAATTGATGGTATAAATGACTATGTTATTCTTCTTTTATAAATGACTTTTTGTGACGTGTTATATTACTTTTATTACAATCTACAAACATTAATGCAACACCTTCTATATCATAATTTATTCAAACAATCGTATAAACTATGTTAACTAAATATTAATAAAATTACAGAATTTTGGCTTTATTTACCATAACTAATAAAAAATTAAATTTTGGACTAATTTGTTTAAATTAATCATACACCATGATTTTTGACCGATATGGTCATACAGTTAACAAACCGCTGCTATTTATGAATTTACCCATATTAAAAAAATAAATAACATTTTTGGGGAAAAAAACCCACCCTAATTTGCACAAAATTTATGTATTGGACTAATTTGGGTATGACAATTACACTTAATTTTTTGGACTAATTTACCCCTATTATTATTTTTTGTTAAACCAAACATCTAACATGACACTGCCTACCAAATGCTAGACAACAAGATTATTCGTCTCTCATTTCATGTAGAGTTCGTTTAATCCATTTGATCATATGATAATTTGAAGTTATTTACTTCTATTACTTGTTATAAATGACTATTCATTTATGTTATAAATGTCTTTTTTTTAAACAAATAAAATAATGATCACTTGTTATTATTTTTCTCATGCTCAAGCTCGAGATTAATGTTGAACTCGAACTTTAGAATGAAAGCTGATGGAGCTCAAGATCGTACTGGAAGTTGTGAAAATTGAGCCAATTCAGCTCATTTTGCAATCCTATATGTTATGGAGCCTTGTTATTAAATCTATGTACTTTTTGTAAATTCAATATTAATACATTAATCAAAAAATGAATAAAAAAATGGAGCCTTGCAATCCAATATGACTCGATAACCCGTCTGCGAATTAATAATAATTTAATAAACATAAAAATTATTTTATCTAACTAAACTAAATTATTTTTTTCCAAAGGCATTAATCACTTAATCATAAATGAATTTATTTAACTTGTGTGAAGTTAAAGTTATTATATTTGAACAAATAATGTATTATATTATTTTTTACTTTTATACTATTTTAATTTATTTTATATTTGGTTTGGGATAAAACACCTTTACGATGTTTGATTTATTTTAGATTTGGTTTGGGATTATTTATTTAAATTTTTATTACTTGATTATGTAATTAGTTTTGTGCGAAATTGATTTTATTAGAAATTACAATGATAAATTAATAAATTAAAATTAAGTTTCGGGTCATTTCGGGTCGCCCCGCCAATCAGAAATTTTTTAGTTCGTGTCAAGTATCTTGACCTGTTTCGGTTTGGTGGGTCAGGTTCAAGTCAGGGGATTTTCAGTTACACTCAGGTCTCAACCCGACCTGTCACCCCGATTTGGATCGGATTGCCACCCCTAATCGTACTGGAAGTTGAGAAAATTGAGTTGATTCAGCTCATTAAATCTATATTTTTTGTAAATATAATATTAATATATGTAATCAAAAAAATGAACAAAAAAGAATCTGACAAAAATACAATATATTACGACTACTTTGTATTTGCTGCTTTAATTTGAAGTATCATAGTTAACAGAACAAAGTAAAGTATAGTGAATTTTTTTGCAAAAAATATAAAACATTTACCCATATCAAGATTTCTATTGTACCAAAAAATTCACACGGAACTGTGATCTGTTTTGTTTTGTTCATTCTTGATAATGCCCACACGGAGTGTTATTGATATATTTCATCTTGCTGAAGCCTCTGGAGTTTGTCAAAAAGAACCGCTCAATTACAGCTCAAGTGCTCTTTGATATCCCCGTGGTGCACTTTATTTTATTGAACAGCGAGTACTCTTCTTTTACCTTTTAATCCGGTGGCCTATTACTCAGTTTTTGGCTGTATTAGTTGACAAGTTTTACTCTTCTATATTTTATTAATTCCCACACCACCGGTACAGTTTTGATACTAGACTATAGAGCCGTCCCTCAAATAGAGTGGCTGCCGTGTCTCGGTCCTCCCTTTCTCATTGATTTTGCGTGGAGGGAATGTTTACCTAGGGCAGCAAGAGCACGCAAAGAAAGATGCTACTCTATAATTTTCCATGGATCCAAACTTTCATAATCGTTGAACCAAATATGAAAACAAGGAGTCAATGATATGGTAAGGTTCTTGTTATCCTGCATTAATGTTGATCAAATAAGACTCTAAAAGCATCACAAAATTAAGGGATCTGGTGCCAGCTTATATAAGTTGAAGCCAAATTGTCAAACTGATACATGTATCTAATGTTTGTAATTATGAGCTTGTTCGAAGAGTGAATTATTTGCACAAATTTATTTATTTACATTATCGACAGATTTTTTAACGATTTTTTATCTCGCGTGCATCACATCTAGAATGTCTTACAAATATTTCTTTAAAAAAATTATTCTAAATAGCCTACTGCCTAACATACTCCATAGAGTAAAATTTTAAACCATGTGAAGTTTCTCTAATAGTGACTTAATATACAAAATTGAATTAGTGAATTCCTTGGACCCAAAACTAGTTGGTTCCCTATTCTTAAAAAAAAGAAGAATTTAGTTAGTAGTTCAATCTTAGACGCAATTGATCAATCTTGGACGTAAATAAATGACGTAGGCAGCTGCAAGAGTCAAACGCCCAGTTTTCCACAACCGAGGCCCTTTGACATTAAGCCCCTTTTCTGGCATGGCCACTCGGCAAACAGTGAATAAACAACAAAAGCTCATCATGGTCAATGCAATTGCATTCATTCGATCACTTCAACGGCAACATCGCACTGCTCTTGGCTATTGAAAGAGCATTAGACTAGTCATTGCCTGCTTTTGTACCCGACGCTAGCGCCTAGACAAGAAGATGTGACCCGACACATTAATTAAGAAGTATTGCGTAGGATTACTAGCAGCAGCATATACGTGGAATATTACTAGCTTGACCGAATGGCTATTTTTAAAAAAAAATTTTTGTAAAAACATATATTATAACGATTAAATTTATTTGATGTAAAAAATTGATTAAAAAAATATATTTATGAAAAATATAAAAAAAATTTTTTGGAGGAATGTGGTTTTCAAAACCGGGCCTAATAATACGTGCATAGTTAAGCTATGGAGTTTGTAAGACTCGACTACACTTCGTACAAAAACAAACGGGCGGGAGAAATATTCATTTTGTAAGACTTTTGTATGTTTCTTCATGACATCGAGCGGGTCCAAGAAAAATTTTTTTTGGGTACCATTTGAGAGGTCCACGGCCCAGCTAAGAAATATTATAATTAGTGAAATAAAATACTATATATAAATAGTTGGTAGTTTTTTTGTTCATTTTTGCACCCCTTGATTTCAAAGTGGAAAGCTTTACATGCTTTTGTTCATCACATCGGGTCTAAAAGCAAATGAATCCCAAAAGTCAGTAAAAGTAACCACTTATGCTATATTAAAATTTGCAATTTGAAAGGTCCAGGTCACAGAGACGAAATGCAATTAAATTATTAAGAAGAAAGGAAAGGAAGGAAGGAGGAAAGTGTATGAAAAAGAGAATCAATAGAAAAAACGGTAATTAGTTATAAGGTATGAAATGAAAACGAAGGAATATGCTTTCATCTCGGGCGTCGCGCCCAACTCTCTGCTATCTTACGCAAGAGCAAAGGAACCGAGAAATTTCGCTTGAGAGCGAAAGGGAAATTAGTAATTACTTCTACTTATAAAAAGTATTCCTCCTTAGGTTTTTAAGTTTAAACAGGGCATCTGATTCATTGTTCAGTCTCCATACAAAAATTTTGACCAATACTAGAGCACCACATCAGAAAAGCAACATAGGCCAGCGGAAATACCAATTGTACAAGAAACAGATTTTCCATCAGCTTTATCACGTGGCATCTTTTTATTCGTTCCACTTCTGTGGAACACGATTCTTCAACGGAGTCTTGCTTAAGCCAACAAACTCTGCTCATAATCTATACAGCTGCTCCAAGCCGCCTCGAAACGCCACAACCACCCTAGACTCCGTGAAATGGCAAATTTATCCTCTAGGAAAGTTGAAGAAAATTCCCAGTCTCTCAGACTCAACCAAAATCCGGGGCACTCATGCCCAAACCCTAATTAGTCTAACCACACAAATCTATACTTAATTTTGATCAACGAAGCCAACATAAACAAAGAAGATTTGCTTGTGTTAGCTGAATTTTTTTCGGGTACATTTTTCTTTAAGTGGAAGGTTTGGAATCTAAGATTTTATTTTACAATTTCTCTTAATTTACTATCCAATCCAATCCATTCTTTTCTCTTGTGTTAGTTTAAGTTACTTAAGTGTTAAAGTAAAATTAAAAAATAATTATGAATATTTCAAACTTAACTGATAGGGCACAATAAAATTAGTAAGATAATTTTACCTGTAACTAATAGATTTCATTTCGTAAATAAAAAGAGATAGATAGAGTTTCACTTTAATTTTCTTTTAAAAAATATTATTGAAATTAATTTCGATCAAAAATTCGAAGAAACCAAACTAAAAGAATAACAATTTCAAACTCATTTAAGAATTTAAATGATGTTTAAATTCTATTAGAATGATTTAGGCTGATCATATCCAAGATAAACTTGAAAACCTTGAGCTGAGGAGCATGAACCCTTGGGCTTTGTACTAGCAAAAGAAAATTCAATTTGTTCCTATTTCATGCGCCCCTTCCCCCCGAGGAAAAAAGAAAAGAAAGAAAGAAACAGAAAGGATATATATGTAATTATGTTTGAGATCCGTGAGGTGTAGCAAACAATTGGGAGTGGAAATAGGATTGTTTAATACGAAAAGATAAATTAAAAGAACGAGCACAGGAAGCCAAGAAAGTACGTCGAAAGTTCACTGGGCGATTCGAAGCGTTGGCTCTTTAACTTGGCGTTGTCTTATAAGTTATAACGGAGGTTTGCGGAGAGGGGGGCTGTAGGGTGAGATCTCTCGCAGTATTTTAATTACCGTCGCTATCAGGTTTCTCTCTCACTAATTCCGGAATAGTTCCTAGGGAGAGAAAAGGAATACGACTAATCCATCGAAGGCTGCTTAGGCCCAAAACATCACTATTCTCGCACGCACTCTTTTCTGTCTCTAAAACCTATCTGCAGAAATCTCCTTCTTTCAAGGTACTACTCACTTTCGAAACCCCAGCAATTAAGTTTTACATTTTTATTTATTATTCGAATTTATTTGCTATGTGATTGATAGATTTGCACATATATCTAGAAGAAAAAATAAATGAATTCTGTTTTTAGTGCTTCCATGTGGGAAGGAAGTATTAGTTGTTTAGAATTGAAGTAGTTGTTCTAGATCCTTTGTCCGTTTTATGCCGTTATTGGTGAAAGATTTTATATTTGCTGAATCTGTGTGATGTGATCGCTGGATTCATGTGTTGAATTGTTTGAAATTTGTAGGTGGAGTTTTTTGTCCTAATTGGGGAGCGGAGGATTGCGGAGTGATTTGGTGGATTTTTTTTGTCTTTTGGGTGGAAGTTGATGGGGAAAGGGGGGCAAGATTATGGAAAAAAGGAGATTTTGGGCGAGAAAAAGGGGTCTAATAGGGAAGCTTATCCAGCGTGGTCAAAAGATGTGAAGGAGTGTGAGGACAAGTTTCAGGTTAGGAGAGATTTCGGGTTGTCCAGCGATGAGGTGGAAAAGAGAAGGCGGATCTATGGGTGGAATGAGCTTGAAAAGCACGAGGGGCCTTCCATTTTTAGGTTGATTTTGGATCAGTTTAATGATACTCTGGTTAGGATTTTGCTTGTGGCTGCAGTGGTCTCGTTTGTTTTGGCTTGGTATGATGGCGAGGAAGGTGGGGAAATGAAGATCACTGCATTTGTGGAGCCTTTAGTCATATTCTTGATCTTAATTGTGAATGCTGTTGTTGGGGTGTGGCAAGAGAACAATGCTGAGAAAGCATTGGAGGCTTTGAAGGAGATACAATCTGAGCATGCCACTGTGATTCGTGACGGTAGAAAAATTTCGACTTTGCCCGCAAAGGAGCTTGTTCCGGGGGATATTGTTGAGTTGCGAGTTGGCGATAGAGTTCCTGCTGATATGAGGGTTTTGAGTCTGATTAGCTCGACTTTTCGGGTTGAGCAGGGGTCATTGACTGGAGAAAGTGAGGCTGTTAGTAAGACCAGTAAAGCTGTTGCAGAGGATGTTGACATTCAGGGGAAAAAGTGCATGGTTTTTGCCGGAACAACTGTGGTTAATGGGAACTGTGTTTGTTTGGTTACTGACATTGGGATGAATACTGAGATAGGAAAGGTCCATTCACAGATTCAAGAGGCCTCACAAAGTGAGGAAGATACTCCATTAAAGAAGAAATTGAATGAGTTTGGAGAGATTTTGACTGCAATTATTGGAGTAATATGCTTACTAGTTTGGTTAATTAACTTGAAATATTTTCTCTCCTGGGATTATGTTGATGGCTGGCCTAGGAATTTTAAGTTCTCATTTGAGAAGTGCACATACTACTTTGAGATTGCTGTAGCATTGGCAGTTGCTGCCATTCCGGAAGGGCTTCCGGCTGTCATCACAACTTGCTTAGCCCTAGGCACCCGCAAAATGGCTGCTAAGAATGCACTTGTTCGCAAGCTTCCCAGCGTGGAAACTCTTGGTTGTACAACTGTAATTTGCTCGGATAAAACGGGTACATTGACGACAAACCAAATGGCTGTGGCTAAGTTAGTAGCTATGGGTTCGAAGGGGAGTGTTCTTCGAACGTTTAATGTGGAAGGGACCTCTTATGATCCTTCTGATGGAAAAATACAAGATTGGCCAAAGAGTCAAATAGATGCTAACCTTCAAATGATTGCTAAGATTTCGGCAGTGTGCAATGATTCTGGAGTGGAACAATCTGGCCATCATTATGTCGCCAGCGGCCTGCCTACGGAGGCGGCATTGAAGGTATCTTAATCTAATCTTTTATCTCCTCATGCAAATTTAATTTTTAGGCTTCATATAGCAAGAATAAATCTTTGGTTTCCCTTTCTGACATTAATACATGTGGTAACAGAAATTTGTCGTGGCTTTGTCAGATTCAGTCCTGATCATTAAATTTTCAACAACTGAATAATAAATAGCTCTTGGTCCTCCGGACATAAAAGATCCCCAGTTTGTGTTCTATATAATCTTTTTAGAGCAAAAATTCAATTTTTGTTTTGGGGGGGGGTTATCTGCTTGACTATTGTGATTTTCCTCAGAAGTCCTTAGACAAAAAGAATAGGCAGAAGGTCATAGTTCTTTGTCTTACTTTTAGCAGACTAAAGGTGACTCCATAAGTTGCTGCTATGAGATATACTTGTTTGCTTCAGATGTGTTAACTTGTCCTCCAAAGGCTTCCTAGCAACTGATATTTCATGGAAGGAAATTCTTGATGTGAACTTCTCGTGGTTGATTATCTTTCAGGTTCTGGCTGAAAAAATGGGTCTTCCTGCTGAATTGGATGCTGTCTCATCTTCTGCTAATAATGGTGGACTTCGTAAGTGGTTTTCGCTTCTCTCAACATCATGTGTCACGCTAAGTTTGTCAATTCTACTGCTGACCCCCACTTGCTTCATTTTGATAGGTTCCTCAAACATATGGAATAAGATTGAGAAACGGATTGCCACTCTTGAGTTTGACCGTGATAGGAAATCAATGGGAGTTATCGTGCAAAACTCTAATTCTGGAAGGAAGTCATTGTTGGTGAAGGTAATAACCTTCGCTCTTTCTTCCGAAACATCTGGCCTCTTGTGTTTTACTGCTGTGTTTTGTATTCTTTATCTAATATTGTTTGGCATGAGGGTCATATGTTTTTCTTGGGTTTATCTGTGGGACCTACGAGTGGGATAATTAATTCTTCTTGTGCAATGTTGGGTTTCCTTCATTTTTTTCTTTGCGATGGACACCATACTGATCAAAGGCTGATGCTTTTTTTTTTTTGGTAACGGAGACTGGAAAATGTGTAATCTCAATTTATGGCAGGATTCAAGATTTATTTGGCATGGCTGCTTTCCAAATTATTTTTCTGGCCATAGTCACTTAAATCCAATTGATAACTTAATAACATGCCTTTGCAAACGGTGGCATTTCATGTGTGTATGTGCTTAGAGCTCTCCATATAGGAAGCTTTTCAGTCAATTATATAGTGGATAGAGTTGACTCATGTTTAATGGGAAATGTTTAATCTCAATAGTGGTCTAGGTGATTGATGCGGCTGCTTCCAGGTCATCTTTTATGTAGCTTCCCTGGTCTGAAATGTTCCACATTGTACAAATCTAAGGATTCTTTTGCTCTGCTCTGGACACCATTGCTTTGTTATGTGTCTAGTATGTTTTGAGCTCTGACAGAAATTGATTTTGCATCTATAATTTACTAAACATTTTGATCATATGTGTTTTGACTTCAAGAGCCTCAGTTTCTTCCCCTCTTGATGGAAAGTTTAGTTGAGTTGCTTAATTAGATTCTACATGTCTACAGGGTGCTGTGGAAAATCTGCTCGAGAGAAGCTCCTTTGTGCAATTGCGTGATGGTTCTGTTGTCGAACTGGATCAAACTTTAAGGAATCTCGTTCTAGAAAGCCAGCATGTAATGTCGATGAAAGCATTACGTGTTTTAGGTTTTGCATACAAGGATGACGTTCCAGAATTTGCCACTTATACTGGTGATGAGGACCATCCAGCTCATAAGCTCTTATTGAATCCAGCTAATTATTCTTCAATTGAGAGTAAACTGATTTTTGTTGGTTTGGCTGGAATAAGGGTAAGGATATACTTGTATGTTGTTGCATTGTTTACTATAATTTCCATAAACATGTTTTAAATGTTAAGATTATGACAGTTTGAGTTTTTTTGCTTGTTTGACAGGATCCACCTCGGAAGGAGGTTCGCCAAGCTATTGAAGATTGCAGAGCAGCTGGGATTCGAGTTATGGTAATTACTGGAGATTACAAGAATACAGCTGAAGCTATATGTCGTGAAATTGGTGTTTTTGGATCGCATGAGGATATTAGTTCAAGAAGCTTAACAGGAAAAGACTTCATGGACCTTCGCAACCCAAAATCGCATTTAAGACAGCTTGGGGGACTTCTTTTCTCTAGGGCTGAACCAAGGCACAAGCAAGAAATAGTCAGGCTGCTCAAAGAAGATGGTGAAGTTGTAGCAATGACTGGGGATGGAGTGAATGATGCACCTGCATTGAAATTAGCAGATATTGGAATTGCAATGGGAATTGCAGGAACTGAGGTAGAACTTTGCTTTCGGCTTCCAGAAACTAAGATTTTTACTTGCTTTGAAGCATGTGATGATGTTAATGTTTCTCATTATGATATGAAAATCAATGGTGTATGTGCGAATATTTATTTGTGCCAGTTGAATTTTTTTTTTATAGTATCGTAGAGGACTTGAACCTCAATCAAGATCAATATCACATGAAACGTGGGGAAGATAAAAGAAGAAACTGTAGTGAATGAATCTTTTGTGGCTACTATGAAATGCTATTGATCTTTTATGACACCTTCTAATACACTACCCAGTAGAACAGTTATTTTTCTTCCACTATTTGTTTCATATCCTGGTGCTGTATTCTATATCTCACATTTGCTTAACATGCCAGGTTGCAAAGGAAGCTTCTGACATGGTTCTGGCAGACGATAATTTCAGCACAATTGTTGCTGCTGTTGGTGAAGGCAGATCCATTTACAACAATATGAAGGCATTCATCAGGTTTATCTTTTCCTTCTTGATTTTATAGCACTTGCTACGAATTCAGAAACTTCACACTACCAATCCATAAGTAAAAAATTGTTCGTGCATGTCAATGTGTTCAATTGCACTTTTGCATTATGAAAACATGAAGACTCACCACTTTTTAAGGCAGTTGTGCAAAATACAGAGCAGTGTCCTTGATGTCATGTTCTTCTTTGTCCTTTATCTGATGCTCTTTTGTAAACAATGTCCTATCCTCACCTTTTTGTTGTCTCTGCGAAGGATAAGTTAGCATGTTTCTCATTGTTGCAGGTACATGATTTCCTCGAACATTGGTGAGGTTTTCTCCATTTTTCTGACAGCAGCTTTAGGTATCCCTGAGGGTCTTATCCCGGTTCAGCTTCTGTGGGTCAACCTGGTAACTGATGGACCACCAGCAACAGCTTTGGGATTCAATCCACCAGATAAGGATGTAATGAAGAAACCTCCTAGGAGAAGTGATGATTCGTTGATCAGTCCTTGGATTTTGTTTCGTTATCTGGTGAGATATTTTTAACTCTCAGTTAACCGATCTCTCTCAGTTGTGCAGTGTTTTATCACTTCTTTTGTTTGCTTGCCTCATTTGAGCTTTGATGCAGGTGATTGGACTATATGTTGGTTTAGCAACAGTTGGTATTTTCATCATCTGGTATACGCATGACTCTTTCTTTGGCATTGATCTAAGTGGAGATGGACACAGTCTTGTCACCTATGCCCAGCTAGCTAACTGGGGTCAATGCAACTCATGGAAGAATTTCACAGCTTCACCTTTCACAGCTGGGAATCTAGTGTTCAACTTTGACACAAATCCATGTGACTACTTCCAGACTGGCAAAATCAAGGCTATGACTCTGTCCCTCTCTGTTTTGTCGCCATTGAGATGTTCAATTCCCTCAATGCTCTCTCGGAAGATGGAAGCCTTTTGACAATGCCTCCATGGGTTAACCCACATCTCCTTGTCGCCATGTCAGTCTCATTTGGCTTGCATTTCTTGATTCTTTACGTTCCATTCCTAGCTCAAGTCTTTGGCATTGTACCTTTAAGCCTGAACGAGTGGTTATTGGTATTGTTGGTTGCCCTCCCCGTCATATTAATTGATGAAGTTCTCAAGTTTGTGGGTCGGTGTACGAGTGGAGTTCCAACATCAGCAAGAACTACAAAGCACAAGGCGGAGTGAGAACAAATAATATCAAACAGATATCAGGCTGAGAATAACGCTCATGCATAAAGCCGCGGACGGGCATATTGGTGATACCCACGGTCTCAGTTCTTGGAGTAAGATACAAGTATTAGTTGGAAACCTGGACTACGGAGGGTTAATTATTACATAGATTCGTTCGACATTTATAGAACTCTTGATGGTAGAGTCTTACCATGACTTTCTAGTTTTGTTTTTACTGAATGATTGGCCTTTTAATTGTTGGGCTGATCTCATTAGTTTGAGCGAAGTGGAACATCAAGTGGCATGTTCTACTAATTCTATTTGTTGGTTTCGCCAATACTAACCAGTTGAGAAATTAGATGTTGCAAAATTCTACTTTTATATATATATATATATATCTAACCATATAAAAGCGGGAGTTGGCCAATGAACAGGCACTTTTTGTCAAGCGGTTATCACGTAATTTTCAGCAACTTTGATGGCTTTTGTATTGGTTGGTTTTCTTGGCTTTTCGGCAACTCCATTTGCACGAGGCTTTGGCAGTTCCTCATGTCATTAGTTTAGCCTTAGGTTTGTCTTATTTGTCAGTTATGCCATTCCTTTTTTCCTTCCTTCAAGTTGCATGCTATAGTTGCTTGATTGTTTGGTAATTTTGTTGTCTTCCGACCCTATTTTTTGTTGACACGTTGCTCACTTTTGTGGATGCCTCACTTTTTGTTTCTACATGTTTCTTTGAAACCCGCCTCTTCTTCGTTGGAAAATTGCCATTTTGACTTTTGTTCTTCTTGGTTCCCAGTAATATCGTTGCTTTTCCTCTAGCATTAAATGCTAATTGTCCTTTCAAACAATACTTCTGTCCGAGTAATCTACTTTTTTGTACTTTTGATTTGTTTATGTCATTTGGAAACCTATTACAGGAGATGAGAATTCCCACATTTTCCTTCCTCTTAATCATGATGCTTGTTAAATTGTTCCCATTTTTACTTTTATCATGCTTATTTATATTCTTTTGTATTACTAAATATCGGATGCCTTTTATATTCTTTTGCTGCCTACATTCTTTACATCTAACTATATAATCAATATATTTTATGTGATTTAGTGTTATTATATACCTTTTTATTTAGGCTCTTTAAGTTGGAATGTTGAATTTAGTGATATTTTTTTACTTTTTAAACAAAATTTAAAAGTTAGTCTTGTATTTTTTAGTAGAAAGTTAATTTTGTGGTTAATTATTTGCTTTTGAAGTATTCTGTAAATGCACAATTATTGAGGAAATAATTAATAAATTATTGTTGGCTTAACATTGAAATAAAATTGTTAAGTATTCGTAAATACACAATTATTGAGGAAATAATTAATAAATTATTATTGGCATCAGTGACTTTAAAAAATGGATTTTATTACTGTGACATGAATAAAATAGTGTTCTGTAAAAATTGTTTAAATATAGTGGTTGTTTAGCATGTTCAACAGTAGCTTTTGACTACATGATTCCTAAAAGTTGAACAACAGTTAAAAAAAAAAAAAAAAAGAGAAAGAGAAGTCCAACATTGTTAGTACAAATAACCAAAATCGGTTAAGGTGTCAAGGGTTTGGACTAAAAATTGTTTCTAATTCTACTACTTTTTAAAACATACAATTTATAAAGATATATTAGTCTATATATCCATATTTACTCTATATAATTATTACAAACTTTTAATGCCCTTGTTTTTATTCTTATTATTTTCATTCTATAAAAAGAATAATTAGTTTGTTATTTACTAATAGCTCGGATATCTAATAACAATTGCAGGATAACTGCTTGACAAAAAAATACTGTTCATAGGGCAACTCTCACTTTTATATTGTTAGATAGATATCCATATTTAATGTATATATATAATTATTATAAAATTTTTAGCATATTCATTTTCCTAATGGCTATAAATTGAAAAGCAATGTTGTATGCTATTTTTTTATTATTCTTTTAGACAAACATGCAACATTAATTAGATTGTTTCTTACATTAAAAAAAATTAAAAGAATTGTAAATTTCAAAAACAATGTCTAATACATGGATCTTAATGTGCATTAATGATCTAATATTAGTGAGCAGCATTTTACAAAAATATGAAAGAAAAATAATTGTTGTGATAATATTGATTAAATATTTTAATTTGTGCAAAAAAAGAAAATAGGCTTATATTTATGAAACTTAATGGGTAATAAGGATATACATAAAAATATATGGGTATCTTTTATAATTACCTCACCTATGCCACAATAATTTATACAAATCATACCACACAAAATGTCGACACTGCATTATCTCAATTATAGTACTTTATTAACCATTATATTACAAAATATCTTCCATACTACACAAACTATTAACATTATATTCACTCAAACCAATTTACCACACTATTATTTTATAATTCAAGCCAAACTTATAACAATTATATGACTCTCTACATTATAAGAAATATATTATGACTAAAAATTAAGCAACTTAACACGAAAAATATTAGCCCTCCTGCCACATGTCGCAGGCCATCAAACTAGTATATATAAAAAAGCACAAACTTTTTACCGTGTCAGAAGATAGAGTACTGTCGAACTCTGCAATTTTCTGCAGGATACCATTGAACTGGGCTCGTCTTTGGGTTTAACTTTTAATTTTTCAAGAAAAAAACTAGTAAAACGCAATAAGCCTCACATCCCCATACTTCAGCAAAAGTTAATAAAAGCAAAGGCGTTCCAAGGAAGGACTCTAGCTGAAGTGAAAAGCGAATGTTTGGGCATTCTTACCATTTCTTGTGATTGCGTGGATAAACCACCTTATGACCTGATATTTTTTTGGTTTCTGCATATTTCTGTTGCCTGTTATCAATGACAATATTATGAATTCATAATATACATATGCATTTTCAAAATAAATATTACAACCCCACAGGTTCAACGCCCAGTTAGATCACTCTGAAATTTTCCTTCCGTCCGTACAGAATCACAATGCTAGATTCGCATAATCTACAAGAAACCAAAAAAGTAATCATTTCATTAATCACCAAAATATATAGTTCCATTCCAAAGGGCATAGCTTTCAAAGCATAAACCACGGCACAAAAATACACCACCTAATCACTACTAATTACACTACCATTACCCTAATCCCAGGACAACAGAAAGAAACACACAATTAAACTACAAGCATGTTACTTTTTTCTTTTTGTTTTTAATCTTTTTCCTCTTTCTTGACAGCAAGACTTCTGCAAACCCAACAAAAGTCAATTCTACCCTTTCCCCCAAGTCTCTCTATCCGCCGAAGCCATACAGTGTCCTGCCCTGCCTCTTGAGCGCGTACACAACATCCATTGCCGTCACCGTCTTCCTCCTGGCGTGCTCTGTGTAGGTCACGGCATCACGGATGACGTTCTCCAAGAAAATCTTAAGCACCCCACGAGTCTCCTCGTAGATCAGACCGCTGATACGCTTCACTCCTCCCCTACGAGCCAGACGGCGTATTGCTGGCTTTGTGATGCCCTGGATGTTGTCGCGGAGAACCTTACGATGACGTTTTGCTCCGCCCTTTCCCAATCCTTTGCCTCCCTTTCCACGGCCCGACATTTTCACTTGCCAGGTAAGAAAACTGGAGATGGATCTCTTGCTTTTCTGTACAAAATGAAGAACAATTAAGGATTAATTTGACCGAAATTAAGCTCGAGTGAACAACAGTTTACAAACAAAAAATTTGTACACAAAAGATAAACCCAGAAATTAAGTTTACCACAAGAATACCCCCAAAATTCTTTTAAAAAAAAACTAGAAATATTTTAGCCCCAGCGGTGAAATTATGAAATACACGACGCATCAGAAGCAAAAAAAAATGATTAATTGAACAGAATTTTGAGCTGAATTTATTTAAAAATGTAAAATGAGGTATGGATTACCAAAGAAACAAATACCAATTCCTAATTTAGCTAGAAATGATCGTAGCTCAAGAGATGCAACTAAAGAAAAAACAAATTATGCGAAGAAAAATGCTGTCAGAAATGCAGTAAGAGTGGTATCTACTGAGAAGAAAAAAGGAACCTTGATTGAAGAGAGAGAAAGCAGTGGGAGTGATTGGGTTGTGAAAAGGAGGTTGCTGGGGGTGTTAATTTATAGCTGTGATGATTGAGGAAATTGCTCGGGATCTAATGAGGGGTCGATCCGGAGTGGGAGTTCACAGATGTTTTCGACGGTTGATTTTTTTATGGATGGACAGTTGGGATGCATTTTCCGGGAGCGACAAGGATCGATGACGTGGAGGTATTGATTTAAAAATACATTTTGTGTTTCGGAATTTGGTGCGAAAAGTTTGAAATGGTTTCGGAATTTGGATTTGAAGAAAAGTTAAAAATTAGGCGGGGACGGTTAACCGCTCTGATTAGGATTTTGGGGGAAGATGGATTCGTGATGGGTGGAGCCTTCTGATCGGGTTTTCGGGTTTCCCGCTCTCATTACTCCCCCCGTTCCTATTTAAGTGACTTGAATATCTGAATCTCTTAGATTAAGAAACTTCATTAATTTCTAAAATTCAATAAAGATTTTACCTAACCTTTCAAAACTACCCTTTATCTTTCATATATTTTCAACTACTTTTAAGTTTAACGCTATAAACACTTCATTTAGTTTTTTATAAGGATTAATCTTATATACACGATTAGTTTATACATTATCACCATTAAATATATGACACATTCTTAAATTCAAATTTTGTTCGTGTGTCATCCATCCAATCATGATAATGTATACGCTGATAGTGTATGTAAAATTCACTTTTTTTATAATCCCAACTCAAGAAAGTTGAGAGTATAAATAGGGATAAATTTGGAAAAAAAAAAAGGTTCACAAATGCTTTCTTGATATAATAAAAGTGAACACTAGACTGAGGTCATTTAAATAGGAGTGAAAGGAGTATCTCATGTAGGTTAACATTTAGTTTGGATTGCCATTTTTTGGAATTTTTATGAAAAAAAAATGCTATAACTAAGTAAAAAAGTAATTGAAAAATATAATTTAAAAAAATATAAACATTTTTCTTTAAAAAATTACGATCCAAACAAAGACTTTTTTGTACTTATATTTGGTAATTAGGGGTTAATGCAGACATATTGGCCAACTATTTTGTGGTTCATTTATTAGCAAGCTTGAAATATTCCACCTTGTCTTGCAATACTTAGATAGCATTTGTTTGCAAGAAAAAGTGAAGAAAATAGTTAATTTTCTTTCGTGTATATTTGGTTAGCTGGAAAGTAGAAAAATTTTTCTTGCTCTTTCCTTCACTTTTCTACATTTTGTGGCTCGTAATTTTTTTGTAAAGTTTTGATGGAAAATGGGTTACTTAGACACAACATTTTTAATAACTACTAGTAATTGTCAACTAATTTTCTCATTTTCTCTCAAAGATTTTCTTGATGAGCAAATGTAAATTAGAAGATGATTTTTATTTTTCTTTACTTCGCTTCCTTGCACTTTACCTTTTCACACAGCTTTCCCTCCATTCAAACAGAGAATGGAGAACAGTGGTTGCCACTAGTAGTTTGGATTAATGTGAAAAATCAACAAAAATTATTTAAATTAACGAGTTTGAGGTTGCTTGACTTGAAAAATAAATTTTTAAATCAAAATTTTAGTTGATATACATATTAAATCCTTTAGAGCTAATAAAATTTTCAAAAACAACCCAAAACTCCCAAAATACATCTCACCTTATTTCTATACATAAAATAAATAAATGAAAAGTTTCAAATAAAAATCACATTATTTCTATACACAAAATAAATAAATAAAAAATTTCAAATACAACTTGCCTTATTTACATGCACAAAATAAATACATAAAAACTCCTAAATAAACTTACATTATTTCTATACATAAAATAAATAAATTAAAATAAAATATCACTCTCATATCTTCCTCCACCGCCACCCCCGTCTCTTGCCACCACCACTTTCCACCTTCCACTGCCATCCTCCCTTCTATCACCACCATTTTTCTCTATCGCTACCTCATTCCTTTCCTTCATCCTTCTCTCCCTTTCCCTTTCCCCCTTTCCCCCCCTCCCCTCCTTCCTCTCTTGCATCTTGCTTTCTCTCTTCCCCTCATGGTTACTTCCCCATACCATCTCTCTTTTTAGTGACCATAGCTAGTCGCGGGAGAAAGGGAAGCGGATGCAGGGAAGAGGTCACAAACCAGATTGCCCCTTTGTTACATCTCCTTCATTTCTTCTAGTGATAGATTGGTCAAGGGAAGGAGGTGAGGAGATGTGAAAAAGGGGTCACAATAGAAGGAAAAGGGGATGCAACGGAGGGAAAGAAGTAGAATGGGGGAAAGAGAAGAGAGAGGACAAAAAATGAAAGGAATAGGGATTGTGATGGAGGAGAATGTGGCAATAGATGATGGCAGAAGAAGGTGGAGAATGGTGGTGGCAATAATATATAACCATAAGGGGATTTTTTTTGTAGATTGATTTAACCATAGGAGTGTGTTTAAACTTTGGTGGGGTGGAAGGTCAAGGGATTTACCATTTACCTCTTACCACCATAACCTTTAACACCTGGTGGGGTGGAAGGTTAAGAGTTCAAATCTTACCTCCCACCAATTGTCATTATATGTGGTATGCCACTTTAAGTGACTTAAATCGATACAATTGTGTAGTGCATTCGCTTGGTAGACAAGTGCCAATTAAAAAAAAAAAAGATACATGGCAAACATAATTTATTTTTTTGCTCAAGTGAATAGGAAATGAGGGAAAATGAATATTGACCAAAAAGTGTGCTTTCAAATTTTCGCCTACAACCAAATCAGGGTTTGTTTGGATAGAGTATTATTTGAAATATTAGTTGGAATAATTATTGTAAAATTTTGTGTGATATGATGTATGTGAGATAAAAAGGTGATCGAAAATATAAAAATGTGGGTTAAAAAATATATTTATGATGTAAGCGAAATATTATTTGGGATAATTTGCTATCCAAACATTATTCTCGATTTTGGTTAAGATCATTGTTTGGATTGCATTTTTTGAATTTTTTGTAGAAAAACTACTGTAACGATTTGATATATGTGAGATAAAAATGTGATTGGAAAATATATTTACGGAAAACGTAGAAAAAAAAATTGCTGTCCAAACAAGGCCTTATTTTAGCACTTTTTTTTTTTCAACATAGGGAGTATCCCAGTTTTGCCAGACTAATTTATCAGCGTTTGTGCACCTCACCCCCAATGATACACAAGCGATAAAGAGACGACTCGAATACACGACCTCAAGACCTAACTAGGCTGTCCCGAAACCATCCGAGCCAATCCCAAGGGCCATGCTTATCTTAGTACTTAGTCCGTGTTTTTTCTGCTAGCTTTGTAAACAGTAGTTACTTGAAAGGACTGTGAGTCGGAGGAGGTACCATACGAACTTTTGCACAACAACCCTTTCAGCAGTCCCCGCCGTTTCTTCCCTCCAAACTCCAAATTCCACGAGCATTTACATCCAACACAGAAGAAGCACAAAAACATAAAAAAAAAAAAGGAGAAAAGGGAAAAGGAATGGGGTTCTTCGACCTGAACATTCCATGCCACGAGTCCGACCGCCATGTGACCGATACAACCACCCACAAATCAAACCGCCTCAAGCTCGTCATCAAAGCCGCCGAGCTAGGCTACACCGGAGTCGCTTACAACCGTGTGATTAAAGGCGTTATGTCCGAATCGGACCGTTGCTCCACCTCATTATTCCCCCTCTCTTCTCTCCTCAAACACGCCCCTTCCTTTTCTAGCTCCGTTAAGTTCCACCGTGACCTCTTAAACGTCCCCGTTTCCACCCCTTTCTGTCAGTACTCCCGATTAACTGTCGTTATTGATTGCTCGGCTCAAGCTGCCGCTCTTAATTCGGCTAATCCTGTTATTAAAAGCTACGATATAGTCGCTGTAAGACCCATAAATCAGAATGCTTTCGAGCAGGCTTGCCAAACCTCTGAGGTTTGTTTCTTTTTTTCATTTTTATTTGTATTTTTAATTATTTTTCTTTACTTTAATTTGTGAATATTTAATATCTGGGATTTTATAAGCATGATGGTAGGAATCAAGTATGAAACTTGGGGATACAAATACTAATTTGTTTAATTTGTGTTTCCATTGTATACAAGTGTTCACGTATTTGTTTTTAACGGTTAGTTTTTATGAATGCAGGTTGATATCATTGCTATTGATTTTTCAGAGAAGTTGCCATTTCGGCTCAAGCAATCGATGGTGAAAGCTGCCGTTAAGGTTTCTTCTTCATTATTGGTTTCTCTACGAACTCATGATCCTCAGAAATTTGAGATATAGTTGCAATTTAATGTGATTATTGTGTTGTTCTTAGTTAAACACAAACAACATTGAGGCATTTTGGATTCATTTGTTTTCACTTGTAGGTATAGGTAGGACCGCCCCTGCCCTTATTGCCTCTGGTTTGGGGAGAGAAGAGCGTGCAGACATTATTACAAGGAACTGGTCTATACTATTTTTGTAATATGATTAAAATAAGGGGTGATTGTGCACGCTGCCATAAATGCTCTCGAAGTCGAATAGAAGTTATTTTACAAGATCTTAGGCTTAGTTAATCTTCATTCACATGGGAATCCATTATTGATTGGTGATTGATGTCATAGACCTGTGGAAATGGGGGAAGGAAGGGAAGGGGGTATCTGTAACTAGTTAAGTTACTGCACTGTGATCATCGCTGTCACAGGTTGGGAAGACTGAAAAGTCTTTCTTTGTGTGCATGTGGATGGAATATGTAATTTATTTTTTGCATAAAACCAATCTCATTCAAAGTGGTAGTTTCTCACAGTGGTAATTGTGTATACAAATTACATGCAGCGTGGGGTGTATTTTGAGATCAGTTATTCGAGTCTCATTGTAGATGCTCAAGTGAGGAGGCAAACAATATCTAATTGCAAGGTGAGTTCTGGAGATTTTTTTTCTTCCTAAAACTCTGAAATAAGTTGCAGCTTGGCTTTATAGACTTTCATCATGGAAATTCATAGTGGTCCCTACTTCCAATGGAATGCCTGTCAAAGCATTTAAGTGTTGATCAGAGTTCTGCAATGATATTAAACTTGAGACGACACTTGTTTTAGTTGTTTCAAGTGAAATAGAGATATGTTAAATGATGTACACACCAACTTTTCTAACTTCACTTTAATGATGGTGATAACACTAGTTTTAAAAGTATAGGCATACAGCATACCTACTGGAAACAAATTCTTCATCACCTAATTTTATTCGAAGCATAACTTTCAGTGTACAACATAGCTTAACTTGCCATATTCCTTTTCCAGTATTTGATGGTTGTGAGTTTGAGAGAAATTTAGTTAAGATTGATTTTGCAAGTCTCTGTGCTGAATCACATACTGAGTTATGTACCATTTTCTGTAGATACTAGAAAAATGAAAGTCAATTGCATCATTGCATTTTAGCTCCTGATGGATTTTCTGATGGAGTTCAAAGTTTGATGACTATAATCTGGAAGACCCACCTTTTGGGTTGCAAATGCTCATTAAACCTATCATTGAACATTTTTTACTTCTGGTTTGAACATGAAACCAACCAAAACTTCCAGCTACTGGTGGATTGGACTCGAGGGAAGAATCTTGTCATCTCAAGTGCTGCTGCTTCTGTGTCTGAACTTAGGGGGCCTTATGATGTTGCAAATTTGTTTTCACTGATTGGGCTGCCATTTGAACATGCTAAGGCTGCTGTTTCCAAGAATTGTAGGTATGCTGAATCGTAGGTTTTCGTGCAGGTGTGTATGTGTTTTTTCCCCTCAACGCTTTTATCTGAGTCTGTCAGCATTTTTTTTTTCTTTATGGCAGATCTGTCATAGTCAATGCATTGAGGAAAAAGCATTACTATAAGGACGCAATAAAAGTTGAAGTAATGCCTTCTAGTGGAAAAGTTAATCCCGAGGAAAGTGTATTTAGTGACTGGCTTAAGTGGGATCCCATTTCTAGTGGCGAAGGTGACTTGCTATTAGATGACATTGAGAAGTCTTTCTCAGCTTCTGGTAGTGTACATAATACTGTGAAAACTGTTGGATTTGCCTCAGCTTTAAATAGCCTCCCTTCTCATGGTTTGCAGATTAAGGAGATTTTATCCGCTGTAGAGTCTGCATCTGAGGCACTGGATATTGGTAAAAACCTGTCTGGTGCTGATGTGTCTAAGTTAACTGTTTCAGTATCTGGGATATCTGAAGAGTTGTCAAGGACTAATCTTCTGCCTGAAGAAATTCAGACTTCTGAGAATGATAGGCATCAGAGCCCCAGACATCAAGATTCTGAAATGCGAACTCTGCCTAATGGATCTGTAAATGATTCTACTCTAGCAGAAAAAGAGATTAACCATGTGGTTGCCACAATGGAATTGAAAACTGCAAAGGACTTGGATGCAGACTTACCTGCTTCTGATAGAGAATTGCATAATTTGCATTCACAAAGTTGCCTAGATAGTTATGAACAGGTCCCTCTAGCAGATCATATGACAAACCGCTATAGTGCAGATGATGCTGACACAGCTCATAGCTGTCATGATATTGCCAATGCGGAAATTCTTTTTCATTCAAAAGATGTTTTATCCACTTTCCATGGTGAAGAAGCTAAGATGCCTATCAGTTCCACCATAGGTTTGCATGCAGAAAGTGGATCAGTTGTGGACAAGATTGAGATGGACCGGGAAAACAAGAAAATACCAGGTTTTGCAGTGTCTGATACACATTCAAATGAAGAGTTTAGGGAAAATAAACAGTTTCAGGAAAAGTTAGAGAATTTAGCTGCCTTTGCTATTGAAATTCCTAATGAGGAGTCTCACGATCCGACAAAAAAGGCAAATGGGTCTCTGGTTTCAGAAGTCAAACCCATTGAAGAAGACATGGCTTCTGAACTGATGGAGGAAGACGAGATGGAAGAACGAAGGAAATTGAAGGGTGAAGTTGCAATGCATTGCCAATTTCTTAGCAAATCTGTATCAGGTGATGAAAGAAATTATCATTGAGTTGTAATTTTAGTTTGATGGTGTCAACTGTAACATTGTTATTTGGCATATTATCTCAAACCAAAAAGCATTTTTCTCATTTGTGCGTATTATCATTGTGGTTGTATTGATTTTTATTCTTTTTCTACTACAATGTAAGTCCCCAACTTTTACATTGTTACATTATTCGGGGATTTTATTATGTTTTAGACAATATGTTGTCCAGTATGGGGTTCTGTAGAAATTTATTACTTCAAGTTTCAAGTGCCTCTTCCTTCCATTACTTCTTAAAGTTTGCTTTTTCTTCAGTTGTTATTCTCCTTTTTGTGATAGTTATCTGTGCTTATATCCTGAATGTAGTCATAAGTGTTAGCGGCAGATAGGGATTGAGCAGAGTAGGGTAGGGTAAAGGCCAAAAGTCAGTTACATAATTCTTTTGCGTTGGTCCAACTTTAACAAATCATCTGTTTACAATCTCTAGCCTGTAATTGTGCCTAACTTTGTCAGTGGTTGATTCCACTGTTTCATATTCCTGACCGCACTCTATCCTTACCGTTTCTGGGTAGATAAAGGCGACCCCCTACCGTTGCTTATCCCTAGTTAGAATGAAAAGAGTTGAATATTGTTCTAACCATGGATTTTAGTATTTAAACTTTGTGCAATTTGCTGACCGCTACTGGACTGCTGTTTGCACATTTTAGTAACATCATGCATTCCATTTTGCTGTACTCATTTGTTTTTCTTGCTTTGATAGTTTACTGATTGCTTTTATTTTGTCAATATTATGTTTAATTCAGTTTTTTGAAAAATACAGGAAGAGGCAGAGGAAAACGAAGGTCAGTTCACCAGAAGATTCCATTTAATCTCAAACATATCTTGAATTCAAGGCCTTTCAAGAGGAAGGCTCGCAAGTTAAATACAACCTAAGTTGGTAAGGTTTCCTTCCTTTAAAATTGATCTCGGTTGTTTACAACTGTATAATAGTTGAGGCTGTAGTGCTGTACCCTTTCTTCTGTAGTTTTTTTCCCTTCTTCCTTTATCATAGAAGACCTTTGTCTTCAAGTGCCATTTTTCCCCTCATTTAAATTCTTGGTCCTTGCATCTGAGACTACAATTTATTAAGAATATGAAAATTGGAAAATTTTTAATTTTCAGGAGATTTTGATCTTGTTTAATGAATGTTTATTGTGGCTGCAATTATCATGGTTGGAGGTAAAATTATCTCTATACTCATTTCCCTGAAGGATAGCAACATTGATACTTCATATTCATTAGCTGAAAAACGCAAGGATGGACTGTCGATGTTGCCTCTTTCCATAATTATTTTGTGCATGTAAGTTTTGTTTATTTGTTAGAATCAACTGACTTGATTAATTGTTTAAATAATTCTTATCCAATTCAAGCTTTTATAAATGTGCAGTGAGAAATTTGAAAAATTGATTCAGCTGAAATTTTTTTTTCCTTGAGTTCACGTTAAAGTTCTTTAAAGGCAAGAACTATTGAAGTCCTGAGTAGATTTTGGTGGAAAATTAAATGGTGTTATACTGCACTTGACCTATAGTTTGGCTGGCAAATGCAGTCCAATCTTGTGATTAAAAAACTATTTACCGTTTACACTAGTATATCGCAATAAACATATCATCGAGCGAATATTCTAACAATAGTTACATCTGAGTCTTTCTTCATAAATGTCTGACATTTCTGTGAGACCCCTTTGATTTTTATCTTTAATTTCTAAAACGACATTGTAGGAGCCATTATGGTGGTTGCTCTGCTCTTGTTGTTATGCTTGTTCTTTTTTAATCATAAAGTTGGGTTGATTGCATAAATACAGAGGGTTTCGGGAAGCAGGGGAAGTTAAGCATGGAAGGGACAACGACCAGTGGATGTGAAAAATTAGGTTTTGTACTTTTTAGCTGGGATTGTACTTGTGTGATTGCTAAGAAACTCCAGGGGTAGCATTTCGGGACAAGTTGCTATCTGAGTAAAATGGGCAATCATCATTATCCTACAATGCTTTAAAGTTTTGAATGTGCCTAAGTGCTGTGTACTGTGCCACATCTTTATCGTAACTGGAATATATAGCTAAAACTAGGCGAGTTGAATATAATGCTCTTCATGTGCTATGCTATATTTTTTGGCCTATTATTGTTCTACAATCCCGAGGAAGTTGGACCTTTTTTCTGTTCTCTCCTTTTCTATTTGCTAATAATACTCTAAAGGAAGTAGAGCGGCTGCTGTTTGATTACTTTCTGCATAATTATCACACCATATAGACAACTGTCCTTTTCCAAGATCATAGGCTTTGTATCTAGCGTCTAACCTTGACAAGATTCCCCAGTGTGTGGATTGTGCATTTCTCGTGGTAATCAAAATCTTTGTTTGTTTTACCATATTTCTTGGTCAAATTTCTTAAATACTTGATGAAAACTTTAGTGCTTCAGCTATTTATGGATTATCAAGTGGGTCATTAGGTTCAAATCCAGAAAATGGAACTGGCTAGAATCTCTTGCACATGTGGGGGGTAGACAGGTGATTCATGATGAAGCTTATGCATGTTTTTAACACTAGGATGTGTACAACCTAGGTCTTTGTGAAATAGTTTATTTGTTGCCCTTCTCTTGACTGGTTATTCACAGGTAGTGGGCTAGCCACTGTCGTCCTGACAAGAATCAACCAGCCGTCCTCCACTTCTAGGCATCTTGATTTCTGTGGCCTTCAACTAAAATACAAAGTCCAGATTCAGATGCTAGTTATTACACTTGCACTCATAACCTTCAATGTTGTAAAACCTTGTGCTCATCATTCACTACGTGAGAGACCAAATGATTAGAGTAAAATAGGAGCAGGATTGTTACTTTTGGAATATTAAATAAACAGATATGACTCCTAATGCCAGACACTGCTCTTAAAAAATATTTAAAAGGAGCAGGGACGGGCTTTGTGCAGCTGTATTTATCTTTTAGTCGATGCCATGCATAATTTAGGTGGTTTCTTTAGCGGGTAGGTGCCAGCTCTTTAGACCTTTGTTTATACCTTATTGCTTGTTCTTTAAGGAATATGGATCAAACGGCTTACTGGAGGAATTATGATTTCTATTTTGAGAAAGAATGTCTGCCTTCTTCCTTAGACATTATTGCTGGTTAGGAGATATTAAGAGCCCCGACGATTTCACATTTGTGATCTCAAACATCCATGAGAAAATATTTTAATTTGAGATGCATGTTCCACACTGAGTTCTTGAGTATGCCTTGTTTTCTTATTTTAATTTGACATGCCTGACGTGGGGTTCAGATATTTCAAAAATGTGAATATCTCAACCAGGAAAAGATGCAATATTCAAGGACATTTTATCAATTCGCTTGAAAACTGTAGCTGTACAAAGTTTGGAGATTATACCGCTTCTGAGTGTCAAAGAATGAAGCGGCAAAGTTTGCATAGAAACTCCCTGCATTTTTCTTACAATTTTTTTTTTTTTTTTTTAAGTGTGCTAGCGTCTAGCGCAACCAGAGGCTGTTGCTAGTAGAACTGGGCAACAAATCCCACGTTTTTCAAATCGACCAATACAAGCTTGACACCATTTGTCCGAAGCTATACGGTATAAAACTCTTCAGAGGCCTTCCTCCACTATAACCGATGTTACAGTACTAACTTCCGGATGCTACTTATTGTTGCTTATGCCATTTGACTGCTCAACTAAGTGGGTTTGCTGGCTGAGCACATTGGAGGTATGGGGCGGTTGATCTGCCAAACTGTTCTCGAACAATGTAACATTTTTTTGGATGTTTTGTAATTTTATGTAAATTTTTTGTACATCATTATAACAGAAGCATGATAATCTGTTACCGTTTATATGGATTCTATATGTAGTAATCGCGTCTCTATTGTCTTAGTTGACAAAAATTTATAAATAGGTTACGTAGAATTCCGTCTTATTCAAAAATATTACATTATTCCAAATGGCTCTTGCTCACAATCTTTCGGGTCCGTATCCATAGGTATGATGGATGAAGTTGTTGAAGTCCCCCACGATACGGCTAGCAGTAGCAGCGATAGTGCCGGTATCAATAGAGTGTAGATTAGTTAGGTGTTACTTTTCTGGCGGTGGAAACTGACTTTACTAAGTCTCTTCCATGCATTTGAACGGGAGAGGGGCCACAGGACTCCGGAGGTTCGGTCCGATTGCTAATACTTTAAAAAAAAAATATTTTTTTATTTGATATATAATTATATTATATTGTTGTATATAGAGTAAAAGTTATGTACATGAATAGAATACTTCACATATATTTAGTACAATGTTATGATATATTTGTACATCAAAAATTTAAATACGTACGATTGGATGACAAAATATAAACATAATCATACCGAGTGCTTGTCCCATTTTAACCCAGGATATGATATTAGCAGTTGTCTTTTGCGAGGTTTATCGAAATTTGAGTTGAGGTTGCATCATAGGTTCCCTAGTGATTAGCACAGGTTGTGGAGTTGAGGTGAAATTTGCTAACCATATGGGTGGGAATGCTTCTGATCAACTATGTACATTGATTGAAACGCGTTCCAAAAAATGCGACAATGTGATACAGAAGATTTATGTGGACATTATTAATCCTAATCCAATGTCGAAATGAGATTATCATTTTTAAGATGAATATGAGGGGTTTACATCTCATCTTTCGTTCAGCATTATAGATAGATACATACGAATATGGAACCAATAGGACAATGTACAAAACTACCTTCAAACTTGAGTTGAAGTGCATCAATACAAAATAGAAACGCCAGTGAGCTCAAAATACACAAAGACCATGAGGGAGCTCTTTTTATCAGACGCAATCCTTGACAATGCTAAAAGTACATTGCAACCAAAGATTACCGTCTTCAACACGTAAACTAGGTGCTCCATTTACATTAAAACTTAGGAGCTTCTTAATGTAATCCCGCGCTTATGGGATCAGAGTAGTTGAGAATGTATTAAGGATATTAATCCAGTTGTCATCGTCTTCGTCCTCCTCCTCAATGCCAGCCTGATCCCATTGATTTTGAGAAGCCTTCTCAATCTCATCATTCCTGGCAAACCGCCCTCTGATGCGTGGTCTGCTGTCTGCAAGTGTCTTCCTGCATTCATACTAAATCATAGAGAAGTTAATTTGAGTGACAAGAATAGCCCACTAAAGGTAGAATTTAAGGCTTAGAAGCCCCCATGGACCCTGAAAAGTAATGCAGGTAAACTTGAAAAAGGCAGAGTCATGTAAGAGTTATCCGTAACGCACACTGTACGTGCCTTCATGTGTTAATCATACCAACACCACTTGATTTAATCACACACTATGTTGTCTAGGAGGCTTCTTATTTTCTCCTTAGGACCACCTATTTGTCTACCCGAAACTTTCACCTCACTGCTACTCTGGAGATTTATGCTTTTATAGATGCACGGTGATAAGGCTTCTTGCGTGTTCTGTTGAGTTAAATGAAAAGAGGAAGGCGTGAATAGATGTTAGCTATAGTAGTAAAAAGTACCTTGATCTTCTTGTTGAAATTCCTGAGATTTCGCTTGCTCCTATATCTCTCAATCCTCTCTTTCTTTTCTTCTGGACTATATCTGCAGGCTTTGCTCATACTTTCAATGATGCTATACTCATTCGCCAGAGAACTATCTGCCCGACGGCTATGTTGCTTTGGAGTCATACACTGCTATAACAAGAGGTGTCGGGGAGTGTCTCAAATAGTTATCTATTGAGTGTTAAATTGTCTAAAAGTCATGCAAAACAAGAGAATTAACTAAACTTGGACCCTTTTTAACTGAAAGTTTGGATTATGACGAGTAAATGCTTCTCTTTCTCTCTCTCTTCAAAATGTACACTTATCTACATCTGGTATGATCTTTTTCTATCATAGTAATATACTACAGTTTTTTCAGCTTATTTGACTATTTTCACTGTCAGTTCAAAAGTCGCCCAAAGTTTGTCATCTTGTAGTCATTACAGCAAGAAAAGTGTTGGGAAATGATAGCACTACTATTATCATAAGATTCCGAAAAGATAAGGAGAAAAAGAAAGAGATTTGCAGCTTATTATTCGACATCAAACTATGTTCTTGGACAGAAACACATCACTCTACGGGTCTTCTCAAGCCGCTTAAGCAGACTTTACCCTCGGTCCACCTAATAGTTATAAAGAAACACGCCTCTAAAATTTCCTTTTTAGGCCTTTTAATGAAATAACACCGCTCCCTTCCTTGTTAATTTGGGGAAGCAAGATGAATATGGTCTGAATTCCCATTCATGCGAGTATATAGACAAACTTGGTTTAGACTTAGAAATGCTTGGGTTAAGACAAACATAATTACTGCCCCTCATGCATCAGGTTGAAAGCCATTTTGAACTGTAACATGGATTGATTTATAGTACGTGCATGGAGTTAGCAGCGAAAGATGCAGATTTGCATGCCTTTACTTGAATTTTATAGAAGCCTCAGTCTGCGAATGAAAACCATGACCCATGACTGCATATAAACTCACCTCCAGATCGCCAGCGCTAAACACTTTCCTGAAAGGACTAGTTTCTGAGTCATAACATGCAGTTGGGGACGAGACAAGGGCAGAAAACCCCTCTACATTGTTCCTATGCAGCAGAGAGTGACTGCTGATGCTTCTTTGCATCAGATTGGCATTGTAGTTAGACTCGTAGCTCGTTAGCGAAGTTGGAGAACTGTAATAACTACTATTGTAATTGGTTGTTGCATAACTGGTGAGCGAAGTTGGAGAGCTGTAGCTGCTGCATCCACTGCTAGTACTAGTATAACTGAACTCTGATTTCAGAGCACACGAAGACTCGTACTCGTTGACAGGAATGGCTAAAGGGGCTGGCAAAGAAGATGCCGAAAAATGACCGAAGAATTCTGGTGTTGATGATGATGGTGGTGAATAAACACAAGGAATTTCATTGGTAGCAGGAGTATTAGCGTTGCTATGTGCATACATGGTGTGGGGATTTCTGGTGAGCTTGTGGGGTTTAGTGGAGGTTTTAGTCTGTTTTGTTAGTTATAGCGAGGAAGAGGAAGTAGTGGGCTTGGGGAGGTGTAATGACTTTGAAAAGTTTTGTGGACTGGGATCATACGAGGAATGCGATATATCCCATGATCATGAGAGAGTCGAGCTCTCTTCTTAAAAAGGATCTGACTGACTGGAGGGTGACGTGGACGATGACGTCATTTTTCTTGAAGGAGTTGACTTTGCCCTTTTCCTTTCCTTTCCTTTCCTTTTAATTTCCATATGATCTATGTAGCGTACTGTCCTGCCCTGCCTTGTTGATGAGTTTACTTTTGAGTCCCCCACTCCTAATAACCTGACAAGGATTGCAATCGAGAGATTTCTTGAATCTTTTTTTTTTTTTGCCCCTTGTTTTCCTTCAGAGGAGAAGAGAGGAGGTTTGGGACTTTTTCTTGTAGCTAGCATTCGAAGACAATAATACTACACCTAGGCAGTTGATTATCTGAATGATATAGGATAGATCATCAATTAAACCTTGAGGAATGATGGTTTTTAAGAGAGAATCCAAAGGAATGATAGTTGCTCGTGGAGTTTGGGTCAAGCAATGCTATTCTAATCAAATCCACCTTATTTAGTGTGGTGGTCCTATGTTATATCAATGTATGATGCATCCCTTTGTATCAATTCTGCCCTCAAGGCTCGAAAGACATTGATTCATACCCAACTTGCACTTTGGAAACCCAAAAAATAGTAAGACCCTACCACTTAATAGACGAAAAGAGTGATAAAGCAATGCACAGAAGCATTGCTAATGTACACCCATGTGAGGAGCATACATATTTCCAATCATTTGTGTGAGGTTAGGGATGATTAGGCCTAGGATAATCATCATTAGCATGACATAACATGGTTCAACTTCCTAATTCTTGATTCCTAAATCCTAATTGAAGTTTGGTTTGTGCCAATATTCCCAAATTGGCCTTTACTTGATTTGACTAGTGACATCGTCAGGAGTCACAAGTTTAGGTCAACACATCTATCTATCTGCCCCTTTTGTCAGACTTGACTGCACTAACGAAACAGTACTACTAATCAGTCTTAATCAATTTAACCAACCACACACATGATAAAAGAAGGCAAACACATTGCTGAAAGAACTGCAGAAGATAGAAAGAAGTGGAGAAATAAAAAAAAAGAAGGATGCAGAATTAAAATTTTTTTTAATGCGTCTCATTAGCTTTCACCGGTTAACCGAAAAATGGACTGACCAAAGAATCGGACAGCTCCAACCAAAAGCTAGGCCAAGGTTTTTGTTCTGTTCTGTTTATATATACATATATATGAGTAAGAAATAGTAGAATCCATTGAACCAGATGATCAAATTAAGTTTAGGGTTTATCATGCGAATTGCTGGATGGGTCAACTTAGATGACTAACTGATGGATCTAATTTTTAGAAACTGGCTTTGGAATGATGTTACAGAAGCCTATAGGAGAGTACATGACTGACTCTAACTCCTGTGTGATAATGGTGGGTTTGAAAATGTAGAAATCTCGAAGACTTGTACGTTATCACCAATTCACCATGAGAAAGGGGGCCCCTATAGCATCTTGAAGATGGTGGGTCCGAAAGAATCGTCCATATCACTTCAAAAAAATGTAACTATTTGCCATTAGTATGTAAATATATGTATGTACGTTCTGAGAAGTGAGAATTTTGGAGAAATGATTGTGTTGGTTCTGTAGACTTGGTGCATACTGCAATAAGATGTAACCAAGCAAAGAGTGCCAAAACAAACGTTTCGTTCCTGGGTTGGTCGATCCATGACCGAATCTGGACTTCAGAATGGAAATCAAAATGAGAAGCAAATGTTGCGCGAAACATGAGTACCTAGTTCTCGGGGAATAGAAATTGCCATCCACCTTTCCTTGTTGGTTTCTTGTTGCGTACACGTAAAAACTTTAGTATTATTTCTGGCTTTAAGCTCCATAATCTGATCAAAGAGAAAAATTAAGCTATACTGCATTATGCATGTTCAGGGTTCGAAATGGACTTTCCTTTTTGCTGTTTACTTTGTGTTTGAGTTGTTCTTGGTCTCATTTGGGTCCATTTCTCATTCTTACAAGGAAACCAATCAGCTAGCAGTTTTACTTGTACTTCGAATTCATCTGTTGTTAATCATTCCTCATCTGAATTACCACGCCTGGTTAGACGGTAGCTAAAAGTAGATGGATTAGATTTTTCTTCTTTCAGAACCGTGTAAAGAAGTAGTATTCTTTATTTATGTTTTCAAGTTGTGCGATGTGAAGTTTATATTCCACACTTTGTCCATTTTATCTAAATAAAATTTTAGGAGTAGCATTTCTTCATGTATATGGAGTTTTACCCCCCCCCCCCCAAAAAAAAAAAAGTTGTTCTTGGTCTCGTTATATATATTAATGACGAGCCAAGGTTAAAGTGCAGTATAAAAGGCTAGTGTAGTACATAAACGAATCATTAAAAAAAAAATCTCGTTAAAACTTACACCCCATGTCTCAGGAGAATAAACTTCCCTGGTTACCACTACTGCAAAATGCACTCTGCTGAATACATTTCGGAGACATGGAACAGTAATTTCTCTATTGACATGTTGTAAACAATTTGAGGTTCAGACTAATTACAAATTTGAGTTTTTTTAATTTCTGTGCTCACATCATTCATCGTAGACCTTCTTTTCACCACTAGTTTTGAACTTGCATTATGTTCCTCAAAAAAAAAAAAAAACTTGCATTATATACACCACGGCCCATAGACTATAACTCTTGTATCATCAACTTTCGCTGGAAATTCCATGGAAAAGTTTAAATAAAACATCATTCACGGGCAGGCATCAAGAACTAAGAACACAAAAAATTGATTACATGATTGCATCTTTTCATAATTTGGGTTTGAGTGGCAAAGAGCAAATCTCTAGAGTTGAAAGCATCCAATGTTTTGTTTTGGTGGAGAGGACTTGGAATAATGCATGTCTACAAGTACTAGGCTATGATGCTTCATGTTCGTGTGACATGGAAAGACAAAAGTGTGGGGCTTCTTCTAGATTAGAAGGCGGGCTAATGCCAATAAGGACATTGTGATTGGCGAACTGTCCCCATCTTCTTGACCTTAGCTTCTTCTGATCTTCTTGTCAAATGGAATCAACAATTACAACAGTCTCTCCACTAGAATTTTTTCACTATAGGCGATCTATATATGATTTATTTTGTGGTCGATATTCAATAAGCTGGAGATGCAATATTGAAATGGCATTTCTGGAATGTGATCAAATGGAAAATAATGCCCTCTATATTGTACTTTGATCTTTCTCGACTTCAACGTCTGCTGTCCATTAGAGCTGCTCGATAGCCATTTTATCATGCCACACAAACTGATGTTTTTCTCAAGTTTCGTGCCTTAAAGAATGGGAATTGTTAAACATGCCTAATCCCATTTATTAACCACAGTTCTGTATGGCATGAAGGGGCTTATTTTGCACTCAAGTATACGTCTATGAATTTCATAATTGTCCTTTCTTGATTTAGCTATTCTATCATTCTTCAAATCCAAGCCATGCAGTTTAGAGGAAATTCTCCAGTGCATTATTTGGAGTGGTATGTACCCATGTAGTTCCGTTGAGTGTCACCTTCGTGTTCTTCTTTATTTAGCTATTAAACAGCGGGACTTCGCCATTTTTGTGACTGTAAATTAGGTGGAGCCTTTGACAAACTAAATTGCACTTAGTTGCGTTGCAAACTTGAGATTGAATCGGAAAAGTGTTGGGATTTAAAGGGTCAATAATTATGATTTGGTGTATTTAAATAGTAATTCAGTCTAAGTTAGATACTGACAACGTGCCCGTTCAACACTCATTTGTAAAATTCTTTTCTGTTGACTTTCTGTTCAATGATGGAACCGATTTCAAAGTTAAAGTATCGGCAAAATTAGGGATAACATCAGAAACCTTTCTTGAGACTTCTCTTAATATCACTTAGCTTTTTTAAGATTTTAAAAATATCATTTACCTCCCCTAGCAATCGTAAAATGGCTATATTGACCATTACTTAATACATAATTCACATATCAAGTAAATGGAGGTTAAAAAATTCAAAAAAAAAATAGAAACAAAAAGTCACTTTCTTCTTTTTTTTTTCCTTTTCTCCAACATTTTCTCTTACTTAATTTTTGAATGGCGCTGAGATTTTTTTTTATTTGTAACTTATAATAAATTGAATTTTCTTTATCTTTTTCTTTTGTGATAGTGATAAAATGGAGTATGATTTTTTTTTTTTGTTTATTTTGAGTTGATTTTCATAATGGTTTTGGTACAACTTAAAAGTTTAGGCCACAAGGTTGAGAAAAAAATAAGGCACATAAGAAATTGGTTTTGAACGTATAGAGTTGAATTTGTGCTAGTGTATTTCTTTACAAATATCTTTTTTGTTTTCAAATTTTATTCGTATAAACTATAGCTTTGTAACGTGGTCATACTACTAGAGATTGTTTATTAGGTGTTGATTTTTCTTAGAGTAAACGAATTGGTTTAGAAATATTTTTATTTAACAAAACGAGCAAAAGGGTAGATTAAGATTTTTTTTAAAAAAATTTGTTACACAAACAACGAAAGTAAGGGAGTTAAGTGATTTTTTAAAACTTTAAGAGTGTTAGGTGATATTAAGAGAAACCTCAGAGGAGGTTTTTGATATTATGCCGCGGAATTACAGTTCTATTTCTGGATATTTGACTCCAATATCGTTTTGATTGCCAACATCTCAGTTGCAAGAGTTGGATACATCATACATTACGGTTTGAATTTTGTTGTCTAGGGTTAAGTACACCTCCTTCCGATATTGACGTTAAAGTAGAATTAATTACTGATCATACAACTAGTCTACAGTTAAATAAATAAATAACCTTCCAAACACTAGTGTGTCCTGGGTCATATCCAGTAGTTGCAAATATGTAAGCACTGTTAGTGTTTGGTATCAAGGTTGCCATTGGTAATCAATGATGTTTTAACTATTTCCCCTCGACCAGAAAGGGACAGGTAGGTTTTTAAGTGTCTGAGGGGTGGCTAAAGTACCATTGATTATCCTCCACTATGTGATTTCGAAAATCTTAACCGCATTTTAGTGTGGTATTGAAGCCATTTGACTGCTTCGTTTTTCCGCACATCTTTCAAAAGTCAATTTTCATTCATGTCAATCTTTAGCCCTAATTTGCTTTTGAACTGTGGATGGAGATAGAGAGAGAGAGAAGAAACGATAAATTTATTTGGATATCTCATTGTTCGGAAAATTTTTTTTAATCGTATATTAAATACGTTTTTCAATCACCTTTTACCTTATTAACTACTATTTTTTTTTTCTTACATCACGTGAAAAGAAAAAAGGTACTATAGCATAACTAACTTTAAAAACTTTTTTCTAATAATCTTGCGTCCGAACACACAAATTGCTTGCAGTGGGCACAATGACAATAAATAGTGAATGGAACAGTAAAAAGATGCGTGAATAATTGAGTTAGTCTTTCAACTGGACTCTCTTTTCATGAGGCTGTTCGAGGAAAAATCTGAGGCAAGTGGTTCAATTTTTTGAGCAAAGTGATGGAGGATCTGACATTTATGGGCCCAAAATGAGATAAACTCGGTGTCAAATTTTCGTATAAAAAACTGCCTTTCGGCTTTCGGATGCCTAAAAGTAAAAAGTCTCGCAAGTGCTTTATATCATTTGTGTGCGCTAGCCTCGGGCATTTGACCTTACAGATAGATAAATCCCCCCCAGTAGGACGTCAAATCTGGAGGACGCTTTTGCGCCAGATAACTACTAGTCAATCCTACAGTAGTGGAGAAGGTAGAGTTAGGAGTTAGGACTGGTTTATTTGTCAAATTTTCAATAATTCATCTTTAAATGCGGTTAAGCGTTCATCCTCACTTTAAATTCATGTCTAAAATCCCTCAGCAATTGAAAACTTTTTTTTTTTTTGTATAGGATTAGGAAAACAGCCCAGAAGCTCTGGAATTCCAAGTATTAAATGCAGTTCAGTTGTAGTTGCTCTAGACTGAATATGATGAGTATGTGAGAGTAATGAGACAAAATGATAAGGAAAGAGATAACAAAAGGGGCATTAAGAGATAAGGTAAACCAAGCACTAGAGTCGTTTTCATTATGCAGTTTTTTTCGACCAAAAGAGGAAAGAAAGAGATGGCATTGGCTACATAATCGCCTTTTTTTGAGTTGAAATTTGAGGAACCATACAGCCTTAAAGGAGAATGTGGCATCAGTCAACTCTAGTTCAATCGGTTAGGCGTCTCGTGATCATGGGATTGGGGGGTACCTTTGAGTTGAGTTGGAGGGATTTGGACAGATGGGAGTCGTGGGGAAGGAGCCTGCGAGGTATTACGAAGAGAAGTCGAAAAATCTTGTGCTAAGTAGAGTATTTTCGCCTTGCTTCTGCCACGCTTGCGACAACAATACACTCTGACTTAAATTTGAAACAAGGAAAGTAAATCATCAATCAAGATTGATGCTATCCCCGCTGCCCGCTGACTTATTTTTTAAGACTATTCGACTAGGGTTCTGTTTGATAATCCAATTCAGCACTTCAATTTAATGGATTCAGATCTTAACATGTTTAAATCGTTTTATAATTAAAAATTGAACATCTGAATGAATTAAGTGGTACTGAATTTTCTAGACAAAACTTGCTCCCAAAATTAAGTGATAAACTATTCACTTACCACTGAATGTGATGCACACTTAAATGTATTAGATTTGATACTTAACAATTCAATAACTTAATGAATTCATACTTCAGATTTCAGATTTCAAATTTCAATTTTATTAAACACACCCTAACTCTTGATTATTAGTCTATCGCCTCTCACTGCCTTCACGAAATCGTGCTCGAAGCTCTCGCCTCACACTCTGACTATTCCTAATGGATTCTGATTGGCACCTAGTACTTATTCAATTAGTCTTTTAATAGAAGAATTACCGCATGTCCTGCCAATTCAATAGTGTCTGGCTTTCCCCTTCATCTAATCATATTTCAAAATGGAAGACCAAAAGAGGGTTGAAGCTTGGGATTAGGATTTACCATTCTCGGAGTCTAAAGACTGCACTTATTGAGGATTTAGGATGTAAATTTCACTCCCTACTCCTTTGAATTGTTCACCATTTGTTTGGTTTGCTATCCAGAGTGTTGATTAAGATCCGACCCATGACACTCCAGAAATTCGGTCAGAATTCTCAATTCTGAACACTGGGCCTTGTTCCGATAAACGAATTCTCAGATGGGTCTGGATTGGAATTTTTATGTCTGGACTGAGTTAATTTTTGACATAGTGGACACTCGATCCACTAGAAGGGCAAGCCAATTCTACTTGGCGCCAACTCTTGCACTTAGGGCCCGTTTGGGTTACAATAACTTATTAAAAAATATTCCACTCAATAGAGTTTTTAATAAAAATAACTTATTAAATATTTTTAAATATATTATTCGAATGTATAGTTTAATAAGCATTTATTGTATTAAATAATGGATAATCTGAATTTTTTTAAAAATGTATTTATATCTTTAGATAAAATAATTAAATTTAATGATTTATCTTTTAAAATACAAAAGCATCAATTTTGACTTTTGCTAAAAGTACTTTTAACATCAAAAACTTCACTGCTAAATTTATGGAATGATGTTCAACAAATATTTCAAAACTATTTTTAGCACCCAAAAGTGGATTTTTTTTTTCTTTTAATCAAAAGTACCGCAATTCCAAACCTGGATTAATATTTTGGCAAAGAAATAGTTCAAGTGGGCAAAAGGCTGGAAATAAACGCACAGACCATCCCCAATACGGTGACCTCCTAAACTTAGTTAGAGCTACTTCCATATTTGGCTGCTGAGATGATCCATGTCCAGATTAGATTGAATTTTCCATCTGTTGGGGACAGAGATGAATGAGAGGGTGAAGTGGCAATTGACATTGGAGTGCTAAATCACTACGTCGGACAATTTGACATAATTGAACTCTGCCCCAAAAAGGTTTGATTTGTGCTACTGAAACAGAATGAACGGTGTACAAATAGATAATCATTGATGAACTAATCAAATTTTGGAGGGGTCCGTTGAAGCAGTTGAAGGGTGCAAAACTCATCAGAACTTTGAAGAGTTTTTCTCTCTTTTTTTTTTTTTTAAATAGACAAATCGTTATCCAGCCTAGAACTTGCTAACAACCATCGTCATGTTCTGGACCATCTTGCTCAGATGTATGTTCGTTCACGGAATGGAACACAGACGTAGGATGGATGCAAATCCCCATTGACGGTCTGGATTGATATTCATACATAGCTCTGATTAATTGAGATCGACTCCCTTGACATGTTCCCTCCCGCGCTATCTGAAATAACGAAGTGACCAGAAATCAGGAGGGAGTGGTTGAAATTGTCTATCTAGGACGGATGAACGAGGACTGGTCAATTCTGGTGGCTGCAAATTTGTCTCATTCTTTCTTGCCTTGGGTTGAGGTGGATGTAAATTCTGAATTGTTATAGGCCAAAAAGTTGACACCGATTGTAGGCACATAATCTCCTCAGATTTATTATAATGAGAAAGGAGAGAAACAAAAGTAATTGATCCATAATTAAAAGCACGCACAGAAATCTTATATTGAATGGTAACTCGATCGCAAATATGCTGGCAATACAGCAGCGGAGACTACTAATAGTGACCATGGGCAACTTCAACGAGGCGTTGCTAGGAGTGCTTGTGATTGCTTCTCGTACCGGAAATCTTCTGCCTTAGAATTATCAGCACACCAGACAAAGATCCCACCAAGTTGTCCCTCACTCCTGAGCCTGGTACAAGCTGTAAAAAATCCATCTTCGGGCGCTAAACCACCGCTTCCATCACTAATAAAACTGGCCAAGATTTTCCCTCCATTATAGTTACGTCTCTGTTGAGCGAAATAGTCCATGAACTGAGCGACCGTAGTGCCCCGATCATATGCATAAAACTGGAAATTGACATAATCAATAAGTTGGCCATGGCTGTTCCAGAGAGCTTGGTAATGGCTTTGAACATCATCATCATCAAAAGGGGCGATTGATGCAAAAGAAATCACACCATTTTTCTTGAGAGTCGATGTAAGTTTTCCGATGCATTGAGAGAAAGTGTCAGGATCTGCATGGAACTGCTCATAGTCGATATCGATTCCATCCAGATGGTACTTTTGGATGATGTCTGTGAGAGAGGAGACAGCATTGGAAACCCATGAATCAACCGAAGAAGGTTGGAAATAAACGTGCTGTTCATCTCCAATAGTGGCACCGCCTAAACTTAGAGCTACTTTCACATTAGCATGCTGACTTTTGATTGCTGAGACATCATCAGGGCTGAGATTAACCGTGTCCCAGAACACGTTGAAGTTTCCATCTGTTGGGGATGGAGAAGATGAGGTATCGTAATCGATAGCGAATGAGAGGATGAAGTGGAAGTCGACATTGGAGTAAACTGGTACATCAGAGAATTTGACATTCTTGAAATTAGCCCCAATATATTCTCGGAAAAGGTTTGACTGTGATGCAGAAACAGCTTGGATTGAGCACAAACAGATTATAACTTTAAGAGTGAAAAGACTCATAAAAACTTTGGAGGAATCCATTGAAGCAGATTCCGAGCAAGTGCGATTATTTTATGCTGGAGATTTGGATATGGAGGCCTAGCCAATAGCATGCATTTATATAGTGATTCTCAGCTGTGAACCTTTGACTAATAAAATGTTAGTGTACCAAAAACTTGTGTAGAAGTCCTTTTTGCCTCGGCGGTTGCACTGTTTATGTGGGAATATCAAATGCAAGAATTACAGCTGATCTTAAACGTAGCCTCTGCTAATCTACCCGTTCGGGGAACAAATTTACAGCTTTTCTGTTCGCTTTCAAGGATAGAATGATTGGAGATATTTTATTAACGAACTTAAACAGGCAACAAAGGTTTAGATGCTAGCCTGTAAAAGAAAAGAGGAGATGTTGTCAATTAAAATTAAGTAAATCCACTTCAAAGAAACAGAATTGAATTGTGGCACATCTATTTAATTAATCGAATAAAAAAGAAAAAAAAATCCTCATCTTGACCCCCGATTTGTTGTGCATCTATTTGAGAATCCAAAATACTTGGCTATTAGACAATTATCACCAGAATTCAATTGCATTGATAAGTATACAGCTATCAGTTGTATAAGTCATTCATTGTTGCATTGAATTCGATTCTTGGAATGCCGTGAACTGGTTTGTTGGTCAGTGAGAATAAAAGGGGAGCATTGGTTTTAACTTGAGACGCCATAACTAAACAAATTTGTCGACTCCATTGCAGCGGAGCAAACTTGTCTCGTCCATTACTCATAGTGAGCAAAATAGCAGTAGGACGATGCATGCATGATAAAGTTAGTCCACAGAGAGAACACATATGCTCCCGTTGAAACAGCTAAGGATTCCCCCACCCTTGAAACAATCTCAATCACAAATGTCTTCAACTTGCAACTCAAAAATATTAGTGACAGGTTGATCTGTTAGTTTATGATTTCAGTTGAAAGCATACATAAATCAAGTCAAATGCTTTCAAAAATTTAAGTGAAATGTGGAGGCAAATGAAGCTAGAGCCCAGCAGAGCAAGATCTGTTAAATTATCCAGCTCATAAATGGTTTTGATTAATGTCAGACTGCAAAGGCATCTTGCAAGCAAGGATGCAAGCAGCAGGCTTATGCAACAATCATTACATAACTCTACAATGTTAATCTATTGAACGAACATGTCAAAGTGCCTATAATGATTCATATGTCCAAGGCAAAAGCCAATGTTATTGTCAACACTTACAAAATCTCCCAAAACTCCACAAAATCTCAAGAAAAGTTTCAATTACATTTTCACAGCTAACAAGATAATAGAAACCTGGCAATTAGAGCATTTAGACAAACCATACAGCAAAACAGCAACAGCATCCATAAAGCCCTCGGCCATTAACACTACATAAAACAAAAATTCAAATGTAATCTCTAAACCACAGTAATTGAATGGCCTCTCATTGTCCCAGGTCTAAGTCCTAAAGTTCGTATGGCCCTTGTTTCAATCTTTTCTCCAAACTGCAAAGTTGAGTTCAAGAACCAATAAAGAGACAAACATTCTGTTAGACTGCAATATTGTCAATCAGAGCACTGATGTTATTATTCGTATCACTCAAGTTAAGGTCTGCTTGTGTTAAAACCACACCAACACATCGCAAAAGCCAAAAACTGCCTTCAACATCAAATAGATCCAATGGTAAGATGAAGAAACTGCTGCTCAGAATTTCAATATCTGCAGTAACTTGACCATAGAGGTAGTAACGAAAAGGCCATTGATCAAAGGCAGGAAACAGACGATATCCACCAAAGACATAGCAATACAAATCCTAAAACAAACTCATCATTTAAGCAATCCATGAGTCAAACGAAAACTAAGTAAAAAACACTCAATATTTCACAACCAAGGCCATTTCAACCATAAGAAACCACAGCTAGGCTGCACGTTTAAACAATCACATTCTCATCAAACATAAAGGCAAGACAATGCATAGAATGAACATAGCAAAACAAAAAGCCCTGCAAAGATCACTAACAATAATCAATTCACGTCAACAACATAAAGATTTGCTGCTCAAACGAGAAATAGTTCAGGAAAATGAATGCTCAGTTCCTCAATAGTCATCATAATTGTCCAACTAGTGGAAATCCTAACATCTATTGATCTGCAAATGTAATGATAATTACAATGTAAGCTCAATCTCAATAACAAAAGATAACCTACCAATCCCCCTTCCCCCAACCCAATTCGAACACTAACGAGAAACCTAACCCCCAAATCCATAGAGAGTCCTACCCTGCCTCTTTAAAGCATAAACCACATCCATAGCAGTAACAGTCTTGCGGCGAGCATGCTCCGTGTAGGTCACAGCATCACGGATGACATTCTCCAGGAAAATCTTCAGGACACCGCGAGTTTCTTCATAGATCAGCCCAGAAATTCTCTTGACGCCGCCTCTTCTGGCCAAACGACGAATTGCTGGCTTGGTGATGCCCTGGATGTTATCCCTTAGAACCTTCCTGTGCCTCTTGGCTCCGCCCTTGCCCAAGCCCTTGCCACCCTTTCCACGGCCAGACATTTTTGCAGAAGAGCTGGGAGGAGATTTTGAATTCTAGGGTTTTCTGAATTCTCTAAAAGAACAAATGGAAATAAAAATATTTGAACGAGTTTTGGCAGCGGGTGGGATTGGCAATATATAGGTGAGGTCGGGGCTTCGAATTGTGGCGGGCAACGGATCTGAACCGTTGGTTATTTGATGTTAATCGACGGACAACATTTTCAATCCGCGTCGACAAGGTAAGGTAAGATCGGAGCCGCAGATTATAAGGTTATCGACGATACAAATGAGTTTAGTATTTAAGGTGCGGATTGTGCTATATAGCTAAAAGGAAAAAGGCAGGTTATCGCGTAGTGTTCGAGGCTTGACCCTCAAGCCTCGAACACGAGAGCTGATGTTTGAATTTTCAAGTTTTTTCTTTTTTTTTCCCTTTTTTTATAGTCAAAATACTTTTGGTGTGATGAAATGAGCAACGGGCTGAATTTCGAGAAGACAAATACAGTGGGAAATTTACCATGAATTATTTATTTTGAGTTCCTTGTTAAATTGGAGGATGTGTTGATCCTGTCTGATTATAAATCTGTTGTAGACATAATTAACCAAAGCTGCTATGGCACTTCCACTGTAGATGTTGTAAGTAGTGATGTACTGATTTGTTTGGATAGAGTATTATTTGAAATAATTACTGTAGCATTTTTTGTGATGTGATGTATGTGAGATAAAAAGATGGTTGGAAATATAAAAAGATGTATTTGAAATTGTAATGGTGACATCAGCAAAATAAATTTGGACAAATAATTTGTTGTCCAAACAAACCCACACATACAAAAATATGCTCCTTGGACTGCTCTGCTTGGATCCCCTGTTTTTGGGTTGTTTTTTCAAAAATTAGTTTTTCAAATACAATAAAATTTTTTAAAAAGTACTCTAAAAGGTAATCTAAAAATTAGTTTAAAATTTTAAAAAATATCTCAAAATATATTCTAGAAACTTTTCTACTCTTAAATGTCCCAAAATATTTTCTAAAAATATTCCAAAATATATTCTAAAAACTCAACTACAGCAAAATTTTTCAAAAACACCCCCAAAAACAACTAATCCAAACGGAGGTTCGAGACATCTCCAAACTTCATAAAATGTGGATCGGTTCCCATCCAAGTCAACTGCAATTCCACGTCACATTACATTGCCACTTTAAGCCAATCAACATCGAAATAAATAGATTATCAAATATGGAAAAGCTCATAAAAATATCATGAAACTTTGCCTATAATAATTTGTTGAGATTATATGAAATGCAACTTCCATCACTTTAACGCTTTAGTCTAAAACATAAGGGGATCATGTGTAGCTTTTGAAACCACATGGAGGTTATGTGAAAAAATTGGTAAACAAAAAAAAATGAAATTTAGTAGTTTTACTTGAAATAATTTGTTGACTTTTTGCACTTTTTTTCTTTTTTCTTTTCTTGGTTCTAATCCAATTGATGGTTTTTAGTTTGTTATACATAGGTGGTCAAAAGCCTTAAAAGTAGAAAGGTTTTCAAGGATGTGTGGGGTTTTTTCTTTTGATAGTTATTAAGTGTAGTGCCCTGTGAAAAATAGGGGTAAATTTGTAAAAACATCGAGTGGCACTTTCTTTTATCACAAAATGAAGGGTGGAGACTTTATATACAGTAAAGATGAGAGATAAGAAAGAAGAGGAGATTATAATTTTGGTTGGGAGTTAAAAAAAAGGTTTTAATTCTCTTTTGTTTAACCACTTGAGTTTTGGTTTAGTGACCACTAAAAAGGAACTTAAGTCGCTTTTTGAATTGTAGGTTGGGGGTTTAAACCCCACTTGCCGTGAAAAAAATTCAAGTGGTGCTAGAGCACCCATTTGCTCTAGTCAGGTTTGTATACCTGCTAGTCTCGGGAAAAAAAAAATTTCGCTTTTATTTGGAAGTTGAAGAAGGCTGAGAAGAAAATATTGTATACTAATTCAATTTACATGTATGCCTTTTAAATTTGTTGGGCATAACTTCGGAAAATAAATAAGCATATTTAGTTTTTTTTTTTTCAAATCCATCGACACTTTATCATGGTTTCATATCTTGATCAAAAAATGGGATGGTTCACAATTGAAATATCACCAAGGTATAATAAAGCAATCACATTGGTTGTGATACTAATGACTAGGTTTAGGGATAACTTCCTAAATTAGAATTACATGTTGAAGTATTCAGTTGGAATTCAGATCATAATATAAATGGCAAATGATACATCCATAGCACCTTTTTTTTTCCATAGCAAATATCTATTAAAATAACAATTATGCCCTTCAATAATAAAAATTGATACACTTTGAAAAGTATATAATTGCCATTTCAAAAGAAACTAGCTGTGGCATTAGAAAGCCAGCCGTGGAATGGCAAGTAATTGCTATAATTACTGAGCAGTGAGAATCTATATTGTAGAATGATACGAGGAAGGGGTATCAGACTATCAGGTGTAAGTGAAAGGTATCTGTTTTGAAATGAAGTGAGAGGCCTCGAACTAAAAAAAATGTTACTTGGGTCCATTCACCCAACCGAATTCCAACAGGGCTGGAGAAGAGGAAACCTGTGCCAATGTTAACTTTCCCTCTTTTTAAGTGTTGGATAACATTTGGGATCCATATTTGAGAAGGAGAGAATTTTGCCTTCTCATCTTTATTAATCGCACCCTCACCACTGTCATTTTATTATATGGTAGTGATATTTATTTATTAGATTATATGATAAAATAAATGGTGAAAGTAATTTTTATTTATTAGATTATATGATCAAACAAATGGTGGAAGTGCGATTAACAAAACGTGCAGTGCAAATAACATTTTCATTTCAGAAATGATATGTTTGTTTGGATATGAAATCTATTTGTAAATTTTTCACATCATAAATACGTTTCTTAATAATCTTTTTTCATATTACGAACCATATATATTTTCTCTTAGATATATTACATTAAAAAAATATTACAGTATTATTTTGAATAAATTTTTTTTAAAAGCTCTCTACGAATGTCTTAATAATTTAGGGATAAATTTTCTTTTCTTTACTTCCAATGAACTAAAGCAGAATTCATGTTTCGTACGACACAAGCATCCTCCAACTCAAGACCAACACCACCTTCCCTCGTAGACCAATTCCAGCGTGCATTGCCCGATGGACAGAATCACTCGAGTTCCTAATCCACGTGAACAGGTGACCCGGGTCTTACCTTCAATCAGCAATAAAAAGTAGGTACCAAATGGAAGTGACCGTCCACCATTTGGGACCAACCCGGGCAGGAGGCATTGATGAACTGGCTGGTTTTTCTGTTTTCTAAATCCGATACTTTTTCATCTGCTGTCATAGTACATAATTTTGCTGAGCATAGCACAGTTAAATCCATTCTAAAGGGGTTGGTTAGAAATGTCAAGGCATCGTGCGATTTGTATTTGTAGTCTATTACCCGCAAGGTTCATTATACGATGAAAATGCAGGAGGTGGTTATTATGTCGAATTGTACATTCTTCTGGTAGGCATCTTTTAGCACAAGGGGCATTTCCCTTTCGTAGTATACAAATTTAGTGTAATATCTTAACCAAGAAAGTGACAGGTCCAGCACCAAAAAACTGATACACCCCTGCCTATCAGGATAATGCACGTAGAAATCTACCTGCAATTTTTTTGTCATTCCACTGGGAGTTGCAGCAGAGGCAGAATCCCAGCAGAGGCAGAATCAAATCAAGCCACCGAGTTACAACCGAAACTGTGAAAGTTGGCTCTTGCAGCGAAAAAGAAGAAGAGAAGTAAAGCGTACTAAGCATATTAGTAGAGTATGAGCCAAGTTTGTAGATCACCTGACACAGCATCATTACCTACATAACTGTTGTAGTATTAATTATTTTCTCCGGAAAAATTTTACGCTTGTATTTTAAACATTTTTTTAATTTATTTTTTTTATATTTTTAACCATTTTTTTATCTCACATGCATCACATCACAAAAATATTATAGTAATTATTCAAACAAAAGCTAATGTTTTTTTCCCGGAATCAATTTGTTTGTTGAATAGAGTATTATTTGAAATATTATTTGGAATAATTACTGTAAGTACTTTTTATGATGTGATGTATGTGAGATAAAAAAAGTGATTGGAAATATAAAAATGTGGGTTGGGAAATGTGTTTATGATGCAAACGAAATATTATTTGGGATAATTTCATTATCCAAACAAACCCATCTATTTGCAAATTTTCTTACATAAGCTAATATATTTGAAAGTTTTCTTACATGAACTACAAGTAGAGAATGCATGTATCTGCAAACAAAACGTAAAAGATGTACGCACTCAAGTAGTCGGCATGTGGAAGTGGATGGGCTCGGTGATTTCTACCCAGAAGAGAAAATGAAAGGGAAAAAAGAAAAAAGAAGGAAAATGATGGGTTGGTTGATCAAACTGGGGAAGAAAGTAATGAGCTAACTTTTTCAATAATTTGTCAGACATGTACCTGTCTTGCATGTGGATACTCACTTTCCTCGCTTCCGGATCAAAGGTTCTACAATTGCTAGATGGTATAAACGCAAATTCGATAAATGTATATGTTAAAATGACAAAATACAATAACATTTTTTCACTTATTAAAATTTATGCCTGAAATTTAATCCCCACCGTCCAAGTTCAAATATTAACTATCTCTCACCCTAAACTGTCCTACATGGTTGAATGATGTTGATATCCGAATTAGCGTGCTCTAATACCCCCGTTCAATCAGCAGGCCATTAATCTCTTTTAGCATATTAGTGGGGTTGTTGTGTTCACGTTTGATAAAATTTGAAATCTGAAATATGAACTTATTAAGTTATTGAATTGTTAAATGTTAAATTAAATACATTTAAGTATATATCACATTTAGTGATAAGTGAATAGCTTCTCACTTATTTTTTAAAGCAAATTTTACCTTGAAAATTCAATGTCACTTAATTAATTCAGATATTCAATTTGTGGTTATGAAACCCATCTTAACATATTAAGATATGAATCTATTCATTAGTTATGCTAATGAAAAAGTTAAAATAAAGGGTTATTATCACTTTACCCCCTTAACGTTTGGTGTTACTATCAATTTCCCTCTTAACGTTATTTTTTAGTCACTTTACCTCCAAAACTAACAGTCAAACTTAACAGAGTTTGTTAATTAAAATAAAAAGACATGTTTAACCTTTAAAATTTTTATCACTTTACCCTCATAAAATATAGTTTCATTATCAATTTACCCCATAGAGTTATTTTTTTAGACAATTTATCCTACCATTAAACCAACTTAGTGAGTTAAAAAACTTTAGAAGAAAATACCATTCTCTTTGCATAATAAAAATAATAAAAAATTTAGAGTGACTCTTCTCCTTTTCAGCATCAAGAAAAAAAGTCAAAATATTAATTTATTTCTTCTTGGTAATTTTATTTAATATTGAAAAAAATAGAAAGATGGAGAGGGGAAGGGGGACAGAGAGAGCTAAATTCTTTTTTAAAAATTACAAACAAGAAAGAATTAAATACTTCTATTATTTTAAAATTATTTCACCTTTTTGTTTACCACCAAATTCCAATTCTAATCCCGACAACCTTAAAGTAATACGATAATGTTAGACTTTTCTTTATTTTCTTTTTTTGCAAAATCTAATTTTTTGTCTCCTTCTTTCCTATCTCTTTTGCTTTTCCTAGAATTAAGAAGTGTGAAAAAAAGAAATTTGAGAAAATTTATTTATTTTTATGTTTTTTGATCTCTTAAAGTGAAAAAAGGAAGAATAACCATTCCAATTTTTTATTTTTAATTATATAAAAAGGGTAAATATATTTAAAATTTGTTGACCATACTAATTAGATTAATGATGAGGTAAAATGCTTAGAAAATAATGTTAGAAACTAAAGTGATTGCATCACTATAATCCAAAAGAATAAAGTGATAATAACAATATAGTAATGCTATAAAATAAAAGGGTATTTTTGTCCAAAATTTCGTAATATGTTGAGTTGAATTACTTATGAGGGTAAAGTGACTAAAAGATAATATTAGGGGGTAAAGTGATAATAGTGATATAGTTTAAAGGGATAAAGTGATAATAATAACTCTAAAATAAATGTAAGTTTTACGAAATTAGAGGGAGTCGGGCAGCTGAGGAGGCATGTGCACCCTAAAGCCAGTCTTTATCACGTGGGGTACATTTGACACCGCACAGAAGCCCAGCGTGTCTACCTTTATATATTTATCATTTATGACGGAGATCTTTTTCTAATTCTTTTCATTACTTTTCTCTCCTCTAGTTCAACTTATCTTTTCTTCTTCAATCATCGGGAATAACAATTTCCGTAGCTCATTATTTAAATAGGAAAATATTTATTTTCACTCTATTTTTTTTTGTTATTTGAACTCCATCATTTATTTTAACATATAGTATAATAAATAAAAATTATATGATTAAAATGATAGTGAAAGTATGATTACTAAAAATGAGAGTGTAAATAACATTTTTCTTTAAATATTTGATTACATCATAAATATGTTCTTTTAATTACTTTTTATTTTTTAAATTATTCGTTTATCTAACATACATCACTTCACTAAAAAGTTATAATATGTTATTCTAAAAAAAATTCAAATAATCTTTAATCCAAACATAGTCCTTAATTTGGAAATATCATCAAGGTATAATAATAAAGCAAATACATTGGTGTAATACTCTAATGACCAGATATGAGAGTAATTTCCATGGCAAATTTCTATAAAATAATAATTATACCCTTCAATAATAAAAAGGTTGTATACATTTTCGAAGGGTAAACCTGTCATTTCATAACTGGCCGAGGCATTAGAAAGCCCGCCGTGGAATGGAAAGTAATTGCTATAATTAATGAGCAGTGAGAATGTAATTATACTACTAACTTATGCAATTACTTGGTAGTTGGCACTTGATGTGACATGATTTTCAAGATGATGAATTTTTAATGCAAGTAACATGCTTTTAAAGTCCAACTAGTTACTCGCTTTTCTCTGCACATCAACAAATTTTGGAATTTAATATCATCACATAATTAGAACCTTGACATTTTCTTAGTTATTTACCATTATAGACAAACCTTAAAGGTTGACACGAATGTTGAAGTTCTTGTGCTTTTGAAAATGGGAACTTTTTAACTTATAAAAACTATATGATTAAAGGATTGTAGGCCATCGTTCCTCACTCATTTGGAACGATTTGTTTGATGTCCGTTACATTCTAACACTAAAGTCCATAAGTTTATAAAGCTATACACATCCCCATTTCGTAATGCTTGACGGATGATTATAATCAAGAGAATATTTTTAAAGAAAAAAATTCATGACTGATCGAAGTCATGCGATAAGAGTACAAAGAGAAAAAAGGAATCTGCTATAAAAAATTTAAAATTACCATCTACTCCAAAGAGCTAATTTTTTAACTCTCTGCAGAAATTTACCTCATTTGGATTGCATTTTTCTGAATTTTTTGTAGAAAAATTACTGTAGTGATTTGATATATGTAGGTGATGGGGAAATATGTTCACGAAAAACGTAGCAATTTTTCTGAGGAAATCCGCAATCCAAAAGGGGCGTTAACATTTTGCCGAAAAAATTAACACTAATCCAATTTTATCTATGCATTGTAATAAGATTGTAGGCCATTGATTTTTCTAATGTCCATTGCATTCTAACACTACAGTCCATAAGTTTATAAAAGCTATAGATATCAGACATTTTATAACGCTAAACGGATGACTATAATCAAGAAAAAGAAAAATTTCATGACTGATTGAAGTCATGCGATAAGAGTACAAAGAGAAAAAGGAATCCACTATTAAAATTTTAAAATTACCATCCACTCTAAAAACCTAAATTTTTAACTCTCTACAGAAGAAATTTAGCATTTTGTAGAAAAATATAACACTAGTCCAATTTTATTGTGTAGCTTTACTGTACCAAATAAAAGAACTCCTAAACTAAAAATGGGATTAAGGTCCATTTTGGGGAGGAGGAGGGCGAGGGGGGGCGGGCGTGGTGCATAACTCTGTAAAAATTTCATTGTAGAAAATTTTTGTTTGTCAAACGAAGAAGATGATTAATTAGCCATGGAAGAATAGGGAAGAAAATTGTCACGTTCATAGTAGATTGAGTGACCTTCGTTCGCGGACGCATGGATGGCAAGTGTCGTAATAAATAAGAAACCCGTGACCTGCTGTTTACCCGCAAAGTCCTCTACCCTCCTCATTTTCCGTTTTTAATTTTAAATTTGTTTCTTGCATTTTATAACGGTCAAAAATTTATATCCAAACTGGCCACTAACGCCGTCATTGTCATCCTTCAAATCTTCTTCGACCTCTGCGGCTCCGCCTTGAAACCATAAAAAAAATTACTCAACCAAGGGTAAGAAATTTCGAACGCTCCGTAACGGCCATATTTTGAGCTTCGTTCCAAATCCAGTCTCTCTCTCTCCCCGTACCTCTCGCTGTCTCCCACACACACTCCAACACTCAGCTCTCAGCTCGCTCTCTCTATCTCTCTCTCTCCCTCACCATATTTTTATTTATTTAACCTTAAGAATCAGCAAATCCATAAAAACTTCACTCCCACTCTATCTATCTGTCATCGCTCTCAACATAATATTGACTGTCCTTCTACTTTCTCTCTCTAAAACTCGCACACAATTGCCATCGTGCTGCTCCCGTATACGAGATATAGAGATACGTAGATACATATACTAGATTATAGTGGTAACATTTATCCGGCAATTGAAGCTGCCAGCGGCCGGCATTTGGCTTCGTGGTAAGTTTTAGACGATGCAGCATTATCCTCGTACATACAAATATATATATATATATACACACACACACTCATCCGCGAGAATCGCATAAATATTCTCGGGTATAATTAGCTTGATTCCTCTGTTTTTATCGCTTGTTTTATTTTTTTTTGACTGTTTTTTGGCCATCCATCGGATATCTGATCTTTGAATTTGCGGTTGTCATTTCTTATGGTCATTTCTTCTTCTTCTTTTTTTTTCCTCTTTGAGCAAAACTTCGTCGTTTTTTATTGTTGTATTTTTTGAGAAATGCGAGATTTTGTGCGCTGGATTTGAATTTGAGTTGACCCGGCTGGTTGATTTGAAGCTTACTGGTGGTTTTGATGTGTTGTTAATACAGAGATTGTCAATACACAAAAGGAAAGAAGATCTCGTTGGTGATTTGAAGAGCGAAGTTCAGTAACAATGGAATCGCAACAACATAGAAGAGGAGGAGCCGGCGGAGGCAATGGCTTCGCATCGGTTTCACCATCCCAAACGCCGAAGTCGAGTGATAAGGCGGCGAGAGATCTACGATCGGGGGAGGGGAGTATGAGTGGGAAGCATGATAAGGATAAAGGCGTCAATGTACAGGTCATTGTCCGGTGCAGGTGAGTTTTGCTGAATTGATCACAGGCATTCTCTTGGGGGTGTTTAGTCTAAGTCAATTGTTTATACAAAGATTTGATTGTGCATTTTTTTGCAGGCCGCTGAGTGATGAAGAGACGAGATTGCACACGCCGGTCGTGATATCTTGCAATGAGAACAGAAGAGAAGTGTGTGCTGTCCAGAACATAGCTAATAAGCAAATTGATAGAACGTTTGCTTTTGATAAGGTTTGGCTTTTCTCAGACCTGATGATTGATACTTATTCTGTTAGCACAGAAATGAAGAATTATCAGCAGCTGAAAACAAATGAAAAATGAAAAAAAAAGTAAAGAAAAGATAGAGACGTGATCAATTGTATCTTAGAATAGAGAATAGAGAGTGAGCTTACACCGAAATTAAATCAATATAGAGCTGGAAGAACTATTCATTTCCTTGGAATTTCCGGTATTATTGCATTTTTTCATACGAGGCAAAAATATGATTTGGTATAATGTTGTTCAGGTCTTTGGCCCGACATCCCAGCAAAAGGACTTGTATGATCAGGCTGTCTGGCCTATTGTCTTTTGAAGTTTTAGAGGGCTATAACTGCACGATTTTTGCCTATGGGCAGACTGGAACAGGGAAAACTTATACGATGGAGGGAGGAGGAAGGAAAAAGGTATGTCTTTCTTTCTTTTTTGGCCTACGGACCTTGTACGTATGCTTTAGTATGTTAATGCAGCTTCCCTTTCTTATTCTTGTAATAAATGGTTGATTTTTCACCCCTTTAGAATGGGGAATTTCCTAGTGATGCAGGTGTAATTCCAAGAGCTGTCAAGCAAATATTTGACATTTTAGAAACTCAGCATGCTGAGTACAATATGAAGGTGACTTTTTTAGAGCTCTACAATGAAGAGATAACAGATCTCTTGGCTCCTGAGGAAAGCCCCAAAATTCTTGGATGATAAATCAAAGAAACCAATAGCACTTATGGAGGACGGTAAAGGTGGAGTTTTCGTGAGAGGCTTGGAGGAGGAAATTGTTTGTACTGCAAATGAGATTTATAAGATATTAGAGAAAGGTTCTGCTAAAAGGCGTACAGCTGAAACCCTTCTCAACAAACAGAGCAGCCGTTCTCACTCGATATTTTCTATAACTATTCACATAAAGGAATGCACACCTGAAGGGGAGGAAATGATTAAATGCGGGAAACTGAATCTTGTTGACTTGGCTGGTTCTGAGAATATCTCCCGTTCTGGTGCTAGAGAGGTGAGAGACATGTCGCAAATGGTATCAATGCTTAATTTTTCTGCATACGTCTGTGTTCATACATTTACAGGTGAAAAGAAGGATAATAGGTTTGGCTGGAACTTGATCTAAATGTCACCAGATAGTGCTTTCACAATTTTCGTATGGGGAGAAAACTTGAAGGTGAAATTGCATGTTCTGAATTGGCTTGATAACCCTTAATTCCCGCAGGGAAGAGCAAGGGAAGCGGGTGAAATCAACAAAAGTTTGCTTACTCTTGGTCGGGTGATAAATGCTTTGGTGGAACACTCTGGTCATATACCATACAGGTACTGTTCCCATTATGTTAACCAGTCAAAGAGATTGCATGGGTATGGGGAGTTAATGGTCAACCAACTATATCACTATGGGTGTCAGGGATAGCAAACTAACAAGATTACTGAGAGATTCTTTGGGAGGAAAAACAAAGACATGTGTGATTGCCACTGTATCACCCTCCATTCACTGCCTGGAAGAGACGCTCAACACTTTAGATTACGCTCATAGAGCCAAAAACATAAAGAACAAACCAGAGGTCAGTCTTCTGTTAACCATTCTTTCGTCATTACATGTAGTGATTTCCTCCTATGTTTCTCCTATTGTGTTCCTTCATAGGATTTGTGACTGTCTTCATTTATATCCTGCTAAAAAATGTTGGTTTGCTTGCGATTCAGATTAATCAGAAGATGATGAAATCTGCAATGATTAAAGATCTATACTCTGAAATTGACAGACTGAAGCAAGGTTTGTTGATTGCTCTGTCTATGTCTGTTCATGCAAGTGCGTTGTGTACACTTCCATAAATACAGATATCTTTTGGTTTACAGACTGGTTAAGCACATTAGATAATTTTGCACATGATGTGACAATATTACATTGAATCTATTTAACAATCTTATGTTCATCAGAGGTGTATGCTGCTAGAGAAAAGAACGGGATTTATATACCAAAAGATCGTTATCTGCAGGATGAAGCCGAGAAAAAGGTCCCAATCTGGTCATTTGGTCTGATGATGACATGTGTTACCTGAAAATTTCCCCTGAAAATTAGTAATTTTGTCTCTAATTTCAGGCAATGGCTGAGAAGATAGAACGTATGGAGCTTGATGTGGAATCCAGGGACAAGGTATGCTTAAGAAATGAATCTTTAAGCTTGTCTTTTCTTGTTGCCACTTGCAACACTTGATTGATTACACTTTATGCTTTTTGAGCAGCAATTTGTGGAGCTTCAGGAACTTTACAAATCTCAACAGCTATTGACAGCAGAGTTAAGCGACAAACTTGACAAAACTGAGGTAAAATTAATTTATTTTGTTGCACTCATAATAGTTTGTCATGCTTTCCCCTCTTTTGCTCATGATGTCACAACTATATTTTTGTTGTGCTCCAGAAAATGCTGCAGGAAACTGAGCATGCTTTGGCTGATCTGGAGGAACGGTTTAGACAAGCTAATGCCACAATAAAAGAAAAGGAGTATCTGATAGCCAATCTTCTGAAGTCTGGTGAGGCCAATGTTCACCACAATTTAAAGTTGTTCACATATAGTCCTAAATGCTAATGTTGCTGCATAAATAATGCATCTATTATTATTTTCCTGTTACTTAGGCTACCAAGTCATTCTAATAACTTTTTTCAATTTATGATTTTTTGTTGCATCTGATCTGCTAGACTGCAATGCTTTCCTGTCTCCTAAGCAATTTTCCTTCTTATTTGACTCTAATATTCAGTAATATCTAGGTCAGATCTGTGATGTTATATACATGGGCCATTTCATAATTTTTGCTTGTGTAACTTGCCTTGGTAAATGGGAAACAGAAAGGAGTGATAAAGGTCCACAATGAGCTGAATATTTTTTGTGATAGACATAATTAAGTTTTTCCAGTTTGACTGGTGATATGAGGTCCCTTTACTTTCAATATTTTAGTCTGTTTACTTGTGCAACTTGCCTTTGGTTAAATGGGAAACGTAAAAGAGTGACAGAGGCCCACAATGAGCTGAATTTTTTTTGCTAGACACAATTAAGTTTTTGAATTTCTCTGCTTGCTTTTTCTCACCTTATGTCCTAATAACAACTATCCATCATGTAAAAAAATCTTTCTATAATCCATCAAGACATTATTAGAACAGTTTTCTGACATCATGTGGTCTTCTTCTACCAGAGAAAGCACTTATGGAGCGGGCATTTGATCTTCGAACAGAACTGGAGAATGCTGCATCAGATGTCTCCAATTTGTTTGCTAAGATTGGTTTGTATGCTAAGCTTAGTGATCTAAACAGAATAGGGATGTATTATGCCTAAAACCATGCAGTTTAATGTTGTTATTCATGCATAATTGCTTATCCAGAGCACAAGGACAAAATAGAAGATGGAAACAGAATTCTTGTCCAGAAGTTCCAATCACAGCTAACGCAACAGCTTGACATCTTGCATAAAACTGTGGCAGCTTCAGCCACACAACAAGAGCAACAATTAAAGGATATGGAAGAAGATATGCAGTCTTTTGTATCCACAAAGACAGAGGTATTGTATACATGAAATAGCTTAAGCTTGTATCTGCATAGATTGTTTGTCAATACATTCACATCTTTCTTCTGTGCTAGGCTACTGAAGAGCTTCGAAGCCGCCTCGAGAAGTTGAAAACCATGTATGGTTCTGGTATAGAATCTCTTGACAGTTTAGCTGGGGAACTTGATGGGAATTCACAGTCAACTTTTGGACATCTAAATTCTCAGGTCTCTGAGCATTCATCTTCTCTGACTAAGGTGAGTATCTCTTGACATTGAATGCTACAATCATGATGTGCCTCTGTATCTTTTGCTTGATCAATGTTCAAAAAACGCAGCTTTTCAATAGCATTGCTTCAGAGGCTGATAAACTGCTGAATGATCTTCAAAATAGTCTTCACGGTCAGGAGAGCAAACTAATTGCATTTGCACAGCAGCAACGTGAGGTTGGCATTTGCTTAGGAAACTAAAGAAACATGCTTGGACTGATAACTTTCCATTCTCTGATCTAATTTGAGAGAACCAGCTAATGTTACTCACATTGACATCTTCTGCAGGCTCATCAAAGAGCTGTCACGACAACAAGGTCAATTGCTCAAATAACTGTCAACTTTTTCAAAACTTTGGATGCGCATGTTTCACAATTAGGCCAAATTGTAGAAGAATCACAGACAGTCAATGATAAACAATTATCTGATCTAGAAAAGAAGTTTGAGGTGATTTGACCTTTTTCCCACTTGAACCTGGTTTCTGCTCTAAGTTGTGGCCTTGCTTTAAGTTTGATTTTGTTTTGGTTTCTTCCTTCAATGTAGGAGTGTGCTGCCAATGAAGAAAGGCAGCTCTTAGAAAAAGTGGCAGAGCTGCTTGCTAGTTCAAATGTCAGGAAGAAACAACTGGTATGAGCTCATAGACTAACACATCAGAAGGCAATCTGTTCTTGTTCTGCTTCACTAAATTATGATTATGCAGATACATAAACAATCTTTACCTGCCTATGGAAGTAGAAGAATAAAAGTTTTTTCCTTTGGACTTTTTTCTGAAACTTTGAATCCTCTATTGTGAAAGTAAGAGCTTCACAAACTGTTACAAATGATTATGCAGATAGATACATAAACAATCTTTACCTGCCTATGGAAGTAGAAGAATAAAAGTTTTTTCTTTTGGACTTTTTTCTGAAACTTTGAATCCTCTATTGTGAAAGTAAGAGCTTCACAAACTGTTACAACTGAATCATCAATACGGGAAAAGTAGTCAAATTAGATGAACCAATATTAGTGATGTTGAACAACATCAAAATTCTAGTGCAGTTTGGTAGGTTTAAGAACAAGTGATGTCATTGCTCTTCTGGTAGCACATTCATTTTCATTTGTTACTTCTATTCTCTGGCCAAATATTTGGACTTTTCCCTATATGCTTATGGCTCTTGCCAAATTTTTGAGTTGCTCATCCAAAAGAGTATGATAATTCCATTCTCCATCAAACCTCTAGCTAGGGCATGTCGAATTGACCATTTTTCTTCTTCAAATGATGAGCTACTTCTGGATCACAGGTGGTGACGTAAAGTGTAAATTGCGGGCGGTGGCTCTGAAATAGTGTTTTTCATTACGTTGATTCTGTGGTACAACTTTCAAATTCTTATAGAGTTTCATTTCCTATGTACTAGGTGCAAACAGCAGTTAATGGCCTCCGCCAGAGTGCAGCCACTAGAACTAATCGATTACAACAGGAGATGTCGACAATGCAAGTTGCAACTGCATCTGTTGAAGCAGAATGGACAAATTACATGGACCAGGCTGAATCCCAGTATAGTGAGGATAATGGTGCTGTGGAAAGTGGGAAAAAGGAAATGGAAGTGGTTCTTCAGAACTGGTATCGGTTGCTGCCTATGTTTCTTTTATGCATTATCGACTTGCTATGGCTGTTGAAGTCTGAATTCTCCTCTAAGTGTCTCTCGTGAAAATAATTTACTTTTGCAGCTTGCAAAAGGCAAAATTGGGTGCACAACAGTGGAGTGATGCCCAAGAATCCTTGTTCAATTTAGAGAAGAGGAACGTGGATTCTGTCGACAGCATAGTGAGGTTAATACCCAACAAGGTGCTTCTCTAGTTTTTGAAAATGATTATGAATACTCACTTCAAGTAACCTTTTGTATTTCCCATAGGGGAGGAATGGATGCCAATCAATCCTTACGTGCACGCTTTTCTTCAGCGGTGTCATCCGCCCTTGAAGATGCTGATGTCGCAAGCAGGAATCTCCTTTCTTCTATTGACCGTAAGTCATCCCATGAATTGCATATGACAATCGAAACTACTTAAGCATTGGTATATAATCTTGTTTTCCAAAAGGGCTCATAATTTACTGACCAAATCCTTGCAGATTCACTGCAACTTGACAACGACGCATGTGGTAATCTTGATTCACTGATTGTTCCTTGCTGCGGTGAGCTGAGGGAACTGAAGTGTGGACATTACCACAAAATTGCGGAAATCACAGAAAATGCAGGAAAATGTCTTCTAGAAGAATACTTGGTAAGAAATTGAAATTTGTCAGATATAGGCTATAGAAATATTGCAGAAACTGTCTTATGAAAATATACCTCATCTTCACAGCACTCAAGTGTTTTACAATGGTTGGTTTGTTTTTAATTATCATAGGTCGATCAACCATCCAGCGCTACGCCAAGAAGGAGGGCGTACAATCTTCAAAGTATTGCTTCCATTGAGGAACTCAGAACCCCTGCTTTTGAAGAATTATTGAAGTCCTTTTGGGATGCAAAAACATCAAAGCAAGCAAATGGAGATGTAAAGCAGCATATAGTTGAAGCTGCTTCTCCCTTGAAAGATTCTAGAGTTCCCCTCACTGCTATTAATTAATGGAAGAGGGACTTAGATTCTTCTATTGGTAGCGTAGTAGACAATATAGCAGCAGTAAGAAAGTGTACAGGACATAGCTTCAGTGTGTAGAGTTAGTTACCAACTTATCTGTTGATTGTTTTATCAATTCGTTTCTATGGCGGCGGTTTATAGTCCGCTAGCAGCAGATTACCTCATCATATCTTGTTGGTATTCTTCAATTTATATTTTACTTTAGGGTCAGGGATTGGCGATGGAGTTTCAGTCCTTGAAATTCCATAAGCAAGGATAATAGAGATGAGTGATTTTGCATTTTTTTTGGATAATTGAATGAGTTCTTCTAGCCTCCTCTCTGTGAGATGCATCATGTCGTTTTAGTTGTTGCATTATACTATCACAGTGAGCTCTCTTGATGATTGATCATAAATTATCGTCATATCATAGCCCCTCTCATGTAGTACCTGTATCAATAGTGAACGTTTTCAATTTACTTTTTTTTTTTCCGTTATGAATATTATTTTTAATTTACAGATACACTTTTCCTTGAAAGAAATTTCCTAAATTTTCTTGAGGAATAAAATATTTTGAGTTGGAAGGAAATTGTCTGAAAAAGGGTTGTACAAATTTCCGGTGCAATGCTTAGGAAACTATTCTTTTTTTATTTTTTCTCAAACAATCGTAAACTAATGAAAGTAAAGAATAGAAAAAGGAAATTTCTTATTTATCATGAGTGGAAGGAAATTTCGTACCCTACAAATCAGAAAAGAAATTTTGTTCATAAGCAAAAATGGTACTTTATTTAAGCTAAAAATTGTTTTGTGGATAATGCCTATTTATGGTGAAGGAAATTAACACCACTTTTGGTACTATTTACTACTGCCATGCAATTTGTCTTTCCGTTTTTACTCATCACTTGTGTTTTTGTTTTATTTTTTTTAATTGATAATGAGGTGAAAAAAAGATTCTACCTTTTTAATGAAAAAGATTAACACCACATTTACCACTGCCTTGCAATTTGTCTCTTTCCCAATTTTCCTCACCAACTGTATTTTGTTTCCGTTTCTTTTTTTTTTTAATTGATGATAAAACGAAGTTATTTTCTACCGTAACCTCTTGAATTTTTTTTTTGGTGCTGTACAGCCTTGAATTTGTTTGCTTCTTCTTTTTTTTTTTTTCACTTTTTTTTGTTGTATCTCGCACCGCCATTTAACTGTGGTTGCATCTCTAGTCTTTCGTATTTTTGTTGTATCTTTGGATCTAAATTTAACACGTTCGGTGACCAAAGGGTTGCAGCTTTGTTTGACTGCTAGGCAAAATCTTCTCCAAAACCCCATGCAGCTAACTCTAAAGGGTTGCCAGGCATGCAACAACAGTTGTTTGGAGTTAGACAAACTTTAAGGCTAAGGAGATGACATTATCAAAGTACTAAACTTTTTATATTTGTAAAGCAGTAACTTCCCTACTACTCAAAACTGAAAACCAAAAGAAGGGAAAATGAAAAAAATTCGGTGTGCTGGGCTCCCTTGAGGCCTTGCTAGACTAAACATCAGATTCTACAGGTGAATAATGGAGAAATGCACTCTACATCTGTAAGCAAAAAAAAAAACAATAAAAAATCATGTGATTAACATCAGAAGGCATAAACAAAATAAGGTACCCATAACACAGTATGGGCACTTGGAAGATACAAGATCTCTCAGCTAATTCTAATCTATGTACAAGAAGCCATAATCCAACAGACGTAGAGCTTTCAACTGATAGTGATCGGAGAAATGAAAAGGCTAACCAAGTCTGACCTGATAGTATGGAAAAGAAAAGGGAAGAAAAGGAAAAGAACTAGGACAGAGCACAAGGTGAATTACCTATGGTAATTGTTCTTCGACTTCATCAAGATTACTATTCTACGTTTTGTAACCTAAAATGGAATTTACATTTGAATTATCTCACTTCAAGCATACAGCTTGAAGGGCTTCAAACTCAATCCCGTGACAACACCTGTGTAGCGAGCTTTAGCCTGCAAGTTTATAGTAATTCACATTATCAAAGGATCCAGATGAATGGTTAAAGAACTAGCACCTACTTCTAAGAATCAGGATGTGAATTTAGTCGTAGAAAGATGTGATTTCTAATGGAAATTAGTAATTTAAGAGATAACAATCTTTATAAACAACTTATGGCATAATAAACCAAGAAATTGCCTCACAGTTACTCATCATAGCACCTTATCCTATCAGCCCAAACCTTTACTGGTTATCACAATTTTTAAAATGAATTGCACGAATGAACTTTCCAAGTTACCTTATTGTAACTCAGAATAAGACTGAGCTCAACAGTTAAGCTGGTGGCTCTCGGCCGAATATTTCATCGTCAAAATCTTCATTAGTAGAATTCTCCTGACATAGCAAATTGTTCTCTTGCAGAGGATTCAGGCCAAGAGAGTCCCAAACCAGTGGAGCAGAACCGCTGTGGTCAGCACCTTGTTCAGTTCCGTGACAAGTCTCAACATTCTCCTCCACATTATCCCTAGCATCATAGTATGTAATCTCTGGCTTTTTATCATCATCCGTGCATGACGGTTCAATATTTAGATCAGAGCTTAAATCAAAACCACTTTGTTCTCCCGGCCCATGAAAAGCAACAGTCACAGACCCTTGCTCTGATGGCTCATTTGCTTCTTTTCTTTGCCTCTTCCATTTCTTAGTCGATGATGTCCCGTCATCCTCAAAATCCTCTTCTTCTCTTTCTCTGTGCAAATACACCCACAGCTTCCTCTCTCCATCAAATTGCACACAAGGATCACGCTCATAATGTAGCCGGTCCAGTGCTCCACTAACCACTTGATTAACTTGAGCATCAGAAACATCTTCCACAATATACTGTGAATCTCTGATCAGTGTGCAAACATCTGCCCTTGTCCCAATGCTTCCTGGCAATCTAGCAGCTGCATCTCTTACAAGACAGAGAATAGTAACATGGGGAGGACGATCACGTTTTAGCATAAAATGATCCCTGGCCTTCGATGTTGGCTTGCCACCACATCTTCTCAAGGGGGCAACGATTGATTTTTTACCATCAATAGCTGTATAAGCAAAGGCTCTGTCTGGAATTGAATACCTAAGTACCTCCTCTTTACGGAAATAAGATCTTACTTCTTCACAACTTGGGCTGATAGTGGTGAGACTCTTCTGAGCTCTCAGGTCCTTGAACCGTTCTTTCTCATCTAAATTGAACTGCATCAGTGTCAATGGTGGGGCCGGTAAACTTCCTATTTGTTGGAGTGTCTCCTGACCATTTTTCAGCCAATTAGCAAAAGAATCGACTAACTTGACAAGCATCTTGTGAGGAAGACCCCAGGCATCTGGAGATGTCACCTCCTCGACAGCCTCATTATCAGATGGACTGTGATTCACAGGACCAATCCAGGACCAACTTTTGTTTGTCTTTTCATAGACAACAAGTGATTTCCAACCTTTAGCTCCCAAAGGTGCTGTTTTGGATGAAAATATTTTCAGAACACCTCGGACCAAATCCTGAAGTGGTTCTTGAGTTTCAAGAATACAGGGATCTCCAGGATTGGATCTAACACGGTTAACAATTTCCTGAACAGTGAGAGAAGGAACGTTCAGTTGTGAAGAAGCTGCAAGCTTACTGACATCCAAGTCTGCCTGCGCATGATTTCCGTTGGAGCTATCCTGCCTTGTATCTTGGTCCTCGTTGACAATTGCTGCACCCTCAGTCTGATCAAGATGCTTTCCAACCTCTAAAGAGTCCTCTGGAATCTGAGTAATCATTGCCATGCGAACTGCTGAAAGAAGATGAATGACTGAGAATGAGAAGCCGGTATGAACCGTGGGTGTAATTGGAGTGAAATGCTTTTTCTGCGGTTTAATATCTGGCTCGACATCTTCTACTTCCATCTCTGTATTAGGTACTTCATTGATTCCCTTTTCCAACATAACAGTGTCATCCCCCAATTTCTTTTTCCCCCGCTTCTTTTTGGAATCAGCATCATCCATTTGCAATTGACTATCATAGGGGAAATAACTTGTATTTTCTCTCTCATCCAGGTAAGTCACATCATCCTTCACTTTCCGTTTCTTAGCATTAGAGTTGCATCCTATCAATTGAATATCAGATTTTTCATGATGATTACCAGCATATGTTTCGTTCACTTGAGCTTTTTTCCCCAACCTGGCAGAGACCTTGGCATGCCCTGCCAATGACTTAATCAGAAGGGAATCATCATCCTCCTCAAGATCATTATCTTGCAGAAAATTTGACTGGGGAACGCCGTAGTCCCTGTACAATTCTCCTTTCCTCCTCCTCTCCAAATGTGGTGACTTAAAGATGGGAATGTGCAATCTTTCGCTCTGATCTTCTTGGATATGGTCATTCCTTCCCAACTTGTACATTTGCTGCCAATCATCCTCACCAGTTAGTTGACCAGATCCAGAGAAATAATTCCTGCCCAAATCTCTAGTATAAGCATTAACTTGACCAATATTATGCATCTTGCCTTTCTGCTCAGCTCTCCAGTTATGGTTCCCATTTTTAATCATCCGTAGATGTTCACCAGAATCAGACATCTGTCTTGTGGAGTGGGACGATCCATCAAGAGTCCAGATCCCATCTTTTGCATACTTCTTAAAAAGTTTTGACTTCTTCGAATTTCGGCCCACTTTTAGATCAGAAATACCACTAGGGTAAGCCCACTTGCTCCTCATCAGGGGATTATCATCCTCATCCTCATCAATCTGCTCAGATGAATCAGATTCAGTTTCATCCTTTTTAGCAAAATCCCTGACACCTTTAAACTTTGCCATACCTCGCCCACCATTTTGCATAGAACTTGATCTGACTCTTTCCTGCAATGGCTTTGGCTGATACTCAGAATCAATAAATCGATTATCAACTCCAAGCTCAGGAGAGTCCCTACCCATTTTCCACTTCTTGCTTTTTCCATTCCAATCTCCATACTTGTATGATTGCTCAGCAGAGAAAGGTCCTCCCTGTCCTGTACCAAGCCAAAAGGGTTCCTTCCCATCTAACATTTCTGTGTGACTTCCTTTCAGTAACAAATTTGGTATTCGACCCTTTCCATATATCATCTGATCTTCAGAACCATGATGTGGAAAATTTTCAACATTCTTGACCTTTTTCCCAAGATCATAGGGAATCCTAGCATTAAGCGGCTTTGAAGTTAAAACCTTGATGTCTGATAATTGATTGACAGTGTTGTTCCTGCCATACAAATGCAAATCATTCTTAGGTAATCCCATAAAATTGTCAGTATACTCTTCAACTCTCAAAGGTTCATCATGTCTTTTCCCCATTTTGAAAGTCCCTCCTTTGCTTGATACCCCAGCCCGAGAGAAATTCTGATCTCTGTGCACAGACACTTCATACATTGATTCATTTTCATAATCATCAGCTTCCATTTGATCCCTACAGTGGAATGCTGCCCAGGATCAAACCCTGCCACTCGATAATGATGAGAAAGAGGCAGAGCTGGACCATAAGGCCCAGATTTTAGATCGATCCCGTGGTGGGCCAAAGAAAAGCCACCTGGTAGTTCTTTTGCCATTGCAGATTTAGATCCCCCTAACTTGAGATTTCCTTTTTTATTCTGCTTCCCAGCCTTTGGTGGTTCTAAAGCCAGTTGCCTGCCATGAGATGGGAAATCCGAAGCTGAAGCAATGCCATATCCAGACTGTCGGGCAAGTTTCTGCCCAAGCTTTCGATCCTTGGCCAGTTTGCCCCATGTACCATCTCCTGACTCCTCCATCTCAGACGAGTCACTTTTTAATTCCTCCATCTTGTCATACATCAAGCTATTTTGGCTCTTCATTATGTTCAGAACTTGAAGCTTTTCCTCAATGCTATACCCTTTGCAATTCAACCAAGCGTCTTTCATTTGACAAAGATTGCTCACCATTGTATTCTGATGCTTCCGCAAGAGATGGTAATGCTGCCTTCTCTGAAAGAAATTCAAACCCTGCCGATACAAAGCCACCCTCGGCTCACACAACCCTCCCTTCAACATGTCAAACAACTTATCAATTGGACTTCCAAAATGCAAATTACACCCAGTAAGGAGCTCCATTAAAGTCCGCATAAAAGTCTCTTGGTCCATGTCAGGTAAATACTGGGTAAGACTGTATCTTTCTTCCTCACTCAAGACCTCATTCCACACATCCATACTCAACACATCATCCAGCCCGGCAAGATCATACAACTCAACTGGAATGCTGCAGGTTTGATCACCAACCTGGCAAAACTCCTCCCCAGCTTCACCCAAATTCAAGTAAAATCAATGTCATCTGAGCCAGCCCCAGAATCACAGTCATCAAAATCATCATCTTCATCATCATCATCAGAATCAACAGCACTCCAAGTTTCGCCTCTGAAACTCCTCATCCTCACTTGACAACATAGTGTTAGTATCTCTACTATGTGGCGAAAACTCTGAATCAAATCTCGAAACCTTAAAGTTATTCTTCTCAATCGCCATTCAATACCACCAGCATACACATAAGCCCCTACCAAATTTAAAAAAATACAAAACTCAAAAAATTAGAACTTTCTCAACTGGACCATCACCCAGCTACAAAAAATGCATACAAACATTAATTTCCCAAAAAAAAAAAAAAACCCGAAAAAATAAAAGCAACACGCATTCTAATTCACAAAACCCGTGTCAAGAAACCCAAAAACAATCTAAATACTAAAACATATTCCAAACCAATAAAAGAAAATTCCAATCTTTCTTCAACCAAAAAGCAGGAATGAACATAAAACAACGATAAATAAATGAAGAAGAAGGTGAGATTGGATCAAACTCATACCCGAGAGATGTCGTTGATGGACTCGAGGCCAGACCAACAGGAAAAAAAATATGAGAATTATGATAAGAAGAAAGCAGGAGAAGCGAGGCGAGAGAGATTTTTTTTTGGAGAGAACGAAATATAATAAGAGTGGGAACCCTAGAGAAGAAGAAAGAGAAAGGGACGGAGAGGGTGGGGGAAGGGAAGGGGAGTGGGTATGTTATGGTGTGAGCGGGTGTAGAGTGGGACGACAGGGAAGAGCAAGAAGAAGACGAGTGTGTGGACTGGGCTGAGCCGTCCGATTGGGGAGCAAAGTGAAAAGACTGAAAAGGGCATGAAAGAGAGTGGGGAAGGAGGGAAGGGGAAGTGGGAGTCGTGTTTCTTTTACACTTTGCAGAAGGTTTTGGGGGTAAAGAGAAAGAGAAGGAAAAAAGAGGTGTTTTCGTGAGGAGGTAGTGTGTGTAGAGAAGGTGGGAGAGAACTGAGAAGAGAAGGGAGTGGGAAAGAGAGAGCGCGGTTTAGTTTGTGCAGGGAAGAAATTCTAATTGGGACCGTTGCTTTGGTGGGGCCTGAGAAATTGTAAGACTAAATGAATTAGCATTTTTTAATAAAATTTTTGACATCGTTTTCTTGGAAAAATGTACTAAAGTATAGAAGTTTTTGTTTAGATTAAGGTTGTAAAAATATTTATCTTCACGGTGGAAGAACAAAAAAAACACATGAGAAATAACAAAGAGTGCAAACTTTTATGAAAAGAAGAAATTGGTCTACTTCTTTTTATTGTTTACCCTTTTCCTATATTCTATCTCGAAAATTTTCAAGTTTCTTATCTAAACTAGGTTTTTATTTTTACGACAAAATTTCTTCATTCATATTTTCCTTCTAATATCAATTTTATTTTGAGTTTTAAACTTTAAATACTATATTTCGACAAGTCTAGTTTTTGTTTTCTTTTTTCCCTTTTTTTTAAAAAAAATTACAAATCTACCTATTGCCCCAAGCTTTTGTAAAATGATGAGTTTCTTAAAGTTAGCTTTTCGAGTGAAATTTTTTTGTTAGAAGCATTACCAAACTCCATGCTTAGCTTTATGTTTATTTATTTATTTTGTAGTGATGACTAAATCTCAGGCTTTTCAAAAATCCAAATTTTTAAAATGAAAGTGTCTACAAATTACCCATAAATGACTTCAATATCAATGGTTAGATAAATTTAAACTCAAAAAATATATATTTTTTTCTATTTTGTAATGAATATGGCTATGTTAACTTACATCCGAAATGGAATCTCAGATTGTGTATTATTATTTTTTTCCGAAACATTTAAGAAGATGTTATCAAGGACATGACTTGTCTATATCGTGAATTGAAATCCAAAAAGTTTGAAACTGGAAGCTTTGTACACAATTATTTAGCGAAAATGTACATCAAAAGCCTGTAAATTAAAATTTCATATTTTTACCTAAAAAAAAAAAAGACATCTTCAAGAAATCCCTGTTGTAGCTAGTGTCCTCATAACCTCCCCATCTATTACTGCAACACATAATCAAATTTTGCGAGTAATTTTACATTTTGGCAACCATTGTTTGGAAATGAAGAAGAGGGCAAGGAATTCTAACCCCTAAACTTCTTGTAGAATGATTAGAAAGTTTGCCTAAAATGTCCAAAACAGACATTGTAATTTTGCTGGCAAGAACTTATTGCAGCTAATTGCTTGTCAACAATTTCTGATTGCATTTTCATGCCTGTAAAATAATTGGTGCAGGGGCTTGGAAAATATTCTTTTTTTTTTTTTGTAACTAATGACATATGTCGATCCATCTCATCGTACCAAGTCAATTATATGTCGTGGGTACAAGATGTTAATCACTAGTTCTGGACAAATCAGTGGTGGAGATGAGAGAAATTGTTGGCCAAATGCTTCTACACATTTCCCATAGCATTTTCTGAGCTGGTCTTCTCAAGGGAAAGCTGAATGCCTGACAGCCAAGTTTTCAACTGAAATAACTAATTTTAGCTTTGCCCACCTTTGCAACCGGATGCCTCTCCATCTGATTCCTTCTTGATTTCCTCCATTGTTACATGTCTCCTGCAACCATATATTCAGATTCTAAAGCTCCCTATGAAGTTGGAAAAAAAAAAGATATGGGACCAATCGACCACACAGAATTGGCTAAAGGGGGATCGGCAAAATGGATTCTTGAGAGCATTGAAATTGATAGTATGGCTGATGTGCCCGATGATGATGGTGATCAGCCAGGCTCCATACCGAAAAACACAAATCAAAACATCTTTTGAGAGGCAAATAAGCAATTTGAGGAAGAGAAATGGAGTTCCTGGCAACAACTCCCCATTTTGATAAGGACACAATCAGGTGCTGCTAGAGGGCTTAATGGCTTACGATTCCTCGACAGGATTAACACAGGGAAGGAAATGGATGCATGGAAAGCAATCGAGAGACGTTTCTACCAGAATGGGGTTAATGGGAGGATTTTTAGAGACAAATTTGGGGTGTGCATTGGTATTTAATTTTTCTTTAAACATCTCTTCTTGTTAAGCTGATTTTGTGCTAGTTCGAGAATGAAAGCCAAGATTACATATTTTGCATTTTCCTTGTTAAAGGGATGGCAGCAGAGAGTAAGGAATTTGCGGGTGAATTGTTTGATACGTTGGCCAGGCGGAGGATGATCAACCCCGAAAATGGTATAGTCAAGGAGGAACTAAGAAAATTTTGGGAAGATATCATAAATCCAGACCTTGATGCACGGCTACATATATTTTTTGAAATGTAAGACAGTTTTGAGGTTCTCAAAGCAGGAAACATAAGGGATGCTAAGAAAAAATAACAATTACACTTGCCAATGATTAGATGTGGCCTTTTGATTGCAGGTGTGACAAGAATGGGCGATGGCAGGCTATCAGAAGATGAGGTCAAAGAGGTAACAAGTTAACATGTACCAAAATGTTTTTATCTTTATGCAAATTCATCCTTTCTCATGGATCAAACTTCTTCATATTTTGTGGAAAAGATTCTAGTCATGAGTGCCTCAGCAAATAAGTTGTCCAACTTTAAGACTCATGCTGCAACATATGCTGCTCTAATCATGGAAGAGCTCGATCCTGACCACACGGGATACATAGAGGTTAGGACGTACAAGAACCCCCCCCCCCCAAAAAAAAAAACCAAAACCTCTTCTTCATCTTCTGCTCCTTGTTTCTCTTGTCCACTTCATTGCCTCTGTCTCACGGCGAAAATAAACAGATGTGGCAACTAGAAACTTTACTAAAAGGATGGTGAGCTCAGAAGATGGTAAAGATATTTCGAAGAGGACGCTAATGCTGGCGAAGACCATGATTCCCAAAAGATATAGAACTCGAGTCAGCAAATTTCTTCTAAAAATCTCGGGGAAAATACATGAGAACTGGCGGAGAATATGGATGGTCACGTTGTGGTTGAGTGTGAATTTGGCACTCTTTGCTTATAAATTTCATGAATATAGAAAAAAACCGACATTCCAAGTCTTGGGATATTGTGTCTGCATGGCTAAGGGTGCTGCCGAGACTCTGAAGTTTAACATGGCTCTGATACTACTTCCAGTATGCAGGAGAACTCTTACAACGCTACGGGAAACATTCCTTGGTACTGTGATCCCCTTCGATGACAATATCAATTTCCACAAACTGATTGCTCTAGCAATTGCAGTAGGAACCTTGTTCATGTAGTGTTTCATTTGAGTTGCAATTTGGTGAGATTATCAAGTTGTCCAAGTGATACATCAAGGATATATATGGAAGTGTCTTTAACTACCACCAACCTACTTATTTTGAGCTTACACTTAGTACCCCCTGGCGCAACCGGAATTATGATGGTGTTTATTGATGACTTTCTCCTTCACACTAGCGTTGCATTCATTCAGGCGCAATGTTGTCAAACTGCCAAATCCATTCCACAAATTGGCAGGGTTCAATTCCTTCTGGTATGCGCATCATCTTCTGGCCATTGTCTACATCCTCTTGATCTTACACGGCTACTTCTTGATCTTCTCTAACGAATGGTATCGAAAGACGGTATGCTGATTTTCCCTTATTTACTAATTCGTGAACACTTTTTCTGACGGAGGTAGACGAATGAGAGTTAGAAGAACATATATAGCTTCCAGTAGGGGTACGGTACATTCTCATGGTTTCTGTAATTCAATGTTTAATGATTAAAGAATGGTTTTCAGAGATATAAGTTTTGTTAATGCGAAAGATAAAAAAGTTTCCAATTCATTCTCAACTCAGCAAGGTCGTAATACATTTTGATGAATTTCACTTGTAAGGATGACCGTTCCACTTTGCACCGAAAACAGATTTAGTTCCCCCATCAAATATCTCATTTTAACCTTATTGATCTGCTGAAAATGCAATCTCCAGTAGTAAATTTCTGCATGAGGCCTAAATATAAACCAATATTCTCATCAAACCAATGTTCTAGTTAAAACCTCTCATAGCTGCAGAATTATGTATGATGTCCTTACGGTGCAGACATGGATGTATCTTGCTGTCCCAATGTTCATATATGCCAGCGAAAGAATTCTCACAATGTATGATCACAAGTACCAGGTGGACATAGAGAAGGTTGGTCTTCCTTGTTCCATTAGTTTCCTTCAAATTCACAAGAATAAGTTTAATTCACTAATGCATCTCGTATGCAGGCTGTTATATATACAGGAAATGTTCTAGCACTATACATGAGCAAACCTGTAGGATTCAAGTACAAAAGTGGGATGTACCTTTTTGTCAAGTGTCCTGATATATCACCTTTTGAGTGGTAAAGCAAGCAGGAATTTTTCAATGATCTTCCATCTAGCCCTAGCAATATATAACATGATTATCATTTTACTCTTTCAGGCATCCATTCTCCATCACATCTGCACCTGATGATCCCTATCTCAGTGTCCACATACGTACACTGGGAGACTGGACTACGGAGCTCAAAACACATTTGAGAAGGTAATATTTATTCCTTTTCCTCACCTTTTATTTATTCTGAATCGAGTTCAGGTGATCTGATCCCATCAAACCATCTACGAGATCTCCTGTTTAGAAAAATTGGTTAAGTTTTTTGCAACTCAAAGTACAGTCGGCAAATTTTTACCGGCAACACAAACATTGAAGCTCTTTTTCAGCCACAGGGTCACAGGATCAGTTGATCGGTCCTTGTGCTCTACTTTCTCATTTAAAGAATGGCAGAAGCATACATAGACCCTTCTTTCTCAATCGTCTGTTTTTACATCTCATTTTCCTTCTCTCTTTATTCTGAGGTACTCGTGCGCAGGCCTGTGAACCTCAAGATGCACAAGCTAAAACGGGAAGCCTTGTAAGATTGGAAACACGGGCGCGTTCTGGTACTCCTCAGCAATCACAAGCAGGGTGAGCATGTAAATCCCATTCAGTAATCTTAAGATTGCTCAAATTTGTCACCTCTAATATTATGTTTATATTAAGTATAGGTTCCCAACGATCTTGATCAAAGGACCTTATGGAGCACCTGCACAAAATTACAAGAAATATGACACCCTTCTTCTCATTGGACTGGGGATTGGAGCGACACCATTCATCAGCATTATAAAAGACATTCTAAATAATAGAGTTGAATTAGTAAGTATCAAGCTCCTGAATCTTTGATTAAATTTTCTCAAGAATGAGAGGACAATCATACTGGATGAGCATATGAAACAAAAATAAACTACTGCAGGACCTTGCAGATGACTTACTAGCAAGAAAGAAAGGCCCTAAAAGAGCCTACTTTTACTGGTTAACACGCGAGCAAGGATCTTTTGAATGGTTCAAAGGAGTCATGGATGACTTAGCCGAGTATGATGATCATGTAAGTCATATAGAAACTAAAAAAGATCATAATTATCCAGTTCCCTTTCTTAAGATTGCTCGAAACTGAACTCTTTTTCAGCATGTCATAGAAATGCATAACTACTTGACTAGTGTATATGAAGAAGGAGATGCTCGATCAGCATTAATCTCAATGGTTCAGTCACTGCTGCATGCCAAGAATGGAGTTGATGTTGTCTCAGAAAGTCGGGTATTCACGTCCAAACACATATAATTTCCACAAAGCTTTTGCCGCAATAAACTTAATGTTGGTTTCTGACACAATATATTGACAGATTAAGACGCATTTTGCAAGACCAAACTGGAGGAAAGTGTTCACTGATTTGGCAACTCAAAATCCATCCGCACGGATTGGTAAGTTGATGTCATCCATTTCCTTCCAACTGATGATTCCAGTTTTTCTCAGGGCTTAAAGATTGTTCTCATTGCCAAATGATGGATTGTTGCAGGAGTCTTCTACTGTGGAAGTTCAGCACTTACAAAGACACTCAAACAACTATGCCATAAACTGAGCTTAGAAACGACAACACGCTTCCATTTTCACAAGGAAAACTTCTAGAGAAATTTTGTAGTCTTATTATTATTGTTTTTTTCTGAATAGGCATGTCCAATGGCATACCATACTGTATCATATTGTATGCATCTTTCTTTCTTTTTTTTCACGATGCAGAAGACGTATATAGATGCAGAACTTAGTTAGGCAGTCAAATTGATTTTGGTTGAGTTTTTTTTTTGGTTATTATTAAGCCTTTGCTATGTTGCAGATTTGATGGTAGTAGCTCTCGTACGGGCATCCGCCCTCAGGCAATGGATTGCAAAGGCTTTCAAGTTTTAAATTTTAATCATAATCACTCCATTGAACTTTCGGTCAATTTATGTCTGTTTCCACTCCAAGCAGAATTAGGCATACCCAACAACCCCAATGAAACTATGAAAACCATCCAGAATCCTCAAGAAAATGTTCAAAAATACTACTATTTTCCATATAATACTACTTCCTCAAGAAAATAATCCTCATATAATATTTCTTGGTCAATTCTCAAATCATACAACATATAACAAGCTCCTTTTAGCAATTGAGACAGTCGTTTTGGTCAATCCTCACTTTATACATCATACTGTATCTCAGAATTTCATAGCATAAAACCTATTTTCAAGGGGAGGGGCCGGTAGGGGGGAAGATTCCATCGTGCATAGTTATTCCTTCGTCTTTTTCTGACTGGAAACAGGCCTCATCTGACCTGGGTGATGCTTACCATGTTTTGAAATATTGGGCACAGGTTTGGACAATCTAATCAGCATTCGTATATAGTTTTCTTGATTGCTATTGGATAAAGGGCAGATAAATGGTCCACAATTGGTCAATAAAATCAAAGTTCAAATTGTGCGGATCAAAAAATTCCACTTTATCTTTGACATAACAAATATGTACGGCTTTGTTTGGATAGAGTATTATTCCAAATAATTATTTGGAATAATTATTGTAGCACTTTTTTGTAATGTAATGTATGTGAGATAAAAATGTGGTTAAGAATATAAAAAAATAGATTAAAAAATATGTTTATGATACAAGCGAAAATTATTTTTGAAAAAATTTACTATCCAAACATAGCCTATATTAACAGTAGCTAATATACAATACAAAATCTATGGTAACAATAACGAATAAAACATCTGATTATAGAAGTGCACAAGTCATATATAACAGATTAAAAAGTATTAAAAATTTGTTACACCGTTCAGAAATAGTTATAATAACATTTATATTTCTTGAAATTACTATGATTCTACGATAAAAATGCACGTATTAGGGCAAATGGACTTTTAATTCATCCACGAGAGGAGTCAAATGTACTCCTACATAATAGAACCCTTTCGTTTTTCTTATTTCTTAACCCATTCGTTCTTTTTTGCCTTGGCTGTAGAATTTTTGCCACTGGTCCGTTTGGTTCGAATGAAAACTTAAAAGCAGCTAAATCAGATTTATATGGAAAAGCCAAAACTTGGCCACGTACCGATTGGAGTCAAGAATCCAGTCAACCAAGACTGTCCACTTGAGTCCCTTTTTAAACTTTTTCATTTTCCTTTTAGTTTCGTCATGCTAATTAGTATATTTCTACTGGTAACTTCTATTCTTTTTATTTTATGATTATTTTTAGACAACCTCTGTCAAGAAACTTTGGAAACGATATGATAATGCGAGAAAATGTGGAAATTGACCTTTCAAAGCTGGAGACACACGACAATGTCTCAGATGGATACTCAGAAGAAAGAGTCAGGTCATTTTGCTTTTTGCTACTACAAAATATGAAAATAACAGTACAAATTAAATGCAACACAATAATAATTTGGAAGGAATATCCTATTGCCATCTGCTATCTCTTATGTTTTTCTCTTGTTAGATATTCTTCGCCTAGTAGTAAGTAGGGATTCTCAAAAATGATCCCCGCTGGGACATGTACCAAGAGAAAACTATAGTGTAATGTATTGTTGTGTCCCACCGAGCCTCGAAGAGTCACACGAAATCCCGGCTGATCCACTTCCACCCTTCATATCATCGTTTCAGGAGATGTACTTCACGCCAAACAGTCACCACACACAAGCATCTATCTTTTCGCCATTAATGGGAAGAATTCCTTCTTCTATTGAATTTCCATCTTCTTCTCCTAGATCCCTTTTCAAATCTCACCAATTTGCTAGACTCAGACCCTAAGTTTTGATTCCAAAGTAGGGAGCCTCTATATGGTTATCGACATTCTAAATGCAGAGTGGTGTGACAGTGTGACCTACGTGAAATGGATCGCCATTTTCTCTAAAAAAATTTTTCGTTGCGTCATATATATGTTTTTCTACTATTTTTTTATCTCACATAAAACTTGTTATAATATTAATTTAAAAATTTTTTCCATGTAATCTTCATTCCAATTGTAGCTTAAAAATGAATTAAACTTTACACTTTTCAACTATACTCGAATTATCATTTTGGTTCATAAATTTTAAAATGGGACATTTTAAATCCTAAAGTATAAAATCTGTTCCACTTTAGTTCCTAAAGTATGAAATTTTTTCTACCTTACTTCTCAAAATATAAATCTATCTCAATTTAGTCCCTAACATATAAAATTTATCATATTTAAGTACAAAATTTATCCCACTTCTATCAACCAGTTTACTTAAGTAGGACTAATTCTTATATTAACATTAAGGGCTAAAGTATCCCGTTTTGAAGTTTAGAAACCAAAGTAGAAATTTCAATATACTTGAAGGGTGCATAGTGGAATTAACCCGTAAAAAACATATTTCAATTGCAACTAAAAAATAACTTTCTTTTTTTTTAGGTATAATTTCAGAAACCTCCCTGGGGTTTGTAATGATTGCAATCACCTTCTTTGAGATTTGAAAAATTGCAGAAACTTCCCCTAGAAAGTATGTTTTGTTAACAAATGGTGATGTAAGCACAAAAAGTCTAATGAATATCTTATATTGACTCTATTTAATTTAAAAAATAAATTAAATGAAAAAGAAATCAAATATTAGAGTTATTTGCTAAGTAAAAAAAAACTTGAAGGTAGTTCTTTGCAAAAAAATTTAGCCCATGTTTCAAGGCATCAATTTTTAATGTTTAGACTTCTTTTTTCCCCCTTTTGCTAAGTAAGTTGTGAAGAAACTGTTTTTAACAAATATATTCCTACTAGTTGGCTATTTATAAACTAAGTAAGAAGTTCATTTAAATGACTTAAGAATGGAATAAAATGTAATAGATTGAGGTTGGAGCTTTTGAATAAAGAAACATTTGCAAGATGCAATTTTTTTCTTTATACCCACTTTTTACTTAGAATTTGTAGAGTTGTCAAGGCTATCATAGTTTTTTCATATCATCAAGGGAGGTAGGTGTAATTTTTCAAACCTAAAGGGAGATGGTTGCAATTATCAGAAACCTTAGGGGAGGTTTATGAAATTATCCCTTTCTTTTATCATGCCCCTATCTGCAGTCTGTGGATTATGCATGTGCATGCATTGACTTGTCCAGCAGTCTATTTTCCCATGGATAAATTAGTTAACAAAGCCTGATATATATGGTCACATCTTCTACACTTCTATGGCAGGACAGAAATTGAGCCATAGCAGCTATACATAAGAATAGTAGTATAAGACAAGCTGGATCCAGTTTGTGCAGAATCTAGTTTAGTACGAGTAAACAAGTCCAGCGCATACAATCAAATAGTGGTAGTTGCAGCGCAGGGTGAACATTTTCAAAGGTCAGTAAGCACTGCATGAATACCATTTACCGCAAAGTAGACAATTCAGACAATTCCAAGTCCACAGGAAAACGTAACAGAAACCACGCAACACGATAAACAAAGTAATAGTACTCACTGGAAGATGAAAAATTCAAGCCTATAGCCTATACTACGCTCATCTCTATCTCCATTCTTATCCAACATAGGAATAAAAAAAAAGAGATAAGATATTATCGTACATAAGTCATAAGTCATGAAAATGGTATCCCATAAATGTCATCCATCACACGCCGTACCTAAAGCTAACTCTCGATGAAATACACAGAATTAAGCAACATGCCCGTTTTATTATTCTGTTACATGTTATCCATTGAAAGTTAGGCAAGACGTGCCATGATTACATATATGGGATACCTTTTCCAACTTTCACGAGTATGAGTTAAGGCTAGAGTTGGAAGTGGTGGCCTGATGATCTTTGACATTTTGGGTTGTGATGGGAAAGAGTTCTAGGGTTTTCAGGGGTCTATTACTGCTGCAGCAGGAGGAAAAGGGAGTATGACCCGCATCTCTCATCTTCAACGTCATCATCGTCCAATCATCACCATAACTTCTCATCATGCTAGTATTTTGCAATTCGTACATGTTTGGAGGATCCCTCTTCCATGTGCAGCTGGTCATATGTGCTGCTGCACTGCCAACTCCACCCTGTTAGTGTTAAAGATAACCAATTAGTTACTTCCTTTATCTGTTGATGGCTGGATAGCAAATCCAATTCATTCGATCACAGATCCAAAAGGCCTAAGAACATTTTTAGCGTCCATGCATGATCCAGTCACACATAGTTGCAGACTGAAAATTTGCCTAAGTTTACAATCTTCAGAACCTCGTTTGTTCTTTTTGGTACTTCCATGAATTTGTATTAGGACTTGGACCGAGGATCCAAGTTTTCCCAAACGGAATAGCCAGAAAAAAAAAAAAAACTAAAAGACTCGCGTTACAGGTCACCTTGCTTTAATGGAGTCAAGAAATATGTCTTCTAGTCCTACTCTAGGTAAACGAGAATGTCGGTAATACCATAAGATATGACTATTACACCACTTAAAAAAAATAAGAAAGGAAAAAATTTATTTCGAATTTGTGCTGCTGTTAATGTACTTAAAACCTGCCCACTAGCTTAGCTCTTACATGCATTTTAATTTTCAGCCGTCTAAATAAAAATAAAATGATGAAATTAGTTTAGATTTAAGATTACCGGATGAAGATAATCAGCTGACTTGTCGAGGGATAGCTGATGCAGAGCAGGAGGAGGAGATTCATTTGAGCTAAGAAACTTGTTTTCTTGATTATGGCATCGATGGAGGCACAGCTGCTCCTGTAATAGTTGTTGTTGGTATAGTTGCTTGCTCAGTTTCCTTCTTAGCTTCTGTCTCTCCCTGGCTTTGTGGTTCTGAAACCAGTAAAATACATTCTTCCCCTCGATTTTGCCATAGAAAGAGAGGTGGGCCGTGATCTTTTGTATTTGAGATGCATTTGGTGTTCTTATGCCTCCTCTATACATTTCCTCCAAAATCATGAGCTGCTCTGGGGTTGGACACCATCTGGTTGAATTTGATGGAGACATTTTTGGTTCACCTTTTTGGTACAATTGCAATGCCGCACTGACTTGTGTGAAACTTGGGGGCTCCTACTTAGGATATAAATAGATGGAGAGAAAAGTGCAGATGATATAAACGATAGAGCGTCAGATCATGGCGAGGAAGTAACAGTGTGGAAATCCAAAGTTGTCATGCTGATGTCTAATGTCTGAGAGAATAGGACTGGAGGGCTAAGGACGGTTGCTATAGCAATAGTCCCGAACAACTTGTAGCTATGATTTGGCTACAATACTAAGTACTCATAATAATCTCTGGCAATGGTTAGGCTTTAGGGGAAATCCCAGAGCACACAACTACAGCTATTATTAGGTTTATTTTAATGTCTCTACCTATACTCAATTTGAGAAGCGTTCCAATATTTTCTTCATTACAATTATTTTACAATGATGTATGTGGTATTTTTCGATTGTCATTAAATTAAGGTGGATGTAACTTAATAGGGACAAAAATAACATATTTAACACTTTAAAAGAAATCATAATATGTAAGAGACTTTGAATGGAAATGTATCAAGTTCCTTTCTGTCCATTTCACAAAGATAACACGGTGTGATATATTATCGTATCTACACTCTATAGTTAGTTTCTCTTGCTCTCCCTCATAAAGGAAAAGGTCTTCAGTAAGAGAATGCACACCCGCCCACACGGGAGGGAAAGTGACGTGATCGGGCTGGTTGAATGAGAAAAAGACATTACGGGGTTGGCTGGCGAGCTCGCATGAATGGTTTCGTCATCATCAACGCATTATTTACTTCTTTAACAGAATTTGGAGTAGACATCTGCAGGTTGGATGCAACAGATCGGGCAGACAAATTCAATACACCAGCTATCCTAACTTAATGCAAAAGGGTTTGAAGTTTGAAGAACTTCAGTACTGCTACTACCTTTTTGTTTTTCTTCGAAATGCTACAGTTATATTCGAAGACAGCAATTAACTAGAGAAGAAAGTGCGATCCACACTTTTTCGTACATGTCCTTGTCTTCCTTTTGCTAAGAACAGAAAACAAGTGATAATTCTCTTTGTTTTCCCTATGCAATATGCTTCCTATTTGATTTTTCAACGATAATCATTAGCTTAATCGATTGCATCGAGCTAACGTACTTATGATGTGCACTTGACATTTTTAACTCACTTTCATGTTAATGTCTATATCTCTAAACCTAAGCAACCTATTTAAAGCTGATAGCTAGCTAGAGCTGCCAGGTCGAGAGTTGTAAAACAAGATCTCATGATCAACCGACCGAAATTTTTCATGGAGTGAATCGCTGTTAATTATGATGTCATTTATATGCGGTCTAACACCATTGAATTCTTATTATGACTACAATCAAATGGAGCTTAACATGATCAAAGCCATAGTAGACGTGATCGGAGAAGAGAACGTCAAGGAATCCAGAGTTCCAATCTTACTAGAGGACATCCAAAAAATGAGAGGCTTGTTTGATCAATGTACTTTTTCTTTTGTTAATAAATTAGGCAATAGTTGTGTGCACAATCTAACAAAGTTTGCTGTTAATCTTGTTAGAAATGTAGATTGGAAAGGAAATTTTTCCATGTGGCTCAAAGAAAGTGCACAAAATGATCTGTTGGATGGTAACCTTTTATAGCTGATCTTGTAATATCAAGTTAGCAATGAAATATAAACTACTTTTGACACCAAAAAAAAATGGAGCTTTAACAAAAGGGAGGGACTAAATTCAAAGCCTTTCATACTCAATTTTCATCTTATAAAATTTCACATACTCATAATGTATAATACGGATTTAGTTCCTTGCTTAAAGAAATTGTAAGATCTTCAGTAATTAGAGAAGAATATAAGCGGGTCTAATTTTTTTTTTTTTTTCAACACAAGGAGTATCTCAGTTTTATTAGACTAATCTCCTTATGCCTGTGCATCCCGCCTCCCAAGGATACACAAGCGGTAGAGAGGTGACTCGAACACACAATCTCGAGACCTAACTAGACTACCCCGAAACCATCCGAACAAACCCCAAGAGGCAAGCGCGTCTAATGTTAAATTTACATTAAATCATCATTCTTATTTCATTGGTGCTATTACACCTAATTATGGATGTCACTGAACAACTAAAGGGCTCATAGGAGTAACTCATAACAGGTCAAAAGAGACATATGGGATGCCCAAACAAAATGCATTTTAGGAATGACAACGGAAGTAGGTGTCCGAGAAAGGAGAAATGAGGTGTGGGAGATGCGAGTCGGGAGGAGGAGGTGGGATTGGGAGTTTTCCTCCCTGCCTTAAATGGGACGGGGGAAGGAACCCTCCATTCCCCACCTACAATCAATACATGTAAATGTATACATATAATATATATCTAGCTATATATACATTTACATTATAAAATGAGTAATATAAGAATTCATTCGGGTAAAATATATAATATGCTATTTCTTGTTCATCCTCTTTCTTGTTTATTTATCATTTTAAAAGGTTGTGTTGTTTTTGTTACGTTAGACTGCTTAATTTTCTTTTCCATGTATTGCATGTTGTTTATGAAAAAGCAACATCTATTGATTTAGACACTAAATAGTATCCATCATAGAAGAAATTAAAATGTTAAAATGATATTTAACCTTAATTTCATATTAAAATTTTTACTAAAAATTCAAAAGAATATTTAAAAAAATAGTTTTTAGTTTTATAAATGTAAAGAATATAAAGTTAACCAAAAAAAAAATACTAGTGGCCGCTGGCAAGGTGCGGGGGTAGGAGATGTAGCCGAAGAAAGTTAACAAGCTTTTGTAGCGTAGAGCGGGGGACCGGGGATAGGGGAGCTCCCCTGTCCCAAACCCGTCCAGTTGTCTGTCTCTGGTGCATTTTACTTGGAACATCGTTCAATACATTGTCCAAGCTTCTCACTGCACAAACTACAAGGACTTCTACAAGTTTTGCAAGAAAATTAAGTGCTGTTAGAAGATGGACCATGTGATGAAGTGTAGAGCTTTTATAAGTTCCAACTGTCGGTTTAATTTCTGATGACTTTGGTTTCAACTGGGTTTTTGTCTGCTAAGGCTGCTCATGAGGGTCATGCAAGAAGCTAGTGTCGGGAAATGGCAATACTTTTGGTCCAAAATCCAAGTGTCAGTGTATGCGTGTTCAGCTTGTGATTCATGGCGAAAAGAGGAGCAATAGGACTAGTGCTGCAGTTGGGTTTGGACTACGGATCCACAAACAGTCTAAAAACACACTATTATTAATTCCATTCAGCTTCAGTAATCTCAGAATCCTATCATTTTGTCTATGGTGGTTCGCTCACATCCACTGCTAAACTGACTGTATAATAATAACTTAGCACATCCATATTGATCATGGAGCCGTCCAATTATAATTTCTACTTCATTTTGTGGTAGTTGCTTTTATTGTCCAAGCTGACAGGCCATATCCATTCCTCAAGGGACAACTAAGTGAACCTATTCCTCCTACCAAAAAAAAAAAAAGAACCTTTTCCACCTTCCTTTTTTTCTGTTTTTCTTTCAAGGGAATAAAATGAACTTTGAGAATACAATAATAGCTAGAAGTTTTTGGATAGTAATCATCAATAGAAGGTCGAAAGCTCTGATGTTCAAAACTCTGGGGAGCAGGGGATTATTTCCTTGCGAGTACAATTTTCTCACAGCATCCAAATGGTGAGACTAAATCTACCTCTTTACATAATAAATCATTATCAATCCATTCTGATTTTGATAAATGTTTCCTTCAATCGTCCTTTCTTGCATGTTAAAACATACTATCTTAAATTGAAATTCATATTGCTTTAGTGTCTAGTTTCAAAAGATCTCGAGTTATGTTTCACGCGTACAAACCAAAAAAGTTGAGGAATGATTCACTAGTTTTAATGCTTAAACTGTGTGTCACTTCTCCATGCTCGCAAAGATGCCACTTCTCGGCCACATTGCTTTATGGTAATTGCAACGTACATCTTCCTGTTCTCATGTGAAGGAGTACATCTCTCTCTCTTTTTTTGATGAATATGTCAAATGCTAAACTATTTACTAGCATTCCCTAAAGAGTGATAATGAGTTACCAAAAAACTGTATGCATTTATCCTATCTTGTAAACAAAGAAATGCATTTTTTAAGAAAAAAATTTGAATGATTTCGACTTCGATCACCATGACGATCAAACATGCTTTCGAGATCATAAATCACTTAGAAGTTCTTACACGAAATGCACTTGCTACTTATGACCGCTAGCTCTGAATTAGAGCAATTGAGATGGAACCCGGCTCCGAGGGTTAAGCAATCATGACTTAACAGCTGCAAAACATTCTGCAATATTTTCCTGTCGATCATCAGTTTCTTTCAAAACTTAACACGATAAAGCAGCTAAAAATTACCGGTATCAAACTCAAACTGTCTGTTTGACTGCACTGTTAGATGAACAGGAAACGCTGCTCTACCAATAAATTATGTGAACAAAACGGTCTCCTCTTTTGAATGCATGTAATCTAATTCCGTGAATGATTAGGGCCAACATTGACATCATCAGCATACCAGTTTTGCCTGCTTGTTCATCCCAGATCAAGAAATTTGTGAACATCAGTCACTCCTTAGGAAACACTTCCCTGTACTATGCTACTGTATTAAGGGCCTCTTGGAGTTGGGGTCCATCTGAATGGTTCAATATTCCTTCCTTCTTACTTATTATATGTTTTTTTTTATCTTCTCATGTGGAATGGTTCATATAAACTTGTTTATATCGATTTTTTTTCGGGTTAAATGCTTAAATAAATTAAAGAAGTAGGTACTAGGAAGAAGGGACTGGAATTTATTGGGTGATTGGGTTTTAGGGACTGTAGCTGGAGATCTAACAAAGTTAATGTTAGGTTTGCTTTAGAGCTTTCACCATTGCCTGGTAACAGATTGTAAATTGATTTGACTGTTGTAAATGATTGTTTACACTTTCTAATTATCCTGTTATTACAAAAAAAAAGGTAGCCTGTTGTCAACTTCAAGTATTCAAGAATATAACAAATCAGACAAAAGTTGGGGGATAACCAGCTTTATATGATCTCTCAAGAAATGATTGGAAATTTCCATCGTCTCGATTTCCTTCCCATTGTGCATGATTTGTTGATGTTTACACTTACCGTGATAGGGCTATAACTAAAAATTGAAAAAATATCTTTTTAATCTTCAGTGCTGTATTATTTTTTCCCTATACGACTCGATGTATATTAAACTACAACTCTCGCATTTGTAATTAATGAAGAGCAACTTTTGCTTTTCAGGTATCTACCATGCTTATTGTTTATTATTAGACCAAGTTTATGTGACTGACATAAATGCATATAGAGTTCTTTTTTGCAACCATTGATAGTGGTTACTTTGCTATTTTGATAACAAGATGTGTGCACGTAATATTTTTACGAGGAAGCGGTATTTGCACTCTTAAATTAGTCTCTCGCATTCCTGAAAAGTATAGTATTTACAAAGTAAATTAGAGTATAAGAGATTAAAATGAGAGTGCGAATATCGATTCCTTTTTCATGAAATTCTGCGCGAAATGGTAAAGATGCTCCTTTACAAAAGTTGGGTAATCAATTTCCTAATCAAACCAGTACAAGGTTGCTTCGGCTATATATTAGGCAAACCAGTACATTCACTAATCAATTTCCTTTCAAATTTCAGAAGGTTGGATGGAAAATCTCATGCTCCAGAATCCCATAAAGACTTGTGCTAGTAATTTTCAGTGTAACATAAACTAGTTATATATGAACTTCAGACAATAAAACATATGATAATAAACTTAGAAGCTACTTTCTCTTTCGTAGGGTTCCCTACGCTAAAGTATAGTACCAATTACAAAAGAAAAAGTTAAGCAAGACAAGGAAGCAGTCAAATTCACAAGCACGAGAATTCACGTCAAGAAACTTTCATTGATGTTACAGATCAAGGTTACACAATTAATTTGCCGGTCATTGGATAAGCTTTTGTCTATCAGATTAAAAAAAAAAAGTGTCTATTTGTGTACGTAAATACATCGAGGCTCTCTGTTGAGTTGCATCCGAAAATTTTGACACTTGGTTCATACATTACATTAATTAAAGTTTTCATGTCTTTGAAAGTTGCATACATTTCTGGAAAGGGACATCAATGCCAGTAGTAATTAAGTCTTTTTCCGTAAGCAAAGATAGAAGAAATTCAGACCATTAATTTGAGACTCAGCTGTCTAATACTTTTGTAATACTGGTACAAGAAAGGACAGTTTTTAGATTCCGCATATTTTCTTCGATTCAATGCGTGCTTTTGCAATTTTCTTGCATGCTCATTTAATTGTTGATATGACAGGCACCAAATTTTCCAAGAACTCTAATGTGGGAAGGGTTACTTTTGTGCCTTTCGACTTACAAAAAGATTACAGGGAACTTGGCTCTTGAGTTGATAAATCATTTTTTTTGATATTTGCCAAGTTACTCTGTGATTTTTTTTTTTTCCTTTTCAACAAATAATTAATTTCCAAGGTAAGTCGTGAAGCATATTATTTCTTGAAAAAAAAAAATTCAATTCACAGGGAAAGAAATGTGATGATTGGGTCCCTCCTATGTTATTTGAGCAGACTTTTCTTTATTCGCAAAGACCTTTCTCCTGTACTTGATCCCAAAAGGAGTGACCTCGGTGTCACACACGTCCAAGCCGTACCAGGCGTTGCGCGGCAGATATCGACGAAAGTAGAAATAATCGGAGCTCAGATGAGATGATGCTTCTAAAACCTGTACTTGGGCAAAACCAGGCCTCCAATCATCCTTGCCGGTCAATTTCAGATAAAGATAGCAAATTGGTGATTCTACGCATGGCCCTATAACTTGAAATTCATCCACCATGCAAGCTTGGAATGGCTTTCTGGGCACATCATCAAGCACTTGGGGCTCCAATGGATCGACCCATCTTACGTGTTTGGAATTCAAGTGACGCACTAAAATGTCATTGGATTTGACATCTCCAAATCGTAGGCTGACATGATCTGAAGTCTCTGCACCCTTGGTACAACTTGTCTCTATGGTCACTGCATACGTACAATTACTCTGCAAATTTTTCAAGACAAATTAATGTTGATCTCAAGATTTGATTTCTAGGCTCGATCAATGCACATTTGAATTGCTAGTTTTAGAATTTTTTTTTTGTAAAAAAAATGTAATATATAGATTTGATGCACGTGATTATAAAAAAGTGATTATAAAGTGAGATAAAAAATGAATAAAATTCAAGATGAGTATAGTCAAATTTGAGTGACTAAAATTAGGTGCAACGAATAAGGAATTCAGAGTACAACTCCTCAAATAAAACTTTATAATGCATGCTTTTATATATATATATATATATATATAGCTATTGCCAGCTTGCTTTTATATAATTAAATGCAGTGGATGAGAATTTCATAAGAGGAGATTAACGGAATGTTAAGAATCAACGGATTCATTTGAGTATGGCAGAACTCACGCATAGATTATCTTTAATTGCCAGAATTAGAAGACCTAAATAAACTGTTGTACATCCTATGAATTATGATCTCCCGGAAATTTTACTCCCGGGTATGGTACAGCTATATAATCTCTGATACAGGGTACATGCCACTATGCAAGTCACTGAGTTCATCATAAATTCATGGTGCAGGTCTAGGACAAAAGTTACTAAGTAATAGTATGGTAATTAATCAAAAGGAGTACCTTCTCTTTAGAGGTCTCGGCAGCAATTTCGCCGGTTAATATCATCAAAGTCTGTAGAACAAAAGCAAGCCATTGACATGCAAAGAACGATCCTCTCCAGACTCGATTCATTTTCAATCGCTTGAGCTGATTCTAGAGACAACTAACCTCTTTACTCGGAAGCATTTTGTCGCAGTGCTTGTGTGTCAGAGGTATATATCTTTTGTCTTGAGAGTCGAGACTACTTCTCATTCTTTTCTTGCTAAATGGAAAAGAAAGGATCCCTCGAACCTTTTCATATTCAATTAGTTTGTGATTTCTTTTTTCTTTCGAACGCCACCATGTTCTTTCTTGTATTTTACTCAAACCGACCTGCTTTATTAGGATTAAATCCTCTCTTAGTCTAGGTAAAGCATCTTTGTACTTGAAGTATAATCTTTTGTCATTGTATTTTTTCAAGCTGCATAGCTGAACAATTTGTAAATAAATTTGGGGGCCACCTAATTGCCAGCATCCGTGTTTTTCAGTTCATCTTGCACCAATAAATCGGCTCTGTTTGGATTGATCCTTTTTTTTCAAAAATAAATTTTTAAATACAATGTTATAGTAATACACAATAATTCAAAAAGCATCCCATCCATACAATATAATAAATATTTCAAAAAATTTTATAATAAAATTTTTTCATGTACACTGCTACAATAAAATTTTTTAAAAAATCCCCCAAAAATAGCTAATCCAAACGGGAAGTAGGTGGAATTCAGTCTCAGAGCGGCCGCCAAACATGCATACTAAGGAGATCATACAACACTTTCACCGGAGGACCATTATTCAACAATAGGTGAAAAAAATGAAAATAGATAAAAGAAAAAGAAGAAAGAGATTCCATTGCTTTAGGAAAAGCCATGAACTGGTGTTGGGATTTGTTTTAGGCCTTTGGTGTCTAAACTGCCGATAAAAGAGCACGTTTTGTACAGTTTAGTACTGAAACAAAATGTTATACATGTCAACCAAAACTAATTAGATGTTCGTTTCTAGCGTGATCAGAAAGCACATTTGATGTAGCTTAGACTTTAGTACAGAAGAGAAGCGAAGCAAAGCAATGTTATGTCAACCAGATCTAAGTATATTATTGTGAAATCGTTACTATTGGTTGGCTGGAAGCACTGCTTCCTTCTGTTTCTCTGTTGGACTTGGAACCTTCGTATTTCTCGAACAGAAAAGTCTTACTTTGTAATTTTCAGCCCATTATAAGTCCATATTATTCCCAAAGACTCTTATGTATGACGCGCAAGAAATTATACTGTAAAATAACCAAGGGCCCATCGGAAGTCTGTGTATCAGTCCAAAGACTCTCTATGTATGGCGGCCCGTAAGAAATCATACTGTAAAACAACCGGGCTTATTCTCGGTTCATGTTTTCGATTGCTTTTGTATTCTCGTTATAAATTTTTTAATAATAAAAAAAGTTAAATTTTATAATCATCTGAAGAGTAGTTTTTGCTGATTTTGATTACTCTTTCTCAATAATCAATTTTTAAAATCAGATTCCGTAAAATTTAAGGCAACCGAGAACGAGGCCAAAATGCGTATTGGCCTGCAGAGGCATCTCGAATGATTCCTTGATACAATTCCGACAAGAAGGCCTAAGTGCATGTCGGCCTGCACAGGCAGCTCGAATGACTTCTGATACAATTCGGAGCAATGCAACAATTGTAACCAACCTTTTACTATTCAAACCTTGTGGTTTTACACACTACTTTAATCAGGTCCGGCCCATAACGCATCTCACAGTGATCTCAGGGATCACCACTTGTGATCCTGAACCACGTCTCAGTAAGAATTCTAAGCTAATCGACAACATGGCGTTTTCAGCTGCAGGGGAACGAGTCATGTCTTGTACAACATTCCAATTTCCAATCAACAGATATCCTCGAAACGATCCAGATGCATAATACCAGTTGTTCGGCAGCAAGGAAATGTACCAGGATACATGCTCCAAAAATGAAACATAGGCCTGCATAAGACAGACAAATTGCGCGTTCACAAGAAAAAAATCCACTCAAGATTGCTTTGTTGATAAGTAGCAGGAAAAGCTGATCTTGTTGCAAGCATGGATTTTTCAAAGCTCCTCATATCCTTTCTCCTTCTACAATTTCTCTTCGCCAATTACTCGACAGTCCATGCAGCTTCAAATTGTTCTCGAAACTCTTCAGGGAATATATAGGAGCTGAGGGCCAGAACTTGACGTTTTCTGATGTACCTATTAATGCCAATGTCGAATTCCATTTCATTTTATCATTTGCCATTGACTACACAAATTCATCAATTCCACTTCCCACCAATGGTTACTTCAAAGTCTATTGGGACAAGGAGAACCTCAGTCCTTATCAAGTATCTTGCATCAAGGCCGAACATCCTAATGTCAAGGTGGCAATGAGTCTGGCTGGAGATAGTGTTGGCGGTGGTTTCAATGTCTCCTTCGATCCTGCATCCATCGAGTCTTGGGTGAGAAATGCTATATATTCAGTCACTAATATAGTCAAAGAGTACAACCTAGATGGCATAGACATTGATTACGAGCACTTCAAAGCAGATCCTGATACGTTTGCGGAGTGCATTGGGAGACTTTTATACTACCTTAAGCGAAACAGGATCGTAACGTTTACATCAATAGCCACCGTTTGAAGACGAGGATGTCCAACCACATTACTTGGCACTCTGGAGAAAGTATGGACATCTCATAGACTATGTTAACTTTCAATTTTATGCCTATCAGAAAGGGACAAATGTATCTCAGTTTTTTGCAGTATTTTGAAACTCAGAGAGGTAACTACAAAGGGGGCAAAATACTAGTAAGTTTTTGGCACCGATGAGAGTGGGGGCCTGAAACCTCAAAATGGGTTCTTCAATGCCACCAGCATCCTCAAAAGCCAGGGCAAACTTGAAGGTATCTTTATCTGGTCTGCAGATGATTCAAAGAAGGATAACTTTTACTATGAGAAGCAGGCACAGGATCTTTTGGCCCTCTAAAAAGTCATCTCGCTGATATGTTTTCATTGAAAAATTTATGTATCCTTTATTCGAAAATTGTTTATTGTCCACTGTGACTGGAGAATAAACTCATGACGTCAATCTTTAGCATGCCTTTTCTTTTTTGGGGTTCACAAACTAGATAGTATCATGGAAAAGTAGAATATTTTCTACCCAAATGCTATAAGAGCAAGTGTAATGGAGGTATCCTGTCACAATTAGGGATGTAACTGAAAGGAGCCGAGTTCAGAGCTCAAACTATTGATTGAGTCAAAATCACTGATTGGAACTCGAAATTGATTTCGGTTCAGTTTGATTCCTGAAACTCGAACTCAATTAAATACAAATGAGTATTTGAGCTGGACTTCCCTGATGCAGGAATGGTGGAGTCTCGCTAGCTCTGCATTCAAGCACTATTGGAAAAATCTCAACTGTTCCACAAACACAACATTCAAACATCAAAATCAAGCACAATCACCAAATACTAAGCTATATCTATCTAAATTTTCTTCCAACAAGACTTTCCAATATATGTATTTTTTTATTATTGTTATTGTTGTTGTTGTTGTTGTTGTTGTTGGGTGCACATAAAAGAATGGGATCACAGACTATTTTGTCTTAAAAGAGAAAAGGATGAAGGAGAAGAAGAAGAAGAAGAAAAAAGAAGACAGATACAATAAAGAAGCAAAGGATAATGAAGAAGTCCCAAAATTCGAAGAATTAACAACTGCATTGAGAGGCGGCAACTTGGCATGTTCAAAACTGAAGCGTGCAAATGGAGAAGAACTGAATATCCAGGAAGAGAGGAATGGTGTTAGGATTTGCTTATTGGGCAAAATAAGCCAAAAAGTTGTCCACTGGTCCTAAGCATAGTAATCATACGGAAATTTAAGCGTTAATAGCTGTTCTTTGCCACGCTTGATTCATGACAAATCATACGTAGAAGTTGAAGCAACTTTCTCAAGTTGAGAACTTCAACAAGATATCTAACTCCACCAAGAGCAATGCCAGACTCTGTTATGCTATTGCTTTTGTGTAATTGTCTGATTATTATTTATTACGTTATCCAGCACCAGACAAAAGCACAAAATGAGATCTTATTGAATAAATTTTCAGTTGGACAATCAACACAATATAGCCAGGACTTTAGTCCTTTGTGTTGTTACTCAAAAGATCATCATATAACCTGAAATGCAAATTACTCTTCTATTGCAATTGGCTTAAAATTTTCTACTATTACATGAATAACAGGCATTACAATCAAAGTCAGGCTGCAAAATCTCGGCCCATGAATTGTAGCACAGGCAAAATTTGCCCCAGTCACCTATGAATCACAAGAAGAAGAAAATGAAAGTAAAACCAATACCATCGCTCATAATTCATCAAACCCTTCAGTTTTCCTCTTTTTCCTCTTCTTCTTTCCACTCTGCTCTGCAGAATCACTTCTCTCTCCACTATCAACCTCCCTGCTCTTCCTCTTCTTCCCTTTTTCGCTGCCAACATTTTCTCCATCATCTCCCACCCTCATTCTTTTTTCTCTTCTTCTTCTTATCCTTTCTCTTCACACCTTCAACTCCATCCATGTCTCTTTCAATTTCCACAATCTCTTCCTTAGTATTATTCTTTACGTTATCTATTTCCTCTCTATCTTCACCTCTCCCAATCTTCTCCTGTTTCTTCTTTTTCCTTTCCTCCCCAACCCCACTGTCAGGGCTTCGCTCAATCTGTTCTCTCTGCTCACTCCTCACCTCCGATTGGCTATTTTTCTTTCCTTTTTTGCCAACATTTTCTCCATCCTCCTCACCCTCACCCTCATCCTTCTTTTTCTTCTTCTTGTCCTTCCTCTTCACACTTTCACCTTCAACTCCATCAATGTTCCTTTCAACTTCCACAATCTCTTGCTTAGCCTTATTCCTACCCTCATCTCTTTCCTCTGTATCTTCGCCTCTCACAATCTTTTCATGTTTCTTCTTTTTCCTTTCCTCCCCAACCCCATCAGGGCTATGCTCAATCTGTTCTCTCTCCTCATTCCTTAACTCCGATTGGCCAGTTCTCTTATCTTTTCTGTTCTTGTCCGAACTTCTCTGTACCCTAACTTTGTCAAGCCTATCTGCTTCTTGGTCAATCTTCAACAAGCCTTCAGTGCTCGGCTCAAATTCGCGATTTTTCTTATGTTTTCCCTTCTTTTCCGACCTTTTCACGGCGTTAACTTCATCAATCCCTCCTTTATCCTTCTCAATCTTTAACGGTTCTTCATCATTTACCTCTAATTCGCGATTTTTCTTCCACTTGCCCTTACTTTCCACATTCTTGATCTTTTCTTCATCTGGGTTTTTGTCAACAGTGGCTAAAGTTTCAATCTTTGTATCAACAACAAGAGGTTGAGATGCCTTACGTTTGCGATTCGAATGGGGCGCTTTTAGCTCCTTGTGGAATTGAACCAAGCTGTTGAAGGCATCAGAAGCGCGTTTCAGATACACGCGGACGGCATGGGAAGCTCCATTCTCCTCTTCCAGGGAGGCGAAGGCGGAGAGGTTTTTGGCTGCTGAAGATAGAGAGACTGGCTTTGTTGATACCACTTGGCCTGTGACAGTCTTCATTGGAATTTGACTATTTTGATACCTTTTGGGGTTAATTCAGCGGCGATTTAGGGTTTAAGGGGTTTTCGTCGGGGTCGCGATCGGTCCGAATCAGGTTGGCGGGTCGGGTTGAGACTCGGATATAACAGAAAACCCCCCTGATCTGTCAAATCGAAACGGGTCAGAATACCTAATTCAAACTGGAAAATTTTGGGTTGGCAGGTTAGCGGGTCGACGTGCAATGATCCGAAATTTAATTTTAATTTATTAATTTATCATTGTAATTTTTTATAAAATCAATTTTGCACAAGACTAATTACATAATCAAGTAATAAAATTTTAAATAAATAATCCCAAACCAAATATAAAATAAATTAATACAGTATAAAAGTAAAAAATAATATAATACAGTATTTGTCCAAATATAATAATTTTAACTTCACACAGGTTAAATAAATTCATTTAGGATTAAGTGATTAATGCCTTTGAAAAAAAAATAACTTAGTTTAGTTAGATAAAATAATTTTTATGTTTATTAAATTATTTTTAATTTGTAAACGGGTTATCAGATTATATCGGACCACCCACGGGTTGATCCGAATTCGACCCGTTTTCTTTTCGAGTTCATCGGGTCCGATCCAATTCTAACCCAAACACGCGAGACCTCAACCAAAATTTATTAATTTCGTGTTGGGTTCGTGCCGTGTCGAAAATTGCCATCCCTAGATTTTCGGAGGTGAAGTCAAACCGGGTCGAAGACAAAGACATTTTGGTTTTTCGGACCCTCAGCCAAGCCCAGGATCTCAAACGGATCAGACCCAATAAAACAAGAGCTACTAAAGTAGGGCAAAAATTTTTCTGAATGAAAATGTAACACGTTAGGAAACTTAGGAGTCAATAGCATGTACAAGTTCGATAAGCCCATTGAAATGTACACGAGATCTTCGGTCTTTCTCAAAAAAAAAAAAAAAAAAAAAAAAGTATACGAGGTCATACGTACAAACATGAATGTGATACATATTTACATATAACAATTGATTTAGGATTCTCTTGATGGAATACACTTGAGTAATAACAAGTAATACTGTTATCTTGCTTAATTTCATGTTAGCATCACATATTATAAGATACAGAATAAAATATAAATTTGTGTTGAACTTATCTTCTAAACTTCACCCTTACAAAATGGAGAAAAATTAAAACACAAACCAAAGGGGGAGAAAGGGAAAATTTTCAATTATATCATGTCAGTTGGTCATTCTTGTCAATAATAAATATAAAACTGTTTTCAACTTTCTTACAAAATAATAGATAACATTTATCTTAAAAAATGTTATTACTTTTCTCCTATTCTTAGTGTAACAACGTTAATTTTGTAGTTATGAATGGACTGAATATACAGCGTATGAAGGGAATGCTTGGTTGAATGATAAGACAGGAGAGATTATGAATGAGAAGTTTTGAAAATAAAGTTGTATATCTTACTTACACAAAGTTTTTAAAAAAATACAAAGGTGTATGCTTGTGTTTATTTACTTTAAAGTACACATTTATCTTGTTTCATGTTTTCCATTTACACAAAATCTCACATTGATACCTTCCTCATCTCTTTTCATCTTGAAATTCTTATTATTTTATCTAAAGAAAGCTACTATTAGAAAACTTCCTCCTCAATTTTCATCTTGAATTCTTATTTTTTCTCATCTTAATATTCCTGTTATTTTCTCTAAAGAAAGCCAGCATTAGATTTACTCTTTGGAGGGTTAGAAGGCATCTAAACTCCTTACATATTAAACTTCCATAAAATTTCAATATCAAAGATTAAAATGAACACAAAAATTTAGAAAATCCATTAGCTATTTTTGGTACAAAGTCCTTTTATCTTTCTATTTGCTTAAAAGGGGGGTGAGGAAAATAAGAATAACATGTTTAAGGCAATTCCGTTTGTGAGACTCGATCCCGCAACCGCCTTCGACGGAGGAAAAATGAGCCAATCGAACCCTGCAACGATCTCACTCCACCAGCACACCATCTTGAAAACTGGGTCAACCGTTCGCACAAATTTTTAGTTCAGCTATTGACTTTATATGCTGCCTCTGCCAGCTTTATTTATCAGTTCTGCAACCGCTGAGAAACTCTAAAACCCTCCCGCCTAATTCTTAAACCTCAGTTTTTCTGCGTAAATTAGCAAACATTAGGAAAAATGACGAGGATAGCGCAAGCTCCGATTCAATTCACAAAACAGCCCTACATTGAAGATGTCGGCCCCCGCAAAATGTAACTGATCTCTACTGCTATTGCTCTGTTTTTATTTATTTTTTGGTTAATCTTAAATAAGTGAAATTCCAAAGTGTTTGATAATTTCTTTACTTTTTTTTTTTGGAAATTTGTGAACAGAGAAAGTATTCAGTTTTCTACATTCGGAGAATCCGAGATTCTGAAAGCAGCTGAAGTACAAGTATACCGCGGTGTATATTATGATTCTGCGAAAAGCCTTGGGAGAATGGCTTATTAGACCCTCATATGGTATCTTATTTAACGTTCATTGTTTCTTTTAACAGTGGTGAACTATTTTTGCGTACGATGAACTGATAGCCGTGATTCATTTTCCATTTTTTCTATCTGATGGAGAAGAAAATGTATCTGCTGTTGTTATTTCACATTTAAAAGAAGAAGAGAAGGGGAGTTCGAATAAATAGCATTTTCTGGGGAACTGATGATGCATCAGTTATCTTTTAGGTCTCTTTGTGCGGCTAGAGTTTGTTTAATCTGTCAAATTATGCGATAGGAATTGCTTTGTTCAGTAAATTACTTGTAATAGTCTATTGATAAGGGGATCACTTCCAGTGACTTTCTAATTTTGTAACAAGCTAAATCGATGTTGTTTTTGAATGTAGGTACTGCTGTTGTTTCCAATTTATTTATAGTTCAGAAGTGTATTAATTTATTGGTTACATTTTTGAGTTTCTGGAATTGATATTAGAAATCTTCTGAAAGGTGCTGTTTGGTCCAGGGCCCCGCAAACAAGAATGGAATTTGTGAAACATGCCATGGGAACTTTAGGGAATGTCCAGGGCACTATGGGTATTTGACTCTTGCTCTACCAGTTTACAACGTTGGATACTTGATTACTGTCCTCGACATCTTGAAGTGCATTTGCAAGGTAGATGCTTATAGTTCTACTTATATGTTTGTGCATAGTGTTTACTTTGACATGCAAATCTCTCTCTCTCTCTCTCTTTTGGATTCAAGTTGATGCAAAGTATACTTCTTATTTGCTGTTGGTTCATCATTTTGTACGTAGGACTGACTTGAATAATTATGGGAGTGCTAGGATGACATTCTTTTGTCTGAAAAAAAAATTCTTTTACCAATCTGCCTTCTATTTGCCACTTGTGTCCTCGTGTGCCCAAAAAAAAAAAAATCCCCTTCTCCTTGCACTCAGAACATGCAAAGAGGTGCTGTTTCTAGAAGCAACTACTTCTGCACGTGGGAAATGATAAATTTGCTAATGGGAGTCATCTGTAGAAGCAGCTCTGAATAGTTTAAGACTATCATCTTGGAATGTTAAGAGGTTAAAATGGCCTTCTCTCATTTTTCTGTTGGGATTGTAGCTAGTGATATGGTATTTGGTAAGTTCTTCTAATGAAAATTTCATCTGAATTTTTGAGATAAAGTTTCTTTTGGAAGTTTCCTTCCATTACTGGGAGTCAAAGCACATGAGATGAATAATTTTTCCCACGTTGTCATTTCTTAGTTGCCTCCTCTCTCTCTCTCTCACGCATAATTTGGTGAATGGTGCTGGGCGTGTTGAATGCTTTATCAGAGTTAAATTTTGAGCTTATTCATTTATTTTTCTCCTAGTGTGCTTTCTAGTTTGGATGATTTTTTCTTCTTCAAACAGCAATGTTCGCGTGTGCTTCTCGGGGAGAAAGAACGCCTTAACTTTCTAAAGAAGATGAGAAATCCCAAAATGGAGCCCTTGAGGAAGAGCGAGCTACAAAAAATGGTAGTGAAGAGGTGTAATGCCCTAGCAAGTAGCAGAAAAGCAGCTACTTGTTCTAGATGCGGCTATGTAAATGGTTTGTGCTTGTACTTTCTTTCAATATTATAGTCAATTAAGTCCAATATGGTGTTTGGTTAACGATTCAATCAAGTTTAGATATGGTGTTTGTTTCGCAATGTATAGTCCTAAAACTACCACTAATTTCCCTTTAGTACTCCAAAAGCAAGGCGGGAATAGGGAAAGGGAAGAAAATGATATATAGTAAGTGCATAGAAAAGAGAGAAAATAGGAAAAAAAAGATAAAGTAGTGGGCATGCAAAGTTAAAATAAATAAATGCTTTTTTGCTGTGTACTTTCACATCAAATTTTGTATTACTTTGGGTTGTGAAGATAATGTAAGGTTACTCTTAAAAGTAAAAAATCTGGTTTCTCATTCACCTTAATACATTTTCTGGATAAAGGTTTGTAAAACTTCAGGATGTACTTACTGCATGAATGAGAGGTTTAGGCATGTTATTGGGGGCTATTTGTTTAAGAAGCAGTATGAGTCCCTTTCCTGCAGTGTATGTTTTCATATGTATGTGTATATATATGAGGAAATTTCATGTGTATGTGCATATATAAGTGGAGATACATGTTTGCAGTGTATATTTCTCTGTTTTAGTGATATGAATGTGAGCCAAGTGTTTTGCTTTTATCTTCTTAAAGTCATCCCTTTTGGTTAAAGCTTTGAAAATGTAAGACATAAATAATAAGTCAAGCATGAGAATATAGTGTGTGGATATTTGTATTCACAAGGTCAATGAGAGAAGAAGTAATATCCACAATCCCTGAACATGATTCTGCTTTAAGCTTCGATTCTTAGGAACTTCATTTGGGTGTGGATGCAGAATGAGACCTCTGAAGAGAGATGATTGGGGATGCTAAACGTCCTGGTGTGAGCTTATTTTTGGTGGGTGAGTTGCTGTTACGGTCACTGATAAGAATGAAAAACCAAAAAGGCAAAAGTTGTAGTTCATATTCTTTTTGGTACTCTGGTTGAATTTCCTCAAGTCACAGAGCAACTTATTTTTGCAAAAGTAGGGCTAAAGTTTGTTTTGATAGTGGAGCAGTTGTAAAGCTTTGGTAGGTTATTTTTGCGGGCATAGTGTGATAATGAGACAGAGGGGACATCTTTTTACACAACTATACATTATAAAATTGTTTTCAGTTTGTCCCTGCTGGTCCCCTCCTCCTGCCACACTCGTCATAGGACCTCCACAAAGTGTTTCGAAGTTAGCCAACATCCCTGCAGTTTAATTTAGTTGGTCATTACACTTGTAAAGACAATCAAGAGCGAAGTTTATCATGTCCCAATCGAATGGATAATTTATACAAATTACTTGAGGGCAAGGTCTGTTCAACTTATCAAAAACTAGGGAGGGGGAGGTCTGTACCGTGAATTTTGTTCAACTTTTCCATGTTGCTGTTAAATTAAGAAGCTTATTCCTGAGCTTTTCTTGATCATGTTTCAGTGTTTGGAGAGAGATTTCATTTTTATTTGATTGAGATAAACTTACTTATTACAGGCATATTTTTTCCCTGAATAACCAAATTTAGTTTATTATATTTAAATTAAGAATATTCTTTGTTTCCATTTATGAAGAGCATTTGCATCCTGAGCTGAAACCTTTGTCCTTCAATAATATATATATTATTCTTTTTATTAAGTGCAGCTATGTTTCTAATTTCGTACTGCCAACATGCTGGAAAAGTGTGTTCCTTGGAAAAAGCTTAGAGAAATTAGGTTACAAGTTTGTGGGCAGTTGGAGTTTTACCTGTTTCAGTGCTGTAAATTTACTGACATCTTCTCAACGTGGTTTCATTGCAGGTATGGTGAAAAAGAATACTAAGATGTTAGGCATCATGCATGAAAGGACAAAAGTCAATGACAGTTTCTTAAATGAATATGGTTCTGCAATTTCACACACGAAAGAGGCTAACACATCCAATTTTAGTGTTCCTGATGAAATTGACCCTAAAGTGGTTTATTCCCTTCTCAAGAGAATGCTGGACGAGGTATTATCTCTTCTGTGATACAAAATTTATCTGCTCTGTAGCTTAGATCATCAACAGATTATTTATCTGAGTTTGGCTCACATTTATGCAATTGTGTTTCCTTTGATTTCCATCTTGAATCTTCTCTACAGGACTGCGAGTTGCTGTATCTAAATGATAGACCTGAGAAACTCATGATTTCAACCATTCCTGTGCCTCCAATAGCTATTCGTCCATCAGTTTTTGTGGATGGTGGTATGCAGAGGTAATGTCAAAAACATATGTGCTATTTTTTGTCATTGCATCTATTGTCCAATCAATTGGGAGGGAATGAATAGATTTCTTTTCAGGAGCAAAACGTACTGGTTTCAGTTTTGCTTTTTTTTTTTTTTTGGTGGCATTTCTTCCTTGAATAGATAGGAAGAATGTAATCTGGTACTTGAGTGATAGGTTTATGTGGTCAACTGAACTGTTGATATGCTTGTTTATGTACTAAATATTAGTGAAACCCTCTTGGGTGGATCATATTGCAAGATGTTTAACGGATATTTATAATAACCAAATTGAATCATACTCAATAGGTTTCGAATTATTGTTAATCCTCTTGAAATTTTAGTTTCACGGCTGAATTAGGGTAACTTGTGATTTTATAGTTTTATAACTTAAATTTGGAATGAAAGGTATTAGAACAATCCTCATGGACTCAAATCCTTTATGGATCTGTGTCTAAGACAGGAGTAGAGGGCAAGGCATGCAAGGAGAAGCAATGCAATGGAAAGAAATTGTTATACTGGAATTTCTCTATTGCCTTGTACTGATGTATGTTTTTTTTTCAAGACCTGAGGCCTGCTCACTCGGGGATTTTAAGTTCACTTAAGTCACTGATTAACATAGGCGTCGTCAATCATAATTATTAAATTAACTAAGTGTATATAATGTAGCTTTATATTCTGGGCTTATGTTCTAGGTTTATTATATCTGCATTATGAAAAAATTGGTACTATATGGATGCTAACATGGAGTATCGATCTTGAAAAGCTTCAAGGAATCTTGGCTTGGTATACAAACCAAATGTTGAAAAATTGAACTTTGGTAGTTGAGCTGGCATAAAAACCTAGCTAGAGTGATGCATTGAATTTTTCTTTTTCCTGCTCGAGCCACATAGTTTGGAGTGTTGTGGAAGAATTTATGCAATTAAATTTTATGGCTGGCATGTTTGAGGAAAATTCTATATAATATTTTGGGAGATGTATTTATGGTTCTTCGGAAAAAGAGGATTAAAAATCTTTTGGATCCTGCTAAATGCCTGCACATTGACATTGTACAACACTAATATGTGCAGTAACGAGAATGACACTACAGAGAGACTAAAACGGATTATCCAAGCTAATGCTAGTCTTCGTCAAGAAATATCAGACACAAGCCTTCCATCCAAAAGCTTGGTATGATTTTTGTTTCCCAAGTTCTATATTCTCTGACTTTGGTTTGTTATTTACTTCCATATCCATTTTGTAATTATTTGTCTGCTAGATTTGTGTCACACATCTTTGATAACTATTCTCTATGCTTACTTTTCTTTTTGAGTTTTTATTGTGTCTTTCTTAATTCTGAATCTGCATGCTAATGATTGTTAGAAATGTAAACACAAATAACTTTTTTTTCCTTACATAAAATAGGATGAAAAGAAAGAGGACTGGCTGCAGTATCATGTTTGACTTTGATTGATTCTCTTATTGTTGTGTAATTTGAAAAGAAAAGTGCTTCAAATTAAGAAAAATTGCACAATGAGATGACAGGCACTGCTCCAACCCTATCAACGAAAGGAAAAATAAGAAAACAAAGACTATACATGCTTTTCTTTGCTCCCAACTGGAAAATCTGATTGCTCATTTGTCCTCGTGTTTGGCAAAGCATGTTTCGTGGGGATGTTGTCATGTTTCAATGATCATGTTGACCCAATCCATCATATGCTAATTTATATTCTTGTATTGTGGATACTATTGTTCGAGATGTCAACATTTTGCTGCATGCCCTTGACTGTAGTTGTATGCATTGGGTGTATCTCACTGAAATCTCCAATGCCTATTGGTTATGTGGGGGTGCTATGCTATCTGTGGATTTCATCATTTTGTATTACCATGCATTTTGAGAGATTTATGGGCCTTTTATCCTGTTTTGCGTGGTTTGCATTCATTCCCATGGTTATACCGACACCACAGCTTCTTGCTTTCCCTGTCCGATGGTGTAACAAGTTCCTTCCCAGCAAAGCCCATCATACCTTCTGAAAAAACTGAAAATGCCAAAAAGTTAAAATTTGCAGCTAGTAACATTGATTTAATTGGCATTGACATAATAGTAATATTTCATCTATTAAGAAGGTCACCCTGAATGCCTGAAATAGAGAATTATAGCAAGATTTCACTCCTACATCTTCTAAAACCCCTTTGATAGCTCTTCATCTGCAACTAATTCTTGGTTTGTCGGGTAAATATTTAACTGCATGTTATGGAACTGTTTATATAGACTTGAATTTACAAAATTTCCTGGGAATCGTGTACTACATTCCTGTGATAGTGGTATTTTTGGATAAATCTAAATGAAATTGTTTCTTGGTCTTCCATTGCTTCTCTTTTTCAATGTCCAGGAATACGTCACAAAATTAATTGTATTGTGCCATTGCAAATGTAACATCACTTCTGTCTTTGAGTATATCTTCTAATGCACTTCTAGTGATTTGTTCTTCAACTGGTTTAGAATGGTTGGATTGATCTGCAAGTGGAGGTTGCACAATATATAAATAGTGATGTACGTGGAGTTCCCTTATCTGCACCAGCTACCAAACCTTTAAGTGGTTTTGTCCAGCGTCTGAAAGGGAAGCAAGGAAGATTTCGTGGAAATCTATCAGGAAAACGTGTTGAGTATACAGGAAGAACTGTTATATCTCCTGACCCAAATTTGAAAATCACGGAGGTATGTTGTTTGAGTTAACTCATTTCCGACTTAAGATGATGGTTTACACCATGAGAATATCCTGTCTAGGTGATTAAGGTAAAAGTAATTTAGCCCTTCTTACAGCGTGAGAGCCACACCAGTTTGTGTCCCTTTTGATTGATTTCTTCTAACAGGCTTTCTTTTCCAGGTTGCGGTTCCAATTTTGATGGCTCAGCTTTTAACGTATCCTGAGCGAGTGTCTTATCATAATATAGAGAAGTTGAGGCAATGCGTGCGAAATGGGCCTAAAAAGTATCCTGGAGCAAAATACATCAGGCAGCCAGATGGTACCGAGATGTAAGGAGTGTGTATGTTGGGGCCTTTTTGTTTGTTGGCTAGGTCTTATGTTTCCTTATTTCACAAATGTTGTTGTCCATTATGCTGCAGATCATTGAAGTTTAGTTCTAGAAAGCGTCATGCTGATGAATTGAAATTTGGTTACATAGTTGATCGTCATCTAGAAGATGGAGATGTTATTCTCTTTAACAGACAACCGAGTCTGCATAGAATGTCCATCATGTGTCACAGGGTAATCACTGCAGTATAAATACTGAAGCATTAGAGTGTCCTTATTTAGTTTTTAATTTATTTGTCCTTTTTTATTGGCAGGCAAGAATAATGCCATGGCGAACATTGAGATTTAATGAGTCCGTCTGTAACCCATATAATGCTGATTTTGATGGTGATGAGATGAATATGCATGTGCCTCAAACAGAGGAGGCTCGCACAGAGGCGCTAATGTTGATGGGAGTAAGTAGTTATTCATGCCTTATTTATAGATTTAATTTAGCACCAAGTTTTAGAACATCTTTTCTCGCGATTGCTAGTAGAATTTCCTCGCTGCATTTGCAGCTTTTTGTTTTGTATGTGATTTTCTTTTCTCTTTGAAATGTTATTGACAATTCTGCAGGTGCAAAACAATTTATGCACTCCAAAAAATGGAGAGATTTTGGTTGCTTCCACACAGGACTTTTTGACATCTTCATTTCTCATTACAAGGAAGGACACATTTTATGATCGTGCTTCTTTTTCACTTATGTGTTCATACATGGGGGATGGGATGGATCAGATTGATTTGCCAACTCCTGCACTACTTAAGGTTAGTTAAACTGATGTAATTATATTCTCTAATTGCTACTTGATTGATAATGTCTTTTTTATTATTATTTTGACCTATATATTCACTTCTTATTCTTTTGGATGGAATAGCAGATCCTTTTACCTTTAAGTTTCTTAATACACCATTTTTTTCTTTTACAAAGTCATATTTCATGAATTGCCTATAATGTGCATGCAGTTAATATTCTTGACTACTTTAGACCTTTTAGGTTGAAAAATGATCATGGCCTAATAGTAACCCTAAAGTGGTAGAGAATGTAGTTGATCTTCTTATATTCAGCTCCAAGTTGGAGGCCTAGTTTTTCCCTGTCAAGTGGGTACCATGCTAGTTCTTGTAGTTTCTTGTTCAAATTATAAGGTGCCCTGTTTGGAAAGTAGGAGGATTTGGGAAATTATAGTGTTGGTTCTTTATGCCTTTTTTTTTTGTTGTTTGGGGGGGGGGGGGGGGACGGTGTTGTATTGTTATTTGCCCTTGGTGTGTTACTGTATATATGATTTTTGCCTGTGCAGCCAGTTGAACTTTGGACCGGTAAACAATTGTTCACTGTACTACTGCGTCCATTTGCAAAAATGAAAGTCTATGTGAATCTAACTGTTGCTGAAAAGAATTACCAAAAGCCCAAAGAAACCATGTGCCCGAATGATGGATTTGTTTGCTTCCGTAATAGTGAGCTGATCAGTGGACAATTGGGAAAAGCTACATTAGGTGAGATTCTTTCCTTTTGTTAGATTACTCCAAAAATATAATGCGTGCCTACTTTATGAATATTGGGTTGCTTCTGCTGTTAACGTTTTCTCTCTCTTGCACTTGTTTTATGAGGAGCAACCTGTAAGTTAATTGCCAAGTTTTCTTATTTAGCCTAATTAGAGCATGTTGCAGAGTCAAAGTATACCACTTTTTGCCTCAGATGCATGCTTTTATGTTGAGATGCATTTTCAGCTTTGCATACTAAATGACCCACAAACTTTGACCTATGCATGAATTTGTGATCATGAGACTTGCCTTTAGATTTTACAAAAGTCCCTCTAATTTAATCTGTGGTCTTTTATTGGATTTTTTTGAGCTGATATCATGTTGTGGAAGAGTTGAAGGCTAAGATTGGGTTTATTGTTTTAAGGTTGATGCCTTCTTTTTGAAGGGATGATTCTGAAAGTCATCTTTTTGTCTTGAAATGTATTAAGTTGTCATGAAGCTTTTTTTGGAGAACTATTACTTTATCATGTTTTTAAGAAAAGTTCCACAAAAAATATGAATGTAGAAGATTGAAACACAAAATGGAATCCTTATCAAGTTTATGCATGTTCTTCTGTTTGTTATAACTTTTCATACTGTGAGCGAGAAAACCCATACTTTCACCAAAAAAGTGTGAAATGTGATTTTTAGAGCTGGCTTTAATGGGCATCATGTTCATTTTAGCTCAGTTTTCATTTGATATTCCATCCTAAAGCAAGTAGTTTCTGAATAGATTCTAATCCTCAAATAGATAGTCTAATATGTTAATGAAAAAAATAGGGATGATTTCACAACCTCTCCCGAGATTTATGACATTTCAGTTAGCTCCTATCAGATTGCAATAATTAAACTTGCATTCTATTTTCATACTGATAGAGGTCAAAATAAAGTTACTTTACTGTGTAAAGTGTCTGTTAACCTTCTCATGTTCCTTAACGTAATAATCTAAAAACAAAGATAGAAAGAAAGAAAGAAATTCTACTTAGAGTGTGGCATCACAACTTTATATGCTACCTGAGGGTGGCATCACATTATTTGTTTGTCCCGTTTATGCAATTTGTGCTAGTATATCCATCTTTTGGCCTCATGTTTTTGGCTTTAGAAAGAGCACACTAGAATAATTTAATTCATTAGGATAAGAAACTTGAGTGTATTTAAGCACAATGTAGCTCAGCATTTGTGTGCTGGAAAAGATTTAAGTTCTAATTTCTGCAATATGCTGTTTTTTGTGTTTATTGGTAGCTTTGGATGCCTTAAAATGTAAAGCTCAGAACAAGAAGTACTTATGTTTGAGATTGGAACAGGGAATGGGAACAAGGATGGTCTTTATTCGGTCCTCCTAAGGGACTATAAATCACATGCTGCTTCAGTATGTATGAATCGCTTAGCAAAGTTGAGGTATGTTAGTAGTGGCTTTTGACTGGCAACCAACCTTTTCCTCGTGTCTCAACATTGTCTGTTAATAAGGTTTCTCATTGAACAGACACATTAGTGTGTCATATACTTTCCAAACACTCATTTTGGCATTTGTTTCAAATTATTGATATATGTAATTTGAACTTTATTTTGATAATGTAATTGTTAAGAAGCAAACCTCCTGTAATCTTTCATATATTCCTCTGCATACTCTCTGCCATATCTTACAAGTAATATAATAGGTAGGTGCAGTTTTTGTTGAAAAAAAAATTCAGAGAGTTTAATATTTATAAGCTCATTTATTAAGAAGATTGTATAATCCAATGCTTTTCAACTATTGATTGTTGTATATGGTTTACTATTAAATTTCCAGGTGTTGAGCAATGGATTCCTAGTAAACTTGTCAGTTGTCCGGAATCTTATCCATATAGTTTTTCTATGGTCAGGCTTACCTGACCTCTGCAAAATTTTGTAGTAACTATAAATCGTGTCTTGTTATTTTCAAATTCTATTGGATACAAGTGATCAGGATACCTTCCTGCACAGTACCTGATCAGGATAACTTCTATCTTTAGCCTCATGATCTAATGAAAATCTACCACTTAAAAAGTACTTTGAACCAAGCTCCTTGTGCTTCTCCAGAACAAAATGAGATCTGTAACTAAATATCGCATCGACGATGGGCATACTGGAGCTTCATAACTGCTGAATGTATCTCTATCTTAAATTTACTTAACCCCTACTCTAGACGGGCTTCATATTTTTCTATGTTCACTTTTAACCCTCTTTATGATCTCTTGGTGGCAGTTTTTTTTTTTTAACTTGGAAGTTAAACATCCTTAATATTCTTGTCTTTTTTTTGGGGGGATGTTCAGAGATCTTTTCATACATCTTGCGCGACTGGCTCTTGGAATTCAAAATCATGTTGTCCAATGAAGGCCAATCTTTTCTTTACTTCCCTAGTCAACCACCATCAGCAATATTTTAGCCACTCTTTTACACCCCCAAGCCCCAAAACCAACCCCAACCCCAAAAATAAAAAAGAAGGCAATATCTAATTTGATTGAATTACTTGAACCTGAAACTGAAGTTATTTATCATACCGAGTTTGGACATTAATTTTAGGTTCTTTGTGGAATACGAATTTGAGCACACTGGATTTCAAGTTCATTTCTTTTAAATCCTCGCATAAATTGTGATCTGCCTATTCTAACAGAACTTTAGAGTCTTTTCATCTTGTCTACTGCTTAAGGATAGCTATTGCCCACTTACTGATCTTTTAGGTTATTTGGAAAATTATTTTGCAATTCCTGTACTTTGTTTTGCTCATATATGTTGATTGCTTTATGGTTGATATGCTGGATTGTAATTTACCTTTTGTACTTCTATTCATGTTGTCTACTGCTTATGGATAGCTATTGCCCACTTGCTGATCTTTTAGGTTCTTTGGAAAATTATTTTGCAATTCCTTTACTTTGTTTTGCTCATATATTTGAGTGCTTTATGGTTCGATATGCTGGATTTTAATTTACCTTTTGTACTTGTATTCATTGCTGTGCTAATTGATGAACAATGCTATTTTGGGTTGTTAAGATGGATTTTAGTGTCTTTCATGTGAGGCTGACAGCTTATTGTGTGATACAATTGCTCTTGAAGTCTATTATATTTGCTTCTTTATCTGGACACTTTCTCAGGACTGAAATTTCTGTCACAGATTCAAAGTAGCTCTATGCAATGAGTATTATATTCATTTTTCATTTAAAATGTCATTTGCAGTGCAAGATGGATAGGGAATCATGGATTTTCTATCGGCATTGATGATGTGCAACCACCTGATCGTCTAATTACTGCAAGGGATGAAAAAATTTCCACAGGATATGCAATGTGTGATGAATTAATAGAGAAGTATAACAAGGGTGCACTTGAGCTGCAGCCAGGTCATGATGCTGCACTGACACTTGAAGCTAAAATAACAAAAGTTCTAAATGACATTCGAGAAATTGCTGCCAAGGTACTTCCTGTTTTTACCCTGTTGTAGCACAGCTTGCATATCTCTGATCTGAAAGTACCAGTGAACAAGTTAAGAATGGGTCAGGGAAGATATACCAAGTGATTCCTCATTCTTTTGCCAGCCTGTGACCTTGTCCCTGACCTTATCCTGCTTTATGGGTGGCATAGATTGTCCAGCTTTTGCCATTGGCAGCAAACCCCTCTTACTGGTCTTCTTTACTTTCCTCTAACTTAACCCTCCAGAGACATCTTATAACTTACAGACTGACTAGCTAAGACCAACAAGGCACAAATAGAAGTGAAGTGAAGGCATCCGTTTTCTTCCCCCAATGTTGAGGAGGATTTAATTGCCAGTTGTCCATGATTACCTTGTGCATTTCAACACAAACTTCTTTATGCCATTATCAGCTCCTTATTTTAATTACTATTCTAGAATTTATCATTGGCTGGGTCATCTGAGTTGTAACTTAAATTGGCAGAGTTGGACAAACTGATAGAAAATATCAAACTTTAAGTCCTCACCAAATATCTTTCTTTCTGCATTGAATATGTGCACATGCATATGTACTGTTTCTGTCTTGTTTGCCTTTGGGGAAAGAGCCATTATCTGCAATAGCTGTCTGTGTAAAAGGTTAAATGAAGGAAATGACTGGACAAGTCAGAACATTACATAAGTTAGACTACATGATGGAAGAACATTAGGGGTCAGAAAGGAATCTGGCTAGAGATCAATGATAAAATGTGGTTCTGTGTCTTGTCAAAGGATATTAGTCTCTCTTCTGTTGCAGCTCTTTCTTATTTTTGTACTGTTCTACTGACTTGGTTATGGATCTCACACAGGTTGAAGTCACTATGATTATCTGTAATAGATTTATATTTTTCTAATGTATTGCCTTTTGGGACTTCTTATTTTCCCCTTTAGATTTATGGATTGTTTCTCCATATAATGATCAAGCCTTTTTAATGATTTGAAACTTTTTGTAGGAATGTTTGACGTGTCTGCAGTGGAGGAATAGTCCTCTAATTATGTCACAATGTGGTTCAAAGGGATCTCCTATAAATATCAGTCAGATGGTTGCATGTGTTGGACAACAATCTGTCGGGGGTCGTCGGGCTCCAAATGGTTTCATTGATCGCAGCCTTCCTCATTTTCCCAGAAAGTCAAAGATCCCGAAGGTTTGTTCATTTATTTCATCTGGATAAATTTTTCTGGTCTGCACCAAAGTTCATCTGTCAGCAGAAGTCTTGGACTAGGAAGAGGGGAAAAAGAAGAAGGGATTGAAGGTGGAGTCATGGATGGATGACTCTGTGTGGATTTAATGGGGAATATCATGTAGTGGGAAGAGAAAGGGGTATGCATTTGAGGGGGAAAAAATTGATTTAGTGTTTAGAGATCTTAAATACGTTCTGCAACATAACTTAATTTCTCTTACCTTGTGATTAAGAATCTTTCATGTATCATTTATTATGTGTATCAGCATATGGTTTAATACTTTAGAATCTGCGGGAGGAGTGGTGATATCATTGTTAGTTTACAAATGATATCATATCATTTTGCAGCTTAGTTTATGAAGTCTTGAGAGTTCTTTCATATATTGTAGAATTTTGAATAGGATTAGGGCCATAGATTTCATTGGGGTAAAGATTGGGATCACGTCTTTTTTGTTGAAATGATTGGTTGGTTCCTGTGGTAGCTTTCTGGCTTTTTTATCCTTGGCATTTTCTTTTGGCGATATGTAACTTTTGAGCCGATTGAAATTTGTGTCTGTCTTAAGATAAATTAAATGTCTTTTCTGGTGATTGCCACAAGTATTTAAAGCTTTAAATTTTATTGATAGCCAATATAAAATTGTCCACAAGTCAATTGCACTTAGTTTAACCAGTTATGTTGGATTGTGCATGTTACAATGTGGAGTGAGACTTGGATAAATAATACTATGTAATTCTTTTTGTGCCTTTTTTAATTATTGCATAGTCTCCATTACGTGTCCTATTGTTGTTTGAGCTGCTGATCTGCAGACTATGTTTCAGTCTTGTTCATTCTGGGTTTATCTTGTGTCCTTTCCTAACACGATCAACAGTCATAAGAATTGTCATAATGTGGAATAATTATAAGTGTCGGATAAAACTCATCATAGTTGTCTATTTATCTCTTGAGATTTTATGCTTCTCATTAATGTTTTGTTAATTGATCATCAAAATCTAAAATTTGTGTGTTGGGTGTTATCCTAAAGATGTCTTGATGAGTTACTACCATTGATTACCTGAAAAGATGCATTTTTATTCTATTCTTACATTTTCTCATTTGGTGTTCCACTTTGAATCTAATACTTAAGTTCATCTAATATTTCTTTCAGGCGAGAGGGTTTGTGGCAAATTCATTTTATAGTGGTTTAAGTGCTACAGAATTCTTTTTTCACACAATGGGAGGAAGGGAAGGCCTTGTGGATACAGCGGTATGTATGATCTTTTTTTTTTCCCCCTTACACAGTTGCCTAGTTAAATTACAAATGTTTACACCTTTTCTTTATTTATGTGTTTGTTTATTTTTTGGGTCCTTGATTGCGATTTCCTTGTTTCATTTTTTCTTTTCCATTTAATTATGTATTGAACTTGCAAAAGTATTGACTTAGCAATGTTGTAGAGCTTAGTATTGATCTGCTAGTACTATATATATATATATATATATTGTCTTTTTCCTGAAGACCTTCTGGTTGTCTTTCTTTCCTGCCAAGGTTTTGTTCCAGAGGTTTTTGTGCTGTACACAGAAGCTTTATTTGTAATGCGTTTATATTCCTCTTAGTGCAGCCTGAGATTTTCCCTTCATCTTATTGTTTAATACTGCATCCTCAATTCTGGTTGTTCTGAGTTTTTCAGCCACATAACTTTTTGAAATTTATTCTTTCCATGATCTCAGTTGGATTGTTAATTCCTTTCTTCCATAAGCAAAAGTACTATTTTCTATCTTTTCTGCTTATTTACATCCTTTTCACTTACTCAAGTAAATGATAAAGTTTTTTCAGAACTATTTGTGGTACTCAAATGCATGTTACTCTTTGTTTTGTGTTCTAAAAACAGTTTGATAACTCTTTATCGTGCTTAGAAAAAAGGATAATTGCTGAGTGTTTATACTTTGATTTAGTGTCTTTTGGTTAGTTTGTTTTGGGGAATTAGTGTATAAATGTCTACTGCTACATCTTCTATTTTCGGTGTGAAATGGACTGCAGATTCACAATCAGATTTCTAGAAAATCTGTCGAAGTTAAATTTTATGTACGTTGTTTCAGGATAATTGTTGAAAATCTAGAAAAGGTTGTTTAGTATTGATTGTAGGCTTCCTCTGGACAATCTTGAAGGCACGTGAAGTTAATATCATAGGGTTTTGAACGTTTGACTTGCTTACATGTTTCCTTACTCTTCTCACTTTAGAACTCTTATCCGTTTTTGCAGTTCTGAGATGTTCTACGATGTCATATCTTGTCACTGATTAAACTGTTGGCTTTGGGATTTTCTTTGAATACAATATGATAATTTGGCAAAATTCTTCAACTAATGTGATCCTTCAAAATCTTGTAGTCTGCAAAATTATGATGCTTGGGCTTCAATTTTATATTATTATAGGTTAAAACTGCTGATACTGGATACATGTCTCGTAGACTCATGAAAGCTTTGGAGGACCTTTCAATTCAATATGACAACACTGTCCGAAATGCTAGTTCTTGTATAGTTCAATTTGTTTATGGTGATGATGGCATGGATCCCTCACAAATGGAAGAGAAGAGTGGACATCCTCTGAACTTTGACAGATTACTTATGAAAGTGAAGGTTGTGTATTCACATCTTGAGATCTCTTATACCTGGTGCCATGAAAGTAAAACCAGATCCTCTCATACTCGTTTATTTCCATTGACAGGCCACCTGTCCTGCCGGTGATCAGAAGAGCTTGTCCCCATCGGATATCTGCAAAAAGACTGATGAAAGGCTCTCAGAACGTGATATGACTCCTGAAGGCGGGTGCTCAGAGGCTTTCAGAGACTCTTTGTCCAAGTTCCTTAAAGTCAAATGTGTTCAAAACTTGGAAAAAACAATTGAAAGTTTGAAAGCCCAGGAAGATCAACAGGAAGAAGACCATAACAGCTCTTTTGAAAATATCTCTTCAAATATATCCGGCTTTACTTCTAGGCAGCTGGAGGTGAAACCTGATACTAAATGTTCTTTTCTGATATACATCTTACAATTCAACTACCTGAATACATTTATGTGGCATTCTTGCTGGCCATCCTGCTTGCATTATTAACCTTTCAATGTGTTCATTATTTTTCTAAATTTTTTATTGTTGCAATAATCATTAATTGATATCATCATGATGCTGTCATTATTAGGTCACTTGCTACAGCCAGGACATGTGTTTTTGGCTTCAAAACTGGAAGTTTCTGTTAGTGAATTACCATCAAGTGCACGAAAGGACTGTCTCTGTTTGGGTGATCTTGGGATATTGACGATCATTTCAATTGCTTGATTTATTTTTGGTCCCATCATACACAGAATTTTGTATGAACTGTCACTAATTGTTCTAAAAATTTGACATTATGTGGACAAATTCTTGTTTCTTCTGATTGGGTAAATTATGTTTCATGTTCTCTTGCATTTGCTTGTTCTAGTTAACAAAGCATGTATATATATTAACGCCACAAAAATCTTCTTAGCTTGTAAGAGTACTGTTTTCTAGTTTCGGGTATATACGTGGTAGACGTCTAATGTTTGTTTCTGCCTTTTTTTTGTGTGTGTAATAAAGCATTCTGAAGTTTAGATTTTTATTCACGTTTTCTTTTCTTGAGCAAAAAATTTTCAGATCTCATTGTTCACAAACTATTGAGCATGTTATGAAAGGTTGTGAGCTTGTGTCTAAGTTGTTCTCATTAGGCATGTAGTTTCCAGAAGTTAAACAAGTTTTCATAATGTAACAGGACTTGTATTTTGTTAATGTGTTAGGTGTTTTTAAGAGTCTGCATCTCACGTTATCATACCAAAAGGGTAGAAGCTGGAACTGCAATTGGTGCAATTGGAGCTCAGAGTATTGGAGAACCAGGCACACAGATGACGCTAAAACTTTTCACTTTGCTGGAGTTGCAAGCATGAGTATCCTCACTAGTTGCTTAGTATAATTTTGGTGTGATATTCGTCTTACAGGTGTTTCATATGTTACCTTAACTCTGCCTTAGATGTTACACTTTGGAGTCCCACGTATAAAAGAAATTATAAATGCAGCTAAAAGGATTAGTACTCCAATCATTTCTGCAAAACTGGAGCATGAGGACAATGCAAAGGAGGCTAGCCTTGCAAAAGCTCGTATAGAGAAAACACTTTTAGGGCAGGTCAGCTGTTTCCGACTACCTTCAACTTAGTGATCTACCAAGCGTGTAATAAGGGATGCATTGGTGTTTTATTTGTAATAGTGACAGCATTCTAATGTAGACATGGGGTGACACAGTCTTGACGAAATGGCCATATTTAAGGCTTTTAAATCATCTCTCCTAAAGAACCTATTCCAATCTTCTCTCTCCGTGTTTTTTTTTTTTGAAAAAAATGGCATATGACTTTAATCTGCAGCTAAGATATCATGCTGTTCGTATCCAAAAGATTGTTTATTCTGCTTGTATCCAAAAGATTGTCTAAGATATGGCTTTTATTCTGTTTGTATCATTCTGACTTTCTCTTTAACGTGTAGGTAGCCAAAAGTATAAGATTGTCATGTCGGCGAGGTTAGCATCCATAGTAATTACACTTGATATGGAAATAATACAAGCATCTCGGCTTTGTACAGATGCTTATAGAGTGAAAAGAATCGATTCTGCAGACACCAAGAATCAAACTGAAGGATCAGGTGTACTATCATTTTTCTCATTTATATCATCTACTTTCTCATATATTTTGCTCAAAAAAAAAAGTACGGTTTCTGCAGCATGTTAAGGTCTTGAATTCCAGAAAGCTGGAAGTAGTTCCCCAGACTGACAGAAGTAAACTTCACTTGAGCTCCACACACTCAAGAACAAGCTTCCTTCAGTGGTTGTCACAGTAAGAACAAGACATCTAGTTTTGAAGTCATCATATAATGTAAGAAAGTGCAAGGGTATTTTTCTTGCACTATGGAATGTTGAAACTTGTGTCACTCTAAGTTTGTCCATTATCTTTGGAAATGACAGGGAATCACCACTAATTGAACGTATCATAATTAATAGTGAAGAGAAGAAGGATTCTGGAGGAGGTCCCAAGTACCTCTTGTTTGCAGAAAGGGTAAGTTCTGTGATGGTGATCTTTTGCAGAAAGTTATGGTATTGAAGTAAATGATGGTCCTCTTGTTTATCAAATATGTCATCCTTCTGTGCCTTTCTGGTGAAATAAATATTTTCTTCTAGTTATAATATTGTTGTGTAGTAATATGCGTAGTTTTTCATTGTATTACTATAAGCAGAGAATTTGTACGGGTACTTTCAAATGACAAAGCAGAAGAAGCAACTTCATTTATGCCTATCAGATATCATGACACTGGTGTAATTAATTACTTCAATTGATGGTCTTTGTGGTGATTGGTTTCTACTTGACATGGAAAATTGTCAAACTACTATTGATGGATATGATATTCAAAATTTTCAAGCTGTATTTCACAAGTTATGCATATCTGCTTCTTGCAGGACAGGTCTCCTAGGTGTAATGGCACTGAAGGAGTAAATGGCTATGAAACCAAAAGCAATCACATCATGGAAGTGCAGCAGACGCTTGGAATTGAAGCTGCAAGAAGTTCGATAATTGATGAAATTAAGCATACCATGTCTAGTCATGGAATGACCTATAGACATACGTCATATGATGCTTCTGGCAGATCTGATGACATTTAAGGTAGTTCCTTCTTCATAAGTCTATAGTGATCGTTTCAGACTTGCATCATGGACATATTCATGTTCCAACACTAAGTGTGGCATTTACCATCAGATGCTAATTTTATGTACTATCGCATTGATGCCAGGGCGAAGTTCTTGGTATTACAAGACATGGTGTTCAGAAAATGAAAGATAGTGTGCTAATGCTGGCTTCTTTTGAGAAGACAGCAGATCACCTTTTCAATGCTTCTGTAAATGGACGGGATGATAAGATTGAAGGAGTAAGTGAATGCATCATTATGGGAATACCAATGCAGTTAGGCACTGGGATGCTTAAAGTGAGGCAAAGGTACATGCTTGGCAATTGGCTGTCATTTGAATTGATTTTTTTTTTGGGGGGGTTTAATAAGTTTGTCTTTAACCCTTAATGCACGTGGCATATCTTCTGGGTGGTAGAATATCATAAAGATGAATGTCACAGATATTCAGCTATGGTCTGCTGAGTTTTTATGATATTTGACTGAGCTTGTTAAACATAGAGAACTTAACAGTTACTGTTATGATGGTAATGAATTTGAGGGGGAGAATAGTATCTGCCAGGGAAGTGTTTAGGTGGTATAATGATGAAAATTGTTGACCTTTGAGTAAGAATCTAGGTGGACTTTATACTAAATACTTTAATAGTAGTCAATGGCGGTACTAAGCAACAACATGACAACAATGAGGAGTGCAAAAGGAAAGAGCAAAAGAAATTTGTAACTTGGAAATAGAGTGCATGTTGTTCGCTTATTGATTCAAATACGAGCTTGATTCGTACATCCTTGATTTTTGCTATTACTATCGAATTTGGGTTCAACGCAAATTATTACATGAGCACCTCAAGCCTGAGCTAAGAAAATTTTATCCAATTAAGGTTTCTTTTAAAGCTTTATGCAAGCAGCTTGGTTCGTTTAGAACCCTGACTGTTACTATCTGGTGGTGTTAAGTATTTGTTTCTCTTTTGCCTTGATGGTACTTCTTTCTCACCTTCTAACTTATTTATGTAGTTTCATTGTTGCTGATAGTTTCCGAACATCTATGCAAAGAAACTCTGTGCCACGTGATATTCTGAATTGAGCCATGTGTATTCTCTACCAGCTTCAGACATGTGTCTCTTTTTGTTCCCCTTTTCTTAAATTTCTTTAATTTTACATTGCTTGCAGAGTGCAGCAGGTGGAGCTGAATTATGGGTTGGACCCAATCCTGTCCTAAAATTGCTTTCGTGGTGAGATCACTATATTGTGCTACAAATGTGCAAAAATGATCGTAATTTCTCAAGACGACGTCAATGTTTAAGGAACTGGACAGAAAATTTTCTTAGCGAGCATTAACCTCACGTATTGCTGCGCATGTTCTTTGGCCCATTTTTCTCCTCTTAAATAGAAAAGATTGAGGATTATAGTATAGCAGACTATTCGGTAGACCTGTCCTTTCCCACGGCAAAGTGGGGTTTGGCCCTTTGGGGCAGAAATGACAATTGCTCCGAACAATGTTCAAACTGTTGTATATATTGTAAATACCAAATCACCCGTTGTAAACCATAGGCAAAACTTGAGTAGACCTGGTCTTACAAAGTTCAATGTCTCATGTTGTTTTGCACCATTTGGTAAGATGATGTGAAACCAATTTAGGTCATTGGATTTTTGAAAATCATAAATCATAAGGATACAAACGTGCATTCTGATCATAAGTGCAGTAGCTATAACTAGAAGGAAAATGGCCAACATGGTCTCTCACGGTTCAACGAGATCCTTTGTTGGGTCCATTACATAAAAAGGAGCATAAGATGGTCCACGCATAACAACTTACTTCTGGCAAAATTTTGGCCAAAAAATGCATGAGCAAATTACTTGCTCATACTTCAAGGTCCAAATAGGACATAGAGTATTATTTTATTCAAAATAGCCCTTTTACCTCCCACCTTCCCATAGGAGTGGTTTTTTTTTTCTTTCTTTCTTAAAGAGTGTTATTCATGTTCCTATTTTGTCTATGAAAGTTTGAGCACATGATGTAAGCGTGCATTTTAGCCAGAAGTTTGATAAGAAATAGATTTCAGAACCAAATTGATATAATTCATTAGATGTGAGGGACTATTTTGCATTGTTTTATGTATGATGAAACAAAAAGTTTTTTTCTTTTTGGAAATGTGAGGGACCAATTTGATCCATTCTCGATAACTAGAAGGATTAAACGTTTGGTGCCACTGGTCTCTGTCGAAAATCCTTAGTTGCAAGTTACTGTGTCTTAAACAGGTAAAAAGGTTCTTCTTTGTTCAAAAGGATTCCGACCTCTTCTAATGTGTCAAAATGACAAGTCGAATGAAGTTCAAAGTTTGTTTTCGGCAAGAAAGAATGAAACAAAGTCTTTTGTCTTTGTAGAGGAGAGTGGTGCCAAAAAACGTGCTTTGAGGAAGAATGAAGTTGTTTCCAAAGAACAATAGTAGTAGATATACAGAGGAATTGGAAAACCGCCGTCTGATCGGAGCGCTGAAATGGTTTATCCTGGGATTCTGTACAATGCTTTGCACACTGTACTTCTGCTTCTAGTTGGAGCCACCAGTAAAAATTCTTGTTCCCACCAGGATGTTCGGGAAGTATATTACTCCATCCTGCGATCCCAATCGACCCAGTTCTCAATTTCCATATAGTTTGTGAGAGACTGAAAACAGATAAAAGGACCTAATCTCACTATAAACGCATATTTTCTCGAATAGAAAGTGACAAACCCCAACCGTTTAGGAAAACGCAAATCTCTGTACATTGTGCTAAGAATCTTGGAGCTTCTGATAGAGACGTCTCTGGGGCAGAGAGCATCCTGCTATCAATTTTATCCATAGAAAACTGCAGTAAGCATCAAGGAACCATCCAGGTTTATAAGGACAATTATTAGACTGAATGTAAAACAGTACCCCTCTCATCTACACCCAGAGGAAAAAGATAACCGTACAAATAACAAAATGAAAAGGATAACAATTTTACTAGGAAGAAAAATGAAATGAAACTGTGAGAGAGCTCAAATGAAAAGATTGAGCATCAATTCAATTATTCATCTTCCATTTAAAAATTCTAGTTGCTTGCCTGAGTTTCGAGTTCATCGCATTTCCTATTACACTCTTAAGGGATGGTACAAAAGGATCTTTTTACAAGAGGAAAGTTCCTGAAGAAGTAAGGATTCACAGTGAGGAAGGTTATAGCAAGTATATGCAGAAAAGCTAATTAATAACATCATGTACTACTACGAGAATATACGGTTACCATCAGTTTGGAATTATCATAAACGGTTTAATTGTAACTGGGATTCGACAAACAATTTGCTTTTATGAAAGACCTCCTCCACCAGACTTCAAATGCCCTTTTGAAGATTGGGACAATCATCCCCTTTGTTAAGAAATCTGTCAAACCAATTGAGCAAGATGGCTTGTTGTTGTGGCAACGGTAGAGTTAAAATCGTCTGGCTCAGTCCATCCTCAACCAGTTTCTTGTCCACTGATCTAGAAGCTCTCCTCATCCACCCAAGTCTTCATAAAGAGCTTCCAGCCATGTAGACAGTAGAGAATATCGAGTATCTTTAGGCACCAGAATATGCCCTCTTCCAATTGCTACACAAAGCTGTGCAGTTATACGGCTGATCTCATGCCGGTACATTGTAGGAATTTTAGAGTGGAGCACAGCAAGTTCCTTCTGTTCAGCCCATAATTTCACAAATTCATCTCCCAATTTTCTGTCAACCAATATATCAACAACCCACTGCATGTTGTCCAGCTTCTCGGGCTATCTCGCTCATCAAAAATCCTCGATCCTGCCTGCCTTCCTCCACACAAGTAGCCTCTGATAAGCAAAGTATGAGAGAACTAAGACATCTGTGGCAAAGATGATACAATGTATCTCTGGAGATATGAAGGCTATTGTTGAAACTGCGATGATCAGAAGATTCTTCTTTAAGCAAACGAGATATCAATGTTTTCATTTCTCGACGAGCTTTGTCATCCTTGGCCTGCAAAACTCCACTCAATAGCTTGAGGAAAATGTCATCAGCTCGAGAAGATGTTGATGGTTCTGCCACCACTCTCTGAAGCACGTTAGGTAGTGATCTGTGAAGCTGAAGGTCACCAAGAAGCAACACCACTTTTTCCTCTTCATCCTCTGACCAAGGCACCGCTTCCAAGTAATCCAAACATGCCAGTATCCCATCATCAAATGATATAGCTGAACATACCTGCAATAAGACACTGCGTTAAGAAACAACTTGCGAATTGACAAAAGAACTGAGAAACTTGGGAGTAAGTTTATGTGTCCGAAGATTTATAGTCATGATGTTGGATGTGGTCGCATTACTGCACACCCCAGAATGGAAAACCTGCATGTGAAAAATTAACTTTTCATATTGAGATAACTAGCATGCAGATTTTTGATGAATATGGTTGTTAAACATCATAATGAGCAATGTGATGCAGTGATTTTCCACTAATTTGGTATCCCGTTGCCCAAATTAAACTTGCCAAGAACAAAAGATTCAGCAAGAAGCTATACATCATCAAGTGCGCTAAAATGATTCACAAAAAGCTATGCTTTCAGGATTCAAGCGTTTAGCCCAACTGGCCCTAACTCACAATCTTATCAGGTTACAGAAAAAATTTTACTTCTCAGCTCTGCAAACAATCATTCAAACTTTGTAATTCTCTTACTTTCTTTTGACTTCTTTCACATTCCCGCATCCTTTACGAGAAAGTTCCCTTAAAATCCACCAAGAAATACATACTAGAGACCAAGATTACAGGAACCCAAATAAAAGTTCCATACTCGGAAAAAAAATAAAAGGTTAATAATAATAAGAATCTAAGAAATAATAGAAAAGAACAAACCTTTAATAATTCCAAGACCTTGGAAACCTCCTCACCCATCAATTTCTTCTTCAAGTCCTCACAATACATAAGCACCACCGCCTCCACGTACACCTCCACGTCATCACATTCAAGAATCTCCACCGTGACCATGTGGGCCCCATTCCTCCTCAGCTTCTCAGCAAAGAACCTACTCCGGTCGGCAAGAACCCGCCGGTGGACCTCCATTGAGACCCGGAATCCATCACGTGCACTCACTGTCAGTCTGACGTCACCACACCCCAAATTATTATCATTAGTACGATCATTGCCGGAATTCTTAAATGGGGCCTCAGCTAAGACCTTAAAGACTCTATCTTGGAGCTTGAGGCCGGCTTCAGTGGAGTGTCTGGAGTCGCGGGCCTGTTCGTCCGACATCATTTCGAAAAGGGTCGGGCTCGAAATTGACCGGGTAGGGTTGGGAGCAGCTGTGGCGAAGGAAGGCGGCGGGGAAAGAGAAATGGCGGTGGCGGTGGTGGCGGAGTGGGGTCTGGGGAGGTGGTGAGAGGAGGGGGGTGAGGGTGCAGGGGAGAGTAAAGGGTCCGAGATGAAGCCTTGTTTTATCATTGCAGAGACCAAATGGTTTTTCTTGGATGGTTTGGTGGGAGTATTGGTGGCAGCGGTGGTGGTGGCGGCGTGGGATGGCATTGGCAGAGTAGTGGACTGCGTGAAGAGTTTGAGTGTTTAAGTGTGTGAGAGAGAAAGTGGGACTAGGGGGCAATAGGAATCCAAGAAAAACCACAAGAAGTTAAAAGGGAGTGGGAGAGCTTTGGATCTGCAGTAGCAGAGAGCAGTAATCGATTAGAGTGATGAGAAACGGAGTTAACTCTACTTTAATACTCAGTGGTGGGACGGGAAATAATTAACGGCTTATTAAAGAAATGGCGGGAGAATTTATTAGGAGTAATACTTCTTAGGACACTTACACTGCTGTTAGTATTATTTTATTTTACTATTTTTATTCAATTTTTGCCAGCTGCCCATGCCACGAGTGATCCATTTAAAGACTTACAGGTAACTGCGGCAGGAGTTTTTTTTTTCCTTTTTTTTTTCAAGAACTGCAATTAATGTTAAATCGGATTGAATGATCGAATTGAGAATCAGACTTTTTTAGGGATAATTGCAGAAACCTCCCTTGAGGTTTCTGACGCTAGCACTTACCTCCCTATAATTTTCGTAATAGCACTGACCTCCCCTAATAAAAAATTGGGGCCAATTGTTGAGGTAAGAGTGTGTGAATTTACTTAGCTACCCAATTATTTTCATGTTACTAGATGAAAGGTTTAATTATTTTCATCAAAACCAACAAATCCTTTGTTACACTAATAAAACAAATAACTTGTTGGGGTTCTTTTCAGTCTCAGAGATCTTCAATGTTACCTTTCGATTGCAGGTGCAATATTTGATCCTTATTGTGAAGGATGTTGGGGAGTTCCATGATGCTCTCTTGTGGCTGGAAGAAGCCATACTCTTTGCTGCAATATTTCACCTCAAGCTGCCAAACTGAATTCAATCAAACCAGCTGTGTGTTTGTGTTGGAAACAAACAACTCATTTTTTTGCTAATATAGAGTTTCATGTGTCAAGACCATACTTTATAAGCTGGTGCAAGAAATTGCACATTTAGCTATTAACTAGTCATTGGTTTCATTAAGTGAAGAAGCTGTTATAGGTGGCTTGGAAATGGTTTGCACTTACACTCCTTGAACTTTCTTGATCCTTAATACCTTTGTCCTTTCCTTGCTAATACTACTTGCCAAGCAAGATCAAAGGCAAATTCGGTACAAAATTCTCATCTCATTCTTTAAAATAATTTTTTAATGGGACATTTTCCTACATGGACTGAATTTGCAACATATTCATTAAGTTCAAAGTGTTCAATGCTATTTCTTAAACCAAAGGAAAAATGAATGCTAGTGTCAGAAACCTCAGGGGAGGTTTCTGCAATTTTTCCCTTTTTTATTGTTTGGATGACAGATAAGTAGATAATCCTAGAATTCAGAAGAAGGGATTTGTGGGGCGCCGCTGCCTGGGGTATGGGGATCCATCTCCATACATATATATTTAACTATAAAAGAAAATGGAATAACATTCCACATAAAGGAGTATTACTAATTCTTACAAGTCTTATTTTGTCATGGATTTAGACAAGGAATCTGATTCTCATTGCTTAGTTTTCTTTTCTTTCCTTTTGTTTTTCAAAAAAAAAAAACTAAAAATAAAAAAGAAAATAGTTGGATTGAATTTGTCCTTTGCTGGTCAATGTTAATGGAATGAACTAAAATACATCAGCCTTGGTACGGTGAAGAAGCATTGTATAATTATATGAAGAGGTTCGAGTGGCAAGCTATTGATTAGTCTGGAGAGACAATAAGTTATAATTTTGGGGATAATATTAGAAATCTCTCCTGAGTTTTCTGTTAATATGACTTAACAATTATAATGTTTTAAAAATATTACATACCTCCTACACATTTGTTATTTGGGTAACAAAATTTCTAATAATCTCAAACTACCTTCTTACTCTTTTTGCTAAAAAATAATACTCCTAAGTCAAATTGTTCACTCAATCTTCTAAAAAAAAAATTCTCTAGTAGTACCACCCCATCACAAAGTTATAGTATATAAAAATATAAATTTGAAAAATGGAAAAGATATTTGCAAAGATATATACTAAAACCAATTCAACTCTATATGGTTAGACTTGATTTCTTATTAATCTTATTTTTTTTCTAACATCTTCTCAACCCATGACATAAACCTTTAAGTTTAACTAAATCATTCTAAAAATCAATTCAAAATTAACAAAGAAATCATACCTCACTCTATTGGAATCACAAAAGAAAATGATAAACAAATTTAAATATACTATAAGTTACAAATAAAAATAGTATAATCATCCAAATAAAAGAGTAAAAGACGTTATAAAGAGAAGTAAGTGATTTTTATTTCTTTTTCTTTAATATTTTTGAGCTCCATTTATATGACATACGAACCATGTATCAAAAGAAAAGTTAATATAGTCATTTTACAACTACTAGAAAAGATAAGTGATTATTTTTAAAATCTTGGAGGTGTTAAGTGATATTAGAAAAAATCTCAAGGGAGGTTTGTGATATTATCCCTATCCGAGGCGCAGTGGTATTCAGGTATTTGATTGGATTGTCGGAGTATTGGTGTTAGCGCACCAGCAAACATGAAGCATCTTTATCTCCGACATTGATGGCTTCTCCCACCCTTGTCCTGCTTGTTACCATGAGGGTCACTATCCACAAGTCAGGAATCTTAAAATCATTAGTGTTTTCTCCTTTCCCTAAACTGAAGGTCAGTCAGTTTTCCCTGTCTTAAAGGTCATTTTTTTGTAACACAATTTGCTCTGGGAGTCCTAACGCCTTAGTCCAACGCGTGGTGCCTATGTGCCGTGAGTGCACGTAAAAGTGAATCTTCTGACAGACCCACCCAACAGTTAATAGTAGTACTAGCACTCAACTTTCCATCTTCAAAGGCTACAGATAATACAGGTGATGCTAAACAAATGGCAGTGTAAGTTTTGTCTCTTTGCAATTGTTGGCGTACATTAAATTAAGCCTCAGAAATAAAAATTTTCATATTATTATTTAGCAATGTTTAAATCAACTTACTGTTTTAGTAATTCTATTTGAATTCAATTATGATAGTTTTATTATTTAATAATCAATATTTTATCAGAAAATTTCTTACGATTGCAATACTTACTGATTAACCGAGTCATTTCATCTAGTCATCCGATCTAGTATTCTTGATATTATATTGTTGAATTATTCTTCTTTTCTATGTACACATTGTAACGCAGCATTATGAAATTTGTCTCTCACAACTTTTTAGTGATTTTTTTTTTTGGTCCTACGATGTTTGACGCTCTTTATCTTCCTTAGGTCTACTGGGATAGTTTAATGGAGAGAGAATGAGTTCTTGGAGTCTTGTCAATCCTTAAATGTGACAAGGAAAGTTCTTGTATCAATTGTGCTCTCCTCTTACTCGCATCATCTTCTAAGTTCTAAAACTCGATCCATTACCCTTCTTTTCCGCTTGTTTTATTTTCTCTTTTCGGAGTTTTCACAAGTTTACAAACTCAATTATAAGGGCCTGCTATTGTAGAATACCACAGATTTGCATTGAAAAGCAACTTTGACAGATTCATATCATGGTGGAAAATTTTTTGTATCGTGCGGTGAAAAATGGATGCGTTAATGCTGTCATTTCATCCAAACTCACCATGGCCCAAGCCGACTGTGTTTGGCCACTGCAATCATTTCGGGGATATTATCATAGACTGCTTTTCTGATCTGTTGTGAGGATGCCTTTTGGGGTTGGAATGCCCTGCATCTGCATGCTATAATAATAGCAAGCACCAACTTCTTTCCTTGAAAGTAGCTGAAACAGTGTAGCGGTACTTTTCGTTGCCCGCTCTTTGGATATTTTTGTCATGTTAGCCATCTATCATTATTTCAGTAGATGTGACTGGATCGATTTAGTAAATTCGCTATTTGAGCTATCATTCAGCTGCAGATTCGTCTGCTGCTTTCTCCATCAGGATATACGCTCAGCTACTGTCAACATAGACTTGTATGTACATCAATGTAGCTCATGGTTGGCTTAATAAACCATTTTATTGCAAAACTTCCACAAAATGCATAGACAATCAGAAGGAAAAAACTGCATTACAGAGAAAGAAAAGAATGAACAACAAGGACATATGGTTTCCTTTACAAACATGACGACGATCAGCTGCAAGTTGGATAGTGAAACAAAGGGTAAAAGTAGCTGAATTCAACTCCTCAACGTTGGATCTGAACCTTCCCGTCTCATTACATGCCCTGACTGAAGTATGCATAAAACCATTTGTATACAGATGGTTACTGTTATTCCATCACAGGCGGAGGAGGCTGTAGAAGTGTTACCGAGGAAAAGCAAAGACATGCTATTTAGAAAACATTTGTTTGTAAATCTTCTAGTCCGGCGTCAACTTTAAAACCTCGTTCAACTTCAGTTGTTCCGAATAGTGGAGCATCCAGCTCGGGAGGTTTCTGAAGATGGAACATAATCAGTCACTGATTTAAACTAGTATCCTAAAAAATGAAGAGCACAACTGCAGAAGACTAATAGAATTTTTTTTTCTTCTTTCTTCTCTGACAGAGTAACATGCGACGCAATCATTCTTGGTGCCCCCACTAGGAAACTCGAATGCTTCAAATTATAAAGAATATGATGTCATTTGGGTGATTACATGATTTTACTTTTGCTTCTGATTGAGAAAATTTTGTTGCCTTTTTATTATAAAAGTTCATTCCGCAAGCTTTAGTATATGTGTAGAATCACAGTAAGATTATTTCGCATTCGACAGATCAAGTCAGGCTATGTTATTACCATGCAACGTACTAAAGCCCAATTGATACCCGGAAGAATGGATGCTTCTTGATTTCATTTGCTCCTTCGCGAGAGCCCAACCGGCTTTTGGGATCTCTGTGCAACAACCGATACATTAACTGCTTTGCTTGGAGACTTGCCTGCATCAGAGAAAATTTCTTCAAAGTTTATACCATTGCACTAATGAACTGACAATGCCAGTTTGCCACAGATTATGCAGATTGATACATGCATGAAATTATTGATGTTACACTGGGAGACTTCGTCTGGACTCCAAATTGGTTGTTATTTGGCATGTTTAAGAGCCACGGGCTTGAGTTTATAGATTACAGGTATACAAGGCATTCGGCTCTAGAAGTGTAACCAAATGAGATTAGTATCTTACACACATGGCACTTAAATCTAACAATGTTGCATTAGCAAACTCACCGGTATGCTCGCAGGAAACTTTAGATCCTTGTGCAAGACATTTGCAAATGTCTTTTGCCTGGTCTTTCCCCTAAAAGGTGTGTACCCATAAAGCATTTCATACAAAAGGATTCCTGTGAAAGTTGCAGAACTCAATTTAAGGGTCGAAGCAGTAAAAAATGCTCTAGCAATAATATTAACTACTAAAAAACGGTGAACATAATCGATAGGTTTCTTGAAAATCCATTCATCAGCAAAAGCTGATCATACGTTACAGTAAGACTTACCAAGAGCCCACCAGTCAACAGCACTAGTATGGCCTGCTCCTGTAATAATTTCCTGTACAGTGGAAAAGAATATGCTTTTGGAATGATGTTTTTTGACGAAAGAAATATTGATATACCAAGGGGTGAAAGATCCAGCATTAAAAAAGTTCAGCAGGTGAAAATAAAGCAATAAAGATAGAAGGAAAGGAAACCTTTCAAGTGGAACCACTACATTGGTTGCATTTAAAACACTTGAGAACATTCATATCTGTCACTCCAGTGTCCAAGAAGATCTAAATGTAGTATATCTACATTTTAAAATTATGTTTAACAGCATCCTAAGCTTAATCAAGCACACTAATTCATCAACTGCCATCAACCTTCTAAAGCTACCATAAAAAAAAACTCCAGTAGAGAATGCTTACTGGAGCAATGTATTCCTCCGTTCCAACAAAGGAATTTGAAGCTCGCATTGGTTCAGCCATGAATATGGGGGCTTGTTGACCTTTCTGGTGTTTTTTCTTTTCATCGATCTCTGGAACTAAAAGCTGACAAATGCATAACATACCAATAAGAAAATCTTGATCTTTCCTAAATTTTGCAAAGTTCATCTTGATAAGAAGTCAGAGAGTTGAACGCACCTGTGGCTTGCAAGATGTCAAACAGGACAAATCAAAATCTGTCAAAGACACGTGCCCATTGCTCTGTAGCAAGACATTTTCGGGCTTCAAATCTCTGTAGATTATACCTGCGGAATAAACATGCTCTTTTCAAATGTCAAGGTGAAGATGAATACTTTATTGATTTATGATGTACAGTTAAAAGAACACAGTAGTGATTTCTAATTTCTCCATTAAACAGAAGGCTCCACAGTCATTCTTAATCACATGTAGAAGTAAATGAATCAAAAATTAGTGTCAAGTAATGAGCATAAACATTGCACATCCTTAACATTCTTCTTTACCGCACAAACTTGGTGTCATGTGAATTCAATGAAGGAACAATCATGATCAAGAAGATACATGCAGTTCTTAGTCGTTCTGGTTGAAAAAAATAATCTTAGCTTTTTGTAAAAAATGTGCGGGATTTGATCGGTATACCAGTTAGTCTGATTTTGTAGCTTTGGACTTAGATAGGTGGTCTCGTGAGCCAGAATACAGGAGTCTTATATAGCATAAGAAGAAACGTAAACTAAATATAGAATAGTTGAGTCTTATGTAGAGTAAGAAGGAATGTAAAGCAAATATAAAAATTAAGTAAACTGGACAAGGCAAAAAAAAAAAAAAACTCTCAATTCAGTTTAATGGAAAAACTAAAAAGAATTCAATTTGTAGGAAATAGAATTCTATAGTTATTAATGGAAAACCAAAAAAGGGACTTGTTTTTATGGAAAAATAGCTTTTCGGTTTAGAATAAAGGTTTCAATATTATTGTAAATATTTTATTCCAATATTATTGTAAATAACCCTGCTAACCAATAATACAGCGACATCTCCTAACAAAATAAGGATAAGCAATACTGTTAAGCTTTACCTTGACAGTGAAGATACTCCAAAGCAACCACTACTTCAGCAGCGTAGAATCTGCAGGTAAACAACTTTATGTGAGTTCAATGGCCATCTCCAACTGGAGAGCTTTTGAGTTGGCAGAGATAAGTAGAGAAGAACAACAAAGCATCAAACTATTGAGACTGTACAAGCAATTCGGCCAAAAAGAAAAAAAAAAAAGAAAAAAAGAATTGCCTCCATACAAAGAAAGTATTAATTGATTCACGAACTTTAATATGCAAGCCCCCTAGCATGTGGGCCAGAATTCTTCTCTCTACATTGCTTCCAAGTTTTTCTTCTGGCTCTAAAATCTGAACTAGCTATCATGATTTTAATTATATATTTTAGAATCTATGCATTGCTCAGGTGTCAATTTCTAAAGCCTGACTAGGTGCTAGAAATCTTCTCTTCTACATGAGACTGATATTCAGGAAGGAAGCTTTCGGAATGAATAATTTTATTAAACTTCATGGTTATGATTTAGATACCTTACAGCATCTTCCCTGAGTACCTTCATCGGCTGTCTGTCCAAGAGCATGAATAGCTCCCCACCAGGGCAGTAGTCAGTTATCAGACAGATATGAGTTTTCGTCTGCAAAAGTAGTTAAGACGGATTTCAGCTATCGCAATTTGGGTGCAAAAGAAAGCAAAGATATATAAGATAATGTGCAAGTAACACTTGAGGAAACAGTATTGGCTAGAGCATGTGCAATTCTTAGTAATAAAAAAGGAAGTTCTTAGATGACAATTAATCTCACACATTATAATACCTTCCTAACTTCTCATTGCCGCTATGTTTAACCTCTAAGACTTTTAGTCTCTTAGTTTTTCTAACCTGAAATGAAGCATAAAGGGCTGGAAGGAATGGATGGTCCAACATGTCTAGGATCTCTCTTTCAGCACAAGCTCTGTGCACCTACAGGAAAGGAAAGGAAAGGAAAGGAATCAAGTGAATATGGAGCATAAATAAGACATAAACTACAGTTAATTAACTGCACAAGTGTCCAATAAAGTGATTGTAAAGTTATTATGGGAGAAAACTGTTGAAAGCCTGAAAGATTTCTGCCACAATTTGTCCAAGAAAAAGAAACTTGGAGAGTACATTTCACCCCAAGTTTTCTGTTGTTTGCAAATTTTGCAAAATGTTAAGCTCAGAAGAGGGTGTCGTGTCTGGCAAATGCAATTACAATGCACAGGAAATTAGATTCTATACCTTGTTCCGGTTAAGCATCATTCCCTTGTCCATTGCTTTCATTGCAAAGTATTCTTCAGTACCATGAAGTTCCACCAAGTGCACACTGCATATAATTAAGTTGTCGAGTGACCAAGACATGAACAGAATACGGGGAAGTAGATGATGGATGTATTTGAGCAGTACGGCTTCCTTCTTAATGAGAAGGAAGAATCAGTAGTTCATTTAATTTAGACGTCCATTTTCACAAGCAATGTCACCAATGCTGTATGGAGAGACTATCTTGGATCTATAGCCACTTAAAAATAATCCTCCTAAGCATATAGTGGAACCAAGAGAATACCACCGTACCACATCAAAGTTCTTTTCTTCTATATACTTCAAGAATCTTGCCTCAACATGTTCAGCGGACACTATTATGGAGAAACACTTAGGTTAAATTCTGATCACAATTTTGGTAACATTCACAAAGAAACATGTGTTTGATCCCAAAGAGGCAAAACATTGAGTGGTTCTGAGCTGATATTAACACTTGTAGGACAAGGCTAATCAGACAATTCAGGAAAAGCATTTCAAGGATTTGCATACATCATTGCAATGGATGAATTCCTATTAACATGGTGACAGAAATCAAATAGCTTAAGATCCTGTCAATTGAACAATACAAACAAGTCCCATGAGTGAAAATTTTAAAAGGAAAATGATGTAAACAACCAACTGACCTTCCTGTATCACCAGACCCCAGAGGTTTCACTGGCCTGAAGTGCTTCAAGCCTATCTGTTCTCCACCATCAAGAATCTGGGAATTACAGGCCAATCAAATCACAGTACGTCAATATGGTTATATAAGCATCTAAGTGGCATTGAAATAGTTAAGAACCACAATGGAAGTAGCACATAGTTGAACAAAGTCCTACAGTTGAAATTGAACTGCAGAGTTAGCAATCTATAGCCTTTTAAATCAACTTTCACTAGTTGTCCAATATCATATGTACATTTCAAATCCTATGCCCTGTCTTATACCTGTTGAATGGCTTTCCAAGATGGGTTATCTCTTCTGTGGGGTTTCGGATGAACCACCTTCGAGTGGTTTGCCCACAAATCTTCCGGTTTCTGCGCATTCGCAAATAAATTGAGAACTTGAATCCCATCTTAGTACTTCAAATCCACAAGCTGATGTCACTTTCAACAAAGCTAATAATCTTACCATGTTTGCATCCGGAAGTTCTCTCACTGCTTCATCGACATTTTCTGCAGTTTCTTTCACCTGAACAGATAGTCAGACCAAAATAATTTTCTGTTTTTCAAATTTGCCAATGATTACTAATATTAAAACCAAGCACGCACCGATTAATTTAGTTGCTCTAAAGGTCTTCTACTAAATGAATGTCTATTTTCTCACATGCTTATATGCTGAAGCTTAAAAGGGAATTTAAGCACAAGAAGAGAGTTGAGAGTAGAAAGTACCAGTTTAGCACCCTCGCCTGCTCTCGACTCAGGAATGCAATTGCGAAGCGGCTCAACATGTTCGCTCCCATCCAGTTGGACCCCGATGAAATATTGTACTTCTCCCTATTCATGAACGGAAATTAAACGGTCAATATATCCCATACAAAGATGCAGTGAGTTGTTGCAGGCATGGTTCACTGGAGTTGGTCTGAAGCATGCATATAAAAATAAAAGCACCGCACCTTTTGGTCACGCATAGGCTGTAGATGAAACAGGTTCCAGAACTTTTTGCCTGAATGGTTTCCACAGAAACAATATGGTTAGAAACCCGATTTGGGAATTGAGGATTTTGCATTGTTGTTTCAGCTTTCAAGTTTCAAGAATGCAGATTGAGTACCAGTCTTAGTATAGTTAATGAGCTGCACCGTGACTTCTGATTGGGTATCAATTGCATGTCTGATTTTCCTCACGGTCGTTGGATCAGTTTCGGGCCCTTGAAGAAATCTACAACATCCCACCACGAGAGAATTTGTTCAATTAGTACTTATGGTTGATTATTAACCATGACTACATTCGCCAGCAATTCCCAAATCATTTTTGGAAATTGTAAGACAAGGTGGAATGTTGAATTTCTGCATGGATGCTGTACTGCTGAGAAGAAAAAGAGGTGATCGACTATCACAGGCGGGAGCTCCTATTTTTATAGTACTTAAGTTGGATAATGGAAGTTCAGCTAAGATTTAGAAAATGTTACTAGTACAATTTCTCTCAACAATTAAAGTAAAATAAGTGGGGCATTACCCAAAAAAAAAAATTAAGAGTATCGAAACTTAAATAAATAAAAATAGGTATTCCTCAAGAAATTGAAGTGATAATTTCGGTTGAAGTTAGCCTCTGTTTATGCTAGCTTAAGTAGACGCATAATTGTAATTCTTGATCTGGTTTCCTACTGTAATAACTTTTCCTAAGATTTGTAGCATCATAAGCAATTCATTCATCTAATTTTTTTTTTCACTTTCTTATCCAGCAAAGGAACTCAATTACTATACTTTTTAGGAATGTTATTGTCTATTCTCCTATAGTATATTGTTTGTCACTGTTTATTATGTAATGTTAAATAACCCAACCCCTTGGTTTCAGAACAGCATAATGACGTGTGGACTATGGACATTACACACAACTTTTTCTTTTTCTTTTTTTGCTGTACAATATGTGTTGCTGCGGCTTTTTCACTATAATTTTTCCGTTTGCTATATCTTGTCATGTTAGAAAAAAGAAGTTGGCTTTTGAACATTTCTTAGTGATAGTCTGATATATTTTCGATTAGCATCATGCAGTCATTCAGCGCTCGTGGCCTAATGGATAAGGCGTCTGACTTCTAATCAGACGATTGTGGGTTCGAGTCCCACCGAGCGTGTCATGCTTGCGTGTTTATGATATAAACTTGACTTGACTTTATTGTTAGTTCTCTTTTTTGTCTCTCTGTCTTTTTTGTCCCCCTCCCCCTCCGACAAAGAATTATTCCCCCTTTTCTTCCTTAGTTTTTCTCCCACTTACGTGACTGAAAACTTCTTCATTCTTCAGTGAAAAATATTAGGAAAACTAGAAATATACCTGCAATTTCTCCCCAAGATTTCTTCGCGACTATACTCGGTCAGCTCCAAAAAGCTATCCGACGCAAAAATCTAGGCAACAATTAATCATCACATCAACGAATTTTAAGACGGTCGAGTGATCCCAAAAAAAAAAAAAAAAAATAGTTCACGAGAAAAATTATGCTAAAAGAGTAAGAGTATATCTTACAATGGGATTATCAGGCAGTCTTGGATCGGTAATGACAAAATTCTTCTCGATACGTTCAAGGGTAGTCGCTAAATCGATACCTTTTCTCATTTCCTTCTTCCTAACTTTGTCATCAAGGCTTTGAGGCCGCCCATCCTCCGCATCACTATCATCGTCAACTTCATTGTCATCCATAGTCACTTTGGCCTCGAATTCTTCATCTGCAGTGCTCGAACGTCGACCCTTTTTCATGATCCTACAACACGTGAAAAAATTAGATAAATATTCCTTTTTCGTCACTACACTTGATTAGTTAGTAACTACTACATATTAACGTAGTAAGAAAAGCCCAGATTTCTTGGTGCCCAAAAAAAAAAAAAAAACTTAGTAACGTGCGAGTTCAGTTTACCCCATGAGCGAAAGACGTCTAGATTTTTTGGGCTTGGTCTCAGGAAGCTCGCTAATGCGCTCCATTGATGATGAAGTTCTGGTGCCTGCATGAGAGTGTCGTCTAGGGGGAGCTTTGTTCTCCAAGTTGAGATTTACAACGGCATCAGGTGGCAGGCAAACTCCTCCTTCTGATGATTTTCTGATGAAGGGACGGTTATTTGATTCGCCAAGGGCTCTTGGACGAAGAGGTTTCTTCACTGCGTCCACTAATTCGGTCACGTTACTGGAAGCCTGCTCCTTCTGACGGGCTGCATATATAATTCAATCAAAACACCCCCTCAATCAATTTTTCTGATATATATACACATTACCTAATGGAGGAACTAAGTAGCATATGATGAATAAGAAATCTAAGGGGAAGTAGAGCTGAACATTTCTATTTTTCACTGACCATCTAGAATGGTTGTGTTTTCTTTTCTTGGGAGTTTTATGTATGTGATTACCTTTGTTGTCGCTATTATCTACCATGAACTTGCAGAGTGAATTACTAACGTCTGATTTAATAACATAATAGTAGGTGTCAATGTTCTAAGAGAAGTTTCAAATGCAGAAATATAACAAATTTTTGGTTACTTTCTATCATTAAGGGTTGATGGGTTTTTATTTCCTTGTGTTAATTAGTTTCCCTCCTCAGCATTTTCTGACCTTTTCTTGATTTTCTTAAGAATAAAGTTTCTTAAAGAAAAATTTGTGGAGCTAACAACTTAATTATGAAAAGAGATGCTAGTCTTATTATATCAGTCAAAAACTTAAGTTTACCGAAAATTAAAAAAATAATAATAAAATTAAAAGAGAGTTTACCGAAAATAAAGAATAAAAAGGAAAATACCGTCATAGCGGATCAGTGATTCAGGAAGCCCATTGGGCCGGAACATTTTTTCCTTGGTCCCCTCTGTATGCTTGCTTACCTCCACTTGCATTCTGTAATTAAAAAAAGAAAAGAAAATATTCCTTATATAACTTATCATATCCAATTATCTAATTCAATTAAGACGTCAAACTTCAGAAAAATTTTTTAAAAAAAACCCACACAAAATCGATGTACCTTTTGTAAATTAATAACCAGTATACTACTATTTGTCATATAGTAAGAGTTGACTTGCCAACTTAGTCGAATGTTACAGCAAAAGCCAAGAAAAAACAAAGCAAAAGGGCAAAAATAATTAATCATACAATTGGGCCCCAATTTTTCATCAGATGTTCGCAAAAAGCTAAACCTCATATTATCATCAATGTTAAAACACACAGTCTCTTTTGTGATATAATAGCCAATCCAAAAGAAATTCTAGGCTATGCAAAAAAGAACACCTGGTTCCATCTCATATGATGTCACCGCACACTCGTAAGTTGCTCAAATGGGACCACGAAAATGGACCATATTTCGGATGATATATCTTGATCATGCTCTTGATTGCTCCAAAAAATAATAAGAATAAGATCATGCTCTTAATTTCTGGTTTTTAAAATTTTTATAGGTTCCACATTTAGAATTTAATATTCCATGTGAGGTGGTGGCGGTGCACTCACTCTAGTGGCTGTGACAGAGAATTTTTCCACACTTTTCCCAGCCTATGGAGGCAAAGTTTGAGAGAAGAATGAAGTCGAGGTCCTCAAAAGTCAACAAAATAGCCTAGACCCTAGAAAGGGCACTAGGTAGGGATAATTTCTATATGCCCCCAAACTCTCTCTCTCTCAGTTGCAAATGAATCCCCAAACAATTGATAGTAGTAGCATGCTATTACCTTCTGTGATAAATTTCTACCAAAATGCTGCTTTTGGATATAAGCATGTCAAGAACAAATTTGTTTTTTTGGTGGCAAATTTTCCCCAAGTCCACTTTTCAAACCACAAATACTCTATATGTATAACCTCGACAAAGATTATTGTTTTTCTTCTTCCTTTAAAACTCACCCAATGAATTTGAGAACTTTTCCGCTTTCATCTTTGATGGGTGCAATAGTGAGCAGATTCCAAAAGGGAGTCCCATCCTTCTTATAGTTTAGCAATCTACCACAGTAACCATTTCCCGCCTGTAAAGCTTCCCTGATCTTCGCCACATCTTCCGGATCCGTTTCCGAACCCTGTAGAAACCGACTGCAGCCCGCCCGAGCACAAACAAAATGTCATAAATACTCTCAAAAACTACAGTGACTACAATTATCAAAAAGACCAAAAAATAAATAAATGGGAGGAGGATATGGGAATTCGAACCAGTTTCTGCCTATGACTTCCTTCGATGTATAGCCGGTCATCCTGAAGAATCCAGCACTTGCATACAGAATCGGGTAATCGGGTTTGGTAGCATCCGATACAACAAATGTTTGCTGAAAAGTTGACAAGGCATCCTTTAAATCCTCCGATACTCTTGGAAACCCCCTGTCCTTGCCTGCAGAGCTCAATGAACATCAATTAATCCTAAGCTACAATTTATTTTTGAAGCATTGATTCTGCCCCTTTTCTTTTAATTAACTCATGATAGATGCATTGAATTTTTTTTTTTAGTACTTTATCAAGTGCCATTAAGAACATTATCTTACTTGTCAATTAAACTACTAACCTTCGAATCTTTTATTCTACAACTAATCCATAAAATTTGAAGCTATTGATTTACATTCACGTATAAAATAAAATTCATTTTTTCTATGTTAAACCGTTAGGGCGAAAATTTTTTCCTTATAAAAAAGAAAGGCTTTGAACCAAAACTTTTCACTGCTCGGAATTACCTGTTCCATCATCTGATAAATCACCAGAACTTCGAAAAGAATTACCAGAATCCCTTCTTGTTGACCCTGTTTTACTATTCTGTTCCTCCCCGGAAGTTCTCAGTTTAACCCCTTGCGGCTTTCCTGTCTCTCTATCAGTCTGCAACACCAATCCCCACTCCGCGGCTCTCTGAGCAGCAGCTCCAACTTCCCCTGCTACCGGGGATTTGGCCGTCGACTTGAGGCCTTCAGAATCAGTAATAATGGAGGAAATAGTCTTCTGAGCAAAAGGAGATGATGATGATGATGATGACTGCTGCTGCTGTGACGATAGAGGTGAAGTTGAACTGGGATCCTTGAGGGCCATCCATGTTGTGATTTCTTCAGCATTTGCTCTGCCAGACTTCGAAGATGGTAAGTTGGTTTCTTCTGATGGCTCAGGAGGACGAATAATATTAGTGTTATCACTGTTATTGTTCCGCGGTGATTCAGCCCAATTACTCTGCCACGACGACGGCGACTGTTTGAAAACAGGACTAGACGCTTGCCTGTAAGTTGACGGATTGAAGACCTCTAATGAACCCCTCGAGTCTCTGGGCAGAGGTGGTATGACCGGCGCTGAAGACTGCTGTTTGTGTTGTTGTGCATGGTTTGCTGGTTCCATCTGTCTGCATAAAAGATTCTTGAATGTCAATTAAAATGGTGACATTAATCTCTCAGTTACCTCTCCGAAAACAGTACTGATCAAAATCCATCTATATACTCCAACCAACTACTGATATGCAAATTTCTTGGTGACATTATGGATGCACTGTTTGTGTGGCTAATTAGTAGGATTTGTCCTTGTCGACGTTGATAACACTTGCATGGTGGGACAGACAATTGTTGAGGGTCTTGACTCTTGAGAGCCATGCTTTTAGCTGTTTGTACATGTGACGACTACATATGATTGGCCATTTATTATGGATATGTAGGGTGAATTAGGACTTGGATGGATAAAAATTGGAAAGCCGGGGGTGTATATGGCATCTTGATATCCGCAACTACCAAATTTGTGACTCTCCTAATTTCTTCTGATCTAAAATCCAGACCACCTCACAATCCCAAAGGCTAGTTTGGTCACGATGTACCTCCACCGAAAGATGGCTCAAGTTGCCAAGGATCTAGTCTAGTGTTGTTTTGCACGTAATCTAATAAGCTAGCTGACATTTTTTTACTTTCTTGATTTCTTACTGCAAGTACCATATTTCACCTTTTTAAGTTTTAAGCATATATAAACCACTGGCCTTTGGATTGATAGCCACCACGCAGCCATCAAGGCTTGGTGGGATGGAAGGCAAAGATTCAAACCTTACCTAGCATCAAATGCCACATTTAAAGTGGTTTGGCTTCAAAAAATTCAGACGGGTGCGTAATGCACCCGTCTGATCCGATGATAGTTCAGTACCCTCCGAGTTATTCTTGGGCCTTCTTAGGTCCGCTCCCTTCCCCTTAGTTTCGAATAGATTAGATTATACAACAGTTGTAGTCTCCGAAAAAAAAAAATTTAAGCATATATATATATATCCAGCAAGACACCATGATCGGGTAGGTTGCTGATTAAAGCCCATCAACATGTAGACCCTCTCCTTGTTGTCCATGAGAATGACACACATTGAACACCACAAGATACAAAATCAATATGGGAAAGAAAGACTCCTTAAGAAATAATTAGCTATTCCGGTCATCGGGCCATGGAGGCAATGGCCATGAGAGCCATGAGAGTATGTTAGTCGTTGTCTTCACCATGTCTAATGACTTGGCTTATTTGACGCATTTGCTAACGACATTAGCTCAATTTAAAAATAGGAGTAACGCAGGTAGATAAGTAACGAATGATTTAAAAAGAAAATCGCCATCACCTAGTCACTTGCCCCAGGTAGAATGAAAAATGTACTCCTGGCATGCTTTGGAATTGGGATATGTGCGGTTGCATATAATTGTTATTATTGTTATATATTTCATAATAAATTTTCATTAAATGGTGGGAGAAATTGTAAATAGTAAGTTTTGGATTGAATAACTCTTATGAATTGTATCAATAATGATTCTTGTGCATCCAAAATGTTGTAAAAAAATTCAACAATTCTAATATAAGTGCACACCAACCAAACATTGTAAATGCAGTCACACCAAATCCTAGCTGCACCCACCGCCATGTCCCATGGCCCGATTGTGTGCAATATTCCTGTCTGGAAATTTACGAGAACCATTCTTTGGCAGGCCATAAACCAAAGCAGTACCATGTCTGTATCTAAGATTAAATCAACAAGAGAGTAAACCAATTAATGCAAAAACATGTTGTCATGTCTCTTGGCAACTGTTTGTGGAAAGTAGTATTAAATCGTCTGATCGGTAATTAAAGAGTTTAGCGGAACTTTTCAGCACCTCTGGAAAGCAGTACAATCACATGAAACGCACACGATCAAGTTTGACATGAACGATTTACTTAGCGGTAAAGCAAACTGAAAAGGAAAGAGCTCAAATTGGAATTACCTGAAACGGAATTGATTGTGTCCACTGGTGAATCCTCCTACGTTAAACTGCTTTTGCCGAATCGAGCTATTGAAGTTGGAGGACGTACAGAGTAGAAAGCAGAAAGATTTTTTTCTTTTCTGGCGAGAAGAAAGCAAGAGATGAGAAGAAAGAATCGAGAAGAAACACACTTTTAATGGTGAAAAGACTCAATAAAAGAAAGTAGAATGATTGTCGAAAAGCTTAGGCTTCCCATGCCTACACACCTAAGTTTCACATGGCTAGATCAGCCCTCGCAGCCTTATCCAATCATGTAGTACCATATCAGTAACTATTACATGGAAAATCCTGTTTTACTTAATGATGCCAAGGATTTCCAATCCTTTGTTGTTTTTGCCATAGCTGCTAATACTGGATCTATCTGCCTGACATGCATTTGCAGTGTCAATTCCCGCTTCTGATGGGTGTTGTGGGCTTCAGATATTTACAGACTGGAGTTGGCTGACGACAAAAAACACATAGCATGCAACTAAAGAACATAACAGGTGGGGATGAAGGGAAATTTTGGAGCAGTACTTGCACAACAGGTTGGAATCCGCGGGACGACTCATTTTCATTTCACACTTGACAGGCCAGGAAGGATGGGAGTGGCTATGGGGACAGTGCCTCGTGTTTGACTGGTGGCACAAAACATCGAGACATTTGGAGGATAGTTTTTTTGTTTTATTTTTTTCCCCCTTAATTCTGCAGATAGAATTGAATCCCTTTACCTTTTAGCTTCGGAATTTGGGAATCTAATTATCGTTCTGCTTGCAGAGTAAATTGGGGGAGGTTAAAAAAATGGTGACTTTCGGCGAGTAATTCTATGATAGAGTATGGTTACTACATCATCTAGTTTAAAACGGAAAGGTGTAGGAAATGTAACATTATAAAAGGAATGAAGAATTATAAGGTCCAAGAAAGTTTTAAAATAGCGAGAATATATGTAATTAAAACTACTCTGTTTTTATTAATTTTGTATGCATTAATAGTATATATATAATAACGAATACAGATGTACGCCACATATGTGAGAATTAAAATTTAAATTTGGATTGAAATTAAATGTCATGCATCCATAATCTGTAGCATATATATTATTGGTACGTACAAAATTCATCCTTTTATTTTTTTTTTTGGGTACGATAACCTCTAAAATAATAATATTACGTGAAAGTTGAAAAAACTTTTTGAAAGGTTTGTCTTTTGCCAATGTTAAGTTAATTGTCGAAAGTAAGTGATATTACAAGACTCGGCCAATTAACGAAATAGTAATATCACATTGACACTTTCCTAATCACGGCTTGTTTGGTGATGAAATACTTAACGAATTTGTTGCCGACCGCAAACATCTTTAAATAGTTTCTTTAAAAGAGTACTGCGTCATAGTATTGCTAGATCGTACGTAATTAACGTCGATTAACTTAACACAGAGTTTGGCTATGTACCTGCTCTAAAGCAGATGATATGATATTAGGAAACGCAAGTCTGCGAAGTTGCTTGCTCTCTTTTTCTCTAACTCTTTTTAACAAAATTATAGTAATCTGTACATTATGCGTATTTCCCACTTCCAAAATACATGCTCCTCGATGAACTCTTAAGATGACGCGGATTCGATTGTGATTTGAGATTTATTTATTCTTGCCTAGCTTCTCTCCCTTGTCTTGCAAATTTTCTTTTTCTTTGCATGCAACGGAAATGAACAGATGGTGGGGACTGTGGAGTGCTACTTCTATGGAATGAAAATTGTTGGTGCACCTTGCCCAAGCCAAAGCCAACTAGTTCTTTTACTTCATATGAAGCTCGGACTAAACCCCAAAAAAAAAAAAAAAAAGATTTTGATCGATGCTAAAATTAAGAGTCAATCTCATGTATACTGACTGTATATATACGATCACAATTAAACCCATAGTACATGTGCAAATTTTATATTTTAAATTCAAATTTAGATCTCAAGTATATGCAATTACAATTTTTCAGCAGAAGAAGTTTCACTAATGCTGCTTGATATCAACTACGGAGAAAGAGTCCCAGCAAATTGTAAGATGTAAGGCCATGTTTGGATTGCATTTTTCATGATTTTTCATGAAAAAAATACTGTAGCGATTTGATGTATGTGAGGGAAAAAGATAATAGGAAAATGTGATCACGAAAAACGACGCAATTTTCCGACAGAAAATGACAATCCAAACAGGGCCTAAGTTTTTCTAGTATTTTTGCAATTTTAATCATTAACTCAAATAAAGCATACAGCCACTCATGAATCTTTATTTGGATTATAGCGGGTTTCATTTTGTCTAAGTTATCATTAACCAGTGAAAAGTACTTCACTTCATATTTAAAACTTGATAATGAAACATCGAGACAAGTACTTACAAACTAGAATCTTCAGATTTGAATGACATGTACCTAAATTGTCTGTCAAATGATACATGTTACTTATAGAAGGAAACTCATTCTTCTCTTTATCTCTAACTTGCTCCACTCATCTTAAACAAAACAATAACTTCCTCCTTTGGTATCCCTCCCTCCCCAAAGATTTTTTTTTTTTGGTTTTTTGTGCGGTTGTAGATAATAAAGGGTCTCCTAAAATTTCTAGTAAGAGTGTTATTCTTTTCTAGTAAGAGATTTCTTTTCTCTTAGAGTTTTTCTAATTAGAGTTTCTATTAGTTTACATTATTTTATTTTATTTTTGTCGAATCTCAATATTTTCAAATCTATTTGTTAGATCTGAAATTTCTGAATCTATTTTATCAGATCTCAATATGATATATGAGCATACACAAATATTTGTTAGGTTCGAAGAGATTGACATCATTTGGAATATTTAGAAATTTACAATGTAATATTTATAGTTTTTTTCAGATTTGGTGTAGATAGTTTTGTATTATTTCAGTGATATATTTGACGCAGATCTCATGAAATGATAATCTATATAAAAAAACAATTATCTATCAAATGCATAATTTGGGAAAACTACTTTGTGATTTAATCAACCCATTGAGGTCTCCTACGTGGTTAAGTTATTGGGCCAAGCCGCCAAGCCGACAAAATCTACCAGCTCAAAGTTTAGCTCAATAGTAGCCGAACATGCGGTAGGACCCACGGCACGTGAACTGTTTTTTGGATCATCTTATCTGCTTGTGGTGGTGAGGGAAGTCACATCGGCCGCGGCCCAACAAAGGGAGCGTCCTTTCCTTTGTAGACCCCACCCATGCAGATAGAACTCAAGTCTCCATGGTGAGTGGTCCATTACACCATAGCCAGCAGGCCGAGACTGCAGTCCTTCCCCGACTTTTTGGTGTCTCGGATCAGATGCTAAAGCAGGATTTCTGATATAAACAAAACCAAAAAGAACAGATTTCTGAAAACAAACTATCGTTCTCACTCTAGAATACAGCGCTTTTGCTGTCATACTAAAAGGAAAACTTTTTTGGAAGGACAGGAGTATATACACTGGAACACTTATCTCGTCACTGCTAACTAAGGGTGCAAACAAATCAAGTTGAGTCAAATTTTAGTCTAATCGATCCGAATCTCAACCTAGGTTTTTGAAACTCAAACTCGAATTCGAACTTGACAAACTCAAAATGTAAAGTTCAAACTCGAGTTTAAAAAATAAAAAATAAATATTTTTATAAAAAATAAATAAAATAATAACTTTTCTCTAACAAATAATAAAATATTATGGATATATATGTAATTTTACTATTAAAATAAAAATAAATATATATATATAATCAAATTCAAGTCGGCTTGTGAGCTAACGAGTTTAATATTTTTGAATTCGAGTTTAACTTGATCAGCTCGATCTCGACTCGAGTTCAGGCTCAAGCCGCTTGCGATCGGTTCGATTCGTTTGCAACCCTACTACTAATATATCTTATCGACTGTTAGAAAATATTTTTAGGATTAATGTTATAGATATTGTCAATGTAAAATTTTTTTACATAATCAAGTATAGATATATGACACATGATTAAAAAGTGAATTTAAATTTTGAATAGTAATGATGTGACATTCATCTAAATCTGTTTGTATAATAAATTCTTTACATTGGTGGTGTATAAAAATTAATCCCATATTTTTAAATTTGACTAAAGATTGAAAATAATGCTTATAATGATGTTCATCGACAATACATTTTGCAAGACCTTATTTGTTGAACAGGTGGTATTTGCAATAAGATATAGCAGCTTTTATTCCTAGTCAAGCGTTGATCGGTTACTGCAATCACTAAAGAGGGGACAACAGGCATTGCTCTGAATTTGGAATGAAATAATGTTGGTGTTGCATTAATGGGCGATGACTTGATGATACAAGAAGGAGGTTCTGTAAAAGCAACCGGAATAATTGCTCAGACACCGATGAGTGAGGCCTATTTGGGGCACATTATAAACGCCTGGCTAAGCTTATTGATGCTAGGGGTGTAATTTCAACTTCTAAATCCTGATTAATTGAATCTCTAGCAGCCGGTATTATTTTGCAGCATTCCATATATGAGTCTCTTCAGGGCATGACATTGAGAATACCCGTTGAGTGAGCAATTCAATAAAAGAGCTTGGATCGAATCCATATTAGTTTGTTTTTCTAGGAAATTTTTTGTAACGTCATAAATATGATTTTAAATTATTTTTCATCTCTTTAATTATCTATTTATTTTACATACATCACAACACACAAGTGCTATAACATTATTTTGAAAAAATCTTCCAAAAAAATCTTCAATCCAAACAAACAAAGTAAACCACCGAGTTTTAGTTCAGTGGCCACAAAAAATGGATTAAATCTCTCTTTGGATTGTAGGTTCAGGGGTTCAAACCCTACCTACAATAAAAAAAAATTTAAAGGAGATGTTAGAACATCCCTTTGATCTACTCGAATCTGTATGCCTGTTAGTCCCTTAGTCAATCTCTTTAGGCTCTCCTTCCCTGTAGAATACAATAGATTAAGTTATAGAAATATTATCGTAATCATAAAAAAAAACAAAGTAATTCTATAATCCTTTATGGTATTATATGAATTGTTTACTAATTGTCAAAAGGTTTGTCATGTATTAGGCCTAATTAGATCCAAAAATGGAAAAAACACCCAGGCTCTTGATTCGAGTGAAACTTGTGTAGTAATATCCTCTCTTACCAGTCATCTGTAATTGAACAGTGAGAATTCATAAGAAAGGACACGTGGTTTGCTGATTTTCTTCTCAGGATATGTATTTGAATTTTTTACCACCACCCCTTGAGTATAGCTAATTAATCCATCCATAAGTCCCTTAGCTAGCCCAGATGCGATGATAATCCATCCATACGTCCCAGATGCGATCATAAACTCTCCATAGTTTGCGAAGGATTTTTTTTTTTTTAACTCTTTTGTGGATATTTGTGTGTGTACAAGAGAGTAAGTCGAGTCATAGAGGGCCGAAAGAAAAGGGCAATGTCAATGGCACTCAAAAAATTGTTTTTCACACTCCTCTTTTAACTTTGTTGACCTATAAAATGACAGATTTTTTAGACAAACTTCACCTAGAAAATTCATAAAATAAATGACGATCAAAGTTTTTCTAAGGTCATGATCTATGCAAAGTTTTGAGGGTTGGGCCATTTACGTTTGTTGCCAAAAAAAAAAAGAACATTGGGCCATTTTGTCCCACTGACTAGTAGTTAAGAAAATTGTAATCCATGATTTTGTAGCCCAATGATCTTGGTTTTGTCGACGGGGCCCTAAAGCCCAAAATGGAGACCCATTCCTCCAGGTGTTGCAAATCATAGGCAGCAGGTTTCGACGTCGTCTTCATCTTTTTGGGCATGGGCCTCAGGGAAAAGGACTGGTCGAAACTACACTAAGCTTGAAAGAGTGACATCGCTCATTTCTTCTCAATCCGGACTAATCTACGCCACTTTAATCCGGACTAATCTTTCCTAAAAATAAATAAATAAATAAAACAATACGTGTTTCATGGTGATATTATATATTCGAGCTTGAGTTCGAACTAGATCAAAACGAGTTCGACTCGAGCTGTTGATCGAGTAGCTTGCGAGTTCAAGTCAAACTATTTGGTTCAGCATCAGTACTGATCTACACCATTTTAATCTGAACTAATCTTTCCTTAAATAAATAAATAAAACAACACGTGTTTCATGGTGATATTATATATATATATATATATATGCTCAATTTTAGAATCGATTCTTAGAGTGAAAAGCATGAGATTCAAATCTCTGCTGTTAGCAGTTACTTTCTTGTTTACCTTTTTAATTTTCACGACAAGATGATAAGCTGTAACGTGTAAAGCTAAAAGAGGAAGAACTGAAAAGGTCCGATCTGGTTAACGTACCACTTTATCACTTTTGTAGGGATGACTGACTGGGTAGTGGAATAATAACTGCATCAACAATATTTCAATCTCCACAAGCAGCGGATATCAACATTCTTTATCGGGTGTACACATTACTATTGCAGTATCAAGAATAGGGATTCTACGTTTCTTGGGCTTCGTGGAACCAAGTGATTTGCAGCATCCAGAAGAGGTATTCTAACTTTACTCTATGCTGTGCTATGTGTCAATTGGTTTAGAGAGTTAATTATTACCAATATAGCTCCACCAAAGGTAGTATCTGGTTGGTGGGGATAAAGATATTCTGCACCGTCTTTTTAATTTAATTTTATTTCTTTGTTGATAGAGAAATTTCAAACCTTATGTACACGAATCTCTTTCTTTCTTTTCTATAATGTTGTGCTACAGTATAATTTATCTCCGAGAAGTCAAAAAAAGAAAAAGAGAAAACATCGACCAATTTATGGTGTCTGGGGTTGATTGGCTAGTCCGTCTATGTACCAAAATTGATTAAATATGTGTTGAGGGAAGTTTCAGGAATGTTGGATGTGGAAACTAACGCAGTCCATTGAATTGGACTATTGGACGTAAGGTTTTCTGATGGTGTGTCAGTCCACTAGGATTTGAAAGGCAAAATCACAAAATGGATGAGACTTGGGAGGGGAAGCATCTATGACCTAACAACAGGGAATCTAGAATTCTGGGGCGTTGGTAATATGACTATTCTAATTCTAGGTTCCAAAACTCTTGATTTACCTTTGTCCCATGCCCAAATATTTCCCCGTCAAGAATATCAGTCAGTGAGAGAGAGCCATAACCGGCTTCATCTTCGTTCCCTCCCCTTAACAGACTTCAAAAGTCCCAACTCAGATCCGAACATCTCTCCAATCCAGACCTTCTTGCATCGCCATTTTCCACTTCCCACTCTCTGCAATTGCTGAGAAGAAGAAGAAGAAGAAGAAGGCAATGGTAAGCAAACTATCACTCTCTTGGTCCGACCTCCTAACAGTACTAAACGAAACAATCTGAGCATCCTGCTGTTGGTTGGACGGCCGGACCAGATGAACTCTGCTGCTAACCAACGCCCCCCAATAGGCCTCAGCAGCCTTCGCAGCTCCATTACTTGGTTAATTATTACTATGTTAACAATCTATGTTCTGTATTCATCAAAGCTCATATTCAACAAACGTCAGCTCGAATGTCCCTTGCCATCTTCCGACATCTCAACGAGGCAGAATGTTGAAGACAGCTCCCCATTTGCAAACGAATCTACGATCAGCAATTATTCAGCTCAGGAACCTGCGGGTTCTACGACGGCGCCGCCGCCGCCGCCGCCAAGCCTGCCCTTGCGCGATGATACCGAGCTCCAACACATTGCTTTTGGGATTGCCGCCTCGTCGAATTTGTGGGATAAGAGGAAGGAGTACATAAAATTGTGGTGGAGGCCAGGGGAGACGAGAGGGGCGGTTTGGTTAGATAAAAAAGTGTCCACTGGGAGGAATGAGGGGTTGCCGGACATTAAGATTTCTGGGAATACTTCGGAGTTCAAGTACACGAATCGCCAGGGGAAGAGATCTGCATTGAGGATTTCAAGGGTGGTTTCTGAGACGTTGAGGCTGGGGATGAAGGATGTTAGGTGGTTTGTGATGGGAGATGATGACACTGTTTTTGTTGTTGAAAATGTGCTGAGAGTGCTGTCCAAGTATGATCACAATCAGTATTATTACATTGGCAGCTCATCGGAAAGCCATATTCAGAACATATTTTTCTCCTATGCCATGGCTTATGGTGGGGGTGGTTTCGCCATAAGCTATCCATTGGCACTAGAATTAGAGAAGATGCAGGATCGATGCATTCAAAGATACCCTGGACTATACGGCAGTGATGATAGGATACAAGCATGCATGGCTGAGCTAGGGGTTCCACTTACTAGGGAACCTGGCTTTCATCAGGTAACAATAAATAAACTGATTGGAATAAGGTCATCAGGCTCTTAAATTTTGAGTTTGCTGAGAGCAATAGCAATCTAGAAACCATTATTTGTTGCTTATGTTTTAAGCAGAAATGCCATTGTATCCTTGATTTCGTAGTTGTATTTTACATGAACATTGCTGTCGCTCAGTTCAGTGCTCCATTATGAATGCAATCGAAGGTGTAGGATAAATTAGGCAACCATCATAAATTGAATTAACTGTTCAGAGTTTCAATCTAGAACTACATGGTGTGATAACTTATTTAAGTCCTGTTTTGGTGATAATGCAGTATGATGTGTATGGAAATCTACTAGGACTTCTGGGAGCACATCCGGTGACTCCACTGGTGTCACTTCACCACCTTGATGTGGTGGCACCAATATTTCCACAATTGAACAGAGTTCAAAGCCTTCAACACCTGTTTGAATCGGTTAAGCAAGACTCGGCGAGCATAATACAACAGTCAATCTGCTATGATAAGAAAAGGTATTGGTCCATTTCTGTGTCCTGGGGCTATGTTGTTCAGATCTTCAGGGGAGTCATCTCTCCCAGAGAGCTCGAGATGCCAACCCGAACATTTCTTAACTGGTATAAGCGAGCTGATTACACAGCTTATGCATTCAACACTAGGCCTGTTACCAAACATCCATGCCAGAAGCCCTTCTTGTATTACATGAGCTCAACAAAGTATGATGAAGGAAGGAACCAAATAATTGGAGTTTACTCTCGTTTTAAAGAGTCCAGCCCATATTGCAGATGGACAATGGAATCGCCTGAGAAACTCAATACAGTCATTGTCTTGAAACGGCCAGATAGCAGCCGTTGGCAGAAGGTACATCTGAAGCTTAAGTGCACTCCGTCCTCTGGTTTATATATTTGTCCGATTATCATGCTACTGATATTAGGTGTTATTTGCTAATTCTGTCATAACTGCCTGTAAACAAATCTCCCTGTTCTTGGAGACTGGGGTCACGCAAATAGTTTAGGAGAAATCCCAACTTTGAAGCATAATCATTTCAAGAAAGTGGAAATGGCAATCAAGTGTTGCTGTTTTAGACCAAGTAATTCCTGATTTAATCCTTAAAAATGGTTACAAGGCTTACAAACTACTTAAAAATGCACTTGCTTATGGTAGCAAGAATTTTTGCTTAACACTATGATATGGTATGATAATACTGTAACACAAAATTGTTAAGCATGATTGCCTCTGCGGGTATAATATTAGGCCCGCCTTCTCTCATTATTAGCTCGGTGTTTGTGTTATTTACATAACTTCTATCAGGACCGACACTAATTATAACCATTCTATCTTGCAGTCACCCAGGAGAGACTGTTGTAGAGTTTTGCCATCCAAAAGGAGCACAAATATGTATATCTGGGTAGGCAAATGCAGAATGGGTGAGGTTAGTGAAATGTAGCAGAAGCAGCAGGCAAGAAATTCAGCCAGGCATCTGTTCTCTTTTCCTTTTCCTTTTCCTTCAGTGGTTTAAAGGAAACAAATTAACTAGTTCCATTCTAACTGGGCATGGAAGATTCAAATTCATTCTTTTGCTACAGCAGAAAACTCAGAACAGCAACATTCACAGCAGAACTGATGCATAAAATGACTAGGCTAGATACTAGGTAGCATTTTTCTGTGTAAATTTGACAAGGCAGACATTGTAGACCCTTTTACAACAATTACCTTGAAACAAATCAGGTACTGAGAGTTCCTACTTTGGCAAAAATTTTTTTTTTTTTCTGGCAATGCAAATTCTGTGTCAAGAGAACTGAAACTTCTAATCCTAAACCATGACTCGAGCAGAAAATTCATCAGTACTTCAATTAGTTCCCCTTGGTGGCTCTGTTACAGTTTGGTTCTCCACTATTAGAATGTGCGAAATTGAGGCATGTGGGGAAGTGGCTGCTGCCGCCAAGAAGGCAAGGTCAACACGAGTTTCGTTTGGGGAAATAGGCTTCTCCACCTTAGGGATCACAGTAACTCTTCCATCCTCGACCTCCAAATTCACTGAACAAAGTTTCACAGATAAAACAATTAGGAGCAATGTTTCATGTATATGGCAATTAAAATGCAGCTGGACTTCAATCTGCTGGTTGACATTGAAATGACGGTTATAACAAAGAATAAAGACAACAGAAATACGAGGAAATCATTTCTCTCAAGCGTTAGGTGATTATTATTGCTGTTCTTTTTTCACTTCAAAAATGAATTTCACTAGTCTATTTGTTTTCTCAAGTCTAGCAACTCCTGATTGAGTTGATTCCTTCTAGACCTCTACTGCCCTTTTCGCAACATCTTCAATGAATACTTTTTCCTGATGCAAAAGTAACAAGACACCGTCTGATATTAAACGCTTTGTCATTGAAATGCAAGCAATCCATCTCACTGATTTATGAAGAAAACTGTAGCAAAGATGCATCGAATACTTGTTATTGAGGTTTCAGCAGTTAAAAGGAAGAGAGAGTGTGACTAAATTAAAAAAAGAGAGAATAGAAGACGAAGGAAAAAAAGGAAAGTAAAGGAAAAGAAAATGAATACGGAAGAAAAACTGCGAAGGCAGACAAAATTTATTCTCTGAATTCCTTATCCAGTAAATAAACTAAGTCAGAAACTTACATAGTTTTGTTGATTCATTACATACATTGCCAGAGTCACAGCGATGCTTACTTTTTTAAGTATATAAAACTAATCCAGCTGTAACAAATATACGATCACCAACATTCCTTATCATAGCATAGAACCGAAGGAGAACAGAATCTGATAATCCAAATCCTGAGATATCTGACAATGCACGTTAAGAATCTTGATTTTTTCAAGAGAGAAGAGAAGACAAGTATTAATTATTTCCATTATCTCAACAGTTCCAAAATTAGCAGTAAAACCGAGTCATTCCTCATGAAGCACAATGATCAACTTTATACATAAGACCTCTGATAAAAATAATTCACTCAAAAGCTGATACATAATGCGTTCTTGCACTTATTAACCGGCACAGGACAGTGAAGTCCAGAAATCCAACAAGTTTCTATCAGAGGCAGATCTCCGTACGAATCAGAAACATAGAGAAACCTTTTGAATCTCAAGAAAGCTTTTATCACTTTCTTTTTTCACTTGAGAACTGGATTCAAGCGAACTATTTTCATTCAACTATTCCTCTGAAAGAGACCATCCCACCACTGTTCATTACAGATTAGTCTCCTCTTTTGATTCTTTATAAAGAAAACCATGCAACAGATAAGCCGAAAGACCCAGATACATCAGGAGATCAGGAAAAAGTGAGGGAAGAAACTGAAGCAAGAAAACCAAAATAGTATTCAGAAAATAATGATATCTCCAACACTCTTTTACAGGATTGATCTCAGTAAAGCTCTGACACAAAGTGGATTCCATATTTACTCGATAAACTTGACAAACGAAAAACTTTAAGGAATCTGTTAGGCGTTCTTAAACAAAACTAGATAGATGCTTCTCTCAGTGAATCCATACAAATAACACAATCATGTACCATCACCAATGTTCTTATGATAGTAGTATTAAACAAGAACACTTGATTTCACAGCAGAATCTAATAATCTGATCGTTTATAGATTTCCACTGTTCCATCATCACTCAATTTATGTAATATGTCCTTCCAGGAACTAAAACACAACTGAATCATGGATCATGAACAGGTCATATCACTAATATGTAATCAATTTCTTGAAATTATTAACCACCAAAAGAAAATGAAAGAACAATCAGCTACAGAAAATCAACCCACGAAAAGCCCATCCATTATTAGCCAAAATTTATAAAAATGCCAAATCACGCATCACAAACCCGAACAGCCCTGATGAAAATATTAAAAGCTGATATAAAGGAGTAAGCTGGAACCAATAAACACAAAAACTTTCATCAAGCAATGAGCTACTGCAAAGTCCAAGAATAGCCCATGAACTATTAACTGAAAAGAACGGAAAATGTAGCTGGTTTATTGAAGATAATAATGAGAAATACATACCAGGATCGCAGAACCACCAGAGAATGAAGAGGCAAAGAAGGACCATGATAGGAATGATGTGAATGCACTTCTCTGAAAGAGTCCTTCTGCGATGATGATGATGATTTGTGACGCTGAAGATGGGAAGATCATCACCAGCGGCCCTTCCCCTTCTTGTCATATATAGCAAATTGGGTCTCTGCATTTTGTGTGAAGTTCAATTTACTGCTGTGATTTTCTGAGTGTGTGTTACTTGGGGGAAATGTATGTGTCTCTTGAGAGGGGGGGGGGGGGGGGGGGGGGGGGGGGGGGGGGGGGGGGGGGGGGAGAGAGAATTTTCAAGGGTTGAATGGTTTGTGTTGTTATGGAAATCGGAAATTTGTGCTCTGTTACTTGAATGAGGAGAAGGAATCTTGTAATGTATTAGTTAGTTAGTTTTACAGGGAAATGAGAGAGGGAGTCTGATCTTCTGTTATTTGTTCAATTTGGTTGGTTGTGGCGGGAACAGTTTCACGTGCAAAGCACGTGTCAAGGCAAACAGTAGTGGAACTTCATTTTAATTGACCCCAGAAAAACTTTTCTGGCATTATTTGTTCATGATTTTAGTGCTGAAGTTCTAAATTAAAACAAAGAAGTAGTACTAATTGCTTTTAATTGTGAAAAGAGATGTTTTTAGGGCTATGATTGCGAACCTATTGCAATTTGATATGAGTTCTAAATTTAGCAAGAGACATTCTAATTTTGTTTTTTTTTAATCCTTTCATTCCTCCTCACGCCCTTCCTACCCCTAAGTGTTAGGCATAGGATTTGAACTTTTAACGTGACGAGCTAATTATTTTTTATGGTAATGAAAAATATTTTTTTCTCTATTTAGTATACAAGCTAAATAAGTAGTGCCAATTAGAGTTCTATTTGGAGTAGCAAATAGCTTATGTTAGTTCAACTTTTAGTTATAAACTATAAAGGAATGATGGAGATGGAAATTTTGGGCATGAAAAGCAGATTTCTATGTCCTGGAAAAATGTGCAATTTTACATTCATAGGATTTTTTTTTTTTTTTTTTTTTTACTTTTTTACATCCATACTAGGGGGAGAGCTTGGAATTTACTACAGGTACGGAGGTTTACACCTTTGATCTGCACCTTATGTTTCACCTAATTGTCAACTTATCCAAGGGGAATTAGTTTACATCCATACTTCGCCATGTTTATAGAATGATGAAAACTACATTTATTGGGACACAAAGTAAGCCATTTACTTGGGGTAAACAAAATTCCTAGTTTTCCTCTACACGTAGTTTTTTTCATAGTTATTAAACTAGGTCCGGTAAGGAACCGGCAGAGGGACTGGGTCCACTAGTTGAACCGGTGAGTATTAATTTAATATTTATAAATATCAAATAATAATTTTAATATACATAAAATATATAATAAAATGCTTTTAGATACTAATTATTATACTTAGAAAGATATATAATAAATATATAGATATTAATAGAAGATTTAATTTCATTTTATCATACTTTTAAATAAATAAATAATATAGTCAAGTATAAAACAAAATTTCTATCACTTATTTTCAAAATTATAGCATTATTTTTTCATTATTTTATTTTTTATTTAAAAATAAATTAATTTTCTATCTAATCAAATATTTTCAGTTTAAAAAGTTAAAAGGATTAATTGTATAATAAAAAAGTTTATTAAAAAAAATTAGTTATCAAATAAAAACTAAACAAATGGTAAAGTCTATATATATTTAAATGAAAATCCAATGTACAAATCTTATCAAAAGCATATATACATTTTGTTTCAAAAACAAAGATCCACAATAAAAAAAAAGGTAAACCAAATCAATTGAAAAATCGAACGAATTTTCGATTGAACCAATGGATCAACCAAGTTTGTCCGGATTTTTACCGAATCAATTCTTGTCCGATCACATTAGAGACCCGGTCCGGTCTAATGGCCCGCTCATCAGAGCCACCGATTCAACCGTCGAGCCGATCCGAATTTAATAACTATGGTTTTTTTCACTTGGTTAGTATCGATTTATTTATTGGTCATGTAAGTATCAACTTTTTTTTTTATGTTGAGGGGTATAAGCACAAACTTGCTAGAGAATCTTTTAGATGCATGTGACTAATATTTTGAGTTTTGATATTACTAAAGACCTTTGTATTTGTTGAGGATAATCACCGAAGGGCATTCTAATTTCTAAGATTATCCATGGGGGATATTTTGCTTACATCAGCAAAGTAAGCCCCAGCTATTTTTTTGAGGGAAGTTTCTGCCAATTTTCTTAAAACCTGAAGGGTACCGCCTTCAATTTTCATAAACCTCAGGGGAGGTTCTTAAAATTATCCAATGAGGATTTAAGGAAATTCCCCGGGCCGAAAACTAAACGACAGAATCGGTGGTGATGCAAGCGGGCAATCTGCAGACTCAGGCTTCCAGAGGGCTTCCCCTTATTGGGAAAAAGTTCAAGTACGAGCATCATTCTTCCAACAACTTATGCTTCGAATGAAAAACCAAAAAGAGCATCATTCTTCCCACTAAATAAAACAATTTGTCCTCTTATTTCACTATACTTTTCTCTTTTTTGAATTCGAATCGAAGGTTTCTTCTTACACATGAGCCCCACCAAAGATATACCCTAGACGCGGAGCCAAATTTGAGGTAAAGATGACTGATGCTAGAAGGGGGATTTCTGTTTTTACCAGAAGTACAATGCAGAGAAGCACCCGTTATCATGTGGAACAGAAATCAGAAAACATATGAAGAGGTACTTGGGCCAAAAAGTAGCACGGATATCAGTCATTAAGCCTGGTTTGCTCATCATCATCATCGCGAGCAGTGGTTCCAGCAAGAGGTTTCTGTTCATCATCTTTTCTTGATTTATATGAAGATGAGCTCCTTCGGGAATTATGGACAGGAAGGCGATTGGGATCATATGTTTGGGATGCAAGGTAATTCAAAGCTATAACAATATCAGCTATCACGGGTCGCATGCTAGCTTGCTCCTGGACGCACATTGCAGCAATTGCAAGAGCTTGATACAAGCCCCTTACCGGATATTGACCTTCCAGCGATGGATCAGCCATCTGAGAGAATTTTCTCCTGTCTCTGAACAAGGGCCGTGCCTGCAATTAGCAAAGAGAATTGCAGGGGTATTATATATGAATGCCCTACAGAAAAAATAAGAGAGACATATCTGTGTGTCTATGTGCGTGCTCATGTATCAGTGCATGCCTGAGACTGCATGCATGTACAAGTGTGCGTCTGTCCGCGTATATAGCAAGAAAATAATCTACCAGAATGAAGCATGCTCATTTTAGGCTAAGGTGCAGGGCAAAAGTGCATCATTTCAACTATCACTAACCTGTTTGCATATAGGCAAAAAGAAGGCAAAGCACATAATTAAACATTCAAACAAAGATATTGATTCAAAAACTTCAAAACTGAAGCAGCCAAAACAGTGTATGGGCCATAGGATCCACCAGTAAGTCACCCATTGATGGAAGAGTTCAAATTTTCAAACACATTTCTTTTCAGATTCGTGGAAATTCATAACATCATTTATATATTTGTTGTAAGCTTATCTAGCAAGCATTAGAGCCCAGATAAGGTACCAATGGAATAGTTTAGCAGACTAACATAAATCAGGAATACATGAATTTATTTTCACACCTTCAGTCCGACTCCACTAACTTCAAATCAGGATGCTAGTGCCTCTTTTAACACATCTCATGTAGCTTCTATGTTCAAGAGCGCACATATAAATTATCTGCTAACTCTAAGTCATTTCTGGACAGTGTAATGGGTGTGACTGCATCAAACTGACTTCTATGGAGACAAAAGAAAGTGATTACTGGTCACAGATATATCACTCCATCCTAAAGAAAATCGAAAAGGAAAAGAAAGAAGCATAAGCATAAGTTGATGCTAACAACAGCAGTACATGGGGAAAGAGACATTGGATGCTTTATATGTGGTCCCCATTCTCCAATCTACCTCGGTTACTTGAGCAAAAAGCAACTTTGGTGGTCTAAATGCCAAAAGAATCACAATCCAATTGACAGCAGATCAACTATAGATGATATTTCTTGACAGTCCTCCAAAAAGTTGAAATAAAAAATAAAAGGTGATCCAAAGGAACAAAAAGCAAGGATCTCAATTCAGCAGCTCCATTAAAGGTGCTTCACACTTTAATGGAAGAAAATCTAACGGGCACTTTGCTTAGAGTTCCCTCCGCCACTAGGACACAAACAGTCTCATTTCCATTTCAACCAAGGCAAATACTAGCAGGCAAGAGAGAGGTAGAGCTAAGTTACCCATGCAACCAAATTTTGCTCTGCAGCAGGTCTAGAATCGTCAATTGCTTTCCTGCCAGTGATGATCTCCAGAAGAACAACACCAAAGCTATAAATATCAGATTTGAATGTAAGTTGACCGGTCATTGCATAATCCGGAGCACAATATCCGTATGTACCCATCACCCTGGTGGAAACATGACTTTTATCTCCCGAAGGGCCAACTTTGGCCAAACCGAAATCAGATAGCTTTGGATGATAACCCTCCCCAAGAAGGATGTTAGAACACTTTAAATCTCGATAGATGACAGGAGGCTTCATCTTGTCATGCAAATACTCTAAGCCTCGAGCTGCACCAGCTGCTATATTCATTCTTGTGTTCCAATCAAGCTTTTTTTTATTGGATGGACGACCTACAAGAGTAACATAAATAACTTGACACTCATTGAGGATAAAGTGGCACATTAGCAAGATGGGACAGTTTCAAAAAGGGAGCGAATATAAGACATGCAGGCAAAAAGAATCAATCAAGAATATATGTAGCAAAACAACTCTAACCAAAATAACAATAATAAGTTCTCCAACATTGCACTTACCATGTAAATGGTCATCCAGAGAACCCAGGGGCATGTACTCATAGACCAACAGCCTCTGAACTCCCTCAGCACAACAACCAATTAACTTGACAAGATTAGGATGATCAGCCAAACTTAAGAATAATGCTTCAACCGTAAACTCCCTGATCCCTTGACATCCATTAGGATCAAGCTGCTTAATAGCCACAAGCTACAGGGACAAGAAAAACTAACTTTAGATCTTTTGCAACATCACACATAGTACTAAGCATCTAGGTAACTAACGAATTTCTGAAGACAGTTTTAAGTAGTGGCGAATTTGTCAAATTGCAACCTTTCAAAGAAAACAATAACAAAACTGACCTGACCGGTATCTACCAGACAACCTTTGTAAACTTTGCCAAAGCCTCCCTCCCCCAGAAAATTTTCTGACCTGAAATTTTCTGTAGCAGCTTCCAGTTCAGTATATTGAAAGGCCCTAGAGTTTGATCGATTACCATCTTCATCACAAAAAGACCTCTTACTAGCCACCTCGTCTGGTGCTGCAGATGGATTTATATCTATCTTGTTCTCCTTCTTCCCACCTTTATTTGGGCTCACTTCCCGTGTATTAGCACAAAAACACAAGAAGCACCTAAAAACATAAGTATGATAGAGGCCCACGGGGGAAGAAGGGAAAAGACATAAAGAGAACATGGGCAAGATGATGCCAAAATATGGATTTCATATGATCCTCAGCTAAGTAGTACCATGGGATAACCATAATAATTACTAAAACCTAAAAGCAAACAATGAACCCCAGAAAAGACAAAATCACATAACACTAATAATTAAACAGTAACATCATGAATAACAATAAATATTAGGAAAAAAATCGAGTCGTCCCAAAGACCATGGTGTACAGCAAACAAGAACCAGCATTCACTATTTCAGACCATCAGGAAAAAAGGGTCAAAGATCCAACCAAACTATGTCACCACAATTGATGATGGACTCGGACACTTTCATCAACAAAGCATCCTGCTCTGAAATTAAATGTAATAATAGTCAACTACATCGAAAGCACACCGACACACATCAAGATTCAAAATTTCCGGCATCCGTCCTAGCACCATGAACCATAACTTACAAAAACCAACGCAGAGAAAGACAACCAGATAATTACTGACAGACCATCTCCTACAAACTGGAAAACTTTAAGGGAAAATCCTATAAAAGAATTAATTATGCAAATTAGAAAAGGCACCTCAAATCATAGCAAAAGTCCCACTAAAAAGCAGACAAAAGAACCATGCAAATAAAACATCAGGAAGAAGATGCTCAGGCTTCATTCATGAAATGGAACCAGCAAATTTTGTACCCATTTTCAATTTTCAAGCAAAAGTCATGGAAAAAATAACCTTTTTAAGTTTTTCTTGCAAAAAATCAATCAAACAACATACAAAGCTCAAACCTGTTGTGGGTATTCTTTGATCATCTTTTGCATAGTGATTGGTATTGATATGACTATAATTCTTCCTTTTTTTCTCTGGCTTCTTGATTGATGATGAATCTCCTGAACATGGAAAACATCCCATGCTTTTTCCCTCTCCTATCTTTCTATCTATCTATCTCTCTCTTATATTTATATGTATATGCACTGTGTTGTCTGCGCGAAAATGTATTTACTCTTGAAAATTATTTCTCCTTTTTACTCCTTTCTTCCTGCCTAAAAAGATGTATATGAAACAGAAGGCCCAGACACAGAAGAGAGGAATTTACAAAGCTGGTACAAGGTTCTGTAGAGAAAGACGCCGAGAGACACAGACAGCCAACACGGAGTGCTCAGCCTTAAGACACTTCCTTTTGCTCTTCTTACTTTCGTTATTTTGTTTCAGTTTTCTGATTTTTTTTTTCTCGAATTTAACGACCTCCAGATGTTATCGCCTGTGACACACGCTTCGGAGGTATTCCAATGAAACTGCCATGTCATTCTCTCGGATTTCGGTGTGCAACCGACTCTTAGCTTGTTAGAGGCTAGCTGGTTTATAAACAAGTACTTCTAATTTAATATTTTCAACATAAGTATTTTTAATTTATCAAAAATTAGAGTATTTAATTTATAAAAAAATTAGTTACTAAACATCATAAAAGTATTTTTAATACTTAAAAGCTTCATTTTTTGGTAAATGCACCGTAACTTCAAACAGGGTTTAAATAAGTTGAACAAGTTTAAACTTATTTAATTATTTTTTGGATTTGAAATTTTATTTAATTTTGACTTGTTTATTTCTTGACTCGAACTTGAACTGGAGCAGAGCTCGAATAACTTGAACTTTTAAGATGTAAAATTTGCTTATATGCTAATCGAGCTAATCTTAAACTAAGTTTGAGAGTTTATCAAATACAAAATGCTGTTTAAAGTTGGTTTGATTAGCTAGCAAACTAAATTCGAATGAGTTCTCATCGAGTATTAAGTAGTTTAATTCACTTTTCAAATCTACTCTGATTCTGATGTCACTAGTTAGGAAAAATTGCTACAAACTCCATGTGTTTATAACAAATCTTTTAGCTTTTTGCTAACTCAATTTGTTTTATTTCCTAAAGAGCTTGAAACTTATGTCCAGGTTTTAAGTTAATTGCATAATTAACAAGTTTTATCCTTTTAGAATTTAGTTTGCCTCAAGCTTGAAAAAATAATGAACACAAAATTTTATTTTACCTGATTTAAAATTTATTAATGACTAATTTCAAATGAACACTTATCAAACATAAATCGATGTGCATATCTAGTCATTTTATTCATGTTTATTGCTCCAATTTTTTACTTGTTTTCCTTATATAGCATTCCATTTTTGCATCACGTGAATTTAATCTTCAAGAAAGAAAAAAAATGAATTATTGTGCTATTTCATCAAACTAAATCAGATAATAATGCATGTTTTTTTTTCTATTATTTTTACCTTATCAAACTGAACTAATGAAACACAATCTTAACCATTAATCCAAATCATGCATGCAATTTAATTTTAAAGAACTTTAATTTTATTATTTGGAGTCAACGTATTATATTTTTTAAGGATTCTTGTACTATATTGTTTTAATGTATTAATGTTCCAATGGCATTTGTTGATTCATATAATTTGCCATTTAAAAGTATAATCATATTTAGTCTCAAATTGATGGGGAAATGATCGATTTGTATGGCATAATGGGAAGGGATATGAGCGAGAGATCTTAGATTTAAAACCTGCTACTTTTACTATTAAAAAAAACCTCAAATTGATGAGATAGGTATATTTTCAAATACTTCACCAAGTAAATTTCTCAGTTTAAATGTGTGAGACCAGATTAGTATTTGGAAAGTGAGAGGGACCTTTTCAGCAATTCCACGGAAAAGTCCATTCGCACCCAAGAAAAAGTGGAGCATTCTCATTGGAAGCTTTCCTTAGCTGAAAAAAGTTCACATGCAGCAGATCTTACTTTCCGATTATTAATCACAGTTTAACTTTTGTCACCGGCAGGCGAAAAGTCAAAGTTAACTGCTAACAACACAAGGCCGATTTATGACCGTCGATCTAAGGTTCCGTGAAGCGGCCACCAGCGGTGCTGTGGTATGAGGTGGAATCAACAGTGACATACACGCTTTCAGGTGGAGAGAAAGTCGACGGATCGCATTTAAATCGCTTTGAATTGATTGCATATTTGACACAGGCTTTAAGGAAATGGTTTGACTTTCAACTGGAAATTCATTAAGTTTTTGGCATTTGTGTTTTGAGAGCTTTAAATAAATGCATTGATTCTTTTTTTCCCCCCCTTAAATATCACTTCATTGCTAATTAAAAGGCTTTAAAAAGTGTGTAGAAACAAAAATATACTTTTGGTCAGAGAATTTTCAGAGCATCCGCTGGAATATTCACTTATTGAGAATATTTTGAGTTTATTTTCAAGAAAATTATGGAGGGGCAATTCTACATCTTTTTTAATCTTCCACCCCTCCTTATACCCTTTCCATCCCCAACTGCAGATTTTGAATCCAGAACTTAATACCAAAAAAAACTCCAAGACACTGTTTGGTATGAAGGAAATGGAAGGAAAAGTGAAAAAATTGAAAGGAGAGTAGAAAAAATATGAATCCATCCATTCTTATTTTGGATTATAGAAGGAAAGGAAAGGAAACTATTATACATTAATTATAGTTTTATTCATAATTTAAAAATCTAGTTTATAAACACATATAAGTTATTTAGAAAATTTTAAAATTTTCATTAATCTCAGTGTCATTTTCCTTCATTTCCGCCCATTTCTAGACGGGAAAGTACGTTGATAAAAAATAATTGTATATTATTCCTCCCTTTTCTTTCCATCTATTCCGTTTCCTGCCTCAAAAACCAATCCAAACATCAAAAATTTTATCCCTTCATTTCTTTTTCTTTCATTCCTTCCATTTCCTCAAAACAATCAGCAGTGTCTAAGAGCCCTCTTCTATCACTAGGGTTAAAAATACAGGATTCACTTTAAAAAAGGTGACTTTAAAAGAATGGTATACTTATGCAATAGGGACAAATATGAAAACTCCTAAAAATTAGGAGGCAGACAATCTTTGAGTTTACGTACCCGTTCCCGTGACCTTCTTGTCCGGAGCACTGGACGACTTGGACGGTCAGATAGATCAAAAGCTTGTCGTGTAAACCATACGTCATTTAAGGCAGTATTTTCTTTTTCAAGCAAATTCTTAGGCGTTATAAAAAAAAAAAAAAAAGAAGTTTTCCAACACTGCCTAGTAGTAGCCAAAAAATGCAAAATCAATACTCACAAAGGGTAAAATCGATAATTTCTAATATGAGTCGCTTACGTTGCTCAATTTGAGATGATAATAATACTCTGTTCAACGAATCAAATGCTTCTTTTTTGTGTTCCCAAGAAAATTTTACCATTTTGCACAAAAGATTTAGGTGATGAGTGTGAATGGTGTATTTTGGACATTCGATTGTATCGATCGGATTTTATGTCGGGGACGTGAAAATGTTGGTGCCTATTCAGTTCATTGTGAAGATTTGCCATTACCTAGTAAAGTAGTAATTCATAGTAGCAAGGAGGGTGGGAAAGTAAAGCACATAATTCAGTGCGTTAGAATAGCACGAAGTAAAATAGAAGGGACATCTTCTTCATGTCTTAAATCTGATTGAAATCTTTTACTATCATATTTCATATGCAGTTATGACATAAATCTAAGTTGTTAATGTCGCCTATATATATATATATAGAGCAGTATCCAGTACTTGGCAAACAATTATTGGCACATCAATCTGAAATAAGAACCTTTTTTTTTTTTGAGGAAAGACGGTGTAGAAAGAAATGAGATTTTGGGTTAAGAAAGGAACCTCAGGTCCTAAAGGGCCTAAACTATTTCATTTGCCAATAGGTTTATGACCCCTTCCTATTGGATTGGCTTTTATTTTGTGTTTTTTAATCTAACTTGTCAAAATTAAGTTGGACACCAACCAAGAATTTAAAATTCCTCTATGGGCTTCAGGTAAAAAAAATTCTAATTCGGCGCCTATGGTTTACAAGACTCAAAAAAGTCCGTGTTGCTCCACAGCATAATAAGTTTATTTTATTTTATTTTTACCTCACGTAATCGGATTGGGTCCGCGATTCCCCTCTGAAATAGGAGGATATTTGCAGACACAGTTAAAAAAACTTGTGAATGTACATACTTTAAAAAAATTCGGGGCCGCGTGTCATCGCACGAATTTCAGCAATCACTTGTTCTGCTTCTTCATATTGATCATTTTGAACTAATAGAAAACTTTTTGGTGGAATATTCACATTATATAGAATATTATCACTATACGTCTCTGGTGAGCTAGAGACGAACCTTTCCCTTCAAACCTTTAGCGGGTTTTAATAGTAGCTTATTTGGAATATTTTTTAAAAAAAATGTAATAAGACTTTTTTAATATAGCATATGTAAACTAAATAAAAAGTAATTAAAAAAATACACTAATAATGTAAGTAAATAAATAGGGATAATATCAGAAACCTCTTTTGAGATTTCTCTTAATATCACTTGGCACCTCTGAGATTTTAAAAGTATCGCTTACCTCCCCTAGTAATTGTAAAACGACTATATTAACCCTCACTTGACAAATAATTCACAACATATCAACTAAATGAAGCTCAAAAATTTTAAAAAAAAGAAATGGAAGCCACATTCTTTTTTTTGCCCCTTTCTCCATCATTATCTCTTATTCATATTTTTTGGATGACAGTGCAATATTTTATTGTAAAATATAATAAATTAAATTTATTTATCTTTTACTTTTTGTGATTGTGATAAAATGGGGTATGATTTATTTGCTTATTTTGCGTTGATTTTTATAATGACTGGTATATAGTTTAATGGTTTGAGTAAAGGGTTGAGAAGATGTTGGAAAAAAAATGTAAATTTATAGGAAATCGGTTTTGAGCATATAGAATTAAATTAATGCAAGTGTATTTCTTTTCAAATATCATTTTTATTTTTCAAATTTATATTTTTATGGGGTATAGAATTGTGATGTAGTGGTAGTACAAGAGATTGCTTTTGAGGTGATGGTTTTCTTGAAGTGAATAAAGTGGTTTGGGAATATTTTTATTTAGCAAGTGAAAGGGTAGTTTAGGGTTTTTAAAAGTTTTGTTACACAAATAACAAAAGTAAGGGAAGTAAGTGATTATTTTTAAAACTTTAGAAGTGCCAGGTGATATTAAGAGAAATTTCAGGGGAGGTTTCTGATATCATCCCAAATAAATATTACTCCTAGTAAATAATGTACCATCCGAACACCAGTCGACGCATCACTACACCTTTCCGTCCAACCCTTTTATAGATAGATGTTTTCTTCGTTTGTACAGTCTGATTGGTATTCACAACACAAATGAGCAGCCCACAGCATTTTGCGCGAGGGGGTCAAATCATATCCTTCTCACCACATGCCCTGGTGAAAAGACAAAAGATGGTTCAAACTTTCCATTTTTACTTTCGGCCCGGTCTATTCACCAAACAGTTGTTTTGTCCGAATGATCAATCTAAAACCCCCTCATGATTGGAATTGTTAACTATAGAAACTTGCCAAATGTACTTCGCTGTTGAATTTAAGCAACTGCCCCAAAAAATGTGCCACATCTCGGATTTTCAATTATTCTGTCTGCCCCTTAGAAGTTAGCTCCAATCTTTTGGCACCCAAAGAAAGAGATAAAATTAAAAATATATTAATGCAGTTCCTTTCGAGCCGAGACACCCGTAAGAACAAGACCATACAACCGGTCATCGTTGATTTCTGATCTGATCTTCTCGACTATATATGGTCGTCGTCTGCATCAAACTGATTCATCACAGGGGTCGAGACAAGTGAGAGATTAATGAACTACTAATTTGGTGCCAAATAAGAGTGCACGTGGGCTTATTAAGCATCGCAAGTTGAAGAGTCGTGGAGAATAAGTTGCTCATGAAAATGACCGGTATTTTTTCAGAAGATTTGCTCTTTGTTTCTGTGTGGTATTTTATTGCCAGTTCTGGACAACAATTTAGACTAGTATATATGATTTCAACGAAAACGAGAGTGACTGGTGTTTGGTGACGACGTCGTAAGTAAGTGCCTTTTGTTTTGGAAAAAAAAAATTATTAATTTGGTAGACATTCTGCCCCGATTTTTATTCTGCGTGACATCATGTGTTTTTTCGTTCCTTCCATTTTGATTTTTGCTCTGAAGTCTTAAAGTCTAAACTACTCGACCAGGGGCCAAGGAGTTCTTAGAATTGACTATTTCTTTCTTTCTTTTCTTTGTTTTTGTTTTTTGTTTTTCCATCTCACTCGATATTATTATTAATACACCACCGCGGGAGGCTGCACGGTGCTCTTTGTTTGGTGCATTGATGAAATTAAATGAATTTGAAACTGTTAGCTGCAAAAATTATTTGTTGTGCAACACAAACAATAAAAGTTGCTGCATCAGCATCCACGGCCTGAGTATTGATTGGGCTATTCAATTAAATACATGTGTGCCCGGTCGACAAATAATGAGGACGTTACTTTTATGAATTAATTTTTTCTACACCGACAGTGTATAGACAATCAGCGTTGGATGAATGACAACTATACAGAATTTGAATTTGAAATTTAATTTTTTCACACATGTCATGAATCAAACGGTGATAGTATATACACTGACAGTGTATATAAGATTTACTCTACCTTTATTAACGCACCAAAAGGAATCGATTAAGTATAGGATTAAATCGACAAATTGCACATTAATAGTATATAGAAAAAGTTACTCTTAAATATATTTGTTGTTATAAAAAAAAACTATGCTTGACCATGAATAAATTATAAGAATTTTTTCCCTTTTCTAAACCAAGCAATTTTTTTTTAATGATTCATCCATAATTAAAAAAAAATGAGATTCATCCATCGCGCATTTAATTTGTTGGATCCCCCAATTGATCTTTGTTACTTTCGTCCATCCACTTACCTTATATGCAACATGAAGGTCCAATCCAGGAAATTTAAAATAGTCAGCAATTCATGAAGGACGGACCAGTTTATTTACCAATTGGGTTGCCGAGCTTACTCTTGCAACAACAGGCCCATTACACAGAGGTACATGACAATTGGCCCAAACGTGCTTGCGTAAGCACATGTCTGAGGCATGTTAGGTTCACCTGTTCACTTGGTATGTACAGGCCATTTGTTTAATTGCGTTGGTAATGGTAGGTAATCCAAAGAGAATTTCATCTGGTATTCGAATTTCACTTGGCATGTATAGGCCATTTATTTATGTCGTGTGTACTCGAATTTCACTATCGATGTGATAATTGCGTTAGTAGGTAATTTAAAGAAACTGAGGCATGTACGATTTGCATTTGGTACAATTATTAGGGTTATTATATTTCTTTCATGATTTTATATATATTTACAAACACGATTACACCCATCTATTGTATTGGTACGAATGAACAAGATTTATACTTGCCTCAACCTATTTGTAGGTAGGTACGGTCATAAGTTGACCTATGATTTTCAAGATTTGATCTGTCTCGTCTTATCTTATCGTGACAATTAGAGTTAAAACTACCCAAACTTTTTTTAATCTATCATATATACACGGAATAAGAAAAACAAAAAAGGAACAAAATGTTTGTGGTGTGAAATTTTGGTTGATTAGAAACACGGACATGCTTAGTAAGTCGTTACGTGTTTAATTTGCAATCACATTTCTTTTAAATTTTACTTTACATTGAGGTATTTTCATTTGATTATTTCAAAGTCATTTTAATTTTGTTTTTTGAAAAATTAATTTGACTAAATTCAATTTGTCATTGCGTCTAGATTTTACACTTTTTGAAATAAACAAAAGAATATAAAATTTAGAGTATATCCAACGATAACTCTTGCAAATTCTTCATTTTTGTGTGATTGGGTGGGGGTGGTTCAATTAGTAGTAGTAGTATTTTCCAGTTAATAGAATGAGACACCGCTGAAAATTATGGAGGAAAATTTAACCGCATCGGTGGTCATAACCAACTAATGGTGGCGTACCCAGTCGCAGTAGCGTCTTCGCAGCTGAGTCACGGCGAGCGAGTAGTTTTTGACCCTTTTTGGTCAGATTGAAGCTTTGTTAATTCCACAAGCAAATTCATCGTGAAACTAACAGTAATATTAAATGGCGACAGTGAGGCTACTAATGCTCCAGAAAGCTCTACTCCATCGAACGACGTCGTGGTCTTCTTCTCAGCTGCTCCTCCGATCTCCTAGTATTCCCATTCTCACCTCCCTTCGAGCTTTCTCCTCAGCAGCTGCCCTGTCTCCGCCTTCCACGGCGGTTGTGTACGATCAGCATGGACCACCCGACACCGTCACCAGAATCACGGAGCTTCCGCCGGTTGAAATTAAAGAGAATGACGTCTGCGTTAAAATGCTTGCCGCTCCTATCAATCCTTCCGATATTAATCGAATTGAAGGTCTCCTTCTACTCCGTCTTCCATTCCGGATAAATTTATCAACTACATACATAATTTAGTACAAGTTCATTGACATTTTCTTTTTAAAATTGATAAGTATAGGAGTATATCCGGTGCGGCCACCAGTGCCGGCGGTTGGGGGTTACGAGGGTGTAGGAGAGGTGCATTCTGTCGGGCCAGGAGTAAAAGGTTTCTCTGCCGGCGATTTGGTCATTTCATCTCCACCTTCTTCAGGTACACCTCTGCTATTCCTCTTTATTTTATCAAGTTGGATATGATATTTTTCTTCTTCTTGTTTTTCATACGTACATACATACATACATATATATACACACACATATATCTATATTTATATATTAATTTTTTTGCTCTTGCTTATTTTTGTCCTAAAAACCTGGGTAGTGGTGGAAGGGAAGTTTTGGCAAATTTAAGCAGACATAAATTTTGGTTAAATGTACTTAATGATATCTGAGTTAAATTTACATCAATTTTGTTTGAATCAATTTTTTCCCCTCCAAGTTTGTTGCAAGATGGTTTAAGCATGTTTCATAGCAAAAAGATGACAGTAATCTTTTCAGCACTCTTTCTAGTATGAATTTGATGCGTTTCTTAAAAAACATAAACAGGATTGCTGAAAAAATTTGGATTCGAGGGTCACCAGCTCATTGAAGATATCTTAATATATTTTCAGAATTTCCATTTAATTTTCCAATTAATCATTGATATCACAATTTTTTCCTTTTTCTTGTGAAGAATTTTATTTTCTAACTTCTTTGCTGCAAAAAACTTGTCTTTTACTCAGGGACTTGGCAGACTTATGTTGTAAAAGAGCAAAGTCTTTGGCACAGAATTGATAATGGAACCCCTATTGAATATGCTGCGACAGTTACTGTTAATCCTTTGACTGCCCTTAGAATGGTTGAGGATTTTGTTGATTTAAATTCAGGTACTGTTTTTCTCTCATAGTATATATATTAAGTTATCTACTGCTTAATATCTCTCACTAGTTTGCACATATATAGGGGATTCAATCGTTCAAAATGGAGCAACCAGCATTGTAGGGCAGTGTGTCATCCAGCTCGCTCGTGAACGAGGCATCCATACTGTTAATATTATAAGGGACAGGTGCTCTTTTGATTTTTAGTTACTATTCCCCTCTACCCTTGATTATGCTAATTTGTCAAATAATTCCTTATTGAAGCTACTGGAGAAGAATGCATAAACTTTTTGACTTTCAGCTCCTTTCAAGTATTATCTGCTACTTGGCATACTTTTATGGAAACTCTTCTTTTTTAAAAAAGAAACCCGCGTCTTTCCTAGATCTGTGAAGGCGATTCGCATCATCAGGATGTCATTATGTCAATTTATTTTCATGGTTTAAGTCTTGTAATGACATTTTGGGTGATAAAAACCTGGTGAGTAAAAAAATTCAACACTGAAAAGGTAAATTGTCTTCCCATTCGGATTATATACCAAATCGCTCCACAAAGATAAAGACGTAGAAAAGCTAAGCAACTGCCTGAGATTTATGTAGGACAGAATGAAGTTAATGCATTTCAGCTTAAAGGATTGAGCTAGGATCTTAAACACCATCGCAAGTGAAAAGAATTTTATCAGCAAGTTGTTGCCTTTCATCATATTAATTCCTCTATTATTACACCGAGCCTGTAGAGATCCCACTTAAGTCGATGATGTGCTTGCTTTTTGGACGTGTAAAATTTGTGGCTTGTACTCTGACAAAATTCATTGTATTTTGTCACATTCACTTGATACAGGGCCAGATCAGACGAAGTAAAAGAAAAGCTCAAGAAACTTGGGGCTGATGAAGTGTATACGGAGAGTCAACTAGAAGTGAAGAATCTTAAAAGCCTCCTGGTAGCATATGTCAACCCATTCAGTGGATATTTTCTGAATGAGGCATTTTGTTTTTTGGGTCTCAAACATTTCTTTCTGGGCTTTTATGTAATTTGATTTTCAACACATATGGGATCACCTTCTTTGATTATTTCCTGATATTTGCACCTACTCATTCTTTTGTGAACACTATAATCTTATACATCTCATGCTGCTGTAGATCAATCTTCCTGAACCTGCATTAGGATTCAACTGTGTTGGTGGAAACGCTGCTTCTTTGGTTCTCAAGTTCTTGAGGTGAGAAGTCTAATTTCTTATACTTTCATCTAGTTTCCCAATTAATACAGTGATGTTTGGTTTCCTTTTTTCAGACAGGGTGGAACTATGGTTACATATGGAGGAATGTCAAAGAAACCAATAACTGTATCAACTACATCTTTCATATTTAAGGTAGGCTTTGAAAAGTTTTTCTTTTACTTAATATGCCTTGGATGCAGCTAGTGATTCTGGAGCACAATGCTTCCTATCCTTGTATATGGCTCCCTGTATGGTATTGATCAAGGTTTGCCTTGTAGAAGAGAGGCTTATCAGAAACCAGTTTGGCTAAACATTCAATGGCCGTGGCTGATGTTAAGGCAGTGTTCATCTGTCCATATTCTGAGAAGAGCAAGAGAATGTTACCTTTGGAACTCTGAGACAATATAATGTCTCAAAAACAAAGCTCTCTGAAGTACCACGTCATTCTGTTAGATGATTTATTAATTTCAGATGTGGATAGTGACTATCAGTCCAAAATTTGATCCTATCATCTTTTTGCCTCAATGCTTCTAGTTTTGTGTGTGACTTACAAGAACCACTAGCAGGTCTTTTGAATGGTTTAAAGTGATCACCTATTAAAGAAATATGTAGTTGATGAAGTGTCCCTATAGGTTATATAGCAAGCTTGATTACTTGATGCATTTTCCTGGAGCTGGGGAGGTTTACATCCCTGTAAAACTTGGTCATGAGGACTGATATCAGCTAGGAACTTTGTTGTTTCATGACCTGCAATTTTTTCTTGCTATGAAGCTTGCATTTTCGTGACCATGAAATGTAGTTCCTTACCTACTTCTTTTTGTTTCTTTGGTGCTGTGCTTTTAGGACCTTTCTTTGAGAGGATTCTGGTTGCAGAAGTGGATGACTTCAGAGAAAGCAAAGGAATGCAGAAGCATGATTGATTTTCTTTTGGGCCTAACTCGAGAGGGGAAATTGATATATGAGTATGCTCTCTCTCTCTCTGTTCATGTTCGTGGTGCACTTGAATGATAACACACGTGGTTTACCTAATCTCAGTAGGTCCATAAAGCACATGTTAAATACATTGACCTTTGTTAGTTTTAACATTTCATGAGCTGGTCATGCTCTAATAATTTGCAGAATGATTATATTTGCATGATTGTACCTTAAAAGGCCTTACCAAAGAGCATTAAGTTTAGGATTTTGGATTGTAATGCTTGTCAGCCTCTGTTTGTGTCCTGCCTGTCCAATAGACTTTATTGTTGAAATTTGGTGCTATTATTATCCACATTATGCTGATGCTGGCGGTGTATATGCTTTTGCAGTATGGAGCTGGTTCCTTTTAACAACTTCCAAACTGCCTTAGAGAAGGCACTTGGAAAGCTAGGAAGTCAACCCAAACAAGTTATCAAATTCTGATATTAACTATTGAGGGGAGCCTGAAATTTTTGTACAGTAATACTGAGGGAAATGTGGTCTGGGATGCTGAGTTCTGCAAATGATAGAAAAGGGGTTCAGTTGTAGCTTTTACATCTGCTGTACATGTACAGAACCTGCTGAGGCCTTGTCACGGTAATTGAATCATCTGGAGTACTATTGATTCAAGGTAAAAGGGAAAAGAACGGTTGTTAATTCAACCGCTCCTCCAGGGTGTAACATCTAAATAAATTATGACTTGTTGTTAACTGCTTTTACAACCTTACAACCGAGGTGTAATGTTCATTTCCGTTCATGTGGACTCCAATACATGGTAATTGCTCCTCTTTTACAAGGTTTTACAAGTAGTTAACAAAGAATTACAAATTGTTCAAGAGGTGTTATACCGTTCTGGAATGTGACCATTTCCCATTAATTAATTGGCAGTGCAGGCTGCAGCTATCAACAAGGGAGCAAGCTAGACTAGCCCTTGTTTCTGAACCTTCTCTTCCTCTCATGTTGCCTGTAAAACAGTTGCAAATCTCAATATGAGGAATGAAGCGACGCTTGGTCAATCAATTCTATAATAATGGACTATGATGAACTGAATTAGCGCCTCTGATTTACACATTTAAGTGCTACAGTAATCTCTCAACCAAACTTCTGATTTACACATTTAAGTGCATCCTCAGCCAGTTGAAGGTTGTAATCATCAAATCTGTAATGAATCAATTAAAGTTTTTGCAGAACCCTTGCAATTGAGAAGCACTTTGGTTAATCATCACTTCCAAACAATTTTTGTGCAAGACATTACCCCACAATTTTATTGCTAAAAGGTTCCAACTTTCACTCGAAATGTTATGGTGATAAAAGTACTAGTGGAAAATCTAGAGCATGCATAGCAATTTTAAAAATAGAAGAATATCTTCCAGAGAGGACAAAAAGGCAAAAACATTTTCAGCAGCCAAAAAATATTCGCCAGATCCAGGTTATATCTGGTTACTTTTGTCTCTTTGGTTGTAACGAATCTATAACACTAATATCCTTTCAGAATCTGTATGCCCAGTGTACGTAAGCAACCGGGCCAAGAATACTCTGACCTTTGGAGATAAATTAAGGTTAATGAGATCTAAGATGTATGCTCTTTCCTCAATATGTAATCGACGGCCTCTTCCACAGAGTTGACCACCTGCACAATAAAAATATCTTAAGCATGTCCTCTAAAGTCAGCGTGGAAAAATAAAGGTCAAAGTCACCATTTAGCTGAAAGGAGTTAAAAGTATCTTGGTCTTGCACCAATCTACTGTACTAACTACATTGGCCTAATACTGAAAATTTTGATTTGTTTTCTGGACATTGTTTAGTAACCTTTTCTGAGGAGTAAATATTTTCTTTCTTAGTAGTGGGTGGAAGAGATGGTTGAATTGAGTTCTTTCACATGTCACTGGAAAGTAAAAATCTGCAAGCACTTGGAGCAGAATTTATTCACTGACCAGATCTGCTGGATAATCAGCATGATTTCCAATTCCTTTGAAAACCCCCGTCCTTGTCAAAATTGCAAACCAAGGATGCCCTGCCTGGAAAGATCAAAAAAGTTCATGCACTCTTCTCGAACAATCTGATGAACCAACTGGAAAGTAATTCATCAGAAAACTATACCTGCTTTGCTCCGTTGATGTCAACTGAAGGATTATCTCCTATCATGTATAGCCTTTTGAAAGGCTGCATTTCACCACTAGACTGAATGTTATTGTAAGCAGATTGCAGTACTTGAAGCAACACGTTTTCAGCATTCTTAAATACAAATGGATTTGGTTTTCCATAAGATGTGTACTCCATATTATTAGTGTGTATTCTGCAAATAAAAACTGTCTTAGCACATCATAGGACAGATTGTATTTGATGTCATAAAATCCTGATGGAAGTTTCTCTTAAAGCCTTACCTGTTGAAGATAGACTCCAACGCAATCCTGAAAGCACCCATGCCAAGACGCTCAGCAGGAAATAATGCCTGTGTCATGCCGCACTTCATTAGCGTTTTGCCAAAGTTCTTGCTAATTTAACTAACAATAGCCTGTATAAACTCTTATGATAGGAGAAAACCTGATATGCAATATCATCATTTGCAAAGAATAGAGGTGGTTGATATGCAATTTCTCGTCCCGGAAGACCTCCAGTACGGAGAATGTCACATAGAACCTACATTTTGGCATCCAAGTTCTTAGACTTAAGGAGCTTCAATGCCATATAATTAAACAGCAAGCTAGCTAAAACAATGGAATGGCTTTCTGAGATCCACTTTCATGGCAAAGCCCACGTGTTAAACTAAAATAGAAGCAACTAACAGGACGCAAAGTTTTCTGTATCTATACCAATGACTCACTCAGAGTCCAATGGCAAAGGTTCAGCAATTACAGAATTTTGCAATAATTGGAAAAAACATAATTAGAAGAATTGTTAACCCTGGCACGTCACAAGTCAAGTACATGGTAGCCCACTAGAGTTACTGGGATGCAGGATGGTTATCAAACCTAGCATATAAATTTGGAGTTCTTACTCAAATAACCATCCGAACATACTAGATCAACTAGTAAATAATAACAGAAGGAGATTTATGTTTTGCCCAACCATAAAGTATGATGCATTTAGTGCTTATCAAGGATGTTCCTCCTTCAACTACCCTAATTTCTTTACTGTGTTATACCTACATCCATTAATAATTGCTTTTCCCATCACATAATATGAACCAAACATTTGAAGATGAACAATTACTCCAACTAATAAGCCTTTAAATTTAAAACATGGAGAATAACACCTAACCAGTTTGTATCTTTTGATTTGCAATTTTTTCTTTAAGCAAATGTAAGTTCCCAAAGTGCCTTTTAACTACCTATGTATGTAATTTCAATATCCCGTATATATATTTTTTAGAAATGACACAGAGAACAAAATTACAACCACATAATTCAAGCATAAAACACAGAAAACCTGAATGTCCCTGCTCCAGTCAACAGGATCACTAACAATGAACACCGCCTGCAATCTCTGAGAGCAAGAAGCAGTTCTTAGGGCCATTTCTCTATCAGTTGCCTGCATTTTTGTCCATTTCTTATATTGAGCCAAAGGATCGATGTTTGGAAAGCAAGATGCATAGTCGTCTATGGAAAGAACATTTCTGAAAATAAGATGAATAAGGATATCAGAGGTTTCAAAGAGGGACATTTATAGAGATCATACATTCCAGTGAAAACAAACAATACCAAGACATTGATACCGAAGCCTTACTTAAAGCCATACTCAGACATGACTCTTCCAGGTTCTCCTTTTCCAACAGCAACAATGAGATCATCCTCATATCTGTAAGAAATGGACAATTGAGAAAGCATAGGTAACAAAGATATTAGAAGCTACGAATTCAATGAGTGTGCTTCACAACCACACTACTGAAATGCAAATGCAATCACATATGTGATGCTTCAGTTACCTTCCTGTCCTAAGAGACGAGATTGATAAGTTCACCAAATTTCTACAATAGATGACTTATGTGTGTGCATGTAAACAGCATTTTGTGTCCCAGTAAAAAATTCATCTCATAAAATCCTAAAATGCTACTTATGGCCATTGCATGGAAATGATATCCAGATTCTTGTAAAGGTAAAACTTCATCTTTAAAAAAAATTTGTTGAACTGGAGAGGATAGAACAAAACTATAGGATTCAAAAAATTTGTTTATGCAAGATGGTAACTTTCACCAATCAATATGCAGCATTTGGATCTATTATTGTGTTCGAAAAAAATAGTTGGGGTAATGTAACTGTTTTAAGAAACAACTTGGACATACTGTAACCATACATGAAGGTATAAGCCCAGGTCTCTTCCAGATTTAAACAAGTCAACCTACATCATTTTGTTAGGAGAAAGCTTCATGCTTTCTACAATTAAATACATCCTGACATTTTAAACTTCTGCAAACAAATGTATTGGGCTTGCAAGCGAAATAATTAAAACACTGCATTTGAAATAGTATTGAGTAAAAGCAGTCACAGCAGCAAAACAAAAGCTAATCAAGCTAAGTTGTTTTTTCGGCTTCTTTTCCTTTCAGAGTAGCATATCTTTCAAATGATTTAACGCAACAATATTATTTTAAATGCATACATCTGAACAATAGGCAGCAAATGCAACCACAATATGGACATATTATTTTAAATGCATACATCTTCATGTCCTAATAGAGTAATCAACGAAATCATTTATCCACAAAAGTTAGTTGACATTGACAGGCCCAATTGTTAACACATATATCACATAGCACAAGTATCATATGAATATCAGAATTCTGATACAACTCCTTCCTCTGCTAAAAAATCACACATATTCACCGATGCTATGATGCTATCAAATGAATTTCCTGTGACACGGATAGCTGTTTAGTTGTAACAAGCACCTTTTAACAAGTTCTCTGAATGGAGTGTGGCCCTGTATAACCTGCAGCATGATTCAGTTGAAAAATTGTTATGACCAAAAGGCTATACTCTTTGACAGCAGGATGCAAACAATACGTGTAGAACTGAAAAAAATTCTAAGCTCCTGATACTGATATATACCTCAAGATAGACTAAGTTCTACATTCTAAAAGCCACGAGCCAATTAATAACAGTACCTGCAAGGGCAAAATATCTACACCCAACTGTTTGCTTAACTCATTGGCTCTTTCAGATTCAGGAACTCCACCTCCTATTACAATGCTGAAACAATAAATCTTCAGCAGCACAATTATCCGTTTCATTAGCCAACGTCATGTATAACATACTGAGCCAAAGTACTCCAATGTAAAGGTGAGGAAACAATAAACCAATCACCAAAATCTATATTTACGGAATATAATTGTAACTTTAACTAGCCAATAAGCATCTCATAGCTTCACGATGACTTTATGCAAGAAGAAATTAATAATATGAGACATGCATAAACATACCATTTGTCAGAAAAACATAAGGAACCTTCAAAGCACCTGGACACAAAGCACATAAAAAAAAAAAAAAGCAAATGAGATGAAGGATTTTTTTAAAAATACATAATTGTTAACACAATGAAATGCCGAAGGACAATAGATTGCAGATAGCCATTGAAGTATCATTCTAGGCGATGTTGAAAAAGTTAGTGTGAAATGGTAAAATAAAATGAAAGGTAATCAAGAGAAATATATGCTCTACAAAACCGAACTCTAAGCAATTTTTTTTTTAAAAAAAGTCGATGTATTGTTCTCTAACTCTTAACTGATTGAGCAGGAATTTGCGGAGTGGTAGTAAAGACGCCTGAGAGCTTGAGGAGAGCCGCCGATCGGAGTTTCGCCCCGGAGAAGGACGCCGTCAATGTCGAAGGCAATGCCAAACGATCTGCACAATAACAAGAATAACAACAACAACAATAATAAACAGAACAATCAGCGTGGAAATTCTATTAGCATAATATTTACACAGAAATGCGAGGAGGTGTGCATAGAGCAATAAGAGTGGAGGAGATTCAAAATACGGTGGTTGTGTGGGAGCGTGAAGCCGGCGAGAAAAGAGTTTGGGAAGTGCCGAAGCTTTTGTGCCACCATTCAGTTCACTCTTCAGTGAAGAATTGTTCCTTAGGATTTGGAGAAGCAGCCTCATCCTCTGCTTCTTCTATTCACATTCAATGAATCAGAAGAAAATAGAAAGATTCATGAGCAGACTCTCGCTAGGTTTTCTTTTCTTCTTCTTCTAATTTCTATTATTAGTAGTATATAAATTTTTGGTGTTCATCCCGTCGAGTGGTTCAATTCAGGTCCGTCCTCCGGTAAAAAGGGAAGCGCATACCTGTTCCGAGGACTAAAACCGGCTGGTGCAAATTCAGTTTAAAAATGGAATCTGTAGTCTGCAAAAATACTAAAAATGTTTTTATGAGCAAGTAGTAAAGAAGAGTAGTCCGTATTAGTATTATTATTTATTTATTTATTATTAATAGCTATATTTAGCGCCGAAACCAAAGGATGATCGCATTTGCTCTTATTTCTTAAAGAAGATGAAAAATGGCCTTGTTTGATAATCAAGTTTTTGGCCGGGGTGCAGCTTACCTGGTCATGTCGTTTGTTTTTACAGTATCGACTATGGTTCGACTTTCTCCGAATTAACACGCTTGGCATCCTAAGGGGCGGGCTCTGCTCAGCAGGGGATTAGTCTGGGTGATTCCAGGATACCCCTCTGTCGACAAAAAAAAAAAAGTAATCAAGTTTTTTGCCAAGTTTATCTGTTATAAGTTTTTTAATAATTTTTGTTACACTAATTTCAAAAATTTCTCAAAATTTTTAACTATACATTTTAAAATATTCAAAAATTTACACACTTAAAAAAAATTTTATACAACTTTTACAGTAAATTACAGTAAAGTTTTAGACAAATACAAAAAACATTCACTTGCAAAACAGGGATTATCACTAAGAATTTGACTGTTCAACCATCTCAACTATAATATGTTCAGTTGGGGATATAAGCGTCTAAATTCATGGTATAAAATTGCACCTTGATTTTGTCTTTGCTATCATAGTGGCAGGACGAATTGGCCAAGCATTAGTTTATAATGCCAAGACTCACTCCCCACTAGATTTGACCTGCGGAGCTTTGTTATCATCTGGAAATTTCTGCTTCTCAATGTTTCCCCTTGCCTTCTTCATACATAGTAGATGATATTCGAAATCCACTTAATTGTTGTTCTATATTTTTGCCATTAAGGTGAGGGCGAGGGGAGTTAACACAACTCGAAACAGGTATTGGCACTTCTTAAGTATTTTGTATTCCAACAAAATATGGATGGTTTACGGGGAGAACTCTTGGGTACAAGCATGACAGCAGTGGTTCCCCAGTGACAGACATCACCACCATTTGCTTGTATATATACAAACAGCGCAGATTACAACACAAGTAAAAGTTAAAGGCAAAAGATTTCACATCGCAACCGGCTTCATACATACATACGAGGTATTGAGTATTCAGTTTGAACTCTGTATAACTCTTGATTTATGTAAACTGGCTTTCAATCCACGGCATATTGCCTAACCTGCCAACCAAAACTCGCAAATCCACGAAAATTTTGTGAAGGAAGCCAACAGACCAATGCCTAAACGGCTTCTGTCTTTTACGACTCCATTTTATCCGGGTTGAACTTCGCAGACTCCTTCCAGATGAGCTCGCTTATCTCTTCCTCACTCAATGACGTCTGTTCAAAGTCGAAGATGAAAGGGGATGGACATGTAGGCTCCTCATTTATCTCATGTAGACTTGATAGAAACGGATGATTCAATGCTCCCTCAACTTCATAAAACAGAAACAGTAATGCTAAGAGAAGTACCAATAGCTAGTTTACTTCGTTGTAATAATATGTGAAAGCATTTTAACAATCGTCAAGTACTAGGAGGTGTACCAGTTATGCGTTTAGATGGATCAAATACCAGCATTCTCTCTGCAAGATCAATAGCAACAGGGGACACGTCTGGAAATTTGTGGGAGAAAGGTTTCTTTGGAAAGATGGGAAGTTTCTTCACATACTTCCTCGCATTCTCACTCCGCAGGAATCCAAGATCTTCATCATCTGGGGACCCCAATAGCTGCCCTTCCCACCAACGCATTAGTACAAAGATTAAGCAAACTTACAAGTCAATTTGTTAGCAATTCCAGAGTCATGTAAAAATCATACTGAATTAAACACCATAATAGGAACCCTAGTTTAAGGTGGGAGGTCCTGGGTTCAAGACCTCCCACTTACCCCAAAAAATTGAAGAATGAAGAAAATGTACCTCCACTATAAGCCCCAGTTGCTGAGCGTAGTCTCTACCTGGAAAGATAGGTTCCCTTTTAAAAATCTCCAGCAAAATGCAGCCAACTGACCAAATATCAATTGCTGTAGTATATTCTGAACAATTCAACAGTAGCTCAGGAGCACGATACCACCGAGTTACAACGTACTCGGTCATATAGTCCGTTTCTGTGGTGGTTCTTGCAAGGCCAAAGTCACAAATTTTGAGGTCACAATTGGCATTCAGAAGCAAATTACTGGGTTTTAGATCTCGATGCAGAACATTGGCAGAGTGTATGTACTTCAGTCCCCTTAATAACTGATATAGAAAATACTGCCAAAATCAAGACAAAGATAGTTTAAGATTCAGCATTCACCAAAACCACAGTAAAAGGGGAGCATCGGACATAGGAAGGCCAACTACTGCAGAAATTGTATTTCAAGTACAAGGAGCAATAACGCAAGATGACAACCATCAGAGGGATAAATAATACAAACACGGCCTGAACTATGTCATTTATATACCAGAGGGAATTCCATCATATATCAGAACGAATATCATCGCATACCAGTACCTCAGAAAGTCAATATTATTGTGGGAATCCTAGTAAAGAACAAGAAGGACCATGTAAGCGAGGTAGATAAAAACGAAATCTTCCTTATAGCCACTTAATTGCGTGACAGAATCAAATAAACACAAATAATTACAATGTGACCAAACTCACTTGGCAGTGATCCTCTGTGAGGGCTTGGGGAGAACATATTATCTGATGCAGATCAGTATCCATTAACTCATAAACAATGTAAACCTCATTGAACTTTTCCTTCTCCGGAGGCCTTATTATATCCTTAATCTTGATAATCTGCAGAAAGAAGAATCAGCTAAAACAACTTATAGGTTCCTCCTACAGCCAGACAATAGATCAAAGAATTATCAACGAGAAGGAAGCTTAATGCCATAAATAACCCATTGATACCAAATCAAACAAGATAAATAGAATCAAATTGACCACTGATTACTTATATCAGTTAAAATAAGCAAAGAAATCCAGTTTGAAAAGTACATTTTCATGATCCATATGGGTAAGAAGCTCGATCTCGCGAAGGGTCCGTTTGGCATCAATCCTATTATCAAATGCATTCCCAATTTTCTTGATTGCGACTTCTTCCTTTGTCTCAGAATTAGTTGCGCAACTGCAAGCACACAACAAAAATTGGGAGTTTCAGGGACAAGATAATATCATTGATTGTCAATTTTCTCAAAGCCTCAGTTGCCAGATGATAGAATTTTGACGCATCAGCAGCGAAGAGGAAAGAGGAAATTACCAAACGATGCCATAAGCGCCACGGCCAACGGGTTGAATAGGGGGAATGTACTTGGAGGTGACCTCAAAGAGGTTTCCCAGCACACTGTACTGAACATATTTTCCGCCGTGAGTTGGGATGCCTTTTAACTGTACGATGGTTTTGTTGTTTTCGTTTTCCTTGTCATTTTCCATTCCCTTTTTCTATTTGATTCCGGGAATTGGATTCGGAGGAAATACGACTGGTGGTTTGTCGCAAGTTCTAAGCTGTAACGCTCGCTCCTCTGAGCTTTTTTTTTGTGAACGCTGAACTGAGTCTAAGTGGGCAGAGCTAAGCTAATTAAAAAGAAAGAAAGAGAGTGGGAAAGCGAGGGAGGGAAAAGAGCGTGCTTTCGAGGGATTTGAGTCGGGAAAAGGAGCTGTGGGGGCCATTTTCACATTGTCTGGCCTTAGCAATTGCCAATTAGCATCTTTTTAACCTTTCGGGCTTGTCCGGTTCTGCACTTTGAAATTCGAACAGGTTTTCCTTCTTTTTTTTTTCTTTTCTATTACTACATCTGTGAATGATCTCTTTTTTTTTTTTTTTGTGATAATGACATCTGTCGCCTCTTAGGGCCCTAAAAAAACTGGGGGCCCTTTTGGTGTCATCCATTTGAACATTAATTCAATTTTGAAAGTGCTTTTTGACTCTCAGGTTATAATAAAAATTGAGAAATGAAAATGAAGGGAATGAAGGGATTATAGAATTTTTCAAGAAGCTAATTCATATTGAGCTTATTCGAGATTCGTTTGTCAACTAATGAAAAGAATATCATGTTCATTTTTCAGCTTAATTTGTGGTCGGACTCAATATTAAGAGACAAACTTGCAACTGACATATAAGAAAGATCAGATTTCCTAGAGCAGTACAGCTCGACTATACGAAAAACTTAAACCATTTGAGCTTGGCTGAAATCATGTAACCAGTAAATCTAACTCAAGAATAACCTTTGAACTTGTTTAAAATATTACTAATAATTGAGCTTGGCTGAAACTACAAATGGTTGTAGATATGGTTCCAAGTTGTTGACCAATTTGGCTTCAACCGGAGCTTTGTGCCTGCACCAAACATGAGTTAGTTTGCAAAGTGACATTTTCACCGTGAGGAGAAATTTATACTCCCTTCACCCCGTATATTTAGTTATCTTTGGGGATATATGTTTTTTATGTATGGTACACCCCATCAAATGATTTTTACTTTTGTTCGATTTTTGCCCTTAATCAAGTGCTGGTAAAAAAAAAAAAAAAAGTTGACAGCAATCCCATCATATTTGTCTTTATGCATCACTAATGAAAAATATAAGGGAAATTTTAGAGCATAAAGTTGTTAGAAATGTCAAATATAATAAATATTTTGGGACAGCCAAAAAAATGAAAGTATGACACTTTCAATGTGACAAAGGGAGTGGAAAATTAGTAAACATTTTTCTTGTAGGTTTACCATTTTGAGTAGTTGTTGAATGGTTGTCAAGATTGGAGTTCATTTGTTTGAATACTAGAAGGAACCCAACAGAATTAGTAATAACTCTTGACAAGGGGGGCTTGAATTTATAGTTGTTTCTTTTTTATGAATTCTTCAAAGTTCAGAAGAGGAGAGGAGGAGGAGGAGGCGGGGGTTTGGGAGAGGGAGTTCGTAGGGTGCAGCAGATGGCAAGAAGGCGTTTGCCGACGAAGCGCTCTTGTCTGAAAACCGTGTTATGTGGTTCCGCACGACTCTGGCAGGCTTCTAGATGCGCCAAACCATCATCTTCCAATATTCAAGATGGGATTTTTCGCTTTTATTGAAGAAGTAAAATATCTTTTTGCTGAATTCGCATCACAGGCAAGTTTAAGCCAGGTTGACTCGAGGAGAATTAGACTCGAATAATGCAACTGCAAGTCAATGAAGAAAAATAAAATTAGAAAAACATAATTGAAGGATCGAGGAAATTCTAGAAGCCTAATCAGAAGATGCCAGTGTGCAGAATTTGGAGCACATTCTGTAATGGGAACGGAAATTGAAAGCATAAAAGCCCCCCCTATGAGTATAGATTTTCGTCATTTCCCTCTAATTGTTTTGGTTTAAAATTAAAATAGGATTCATTCAGCCAATGAGTTAATTATTATGAAACCCAAATCATTGATGGAGAACTATGAAAAGATAAAATATAACGCTTTTAATTTCCATTGAATGATTGTCATAGTGATCTAGTATTAATATTAAACACTAGCTATTGGTACGGTTAAACACTTTTTTTTTAAGTGCGAGCTTTGGAACTCGACACCTCTCACTCATACTTCTTTTCCTCAAAAAAAAAAAAAAATATATATCTATTATTGACCGAAAACAATCGCATTTTCAAAGCTTAGGACATGGACCCTTACGCGTAAAAGTAGAAATTGACAATGCCTACGTGTACAAGCCATCAATATACTTCAAATGATTCCGCTATCATTGTCCGAGTTACATTCTTTTTTTAGTAAAAGAGACGGACAAATTTTATTAATGATACTGTTGAAAATCGTCTGGTATGAATTGCTTGACCGAATTGTCTAACCATATAACAAATGTTAATCATTTGTATCTTCTATTGTTTCGAATTTAGTATATGAAAACATAAAAGAATGGAGAACTAACATTCTTTCTACCTAGTTAACCATTTTGACTAGAATTTATTAACCTAAATACCCCTTCATGGTCCACATTCATAGGACCAGTTACTAAACCATCTGGCTTCATCCGCTTTAGCTCCTCCTCCTCCTCCTCTCTTCTGCCCGGACCATCAATTCAATAACCAGTTTAAAGATGAAAGGCGCAGTTGTTTGGTCAATTACAAGGGCAAAGATTTAATAAGGGCTCTAAGCAGCTGGAATTAGAAACTCATTTGTCAAGCTGCTCCTTGTTTGGGATCCCAAACCGAAACTGTAAAGTGATTGATGGCACAAAATCGCAAATAACCAGCACTTTCCCACTAATAGTTGAAAGAAGTACCATTAATAACAACGGCTTTAGGCCTTGAATTCTGAAGAGTATACTCTGGAATTCTGAGAATTCACTGATTAATGTTTGAAAGATACAGCAGAGTAGGCATTCTGATACAACGGCTTTAGGCCTTGAAAGCAGGAAAACGATATTCTTAGTGTTGATTAGGAGTACAGCTTATACAATAATCCCAGAAAAGGCGTTGGTAGTTGAGCCAAATTACTGTTTACAATTTTTAATTTTACAAACTGCAATGAACGAACCATCGAATGGTACTGGCACATAATTAGAATATTCAGTTGAAAAAGAAAGAAGCAATAAATATTTTATTATTGCTACTCGTCGCAGCATGGGGCTTGGGTGAAGCTGAGTTGAGGAACGAGTACCCATTGGCGGCCAGCCAAAAAAGACTCGAGCAAATTACCGAGGGATCATTCATCAGACTCGGAATCTGAGTTGAACCCAGACGGAGTTTCATGTGGGGTGGACGAAACTGAGTCGAGCGAGTCTCGATTCTTGTTACTTCTTGGCTGTTTAGCCAAAGACACAATATCAGCAGCTGATCTTGCAATTGACTTGAATATCTTCACCTTGATTAACCCCCTTCTTGGAGGAGGATTTTGGTGCGACATGTTCTTCAATTGGGACAACGTAAGTTGCACTCTTGAGGGCAGTGATCAGGAATCCGATCGGTCCTAATATTTTTGGTGAAAACAGGGGAAAAAGCAGAGTTCCGTTTGTTTCTTTCTGTTCTCGAGACGACGTCTCAATGATTCTAGAAAGGTTACAAAATGATTCTATTGCTCTAGCGTGGTTTGTGAGTGCCTGGGGAGTTGAAAAAGAGGAGTATATATAGGAGATTCTGGGGCAGTTTGGGAATGTAATTATAGATTCTTTGTTTTGTTTTAGGGATAATTTCAGAAACCTCCCTGAGATTTCTAACAATTTCACTAGTCTTTCCTAAAGCTTACAAAATTATACAAACCTCCCTTGAGGTTAAGGTTTTGATAACAAAATTAGTTCAATTGAAAAAAAAAAATAGCATTAAAAAAGTACTTTTAAAGAGAGAGATGAAACTTATATTCCATAAATACCCTTTATACATGTATATAAATTGTATTAGTAAAAGACTAAAAATAATTAATACACATATTTCATCGTTCAAAAAATTCACATTTTATAAATTAGAAAATACAAATATACAATAAAAGTACACTAATGATCACAAGATTCAAAACAGACTAGTCATATCTTTTGACATGATGTTTGTTATTATTTTTGTGATTTTGAACAGAAAAACAAAATTTGAAATTTGTATTTCTTTTTCCTCCATTCTGTGTAATTTTGTAAATTTCAAGGGAGGCCAGTAAAATTATTGAAAACTTTAGGGGAGGTTTCTGAAATCATCCCTTTATTTTATTTGATTTGTTCTTAAATTATTTTTGTTGTACCAAGTCAAGGTTACAGCTGCAGTTCTAGATCACAGCTGCTTTTTCTTGTCTTGCAAGATTGAGGAGTACTGGCACTACTGTGGAGCATCTAGTATTGAATCGGTCAGTGATGCTGATGTGGCTGTTGGACCATCAATGTGTCCCAGTCCTGTTGGTCTGAGCACGTGCTCCTCTTCTTTTGCTTAATCATGTGGTTTTCAGGTTTTGTTCCGTATCTTTCTCATAGTTCTTTTCTTCAAATCATTGGTTTTTTCCTTCAAAATACCTTCTTCTTAATCTATTTATTATGAATTAATTTTATATACACAAACATTATAAATATATATATAAGTTTTAATTCCAATTTAATTTGAAATTAAGTGATAGGCATCCGTGTTTATTACTATACGCACTATTTATGTATACAAAATTAATCATTTATTTATAAATTATTATAATAATAGAGCAAATAATAAATACAATCATTAAGGCCTTGTTTGGATTGCTGTTTTTCGTCGAAAAAGTATGTCGTTTTCCGTGATTACATTTCCCTATTACCTTTTTCCCTCACATATATCAAATCGCTACAGTAATTTTTCCATGAAAAATGATGAAAAATGCAATCCAAACGGGGCTTGAATATTTAGTGCTTGAATTAGGGAATCCTATATATAGTTTAGTGACAATTTGTGACATTTACTATTAACAGGACAGCCAACTAGACGCATAAATAAAACAACCAAGAAATACATATTTGAGCGTTTCACTACAATAATAAATCGACATATATTTTCTTCAATTACGGAAGAGATTAAAATTTACCACGGAAAGAAAATTCAGAAAAATTGACAACTAATTCCTCTTACTTAATAAACGTCTCCGTCAGCTCGACTGGAGTTCGGGCACTACAATAAAAACTTGGCAAACGATTTTATCTTGGTTCATGAACCAATCAATTAGGGAAGTTGATACATGTGCGGAATGAGCCATTCGCACCTTGATCGAAGGCCAATTGGTGTGGGCCGTGTGGCAATGATCAAATGACTTCTTTTGCCCCTATTTCAGTTAGTTTTACCCGCTGCCGATGAACACAAACCTCCCCCTCTGGCTCTGGAGATTAGCCACCACCGCGCCCCCTCCCTCAAACTGCAGAGGTGGCTCCAAGCTCATTGCCCGCTGAAGCTCAAGAGCCCAAGAAATGGGATATCCTCAGAGCATGTTTGGAATATTGGAGCAGAGAAATTTCACGGGTCAAAGAATATGAAAAAGTTTTGATTAGAGTTATCCAAAAGTCCAAATCTGCAATAATATATGCAGAAAACTTCGTAGATGTTACAAAATTGTATTTACATCGTCATAACTTACACCAGCATCAAAATTTAAGTACCAGAAAATGAGACGGTTTCAGCCATCAAATTGGGCTCATTATTTACAAACACAACTATGATATTAGGTAGTATTACAAACCAACGAGAACAAAAATTGGTCAAATCTCAGCTCCGGGGCGCAAAGGAGAAACAAAAAAGGAAATAGCTTATTCCTACGCAGCCGGACCTCAAAAACCCCAGACTGAAGGCTTGCCGAAGCCGAGGGAACAACATTCGGAAACCTCTGACACCTCCAAAAAAAAAACCCTGTATATACAACATTAGAATCCAGCTAGTTCCGCAGCAGAGATCATGGATCAGAATCAGCATCCGAATTGAACCCACTTGGGGTTGCATGCGGGGTAGTCGAAGTTGAGCTGAGGGTACCCGCATTCTTCCTTTTGGACCCATTAGCCTTGGTCACAATTCCTGCAATAGACTTGAATATCTTCATCTTAATCTGCCCTCTCCTGGGAGGAAGGGTTTGATTGGGTTTCTTTGAGCTTTGGGAGGTTTGGGACTCCATTTTTTCGAGAATTGGATCAAGAAACAGAGAGGGTTCTTGCGGAGCTCAGAACAGAGAGGAGAGAGTAGTGTATTTGGGAGAAGTTGGTGAAGCCACTAAGCAGGACTAGTCAGTGAGAGAGATGAAATAAATACTATGGGATTTGAGAGTTTACGGGAAAAAAAAAAAGAAAGAAGGGATTTTGTAACGTAGCTTGGGCCTTGGAGGGATTAATTTGCAATTACTAATACTTGCTTGGCAAGTTTGGCTTGGGCTCAGTGTGAACATGATATATTGGTAATAATTAATGAAACTCAATCCAAAATATTTGGAAAATTTCTCCAGAAGTTCAGACCACTCAAGACTGACATCAGATTATGTGTACATAAATACGTAATCATGGGGTTTGTTTGGACAGGAAATTATTTGTCCAAATTTATTTGCTGACATCATCATTACAATTTCCAATACACCTTTTTATATTCCCAACTACCTTTTTATCTCATATACATCACATCACAAAAAGTGCTACAGTAATTATTCCAAATAATATTTCAAATAATACCCTATCCAAACAAACCCATGGACGTCATCGTCCTTTTTCGCTTTTTTGCAGCTTCTTGATTTCTCTCTTTTTTTTGGTTCCAGTACCCTTCGTTGAGAAGATTTTGAATTCCTTTCTTCTCGTCTTCCCTTGGTCACAGACTCACATTGAACATGGAATTTGTGGGGCAACTAAAGCAAAAAACAGGTGTGAAATGAATTTGTGTGGTGGGCTGAAATCTACAATTTAGCAAAAGGTAGAAAATTTTGCTTTACGGGTAATTTATAGATTTAGTTATAATTGGTAAATTGTTACTTAGGTTGCTTTTGGATTGTCATTTTCTGAAGTTTCTATAGAAAAATATACTACAACAATGATTTAATGTATACAAGATAAAAAAGGTGATTGAAAAATATGATCACGGAAAAAGTAATTGGTGGTTATTTTGGTGGACTAATATATATTCTCTGCTTGATGGTTGTTTTGAGTTTTCGTTTAGTATTTGATTTACCAAATATGTATCGCAGATTTTACGATGCTTATTGTTGACATGTAAGATTTGTTTGAGGGTGCAAACTTCAAATGAAGCTATCCTTGCAAATTACACTAATTGATACTACAAGTATTTCCTCTCCTACCCTACCAGCAAGCCCTATTGGTGAAGGGTCACTCCGTCAAAGAAAATTCTGACTTGTTTTCTTCTCATCTTCGCTGGTCATAATATGGACCACCGAGTAGGGAGTAGTATGTGGGGAAAACAAATATGAAAAGAATGAATTCTATCTGTTAGGAAACAAAAGCTAAATAGTTCTGGCAAGTGAATGTTAGATTCAGTGCCCACTGAATTTTAACAACCTCCATATATTCTTCTTCTGCTTCTTCTTCTTTTTTCTAATTTTGGCAACCAAACAAGATTTCAAGTTCAATTTCTGAGCGTAATTGTTAGTATACGATTTGATATTGTGTTTTTTTCCTTTTTTGTTAATTCGGGAGATTGTCGTCGCTGAATGGTATAACCATAAGATCTTTTACTGGTATTATTTTTTACTTTTGGTTAATGAGACAGGTTGAGCTGATTTGTGATGTTCATCGATCATCACGCTGAGGATGTTATGGGGATGCACATTCTAGACGGATCGAAACTTGCTAGTTAAGGATAGAGTTGCAAAGATTGGAATTGACAATAACAGCATTTGTATTAATTTTTGGTCAAATATTAATAGTTGGTAATTGAAAAGGTTATTTCTGAACGGTCAAGCCGAACTGACCTAATATGTCCTTTTTTTGAGCAAGGTGACTTGGTGCTGTAACTTTCCCAGTACACACACTAGACAGCACTTTTCCCCCGGGATACTTTCGATGATTAAGTTAGTTTTGTAGGAAATGAATAATGGGAATGAAAACAGTAGAGAGTTCTTACTCACTTTATTTAGGAGGGAGGGAATGGTGTTTATAGAAGACCAACCGGAAGGAAGGATAGTGGACTTCAATTTTCTAGGATCTGACAGCCTGTGTGTCCTGTCTGTGTTGACAAGATGTAGCAGTGGTCAAGTTTTATCAAACGTTATGTCTCTCTGCCATGTAGGTGTTGGGGTCCCTCAATAAGTTGTCAATTATTATGGACAGTTCATTAGTCGAGACGCTGAAGGGTGAAGAACCGGTCGTGACAGTATCCGCGCGATGACGAGCCGAGATGATTGAAGACGCGTGAGAACTCGACATTTCACTGGGGAGTCGGAGTTGATACAACCCAACTCAGCCAAGGACCGGGCCAACGTGACCGTCCTCAGTAATAACTCGCAAATTCATCACTTTTTGTCAAAACCATCAGTTGAGAAAGAGCAAGAACCTCATATACTATACTACTACAATTTTATTACAGAATGCGCAGACTTCCAAAAAAAATTCTTTTATAAAATTAATATACACACATATGGGAGGCAATTGACACGTATAAAAGACATGTGGAAGAAAAGAAATAATATCAATAGAATGATAGTAGAATGCATATGGGAGGGAATAATATCAATATATGGGAAATAATAGTAAGACTTCTATTTATAGACCAGATGAATTCGTAAATAAGTCTTGACAATCACAAAAAATTATCTAATATATTCCTAAACAATAACACTATCATAATTTGACTCTAATAAACTATTAAAAACTTTCACTAAAACACTACTGCTAAATAATAATAATATAAAAATTCCTGCTTTTTAAGTTTGATTTAACATGCCAACACAGAAACGTGCACGGTGAGTAGAGCTAAAGGATGAAATGGAATGGATAGGGGAGCTACGCAAAGTCATATACGGTAGACTATATCAACAAAGGTATCAAAAATGACTAAGGCGACCGTCATGAAATAAAAGATCCACGATCAAACGACAGTTTTTTTCTTTCTTTCTTGACATCATCGCTTATATCATCACTGGCTGGTCTAACAAGAGCTCTAACATATGCACGTAGAAATTCTTTTTTCTTTTAGTATTCATAAAATCTAATAAATGTGCTAAAACAAGAAGAGAGAGAGAGAGAGGGAGAGAGAAAGAAGTTTAGGATCAATTGTTCTGAATATCTACTCATACAATACGATTGAGAAGCAATACAGATATATAAATACACATAGTTAATTACAATTTCAGCGGGGCTTATTTAATAGGAGATTAAAACACAAAAAGAAGTACTTACTATTTATTTTTGGTAACAAAACTTAAAAGCTATTACTAAATATGGCATGAAAGATGCAATTAGCAGGAAAAAAAAACTTAAAATGACTTCTTTAGAGTCAAATCTATGATATATTGAGAGACTTTTTCAACAAGTACGCGTATACCATTTCATTACCCTTTTACTTAGTATAGTGGGTGATTCATTGACTTGGAAAGCTCTTCCCAATATTATCAAGGATAGCTGAAATCCTAGAACATTCTCCTAATAAAAAAGGAAAATCCTTATTACTACATGCTCGGCAGATTTTATTAAATTAATCTCATGGCGCCGAAAAGCTGGAATGAAAGGTGATTAGAGAGTAAAATTGCATTTGCCACCGTAACATCAAGCACCCCCATCACGTTTTAACCGCAAAAAAAAAAGTGAATTTAATTAGTAAAATGGTTTCATGATCCATCAAAACTGACTGCTATTTACTTGTTTACAGAGCCATTAGCAATACAAGAACAAAATTGAGTCACACTCGCAACTCAGCTTCAATCGAGTCCCAAGCAGAACTCATTATAAAATAAAATAAAAAAAAACCCTCCTTTTATTATCTAGTCCATGAACCTCAAAACTAATGCAAGAGGAGATTGAGAAGCTGAAGCTGGAAAACACTTGCTAATATCCGACCACTTAATACCGTACATACCACAACATTAGTGTTCATCAAATTCTGCTAATAAATGTTTCAGGAATCAGCATTTGGAGTTGAGCCCACCAGGAATTTTCATGTAGGGTTGTCGGAGTTGATCTGAGGGGACGCTACCCGGATCCTCGTTCCTCCTTTGGGAGCCACAGGCCTTGGCCACAATTCCGGCAGCTGATTTTGCAATTGACTTCAGAATCTTCAATATAATCCGCCCTCTTCTGGGTGGAACTGGACGAGCATGATTTGATTCATTTGCGCTTTTCTGGGATGCCATTAATTTGGGTGCGATCAAATTTCAAGAAATGGAGGGTCTTTTGCTAGTGAGCGAAGGGATACAGAGAATTTATGCAGCAGCCAGCAGAGCAGAGGAAGTTAAGCTGAGCAGGAATCGCAGAGCAGTTACAGATGTCAGTCATGATTATGGGAATTTGTAGCACTCCAATTCTTGAGTCCCAAGTTTGCGTGTGAACATTCTATCCAAAAAAAAAAAGGTTTGAGTGTGAACATTTTGATTACTCAGTAGTAGTATTGTAGTAGTGGTGGATTCCCAATCCTCAAAAGCAAGAGTACTTCCTACTTGGAAATGGTCCATGAAAGCTAGACGTTCAAATTAATGGCCAGTGGAGTGAGAGATCAGATTTAGGACAGTCCTGATTTGTTTGACGCCTTCTTTGGGAATGGTCATCCGTTTTACTTTTCTGCTCGTTGATTTCTTCTTTTACTAAGTACATTCTTTCTCTGCTTTTAATTTTCCTTTGAGAATAATTTGACCTCTTTTGGTCTTTATCTTCACTAAGTCAGGTGGACTATGGACCTTAACGAAGCGGGGACACGCGTGAAAAGAATTAGGGGGTCTGATTGGAATTCTCGTCTGCAATAATTTGATATTTAATTACAGATTGTGATGCTTATCATCACGTGGATAGTAACGTATTACCACTTAATTCCCTTGGAGGAGCACATTCTAGAGAAAATGGGACCTTTTTTTCCCAAGGATGGGTTGAAAAACAAATTAGGCTTCCCGAGTCAATGGTATTAATAATAACCATTAGGCCTAATCAGTACTTACTGTTATTTGGGTGGAAAGATTGAAGATTTACGAACCGTGCACGTTTCTCAGTTTCTGTAAAACCCTTTGTTTTAAATTTATTTTCACTCAATGATGCAAAAAATTGGAGCATTCTTATATTGCGAGAATTTGTTCTAGTCCCTTCTCGTCGTTTCACTTCCAAAATTTGTTTTGAAGAGTAGCATCGTCGGTATTTGAATTTCGTTTCCTAGAGTTAGTCAAGTCAACTCGGTTTTTATTTATTAAATTCAAAGTACATGCCCTTTCCATCTTTGATCATTCATCACAAATAATTTAGTATAATGGTAGGTTGTTTTGTTTCGAATGAAAATGATGGAGCTAAACAGTTTTTAAGTTTTAACTCGATTTTTCATCATCCATATTATAGCCTCGTTCGCAACGGCTTCTCATTGTATAAAAGTTGATTTTAGAAAATTAAAATTAAAAAGTATAAAAAATAAATGCTTCCGGTTTTTAATTTTTTTAGGCCTAAAAAGAAATCCAAAATTAGGATATGAAAAGCAGTTGAGGACGCAACAAAATAGATTTTTCAAAATCAGAACCTAAACCCGCGTCTTGAAAATTAGCCTAGAACAAGGTGCATGTAGCAGAAGAGCAAAATGGATAAAATGCAATATAAAGAAGCCAGTTTGATAATCAAGTTTTAACAGAATGCTTAACATATACATATATATATATATATATATAGAATTAATTTTTACTATACTGACAGTGTATACACTATCAGCGTTGGAATGAATGACAACTATGCCAAAATTTGAATTTGAAATTCAACTTTTGCACACATGTTATGAATCAAACGATGATAGTATATACACTGTCAGTGTATGTAATATTTTACTATCTACATATAAATTAAATAAGCTCTCATTATGGAGACTGGGATTGAAATGGATGAGTGTATGGAATTTAATTTTAGATTTTAGATGTATACTGTATTAGGACCTTCTACTCTGCCGTGCATTCAATTCGCTATATTTTGTGGTGATTGCGGCGCGTTATCCCTATAGGCTCATCAAACCAACCTTGGGATGGTTTACCGCAGTAAAGGAGTACACCTAAGATACAAGCACTGCAAAAATCTCTGGGCTTCATTTTGGGCTGCTTTTACTAAAAAGCGCTTGGAATCGGTTCTAGCCGGATACGAGCAAAGATTTTTGGAGCTGCCATATTGTCCAATAATCTGAAAATAAAGAAAAAAAAAAACACACACACACACACACACACATTTACTGGAGAGTTGTTGAGTGCACATTGGCCAAGCAAGTTGAGAATGAGAGAGGCAAAGTCAATACTACTATTTCTCTTTTTAGCATTTGATACTATACTGTAGACCTAAGCAATTCACAGTTGCTAATTAGATCTGCATTCTTTGCTGTAAATGAAAGGTGAAAAGGAAAGAAGCAGCAATTCGAAGAGACATAGTAGTATCCTTTTACATGGATTTACCGCTTCCACTGAAGGAGGAGTATGGTCTCTATGTTAAATTTCGATCAAACTCAACTCAGCTTTATTATTGCTATTAATTTAAATTATTGCATGCAACTTAATAGAATCGTAAAGAGAAACACACCAAAGCACAAAGAACTGAAGAGCATTTTTTAACTTAAAAACAAATGGATAAGTATATCATCTGGGCTTACAACCAGAAGGAAACCTTCCTTTGCCCAGTGTCTTATTGAGCTCGTTCGTCAAGAAACTATACAGAAAAGGGATAATTGTAAAGTAGGTGGTTGATTTCCAACGAAAGTTTTGGGACGTCCTCCAGTAATCGGCCTCAACATAATGGACATATAAATGAGGTATCAGCCCAATAGAAAATGGATCGTTTTTGGCGGAAAGAGGTTTGTTTGGACAGAAGTGCCAACTTTTGGAGGTCCACGCTTAGGATTCTGATTAGGTTTATAATTAAAGTCCACTGGGTTTTTTTGGATTAGCCCGATAGATTTTATTTATTTATTTGGTTTGGGGGAGGAGGGGGGGGGGGGGGGGGTTGTTCTTTCTTGGAACAAACAGCGGCCAGGTGACTTGCAACATTTTTTCTCCTTTTTTTGGAATAACAAAAATTACTTCTTCAGATGTTGATATGTGAATGGTTTTGGTCAGTATATCTACATGAACTAATATTTTCACATTTATGAACTTTTTCTTGTTCCTTTAGACCTGTTATTGAAATTTGCAAGATTAGCAAGGATTTTCACCGAGACTGCTGGAAGAAACTAGGGAAATCCATCGGGTCGGATAGTTTTTTGGGAAGAGGCGCATCAAAGATTATGTCGGACAGCATTTTTTTTTAAATGGTAATAAAAATGTTTTGAATTTATGATCTCTTACTTACAATCCTTCGCCCTTACCATCCAATTCAATCATCCCTATGTTAAACAGCTTCGAGAAAAGAGGGAAATCGACTGTCTCCGATCATGCCAAATTGGCGATTGTGTGTGTACTAATGAGAAGGAAGAGAAGTAAAATTCAGTTTCTCTTCTGGATTGGAAAGAAAAAAAAAAACAGAGCAAAGTGGAGTGTCATTTTTGGAGCAAATTCAATTTTTTTTTTATTTTCACTGTGGTTATAAATTAACTGTATCTTTGTACAGACATTCGACATTGATGTGCTTATTGACTTCTGCTCATTTTTAATAACGATTCATTTTATTATTATTAACCCATGTCCTATGCATTTTACAATAATTTCCTGTACTATGAATGCTAGAACAGAATTTAGGAAAAAAAAAGGGAAAAGAAAAGGGTTCGTTACCAATTCCCAATGGTACAATTGATATGGCAGTTAAACCAATAAAACAAAAAAATTTCTCCAAACACATCTTTGGAATTTTTCCCAAATGGTATATCAACATCAATGATGGTGATGGGAGGGACAATTGGAAAATGATTATGTGAAGTTAATCAACTCATTAACTAACAAATCAGTGATCAGTTAGTTAACTAGTGATCCTCAATTAACACATGAACAAATCTAACAGTAAAATTTGCCACGAGCACGTGTCCGCCAACTTCGGACTCCGTGAGTTCAACTCTTCCATGTCCTTCAGTAGTTTGTGGGTTGCTTCTGGTGTGGAAAATAGAATGGACTTTCCACCGTAGGCAGGACAAGTTGAATAAATTGAATTATGTCAATTATAGAATGCACTCAATTATGTCAAATTTCACCTTTTTAGTGGCAAAAATAAATTGAATTAACAAAAATGAATATGGTTCAACTTAGATCTTGCTTTTTTAAGTGCAAAAATGAATATGAATTGGATCATTTGTTGAACTATAAATGAAATCTAACTTTTTTGTCCATAAAAAAAATGACCATGTGTTAAAAGATTCCTAAATTGAATTCCAATTATCACTCCTCATGATAATGCAATTGTTTCAAATAGTGAATGTTTCCCCTACCAAGTAATTAGATTATACTAAACTAGATCCTAACTCTGTCACTAGTTGTAAAATCTGTTAAAAGATTCCTAAATCGAATTCCAAATCTCACTCCCAGTGATAATGCAATTGTTTCAAATAGTGAATGTTTCCCCTACTAAACTACGTCCTAACTCTGCCATTAGTTGTAATGAACATGACCGACTACAAATCACAAATTTAAATTTTACGAGTGCAATATCAAATTTCTATTCATTTTAACTATTAATATTTTCCATTAGTTATAATGAATATGATGGATTATAAATCACAAACCCGATGAGTACACTAAATTTAAGGCATTTTAACTATTAACTAGGAAACAACGATGTTTAGATGTCAAGTTATGCTTCCATGTTCAATTTAACATATTTAGATAAGAGTTTAAAGTATATATGAGGATCATTATGATTTGGGATTTTTCAAGTACCCAATGACTTACTGTCTCCCAGATTTCTTTAAGTGCTCCATCTTAACAGTAATGTACCAATATTTACACAATCTTCACATTCACTATTTCTTTTTTTTTCTTTTTTCTGTGTAAAATAATTTATCCAACTTTTATCATTTAACATTTTCCCCTTTCTTTATTTGTTCAAAAGCAATTTTTTGTTCATTGCACTTACCTTCTCTTAATTCTTTTTTATTTTGTTTAATGTAATGTAGCCAACCATTTTCTTTTTTCCATTTTAACAAAAAACACCATTATTACGTTAGAACCATAGAGAAACTCAAGAAATAAGATGAAATAGTGGTTAAGCTACACCAAAAAAAAAAGAAGCACGCAATTAACATCTCAAATTTGAGAGATTTGAATGACGGGTATAACAGTAAAATTATAAGATCATATGCTTCCATACTGTGAATTTCATCTATGCATTTGGGAATTACAAGAAGTGTACGCACCTTTGAATTGTCAAGATTTCTTGATTATTTGTGATTGTTTATGTAGTAGAATAATTCACTAATGTAATTACTCAATTGAAAATTTTCATCGATAGTTGGGATAGCCATCACGTTTACAAATTATAAGAATGGTGTTTTTTCTTAAAGAAAAAGAAAAAAGTTGGTTAAATTATATTAAAAAAGAATTAAAAGGGTAAATGCAATAAAGAAAAATTGCTTTTGAACCAATAAATAGAATTAAAAAATAAAATGACAAAAATTGGATAAATTACTTTAAACAAAATGGAAAAAACGCCACTTTAAAATGTCTTCCTAGTTGCCAGAGGGATAAAGACGGCACTTTAAAATAATTGGGGATGTTGCATTGGGTCAAGAAGATCTCACAGATGCTTGAACCGAAGACAGGAAAGTGGAATCTTTATTTCTTCATTAAGACAGGCTTTATTTTAAGGAGGAAGTGCCAAAATTAAACCATGGCCTTGTTCATTGCCGGTTCTGGCCTGTCTTCCAATCCAATTGTCATTTTTGTCTACTATCTGACCCACCTAGCTATGCTGTCCTGTTCCTATTACTTCTTCCCACCGTGCAAAGATGGCTCAGCTTTCCACCATAGAAGCAAGCGTATATGAAAAAGTGTAGAACACCAGCAGTTGTTTCAACGGGGAAAAGAAGGGACCAGGAGAATGCAAAGAAGACTTTCACAAGTCTTCAAGCTGCACCCAACAATGTCAGGTATTAGTCACTTTTACTGCCAGAATATTCCGATAACAGAGACTTAATTTAATTTACTCTGACAACAACTTCAAGTCCCATTTCACTATCATTGCTCATTTACTAAAAGAAGAGTAGGAATGAAGAATTTTTTGATTGCTTAAACCATTTTGGAATTGCGCCTGTCTTGTTACAAAACTAGTGGAGTCTCATCTAGAGATGAAACAGGTTATTAATCTAAAATTGGATAGTCAGTTCCGTTGAAGAAATACATTTTTGGGGCTGTATTATTCCGGAAAAAAATTTTCCAAAAATTATCCTCTTTATCTGAACAAACCCACCACTGTTAGAAAGATGGGGGAGTCTCATTTAATATTAAAGCGGTAATTATTCTAACTTATATAACAACTGTCAATTTTCACATCCAGAATGTCAAGGGTCTTGTTTGTATTGCAATTTTCTGAAGTTTTTTTTTTTTTTTTATAGAAAATGTACTGTAGCAATTGATGCATGGTCATGTGAGATAAAAAGATGATCGGGAAATGTGTTCACGGAAAACCTACAATTTTTTTTTTGGGTGAAAGCTAAAAAATCTTTCCAAACTTTGTTCAAAATCTTTCCAGCTTTGAACGTCAAAAGAGAAGGAAGAAAGAAATTTCCAGGCAGCTCTCTGCTCGACCGTGAAGTGGGCATTTGAAGTTTAGAGACGTGCTTGTTTGATATGCATTTAGTCGTTTTTTTTTTCTTTTGCCTTTGTTCATTGTACAATAAATGCATTTTGTAGTTAATTTAACCAATCTTGACCTGGTGTAACTTGAGGTAATGTTCTGTCACTTGAGTCTTTGCTGATTCGTATAATTTTTGCAGCACATTCAAAGAAAAATCAGAAATCTCACTGCACATTTCACCTTACGATGAATGCCCAATCCAAACTTGAACAGCTTTTCAACATTATCCAATCAAATTACCACTTTCAATTCCAAAAAGGTTGCGGCTATTCAATTGGTCTTCCACTGTGGTGACCGGAGAGTGGAGACGCGTCGGCTGCTACTGCTATCGCTATTGCGTGCGTGGTACGAAGGGAACTCATCATCTCTCTTGTATTTTCAAATATATTTATTTTACTTGCATCATAAATATATTTTTATTTATATTTTGAACTATTTTTTTTAATATTAAACACATTTACATCATAAAAAGTATTTTAATAATCTTTTCAAATAATATTCTATCCAAACACGTTCTATTCATTAGGAATATGGAGCGGTGAAAGCTAGTAATCAAAAGTAGAAAATTTAAGTGATGCTGTTGCAGCAAATAGACAGAGTGATATACTAAAAGAGAAAATTAAAAGAGATAAAGCATTAAGAACACAAAATACAAATTAGCACTACCTTTTTTTTCTCAGGCGGATAAATTATAAAATTCTTTTCTAATAAAAAATTTTTGTACACGTGGTAGGAGAATATAAACTCTTACACAAGCACTACATGCTTCCCAGGTGGGCATAATAGTTAGTTACTGACTAAATTTTAACGGCTGTCGGAAGTATGGCCTGCACATATAACGACTGTCCTTCCAACTTCAACCTTGGCGGCTCAAGAAAACCGTTAACAGTGTGTATTAACTGTTCAAGAAAACCGAGAAAGTCATGGTCCAAATAATTAAGATTGAGACAAAAAAACGTAGAGGTTTTGGGCTTTAATCCTCTTGTTCTTTCTCTGCTTCTTATAAATCCTGCTAAAATAAAAAATTTTTAAAAAAAAGTTGTTCAAGGAAGTTACTAAAATTTTACCCTTTGCCATAGAAAATTTCAGTGGCTCCTAACTAGCTGAAAACAGCGTCGTTGCATCTTAAATTTGTACAAAATACGGTTAAAATTAATGCTTATTAAACACTTATGTTTTCGGTAAATTAAGCATTTAAAACTGATGAAATTGACTGTGTAATTATTCTATCGATTGAGTTATTTTCTTTGCATCCCTCTCTTTCTTGAGGTTTGATATGGTAGCTTGAAAATGATCTGCTTCTTGAACCAAACACCACGTACTGAAAGACCTCAACAAAGATATTGCAGCGGACTACATTTTTATTCATGAATCAAAATCTTTTTACTCGGTTTTCACTGTTTGTTTGACCTACTATAGAATCGTAGGATCTGTGGGTTCTTTATGTGTATACCTACTATTAGTTATCACACAGGTCCTTTACTTGTAGGCAGTAGTATTGCTTTCTTTTGTTCATTTGCATTTGTCCCCATCTCCATCCAGTAGGGCTATTTCTGCATCCCTGAATTGGGCATTTCTAAAAGTAGGTGCAATTATTCGCCGTTTAGAAAATCCTCCACCCCTCTTCGACCACTTTTGAAGTTCTTTTGCATTCGTGGAGAGAGAGAGAGAGCTACTAGTAGAACCTGTGAAAAATTTCTTACTTTTTCTTGATCAGTCATGACCCAAGGAAAAAAGAAACAAGAAGAAGGACGAAGAGAAAAGAAGTAAGCTAGTAGCGTGACTATGATTCGGCGAGGAATTTGATGGATTCAGGAGTCCATCCTTCCTAGTATCTACTGAACACTAAATCAGATCCCCTCGGCCGCGGCCCATGTTTCATGTTTAATTGTTTACACGTGTGATAGAAGCTGGCTTGGAAATTGGGACTTAGAATCCTTCAGATAATACAGGATCTGCAAAGTTCAATTCCCCCATCATATCATACTTATAAAGAGAATAAAACAGAGGAAGCATTGCTATGTTTGCGGGATCCAGAAAAGCAAAATCCATTCGCAAGAACTCGAAATTAAATCCATCACTGCAGATACCAAGTAGTATTACTATGTGAAAAGAGGGGATCAACAAGAATATTGAGCCTTCATCCAGAAAAGACAACAGACAACAAGACATTGAGCAGATGACAGGGATCACATCAGAGGTGGATAAACTCCAATAGTACAAGAACATTTACTACTACTAGTATGAATACCAACCAAGAAGTGAAAAAAAAAACAACCCAAATTCCACGATATCATTGCTTATTCCGGTTTCGCACACCTACTGTTCTGGATGCAGGACTAGAGAGGCCATCCCCTTCCTACTGCACCAGTTCCTCGAAAATTTGCACTTTGATCATTCCCCTCCTCGGTGGAAGGCTGGAGTTTTTCCTCTTCTTGGCACCGAAGGGTTCATTTTTCCCTTTCAGTTTCAGCATCAAATCCTCAAGAATCCCAGCAGTGGTTCCTGTCTTCCTTTCCGGGCATCTAAGGAGTTGTCATCATCCCTTTTGCGGAAGAAATCCTCGAGAATCAAATGCAGGATCTTACCCCTTTTAGGAGGAAAGCCAGTGTTTTTCCCTTTCAGGTGATTGAAGGATTCAGTGCTTTTCCCTTTCAGGTGATTGAAGGATTCGGTCTTTTCCCGGATTCAGTGTTTTTCCCTTTCGGTGATTGAAGGACTCAGTGCTTTTCCCTTTCAGGTGATGAAGGATTCAGTTGCCATGATTGAGGTAAAGACGAAGATGATTAAGCAAGGATAAAGTCTGAAAAAGCAAAGCAGAAGCAGTTAAGAATCTTGGGGTACTGAAGTTCCATTGCCCGAGCAGTCCATTTAATAGGGGTTTCAGATTTGGGGGTTGAAGGGTGCCTAGTGGAGGCTGAGTGGGAAAAGTTCGAAGTGGGTCCACGAGAGGGGTTCAGCTCTGGAAGATTTTGGTCCACAGTTATATTTGATGTTCAAAGGGGAGATTCCCTGAAATTGGTTAATATTCAAGCCGACGAGTTTGTAAATGTGATTTATTTCACAAAAATCACTGCATTAGTATTCCTTTTCATTTCTTTTTTCGTTTGTTGCAAAAAAAAAAAAAAAACAGTATTGCTTTTCTTTTCAATTCGGTAGCATTAGCTCATGTTAATCTCTGCATGTCCCACATTAGTTTATCTTGCCAAGTAGTTGGGTTCTTCAGGTGAAGGAATCCTTTTTCCTGAATTACATGAAAAGGGGAACTAATGACGACTGGTTCTAACAATAAAAATTGTCCGTTGAATGTTAGAAATTTTCAGCCAGGCTTATTTTCATCTTATAAATCCAAATTCTAGACCTAAACTCAAGTCAACTTTGAGCGAGTTTGAAATCCAATAGATGAATCAGTTAATTGAACACAAACACAATTCTACTCTAGGGCGACCTAACTTGAGGTATAACAACATATATTCTATACGCTACATTCAACACGAATCCTTGTTTGAACTGTCATTTCTTTTTAAAAAATTTTTTAATGTTTTTTATAAATATATTTTTTTATTTTACATATATCAAATTATGACGGTATATAAAATTTTTTTTACAAAATCTCAAAAATACCAATCCAAACGGGCAAGGTTCACAACTTAGTTAAAGAACTCCTTGATACGCATCGCTCACGGAGGGCCACCGTATAATGACATGATTGTTTACCTTTAAAAAAATTACAATAAAAAAGGAGGAGTTCGACGGTAAGGTGATGTGGCGATTATTGTCGCTATAAAACCATGTTATCGCATAACCGCGTGAAAATGATATGTTGGGCAGCGGGTTAATAAAGAATCACGACTTTTTTGCACTCATTCATCACCAGCCCAAGCCAAGCTCCGAACCGATCATTTTTCACGACAGCATAAAATTGGATAGAGTACAGGTAATTAAGAAGGCGCCTTTGTATATTTCACACACAATAAACTTCGCTCTAATTATCGACCACAAACGGACAAGGGGCTGAAACGATTATCAGAAAAAATCGTTCGGACCATTTCGTGCAAAAATGCACACGACGATTGAGTACAATTAATTAAGAAGGTGCCTTTGTATATTTCACACACAATAAACTTGGCTCTAATTATCGACCAAAAACTTGACTCGACGAAAAGGCTTTGATAATTAGTGGAAATGAACTATTAGGTCTTCTTCTTACCATTGATTTTCTATTTTCCTCCACATAGTTTATTTTAAAAAAAAAAAAAACAAAGAACTCTCCCATCTGTTTAGAAACGCCTCAAGAAGTGGCTATCTTTCAAGATAATATATTATTATGTTCCTCAAAAGTCGTGTAGCTTTGGAAAAAAGAAAGAAAAAGAGATCCTTATATTAGACTGCTGCTGTGTGGTCCGGTGCGTCGTGCGCGAGTTCCAACAGTACAGTACTGAATTGTTTTGTCTAAAGCAATTAAAGCTCATGAAATAATCAAACCTGATTCCTCCCCAGAAGAATGTGAACAACATCAGTTTCTTTCTTCTTCTTTTCTTTTTCTGTTTTCCCTCCCCTGTAAAAATTACGTGAAATTGTCTTAGAAAATATTAAGGAATTCCGGTTGCAGCTTTATTAAACATCCATGTCATGAATTGATAGAATGTTGGAAAATTACATGGAAAATGATGCAAGCCAAGCGGCAGTACGTAGTCGATCAGTTTTGACTTTTTTTTTTCAACCCCTCCAATGAGCCGAAATTTCCAAAAGATGGTGCCTCCCATCGTATCATCAATTTCATCATCATCCAAGACGACAGGCAATCTGATCATCTATCTCCCTGACTGTTCTGAAATGGAGAGTCCTTTTCTTTATTATGTAATGCAACGCCAAAAAGGAATCAGGTTTGGGAAGTTGGACCCGTCCCCTACCAAACAAACTGCGCGTGTAGGCAAAAGTCACCAAATGAAGACAGAAATGATAACTAACTAATCATGGATGAAGACGTAAACAGAAAGGCGGAAAGACATAGCACTGCTTATAATAAATATATAATCAGCAGCACCTCTCGTGGCCCATAGATTTATATAGTGGCTACATGATTTTATTCTGGGTTTTGGGGGGAAAGTTGGGTAAAAAAATCGCCATGGACTTTAATGACTGTAGTTTCCATGATAAATTTAAGGCACCTTGCATACGCTTTGTTATTAATACTTTACACTTAATATTATTATATGGACACTTGAAAATGACACAATTCATAAAAACAAAAAAGGAAATCCCATGTTCCAAGATGAAGTCCTCTATACTATAATATCAGCTGTGCATCAAATTGGTTTGCGTTTACTCCTGTATTGACTCGGTGCACCGCCCTTTGCTCTCCTCTAGTCAATGTTCAAATGATTAATCGAACAGAAAGCAACCATTTCTTGCTCTGCCCCTTTACACTTTAAGCACCCTGCCAGTTCCTTTTGTTGGAAATAGTCATGAGAAATCTCTTTTTTACTACGGAACACTGCCATCACTCACATATATATATGGAAAAATCCTGTGTTGAATGTGAATACAAGCTCGGCCTGACTTTTTTACTTTTTCTCATCGTTTTTATGTACGTGTACAACCAAAAAGGTTCCGGGCCACGGCATCAACACGGGCACCCAGTCTTCGGTTGCTATTCGTTTTTGTAATGCTCGGTCCGGGTCGGGTCGGGTGAATGATGGCACCGCCCTTTTTCTGTTTGAAGTGCTCCACTTTTGCACTTTGGTACCTCGCTGCCGTTTGATTGATATTTCGGCAGAGGAGCAAGACCCAGTACCCATAAATTTGCGTTGAATGCCACCTGTCAGTTTTGATCTGGGAACCCTACATTTCTTTTGCCATTTTTTGTCATTTTCCATGAGTAATCAGGGGCCAAGTTCATGGGTTGCCCATGTCGTACAGCAGGAATATTCCCAAGCTACTACCTACATTATTGTCCCCCATTTAAAAGACTTTTTTTTTTTGGGTTCTTTTCTCGCTTTGGACAAGTAAAGATGGAAGTTTCATGGTAATTCACAAAGTGTCTGGACACAAAGTCATTTTTGCGGAGTCTAATGAGATGATGGCCATTGATCCGATTTAACTTTGTCCACATTAGGTTTTTTTTGGAAGGATTTGTCACATTAGTTTTTTAAAGCACAAAAAAGAGTAATTTTAACATCTAGATTATTAGTGCCTGGAGTTGGAATGAATATCAATTGTCGAAATCTTAAAGTCCATCTTTTGAGGCACATGACATTAGCATGAAAATATATAGAAAAGCATTTATGAAAACTGAATCTAACAGTGAAAGTGTCATCTGACCACAATTGGAAGTTGCCGGGGACTTCCATATCAAAAAATTTCACGAAGGTGGTGCCTAGTCGACAAAAGAGATTGAATTTTTCCATCAAAATGGAAGAAAATTATGGAAACATATTAAACCTCATCGCTTTAAATGAGGAGAGCAACGCAACTGTGGTCTTGCACACCACAAAAAAAAAAAAAACCCTAGTCTATTGACAGTCAGCACAATTCAGAAATGCTTAGATAATAATAGTGATTAAAGAGACTGAAAACAGGAGGGTTCATATATTAATTTGCTCCTAATGGAGGCTCTGGAGCTCTCTTGGCAGCTGGAACCAATTCTTGGTGTAGCTATCAGCCCGTTTCAAAAATTTCATATGATATTTGTGGGACTTGTTGCATGGATCGCCTACACTTGGTAGCATAAACAATGAAAAGCCATTTAGACATTCGTTGAAACTCAAGTCATATATACAGCATATCAATAAATTAAACTGCCTAGATTTCTTGATGCAAATCTTGGATGTCGGTTATCTTAATTACAAGCACGAATTATACGGTATTAGTATCAAGGTTTAGGTGAGTCAAGAACGTCAGCAGTTTGTCTATTATTAGTGCAACACTTAGCGCAAGTATTTAGAATGCCAAAAGTTGGATCCGCCTTTCATTCTTGAATTTCCTTTCTCAGTTTCATTTCCACCTCGCTTCTCGAGGTTCATTTCCTTTCTATTCTAAGGCAGTTTAATCTTTTGTGGTCCTTTTTCTTTTTGTTTTGGATCACATCAACTTGTTTCACTTTTCAGACATTTCATATATTTACTTTTTGTGAAAGAGAATTTGAAGTGTTGCTTTCATTCCACGACCAACCGACTAATTAAACTTATAATATCAGAAACCTACCTTGAGGTTTCTCCTAATATCATTTAACATCTGCGAGGTTTTAAAAAATATCACTTATCAAATAATTGCAAAAAGACTATATTAACCCTCATTGATACATAATTCACAAATCAAATAAATGAAATTCAAAAAAAATTTAAAAAAGAAACAAAATTCACTTCCTTCTCTTTTTCCTTTTTTCCAATGTTTTCTCTTACTCATTTTTTTTTGGATGATGATACAATTTTTATTAATAAATTATAGTAAGTTAAATTTTGTCTATCTTTTACTTTTTGCGATTGCGATAGAATAGAGTATGATTTCTCTATTCATTTGATTTGATCTTTATAATGATTAGTACAACTTAAATACTTGGGTTATGGGTTGAGAAGAAATTGGGAAAAAAATATATAAGATTCATAAAAAATCGGTTTTGATCCTATTGAGTTAAAATGGTGCTAGCGTATTTCTTTACAAATATTTTTTATTTTCCAAATTTATATATTTATGGATTATAGTTTTGTGATGTGGTAGAACTGGCCAGAGATTGTTTTTTAGATGGTGATTTTTCTCGAAGTAAATAAAGTGGTCTAGGAGTACTTTTATTTAACAAATGAGCAAAAGGGTAGTTTAGGGTTTTTGAAAATTTTGTTAAAAAAATAATAAAAGTAATGGAGATAAGTGATATTTTTGAAATTTTAGGAGCGTTAGGTGATATTAAGAGAAACTTCAGAGCTCGTTTTGATATTATCCCTTAATATATTATTAGTTGTGCGTCACGTCAAGGCTTAACCGTCATAGTCGCCGCTTCCGACGTCTGTGACTTCATAGCTTCAAAGGTGTTATTAAACGATTTCTCTGTTTGTTTATTGTTTAAGTATGATTATTAACTGGAGTAGCATGCGTAGGAAGGTGGTTTTTCTATTCCTGTTGCTTTTGTCTTTTGCAATTTATTCATTTGGTTCTTTCTTCGTCAATCACCATTCACCACTATAGTTAGTTAGATAGATAAGTAGTATTTGTACTCATCTTCCAAAAGAAAAAAACAAAAAACCAAAAAGAAAAGAGTTTTTTTTTATTATTCTTTAATGGATGAAACACAGACAATAAACTGCTTATAGCCAGATTTAAGATTGCAGTGTTTTTTCCACCGTCACGAGGATTACGCGATGCATTATTAAAGAATGTCAATAAATATCTACTATAAAAGAAAACCCGATCACTGTTGAATGACAATATATATATATATATTGACAGCATTTGCAAAACACAGATTAGTAAATCAAAAAATACTGTAGTACTATGAAAATTTAAAGACGACAGAATTAAATCAAGAGAGAGTCCACAACAAAAACAAGTATAGTAAATACAAAGATACGATACAGTTTTGACAGTTGCCACTGAAATTCAACTGCTGGCTGCTACCCCACTATCTAGCATATACCACTCATGGAGCCAAAGGCAAAAGAACAACCAAGGCCCCCGCCCCCCACCTGCCCACCCGCCACCCCCACCACCTAAAAAAAAAAAAACCACAACCAAGAAGGGGGGGAAGGAAGAAAAGAAAGAGTCCTACTTATTCAGTTGCAGCTTTGTCATCATTCGTCAAACAGATTCCCACACTCTCTTGAATTCCGATTAGAAACATCGTCGAAACTGGCCTTTTCAGCTGAGCCCACTTGCAGTCGAGGCCGGGACTGTCGGAATTGAGCCGAGGCATCCTTCACCACCTCCCCTCTTTGGTTTTCCAGAATTGAAGATCATCGACGCGAATGAAACCATTGATTTGGCCATCATCTTAAAATCCTGATTTTGATCCGGCCTCTCATGGGTGGAAGTCTTGTTTTTGGGTTGTTCTCGGCTCCTAAAGCCGGGGGTTCCATTCCAGAATTACGTCGAAAGAAGAAGTTCGAAGAGAGTATAGAGAACAGGGTGAAAACAGAGTGAAATAAAGACGAATGATTACAGCATATGCTTGGAAAGGAAGTACTTATAAGAATCTAAGGTGGGGCTCTAAGCTTTGAAGGGGCGTGCAATCGACACGTATTTCTTAGACTCCAAGCAGGAAACTTCTTTTTACAACCGCAACAAGTGTTGTTTATGAGTGAGAACCAAGAGGAGGGAAGGGAAAAGAATGGGAAATGAAGTTTTGATTCAAACATTGAAGCTTTGGAGATCATTTAATGATCAGGCCAACAAGTGTTCTTGGCTTATTTAGAAGAGGGGAGGGATGAGTTTGATGATTGAGAGAAGCAAACATAAGCAAGAGAGTTTGATGTTTCGAGTTGAAACTCTCCCACTTATTTTTAATTTAGAAAAATGTTGGCCCAATTTGGTGAAAGCGAAGGCCAATTAAAAGGGAAAAAAAAGAAAAAGAAAAAAAAATACAAAAGCATGTTCGTGATGCTTTTAAGTTTTAGCGCAAAAAAAAGGCAGAAGACACTAGTACGCTGGAGAATCGCACGCCCGAGACTGTCAATTGGCGGACAGCTTCAACATGAACTTAATGGATTGGACGCTTTAGGATGAGATTAATTACATGGTTGTTGAGGAGGGGGAGACAAACTATAGCTGTACAGCATATTTATTGCAGGAGCACAAATGACATTTGGATCTGTTTGATTTTTCTTTTGAGCTTTCAATTGACGAATGTGATATGAAACCTTAGTAGACAATGCTCCATAAATTTCTTACATTGTTCAACGCCAGTCGCAATATGGATTTCCCAGAGCACAGCTATCCTGATGGACACATGACTCGCAAAGAGTGCGTACTAAAATTTGTCATTACATGCGGACTGGGCAAAGTTCGATCGAAGAAATCAAATCTTCCACTTTCAACGGGGTAGACAGCAAAGCATGATCCAGAAGGGCAACCCTACATAGATCCGTTCTCACTTGGACTTGAAGGCTGAACCTGATCACGCTGTCTGGCAATCCAAGTAAACCTTTTACTACTTCTTCACTATCTGAGTCAGCGACGAATCTACATGTCTACGAACTCACTTTATGCAATCACACTCATGAGGGAGGCACCAAATCCTTTGCTACTACTACTATTAATTATTATGCCATCTTCAAGTATCATCACATTGGTAACATATAAAATTATGTCCATGAAGATGGAGAATCTATACTTGAGAACTTCTCGCTGTATTTACTAAGTAACAGTGACATATGCCAAGAAAGTGAAAAAAAGTTGGCGATCACCAAAATCACTAGTACCCCGCTGCCCCATGGAGAGTCGGTTATGGTAGAGAAGGCAGCGCCTTTAGGTACTTTTTTTTTTTTTGTAAATTTGTAAAGAGGATCAAAAATGCTTCCTCACTTATTCCTAGATGATTTAAATCCGTGACATGTCGATTACAGTTGAATCATCTTATCAATTATTAGACTGTGGTGCTTCATTGTCTTTCGAAACGCTTTTTTGATTAATGATTACTACTACTATTTAACTTCTGATTGCAGCAGCTAGCACATTTCGCTAATAAGAACGCTGTGCATTCAGGCGAGCTGCTTAAGCTCATTTTGAAGAGCGTTCTTTTATTGGACTGGCGTAACAAACCAAACATAAAAAGGCTCCAAATCTTGCTTCAAAAAAAAAAAAAAAGACTCCAAATGTCCGAATGGAGTTACTGGTGATGATTTTTTCATTGATTCATTTCGGTGTGAATGAAAAAAAAAAAAAAAAGGATATGACTCATGTTAGCAATTGAGATTTTGGATAACCAAGAAACAAGAAGATCTAGAATCAGCTTGATCCCCCTTCCAACGGAAAGCATGAAGGAAGGTTGTACGTCTTTGATTAGTCACAAATTTGATCCAATCGATCGAGAGTCTCATTATGTTAGGACGGATGCTTATTTGACAAATAAAAATTCTTTGTTTTAACACTCAGAAAAATACCTAGAAAAGAGAAAAGGACTCAGCAAAGGGGGACCGTGTCCGAAGCCTCGAAGCAAACAAATCAAATATCTTGTCATCCGCAAACTTTCAGACGGATTTGCCTAATTGAAGCCAATCTGCGACAAGGACATTAAATGGTGTACGATTGTACTACTTCATTGACTCTATAGACCTTGGTAACTCAATGGCCAAATTAACCATGAAATTAATTCCCTACTAATTGTAAGTTGTAACACTAAAAACTGACACAATTTAACACATAAACCCGCCATAATTTTGACATCAATGATCAATGTGACTAAAACATTAAATCACTAAACAGAAACATTAAAAATTAGCTTGTTTTAATATTGTCAACAGCTCATAGTGATCTTATCTGACTTATTCACGAGTGATGTAGTTAAGTGAATAAAATGCGCCCTCCGTCCATCCCATTTTAATAGTTTTTGATTTTTCTCACATAATTTAAGAAAATGTAGTTAATTTTATTAGAAAAGTAAATTTAGTCTAATATTTTTTTAAAAATACCCTTACAATAATATTAGCAGCATCATTAATAACGATACCTCCACATTAACAACAACAACAACAATAATAATGGTATATTGCAACCATTTAAGACATATGTCTAAGCACTTATTGGTGCAAAAGTTGACTGTATTAAATAAGGTAAGTTATATTTACTGATAATGAAGTATATTAAATAAGGGTATTTTAAAAAAAATTAAAAATTTAACTATATTTTTTAATTGGAAAATAGTTTATAATTTGAGATTGATGAAAAATGGATAACAAAATTATCAAACGTGTGGGGACATCGATTATAATAGAATACTAATGCCAAGAATAAATGGTCACATTTTGTTTATGGATCTTTTTTTACGGCAAAATAAATGGTCACTATTACGAGTTTATTAAAAAAATTGTTACTCCTCAATACCTGATCAGTATTCAACTAGTAAGGGATTTGGGATCAAATTCCCTTACCTCCTCTCTAGTTTTTAATTTCCACCTCTTCCTCGTTGGTAAAAAAAAAAAAAAACACAGCTAGTGGGGTTTTCTGGGGAGCATAATGGGTGGGCCTATGGTGGGACATGCGGTATGCTTGAGTAATTACGGATCCATTAAGCTATCGTTTGCATGAAGTACCTATTTTCCGATGGGGATCAACACAATCTTATCGTACTCGGAAAAGAGATCATGAAATCTTAACATGGGTCACATTGGTTCCTCGTCTTGTCCTTTGGTTAATGTCTTCATTCTTAACAAAAAGCAATTTCGACTGAAAAAATGGTGTTGGTGATGTGGACCTACATAATTATTTATTTCAGGTGCAAGCACTTCCAAATTCTTGCACATCCTTTTTTTTGTGGGTTATTTATGCCATGATAGCAAACGAATTTGTCACTTTCGGAATTTGATAGACTTCCCTCAAGGAGACTAGATTCAGACAATCTCACTTGGCTCTTCCGGGAAGTGGACCAATCAGTCTTAGATTACAAAATAATAAAATGATAGATAGTAGTGGTAAAACTAGTTTCCCTCAGTTTGGCGGGGCATTTCATGTCAACCTAAGGTATCCTTCTCAAGACAAATCAATCTCATCACAATCTTATTTTTTGAAAGGCAATTTTTGCTTAAAATTGGTGTGACATTAAAACATTCTTTGTCGTATTAGTGGTCTAATTGATTTATACAACTAATAAGAATGATTGTGCTAGCATCAAGATTGAATTCACAAATTATTTATTACTACCAGCAGGTATTTGCATCTCTTAATCACGTGATCTCTGATTTGAAATTCATAAAAATAATAAAAAAATAATATTAAAAAAGCCTTCTCCGCAAGGAATCTTACCGATTCGAAGTCGAAATCGTAAAGATACCTGTGATTTATATCCAAAAATAAATATCAATTACCATGAAATTGTGAAATTCTCTATTTGTGGGATTGAAAGAAATGCCAACTGCAGTGAAAGCATGTGGACAACATATAAATCTCTACCAAAGTGCGTAGGGAAAAGGGATAGGTCATATGAACTCACTCACAGGGCACAATTGAAATTATTGCCACTGCTACTGCGTTTTTCCGAAAACGAATGTTGCTTCCATTTATAATTCCTGTTTATATTTTTATATTGTCCGCGAATCACCCTGAGCCGCCATCCCCGCCACCAATTGACGTCCCAGGGCCATGGGAGTTGGAACTTGGTACGCCCCACTTTCTGCTGATTGAGAATTCTTTATTGTTTCTTTGTCCTTTTCATCATTTATTGTCCATTGTTTTTTCTAAGTCTAACGTTGAATATTACACTAGTAGCTTTTTGTCTATTGTTTTATGCCTTCATGGTCCACCGACTTTCTTATCCATCTCGGAACTATTATGAGTGTGCGTGTTAAAAACGTGATTTAATTCACTTTCTTTATATTGGCTAACAAGAAAACCAACTGGATCACCAGCAGCTCATATGCATAGTATATATATATATATATATATATTCCACTTGTCAGTCGTGCAATGGTCTATGTCAATTAAACTGAAAACCAGTCTTACATATTAAAAATTTGGTATAGGTGCTACTTCTATTATTGAATAATTGAACACAATGACCGCAGGCTTGCAACACTTAGGCCTCATTTGGATTGCATTTTTCGGTCATTTTTTTTGGAAAAATTACTGTACGATTTGATGTATGTGAGGGAAAAAAAGATAATCAGAAAAATATGATCACGGAAAATGACGCAATTTTTCTGGCAGGAAAATGGCAATCGAAGCAGGGCCTTAGTTATTCCTTTATTGAGTTAATTTAATAATTAATTACTAATGTTATTGCGGCAAGTAAGGGAAGTCTTTTCTCCGTCTCTACCGTATCCGTATCGGTTGATTGGCATATTCTACCAATTTTTCAACAATATACATTTCGCTTTATGTGCAACTTTTTTCTGTGAAATTTCAGTAAACATAAAAAAGAAAAAAAACCAAAATGTCATGCACATATATTGGACTTACACCTTTTGTCAAAAGGAGAAGTCATAAGCTCCAATTTTCCAGAACACATAGTTATGTTGGACTTGCACCTTTTGTCAAAAGGAGGAGTCATAAGCTCCAATTTTCCAGAATTTATGTTGGACTTGCACCTTTTGTCAAAAAGGAGAAGTTGGGCCAAAGAATAATAATAATCGTCAATGGCTCGTGTCCTAAATCTATTATGGTCATAAATGACTAGAATATCATAACAACGGGAAGAACAATAACGCAAATTTGAGGAAATCACTCTGAAAAAAAAAAGAGCTTCAATTTAGAATAAACAAATTAAGATAAATTGTCAACAACAACAAACAATAAGAGAAAATTTGATAAATACAACGTCTCTTTTCCTAAAATTAGGATAAATAGTAAGTAATAAAAACAACAACGCGAACAAAAATTTTTTTTTCTTGAGGAATGTAAAACTTATCCATTGTCTGTTCCTCCAGAATTACTCCAAGACATGGCGGTAGTTTCAGCCGGAACTATAGGGTTCTTGGCGAGACCATAGCCACCTTTCTTCCCTCCGTGACACCCAACCATGGCCGCAATTGAGACGATTGCTTTGACGAATTTCCTAACTATCTGGGCTTTGATCTGCCCCTCCTTGGGGGAAGCCCTTACCTTTGGATTCTTCTTCATTGTGGAGCCTGTAGTTGGCAATTTCCTTTGAATTGTAAGGTGAAAAATGGAAAACTTTCAAGAGGAGGAGGAGGAGGAGGAGCAGAAGGAGGAGGAGGAAAAGGAGGAGAAGAAGAAGAGGGGAAGAAACAAGGGAAAAACAGGGGAAGAAAAGGGCAGGGGAAAGTAGGAATAAGGGCTTCAGAGTATCTGGAAGAAAAGTGAGAAGTGCATCGGCCTGAGTGAAGTGAAGTGAGGCTTTTAGTTCTGACTTCTGATGTTTGAGTGGTGGTCTACTTGTGGCGGCAGCTACCTGAGGTAGCTTGGTAACTAAGTTTCCTTTTTTTTTTTTTTTCCTATATCTTTTTTCTCTTCGGTGAAATGCAATCCTGTACGTAATTCATCAACAACGATATTTAAAAGAGCAAATCCCTTCTTTTAAAAGAGCTTCACAGCTAATGAGAATTACTCACAAGTTCAAATCATTTTGTAAATTTTTACTACATTTAATTTAAAGATTTTAAGATTTTCGGCTGCCCCCCGCCGCCGCCTCCTCCTTCCTGTGTCTGACCACCCCTCCAGCCCTCGCTGACGCGCCCTTAAATTCCTCGGTCCCGCTAGTAAAATGCAGCCACGTGGAATCCACTACCTCCGCCAGCCTCCTTCCTTGTTTAATCAGTGGCATCCGCTTCAACTTAGTATACAGCCTGGCGGGCTCTTTTTTAGTTCAATAACAAATTAGACAAAATGTACAAACGTCTCCTCATGAAATCCCAATTTGCTCTATCTATAAAAATAAAAAATACAAAAAAATTCTGGGAGTCAGTCCAATTTCGTGAGTTAAAAAAAAAAAAAAATTGAAAACAATGAACTCAAGAATTAGTGGCCATCTGAAAAATCAAAAGCTTCATGGAACTAAATAATGAGCTAAGAATTTTGTTAAGAGTGTATAAATCAGTTTTTGACCTGTTTGTGCGTTTGAAGTGAGTTGCCTGTTTAAATTATGAATAAGTCAGATAAACTTTGTTGTTTCTTCTTTCGTACAAGTGATTGAATCAATTCGACAAGCTAAAAAGGTGAGGGACAGATATTTTTGCTGAATTTCTTCTTTCCCTGTATGGGTCTTCGGATTATTTACTACTATTTTCGGGCTTTAATTTGCTCGCCTATTCTTCAGCTATAAAAGAATTAATTAGCATAATTTTTATCTTCCATGTAATTAAGCTGTAAATTTAATGAAAATAATTTGATCTGTGTGCGGTCATAAAATCATCAAGTGGGAAAAATCTCTTTAATTTCCTGGAAATGAATCTGCATATTCTGTAAAATAGTTTTAAGCTAACAAATTGGTTTGTATTAATACTAATTGTCCGACCTAATTGGTTTGGCGAAACAAAAAAAAAAAAAAGAGAGATGGCATAATTCACAGTTCAAGAAACTTAATAGGCAGCCACTAATTAAAAGGGAAGATTGTTTATGTGGGCAGTGGAATCCACGCCTCGCGGAATTCTTTCACTTGAGCGACTGAATTGCGGCCGGGACTCGACTGATGGATTTGAAGCCGTCGACGTGCAAATTGGAAACCTACGAATTTTACAGTCGTGTAGTATGATTTTTTTTTTCTAAAAAAATATTTCTGGTATAAGCATATGTTTGCAGCCCATCTCCTCGCCAAATTAGAACATTTTACACAGTAGATGCAGTCGATTAAATTGGACGAATGATTTTAAAATGCATGGGAAAAAACAAGTAGTCAAATGACAGCCCATGGTTTTGTTCATTTGTTGTTGGAGTCAAATATTGACGGAAATACTACTAATACACGGGCATTAGTTGTGGCTAGCGAATACGTGGCACGATATTCTGTAATTTGATCAACAAGACTTCCAATAGAACCTCAAAATCCAAAGGCAGGAGAGAGTTGCAGATTGGTCCTCATTGATTTCATCCTCAATTCTCTTTCAGGCTTTTGGTGCTTATCCATTGCGGTCGGTGCCTGGCTGGCTGTACAAAGTCTAGTTTGGGCTTCTTTTTCTCTTCGCCCCAAAAGTATGTGGCCTTTAAGTCCAATCTGCCAGTTGTCTTTTTTTTTAAAGTCCAATCTGCCAGTTGTCTCTTGAGCATTATTCACAAAATTTTTAGGGATGTTTCTAGACAATTGAGTTCAAGTAATGTCACGCTCGACCTCGAATTCAATCATTAACAATGCTATTCGAGTTTGAACTTGATTAAGTAAAGATTTTAAACTCGAGTTAGCCTCGAGCAAATAGTATATGAGTGTGACATGTCGAACTTAAGTAACTTGAGTTTAAGTTCATTTTTTTAGTAGTAAATTTTACAATTCTGTACCTTAAATGTAATTTTACATCTATATTATTTTTTAATTAGAAAAATCTAATTACTCAAATAAGCTCATCAAGCACTAGAGCCTCCCTCCTTTAAGGCTCGTGCTTAACCTGAATTCATAAGCAATAGTTCGACTTTGACCGAATTCAAATTGAGCCATTGATCGAACTGCTGGCATATTGTTTGAATCTCTAGCAGCCCTTTGTATGCCTAACTTCTCCCACCCCACAAAACACCATAATTTCCTCACACAAATCTCGAGGACGATTTCCAAGTTGGCAAATTCCTAATTGAATAAGAGTGGTCCACCAACAGTCTAGGGAACGACTATAATAATGCTCTATATCTTAGGTCTAGATCATTCTCCCCAACTTATTGTTTATTCACTAATTACTATTATTAGTCAATTACTATCAGGCAAATCCAGGGAAGGGACGGAAGAATCCATCTAAAATGACAACATTTGCTTCGAAAAAAAAAGAAAGAAAAGAAAACAACAAATCCAAGGTCACAAAGGTGACTGGTTGGGGTCCCAGTGACATAGCGTCACTGATGATCTCAGATCCTTGTGGTGTCAGCTTTGCACAGTTGCACCCGCTCAATTATTTACAGCAAGGAAGAACTGACGAAGAAGGAGGAATACTTATTCAATATTCGTTCCATCTTAGAATTCTTGGTTTAATCGGAGCCGTTGACATCAGGAAAGATGATATATTTGGTCTTCCTCCTCCTCCGCGGACTGAAGATCTTCTTTGAAAGCGCAGAGCACGAAAATTAGTGCTAGTAAATCAGACTGAACGGTCTCCAAGCAAGAAAAGTAAAACAAGGCCACTGCATGCTTGTTATTGACGTGCTCACTTTTGATTAACATTGCCAATGCCACAAAATCAACCATATTACACGCACCAACTTGTTTGCTTGAAGAGATAAGATCATAAGGTCGCATCCCATCATAAAGTGTTTCTAAGAAGATAAAATAACAGATGGCATTTTCTTTAATTTTGGTGGTTGCTTGAGAAGGCCAGACCTGTCACAGCTTAAGGGAAAAAAATATTATTATTTCATAAATCAACAAAGGCCAGCTTTTAGGACTTGGGAGTGCAGCCGCCATCTAGCAGCTCCTACTATCGCGAGAGACTGAAGAAAAGATACCCGTCAAGAAGAAGGGGCAATGGCCCCCTTGGATGGTAAGGCCCAGAAAATGAAGTGGGAACACGTAAGAATTCCATGAACAAGTCAGCCCTCCAGTTATTACTGTAGGAATTGAGGAATGAATGAGTACCCGCCAGTAATATAACGTTGATTGTTCTTGGCGGCCATTTGCTAGACCCTAGAATAGACCGACCAACCAACCAATGACCATTGCAATTTTGGAACAAAAAAGAAGACAACACGGCTGGTAGAATTTAGTGCCCATTTGGCAGTCGGACCTCAAATGCTTAAACACAAGCCGTTAAATGGATGAGGCCTTGTCTGTACCGCTTACTTACCTCTTTGGATTACACCTACACACAAGTTAAAATGGCTGACGACCTATTATTGCTCCAGATAAGCATTTTTTTTTTCTGTTTTAGTACTTGATCTTCAGAGCAAAATTTTACTTAAGATAGAATAACTAGTTAGTCTAAAGTTTCACATCCCATAGTTTCTAGCCATAAAGTCGGATGTTGAGTACTTTTCTAAAATTAGAAGTTTCTCTGTAATTCATGAAAATCTAGTTGCTATGACTCTGTATTTAGCAAATTTGGCCAGTTTTCTTTTTTAGAGAAGTTTCTTTCACACTATAGAGAAGAGAGGAGAAAAAAAGAAAAGACAAGTAGTGGTCAATTATTTTAGGGTTAGTCTCAAAAACCCCCCTTAGCGTTTGGTCAAAATTGCATTTTACCTCCTAACGTTTATTTCTTCTCACTTCACCTCCTATTGCAATTCAATTCATCAAGTTGACAATTAAAATGTTTGATGTGACAAAAATGGCCTTCTATATGTCTCTAAGGGAAGACAACTTATAAGATTTTTTTGGATGTTCAAATTACAATGTTTGATTTTTTACTATAGAATAATTGTCATTATTTGAATTTTTAGATAAAATAAATTGAAATACCAGTACTCCTTTTTCTAACCAAAATCATTATGCATGTAATTAGCTTAATGGATAGACATTTAACTTTAAAAAAAAAGGAAGGGAAATATGTGTTGTATTACAATTAAAGATTTGTGAAAAAAAAGTAAAACACATGTTTGTCTTCCTTGATTATCATATAACACATATTGGCCCCTTCCTTTTTTTTTTTTTTGCAAAATTCAGGGTCTATCCACCTAAAATAATTATATGCAGGATGATTTTGGGAAGAAAAAAAATGCTAGCATTCCAATTTATTCTATCCAAAAGTTCAACAAGAATTATTCTGTAATAAAATTATATCTTGTAATTTGAACATACAAAGAATCTTAAGTGCCTTTCCTTATAAACTATATAGTAGGGCATTTCATCAACTCAACAGTTTTATTGGTCAACTTGATGAGTTGGACTGAAATAGGGGGTGAAGTAAGAAGAAATCAAAGTTAAGAGATAAACCTACAATTTTGACCAAACCTTAAAAGAAAATTTTTGTAATTAACCCTTTATTTTAAGTGGTCACGGCACTTTGGGCAGAAAACGCGTCAAATATTACTATGTCTTTCACCTTTGATAACACCTCAAACTCAAAGAAATCAACAAATAAGAGACATTAGAAAACGAGTTAGTGTATAGTGTATAGTGCCAAAGAGTCTGGATTCCAGGCAAATGCGTATACAGAACAAGTTGCTCAGTAAGCTTAAGAATTAAGCATGACGCTAAGCCCTTATGCGGGCCGAAATTTCCTAATTATTCTAGTGTATGGTTGGTTAATCGTAGAAAGGGCATACGCTACCAAATGGGGAAGAAATTAGGTTAATTCATAAAGTTGGCTCGTTAGGAATGGTAAAAGTTATCTATATTTAAAGGAAACTCATGCACTCAATCTAACGTCGCCAAAATTTTTACACCGCAATTCTAGTCTTCTTGTTGTTGGTTCACACCTCATTTACGTTCAAGAATCAAGACATTTATTTAACTTTAGATCGAAATATTTTAAATGTTAAATTAATGCCTTTCTATTTTAAATTCACACCTTATACAAGTTTGATTATTAAAAGTGGAGTATAAGTTATTAAACCCTCCTTTTCATATTTACTTTTATGTATGGTCGGTGGAAAGTCTTGTGACTCTGGAGGATACAAAATGCAAAGTTAGAACTATCAAGCTAGTCCATATGATTACGAGTGACCATATTTATGATGATCTTGAAACAGTTCAATTCCAGAAGACGATGCAAAGCCAAAAATGCAACTACCATGGATCCATCGGTGCTTATTTGAGTCAAAAGGGAAAAAAAAAAAAAAAAAGAAGGCAATTTGGCGGAACATTGCAGACATGGCCAAAAGCAACGCAAACTCTAAGATGCAACCAAAAAGCTCAGAAACTTTGTGTCCACTCTGAGGTTTTCAACTTTTAAGAACGAATATCCCTTTAGCCCGATTCAGGGGCTACCAATGAAAAATAATAAATAAGTTACTGAGGTTTGTCCCCACTAGTCATCCACTAGCTAATTAGTAGTATTAATTAGCAGCATGTAATTTCCAGGTGACTCTCTCCTGATTTGCCTAATATTTTGCTGATGTGACCTATCAAAACTAAAATAACCAGAAAAGCACTACTCGGATTTGAAAATTATATGCTCCTAGCTTAAAAAAGTGCAAAAAGCACTTCCATCTGCTGCACGTAAAGGGGAAAAAGTGCAACCCTTTTTTAGTAGCAGTTATTAACGTTTCAGAAAATCCATCAGAGTGAGGTTAAAATACTACTGCCACTACCGGCAATCCATATGAAGGAGTAGTAGCATAATTCAGACAAACGGTATACAATAAGTGGTACAAGGGAAGATTCGGTTGTTGATCCTGGATTAATTTAAGGACCAAGTTTTTGCTTGTACGGAAGACGGCATCAGATATATTAATCGAGCCAGAGAAACAGGGGCAAAGGAACTTCATTCGTCGTTGGATATCTGATGAACAAGACAAGAAATGAGCCAAACAAAACTTCATGAACAAGTCCACCTGAGCAGAAATGGATAAGAAAGATAAAATGGATATGGTTTCGTTTCTGTCCTCCTGTTGGGGACAACTATTATGAAATAAAAACCAGAAAACACTGTTACAAACATAAACCCGCTTCCAAGACTACCATCTCCACAATAAAACACGGAGACAACAGAGGAAGAGAGTCAATAACAGTGCAGTTAGCAGCTCAAAAAAACAAAGCTGCAATAACTGCAAAGTACATATTCACACAACCACAGGAATAAACCAAACAGAAGAAAACAGGTGCTCTTGCCTGGAAAAAAATCAACAGGGTTCAAGAGCATCTGTTCCTTGTGGACTGCCTATTTCCTTATTCTAAAAATACAAAGGGAAAAAAGGCTGCATCCTGAACTACAAATAACACACAACTGAAAGCACTAGATTAGAGATCAAACAAGATGATGGTTTCATGTTTCAAGCCTGACCAGAAGAACCGTCAGAAGTGTAGTCACTTGGCGGCGGAGTTGTAGAGGCGGGGCTTCTGACACCATCATTCTCTGGCTTTATGAGTTTGCTGATTGCTTCCCCTGCTTTTGAGGCAACAGAAGACAACTTCTCGGCCCAGCTCGCAAATATTTGAGCTTTGATCTGGCCCCTTCTTTGCGGGACGGCCTTCGGCGTCTTTTGGGGGCTGGAGGAAGTAGAATTCATCGATTGCTACGCGATCGCTGGCAGATTTCACAGAAATACAGAGAAGCAGATCAAGAAACAGGATAACCAAGATAGGAGTTGAAAAGTAAGGATGAGAGAGTTGAACAGAAAGGATGAGATTCGATCAAGGCAGAAAAGAGCAGAGGAAAAGCAAAACAGATTCAAGAACAAAAGTTTTAAAAGAGTTGTCTGGGAAATAGGGAAGTGAAAGTAGCAGAGGGCTTATAATATTGCCTTTAAATTTATCATGCAAGAACGGAGTATATATGTATACAGATTATCCAATAGAAGAAGCCTCAGCGAGGAGAACCATACAGAAGTTTAAAAGGTCGGAGAGAAAAAAGTGAAATGAGTTAAAAAGGCCCCCCCAAGAAGGGAGGGGAATATTGCTAGTTTTGGATGGGTGGGGGAAATAGGGATGTAGGAGGTGAGTTTATATAGCGATAGCCTAGGGGTGTATCCTACATTTTCTGTAAATATGGACGCCATCTCGACAATAATTAGACGATTTAGACCCCATTTAGTATTTTATTTGTAACTTCGCGGCCTATTCTGAAGTTTGTTTCTCGGTCTAAATTTCATGATATATGTATAAAAGTTGAATTTTAAATTCAAAATTTGCATATTTATCATTCATCTAGTACTTATATATTGTTAGTGTAGGAAAGATTAATCCTTACTATTATTATAGTTAAAAAAGGGATAAAAGAAAGTCCAATTCACTATTGGATCCAATAGGCAAATGATAGTACCATAGTCCCAAATTTTACATGCACAGCCTAAAATGCGATAAAGAGGGTAAATGAAAAGCAGATTTAAGAAAAAAGAGCAGTTCAAGAAATAAGGAATGTATATGAGATTTGATGGTATAATCAATCATATTTAACTAGAGAAGGATATTGTTGATAAAATATATGGAATGTAGCATTATCACCTGCCGTTCTAAGAAGGGATTTGCAGAGTGTAATTAAATCCTTAATACGATGTGCAACCATAGGTGATTCTTTTGACAGAAAGGATTACTGGTAATAATTAATATGTTTCGGGAGTGGTCTGGGATTTGCCGAAAGAAAGTTGAAGCACAAGAGCAAATTCGATCGCTAAATCATACTCTGTATTTCACAAAACTCTTGCGGCATTCATTCGCTGGCACCTTAAAAGGGTGATTAGAGAAATGAAAGTAGTGTAGGAGGTGGGAAAGTTCAAAACTTAAGGAGAATGGTTTGAACTTTGAATGCCTCATCTCATCAGTCTTTCCCGGAATCTGCCAAGAAAAAGCATCATCAGCCGACTATTGTAGTCTGTAATGGCCAGTAGTTTTGTTCTCCTACCTGTCGCTTCAGCATATATATACAAACCTTTTTTTTTCTGTTTTGGGGTTGAGAGATTTGCTTGACTAGTAGCAATTCCAAAGCGCTGGACCCTTCAGAGTTCAAGCATTGTGTCCGTCCAAAAACATCTAAAATGCAGTTTGAACATTATTACTATAACTTTGAAGTTTTCCATCTGTTCATGACTTGAGCGGTACCCAAAGGCAAATCTGCTGGGGTCAAATCAAACTGCGGTAACATGCATATATAGAATTGACAGGAACATTTAAATTTCAGATTAATGAGAAGTAACTTCTTCTGTATGTGCCTCTCATATTTCTTACAAAGACAGTATTATTCATCATCAAACTGTTGCTGAATCAAAACAGAAATCCACGCGAGGATTGAAATGGAGGAATAACAAACTATCAGCTAGACAAGTGATAGAAGATCTAGTCTTATAGTTTCGGAGTCTCATCATTCTGAAACTAATGAATTTAATTGATTGGTTACATATTGTAATGCTGCGATATGTCAAGGCCTGAAAGTTGAAACCATGAACAATCTCTTTTACTCTTTTTCTAGCCTCAAGCAACAAGAAAGAGTGATAGATAGTCTGGATAGACCCTAAACTTTGTGGAAAATATGCTCATTAAATGCTACCCAGTGAAATATGAGAATGGTTTGCAGTGGAGGCAAGCAACCACTAAGAAGTCAAACCTGTCCCACGATGTCAATGTCAATGAATGAGCAGATGGTAATAGCTAACCACTGTGAAACACTAGTGAGTGTGTTTGGACAAATTCCAATCATGTATATCACATCATAAAAAGTACTATAGTAATTATCTTAAATAAATCATCCAAATAAACTCCTATCCAAACAAACTCAGTACTGAAACTTAAAAAAAAAAACTGAAACTGCTTTCAAACAAATGTTCTAATTTCATTTTTTTTTTGTTTTGTTTTTTGAGAGAGAAAGATGTTGTACAACCATACATGTGAGTGCAAGCATAATCTAGCCAAACCATACATGTACGGCAGCCGAATGCTAGGAATTTGCACTGTTCCGGCCCTGTTGAGATACCCCAGAGACAGCAGTAGTCAAACGGCATACACCTTTTCACGTGTTTAGACTTCAGACTCCTGAAGAGTCTCTCTCTTATCAACAAAAACTCTTTATCAAAAAGACTCGAACTCTTCGAGTCTTGACTCCACATCTCTGTTCAATAATTTGGAAAGAATTCGGGATAGCCGCTAGATGTGTCCTGTTGTGTCTCTGCCCGATCATCTATTTGATGACTTTGTTAGTTTCGAACAAGTCAAAACCTCTCTGTTTGCAACAACCATTATACTAGTATCATTCACAGCAGCAGTTCTTGTTTGTTAGTAATTAATCTTTACCTGAAGTTAAAATTCAAACAGAAAGATCAAACGAGAAGTTCTTCTAGGTACATATCACATATAAAACTCTTTATTTGATCATAAAATCTACACCAAAAGCAAAGAAGAAGAAAAGTTTTACTTGGCAGGACTCGTAGGTTAGCTAGTTCTTGTCCGGGGGCTGACTTTGCCTTAAAGAAAACATGCAAAAGAGAAGAAGACTAGCGTTGCATGCGCTCAGACGCAAAATTGTGGGCTAGGGCCGTACCCTTGAAATTAAATTTGGTCGATGAATAACTCAATCAAATATATCGTTGACTAGATTGAGATTTCAGAAAGTATAGATTTTGATTTTGGTAAATTCCATCCTTTCTCTGTTAGAAAAATAGAAATTTTGTGCCTCAACGGAAATGAGAAGGTAATGAACTGACCCAAAACTAAAATAACAAGAAAAAGGTAGAAAACAGAGATCATGAAGAAGAAAGATAATTGGATCATTTGTAGCCTTATTATTGGCTTTTTTTTTAAAAAAAAAAAGAAAGAAAAGTCTTACTTAGACAGCTAATCACCATTACACACAAGTGATCACCATTATACAAGTGCTTTTGGCATCTTTTATGCGTTAAAATTTCCAGTTTTCACACCACCAATTAGTCCTAACAGTTTTCCCTGTCTTGATTTCGATGCGAGACAGCGAGAGCCCATCCACTCCCAAACCTTTTGGTCCACAAAATTAAATCAAATAAAGCCAACGATAAATACAACGCTGCCCAGTGCCCGTGTCAAAAATCTTATTCCACATCAATGAGTCCACATGCAGGCAGCATCATGGGTACAATATTCTCCCATTCCAGAAGCAAAGACATGAACTGTACCTAATACATATTTAGGATTTGGACCATAAATAAATTTCAAATCAATGATCAAGATCAACTTAAATTGGACTAGACAGTTGATCTTGCAACCGTGGAGGATCCTATCCACACCCTAAACCTAATGATGCTAATTTAAGAACTGAGGTCACACTAGCTTCACCAAGTCACAATAACTACGTAGAAAGGTCAGCAGCATCTAAGTAGGTTTCTCATAAGCTTCGTGGTCCAGAAGTCAATCAGGATAAGTAATTTATAACGGACAAACTAACCTTCCATGCTACAGGGTATATCCTTCACGCCTTTTTTACTCGAATGTAAAGATTCCAAGCAATTTTGTGAAAACGGGAGTCCTCGAAGGAGAGATGAAAATTTGACCCCCTACATTGCGAATATGTAAGGAGCATCAAATTTCATGCTACCTCGTCTGGCCAATGTTCATACGAAACCGTTGCCTAAAAAAGCAACTCCAATCAATAACAGCTCAGCCTGGTAATAACAAAACTGGAAGGAATTGCATTCATGTTTCCTAGACAAACAAACAACCTTTCAAAGCAGAGAGCGAAGTAACGAAACTCCAAGGCATACAAGAAAAGCGCCTTCGATCCAATGAACCAGGACGTCACTGAGACTAGGTTACTTAGCCAATTTTACAACTTTAAAAAAGGGGGTCCAAGACAATAGAGGACATTGCCCACTAATAGATGTCGGAAAATAGGTACAAAAGAAACATAAGAAAAAGAATCTTAAAATTCGAAATCTCAAGTCCAAATTGGTAATCAAATACCTCGAGGGTCCATCTGTGGGTGTTGTTTGCATATCAGGAAAGAAGTTTGATGTATCCATTCAGTCAACTCAAGTTTGTTAGTAGATGTCGTTGGCAGCTTGCTGCAAATTGCAAGAAGGAAGCATACAGCATTGACTGAAAATTTGCTAGCGTACCATTCTAATTGTAGAACGTTTAAAAAGGCTGACAGGTACGTGTCTAATTTTAATTGTTTGGACAGGTGATTATTTACACGAATTTATTTACTTGTCACTCGTATAGTAAATATATTTTTTAATCACTTTTTATACTTATATAGTATATAATATCAAAAAAGTGTTATAATTTTTTTAAAATTTAAAAAAATTATTCAAAATAATCTATTATTCCAGCACATTAAGCTGCTATTCTTCCCGAAAATAAAAAAAAAAAGAAAAAAAAATGGTCTAAGATGTACTAATCCGAACCCATCCCCCCCTTCCGCGTCCTCCGGAATTCCCATTACAAGAGTACCTTTCTGCCTTTGCTATCAAAATAAGCAGAAGAGAGGTGGCAAAGGAAATTGGTCCCGCTTTGATTACAAATCCTTCAGGCAATCGAGCAGTAAAAAGCTAATAAAAAAAAGTGCCATAAATTTCGTCAAAGTCTTTGGCCCTTCCGGCGTCGTCTCAACATCTATATGATGAAGCTGTTAGTAGCAGGCATCAACCTCAACTCTACCAAAACAAGTGGATAAATACTTCTTCTCGCCTTCTATATTCTTTGCAAAACACTACTGCCCCACGATAGCGAGCCAATTACATGAGATAAGGGGCATTGATTTACCCATTATGTTATTTAATTTTGCAGAAGGATTTCGACATCATTGCTTACTGTGCAGATGCACACTTCGGTTGTGGGCCAAAAGTTTGAAGACAAACAACGTAAGAGAGAATTTCAAAAAGTGTAATCAGCATCTTACGCGTTATTATCAGTGACTGGATAATATGCTACCTCTACGTATAAATTCTCGTCTATGCTCTCAATTTTGAAAACACAAAAAAAAAAAAAAAAAAAAAACTGTGCTACGTTTTTGGGAAATTATATTGAGTAACAAAAGTAAGTAGCGGATGAATCGAGGCTTTTTTTTTGCTTTTTTGCTTGATTGAATAGCCAAGCCATCTATAATTGATTTAATAACTAATGGAAAAGGTCTTACAAAATTAATGTTAAATTGTTAACATTTAACTTGATTCATTCTGTATGTTTCCATTCGGCTCTCTCATACATAGAGGACTAGAAAATTTTACATCAGCTTAGAGCAACTACTTTTGACATGTTTAGTAGTTGCTGCAAACCAATAGAAGAGTTTAAAGTGAATATATAAGGGCTCCATTTGATTTCATTTAACATGCTAAACGGGATTCACTTACTCTTAGCCTGCGAATTAGTAATTAAGGTCTTTATATGTTCATGTGGAGGTTTTTTATTGGTCCTGAGTGAACTATAAAACCTGTTAAGTAGTTATTTCGAAGTAACATAAAATTTCTAGAAGAGAATCAAGTTTTAAATTATTTTTTGACGATTAGGCCCATATAAGAAGTAGGCCTCCTTTCTCATTTATTATTCTTTCTTATATGGGCTTTAGACCCATATAAGAATATGCCCATATAAGAAGTAGGCCTCCTTTCTCATTTATTTTTCTTTCTTATATGGGCATATTCTTCAGACGCAAGCTCAACTTATTAAAAAATAATTTAAAGCTTGGTCTTCTTGCGGAAATTTTATTTTAGATCGGAACAATTATTTAACGTGATTAATAGTTAGTCCAGGATCAATGAAAACCTCCACATAGACATGTAAAAGACTCGTGGACAAGCGCGTGCAGCTTTGAAATATGCCCAAACTCTTTCCACATGTTTCGGTTGGAATTTTGTTTATGCATAATATTGAAAGAATGAAATTTTGCACAATAGCTGTTTCTACTTCATTCTAAGAAACTAGGCTGGCCTGGTCTTTAAACTCACAGGCCATTTTTGCTAATACAAATGGGTTTATTTGGGTTTAAACTCAGGCCCGTACACTACAAGTTCGTCAAGCTGGATTAAATAACGCCGGCCTCAGAAGGCCTTATAATGCGCCGACCCAATCACGAACTACCGCAGAAGGGGGAGAAAAAAACAAAGGCATTAATCAAGTATCTGTCTGTAGTACTAGCATATACATATACGAGTAAACCGGGTTTGCCACTGATCATTTGCGCGGGAAAAATTATAGAGTAGTAGTATTAAGTAATAATGGAATGGCGGATTTGATATGAGAAAAAGTGTGAATAGGAGAGTGATGGCGAACAAATTGATAAGCGAAATGGGTCTTCCCAAATCAATAGCCAACATCTTTGCTGCTCGCAACATTCGCACTGCCAGGGTAGAACAGAATATCATTAAATTTCTAATTTGGCATGAAATATGAAACCATGGATTCTGTGGATCACTACCTATAATTCACGCAATTTAAACTCTTTTTACATGTTGATATTATTACTTCAAGTTATTTGAAATCCATTCATTCTTTCCTTTTCCAGGTATATCCATGTTATTACGCAGCTTTCTCAGCCCTAGCTCTTTTTTTGTTTTTCAGTGAATTTTATGTTGATTTTTAAAATTTAAATTTTATTTTTTTGGTTCAGTTGCAAAATTCTTGTTCGACCTGGACTCAGTATTGAATGGGAGTTTAATTAAGCTGCTTTTGGAAAATCTTTTAGCATAAGATTCAGGATTGGGAATTATATTATGCAGTTTCGTTGTAGCGTAGTGATATTTTAGAAGAGTTCAAGTTTGATTGTCATGGTGTTGTCATCAAAGAAACCAACAGCGATTCTCATTCTCAGTCCCTATATGGCCTTACAGAGAGAGGCTCCATCGCTGCCTCTGCATATATTCGCGTTTCGTAGAACTAATTTACGTTTGTCTTGTGTCAGTCCAGGATGCATTGTCATTAACCGAGTTTGAGTTAATGGAGCTGTTAGATGTCGGGTTGGCTGAAGTTACAACAGCAGTATCAAGTATCAGTGAGATTTCTTGCCCTCCCTACCAAACTGTGAGTGCAGATGTCAATAAGCTTGCACTGAATTGTGTTGTGATTGGTTTTTGTATAGTGAACTATAGGAGAAAAGAATGGAATGTTCTGTTTAGTTGTTTGTTCGCAACTTTGGTGTTAATTTGTCTTTTTAGGCTCTGTCGCTGTTGGAGCAGCGTATGCATAATGAGCACCTGGCAGGCCATCTACCAACTCGTCTGAAAGGACTAGATGCAGCCTTATGTGGGGGCATTCCATTTGGTGTTATTACGGAGTTGGTTGGTCCTGCAGGGATTGGCAAAACACAGGTATGGCACAACGATGATATTGGGTTTCTAAAGTATTTTTGCTATGCTGATGTTATTTTCCTCATCTCATTTGGATTACAACATTGCTGGGAATTTTATTGCCTGCATACGCTCTTTCCGTTTAACTAATTCATGTTTGTCCTGCCCTTTTTCCCTGCTTCCTCGTATCCTTTGCACCTATTACTTAGCTTCTAGTTAGGTGGGGGTTGAAGTTGAAAATGGAAGCTGCAGTTGTCTCCTTTAGATGAATATTAGAATCCAAAACCAGAAGTGCATTTGCAGTACGATGGGGAACCTTGGTTGAAATTTTTACATGCAGAATATCTAGTTTGGTTATATTCAAATGGCAGCATAAGTTAATGCTCCTTTTTCTTTAAAATTTATTTATTAAATACATATTTTAACCTGTACAATAATTCAGTCCGTAAACGGACTCTAACCACAAAAATGCAGGAGTCTGTTGATGTAGGGTATACCTGCATTGCATTTTCTGTCCAAGATTTCGATCCATCTTATTTGTCGTTCTCAACAGATCTTATTTTGATGTGACTTGTAGTTCTGCCTGAAGCTTTCCTTGTTGGCCTCGCTGCCTTCTAGTCATGGTGGCCTTGATGGCCATGTCGTATATGTGGATACAGAATCAAAATTTAGTTCAAGGAGGTTTGCGTCTTTCTATCTTCTAATATCTTTTCAAATTCTTATGTCAAGCTTTCTTGCACTCAGATAAATTCCATCTTTTTCAGGATGATTGAAATAGGTGTTAATAGTTTCCCAGAAATATTCCAAATTGAAGGAATGGCACAGCAGGTATCCAGCAATATATGATTACTTTCTTTTACAGAAGCAAACATGGACACAAATCATTTGACGTTCACACAGATGAAACATATATCTTGACTTTAGATTTGGAAGCAGACAAATCCATTCAGAATTGAGACAAGATAAGTAAATCATATGACACAGATTTTGTAGTATCACACATGAAATCTATGGACCAAGTTGAAGAGATCATTATGTTACTTTTATCTAATTAAAAATAGAGATTTCCATTTATTGATTATTAGCTGTTTCACATATCAAATCCTGTCAATATATGCCTGCACAATCCTTTTTGATGTTGAAATCTTGGTAAAACTTATTTAGCATTACGTTGGGGCTTTGCAGGCTCAAGTCTTCAAATTTGGGAGAAAATAGATGTAGGAAGATACTCTCATCTTAACGAGGGAAAAAAGCAGAAGTTTTAAATACTGTTGCAGTTATTACATGTTTAAGCTCTTCTATATATCTGGTCTTTGTGTCTTTTTTCCCCCTTTTTTCCTTTCTGGGAATTGCAAGGTACTTCCTAGATCGCACCCTGCTCATGATCTGATAGTTTCTCACATCTTCCTAAATCTTTCTAAATATCTACTGCAGATGGCTGGTAGGATCCTAGTCTTGCAACCGACGACACTCACTGAATTCTCAGAGTGGTATGAGTAAGATAAATTAGGTTCTAGGTTATCAGCCTAAGAAATGATGTATTAACCCAGCTATGGAGAAAATCAAGTAAATATTTTCAGAGATGCTCTGGGTGATCGTTGGAAGATAAACATTAATTAGTTGAGCCTCTATCATCATTTTCCTTATGCATGACAGAGAGAATACAGGAGCATACGCCATCTTATGTTGCTAGGTTGGAGGATTTAGCTTGATGGTCTACTGGAGTTCAATCAAAATCAACATCCTTAAGTGTTGTGTGTGTGTGTGCGCGAACTATACTGTCAGAAGAGAAAGAATAAGAAAATAATTGGATAAGCATGAAAAATTATATACAATGAAGAATAAAATAGGAAAAATTAAACTGCAGTTACTTTCAATCAAAACAAAGGATGCGTAATAAATGTGTCTTTTTTGTTGGAGTTGGCGGCTAAGAAGTTGAGAAATTCTTATAGAAAGATTGAACTGAAAAGAGTTCGCTAGTTTCTTGAGTATTGCATTTTTTACATCCGTGATATCCTGTGTAAGACGTTGAGAATGTTCTTTTTGTTAGTTACCAGCCAATGGATGACTGATTATAACACTGGATGTTATGTCTTTTAACAGCTTGCAAAAGATCAAGGATTCCCTTCTCCAGCATCATGTGAAGTTGCTAGTCATTGATAGCATGGCAGCTCTTGTTTCAGGGTCAGTTTCATTTTCCTTCTCCTATTCTGCACTAGGCAGTGGATGACTCACTGTAATAAAAAGTTATTGATGCACAACAGCTGTAATCTAAGTTACATATGTGGAAGACTAATGTGTTTCGATGGTCCTTGAATTTGTAGTTTTTCTGCTCAAAGCTTTTAAAGTCTTGACCAAAAATTGTTTGTTGATTTATTTTTCTGAGTGAAGATTGCAATTGGGTCAGCTGTTTGATTTCCTACTTCATACACAAACTTGTGTTTATTAATTTTAAAATTGAAATGGTAGTGTAGGTATTACATGTCTGGATTGCCTGCTTGGAGAGGCAATATTTTTCACATTTTATTTGTTTGTTTTCAACAAGGAGAGATGGACAGGGACAATGTAGACAACATCCATTTGGTTGGCATATGACCTTCATAAAGTGAGCAAGAATTTTGTCCAACTTTTTAGCTGATATTGCAGAAAGTTAATTTCTCTAATAAATAACAATTTCTTCTCTGTTGATTGAATTATTGTGGTATGAAGATCACTTGCAGAATTTTCCCGTATCCCTGTGGTGGTGACTAACCAAGTTAGATCTCATAGTGGTGATGACACTTTCCACTATTCCTTCCAAGGTATTATGATGAGTTTCATAATGTCAGATTTACCTGTTCCAGACAAGCACTATACGAGTCACTCATCTTGTGCAGTTCAGATTCTAGACAAAATCTGGATTTCCCCACAACATTTGATTCCCATCTTGTTGCTGCTCTTGGGATCCCTTGGGCTCATGCTGTTTCTATCCGTCTTGTGCTGGAATCTAAATCAGGTTTGTTTGTCCCTTCACAATAATTTTAAACTTGGGAGTGAGGGAAGGCTATTAATGCTTTTAGGAATTACCTTAACCAAGGGATAAAGGAGATTTTGAAACATGTTGGCTAGGAAAATTTAGAGAAAATAATGCTTCTAATGTTACGTTGGTGGAAATGAAAGTAATAGTTTCTTTACTGTCTCCAACATAATGATGTTTTGCATTAGTCAGGCTTTTTGCTGATTTTACCAAAGAATTAAACTGTGCAAATTTTTCGTACTCCTAAACTCTGTTAAGTGGTTCTGTTGTCTCTTGTAGGGCAAAGATTCATAAAACTGGCAAAATCATCAATGTCCCCTCCGGTTGCATTCACTTTCACTATATCTGCATCTGGAATTTCCTTGCTTCATGACGATGGAATTGAAATGACTGGACCAGAAATAAATGCAATATGTGGTCAAGGTGTGATATGAATATTTTCTTCACTACTATGAGCAGAATCAAGCAACTAAATTACAAAACTAATAGGGTCTTTTGCTTGTGGAGGGTGGAGAAGGGAAGGAGAGCAGTTAACTTCCATTAGTGCGCGTAAATTTTTCAACTGGCCTAGAAAAACACTCTAAAACTGTTATAGACAGGTCAGAACTCAGTGTCATCTTTCAATGAGTGAGAGGCCTCTAGAATTGTCAGCCACAGTCGTATTCTATGATGTATGTACTGGCACAAAAAATGTATGCAACAATGAATATATGAACTTAAGTAGCACGTGTTAACTAACAACTGCTTTCATGATTGGTAGTTGTGGATCAAAAGTCATTGTTTTACACTCGTTGAAATTGAAATATTTGTTGTGTCAGCATTTATTTGTTATGATCATGCATACATTTGACAGCAAATTTATGTTTGATAATTGTAGAGGCCCTTGATGATATTTGAACATTTTCATTCATGTAATCTGTTCACAGATAACTTCATTGCTGAAATTGATTTTTAATATTGGTAATCACCTCAGAGAAGGCCTACTATTTTCTGCTTTTGCCAGCTCTCTTTGATTTCTTCCAAGCTACCATCCATCTTCCTCCTCATGGTCATTTTCTGTTTGGTTAGGGGAGGATTGGGCAGTAATCAAACAGTGCTTGTTTTGAACTCCTGTTGCCTTTTCTGTGGATTATTTATTCATAATGCTATTTAAGGATATATGACAGTTACATAGATTTTCATACTTGAGCTTATAAGAATCTCGCAAATTGTTGTGCTGATGTTACATATAAGAATGCAGGCCACTGTGGCATGATTTATTGGTGATAATGACATGTCATAATGAGCTTTCTGGAGAAAAGCTGCAGATGTCTTCCTGGAGGCATCTTGTAGAATCTCACAAATTAATTGGTGACAAATCTAATTTTCTATTTGTACTTCCTCCAATTGCTGAGTTTTTGGAAATTGAATGTGCATTTTTTTGGTAACCGAGCAAATAATCTCCACAGCGAGATAGTATAATCTGATTTATCCTCAATCCAATCTGATGACTACTACGCTACCACCATTGGCCATCCTAAATTTGGTACTTGTGCTGGATAGAATTTAGATAATTAACTGGCTATTAAATATTTTATTAGAGTGGATTAAGTTTTGCTATGATGTTGCTGGAAATGGCATAATCGATGATTATGCAACAGTTGATAGATGTTTGCTTCTGTAAAGAAAGAGATACAACTGCCACTATGCTTCTTAAGACAGATGTTTGTGTTTGATTCCTCACATATGTTGAACGGCTATCATCCTGTTTTTGTGCTTCATGCGTCTAGCGCAATCAATACTTTTGCTTTGTAGTTTTAAAGCATTTCAATGTTGCTTCCTCTATTAATGACGCACATAACATCAAATATTTCAGGGATTTTGAGGTTGGTTTGCTTTCATTTCTAGCAAGCTGAGAACAGAATTTATGAAAGCTTTGTTACTGGAATTACTATCATACTGGCTCTGTTTTTGAAATATGTCTCATGAAAGATCAAACATCTTTGCTCACCTAATGCAACTAAACTGATTCTACTATAACTCCTAGTAGGCTTATGCGATCAAATATTTATATTTTTTTCCTTGTTGGGCTTTCAGCCTGCGTTTCATTTCTGTTAATGTGGAATGTGGGCTGAAGTCTGAATGTACTTATCTTGGGTTGTTTCCTGTTCTGGGCCCTCATATGTTGTGTTACCTTTTTCAGGTAACAGTGGTTTATTCGATTAAGAATTGGAGCTGCAGGGTTGTTTGTGGCTGATAGCTGTACTCAAGGACTCGAGCACTTTAGCTTGGTACATAGATCTTGTTTGAATATAGTTCTGTAGCCCTTTTATTACTACGCATCAGAAATCAAAGTTTGATGTGAGGTTAGCTCATTGTTTGTGCCTTCATCTAGGAGACAAGTAGAGCTTTTTTTTTTTCAGGGTATGAGGAATCAAGGCATATTGGCATAAAGAAATAGGCACAGATATGTAGAATTGGTAAGCGCCGTGCATAATCACACGATTTAAGTTACCTAATTATGCTGGCAATGTTTAATTTGGAAAAATCTGTTAAGGTGTCGATCTTTAGGTTCAGATGCACAACTGAACCAGGACCTGTGTGAAGATCATCATCATGATCATCATCATAGGGATAGCATATTACCATGTGACAGTCAAACCAAATTGCAGGATTAATTTATTTGGTGGTGCTGCGACAACTGAAGACCATTAAATTTAGTATCCTTTCTCCTTTCACTTTAATAACTTGAATGAGATACTTGGAACAGGAATACCTTAAAATGCACTCCTTCAGCTTGAAGGATAACTTATTTTTTATCATTCTTTGTGAGAACCAAGATTAAGGTTAGCGCTTTGGTTTCGCATACTAGTAAATAAACAACTTTGAACTGTCTTGCTTGTCCTCAGCTAAAGAAGCCATAAAGTGCTGTTCAACCTTCTGATGGGGAGTTTTTAAATAGGAAAAACTGTAAAGAGGAAACCCAAGATTGAGTTTTACCATTGTTCTTATTTTCCCTTTTTAACCTATGACCAAAGCTTCTTGTCTAATCCCCCCACTGCTAGTGTTGGTGTTTTTGTGATTCGTGATTTGTCCACGTAGCCACTCGCCTGATAGCATGTTTGATATTTGACTGCAAAACTGTTTGGCAATCAATGCCTAGATACGGTTAAATAATATCTCATTAACTAATCCGCTCCATGTTCTGACTCGACAAAGTTGAATAGGCATGCTTTTGTTTAATTCTGATTGTGGCGTCTTAATCTCCTCGAAGTTTTATGCGTATAGAATATAGAAACGAATAGGTTAATCACGAATCTTTCAACTACCATTTTTTAATGTCAGTGACCTTGTAAAGTGTGGCCATGATAAAAAAAAAATAGAGAGTCGATGATATTTTACTTGTTATACTATGAAAATTTTTGTTCTCTTCTACCGTATGCAACTTCCACATCTGGAATTCTGGATTGCATCAAACAGGACGTGACTATTTGTATTTCGCGCACGCCAACCTTGTAAAAATTACTACAAACCAAGGAGAGTTCTTAATAAAGTAAAATAACAAAAGATAACAACATTATCTATTGTTCCCTTCTTTGTTACTTGCCTGTATCTAACTTTTGAGCAACCAATGCAAATGAAGGCTTTAATGGGGGGTGAAGCAAAGACAGCAACAGTAAGAAAGAAAGGTTACACCAGAAATGAGTAGTTAATGGGGAAAATGGTCCACTTGTTGGGCCTTTTTATGGCCTAAAAGTTGAAAATGACGAATTGAAAGAAGGTGCCTAGGGAGTTATTGCTTCTGTCTTCTCTTGCTTGTAGAATAATGGCTCATTAGCTTTTTGCTTTTGGACAATGGTGGATTTAATTGCTGTAACCTACAGCTTCTGATGGTACGTTTTCGGTATGATTCTTGTGTGTGTGACGTGGACCTATTCTTGTAAACAAGATCAAATTGACATCATTTTCATCTAGTCAATTTGCATCATCTTATTGGAGAAAGTAAATGTGGTTTATCACAAAAACCATGGAGATGCGAATTAATTTTCTTGAAAATTCACAATTAGAAATTCCACCAGTCACTTTGTGGTAGTAATAATTCAATCTTCATAGGCTCTCGATTGTGGTTCTTTCTTTCCTGCTTGGAACTCGCATGCCTTTACACGCTTTTGTTGTCTGATTGCATTGTATAACCTGAATCTGGTCGCTTGAGATGTATGTTGGTGTCATCATGCTAAGGCAGGAAAGACAAATCACCCATGCTTGAATTGGTAAAAGAAATTGGAGGAAAATCATAAAAACCAAAGGAAAAAAAAAACAATGACAAAAGCCATAGGAATTTCCTGCAGAGAATCTTTCTTATTGAGATATTATCGGACGAGTAAACACGACGTTTACGCTGCCAAAGGGATTCATTTTTATATCTACGTTATTCCTTAACCGCTCAAAAACATCTCTTTTTATTAGTACTTAATTTCACGAACGAGAGCACAATCATACGACGTGGTAATGTTGACACATTGTTGTTTAGCAAATTGTAGCAATCCGCCGGCCTATAACCAATGAGAATATTCGTAGCCATTCATGTGACTAAATTAATTTAATCTCTTCTTAGTACTACTAATTATTAGACCATAATAAGCGGTCAATAAGATTAATTGTCTTTATTGGCACGATGCAACTGGCTCTCTGAATCTTAGTCTCTTTCGTAATTAATTTTTCTAATTAATTTTCTTGCATTTATGTACTTTTCTTAATTAATCTTGTATTTCTAAAAATTTAACATCCGAAAATACATCTTTCCGTGTGCTCATAGGGCACTCGTTCGACAAACAGACTAATCTGATCATTAAGTTGAACAAAGGGGATGGATGAATAAATTGCCAGGTGCCTCCTTGACACAGGTGAAGAATCTCACCTTAGCCTTTTCTCCGGTCGGCATCAGTAGAATTGGCAAGTACAGTTACGAAGGGCCAATCTTGGAAACAAAGGGTATCATCTCCGATTAAGCTCCTAACTTCAGCACTAACCTCCAATAATTGAATGCCAATCCAAGCACTGCTAAAACAAAATAGTAGCAGCAGTAGTTGATGAAACAGTACTAAGTTGTAAATTAAATATGATTAGCGATTAGCTTAGAATAATAAACTGATTAACGAGAGTCGCACCGCTGCACTGGTACTAATGATAAAGAATAATTTGTTGCTACTTCCTCCTCTGTCTGTGTAATCTTAACAATTAGTATATGGATTAAAGAAATAATATAATAAAGCAAAAAAAAAAAAGAGGAAAGGTTGACTAAACGACAGGAGAAGATACGATAAGAGGACTTTGGGTGAATGGAGAGGAAGCGTCCACGTCTCCCTAGATGTAAAAACCTCGTACCCACCCCCCCAGTTGCCTTGCCGACAGCAATGAGAGAAGTAGAAAAGAGCCCATCGCAACTTGTACTTTCCTTAAAAGAGAGTTAATACCACACAGGTGTTGTGGCTGTACTACTACTCCAAAAGTCCTACGTATTTCTTGACTATTGCTACCGGAGAGTATTATTATTTTATGTCCACATGATATCAATCATTTGTTGTTGTACCCGGTCTTACTATGTGAGCAGCTCTTTTTGACAAAAAATTATTCAACCTTCTTGTTTTCAATTAATTTCTTTATTGTACAAGTACATTTTAATTTTTAACTGGCAATTTGTGTCCTTAAATAGGAAACGTACCAAGAAATTCGACCAAATTTAGTCAAAATTTATTATCTAGTAGAATAAGAAGAAAATTAAATGATATAAGAAAAGAGCCATTACTTGGATGGAAAAAAAAAATAAGAAGCTTCTTTGACTCATTCTATGATAATGATTTTCAAAATTTAAAAAAAAAACTCATTTGGGAAAATTTTCCCAGTTGGAAAAACAACAGCGCGTGGCAATTTAATCGACGAAATAAAATTAAGAAACTTATCAAATACTACCAAACACAGGACCACAGGAGAAACACTAGTACCATTGTGACAGGCCGATAAACATGCAGGGAATAGACTGACACAACAATGTTTATTTTCCCCCTTTTCTATTTTCATTTTTTGTCAGTTAGGAAGACAAGTAATAATTTTGTTGTTGATCTTTTTGTTTTTTGATAATGAATTGCTGTTGATCTTTTGTTGCCGTTTCTCAGTAATAAGGCCAAATTGTTCCTCACGTAACAGTTTGATTTATTGCCCCGTTTATTAGAATAATTTCAAACTGATGCACGTCAGATCACATGTATGATCTTAACACAACCTTTCACTGAGCAAAACTTTGGTTTTAGCACTAAGGGTCTGTTTGTTTGGACTGAAAATCTTTTTCAAAAAATAATTTCTTCAATTTCTGGTGTTTGGCTGCAAAAGAGGTCAGGAAAATTTTCTTCTGGTAGAAAATCTTTTACATAACTTGGTGTAAAATGACTTCCTGAATTAAGATATGGAAGTTAATTTTGGACAACTATCGTGACTCATCAGTCTCCTTGGCGCTTGGCCATCGTACAAGACCATCAAGTACCATATCACAGAGATCAAATCACGAGCAACGTCCCTACACTTGCTTCTGCAAATTCCACAACTTTCCACTTCTTCGAGCTCTCCTTTTTCTTATGTTACTCCCTACTATTCCTTTTCTCTTGCGCCTCACAAACACTTTTATGGATTATACAATTCTAGATCCAGATTGAGAAGTTTTGGAGAAGGAAAAGAAGTGAAGCCAACGGAGGGAGGAGGAATACTTTTAGAAAAAGAGTTAATACAATAAACATCAAGTTACAATTGCTAATTTCTTACAATGGTTCAATCAGTGGTAGGCATATACTAATTTAAACTTTTTATTACAATGACACTCAACTGGATTTAGGAGATTGTGAGTTCTTGGTTCTAGTCTTTGAATTATTTTTTGGGACTTTAAAGGATTTGGATTGGGGATTGTTTGTGGTGGCTGATGAGGTGGGTAGAGGTAATGATAATTAGTAGTAGCAATTAGCGAAAGAGAAATCCGGGGACGATATTATTGTTGGAGGATTTTAATTTTTTTTGGAACATTTTCTTAAAATTGCACCAAAGACCAGAAAATGAAGGGAAAATTAGATATTTTCCAGAAAAGGATTTTCATTGAAAATGTTTTCTTAGGGAAAATATTCTACATTGAAACAAACAGACCCCAAATGATAAAGTTATTCTTCTCCCATCTAAATTTAAAATTTCAATTCTCATTGTTGTCATTGAAGTTGTATGCGTGTCGAACATGGAGAAACCTCCAACTTCTTCTCTTTTTTTTTTAATTGACAATGGTAGATCCTAATGCTCAATACTGACCATTTTTTCCACTCCTTTGATAGTTATACGGGGAAACTTCTCTATACAATAATCAAAGGGATAATTTCAAGAACCTCCCTTGAGGTTTTTGACAACTGCAAGCACTTTCTTGAGGTTTGAAAAATTATATTTTTCTCCCTTGATGTTTTGAAAAGACTATGATAGCCTTCATAAATTTTACAAATTATAAGTGAAAAATGGAAATCCATTTTTTATCATACTTCTTTATCCTATAACTCTAACATCATCTAATCTAGTACATTATACTTCATTTCCCATTTTTTGACTAGATTTCTTAATCAATTTACAGAAAATCGACCAACCAATTAGGGAGGCATTGGTTAAAATAAGTATTTTCAAAAATTACTCAACCAAAAAAAAAAAGTCCAAAGTATGAAAAAGAAAGGATGCTTTCAAAACATGACTTGAATTTTCCTACAAAAAACTAACTTGAAATTTTCGTCCAATGAATAGTGGAGATAGTTGACTTTTTCAGCATTTCATTTGTTTTACATGTCGGAAGGGGTAAAATTGGATATTCATTAGATTTTTTTTTTCTCTTAAATCACTAATAGTTAATAAGACATAATTTCTAGGGGAGGTATTCATAATTTTTCAAACCTCATGGGAGATGGCTGCAATTGTTAGAAACCTTAGAGGAGGTATCTGAAATTGTCCCATAATCAAATATTCTGTGGTCTTTTTCACAAATGTAATTGGCAAATTTTTGCTGAAATTATTAAACCTTTCATCTAACAGCTCATGATTTTATCCGACAAGAATGTGATGTTTGACAGGTAAGTGCGAAAATGGTCGACAAGGAATTGCATTCTTGGGTGATTATAGAAAACGCTGACAAGAAAAGCTACATAACTATAAGAGAATAGAATAGTTTTGTTATGATTATTCATTATTATGAATTTAATAACAACGACGAACACATCAGCTGAAAATATCCTCAGTCCAATTAAGCAGAGGCTTTAGCGTGCATAAAATCACATTCTAAGCAAATATCTATGATATATATTTTTTTAACACTAACTTGAGTATGATCCCATGAATATATAGTAGGTGAAAGGTCAAACAAGTGTTTTAACGTTCAACTGCATTTTTTCTTCGTCAAATTGGATGTCCAAATACGCACGTATTTTCAGTTGCAAAAGTAGCAGCATATATAGGATGTCATTTCTCAAAGGTTACAAAACGAGAAAAAGGGACAACAAATAAGTAAAATGATGGTATTCTCCCGAATGTTTGTAGGTTTCCAGTTGTGTTAGGATTAGTTCGAATCGTACGGTAGTTGCCAATATTCTTCGTTCTAGCCGACCCATGTCGTTTGTTGGTGTTTTATTCTTCGTATCATCTTCGTTTTTCCACTTTGTGATTCATCATAGGTTTCTGCTTTTCTAAAAAGTGTGTGTTCTTTTGACCTGACCAACATATATCGGATTTGTATATTTGTCTTTTGAAAATGCTGTGTTATGATATATGAAGTGCGACGGTCGGACCCTTTGATTAAGAGCTAATTATAATGCCGACAAAGAGGAAAAACTTCACTCACAACATTAGACAAACCATATATATGTATGTATGTATATGTATATGTGTATGCGTATGTGGTCGGAAACAAATTTAACAAATTGTACGAATTCCATAAAATGTCAGCTTTGAGGTGAAATTAAACTAGTCAGCTTGAGGCAGAATTTAAAACTGACCCAAAATGGTAGAGTACATCATTGTTTTGTACCAGAGTGGCCGTGGACCAACTTGCCCTTTTTAATTATTACTATGTTATCGTGTGACTTAAAAACTCCCAAAAGTCCATCGAATAATTAGTACTAGTAGTATTTCTTATTTTGCATTAAAGTGCCTGCCAAATTTTTAGTCAATTCAGCTGAGGATACACTAAAAGCACGTGGCATGTAATGCAATTATCTATCTCTCCTTCCCCGTCTCGTGCAATTAGTCTAAACTCAAATTCTTTTACTTGTTAATCACACTAAACAATCTTCTTCTTGGATTGTTATAAATTCTTTTACATTTCTTTCCCGTAATTCAACTATGTCAATTATTGTTTTGACAATTTTTTTATTTTCAATCGATGACATCTATATTATCTTTTTTAGTTATAAGGTAGTCAAAAAGGAATTTTAAATCTCTTGGCTAATTTACCTTCACTAACAAATTGGTTATTATTTTGACTTTCGACTTATAAATTACAAACCTTAGCCCGTAAAGAAAATCTTTCCTCCAGCACAGTAAGCAAAAGTACTACTTACGTAGTATACAATGAATCCTACGCTAACAAACTAATGATAATTCGCTCGCTTAATTTTAGAGATTTTCATAGGACTTTCAAAAAGTTTATTACTGCTGCAGTAAACAACAGTATGTTAGCCAGCTATGACAACTGTCACGCAAATGTTACCTCGTACGCAGGTAAAGGAGAAGCGACATCAGCCGTCTAATTAGTGGGACAATGACAAAAAACATTCGCATCAGCCGTCGATCAGGAAAAAGGTGGTTGGACGGGACGGTGATATTCTAGTGCCTGGCAATCCACGTGGCACGTGAACATTGGGCAGAAGCCGAACCAAAAGATAGCGTTGAGGATGCAGTTTGTGCAACCGGCTATAGCCGGTGCCCGGAAAAGTCGCAATCAAAGATGGCGTGAAGCTTTATTTTTAGCCATGAAGGGGAGAGGAGTGGTCGGGTGGAGACTTGAAAGTTGCCCGATATGGCAAATCAAAGCATATTAAAAGGCGTTTAAGGTTGGAGAATTACCGTAAGGGGAAGGGGTACTAAATGGTGTGAGACATACAACGGAAAGCGTGATTATGATATTCCCCACTCCATACTCAAACAGCCTGTGGTATCATCAGTAGATGTATACTTATTTATGATGTAGTCCCCATAGGTTACAATTTTGATAGTTTTGGACACAGAAAAGTTTACTTCCAAAGCGGGCAGATACTCTTAACACTTGTGTCACAAGGTGATTGCGCACATTGCTAGCCGCAAGGCTCCTATTTTGAATATCGAAGAAAGTTAAACCTTACAACAATGGATTTGTTTGGATAAAATATTATTTGAAATAATTACTATTACATTTTTTGTGATATGACGTATGCGAGATAAAAAAGTTGTTAGAAATATAAAAAGATGGATTAAAAAATGTATTTATGATATAAAAGAAATATTATTTGGAATAATGAAATATCCAAACAAACCCTCTTGACTAGAGCTGTTAATCGAACCGGGTAGCTCGTGAGCCGAGCTCGACCCGGCTCGATAAGGGCTCGACTCGGCTCGTTTATTGAGAGAAACGAGTCGAGCTCGAGTTTAACTAGATACTCGCTTAGTAGACGAGCCGAGCTATGCTCGACTCGTTTAAAGCTCGACAGGCTCGAATAGTAGGGGCATTAATATCATTTCATTGTGTATTTGATACTCTAACATAATTCATTATCTTGTTTCGAGCTCGATAAGCTCGGCTCGTGGTTTTCATTCGAATTCGAGCTCGAGTTTTGAGCTCGATAAGCTCGACTCGATAGAAAACTCGAGTTCGAGTTCGAGCTCGAGTTTTCTACCTAATACACCGAGTCGATCTCGAACAACTTGTGAAGCTCGAATTACTAATCGAGCGAGCTCGAACCAGCTCGATTAGAGGTTCGAGTCGAGCTCGATCATCATGTGCTCGAGCTCGACTCGGCTCGTTAACAGCTCTACTCTTGACATAGATAATTTCATCAATAGTCTTTAAAATGGAAGAAGAAATATAACCAATTCTCTACGTCGTTGTTACGTCTGATAATACATTGAAGTAGATTGGTAAATAAAGTTGAATCTACTAAATGGATCAGAGAACTAAAATATCTAAAAATCAAGGACTTGAATGATCACGCTCAATCAATCAAACTTTTTTTTTTGAAAAAAAAATAAAGAGAAGCAATAGTTTAATCATATGGTTTGCTTTGTGAGGATTTATGCCTAGGTTACTTTGGTGCTTGAAAATTACACATTGTCTCGACAAAAAAGGCTTCGGAATCAAAGAAGACTTCGATGCTTACTCATTCCAAATAATTGAAAGGCTGGCTCCACCACGGTGGCCCTTCTCACCAAATGTCAGGCTTTCCAACATTGCCACACTGACAAGAATAAAATTTTATGTTATTTATTTGAGGTAAAGCAATACCTTAACCATATCACCATAAGTCCAAAGAATGAAAGCAAAGTGAAGAGAAACGACCTCCCGCCATCGGTGACGAAAATATCATGGCACTTAGGATTCGTTTGGTACCTCAGAAATAGGATTTTAGAATGGGGTTTGTCTTTCCCTTTTCCATCCACCCATTCCTTTATTCATGTTTATAGCCATAATTTAATTTTTCTTTATTTTTTTAAGTTTTGTGCCCTTTCACTGTTTTACAACTAAATGGATGCTGAAGGGCACAATACAATTATTACGACGGAAAAAAATGCATAAATAAAAAATAAAAGATGAAAACAAGAAAAATCTTTTTTCACGAGGAAGTTTAGAGTGCGCTTAGCCTTTGTAGTTGAGGTCTGAGGTTAGAATAAGCATTAGAACATCTTCTAATCATTGGGGGAGGGTTGGGTTAGGTAGTACGGGGGAAGGGAGTGTAAGCAAGAGCTTTCGGGTTCGATTCCTCCCGCTTACACTAAAAAAAAAAAGTCAAAACAATGTTAACTAAAACTAATAAAAATAAAACTTGATTCGTGCTTAATAGCACTGTTCTAAAAAACTATTTCAGGAGGTTAAAATATTTCCTTGAGATTAAACAAGTCTTCTTCTTGCTATAAACAAGAAGGATCAGAACTAGCAAACATTGTGTAAATCCAGCAGAGAAGAGAAATGGAGAGGAAGAGAGCCGCCATTGGAGAGGATAAGAGATAACTTCAATAACAACAAACAAAAAAAACCTGCCTAATTTGGTGTAACAGAAAAAGAACGTTGTGCATGTTTGTGCCTGATTTTGTGTAACCAAAAAATAGTGTTGTAAAAAAATAGCCAAAACAATATTAACTAAAACTAATAAAAATAAAAGCTTGAATCGTGCTTAATAGCACTGTTTTAATAAACTATTTCAAAAGGTTGAAACGTTTTCCCAATGTTAAACAAGTTTTCTTCTTGTTATAAATGAGAAAGATCAGGACTAGCAAGATTAAAGACTAGCAAGATTAAACAAACATTCTTCTTGTTATAAACAAGAAAGATCGGACTAGTAAACATTGTGTAAATCCAGTAGAGAGGAAAAAAGGAGAGGAAGAGAGCTGTCAGGAAGGTTTCTACTGCACTTAGAAGTTGGTATTTATACGTTTCAAAAATCTTGGGCCGTGCAGGCTCATTAGTTTGTACTGAATCTGCTCAACTCAACTTCCCTCTCATGTGCGTGACCCCACACCAGTTACCAATCTAACACAAGTCCAATAAAAAAATTAAGTATTATAAAATGATGGGAAGTCTCCTTGATTTTTCAATGTGGGACAAGATCTTTTGAAATACTTATTTATTTACAACAAATGGAAACCAAGAAACACTAGAACCGACAAACCATGATAGATAAATTAGAGGGTTTAACCTCTTTTTTTCCTTTGGCTACGTGGGGATGGAGAGTAAATAGTTATAGAAGCGTGGACGTGTGAAGGAAGCATTATGTAACTGGGGTAGCGTTGTTCAAAATCTAATACAGGACACTTTGAATCCAACAAAAGTAAAAAAGTGAAAGTAACATATAGTAAACCCCAACACAATGGCCAAATCCAACTAAATTAGTCCCAGTTCCTTTGGACATCGTTGAAAGTTTCTAGATTTGATGATTTCCACGAACAGAAAAGAAGTGCATGGAAATATTGATGCGGGGAACGGTCGATTTTATTGGTGACGAAAATCCATATGTAGTCAAAACCTTGCGGACGAGTGCAAAGCTGCTGAGCACAACGTTTTGTTCAAGCAACTTAACGTGGTTACTTCTTGTCCTTGGGATTAGTATATGTTGGTTTACTAGCACCTGCACCCAGCTAGCGTGGTGGAGCTGCATCTGACTCGTGCTTAATGAAGTATCTGCAAATGCAACCAACTCCAGCCATAATTCCACCCCATACTGCTAGTCCAGCAAGGTGCCATTCCATGATAAAAAGTCCTGTCACACTCGAGATTTTGTAGTAATTGTTTCTTTTTCCTTTTATGCAGGTGGATCACTAAATGTACATCCATTTATATGAACTTGAGATTTATAGATCATTTTATCGATTTTTATTTTTACCCCAAAAAAAAAAGAAGTTAAGACTTCAAATTACATTATTGCGTACAATGGATGTACGTACGTCTCATTCTATTAACGAAGCCAATATTTTGCACACGTATTTTTGCATGGTTTTAGCTAGTGTCCTGATCAATTCTATTATATTGAGCGTTGTCTCAATTCTCATTCCAACATTGAGCGTTGTCGCATGCGCTCTCAATTCTATTCAACGGATATCAATGCTTGTTGGTGTAATTTTGTTTTATAACAAGTACATGTACACAATAATTCATCGCTTTCCTCTTGTATAATTCGCCAGTACTTCTGTGAAGTGACAATTAAATTAAGTAGCAGTTTAGTTTAGATTTTGAATTGTTTCCAACAAGAGAGTACCAAATTTGTCCAGCTACAAATGGTTTCTTGAAAAGAATGGGAATTAATGAACTATTGTCATATGGATCTAATCTAAGCAAACCAACGGAAATGGGGCACAACACAAACGGTTGCCACCTCTTCTTATACAAATTTAGAATACTTTTTCGTGAACTTTATATGTATATATATATGCATGTACATATACTCAATCCTGACCATCAACTTTCAGGATGGGTTTACCGTTCCTGTGCGTAATTCCTGATAAGTAATTAGTTTACCAGTCTTCAAGCTTCAGTGGTTTAGTTGGGGGTCCTTTATGGTATTTACTGTCCCTATTTTGGCGGGTAAGATAACCTTTACGATAGCCATCTCACCTCCATATCCATCAATGTGATCTTTAATTGTGTTGCCGGTGATACTAACTTATACTATACTGTTCAGTCCTAAAGTGGAAGGTAATGGTCCTACGTTTTGATTGAGATTTCTAGATGGCCACCGTACACACACAGCACAAAATTATACGCACGCTGCTATGTACCAACCACTGTACATATACATCCACCGTCTTCCACCTCGTCAAGTGGCTTTTTCAACAATAATACTACACAGTTTTTGGCAAGTAAGCTTTGATTTTTCCACCTATTGATCCCTCTAGATTCGACGTCATCACCGGTGAGAATATAAGAACCCGTTTGGATTGCTATTTTTTTTAGTATTTATAAAAAATATATATATTAATAATTTAATATACGTGAGGTAATAAGATAATTGAGAAATGTGTTTACGAAAATATAATTTTTTTTAAAAAAAAATTACAATTCAGATGGATTATTGCATGAGACGGAATTTATCTAATGCGCATTCTTGAATAACGACTGTGATTGCCTTATCAATAAAAAACAAAAAAAAAATACAATCCAGACAAAGTTATGTCATCCTAAGTAAGATTATTAGATCTGTAGCTCAACCTTTTCAAGAAAAGAAATGCAATACCACTACTCACTTGAGAGAAGGGAAGGAAAAAAAAGGAAAATGAGAAAAAAATCTATACAAAATTTACTGTTCCTTGGATTCCATAAAAAAGAAATTTTTTTTTTTGGCTTTATTCCAAGAGGACCAAACATTTAGGACGCCCGACGTGTTTCTCAATTAGCCACATGGTCTTATACTCTGTGAATTAATTAATTTAGTGGAATGGACAGGTGTAACTTGCTCAAGGAATGAAGTTGCCAGCACTCAGCAGCAAAATGAACAGGAGAAGTAATTATTATGACATGAGATTAATACTATGCGTTATCAATTAAAAAATTTTTTTGACTGATTTCTTGCTTCCAAAAAGTTGATTAGACGGATCAATGGACGTACTTTCCTCGCTACATTGATTCGTTATCTACCGTGAAATCTCAGACAGAAGGATTAGGCAGCACCATTAAACAGTAAATAATTATCAGCAGCCTCTCCCTTTTCCTTTTCCTTTCCTTACATAATTTATCTGAAAACGACCGAGTAAGTTGTAATTACAACACTATTAATTAAATATAGAGAATGCTCAAGCATCTGAAATTTATGCCACATTTGCCCCCAAAAATATATATACAGCATATGTTTACCATCATGGAACTATTTGTGTACATAAAAGTATGCAACTAACAATGCATTATTAATTACTCCAAATTTTGGAGTGTGTTTGGTTTGAGTCCTTAATCTCCTCCTTTAATTGGCGGAGCTTACTACATCAAGAAAGCCATTAGCTGTCCATTTTGCACCCTATTTCTCAAAATTCTTATAGCCTTCTGTTTTTAATGATGCTGTCGCTTCTCTCTTGCGTTGAAAATTGAAATTACATCTTCTATCCTCTTTAATTTCCAACCTCCGCCCAAGGGAAATGAATGTATCAACCCTAAACTACAGTGGGGGACCTTGGATTAATGAGATAGGAGAAGTTAAAAGTGTGTCAAGGATCTCTTTTCTTCTAACATATGTAGAAAGAAGTACAAAAGATCTTTTTTTTTTCTAATAGCATGAGTAACTCCTTTTTTTTTTGTTTTAAATTAAGAGTTTGCCTAATGAATGTCCAATGGGTATTTCGTTAAAATGTAGATTAGTTGTTAAATTTTTTTAAAATGTATGCTTAATTAAAGAATACATACAAACACAATATGAGTAATAATTATTAGTGTGTATTCATGTGGTAAATTAAATGTGATTTAAACATATTAATGAGTATTCATTGAGTATCTATTAGTAAAGCACTTAAAACAATGAAACATATAGCATAAATTTCTAATTTTCACAAGCCCTTAAAACAATGAAATATATAACATAAATTTCTATTTTTCATCTAGGCCTGGGATCTTTTGGACTTCTTTTTTTTTTGGTGGATGTCAGAATTGGAAGTAAGAGTCTGGCCTGTCTCCCAAAAGGTTTTGTTTCTTTTTTGTCTCCCAAAAGTTTTTACTTGGCTTGTGGAGGTAATATGCCAAGATGGTCAATAATGTTGATTCACGAATTTGTAATTTGATCATAACAAACTTATTCACAAGTCAAAACTACAGTTGCAAACGAATCGAATCAAGTTTAACATAATTGAGTCGAGTCTCAACTTAGTTTTATCAAACTCGAGTTTGAGCTCGAAATTGACGAGCTCTCAACGCAAAGATCGAGCTCGAGCTTAAAAAAATAAAAAAATAATTATTTTATTTTTTAAAAAATAAATAATATAATATTTTTTCTTAACAAATAATAAAATATTAGGGATATATATGTAATTTTACTATTAAAATAAAAATTATATATATATAATCGAGTCGGCTCGCAATCTAATGAACTTAGTATCTTTGAATTCAAACTCGAAGTCAATTCAAGTTCGAATCGAGTTTTGACTCGAACTGCCCTCGATTAGGAATGTAAATGAGCCGAACCAAGTTGAACTTTGGCCTACTCGAGTCGAGTCTCAATTTTAGTTTATGAAATTCGAACTCGAACTCGAGTTCGACGAGCTCAATATATAGTTGGACTCAAACTTTAGTTCAAGCTTAAAAAAATAAAAAATAATTATTTTATTTTTAAAAAATAAATAAAATAATAACTTTTCTTAAAAAATAATAAAATATTAGAAATATATATGTAATTTTACTATTAAAATAAATATATATATATATATAATCAAGTCGGTTCGTGAACTAACGAATTGACTTTGAGCTCGAGTTTGACTTGGTCAGCTTGAGCTCGTCTCAAACTCAATGTTGACCGAGTTTGCGTCGAGCTCGACACGAGTTGCCCACGATCGGTTCGATTCATTTGTAGTCCTATTCACGATCGACTCGACTTGTATACAACTCTAGTTTGAACTATACAACTATTTGATATAAAAGGCTGTTGATTCCAATAGTCTTAATTACTACTCCAATCTCACTTGCCAATTTTCAACAAGAAAAGAAAAGGGAAAACAAGAAAAGATTTAAACAGCGTTACTTTTTTTAAATTTATTTTAAAGTTGACAGAAATGTCACGCAGAAAATCAAATTGATCTAATAATGCTTCAAAATTTTTTGAAGGAATGGCGGTTTTTTTTTTTTTTTTGGAATTAGTAAGTGTCTTGCAAACTTATTCACAAGTCAAAACTAGGGTTGCAAACGAGTCGAATCGAGTCAAGTTTTAGCCTAATTGAGTCAAGTCTCGACTTAATTTTATCAAACTCAAGTTTGAACTCGAGATCGACGAACTCTTAATGTAAAATTCAAGTTCAAGCTTAAAAAAATAAAATAATTATTTTTCTTAACAAATAATAAAATATTAGAGATATATATATGTAATTTCACTATTAAAATAAAAAATATATATATAATCGAGCTGGCTCGCAAGCTACTGAATTTAGTATTTTTGAACTCAAATTCGATGTTACCGAGTTCAAGTCGAGTTTTGATTCGAACTGCCCGCAATTGCAATCGGCTCGACTCATGTGCAACCCTAGTCAGAACTATTCAACTTTTTAATGTAAAGAGCTATTGATTCCAATAGTCTTAATTATTACTCCAATCTCACTTGCCAATTTCAACAAGAAAAGAAAAGGGAAAAAAAGACAAGATTTAAACGGCATTACTTTTTTAACTTTATTTTAAAGTTGACAGAAGTGTCACGCAGAAAATCAAATTGATCTGATAACGCTTCAAACTTTTTTTTTGGAGGGAATAACACTTCAAAATTTAATTAAGCCATTCCAACTTTTGCCATAGATTTTAGTATTTCTACGCTTTCAAACACTAATAATTCATTAAACCGCACAATGATTTCCCTGAAATTAATTCTTAAACTATAAAGTTCTACTATTAAAATGCTTGGATGAATTTTTCAAGTTTTAATAATTTTATATAGGTAAAAGATAAAGTTGCAGGAGTGTATGGTAAAAATACGAGACCTTAAAAAAATTGTAGTAGTAGTACTAAGTTGGTACTGCACAGAGAGCAAGGGTGAATTAGGTGATGGTTGGACATTCATGCTCCCATCCATGAGACCAATTCAATTGCGAACGCCCCTCCCCACCGAGGAGGGCAGACAACCGTTCCTGGCAATTCACGGCCATGATTTGGCCAAAAAAATTTGTACAGCTCAAATCATTTTTTGTATTTCGATTTTCATAACGTGTGTGGAATTCACAAAAAAATTTGTTTTAAAATTACACATTGTGCAAACAAAGTTACACCGTATGCCAAAAAAAGTTGAGCGGTGTGCAAAATGCACAAAACCGTTAGAAACAATTGCCCACGGTCCCCCCCCAAAATAAAATAAACCACAAATAAATTTATACAGAACAAGCACCCACTACCGGCTCCACCGGTTCTCCTACGACCACAGCATTTGGAAAAAAAAATTGAGGAGAAACAACAAATTAATAAAAGAAAACTCCAATTAAAGTAACCGAAGAGGAGAAGAAGAAGAAAGAAGACAAGTAGCAGCAGAGGAGAGGCAGCTGCAACTTGCAACCTTTCTCTGCTCTTCTCAACAAATTTTATATTTCTCGTCACGTTTCTACTGCCCTCCTTCTCCTCCTCCTCCTCTTTCTCTTCCTTATATATAGCCTCAGCTGCTTCCGATTCTTCTCCCCATTTCCAACAATTCTTTACTTTCCTCCAACAAACAGTATGTATAGGCCTTTAGTCTCTTTTTTTTCCTTCTATATATCTATGAAAGCCTAAGGTGGGGGGGAAACAAGTAAGTGGGGTGAAAGTGAAACTGGGTTTTATTCAAAGTTGAACTTTCAATGATCATTCTTTAGCTCTGATCAGCTCTTAATAATTTTTTGTCTTTTTCTACAACAATTACTTCTCTGATCCGTCCCAGTTGTGGAAATTTTCTGGGTTTAGTTTAAGAATTAGTACAATTAGTAATACAGTTACATATCTTGATAGTGAAGAAAGAAGAATATGTTGGATCTAAACTTGAGTGTAGTAAATGATGAGGAGGCAGGCATATTTGAAGAAGCTATGGGAGAGTATGAATCGGCCGAGGAGACATCCGATTCATCTGTAGTGAATGCTGAAGCTGCCGAGGTTTCTAGCAATGGCCACCACCGTTGACGACGACACGTGCTCTGCGCGTGCCGGCGCCAACTCCTCCTCCGACCTCCTCACCTTCAACTTCGACATCCTCAAAGTCAACGCGGCCAATCGAGGCGAGGAAGTTGAAGGTGAGGACGAGAATCAGGTGGTCTTTGGTGGCCGGATGACTGCCGCTCATCAGCCTGATTTCGTCACAAAGAACCTTGTTCCCGGTGGCTGAGCTCGGGCCGGGCAGAGCTCCCGATCGGGCCAGAAGTAATGGCCGGTAATTGGGCGGATCTTTCTTTTAGTCACCAACAAAAGCAACCGCCACAACAACAGCAGCAGCAAGTGAAGAAGAGTAGAAGAGGGCCGAGGTCTAGAAGCTCACAGTACAGAGGAGTTACTTTTTACAGAAGAACTGGAAGATGGGAATCTCATATTTGGTTAGTTGTCATCTATTGATTTTTCTTGGTTTATGCCCAATTCGATGCAATTATTATTATTTCTACCGCTGCTGAAATAGTTTCAACCTGATTATTTACGTACTTAATTCTTTTTTTTTTTTTGGGTGGCAGGGACTGTGGGAAGCAAGTATATTTGGGTATGGCTAATTATTTTGATCATGTGGTTGATTTTTGTTCATTTTTCTGTTTTTCTTACTCCTTGGGATGAAAAAAGTTGTGTGTAAGCTTATGCTAATTTATGCGAGTATTAATGAGTTTTGGTTTGGGTTTTCGATTGGTCTTAGGTTGGATTTGACACTGCTCATGCCGCGGCTAGGTAAATTTAGTCTTACAGCATATGATAATTATTGACCACTTCTTTCTGTTTATAATTGAAGCTTACATTATTGATGGCTTAATTTTTTATGGTGTTCAGGGCGTACGAATAGAGCTGCCATTAAGTTTCGGGGCATTGATGCGGATATCAATTTTACTATCTGTGATTACGAGGAAGATATGAACAGGTTAGCTAACTAAGGTTAATTGTCTTTCCGATGTTTCTATTAGGAACTGTTAAAAGTTGGTCTAATGGAAGTTGAGCTAGGTCAATCTGTCATCTACATTCCTGGACATCGTGTTTGATCTTGTGAGGGTCATGATTCCTTTCGCATTTAACTAATGCAGATGAAGAATCTGACTAAAGAGGAATTTGTCCATATACCCGAAGACAGAGTACTGGTTTCTCGAGGGGAGCTCGAAATACAGAGGAGTGACACTGCACAAGTGCGGGAGATGGGAAGCTCGAATGGGACAGTTCCTTGGCAAAAAGTGAGCAACTATTTCGTTCTTCTTTTAAGTTGAATTTATTGCTTATCCTTTGTGCTAGAAGTTAGGCTTACCATTTTAGAGTCTGTTTATTGGTGTGGAATTGGAAACAGTATATGTTGATCACTGAATACTAATTTTAAAAAAAAAATCGCTGGGAACCCTGAAATTTATAGCTGGGATTGCAATGATTGCTTTGGCAGGTATATATATCTTGGGTTTATTCGACAGTGAAATTGAAGCTGCAAGGTCCTAATGATCATGAATTACCTTCTCCCTGATACTGAATTATTTACCCTGCATTCTCAACCTCAATAGGGTATCATCCAACTCGTCTGTCTCCCTTTTGATTTTCTGCAAATTAGGGCTTATGACAAGGCAGCTATCAAATGTAACGGAAGGGAAGCTGTTACCAACTTCGAACCAAGTACCTACGAACCTGAAATGCCTTCTAATATGGTGCAACCTCATTCCCAGAACGAAGGTGGACTCAATAATTCTTCATTTTTTGAAATTATGTTCGTGGTCATCTAGAATATGCTTGCTATGAGCAGTTTCATTTAACGAGATGACGAGCTGAGTCATCAACTTATTGATGGTACCATTGCAGGAAGCCACTATGATCTTGATCTGAATTTGGGGATTTCGACTTCTTCTGGAAAGGAAAATGGGAGTTCAAGGGATGTACATTACCATCCTTACGATGTCCAAAAGGCAAGGATATCGAAGGTATTGAAAAGCATGGTTGTAGGTGTATATGAAATTTGCCATGCTACTCGAACTCATAAACTCTTCAGAGTAATGTCTTCCTTAATTTTTCTGCATCATTATATATGATGCTAGGAGAACTTGGTAGTCAAGCATTCTGGTCCCATCCAATATTATCTGGAAACAACTTGCTTTCAATTTTCACTTTAATGTATTAATTCCTTGTACGGATCTTATTAATCTCTTTTGTTTGCTTAACCCCAGATTGGCATCTCTAGTACAACCGTAAACAGTCCACCGCTTAAAGGACTACCATTGACACCAGAGCGCCCTCCAATTGTGGACTGGTGTATATTCCAACTCTATGCCCAACTACAAGGTAGGATTCTGAATTCTTTTGTATATCTTCTGCTTCAGTTAATTCTTTGATTTTGCTCATTAAATGCTCTCTGAGATTCTTTTCCCTGATATCTGACCATAAATCACATCAATTTATGTTTTGTATATTGCCAAAAAAAAATATTAATTGAGTATTAGCCTGATAACACTTTAAACAGTGATTCTGTTTATTTTGATGATTAATCAAGTGGTCAGCAATTAATTCAGTAATAACAGAATAAAGTCTTGGCAAGTGGAGTAATGACACTAGTAATTTAGTTCTGGAAACTTTGCAGTATGAAACAAACTGGAGTTTGCTATGAAGTGCATACCATACTCTTCTTATCGTGCATATTAACCTCAAAATGCATTGCACCATTTTAGCTAGTTGTAGACTGATTGCAGAGACAGTTAATAGACTGTGGAGCTGATTAATTTTTCCCGTGATATTTGTTTTTTTTATTTGTGGTTTATGAACCAACCTCCTTTGAATCGATCAGCAATATAACAGTTACAAGTGATTTGGCAGGAAAGAGTAATTGAGAATAGGTTCGAAGTTGGTTCTTCACAGGGACCTCAAAAATTGGCGTGGCAAATGCAAAGTCAGTTAAGTGCTACCCCAGTGACAAGTTTTTTTCAACTGCAGCATCATCAGGAGTTCTCATGTTCGGCTTCCAACGCTTCCTCTCCTTCATCAAAGGCTCCTAACTCCTCGGCTGTCGGTCTATGCTTTGCTTCATACCCGGTGTCATCTGCTAACAATAGTCAATGCCGTTTCCCGCTCGGGCCACAATGGCCGCCGCCTACATTAAATCTGCTTCCCTGACCTGAGCATAATATTTGTGAATAGGCAGACCTAACAGAGACCGTGCATTCATTTGTATGCCTTCGAATGAGACAATATAGATGGTGTGACTGACTTGTTTTCACACATATAGTGTTCTAGTTTCATGGGGAAAAGATGCTGCCTCATTTGATCTTTAATCAACAAGGACTACACAACACTTGTGCTTTTTCTTGCTTCTTGTTGCTTTTTCTTGCTTCTTGTTCTAATGCATATTTTTTTGGGCAGCAGAAATTCTTTGACCTCTTGATTCACATTCTACTGGTCAGCTAAGTTTTGTAGTTTTCATGATACCTATCCTGTGTCGAATCTCTGATATCATTTAATTGTGATTTGAGGAGGAAGACATCTATTTTACAGTCCCTGGCAAAATGAGAGTTACCCGTGGACGCAAAAGTTCCAACACACCCATCCCATCCCATCCTGACAAAATGATTTTCAGTTTGGTCCAAATTTTCAGGACCACAGATAGACCATCATCATACAGGGAAAAGAACTACTATGTTAAATCTTCAAAACACCATGTCCTGTAAAAAAGAGACGAGTGTCTCGTCTCATACTCACTCGTCTCTTTGATTCAGTATGCCACACTTATCATTTTTGGAATATTATTGTATTGGCCCAGCTTAAGTAGCTATGTGATGATATTATTATTATGAGTTAAATTGGACCTTTTGGTACGTCCTCACGTCAATAGTTCTCATTAGAGCTTTTAATCATTCATCAATACCTTAGGCGGTAAGTCAGTCAGTAATACTACTAGTTACTACTACTTACTGACGCTGCGTAGCTGGGAAGATAAATAAAATAGTAGTAGTACCATAATCACGCAACTAATGCAAACGTTATCATTAAATACTCCCTCCGTTCCATTTTGATAGTCATGTTTTTCTTTTGCATCTATTTCAAATTGTAGTCCACTTTCTAATTAAAAAATGTAGAACCACCAGCCCAAGACTGGTAGCCACCACCAATGCATTAAGGTTTGGTGGGGTGGGAGACAATGGTTCAAACCTTGCCTCCCACCAATTTGCCACAATTAAATGTGGCATTGCTTAAAAAAATCTACGCACCCGCCTGGCCCTCTCCCTCCCTATAGTGTAGGAAGCTATCGTATCGACAAAAAAAATTAAAAAATGTAATTATCTTTTAATTTTGCTAAAATATCCTTATTCAATGTAGGTTGTTATTAGTATAAACTACCATATTTAATATAGATTGTTAACCTACCCCATATAATACATTTAGATTTAATATGAAATATTGTAAAATAAGGATTGATTCTTTCTTGACCGTCAATTCAAGTTCCATAAACCATCAATTCAAGTTTTCATGAATAATTAATATAAAGTTGTACTCTATTTAATGTAAGGGTATTTTAGAAAAATAGCAACCTAAATTTGTTTTTCCAACAAAATTAACTACTTTTTCTTAAAATGTGTGAAAGAAAAACTAGAGCTATCAAAATGGGACAGAGGAGTAACTATTATGACATCTTCAAGCACTACTTCCCTCCAAATTCTGCTCCAATTATTTGCTCTTTCTAGTTTTAGGTTATTATGTATGTAAAAAATCTAAATGGCTGTAAACCAAAAAAAAAAATTCATACTCCAAGAAAGAAAGTCATGAATAAACAAACAAACATATAGTACTAGCACACCAGTTTATCACTAGAATTAACAAGAGTGTGTGTGTGTGTGTTATGATACTTTGAGAAGCAAGCTTTTGTTCTCAAACCTACTTACCACCTCCTTTCCTTCAAAAAAATAAAAATAAAAAAAAAACCTACTTCGTACCTGGTGAAGGGGGGTGTCGTGTATCTTTTGTGTAAACCTCATTTAATTCCAACAACCGTATGAGTACCAATTTAACAACCAACAACCCTTCCTTGTGTTGTCAACTCTTTCTTCTTACTTTTTTTTTACATTATGGTCTTTTAGCACGAGGAAAATTGAAATCGAAAGGTATTCAGGAAAATCTGATGCTACAGTCCATTGTTCAATGGGCTAAAATGCCTCTCCTCATTTTATTACTATCAACGGTCAGTTTCCCATCTTACAATTCTCTTCGCGTTTGCATTCGACAGCATCGGCTGGGACTGTAGGGGTTGTGGGGGCAAATTGACTTTTGGAGAGCATTTGTTGAAAGAATTTTCGCCAATTAGCTGTTGCTGTATAATTGGTCCTGCCTTTTTATACCGACAAATGCGTGACCTGCCAATAGGGCAATATCCCAAGTCCAATAAAATTGCCTTTTTCCTAAGGTATTAAATTGCACACTCCGCTATGGTACAACAAATAATTCAAAAAAAAAAAAAAGATTTCCGTGTAATAATATGCACTCTTCCCTTTCTGCAATAGTACAGAAATACACGAGTTTCTAGAAAAGTTCCTACACCATGGGACATAAAAATTGCTGTGGTCACCTCCTCATTAATGTCTTCTTTATTTCTGCAAAATTTCGAACATTTTCATGGACATTACATCTCTTTGACCAGTTATTCATTAATGAATACTAGCTCGCATTAGGGGCGTTCATGGACCAGGTAACATGTGCATTAGTAATTTTGCTTACCCTAACTACATGCAGCGTGATTCAATAAAATTGTATTCCATAACCCAAATTTGTATAGCCGGTTAACATATGAATTGGTTCGAGTACACACGGTAATCTAAATTTCATATGCTTGTGAATTTATAAAAAAAAAAAAAAAAAGGGATTAACAAGCACAATGATACAACGCATGAAAACATTTTTGTTCAAGGCCGACTCATTCGAACTTTTTTTTATCATTCCATCACAATGCCTTCATTGATGGAATTACAAGGCAAATCGTTTTCTTTCTTTCTTTTTTTTTTTTATAAAAAAAGAACAAATGAAATCTTTTTTAATATATAAATCTTGATTACTATTCACGTGACCACAAAAAAAAAAAAAAAGGATCATGCGTAACACGCATGCCTGCAAGATGAAGACATGAATATAACATTCAGAGGAAAAATAGTTTATGTAGAACTTACATATACATTAGAAAATTGATGTAATATGAGTCATTCATCTCTAGTTCAAAATCACGTATTTAAAGCGTAAATAAACAAAAAAAAAATCATCATCCTAGAAAATGGCCTATTAATGTAGCAGTAAATGGTTATGGGTTGAGGTTCGGGTACTGGTTACCCTAACCAAAATTACATATAAGCTAGTAGGTTTGGTTAACCGCGGTTTTTTAAAATTAAGAATTATACTCTAACCTGTTTAACAAACTTGCTTATATGAACATGCAGTAAATTATGTCATAAATACGACAATCATTTAATTGCATTAAAATTCTCAAAGCGCACGCCATGAGTAAATAATTATAAATCAAACCTCCCAAAATTGAACTCTAAAAATATAAATCAAACTTTAAGAAAGGTAGTCTCACTCCGCTTTGTGGTCTTACCAGGAGTAAAAAGCAGAGGCAAATATTTACTCTTGGGCTGGCATTACCCATTAGTCTACTTTTAACAAAAGAAAATCTTGCAGTAATTTGTGGCTTTTTGGAGCGGAGCTGGAACTGGTAAAAAGTAAAAACTTGGCACTGCCACTTATGTCGGTAAACGTGAGTCACGTGCACTGTAGAGTGTAGTAGACTCGTGCTGAGCCCTGCGATTTCGGCTCTCTTTCTTTCGGACGATGCAGAGAATTGAGACACGCAATATCTTTTTGAACACATTAATTGGCTGTTGCTAATTTGTCTGTACGTCCAAGTCTAAGCTCCTGTGGTTAGAGATAAGTGGGCCGGCCTGGCCCAGGAAAGGAATTGTTCAAGACATGTAATTTCCCGCATGGATTAAAACTTGGATACTTTGCTTATTATTGCATAGAGAACACAAAACAGATAGACAGTAAGTATAACAGAAAATCCTTCGATCATTTATGACAACTTTTTTAAGTAAATCATCCTAATATTGCACGATATGCATGCAGCTAGTTGAAGGATCACTTTCCGGGTTATTGTTTTAGGAGGAGTACAAATCCATATAGACAAGTTAGCAAACGTACATAATTTTCTGGCCTGTGTTGTGTGGATGGGGACGGAGGGTCTGCTCTGCTGGGGTTGTTATCCGGTGGTACCACAGCCTAGTGCTCTGATTGGCCTGGATTGGATTCCAGCTTTGGATTTTAGCTTTAATGTGCAATGTGCATGCGAGACGCAATAAATCCACTGTAATACCCTCCTCTGCCATTTTCACTTTTTCCTTCGTTCCTTCCACCAAGGTTTCAAAGGCTTCCCTGTCCTTCGCCTCCAAACCTCTTTTACAGTCCCATGAAAAACCTCTTTCCTCCAGTGACAATACTACTATTGAATCGGTGCCTTTAGATATCGATTGACACGTGGTAGGCCCGAGCCCATCTGCTGGAATTTAAGCACTGACTGACTGACTGTTCGTTCACACATTAATCATACGTCTGGTCCCTCTCCTGCTTTTTTTTGTTTGATTTTGTTAGGTTTGATGCTCAGATTAGGTGGACTTTTTGCTTCGTGGGGCTCTCTTAGATCTTTCTACGATCTTCCAAGAAACAAGAAAACATGTTGTATTTATGGCACTGAATCAGACAACCAAATGGTAGGGAAACTTGAGCGTTCCAAATTTGTCTCCTACGCTCGGGAATAGTAAATCTACAGAGAGACTAAAGACTAAAGAGGAGAGCACATACTTAATATAGTATGATTTAAACGAATGCTTTTTTATGCATCCAGAAGGTAAAAAAAATTTACTCATGCGCATGGTATTGATTGATTGTGTAAAGAAGCATTCCGGCCCACACAAAAAAAAAAAAAAAGAAGAAGAAAGGATCCATTTAAACCAGTGGTGTCTTATGGCGTTTGTGCAGACTAGAGGTAGTGGTGATCTCTTTTAAGGAGACCAAAGTGCACCCACCTGGAATATAAGCAATGATAAAAGCATTACTACTTTTACTATTTACTAACAGAGTAAATAGTCGTCTGTTGCAATCTTTTCATGCCTTCCCTCCCAAGGTTCCTCCACTACCTGACAGCTTGATATCTTTCGAGGAACTCCTTTTTTCTTAAAGCGGGAATTAAGAATCTCTTCATCCCCTTCTTGTTAGATATTATGACATCCAAGCTGAGGAAAGAGCCGCCACAAAAGAGAACCCACCATGCATGTATCATGTATGTAACTTGGAGGCCTTGACTAGTACACAATTTCTCATGAGACCAAGAATTGTGCTTTGGCATAATAACACATTGACTTCAGCTCTCCCCTATTCGTTTTCTTTCCTTGGTTTCTCTAATGTTCATAAATCAGTGGCAATGGGAGAAGTAGTAGCGGCATTGGCAACATGCTGCTGATGCTCTTCCTTGCTAATATTGGAGTAACAACCAACATCAGAAAAAGGCATTGGTGATAAGCTGATACTCATCCTTACTAATTTTGTAGTCATAACCAACCTTGTAAAACTTATCTTGCGGATCAACAAAAACTACCGTACAAGTCTTTAAGCACATGGTACAAGTATCACAACTCTTAAGCATGTTCCGTGTAGGAAACTTTTTTTTCTTTGAATTATCCTTATGAATCTGCAAACGTTGGCTAAAATTGCATGCATATAATAAAAAAATCTACTTAAGACCCCCCCAAAAAAAAAGAAATAACAAGAGAAGATATCACCCACCTTTTTTTCATTGTGTTATTTCTGAGTGAAAAAAGAACAAAATACACACTAGACGTGTTTCAGATATTATTATTTTACTTACGTCACAAAAATAATTTTTAATCACCTTTTTATATTTCAAATCACCACTTTATCTAATATATATACATATTATAAAAGTACTACATTAATTATTCCGAATAATATTTTAAATAATTTTCTATCCAAACACAAGTCTTTCAATTTGGAAAGCCCCTTCAATTTGCGTCCACTGTTATTGAGCACTTCATCAGCACAGGTTCGAGTCACTTCTGCGGCCTTTGTGTCCTCTCGACCAACGTACCAACTAGGACGCTTGCACTGATCAAACAAACGCCCAAGCACAAATCCCCTCACAGGCCAGGCCCAAGAATTGGTCCCCGACTGCTTTCGCAATGAATGCCAAGTGAATTTTATTTTTTTTGCCTTTTTTGAGGACGAAATTTATGAATTTCAAAATTCCATAGACCAGTAAACCTTTTAGAAGTCTCGGTGTATATTTTTTACGAGTATAAATACCTTCTACTTCACTATTTTCCATTTGGCATTGTTCGCCAGTACTCAATGATCCAATTGGTTATACTCTCCAGCTCAAAGTAGCCAATAGGCGGCGTGCAATGCTTTTTGCACTTCAAACACATTTGATCATCTTCGAACCTACAAGAGAAGTTTCAACATATCTCGCAGTTCCACACAGCAGATCTGCTTCCTCGTTCTGCCAGCTCAGGAGTCAATCCCGTGTTTCTTCTTATTGATAGATGTGCAACTAACTTGATCACCCACAGCAATTCTCCAGCTATCTGAATAAGTAACTCTGCACCAGGACCTTTAAAACTTCCAGCCTGAAACCAAGAACCACTCCACCCGACTATAAGCCTGTAACCTTCTCACGCTATTTTCAACTTATTACGCTTGCAAACTCTTTTTTAAGTGTTTGCAATCAAAATGCAAGATAAAGCCCTATGCATTGGGTGCTAGAAACACACGCACGCCATCAAGAGCTGGAGAAACTAATTATCGGAGAGAGAGGCCAACTTTCCAATTGACCATCGAATTTATTCTAAATATAAGATTTTAAACGCTAATAAAATGCATTCACAAGTATATCAATGCATATATAGATACAAGTTCCCAAAACACAAAGTCACATATTCGACCTTTAAAATGGAATAGCCAAGAAAATAAAATTCACAACAGTTTCCAACAAAATCAGCCCGCCAAGTTGTACTTACAATAATGGTTCCCAGTCTTTAATCCACCACCCCCCCCCCCCCCCCCAAAAAAAACCTACCAACTCATCAATTAGCATAATTTTCATTTCTGCGTCAACTTTACCCCTCCATCAAATTATCCACAAATTCCTTGGCTATTGTACATAGAAACACTAGAACTCCTTAGTAGTACAGGAGAACAACCTGAAATCGCAATATTCCAGCAAAACCTCTCTTTCAACCTTGACATGTAGGCGCCAGTCTTGGCATATCTTCATCCTGCAATTTATCAATACCATGAGAAAGACATGAAACAATTTTATACAAACTATGATATCAGGTAGACAACAGATAACTGCATACAAACATCAATAATCATGAAACCAATTTAAACTAAAAAATTCAAAACACATGGCCAACTTAACTCAGATTTTTGCACATGAGCAGAACCAGAAGATGCACAAATTCCATTGCTGAAATCCACACAACACTCAACTTTTTATTTTTGCACATGAGCAGAACCAGAAGATGCACAAATTCCATTGCTGAAATCCACACAACACTCAACTTTTTAAACTCACACATTTAAATAGGTAACCAACATAAAAGTTTGAAGAGTTCATTTAACATTAATGCCAAAATGTCAAATCCAAGGATATTTCTTTCCCAGATAAAAATAATTTTGAGATTCAAGAATTACACATCCTCAGATGCACAAACTACCTACCCATCCACACACAAGTGCACTCAGATTGATCGACATTTACAGTCCCCCAAAATATTGGTGTTCTAAAAAGAACAATATACATGTATACTGACCTATTGGTTTCTGGATACCCTGTTGACTGGGTTTCATCCTTTACCAATCGGAATCAGCCAGGTAAGACCTATCACACATCAGCTTCGTCTTGCTAAACACAAAGTCGCAAAGTTCCTGAACCAGCCTCTTAAAGTCACTGTTAAGTAAGCAAGTTGGAAGCTATTGTATCATTACTAGATCACTGTCCATTGGATCACATGCGATCTTGTTCCACCATTATGGCCTTCACAGGCCAAGAGTTCCTTTGATTCTACTAAATTCCATATGTTCTGTTGTATAAATCACCTTGGCTGGGCATGCGTAACTTGGAATCCTCGTACCCAGTGTAGAATTTATTAAATCCCAACCTTTCGGGTCTAAGGAGTTCAGCCATTCCCAAATTATTTGCACTCTGAACATCATTCCAACCATCCCAGTGGCCATTTGACATCAAAGGATTTCTAGACTGTGGAAGACTGACTTGTGAATATGGAGATATGTTATTCACCATCGATTGCTCCATTAACCTTGAAGGGCTTCTAAATGAATCAGCAAAAGAAAAGGCATCTCCCATATCATCAAGTCTATGATTCTGATGAGCGGAAAGAGACCTTTGCATCAACAACTGAATCCTTGTATTATCTTCAAGGGTATTCAATTGAGGAGAAAAACTTGATCTCATGTCTAAGCCAAAGCTACTAAGGCTGTCTGGAAGCCTCCCTTTACCAACAGCTAAATTGCAGGATCCATAAACTCAATATCCCCCATTGCTCATAACATTTCCCAGGCTGCATTGGCTGATACTGATTTCTGAGTGTAGAGGTGTCAAGCATAGGGTGCCCTGCATAATAGTTGGCCAACAAAATGAATGACAAATTTCAACCTTTTTGGCCAAGAACCTCAAAAATTGCTATTTCTTTCTTGGGGATAAGTGGGTGAGTATGAATGTGTCTGTATCGAGTTTTTTCCCCCCTTATTTTCTTGGGATAACTTGGGGTATATGAAGTGACCAAAGAAGAAATGTAAGCCCATTCTTAAAGAGGCTGTATCTACTGTGTGCGTGCGTGTGTATGGGGGGGGTGGGTAGGGGAGAGAGTATATGAACTCACCGGAAAATGAGGTGTAAGTCTGATCGATTCTCTCATGAGACATAAAACCTGGGGGTGGTGCTCTGCTTGGTGTTGAAAAAGCCTGGAGGCGCTGATACCTGAGATCTTGAAACTGTGGAAAGTATGAAAACTATATATTTTAGCAATGAATGATGACATTTAAGCCAGAGACGGTAAAAGAGAAAAGTATAACCAACATGGGAGGGAAAATCATGACAGATTGGAAAGTGATAGATGACTAATGTCGTACTAAACATACATCATTCCATAGCATTATCAAAACAAACAAGATAACAAGCCTATCATTCACACAGACACAAAAGACATGCATCCATTTTGTACTACTACCAGCCAAGCAGAGGGAGAGCAATAAATTCGAAGCAAACAGTAGTAGGAGGTGGTCAACAGAAGTTTTCTGACTAAAAACAAGCTAGGTGTAAAGAAACCACACATTAAATACATGTGTAGAAATGCTAGGAAAAAAGCTTCTAATTTATAATAAACATGAGGCACAACCGAGCAAACTACTAAAAACCTGAACTGTTGAATATTTTCCTCCTTTTTTTATCACCTTTTCTCAACAACATTCTCCTATGCAAGTCAGATGCCAGGCTTCTATACAGAAGTTCATCGGTTCATCACTGCTTTGTTTTAAGGGCCAACACGCCGAGAATGGCATGTGAATTGTGAAAGAGACATTACTTGATAACAAAGATATAATAAGTACAGCAGACAAATGTACGTACAAATAAAAAAGTTAAATAAACAAAGTGGAGCTGACACTTCAGTTGAAGCTCCTAAACAAGATTCTCATTACTATAATATCATAAGAGAGTGAAAATTCCAATTAAATACCAGAAATAAAGAAAATAGAATAGATTAAAAATGCCTTCTGACATGAACACGGAATGAAAGAGGAAACACAGACAAAGTCAGAACTGATAGAAATGGATGTCAGAGAAGCAAGCAATAGCATAGCATGAAACTCAGCAGAAGAGAGCTTGTTAACCACAGAAGTATCCTACAAACAAGCCCAATTAAATGACGATGTATAGGATTTCTATACCTCATGCAACTGGACATGCTCCTGAATTAAAGCTTCTTCGTCAAGGCGGCAATCAAATGACACAATAAAGCACACTGTATCAATCCAAGATGAACTTTAACTCACCTGGAAGCTTGCTAGAAGTGAAAAGAGAATGACTGCTGGCAAAAATATCAGGTTCCTCAGCATTTACCAATGACATACCATTTCGAGTGCCAACCTTATCCAAATGGATGCTTGCTTTATTCACAAAGTCATGGCCGGAATATTGAGGCCTAAAAGCTTGACCAATATAACCAAGAGATGATTCACCATCAGCGGCATGATTCATAGGATCCTCCTCTCTTGCAAAGGAGAACCTCGACTGATTGCTTTGCTGTACTTTCCAGGGGCTCACAACTCCATGGGAGCTTTGTTTGTCTATCAGTTTCACCCAAAAACTTGGCCAAATTCTGAGGTGAAGTTAATGATGATTCATCCCAAGAATCAAAGTCCAACGATAAAATATTTGATATTATGCCTGCTCTCCCCCATATCTAAAGCAACATTGTGGCTGGCACTCAAAAACTTCACTATCATATCTCCCAATATGCTTAGATTTCTCAGCATTAGTAAATAAATAAGAATGTTCAACATTATTGGCCAAAGACGTGAAACTGTTGAACTGATTCTCAGGGTACCCACTAGACAAAACTGGAGTACCAGACAACTGCAATACGGAATCAACTTTGTTATCTACAACATGAAGATCACCATCACCATTGAAAGGACCATTCTTCAGAGGAGAACCTCCTCTATGGTTTAGTGATGAAAGTAAAGAATGAGAACTATTTGGTAAGTAACTAGCATCACTGATAACTTCAGGATCCTTCAGTCTCTGGTCTTCAAAAGATAGCAAGTCATCTTTTTCTTCATGCGAGGCAACTTGCACTCCTGGAGTTTCGGAATATTTATTCCTTTGAAGATAACTATCACCGTTAGATTCCACTGCATTCCCAGTTGTCTGAGAAGTCAAAGGTTCTCTAAATGGTTCTAGGTAGATTTGTTCTACCCCACGACATTTATCATCAATGGCCAATGACAACATATCAGTGGATAAAGTCTTAACTTTTTCATCTATATCGTCTTTTAAATCTTTCACTGAACCAGATCCAGAAGATTCTGAGGAGGTGTCGTCAGAGTTAATGACTTTAGGAGAACAAAATGACATGTTTATCTTTATCTTTAGATGCAGGTAAGCCATATAGTTTTGCTGCTTGTAGTTGCAGTAGTAGGATTACTAGATCGGCTTGGGACATCAGACATGGTAGTTGGAGAATCTGAACCTAAATTCTGTTTAAGAGGCTCCAACATCTGCTTGCTTTCCAGTTTGAGTTTTATTATTCTCTTCAGCAGGAAGCTTCTTCCCAACCTCAGTATGGGACAGAGGAATGTGATTTGAGCTTGCAGAGCTGTAGAGAACGTAACTGGCCCATTACAAGCGTCAGATTTTTGCTTTTGTGGTCCATTGGAAGATGGTAAAATAGATGTCAGCTGATTGTTCAAGGCACGTGTTCCCTGCAAAATCACAAAAGTCCATTATTGGTTCCTCATCCTCATGTAAATCAGAGGATAATGCAGATCAGTTACATGGCATACCATGAGGCTCCAGCCGGAAGAGCAACAGATCTCCCAGAACTACTATTCGGGTGGTGAACTTTTTGTACTGCTACTTATATTCTGCAAGACAAAGGCAACAATATTTGTTATGACAAAATCCGTTATACCCCCAGAAATCTCAAGTCAGAAATTGTAGGACAGCAGAAATCTTACATTTATAGAAGTTTTACTAATTGCGTTTGCCCGAGGAAGCAGAAATGTTATTGCAGTAATCATCTGCGGTGGTGGTAAGACATTCCTGAGCGCCGTTGCAAACTATTTGTAGCACCCGTAATTTGTTGAACTCTACTCCTTTAGAATCACCATGTAAGTTAATGTGATGTCCCACAGTTGGTAAGAGAAGTACTAAACAGGAGCAAGACACGTAAAATCTTGAGTTGTGAACCTTCACATGGTCATCATACAAATGACCTAATAATTATGGCACACTTCAGGAGATACCAGATAAAGGCATGATAACCATGCATAATGTTCACACCACAGCACAGGCCTCTTTCAGTCTAGCAGTTAAAGTACCATAAAAAATACGTTCATTATTCCTAGGATAGAAAGTATCAAACAGAAACTCTCCTTCCCTGCCGGTCACCATGAGTATTAAAAGGGTTCTAATTGTTCAAATTCTTTCAGTGCAAGGTCTTGCAAGGTTGACAAAATTAATGAAATGTCAAAAGTTGTAACCTCTTCACATAAGGTATAAGATAATACCCATCAACTGCAATCGTCAAAGATTATCAGACATTATCATAAGATATCCCTCATATAAGCAGCTCCAAAAAAAAATTGCCAAGTAATTCCACATCTGCTATAAATGAGGGCACAAATAAACAGGCACATTTTACTAAAAGACAAGGAAACTCCACTACTAGAAAGCTACCTTGTAAAAGCTGATATTATTTCATCTTTTGTGAAACTGTCCTCTTGTGAACCAATTTCAATGCAAGTATAGACAGTCAGGGTTGCTGCAAGGCTGGAACAAAGGTTCAAAGTTAACATCAATCCATTTTGAGACACACTGGATGGAAAAGAGTACAAACAGAGAACAAGGTTGGAATACACGACTGAAATGAGATAAAGGAAAAAGATACATCAAGACACATAAAACCTAATGACAATTCCTACTCAAAGTTGAATTAGAAGTTGCCTCCCAATACATACCACATTTCTCAGCCACGCATGACAATATTTTGTGGTTCCAAAACAAGCCCTGCAGCAATGAACATCAAATTATTCTCTTGCACATCAAAAGCATGATCACATTTCTTAATTGTAACAATTAGCCACCTTAAAGATCTGCCCTCCAATATAAAACCATGTACTGACTGAATACAGCGAACTGCTTCATCTTCTTTCGAATATGTAATATATCTAGGTAAAAGAAGAAAACAAAAATAAAATTATTTGCCTAACAAAATATCAAGAACCAGCTGTTGATATATAATCAGTTAAGGATAAAGTCAGAAACAGACTCAAACTTAAAAAGCAAATTTAGGTCTTAGAAAGAATACACTTACACACTGCAGGTATTATTTGCAAAATGTTGAATGGTTGCCAGCTGCCGTACGAGAGATAGACACTTTCATAACCCTTGCCATACTGACCAAAAATATTCTTCCGCTCGAAAAGCTGCATCACGAACACAGCACCAATCAATCAATGTAAGATACAACCGGGAAAATGGGATGGAGGAGGAAGATAAGAAACAGAAGCTATACTTCCTCATCTGCTAAATTAAGAGGCAATCCCACAATATAGACAAGGTTCCTTTGGATAACTCGCACACTGCTAAGTTGCTTCCTTCCTTCAGAATTTTTTAGTTTCCCCTTTTGTGTTTTGAATTTTTTCTCCATATTCATCTCAGCCACCAACCTATAACCAAAAATGACCATGATACAGCAGAAAGCAGCTGAATATTGTTTTATGTTGTGGCAGAGTTTCCAAAGCACTTCAATTTGTAAAGATAATTACCTTTCACAATTTGCTGCCATCCCAACAATCTTTTCCTTATTATAAGGAGTACGACATGCTGGACACCGACCTTCTGTGTCATCCTTCTCAGCCATGTCCATTATATGATGCCAGCACCAGACACAGATCTGAAGAGATGAATGCCAAGCATCAAGATGTTGACAGCAATCACTTATCAGAAAAATAAAAGGACTTTGATGATTAAGAAACTATTTATGAAATATTATAAACACCAGTGTGTGTTCGACAGCCCAATCCAATAAGCAGGAAAAAAAACTGTCTTCTTGCATTACAGCATTCTGTCTTCCTTGTCATTTAAACTATGTTTATTAAGGGTAGGGAAAGAGGTTTGTTCGGGACTACACCTTTCAATCAAACTACTTGGCAAGATATCAAAAACTTACACCATTACATCTTTCATGTCTTATTTTTCAGAAAAAAGTAAGCAAGTAATACGAGATATTCCAGTAGTTTGATTAATTTGAATCTCACTTAATATCTGATAGCCCACCAGCAGAATTGCTAGGACATCCATTGTCTCCACCAAAATTTGACATCCCGTTCTAAGACAAAACCAATGCATTTACAATCTTAATTATGGAGGTGTTTGCTTGTCTGTTAAATACCTCTAAGCTTCAACTTGCAATGGCAGGATTAAGAGTAAATTAAAACCTCCTAAACAAACCTAAACTCAATTGCATCTGCCATGACTTCTAAAGTTGCCATCATGCCCTCAACTTAAGGATTCAACAGAACACATTAAAGGCAATACAAGATCATAGTTTCGTGCCTCTCTGCCTCAGATCCATTAGTTGGGTGGCAACTCCAACAAAGCAACAGGCCATACAGCCACTTGTTCTCTATGGGATACCATATGGGACAGATATATAGAGCAACAAGTCAAGCAAATATAAAGATCCATTAATGCCACCAATGGATACCAGTAACAACAGGTGAAGGAAAAAACCGGGGCCACTCATAATGTAGTAGCCACTTCAAGAACAAGGTGAGGACTTTATAGTGAATGTGAAGGAAAACTATGCCATAGGGGTGAAATGTTCCGCAACAATTACACAACATTGACTTCATAGTGGTTCTGCAACTCATATCAGACCACATACTGAAAATTCTTATCAAAAGAATATCCAAAAAAATAAGTAATAAATATGTGACAATCTCAAAAAGCTTCCAAACCAGTAAAAACAAAAATTGGGGAAAGGGAGCAAATTATAACCTCATAACCACACTTGCAAGGCTTGAGTTGCTGATCTGTCAAATCCATTTCCTCAGCACAGAGAGGACAGGTCCCTTTCTCCTTCGTCGCTCATGATTGCCTAGACAAAAGCATCATATCAAAAGTTTGCATAAACCAAAAGAATAACCATAACAATTGCAATTCACCTAAATTCCATATGTCATTCACTAAAAGAATATAAAATTTGAAATACATTCAGCAAAATTCAAATGCTTAAACCCATGGATGCTATCAGAATAAGAAGCTTGCAGTAAACAGCAAAAGTTTTCAGACGATCATTAATTTTACTGACATGCAACACCGGTTTGGTGCTCATGCCACACACAATTTGGAAATTTCGGCCCACATTGATGAGCTAAACCACACGATGCAGAACAGAGGCAATAAAGACTTGAAAAATCCCACAAAAAGCATAATAGTCGCGAGTTTCTGACCTGAAGTTCACTTCACTTTCCTAAATCCAAAGTCAGACCGTTAAAAACTTATCCACTAATCTCGAACCCAGAAGAGATCGTCAATCTTCACCAAGACGAAATTAAAATCTGTATAACAACTAAATTACTGTACAACCAACCGATTCCTATAAAAAAGCGAAACCTAATAAAAAGACAAATAAAACAAATCTTAAAATCAGACAACCGTATGCCAAACCAGAGTCAAAATCCAAACCCCATAAAAATAATCACAAAATCAAAATAAAAAAACTACTGATAAGCAACGAGTAAACTGAAAAAAAAAATGAATTAATGCAGATATCGATGATGAGGTTCAATCGGGGAAACAATAACCATGGGGATCTGAGATAAAAGAGGGAAAGAGGAGAGAAATTAGGGTTTTGAGACGGAGTATTGGTTTAAGCTTACAGTGATGGACTTTGCTTGGATTGGATTGGATTGGATCGGAGAGAATCGGAGAGAGAGGGAGAGATGAAGATGAGATTTTGCCCTGTGAGAGAGAAAGCGAGAGGAGGAGGAGGAGAAGAAAGAGAAAGCCACCACAAAACAATAAAAAGAGAGCAGATGGTGAGTCAGGGGGGTCGGCCTCGGGTTGATGGGTTGTTTTGTGCTGGTATAATTTCGGGTTTGGATCCGGAAATTTAATCGGGTTTTGGAGGTTTTCTATTTTCATATACTTTTGCAAATTTTGGGAATATTTATGCTTTCCTTTAAACTGGTTTGATAAAAATGCTATATTACCTTTCTAGAAAGTAAAAATAGTTTTGATTTTGACCACTAATAAATCATGGTTACGCTAGCCTTTTACATACAAGTAGATAGTAGGAAATTTGAAAAAAAAAAGGACAGAGAGAGATAGAGAAGGAAGGTATTGAAGGGTTTAGCTAGGAATTAGCAGGATTTTCGTACACATTCAGGACTGTATATGGTAAGAAATCTAATGAGATGCCTATGTGCATTCATTGTTGTGAATCTAGCCTAAAAGTACAACAATTAAGGAATGAACCTTGATGTTCTTTTTTCTTTTTTCTTTTTTTAAGTGAGGGGTCTTTTTCTTTTTATTTGCTTTCAAGTAAACATGGCATTTTTCTTAATTAACGTTCGGAAAATTGAACCTTAATCCAAGTTTTTTTTTTTTTTTAAATAAAAAATGTTTTATCAGTTGAGCTACGGAGATGGAGTGTTACCAATTTTAATTAGCACTACTAAAGAGTCCAATTGGATTGGAAATATTTGATTACATTGAATTTGGATATTCGGTGCATCAATCAAGGCACTTATCTCTTCTTTCAAATTTTGAATGACATTTCTCTTGACCATGAATTATGGAATACATTGGCAGTGACAATTAGATTCATCGTCTGTACCATATCATCATAAACATTTCATTTAAACTTTTTACAACCGCATGCTTTTTTCTCCATGTTCTGCACAAGACTTCAAAATGGTCTGTTGATAATAACAGTCGCCAATCTGAAATAGAGCTTCTAGTTGCAAAGATTTTCGTTAGAGCAAACAATGAAAATGATGCATGGGTTTCTCGACAGTGGGTGCATATCGGCCACGGCAGTATGCCGGCGACTCAATACCTCTCTGAACGGATTCACACAATATAATGTCTTCCACCTGCAAAATTCCGACCAGAAACACACACGATACAATTTAGCAGATCCATGATTGCCTCAAAAAAAAGGTCAAAAGACGGATCACTTCGAACATATGTGACAAGCACAGAATGTACCTGAACTTTCTCACTCTCTTTTAAGCTTCTTTCTACAAAATCATGGTCATCCTGAGAAGAAATGAAGGTGCATTAGTAAAATCCCAGCAGCAACTAATCAGTTTAAAATCCGATTACTTGAGAAGCCCATATGTAAGGTGATAGAGCCTTCCTGAAAGGAAGCCATCTCATAACCAGTGTAACTTTGAAGCAAGTACCGTTACCATAAGTGGCTTCCGGTAATGTTCCAAGTTCAATCATATAATTGCCAAGAAATCAGCATGCAGGTTTGATTCGTACTCATTTTTTCTTTACGTAGTCATCGGGCAATTCATGGTTGCTTCACTAATATTTCCAACCAAGAAGAAAAGAAAAAGCATGCTAAGAAGACCATCAAATTCTGGGGGTGGTAAACCAATTGATATTCAGTAGTAGCGTCTGGCTTGACCAACATAATCACCTGGAGAACTAGCACCTAATTCTGCTAACAAATGATGTGCTAAGAAATTCTCAAACTTCTTCTCTTCATCCTACAGTTAAATGACTTTCTACTGATAGCTATAGCATCCTCAGAGTTCTTAGGAAATCGTTCCAATCAATGTTATGGTCTGATGTTGAAGCCAGAAAAAATCTATATAGCATGTATACCTTAGGCAAGATAATCACAATGTACAAATTTCATGCAGATATAGGACTTGTATAAGCTAGCCCTTGCATAAATTCTGCTAGTAGAAGTTAACTAAACTTCTTGCAGTTTTGCTACATTGGTGGAGAGATTCCATTGTGTCTTATAGGTGAAAATTCCAGAGTGCCTTTGAAAGACTTTACGGATTCATACTTGGCTTTCTTTTCCACACTATATATCTGATTTTCTCATAACTAAACTTCTTGCAGTTTTGCTACATTGGTGGAGAGATTCCATTGCGTCTTATAGGTGAAAATTCCATAGTGCCTTGAAAGACTTTACGGATTCATACTTGGCTTTCTTTTCCACACTATATATCTGATTTTCTCTAAGTGTCCAGTACCTTGCTGCCAATTCCTACAACTCAAATTTCTCGATCAAATCTTCTGTAACAGAATGTCCAGCTAAACTAAGACCACATTTCTTATCAATATCTTTCTTTGAAGGAGTAGTTGTATGGCTGCCGTCCATTCTACGAGACAGACTATATCACACTGCAAACTTGCACCAGAGTAATCCTTTAATGCTATTCAAAGCAAAATAATTTGTGTACTTTTTAAATTGTGTATGCATCTTTCCCCAATTTGAGATACTCTTTATATCCAAAACACATCCAATTTGACACAAGCATGCCACTGTTTATAGTTAGATTTTTCTGGCTTTGCAGTAATGATAGTGTGATTTAGAGGATTCCACGTTCAGTGGTTGAATAAATTCCAACGTAATGACTTATCAGAAGGAAGTCTACCTTAAGAGATGTATCAAGAAAGTAATCAAATATCACTTGACATTTCCGAGGGCCCCAATGGTACAACCAGATTGGTGTCCATCCAAGGTCCATACCTAACAAGAAGATAATGCATCATCTGTATTCAGGTATAAATTGACTATCAACAAAAAGATGACAATAGGAATGATACATCTTAGTACTGACCTATTAACCATGAAGTTTGGATATATGAAAGCATATAGAGCTTTTGAGCCAAGTCGATCGAAGTCTGGTGCTCTTTCTGTGGCATCACCATCACATTTTTGGATGCTAACTTTTTCATATACCTTTACAGTTGCATTTAGAAAACCTATGTTAATACCAGATAGAAATCCTTGACACCTTACATAGTGTGGATGATTAAGAATTACTCTGGTTCAAGATTGACATGAAAAACACGTTTATTAAAAGAATTACAAGCATTCAGAGACAGCATGACCAGTGAAAATCTTGAACTAGCTATAGAGCAGAACGATAATAGAAAACAATAGACAGAAACAAACAGAAAGCCATAAAATGGAATCCAGTAGAGAGCATACTATGCTGGAGTATGACTCAAGCTTAAGACCAGATGCAAGGCCTTTATGAGCATATGGTACATGATATCCCCCATCTAAGTAGTTGTCACAGAAAACCTGCAAGCAAAGAACTAATCCATGAGCAACAACCACATAAAACTAAACAGAATTTATTAAAGTTGGTTTCTTATAATTTGACAAAGGAGACACCAAGATTCGATGTATACACTAAGCAAAAAAACCCAACTCAGACTGAATAGAAGGGTACAGGGAAAACACCAGCCTAGTAAGGAGATCTCATCTGAGAAAAAAGCAAGTGCAAGAAAGTAAATCCTAAATCACTAATTTCAACAGAAAGGTGAAGATTACAAACTTTCCAGTTGCAATTAATGGTATATTCACGTCGGCAAAGAAACTTCAGAGAAGAGTCATTTATTCTGGTACTCAGTAACTCTGATGAACTTCCCAGCCATTCATCCCCGATAATGTTGCTCTGAGATTCTTGCTGAAGCAGATTTTCAGTCTCAAAGTTGAGAAGCACAAAAGGTCCCCATATTGCCACTCTCAAAGGAACAAGTCCCATTTCCTATACTCCATAGGCAGATATATTTGAACATTTGGTGCAAAAGTTGGAACTTTTATCAAAAGAAATTTCCTTACATGTACTCTGAAGTTTTTGATTCCTGATATTCTAGTTGCCTTGAGAAGTGTACCATCCAAACCATATGTCCACCCCTAGGGGAAAAAAAACAGAGAGATAGCATCTTATTGACCTAGATCAGTAAATTTTTTATAGCATAATAAAAATCTGAAAGTTGTAAAGCACACTTTAATAAACGTGCTAATAGGTATGTTCCTAATGTTTGATTAGAAGTCTTATTTATCTAAAGGATAAAATACACCTCCAGCCACGACACAGTCAATGAAATCATTGTAGCCAGTAGACTCATAAACAAATATTTGCGGCGGTTAAAATAAAGACAATCATTAAAGAACTTAGATCCTTACAAAGTGTTTTTACACGATTACAAACAGCTAAGGGGTCTGCACTCTCTGTCCCAAAACAAACATGAGCACTGTACACAATCCCAAATGCTTAAAACTATAACGACAATCAAAGTATAAACATTTATCTTGCATATGAGCAAAATCACCACATGATGCAATTAAAAATTCATTCATGCAGTGACTGAACCAACTGATTTAGGAACCTGTGAACTCACATGATATGGGCAAACAAAACAAGATTTCTGCCCACTTCCAGACGCAAGAAGCGAGGCATGATGTCGACAAACATTGTGAAATGCATGTAATTTTCCATTACCATCCCGGCACACCACATATTCAACATTTCCCAATCTGCCATAGGCCCATAATTCACTAATTAGCTAACTTTTGAGAAGAAAGCATTCTCATTCATGGAATTTTGTACCTTTAAAAGATAAGCTAGAAATTTTAACTTCACTTTTTAAAATGGTCCCAAATTTGGGCAAACGGATTTTCACAAGCTAAGAAACTGTTGCATACAAATTAGCATGCAAATCCAGAGAGCATATGCTCTTATTAGAGACAACAACTTTTGTTACCTGCCGGTGAAATACTGGTGGGGATCTTTAATCTGCTCAGTATATCCTATCACATTAAAACATTATAAAAAATATTAACATAAAAGTACATGAAACAACCGAATAATAGAATTAGCCTTTCGCAGCTAATTTGAATCTGGCTGCTGCAAAATCTGAAGAATATTGAAAAGGGAACGTCCATCTAAGAATCCCACGAGAAAAAGTTAATGTTTTAAGGAAAAAAAAAAAAACTGACCAACGGCCTGCCATCCTCTGTAGAAGACTTGTTGGAGTTCAAGAGAGTGAAAAGAAGGATCAGTGTACCAAGAGCTAGGTGGGGTCAGAGCCTCCTCTATCGGGATTTGGGGTTTGAATTGTCGGATTAATGTTTGAGCTTCTTTGTCCAGAGATGAGGAGACTGTGAAAGAACACTTGTATATGGGATGCTTTTTGGGTTTGCTGAGATTGAAGTTGCAGCAAAAACTACGTGGGCCAATTTTATAAAGGTAGTGGAGTGGAAATTTGTTGTTCGGGTTCTTGATTTCAACGAGGAAGGAGGAAGTGATTGACCTCTGAATCATTATTGCCATGGAAGGTTTTATACTACGACACCAGGGCGTTGCTATCCGTCTGCAGCAGGCACCGTTCTTTAAAATAGAAAAAAGAAATCAGGCCCCAGTTTTGGAGTTTACTAGATTAGTTTTTGTACACCTTTATGGGGCTTATTTGGATTGCTTTCTAACGTTGAATTTCGGCATTAAAAAATAAATACTCCTATGTATCACGGAAAAATCCGCACTAACGTATCATTTCTTCAATTTGCCGTCTAAATTCGTCAGTTTCTTTCTGTCTGGATCTAAAGTACGGGAAATGGTGTCCAAGCACCTGATTCGTATTACTTCTATCATCGAAGTGTCTTAACAATTTTTTTTTATCGACCTTAAATTACTTGCTGGACAATATATTACACTTGGAATGAGTAAACGTAATAGTCAGAAGTTGTTTTTTTTATTGTATAATATGCACAAATTGTTGAGAACAAGACTATCCAATATCCATCAGTCACCAAAAATCATCCAAATTTAGTTATAAAGAAAAATAGTCAAGTAACACGTACCAAAAAATATAAAAGAATTGGATTGTCATACTTACCGATGATGGTTCCTTGAACTCCCGTAAGCAGATAAACGAGGCCGCGAGCCGAATGAAGAGGCAATGGTGGGCATAATTTGGAGTTTGTGGGGTTCGAAACAGAGTCCCCGTTTGAAGGTGAATTTTTTGAATGTTTGTCTAAAACTTTACTATAAAATACTGTAGAAGTTGTAAAAAAAAATTTTAGGTTGAAAAACTTTTTTCTTTCTTTTTCTTTTTCTTTTTTTTCTTTTTCTTTTCTTTTCTTTCTTCTTCTTCTCCCTTCCCCCTCCCCCGGCACCTCTCTTCCTTCCTCCCGCTGCATCAGTTGCCCCTCTTTATCTCTCCCCGGCACCCCCCTTCCCCCTCCCCCGACAGTGTAGGTTTAATTCATCCACAAGGCTCTCCCGTTTAGTTCAATTCAGGACTTGTAGCCTTTTCACGATCCATGTCAAATACCAAATTAAATACATCGGAATCAGCACCGTCTTACACCTCCCTTGAGAACCTCACTCTGATTGTGACTGATTGGTGGGAGCCCCGCCTGGACTGTGCAGGCTGATCATTTTCAATGGGTGTCTCACCATTGGACTGGCAAGACATTTGTCCAGCAATTCAAAATGCTTGCTTTTTCTCTGATGGTTTATAAGATTTGGAGGACACTAAATGGTGTAATTTTAGGTCTGTGATGGTTCTTGCGTGGGAAAGTATACCAGAACTCATGAAAGCGAGGAACTAGCTCTGGAGTGGAGCTGACATTTTCAGTCTTTTAGTTAGTATAGTGTTCTCGTGGATGGTGTAGATTAACATGTAAAACTGAGATTCCTATCGCTTGTACAGGCTTATTTGTTCATATCAATGACAGTTACACATTCGCATAAATTTTGGGGTCGAATAGATTTGGTAGTTGGAGAATTCTAAGGAAAATGGGAAAACATGAAAACAACGACATTTTGGGCTATGATGAGACACCCATTGAAGATCAGCCTGCATATCCCGAATAGTGACTGGCGCGGGAAGCGGTGGTGGAAGTGGTGGCGGGCGACGGAGGACGTGGTGGGTTGGGTGGGGGAGGAAAAAGAAGAAAAATTGAAGGAAAAGTTTTTTGTGTATTATTTTGAAGTGTGTAGATTAAAAATTTTGATAACTTTTTTGGAATTCTTGTAGCAAAAGTTGTTAAAAAACTAATATTATACAAATTTGTTAAAAACTTGAGATTCCAAACAGGCCCAGAGATGCATGCTTTTCGGTTTGTGCATCTTTTGGTATTTGACAAGTAAGGTAGTAGTGCTGGAAAAATGTAACTTTATGAGCAGTCAAATCTTTACAAAACTGATTCTTTTCTGGAAAGGGCAGCAATTGCTTTACTCTTTGTGCTTGCACCATTCATTGAATATAGATAGAAGTACCATGTTTCTTTTTGTCTACAACTGTACTCTTCAGGCAGGTTTATTCTTGGTGTTTGGCATATATAATTATTCTTTCCTTGTATTTTTAGTGAAAACTTACTAGAATCTTGGTAGTTGGTACGGCCGGTGACTCGGAGCTCCTCTATTGGCCTTTGTTGTTTAATTGATAGATCAATTTTCTTGCTTTTTTTTTCCAGTTTTCTTGGCATGATGAGATTTGGAAAACCTTTGGTACTTATAGAAATAATGATGATTAAAGATGGCCTTTAGGCCTACCGTTACCGAATTTGAAGTGGAAACTCAATGGAGTTTCTATATTGGGTGGTAAATTGTATTTAAATCATTTAATGGTTTTGGGATCACTAAAGAAGCAATTTGAACTACCATGCCACCTGATTTTTAAATGTCCTCAGAAATTTGAAAAAGTGATATTATCAGTTCGTCGCGTTGCTGGCAGATCTTCCGGTCTTGTACAGTGAATCGTCACCTGTCAATAATGCAGAAGAACCAAGCAATTCGACTTCCATTCATAAACTAGTTTTGTACACATTCGTCGAATGAGAATTGTTTAAAAATAATAAATTATTTAGTGTAGTTCATAAAAATATTTGTATAAAATACAAATTTATTGTATAATCTATTATAACTTTTCTTAAATGCATTACTATATGCACATTGTTATTCAAAAATAATTTTATAATGTAAATTTAAATATCTAATTCAGTGATTAATAATTCAAAAATGCAAAAAAAAAATCGATGATATGATAACGTTCAAAAACTTGAAAATAGACAAGATCAATGTTGGCTGATCTTCTGTAAACAAAAGAATGGCCAACCCTTTATCAAAACATCTATTTTGGTACTTAATATAAATGGCTTAAAGGTTAATGAGAAAAGAAAAGAAACCGAATGAAATATTAATAAAAGATCAGAATTCATAATCAATCAAATCATAGGAACACAGTAACCTTCTAAATCTGTTCACGTCTAATAGAAGCAAAACGAAAACATAAGATGTATTTTGCTCTTGAATAAAAAACATAAAAATCTAAATAGTCTGATATATATTGCATGATGTGAACTGCTGTATGACAATGAACTTGATGCCTTGTCATTTATGTAATCAGTGACACCTTCTCGTTCTTTAGAAACTTTCTATCAAAATCTATAAAAAAACATTGAAAACTGCACAATTTTTTTAACCCCAGAAACCTAGTAAATAAAAAAAAATTAGTACATTGTTGAAGACAATTAAAAAATCTTGTGAAAATACATAATTTAAAATGCCACTTTTAAATCACTAACTAAAAAGCAATATGTGTTATATTTAAATTGAAGAGTGAATTCATAAATTGAAATAACAAATTAATTACAAAAACCAAAATCAAACTGTAACTTTTGAAAACTTATTCAAAAAATTCAAATTCAATAACCTAATTATGAAGAAGATGTAGGAAATTACAAACCACATACAGCGAATATAAACAAAGTTCAAATACGGTCCTTACATTGAATGGAATAAAAACGAAATTCTAAATCCGATCATTGCATTGAAGTTAAAAAAAAATTTTCAAAAAATTGGTGGAAAAGTGTAAACATTTTCACTGTTTGATAAAGTGATGAGTAATAGATCGAAAGCCATATATATAAGTAAAAATGTAGAGTATCTGCGATAGCGATAATCTGATAAAGACAATCTAATATTTGAATTGATATTTCGAATTTTTGAGTTGAAAATGAGAGAGAGTTAAAAACATAATTCAAAATTATTTATACTAATCCCCAAGAAATTTAGAATTGACGATTAGGGTTCAAGAAAAAAAAGGTGAAAGAATGGAAGAGATAATTATAGAAGAATTATCTAGAATTGTAAATGCAAGAGAAAAAAAAGGGATGGAATAGCGTAGGTTATTAAAGAATTAACTCATAAAACGCGTTGCACCTACTTGCCCTGTCGTTAAATTACGTAGGAAAAGACAAAATAAAATGATAAGAATGAGAATACGACTTTATTATATATATATATATGATTGAACAGGTCTCCTTTTATCAAGTTTAGCTTGAGTAAAACATCTTCTTGTCTCTACTCCACGTACACTCGTGCTAACAATGATAGACTCGGTAGATAAAAGGGTTATTATCATTTTATTATTTTAAATTATATCATTATTATCAGTTTACCCTTTTAACGTTATTTTTTAGTCATTTCACCCTCATAAATAATTCAATTCAGTATGCTAAAAAATTTTGGACAAAAATACTCCTTTATTCTATAGTATTACTACATTGCTATAATTACTTTATTCCTTTAAATTATAGTGATATAATCGCTTTAATTCCTAATATTATTTTCTAACCATTTTACTTCATCGTTAATCTAACTAGTATGGTAAAAAATTATAAATATATTTGCCCTTATATATAATTAAAAATAAAAAGTTGAAATGATTATTTTTCTTTTTTTTCACTTTAAGAGATCAAAAAATATAAAAATAAGATTTTTTCAAATTTATTTTTCACACTTATTAATATAGGAAAAGAAAAAGAGATAGGAAGAAAGAGACAGAAAATTAGATTTTATATAAAAAAAAATCTTACAGTTGTTGGGATTATGATTGAAATTTGGTGGTAAACAGTAAAGTGAAATAATTTTAAAATAATAAAAGTATTTAATTCTTTTTTATTTGTATTCAAAAAAATTTAGCTCTCTCTTTCCCCCTCCCCATTTTCTATTTTTTAATATTAATAAGGATTGTCCAAAAAAAATAAATTAATACTTTGACTTTTTTCTTGATACTAAAGGGGAGAATAGCCATTCTGAATTTTTTTATTGTTTTTATTATACAAAAATGAGGGTACATTCTTCTAAAATTTTTTTAACTTGCTAAATTGGTTTAATTGTGGAATAAATTGTCTAAAAATAACTCTATGAAGTAAATTGATAATGAAGTTATAATTTTATAGGGGTAAAGTGATAATAATTTTAGGGTTAAACTTGTCTTTTCACTTTAATTAACAAATTCCGTTAAGTTTGACCGTTAATTTTGGGGATAAATTAACTAAAAGATAATGTTAATAGAAAAATTGATTGTAACACCGAATGTTAAGGAGATAAAGTAATAAAACCCTAGGTAAAATTCTTGAACAAGGATTACGGGATGAACCTGTACACCATACAAGTGTACTACTATACCATCTGGATCGTGCTTCCTTGTGAAACGTAACTAGACTAAATTTAAATTCCCTACTTTAATGGATGAAAGAGTTTTAAAGAGCTTATCTCTTACAATCGAATCAAAACCCCAAAAGTTGTTAGTAGGTAGTCTCAAGTGAGCTGAATGCTTAATACCCAGCAGGCTAGTGGTTGAGCTGCAATGAAAACAAAAATATTTGGCCAAACAAATACTTATTAATGTCAATTAGGCGCACACACGGAATAAGTTGGACTGAGTTGCAAGGAACTTTTGCTTGTCATCTACTTATTTATTTATCTATAATATTATTGACTGTTTTTTTACTTTATTATTTCAACAAAATCTCCCCTCCCATTCATCTTCTCACTTTTTTTTTCCCTTAAGTAGCTATTTGCCTTGAACTTTTATTCTTGTGATTGGATATTAGTCCGTCCTAAATTTTTCATTCTCGGGCTTGCAATTTTTGGTTGAACTTGTGCTCTTTGACAAACAGCATAATCAATCTGTTTTTTTTTAACACAGCTGTACCAAAAAAGAGCATAAATCAATATGCTATGGTCTAACGAATAAAGTTTTTTTTTCTTTAAAATTTTAAACTAGATCATTTTCATTATTTGGCAATCGGGAGAGTATTTGTAATAATGGTTTAGGGACTTGGAGCAAAAAACGATACTCACTTAAATGTTGAATTTACAATGTTAACTAACATAAATACAATCGTATAAAATAAAAAAAGGGTGGAGTGTGAATACATTGAACTAGTATTATTTAGTAATTTAAACATGACTTAAAGGACCGTTTCAATCAAAATTTCGAAATTCAAGTTCATAACAAAGGCCAAAACTTAGAGAGGAAAAAATAAGGCAAAAAGAAATGTGGTGACGCCACATCAGCACTAGTGCTGCATGCTTGCGTCCGAATTTTTTTCTTGTCAATTGCTAGTAGGTTGTCTCAGATGAGCCTCCAACGCTTGGCCTGCATGAAGAATAAAATATTTTGCCCAAACAAACATTCCGTTTGTATTGCTATTTTTATACTCGCTCCGTCCCCTTTTGATAGTTCTGCTTTTTTTTCACAGTTTAAGAAAAATTAGTTAATTTTGTTGGAACAATCAATTTAGATAGTTATTTTCCTAAAATACCCTCACATTAATTAGAGTACAACTTTATAGGAATTTGAATTGATGGTAAAAAAGAATCAACTCTCATTAAATGGGGTAAAATTTATAATAACAACAACTTTCATTGAATGAGGGTATTTTAGGAAAGTTAAAATACAACTACATTGTTCAATTGGAAAGTGGACTACAATTTGGAACAAGATGAAAAAAGGAAGACAGGACTGTCAAAGTGGGACGGAAGGAGTAACTTTTTGAACAGGTATATTGTAGAAATTTAATATATATAAAACAAAAAGAATTAAAAAATGTGTTTTGAAAAATTTTTTTTTTAACGAAAACTACCATCCAACCAATGACGTAATTTCCTGCAACAAAAAGCCACCGGCAATAGAACAATGGCCAATAACCTTTGGCGACTTATCAAGTATTAATCCCCAAAACTGGGAACGTTGACACATGGTATATTTTGAATCATTGGATCCTTAAAAATCAAATCAGGAGTTATTCAAGTGGTACGCCCAAGACGGGAAAGTGGGTGGTATTAGTATTGACAAGGTCCGAAATGACGTGTTGCTGGGAAAGCTAAATGGGTATCTTCCGAGACTCAATGCGTTCACACTAGCCCTCAAGATTTCTATATGGAATGACCAAAATGCCCTGCTTGAAGCTATGATTCCCTGCAGTGCTATGCGTCCACACACGCGTCATTCTACTGTTTCATAATTGGCCATTTGCGATTGGTCTTTGACTCTTTGGAAAATGGGAGGCCAAATTCATGCATTTGGAACTTGGTATGCATTTGAAACTGCAAAAAAAGTTGTACATCAAGTGCTCGAAAATATTTCAAAATTGTAAGTTGTACATCAAGTGCTTCTTGTAACATATTTCGGAATTGTCAAAGATAAGATGATATTATACAAAGGAAATACAATTATTGGCTAGTGGCAGTGTATTATTATGTACAACTCACCTCTATCGAAGATTCGCTTGGATGTTAGTGCTACCTAGTCTAATACCGCTATTCTATCTCACCCACCAAAACTCCTTTTTTCACCGCCTAGACTCTAATTGTCAATAACTTCAAAATTATTTTATTGTATAAAATGTAATATTAGATTAACTTCGACAAATTACTAGACAACATAGACAATTAATTAAGTGGTCATAACATTCAGAAATCACATTTTATATACTTCACAATTTTTGATTAGTAAAAAGACATAACTTACATGTTTTGCGATTAACTAATGCTAAGAACACGAGTTTTACATAGAGGAATGAATTATGAAGAAGATACGGAAATTTAGCTCTCTTTAAGATAAAGTTGATACTCTTACAAATTTATGAATGCATGAACTACTTTAAAACCACAAGATTAATTGATCTTAACTGAGCATTTTCTTAACTTATAATCACCAAGCAAAAATTTAAACAAATAAGATATTTAGCAAAATAGCAATGCAAACGGAAAAAAGTATATTAACAATGCGCGAGATCATACCTTTTGTAAAAATATAAAAAATTAGAGGAAAAAATATAAGGTCATTTAAATGGTTATTAAAATTATCGGGTAATAGAATCTTTAAAATCACTAGATTATTAGACAAGGTAGACACAACTTAGAAATTAAACCTTGCTTATTTATTTATAAATAAAAACATCAAGGCATTGTCTGCTCAAAAAAAAAAATTTTTTTTTGCTTATTCTTTTTGTTGGTGGTTATGATTTTAAGAAGCTCAAATGGGGTTCCAAAACGGCATGGAGAGCACACAATACACATTCCTGCATGCCACTTCTGAAAGTTCCCCAGGTGGAATCCAAAAGGTCAATCTTGTCATCTCACATAAACATCCAAAAGTCCATCATCATCGCTAAGTTCACTTTTTAATTTTCCACCAAGACGTCGCTTTGTTTTTTTTGTTTTAAATGTCTGATCCTTACTATTCAATAACTCCACCTACCCATCAACCATACAGAGCACGCCGTCCGTTTCGTCCCCAAAACTAATCTCAACCGTCAATATATCCAATCAACTTCTAACCGCACGATCTTCCCAATCTAACGGTCCACATTAAGTTACTAGAACATTCTCTCCTTTATATGTCCTCTGAGGCCTCTCCCAGCCACACTCCCGCTGTGCTCTGCTCTGCTCGTGGCGCTCCTAACGTAACTCAGCGACTCTCACGCTTGTGCAGCTGCTAGGTTTACATTCCTCCCCTGCCTTCGATCTCCTCTCTCCGGTCTCGAGGTTTGTTATTCTCCCTAATCTGCATATCTTCAATCCTGCATTGATATTTTCTTCATTTTTCTTGTAGTTTCTGTAGCTTTACTTTGATTTTCCATTTCGATCGTGTTTCTGTTCGTTGACTCTGTAGATGTATTGTTTGTTTTTGGTGTTGATCACTCTGATTTAAGATGAAATCTGGTTAATCCAGTGTCTTCTCTCTTCTTTTGATGCTGTTCGGTTTTGTTTGATTGAAACCTATGTCGATGTGTGTAAGAATAACTCTTTTGTCGTACATCTTCACATAGCCAAACACCGAAGACTCCTGGGTATATGGATAACGATATTGGTTGCGGAAACCGGAAAGGATCTTGTGGCCGATGTGAGCTTTTGTTTCTCGATCCGTTAGAGAAAAAAATAACTGAGCCTGTTTCTTATGATAGATCCTTGAAATCGTATAAAAATTCAGGATTTTGGTAAATAAAACGTTTCTTCGTACCTCTAGTGTCTGTGTCTTGTTAGGTAGGCTGCCATTTGAGATTATTTGGTTGTGTTTGGATGTCCTGCTGCTTTTTGTGGGTATCTGTATTTGTCATCCTCTTTTACCTGATTTATGCACAGAATGTCTGAAATTGTTGCTCATTTTTTGGTAAGCAGATACAATGGGCAAGTCGTACCCAACCGTGAGTGCAGAGTACTTGAAGGCAGTTGACAAAGCCAAGAGGAAGCTCAGAGGCCTCATCGCCGAGAAGAACTGTGCTCCTTTAATGCTTCGTCTTGCGTATGTCTCACTGGTAACTTGTACTGATGAATGTGTGTAGTGTGTACCTGTCGTGAAAGGTTGCTAGGCTTCGTGGGTGGATGGAAATTTGTGGGTTTTGTATGTGATGAGGTTGGAAATGTGTTCTGTGGTTGCAGATGGCACTCTGCTGGTACTTATGACCAGGGCTCAAAGACTGGAGGTCCTTTTGGAACCATGAGGTTGAAGGCAGAGCAAGGTCATGGCGCCAACAATGGTATTGACATCGCTATTAGACTCTTGGGAGCCCATCAAAGAGCAATTCCCTACTCTTTCTTATGCTGACTTTATCAGGTTCCCTCCCCCCTTCTATGTGATGCTATTTTTGAATTTGCACGGTTAATTGGTTTTTGTCAACATAGGTTGGATTAGTTTACATGGAAACTGGTTTTTTTACCCTTGCATGCAGCTAGCTGGTGTCGTTGCTGTCGAAGTTACTGGAGGACCTGATATTCCATTCCACCCAGGAAGACAGGTTATCTGCACCTGATTGCTCTTAATTATTATGCTATCAGTATGCCCTTGCCTATTGAATAGGTTCTCTTTGAGGGTTGTCTACTATTAATTTTGTTCATAGAGGCTAATCACTATACCATGAAGCTATAATCACTGTGCTATGAAGCATCTTTTACAAAAAAAAAAATTGAAATGTTGGAAGAGAGATGCTTCTCTTTAGATCTCCACATGTTATTGTGGGGATGCCTTTTGAGGTCTTTTACTGTTGATTTTTGTCATAGAGGGGTAACTACTACAAAGTGGAGGATCAATTAAGAATAAAGTTTTGGAAGATAAGATACTCTTTTGATCTTCACACATTTTGCTGTTTTAACTGTTAATAAATCTGTCTGGAAAATAGATTTTCTTGAACAATTCCTGAATCCTTTTTAGTTTTTTATTTCAGAAGTTTTGTTGTATTCTTTATGCTTAATTGTTTTGCTTGTCTTTGATTGCATAAATTTTACCAAGGAAAAGAGATATGCATAAGATACTTTAGAATATCAATTTTGTTTGTCATACCTTTCTTGTTTGGTGCAATGCCGTAGAATGGTTTACATGCTTCTTGTACATTGTATAGGACAAGTCATATGGAATGCAGGGTAACCCTCGAAAATTTTTGACTTGAGTCTCTTGCCCATTAGTCATTTTGTTTGTGTAAGACTGCAAGTTGGCTGATGTTATCTGATGTCCCCTTACCTCTGGCTCTTTCTTCTTGTTCATCTACTCAAAATATTTCTTTCTTTTTTCGAGCTTGAAATCTTGAGCCCTTGTGACCAAAATAATTCTTGACAATGTATACTCCTTCGATGTTCCGAGTCTAGCTGTGCTTTGTTGTTGACCTTGACACAATGATGGGATTGACTACTTATTTGGTTTCTAGAGTCAGTAACGGGCTGTCATTCCAAGCGTAAAGAAGATCACATCTTGATTTTTCTGAATGTTTTATGAACTTCAAGATCAGTTTTGAATGTTTCTAAACGAAGCCGAGTGCTTGATATGCTCTCTGATTTTGCACTTCTGTGATATCAGGATAAGACGGAGCCACCAGTTGAAGGTCGTCTCCCTGATGCTACTAAGGGTAAGTAATCATTCGAGTGTCCCTTGCTTAAACAATGAACGAGAAAATAGGCATGATGTCAGAAACTGCAATGCAAACTTTTAACACCTTTCAAAGCAATGAATGCATGATTATAAAACAGAATTCATGCCTATTTATATGTTGCAATCTTCTTGTAGGTTGCGACCATTTGAGGGATGTTTTCGTGAAACAAATGGGTCTCTCTGACCAGGATATTGTTGCTCTTTCTGGTGGCCACACCTTGGTCTGTAAATGCTACTCTGCTTTGTTCTGCTCCCCATTTAGTTTTGGAACTTAGCTTATCTCTTAATTTTGTAGTATTATTCTATGTTTCACGCTATTGATGTTATCTTGGGCTTCGGCAATATTTCTTCAGGGAAGATGCCACAAGGATCGCTCTGGATTTGAGGGCCCGTGGACAGCTAACCCCCTTGTCTTTGACAACTCCTACTTTACGTAAGACCTCAATGAGATGCCTATTTAGGTCAAATCCCCTGTTATCTCATTTGAATATGAGGTGTAAATAACTACTTTCTGCTATAATTTAACAGGGAGCTTCTGAGTGGGGATAAAGAAGGACTTCTGCAGCTGCCTTCAGACAAGGCTCTTCTCAGTGATCCTGCCTTCCGCCCACTTGTTGAGAAATATGCTGCGGTCTGTGCTACTATCTCCCAGTGATCATATATTTTTTTTTGAACTTTTAAATGTTTTACTTCCAAAGTACCTGTACTTGCTGTTTTTTACCCTGCTTTCCTGCAATAATATAATTGTCCAATTCCTTTTCAGGACGAAGATGCTTTTTTTGCTGATTATGCAGTTGCTCACCAGAAACTTTCTGAGTTGGGGTAATAAGTTCTTTTAGTACAATTTGATTTTGCACAAGCGTCAGGCAATAGCTTACCGATTTATTTCGAAGTCTCATATGCTGATTGTTGCCTATTGCAGATTTGCTGAAGCTTGAGCGATTGAACAAAGGGTTGGGAATGGCCACCTGATTATGATTGCCTTTTGCTGTCTGATGTGGAAATTATTAGTTCCTTTTGAGCTACTTTTTGGTTAAATGATGTAGAATTTAGAAATTGATGTTGCAAACGTTGTTGATATGGTCGCGCTCATATTCCCGGAAATAAACTAGAATGTCTGTCTGTCTTTACTCCTCCCTTTATTACTGCATCTTAATGTTTCACAATTGGGTATGGGTGGGAATTTAAACATTTAACTTGGGTACAAATGGAGTAGCAATTTTCTTTTTGCATGCTTCAATGCTAATAAAGTCACATTAGGAGGGTATGGCGGTCGTCTGATTTATGCGTGAGCGTGACAATTGGCGAAATTGGCTGGGGTATGTAACATTTGCTAGGATAATTCTAAGTAGATACTAAGTGAAAGAAGGTGCACATTTTTTATTTTAGGACGGTAACTTGATTTTAGGAATTCTTTTATTTGTGTTTATCGCTTAAAAATGGTGCAATTTTCAGTATTTCTCTATAGGTGGATTCTGTTAATACTGCTGGCCCTTGCTATTCTGTTAGTCGTGAAATCGATCGAGTCCATTGTTTGTTAGGCTGCAGGCGGGCTTGGTAGGGAATAGCTTTTTCAAAGACGGGGTTAGACTTGTTGATTTATGCGACAACCTGGCGGCATGCACTTGTGGCTGGGATGTACCTTGCGATCCCGAAATTTAGCCAATTTCTATGGGTATTAATTTGGGTTGATTTGAGTGTTGTATTTGATTTTTGTTTTTAATGCATCTTTAATTACCCCAAAAAAAAAAACACATAGGGTCAAGCTAATCTGTAAAATTAAGTCCAGGTAGACTTCCGTTTGAGGTTTACAATTCAAAATATGCGCTAAGGTGGGGATTTCTTGTTTAGCGCCTGATTTCTTTGGATACTTGAAAAGGAGTTAAGCTTTAGCAACGCTTCCGTATTGTTTGCCTCCACAGCATCAAATCGTGGTTCCCGAATCTGTTTTATCGTTCGAAGCCAGAGCAGCTCACAAGACTTTCTACTTGCTATGAGATGACTCCTTGAGCAACCCGATCCTATCTTCCCTGAGAAAAACCTGCCTCTGCAGAAGGTTCGTCTAATGTAGTACCAAACCTTACACAACCAAAAAAAGAAGTTTGCTAAAACTACCATTCAGTGTTTTTTTTTTCCCCTCGGTATGGTGAATCCATTCTGTCCTCTCTTTTCCCCAGGGAGTCTTTGTGATGTCCTGTAAACGTTAAGGGATTCGCCTGAAATTTGAATTGTGAGAAGTAAAGTGTGCATTTTGATGATTAAGGGTTAGATTAGCAAAGTCTATCGGGTTGATATATTAACATAGGCAACGGAAAGCGGAATTCAATTTTGACTTCTTGCGCATTTGAAGAGCATTATTTTGTAAACGCAATTTTGAAACTGAATGCTAAATTTTGAAAGTTAGGCAGCTTACCTATTCGAAATTTTGAAGTTTTGTAGTCCAGAAAATAGTAGTGAAGTTTGTAGTTAACATGCTATAGTCGATGAACTATGATAAAGTTTCTCATGTCAAAAAGCTAAATATGGTCAAGCTGCTGCAAAATTGTCTTCCCCCCAAATTTCAAAGCTACAATTCAGTGATCAATTGTCTAGTCTTGTTAAAAAGTCCACAAGAAAAACAAATGATGACTATGGTTTTAGTTAAAGAATGAAAACCTCAGAAGCGTTCCATGCCTTTGCCTTTGACCTCCAAAATATGCATAAGAAATTAGGACAGTTCCACGTTACAGAGACGTAGAATAATTCAACCTTCTTTTTTTGTTTTTTCAACTTCTCTAATTGAAGTTTACTTTCTAGTCATGCTTACTCGAGTTTTAAGACCAAAATATATGCTTCCTCTCGCTTTGGACATTTTTTAATGAGCTTAACGAAGTGTAGTTCGTTCAGATTCATGAAACGGCCACTAATAAGTACGTTAAAATTCTAAGCAACGCAAAGAGTAAGGCAAAAGAATCTTTTGGCAACCAAATTATTTATTAGCAAAAACATATTATCTCAAGCTGAACTTACTGCATGTGAAAGTAAACACTTTGAAACAGATGAACACACTTTCATTCTGGATACGCAATTGACCTGAACAACATCAGCAGGCCAACGGTGGACAGTCTATCTGTTTTTGACAGAATAGTGGTTCTCCAGCTGTAGCTTATCATGTGTCTACACCTTTCACCCAAAGAAAAATGGACAAGCGTTCTGAAAAAAATATTTACAGGCACTTTAAAGAAAACCGAAAAAGTATTTTTTACTGCAAGACCCAAAAAAAAAAAGAAATAAAAATAGAGAATAAATTAGTCAAGCCCTTAAATTTTTTTTTTTTTTTGTTAACAAGGGAATTCGCAACCGTTATCCGAAAGTGCGTATAGGATAAACTCCGCCCCATACAATAACCCACCAACCATACAGAGGGATAAGATGTACTGAGCAAACTCCGTGCGATGGACAGAAATTCAAATTGATAGGAAGTCATGATATCAATTCTACCGTCTCGACCAATTCAAGAAATTTAAAAAGTATTTTTTTTATATGCAAGTACAGTAGGAATTCCCTCATCAGAAGTATTCTTTTTTATTTTAGTGGATGTGTTACTTAATTTTTGCCTCTTTTCTCTTTTTATGTCGTATTGCAATATTATTATTAAATTCCAAATTTTCCAACCGCAGTTTGTGGTGTAAAGTTGACGCAGTCTGTGTAGGGAAATGTGTCACGAAGTCAGTCGTCAGTATTTCATGTTCATCCATGTTGATACTTGATAGGTAGGGAGGAGGTCCTCCTGCAGGCTGCAATGTGGTCAAACATTGACATCTAATGAAGGCTGCCATTTCTTCTCCAAAGTCAAAACAAGGCTCGGTTATTTCGTCCCTCAACCTCAACTCGCTCTTATACGAGGTAAAGAATTGATCAACTCAAACAAAAGCGCAAAAAGACGACAAAATGTAACCATTAAGATTCCCAATTTTGTTCAATTATTTGTTCCGATCGAATATATCAGTATTATCATAAGAAATACTACTAACTTTCATAATGATCAATAATTATTAATCACAAAAATTTAAGAGATATCATTAGCGGTTTTACACTTCTTTTCCGTAACCTTGTGTTTGTGTTGAGGCAGGTGATAAATGGTAACTTAATGAACCCATAAGAAAAATACTACTACTACTACTAATTAGTAGTTAATTTCTGGCAGTCAAATATTGTCATCATCGGATATTTGGTTTAAGTGACAAGAGCTTGTTTTAGCGAAGAGTAATTACTAAGTTTTTTTTTTTTTGCCCTCGAATGACCTCGTTTGAACCGCCATTTTCCGTCGAAAAATTGTATCGTTTTCCACGATCACATTTTTCTATTACTTTTTTTTTCACATGTATCAAATTGCTACAGTAATTTTTCTAAAAAAAAAATCCAAGAAAATATAATCCAAACAAGGAACGAAAAGTAGTTTTCCCTTTCGACTCGCAAGTGACAACTAGTCAAACTGTGGAGGTGGAGTGCACATCTTTAACAATATATAAAAGGAATCAGCGTGAGCAAGACTCAGTTAGGATAGGCCCACGTTCTTCGCAGGTCCAAACTCCAATTACTACGAGTAATTTAAAGCCACAGGAAGCAGGCGGCTGACTTACGTATCGCTCATTTCTTCAAATAGAAAATTCTATTCTATTCTATTCTATTTTTATTACATGTGTCTTCCTTTTTTATTAATTTAGTAAACAATTTTAATGTATTCTTTTCCTTTTCAGTATACTTTTACACATCCTTCTATATACAAAGTCTGAGTAGGGTTTGGTATAAAAAAGGTGTTATTATTTATTTTGTTAAATATATCTTTTCAATATTTATTATTATCTGTCGATATTTTATCTATTAAACTTTTCACCCTATATAACTACTAGTATAATAAACACACACAAACACATACACATACCCCCCACCCCTTTTTTTCAGCCTAACAAAACTTCCAATGAGTCGATTACTGCAAACAACTTTCTATAAAAAAAAAAAAAAGAAAAAAAGTACAATTCTTCTATCCATATTTCTAAACACACAACCTCCGACAACTACTAAAAAATTTAGTATACTTTTAAAAAAATTTCTTTTTAGATTTGTACACACATAGATGATAGAACGTGCTATTTCGACTAGTTGTCGCCAAATGATAGGTTAGCCAAATCTCTTCTTGATCTGTACGCTGTCATGAATTTTCAATTATGATCATAGAAGTATTAATTATTTTTGTCAACCTGCAAAATTCCATTTAGTACGAAATTGGTTTTTTATTCTTTGAAAAGGAGGGTGGGGATGGAGACTAAAGATAGAGCAATATGAAACTAGTAATATTAATTATTATTCTCATATTTTTTGAGTTTTATTTCTATTTTTATACAGTATAACTTTTCTGATAGTAAACTTAAAATTACAAAGGAAGTGATAAACCCAACTCAATGAGTCTGAACACTACACGTGAAGCAAAATTAGTTTGAAGCTGTCGTTTGTCATCTTGACCAAAACGCAGCATTTTGCAATATACTACAGTACTAGTTTGGAGACAAAACGGTGAATATAGAGAGAGAGAGAGAGGCAAAGGCCAGTGAAACTCCATCAGAGAGAGGCAATGGTTAGTTTAGAAAAAGAAAAAGAGGTGAACAGACGAATATCTTTACTCCATCAGATCGATAATATTTTGTCACCAAATGGTAAACTTTTTATTTAAATTTTAAAAAAAACGGTGAGGATTAATTTATAGATAAGTGACAAGTGGAGGTGGTGGTAAAATTAGGCACATAAATAAATATAAGAGCAGTCAAATGGCAACCGCGTCGTGGCGTCCTTCCTCTTCATTGCCCGGCAATTCCCCGTCCATCTTTCTCACAATTTCCCGCAGACTTCATTGATCTCTATCATAGCATTATTCATGTGCATATAAATATGTGTAATAGATTCAGTTATTGACTCAATCCCAGAAAAGTAAAACACGCACACCCACGACGCAGAGAGACAGGGAGCTAGCTCCGGCCTGAAGCTGATTGAAGTATATATATAATACACGGACGAGCAACAAGAAAGAAGCAAAACAAGGAAGAAGAAGAAGATGGCAGACTATAACATGTCCGGAAGTCAGTTCCCCGAATTTCCAGCGGTTTTTACCAACGGCGGGCAGTTTGTTCAGTACAACATCTTTGGAAACCTGTTTGAGGTCACCTCTAAGTACCGCCCTCCGATCATGCCTATTGGCCGGGGAGCTTATGGAATCGTCTGGTATTGATTTTATATCAGGCAGTTGAATTGAAATTGATTTTTCTCGATCAAATCGAATTTAATGTTTATCCCTGATGTAATTCGTTTCGTTTTGTTTCTTGAAGCTCGATTTTGAATTCGGAGACGAATGAGATGGTGGCTGTAAAGAAGATTGCCAATGCTTTCGATAATTACATGGACGCCAAACGTACTCTCCGGGAAATCAAGCTTCTTCGCCATTTGGATCATGAAAATGTAACTCTTTCACTACAGAGCTTGCTCTCTTTTTTTCCCCTTGTTTTACTGTCATCAAGTTTATCTTCAGCTTAATCGACTAGCATATCGAGGGCTTTGCTCATGAATACACTTTGAAATCATAAAATTGAATTTATCTAATACTGCAAGGTCATTTACCTTTTCAATTTTATCGTTTGTTTTCTGGAAGACTATGATCTCCCTGCCTAAATCCACTAGATGAAAGGGTGTTAGCATTAGCCCAGCAGACAGTAGGTATTCAGAAAATGCAAATTTTCTTGCTTGCAATTGTGCTGAGATGTTGATTGTTTGCCTACGTGTTTTGTTTCAAAACCAAGTCTCCAGCTGATCTATCATCTTCATAGTAGAATTAAGACATGATTGCTTCTGGGACTTAGCATATTGAACAAGGGTTCTCACAAATGCAGGTAATCGCCATAAGAGATGTGATTCCTCCGCCCTTGAGGAGGGAGTTTTCTGATGTCTACATTGCCACAGAGCTCATGGACACTGACCTTCACCAAATTATTCGATCCAATCAATCTTTGTCCGAAGAGCATTCTCAGGTCAAACCCTTTTTCCTTCAATTTAAGTTCGTGAATTTGATTCCATTCTTTTTAAGAAATCGTTGATACTGAAGAAGTCTTGAAATCCTATGAGCTGGAACTGACATTTTCCTTAATTCTTCAATTTGCAGTATTTCTTGTATCAGGTCCTTCGAGGCCTGAAATATATACACTCTGCAAAAGTAATTCATAGGGATCTTAAACCAAGCAACCTTTTGGTGAATGCAAATTGTGATCTTAAGATCATTGATTTTGGTCTTGCCCGCCCAAACATGGAAAATGAAGTCATGACAGAGTATGTTGTGACTAGATGGTACCGGGCACCTGAGCTGCTCCTAAATTCATCAGATTATACTGCCGCAATTGATGTCTGGTCAGTGGGTTGCATCTTCATGGAGCTTATGAACAGGAAACCATTGTTTCCTGGAAAAGATCATGTCAACCAAATGCGCTTATTGACTGAGGTAAGAGAATTATAAAAGCACCCAAAAAAAAAAAAAGAACATCTAGCTCTCCTGATTTTTTTTTTTTTTGACGATCAACCATGACTGATGTTTCATCGTTCTCTTGCATGATTTTAGCTTCTAGGAACACCCACTGATGCTGATCTTGGCTTTGTACGACACGAGGAAGCAAAAAGATATATCCGGCAACTGCCACGTTTTCCTCGGCAGCAGCTCTCTAAAGTGTTCCCGCATGTGAATCCATTAGCCATTGATCTTGTTGATAAAATGTTGACATTTGATCCAGCTAAAAGAATTACAGGTGACTTTCTTCTTCACTGCAAGCTGTTAAATGATTCTGTCTGCCAAGATAGTTACACACACACACACACATATATATATATATATATATACGGTAATGTATCCTTTCTTAACGGTGATGAATGCTTTCAGTTGTAGTGCCAGCTAAGACTTACTAACAGTAACAGCACAATCATTACCTTTCTTTTCTCGATCCAGTTGACCATAAACAGTCTCGGTTATACACATGCATTATCCTTCCTTGGTTACTTTTCTCTTCGTAATTAGTAATTAAACAGGTCATCATCAAGTAGTGTCTGGTAATATAATGTTAAATAGATCAAGGAAAAATCCTTAGCTCTGCAGAGATGCTAACCATCCTATAAAGTTGACGTATTTCAGTTCAGTTAGGCGAAATTTATGCCATGTTTTAGTTCAGAATCGCGTTTGTATTCCCCCGGGTCCAGGGGAGTCGGAGTACTATTACACTACATTTTTATTCTCAGGGATGAACCTTTAGACTGGAGATGGAATATTTGCCCTTTTATCCTTCCGTTTAACTTTCCTTCCATCTGAAAATGACGACTTGCTCCTCTTTAATTTGCAGTTGAAGAAGCACTTGCACATCCCTACCTTGCAAGATTACATGACATAGCTGATGAACCTGTCTGCTCAAAGCCATTTTCTTTTGATTTCGAGCATCAAGCTATAGGAGAGGAGCAGATAAAAGATATGATTTACCAGGAGGCTGTGGCACTGAATCCAGAGCATGCATAAATATGATGGGAAAACCGTCTTAGGATTCCTGTCCTGCACATAAATAAACATGATCAAGAGTTCAGTTTTTGCTTGCATAGGATCCGTGTCAGTTGATGGAATGTGTTACAAGCTAGTTTAGGAAACAAATTAAAACTTCTACAGCTCAATATTGGAGATATTCTTTGATGGAAATTTATGCTGCACCGGGCAGAGTCTGTGGCAATTGCCTTGATGGTTGGTCTCTTTACCTGAACAAGGCATCCAATGCTCTGCAAAGAGTATGCAAGTTTATAATCGGATCAAACTCTATATTGATATTTTATTTTTAATCTATGGTTTTTCTCATATCTCGAGTTGTTGTATTTTTGTCAAGTGGAACTGTGAAAGCCACTGTGTTTGTACAGGAAATGCAACTGAGTGTAACTTTACATATGTAACGCACTTTCAATTAAAGTAGTTGGTGGGGAGTCCCATATAATATGTTTTTTTCAAATGCATTTTGTTCGTCGGATAGAGAATTTGTGACCGGAGAATTTCCACGCTTGGAAAGATTTCCCATGTCTAGTGGATTTTTTATGATGTACGCTTTTATTTCAAAACTAATCTTTTACGTCTTTCTTGTATTCAGTTTATTTGGATAGTAGATCATTTTATTTACTTGCACCATCAATACATTTTTTAACCATCTTTTTATTTCACAAACATCGTATCAAAAATTGCAACAATATTTTTTTGAAAAAAAAATATCCCAAATAATCTACTATTTCAAGAAAATTTCTTATTTGCCAATTTTATTTTATTTTTTGTATTTTATGGCATCAGCAATAAAGAAAAAGGGAAGTAGCACCACCGCAGCAACTAGCTATTGCCGTGCCACCGTTGCCTGGGAAAAGTTGTCATGTAACGTCAAAGTCGAAAGATATCCAGTGAGGAAATGGGATATGCTTCTCGCAGCATGATCTACTGATCTGTGGGAATAGTTGTGGGTTCAGATGAGTAGGCTTTGTCATAGCCCGGTTCGTCTGAAATCATGCCTCCACTCATAAGGCATCTACAATGGAGTGCCAAGACACGGGCCCATTACACGCATCATTCTGATGATGCGTGTATTGGTGGGCCCATAGTCAGTAACGGACACATATTTTTGAAGCTGGACAAAATTTGTATGGATTATTATGAAATCTTTGCATTTGAGATATCACATATTTGTTTAATAATTACATAATTATCTTTTAGAAAATAACAATATATTATTCTTGAGAGATAAAAAAAGATATATTGTTCAAATTTAAAAATTAGTAATATTATTTTTTAGAAAATAAAAATCCAAAAGGTAAAAAATTTAATGAAGTTAATAATTTATTTTTTAAAAAAATAATGAAACTATTTTTAAAAAATTACTTTATTTATTTATGGGATATGAGTTGTGCATTATTAAAATAAATGTTTGATTTAATTGTTGACCCATGCTATTATACCTTGTAGAATGTAATCTATTGTCAATGAGAGTATAATAAAAGGAGTTATTATCACTTTATCCTCTTAAACTATATCACTATTATCAATTTACCCCTAACGTTATCTGTTAGTTATTTCACCCCTATAAGTTATTCAACTCAACATGTTAAGAAATTTTAGACAAAAATACTCCGTTATTCTATAGTATTATCACATTGTTATTATTACTTTATCTCTTAAAATTATAGTGATACAATCATTTTAATTCATAACATTATTTTTAGTCATTTTATCTCATCGTTAATCTAACTAGTATGTTCAAAATTTTTTAAATGCATTTACCTTTTTTTTCATTTTTTTTAAAAGGCAAATGATCTTTTTTTTTCCGACACTCGATATTTATCTATCTTACATCCACTTCTACTCCTACTCTATCCTATTCTAGGGGGAACCCAACTGGGCCTATGGGGGAGCGATAGGAACTGAACCACCATTGGATCAAATGGGTGCATTACACCCGTCTAGATTTGGAGAGCCACACTTGTGGCAATTAGTCAAACCTTGCCTCCCACCCCACCAAGCCTTAAAGACTTGATGGTGGCCAACTCCTCTAATGGGAGTTGGTTGCAAATGCATTTACATTTTATTATATATAATTAAAAATAAAAACATTGGAATGATTATTCTTTTTTTTTTCACTTTAAGAGATCCAAAAATATAAAAATAAAAGAATTTTCTCAAATTTTTTCACACTTATTAATACTAGGAAAAGAAAAGGAGATAGGAAAGAAGGAAATAGAAAATTGGATTTTGCAAAGAAAGAAAATCAAGAAGAGTCTAATATTATCGTATTACTTTAAAATTGTCGGGATTAAGATTGGAATTTGGTGATAAACAAAAAAGTGAAATAATTTTAAATAGTAAAAGTATTTAATTATTTCTTATTTGTATTTTTTTAAAAAAAATAATTGAACTCTTTCTCTCTCTCCCCCCTCTTCTTCCCCATCTTTTTATTTTTTTCAATATTAATAAGATTGCCAAAAAGAAAGAAATTAACACTTTAACTTTTTTTCTTGATATTAAAAAGGGAAAAAATCACTCTAAATTTTTTGTTATTTTTATTATACAAAAATGAGGGTACTGTTTTCTAAAGTTCTTTAACTTGCGAAGTTGGTTTAATGGTGAGATAAATTGCCTAAAAAATAACTTTAGAGGGGTAAATTGATAATGAGGCTATAGTTTATGGGGGTAAAGTGATAATAATTTTAAGAATTAAACATATTTTTTTTGCTTTAATTAACAAATTCTGTTAAGTTTGACCGTTAGTCTTAAGGGTAAAGTGATTAAAAGATAACATTAAAGGGGAAATTGATAGTGGCACCGAATGTTAAGGGGGTAAAGTGATAATAACCCTAATAAAATATGAGAAAATGGAATGCTAACGTGGCATGTAGATTACACTCTAAAGAATATAAATCATTGGGGATGCCCTAAATTGTATGTAACACTATATTGGTCTATCAACCCTACAATGGTGCGGGCTGTCCCCCATTTTTTTTTGTCAAAAGAGCTGTCCCCCATTGTGATCGTAAGTTTTATGGCTTGCAAAGTGCAAACAGGATAATAATTGCGCAAACTTCTTCGCAATGTACCAAACTGATTAAGCTCTAATTCTACAACATAGCTAATTAAAGTTGAGTAATTTCTTTTATACGATATAGAGCAGAGGTCTGCAAATACTGATCACTAACTAGTTCTCTGTAGTTCAATGGCATTTCTAATTTAGAATGTTGTTTCTTCAAAGCATCCACAACTTTTCAATGGAATTATCATTAACATGCTAATTGTGCATCCATAACTTGAGATCAACGAAAATGCAATAGCTTCTATCCTAAACCAACCTGACTAATGATACTTTTTTTTTTCATTTTAGCGGTATATTCTTCTCCTAAAATGATGCATATATAATTTGAGATAAATGTGCATGTAATAGGTTCTATCCTAAATCTACGCAATCAATGAACAATGACGTTACCTTTGCAAGGGTATAATCTTCTTAAAAGGTAATGCATTTATGATTATAAAATTGTTTAAGATGGCATCCATCATTGCATATGTTTTAACATTTAAATGCCAACCTTTGATCAAATATGTTTTAACATTTAGACACCGATCCTTCATCAAATAGTAAGTGAATGCTCATACTGATCCTTTTTTTTTAAGAAAAAGAAAACTATGCGCACATCTAAATTTGTTCTCTTTAATCTTTAATTATTTCTCAAAATTTTAGTAATTCATACCTGAAATGAAAGTACATGTAATAATTCTTTTTTGAAAAAAAGTATATGTAATGTGTGGGTAACTAGGTATATATATATATATATATATATATATATATATATATATATATTAGAAGGAACCAAGTTATGCAAGCATAGCTTAAACCCACCTAAAAATTTTTTGCTAAATTCATCATACTATAATTTGCTTTCAAATAAAGAGCAATTATAATGGTCAAAAAATGGGCTTAAAAAATAAAGTTTATCTTTAGTGGAATGTTCCAAAAGTTTGCTCCAATTTGCTTATTGTGATGCAGTAAAAATATATCTTACTATATTGTATTAACAAACAGCAGCAAAGAATTCAAAAATCAAGTACATGAAAAATGCAAAAAAAGTTCAATGGTAACATAAATGATATATGCTTGATAAAACATAAAATTTCACCATTATTTCTCTTTCAAACAAGACACCATTATGTAAAAACTTTCATCCTACAAATTCACAATAAAACTTGCAAGAAATTCGAATAGAAGACTCTTCAATGCATAAAAAGGGTACAAAATTCAATACTAAAGAATTACTAAAGGAAGTGGAAGATTCAATTATAAATTGAAAAGGAACTAAAATATCATAATTGCAAAATGCAAATTTTGCATTTCGATTTAAAACAAACCTCACAAGAGGAGAATCAACTTGCAGAACCAAAATAATGGAAGGCTCAATGAATATCAGGAGATCAAGTCAAAATAAATAAATACACCATGGTAATAGGATAAAGAGACGAAAAAAGAAAAATGATAAAGGCTAAATAAAATACAGTTAACAAAAAATAACTTAAGTCTATATTTGGTAGGGGAAAAATAGGAATAACAAAAAAAAGGAACATACCAAACAGTAGGAGTAGCGGAGGTAAAAGGTCTATTGTCCATGTTTCTCTTAAAAAAAAAAAGAGATGGTCATGAATGATGATTTTTGGACAAATGAAGAAAAGAAATATCCATTACATTCAGTTAATTATAGAGGAAAAATAAAAAGATACATCGACTGAGTGGAAGGAGAAAAGGCAGAGAAAATTAGGATGAAGGAAAAAAGAAGAAGAAAAAAAGCAAAATATTGGATTAAAGAGTTAAAATTAATGAATGGGGAAGTGACATTATAAATCAGTTAATTATTGCGATACCTCTCCATGATCAATAATAATCACCTAAAAAAATAGTAAGAAAATAATCTGAATATAATTAATTATAAAGAAAAAATTTTAAGGGAAAAAAAGATGAAGAAAAAAGAGGGAGATGATGGTTGAAAGTAGAGGAAGAAAGAGAAAGAAGACAAGAATTGGGAGGAGAAATATTTATGATTTTTTATTGATTAAAGAAAATAGTGGAACAAAAATTCAACTAAAAATAAAAACTACCACTTATCAAAAAAAGAAGAGGTTATACGCATGACAAAAAGAGAGGTTGCTGCACAGTAACCTCTCACTCTTTTAATATCCAAGGTTGATAGATATTGCCTAAAGTCGTCTTTGTACCCATACGTTTAAAGCTGTCTTTGTACCGCGTGAGTTAGGCACTACTGCACATATGTAAAGCGACTAGCATGGCCAATATTTAATGTCACACCATCAATAGCAGCAGTAGCCTCCGAATTGCATAGTCTGCATTTAGTAGCAGGCAGCAGCCTCCAATCATGGACAGGATCTCATCTTCCGCTGAAGGAGAAGCCCAGCTTCCAACTTGTAATCGCAGGCAAGGCGGTTGGATCACCTTTCCTTTCTTCATAGGTAAATAATAAACGTCTCTCTTATAAGTTTTACTGCTATATTACTTTAAAATTTTTTTTTGAGTTGGGAGCTAAAACCATTTTTAAAATAAAAATAAATTAATTAGGTGTAATTATAAATTTATTTGAAACCATACACGCAGCAACAATGGGAAGCTTGATGCTAGCAGGAGGAGGATGGATGAGCAACCTTGTGGTTTATCTGATAGACAAGTTCAATATCAAGAGCATTGATGCTACTCAGATTATCAATGTCATCAATGGCTCCACCAGTTTGTTTCCGGTTGTCGGTGCAATTCTTGCCGATTCGTTTCTCGGTTGCTACACAGTTATCTGGATTTCGGCTTTTGTCTCTTTGCTGGCACGTAATTCATTGCCTAATTCTTTGGTCTTTTATTCATTTCTCCCGGCAAAAATGGCAAATTTCATCCCTAAACATTTTTACTATAGCCAATTTAATCCCTGTTTTTTTTTGGCCAAAGGGACTAAATCGACTCTAGAAAAAATATTTAGGGCCGAAATTGGTCATTTTCCCTTTCCCCCGCACTGCATGTTCTTGATTAATTTTGCTTGCTAGTGAATTTGATCTTTCAATACTTTTAGTGATGAAATCAATACTAACTTATGGTCGTTGTAATTACTTTCTATTGCACTCCACCATTGGTGTTTGGATTATAGTTTTCTATATAAAAAAAATCTTACGTTCTTCATAACACGTTTTTCAATCACTTTTTTATCAAACATATATCAAATTACTATAATAAATTTTTTTAGTAAAATTTTAAAGAATAGCAATCCAAATGGGATTACTTAAACATTAACTATGTTAGAGCAGATAATTATAAAGATGTAATTGATCATATCTTGCTAATCAGAGTGAATGAGTCGGTGGGTGAGTAAAGGATATAGATCAGAATTTTCCTGCCTGATGAGCGATGAGCGAAAGCCTCGGGAAAAGCATTTGAGCTTTTGGCGGGTAGGTGATCGCAATGGATCTTCTGTCTCACTTCTCATGTCATTATCTATTCTATTTTTTATTATATTGCTATTTTTTCTTCACAAATATTGTATTGTATTTTTTTTTGTTTTCTTAAAATCCAACAACTATTAATTGCATAATACACAAAATTTTGCAAACTCAAAAAATCAAAATACACAAAAAATTAGGTTTTTTTTAATGAATTTTCTATTATATATTGCCTTTTGAGATTGTTGTATTTATTTTTTACACATTTAATGGTTGTTGGATTTTAAGGAAACAAAAAACAATTAAGTATGATATTTATGAAAAGAAAAATAGTAATATAATAAAAAGTGGAACAGAGAGTGAGACAGAAGATCCGTTGTAGTGATCGATTAACAGATTGTGTGATTCTAAATTCTTTTAAGGCGGCCATACCAAAAATATTATGAAATATTCCCTTAGCTACTCCCTTCCACTTAATTTTCATTCTTTTTTTAAGACTTCTTTAAAAAAAAAAAACCGTTTCTCCTCCTCTTTCTTTTTTGAGGCCATTTACCTTTTCTCATGTTTCGTGTTCTATAATTACACATCTCATTTACCCCTACAACATTGGGGTAGTTTTGAAAGTGTTAGAATTCTCTCCATTGGTCTCTCCATTTATTCATATCTAAATCTATACAATGTTATAAAATTGTGCAATTTTGTTATTACTTTTCTTTTGATCTCTGGATTAATATACTAAAAAATGATTTTTTTGAGAAAATTTTGACATTCAATATATGCAAAACATTTAAAAGGCGAAAAATGAGTAAAGATTGTGAAAAAATTTGCAATGATTGCACAAATAATGAAACATCGGAGTCAATCTTCAAAAATGATTTAATGATTTTTAAATTAATTTTATTAAGGTATGATGGAGAGAAGTTTTGTCCAATAGAATGGAGAGGAGCCTAATCCGTTTTAAAATATATCCTAATTCAACTGTGACAGTATTGGAGGAGAAATTATGTATCACTCTTGTCCTAGTGACCACTAGTTCTATGCAAGAAGTCCCAACTGGTAGACAATTTAAGATAATTGAAGAGTTTAGATTAGGACATCTGATTCAACTGCGACAATACTGGATGAGAAATTATCTCTCACTCTTTATCAAATGGCCACTAGTTCTATGCAAGAAGTCGTGTTTAGATTAGCACGTCGATGGATATACTCAAAATTTAAGATTATCTATACTATAGAGTTGATTTATTTGGCAGATGCATTCAATATTTTATTGGGACAGAAGGATTACTATGAAAAGCGATTGTATTAAGTAAAAGATATTTCAAAAAAATCAATAGTGATATAGAGCACTGTTTTAATGACTCAAATTCATTAGTTACCTTTCAATTACAAGCGAAACATCTCACAAACTAGACTGCGCTTCATTTTCCAAGACTCTAAGTAAGACCCTGTTTGATAACTCAATTCAGCACTTAAATTTAATGGATTCATATCTTAATATGTTCAAACGTGTTTGATAATCAAAAATTGAACATCTAAATTAATTAAATGACAATGAATTTTTTAGACAAAACTTGCTCCTAAAAGTAAGTGATAAGAGAATGTGAATGTGATATACTCTTAACTTATCACTGAATATGATATACACTCAAATATATTTGATTTAATATTTAACAATTCAATAACTTAATGGATTCAGATTTCATATTTCAATTTTTAAACATCAGTTTTATCAAACGCACCCTAATAGATATGCATACGTATGTAAACCTTAAATACTTCCTTGTCTTTCTTAAAAAGAAGGGAAAACTACTTTTATTTCTAATTATATGTGCCGCACTCTCTTTTCTGAAGAAAAGTAGATGATTACAGTAATTCAACCAATACAAGAAGAACATATGAAAAAATAGATATTATACCTAGCCCTCATGAATATTACAACTCTCCTTTAACAAAAATTTATTCGATTTCTACTAATTTCTAGCAAAGCTAAGAGTAATAAATTTCACCCTTGTGTATTTCTGCAGGGCATAATCCTTTTGGTCCTAACCGCTACAGTTGATTCAATGAAGCCTCAACCGTGTCATCTTAATGCTTCAAGCTTCTGCACACCCCCATCAAAACTCCAATATGCAGTCCTCTACACTGCATTAACTCTGGGCTGTATAGGAGCAGGGGGAACTCGTTTTACACTGGGCACCATGGGAGCCCATCAATTTACCAAGCCCAGAGATCAAGGAGTTTATTTTAATTGGTATTTCTTCACCATGTATACCAGTGCTGTCACAGCCAGCACTGCCATTGTGCTGGTTGAAGATAGTGTGAGTTGGGCCTGGGGCTTTGGTATATGTGTGGTTTCAAATGTTCTGGGCTTAGCCCTTTTCTTGGTTGGAAGCCCTTTCTACAGATACGTTAAGCCGGAAGGGAGCCCATTCACAGCCTTGGCCCGTGTTATTGTTGCAACTATCCGGAAATGGAAGGTCCCACTTTCTCCCGACTCCGACGATTATTATTATGGGCCAGGTGGGGAGTCAAAGACGGAGCTAGCAACTCCAACTGAAAGCTTGAGGTAGAAATTTTCCATTTAAAAAAAATCTGTAGACTCTGCAACAAATGGTTAATTTGTAGCTGATGAGATGATGCGAAAAGTTACCCACCCAAAAAAAAGGGACAAAAAAAAATTTCCTTTTTTTCTCCGCCTGGAAAACAATGGATAGAGGCATTAACGGAGATGAAGCTGGTTAAAAATTTTTGTAACTGTCATTTCACGCTTTTTGGTGTAACACTATAATAAATCATACTACTGTTTCTGAGGTAATGAACCAAATGTGGTGCTTGACAGGATTTTTAGCTAATAAAGATTGATAATTTGATCTCCATCATTCCCTGTTTGAGCCTTGCAGGTTCTTAAATCGTGCTGCTTTGAGAAGTGAAGGTGACATCAATCCAGATGGTTCAATTGCAAAAATTTGGAATCTCTGCACAATCCAAGAAGTAGAAGATCTAAAATCCTTGATCAGGATTTTCCCACTATGGTCAAGCAGCATATTTTTGTCCACACCTATTGGTATACAACTCAGCCTAACAACCCTCCAGGCCCTGATCGTGGACCGTCACTTGGGACCTCATTTCCAAGTCCCCGTTGGATCGGTTTTGGTCGTTGCCCTAATCTCCACTTCAATTTGTCTGAGTTTTTTTGACAAATTTCTTTGGCCAACATGGAAGAAATTAATCGGCAGACCCCCAAAACCGCTTCAAAGGATAGGAGTTGGTCACGTGCTTAATATTTCAGCCATGGCCATTTCAGCAATGGTTGAGGCCAAGCGACTTAAGATGGCTAAATCTCACCAAAATATGTCAGTCCTATGGCTAATGCCACAACTGGTGATGGTGGGAGTTGGAGAAGCATTTCATTTTCCAGGACAAGTTGGGTTCTACTATCAAGAATTTCCTACATCTCTGAAAAGCATTTCTACTGCCATGGTGTCATTGCTTATTGCAATTGCTTTCTATTTGAGCACTGCACTGATCCATTCGGTTCGAAAGACCACAGGATGGTTACCAGACAATATAAACAATGGAAGACTTGACTACGTGTATTGGATGCTGGTTGTGATTGGATTTCTTAACTTCGGTTACTATATTTTGTGTGCAAGATTGTACAAACATCCCAGGGCTGAGACACAGGAGGATGATAACAGTGTTGGTTCCCCCAAGTGATGTTTCTATAATCATGTTTGTAGCAAGATATGCTATACTTTTTTGGATGGTTGCATCAACTATGAAATCTTTGGTTATCCTATTCCTAAAATCTGTGTATTTGAATATTCTATGGAGATAGTATTATTATATGTGTATTTTGTTTGTAGTAGCTAGTACGACAGGAAAATTCGTTTACCAAAAATTGTTGACACAAATTAGCTAGAAAAATGTTACAAAAAGCGTTAGTTTTGGTTTGGTGGCATAGCTTATATATCCATGAGTTGTACAAAGAACTTTCCTAGTGGCCCTCAGAAACACTACAAAAATCATTAAGCCGGATCATCTCGTTGTACTTGCCCCTTCTTGATGTAACTCCTCTATATTTAGATGATTGTTTTCAACAACAAAACTTCGAAGATGAAGTTGTTGGAACTTGGACGTTCTCATTATGATCCCATTACTTTATTTATGAGATATTTCCCAAAAAAAAGGAAATATTGTGATTCATGAGGTTGTTATTTATGAGATATTTCCCAAAAAAAAAAAGGAAATATTGTGATCTATGAGGTTGTTAAAAGGATCTTCTATTGAGTTGGTAGGGAAATTGCCAAAGCTAGAGTCATCAAGTGGTAATGTCATTATCACAGACTCATAGATCATAATAAAAACACCAACCTCATGCTTAGAATGAATCAAATGAAGCAATAAAATACTACTAGTTATTGTTTGGTAAACATGGATTGGTAAAGATAATTGAGGGATCATCCGTTCAAATCATCACAAAGGCAAGGGAGAAACCATCATTGGTTCTTTAAAAAAAATGAGTTAATAGTAAAGGAATTTTTAACCTCCTAAAAGGTTGGCTATTCCAATCTCTTAACAACATAGCTTAGGATAAATTCTTGCAAATGTCGCTGCGATCCTTACTTTTTGGCCCTAAACAAAGTTAAAGATTAATCTTTGCTTCAAACATTGCGAAGTAGATAATATTTGGTGGAAAAAAAAAATCTGTCCAGGAATCTTTTGAATTGCGCTTTTTTTGTGTGTGTTTTTTTCAATTTAAACTTGGTTGGAGTATCTTTGCACAAGTCAAAGAAATCTGAATTCGGTTTAGACAGACAGGATTTAGCTAGTTGTCCTATGTTAATATCAATATTATACGGGTAAACAACAAAAAAGTCTCCTGTGGTATAGCTATAATATCATAAAAAGCCCCCTGTGATTTCATATCATATGCGTCGATATCTCATGATTTGAATTATTGTGAAAATTCGACGGAAATCGTCAAATGTACCGCGTTTGACTTAAACGCACTGGAAATGCGTGTGTTTCTTGCGGAAAAGAGATTTCTACCACAAACTTTTAGCTGATATACCTTCATTACCATTCAGTGACTTTAATAAAAAGAGGGAGACATCAAAATTGAAGGCTCGGCCTTCATTGACTAATACTTTGAGCTGATATGCTCGGCTTCGGCCAAAGGAATTGCAGAGGTTGCAAGCCAGCAAAGGAATTGCAGAAAACAAAGCCTTAGCCTTAAGGTAAAAATGTCCGAGCTTAGCTGTCCAGTTTTTTGTTTGTAAATATTGAAGGGAAAGTGCAGAAAGTGGATAACCGATGTCTTCCTCAAGCTCTCGAACAACCAGCGGCGGAAACGGAGCTAGAGATCTGTGATACCAGTACAAGATATGTAATTGTGGAAGGAAGGCGAAGCTAAAAATTGTTGAGTCGGAAAAGCCATCGAAAGGAATGTTGTATTTTGTGTGTGGAAAAGATGAATGTCGGTTCTTTTCATGGTGTAGTCCAATCTATAGAGACGAGCTAGATCGAGATGCACCTGTCCCCGTAGTGAGCCAACATGTTCAAGAAAATTCGTATTTGGGTGCCGTGCTCTCAAAACTGAAAAATTTGGACAATGAAATGAAGAACTTGAAATTGCTAGTTGGAGGTTGTGTTATGGTATCTTTTTTTTTCTATTTTATTGTTGTTGATGTCTACCAGATAAGATAATGGTAGGTTGTTGTTGATGATGTAGTTCTTCATCTATCGAATTGCTAGTTGGTAGGCTGTTGTTGATGTATGGCGTTTTCGAATTGCTAGTTGGTAGGCTGTTGTTGATGTATGGCGTTTTGTTGCAGTGAAAAGGAATGAAATTGGTAATCTGTATTTTGGAGTTTTGTTCTGGCAATGTGCATTTTGAAAACCCCCAAAAATGAACGAAATAAGCAATTTGGAGTTTTGTTTGGTAATCTGCATTTGAGCAAGTGTTTTGAAAATGAACGGAATTGTAGCAAGTGCTAGTTGGAGTTTTGTGTTATGGTATCTTTTCACATAACCAAAGAGGACAAAACCAAAGGTTCACATAATAGACACCAAAATCTGTTCACAGAATCTGTTCCCAGAAGAGATATACAACAAATGTTTCCAGATTCATTCAACAACTACAACATCACATCAGTCATATCACATAACATTAATCTAGTGGTTGCCAAGAACTTCAACCCAAAATCTGTTCCCATAACATAGATTCACCAAATGTTTCCAGATTCATTCAGCAACTACAAAATCACATCAGTTATATCACATTAACATAATACATAAGCCAATTATTCTACAGGAAAGATAGTTGCAGGCATTATTACAACTACATGTAATATTCCAAAAGATGTTCTAACTACGGCTAGGCCACTATTTTGGCAGGTAATTAAGCCTTATTAGGCTTTTGATCTCTTTGGTCTTAACTTCCGTAGCACATCAGATTCAGTTGGAGCTCTGGCTCTTATTGCTGTTGCAGTGGTGCCATCAGCCCTGTTACCTCCATTCATATTTGTATCATCCACAGGCTGCAATTAAAATAAAAAGAAAATTTAGATGTTTTATGTTTTTATGTAACTCATTAAATGTAAAAGCTTGGTTGAATGTACATCTTCATAGCTTTTTTGCAGGTCTTTGTAGTATTTCGAGTAGCAGTAGTTCCTTCACTAGTTGGCTGTGGTTGAGTGGTTGCGCTTGCTTCAGGTGCCTATAAATGCCATTTAACATTGTTAAAACATATAGATGGTATAACAATGACATTTAAGTGTACAAGGAAAACTACCTTATAAAATTTGGAGTTAGGGTGAATGGGATTCTTGCACGTCCGTGAGTTATGCCGTGGCTGAAAACATCTCTTACAATGTACCACAAGACCTTTTCTAGTTGATACTTGACCCTTCTTAGGCTCATCTTGCGCTCTTCGGCATAATTTCTTTGGTCTACCAGGCATTCTCCTAACCAGAGGGGGGTTTATGGCCTCTTCTTCACAAGTTATCCAGTAAATATCACTTGGAACAGGTGTGATAGTATATGCATATGTCTTCAGATATTCTGCTCTCGTGTAGCAAGTATGCACATAATTTTTTATAGGTAATCTACACACTCCTATCGCAGCACATGCATGGGCACAAGGATAATCTGTTAATTGAAAATACCCACAGTTACATGTCCAAATTTTCAAGTCTACTATTACACATTTTCTCCCACCACAGTCAACCTCATACTTGTGACCCCCATCCCATGTCGCAACAAATGTCCTACTCAACCTTTGATTCTTGTCAATCTTTTTTGCTATATTAGGACAGATTTCTCCTTGAAACTTTTGCATTTCAGATCTCTTTGTTTGAATTCTCTGCATCAATTTCCTCCTTATCCATTCAAGCATCCCAATGATAGGTAACTTTCTTGCTTCTAATATGTAGTTGTTGAATGACTCGTTTAGATTGTTTACCAGAATGTCACATTTACTACTTCCTGTAAAATGTGATATGCTCCAAAGAGTTGGTGGAATTTTGCTCAACCAGTTAGCAGCTTCTTTGTTTGCCTTTTCTAGTTCAATCATTGCCACTTTCCATTTCTTTTCATTGCCAGCACTTGCAGCAGCCCAAAACATGTCTTCATTTCTTTTTCTTTGAACCTTTGGTTAAAATTCTGGTACATATGTTTCAAGCAAAATCTATATTCTGAATCTGGAAACACTTCATTCATGGCATGCACAAGTCCTTTCTGTCTATCTGAGATAAAGGTCCAAGGAATGTTATCTTTTCCCATGCCTAAATCAGCCATTAGCAACTCCAAAAATCATTTCCAAGAGTCATACCACTCTACCTCTACCACTGCAATTGCTATTGGCACCATGTTATCGTTGCCATCTCTGCCAAGTGCTGACAATAATTGTCCACCAAATGCTATCTTAAGAAAACAGCCATCTAGACCAATTATTGGTCTACAACCATCAAGGAAACCCTGCTTGCAGGCATACAAGTAATAATATAACCTTTGAAATATACCTGTTGAACCATCAGGTGGTTTGTCAACTTGAATTTTTATGGTGCTTCCATCATTTGTGTCTCGGATGGTGGCTGCATAACTCCAAAGTTTTTGATACTGCTCCATATCCGTGCCAAGCATCATATCCTTAGCCTTACGCTTAGCTCTACCAACCTTAGCAATTGACACATTGATTATTAAATCTCTCTTGATGTCATTTTTCAACCCTATCAAATCAACTTTTGGATTAACCATGATCTTATCTTGATATTTGCTGCTCAGATATGTGGCTGTCGCATGCTTATTTTGATATTCTCGAGCACACACATGCGCACCCTTCAGTGACTTTATTTGGAAGGTTGATTTATCTTGAATTGGTGTTGCCCGAATCCTCCAACTACAACCTTTTGCACAGTTGGCAATAATTTTCTTGGAATAGTTTTTCACCCAAGTAACTTCGTAACCCTCTCTTACTAGCCATTCACACAACACAGATCTAAACACTCTAAAATTAGTAAACTTCTGCCCCACTTTCAGCTCAAAGTGTGGCTTCCTAAACTCAACTTCAGGATTAAAGTCAAGGCATTCATCTTCTTCTCTACTACCAGATCTATATTTCTCCAGCAACTCTTCATCCGGAACCACAGGTTCTTGCCAATCGTCTTCAGTCACCTCAGCATTCCCTACTCTTTCGTCTTCTTCTCTCAAATCTGATTCTCTAAATGTTGTAGGTGGTTTTTCAATGTTTACAGCTTCATCTTTTGATGGCTCTTGAGATGAAACAGGTCCCTTTTCAATGCTTACATCTTCAACTTCTGATGGCCTTTGAGATGAAACAGGTGGTGTAATTTGTTGAATCACATCAGGCCCTCTATATTGTGAAGTTTTACTGGCCCTTTTCTTTCTCACAGAACCCCTTTTAGGAGAACTTTTTTCATATGACTTTCCAGCAAATGAGAATACATGCACTGGCAATTTTGAGGAAGCAGTGATGCCATCACCTTTATTTATGTCTCCATCTGACCCTGCCCCACCTTTTTTGTTGTAGTTGCTGTCTCCAACAGCATCTTTCTTTGGGCTAAAGATGTCTTCATCTTCTATTGTTTCCAACCCATCTTTTAATCATTCTGGCTCTTCATCATCTTCACATGCACCTGTCCCCGTAGTGTTAGTGACCCCACCATCTTCACATGCACCTGTATCATGGCCTTCATTTTTTATTCCATCACTGACCCCACCATCTTCTGGCTCTTTTTCAAATGGCTCATCTCCACTGCAAGTATAAATTACCCTTTCCTTAGGCAAGTTCCAGTAGCACTGGTTCATTAACTCAATATCATTATTGTTTCTAATTGGGTGTAGGCCCCCTTCTAAATCAACATTTGGGACACAAAACCAAAAAGTTACTCTAGTAGCTCATTCATCTATCTTTTTAAACATTCTACACAGACTCACTATTGACAACTGATTTTGGATTCTGTCTTTGAAAATAGCCATATGGGTTCCTGTGTAGTGGAGCCTTGGTTTTTCTCTAAATCTCCCACCAAAATACATGTGTATGTCAACTTTGTCCTCAGATTTCTCCTCTGCTGCAGCATGATAAGCAATAAAGTTCTCAGATATTAGTAATTTGTCTTTCACAACTACACAAAAAACTAACATAATACAATCAGAACAAACAATTCATTGTAGGTGGGATTGGGGCCCACATTGGACCACAAGTTGTCTCTATATAAGCCATATTAAGATAATGACAGACTAGTCATGCCATTTAACAGTAGTAATTGATCAATAGAAGTAATACTGCAATTTGATGATAGCATAAATTTAAGCCAAAAAGACGGACTGTCAGACTCAACAATTGAGTCTGACAAAAAAGAAGGGGTGATCAGATTAGGACATGAAACACGTAGCCTTATCTTTGCCAAACAATTGAGGAATTGGAACCAAAGCTGGTAAACGAGGGACCTCTTCTATAAAGCTATCTCTTTATCTCTTTTTAAGCTTTCAATAATTATCAAAACTTTAGCAATTTGAAAGGGACGCTTAAGCTGTCTATCTGTGCAGCTAGGTTTGTTGGGCATACATGAAAAACCTTCATCTTCATTACGTAAATACATCAAAAAATATTATCTTTGTTAAATAATAGCCTCCCAATTCAATCTGAAATCAGTAAATAAATAACATTTTTCCTTCCACAGCATACCCTAAAACTCGAATGGAAATAGATGAGAGATGATATACTAACTCATTTTCTTCGATTTTTCACCGCAAATCTTCACTTCGATCTTAATATTTGATTGAAATAAGAATTGAAATTTGGCTACAAAAGGGGTTGCAATTGGCTACAAAAGGGGCTGTTTTTTCTTCGATTTTTCACCGCAAATCTTCACTTCCTCGTATTTTCCGTCGATCTTGATATTTGATTGAAATAAGAATCGAAATTTTGCTGAAATTTGGCTACAAAAGGGGCTGCTCCATCTTCTCTCTAGGGTTTTTTTATTTCTTTCTCTCTCTCTTCGTTGGTTTTGACAGAATGAAGAGCAAAATTACTTCTACAATTGTCGCTTATATCAAAAGGGTATTTTCATCTTTTCACTCAACTCCGTCTGTTTTAATGATTTCCGTCGAATTTTCACAATAATTCAAACCATGAGGTATTGACGCGTATGATATGAAAACACAGGGGACTTTTTTGTATGATAGTTATACCACAGGAGGCTTTTTTGTTATTTACCCATATTATACAGACCAAAATAAACTTAGAATTATTAGTGGGGCAAAACATGACTACACGTTTAGCATTAGCAGAAGCAGATAAAAGATGTGTTATTAAGAATTCTTAATAACTTTTTGTACCAAAATTTCAAGATAGTAAAACTGTATTAAAACCATCCAACTGGGTGGTGTCCAAATCCAACCACCAAACAGCTTTATGTGCAACTAGACATTGAAGTACTGCTCATTTCTGGTGAGTCGTGTCTTCCATGGGCAATTGAATAACAAATAATTAGCATACCTACGAATCCAATTTCTTCTCTTGCAACCATCATTCTCGTAGCCTTCTTGTCTCTTGACCATTTCAAGTATCGCTGGATACGTTGACAATTGACATGTCTCTCATGCATCATCATTCATGAAAATCCAAGACATCCATTTCACAATATAATACGGTACAATAATTTCTCGCATACATGTGTGTCTACATGTGCGGGCGTAGACATACATTAATTTGTGAGAATTCTACGCAGATTAAGTCAACTTTGATAGATGTTTGTATATTAACAATATAGTTGTAAATTTTTTGGAAACGAGAAAGGGATGGACGTAGCAAGAAGGGTGAATTTGGTTTAGTTTTTATACTCCTGGCTAGTATTATGTTTTTCTCGATCGAATGTTAATTTTTTTTCGGTTTTCTTCATTGTGATATCCTTGAGAAAAGGCAAAACACTAGAAGTGCATGAAAACAGTGGAAATCGAAGAAACATTCGACATTTTCAAAAGTTTTCGTCATATTTCTAAACAATTGAATTAATTAAAAGTACTGTTTTCCTTAGGAAGGTTTTGAAAATTTTCTTACTTACATAACAACATCATAGAGCCTAGCTACTACTGATTGAGAATCTAGATTAGGTGATAGGAGAGCAAGAACACGGGAGGAGCGCTGTAGGATTGTTTTTTGAATCTACAATTCGCAACAATTGTATTCTTTTATTATTATTTTTTCTCGGTTTGGTGAAGAAGGTGGAAGAGCAGAAGGGTGTCTCAACTTGGCACACACCAGTTTCTGTAGGGGAAAAAAAAACAACTAATCTGGACATCTATATAAAGACAATCTCCCCATTTAAGTCAAAATCACATACATTTTGGGCCCTTGCACCATGTCACAAACAATTTCTTCAATGGACACAGAAGCACATAGCTCAATTCCACAGACCCACCACAGAAAAGGTGGTTGGATCACTTTTCCCTTTATTACAGGTATATCCATCACTTCTTTTCTACACATTGTATGTTGCATGAAGAGAGAAAATAATTGAACAATGTTAATTGCGTAGTAAATAATAGGTGCATGATTTTATGATCAATTTAACGTTTAAGTTTCCCGCAATGGTGATTCTCCAAAGTGCAGATGACATTAATGATAACCCTAGACTCTGTTGTCTTCGATTTTTATTTTTTTGGTGATTATTATTTGAGAGTTAGACAAATTAATTAACTTGGTTTTTTCCGTGTTAATTCTGTGCAGCAACCATGGCAGGCTTGACACTATCGGCAGCAGGGTGGGTTAACAACCTTATAGTTTACCTGATTACTGAATTCAACGTCAAAAGTATTGATGCTGCCCAAATCTTTAATGTGATGAATGGTTGCATGGCACTGTTTCCTGTCCTTGGAGCTGTAATTGCTGATTCTTTCGTAGGCTGTTTCTCAGTCATATGGGTTTCTTCTATCATCAACTTACTGGTAAGTTCATGGTCTGATGCATCTTTTCTCGACCCCATGAGAAAGAGTTTTTGCTCTGCAATTTTATTGTTTCCGCATTCGAAATTCTTGTTAGCTTGTCCTGATTATAAGTGAATCATTTTTAGGCAATTATAACTGAATCATGTTCAAACGTAAATTAAATATCATGTGCGTTGTTGCAGGGCATTGTCCTATTTACTTTAACTGCGGCACTCAGTATACTGAGACCCAAACCGTGCAGCGACTCCAGCTTATGCGAAGGTCCATCGGAATTCCAGTATGCAATATTGATTTTGGCTATGGGACTGGGATCAATAGGGGCTGCAGGCACTCGTTTCACCATGGGAACAATGGGTGCCAATCAATTGGACAATCCAAAGCATCAAGAAAATTTCTTTAATTGGTTTCTTTTCACTTGGAACACTGCTTCAATTATAGCTGCAACTGCAGTTGTCTATGTCCAAGATGATGTGAGTTGGGCATGGGGGTTTGGCATATGTGTCGCAGCTAATGTACTTGGGTTAATCATTTTCTTGGCTGGAAGGCGCTTTTATCGTAATGTCAAGCCACAGGGGAGTCCATTTAAGAGTCTGGCTTGTGTAATTATTGCAGCAATCTCCAAGAGGAAGCTCCAATTATCGGCTAAAGCTCAAGATTATCATAATGAGATTATTGGTGATGGAGGCAAACAACCCGTTGCAGCAGCGCCTACTGAATCCTTCAAGTATGATTTTTTCAGCTTAATTTAATTCTCAACTTTTCATTGTATATAGTACATTAAACTTTGTAGTAAATAGACCACGCAAGACGTTCCCAAGGACTCCATGACTCGTTTGCAATTAATTATCCTTGTAATTAGTTTTTTTTCCCCTTAAATTTGGCCCCTGAAACATCAGACAGTAGTCGAAGGGCCAAAGTACGTGGAACTCATAGCATTTGCGACATCACAAGTTCAGAACACATTAGGACTCATAAAGCATAGTTTTTTTTTTCTTAAAAAGAGAAAGGCAAAAACTCATAAATCACGTGATAAATTTTTTTTTTTTGGAGGTTTTGACCCCAGACCTTCTACTTAAACCCTCTCTCTTTACCATCTAACGTGACGAAACTTAGATATGACGACTGTAACCTTTTACTTTTGTTCCCAAATACATATGCAATTATTATGATGATGAAGGTCCTTCTAACTCTAGGAATCAGGAAAACTTTTCATTGCCCGAGTTACATTTCTTGTTGAAAATAAGTGCCTCTGTTAATGAATGGTATACATGTCCCTGTCACAAATATGAGCTTAATGCTATTAAAGGCTATCATATATACTCCTTCCAAAGAAGAGGACCAAAACAAAATAAAAAAAGAAAAACCTCTTGTGTAATCTTTTGGTTGTTCACTAATTTGCATTTTTTAATTTCCAGGTTCCTGAATCGTGCTGCACTAGTAACCCAATCAGACACAGAACAATATGGATCAATCAAGAAATCATGGAAGTTATGCACAGTTCAGCAAGTGGAAGATCTCAAAACCTTAATAAGAATCATCCCACTCTGGATAAGTGGCATCTTTTTAAGTACCCCAATTGGGATTCAGGCAAGCTTAACGATTGTTCAGGCTCTAACCATGGGCCGTCACATAGGACCAAACTTCAAAATCCCATCAGCATCCATAATGGTCTTTGTACTCATTTCTGGAGCCGTTTCTCTCCCCATAATTGACCGATTACTCTGTCCCATTTGGGAGAAAATCCTCCGCCGACCCCTCACACCCCTCCAAAGACTAGGCATTGGCCATGTACTGAATGTGCTAAGCATGGCCATCTCAGCTTTGGTAGAAGCAAAAAGGCTTCACATAACTAAAGCTCATAATTTGCAAGATTCCCCCGTTTCTGTGGTGCCCATGTCGATTTTGTGGCTGGTTCCGCAGCTTATTGCTGTGGGGATGGGAGAAGCATTTCATTTTCCGGGTCAAGCTTCATTGTATTACCAAGAATTTCCTGCATCGCTGAAGAGCACGTCAACTGCCCTGGTTGCAATGCTTATTGGAATTGCATTCTACCTGAGCTCCGCCTTCATTGATCTCTTCAGGAGAATGACTAATTGGTTACCTGATAACATTAATCAGGGAAGGCTAGACAATGTGTATTGGGTGCTGGTTGTGATTGGTGGGGTGAATTTTGTCTACTATCTTGTCTGTGCTTCGTTGTATAGGTACCAGAATAGCCTGCCTAGAAACAATGGGTAAATCTGGGCTCTGTTTGGAAATTCTTGTGAGATTTGTTGACCATTTCGTGCAACAGCCACTCTTCTTTTAGGTCTTAATTTGCTAGCATATCTTATGAGTAAATCTTATATACACTATGAATATATAAAAGGTTGATTCATATTTTATTCAAATAAATTTCACAAGGGAGGGAGTATTTGAACGGAATTTACCTTTAATACACTATTGTACTGTGATTCTTCCACATTTCTCTAATTTTTGGCAATTATTAATGTAATACAAAATTGATTCTGCCTCGCAGTCACAGACACAAGGAATTAAAGTCCATGGGATCTCCTTTAATCATTTTTCATTATAAAAGTATATAAACTTCTCTTGCGGGATGATTAACTAGGGCAGAGTGTTAATGGGTGCATAATAAGTGGCTGGGCACTTAATGCCCTTCAAATTGAGGCCCCCTAATTTCTGGAGGGGAAGAGATTAGACGACAGGCTCCAGCCCTCCGGGTTCAGAGATTAGAACTTCCCATTCACTAGTGCATGCATAATTGCATATATTATGGACACATTGTTCTTTCTGTTAAGTATTGGAGGTTGATTGCATTAATCCTGGCAATATTCAATAGATATTTATTTTGGTTCTCACATTCTAATAGATATTAAGTTTTTTAAACGCATTTCGTATGGAAACTCGAGTTTAAAGGAGAAAAAAAAAAAGGGATCTTGGTCTATAATGAAATTTTCATTGATTTTGATGATTGGATTTCTCTATGAATGAAACAAGAGGTGCCATAAACAATTGAGCTAGCTCAGTTGACCAAGTTCCTCCCTAAGCACAGGTTAGGGGTCGAACTCCTGATTGCGTTTTTTCTCCAGAATTTTCTGAAATATAACAGAAAGTTATTTAGTTCCGTTCGAATTTCTCAATAGATTAGATAGGTTCATTCTCTTCCCCTTTTTCCCAATATAGAATCGATTGTTATAATGTTGGAGAGAGAGAGAGAGAGAGAGAGAGGGTGCCATGAATAGGGGGTAACCGCTAATGATAAGGTAAGAATCGAGAAAGGACAAAGGAAATAGTAATGCTTCCGTTAAATCAAGGAAAAATTGTTCAAAACATCCCTCATATTTTACGAAATAAATTTTTTCGTCATTTACTTTTAAAATAATAATTTTACTCCCCTTACAAAATGAAATCGATAAAATTTGATCCCATTCTAAATTTTCAACCATTTTTTCCTAAATCAATCATATGATCATTTTTTAAGAAGCAAAAAAGTTAGATCTCATTTGTATTTAAACAAAGGACCTAATTTATATTCATTTTTTCCTCTAAAAAAATAGGATTTGACTCGAACTATATGCATTTTTTCTCTTAAAAAAAGGGAATTCATTTTTGCCACTGAAAAAACGGAATCTAACCTCTTTGTGCATTAAAAACGACTGCATGTGATCACATGGTGATTTGAAACTAAAATGTGATTGAAAACTTTGGTTGGAATAAAGTTTTGCTAACTTGAATTTATAAGGGATATAAAGTTAACATTTTAAAAGTGAAGAACAAAAATTTCATTTGACAAAATGTGAGATACGTTTTGAACGATTTTTTTTCTTAAATCAATTGATTCATAACAAAAATAACGCACAGACCGTACTCGAGCTTGGATTAAAGTCCCCGGAAGGAAGAAGGAAAGGAATATGCCCGTGCGTTTCAACGAGAACAACCAATTGAAGGAAAAATAACAAGAAAGTTAACTGGAAGTAAAACAGTTAAAGCTCCATTCTCTCTAGCAATTGTTTGTGCGTACATAACCTTCTTATGAGAATTTGCCAAAACATTCTCATGGAAAAACAAACCCACTAAAATATATCCAGCCTTTGGGGTTACAGACATGGTAGTTTCCAAATCTTTTTTCCTAGGAAAAGAATTATTAGCAAATCATCCAATTTTGTCACATAGAAAAAAAAAAAACATCAGCAGAATGCGCGCAATCAAATTTATCCCCAGCCTCTTTACACATTCAAAAGGGGTTGCCCTAATTGCATCCGAAAGCCATCTTCTATCGTCAGATATGATATCCTTGACAATCCAGTTAATTTTACGCAGAACAATATTATAATCAGCCAAATCAAGCAAGTGTTCGATTACCCATCCAAGGATCAAACCACAATGAAATTCTATGACATTTATCGACATTCCACTCAGAACCAAGTTTCACTTTATTAAAGCTGTTAACAATCCCTCTCCGAGTCCTAAAATCAGAATTATTTACCCCCAAAAAAAAAAATAAGGGCAGAAAGAGAGTCACCCTTGTCTATATCCCCTTTTAGGTTCAAGTATTTATTTACTTCCCCATTTTAAAGTGCAGCTAATAAAGTGGATGTGATACATTTCATAACAACATCAGCAAAAAGCAGAAGGAAAACCAAATTGGATCAAACGAACAGTGCTTAAGCCAAGACCAATTAAAGTTAAACTGATCATAAGCCTTTTGTGAATAAATCTTCATATGTTTCATTTTCTAATACTCCTATATATGCTAAAGTTCCTGAGTAACGCAATGCTATCGTTAGTGTTTCTTTCAGGAAGAAAGCTACTTTGGACAGGTCCAATCATGGAAGAGAGCAGAGGCCTAATCCTATTAATAATAACTTTAGTGGTTAGTCTATAAAGCACGTTACATTAGGGCATTGGTCTACATTGGGTGACATTTTCAGGGGACTTCAACTTCAGGAACTAAAGAGAAGCAAAGTTGATTCAAAAGGCTCATGCACGGTTCTCCTTCAGATTTAACCTCATTAACAAGCTCATGAATAATTCTAGTCTCTAAAATGCCAATCTTTCTTATAAAAGAAACAGCCTAAAAACCGTTAGGACCGGGACTTTCGAAACCTTTCATTTCCCTTACAGCCTCTCTTAGTTAATTCCTTAAAGTCTTCCAATATGCAAAATGTTATAATTATTACATGGTTTTACATATATTAAATACCAAAAATGAAGAAGTTTAATATCGAATATTTTTTATTAACGGAAACACCAGCCAATTTTTCTGTGACTTTTAGGCTAAACATACACAAGAATTTGTATTTTCTTATTAACCAAATATATATGGGAAAGTTAGTTTCTTTTTCCTTTACTTCATTTCACTTCACATTTCTCACAACACATTTTCTTACACGATTTTCTTGTCAAACAAACAGAGCCTAAAATCTACAGGCTTGAGCAACTCCATAGCATTCTGTTTAGAAATTTTAGGACCAATTATCCTCTCCTTTCCAATCAGAAAGGTTTTCGAGATAATAGGCAAAAAAAGAAAAAATCTCATCAGGCTTGTCACACCAAATAATAAAAAAATCACGGCTTCATATATTATATTCACGATTCTCGGAATTTGAGTTGAGCATTGGGTAACTTGTTGATTTCTTTCGTTTAATTTGGTTGGGGCATCTATAGACCGATCAAACGAATCTGCATTTGGTATTTTGACCGACTGCATTAAATCCTGAAGTGTTGTATATTTCCATGGTATTATAGACATAATTTCTGAGTCGTTTAATTAAACAATTGCAAGTTTTGTGGGTGGGGGGGGGGGGGGGAACCGTGAATAAACGTACGTTTTGCCATTAGCAGAAGTCCAAACAAGTATTATCTTCCCACTTCATCTGCGAATAAACAACTAATCCACCTTTCTATTTAATGACAATCTGCCATTAGGAGTAATGGGACAAACTTTTAGCTAGGCACCTGCATCATATTAACAGTTAATTCCTGCATCCATGGACACAGAAGAACCAAGCAGCTCAACTTTCCAATCCCGCCAAAAAAAAGGCGGTTGGATCACTTTTCCCTTTATCACAGGTATATCCCATTAGTCTCGCAGCAAATTATTGCTTGTCATATCCCTTTATCTAGTACACATCGCATTCCACTAATTTCCTTGATCATTTTTTCTTTGGATCCTTTCCGTTTGATGATTATCTCAATCTCGAGAGATTGACAGACCTAACTAAGTTGAACATGTTAATCTTTTTGGTAAAATTCTCAGCAACCATGGCTTGCTTGACCCTATCAGCATCTGGATGGGTAAACAACATTATTCTTTACCTGATCACTGAGTTTAACTTCAAGATTATCGATGCTGCAAAAAGCTTTAATGTCATCAGTGGTTGCATGGCACTATTTCCTGTCCTTGGAGCTGTAATTGCTGATTCTTTCGTTGGCTGCTTCTCCGTCATATGGATTTCTTCTATCATCAATTTGCTGGTAATAATGCTTAATCCTTTATTCACTTTCCACCATGAAACAAGTAGAAGGTAATTTATCAAGAACGGGGAAAAGAAATTATAAAAGAAACAAGTGAAAGCTGGTACCAAACTGGATGATAATCAATTTTGGCATATCCAAACCCTTGGGGATATTAATGGAGTTGATTGGACCCTTTGTCCATGCTCAAGTCGAGTTACTTCATATCTAGACAAAATTTATCTTTACTAGCCAAATGTTGCAAGACAATTAATAATTACTTAATCATTGGTTCTTTATGCCAAATGTTTCATCTGCATCACAGGGAGTTCTCCTATTCACTTTAACCGCCTCTCTCGGTATATTGAGACCCAAACCATGCAACGGCTCAGGCTTTTGCGATTCTCCATCTCAATTTCAGCATGCAATTTTAATTTTGGCTATGGCTTTCGGATCAATAGGGGTTGCAGGCACTCGTTTCACCTTAGGAACAATGGGTGCAGATCAATTGGACAACCCGAAGCATCAAGAGAAATTCTTTAATTGGTTTCTTTTTGCCTGGAATAGTGCTGCAATTGTCGCTGCAACGGTAGTTATCTATGTTCAAGATGATGTGAGTTGGGCATGGGGGTTTGGCATATGTGTCGCTGCCAACGTGCTTGGTTTAATTATTTTCTTGGCCGGAAGGCGATTTTACTGTGATATCAAGCCACAAGGGAGTCCATTTAAAGATCTGACTTGTGTAATTTTAGCAGCAATTGCCAAGAGGAAGCTCCTGTTATCGGATAAAACTCCAGATTTTGATAGTGAGACTAGTGATGATGCAGGCAAAGAACCAGTGGCTGCAGCACCTACTGAATCCTTCAAGTATGATTTTCCTTCTCTCTCTCTCAATGCTTTGACTTAGTTAAGTTCTTAAATTTGATCATTTGTCCGGAAGATTAAACTTCAAAATCAGTCACCCAAGCGAGAGATTCCAATTGCAGCATTTTGCTTTGACTGGTAAATCAGCTTCAAGATTAGCATTTGCCGAACTGCTCCCTTAAGCCCCAGAAAATCTGTCAAGAGGGCAAAAGTAGGCTCAATACTATAGTGATATTCCAAATTACAAGGAACTCTTAATGCACATGGCACGTGATGACGTGAAACCAAAGACATAGAAGCAAACGAAGATTTCGGAGATAGTTCCCACTTTCCTACCTACATTGAATTGATTAATTTAGTTGATCTTCAGGTACGAACTAAGGTTTGGAATCAGCAGGCACTTGATTAGGAATTTTACCGTAGAAAACGTATTTTTTTTCCCTTACTTTAATTATCTTTTCATAATGAATAATTTAATGTGGTGAGGCTTTCATATTTTTATTTTTAGCCTGATGCTATAATCCCACCTTGTTAAAGACTTCAATGCAGATGGCCCAAATTCCCCAGTAGTCCCATTTTGTTCGCCACTCGCATGTAAGTGAATTTAGAGCAATGCTTTGTTGTAGTTATTTCATGCTAAGTATAAACTAATAAAGTCACGGACTAGGTCGGATATTTACTGGTTAGGCCGATCATCAAATTAACTCTTCAAATCATTTTTCTGTTGAGATATGTGCATAACTTACAACGGATTCAGGCTTCTTGCTTGTGTAGGATGACATTAGCTTGGTTAGACATTTTCGGTAATTTATTTTAATTTTTCTATTTTAAAATAAATTGTTGAGATTAGATTAAACTGTTGTAGTCTGATGTGAACCATTAAACAGCACTGTGGAGTTCGATTTCAACAAAAGCTTGCTGCTCAATCAAAGCACCCAAATGTAGATGATATTGCATCCTAAGTATACGACTATGCTCTAGTCATAACCTTGTGACCACCGGCTCAATTCTTATATGACACCGAGAAAACCAGAAACATAATTGATCTAGAACAGCTTTAAATAGTATCACACGAATTCCAAACAAACCAAAAACATAATCAGTTTGTTTAATCTGATCGTTTAATTTGCATATTTTAAATTCCAGGTTCCTGAATCCTGCAGCACTCCTAACCCATCAGATACTGAAGAAGATGGATCAATTAAGAAATCATGGAAGTTGTGTACGGTTCAACAAGTAGAAGATCTAAAAACCTTGATAAGAATCATCCCACTTTGGACGACTGGTATCTTTTTAAGCACCCCAGTTGCTATTCAGTCAAGCTTAACAGTAATTCAAGCTCTCACCATGGACCGTCACTTTGGACCAAACTTCAAAATCCCACCAGCATCGATAATGGTTTTCACACTGCTTTCAGCAATTTCACTGCCATTAATAGACCGGTTGTCCCACCCCATATGGCAAAAAATCAGCATCCCACCACTCACACTACTTCAAAAGATAGGAATTGGCCATGTACTGACCATTCTAAGCATGGCCATCTCAGCTTTGGTAGAATCAACGCGTCTTCGACTAAGTAAAGCTCATAACTTGCATTCCATGTTCCTATGGTGCCCATGTCGGTTTTCTGGTTAATTCCACAGCTTATTCTTGTGGGCATTGTTGAAGCGTTATCTTTTCCAGCTCAAGCTTCATTATTTTACCAAGAATTTCCTGCATCTTTCAAGAGCACCTCAACCGCCATGGCTGCAATGCTTGTTGGCATGGCATTTTACTTGAGCGCTGCTTTTATTGATCTCTTCCGGAGAGACGGAGAGTAACAAATTGGTTACCTGATAATATTAATCAGGGAAGGCTAGACAATGTATACTGGATGCTGGTTGCGATTGGTGGAGTGAATTTCGTTTATTATCTTGTTTGTACTTGGTTCTACAAGTCCAATCAGCCAGAAGAGGATTAGTAGACAAATCAACATAGGTTTGCCCAATTCCATGTTGAATCAACTTGGCCTTAGCCTGAAACAAGCTTTTCGTTTTTTCATTGATTTGTTAAGTGTTAATTGAACTTTGATTGGAGTCGAAGAAAATTGGTCAGATAAAGCAAGTAGTGTGCGAGCGTTGTTAAATTAAGGGTAGATTATCTGTTAAACCTCTCGTGATTTAACGTTTTATCACATAATTCATGTAATTTAAAAACCTATATAAAAACCCCCTCAAGATTTGAGTTAAAATGTCAATGTTAGTTTTTCTTCGTTAGGTTTAACGGAGAATACTAGAAAGTTTAAGTTAAACTAATAAATTGACAAATTCATCATTTCACTATTTTTTAAAATACAAAAAAGAAGAAAGGGAAATAAAAAAAAGATAAACAAGGAATATAAAATACCATTAATGATTTGTAGTCATTAAAAATTTGGTTTAAAAACTTATAATGATGTCTACAGTCATTAAAGATTTGAAATTTCTATTTCTTATTTTATTTTTTATTACTTTTTCCTCTTTTATGTATTTGGAAAAAATTAAGATTTAGTAGGCCAACATACAGTTTTTCAAAATCAAGTCCACTCTTCCCAAAAGGAAAAAAAGAAGAAGAAAGAAATGGAAAAGAGAAAAAAAAGGTGAATTTATCAATTTATTAATTTGACTTTGACTTTTTAATATTGATCGTTAGTTTTAATGGAAAAAACTAATAGTGATCCTTTAATTCAAATTATGAGGGGTATAGATTTTTAAACCATAGGGAGATCATATGGTAAAAAACCAAATTACAGGAGGACAAAAAGTAATTTATCCTTAAATTAATTTTGCTTCCACATTTTTTTATTTTTAATATTTAATAACCAAAAAATTGCATATAGTTCAAATATAATTGAACTAATTGAGTTGAAGATATCAATTTTCAATAACCGTAAGCTCTTGTATATTTAAAATTGTTTGTCACCTTTCATTGCATTAATCAATTTAGGACAAATTATATATAATCCCCCTGTGATTTCATCTATTGCCACATAACCCTCTTAACGTTTCAAAATGTCCACTTCACCCCTTTATAGTTTTATGTAAAGTGGAAACTTAACAAAAAATAGTCTATGTAATATCGTTAATTGAAATACTAATAGTGCTCTTATTTAAATGCTAAATCAATTGATGGGTTAACTATTTCGTATAAAATCATAGGAAGATTATATCGATAAATACAAAAATCATAGGGAGGTGAAGTAGATATTTATACAAAACCATAAGGGGGTTACATGGATATTAAGATATTATGACATGCACTTTTAAAACGTGTTTGATATAAATGCAGTAATTGATTGTACATTCGATCTACTTTCCACTTTACATAAATCGCAGGGGGATTATGTGGCTATTTTAAAATTTTAGGAGAATCATCTGACATTATGTAAAACTATAAGGAGGTAATAAGTAATTTACCCATCAATTTAGAAAATTCATGTTTGGAAATTCATATGGACCAAAGACAAATTAACAGATAAAAACATTAGCCAGGAGCCCATATCCTTGGTTTCACTTTCAAGCCTTAATATTTCCACTTTTTCCCTTCAGGATTCATTTGGTTCATAAGATGACATGGATTAGATTACTAATTCTATATCATCCTATGTTTGATTGCATTTTATATAAGGGATGATATGTCCCACATAACCGAATTAATCCCTCATATAGGGGATAAAATAATCCCATGGAGAGGTGGTATGAGTTATCTCGGGATGAATAAAAAGTGAGATGATGATGATTTGGACTTATTTGCTCATACTAATAGAATAATACTTTATTCTAACAACCATACAAACTTACCTCCTCGCTATAATAATATTTAAATTTTAGACTAATTTACCCCCATTAATAACATAATAAAATTTTGGACAATTTGTCCCTACTAATAAAAGAATTATGTTTTGAATTAATTTGCCCATTTTAATGAAATAATTAAATTTTAGACTAATTTACCCCTATTATTGATAAAATTAAATTTTTAACTAATTTGCCCCTTCTAAAATTTTTGATTAATTTATCCACTATTAAAAACTAAGTTTGGACTTACTAAATCCCGAATAATACCTCTAATTGTACGTATGTCAAAGGGGGTATTTTGGTATATAAATAAGTAATCCCAACTTATCCTATCTTCAGTCAAACACAGGTTGAAGTTATTTTCTAAGACATCCTATCTAATATAAAAACAACCAAATATTAGATAACAGAATTACTCATCCGAGAATGATTCAACCTAAAATGAATAATTCGAGAATAAGTAATTCCCTCTCATCCAATCCGTGAACCAAACACACCCTTAAGGTTTGAGTCTCCCCTGACCCCCCAAAAAACAAAAAACTAGTATTAGCCATCCCACGGTAAGCTTCCTATGCGGAGCTAAAAATGGACATCCAGCTATCGATGACAACTGCATAGTAGCACCAGTTGCTTAAACGCTATGTACAGAGCAGAACAGCAATTCTCAATGAATACAAAATCATATTTTCTTTCTCCCGCTCCCAAATGAACTGAAGCGGTCTAAGTTCACTGTTTTCTTCTTTTTCCTCACTGAACTCCCAAACTAAGCCTTGCTACAGATGCTAACCAATATAGGTACCTGTTTATTCCCATTTAAAAACTGTTTAGTGATTTGTACTAGTAATTAAACTAGAGGCGGTTTGCTTACATTTAATGATAAGCTACAGACCGGAACACCATACACAAGTAGAAGACATTTTGCCCATTTTGATGGGAAAGAACAGCTGAAGTAGAGTGACTTGTATATATTATAATAACGCGAAAGAGATGCAATTATATGGGATGTTATCCATATAAATTAATCAACCTGGATTGACCGCTGCTGAACTACAGCTTACACAGTGCCAACATTTTAGCTGAGCAGCCCTCTTCCCCAGCACCATGGAAATCGACAAAATACTGCACTCTGGTGATGCTGAAGATCCTAAGTCTGCTTCAACTTCCAGCATACCCAAGAAAGGCGGCTGGATCACCTTGCCTTTCATCCTAGGTCCCTGTCTCTCTTCCCTCCCTCTTCATTTATCACTCCACTTAATTACCAGTTCACTACTAACTAATTGTACAGATCACAAGTTTAATACACTTGGTGGTTATATTTGGATTTGATAGCGATGGTGACGGGCATATCACTAGCTTATGGAGGACTTGTGTCCAACCTTATTGTGTATCTGATTCAAGAATTCAACGTTAAGAGTATCAGTGCTGCTAAAATTTTCAATGTGGTCAACGGCTGCGTCTCCATATTTCCTGTTGCTGGAGCCATCATTGCTGATTCCTATCTGGGATGTTACTCTGTCGTCTGGATATCTTCCCTCATCTCATCTCTGGTCACCAAATCTATTGTTTTCTGGACTTACAGTTTCTAGTATATGATCAAACTGGAAAGGTTGATTTGGAAAGACATTTTCTTGATTTTGCAGGGCATGTTGTTAATATCACTGACAGCAGCGTTTAGTAAATTGAGACCTCCGCATTGCGAAAATGGATCCAACCTCTGCAGAAGGCCATCAGAGTTCCAATTTGCAGTGCTTTATATCAGTTTGGCTCTAGCATCTATAGGGATGGCCGGGACCCGATTCACTGTCGGACCAATGGGAGCAAATCAATTTGATAAACCAAAGTATCAAGGGATTTTCTTTAATTGGTACATTTTTGTAATGTACATATCCACTGCGGTATGCTCCACGGCAATTGTGTACATTCAAGATAATGTCAGTTGGGCATGGGGGTTTGGCATTTGTTTTGCTGGAAATGTAATTGGATTAGTACTATTTTTAGCTGGCAGTGGTTTCTATCATCGTATCAAGCCACAAGGGAGCCCTTTCGCCAGCTTGGGTCGAGTTATTGTCGCAGCTACTAGAAAAAGGAATTTGCTGCTCTCACTAAAGAGTGAAGATTATTGCCAAGACCACAGAAATAAGACCTTCATTATGCCTACAAAATTTTTCAGGTAAGAACCACTATCACATTACACTCAGACTGATTCATTCACTAATACTAGGATGCATTATATATTATAATCGTATGAAACACTTGTTTTGCAACGTTCACCATTAATTGTTGTAAGCAATTGACGATTCAAACTCATTCCAGTGCCAAACCAATTGGATATCTAATCAATGTGTAACACCAAAAAAAAATAAAATCTGCAGATTCTTAAACCGTGCAGCGTTGAAAACTGAAGGAGACGCCGAGCTGACTGGTTCCATTAGGAAATCCTGGCGACTATGCACTGTGAAAGAAGTAGAAGATTTCAAAAGCCTAATCAAAATGCTACCACTCTGGTCAAGTGCTTTGCTCGTCGCCGTCCCTCTTGTCATCCAATTGAGTATGGTAATCATCCAGGCTCTAACAATGGACCGTCATATTGGAGCTCATTTTAAAATTCCAGCAGGTACCATGCCAGTCTTCATATCCATATCCACATGCATCACCATATTTTTCCTAGATCGACTCCTATTTCCGGTATGGGAGAAGTTCACTCACCGGCCCATCACCACCCTGCAGCGGGTTGGAATTGGGCATTTGCTCGACGTTCTTAGCATGGCTGTTTTAGCCCTGGTGGAGGCAAAGAGGCTGAAGACAGTGCATCTTCATAACATTGAAGACCAAGATAATGCTGTGGTACCAATGTCAGTCTTTTGGCTTGTGCCATCACTAGCTCTTGCTGGTATTGGAGAAGCCTTTCATTTTCCGGGTCATATTTCATTTTATTACCAAGAATTTCCAGCATCCCTGAGAAGTACATCAACTGCAGTAGTTGCATTGTCTATTGGCATTGGCTTTTACATGGGCAATGCATTGATCGACCTTGTTAGAAAGACAACAGATTGGCTGCCTGATAACATAAACAGAGGGAGACTAGATAATGTGTACTGGCTGATTACTATACTAGGAGGCCTCAACTTCTGTTATTTTCTTGGATGTGCCTGTTTGTACAAGTATCAAAATGTTGAAAACTCAACGGATGCCTCTGTAAATGAAAAATAAGAAGATGCTTTGCTTCATCTTTACATGAAACATATATGTAGTTGTATTTCTTGACGCAGGATCATCATAGAAAATGCTAATGTTCAAAACTTATTTACATTTCTTTTGGCTACATGTAATTGTACATGCTAACCATTTTGGATCCATAAATTGATAGATGTCCAGGAATCAATCTCTAGGTCAAAATAGGTAAACCGTTCAATGAATTCCCATAATTAGATCCTCAACAAGGGAAACTTTTGGACAGAATTACGTAATGACAAAATCCTTTATCCAAACGACTGCTAAAATCCCAAGCCGAAAATGTTCAAGGTTTTTTTTTTAAACTAATGAGTTTCAGTTTGGTGATGTATTCTAGCCTTCAGGTAGTGTCTCCAATCAACCAACTCCTTTTAGGCGAGTTGGCTACTAGTTGAAGTATAAGGTGCAGCCCTAACTACAGATTAGAGATTCAAATCTGTACATTTGTCCTAAAATCCAACAGATGTGCAATAGTGACATTCTAGATGAAATTATGAGGGGTTGTGTGAGTTCTTAAACCATAGAGAAGTCATGAGGGGTTATGCATAAGTTTTTAGATCATAGAGAAGTTTTGTAATAAATATCAAACCCCGGGAGGGTAAAAAGCAATTTACTCTAAATTAAATGACAAAGATATAATACTCCCCATTTCCAGAGCTTCAAAAAACGCTATTTGAGTTTTTCACGTTTGCATGTCTTCTAGCCCTTACTTTTAGGATGCCATAATCCAACCACCATCGCCACCCCATATCCTTCCAAATCCAGTAGAATTGCGCTTTCAAGCGTTTACTATTTTTTCGTAATGGCTGCTGCAGATCCACTGAGAGCATGGGAGAGAGCAGAGTGTATTGTTCCTTTTTCAACTTTGGCAAAGAAAGCCAGCACAAGTTGACTTGATGCACGCATCATTTCCTTACAAAAAGTTGTGTATTCAAATTTCGCTATTGATATAAGGGTTATATTGATAAATAATTTGTAAGAATTTCTATAAACGACTTCTAGTTTTGAAGGTATGCCCCTGATTTATGTGGTGATCGGAGTCAAATTCGTTCAAACTTTTTATAAATAATAAAAAAAAATCTTTGGCAAGGAAAGAGCTGTTGAAGTCATTACCATATTGCGTGTAGAATATTTTATCCTTTACCGCACAAAGTCACTAGACTAGCAAGATTGGGCCATCCCCACAATATCAGGGAGAGCGGAGTCCACTCATACTGATGAGAGGACCCGCTTCTACATTCCAGGGCCTGAAAATGTAGTCGTACCTTTTCTTATTTTCCAGGCCTCTCCATCATTCCTCTTGTCCTCGTCTAGCACTAAGTAACATTGTGCGTCCAGCACAAGATGACAAATTTGCAATTTGGACAACTATTTGGACATAGATGTGATTAATGACCGGTGACATTGTCAGAGTAGAAATAATCCTGCTACAGAAATTTTGCTCAATATCTCCAAAATGCCCGCTCCAGCGTTGTGGAATTTTCTCCCCCTCCAGCAAACTCCGTTAAAAATTACAGCTCAACCACCTTAATAGCCTGCTAATTTTCTTAGCAAGTTGAATTTCCATAAGTCTTTTTTAGACCTATATGGAGACTAAATTAAAAAAAAAAAGCTACAAAAGATCCTCAGTGCGATAAACCTATTTCAAGTTTTATAGCTCCATAGGAATTAAGCCGAAGCAATCTTCACATCGCAAGCAATATATTTTCAATAATTATTTAAAAAAAATTTTTAGTAAAGAAAGAGTGAGATTTAAGGAGTGGAGGAGGAGGGAGGAATGAGGGAGATTTGAACCTAGAACTCTTAAGGCATCATTTGGATTGAAGGATTCGGGGGAAAAGAATGGAGAGGAATTGATTTTTCATACTTGGATTAATTTTTGAGGAAGGAAATGAAAGGATAGAGAGGGAAAGGGAGGAAAATGATATAATTATTTTGTTGGATTATGATTTTCCATCCAAAAGTGGACAGAAACCACGGAGGAAAAGAAAATCAAATCTAATAAAATAATTAAAATTTTGTTAAACAGTTGTTTTTCTCATCCTTTTTAATTAACTAAAACCTGATCTTTTCCTTCCTCAAACCAAACAAAATTTCAGGATTTCCTTTCTTTTCCTTCCATATTCGATCTAAACAAAATGAAGGGAAATTGCTTTTTTCTACTTTCTTTTTCTTTATTTTCCGTTGGTATAATTTCCTTTCTTTCCCTTCATTTCCTTCGGTCCAAATGATGCCTAAGCATCCTCAAGACATATTTTCAGTATTAGGGTTTGTTTGATAACATAAAAAAGCGCTGAAACTGAACATTTTCAAATATTCATATGTTTTGAGTGTTTGATAAATGAAATTTATCTGCTGAACTTGTTAAACAGTGTTGAATTTGTATGTATTTTTTTTCAGCACAAGAATCCTAACTGAATGCTTAATTCAGATAAGAATCAATAAAATTATTTCAACTACCTTATCTTATCTATCAAATCTACCATTGTTTGTTAATTATGTTCAAATTCTTATCTAATAAACAATCTGATATTCTCCGTCTAACGATTTTCTGTGTCTCTTTTCTCACTTTCTAATGACTTTCATACCTTCTCCATACTTCTCATATAATATATTTCATCTTTTATATTAATTTGATTTAAAAATAAATATTGTCATTTTCATACCTAACAATTTTAAACTAATTAAATCATAGGGGTGGGCATGGGTTGGGTACCCGCCCCTAACAAAATTTGACTGACCTGACCCTAAAATATCGGATCAGCCATTTTGCGACCCTAACCTGCTCCTAATGTTTTCGGGTACCCGAAAAAAGGGGCGGGTCATAGGGTACCCGTCCCAAAAAAAAAAAAACTATTTTCCAATAAAAAAATATTTTTCACTTAATATCAACATATTTTTCAATAAAAAAAAGTATGCTTTCCAATTAACATTAGTAGAGATATTATAATCACAATCCATGCATCACCATTCTCACACATTTCATCCAATAATCAAACCGATTTCATAAATTTAGTACATATTAGAATTATAATATCTAATAGATAAAACGAAATTTTATGATAATTTTGAGTACATTACCATTCTCACGCATTTCATCCTTCTACAACATAACAAACATAAGGATAATAAGTATATGGTAACTTTTCCAACTTTTCCAAGTATAACAAACACAAGGATAAAACGAAATTTTATGATAATTTTGAGTATATCACCATTTTTACGCATTTCATTCTTTTACAACATAACAAACACAAAGATAATAAGTATATAACAACTTTTCCAACTTCCTTAAGGATATTATGGTACAAGATTGCATCCAAAATGAGTCGATTGTGGAATCAAGTCTGGAAAAGAAAGTATAACCAAAATAATCTTGAAAAATTTTTCCCAACTTTCTTACATCTTTGGAATAGATCTTGTTGCATTAAAGGTGATGAAAAAGAAAAATAAATTTCTTGCATAAAATAAAGGAGACAAATTTAAGAGACACAATTGCAATAAAATAAATAAATAAATGAAAGACACAAATGTTTTAATTATCTAGCTAACAGAAAATTAGAGCTCCAAACACAAATTTTTGATTGAATTGATGAAAAATTTGCAGAAAAGATCGATAGAAGTAGAATAAAAATGAAAAAGGATGAAAGGGATGAACAATTTTTATGATAGAGTTTTACAAATTTTTCTTTGTTTTATTTATTTGGTTCAGGTTTCACCAAGAATATTCACTTTTTTTAGACAAGATGAGGAGGGGCGAATCATATGAGATTAAAATATGAGGTTGTGAACCACTTTACTTACACTTAGGATTAAAAATTATAAAATTATATAATGAACCCTTATTTTTTTAATATTTATATAATATACCCTGCGGGTCGGGTACCCGCGGATTTTTATTTTGCTGATCCGTATCCGTATCCGTTTTTACGGGTACCCGACCCGCATCTGCCCCGCTAAGAAAAATCGGATCGGATATCCTATTTTTCGGATCGGATCGGATTTTTTGCCCACCCCTTCATAGGTTCTATTTCTTTTTTGAATGAAAATATATAAGGACAAAATTGTCAAATTACTCTTATTAAGCATTCAATTATAAATATTTATCAAACAGTATAAATAAAATTAGCATTAAATTTCAAACATTCATATATTTCTTTTCAATACTTAAAATTAAGCAAATTAATTATTTCAATATTCAGATTCGAAATTCAAATTCAGTTTTATCAAATGGAACCTTAGTCTACTTGAAAGCGTTAATAAACCAAATGATCCAGATGAAAAAAGCTGATAATCCAAGACAAGAAGACTACATCTACATTCTCGACCCAAACGCCAAACTCGTCATATTTCTTATATTTTTATTTTCATTATGGTAGGGCAAACATTCCACGACTTATATACGTAAAATGTATCTTCTCTTCAATGGGTTCTACCATCACATGCATAATCAAATTAAACCCCCCCCCCCCCCCCCCCCAAGTATAGAACTTCCTTATTCTTCGCACCATAAAATTGACAATAAAAAAAAAGAAAAAAGAATGCTGTTTAACCAATTTTATTTTGTTGTTACAGAAACCAAAAGAAAAAATGTGAATATGTAAGTGCCAAAGATGAGAAATAGAGGAAGGAATTGGGGATTCGTGAAGCATAGAATTAAAGGTGGTGATGTTAAAATTAGGATTGTGATTTCCTGCCAAAATTTTTTTATATTTTTCGTGAACACATTTTTCAATTACCTCTTTACCTCAAATAAATCAAATCGTTACAGCATATTTTCTTACAAAAATTTTAAAATAAGCAATCCAAACAGGACCTTAGTGTGATAGAAACTAAGTGAATCGTAAATGAAATATTAGCAAGGTATAGATAAGGGGAATTCAGAACTATACACGAACACCAGTCTAGTAAACGAATTTGAATCTAACAACTACAACTAATTGGCTTTAAACAAGAAGTTACTAATTTCGATCCAAATCCAACCCGTTGACAGCTATCACAGAATTTTATGGCCCATAAATTAGAAAAAAAAATGAAGAAATACTAGCCATTGACTTATAAAATGTACTCGAATAGGAATTTTGAGTTGAAGTGCTTTAGCACTAAAATCTCGTTAGCCCTTGACTTTGCTCATACTTTCATATAGTTTTATTGCCAAGAAAATAATTCCAGGTCGTCAGCTTATTCTATGAAAAGTTCAATACAACATGAGGAAACTGCAACAGAAAATAGAACCGTATATATGCTTTCCAAGATGCAGCAAAGCATCGTCTTATTCTTCGTCTACAGAAGCATCAGTTGCCTTTTCATCATTTTGATACTTGTACATGGAGGAACATAGAAGAAAATAACAAAAGTTAAGGCCGCCGAGAATAGTGACCAGCCAGTACACGTTATCTAGTCTCCCATTGTTTATGTTATTAGGCAACCAATCCGTTCTCTTTTTAACAACGTCAATTAATGCATTGCCCACGTAGAAGGAAATGCCAATAGACATTCCAAGAACTGCAGTTGATGTACTTTTTAGGGATGCTGGAAATTCTTGGTAATAGAATGAAATATGACCCGGAAAAAGAAATGCTTCTCCACTACCAGCAAGAGCTAGTGATGGCACAAGCCAGAAGACCGACATTGGCACTACAGAGTTGTCCTGGTCTTGAAGGTTATGCAGTTGCGCCGTTTTCAGCCTTCTTGCCTCCGCCATCGCTAATACGCCCATGCCAAGAACGTCGAGCACATGTCCGATCCCGACTCGCTGGAGCGCTGTCATGGGACGGTATGTGAACTTCTCCCATAGAGGGAGCAGGAGTCGATCTATCAAAAAGATGGTGATGCAAGTGGATATTGATAGGAAGACTGGCACGGTACCTGCTGGAATTTTGAAATGAGGTCCAATATGACGATCCATCGTCAGAGCCTGGATGACCACCATGCTCAACTGGATGGCAAGAGGGACAGAAACGAGCAAAGCAGTTGACCAGATTGGTAGCAATTTGATTAGGCTTTTGAAATCTTCCACTTCTTTCACTGTACACACCCGCCACGGTTTCCTAATGGAACCGTCTTGGTCTGTGTCCTCTTCAGTTTTCGACGCTGCCCGGTTTAAGAACCTGTAGTTTTTGAGATGTAACATTACACATGATTAGATGTCAAATTGGTTTGACGCCAAAGAAATTTAGCTTAACTTTCTCTGAGAGTCTTAACAATTGGTGGAAAATATTGCAAACAAGCCGTTTATATCATTTGAAATTTTGAATGTCACCCTAACATCAGTGGTTCATACCGGAAGAATTTTGTAGGTACGGCAAAGGCTTCAACACTGGGGCCTTGGCAATAATCTTCAGCGTTTTGAGAGAGCAACAAATTCCTTTTCCTGGTGGCTGCAACAATAACACGAGCCAAGCTAGCAAAAGGGCTCCCTTGTGGCTTAAAATGACGATAGAAACCAGTGCCAGCTACAAATAGTGCTAATCCAAGTGTATTTGCGGCAACACAAATTCCGAAACCCCATGCCCAACTCACACTATCTTGAATATATACAATAACTGTGGCGCTAATAACAGTGCATATGTACATTACGAAAATGTACCAATTAAAGAAAATCCCTTGATGCTTTGGTTTATCAAATTGATCTGCTCCGATGGTTCCAACAGTGAATCGGGTTCCTGCCAACCCTACAGATGCTAGAGCTAAGCCCATATAAAGAACTCCCAATTGACTCTCTGACGGTTTTATGCACAACCCAACTCCATTCTCACATTGCGGAGGTCTCAATTTTTTGACAGCTGCTGTCATGACTAGTATCAACATGCCCTGCAAAATGCATAGCAAATTTTACCAGAATCAATGTAAATGGGACTTGAAAAAAAAAACATAGGCCATTAGGAAAAGAAAAACTAGAAAAACACTCACCAGGGATGAGATTAAAGAAGAAATCCAGTAGACGGAGTAACATCCCAGAAAGGAATCGGCTAAGATGGCTCCAGCTATGGGAATAATGAAGATGGAGCCGGTAACTACATTAAAGATTTTAGCAGCACTTATGCTATTGATGTTGAATTCTTGAATCAGAAACACAATCAGATTGGAAGTGAATCCTCCAAAAGTAAGTGATGTGCCCGCCATGGCCGCTACAACGTGAAAAAACAGTAAGTATATCGCCTACTCATTATTATTAGATTCAAATGCTTACACTTATGTAGATTTATGCTTCAATCATTTGAAGCTGGTGAGAAAAAGAGGATTAGAGAAAGAGACCCATGATGAAAGGAATGGTGATCCACCCGCCTTGCTTGGCTCTGCTGGAACTGGAATTAGACTCCGGATCTTGTCCACCTGTTGAATTCTGAGCATTTGTGTCCATGGTGCTACTATTAACGCAGCGGTCAAGGCCAATGTAATACAACAAGCATGCTAAAAATTGTTTCAAATGTTTCTTTGTTCTCCTTGATCTCAAAATTTTCATTTAACAACAAAAGCTGCTCTTATTTAGCAGTTTTTCTGCACGAAAACTAGGATAAAAAAAATTCAGTCACATTTCGCGTATGATAATATAGTATTCATTAGTCTATAATATTTCCTCGTTCATGCCAAATAAGAAAAGAGATTGGCCTTTTTTAACATAAGATATTGTTTTTCTTGAAATCCAGAGTTATTTGAACTAAGACATCTCTACAAACTAGTACTAGCTGGAAGAACTGAAAATTGAAGGTTATTTGTCAATATCTTTACTTATTTAATTTGAGAAAAAGAAAGGTTGCCAATCAGTTGGTAAACTTTGAAATTCGCTACGAGGAGTATATTATTTTTCAGTTTCGGGTAATACTACTTTATATACACATAAGACAACTTGACCAGTAGTATGATTTATGTAGAGTTGGGAGTATATAGAAGATCAGGTATAGGTACGAACGTAATTTTATGGAGTAATTTACTTATTTATTTTATGCTTAATGATTGAATTTTAGTGTGACAAACACAGTGGAAGAGCCCAGTCTAATCTACTTCTCCAGGGCCAAGAAAGGCAGTGGGATAACTTTTTCATTTCGCCAATGTCTCTCTTTTCCTCATCATATCGACTCCTGCTTTCAAGATGCCATATTTGGACATTAAGCACTACAACAGCTCTATCAACAAAATTACTGAAGTCCGATAAAAAACTACCTAGGATTTCCAAAAGAAAAAATGTGAAAGAGAGCTCGTTTACTCGACGGGATTGAAGTACGAGGTTCAGGAATATATATGTTGCATCGCAGATTCATAGGTAGATTTTTTTTATCTCCCCCTTTAAGTCACGAGCCCAAAGAATAGGATTAGTATCCACACCTGCTACAAAGTACAATAATCCTTTCTGCGATGGTCAGCAGTTGACATTTTGGAATAAGTTGCAATTTTAAACTGAGAGCTTCACTGGAGAAGCAAAATTATTGATTGTACACCATTCTAACACTGATTCTGATTGTGATATCATTTCATTGGCAACTTGGCATCCCACTGATATATGCTTTGGCGACGGTTGGTAGATGAGCAGGCGATTATGTACAAAGATTTTTGTTTCTGTCAGATGTGTAGAATATCCTCTAGGTTGTTTGGAAGTATTAAAGAAACGTTCGTACGAGCTAATGGAGTAAAGGGAACGACAACCATCTTTGACAAATTCATATGAACAGGCTATTCTTTATGAAAATTATGAAAAGGCTATGTTGGAGTTACGTAATCAAAAACTATGGATGTCCCTCGAAATGATCAGAAGATAGGCCATTTTCATCTTTGTTTCCGGAAGCATAGTTGAACTTTATTGAGTTTCAATGGGAAAAAGATCACAAGAAAAATTAATCCCTTAAACCCTAAAACCTAAATTACCGCGATGCAAAATAGTTTATTGGAGGGAATTATTTATAACTAGACACGTTGAAAGGAGGAGGAGGAGGAGGAGAAAAAAAAATTGACATATTGAATGAAGGAATTAATCAATTCGTTGTTTGCGAGTTCAATTATTGTTCAATTCCTCTATTACTTAAACAGCCCTGATTGAATTGCGTAACTCTTGACTTTTGCACAAACTATTATCGTAACTTCTCTTAAATTTTTGAAGTGCTTTGCAGATACAGAATGCAGCTACAGCCAAAACATAATCCCTGATCATCAACTTATTCTATGAATACTCGAATGCATGGTGGAAACTACATCTTCTCATTGTTCATTTACAGCATCATCAGTTACCTTTTCAACATTTTGATACTTGTACATGGAGGAACATAGAAGAAAATAACAGAAGTTGAGGCCTCCCAGGATAGTTACCAGCCAGTACACATTATCTAGTCTACCTTTGTTTATGTTATCAGGCAACCACTCTGTTGTCTTTTTAACAGCACTAATCAATCCGTTGCCCAGGTAAAAGCCAATACCGATAGACAAGGCAACAACTGCGGTCGATGTACTTTTTAAGGATACTGGAAATTCTTGGTAATAAAACGAAATATGTCCAGGGAAATGAAATGCTTCTCCAATACCAGCAAGAGCAAAGGATGGCACAAGCCAGAAGACTGACATGGGCACCACAGAATTATCCTGGTCCTGCAGGTGTTGCATTCGCGCCAATTTTAGCCTCTTAGCCTCCACCAGGGCTAAAACTGCCATGCTAAGAACATCGAACAAATGGCCAATCCCAACCCGCTGGAGAGGCGTGATGGGTCGGTGCATGAACTTCTCCCACACGGGGAATAGAAATCGGTCTAGAAAGAAAATGGCCATGCAAGTCGATAGGAATATGAAGACTTGAACGCTACCAGCTGGAATTTTGAAATGAGCTCCTACATGACGGTCCATTGCTAGAGCTTGGATGACTGTCATACTCAGTTGGATGACTAGTGGGGTGGAAACGAGTAAAGCAGTTGACCATATTGGGAGCATTTTACTTAGGCTTTTGAAGTCTTCTACTTCTTTCACTGTACAGACCTTCCACGGTTTCTTTATAGAGCAATCTAGATCGGTGTCTCCTTCAATTTTCAGTGCTGCGTGGTTTAAGAACCTATAATTCGTGGTAAAGTTTTGTTTAATTAAATTTCAACAAATTTAGGTGAGAAATGAACGGATAATATGTGCAGCAATTCAATTTTAAGGTGGTAATGGTTCTTACTTGAAAAATTTTGTAGGCATGACAAAGGTCGTTGTTTCCGGGTCTTGGCAATAATCTTCAGTGTTTTGGGAGAGCAACAAATTCCTTTTCCTGGTAGCTGCAATAACAACACGAGCCAAGCCAGCAAAAGGGCTCCCTTGTGGCTTTAGCTGGCGGTAGAAACCACTGCCAACTAAAAATAGTGTTAATCCAACTATATTTGCAGCAACAGAAATCCCAAAACCCCATGCCCAACTCACACTATTTTCAACATATACAATGACGGTCAAGCTTATAGCAGTGGATATGTACATTGCGAAAATGTACCAATTAAAGAAAATTTCTTGATGCTTTGGTTTATCAAATTGATTTGCTCCCATTGGTCCAACGGTGAATCGTGAACCTGCCATCCCTAGAGATGCTAGAGCTAAGCCGATATAAAGAACTGCAAGTTGAACTCCTGACGGGCTTATGCAGAGACTCGATCCGTTTTCACATTGCGGAGGTCTCAATTTATTGAGTGCTGCTGTCATAACTATTATCAACATGCCCTGCAAAACATGCACCAATTCTTGCTAGAATCAATATAAAGAGGACCACAAAAAAGATCAAGAAAACATAGGGGATTAGAACAAAGCTAGAAACATTGCTCACCAGGGATGAGATTAAAGAGGAAATCCAGATGACAGAGTAACATCCAAGAAAAGAATCAGCTATGATGGCTCCAGCAATGGGAAATATGGTGATGCATCCATTAACCACATTAAAAATTTCTGCAGCACTGATGCTTTTGATATTGAATTCTTGAATCAGATACACGATCAGATTGGAAGTCAGTCCTCCAAAAGCAAGTGATGTACCCACCACGGTAGCTGCAATATGAAAAACAGTGGCCTGTATGTCATTTTTAGTCTATTACGTTATTACTGTTTGACGCTTAATTCTATATATGTGCTAGTAATTGCGAAGCTCGTGTGAAAAAAAAGAGGAAGAGAAAAGAAAGAAACCCATGATAAACGGAAAGGTGATCCAACTGCCTTTCTTGGATCTGCTGGAACTGGAATTAGACTCGGGGTCTTGTCTTTCTGCTGAATTCTCTGCTTTTCTGTTGTCCATGGTGTTGGGGAAGAGATGGAAGAGGGTTCCTGAATCTTTTTTGGAGTCACTACTACAGCAGTACTACTGCAGCAGTCAAGGCCACTGTAAACTTACTTGCATGCTGGAAATTGTTTCAAATGTTTGTATCTTCTCGTCGGTCTTACAAGTCTCTGCTTAATGAATTTGAAAAAAAAAATATCTGATCTTATTCAACAGTTCTTCTGCACGAAAACTGCAAAACAAATTAAAAAATCAACACACAGACGCTATATGACAATATCATTATAGTCAATGATAGGCCCAACCTCGTGATGAATAAGAAAAGGAGTCGGCTCTTTTTAAATTGGATTATGTTTTCCTTGGAATCTTTTAGTAGTTGTTTGGATTAAGACTTATGTGGATATTAGTACTAGCTGGAAGATTGATAATTGAAGGTTGTCTAAATAAGTTAGTCAACTTTGAAGTTTGCTTATGCTGCGGGCCGGGAGTACAATAACGTTTTGAGGAGTACCAATTTATAATTATACCAACCGCTGAGATGGAATGTTCCTTATTTACTTTGCTTAGTAAGTGAAATATATATGTGATAGAAGAGAATGGATCAGCACAAATTGTGAGCCGAATCTATACCTGCACCCACTAAACATTTGTGCTGAAACCTGGAAATCCAAGTTTTGAATGCAAAATTGTAAAAATTGGCCCAAGATGTTAAAATCATAACATTCTTTTCCTTAAAAACATGTTTTTGTCTGACACTGACTGCTGCACTCCATTCATTCTTGAAACCAGAAAAATTCGAACTAGTTGAGTCCTGAGCCGCCTCTGAAATTTGGAGAATCAGGCGAAGTAAATAGGTCAAGGATACCTTAACGTGCTCTCAATAACCGTGTATATCAACCTTGATATAATCAAAATAGCTCCGCCTCACCTAGAAGCAAGCAAATGGGCCAAAACCATTCGGATTTCTTTTACCATTGATTCTGATCAAGTCATGAGTCATGTCTCCAAGTAAGTGCGAAGGTACTCAGGATAATTGTAAGGGAACCCTCATTGAGCCTGATCCTGTTAGCATGAAGACGAGGGGGAAAAAAAATACAGAAGGATTGAAGAGCTAGTTTCAGATAAAAATGGGTTATTTTACAGTTTGGTTCCACCATTTAAGTTTCCTGAAAACAACCTAAATGGTAGGATAGGTACCCATACCTACTACAAACATATAACAGTCCTCCTGCAACGGTCAGCAGTGGACATTTTCGAACAAGTTGCAATTTAAAACCAAGCGCTTCACTGGAGAAGCAAAACTGTTGCTTGTACATCATAGCAATGATTATCAGCAACTTGGGGTACTAAAAGTCTTGATTCTTGCATCAGCTTATACATATATTCTTTAGGCACCGGTTGACAGATGACCAAACGATTATACAAAAAGGAATATAATATAGTTTTTAATTATAGATTATCCCGTCTGATATTTGAAAGAGCAAGAAGAAAAAAGAGCTAACGAGTACTTTTGTGAAGAAAAAAGATTCTGAATCATTAATGCTAATGTCACAGCTAAATTCCAAAAATATGCTTGCCCTGGCAATCAAAGGTGACCAAATTCATTGACATTCTTCAATTTTCCACTTCTCGAATTCTGGTGCTAATCCAGTCTCTAGACATGTCATAATCCAACCACCCTAAAGAAAACACAACCCTAAACAATATATAATCGAGGATGCTGACTTTTTTTTTCTTAATCAGCACGAGGGAGAGCAGTCCATATTCATGTATGCAAGTGTTTCCCCTTTTCCAGTTTTCGTGGGGCAGAGGTATTGAATACTTGAATGGAGACTTGTAAAGATGGTAAAACATGCAAATCTTTGAGAAAATATCCATATATATATATATCCAACAGGAATATACCACTATAGGTAGAGCTTTACAGTGTGACAACATTTGAGCCGTCCTTTTTCCAAAACCATGGACAGGACAGTACTCAACTCTGCTAATGGAGAAGACCCTGAGCCTACTTCAATTTCCAGCAGGGGCAAGAAAGGCGGTTGGACCACTTTTCCGTTCACTATAGGTCATTTTCTCTCTTCCTCTCTTTATAAAACGACCGTCTAAATACATTCTGCACTCTACCTATCTCCGGAGATAATGAACTTCCAGATATTAGTATCATTTCACCAGTAGCATAATTGTTTGCCTAGATGTTCTAACATAGAGCTATTTCTATAAAGCAGCAACTGTGGCAGGTATAGCACTTGCTTTTGGAGGACTGACTGGCAACCTTATTGTATATCTGATTCAAGAATTCAACATCAGAAGCATTAGTGCAGCTAAAATTTTCAATGTTGTTAATGGCTGTACCACAATACTTCCAATTGCTGCAGCCATCATTGCTGACTCATTTACGGGCTGTTACTCGGTCATCTGGATTTCTTCTCTCATTTCATCCCTGGTCAGGAACTTTCTCTTCTTGTTTCTTTCATCTTAGTGACTGAATCAATCTCTGTTTTAGACTCTTGATTTCCAGATCAAGCTAACTTGATCGATTGTGTATCTGATGTTGATCTGCACTTTCATTTTATCAATATTAAGGGTCCAAGCTTCTCGATAAACATGAATTGAAGGTGAACAGATTTTTTTGTTTTAACTTTTTCTGTAAGTTGCGGGTGGACAGATTAATAAGCTTCTTTAACTTGATCAGATTTGAAAGAACTATTTCTCAATTTGCAGGGCCTATTGATAATAGTCCTGACAGCAGCAATCAGTAAATTGAGACCTCCACATTGTGAAAATGGATCGAACCTCTGTAAATATCCATCAGAAGTCCAACTTGCAGTTCTTTATATCGGCTTAGCTCTAGGATCTATAGGGATGGCAGGGACACGCTTCACCATTGGACCCATGGGAGCAAATCAGTTTGATAAACCAAAGCATCAAGGAATTTTCTTCAACTGGTACATTTTTACAATGTACATGGCCACTGGTATAAGCTCTACTCTCATTGTGTATATTGAGAACAGTGTTAGTTGGACGTTGGGGTTCGGGATTTGTCTTGCCGCAAATATATTTGCATTGGCAGTATTCTTAGCTGGCAGCGGCTTCTATCATCATCTCAAGCCACAAGGTAGCCCTTTTGTTCGTTTGGCTCGTGTTATTGTTGCATCTTTCAGGAAAAGGAAAATGGTGCTCTCACTGAAAAGTGAAGACTATTTTCAAGGGCCAGACACAGCGGACTACAAAGTGACTACCTTTCCCTCAAAATTTTTCAAGTAAGTGTACAATCAAATATTATTGCGCAGCCCTCTACCTTTGACTTCTTCAGATAAAGCAATTCGATTTTCGAATCAGCTGATTAATTGCTTTCTTAAAAAAAAAATACAGGTTCTTAAACCGCGCAGCACTCAGAGCAGAAGGGGAAACCGAACCAGATGGCTCCACCAGACAACCTTGGAAACTATGTACGGTGCAAGATGTAGAAGATTTCAAAAGGATAATCAAAATTTTCCCACTATGGTCCACGGGGTTCTTCTTGTCCACTCCGCTCGTTATTTTGGGGAGTCTATCGGTCCTTCAGGCTCTTGCAATGGACCGTCATCTCGGACCACATTTCCAAATTCCTGCGGGTTCAGTATTTCTCTTCACTTTGACGCCAACTTGCTTTACCGTATTCCTCCTGGACCGGTTCTTATTCCCCCTGTGGAAGAAGTTCACTCGCCATCCCGTCAGGCCTCTCCAGAGGGTTGGGATCGGCCATTTGTTAGACATTGTTGGCCTGGCTGTTTTAGCCCTGGTAGAGGCCAAGAGGCTGAAGATTGCGCGATTGCATGACCTTCAAGGCCAGGATAATGCCGTGGTACCAATGTCAGTATTCTGGCTTGTGCCACCTCTAGCCATGGCAGGCATTGGAGAAGCATTCTTTTTCCCTGCTCAAATTGATTTCTACTACCAAGAATTCCCTGCTTCGCTGAAAAGCACATCAACTGCAGTTGTAGCTTTATATATGGGCATTGCTTACTATCTGGGCAATGCTGTGATTGATCTTGTCCGAAGGACAAGAGGGTGGTTGCCAGATGACTTGAACAAAGGGAGACTAGATAATGTGTACTGGCTGGTTTGTGTATTAGCAGGTCTCAACTTCTGTTATTATCTTGTGTGTTCGTACTTTTACAAGTATCAAAATGTTGAAACGGTGAAGGTAACTGATGATTCTACCGTGTAGAAGATAAAAGTCAATATCTAACGAAGATGATTTACTTCCATACTTGTGTTTACCTTAATCCCAGGATCAATACAAACCAAAGATTAGATGACGCTGCTTTCTTTTTACCTTTTTCCTGTTGGGTTATAATTTAATATTTCATATCTCAAGAATTTCAAACTTAATCAATTTGAAAACTGTTTCACATTATTAATTTGATCTGACTAACGATGAAAGATGAAGAAACGATATGCGCCACAGAGGAGGATTAGTTTTAACTAATAACTGGAGAGAATGCTCCACGGTTACGACTAATCTCAGGGCAAGACGGTGGGATTTGAATTTGGTTTTGCAGGGAAAGATGGTAAAATATTTGAAGGAATTGTTGGCAAACAAATAATCTATCTCAAGACCAGATCTTTTACTTGTGATGAAAACATTGTTTACAAAATTCGAACTTCCAGACTCGCTAGCTAATGAAATTTAGGCTTTTTTGTTTTTCTGAAGGAAATATCATTATACGTCAGAGAAAATCAAGTTTGCTGGACCTTAGCTGCTCCCGCCTTTGCTGCACTAAGCTATGGACGCCTTATTCTACATGGAAACTCAATTGTGGTGGGTGGAATCAGACATTCTCAGGGCTCATGATTCAAAATCTCAAATTAAAAACATCAATCAAATTTCCATTAATGCAGCAACAAATAAAAAAGACAAAAGAAGAGAAAGGGGTATTTGCAGATGCAGACCATGAAGGCACGAACAATGTTTTGAATGAGGAAGGGAAGCTAGAGTTTGCTTTTGTCAGTTTGGAAAATACTTGCAACATGAAATATCGTTTAATGCAATCAAAAGTAAAAAATGTGAGAAAAGGGGAAAAAGGATGTTTAAGAGTGGAAAATAGGATTTGATTCTTAGTTTGGCGGAGAATAATACACCTTTAACCTGGAATCCTGATCAGTGACAAGCAGCAGTAGCCACAGGCACAATTACCTCATTAACAAAGGTGAAGAAGCAGGAACTAAGCACTGAAAAAATGATATAATATCATCTTTTAGTCACCATCTAATACTAGTTTTCGAGTTTAAAATAAAAAAGAAATTCAGACCTAGCTGATTATTGAGGATCAGAGGACAAATTGTTGGTGAACTTTGTACAGTCATATGGCCCGATGGCGTTGCTTTTCTTTTTGACCTGAAAGTCACAAAACATTTGATAGTTGAATTGGTAATGAAATTGGAAGAATTGAAAGACTAGTGCAGTAGAATATATCCCCTTTAAACTTTAAACTGAAACTTTTCTGTTTGTTCAGAGTTTAATATCTGTTAAACAAGTCATCAGCGCACTAAAATCTCATAGGAAATTAACAGGAAGAATGACAAAATATTCATTTCTCTTATGCTGTTGCTGTACGTGGAACTCTGGTTCCATGGGCTCTGGTATGTGAATGAAATCTAGAGCAGTGTAACAGAGTAAGCACTCATAAATGTGTAAGCATTTCTGCCCACCAAGGTACTAGCATACCACACGAAGACACAAAGCCAAATCTAGGAAAGATAGGCAGTTCAAATACAAAGGTAGCCAAAGAAAGTTCCAATTCAGTCTGTTGATATATGCTTACAGTTTTAAAAAACAAGATACTTGTCCGGGAAACAGAAACCACTCAAAAAGTTTTAAAAAACTATAGCACTCTTTTCTTTTCCTAGTTTGCTTTGTGTAGGGGATGCAGGTTACTCAAATGGCAATAATACAGTAAATTGACTACAGAAATACTTGAACTGAGTCAAAGTTCAAAATAAGGATGCCTTAGGAGTATAACATGCGAAAAGGGTTCTCAATTTTCATAGCTGAGATGTTAGAGAAAACAGACAAAAGTGCATGCAAACCAAACTAGAAATCTAAAGAAAAGGCAAAATTCATGATAATCTAGTGTTTTCAGCCTTTTTATACAGAACATCCAAGTTTAAAGACTAACATTCAAGACACAGAGGAGAGAACAACCTTCAGCAATGTCAGGACTGCCATTAGAAAATAAATTATGAGAGCACAATGCCTAAAACTTACATGTTTCCAACTCCAGATATTTTTGCAGTCGTAAAGAAAAGAGCTAAGAGTAAGTCAAAAAGTGAATGCATCTCAAAACACCAAGACATCAATAAGATGCTTCCTTTAGAAGTTAGGCTTTAGTGTTAGTATGTTATGACTCAAAATGGGAAAGATTTCTCTTAAACCATTGACAAAACCAATGTTAGAAGGGTGACATACCGGAGACCATGGGCTAGGTTCAGGTAAACACTTGTCTGGTGGAGAATTTTGCACTGCACCACTTTTCACCGTCAAAATTTCCTGTAAAGAACTCTTCATGTGAACTCATATTATAAGCCTAATTTTAATTGCCATAATCAAGCAACTTCTCAAGATCGTACGTGTGCACAATAAGATTGGTGATAAGGTGAACTTAAGAAAATGAATAAACAACTCAAAGAGAATGAGTTAGCCTGACTATGATTTTGAGTCACTGTGATGCGCTATTTTATTAGTTAACAGCAAGAAACGCTTTAGTTTGACAATTTAAAACCCAAAACCATAATGATGTGTATTACCATTGAACCACACTCTATTATTTATGCAATTTCAAAACAAAAAATAAATAGGAGTAACTTGTTAGTTGAAATATGGAAACTTCTGTAGGTTAAGACTATTTTGTCGTGAAGAAACAAGTGTTATGCTTAAAGGGTGCATGTTCTTAATTGAACAGTAATAGTTCAGTACATATTATGATATCGCAAAAGCACAATAATGAGGCAGAATGCAAATCAAAATAAGGTCAAAACTTTCATCAGGTACCAATGAAAGCTAGGTTATTAATAGCAGCCAACCATTGCCAGATATTGACGTCCAAAGCACCAAATGGCTACCAAGAGTAATTTACCTCTCCAGCAGCTTCAACAGCAGCCAACCATTCATCAGAAAATGGAACTGCATTTCTTGGAGGAAAGATTATAAGATTTGTTTTATCTGAATTGCTCACAGCTTTATTGCTGCCACTGTAAGAGAGACCTCTTAAGATTGAGAAATAGATTACCAACTTTTAACAAGATCACACTGAGTGCCCATAATCACAAATTAACCAGAAAGCAAGTTAGTTATTGCAACTTACATTGCTGCAGTTGAATTTCCATCCTGTTCCTGGCACAATGAAGTCTTCAAATCACATTTCGTGTCCTTCACAAGACTATCCATGTCCTGGCAAACTTCGGGCTTAATTTCATCAGTTAAGGCACTATCAATTACTGACTGATTTACGCTTCTGGGTGATGTCAGACCTCCTTCAACCAGCCAACCCAAAATGTCATCCCACAAAAATTCTTGAATTGATTTACAGTTTTTTACAATTCGAATGCAATCATTAACTCATGCTCAAACTTAATAAAGTTAGAGATAGAACATTGTACCTCCAAGCTCAATATAGTGCCTCATCTGACTTCCACTGGAAAGCTCACGCTTCTCAGATGAAGGCTCAATCTCCGTGCAGCTTGGTTTAGTTTCCTCAATGCTCAAATCACCATTAAATTTATGATTACCACGATCACGAGCTCGAAGTGGTGCATCAGTAAGTTCTTTGTAGCTTCTAAATTCACTTTCGCAATGTTCAAATTCTACTATAACTGCATCCCCACTTCCCAAAACATTACTTTCTTTGGATTTTGCAGATTCAGTTGTTTCCTCATATGAGGAATCCCTGGGAAACAACTTATTTTTGAGCCCAGAAACTTCTTCAACCAATGTGAAGCAATTAGACAATAGCAATTGTTCAGATTCTTCAGTACAATTAGCATCTGTAGCAGAGTGATCGCACACAACTGAAATATGGTCAATGCAACATTTGGCAGGCATACTGCTGTCAGCAAAGAACTCTGGATCATCTCCAGTCTGTGATATATTATCCCCACTAGTTGCTTCTATTGTGGCTTCTCTTGTTTGCATTGCAATCTCAATCCCGGGATAACCATCTAAGGTACTGTCAGTTCCTGTAATGGTTTGAGTGTCAGACTTCTGGTCATCATGACATACTTTGCCTTCTGAATATAAACTGGTATGATTATTGTCTGCTACATGACTTTCTAGATGAGGACCACTAAACAAACTTTGACATGCAGGTTCCACTATTATGAGATTTCTTTCATTAACTTCACTATTCTTCACTTTATCCCCATGAAATGATTTGTGTACTTCTCCAACCAAAAACTCTGATGCTTCAGATGAACATCGATGCATATCGAAAGAGGTGGCTCTGTCACTCAAAATGACATGAGTGACACTTGTATCTAGTGCAGAATCATGATTTGGAACTAGTGGGGCAACCTCAAAAGACACCAATGTTGGTTCACTGAGAAAATCATGTCTAATCATCTGGTTAGTATCAAATCCTTCACCTTCCTTTCCACCAAATGTTTCTGCAATTTCAACCCCAGAATTATCCATTTCAATCGCACCTTTTTCATCTATTGAGAACATCTCATTTACCGCTACCTGGTATTTTTCAGAACCTATGCCTTTCTCAAGCAACATACAATCAGCAGAAGCCAAACCATGAATACACTTTGAGATTTGTTCAACTTCAGGGCAAGCAGTTTGAGTCTGTAAAAGCGTAGCAGATGTATCTTTCAATTCAACAACCTCTAAAGATTGCTTAAGGCTCTGTGTATTCTCAGCCATCTCATTTGGTTCACTAAGAAAATCATGTCTAATGATCTGGTTAGTATCAAATCCTTCGCCTTCCATTCCACCAAATGTTTCTGCAATTTCAACTCCAGAATTATCCATTTCAATCGCACCTTTTTCATCTATTGGGAACATCTCATTTACTGCTACCTGGTATTTTTCAGAACCTATGTCTTTCTCAAGCAACATACAATCAGCAGAAGCCAAACCATGGATACTCTTTGAGATTTGTTCAAATTCAGGGCAAGCAGTTTGAGTCTGTAAAAGCATAGCAGATGTATCTTTCAATTCAATAACCTCTAAAGATTGCTTAAGGTTCTGTATATTCTCAGCCATCTCATTCCTCACAAAAGAATCTTTTGAAAGACTTGCATATATATGCTCAGAGGAAAATTCTAAATTTTCTAGTCTAGAATTAGTAAGTTCCAAATCTTCAACAGTCTGATTATCAATTTTTTCAGTTCCACAAATCCATGAATCTCCAACCATCTTTTTATGGTTTCCCTCAACCAACATAGAAGGCTTATCTTCATCAGGGACCAGGAGCTCTTCAAAGTTGGAAGTTTCTAATCTGTCACTGTGCAAACTAGATGATTGATCAAGATTCTGCATGTACCTCACTGAAGCAGAATTCATCACACCACCATTAATAACATCATTTACAGTAGAGCTGCCAGAATTTTCATCTTCACATGAATTTGTATTCATGCTTCTTGTTCCAGTTACACCTATAGCAAACTCCTCAGGTTGGTAAAATAAAGAATGTTCGAAATAGTTGCCAGCTGATTCTGTACTTGCTCTATGACCAAGAGTGCAGCTTTTGGCATTGCCAACTTCTGTCATACTTCTACAAGATGGAGTTTTTAAGAGATTTATATTCTCTTTCATCTCAGCTCCTCCATCTTTATCAACTGTAGTAATGCTTTCATCCTTGACATGACTCTCAAATTTCCCATTTGTATCAGTGATGCTCAGCAACCTATTCTTATCGCTCTCAAGCTCACAGTGGTTAGGTTCATGTGGAATCTTCTTCCCATCCATCATAGCATCTTTGCCCACATCAGGTGTAATTGCATCAATTGAAACGGCACTAAGATTAAATCTTGAGCGTGAGACATGTGAAGTCGGCATTTTACCATCAACAACTCCAGGAATTTTTGCTGGCAATTGCGGTGGCCTCCAGTCACCAAGTTTACCTCGTCGATGACTAGGTTCAACAATTCTGTGTGAAAAGCAACTTGAAGCTGGAAATTTTGACTGCAAAAATAATTTCAAGAAGGCAGGATAAGATACCAGAACCATGGTAAACTATAGTGTTCACTGAGCCGATAGTGATACCTGACCAAAAAATCCTAGTGACGGAGATGGCATTCTCAGACCTGATGGTTTTGTTGATTGACTTTGTGTATGCTGCAAAGTTGTACCAGTGATGACACGGCTTGAAGGAAGCCTAACTGCTAGTTGTGTGGTAACATCTTGGCTGTCAGATGAATCCACAGTGATAACTGAAGGGACATCATCTAGAATCACTTTTGAGCCAGAACTATGGACTTTGTTGACCTGTATGGGACATAATTGGGTTGATGCATGCAGACTAATAGGGGGATTAACCTGCAACGAGTCAAAAAAAAATTGAAACGAGTAAAAGAGATATTAGATTGTTGATTGTTAAAAATATTAATACTATGATCGAAACCAGAGTGTGCTGCAAGTAAATACAATAAAAGAGGCTTGGGAGTTCTCACTTTGTTTCTCTTAGCATGTGAGGCAGAGGATTTATTGAGTAACTCTTCAGAAACAGCCTTTGCTTTACTCTGTGTGTTTTTTACACTTTTTGAGTAGCTTTTTAGTTCTATATTTCTCTGGGTATTAACAACTGCATAAGATAAAAATATTAAATGTCATTAACCATGGATAAGCTCTAATATGTAACTAAACATAAGCTTATTATACAAACCATCATCTAAGTCATTTGAAATTTTAAGAGCATAAGGATAAAACATAGTTGTATTGGACTAGATCAAAAAAGCTACTTGAAACCACTTGAAACCAGGACCATTCATGAATACAGACTACTAGTTTGATTACCTGGCTGCAACATCTGATTTTGTTTTAAGGAAGTTGCTCCACCTATAGTGCGCTTATTAGTTGCTGGAATCGATGGATGACCTGGCTTTGAAACAGGGAATTTTGGAAGCTTTGACTCCTTGGAAATAGCTTTTTGGGCATTAATGTTAGCAGGCCTTTTCATAGTAAAGTAGCATTAAGGCACAACATATTTAGAATTTTGCAAATCAAAGTGACTAAAGAGTAAACCACCTTAAGAAAAGTATAAAACTGAAAGGCCTTTACTTTCGCATACTATTTAAAACTATTTACAGGATATGATGTTGACAGAGGCAAGGATCTCGGAGAGCTACTAGCTCTGGCTGCCGTTTTTCTAGCCCCATGAGTTGAAAGGACTTTATGCGAGACCTGAAAGCACACACTTTCAGAAAGGCTCGGTAAGTTACCACACTAAATGGAGTAAAAGCAGATAGAGTCATCCTGACACTTAAAACTGACCACAGAAGTTGAAGCCTGATGAATGTGAGCTGGTGAAGTATGCTTCAGAGACAAACAAACTGTCCCTCGATCTTTACCGGAACAAGCAGCAGGTGATGCTTTAAATAAATTCTTCTCAGGTGTACATGGGTTAGCAGAATCACGGTTGAACTGATTATCATTAGAAAGAGAGGTGGTTGCTTCTTCAGTAATAGCACAAAGCGCCTCTCTGGAAGAATTTCCAAGCGTCCCAGTAATCATGGATAACTCAATGGGATCCAAGACACCTAATAAAAGATGAAAAAAAGTAATTAACAACTTATACCATCTTTAACTTGCAAAAGAGGGTTTTAAAATCATGTATGAACATAGGCAAGAAGAATTGCAAAACCATCTTCAGTGAAAAATGCTTGATTCCAAGCTAAGCTTTTGCGCAAATTGTATCCTCCACCCTTTTTCTTTTTCTTCATCTGCATTGGCTCCATACTCAACTTTGGTCCTTCAAGTTTGTTTGTAGTAATATTCTCCTTGTTGGTCATGTCTTGATGAGACAAGCTATTCAGTTTCACTGAAGCTGGATCATTACGGACATTAATCCCCTCTGCAATAACAACAGCTAATTTAATCACCTTTCATATACATTTTTCACTCTATGAAAAATCTCAAACTAAATTAAAACTAGCATTTCCAAATGAAATGATGAAAGATCACAAAGAACTAAAGTTAAGCAGTCAAAACGGCATAATGAACAGCATATACTTAGCCAGGATTGTCCATAAGATATCACCGTTTGCTCTTGAGTTGCATCAAGATTAACAATTTCCAGAGCAAACACAACAAATTACAGAATCACAATTCGCTGGCCTTAACAATTCATAATGTAAAACAAAAAAAAATTTAAAAGAGGCTTTTCTTTCATTTATTTTTTTTTCTGTTTAGCATTATTCTTCATTGAAAAAAAAAAAGTAAGCTCCAATCAATCAGAGCTCAAAATACCTAGGAATTATTTCAAGCTTAAAAATTTGTGACATAACAAAACAAGTAAGCCCAAATTTTGCCTTATCAGTTACTAGTATCTTCTTCAAACAGAAAATTCTATATAATCATAAATTGAGAATTGCCTGGTAACCAATAAAAGAAGAAAACAGATCCAAAAAACTTACCCAAATAAATAAATAAATTTTGAGGCCAATTGCTGGTAGTATTTATTTAGAATATAGAAACCAAAGAAAAGCCACCAAAACCAAAAACCATGAGGACTACGTTGGAATTATGCATACAGGGAAACATACACGGGTCCAAATCAAACCCTAGAAAATGCAAAATTTAGGCAAATGTCATTTGGGAAGTTTACAAATAAATGTACGAGCAAGAAACATAAACCAAAAGAGTAGCATAAGAAACCCTTAGTAGCGAGAAAGAACACTAACTTGCAGTTGCAGGCGAAATGCGAGGCTGATGATAAAGTGACTTGTGTGAATGTGGAGTTTGTTGTTGAATTAGAGAACCGCCTTCGGAGAGAAGGCCAAGCTGCTTGGATTCCCATTCCATTTTTTGATTATTTGGCACCAGCTTTTTTGAAAAACAAGAAAAAAAAACTGACTAACTAACAAATTACTACTTACTAATTTTGAGGGAAATTTGGGGCAATGAATGAAGATATGAATGCTGGATTTTATTTTTTTTTTCAAAAAGATAAGAAGCGGGAATAGAGATTTGGTTCGGATTCGCCGGCTCGGACCGGCGGGTCTAAACAAGACAGGTTTGGAGACACGTGACTCCTCTGCAGCAATTCTGCAATTGCATTTTATTTTTATTGTTTTCCCATGAAAATTGCTAAAACTTTTAAATTCGGATTAGATTCTGTGACTGTGAGTATAAAAATAAGAAGAAAGTCTCTCTATTTTGGTGGGATTGGATTAACGCTCTCTCTTTCCTTTTTTTTTCTCCCTTAACTATTAGTTTGTCATAGTTTACTAGTAATTTCAGTATGCAAATGCACTCAAAGTGTCATCAAATTTCTTTCTAAAGGAATAAAAGAAAAGGATGTCTCGTACTCATAGACTGATATTTATAAGTGAAACGTATAAGCAGTTTATATCCCAATTAATTGACTCAATCTAATCCCATAATTGTATCCCTCAATTCACTTCGCTATTACTTAAATGTAATTCATGAAGGTAATACCTATTTTTAAATTTAACAGGGGAATTTGCAATTTATTTAAAAAAAAAGGAAAGATAAAAGATGACACGCGTCTAAGTTTATTTAAGTTTGAAATACCACTAAATTTACTAAACGGATTCCCGCTGTAACTCAACAAAGGTTTCTGTAATTCTATAATTCAAGTGTATGAAGTGAGGAATAATGGGTTAGAAGAAGAAGTATCACAAAATCTCATATTTAAGACCTCTCATTTATATCATATATCTTTAAAAAAAAAAGCATGAAAAACTTTGTAGGTTTACATTACTGCCTTGGGATGGTTCATGGGTGCCTTGATCTTGTTCTTGGATCTTTTATGTTCTTACCCTGTCAAGCCATAATTCTGAAATTTTTTTTCCAATAATATTTTAAGGAATTAGCCCTCTGGTTGGCATAAAATACATATCCGAAAAGAGCAGCAGAGGAAGGAGCTAACATATCAGAAAAACTTTGAACATCAAGGCTCTTTATTTTTTTACCAAAAAGAGACAACAATATACAGTCGCGGATAATACAATAATTCTTTTCAAGCCATATACACATTACTACTATACTACCCCCTTACTCGCAGAAGAAGGAAACTCCAGTTTTGTAAGGTTGTAGCTGAAATGCCTCCTAACGAATACCCGATGGAAGCAACAAATTATTCATGTCGTTCAAGACTAGACTCGAGCTTTACTACTATTTAGTACATAACTCTAGCTGATGTTACATTCTCTGGGATTCCCAGTGACACCCTCCTCTGAATCACCATCAGAAAATCCTAAAATGTAAGCATCCCGTTCATCATCTTCATCACTCTCAATATCCTCTCTGTTAGGCCTTCTTTCGATATAAGCTAGAGCTTGCCTCCTATGCAGACGCAAAACATGCATGATGATATCAGGAGTAAGTGTAACACGTGAATGATCCTGCCGGCGTTGCTTGTTACCCTCCATTATCTGATTCAAGCATTAGATAGTTAGCCACAAGCAATTCTAGCAACAAAATTTCAAGAAAATCACTAGCATCTAACCGTAAAAACCTAACATATATGCATAGATGTGAAGAGTTCTGGAATGTTACCTCTTCAGCGTTAGGAGGTAGAGGAACAACATCATCTGAAGTGGGGGCCCAAAGCTTTATACTTTTTTCTAGTCCACAGGTAGCGAGAACAGGAATATGGGGATTGGGCTCCAGCTGATTTACAATGTGTCTATCGCCTAACATTAAACGAACAAGTTTAGCCCCCTTCTTCTTCCATATAAATATATGACCACAATCAGACCCGCTCAAGACGTATTCATCATTAGGACCAAAGAAACTCACTCCTTTAACAGTTTGGCAATTTCTGTGTCCTGAGAAAACTTGTACTTCTTCCAAATTATGCACATATTCAGGAGTCATGGATGATGGAGAAGGACCTAACCCCATGTTCTTTTGAAACAGATAAATGAGCTCATCATTATAAGAAACAAGCAACTCACTCATGCTGGAGTAAGCTAATGCCGTGATATGAACGTCATGAGTCTCAATCAAGTGAGAAGGGCAAAATGTGTTAATTGGACTGTCTACATTACTTGAACCATCCAATTGGTACTTTCTGATGTCATAAACTCGTGCATATTCATCTGAACCTCCAACTGCAAAGTAATTGGGGTTTCTCGGGTCTATGGCCATGGAATTCAGCCTTATGCAGTTTGAATTACGCTGTTCCACGAATGCAGAGCAATAGAAAAGCTTTGTAGCAGAATTAGTTCGAAGATCATACTGCAAAAGAAGCAAGGACTCTTGTCAGAAAAGCAATAACAAGCATTTACAATTCAATTTGAACGGAGGTAACCTACATGTTGAACTAAACCATCCTCGCCACAGCTATAACATATGTACGGACTCCCAGGTTCAACTGCAAGCTTGTGTACACGACCATGGTGCTTACCTAGCCTTTTTGTTTCTACCTGACTGTTTTCCAACACCTCGCCAAGCCTGACCTGCAACAAAGCCAATATTTACAATGAAAAGGAACCTTTTTAATAACAGATTTTCTGTGAAGAAAATAACAGACATCATGTTTATTTTTTTTTTGGAAACTAAATGTCATGGCAACTATGATCATCTGATCATCTCAAATACTTGGGGTCAAATGAAGAGATCTGTCAATAGACCATAACTTCAGTTCTCAACGGAAAAAGGTTAATGCAATAGAATGTAACTATATTCAGGTTGCAGCATGACTCATTTTAATTCTTTCTTTCAGTCCTCGATTCATTTTCATCCTTATCAAATTAAAACCAAATAAGTCTTGTCTTTTCTCCTGGGAAGGTGGCTGAACAGATAGTTCAAGATATTAGGGGTATTATTGCTGGTTGGTCTAAGTGCAAGGCTACTTTAGAAGCTTTAAGTCTATGTGCAGCTTTTAGTATTCCTAGTTCTATGTTTGTATAGTTTATTGTTCATATAGTCTAAGAGTAGTGGATTACTGTTGATTAGTGCTCTTTTTCTTTTGTAATTGTTCAGGGGTTTTCCCTCTTTTGTGTATGCTTATGGCCTTATCAATAAAATTAGTAAGCTTTACAAATAATTTAAAAAAAAAAAGTTGAATTGATGTTGAATTCATCTAATACAATGAAGAACATTAAGCCTGGCAGTATCAATAGCCTAATACAAAAGTTGGGTAGAACGTATGAGTGCTGAAACTGTAGCATTGGCAGGGTAAAAGGGCATGCAATAAGATGGTATTAACTTCCTACTACAGTACATTAATCAGGAAAAGAAAAGCAACAGAATACTAAGCTCATGCACAAATCATTTCCAGTTGCCAAGATTGCCCTCATTTATGTGGGCAAGGGAGTTGAGGCAGAAGTTATTCTCCCCCAGAAGGCATAAAAAAGTTAAACAAGATAATGCTCGAGGAAATATGAAATCCATACCAAATGTATTATCCCATATGTATAGGAACATATAGTAAAAAAGATTACCTTGCCATCAGCTGAAGAAGTGACTATCTTTCGATCATCAGTGAATGGCATGATTCTCGCCTGGAATACATTGTCCAAATGGCCAGATGGATATGAGATTTTTAATGCCTTTGTAGCCCATTCCCACAACTTGATTTGTCTGTCATCAGAGCCTGACACAAGGTGGTCACCAGCGGAGTTGAATTCAATGGTATTGACACATCCCTCATGACCTGTTAACTTTCCATACAAACCAATCTGCTCCACCAAGTTCTGCATCAGAAGGAATATGAATTAAAAAAAAAAAAAAACTAGGTTTGAGCTACTTTACACGCTGCATTAGAATCTTTGAAGAGTTGCTAGCTTCCACATGCAAAGACACACTTATAACATTCAATGTGTGATTGGCATAAAATTCAATCAAAGCAAACGTAAATACACATCACAAAATCCAACAAGAACAATCAAGACTCTCCCCTTGTAAGAAACTTAGCATGTTGACACTAGAAGTTAAACATATTTAGACCCCGCCTCCCCGAGGCAGCAACATACAATGAAAGTATATCTGCTCACGAATTTCTGACATCATAATGGTATGTTAATTTAGTACTGCCAACATAAAGGATTACAAGAAAGATAAAAAGAGGATTCAGACTTCTTTTTTCATTTTCTACGCTTGTCACCACAACCAGAAGGAATTTCCACTAGACTTCCAAGAAAATATACTCATTCTCTACATTTCACATGAAATAATTAAAGAACCATACGAATTCCGATATATTAACCAGTTAATGACCTTCAAATTAGATCAAATTCATCAAAGCACCACCAGCCAATTACGTCGGGAAAAAATTGGTATTTTCATTATCGAGTAAAGAGTTTATGCAAGAAATTCTATACCTTTGCGCAATCAATTAAAAAAAAGGAATTTAACTCTAACAACAACTGAATTAAATTTAGGTATAGCATTAAAAAAAAAATTATAGCATATGAACTGAAAATATAAAATCATTAAACAGAAACCTGGGAAGCAGAGATGTGGCGGGAGAAAGTACTGGGGGAAGAAAAACCTATCTCCCTCTTGTAAAATTCCAAGAACCCATCTTCAGAAGACTTGAAGCGTCTCTTCATTTTAGCTCAATTTCGTCCAGCAAAACTTCTTTTTAGCACGGTTCCAGCTTTCAGAGCCCAATTTTGATTAACAAATACACAAAGATTAAACGATGTTAACATGACTTTTGAGTTAGTGTATGCCATTTAGATACAGCATCTCCGTAGATGCGATACATATTTCTCCTACTGCTCCAAGTGACGATTGGCGCAGTTGAAAGTGGGATGTGACCTTAAAATAAAACAATATGGTATACAAATTTTGGAGTAATATTAGGATTAATAAAGGTCTAATTTTTTATTTAGAAAGAAAAAAATTGTGTGGAAATATGTAAGACTCGCGAATTGTGATGAGGATTCGGATGGAGAGAAAGAATAAAGGAAGGAAACAGGGGAAATCAGAGGAGCTTTCATGATGTAACTGGAATCATGGGGATGGGCTGGCAGTTAGTACGACGTCGTGGACTTCATAGCGCCAGAACCCAACAGGATTCAAATCATAGATTGAATGGAAGGCAACAACTGAGCCAACCCATGACTATCATCACAAGTTACGAATCTATATTCGTGTATATGTATTTTTTTTTTTTTCAACAGAGAATGGGTAGAATTTAAAAAAAATGAAGAGGAAGAAAAGGAGAATTTCAACTAGGACCCTCATCTAAAAAAATAATAACAATAAAAAACTAGGACAAATGTGTTTCTTCTTTTGTGTAAATAGAGCTTTCACTAATTTTTATTTTTTTTTGGTCAACATGAAGAGTATCCCAACTTTGCCGAACTAATCTCCTTGCGCTTGTGCACCCCGTCCCCCAAGAATACACAAGGCAGTAAGAGAGATGACTCGAACATGAGACCTCAGGACCTAAAGAGATTACCTCAAAACCATCTGAGCCAACTCCAAGGGGCTTTCACTAATTGTTCAACCATAAGAAAGGAGAACAAATTAATTTTGAGGATGATAGAGTTTGTTAAGAATCCAACATTTTTCTCGACCGATAAATTTTTTTTTTTTTTGTCAGCAACGATACATTTATATAACCTACTCTATCCTAATCTAGAGGGGAGGGGGAGCTTAAGGAGACTATGATAAGAACTAGTGGGTATACTATATACAGATCCAACTAGATCAAGGAAGTGTTATGACACAACCCTTAGATTTTTTTCGCTGCAAATGAGATTTAAACCCTCACCTACAGTCCAAGGATGGACTTAAGCCCCTCCGGGTGGCCACTAAGCCATTGACCCAGTCTCGACCGATAAAATTAGCCTGTATTATTTCGGACGTTCATAATATATGTGGTCTTACAATTCTAAAACTCTGCGTAGCCTTGACATGACCTTGAGTACGGATCCATTCAAAGATAGTATTGGTATAAAGCATGAGTGACGGATATCCATCTAACATTAAGAACGTGCAATCCAACTTTCTATAGCACGAGCATCTTTTTCAAGTGCTGTAAGAATATGCTACATCATTACAAAAGAATCAGCGGGTGGCCTGCAAAAATCCACGGCACCAGGTACAATCTCTCTCTCTATGTTCGTGTGTGTAATTGTATATGGAGATTCTGGATCTTTGCCTCCACAAGGAATTATCACCATGGATATTCAGTGTACAGGATCCGAGCTTTGGTATTTCTAACACCTCTATATATCTGGAACATCTAGAGAAGAGCAAAGAATCTACGAAGCCAAAATTACAAAATCTTTAGCCCAACAGCCTTACTAGCACCTTGAGCTGACTCCTTTACACCAATTATGCCTAAAGGTTCTGAACCAAGATTTTACAAATTTCGGTTAATCCAAGCAGAGCATCATGTTAGAGCAAAGAAGTGCGTAGTTCTAGCCATCCCAATTAATCCACGCTTGTAAAGGAAGATTTAAGGCACAACTCTTCCTTGCATTGCTTCTTTGCAAAATCATTCAACAAATATTGGTGCAAAATTGACATCCTAGTCGTCATCGTCAGTTAACGAGGCAAAGGAGAACGGCCTGAACTTATACCCGTCACCATGATAAAACTTGTTCTGGAATTCTACCCAGTGGAGACGCAAAGCGTGAAGGAAAGCACTAAGGGTCTCCATCATGAGCAATATAAATGCTGTAGCAAAAGCAAAAACTGCTAGTCCCACCAATCGTATGATGATATTTTCATACCTGCAACATGCATGATTCAAGAAATCAAACAGGTTGGATATATGTCAATCACATAGAAGATTTATATCCTGCAGATAACAGAAAGGAGATTAAACTCTTAAGTGCAAGTCAACATGAAAATATATATATATATATATATATATCAACAGGTAGACATGTAACTAAAAGTTTCATTTCAACCTCTGATCCATACAAAGAAAATTTAAATAAAGCAGTTACTAAGCAGTAACTTTGTTCAGTAGACATCTAAAGAAATAAGTCTCATTAAATTGGTTGTAAAAACTTACCCCCAGGCAAGAAGCAGAACTTTCTCATAGAAAACAGTTGACAACTCGGAGTGAGCCAAACTGTTAACAGTACCAGCAAATGAAAATCTTAAAATGAGCACAGTATAGATATCTCAATATACCAATCGAAAAGCAAATATACCTCAGGGCCCATAGCCTAAGGTATGATGCCGTATTCGAAACTGCACCAAGTACAAACTCAATAGAGTGTATCATCTGATGCACGAATTCCTCACTAAAATTAAAATCTTCTTGGTGTTGCCTCGCGGAGTCATGTTCATCATCAATGTTCATATCAGAGGTTCCAAGTAACCCATATGTGCGACCTTGAAATCTCTAAGAATGCAAAGCAAGAATACATATTAAGACTACGAGATAGAGAGAGAGAGAGCCTCTTGACAGAACAGATCTGAGATACAATCTGAAACAAATATCTAAGTATTATTTTAGACCATTTAATAACAAATAATTAAGGAACATTATAGACCATCTAATCTTCGCATGGAAATGTGAAGCCCTTTTACTTGGTTTTCAGAGAATGAGCATGTGGAAGGAGAATACCAGAAACAAAAATTTCAACATGGCCACAGAAACTTAAATACAAGGACCTCTACTCTCTCTTCTCTCACAAAGGTTAAGCAGACATGGTACCTCTGTGTGAAGTCTTTTCAAAATAAAAGGCTTGGGAAACAGCATCCAAGGAACAGCAACTACAGCACAAAGCAATAATATGACCTGCAAAATTAAAATTTGATTAACAAAGATGGAAAACAGTGGTATTTAATAATAAAATAATCAACTATAGAGAAAATTAGAGATTGTGCCTGAAGTACACCCTGGCCCCAGAACAACTTGTTCTCACCAAGATCCTCAAAAGGACTCAAGAACATGTAAATCATTACATGATAGAGGTCGGCTTGAGAACCAGTGCACCATTTGATAACAATCAGAAGAGACAGATACCCAAAGAGGCAATTAAGGAAGATCATTTGTGGCACAAACTGGTACCTAAAAACACAAAATAAGCTCTTTTACCCAAAGAGGGAATTAAGCAAGATCATTTGTGGCACAAACTGGTACCTAAAAGCACGAAATAAGCTCTTTTACCTGTTATTAAACAGTGCAGAACAAATAATAGAAACGATGTGGAAAGATTACATACTTGATATCAAGTGAATTTCCAAAAAAGCGTGCATTGAAGTAACTTAATATAATTCCTAGATTCATCTGGACCACACCCAACAAAATTGACAACTTCATCTTAAGAGAGTTTAAGAAAGGCAGTTCTGTGCGACTTCCTCTCCAGCTTGGATCCACTCCAAATGGATAAGGATCCCGAGATTTTATTAAACCTATTGAACGGGCATCACTGCCAAGGCAGATAAATATTGTCAATACAAAGGAAAATTTATCAAAAACATACAACATGCTGAAAAGTAATTTGTTTGTTCCAACTTGTTGATCTATGGGATTTCTGCATGTTGAACATATGTAGAAATCTTATGGATCACCAAGCTGGAACAAACAAATTACTTTTCATCAACTTAAGACTACAGCAAGCACATCTACCTGCAGGAAGAATCTCGGCATTTGTAGGCAGACTCCCCAAAAATGTGAAAAGGAACAGAAAAAAATTCATTGTAGATCAACCCACAGTATATAGAAAATATTGACATCAACAGGAGGACATAGCGGCCACCAAACAGCATCTCCATAAAGCTACCAAGTTTCTGATGGGAAACAAAAACTATGATGAGAACATAAAAGTTGCATGTAAATAATAATGTATATAAGATTCCAAATGCAACATTAGATTTCAGGAAAGTTCAGCCACTGATCGTGATCAAGAAAATTAAAATGCATTTAACTCTCAATTTAACAAGAAGTTTCTGCTGCTGTTTCAACAAGTTCAGCATTGTTTACTAACACTTATGATCAGAACAGAATTAGCTTCTGTTTGCAATTTTTCCTTCAAATTTTATTTCTTCTTTAACAGTGCAACAGCCGATAAAAACAGCTTCTTCTAGTAACCACCCTCTATAGCATCTCTAGAATAAGAAAACTGATTTAATCAGGGTATATGAGTAGTCAAAGTTCTCAAAATATAAAGCAAACAAGAATTTGGCTTAGTTAACAGCTAATGATCTATCATGACGAGAAAAAGATCAAGAAGAGATAAGATACCTGAGTACCTAGCTTTCTTTCACGGGCTATGAGAACTAATGCTCCCAACAGCAAACATATTCCATGACCCCAATCACCAAACATCACAGCAAAAAGAAAAGGAAATGTAACAACGGTATAAACAGCAGGATTTGCCTCCTGATAGTTAGCAACACTGTCCAAAACAGATTACTTGTTAGCACTCTATCAGCTTTGTATGTATTCATATATTATATACCAACCAGACCAAACTTCTCCCACCAGTGCTCTGTGTGCATGCGCTGGTTTATATACATATATGACCCAACCAGACAAAAAATAAAGACAGAAAAAGAGGGAGAGGGAAGAGCTTTGGAAGCAGAAATCCTCTAATCCTTGTCACAATCTGCATAGACAAAGAACAGGTGGGATGGGGGAAGGAATTAAAGCTCAATAATTACATCTGTATTGCATCTTACCCGTATGCATCAACAATTTCTTGAAATGCACTTGTGAAACGATTGGTTCTGAAATATGTTGGAGGTGATTCCACAGCATCCATCACATGAAATATAATGCCAACTTGTGAATTGCTGTCAAATGTTGCTCGTTGCAAAGCCTCTTGTATCTATTACCCCAACCAAAAAGAAAAGGTTCCCTCATGGAATTAATATGAGAAATATGGTAGCAAGTGACAAATTCTTACAATGGCAAGAACAAGTAGAAATTATAGCAAAGCACCTTTGTCTTTGCAAATATTGGGCACCATCCTTCACCAACCAGACACTTCTTCGTAACATCAAAATTCAACATATTTAAAGTGTCATACACAGCTTTTTCCCTTCCAACCTAGAGAAGAAATATTAGAAAACCTTAACTCAGCAATCGTGTAAAAATAGCATCACTGAACCAATTGTGAACAACCAAGCTCCAAAAGTGTAGCAGTAATTGATATAACAAATTTACCATATTCATCCATTTCGCAAGCTGGAAACCAATTGAGGTCAAAGCCTTGTCCCGATGACGTGTTCCAGCATCCAAGGTGGTTTCTAATTCAGATAGACGAGATGAAACCTGCAAAACAGTAGGCAATCATGCGATTGCTATTGCTGTAACTTACACAAGGACTGCAACTAATCCATATACTGGATGGTAAAGCCATTGTAGCAAAGAAGAATGAAATCAAAGCCAGAACATAAACCGTTTATTCTAAAGAAGTGCTCACTTCTTGGGGAATTGGTCACTTACATATTTAAGCCTACATCAATAATAGTCCACCTTGCACCAACCTTACAAACTAAATAACGGCTGTTTTTCATTTTAGATATATTTTAAGAAAATTTTGGTAAAAAATCAGGACAATGCATACGAAGACGAGAAGTATGCCTTGCGCATCAGAAAAGAAAAACAATTGCCATAGTTTCCTAGTTATGTAAAAGGTAAAACTCACATAAGCTAGACAAAAGTCAACTTAAGTGACAATATCTAATTCATTCTCATTACAAGTCAGAGAATACATAAATGATCAATTTCAAGACATACTTCTCGTGTTATCTGCATCCTTTTTGTTACATCTTCTGGGACAGGGTAGCAATTGGCTCCAAATGCTTCACATATTTTTAATATTTTTGTTCTTGCTTGCTCGCCTGAGAAGAACACTACAAATACTGTTTTCTCAACCTGCAAAAGCAAGGAAGCAAAAACAAATTAAAAACTCATTCAATCGCAACTGTTAGTAGTGATCCCACCAAGTAGGAATGGAAGAAGACAGAAAGAAAGACATAGATCTTCAAACCAAAAACCACAATCAATGCCATGTAGGAAACAGAGAAAATTTTTTTTACTACAATAGCTACTGCATTCAGTTGGTACTTTTCCTTCCTATTTCCCACCTCTAGTTAATTAGACGACACAAAGTTCAAAGGATACAAAGGAAATAAGGCTTGACCATTTCATTTGACGAAGGATCCAAAATTTGATCATCCGCAGCAGCCTGATTGAAAAACATATTGCCCCTCGTAGCCCGAAATAGCATCCTCTCAAATGTGAGAACTTTGGATTTACAAATAATACCACTAACAAATCGCACGCCAGATTGAACTGAGGGACCAGGTTGCATCTCCTGACAAATCCAAATAGAAAACTAATCAACATAACTGTCAACATGGGTTTTCCTATAGGATAGTATTTGAAAGCATTTAAAATCAGTCACCTGCTCAAGCAGTGAAGCTGTGTCAGCATAATCATCATTCGAATAAACATTCTCAACCATTTCTCTTTCTTGCACAGTTGAGTTACTCCTACTTGAGACAAGAAAGTCACTGGCCTAAATTGCACCATTAAACAATAGAAACATCAGATTATTGCTCCCAATGGACCAAATTTGTATTACATCAGAATGAAGAAAAATCAAGAAATTAAATACATATACTTCTACAACTAGAATAATTCCGCATGGAACTTAATAGTATAGTTGTAATAAGGAAAGACAGATTATCATAATCCAGGTCAACTAGATTCTCAATACATGTCAGAAAATATAATGATATTGCAAGGGTCAAGCCCACATAAGAACCTTACCCCATGCATAGGTAAGTGTCATGAGGCCTACTATTTTAGTTTTTCAGAGAATAAATAACCAGATTATCTTGATATAAAGCTTTCATCTATAACTTTTTCAAGCAAACTACAGTTTGAATAGCACTGATGGGCAAAATTATTTAACACGAGTATAATGTAACACACATGTTAGCCAGCATATGATAGCCAAAGTTGAACTATCTGCAAATAAAAAAATCAGTATACCTTTTGCAACACCATTTTGAACTCTAGCAACTCATTATAAGTTTGCTGCAATTTCTCAGTGTTGCTATTCATTTCAATTAGCTCATGTTCATGCTCTGCGAGTTGCATCTAGAAAAAGTAAAACGACAGTAGCACCGACATGAATATATTAGAAAAGCCAAGTGTTAAGCAAAAAAATAAGATAAAATAAAATAAATAAACTCAGTATCTGTAAGTTGACTGGGGTAACTACGACAAAATGGAACCTCCAATTCTTCTAATTCAATATCTGGTTGTGAACGAGGATGTGGAGATGGCAGCAGGCCAGCTTTATGAATCTGATCTTTGAAAAATCGCAGCTTTCTTGACATCTCTGCACATCTTTTCACCTGTTAAAGATACCTTGTGAAGAAAAGCAACAAGGCTAGGACATATTATAGCCGGAAGCCTGAGAAATCAAGCCCGACATACAAGTAGGCCAGCAAATCTGTCAATGACACTAGAGTGGACATATCACCAATCATGTTACACAATTCACCACAAATTAATCTCACCCTCCATGGTAGAATTAGCTGGTCCACATATTTTGTAAGGCAACTTCTATGCATCTACTATTGAATTCTCCGCAGGCCATTTTTAAAGAAACAAGGAGTCACAGACCACGTAGAAATGACTGCTAGTAAAGGCAAAGGATCACGATAATGTAAAGTTTTTTCGTTCCTTTCAGGTGACAACACCACATTGCTAATATGCATAAGACAGAAGCACTGACGATATGGCTTCTCTAGAAACATACATGTGCAAAGGAACGTGATGGTAGTCAAAACATATTCTGTAGGGCGATGAACATGTAAGGCAATTCCTGTAATGTTTACCTGATTAACAAATGTTCGTTGAAAAGGGCTCTTTTCATCATTTAACTGCCAATACAAAAGTCAAAAGTCACATGGAAAAGCTTATGAGCATGACGAATACTAGCAAGCAGAGAAAGTTATTTTAAATCAAGCTCAGTATCACAATAAGGAAGACTGACCAAAATGACTTAAGAATTCTGGAAATTGCCACATCATGACTCATTATAGAGTAAAATTGTTTGTGAGATGATGCAAACAATTTTAAATCAAGTTTTAGAAAAAAAAAAAAGTTAAGAGATAAAAGGTGTCACAAATTATGATCATAGTGCTTTTTCCACTCTCATAAATCCTGAGAGAGACTAGAGCTAGAAAATATCAACAATTATCAATCTAACCAAGGAAAGTAAACATTTTCCAGGCTTCTGGATAGGATAAAATAGATTTGATCCGACCATGTAGCTTGATTTGCTTGTAAATTGTAAAACACGTGATTGAGTCCTAAAGAAACTAGTTAACACACATCTAAAGTAGAATAACCAAATCCACATCATCTCACAGGATCCATCTTTAAGTACTTCTTGCATGTCTAAGGATGTAAAGTAGTTCTGACTAGGCAGAGTTTCCACAATTCCTGAACATGCCATCATATGGTCCACTAGTCATGACAAACTAAACATTACACAGAATAAGATTCTCTAGGCGCTAGGATTAAATTGAAAAAAATGCCAAATTCTCACTGTGACAATAGATCATAGAAAAATGGTTGTCACAGAAAATAGGTGCTCTTAATGCATGCAACTCCTCTTAAGCAAGATTTTTCTGTTATACTAATTTCTTCTATTTGTGGATAGCAATCCATTCCTTTTTTTTAATCATACGTAAGAAAGATTCATCAAGTAATAAATTATGCATGGTTCCTTTGTCTCTTCATCTACATTTTCCAATGTAAGATGTGCATTATTTTTTAAGAGTCTATGCATCATATATTTCCAAGGATGCTTCTAAATAATTTGATAGTTTTGGTTATCTAGTAATGCAAATCTAGGACCAGAAACTAAAAGTTACCAATTGCTAAAGAATAGTCATTCATATGATCCAGATAGCCACTGTACGTATTGGTATGGACAACTAGTTTACAACCTTCCCTGGTGAAAATGAACCAAAGTTCAGCATACATGCAGAAAATCCATCATATCCCTATAGATTTGACAAGTTACCCTACAGCTTGCAAGTGTCTTCAATCCACTAAGTTCTAAACTAGCCTCACTTGAACAGAATCAATGCAGTTTCTACATACTCGGCTTCAATAGCAACAAAAACAAAAGTCTAAACAGCATCATCCTTCCAGAAATGGTAAAATTAATCAGGAATAAAATTTAAAAAAAAAACTCCACACAATATCACAGATAGCTTTTATGTAAATCTAGAGAGCAAAAAAAGAGAGGGAGAGATCCGTACGTCGCGGAACTGAAGAAGGCCGAGTTGGCCGAGGTAAGAGATGGCGCGGTGAGCGGACTCAACGGGGATGATAAGCTGAACAAAGGTCATCTTCTCGGACCGCATCAGATCCATAGGCGGCAAGTTGTCCAAGTACTCCATTTTCCATCAACCAAACAACCCCTCCCCCCTCAATCTTAATAGCAATGGTACTTCAAATCAAATTGATTTACTGTATAAATTTTGCTATGACGCTTGATCTCGGAATCCCTTCCTCAGATCTGAATTCGGATCAGTTATGTAATAAAAGTAAACCCCACTCAATAACTGAATTTTTCCGTCGTCAATGAGAGTGAAGGTTTTCTGGGAGTGGGGCGGTATTATTTTGTTCGTGATGCTGCCATCAGCAACTGACTTTCGACTCGGGAATTTCGCATCCTTTTCATCCCTGGTGCCAAAAAAAAGAAGACTTATATTGCAAGAGAATTTTCATATGCTAGTGGGTGAAAAAAAAATATAAAACTTTAGATTAAAATTGAATCATTGACCTTCGTTAATTTTTGCCTTGTGCAAAAGTGGCATGACCAAAAGGAAAAAAATAATAATAATAAAGGCACTTTTCGTTTTTCTTTTTTATTTTTAGTTTGCCCTACAGTCAATGACACCCACGTTTGCGAACACATTTCTAACTTGCTATATAGGGTCTCACCTCTTTAAATTTTTTAAAAAAAATTTCTTAGTTTGAGTTATTAACTATAATTGTTAGAATATAGTTAGAGGAAAAACAAAACATTAAACATAAAATACTTTATCTTATCTTTAAATTGTAGAAAATAATGTCAACTTGATATTCGCAGCTAATTTTTAATTTTAACGAAAAATTAAAAATATTACACTGCACAAATATTGAGTGTACGACTAACACTTACTGATTTTTTATGTCTAAAATATATGATAAATCTTATGCATCAGATTAAATCGACTAGAAGAGGCCTAGTCTATATATAGATAATATAATGTGAACTGTGTGACTAGCCTAGTTCGACTTTTATTATGCAAACAACCCCTAATAATCTGCTCATATAAGAATTAAACATTTTTTTTTTTGGAAAGATACTAAGAATTCAGCATTGGCCACATATAGGGGTGTAAAATGTGAATCCAAAAAAGAGTTAGTTGGTGCATAGCGAAAAAAATTGAAAAGGAGGCCCGGGAGAAAATATTGGAAATTTGTACAGGAAGCCTCGTGTCCGACTGGGACCTACAATCGTGTGTTCAATGTCCTAGGATTTTGCGACTAACCAGCATTAGTTAAACGCAAATAAGCTGGCAAGCGCAATTAATTATTTTAAAGGGATCAATTAATATAATTGTTTCTTTGCCTACACTCTACACCAGGTTCCCCTGTAAATAAATTCTACCTCAAACGGAAACGGTGCGTGCAATTAGGTCCCGTCTAGATTGTGAGCATTTTCTTCAAGTAATTTTCGCATAATTTTTTGACCTCGACCGTGCACGCACGTGCGTGTATGTGTATATATATATATATATCTATATATTACATTGTTATAGCACATTTTTTGGCAAAAATCTTCCAAAAATTTCAATCCAAACAGATGTAAAGTTCTCGGAATTCAATTTACTTAAAATTCGAACTTGAACATAATTGGTATATTTATAAATTATCACCCTTACCCCCTTCATGCTCAGCTATGGCGATGTTTTTCACCATCTATTTCTGGTTTCCAAATGCTTTGGAAGATTTGAATTTTATAAGATTTGAGATGAAAGGACCATCCACTTTACACCAAGAAAAGGGATCCGCTAGCTGCTGAATGCCACTTCTAGTGACACATCGATTAGGTTGTTTTCTGCCCCTTTGTTAAGTTACTTTTGAAGAAATGTCAAAAGAGCTACTGCTTCTCCAATGGCAGAGAAATTGCGTGGGCATTAGGAACTATTGTCGTGACTAAGTGGCCATTAGGAATTTGGCCATTAGTGTTGAATTCTTTTTTGGGATAAATTCAGTGTTGAACTGTTAAAAGGTCAACCTGCTTGATTCTTCCATTGAGTAGATATCCATTTCACTGCGGGACTGTCTTCTAGTTTTGATTGTATGTTACTACCGCTTTGGATAAAATTTTTTTTTTTTTTTAAAGAAGACCTATGTTAGCCCCATTTGGAGCTGTGATACTTTTGGCAATATATATATATACTTTTGAAGTATCTAATGAACATCATTTCATAGTACAATTTTTGGTATTAAAAGCACTTTTGGCAATAGCTAAGATTTGGTACTTTTAGAATAGTTTTTGTATTTTAATAAATAAATATTAAATTTAATCATTTCATCTTATATTATAAACTAAATAAAAAAATAAATACATTTTAAAATTTTAAAATCACGCATTATCCAATACAATAAAACTATATATCCAAACAATATACTTAATCGTACTTGAACACTTAATAAGTGCTTTTATTAATATTAGATAAAATACTTTTCAATAAACTACCACGACATTAAATGTACCCTTAGTATTCAACGCGTAACATGGATTAGGTGACCAACAAGGATTAGGTTGGATAGATTTTGTGGATTACAGAGTAGTACTTTTCTATATTTTATGATGTAAGTAAATGTGTAGATAACATTATCGTGTCTTTTCCAATTATCTTGCTAGTCAGACAAATATAAAATAGCTTATCTAGCTAGTGACTTTAGGGCTTTAATTTTTTAGTTGATTAAGAAAACTCTTCTTGAGGCACAGATAAATTTGCAGTTTATCCATTAAACTTTATTTTTTGTCACTTAACTTGCTAAAAATGAAACTACCCCTCTATTATGTTGATGTATATTTTTCTTTTTATTTTTTAACAAATAACAAATTTCTCTATCCATTAGTTTTTCTTTTCTAAAAATTTGTATTTGCAAATAATCAAATTAATTAAATTTTTAGACTTTTATTATTTTTTACATATAGCAATTCTACATTAATTTGTATCTCTTTTATTTGTCACAATCCATCCTAACAAAAATTTAAGATGTCCATATCTAATAGAAGATAGGCAATGACTACTATTATGGAATTAAAAAATAATTTTTACCTCTGAACTTTCTTTAAAGGCATCGTTTGAATTGAAGGAAAGGAAATGAGAGAATTCTAGTAAAAAGAAAAGAAACAAGAGTAGAGAAAATAGGAATCCATCCATCTTGTTTGGATTACAGAAGAAAAGGAAAGGAAACTATATTGAGAAATACTTCACACGTAAATCATAATTATTGATAGGGTAAAAAACAAAAAAGCCTCATATGGTAAGCCTAATACAGAAAAGCCCCATATGGTAAGCCTAATACACAGAAAAGCCCCTTATGGTTTCAAAATATACAATACGACACTCATGCTTTGAACTAAATTGTAAAAGTGACGGAATCCGTTAAATTTTAACGAAATGACTTATTGAAATCTAAAAAAAAAATTTATACCTAATTTTTATCAAATATACCTATTCTACCCCTTAACCCTCAATTCTCTCTATTTAGAGAATAAAATAAATGCTTTTTTTGAGATGTCTTTTGTTTAATTATATCAGGGCATTTTGTCATTTCGTCCATTTCCGTTAAGTTTAACGGATTCCGACACCTTTACAATTTAGTTCAAAGCATGAGGGGTCGTATTGTATATTTTGAAACCATGGGGTGCTTTTCTGTGTATTAGGTTTACCACAGGGGTTTTTTTTGTTTTTTACCCTTATTGATACTGCATTTTCCATGTAAATGGGGAAATCTTATGTTACAATCGAAGCAAAAGTGACAAGGGTTATTCAAGAATCGAAATCAAGGTATGTTTGATAAAATTGAAATTTGAAAATTAAAATCTGAAATGTGAAATTTGAAGTCTGAATTTATTAAGTTAATGAATTTTTAAATATTAAATCAAATACACTTGAGTGTATATCATATTGAGTGATAAGTAGATAGTTTATCACTTATATTTGGGAGTAGGTTTTACCAAAGAAAATTCAGTGTCATTTAATTAATTTAAATGTTCATTTTTTTGTTATCAAACGCGTCTGAACATATTAAAATCTGAATCTATTAAATTTAAGTACAGGATTGGGTTTATCAAACAAGGCCTCAATGTTCTTTATAAAAACAAGACATCAATGCACTTCTATGAAATGAGTATCGTTGAGAAATAGAAATCCGCGTTATCAAAGAATTTCCTCATTTTATTTCTAGTATGGAATGAGTCAAAAAATTAGTCAAAGAAAAAAGAAATAATTAATGATACAACCAACCAACGAATTATGACTTAATTATTCTGTCACTAGGATTCATCCTATCAAAATTCCTAGTTACTTGAGTTACGTTAGTTACATTTTTTTCATAATTTAAAAGTTCAATTTATAAACACATAATATATGTTTCAGAAAATTTTAAAATTTTTATTAATCTTAATGTTGTCATTTCTCTTCGCCTACTTTCGGACAAAAAGCAGTCTGATAAAAAATAACTCAATCTCATTCATTCCTTTTTCTCCTAATCCTTTCATTTCTCTTACCGAAAACCAATCTAAACATCAAAAACCTTGGGCCTGTCCATTTCCTTTCCTTTCCCTCTCATTCCCTCAAAACAAGGCAGTGCGTTTGAGCTTCATTTCCATCACAAATTCAAAAAAAAAAAAAAAAACAGAAACAAAAGGTGTTTCACATTGCAAAGCGCGGTTACTATACCCTAAATCAAGGTTGGGAATTTAAGTATGTAGTCTAATGACAAGTTCAACGAAGCAACCAAGCGTAATTAACCCAAACAGACAGAGAATTTTGATACGTTAAGAACTAACTGTGGATTCCCATAAATAAACAGACAGAGAATTTGGACTAATATATAAACTCAATCACAACAATTCTTTTCCAAAAAGGCAAAAGGTGAAAAAATCACTTAACAATTGATATCCCGTCCTTAAATACCCATCCAACCTGTAGTCCGGGAAGGAAGCTCGCAACCGCCATCCACCGTTGATAACCACATCTTGCGGCCGATTGCATCACCCAGCTTCTCCCTCTACTTAAGGTAATATATTTCCTTTCTATAATGCTAACAATTTGTGATAAATTATTCCCATAGAGAGTGCTAATGTGCATAATTGGAATGATTTTTTTTTGGGGTCTATATATGTATTAGGCCTAAAAATTCGGAATATCTGTTGCATCTTTAGATGTGGTGATGGAATTATGTCCTGCACTTAGTTCTTGGGAGCTCTACTTGATTATTAAAGTTATACGTTTATCTTTAAGACTGGAGATTTTTAGTTGTTTTATTGTCTAGATTATTTGTTATTCGAGTTAAAATTAATTTAGCCATCCATTGATAGTTAATTATGTTGCAGTTAATAAGAAATTGGATTAAGATACTTATTAGTCCTGCTTACTGATGGATGATTCATCATAACCTTGATTAGCGATAGTTTTTAACTGTTAGTCATAATACCTTATGTGGAAAATAGCAGTCCTGTTTCCACACTTTCTTATACGCTGGAAAACCAATTGAATAATATGGTATTTCGATCATTGGAAAATCAGTATGTGCTGAGCTAAGTATAGTTCTCTTAACAATTTCATAGTAGCTTCAATATATAATTTTGCAAGAGCGTCTGTCACCCTGAACCTACTAATTCATCCTTTCATATATTGATTTGAGGTTGATTTTGTTTCTTGGAATTTCTGAAATTTTTTGGTTATAGTTAATCTGGTGACTCCTGGATCTTCTTTTTTTTTTTGTAATTTTTTGTTCTGAGGGGTATCATACTCACCTGAGTTTTGTCTTGTTATTGCTCTGGAAGTGTTTCTGGAAATTGAACGACAATTGTTGAAAATGACTACTTTTCTTTTGCCTACCAGGACATGGCCCTGATGGCAGTTGCAGTTTTGTTTGTTTTATGAGCTCAGATAGAGTTGGCGAAAGTAGATATTTTTGTTGAGTTGTGCTCGATCAATATCACATGACAAAGAGTAGCTGTTTAACTTAGTTTAGTTATCCAGAGGCTTACAAAGTGCAATACACTATTGAGTGTTCTAATGGTGAACCAGAGCCAGAAATCGCTTCGGTTGTTTAACGGGTACAGTAGCATTTCCCTTTATTGGACAATTTAGAATCCAATTTTGATGGGGGATGACCTAACCATGTAGTTCTTCTGAATGTTGAACTTAAGTGCTAAGCAAAGTTGAGTTAACTAAAGCTAGTGATGATCAGGAGATTAATAGTTTGATCACATGATTAATTTACCTTAAGCATGAATGGAATTGTAAGTGGTTCCACAGGTTTGATTGGAGTTGGATGAAATTTTTGGTAAACAGACACCAAAAGTAGGGAATAAGAACATACAGGAGAATGTTCACATGTATGATTAATTCTGTTAAGAAAAAATTTGAAGGCTAAAAAGAGCATATGAAAAATTAGTTTGTGCTTTTCAGATATGTGGAGCACATGCTAACAATAAGCTGCGTACATATTGTAGCAGAGTATATGAAGATCATCAAGTTTTGTGGACTTTTGTAATGGATAAAGGCGATAATTTTCTAGTCCATTAATGTTTAACTCATCCATCAGCAACTACCTATTATGGGTATGTGTGAACATTTTTTCATAACTTGTGGAATGCCTCTTTGATGGATTGTTAGAGGCACTTTCATACTGGTGACAAGCACGGATATCATATTTTTCATTTTGGAACCGAAGGTTTAATTATACATGTTTGTGTCCGTACTTTTAGTTTCTCCTGCTGTTTCATGAGTTCAGGTTGTCATCAACATATTTGGCAAAGGGTTCTGGCAACTTTCTCCTTAATTTTGCATGATTTATCATAATTAAATAAATTATGTGATGAGTAATAACTTTACTCTTCATTGTTACAGAAAATGATTCAATGATGTGAGACTGCACATTTTGGACCTTGAATACTAAACTATTTACAGTGTACTGCTTTTAAAAAATTCACAAATTCTACCTATCCATCTTATTTGTTAAAGTTCACTTCTGGTGATATCTGATTGCATTTAAGCAGGTGTAGAAGTCTGCATTTTGACCTGGCACAGGGTATGGCGGATGAAAAGGTTCTCAGCTACAATGATGTCGTGCTTAGACAAGCTGATTTGGACATTCTCAGTGGTCCACATTTCCTTAATGATCGCATCATTGAGTTCTATCTTAGTTACCTCAGTTCACGTCATGCTGCTGAGGACATCCTATTCGTGCCTCCTTCAATTGCCTTTTGGATTAAAGAGTGCCCTGATACTGCAAGCCTTGAGGAATTCCTAAAGCCACTTAATCTTCCCAATAGGGAACTTGTACTGTTTCCTATCAATGATAATATTGACGTAAGTTTTGCTGAGGGTGGGAACCATTGGAGCCTACTTGCTTTCAGGAGAAGTGCTAAGGTTTTCATCCATCACGATAGCAGCTCGAGTTGCATGAACAGTTCCCATGCCAGACGGCTCTATAGGGCTATTTTTCCTTATATCTCTGATGGCGTTACGTACATGGAGTGTTCTAATACTCCAAAGCAAGTTAATGGTCATGACTGTGGGTTGTATGTTATAGCCTTTGCAAGAGCAATATGCAACTGGTACGAAAATACTACACCAAAGGATAAAAAGAGGTGGTGGTTCTCAGATTTGGAGCATATCACTCCATCTGCCATATCTGAGCTGCGTAGTGAGATTCTGGAAACTAATCAGAAGTCTAATGGTGAAGCATTAATGTCTGCCTTTCTTGAATTGGCTATTAAAGATGTGATATTTTGCTTTGCATGCTAATACACGACGCGTGCGGATTTTGATGTAAACTTTTCTCCTGGATCAAATCCAGGTAATGGCCAAGCGGTCATGTGTTCTAGAGGTCCAAGCTCTTTGTATTAATGCAGAAACAGCAGTAGCTTATGTGATTCAATTGTTTTTACTTGTTCGATACTTCTAGTTTGTCATGTTATGCTTGTTACGAGCCTTTTTTTGGAGCTGATATGCCTCATTAAATGTTCAATAATGGATTTTAAATTTAGCAATAGTTCTGGCTTAGCAGAACTTCTTCTTTTTTTTTTAATTGTTGTTGATCTACTCAATTCTTCCTCTACCTCCACCGCTTCAGCAATTGTAGTCTGGTTACCTATAGCAAAATTAGCTGCTGCGCCACTTTGGGTCTGAAGAGGTGATTTTTAACCGGAGTAGTAATCTCGGGTTGCTAGTGGATGCCCCTGCCCAGAGGAGTCACTTCACCTAGGTCACCTGCAGAGATTGTAAAAAGGGGCTAGATCCCCCGATGTAACTCCGAAACTTAAGTTAGGTTGGGAGAGGATATCAGTATATGATACATGCTGAAAGTTTAGAGTATTTTATCAAAGATTTGTCGTTCCCTTTCTCAGTGGAATTTTCTTCTATTCATAGGGGACAGTTTGGAGGAAAGGATCCAGGCTCCTAAACATTTGATTTAGACAGCATGTCCTCTTGACTAGATCACTAGGCAATGGGCAATGTGTTCAGAAGCAGTGGTCAAGCTGTCAGGACAGTGGTCAGTGTATCAAGGGTCACATCCAATGGCCTGAGTTGTCAAAACCTGGGACACGACCTTGGTCGTGGTGTGCCTTATCACTTCACCATAGCGAGCAGATATCCAGATCACTTCGGTCTTTCAGGGATACAAGGTACCCGAGGTGAACATTACAGGTAAACCTAGGTTCATAGACCGGAATCTGGATTCGAGTCCAATCGAGCCGAGATGACCATCCTAGGGTCCATGCAGTATAGAGTTTTATGCTGCTGGTAAAAAACTGCTGCAGCAAACGAGGCGAAGAAATTTTAGTTCTCAGATTTTGGAAGGATCACTCCATCTGCTGTGTCTAGACGAGTAGCGAGATTCTGGGACTAACAAAGAGTCCACCGGTGAAGTGGCAAAGGTGCTATTAACACGTACGATAGGGCTTGCACACTGATTATAACTTTTCTGCCTTAGTTTTTACCCCCCAAAAGGATTTTTTTTTTCTGTCTGGCTTAGTGCAATTTTTACTTTCGCATACATTTTCTTCCTCTTGTTCCACTGACTTCAGATTTCAAGTCAGACGCCTATTGCAAATTTGATTTGGTGTTTGGATCTATGCACTATAGGATTCAGTTTTATGTGTAACATGAACTCGACATGCTTGGTTGGAGACTTGAGAGTCCAAAACTGGTCGGAACAAAATCTAGATGGTACTTCTCAGGGTTGAAGACTTTTGGGCAAAAGTCCCATTTATCCTGTAATTATAACAATAAATTGTTCGTGTTTTATCCATCCGTACCTTTTGAATAAGAAATCCTTCTGAAACTTTCACGATTGGACTTCCTTGGCCTTTCTTTTGCGTCCATTCTGTATTTGCTTATGTTGACAGTACAATTTCCCAGTCAGTCATGTGCTATCGCCAACAAGTCCCACATCGGCTCGGTAAGGAGGACGAGGGAGGGTACCAGCACTATAAAATGCGCTAATCCAATTACAAAGCAAAGCATACCTTATCTCGGCCTTTTGGCTAAGATCAAGTGTAGTATCTGTTCTTATCAGTTTAATATTCTGATACGTGGGGTCATCGGCCCACCACGATATTAACTCAATTTTTTAAGGGGGAGGGGCCATAACGGTAGCTTGCTATCGGGCCTCTCGCGCGTCGCCTTGGCGTTACACTGTTGCCTCGGCCAGGCGCACCCAACCAAACCTTAGTGCAAAATTGTACAATTCATAGTAGGCTATTAAGCAATTTTGTATTTAGAGCTCACTGTAAATTTTCTATAGAGGAAACGTATTTCCAGCAAAATCTTTCTCTCTATTTCCTAAAAAAAAATGAGGGTAGCCTTTTTGTTTTTTGTTTTTTGTTTGAAGCAATGAGGTTAGCCTTTTTGATACTTGAAAGTCAATTAATCCTGGTAAACTGGAATCAATCTTTAGGTGTATTCGTGGCTCCTATTATTAAAATCATGAAAACTTCTAACCCAGCGTTTGATCTTTGCTTTGTTTCTCGTTTTGATTGCCTTATAGCGCAATGTCAAAGATACTTTTTTATGGTCAAAGTTGCTGCTAAATGTAAGAATCGCGTCGATAAGAAGTGCAAATTGCATACTGGAAAACAAAGGGCAGAAAAAATGCCAAATAGGCTAATTTTCTTCTTTTCATATTTGGACTCAAAAAAGCCGAAAAACAAGAGGAAAAATAGGCCTAAGTGAAAAAGGCACCAAGAAAGGAAACAATATAAGGTGAATACCTGTCTAACAAAGAGATTACAAATAAAGAATTGCCAATTTTTTAAAGAAATAAAAAAGAAAAGAAAGAAATTTGAGGTGAATTCATCCTTCTGACAAGAAGCGAAAGAATTGCCAAATTTAGCATCCAGCGCATTAACCTCCGGAGGATGACTACGTGGACTGCTGCACCAGATAACAGATTTTGTAGATGTATCCATGCGTAAGTTCAAGAATCACTCGTGTCCTGGTATTTGGCGTGCTCGTATCACCTAAAAGAGAGTTCAATGAGGCCTTAAAGATTGAAAACAATGATAAGAAGTACAAAGAATAAGAGGAGCCTTTTACTGAAAAAGCCATCATGACAACATCTGTGCACGGAAAAGACTGAACTCTTTCGAAAGCCCAAACAAAACTGAGAAGAACTCCCAGAGGAAATGGAAGGATTAACCGAATGTCAGAACACACAGTGCCCAAGGACACGTACTTACACGCGCATCCAAAATATAAGCAGGAAAAGTAAAAGGCTTCCATCGAGACAATGATATTGCAGAATCACAAGTAACGCTTAACCAAATTACAAGTTCTCGAAAATCGGTCAGTCAGTCAATCGAGCCCCAAGATGGGTACCCCTCCAAAAGAGTCTTTTCATTCATCTTCTTTGAAATTATGGAATCTTTATATCTCATCTTCAAAAGGAACCAAATGATGATATTCAAATTATCTTGGCTTTCTCTTAAATATTCCTTCTCCCATGACATTGTCATAATATGAAGCTTGCATTTTGCTCAGCATAACCACAAGTGCAAATACTCGAACTGATAGAAAAGCTTTAGTCTATTATCACATTTACCAGATCTGATCATGCTCAAGAGCCCATAACTAGGCTAATACCCTTTCATTAGAAAGTCCCTAGCAAAGCTATCCTCCTTTAAGCAGCAAAGATAATTTTACAACCCTTGCTAAATCTTTTAATTAATCAATCGACTTTTAGCCAAATTGTCCCAGATCATCACCTCTAATCCAAATTGACACTGCTGATTTGATGATATCATGTACTGACTCTACATGATGACAGACATCTAAGCTTTCTTACCATAGACACAACCAAAGAAGTAGATACGACAAAAATATATCTGCTTTCAGTCACATTAATGGAGCCATATTCACATGTCGTTTAGCAAATGACATCAGTGCATTAATCTAATTAATGATATACTTTAAATATTGGAAGAATACCAGGCGGTAAGGTCACTCATGGAGTGCCAGTGTCTGCAGGATAACTACCCAGCACTCTCAAGAACGTAGCAAACTCCTGTAAGGGCATCCAATTTCCATATGAGATCTCCTCAAGAGTACATAACATTCAAGAAAATTTCACTTCAATGTTCTTATCAGACTGAAAACGCAGAGCATCAAGTTTGAAGCAAACTGCACCTCTAAATGACCAAGAGCATATTGGGCATTTTGATCAGCCATGGATGCTTCAAAATCAACATAAAAAAGGTAGGGGAAGTTTCTGCATCAGAACACAACCCGGTATATGAAGATAAGTGCTCTTGAAAGAATGGGACAGGTGCAGATTGGAAGTCGCTATTTACTCATAATCAGCTTTATTGATGCAAAATTGCACTTAAAAAACTCAGTAGGAAACTTATTGGACATACTTAACACTGTCAACAAATGCTCGCAATGCCTGCTTTGGTAAAGGTCGGCTTTCAATCTGGATTGAGGAGGAAATATCACTAACACCACAAATAGATAAAGTCCATAGCCATGCCCAATAGCCCAATCAAAATTGAAAGAGAACTGGAACTACCTTAGTAAGGTTGATATTCCTCATAGCAAAAACAGCAAGGGCCTTGAAAAGCTCCCCAGGGCCTTCCTCAAGTGAGAAGACTATACTTGTCTAACAATGAAGAAATATGAACCAATCAAAGGGGTGAAAGCTGACACTTTTCAGATGCAAAATTAACTTAATTAAGTTATCGCATTTTTTCTTTCAATCGATAGTAGGTGTGCAATATTGCTAACCTTAAATGGTTTATCAATGCCAGGAATGATAGGCTCCCTAGCTAACATTAAGAATCGAGTGATGTTATCGGAATCATCCTGGAAGGCAAGGTGCATCAATAAATCAACCCATAAACGTTAATCTGGTCTTATAAAGAGTCACTCAGAGAACTTTATTTCTCTGTTATCAACCTGTATATCCCGGGCAAGAATATTCAGCCATAGATCCTAGCAGCGGTCTCACTAGCAACTGCCCCTGCATCTTTGAGTTTGTGGAAAGCAATAAACTGGGGATTGGAGATGTAAAGAAGAGGAGCAATTAAATCAACCAAACAACATCAAGAAAACTTGATTACAGTGTCTAAAACTTAAGAATGCGCAAGATAAACTTTCAGTTGTGTTAATCTAAGACAATCTGAAGCCGATGATCATTTGCAAAAACTTCTGCATTGTTATCAACAGAATTTCTCCGGAATTAAATTCAAGCACTTTCAAGAAGAAGTAACTGGAACAGTTATCTTACTGAAGATATAGAGCATTTCACTGGTAACATGACTTTAAGCCAACATAGAAGAACAACCAATCTACTGAACAGATACCTTTGCTGCGCCAGCAGTATCATCAACAGCTTCTCGAACAAGGCCCAACTTTGTTAATGTGTTCTCACATTGTGCAAGAGCCTGAAGCATTAGCAAGGACAAAATGAATATAGTGACTAAAGTGTTTGAAAAATCATATTAGCAGGCGAAAAACATACCTGTGGATGGCTCAGAACCCTCTTAAGTTCTTCAAGGTTAGCATCAGGGTTAGCCAACAAGCAATGTCTGATTGCAAGCTTGACTTCTCCAACAATATGCAACCGGTGTCGAAGCAACAGATCATAATTCCTGTGAATACTCCCTCCTAAAGAATTCTCAATAGGTAAAACTGCTCTATCAACAAGCCACCTTTCAACAGCCTGTAAAAGGACAATATCTGGCAAGATGAGTAAGATCGCATCATTAAGCTACCAAAATATGGGGTTCTGACGCAAACAGTACAGTTTTCAGCGCCATGGCAAAAGACCTACTCCACATTGTTCTAAAATACCTCGTAGAAGTCCTCAAAAAGCAAATTCCTAACAAGAAAACATTTCTTACTTGCAGAGATTTTTGAGCTCATTAGCCCTCTTCAACACCGGTCTTACCTGATTTTCATCTTATCTGGTTAATTATTCATATAATACCTAGCTCTAGATAATTATGCCAACAAATCAAGCTTTCTTCATTACAAGCTAAGAAATACAGGTAGAATGCCAAGTTGCAAGTATTAACACCATGCACTATATATACTAAAAAGAGAATATCACGACGAATCATACTGTCAAGTGAGAAAACAACATACTAACTTTCTTTAGCAAGTAAAAAGCCCAGGAACTTACTTCAAAAGCAGTGTCAAATTGTTCGCATGGAACTGCTTCACAGTTCGGGTACGCCTTCTCTGCTGCTGACTCACTGTATGCACCTCGTACACCCTATAAGTAATATATTAAATCCACAAATTATATATACATATAAACAAATAAACTCTACAATCACATATCTACACATCCATAGATGAAGATCCGAATTAAAGAACCTGATAAGCAACACGAAGACGAGAACCTTCCGAAGCCAAATTCGATAGACTCGCTGAAGTTAAAGGCCCTAAAGATTCACAAAATTCATAAAATAAACTACACCTCCAAAAAAAAAAGGATGAGGAAATTAGATAAGATTAATTATTAGTACTTGGAAGTGAAATGGAGGAGTCTCTGGAATCGTCATCAATCAGTTTCTGCAATTCAATTGCTTTTGCTTGCTTATTGACGCTATCGGGGACTTGATCGCTGCTGCTGCTGATGTTATTGCACGCTTGGCTGTGGATCCTACGCAGCCGTCTTGGGAGATTAATGGTGGAATATGAAGCTTGATAGCAATACGAGGGTCTAGGGTTTAGTTTTTGGACAAACGAAGAGTTCACCGGGGATTTTCCGGCGTTGGCCGCCATTGTTGAGCTGTAAAATGAAACGGAGAAGAGCGGGAGCTGGGGGGGTTGGAAAAAGTGACGTGCAACGAGATTGATTTTTTGGTTGGTAACTTTTTTACTGTTTTGGGTCAAAGGATGGTGACTCTTTCTTCTTCTTCTTTTTTTTGTAATTGTCCGGTTAATTGCACCAGGTTTTGGTGTGAAGGGCATTTCTGTCAACTAACACCCCACAATTTATCCCCTTTTTTGTAATTAATGTTACTTTTTTTTTTGTATGAGGGAAGGGTTATCCATTGGTGGGACAGACCACCATTTTCTTCTTTCATCCTTTCAGCATAGATGAAATATTTTTAGGAGTAAGGCGGAGCACGACGGAGAAGTCCACTTACCCATCTTTTATTTATGGGAAAATGACGTGTTTCATCCTTCACATTTCGCAAAAATATTTTTTTCGTCCCTCACTTTTAAAATGAAGCAAATTCGTCCCTGACATTTAAAAATTAAAGTTATTACATCCCTGAACCTAATTTTCAATCTGAATCATACCATTCAATAACCCAGTAATAAATTTCGGAAATAAAATTGATAGATCACTCGATCAATTTCATCATATTCACATGACATTTATTAAACCAAAAAATAAAAATTATAATATAAAAGGCCATTCTTTGTCTTGGAATAGTAGAGTTTTTTTTTTGGTAAATCTTTTCATATACCATTAATATATCCGCTTGCGAATCTAGATGTGTATCATAAATATAAAATTTGGTGTTTAAATTTAAATTGAAATGATATGGTGGTACATAAAACCGTCAGTGTATACAACGATAATATAGAAAAGATTAATCTTTCTTTTTTATGTGATAAATTTTTATTTTTTCTTTTTGGGTTCATTAAATTTTACATGAATATCAAGTTGAGTTAACCAAGTAATCTACCAATTACACCCCCAAATTTTGTAATCAGGTTGATTGGTGGTTTGATTCAGATTGAAATTTGGGTTCAGGAACGTAAGAACTTCAGTTTTTAAATGTCAATGATGAAAATGTTTCGTTTTAAAAAGTGAGGGATGAAAAGAATATTTTTATGAAATGTGAAGGATGAAACCGATCATTTTCCCTTTATTTATTTATTTACTATTGTAAAGTTATAATTTGCTATAGATTGCATATCTCGAAGTCGACAAGACTTGAACCGAGCTTCCTTCAAGCGCTAGCATGAAAATTTTGATCATAATCAAGACTACAAGACTCATATCTCGAAGCGCTGGCATACCTGGAAGTCTACAAGACTCATGCATTATATTTAAAAAATATATTATAATACGCATTTCAAAAGCAATATCAGATTTTTTTTTTCGGGTCTGAAGGGATATCTCGCGTTCCAAAAACAATATCCAGTTTGAAGTTAAAAAAAACTGATTGAGTAAACTCTCAAGTCTCAATCGAATTTTTATTTTTTTAAATTTAATACATCGTTACAAACATAAGTACTACAACTGCTACTTTGTCCATTGTAGTACTCCATATTTGTATTTTTTTTTCTCTTTTTTTTAATGACAAGAAAATTTCATTACTAAATTTGTTGGATATTGTCTAGCATCACCAGTTGACAAACAAAATTCTTAGGAGAGACCTACAAAGACTCAATAAATTTGGGCGTTTTGTTTTTCAGATAAAGAACAAAACAGAAAAGATTTTTAAAAAAACAGGAGAGAGAGAGAGAGAGAGAGATAGAAGTTGGCCGACAGGAAGTTGGCTTTGAGGTACTGTGCAATTCTCCGAAGTTCGCTCGGTTGTCAATCACAACAGTCACGCTCACTCCCAAGATTCTAAGTTGGTGGCCCAACAGACTGACATTGTTTCGAATTCTTTTGGCTTTGGAGTTGTTGAACGCTTGTAAAGCAAGTGTACACTTTTCAATTTAATGTTTCAAAATATTTGTTTTGATTAGGAAATTAAACAATTTTTTAATTTTTCTTTTTAATATAATTTTTCCTTCCTAATTATATGCATATTATTATTTAAATTTAAAATTTGAATTTATTAGAGTAAAATTGAAAAGAGAAGTACAAACGTCATAATCAAACCACTATTCTTAAAAAGTTTGATTCCTCAAATAAGACCGAATAAATGGAACGGAGGAATAGTAAATATTAGGCAAAGAAAAATCTTCTTGGTCAATATAGTTAAGCAAAAGAATTTTAAATGAAAAGAATTAATCGATGGGAGGACTGCCAATTGATGCTGTAATTTATTTATGTATTTTTTCCTCTTTTTTTTTTCTGGACTTTTCAAAACGACAAGAGTAGATATATTTTTTATGTACTGCAACATTTACTACTGATCTCTACTGAATAATTATTTAGAGTAAAATTTTGAAGTATGAAACATACTAACACAATCAATCGTGAGAAATATATACAAGCACATAATTACAGGAAGCCAAAAATGCAAGATTGGTTTTAATAATAAAATTCACAGCAAGTACAAATACTTTAACTCGGTTTGTTGATTAAATTCTGATTTCTGATTAAATATGCTCCCCCCCAATCAAAATATATTCAAGAACTATAATTTAACCCAATCATTTGGACTGGCGGACTACAAAATTGCCTCGTCTGATTCAGGATCTTGATTGGGCTATCGTCCAAGACTCTGAAAGTATACTTTTTTTCTGTCTGACCCTTGCCCTGCTCCACATCAACTAGATAACCTGTCTCGTTGTCTTGGGTGTTTATGGTTATTTGTTGGGCTGACATGGTGACTGAACTTGATAAAAATGGGCCATTTTTTATGTTTGGTAAGGTGGGATGCGGCTTAAGAAATGAGGAGAGGGGGAAGGAATTAGAACCCAAGATTACTAAGTTTTAGAATCTCAAGCTTAATCATTAGATCAATACGTCTTCAACAAAAATTGTCTAGTTCTAATAGAGATAAATTGCTTTTTTTTTTAGTATCCCAACATATTAAACATCATTTTCTCGTTCGCCACTTCTAGAATTTTAGCTCAAAATGTCATCACAACACATCAAAACCTTTTACTTGTTGCACCTTTCTTGAGTGTCAACAAAATAAAACTTTGTCATGTTACTCAAAAATTCAAGTGATGACCTAACATATTCTAGGGACGGATGCGGTTTAAGAAACGAGGAGAGGGGGAAAGGGGAATTAGAACTCAAGATTACTAAGTTTTAGAATCTCAATCTTAATCACTAGATCAATACATTTTCAACAAAAATTGTTTAGTTCTAATTGAGATAAATTGCTTTTTTTTTGTTTCCTGGCAGATTATACATCATTTTCTCGTTCGCCACTTCTAGAATTTTAGCTCAAAACATCATGTGATGAATATTAAAAAACAAAAAAAAAAAAAGGTTTAGCCGAGCTTGATTGAGAGTTTGAGTAAGCTCAACACATCAAAAACTTTTACTTGTTGCACCTTAGCATTTAGGAGAAGATGTCGTTAAGGACTGAAAGAGACAGAATTTTGTGGGGCTCGTACATCATCATCAATATCAACATTATTATTATTACTCCATTTCATTATCCGGAAACTGATTAGTTGGACGAAGTTCAGGTCACGTGACGAGCGAGGCTGCATATAGAAGAAGATGTCCTGCAATTGCAATTGAATTGTTGGATTCGAAAGAGCCATCCCTAATCTGAGGCGTATGTATGTGCAGTCAGATGACCGCTCTTCTAGACAATATGGCCGAAGTCGCCAGACCTGACAAAAGTCGGAAAACTTCAAAAACGGGAGCCAGGAATAGCAAACCTTAATGCGGACAAATTGGGTACCATTACCAACTCCGTTCTGCGCCACAATTTCTTTGTTTTCACGTCTTTTCAATGACTCATGGCGATTAATATTAGTAGTTGAGTTGAGTATGCGTATGTACGTACGACAATCATCAAGTTTTGACTCGATGACCACAAAAAAAATGTTTACTAAATTCCTTTATGAGCCGTGGGTTAGCAATTTGAATTTCACTTGCAATGAAAAAAATTCAAATGAGGCGTCAGAACATTTCTTTGATACTGTCGGATCTGCATACCTACTAACTTAGGATAAATTAAATTACAATAATGTTATCGTTGCGATAGAAGAGAAAAAAAAGAAAAAGAGCACGTATGTACAACGTTGGAAGTAAAAACAAATTAGCAACTCATTCACGGCTGAGTCCGAGTAGTTTGGTCACATGCGAAAATGTTTTGAACAGAATCTTGCACTACTAAGACAAACGCGTTATAACGTATGAGATACTGCGATAAACCACGTTATCATGCTTCTCTATCTTCATGACTATGTAATAGTTTGTTACGATATTTTGTTCATATTCCTAAACGACAATAACAAGCTCTACGACAGCGTTTTTTTTTTTTTTTTGGTTGGGAAGGATCACAGCGTTTTAGCACAAATTTGTTTAGTTTAGAAAACTCACAGATATTTTATTCCATAGAATGTTCGTAAACTGCTAATATTATTCATATGTTCTCCAAAAGTACGATCCAAAGATACTCTGTCTTGCAAGACAGTTAGTTATGTTATGTTACTCTCAATCTTAATAATATTGTAATCGTTCGAAATGCGTACATGCAGTAGCAATCGCACGGCGGCCTAATCAAACGTGCGAAACTTGGTATTTTATTACTGGTGTTTAGATCGTAACGGACTTCATACGTCGAAGGATAGATTCATTAAATATGTCTTAACCCCTTGAATGAAAATCTCACCCCTTGAAGTTGAATGAACAACAGTCCATCCATCGAACTTGGGATGCTTCTTTCGCTGGCTGATGCCATTGGCAATTTGGCACCAGATTCGAGAGATTGTATGTATCACGTGACCTCCCTCTTATTTCATTCTCTCTCACGTGACTAATTAAAACACTGCTTTTTTATTTTAAATGTATTAATAAGACGGCATGATGTTTTACTAAAAACTCGTTTGAATTGACATTTTTTTTTGAGTTTTTATTAAAAAAAAAAAAAACTCGAAATGGGAGTGCTAATGGTCAATTTTGTTTATTCTTTGTATGGGGTTAGGAAATGGGAGTGCTGCATTATACGAGCGATTATCCTTTACTTCAGAAGGTAGAGAACTGAAAATTGAGGGTGGACCCGCCACTAAGACAAGGATGATGCGGATCGATTTGATGGTGTTTCCCTCTCCTCGAAAACTTCAAATATTCGTCAGCTGGCCGCATTTCACATGCCACGTGTCCATTCCAAAATTTGGAAATAGAAACAATGGCCCCGCCACACACCGACCAGCCACTAGGCCGTGTCCCGCCTCGTCTTCTCTGTCTACTTGGTACTTGCCCAGGCGGCTACCCATTCGCCTTCTCCTTCCCCCGCTTTCGACTTACTTATTAATTAATTAAAAAACTCATGTACTTTTGGTCATTTGGTGGTTTGGAAATTAAAAGAAAAAGGAGAACAATACGTGCCGGAAATAGATGAAAATAGATTTGTTTTTGTTCGAGTGAGTTATAGGTATCTAATTTTGAATTTTGTGTGAATTAGAGATATGATAAATGGTTTCTTTTTAAACAGTTTTCAGTTATAAATGGTTCTTGTGAGTATACAAAAATGTAAAATTTGATGAATTTTAAAATTGAAATATATAGTACAATTTAAGATTTTCTTCAACGATTAATCTTGTATGGACTGACAGTGTATGCCCTTGTATCCTTGAATGCGCACCACATGCATAAAAAATGAGATTCAAGTTCAAATTTGGACTAAACGACATGCATTTTAAGGGTGATAAGTATACACATTTCTTGAAAACCATTGACACAAGTAGTGCGACTATTGAGTTTATGCATGAAACTTTGCCACCAAGTTGTATTTCGGAATGTGAAAGTTCTGGCGAGGCAAACTATTGCGCCCTAAAATAGAAAGAGTTCCATCATGAAAATTCATGCTTTTTTACTGTTAGCGAAAGTAAAAACCTTGGCTTCCATTTTTTCTTTTTAATTTTTTGAGGTCAACTCTGTGTTTTCTTCTTAGAACTTGGTAGTGGCATGATCTTAGAATTTTGGTATCCTTTGTGTATTCCTTCGATCATATTGTCAATGAACAGGAAATCAATCAAGTGCATTAAGCTACGAAGAAAACAAAACAATTTTTCTAGCCTGCTCAAGTTTATGTAAAGCATGCATGCTGATTAAGAATCAAGGCTCACAGAGAGTACTTATCTAGGATTTTGTGAAAGGTTAATAAGATCTTTCTTGTGCCTTGATATCTCGACTGTTATATATGGACGTGTTAAGGCATGGGTGAAGCCAGTTTTCCAACAACAAATTTTACTTAACAATAAATATTCTTTGTTTACGTTTTATTTTGGTGATTAATATAATCTATTCACATTGAATACATTAATATCTTTTAAGTATTCCTTTCACATTAATCAGTCATTTTAAATAAGTTGATTTTGGTCGAGATATGTCAAGGCATGCGCCAACAACCAATCTCTCTCTCTCTCTCTCTCTCTTTTCTTCTTCTTTGTTTTTTTTTTCTCTTCCTTAGAGGGATAGCTTGTTTTACAATGAAGTTAAGCATAATTGACAGAGTGACAAGATTTTGGCATAATTAAGTAGTAGTTGCTCAGAGGTCAAAAAGCAACACTGTCTCTGTGCTTAATTGGTCCTTCAATTCGAGTCTTACTTAACTAGTCGCTTTTGATTCTTTGAGGATAAGCCTTGTCTGTAGAATGGTGTGATACAGTGATGCAGATAAACAGTTCTGGCATGTGAAAACCATCCAGTTTGCCTTTTTTTTTGGTGTATTGTTGCTTCCTTGCTTATATTCGGCATGCATGCAATGTTTTTGTTGTTTTTTATTTCGGGCAAACCAACAAAGAAAACCCTTTGTTCAGATCCATAATAAATTAAGCAAACTTCGCCGCTGCATGTTATTGTCCCTGCAAAAAGCAGTTCCAAGTTCGTCGCCTCTCATAGGCCAATTAATCTAAATCCACTGATTGATTATCCGAGCCACACTTGCTAGTTGCAACACACGGTCAGGATGAGAATTCTTGATGCTGAAGCAATTAGCTAGCCAGGAAATTTATCAGATTCCCTTTTATCCTGGTGCAACTATATATATTGCGAAACCTTTAGCATCAAGATGGAAATTCTGACTTTTCTGCGTCCCGAGGAGGGCTCAGACTTCTTCTTTAGGGCAAGCAAGATGCATTATTTGTTTCCTGGCATGCATTTGGCCATCATTTTACCTTTGCTGTTAAATACTTGTGAAAAATAGCAGCAGCAATGCCCTCTTCGTTGGTTCACTAATAATGCATCCATTTGAACGGAATTTAAGAACCTATGCATGCAGATTTTGATGCTGGCCTGAAGAAGTATCATAGGACTACGTGCTAGTTAGAATTGGCATTTCCAAGCAAGGAAAGGGGAAGACAGCATCCTCTCAACATTTCAAAAATACATACTAGTACTATCTCTTTCACAAAAAAGATCAACGTTTCCCTTCAAACTTGTCAACAAAAATTTCATTTTAAGACTACCAAATTTTGGCCCCATTCTGGAAAATATATAGATATATGTATATATATTGGCCCCATCATGGAATTCTGATTCCCCAGTTGTCCACTCAAGGAACCATTCCATTCCCAATTCTCTCAAAGAGTCAAGATTCCTTAGTAGATTCGAGGTTCTACCTAACATGTCACTAACTAAGGAAATTGCCCAGTGTTATTCCTATACGCACACACGGGGAAAAACACGAGAAGAAATTCAGTGAGATAAGATCTTCAATTTTATTACATCCCCATCAAGAGGTCTAACCTGTAAGTAGGATATACGATCGATATATTCCCAACAGATGTCTGCTCAATTGGATTTAGCCACTTGTTTTGGTTTTTCTAAGAAAATATTTTTTGGGATTATCTTAGCAATTCCTGTAGCTAGCTAGCCAACCTTATATTAATTTAAAGGGTGTGTTTATGATTCAATAAAATATTTCACCATCCAAACAAACAAACGCCTTTGTTTTGTTTGAGCAGCCACACCAATTCTGGAGATGGAAACCATAAGGGTTTTGATGTCCCAACATTTGGACAGTCAATCTTTTTGGAAACTTGAAAACATGAAAGCGTGAGGCATGCTTTGAATAGATAAAAATCCTAGAAGGTTTCATCACCGTTTTCACATTGGTAAACTAAAACCGATGTTTACACTGCTTTGTGGGGACTGCGTTCTTTCTGAGCCGTAGATTCTGTACAAGCAGAAGTGAAGTGGGGGCGGTGCACAGTGCAGATTCTTTTCTTCACAGTCGCTACTATCAAAACCACCACTATGTGATTGTGTGCTTCTGGCACGGTTTCCTATTTCTCTTTCACTTTGCATCAGTTGCGTTCGTTTGACTGATTAGCTTTGACCAGTCAACCTAAAATTCCCATGATACAACGGGGACCCGCAGGTTAACACATGGGTCCACCCAAACTTGAAACCAAAAGTGGCGTTTTTTGCTACATCAATTTTTTTTTTTTAAAAAACTACACCAACCCTTTAAATTATGTCCTCAAGCCTTGTTTAATTAGGGGAGAAAACGTTAAAAAAAAAAAGAGAATATAACTCTTTTATTTTTTTTTTGAAGTAAGCTCTTGAAGAATTACATGCAAGTAAGACAAGATAAGCTATTGCCAATTAACATGTCCTGACTCCTAATCCTATGTTTAATATTTGGAGCTGAAGTCCAAAACTCAAATTGCTGCTTCACCAAAATTGCCCTTGTTGTAGTATTTCTTTTGATTCGTGCTGTCGTCCTTGCAATAGCATAGGGTCTTGTCTTCTAGTGACGTAGGTATTAGTAGTAAACCTATATATAGGCTAGGTGCTAAGTTGATTTAACGTTACACTTTTATTCTTCCATAGCTGATAGGACTATGATTAGGTTTCTGATTTGTTGAAAAAACGGAGGAGGCCAAAAAAAAAAAAAATCAAAAGGCAGTTTCAGTGTCATAGGATCCGGATATAATCTCAGTGGATTCAATCATTGTTCGTTTATGATATGTGCCCCCTGCAGATTATGACAGGTTAGAATATTTGCTGCCTAACATTGATTTTCCCACCACTCCAAGAATCTTGGTTCCTAAAATGGTAAATATTGGAAAGGAAAAGAGGAAAGCTCGTCAAAGACTCGAGTATTATCCAATGTACAACCAAATTGTCTATTTTTTTTGATTGGATGATCATGGTTTTAGTGGATTGCATGTGTCGTTAATTTGTTGTCTTCATGGATAAGAAATTGTCCGCGCAATCATGCATGTTTCATCACCGATCCAGCGTCTGGATTAGTCTTAAGTATCAAACAATTAAGGGCAAATTGGAGATCCAGAAAATTGATAATTAAGAAGCGCGACGCATGATTACGAGTCTAAAAATCCTTCGCACAAGCCGTAGTTAAATGAGGCACAAAGAACCATGCATATACGTAGTTTTTCTTCTTCTTCCTTTTTAGTGCCCAATTCCTCTAGCCATTCCATTTAATGTATGTGTTTCCTCAATGATATCATATTGGTATGTTGCTTGGGTTGAAATGGAGCCATCGTATAATCCAGAAAATGTTCCAATATACACCACTACCTACCTAGCTAGCTTGGAGAGAAAGATTGTGTACATGTCGTGCTTGCTGGACCTGGCGGCAGATTTTCAAAATAGATGGATGGATGGATGGATGGAGATTGGAGGGGTTATCTTTATCTCATTGTCTGGGATGGGAGCTTGGAGTATTCTTTTCTTGGATCTCAAATTAGCTATTTCTTGTGCCCTCAACATCTCCACGGACGTGTCATTCATCAAGAGCAACCTTTGTCTCCAAATAATGAATGAACTGGAGAGAGAAAGTGGGAGTACAATGATGGAGACACCAAGTACTGTTCTGTTCTAATGAGTAACACGTATCCTGATCTGTGACCCCTGCACCGCACCACACCACACATCTAGTGGTCTGTGTAATTCCTCTTCCTGATTGAGAGCATATTCATCTTGTTTAGCACTTAACAATTGGACCATGCACAACTTCTTTTTTTTTTTTTTTCTAATAGAAGATTAGTTAGGAAATCTTTTAAAATAATTATTATAGCGACCGACTCTCGAAATGCCTTTCTGGCTATTCGCCGATGTCCCGGCTATTCGCCGGAGCAGATGATCGATCCTGCTATTCATCGAAAGAGATGGAAGAATTTCTTGAAAATCCTACGAGATCCATTCATTCTTCTTTTTTTTTTTTTTTTGATAGATGGTCAAAACTTCATATGGATTTGAATCCTACTGATAGGTTTACTAAAGATCAAAAGTTGTTGAACAAACAGCAAGATCTTTCTTTTGTCCCTAACCAAGAGATTCAAAAATAAAGAAATGTTTGCAATGTGATGCATGTAATTAAAAAAAAAACTGTTTTTATGATACAAATAAAATAAAATTTTCAAATAATAACGCTTTGGTTATTCATTAGAGACTTGTAATGCTGAGAGATGGAGTATTAATTAATTTCATCATGGCCTTCAATTATTTATTTAGGCCAAGAAGAAGAGAAAAAAAGTTGGAGACAGGGGGACAACAAAACTACAAATTGCATACGTAGAGCTTATATATGCAAGTGTAAATGAGAAATGGAATGGGGGTTTGAACGAGCAGTGATTAAGACTAGTCAGATTGTATGTTATGTTAGAGAGAGGAGTGAGTGAGGGCCAATGGCAGAAAAGAAATGGTGGTAGCAAAATGCAGTAGCGAGTTGGGTAGTGGATACAGTGAAGCATGAAAATAAAGTGCAAAATTCTGTGTCCACTGGGTGTCCCTCCTCACTTGTTCCATGATCATCATTAGTCTCTGTCACCGCAACCTTCAAGTCTTCACTCTTTAGTGTCTATCCTACTCAATTTACCACCCCTACCCGATCAACACCATCCTTTCCTCTCGTTCATGGGTACACGTAGGGTTGCAAACGAATCCCCGCTCACGAGCGGCTCGAGTCTGAATTTAATTCGAATTTGAATTCGAATTCAAAAATATTCAACTCGTTAGCTCGCGAGTCAACTCGATTATATATGTTTTTTATTTTTTATTTTAATAGTAAAATTACATATATATTTCTAATATTTTATTATTTGTTAAGAAAATTATTTTATTATTTTATTTATTTTTTAATCTCGAGTTTGAGCTTTACAAAATTAAGTTAGGACTCGACTCGATTAGACCAAAATTTAACTCGATTCGACTCGTTTACATTCCTAAGTACATGTCCAGATACACAACGCCAAGATTTTTTTTCGGCTTATTCTTTGCTAATGCCACTGTTTAGGAATAATTTACTTTTGTTGCTTTTTGCCAACAACTGCTGATTAAAGAATAATGCGTACTAGTATGTAGTGTTGGAGTGCCTAAGTCCACATATGGAGCGGATCGAGGTTGACCCTTTATTAATTATCCCTTGCCCTTCAGCTAAGCTACTCGATTGTTGATGTTACATTTGGAATTTTGGCTGTAAGTTGATTGATTGTAGTTTTACAATAAGTACGTGGCATTGAGATCACGTCTTCCTTCAATCCCTTTAGAAGTAACTTATTGAAAAGATTAATCATTTCTATATGGTCAGCATAAACTTATTTTGCTACACCCGTCAATGTTAAAAAGAATTTACACCGATAATACTATTATCGTCACCTGTTATTTCAGTTACTCCTTTATGCACAAATTTAGACTTTTATTTGTAGGGAAAAACTTGGAGCACCTTTCATGTAATGTCCTTAGGACATAAAATAAAATGATCTTCTTCATTGTATTTATAATTTCAAGTACTCCATACTAAAGAGTGCAAAATTTGAGAATCTGGTAGCAGGAAAAACTCTAAGAGTTATGGTTAATAATGGTTACACCATCAGTAGATTAGCACATCATATCGGTAATAAATTAAATTAATTAAAATCCCAAGAAAAAACGAGAGCATGTTTTGTTTCGGTTTTGGATGGCGCCAAGTGAAGAATTCCGATGAGAGGTCTTTGATCGGCGCAAACAATAAAATAAAAATTTTAAAAAAAACGAGAGGGACCAAAATACCTAGGCAGCTGCGGATGGGACCCAATAATAGTTACAATCCCACGCTAGTGGGGCCCCGAGCCAGAACTGGCCAAAATTGAATCCGTTGTAGAGAACAACTGAAGGGCAGAGAAGAGAGAAGCGGACAAGTTATTTGTAGTTGAGATTTTATCCCTCGAAATTTTCTCGCTCTGTCAAATTTGCGCTTTGCTTTCTCTTTCTCTTTCTCTGCGTGCTTACACACATCCCCGTACAGACCAGTAATCATTACTCTCTCTCTCTCACACACAACACGCACTGGATGCAAACAATTCCACCTAGGCAGCCTTCAGCAGTGCCACCATCCCATTACTCATAATCCCCACTCCTCCTCTCTCTCTCTCTATATATATGCAATGGACAGAGGCTTCTTGGTGGAGCTGCCCCTTCTCTGGTCTTCTTGATTTTGCTTTTGCATGACCTCTCTTCTGCCTTACTGCTGATTTCCTAGCCAGCCCATCTTCTCTTTTCATCAAAACAAACTTACCAATTGTTTCTTACTTCTATTTGGGAAAAGCTTTAGTTGGTGCATGGATGGATCCTTCAGGTGCACAGCATCATCACCAGGTAGGAACTTGGAAGATTGTGATACCCCATTTTAGCTACCTTACTTTTTACCCCCTTTTTTTTTCTCCAAGTTTTTTATTCGTTGGTTTTGGGTTTCTAGGAAAGGGAGAAAAGGTACTAAAAGAAACAAAGGAATGATGGAAATGATTTTAATCTTTCTTCTTCAAGTTGTAGCCCTTGTCGTTGTTTAGTATTCTGGATTAAAGATTTCGTTTTTGTGTATCCTATCAAGCAAGCTTTCATGGGAATAAGCCGTTTTGTTTCTCACTTGATCTGGCTGAGCTAAAATCATTTTACAGGTTTAAATTTCAGTTAAAGAGATATTTGTGTTGTACTGATTTGTTGTAGTTCATTTCTTGCCGTCAAATCTGGCCTCCAATTGATCTCAGCTTCCTGTCTTGTTCCCATTGGGACTAATCAAGATATATCAGCTTAGCCACTCAACCTGATCCTTTTCGGTTTTCAGACTAGAATTCCTTGTAGTACTGGCTTACTGCTAGCATAGTACTATGTTCCTCATATCAAAGCAATATTCCATGCTGATTGCATCATAAACCTTGAAGGTTCCAAACTTGGTTTTGCCAACATAATTAGATAGCATAATGGAATCAAGTCTTTATACACAATCCAAGTGATATAGAAGTTTCATAATCTTTTTATGCACTTCACTGTGGTGAAGTACAACTGAATGCAGGAGTGGAGAATTGGTGTAGTTGGCATCCATAAAGTAATAATCCAGAGTAGTTATTATAATCTTCAGATTCTACAATCTCAATTCTTTTGGTTCTTAATATATGATTCTATCTAGCACTTTTGGTTTCGTTTTTGCAATCTAATTAATGCCCTACTCAATAATTTTCAGGACATGTCTTCCCAGACTCTAGAAAGCATGCTAGTATGCACAAAAGCACAGCAAGACAAGAAACCAAGGCCACCTGAACAAGCCCTGAAATGCCCTAGATGTGACTCCACCAACACCAAATTTTGTTATTACAACAACTACAGCCTCACTCAGCCAAGGTACTTTTGCAAGTCATGCAGGAGGTATTGGACTAAAGGTGGAACCTTGAGAAACGTTCCAGTGGGTGGAGGTTGCAGAAAGAACAAGAGATCATCATCCTCATCATCATCTCAAAAAGGGGCCAAGATCAAGCAGTTGTTGCAACTAACACCAACCCACTTTCGTCCCTAACAAATTTGCCGTACGACTCTGATATCAGCCTTGCCATTGCTAGGCTCCAAAAGCAAACAAATGGCCATCTGGGATTTGATCATGACCATGAACTTCCTATGCTGGGAAACCCTAACAATCCCCATTGTGAAGTTCTTGGAAACCATAATGGTCATCACCATCATGTTAACAGTAGTGGTTCAGCTGCAGGGGGCTTTTTTGATGCATTTAGAGGAGGTTTTCTTGAAAATCCGAATGGCTTTCATAATTTGTACTATGGGATGAGTAATGGAAACATGGGGCATGTTGAAAATGGTGGTGGCCTTGGCCTCAATGGTAGTGAAGAAATGTCAATGGTGCCATATGAGGACATTGGTGGAGCAACCACAACTGCAACAACAGTTACAACAGTGAAGCAAGAAATCTTGCAATGCAAGAGATGGCGAAAATAGGGTGCTTTGGGGATTCCCCTGGCAGATTGGTGGCGGGGGAAACATGGGATCGGATCTTGATTCAGGCAGGCAAAGCTGGAACAACGGATTTGGTTCTTCTTGGCATGGACTTCTGAATAGCCCTCTCATGTAGAGATCGTTAGGGAATCGATATGGCAAGAAAGGGGAAAGAAAACAATAGATAGAGTTTTGTTCGAATATCAGACAAAAAACCTTAAATTAATTTCATGAGTTTGTGTTAAAAGACTTGATTCACCAGAATCAATGTCTTAATTCTTTTTTTTTTTTTTTGGTGGTTTTAGCACGGTAGTATATTTCAGCTTTGTTTCTTTTATTTAGTGGAGAAATGATAGTTTTTTTCAACAAACGAGTGGAGAAATGATAGTAGTAAATTGTTTTTAAGTAGAACCTGCAGTGGGTTTTGGGATTTGTTTGCTTATTTAAAGAAAGTGACTGACAGAAATGACATGGATGCTTCATAGTCTCTGAAACTTCTGAAGTCTATCTGAACTACGACGACTGCTGCTTTTAGCTTTAGCAAGGTGGAGGTGATTGTTAGAGGAAGAATATTAAATTGGGTGCCTTGTTCTCTAGAGATTCTTCCATGATTGTTTCTTGTTTTTAGGTAGATCCGATGATTAAAATAATGGAGAGAATATTATGCTAGAATAATTAATTGACAATGAGGTGGATAGTTGTACATCTCTTCTTCCTAAGCATTGGAAATTCAGTGAAGCATGAGCACCAATTTCGGGATAGATTTCCCCATCTTGCCTGACCAAATCCAACATGAGATTTGAGCGTGAATGAATTATTCATATATAATATGGCTATGTGTATCAGCCTCAGCAGCATTATTTGAAGATCTCAAAGCAATGACATAGGCAGCACTGAAGGCTGTTATCTTCTGGCAACTTCACACAGTTCACGCACTTGCTGGATGACCCACGCAGCCAGAGGAACTTCAGCCCCACCCCCACCCCCCATGGCCCAAACCACCGGCCACGAACCCACGCAGTGGTGGTTCTTACTGTTGATCTTGCTGACATATGTATGAATATTGTCCTTCATTTGTTCTTTACCTACGCTTCCTGCAATATAACGAGCGGGTACGCAATATGATAACTAATCATGCTACAAGTTTAGATAAATATAAGGGTTATTATCACTTTACCCCCTTAACGTTTGGTGCTACTATCAATTTCACCCTTAACGTTATCTTTTAATCACTTTACCCCCAAAACTAACGGTCAAACTTAACGGATTTTGTTAATTAAAGTGAAAACACATGTTTAACCCTTAAAATTATTATCGCTTTACCCCCATAAAATATAGTCTCATTATCAATTTATCCCTTAGAGTTATTTTTTAGGCAATTTATCCTACCATTAAACCAACTTAGCAAGTTAAAAAACTTTAGAAGAAAATATCCTCCTCTTTGCATAATAAAAATAATAAAAAATTTAGAATGATTCTTCTCCTTTTTAGTATCAAGAAAAAAAGTCAAAGTATTAATTTCTTTCTTCTTGACAATCTTATTTATATTGAAAAAAAATAGAAAGATGGAGAGGGGGGAGGGGGAGAGGGAGAGAGAGCTCAATTCTTTTTTTAAAAATTACAAATAAGAAAGAATTAAATACTTTTGTTATTTTAAAATTATTTCATTTTTTTGTTTACCACCAAATTTCAATTCTAATCTCGACAACCTTAAAGTAATACGATAATGTTAGACTTTTCTTTATTTTCTTTTTTTTTTTGCAAAATCTAATTTTTGTCTCCTTTTTTCCTAGTATTAATAAATGTGAAAAAAAAGAAATTTGAGAAAATCCTTTTATTTTTATGTTTTCGATCCCTTAAAGTGAGAAAAAAGAAAGAATAACCATTCCAATTTTTTATTTTTAATTATATGTAAAAAGGGGTAAATATATTTAAAATTTTTTGACCATACTAGTTAGATTAACGATGAGATCAAATGTCTAGAAAATAATGTTAGGAACTAAAGTGATTGTATCACTATAATCTAAACGAATAAAGTGATAATAATAATGTAGTAATGCTATAAAATAAAAGGGTATTTTTGTCCAAAATTTCTTAACGTGTTGAGTTGAATTACTTATGGGGGTAAAATGACTAAAAGATAACGTTAGGGGGGTAAACTAATAGTAGTGATATAGTTTAAGGGGGTAAAGTGATAATAACCCTAAAGACTTAGTTTCCTTTAAATTTCTACTTTTACATGAAATCTTAGGTGGGTGAAATGGATATTTTGAAACATTAAAAGAATCATATGATAATAAGTGTTACATATGTACCCTATTATGTATTGAAAGATAAACAATATAACAAGTGAGATCAAGGTGTTACTATCTCAGGGACCATATCATTTCATTTTACATAAAAAGTTTCTAAAGAATATCTAACAATTCAACGTACTATTTTAGCAAACTGGCCCTTCTTATCTTGAATCTAGTTGATAAACATTTTATACAAAATTTGATCTTAATCTAGGAAGTTTCAGAGAAAAAGTACAGGTAAAATCACAGATTTTTTGAAGAAAAGGAGAGAAATTACTTTGATCTCCTACAGGAAATATGGCTTCCTTCGCCTTTGGTCGTAAATTTGTAGCACCGGGATCGGGCTTGGTGCGTGAGTGTGAGTGTGAGTGCATGCGAGATGGACAGAGACTAGAGAGAGAGAGAGAGAGACAAAATTGAAGATGGATTAGACATAAAAAATCGATGATAAGTAGTGACCCTCCTTTTTTTTTTTTTTTAATAAATGTTCAAAGGGAAATTTCAACCCTTGTAAGGGGGAAGAGACCTTACCAAAGTATCTACGTAGATTCTTAGGGACTGATATAAGTAGTAACTTGCTTAAACTTCAGGAACTTTACTGCTTAAAGCTTATCTTAAAATCTCTCTTGCTTAATATTTAGAACCGAATCTTCATTTTAAGAAGCCTCCGAAAGGAAGGACATCATATTACATGATTCGATTATACTACTTTATTTGACAATTTCTTTAAACAGATTGTCAATTTTCATCAATCACGAGATAATTTTAGCATGTAGAACTTACCTCTTTCCAAATGTAAAATTTCTGTGTGAAGGTACGTACCTTTGGTGCTTGGTGTAGGCCATTCTTTCTTTTTTTTGGGTGCATGGTGTAAACCTATCTACGTTTTCCAAAATTAAGTTATGAGGGTCTACATAATTATTCCTCACAATAATTCATTGTTAACGAATCCATATCTATATCTATACTATATATGAAGGGAGAGGGAGGGTTGGTGTAAACTTTATGTTCTTACTAAAACTACTTTAAATGACTATACTCCAGCTTCCAATGTATTTATGTTCTTCCTAAACTACTTTTAATGACTTTACTTTCAACTCCCAATATATCCTTCTTCCAACTTATATGTATTTATTATTGTTATTTTTAGTAAATCTTAATTTTTCTTAGCAACCACCAATCATGGTTATGAATTATTACTAAATAATTATTTGTTTATATATGTTAATTTAGGGAATTTTCTACATATTTACTATTAGAACATAAAACTAATTCTCTTGAAAATGACTTCAAATATACTCAAAAAATTTAGCACAAGCTTCTTTTTATTAGTTGTACACACATTCATGCGTGCCTCAAACACTGGTGGCAACAATATCACCCTCAACTACATCCTACTTCGTAATTGGCTTAAGACATCACTCAATGTTACCAAGAAATTAAAGCTATAGTAACAATTTGCAGCGGAGTTCCCTCGTCATCTAACAGTGTACATATTACTTAAGTCAGAACCACCACGCTTCTTCAGGCTTCAGCCGTTTGGCCGTAGGAGTTGCCCAAAACCCAGGCTCTTCCGAACCCCTGTAATGCCTTTTGACGCAACCGGACAGTGTCAAACTCCAAACCTAGACCTACCTCTACGAAGCTAGATATCATTCCAGGCTTCCAGCTACAGAAGCACATATTCTGCCTCCCCTTCACTAGCAGACAAGAATATTGACAATGGCAAAACCTTAACAAAGTCATCTCCAGAAACATCAAGCTACACCCCCATCTTTCTTAGCAGAAACCAGGTAACGACTTCCTTCTCTGTAATAGTGTTAAACACGAGATTTTGGACATCGGTGCATCAATGCAATCCAAAAAACATTTATTGGACATCCCAAATATTCGGCATTGGGTTAAGCTAAAAGACTTAAAGATGCAATGGGTGAAGAAACAGTGGATAATGGCCCTACATATATTTGGAAGCCAAAAAACCGATCCTTGACAAATTAGGTACTACTTAATGGAAGTCAGAGTACAAGCAGACTTGGATTATAACACCATTTTGCTTCATAAAACAGTTCAAGATAAGTGTATGTCAGAAATGGCAACACAAAACTCAGCTCTAAAGAAGGTAGGGGGTGGGCATAAGGATAACAAATTACAAAGAAGAGCGATTGAGAGCCAGGAAGTAAATTCTCGGGACAAAATTCGTCCAGTGTCCCTTATGACCTTGGCTTCTCCTTCTTCTCTTTGAATAGAGCTAAAAGAGAAACACCAGAAACCTTTACAACTTTAAACCTGACACCAGGAATATCTCCAACAGCATGCCCCTTACGACCAAATCCAGCAATCAGCACCTCATCCTACAGCCAAAGGGGCATAATTCCAAGTCAAGATAGAAAATTTTAAAAGATCAAAGTAAAAATTCATCAAATTAAGGAAGTTGTTCACTTACATTCTCCTCAATATAGTTCAAACAACCATCATTAGGCACAAAGGCAGCAATCTTCTTTCCATTTTTGATAAGCTGGACACGAGCACATTTCCTAATGGCAGAGTTTGGCTGCTTAGCCTCAATTCCACTGTAAAAGTCATAATGTTATACATTAGCTAAGGTCTTAAGCAAGATTACATTTTACTTAACAGGCCTCTAGTGGAGAAGAATAGAGGGAATGAAATTCAAAAACTCGGTCCTTACATTTTTTCCAGAACAATTCCTTTGGCATGTGATGATCCAGCAAATGGCTTTTCCACTCATTACCAAGATGGGACTTCTTGTAAGATTTATCAGCCCACCTTTGGTTTCTTCTGTGGGTCTTCAGCTTGCGGCCAGCTCCCATTCCACGTGTCTTCCTGTAAAAAGACAACAGAACAAAATGACTTGAATACCAAATGGAACAAAAAACAGAGGTGATTCATCTATGGACTGAAAGCCCATTGTCCCTGAGTAACACTAGAAAAAGATGACAAGTAGTTAATACTAACAAATTAAATCAATTTTAACTGGTAGATAATTCTCCCTTTCCCCTCTATTTACTCTCTCAACATGATCATTTAAATGAAATCCCAGATTTTTTGTCCACATGGTCTTGAAAGGGCATTCACAACCACTGAAGCTCAGTAGAACAGACTAAATAATGCTAGACAACAAATTAGCAAATTGGGAAACCAGAATTGATACACATGCACCAGCAAACACCTGAAATTTAGATACTACAATATAGATACCGACCATATTAATCTCTAATTTGATCTTCCCAATCCAAGCAAGAATAGACACATTACCTCCATTAAAATGCAGATTTTACCCTTAACCCCTAAGGGGCAGGAGGGGTCACTTACAATTTTTACAATCCTGCATTATCAACAGATATTTTCATCCATTAACAAATGCACAAATTCAAAGATTGCCTACGCAATGTCAACATGATCAATGTTAACTTTTATCATCTCCTGATCCCATAGTAGTTTCTGGAGTACTGACACAGAGGTTTCCGTATTATATTTATTCAACCGGATACAGAAGAAGCCCTCCAAATGGCCAGTCAAACCTCAAAAGAACAAAAAACTATCCAGAACAAAGGAGATAACAGTCTCAACACATAATTGTACAAGCCCGGCAGAGGGACCATCCCTCAGCTTTAGACGTCATTCCAAGTTTGTCCGCAATAGCTCTTCCAGACATCATTACAGCAACTCCTCTTCGTAAGGATTTAAGATTAAAGAGCTGCGTACACAACATCTATGTAAAATGTTTCATCTCCACTGATCTGCAGCTCCACAAGTTGAGAGGAAGCTGAGAAACAATTATAGAGTGAACATTCGATATTAGTCCATTAGCATTCAAAACAGCCACCCGCCTCTTTTCCTTTCGGAAAGGGCTCATCTGCTTTGCCAAGGATGGACATGGAATTACCCACAAAGTCATTTTCAAACCAACACCAATCTTCCCCTGCTCTCCTCCAATCCCTCCAACCCAAAACTTCATCAATAACCTACTTATAATTTGTGTTCCACTATATAAAAGTACTAAAAAGCTTAGTCTTCAATCTTCTAGGCATCTCTTTTTTCATGAGCAAGTACAAACTTTTTACCCTTCAATCACGAGAATGACTCATAAAAAATGGTTCCAAAATTCCAAATAAATGGAAATCATGGTATAAGCAATGCATCCAAGCATGCAGAACAGTCTCATTGCAGAAAACGGGAAAAAATCCGGCAAATAAATGCATAACAGTAGAGAGAAATAGAGACTGTACCCCATGGCGAAAGGTGATGCAGCTGCAACGGCGGCGGCGGCGGCAACGGCGGCAACGGCTAGCGGATTTGTTTGAGAGGAAGAGAGATGCAGCTGCTGCTCTGCTACGCTATGCCTTACCAGAGGCTGAGCAAAACCCTAGTACTTGGCGGACACCTATAAGACAGACTAAACCTTTTGCGTAATTTTAAGTTAGCTTTTCTCTTTCATAGGCCCATATCTTACGTTTTGGGCTGGACATCTAGGCCCAAGCTTCAGTAGCATCAGTTTTTTTTCTTTATTTCTCTGTTTCCTTTTTCTGGAAGCAAGGGAGAAAGGTTTTTTTTTATTTATTTATTAATATATATAATTTTATGAGGAAATTGACGGGAAAAAAATATATATTGTTCTTTTAAACTCGTGAATGGTCAAAATAATGATCCAGTTATGTACGACCTTATTCCAAGAACTTCCAGATACTCTGATTACAGTTTATGGGATAGTGAAAAAAATAATTTGATAAACCAATTCTAACAAGCTCAAGTTTACCGCATGGAGCAATTAATTACTGGCTAACATTAGCAGCCACTTTCCACTGCCTACATTATGGTTCTAAACTTGCTTGCCACTTTCCATCGTCTACATTATTGTTCTGAACCTCTTCTGTGCGAAGGCTTCAGTGTTAGCTGTGGTTTTGCAAAACCAAGAATTGATATAAAAGAGCTAGACGATTGACAGACCAGGAATTCCATTGAGTCAAGAAACCGATTTTTCATCTAATTTAGGTCGTACATTAGTTCAAACAAGACTACAAAAGATGCTACTGCTTAAATTCCTAGTACATGTTAACAAGAAACGCCACGCCAATGCTGCTATTTCTGAGGCTTCCTCCACAGGACACCAATTTTCTGGAGCATGTTTGGACTTTTCCTCTTCAGCAAATCATCATCCCCATCATCAGAATAAGGTGAAGAAATCCTCCCCGACCTCGGACTATACTTACTGTCCATCGATCCTGTTCGGTCCATGAACTTCCCGTTGTTTCCTGATGAAAGCATGGCAGCAGCTGCTTCTGCAGCCTTCCTCCACTGGTCAGACTGCACTTTGAGCCTTCTCAACTCAGCTTCCCATCTCTGAATTCGCAGTTTGAGCTGCCTCCAGCTGTTCAGACACTCGTGCTACCTTCCTGTTACTCTTGTCGACTTCCTCCGTCACATACCCCCAGCTTCATCAGAGCCTCACGCTCTGCAGCTCTTGCAGATTCAAGTACGTCAACAATTTCATCATTCCACTTTCCCCTTGTTAATTTCCTTTTTCTTGATCTCTGACTTCAACATTTCGTTTTCTTCGACAATGTTTTGCAGTTCTGTCTCTTTATCCATCAAATTTGCCTTCAAGTGTTCAATACTTTCCATTGCTTTCTGGATCTCCTTTTCAAGTTCATAACTAGTGCGGCTAGACAGGAAGTTCTCTAGCCTCAGATTCAGATCCTCATTCTCCTGACAAATACCCTGCAATTCAGTTTCTTTATCCATAAGATCTGCCTTCAACTCTTCAACTTCAGCTATTGTTTTCTGGAGCTCCGCTTCAAGTTCAGTCTCTTTGTCAATGGAGGAAGATTTAATTTGTTCAACCAATTTATAAGCACTTTTGATCTCTGCAGCATTTCGACTTTGCTCTTCACTGTATCGGATCTCAAGATGCTTCTAGAGCGGACTTCAGTTGTTCCACTTCAGATTGAAGAGAATTTAGTTCTGCTTCATTTGAGTTCCCAAGGTTTGCTTTTTCTTCAGTCCCAAATGTGATTTCCTGATCACCTGCAGTTTGGGAACCATAACCATCTACAATTTTGGTGTCAGCTTTCAGTTCACTGACAATCCCCTCTAACAAGTTTACACGAGCCCTTGACTGCTCCAATTCTGAAGCTATTGAATCAAATGCCTCAACAGCTTTAACACCGTCAGACCTGAGGCACTCAACGGTCCTTTTCGCTGTTTCCAATTGCATCAGTGTCTCACCTACAAGTACTCGAGCCTGAGCTTCTGATTCTTTGCAGTCTTTTAGCTCATTTTTCATGTCTTCCATGACAGCAAGAGTTTCTGTCAGGTCTTGCTTCAAGCTATTAAGCTCAATTTGTGACAGTTCTGCGTGCTTCGTCCGGGCAGCCTCAGATTCAGCTACAGATTCTAGCTGGATCTTGAGTTCCTTAATCTCATTCACGGCAGATGCCAATGCAGCTGAGTCAAGTGAGTGCTGCTTCTTTATAGCCTCAAGCTGAGACTGCAATAGCGAATCCTGATCTTCAGCGATCTGCTGGGGCTGAATTAAAAGTGCTTCCTCAGAACCAGACTTCTTTAAAACTTGTTCCCGTGACTTTTCAAGCTTTAAAGACATTTCTAAGAGCTGCCTCTTTGATTCTTCAGCATCTTGCTCAGCTTGCTTCTTCCATGCTTCTGAGGAAACTAGCTGATCCTTCACTCTCTTTAGGTCATTCTGAAGTTGAGAAATCTGAAATTCCAGCTCAGCAACCCTACTTGGATGCTTCTTCTGCAACTTGCATTGAAAAACATTGAAAGTTTGAGAACATCAATCAACAAAAGGTAATGTGTCTAAAAATTGATGGGATACAGTCCATGTAACAAATGTATGTTTTCATATACAAGCTTCATATAGTTTGTAAACAGCCAAGAGAGCATAGGAAAATGAATTAAAAGAGGAGCATATCAAAAGTATAGTGCATGATTTTCCATTTTTTGCATTGCCCATGCTTTCTTATTTGTGCAAGGTCAATTAATATTTGACTTCATCCAGGAATACAACAGACTTGCCAGTTGAAGCTAATGCAGATGTTAATGATACCACAAGAGAGAAGTTTCCAACTTGCTCTGAAGAACTATTGACTTTCCAGTTCAAATCTTAGAGACGTTTTTCTCATAATCTCAGTTTGATCAGGTAGAATTTCATGGCATTTAGACAACTGCTAAACGAGCACTAGAAAGGTAGCCTTATGCTTTCCCAACACAACAATGAGGACATAAGGCTAGGAAGTGAAGGATCTCGGATCTCCTTAAGTGGACTGAGAAGAGTAATCCTGTAGACTATACTTCATAAATGCTATGCATGGAGACCATCATGCAAAACCTAAGCCTTAAAGTACGAGAAATTCATAGTGACCACAGAAATGGAAAGCATTTGCTGGTTTTCAAAAAGGCATATTTCTATAGTTGTAAGAAAATCATTATCAAAAACATAAAACCAGGCAAGTCTCCAGCTCTCTTAATCTAAGAATATGAACTTCACCTCAGGCACTGGGCTTCGGGGTGATTTTCTCTCAGCTACTTTACAGCTTCTATCTTTTGGTGTCCTACTTGCTCGGCAAGAAGATGTAGCAGAATCAGAATCCTGGCTAGCTGTCTTAAGTTGGCGAACAACTCGAGGAGAGAGCTTTAGGGGCACATCTGAAGAAACGGAACGAGGAGATGGCTTTTGAAGCCACTTCAGAGGAAACAACACGAGGGGAGATCTTTTGAAGGTGTTTCACCTGTAGAGTACCTGAATGACAGCCAGATAACAATAGTTAGATTAATAACTATCAGATTTACCAAATCAGGTATCTTTTATATGCATGAAACTATTCTTTTGCAGAACAGAGCAAAATAGGAGATGAAGTCTTTATAGTAACATGATATTCTTCCAGATTGTTAAGAGTGTACGAGTTCTTAAAGAATTCTCATCTGTAACTGCTTTTAGCTTTCAGATGAGGTAGTAAATAGATGCAATTGGACATCTTCCACAGCAGTTTCTTCAACTGGCAAGTCCAAAACTAATGATTTTCTCAATGGCATATGAATAGAAACTTTTGAAAAATAATTAAATGAGAAAAGATGGTAGGTGAGTTATAGTTGAGAAGCAAATTGCAGCAAAAAAGAAAGTTCTAGTTGGTATCTTAGTAAATATATAGATTTTCTGTATCTAGAGGTGAATTGTCCACAACATTCATTATCTGCACCCTTAAGTTTCGTGATTTGATGAGAATTTGAAAACAGGAGCTGAACAATGGTAGTGACAAATGCAATTTTAGGTATGGAATGTAAATGTCTGACAGAGAATTGCAGCACTAATGCTCAAATACAGTTAATCCAAGGGAAATAGCAAAAGCTCATTGGATAGTTGCATGTGCAGTGCACCAAAAAGACTGCAAGATGAGTTGGAAAGAACCAAAATCAGTGTCCTCATTTTTGTTGGTGCAGCTAACTTCAAAGTAGAATAGTAAATAGAAGAGATAATGCAAATTCCTTTCACTACTTAGTACATGATTACATGATTGAAAATCGAGTCCATTATTTCAGAGTAAGAGAGTAAAATCAAATGACCATACGGTTTGAAGAGGTTGTTTTGGCGCCCACAAGATTAATGGCGTTTAAGGTCTCTGCTAAATTTGCAGCAAGCCAGATACAGAAACAGGACAAATTACCAATCAAAATCAACTGGCAGAGCTCAACCGGTAAGTATTTGTTTGACAATGCGACTCAGCAAGCAAAAACACCATAACTTCTGAATGCAACTATCATTCAAGGGCTAAATATCCCCTGAAACTCCCAGCATACATACCCTAATAGATTTTCGGCATGCCATACAACCAGAAAGGCAACTTACTGGTTAAAAAACAAAAACAAAAGACTAGCAGAAAACAATTAGAGTACAAGCAGAGAATCAGCAGAACAAGTTGACTTCAAAATCACGCGACAGAAGAAATTCACTTTAAACGCAAACTACTTTACGTTCAGCATCCTAAAGTTCATCTTGAGATGGAAAACAACTTGATCACATTGCAGAAACAGTTTGAGATAGCAGTTAGTTTAGGGGAGGGGGCCAAAATGAATAGAAGGGGATTAAATTTACCTTGCTTTTGGGGTCTGCATATCTTAACTACCTTCTATCCAGATAATGAAATGGTGATTTAAGTGGCTTTACCAATTTAATGCTCCCTGACCACAACACCTGCAAGAGTACAGAAATATCACAAGCTAAGGGACAGAAAAACAAAAGAGAGAGCGAGTGAAACGGGGAGAATCCAATGTGAATAAATGCCACAAGAAGAATTTAATGTTTTGATGAAGCAAAGTACAGTAATAAATTTCCCACTCATTCACCAACATCCAGAGTCCCATAAGAACCCATCAAAGACAGAAAAAAGGAAACGAGTAAATATGCTAGTCCTAAATTTACTGTTTTGGGTAAAAGAAAAGAAAATAGTGCATTTAAGTATTGCCCGCTCTATACGCACCAACCATTGAAAGGATTCAAGCATGATTGATGAGCATTATTATTACCATCACGAGGAAAGCACAGCTATGGAAGAAAAAAAAAGGAAGGCAGGACCAGCTACTCAATTTTTTAACCACCTGATGGATTAGTCTGATTATAAGTAGCACTACTACTTACTATTGTCGAAACAGCTGCTAGACAAAGATAACAAAGTGGGCCACTGGGTAAATTAGGTACGCATTTAAGGAGACTTTTGTCTATTCAAGCCCCCATCTCCGCCGGAATCAATGGCACTTCTATATAGTCAATACAGTACAAGTAAAATAATGAAAATAAACGTACAAAATTTTCAATGGGAGGTCTAAACTCTAATGTGGCAGAGAGACAGAAAACAACAACATTTCTTGAGGCTAAGTTCCAGAGGAAACAGAGGAAAAAGATTACCCTTGGATCAAGATTCACTCAAAACATTGCTGCAACATACAGTGGAAAGAAGAGGAAGCATTGCTGCAAGAAATAGAAGAAGAGGAGCTCGAGGAATAACACAGGCAGAAAAAGACAGATAGAAAGAAAGAGAATAAACCTGGAAAGGTTAAAGGAGAAAAAGATCGGTGAAAACTGAAAAGGGTCTAACAGGCTTTTAAAGATTCGATTTTCCGTATGGAAAAGGACCCTCTAAGAAAGAAGGCATAATGGCTGTTAACACGGCACCAGCGTATATCAGGATTGAACAGCAGAGCTAAGCCTCACTGGTCTTCAACAGAGAAAAGTAGACAGCACCATCATTTCTTGAGGCTAAGTTCCAAAAAGAACTCCACAAAAATGCATCATCATCACTTCTGTTTTGTACATCAAAAATTGGTATTGCTAGTACGACTACTATTATTAAGATGCAAAGACTAACAAAAACAGGAAAAAGAAAAGCTAATTAAAGCCCACCATTTAAGGTTCTCTTGGAGAGCTTGAAAGCAAATTTCTTTTAGCATTTTCCAAGAGGAAAAGGAAAAGGAAAAAGAAAAAGAAAAAGAAAAAGATTTTTTGCGAGGTTTGGTAATCTCGAGAAGATAAAATTAGAAAAGTAACAAAAGAGACATATAATGTGCATAGTTTTACTTACCAAGGAAATCCCAGGAAAGGCTGGCTGGGATTTAAGAGAGTTAATTCGGAGCTTTGTAACAAGAGAATAATAATAATGTAAACTGAAACCTTACGAGCATTTCAAGAATTCAGACCAAGTGAAGCAAAAGAGGTTGCGTAAGAAGAAAATAAGAGGAGGAGGAGGAGGAAGAGATGTTGCGTCTGCGTTGCAGTTTGCAAAAGACTAGTAAAGAGGCTGTCGTTTCATTCAGCTCAATTTTCGAGGTAAAAACCAGCTTCGCTTGGTAGTAATTGATTGACATGCAAGTGGCTAGACCAGTAAATATGCTGAATGTTGGTGGACCAAATTAGCATCTCCTCCGTTTAATGCTGGCAGTTTGCCAAAGAAAGACCAGGATATGATGTGTTAATTCCATAATTAAGACATTCAAAAGTTGACTTTTGACCTATTTAAAAAGAAAGACATGTTATTATTATTTTCTTCAAAAATTTTTAATGCTTAAACTACTACGTCTTTAGCAGGATATCTAATTCATTTGAGCGCAAAACCTTAACATTAAAAATGAACAAAGTTTTGTCATTTGCTTAAGATTTTAATTTATATTTGGATAGATTCGATTTTTAAATATCCAATAGCTTAAATCGTATCACACTATCTCACCAAGTTGAGTCGAGTGACATAGCACAATTTGGATCACTAAATTTTTAAAAACCCGACCGACCCAAATGTTGGCCTAAAGATTTTATCACAAACTTATGTAGCTTCTTTAAAGTCGGTTACATGTTCATCCAACAGTACCGTTAATGCCTCTGCGTAGATAAGAGAAAAAAGATAAGAGACAAACGCTTACAAGCAGTGAAAAGGGCAAGTCAGGAGACTCGAAGCAGGTGGCGGGGCCTTACAAAATGCAAAGACAGACAATTACAAACAGAGGATGGAGCATTTGTCGTTTTATGAGAGCGTTTAGCCGTTGAGTTGATGGCGATCTTCTGATGCTCCTAAATACTTTATTCCCAGAAAGAAGAAGGCTAATCGGGAGACAGCAGGCGGCGTCTCTAATTTCTTGATCTACAACTAGTGTACTTCTTTTGATTTGTTTAACCTAAACCCAACCACTAAGTTCATGATTTGTCTGGAATTAAATAAGTTCAAAATTTGTTGTGTTTTTCGGTCCACAAGTGGGATCCGCTCTGCAAGATTCTTGGGTTCATAATTTTGGTTGCGTGATATGACCCTTCAACACCACAGACACAGGACCGAAAGATTTTTGGCGCTGGACTTTGGAGGTTCAATTGTTCAAACTGATGCATACGTGCTGAGAGATTTTGCAAACAATTATCACGTACATAGCCTATTGTAGAGAGGGGGGAAAAAAAGCCATAAATAGGACTGATTCTGCAAAGTTATAACAAGCCTGTGGACCCATTTTAAGCATGGTCCCGTATTAAATGCAAGGACAATACCATTCCTGTGCGAACCCGCTGCTCTTTTCTTTTCTTTTCTTTTATGGGATACAAGGAAACTCTGCTGGAGTGACAGTTTCGGCGGAATGGTTTAACAGCTCAATTCAAATTTTTGAACCACCAAAATCCTTCATATTTTTTCAAGCAGTAGCAAAATGCAAAACAAAACAAATTGATATTGGCACTCGCAATCAGCACGGTTTAGGATTTCGTTGCCTCCTTCGTGAATGTGCCGACCCGAATCGTTCCAATTACATCAAGAAATTGAAATGGATGAATTGCAGGTGGTGTCAACTGCCAAGCTGCTATCCCTTGTGGCCAACATTTCTAAAATCCCATCAAGGACCCACATAAAAATCCCTTGTTAGTGTATACATGAAACGATTGCCACATACTATTTGATCCACATTACACATTTGTCCACGAGCCCAACTTTTCGTGTTGTATGTAATTGGGTAGATAGACGCAAGAAACGTTAGAAGAAAGAGCCGAGCAATAGTAGCAAATAAGGGCCCAAACAAAACAAATCTCATGTGCAAAATATAACATAACATCTAATGCTAAGTATCAAAAAGCGCGGCAGGGACGGTCATTTTGATGACTATTCTTGAGCAGTTAATGGTCAAGATTGGCCAAAAAGAAAATGTAAGGTTCAGATCACTACATGTACATTGTTTTCACACACCATGTGCTCATAAAAAATTGTTCTGTAGTTGCTTTCTGTTAAAGTATGTTACATCATGAAAAAAGTGAATTACATTTTGTGAACTTGGACAAAAATCAACACAAACGATTGACCTAACAATCGTTTAATCTGTTAAGTATCTCTAGAAAAACCTCATTGTTTGGTGTGGGTGGCTAGTTTGAGGAAGGTAGGGATCGTTTACTAGGGTAGGGAGGAAGAGTGTTTTTTTTTTGCCTTTCTTGTTTAGTCAAAAAAGAGATTTCAAATATTATAAAGGAAAGGGGAAAAAAGGATGCTTTAAAATTCAAACTAAAATTCTCACAATTATTTGATTAATGTCCTTACAAACTATCTGTTTAGCAATCGTGTCGGACATGTGTTTTAGAACGACCAAGTTTTAATAAATAATCACCAATAGTAACGATCAAAAATACGTGTAAGTTTTAGAAAAAACTAAAAATAAAACATTAAGAAGGTATTGATGGCCAAGGTGGTGGCAGACATTATCGGGAGTGAGGGGTGATAGAAGGGAGTATTTTTAAATATTAAATATTTAAAAATATTTTTACTAATATAACTACCGTAAGATACAACAAAATTTTAGACAGAAACTCAAAAGTTGGGTAAGGACTAAGAAGGAAGAGACCAAGAGTGCATCGAGTTTTAAGGGGCCGTTTGGTAAAAGGGTATCGGAATGAGGTTTTGAATAAACTCCATAACTCATGTTTGGTTCACTGGTATGGGAATTGAAGTTTTGGAATGATTTCTAAAAATTTGGCTTTTCTCCATTCCTTACTAACTTCGTGGGTTTTGTCCAAAACCCAAATCTTATTCGCGATCCCTCTTCTTCCTCTCTTTTTCATTATCTCCGTCGCCTTTCTCCCCCCAATTCTCTGCCCTAATTACCCCCTAAAAACAGGACAAGCTGGAGCTTTCGGCGTGGGAAGAAGAATAAAAACGAGGAAGACCACACCTGTGCTACTAGAGAGGCACGCAAGTTTTCTTCTGTTTGTTTTCTTGTCCCATTTGGATCTTCTTCTGCTGATTCTCAATCTTCTATTTCCCTTGTAGATTGCTCCTTAAAAGGTTTGTATCTCTAGTTTCTTTAGATTTTTGCTATTGGGAGCAGTACGCACTATACTTTCTGTACGGTCCTGCAAATCTGCACACTTTTCTTATTTTGTTTTCTCTTCTAATATTAGCAGTCAGCAGATCTTCATGATTCCTAAGCTTTAGTGCTTCTTTTTTGTGGGTTCTGCTTGTTTTTTATTTTCTCTTCCGCTATTGACTTTGTGGATTATATTTTCGTTGCTTGCCGTTCTTTCTCGATGGATATGCAAAATTGAGATTTGTTCCCACTAATTGGAAGTTGTTATGGGTGATGCATCTGTGGTTAAGTTCATTGAGCTTGAGAATTGAATCCTAAAATGTCATCTTCCATTATTTGTGTTTTCCACTTTGACTAAGCTTCAGGGCTTATTTGAATATAGTTTCCGAAAAGCCTGGCAATAAGTAAAATGCAATAAGTACAGAATTTTCGACTGGCACTTGTGGCTTAAAGTGCCTTGTGCATGTGGCAGAGAAGGAAGAAAACATGATTGCTTTGTTATTGATATAGCAAGTCCTATTACTATCCTGTCTCCTTATGAAATCTTATTCCTTTTACCGTTTAGCATGTTTGAAAGAATTTACCGAAAGTTGGTTGATTGCTAATCACCACTTATGCTAATTAGCAGAGCCACATTCAACTTTGAAGAATTTTTAAAAATGGCTTGAATAAATTTTCAATCTTGTCTTATAATTGCACCTCCTAAAATTTCGGAAATTTCATATGTTTCTCTGCTTTGCTCTTCTAAATTCCTGAAGGGTACTTGTATTGGTTCATTATGCCTCACTTGTATTGGTACTTGTAGGGAGAAATTATTGAAAACCTTAATTAATGGAAACAACTACGAATTATAAGTACAGCCTAGTTCTCAAGTGTACAGCCGAATTATAACTACAGAATTATAACTACGAATGAAAACCTTATTGTGCTTGTTCTCAAGTGTGCCTAGTTCATAACTAGTTATGATGTTTGACCACCTAGATCTAATAAGTACAGAATTTCCTGCTTTTCTAGGTAATATTGAGGTCATACAGCACAATATTCTAAAAAATTTACACAAACGAGGTTGGAATTCATTTTTCTACAAGTTTTTATTTACTCTCCATGTATGTATCATTCTCTTTGGACATTAATCCTCTTTGGACAAGTAATTTTCTTCAATAAAATTATTTATATCATAGAATTATATATTTTTTGAAATAGAATTTTACTTATTCTTGTAACTTTCTATTGTAGATAAATGGCACGTCTTCCTATTACAAATAGAAGACGGAAACGAATGCGCAATTTTCGAATTATGTCTGCAATGCTTATGACTTTCATTGTGGTTTTCATGATGTGGTACTATGTGACTTTGGTGTATTTGTACAATGTGAGACGTTCAATAAAATCTAAAGAAGGAAAAAAAAAGAGAGAATGCAGTGGTTATTTAGAATCACTAGAGAAAGTGATATTCATTGTGTAAGTATACTTCGCATGAATAGACGCACATTCGGCATATTATGTGACATGGTTAGAGATTTTGGGGGTTTGAGACCCACAAGAAACATGAGTTTAGAAGAAATTGTTGCCATGTTTGTGTACAATTTGGCTCACCATGAAAAAAATAGAACGATTGGCCTTACATTTTTGCGAAGTGGAGAAACAGTGAGTCGCCAATTTAATCTTTGTCTTCTAGCAGTATTAAAATTACATGAGTTGCTACTCGAGAATCCTGAGCCTATTACTGATGAGTGCACAGACGACAGATGGAAATATTTTAAGGTACTGTATATTGTAAATTGACATAAATATTTTGAATTTTAATGAAATTTTTCTTTGATTTACGACATATTTTGTTACTAATTTGATATGTTTGGTTCTATAATAGAACTATCTTGGAGTTTTAGATGGGACTTTAATTAAAGTGACACCACCTAGTGATCAGAAGCCAAGATATCGAACAAGAAAAAGCAAGTATTGCAACAAATGTATTAGGAGTTTGTTCCCCAAACATGAGATTTATATATGTTTTTGCCTGGTTGGGAAGGTTCTGCACATGATGGTCGTGTGCTTCGAAATGCTATCTCTAGACCTAATGGTCTTAGAGTACCACAAGGTAAATGTATCATTGAATATCCAGTATCCTGATATGATTATCTTCAAGAAAAATTTTATTAATTTCTATATGATTTAATCTTGAAGGTTGTTATTACTTGGTGGATGCTGGATATTGCAATGCAAAGGGATTTCTTGCCCCATTTCGAGGGCAAAGATATCACCTTAATGAATTTCATGGTCGTCGGACCAGAGACACTAGAAGAATTTTATAATATGAAGCATTCCAAAGCGAGAAATGTGATAGAGAGATGTTTGGACTACTAAAAGGAAGATGGAAAATTCTAGCATCACCTTCATTTTTACAATTCGAACACAAGTACGAATTATAATGGCTTGTTGTTTATTGCATAACTTGATACGAAAGTTCATGTCCTATGATCCACAAGAACAAATGCCATGTGAAGTGTCAGACAGTGAAGAGGATGAAAGTGATGTCGACGATGGAGAAATGGAGTATATAACAACTATTACACCAAGTGATGACTGGACCAATTTTAGAAACAATTTAGCTGAAGAAATGTTCACCACCTGGCGCGCAACATTTGATGGTTGATTTTTAAAGTGTATCACCCTTTAGCCAATTTAGCCCCGAATGCAATCTTTGGTGTATTGTTTGTTACAATTTCAAATTTTTTATTTACTTGTAGTTTGAATGAACTTTTCCTTCATAATTTGACAATTTCTTTCTTGAAAGTTTGTTGTAATAAATATGTAATTTGTGAATTGATATTTACTTTTAAACTAAAGTTCATTTGTTGACATTAAGGTTTATTCTTATAATTATTTAGAATGATATTTTATGATAGGATGGAGAAAGATGAAAGCATTCGGGGACGAGGAAGAAACAAGTGCTTCTGGAATGATAATGAAGTAAAGGTATTGATTGAAGCACTACAAGAGTTAGTTTGTGATCCCTTATGGAAGACGGATGGTGGATTCAGAAACAACTACATGAATGAGTTACACAAGATAATGCTACGCAAGCTTCCTACTTTTGAAAAACAAGTTTCTCCACACTTGGAATCAAATGTAAAATGGTTGAAATTTAGATATCATGCCATCACTGACATGTGTAAGGAAAGTGGCTGTCAATGGAATGATGTTGAAAAAAAGATTCAATGTGAAAGGCAATGGTATGAAGATTGGTGTAAGGTAAAAAAACTTCTAACTATAAATTTTTAGTAATAGTCTATTATTTGTATTTTCAATGGTATGAAGATTTAAATTTCTGCTTATTTATTTGATTACTACTTTTTAGATGCATAGAGAAGCAAAAGGCCTTTGGGATGTTAAGTTTCCATATTTGGATGATCTTGACATATTATATGGGCGAGATAGAGCTACTGGAGTTGTTACTGAAGGTTTTGCAGATGCTGTCCAAAATATGGAAAAAGAAGTGGAAGAGGTTGCTGCTCAAGTAGACTTAACGAATGATGATAACGGTGATGATGATGATGAAGCAAATTCAGTAACACAGACAGTTTCAACAAGTACAAGAAACTCATCAAAGAAGCAAAAGAAAGCATCACCTACAATAGGAAATCCATCAAAAAAGATGAAATCAACTTCAACACAGCCAACCATTGATGTTCAATTTCAACAACTAACAGGACAGTTTGGATCCTTCATGGAGGGTATTGTCACTAACTTTACCACTATGGCAGCTGTCATGACAAATGAAGATAAACGTGAACAGTTGGCTGTAGATAGAAGCAATAATTTGCCTACTGAGTTGGTCAATCTTGGATTACCAAGTGGAGACATTTATAAAGCAGGCAACATTATAAGAGCAGATGCAGCAAAGCTAAATATGTTCTTTAATCTTCCTGCTGACATGAGAAGGCAATATGTCATTAATCTTCTCTATCCTTCGTCTAATTTCTGAAGTGTGGCACCTTATTATGAATATTTGGAAAAGTATGGCTAGTAAACATGGTGATAAACTCGATGGGAACTTTTTGTGTATCTTGGAAGTGACTCTGTTCACGATCTTTTGGGTTATGCCATAAACATGTTGATTTTTTGTTTGGATTCTACGTAATATCTTATACTTTTGATAAAATGAAATGACAAAATATTATTTATGTCATATGATTATTTCTAAGTAATTATTGATATGTTACATTATTATGCTCATGATAACTTGTAATTATATGACAAGATTATTAATAAGGTTTATGTATTTTTCTTTTGAAACCTTAAGACAAAGTCTATTGTCAATTTTATAGGCAAGGTTAAAATTGAAAATTTATTATATTTCATTCCGAAAGAACCAACGAACCAAACATCAAGTATAGTAATGATACCCATTTCAGATACTTGAACCAAACAAATGTATTGGAATGATGATCTCATTCCAAACTCAGGATATCCGATTCCAAGTTGCGAACCAAACGGCCCCTAAGTGTGCTTCGAGCTGTAGGTGAATGGTACTGGCATGGGATTGTATGCAGAATGAAAGCCCATTTGAAGCCCAAAGTAACTGACAGGAAATGAAGACCAAACATTTTCCAGTTCTAGGTGGCGTTTGGTAAAAGGGTTTCGGAATGGGGAATTGGAATAAACCCCATGATTCATGTTTGGTTCACTACTATCGGAATTGAAATTTTGGAATGATATCTAAAAATTTAGCATTCCACCATTCCTTAGTAAGTTGGTGGGTTTTGTCCAAACCCAAGTGTGATTCCAAAATCTTATAATTACATAATATTTAGTATAATTAATATATATATATTATATATATTAAATATTTATATTATAATATATACATATATAATATATTATAATTATAATATTTTATTATAATAGTAGTATATTATATAAATATATATTATAATTATTTAGTTAAATATAATTATATTTATATAATATATATTATAAAATTATTAATATTATTTAATAATATATTTATAATATATATGTATATTTATAAATGTATATTATATGTACATATAATTATAATATATACATGTATATAATATTAATAAATTAATAAATTATATTTATATTTATTATTTTAAATATAATAATAACTATATTTAATATTAATATACATTATATTTATATAAAATATTAGTACAATTAATATTATATATTATATAATTATAATTATATATTTATATTATAACATTTGTATAATTATAATTAATTATATATATAATATTTAATTTAATTAGTTACAAACTTATAATAATGATATTATTATACTCCCTCCGTCCCATTGTTAATGCCATATTTCCACTTTTTGCTTGTCCCAAAATTTGAGTCACTTTGAAAAAGTCAAACAACTCTTAAAATTACTTTCCAGTTATACCCTTCTATTGAAAAGTCAAAATTGCACTAAACAATTTTGATGGGCCCTGCCATAACACATTTAGCTCCTTGCGTCTTTTTATTTCCGTTACTTTTCTTGCACTTCAAATCTTTGTTTTTTCTTTTTTCTTCTTTTTCCTTGCTTTTTTTGTGTTTTTCATTTCCATTTCTTTTCTTGCACTTCAAATCTTTGTTTTTTTTTCCTTTTCCTTCTTTTTCCTTGCTTTTCATTTTTTTCTTTTCTTTACTCTTTTCAAGCTGCACAAGTGTTTGCAGATGCAATGATTGCAGACTTTGCTCTTTCCCAAATTCTTTGTACTGTCCTCATGCTGATTTGGAACTGTGTTGCAATAACTTTGGTTAATCCTCTTTCTAATTGCCCACCATAACTATACTGCAATAATGCTTCAAATATGGCTTGCCTTTGCTGATTTGTCAATTTTTTCCTAGAGATTTCATAATTTTGAAAACTATGATTGTCCATGTTCACCGTGGAATATTATCAAACAGAATTTGTGCAATAGACGAATCTCTCTATAATCTCATTATATAGAGAATAAAGGCATCAGAATTATCAGCTTCTAAAATCTATTTATAAGAAATGTGAGAACAACAAATCTTAAAAAATGCATCTACAAATTTTCAATGAACCGCCAAATTTTAAGGAATAAACGGAAAAACAACAAATGGCGCCAAATAAAAGATTAGCTAAATTATGCTAAGTCTCAAGACTATCTACTTCAAATTGATCAAAAGATCATAAAACAAAATGAAAATAAAAAAAAGCACCAACAAAGTGATAGACGGAATTGTAGAAATCTTACCTTTTTCCATTGTCAATCTTCTGGAACTTATCCTGTTGATTTTATGAAACCCAAATATACAGAGAAATAGCTAGAGTTGCAAATGGATGTTTGTTTTACTTTAACTTGTCTTTGCCTTTTAGTCAAAGTGTCTTAATGGCAAGTGGACCCCAACAGCTTGATATTTTACTCCACAAGCAGCAAAGGGCACGATTGGAAGAGTCAAATAAATGTGTCCCTGTAATGCTATTGTACATAAAAAGTGGGTTTCCCAAAAAGCGTCCCAAATTTTGGGACGGAGGGAGTATTATATAATTATATATTATAATTATTTAGTTAAATATAATTATAATTATATAATATTATATAATAATATATTTATAATATATATGTATATTTATAAATGTATATTATATGTGCATATAATTATAATAAATACATATATATAATATTAATAAGTTATATAATTATAATTATTATTTTAAATATAATAATATATAATAATAACTATATTTAATATGTAATATATATTATATTTATATAAAATATTTTTATATATTATATAATTATAATTATATATTTATATTATAACATTTGTATATTTATATTTAATTTTATATATAATATTTAATTTAATTAGTTACAAACTTATAATAATATTATTATTAGTTATATGTATTATATAATGTATATTAATTTATGTAATATAATTGATATTATCAATTATACTAATAATTATACATGTTTACTAATAGAAACTATTAATTAGTTATACTAAATTTACTAATACACTTATACTAATATATTTAATTAGTGAAAATTTCTTATATCCCATTTACAAAGAGCCAATGACTATCATTTACGATGTGGTTTATAATATATTTATTATATTTCATTCCGAGAGAAATGTAATTATTGAAGTTGGGCCAAGTCCCGATTTTGGTGATTGACCAATCAATTCGCAGTCGTACCCCTCCTTTATCCGAAAACAAGAAATCTACGTTTTCGTGCTTCTAATTAGAATGGAAACACCAATTTTTATTTTTAAATTTTTTTTGAAGATTTGAAATGGAAACACCAATTTAAAAAATTCGGTATTGAAAATTTTGTTGACCTTCTAATTCCACTTATTAAAATTGTTCTTCCAACTAAATTGAACACTTTTTTTTTTTTGCTTTCTTTTGTTTTCTTTTCTTTTGGTAATTTCAGGTACTTAAACTCGCTTATAAAAGGAGAAAAATGTTCAAATCTAGATTAACAAACACAAGCCAAAAAATAAAGTTATAACGATGAAAGGAAAAGGAACATATTACTATTATGAAACTTTACCAAACTTATCTATACTATTATGGAAAATTTCTCTCCTCTCTTTTGCATCCCTTTCCTCTTTCTCTTCCCTCATCATTCCTCCCCTTCCCGCTTCCTCGTTCTCCTCGCTCCTCCCATCCTCTACCCTTCCCGTTAACCCCTCTTTCCCTTTGATTGCTAGTCGCGAGATCAGTGAAAACTACATTTTAAAGCACCTAATTCATACAGACACTATTTCGGAAAAATAAAATTTCACCATAAGTAAAATTGTGTATTTCATTTCGAACATGCATGGACAACACTGATAGATGAGAGGATCTTTAGTAACATGAACTTTTACTTGCAGACACACCAAATATGGGGCGGTAAAGATAATGAATAGTTTAAACTCTCATTCTTTAATTGCTAAGGAATTCCCCACTATTTGGACCTAAAGTTCGTCGCATTACATGATACTAAATTACTAATTACATTTTATTCCCTTTATGTTTATACATGCTTTGTTTTTCTAGGTTACATTAATGTATGCGAGGTAAAAAAATGATTGAAAATTATATTTATGAAAAACATAAAAATTTTTTAGAGAAAAATGGCAATCCAAAATTAGGTTGTACTTGTCATCTCCAAATACTAAAATTTTGATAGGATTGTGCTTCAAGTTGTTTCTGATTTGTCCATCACTGTTTATAAATAATCCGAGATTAATGGATAACAAGATCTTTTTATTGCCAATATAATGAAAGCAACAGAAACTAGTATAGTGGACCTTAAGGTTAAAGATGACGGAACCGAAAATGTAGTCATGTAATTGTGACTGGGGCACTAGTCATGTGATCTCATGTTTTTTCCATCTATTGACAGATGATGCAAACACTCTTTACCTCTACAACGGGTTTCAGTACATCTGTTCGTTAGCAAATCTTTCAGTGCATTATAAGTAGCTTAGATGTTCCATCCATGGAAAAAAAAGGGGGAGCTTAGATGCTGCGTGCCAGATGAATAATTTCTATCCAGAATTTGTCAAATTTAGAAAACAAAATGTCAAACTGGCAGAGTAATAAAGTGCTAATTCAAAGCATTGAAAATGATACTAGGCAAGACAAAGATTGAGAGTGCAAACTTGTTCGAGTTGATCTCACTCCTCGTACAAACTGAACAGATGCAATTTACGTCTGGCGATTGACAAAAGATATTCATGACACAGATGCGTGCGGGGAAGAGGCCACGAATCCATGCCAGCATTCCCTTTTTATTTATTATGATTTTGACCAGCAATCGACAACTACCATCTAACTTCAGAAAAAAAACCATTGCTTGAAGAGATAAATTACCATCAGTTAGGCATGTGATGTGCTTCTTGTTGAGGATGGCAACGAGAGCAAGTGCTTGTCGTGCGAAGAATTGGGACGGCGGATCATTGCTTAAAGAAATAAATTACCGCCAGTTGGCCATTGCTTCTCGTGTCAGGAAAAGAAAACCTGGTCTTTAGGATTAACAATTCACAATACTCGTCGACCATGCAAGGCCACAAGTATAAAAAGACTTGCAACAGTGTCAACACATGCTGGTTCAGTATAGTTGATAATTACAGACAACTTTTATATAAATGATTATACATTTGAAAGTTATGTTAGAGAATAATTTGTAAGTAAAATAATATATGATCTTAATTTGTAAGTAAAATAATATATGATCTTAGGAGTACGTCTTAATTTATGGTGATTTTTTTTTCTGTACATGATAGATCTACATTTATTTATACTAGGAAGAGAGGAGATCTAAAGAGATCTAAGAAGAATTTGGAGAGAACTGAACCATCATCGGTTCAGATTCTAGAAAAGCCTGAATTTTTAAAATGTAGGCAAGAAAATTTGATCCCTTGACGTACACTCAAACGGAATTTTACTTGAACTTTCTTGAAAAAAAAAAAATTTGCAACTGTAGAGCCAAAGCATTGACGTGTACAGTTTCACACCGCGGCGAGGGCATCCGAGGGGACCACGAATCAAGATCACCGTCCACTCAAAGGAAGTTTCTCAACTTTTTACTAATACTACTCCTTTTCCTTCAGGACAAAGACTTTGGTTGACTTTGATTTGGCGATTATTGCCGAATTCTCCGCAAAAATAGCCATTTACTTGTGGTCCTGCTTGAACTGTCACTTTTAGAAGTTTTTATAAGGAAAATAAAAAGTATTAAAAAAATAATATTCTAAAATTATCAATCCAAGCAGGGCTGTGCTTTTCTTATTTGTAAACAACAGAATAAAACAAATAAATTACTGTGTATGGTATTTTTTTTTTTTATTGCATCCAGCTAGCAAACTCCATTACAGTTCTATCGGATTTTAAGCAGTGTCTTTACTCGAAATCAATTACTCGTTTGAAAACTGCCATCGTATAATCAGTAAAGACTTGAACCTAAATCTAATGTCGCCACGTGTTTAATGGAAAGCCGTACACGCTAATTGCACAGTAAGCAGCAGGAAGAAGAAAAAGGCTGCTGCAAATTGCTATGTGCTGATTCTAAACAATAAAATGATAGCGCGTCACTATCTCTCTCTCTCTGAAAAAACTGAAAATCTTTCAGCAAAAACCAAAAACTGACCAAAAAGAAAACTTGAAGTTAAAAAAACTCATGAAATTCACCAAATTTTGGACAAATATGTTTTTATAAGTAATTTTGAGGGATTGCTTAAATTAGTCAGTCAAAGATTTATAAGTACGGGACAAGTCAAGTACACATGTTTTACGAAATTATTTCGTTCTTTCCAAGATAATCAATTAATAATAGTCACGTTAGTATTCATATCAACAAATCAAAGAAAAAGGGAAAAAGTTTTTTGCATTTAGTATTTGGAATGATTTATAGTACGTGATGACTCGGATACCAAATTTCATCCTGGCTCGTACAGGCGTAGTAGTAATTACTAATTAAAAAAAAACGCAAAAAATCTGGAGAGCCCCGAACTATTATCATTGTCTACTTTTGACCCCTCATCTAAATTTATTTTATATTGACCATTGAACAATTAAAAATACACACTTTAAAGACTTTTGGTGATTCTAGACATAAATTTGGCAAGATTTAAAGGGTATTTTTGTCCATTTATAATTGAACCTCCGAACCAACATCAGAAACCTTCAAAAGAATTAACCCTTCAATCTAATGGTGTGAAAAAAAATTGAAGGGTGACCTCTTTTGAGGGTTTCTGATGATGCTGGTTCCAGAGGTTTAATTATGAATGAACAAAAATGCCCTTTAAATCCCACCAAATTTATGTTTAAAATCATCAAAAATCCTTAAAATGTGTAGTTTTAATTGTTCAAGAGCCAATAAAAAATAGCCTTGTTTGGATTGCATTTTTCTGAATTTTTTTGTTTAAAAATTATTGTAACAGTTTAATATATATGAAGTAAAAAGATAATTGAGAAATGTGTTCATGAAAAACATAATAATTTTCAAACAAGCCAAAATTTAGATGAGAGGTTAAAAGTAAACAATCACGATAGTATAGGGGCTCCCCAATCTTTTACCCCCCAAAAAAAAAAAATCTCGTATGAATACTAGCATGAAAGAGAGTCCAATTCATGAGCGCCACACCATCACGGATGAGCTGACTGCTGACTGCTTAACAGCCAAGTCTTTCTTTAAAATCAGCAGCTTCAATCATTCACGGAGGAAATTTACAAGTCCAGAAAATGACCATCTTCTTAGATAGATTTACAAAATTGGTAGCGACAAATTTACTACTACAAAATAGTATAGCAAGAAAATCAAGTCAGGACCCAAAACGTCCTCCATAACTGGCAGTAAAATAATATAAGGGTGTCTTTGCCAATTCACTCACCACACTTTGTCCATAATCCGAGGCAGAGTTTCTCTCTCCTCTTTACTCACACAATAACACTCCCTGCCAGTACCCCGCTGCTCATGTCCCCTTTATATGATAATAATAAATAATACTACTACCATCATCTATTCATCTTCCCCTTCCAAGAATTCCCACTTCATCCCAGTTCTTGAATTCCAAAACACAAAATCCCAGAAGCTAAAAGGTTCCAGAAAGAAACACACTCGAGCTGAGTAAAGCTACAAAAAAGGACAAGTCTTGATTCTTGAAGGATAAACATACTTCAACAGCTAGCAGATTAAGATGAGAACTAGCAGCCAACTGATAGGTCTACTAAACTTCTTGACTTTCCTAGCCTCTATACCAATACTAGGAGGTGGAATATGGCTGAGCAGCAGAGCCAACAACACAGACTGCTTGAAGTTTCTTCAGTGGCCTTTGATCATAATAGGCATAGCTATCATGGTTGTTTCTTTGGCTGGTATTGCTGGTTCTTGCTACGGGAACACTTTCCTCATGTACCTTTACTTGTGGGCTATGTTTGTAATCATAGCAACCCTTATTTGCTTTGTGATATTTGCTTATGCTGTGACTGATAAAGGGACAGGCAGGCCTGTTTCGAATAAAGTTTATCAAGAGTATTACTTGCAGGACTACTCTGGATGGCTGGAGGAAAGGGTCACAAGTCAGAGTTATTGGCCAAAGATCAGTTCTTGCATCAGGGATTCTCATGTTTGTGGCAAGCTGAGAAGGGATTTTGGTGGAATTCCTGAAAGTGCTGATATGTTTTCCATGAGGAAGCTCAGTCCTATTGAGGTAACGACCGAAGATTACGTTTTTTTGCCCGTCTTTTTTATTCTGTGGGTGGGTTCATTTGTTTGATAGTTCCTGTTAGTGAAAGGATGGTGGTGAATGATGATATTCAACTGATCTTTCCCAGAAATTTTAAAAAAAAAAAACCTTTTCGTGTCTAAAGGATTCGAGTTAAGAAGAAAAACTAATTCGATTTTCATAGTCAAGAATCTTATGTCTCTCAAGCTTGTTTGAGATTTGATCAGGTGATGTGGCTGAGTGATATAGATCTGAGCACCTGGAGTTTCACCTGGAAGAGGTGCCCCTTTGCTTTCACACCTGGGGGAGACGACACCCCTCGGCGCCTCGCCGTAGAAAAGCCAAAGTGATAGTAATAAAACACACTTCTTTGTCACCGGCCTGATTCCTTCCTGTGGTTGCATTTTGAGTTTACACGCTAGTTTTTCAACCCTTCTTTAAGCCCTTTCTTGTCCTTTCTTCTATTATTATTATTATTATTTTTTCCCTGATGATGCCCCTTTAAGCCCCCAGATTCATCAGACTCAATTTTTAGCTAAGTGGGTACACTTTCTTTTTCCTCTGTGGTTAAAAAGTAGTAGTAACTGTTAAGGGACATTCTCTGGTGGGTATGTATAGACCATAAAGGGATTTTAAGTGACAAGTCCTCTTCTGAAATCCTTATCTAAGGACGACACTTTTTTAAGTTTTAACCAACCTCTACCTTGTCGTTTAATGGGGAAATGTTTCATCATCAGCCTTTCAAAGCCTTAGGAATTGGATGTTTTCTTTACTGCTTTATCTTTTTGTTCTATTAAAGGGGAATATTACTGTTGGACACCAATGATACCCGGAAAGAATACTACTGTACCTTTTCTGGTCGTATGACTCATGAGTACGATATGGGATGTTGGGAACCTCTGGGTTTTGCTTTTTGTAGTCACGAGTACGATATGGGAAGTTGGGAACCTTTGGGTTTCGCTTTTTCACGTGGTCCATTTTCTTTCTTTTACATCTGTAGAATATCCTTAGACGAGTTCTTCTTTTGTTTGCTTCATCTATGAGGTTACGTAAGAATATACTGAAAGTCTGAAAATGAAATATCACTAACACGAGAATATTGTAGCTTGAATTTTGCCCATCTTTGACCTTTCTACTTTTCTCATTCTTGTTTCTCCCTTTCTAATTGTGCTGCCTACTTGTATCTTTTTTTCTGTGTGTTGCGGCGCGGGGGCCCCCGGGGGGGGGGGGGGAGATGGTGGCGGCTACAAATTTATATGCCATCTTTTGTACCCTGCAAATGAAAATGTACGGTTGGCTGATGTATAAGGAGCTATCATGCATGACAAAATTCACATCATAATATATCAACCTCCCAAACAACATGGGACATAAATGCTAGTCAATGACTTCACTAAATCACTGGAAGATTTGGGAGGAGGAGCATCAATTATGACCATCTGTTTAAGGACTATCTAAGACCATGTATGTCTGCATACTTTTTTTTTTTGCTATGGGGTTAAGATCATATGCCATGCTGCAAAAGGCTTGGGTTGTTTACAAGATAAGGCATCTTTACCATGTGCAACTTATTTTCCACTTTTTATTAATGTATTTGTTTTTGGGTAACACAGTAACAACAGGGAGGGGATTTGGCAGAATTTTGTGGATCTAGTTTGATGGATTTGGGTATGGGACACTTGATACCTTAATGTGGGTCACCATTATGAGTTGGAAAAGATTGGTATTGGAATTGGACCCTGACCTACCCTGAAAGCTCCAAGTGTTGGAACCGTAATTGTCTATTTCTCTATTTTTCTCATAATAGGGTCGCTCTTTGTCTGCTGCGTCTGCATTTGAGTTTAAGTTTATTAGTTGGTGATTGTAGACATGATATGCTTCTCCACAGTCCACGGTCATTTAGGACACACGAATTCACAATAAAATATCTTGCACAGTGTCTGGATGTATGTTTTTATGTGGTAGGTGCAGCTACCCAATCATCATATCAAGCAAAATGATGAATCTACTTGCTGAGATTGAAGGTTAGGAAGGTGTTAGAAGTAACACTACTTGCAAGTGATTCGCTCAAGAATTCGTTTTCCATGGATTTTTCCTCTTAAGCGCAAAATAATATTCCAGTAATTTGATGTCTTTGTTGTCATCTAAAGGCTTATCTTCCTTCAGTTTTGTCACTATGAGCTAATTTGATTTTCTGGTGGCTGCAGTCTGGATGTTGCAAACCTCCCACAGGATGCGGCTATGTCTATCAGAATGAGACGGTTTGGATTGTGGGATCAGGCATGGTCGGAACTGATCTCGATTGCGGAAGGTGGAACAATGATCAAGAAACACTGTGCTACAATTGTGATTCGTGTAAAGCTGGTGTTCTGGGAAGCTTAAAGAAGAGTTGGAGGAGGGTCTCTGTGATCAACATTGTTATCTTGATCATCCTGGTAATTGTTTATGTGGTGGCCTGTGCAGCATTTAGGCACGACAAGCGGATGGACAATGATGAAGCTTATGGTGAAACCCGAATGGAGAAGGTACAGCCCACCAGGATACATTTTTGAGACAAGCTCAATACAAAGCAAATTTGGTTTCTATCTTCTGAGTTTGCTCGTTCACAAATCCCTATTTAGGTGAAAAGATTTGTATTAAATATGATTTTGGATGGTAAGGTTGACTGTAGATGCGTGTATATTTTATGGTTCTTCTCAAAGTCATGTTTTCAGAATTTGTTTCTGAAGATTGGAAGAACAGTACTAGTATTATTATAAGCTTGGGTCGCTGGTTGAGAGGGTTGATTAGCTTCGGTTGTAGCCTTATATTTTCCTTTTGCTTTTAATCCCGCAGGGGCTTGAGGATTCAGGGATGAATAATTGACTGCCTATAATACTGATATGAAATTTAAGCACTAAAACTACGAGCCAGCACCAGATTTCTTCTGTGATCTCCAAACTATAAACAAATGAGAAAAGAGAATCTTTAATGCATCTTAAGAAAGTAAAATGGGCAAGAGTGCGGTCAGGTGTTAAATTGCTTTGTTTTCTGCGAGGGCACCGACGCATCCTGAGGGGAAGGTGAGCCGGTTTTTTTGGGATATGCAGATCATAACAAAGGTCATCGTCTCCCCAAGCGCTCGGAGTATAAGTTATTGGGGATTTTTTTTTTTTTTTTTTGCTTTGGGGAGGAATCTAAATTTTCTACCTAAAACAAATAAATAAATGAAGGTGTAAAATGAATTTTCTACATTGTTTGGACAGTCAATTTATCCTAAATATTATTTCGCTTGCATCATAAACACATTTTCAACTCACCTTTTTATATTTCCAACCACCTTTTTATCTCACATACATCACATCACAAAAAGTGTTACAGTAATTATTCCAAATAATATTTCAAATAATACCCTATCCAAACAAACAAAAGTTGGCGATTGAATTGATCAGAGAGGCTTGAATACGGTGACGCACAAATTCATCGAAACAGATGCTGGAAATGTATTGAATCATAGAATTACACAATCAATACATGGTTATCTTAGGATGCGTTTGATAAAATTAAAATCTGAAATCTGAATTTATTAAGGTAATAAATTGTTAAATACTTATCCTGATATACTTGAATACATATCCCATTAAGTGATCAATAGTTTATCACTTATTTTTGGAAATAAATTTTGCTATGGAAATTCAATAATATTTAATTAAATAATTCAGATGTTTATCAAATGCGTTTGAATATGTTAAGATCTGAATTCATTAAGTTTAAATTTTGAATTGGATTATCAAACGGGATCTTTGTTTGACAAAATTCAGTACTGCAAAATGGCTGTTTGTGCACAAATTAGCTAGTCCTACATAGATACTGGCAAACAAGATTTAAGCTTATGTGACAGCATGAAGAGCCTTGAGGCTTCAATTTTACTTGTATGACGCAACATGATGATTTGATTCCTCTTCCAAATTTTCCATGCATTTTTTTTTCTGTCCTACGTTAACACTTGGGCCAACCTGTCCCCAGCCTCCAGTTTTAATAATGATTTCTAGAGAACAAGAACAAGAGAGACTGGCAATTTGCAGAAATGAATCTTCAACTGGAAACCGAAAGACACGTGAGCCAGCTATTCGGTCATTGCCTGCAAATATGCAGCAGCAGATTGTCGTCAGATACTGCAAATCATAGATTGCACAATTTGAGTTTTTTTTTTTTGGTTTAAAAAGACAGAAAAAAACACAACTACTTGTCCAGATCTTCTAGAATTACACAAGAGATTGACAATATTTATCCAAATCTCTGCCAAGTAAACCTAGGAGTCCTCTCTATATCTACGTTCCACTTTCATCAGACAAAACAATCACGGCATACTCCGAATGCACCAGAGATGGATGATGCATGCCGGTACGCGACAAAATCCACACCATGCTGGGATCCTGAGTCCTGAGTCCTGTCCCAGCTTCTTTAGGTGGAAGTCACGTACATGAGTATGTCCACGACTCGTCGTCACCCAGCTTCTCTTCGCAAATACTACTACCTAATAGGACCTACGTGTTACAGAAGCATTAGGTACATTAAAATAATGACAAGAAAATTGGGCCCAAAATCCATAAATTATATAATAACATTCATCAGGAGTCATGAAAGGCGAAATGTGAAGTGAGTTCAAACCAGAGTGGTGGCCCGCTTTTTTTCTTTTTTTTTTTTTGTGTTTCTTTATATAGAAACGATCGGATAACAAAATATTCGTTTCTTCAATTCAAAATACTTTAAAGTTACTGTAATCTAACAGCCCCAAAAGGCTTTGTTTGGATTGCATTTTTCTGAATTTTTTTGTAGAATAATTACTGTAGCTATTTAATATATGTGAGGTAAAAAAGTGATTAAAAATTATGTTTACGAAAAACGTAGCAATTTTTCTTTAAAAAATTACAGCAATTTAAATTTAAACTCCTAACGTTGATATTCACTTGAAGTAAGATGCTCAAAAGACACTGCAAAATCTCCTACAAATCCATGATTTCTTCAGATTTTATTTTATTTTCGGTAGATGATATCTTCAAATTTATTTATTTTTTTGTTTCGCTGCCGATTAATACATGGGCTCGGGTCTCATTTAGGCTGATGCTTAATGGTCAAAGCCTGTCCGTAATTCAACTAGCTCAACCTTTTCCAGGCGAATTGAGCCGGACATGTGAGGTTTCGGCCCAAATATAAAAGGGCTCACCAGGTTGAAAATGGGCCAGACATTCCAAACCAGACACACTTCGGAATAATACATCTTTATGTGATACATGTGAAATGAGAAGGTGAATTGAAAAATGTAACGTAATGCAAATCAATAAATATTTTCAAATAATTAACTATCCAACTACATCCAATAGTCCGCTCGCAATGCCATGCAGATGCAGGTGAAAACAATATTCCACTATATTAAAATAAAGAACATTTTTCTTTTTAATGCTTTTGCACCAATCTCCACCTTCTAAATCAATTGTTAACCGTAATCAGATTAAAGTTCTTTATACAATTTTCAAATGTACATGCTTCTACAAAAAAAAAAAAAAAAGTTCAATAGAATCCCATCATAAATTCGAGGAAAAACTAGGACCCATCATGGATTCCTCAACTTAAAACGCGACGACTGCCATCTTCCAATTTTCTGCACCATCCGATGCATGATCCTTTCCATCTTGTATTTACCACGGATTTAGCATGATGCTCAACTGGCGAAATTAGGGCGTAGCACCTCGATCATATCAAGAGAGGACACTTCATTGTGTTACTCTCCTAGCTTTGGACCAAACACTGCCGGCCAAATTTCTGATTTTGAAAAACAATGTCATGGCTTGTGATTGATGCGCATAGGTAATGTCATGACCATTACAGCAGAAATAATTGTGCTATAATAATCTAACCTAAGGCATATCAATCGAGAGTAAATTTCCTACCAAAATCTGAATCCTGTATTTCCTTACCTCGTTAAGTGAGGTGTCACTTTGTTGCTCTAGCTCACGCATCACCTCCACTGTCAGTCCAAACCATTCATCAATCCAAGCAAAAGAATTCCGATGACTTTCAAGGAAAAGTGCCCTTTCACCCTGTAGAGATGAAATCCTGTAAAGCCAAGTATATACTGCAATCTAATGCACAACAGAGACCAACACAAGTAGCATTGTCATCAAACAACAAAAAGAGGTTGGTGCATTTGATACTATAAATCCTTAATTCCCTAGCGACTGATGGGATCTCATACTGCATCAGGGGTGGATAAGGGTCAGCAAAAGAGAGAGTCCAAGATGGCACTTTGGATCACCTTAACTGAATTACTGAATGAATGCCGAAAGAAAGAATAAATTTATGGGAGGGAAAGAAGTAAAGGATACAAGGCAACTATGGTAGCGTAGAGTAAATCAACATTTGCTAATGGCTGGAAGTTTCCCCTTTTTAACTAGCAATTTTTTTTCCTGCTGCCGCAAAATCCAATATGTTACAGTGTTTCCTCATTTAGCAATCATTGCTCCAACCTCATATAAAAGGCACAACCAAATCAAAAACCAACTCAGAAAGAAGGACAATTTGAAGTATGAAGGAAAACAATCAAAAGAATACTAAAATTCAGAAGGATGGAAAGTTCTTAAACCATCAAGGCAATCAGGACAAAATGAGAACATGTTGCCACAAAACTGCGCTAGTATAAAGAACAGTAAATTCTTCCAAACTATGAGGGGTTTGTATCAGTATATGAATAATAAACTAATTTTTCACTGTTCAGTTATATAACAGGTGTGCAGTTTAGGGGTTGGATAGATTTGAGCATCAGGAATCTTATCTATAAAATTCAACATTACTCCCTCAATGCAGGCTCTTACATTGTATTTGGATATGGCAGGCAATCCCTCTTTGTTTTAGGGCTTTATCTTCTGGTGCTATTTGGTTTCTTCAATTAAGTAATTGAATGTTTTCACAAAAGTTGCTAACACAACTAATTCAAGTTTATAAAAGGCCCGTCATGTGACTATCATTTAGTAGCTTTTAATCTTTGGATAAAAGTGACAATGCCATCTAACCTGAGGTCCTAGCACTGGCGTAAGGGGTAAATTTTAATAATCATTATCAATAGAATCCTAAGGATTCAGTATACAACAAATTTGAATTTCAATGACTTGAGATTGTCTAAAGTTGAAATGTATACCGCCATCAAAGCTTGCTCAAGTCTGCTACCAAAGCCCCAATATGGAGCGTCAATTGTCACCAATTTGTATGCTGTCATAACTGGATCACAGCTATTCTGGCATCATAAAAAAGAAGGTCAGTTCATAAGATTAATAGATATTATACCTCAGCTTAAGGATCAAAAAAGGGTCCATGCAGACAAGCTATGTCATTTAGTCCCTCAAAAGCGTTTTTATGTATCCATACACAAAATACTTGAGTGCAAGCACATTTCGTCTTAAGCCACTTCATATTACTAAGTTCTCCAATCTTGTTTGATAAGAACTAGGCCATGTTTCTCAGTGGAAGAGGTTGAACCTAAAAAATAGGTCTGTTGATATGTTTATCCTAAAATATGCAATGAATATGCTTTTGACTGAATTATGTATCAATGCATACAAATAAAGAAGTAGATAAAACAACCTGCCAACCCTCTAGAAGTGGACCCCGGCCTGTCCTTGCTGATTGGAATGTAGAGAAATCAATATTGTTCCTTCCAATAATGTAACTCCAATAATCACTAGCTGTTGAAGCAATGTCAAGTACTTCTACCTCTCTGGCTGCTAGTTCATTTTTGCTTAAACCATGCACCTATATTGTCAAAATACCATTAATGAAGTTTGGGAAGCACATATACAGGAGTTCGCAGGCAAAATGTAAGTTGTCAAGTTAATATTAACAAGAATACAGTTTGAATTTTTCTTCACACAGATCATGTATGGGTTATGTTATCCACTGGTCAAACGACCTGATCAAGGTGAAAAAAAGAAATTAAAAGAAACTTAGGCCTTACATTTTCAGATTGTCCGTTATCAGCCTTGTGAATTGTTTCAATAGTTAGACGGAACTTTGTAAAATATGGGCACTGCAAAATAAAATATCAAAGAGTAGTTCAATATTAAACATTCCACAAGGACATGGACAGAATAAAACTTGTTCCAAGGTTAAAGTCTAGTTACCTGAATGACTGTGCAACACGATGCCAAATTTCAGATGGCAAACAGTGGAAACATCAAAGTAAGTTTAGAAAAAACAATTAATCCCATAATTGAAAAGAATCAACAATTGTGACTAAGTGCTGCAGTAACAAATGCAAGGAAAGTTTTTTATAATTTAACCTGATTTGCATCTGGGGTAAGAATTCCAAGCTTCCTCTTGCATCACAAGGGCATCAGCTGGTGCAAAGGTTGTCAACCATAAAGGAGCTTTGCTGCAAACAGAAGTGAATGCAGCAGTACAGGAAAGATTACATTCTAGAAATAGATGCTGACATAACCACACATCTTACTAGATGGAATTTGATGTAGAAAGTAACGATACAAAGTAGAACGCCTATTCTACGAAAAGCAAGAGTGCCATTTCAATAAAAAAGTTAGCAATGCCTCACAGAGCACTAGCATCAACCATGAATGAATAAAGTATCTAAACAAGACTCGAGAAAGAGTTGCAGATGAATATGGAGGCCTAAAACCTAATGCTTCTGAAGATGAACTAGCCAACGCAACATTTACCGATTAGCAGCGATGTAGAAGAAATCTTATCAAGTACTCATCAACTGGACCAAAGCAGAAAATGTATGATGTTCGAACCACTTATGTGGTTGATTCCCTCTGATAAGACATTCCATGAAAAGAAATCGCCTAGCAGTATAGTGCATCTTCTTTCTTGTACAAATCAAATGTAACAAGTATGTTCAAATTAAAGACCATTATTCTGCACCAAGTTACCTCTGTAGCCTATACAACTTCAATGTGTATTGACCCTTTCCAAATTCATCATCTTCAAAAGGCCTATTTTCCAAAACCTCCACCCCTTCAGTTCCCGCGGTGTTCTCCTGCTGCATTTTCATGACCATGTACATCTGAGCTATCTGATACTGCAATTTATTAAGCCCATCAAAACAAAGCAATTAGTGCTAATTTTCAAGAATTACCAGACTTGTCAAAAAGTTTCAGAAGCTCATCCATGATAAGCTTACCTCTTCCAATGTCAAAGGCATGACAACTCGACTTCAAAGAAGCCCCCAGTCAACAAAATCTCTGGTCAAGGAATATGCGCAAAAACGGGCAAAACGAACAGAAACACTATGGTTTGGGAAAATCGGAGGCATCAGGCCCTTTTCATATATTTAAGCTTATTAACAAAGATTTATCCATGCACATTTTCTTAGCCCCCAAAAAAAAAAAAAACTGCAGATGGGATATAAATATGTGATAACAGATTTTATAAGGATACCATAAATATAAAACTTAAAGAACTTTAACGAATATCGATAAGAGAAAAACTATTTCCAAAAGTCCAAATTCCAACCTAACTAAAAAGGAAATGAACTAGCAAAAAAAAAATCAACAGCCGAAAGGGAAAGTAAAGCAAAAGGGAAAGTATACCCGGCACCTAAAAGGGAAAGTAAAGCAAGAAAGATGATGTAAAAATTTTGCAAGCCTAGTCGACAAAATTCTCAAATAAACCGAACTCTAATTGAATGGCTCTCATGAGGAAAAAAAAGGATACAACTCTTTCATCAGAACCATTTTTTCGAAGGCCTTAACCTATGCAGCAACAACAAGAGCAACAAGAGAACCTACAACAAATCTCCAACGTTGTTGTAACTTGTGTTTGTTCAAATGGAGAAGAAAATGTTGAAGAGAAGGAAGTTTTTGAAGAAGACAAAGAAACGATCAAGGAATTGCGTTAGTAGACGTTATTGATTAACTGACGTTACGAGAGGAGCTCGTCAGATTATGCGTTGGAAAGTATTAAACAAATCGTTAGTTCCATAAAGCGCTTTCCAGTTGCGGAGGGGTTAATTGTTGGGAGTAACGATACGAGTTTTGTTGAAATGGAAGTAAAAGACGCGTTGATTGAAACAAAAAGGTCAAAGTCCACCGCACGCCTCTTGAGCTCTGACTCGGCCGATGACGACGGCTTAAGTTTCCGTCAATTAACTGTCTGGTTCGTGTGAAATTGGACTGCCGGCCCAATTTGATAGACCGTTTAATATTCGTCAATTGTATGTCAGCGGGACAACATCTTCTTGGAAGATTCTGAGGCAGCGGGAAGGAAAACCAATCGCACCAAGTGCCTTCAATCCAGTGTCCGTGTCATTTTGTCCTTTACTCCTTTTTTCCTTTCTCCAGCTTTCCGTATGGGAAAATGCTAAAGAAAAAAAGTCAAAAAACGGAAACAAGAAAGTAAAGCGGTGAATCAGACAGTAACTAGGATGCAAACGATGCTAATTAATCTGAACACATTAGTGTCCAAATTTATTTAATTATTTTAATAAATTTAAAATTTTATTTAAATTTAGTTTGTTTATTTATCGAATCAAGTTTGAACGAACTTTTTATTAAATTTGAATTTCATCAAACATAAAGTATCGTTCAAAATTGATTTGACTAGTCGACTAGCTAAATCTCGTTTAATTTTAATTTAACTAATTGATGAACTAAGTTTGAACAAGTTCTTACCTAGCCGATTGTGACTTGATTATAGAACAGTTTGATTCGAGTATCGAATGGTTCGATTCATTTTTCAACCCTAACTGTAATGATGAATTGAGCTTTCATCCTGTTGGCAAAAGAAAAACTATAATGGAAATATATATTAACATGGTTTAAAAAAATATGTGATAATAGGGAAAGAGATAAACACCCAAACAAAACTCAATAATTTAATTAAATCAAATCTCAAGAACAACAAATACAAGTCGGAGCCTTTTCACTCTTTTGCTCCGCGACTTTCAATACTCTCACCGGGCTCTTTACTTGAACTATGGAGCCGTCCCCTTTTTCAAATAAAACTATGAAACGATAGCACTTTTTGCGACAGGCATTATTATGTATTACACAATTTTCCCCACAAAACTTCTCAAAATTAACCATATTCTAAGCAATGGTTAATTTTCCTCAAATTTTGTTCCTTCGGCTCGTCGTGTTTGTTGGTTCATAAACTTAAATATCATTCTCTGTATGACTTTTTGTGTTTACACTTCCTAATGATAAAAATAAAAACTTAAAACTTACGATTATAGCATGATGCATATACTATTTGCTTTTGATACAACACAATTTTGTACCCAAACTCTACTTTGGTCCCTAAACTTAAAAATGGGATACTTTAGTCTTTAAACTATTAGAGTTTGTTCCATTTTAATCCCTAAATAATATAACTTATTCCGATTTAGTTCTTATTTATATTTTAGTCCTTAAAGTATATCTACATAAGCCTAAAATCTATTTCATTTCCTCGATGATCTTAATTAAATAGGATAAAATTTATAACTTAGGGACTAAAGTGCCTCATTTTACAATTTAAGGACCATAGTAGCAATTTTAGTAGAGTTAAAGGGTGCAAAGTAGAATTAACCCTATTATAGTAAGTGCAATAATACTAATGGTGCATGTAATAAAAACTGAAAACTGAAAATCTGAAAATATGATATATGAATCTGTTAAATTACCGAATTATTAAGTACTAAAATTTTAACATTTGTGTGTTTTTCGCAATGAAGCAATAACTGAACAATTTAGAGTAAATGTTGCTTAAACAATTCAGAATCACTTAATTAATTAAGATGTTCTAAATTTTATTATCAGATACATTTGAATATATTAATATCTGAATCTATTAAATTTAAAATGTTGAATTGGATTATTAAATAAGATCTAAGTTCTTAGTACCCAGTATTCAACACCCAACTTATGCCTCATTTAGAGTTGTAGTGCTTTTGGTAATGGGAAAAATCTACTTTTTGTCCTTAAATTTTGAGTTAGGAACACATTTCATCCCTAAACTTTTAGACGCACTACATTAGTACATGAATTAATTATTTTTTGCCACATTTAGTCCAAAAAACGGTAAATTGCTTAATTTGGATGAAAAGAGTCACATGTTTTGGCATGTGGCCGTTAAATAAAAGCAATTTCTCAATCAAAATCAACAGTCACGTCAGGCTTCTTTGTCCAAATTGAATATTTTATCCTTTTTGGACTAAATGTGGTCCAAAATAATTAATTCATGTATTAAATGTGATGGGTCTAAAAGTTTGAGGACGAAATGTGTTTCTAATTCAAAAATTAAGAACAAAAAATGGATTTTTTTTCCATTTGGTAAAAAATAACTTTTGAGATATTTGGTAAATATCATATCATAAAATTAGGAGTGAAGTTTTTAATTCTTCTTATAGTGTGAGTGAGAGGTTTTGAATCCAAGACGAGTCACTGACTTTCACTATTCCTGTACCATCCAATTCATCCCTCTCTCAAATTTTTTGTGTTAAAAGTACTTTGAACAAAAAGCTAAATTTTAGTGTTTTTAAATTTAATCATTTTATTATGTATTTTGAACTAAATAAAGAGATAAATATTTTAAAAAATTTAAAAATATGCATTATCCAATACAAATAAGTGATTATTAAATTATGTATCTAAACAATATTGTGTAAAAGTATTTGAACACTTAATAAGTGTCAATTCTATTAGGTAAAATACTTCTCAATACACTATCACAAGGCCAAATGAACCCTTAAATAGTGTAGAAATTAGTTAGGCCCCATTGTGAGATTCTTTGTTCAACTTTCTTTTCTCTTGTAATGCGACATGAAGTTCTCAAAGAAAAAGAAGTGCCAGTAACATAAAAATATTGGTAAATAACGTGATAATCAGCCATTAAATTAAAAATAAAATTGAGGGGATAGTACCCTAAAATATTGGTGAATAACGTGATAATCCTTGCTTGTTAGTAGTTTACCACTACACTTTTCTTAGAAGCCCCCGGAAAGAAACGGTAGTATCTCGGTGTCTTCTCCCCCTGCTACGCAAAGGAATACACCATTTCAGAGCGGTTACCAATTATCAATAATGCATCATCGTTATCACATACTATAGACAGATCGTAACAGTATTTGAAAAAAAAACCCAAACTATGTAATCTAGAAATCTCTTGTAGGCTCTAGCATGCACAATTTTCGTTTCTTTTCTTGTCTTGTTTTAATACTTGGAGCAAAGGGCCAAATTTTGAGCAGCACATTGCACCAAGCAGCAAATGCCAATTGCCAAACGGCGTCTAATTGTTTCCCAGCAGTGAAAGGTAGCACAATTTGGAGCATTTTTTTTTTTTAAAACATGCAAGATTGTTGCAGGTTACAAACTTCTTTTTTCACACAAGGCAGTATGCATTGGAGATGTACCTCCAAAAAAGGGATGGATTTTGAAGATTAATCTGATAGTTGAGAGGCTAATTGAAGGAATTGTCGGGGGGAAAATGTCAAATTCAAGTTCAGTAATGTCTGTAGTTCTCGAGTTAATGGATAAAGACGCCCTCTATAAGTCTCAAAGCCCATTTGTCTTCCTTTTTTTTTTTCCTCCAATCCCATTTGTCTTTGTTTTACTTGGTGAAATTAGACTACTCTCCAAAGAAAAAGAAAAAAACTAAAAAATTGACTAAATTGTTATGCATTAGATATTTAAACCATGGCCAATTCGTTTTTGTGAGTATTTACTATGATGGAAAATACCTACATGACGGCTTCATAAGTTGAGTGGAATCACGATAAGACATTTGGTGAATATCATTTTATAAAATTAAGAGTGGAGTTTTTTGGTATTAAAAATACTTTTAGTAAAAACTCAAATTTAGTACTTTTAGAATGGTTTTTGTGATTTTAAAATAAAACATTAAATTTAATCATTTTATGCTATATTATAAACTAAATAATGAGATAAATATATTTAAAAATTTTAAGTTACATATTATTTAATACAATAAGTAGTTATTAATCTATATTTTCAAATAATATACTTCAAAATATTTAAATACTTAATACTTTTACTTTCAATAATAAGTTAGTGCAATTCCAAACCCTAATAGCTACTATCCAAAGTATTTTGCGCAGAATCGGTATCGGTCAAGCCAAGTTGCCAACCTTTGACGGCGACTCCAACTTGACTCCCGGAGTCGCGGTCGAGGTGTTGATGCTTCACAGCATGACAACAACAGTACACAGCCAACAACTGCACGAAAGAGATTTAAAACTTGGGATAATTTCAGAAACCTCCCATGAGGTTTCTGACGGTCTCACTCACCTCCCCTGAACTTTACAAAATATTAGATACCTCCCCTGTCAGGTTATTGGACCCTATTTGTGATATCATTGATGATGAATTGACGGATATACTCTCATAACTTATGATATATTTCGAAACTATTTTGACATAATTAGTTAAATGAGTAATGCAAATGATTTACCAACTTAACTACAATTTGAATGCAAAACTAATAGCGAATGATTAACCAACTTAACTACTATTTGCTCTTTATCATTGGTTTAGCTGTGCTGCCTGTGCATAAAGAGCTATTGGCTTCTACCTTCCAAAATGCAATAGGCACCTTGCCTTTTTCATCAATTTCAGATATACCCCCTGAAATTTCATTGTTGTTAGATGGTTTGTACTGTTCAACAAAAATTAAGATCTCGTTTGGCAAGTGAGTTTTTTTGGTGTGTCTAAAATTTTACTGTAATTTACTGTAGAAATTTTTACAAAATTTTTGAAATATGTACATTTTTAAATATTTTGAAGTGTATAATTTAAAAACTTTGAGAAGTTTTTTTGAGGTTATTATAACTAAAGTTTTTATAAAACTTGTAGCAGACAAACTTGGTAAAAAGCTCAAGTGCCAAACAAGACCTAAGTCACTAATGATAATCTTGAGGGCAAATGTGAGATGAAGTGTTTTTCTCACTCCTGATACATATTTAAAATTGTTTGTGCACTTGTATCGGGTGAGATTTGATACACTCTACTTAATTTTAGGGGAGGTAGCTGATATTTTACAAAGTTTAGGGGAGGTGAGTGAGACTGTCAGAAACCTCAGGGGAGGTTTCTGAAATTATCCCTTAAAACTTTACTTCAGCGGGGGTGAAAGCATCAAATTCTTTGGCTTGTTTTGTAAAAGTAAATTTTGAATAGATTTAATCGTGTTTAGAAAAAAAAAATAAAAAAATACAACAGTACACCTTTTTATTGTATATTTTTATCGTATATTTCAAGTTTGACAGTTTTTATCCACTCAAGAAATTGACTTAATCCCACCTTTTTTTTAGTATTAGTTATTAGTTTTATTTTTTTGGCAAACGGCAGTTTGACAACTCACATATCGTACTCTCCTCACTTGGACAATCGTCGTCTCCGGCTGGCCTGTGGCTTCTTTTAAACCCTAATGCCGCAGTCCCTGAAAGGCCCCTTCCCCACCCTTCCCTCCCAAAAAGTAGGGATTATATTATATTTTGATTCGGAAAGTAAAAAAAAGAAAATGCATAAGGCAGAGCTAGTTGTCTTTCTATTTTTGTAATTGCCTCGTATCTGTTCTGCTCCTTCATCCTCTTAGCCCATTTTCCTTTTGTTTAACATGAATTTTATTTGCAAGTGATTTATATACATATTATTGTTGCTTTGTGTTTTCTGGTTGCGCAGCTTATTTAAAATTTGAAGGAGAATAATAATTAAGAGGGATTGGAGGAGGGATAGTGGGAGATGGCCTATTGTATCAATCATTGTGAAAATGTTTCATCCACGCTCATTTCATCATCATCACAGCCATATAGTGTTTCAACCCCACTAAAAATCATTTATCAAAATCCAATCTTTTTATGTTATACTTCAATCCCACCAAGCCACCTACCAAGAGGAGTGTGATATCACATTTGAACTTTCAATGCCGTCCGTTGTTCCTGCATTCTGCGAGATTTAACCAGAAAGTGAAGGTGAACTCAATTCGATGTGAGAAGGGTGCCGTTTGTGACAGCAATGGTTCGACGAATGGTGGGGCTTTTGGTTTCCAAAAAGTTGGAAAGAGGATGGATATCAAGAAGATTTTGAGTTTAGGTGCAGGGCTATTGTGATTGGGCAAGCTTGTGAGTATGATTATTCGGGGACTCCGTCTTGTAAGACGCGCAGGGAGGAGGGTTATGAGGTGATCCTCATCAATTCGAATCCTGCCACTATAATGACTGATCCAAAAGATGGCTGATAGGACTTATATTCAACCTATGACACCGAAGCTGGTTGAGCGAGTGCTGGAGAAGGAGAGGCCTGATGCTTTATTGCCAACTATGGGAGGGCAGACAGCTCTTTACCTTGCTGTGGCATTGGCTGAAAGTGGGGTGCTCGACAAATATGGCATTGAGTTGATTGGGGCGAAGCTTGAAGCAATCAAGAAGGCCGAGGATTGAGAATTTGAGATTTATTCAAAAAATCTATCAAAAATATTGGGCTAAAGACTCCTCCTTCCGGGATTGGAACTACTCTGGAGGAGTGTTTTGAGATAGCAAATTCTATTGGGGAGTTTCCATTGATCATTTGGCTAGCTTTTACATTAGGAGGAACTGGAGGTGGTATTTCTTATAATAGGGAGGAATTTGAGGCAATATGTAAGTCAGGGCTTGCAGCTAGCTTGAATTCTCAGGTTTTGGTGGAGAAATCTCTTTTGGGATGGAAAGAATATGAGGTTGAGGTTATAAGAGACTTGGCAGACAATGTGGTTATTATGTGTTCGATTGAGAATATTGACCCAATGGGGGTCCATACCGGGACGCTATCACTGTAGCTCCTGCACAGACTTTGACAGACAAAGAGTATCAGCGGCTTAGGGATTACACTATTGCTATTATCAGGGAAATTGGGGTTGAATGTGGTGGTTCAAATGTTCAGTTTGCGATCAATTCTGTAGATGGAGAGGTAATGGTGATTGAGATGAATCCTTGAGTCTCAAGGTCTTTAGCTTTAGCTTCCAAAGCTGCTGGTTTTCCCATAGCGAATATTGCTGCTAAACTATCAGTTGGTTACTCCTTGGATCAGATTCCTAATGACATCACTAAGAAAAAACCCGCAAGTTTTGAACCTTATATAGATTATGTGGTTACCAAGGTAAGTTTTCATCCCATTATCCAAAATTTTGACTCTGTTTTTTACACTTCTTGAAGGGCATTGTTGCTGTTGTCTTGTAAGATTCTTTGAAATTTGATTCAGAACTTTTGGTGACTTACTAAGGATTCATATTATTATGAAGTTCTATCGGTCATAAGCAGTTTGGTTATATTTTTCTTTGAATATTTTTATTTCTTCCTCAAATTTATTTGCAGTGTCACGAGATCAAGTGACCATGAACTAATAGTTGATATTACAACTCTTCCTATTGCCATGCCTTTTGTTTTTACAAGCTTTTTGGTGAACTTATTGATGAGCATTGTTTTCTTGACGGGAATATGTGGTCTCATTTCATAAATTTCTTAGTTAGCACAGTAACCTCGATACATAACAATTGGTGCTTTAGAAGGCAGTCATCCTTAATCCTTTCGAGTTCATCATATTAGACAGTTTTGATCTTCTAGATGATCCAAATAGATGAGAGAAAGGTACTTGAGAGTGATAACTTAAGTTGTTTAATGCTAAAGATTATGACCTGTCTCTACAATTTTACTTGGAATATTCCAAGTGTTGCTGGTTGTGAGATAAATATCACTTTGGCCATGCTTTGATATATTAAAATCCTGCCTTTTTCTTCTCTTATTATTTAAATACTATGCAAATCATATTTTAGTTTACCACTTGGTGCTCTTTGTTTTTTGGTATCCCTTCTTATAGTCTTGGATATTTTAATACTAGCTGCTCCTTTATGAAGATTGTGTGAACTTCATTAACTGAATGGCTGTGAGATCTTTTCTTGTTTCTTTTCACTGGATCAAAATTGCTTTACCTACACATACATTGTTACATGTTTAAACAGCTGTGAGATCTTTTCTTGTTTCTTTTCATTGGATCAAAATTGCTTTATCTACATATACAATGTTGCATGTTGTGTTCTGGAGAAGATTCAAAGCAAAATTCCTTGGCCAAAACCAAGTGTTTGCAAACTAGTATCTTTCATCCTCATTCTACAATTTTTTCCTTGGCACTACAAATATTTGAACTTTGCCAAATATTTGATAGTTACTATCATCATTCATCCTCATTCTATAATTTTTTCCTTGGCACTACAAATATTTGAACTTTGCTAAATATTGCATAGTTATCATCATCCAACAAAAACAAAGAAAACAAAACCACTGTCCATGAGCCTTTGTATCTGTCTTTAATGCCCTGCAAAAGGAAGAAAATTAGGCATTCTAAATTGAGGTGGGATATGAATCTCTGCTTTACTTCTCTGGTTATCAGGCAGAGAATCATGTCACAATTTTCATAAGGCCATAGCTGGGGCAAATGTTTTGCATGAAAAATTATGTTGCTGAAATTAGATTTAAGTGACGTGGATTTGCAAGTTAAGTTTCCATTGATATTCCTCTATTCTTCATATATTTCTATATATAGCTATCTACATCTATTAATCCTAGCTAGCTAATAGTCACCTTTCGTTGTGATCTAGAGGGTGCATCTGAAAGCCTCTCTGAATTACTTTATGCAGGCTATGAAATTCAAGGGCTTTATGAGTGTTTTTTTTTTTGAAAATTTTGATCTACCATTATCCCCCCTTTGAAGTGTTCCGTGTTGCTGCAGTAGATACCATCAGGAAACAAGCCATCTATTCCTCCACTTTAAGAGTGTCATGTCTTCCTCCACTTTAGAATGTCATGTCTTCCTCCACTTCCTCAATCCTACCAACAAAAGGAAAAGAATTAGTATGACTTAGAAAAAGGAGATGGATAAGGGCCCAGGTATCAGAAGAATATTGCAGTCAGCATTTACCTTGTGTATGCCAATTCATTAAAAGTTTACTCTTATCTAGCAGCCTATTAATGCCTCCTATAGTATAAATTTTATAACTGTCAACCTGGGACTTAATCCTTGGCATTTTCTCTGAATCAAGATAGCATTCTGCATGTTGCCTTTACTATTTTCACTATCTGCAGTTTGGCATGCTCTTTGTTCTAGTTATAACCAGATTACTGTCTTAGACTTTTTTCATGTCTTGTTATGCATTAGACATTTTTCTTTTTCCTGGAAAATGGTGTTGAACATGCAGATACTCTGTTTTGCAATTGAGAAGTTCCCAGGCTCAGAGCCTATTCTGACAACCCAAATGAAGTCTGTTGGTGGATCAATGGCTGTTGGTCAGACGTTCCAAGAATCCTTTTAGAAGGTTGTTTTCTCACTTGAGTGTGGCTACTATGGGTGGGGTTGGGGTTGTGCACAAATCAAGGAATTGGTTTGGGATTGGGATTCCTTGAGGTGCAGCCTTAGAGTCCCTAGTCCGGACTGCATCCACACCATTTATGTGGCAATGAAGAGGGGAATGAAGGTGAATGACATCCGTGAGCTGAGTTACATTGATAAGTGGTTCTTGACCCAGCTGAAGGAGCTTATAGATGTGGAACAATACCTTGTGTCTCAGAAATTGTCTGACTTGACTAAAGATGACCTCTATGAAGTGAAAAAGAGAAGTTTCACTGATAAAGAGATAGCTTTTGCTACAAAAATCACAGAGAAAGAAGTTTGGTTAAAGCGGTTATCATTGGGTGTTAAACCAGCATATAAGCGAGTTGATACATGTGCTGCCGAATTTGAGGCTCATACTCCTTACATGTACTCATCTTATGACTTTGATTGTGAATCAGCTCCTACCCAAAGAAAAAAGGTTCTGATTTTAGGTGGTGGACCAAATCAGATTGATCAAGGGATTGAATTGATAACTACTGCAGTCATAGATCATTTACCCTCCAAATCTATTGTACTAGCATCATAGCTGTAAATGGGCAAAAAAGAAGCTCATATTTTTCGCCGTCCATCTTAATCACCTTAAGAAGTACTAATCTACCAATGGAGAAGAAAGCATATAGCTTATGCATCCCCAGTAAAATAAGAAGTGAAAAGATTATAGAGCAGAAGACAATCATAATCTTAGAATTCTGAGTTTTTATTGCTTTTTTGTTAATTTGTTTTAGTATTAATTCTACCTGCAAGTACTAATCTTCAAGTTACCTTTTTGTTCTTATGTGTACACATATTAATGGTATTTTGTTGATCAATTTCAGGATGCAGGCTATGAAACAATCATGACGAATTCCAATCCTAAAACAGTAGCTATAGATTATGATACGAGTGATTGTCCCTATTTTGAACCACTGACAGTTGAAGATGTTCTCAACGTAATAGATTTGGAGGGGCCTGATGGGATAATTGTGCAGTTTGGAGGTCAAACACCAATGAAGCTGGCTCTTCCAACTCAGCAATGCTTAGACGAGCAGAAGCCAAAATGCAAAAGTGGAGCTGTTTATGTTGGTATTTGGGGTACATGACCTGATTCCATTGATCTTGATTAATGTCAATTTTGTCTTCATGTTATCCTATTCATTTGCATGGATGTCCTTTGTATGCTTATTATGACTTCACTGAAATAGGTTTCATATTCTGTTTTTGTTGGTAACTCTAATTAGCAGCAGTATCTATATGACATAGTTCCAATTCGTGCTTATTGTTGGTTGCAGTAGATGTTCAATTAATTAATTGGCACTTGCTGGTGCCTCTCTGTGTTGCATGTATCATGTTGCTTGGGACCATTTTATGTATTTATTTTTGCAGTCTTTTAACTGCAAAGATGGTTTGAAACGGGTAGATTCTGTTAATCTACTTGCGGGAATGAATGGGCTTTCAAATTCTCAATCATAATCCTTGTATTCCTGCAACAGTTACTGCAACGAGTAGATCCTTGTATTCCTGCAGTAAACTTGACACATATCAATATATTGGCATATCAATTTCCAAATCCAGTCAAGTCTACTGTAAAATTTTTTAAGTATTAGTAGAAAATAAAGACTTCCAAGCCTTGAGAATGGACCACTAGCTCTTGACTCTTGTCTTCTATACTGTTGCTTGAAAGGTTAACCACTGACTAATGCCGATTTCGTAGAATTTCTTGTCTTCTTGATGGAAGGAGTGATCCTCTCTCTCTCTCTCTATCTCTCTACCGTTTGCCGTGACGCATCATCTTCATGCTCCAGTATTTGCGGATACAGTCACCTAATTTAGGTCGATTTCCAAGTGTGAAGAAACCAGTGACTCTGCTGGAAAAAATCATCTTCGACATCACACCCTCATGTCTCTTTCCTTGTGGTTTCCAGGTCTTGGTCGTCTTAATTGAGTATTACACGTGAAAAATCATAATTTGCAGGTGCAGATTAAGAATGTCTTTCCTGTGACTCAGAAGTCGATTCGTTAGTGGTGTTAGCAGTCTCTGTGATGATTATCTTTTCTGAGAGAACTTAGATGGGTTCTTGTTGCGAGAGAGATGACTTTTAAACAAACATGGGCCGAAGCTGTTGTTCCATGTAATGCAGGTCAAGCCGAACCTAACTCAACTAGCGTATCTAGACTTTCGAGAGACTTAAAAGCAAAGACAGTTAGTCTTAGAAAATGGGGGAAGATGGTGACTGGATGCTTTGTTTCAAACCGATTGACAATAATGTCTTGCGATTAAATTAACTAGTATTTCCAAATTCATTGTTTCATACTGGTAGTAGATTTTAATATCCAATTGGGACTAAGGTAGAATGTATATAGAATGTGGTGGGAATGGTAGCTGCACGCTCAAAGATTTCTGTTCTCGTTTGTTTTTTTTTTTTTTTTTAAAGCTGTTAATTTTATTTCACGTTTCCATGATAAACCCAAAAAGTCGTCCAAAATTCTCTTTATTCATATGATGTGTTCCTTTTATTGCGACTTGTATTAAGTTGAAATATTTTATTGGGGGGGGGGGGGGGGTGGGGGTGTGTGAGTGTTGAAACTCCTGCGTGTTTCAGAACACACCCTTTGGTTTTCAAAATTTTTAACAATAATATCAAAGTACTATTTTCAGGTTTTCGTAGTTTTCTTGATTTAAGAAGGTAGGAAAACAAGAATTGGCTTACTGTATGAACACTGTGGCTTTTGCAATTAGTTGTAACCCGGTCTCGGATGGGTTGAAAGTTCTTGGCCGTGACTGACTGACCGGGCATACAAGCCCCATATGTTAATTTACTAGTATGTTTCAAGATTCCGACAGGCATCATCAACTGCAGCGTAAAATTGTAAGCGGGGGGGTTTTTGAATCCGACACCTCGAAACAAGCACGAATAGGGATTTTAAGAACTGTGAAGACCCTCGAAATGTTAAAAAATATTTAAAAGTGACACATTAAAGTAATTTGTGAGTGACGAAAATGAAATCGGACAAATAAGTAGTCAGATATGTTCTCAATCTGAACCAATGGAATTTTTCTATTTTTCCCAAAAATAAAATATTAAGTAGTCGACAGAATCTAGTACAATCCGAAGCTTCTCGAGATAATTGAGGATGATAACTAAAAACTTAAAAGAGTAGGCCATGAAGGATGTTGTTGTATAAGCTGGGCCAGAGCCTTGCGCGATCGTCATAACAACAATGACCAACATTGTCAATCTTACTTCACTACCTCCTCTCTTTTACTTGAGAATTTAAGATAGTTCCACCCCAAAAAAATAAAAAAAAGGAAAGAAAAAGAAAGAATCTAAGATAGTTTGGAATCAAGAAATGAATGGCCCCATTTCAGTTGGTACTAACTAATCAAGCTCCACTTTAATGACTCAAATAAATAACACCGTGTCAAAGGATTTTGAATGGCCTTTTCTTGCCAGAAGTCTAGATAGTAACAGTAAATATAAGTCAGGAACGGCAAGATGCATATAAAAAATTTGGACTTTGGATTTTTGGGATCAGTCTGCTATTTACACTACACTTAGCTGTTAAGACTGTCTCCATGCCAAATTCCTTTTAGCAATGACTCCTTAATTCACTTCTCTCAAACTCAAATCCGTGTGGGCCTGTTTCTCGTCTAGCAGCACAGAATTGGAATTAGGGTCTGATATTCCATGGTAATTAGAAGCTCTAGAAACTTGACAACTATATCATCAGCCAAGACTTCAAGAAGCGCCAGAAAAAAAGAAAAGAAAAGAAAAATGCCTATGTGTTCAGCAAGAAACTAATTAAGCACGTTATGAGGACAGTATCTGAGGAACCATTTGTTTCGTATTGTAGAATCGGAATCGGAATCGGAATCAAAATCATAAACATCACTGTAAATATAGGTTTTGATCGTTTTTCCTTGCATGTTTGGTCCAGAAGTGGAATGGATTTCATTCTAATAAAAAGCTAATCAATTTGAAACCCAAAGGACAAGTAGGAAATGGGAGATGGCAAAATCTAAAACTTTCATTTCCATCAAAAAAAATTCCTACGGTAGTCTAAGAAACGACAGGTATAGGCATCATTAACTTTGATACACCTATTCCTGCCCATCTATCAAACGCGCCCTGAGTTTTCGTCTTTCTTTCAGTCAGTCAGCCAGGCAGGCAACTTAATGGGCATCTACATTAATTAGGTATACAATTTAGGCTAAATGATCGATCATAGGTTATGGTTGGTCAAGGATGTTTGGTCTTGGTCTTTGTCGTGCACAAAATGCAGATTCTTCTATTGCATGCGAAGATTGTTCGTTAGGCCTACGATCAAGTCTGGTAGAAGCACTTAATATGGTCAAGAAGACCGATCAAAAGTTGCATGCTGGCTTACCATTCTTTATGATTCTCTTGTGTAGAGAGAGAGAGAGAGATGCATAAATGAAGAATGTGTAGATGATAAGGATGATCGAGCCCAGAAGGTGGCAGATCAGATTGAGGTACAGCATGCAAAATAAATGAAGGGATGGGAATTGATGACAATGGCCGTGGATGTGTACTCAAATTGATTGCAACAGGACAATGTGAATTCTAAAAGTTCATGTTGAGAAGTCAAATTATCAAATTGACCAACCACTAATTGTAGCCATCCTGTGACATGCTTTGCTTGCTTAATTAATAATCCCGTTCCTTTCTTCCCCTACCTCTATTTAATTTGAAAATGATTTGGTCATGTCATACTCCTGGAAGACCATGGCGTATTAATTAGCCATTTCAAAAGTGATATATATATAAATTAGACGCTAGCTAGAATCAGTAGTGTATCATACAGCGCATGAGGATTTGTTTTCCAGTGGTAAGAGATCGAATGCCGATCCTTAGAAACGTCAGCTCCTGCACATTTGCTTATAAACCGCCAAGCATGAATGTTCTGTAGATTATGAGAGACCAATTTGTTTAGAATTAATTTTGTATGCACTGACTGACTGACTGACAGTGTATACACTTTCACCGTTGAATGCATGACATATAATTCGAATTTGAATTTGAAACCCAAATTTTGCACATATATCGTGCATCCAACCATGATAGTGTATACATTGTCGGTGTATATAAGATTTACTCATTTGTTTATGGTTCATATCTTTCACATTAATTTTTTCTCTTTTCAGTTGCAAAAAAAAAAAAAAAAGATTTTGCATAGCCATCAATATTCAGTAATAATTAATTGGAAATAACAACCACATTCTCCATAGAATCAAGGGAAAAAACCGTTTTTTATTACTTTTTTTTTTAGAAATTTTATTTTATGCACCTATCACCTCATAACAAGTGCTACGCTACAGTAACATCCTAACTTCCTTTTTTTTTTAATTTATTTTTCCCCAGTTATTCTATAGTCAAAACGGAGATATATAGTTCCTTTAATGGAATTTCTCCGTTCGAATTTTATGCAGCAAGCTTACTTTTTTCCTCCCCAGTCGGGTCCTTCAAGGATCAATTTACTAGTATGACTTGGTGGGAGTCATTCGTGCAAGAAATCAATTAACTTGCCCAAAAGACCTGGAAGCCAGACATGTATGATGGAAAAGTGCATCTCTTTCTTTCTTTCTTTGCCATCTTTCCTCCTCATTTGATGAACGGGCCACACGCTTTTGGGTTTCGAGGCTGCATCCGTTTGTAATCTGCGGTTAGTCTACGGTGGAATTTTAATTATACATACAAAAGCACGTACAACTAATCAAGTAAAAATGTAAGACTTAATGCGGATTTGCCCTTTTTTCTTCTTTGCTTTTTTTGCACTCTGAGTTCCCCCCCTCCAGGTCCACACGCAAAAGACTAGTTGCAAGGGAGAGGTGATAACTTTTCAGCGGTGGAGATGGAATGCAACAGGTCCAAAGTGTCTAACAACTTCCACCGATGAGTTTAATACTAACCTTTTACTACTACATTTTTCTATGCGGTGGAAAAAACTTTATGCAACTATTTATTTGTCATATTCACTGTAAAAAAAAAAAAGTGGGAAATTGATGGGATCTCTTTGGACATATACGACTATTAGATATCTTAGGATAATGCTACTGAAAGACTATACAGCTCTTAAGTACGCGTATGCTGAGCATAGTTTTCAAGCATCGATTAGACAAGTAGCACCCATTTTCCCTCTTGGCTGCCATCCCTCCCATTTTCTCCTTTCTCCGTAGTCCAAAAGCCAGAAATTCATGCCGGTTGGATGAGGTTAGTTCCGTATTGTACTTATTTTCAACTGAAGAGATTAGATTTCAATATCTATCATTCCAAATGAAGTCATGCAAACGCAAATTTTTGTTACAATCAAAACACAAAAAAAATTCGTTTATGAAGAGTAGATGGAAACAGCGACCTTAACTTTTGCTACTGTATCACTAGAGATGCAAAACAGCATATACCAACAATAAAGATAAAACTCTAGTCCAACAAAGTGTGTACCTTCACTTTCACCAACAGTCAAAAGCAAGATAAGAGTAGTATTAGTCCCCAATATTACTTTGTGCTATAGTAGTAATCGATGAACTTGGGATGGGACAACTCTTTTCTGAAATGCAATTATTCAACTTAAGTTTTATACATGGGGTATTAAACCACAGGAAGAAAAAAGTACCATTGGGAGAAGCAAGGCTTTCGGGGTTTTTTTTTTGCTTCTTTTAAGATAGGGGGGGGGGGGGGGGGGATCATAATCTAGCAGCAAATGGTCATTAATCCTGTGTTGTTGTTCCTACTTCCTACCCTTTGTGTAGGTTAATTGTGATGTCAATTAGATATACTCCGTCTTCAGTCATCCCACCGTATTCCTACACATGGGATCCTCAGTGTCACTTTTATATTTATGTCGAGTGTCCTGTTTATTTAACTTGTCATGTGCAGTTTATTTAAATTTCTTCTACCCTCATGTGATAAGTGGGACTGACACTGAATTTAGCACCGAATAGTGGTACAGAGGATTCCAACTGATATTCCCATTAAAAAAAAGAGAGATTTTTTCAACAAGTATTTATTTAAGATACTTAGACTGCACTCAACTTATTACATGAATATTAATAAATAATTATAACTATTGCATCCCTTATATTTAAACATTTTTTTCAAAATTAACTGCATTTTTTGATTAAAAAAATTAACCCATATAATGAGTTCTCTTTGTCCAATGGGCACTCGTTAAGTAAACTAAGAAAAAAAGAAAAAGGGTTAGTATTAATCATGAATTTATTCGTTGCAAAGTTGAAGACCAATTTAAGTCGAAGAGAAATTTATGTTTTCTACTGTCATGTGCTAAACGGGCTGACCATTACAACCAACCGTTGCCCCACGATTAACTTTTCTCTACTCTTGTCATTATCCAATAATAGACACGTAGCGAAATGGTGGTTAGGGGATTAGGAAGAGTGCTCCTGTCTCGGTGGTGGTGGCATCCCATGAGATGACCTTTAAACTAAATCAAGATTTAAAGCCACCCCAATAGATGACCAAAAAAAAAGAAAAAAATTGTGCTCCTTTCTCACATTTTCTCATTTGCACATGTGTCCCCTTTCATGCCGTTCTAGTCTTTCCCTACACCGAACTACTTGTGAAGTCCTGCTTCTACACTGCTGCTATTGAAGCAGTGGTCGTCAATTTAGATGAGTTTGTAGGGTGAGAAGAAGTAGCCCGTGGATGATATTTCTGTGCGGGAGCAGGACTTCTGTTTAAGTAAGTAAGTAACATTAACATCAATACTGATGAATAGTCTCGTCTTGACTTTCAATTTTTGTTGCACCTTGGGACTGACTGATTAAGCCAATCTTACTCGAGTCCAGGGAATCTGGAGCTAATTCTTTTGTCATCATCGGAAAATTGGAGGTTTAATTCAAATTTCTAGAATCTGAGCCTCGAGAAATTTGACAAGTATATAGGAGACTTTTTCTTTAGATCTAGGGGCCGAATTGGAAGTTGATATATTTTCCAATTTATCATGCACCTGCCGTCCAAGCACGCGTCAGAAATTTGGTTTTACAGTGTTGAAATCTCGACCTGCAAGCTTGATCTTTTCCATTTACGGTTGTCTCTATAGACCCTATTCCTTTCTGTTCTTCATTTTTTGTATGTTCTATTTTCGGATACAAAGGCTTGACCAGCGAAAATCATTGCTGAATTTTAATTTTCCTGTAGGATTAAAATATGTTTGCTAGCACCGAATCAGACCCCAGACCGAAATTCCCTAGTTTCAAAGCCCTGGTGTGCACAACGTTCCCACTCTAATTAGAAAATTAGGGTCCATGACAAACATTTTGTGCAAAATGGTAAACTTTCCCCTGTTTGTTCCGTACTTGGATAAAATGCTTGCTGAAGATATTCCCATTTCCTCATCTACAGGGTTGCATGCTCCCCATATAATATAATGTTTCAGTTGTGAAACAGCAATCATAATGAGAAGATGGCGCAATAATAAGAAAAACACGGTGAGTTAGTGATGGTGATAATGAAGAATAATTAGGAATAGTAACGCTATTGGTCTCCCTAGCTACTCGAGAATCATGATAGCTCAAGGTACAATTCAGCGCGAGAAGGGTGTAGTTACTGAGACAAACAAGTGCTTAATCCCTTTGATTCAGAGTGTGTTGGACCATAAATAAACACATGTATGTTAATTAGAATGCTAATTGTCTCCACGTAGGAAGGACTATAAATTATCGCGAGTTCATCCCAAATTATCCTCTGCTAGTGCCGAGAGTACACTCGATACACGTGTAGTTTTAGAACAAATCACTTTTTGTATGAAAAAATTTAGTATAAAATCTTCATCAACAAAAGTTAACTTTGCTCTTTAGTAGTTTCTTGAATAGGTTTTTAAAATTGATTTGGTGGTTACAATGCTTATGGGTGATTAAATAAGCAAATATGTATTCATTCAGAGAGTTAGATAAAATTTAGTTAGGGTTGTGTTTCGTTGGCAATACGAGTTTTGGGTGGATAAGATTAGAATGGTAAAATCAAATTTTTGTTTAAAGATAGGGTCAAGTGACTAAAAATTAGGGATAATTTCAGAAACCTCCCTTGAAGTTTCTGACAATAGCAGACAGCCCCTCTAAGGTTAGAAAAATTACGTTCACCTCCCTTTTGTTGATGGTTTATGTAACGAAGTAGACCCAATTAATAGGTCAATTTTTCATTTGAATATCCTATAATGGCCTCTTTCAAATTTTAATAAAGTTTCTTGCATCTATTTCTTTAACTAGCCGGCGTCCATCAATAATAACAGTTCACCAATACTTGGAAGACCACTGCTCTTCATCCCCAAGGCAAGGAGGCAAAATTATTCAGCAACATTCTTTCATGCCAAGTTGCCCTTGTATCATCCTCCCTTTTCTGCCGTGCCATCAGCAATCAATTCTGATACTCAAAATAATCCGAATCATATTTGTCATTTTAAACCCAATCTAACTCATTAAAACCCTATTATGATCTGCCCATATATCTCACACCTAATACCATATCTTAGAAAATGTTGGCAATTGTGTTATATGCTGCTTGTACTCAAGAAAGAAAATAAAAAAAGAGGAAAAGAAAGATTACCGTGACATTAGAAGCAAATTGAAAAGTAATTTCACATTTGGGTTTTCGGCAAAACAATTCATTTGTGTAATTCATGCTGTCCATATCAAATTAATATGGTTTAAGTGCTTGACATGAGTTTTATCGTTTTGGCATAGAAAAATTGATTGTTTACCAATCTCTACACATTTTTTCATGAGAAGAAAGAAAGGGGAAGATATTTTGGCAATGGAGAAGGGGAAATTTTGTCGGAAAATTAGTTAGGCTTGCAATCGGTCCAAGGAGGAAGAGAAAATAAATACTAGCAAATTGGTGAATACCATAGAGTAGAAAAAGGAGTAAACTGGTTTGCGGGTTTATTGCTGATTAGGAATTTTCTTTTATAAAATTCTTTGTTTTCTTGTATATGGGTCAAAGTGTTTTGTGATTATGCACATGCATTTGTAAATAAGTGTTTTGTAATTCCTCATCTACTCTTATGCTGTGTACCATAATCAATCAACCATGTTCTTATGCACATGCATTTGTAAAAACAAAGTTGCATACCATAATTTCCTCTTTTGCGTAGATGACAGGGTTGGACAATTTATCAAAACATTTCCACTCCAATATAATTTGCGATCGTTTGTTAATTAATGTTCGGAAGGCTGCATGTTCTGTCCAAATCTCCTGAACCCAGCCAGGTTTTCGATTTGGATAAAGGGTTCAAAGTTTCCACGTAACGAAGCCAAAAAAGTACGCCAAACAGAGCAGACTAGCGAAAACGGGCAACAGCCGTATCCCGCATGATTTCCCCAAATTTTTTTAACCACTTGACATCAGATATTCAAGGTATTACATCATGGCCCCGCTCCCCCTTTCTCGGGTCGGGCCTAACCAGCTCTATAAATATTTCCATGTCATCCTACTTGCTGAAGGCACCCCCTAATCCCTTCCCTCTTCTTCACTCTCTTCCCTCTTACAAGCACACCACAAAAACACACACCTCACACACTGATACTGCTGCTCCACACCATCGGAAAAAAAATGGGGTATAGTGACACAACAACCGTTACAACTATTACCTCAAAATCTTCTCGCTCCGTTTCTCCTTCTTCTCCCTCTTCTCCTCCTACGCCTCCTCCTCCGGCCGTGGTGGTCAGCCCTTGCGCTGCATGCAAGATCCTCCGGCGGAGGTGTGCCGAGAAGTGTGTCCTGGCACCATATTTTCCTCCCAACGATCCCATCAAGTTCACCACCGCTCACCGTGTCTTTGGAGCCAGCAACATAATCAAGTTTTTACAGGTAGGTAATTAAGGATCATCCGGCACTGAATAAGCATGGTCCCGATATTTGGTCAATTTCTACGTTAATTGTGCTTCGAAAATCATCTATCTAGATATGTTTGAGGTCTTGTGTTAAAGGTTCAACAACCAGAATGGACCGACAACATTAATCTCGGTCCGTTGTTGAAATTAGGGACAACATCCAGAAGTAGTTCCTGTATCTAGAATAGTGTGTACGCAAGGCGGACATTTGCACGTTTTAGCGTCATCATGGTAGGGAATGCCTAATTAGATGCATGGCGTTGAGCTGTTTTTTTTCAAATTGTAAATTGAAAAACTACATGAAGGTTAGTTCACATAGTGGACTTTTAATTAAAGTCCCAACTCCCACTTTTGACTTGCCCTTCGGTTTCCACAACTAACCAGCCACAGAACCCTGGCCCTGCACCCCACAACTTTTTCTTCTTCTTTTTTTTTCTTTTTCTCACATTGGTGCAAAAAGAACATTTTCTTGAACATTAGCCATTGGACATTCAACTGTTCGGGAGGTGATGGTTTACGGCTGTACAGCTCAGTGAGAAAATCTAAATCTCTTTTCAGCTGGAAGAAGAAACTCGTGTAACGAGTTTGTACTTTTGAAGCACTTTCAAAGTGTTTGACGACAAGGAAAACCAACCTCATGACCTTTTTGTATCAAATAACCAATGAGCTTTAATTCTAATCCTTTTTCAATTCATTAGTTCTGTGCATAATTAAGGTAATTGATTAATCAAGAGCGAGCACCAATCATGAACATTGATTGATCAAGTATATATTAACAATTTGCTTGATTTAACTACAATTTTCAGGAGCTGCCGGAAGTCCCAGAGGCCGATGCAGTGAGCAGCATGGTTTATGAAGCAAACGCCAGGGCTGAGAGATCCTGTATATGGAAGTGGCGGGGGCCATTTGCCAACTGCAGAAGCAAGTGAGCGATCTCCAAGCGCAATTGGCCAAGACCACAGGCTGAGGCTGGTCAACATGCAATGCCAACAAACCAACCTCATGGCTTTCATTTGCATGGAAATGGCACAATCCCCACAGGCTTCGTCACCTTCAGCAACAGAGCTTTGACAACAACTTCATCAATTCTAGCAGCCAACTCGCAGCTTTCCAGGGCTAATCTCAATCTCTTGGATGATGGCCACCCGTGGGATCATCCGGCTCTCTGGACTTGATGGCTTTTAATTCCAAGTTCCAACCGAAGGATTCCCGATTTGATTTTTAATCAATTTTCCTAACTCTCTAGGTTAATTATGCCATTACCGGCGACGAGGAGCGTGAGACATTCAAATTGTACCAATAAAACTATGCTGTATCTCAATTGAAGCAGAAAACAAAAAAGGCATGTAAGATATACCTATATACTAGCTATAGCTCGTATGAACTAAAATCAAAGGCTAAAGCCGATTTGATTAGTTAGGTTGTATTGATTATGCCGAATTGAGCAAATTTAGTTGACGGGTCTTCTTCAGCCATGGTCGTCGTCATCATGATGTTATAATAATCGTCATGATGCATGTTACATAATAAGATGTGATCACCATGGGATATAGAGATATGTCGTTTTCCCATTAATGAATATGTCCATTCCAATCCAACTACTTTATGGTCACCTAATATTTACACTACCATCAACTCCGTATATATGATGCTTCATATCATGTATTCCCTTTCAAACAAGGCTTTGACTACTTGCTGCTATTGATCAGCTTGCGCTTCCATATATACAAGAATTTCCGATGGAATCTTTGTCGTTAATTAACACGGTAAACTTTGTCTTAACAGAAGAGCTGATGGTAATTAATAGATTTTCCTAGCTATGATGCTGGGTTAGCCGTCAGTCGACGTTGTATTAGACGTTTTCTTCTACCACCTTCTCCTGAATTTTTTCGAAGGAGGAATTCTACGAGACAACGATGTGTCACGTGTTCTTGTTGCATCGTTTTTTACATGGTACCGGCCGGCTGCATTTTAATTTTTTGGGAGATCAAGCAGTATTATTACAAAAGCCAAAATTAAATTGGAAATATTAATAACTTTTTCATGGTCCGTTGTACTGTAACTTTTTTTTGGTGCGTATTCCCTTTATTATCAACTGCACACAATTGTGTCTCTTTTGAACTAATATTTATTTATTGTTCTAATTGACTAAGTACGTAGTACGCGCTGACTTCTGAGCCCAAAGAATGGGGAGATTGCTACCAATTGGTCAATCTTACAGGCTCAAGAGGACTAAAAAATTCTTATAGATCTTTTAGTGAACTATTCCCTCGATTCTAAGGCCCATAATTATATTTCATAATATAACAATGAATATTAACGTGAGTTTACCAATTGGGATACTGTAGAATCTCCCCAAAATAATTATGACATCATACTGATGTCAGCGAATTTTTTAAAGACAACTAGATTAATCTGATCAGTTGATCTTTAATTCAGTTATTTAGCCGAATCGTTATTCGGTTCGAGTTTAATAATATTATTGATATTTATCTGCTTTGTTGGCGGGTACTACTCCATGATTTTTTTTCTGCCAAAAAAAAAAAGAGGAAGAGTGGATCCCACGTAGTAGAGCTTTTTTTATTATTATTATTCTTTCATGACTTTGGCTTTTTAATTCATACAGTAAAGCCAAATTGCCTGATGATAATTGTTTCTCAAGGAAAGAATACGTCCCCAACTTTTCTGTTGGGTCAATCAGATAAGATTTCGGGAGCATTATTAGTTTGTTAGACAATGTGATTAAGAAGAGAGAGACAAGACACAAGCATGTCCAAGGTAACAACAACAGTAGTGCTACTCCAAAAAACTTGCTGCAATCGAGACGGCACGTGCCTCTGCTGAGGGCTTTAGATGGCTTTGTCTGAGAATAATTATTGCTCATGTTTCCTCTCAAAACGCGTAATTACCAGCCAACAAAATTATGTTAATCTTCCCAAATTAAAGACGGGGAAAACGTCCCCGTCGTGTGATCCCCACGTAAATATATCTCTCAAGTATTAGGAATACTTGTCGGCAATTGATTCGATGAGGTCGCCAAAGAAAAGCAGTATTTGGCTATTTGCATCTTTTGTGTGGGGCGTACCATCCCAAGTCTCACCCAACATGCGATTTATTTTCTACACTGCGAGAGGGAGCAAAACATTTGTCTTTTTGACTTGAACGGCAGCTGTCTTGTTAAACATTGTTGGAACAGCCAATCGTGGGTGTACAAATGGCTTCCAAGTCAACCGTAATAAAGGTCCAATCACTTTTTTTTCCTTTTTTTTTTAAGATCCAACAGTTTGGGAGAGCTGATTTGGAGGGAAAACGAAAGAGTTAGAAGGAAAGTGGGTGCATTCTTTCATTTGGGAGTTTTATTAGTGACAAAAGAAAGGGGAGGAATCAGGAAAAGGGAGGGATCTGACGTCCCTTCACAAGCCAAATAATAATAATAAATCTCTCGTTCAATTATGGGCGAAAGTGACGAAAAAAGAAAGGGATTTTTAGCAACTTTTTTAATATACACCAATTTTGAATTCTAAATTCAAGAATACTCATGTAAAATAAAATATTTTCCTTCTACTTCTCTTCACTTCCAAGCAAAGTAAAATCGCATCTTTCTTTTTCTCTCCCAAAACGCCCAAACTAGGCATTAGTTTTGCATAGTGTTAAAATTCCTAGATGATCCTTGGACTATAAATTTTCTTTTTATAATAAAAAAATTAGGTGATTTTGTTCGGGTCACGACCAAATTAATCAGGATCTGGCTCATCACCATAAGTCATATAGGACCAAGAATACAGATCATCCATCAACATTGGTCCTCCTCACTATTATGAATTTTTTCTACACGAGCATTTCTTGATTCTCCCCCCCCCCCTTCCCCCTCAAAAAAAATTACTAGCACATGATTGTGCATGGCATGTACTATCAGAAAAGAAAAAAAATTTCTTTTTGGGAAATTCCCAACGGTGAAACTTCACCTAGTATATATGATAAATCCATTAAAAGTACCATAACATAAATGCATTGTTGGATAGTTTCTTTGGACACTATGAATTATCCGGTAATTTTGAGCAAGTGAAAGTCAAATGTGTAGGAGATTCATGATTTTAGCTCAAGGTGCTCCAAAATTCTTAGTACCTTTACGGCGGCCCGAGTCAATCCAGTCCACGTTCGGCATTGTTTCTGATTTGAAAATCGAAATGATAGACAGAAACGAAGCCTCTCTTTCTTGTATGAATCCGTCATAGTGATTAAAGGGAGAGGGAAAATTTTTCTTGTGATTATATGATCAAAATGGACCCCCGAAGAATAGATTAGTTTCTGGTACGTACATGACATGTCTGGTTTGCGCCATTTCTTGGTTTGGACTCTTTAACTGAATTCTATGTCGTATTAGAAGATTGTTTCTTGTGGATGGGATGTCTAGATCACCTACTTCTGTTGATTGATTCATGGGGGGGCAAATATTTCAAATCCATCCATCCACCCTATATTATACGTTCATTACTTCTAGAAATCATACATGGGCGTATGTTATACGGCTACGTTCAACGCACGCTAGCAAATCCATGAAAATAATTCTAAAAAGTTTGGTCCACCAAATTATTATAATAATTTAGATTCAAAATTTCTTGCTTGCATTCTTTTTTATTTTTGGCATAATAATCTATTTTCTTCGGTAGTAAATGTAAATCACGTGCGTAAAAGATGATTTTACCTTATCATCTATGAGGATCTCTCCCTTATCTTTTCTCTCCAAATTCCCAACAAACCAGCATAAGGGTCTTAATTCATATTCTTAGTTAGTTTTCCAACGCCCTGTATCATTCAAACTTTTAGCAATCTTCTTAGTGTCAACTTGTTCTGCCATGCCAATCCGAACATTTTGACATCTCTGAAGAAGATCGATCACTGTTATTCTTCCAAACAAGAAGACCCCAAAAACAAGTTTGCGTAGTTGTCGGTGGCCATTCTTTCTATTTCCAATCAATATTTTCATCTGCATGTGATTCACATCTACAAACCAGCTAGTATTGGTGAAGACTTTGCTGTCCCTATAAGTAGAGAGGAAGTCTTGTTCGCAATCAGCATTAGCATGAACGAACGGACGAACGAACGAACGATAGCTTGCAAGTACCAATTTGGCAGAGTTTCACATCTAATGCACGTAAGCATGTTGGTCTTGGGTGTCGTCCATGGTCAACAAGCAGCAGCATTAATTGTCTTGGATTAGTACACAAATCAAAACATATACGCAGGAATGGCATAAGATTTTCAAAGCCTGCTTGATGCACAACATGGACTCACTAGGCCTAGTTCAACACCAATGCCCACCTCGTATTATACTACCTACGTACTATAAATTTACCCGGAGATTCTTGGAAATAATTGCTCTTTTGGTATTTAATCTAATGTACGTCTTGATGCTTTGGAAATTTAAAAACAGACATTTTAGTCTCTTATTTTTGGGATTCTGAACAAGTTGATCATTTATATGTCATTGCTTATCGATTTAGTCCGTCATATATATGTGTGTGTGCGCGCGCGCTTGTGTGTCACCACTTATCAATTTAATCTCACGCATGCATAAAATAAAGCCAATATGTGAATTCTAGTGGAAATTTGAAGAACCCTAAAGGAGCTGGTCACATGCACCACATGTGCACCCTTAAAATCACAAGGAAAATGCAGTAAATGAAAAGCTTTACAAGCCCCAATATCCAATTCTTAATTTAGATATCTGTCTCTCAATTTTTCCAAATCTCTAATTAGAGATTTTAATTCATAAACTTTATAAATGAGGGCTTCTTTATTTTTGCAATTGTAACATCATAATCTATGCATTACTAGTGCTGGATTGAAGTTTAATAATTAATGGATTTCATTAGAGATTTGGGGAAATTAGATAAGGGAAATCAAAGAATTGGGGATTGGGACTTTTGGCTTTTTTTATAATATATATATATATATATATATATTAGTTTTAATAGTGCACATGCCATGCACGTTAGCATTTTCTACTTTTCATTAAAAAAAATCATATATTTGTAACCATCTCCTTTAGGGTTCTTTAATTCTTATTGTGAAAATGGTGAATTAAATTGGTAAGTTGTGGCATACAAATAACCAAATCGGCCACCACAAAAACGAAGATAAAGGATCAAAATGGTTGTTTCGCTTACACTGATTATGAGATGAAAAGAAAAATAAAATGTGCAGGAAAGCTTTAAATTGGGCAAAAACATTTCGCTTAGGATTGATTACGGAATTAATGGAAGTCAACACCGATCCTTCCCTAAAAGCGTGCCATGCGGGTAGACCGTAGACCATCCAATCTGCAATTTTCCCCCAGCGTTGTTGAATATCGACTTGGTTACAATACCCATCATCTGGTCCAGCGCTTATGATTTGTTGCACGCGTGGATTCTAGTTTGTGTAGTAGCATTAATTTTTCTTTATGGTCATTATTTTCCCATTTTTGGGTCCTTGAGTTGCTATTCAAATGTGGAAAGAAAGATGCTTTACCATAAGAGACGCTAATGGATCCCATAGTTTTTTTTTTTTTTTTTTAATCTCTTGCCCTTTTCTACTTTGTGCAACTCGTGCGCAACCGAAAAGATAAATTGACAAGAACAAGAAAAGGAACGCAAAGACGAAAAAATCCGAATGGGAACTCTCCCCGAACAAATAACGCACAATAATTGAAGTGCTGGGAATGAAGACTTTTTTGTTTTCTATTCATAATGTTTAATTCTCAAGAAAGTTTCCTAATTGACAATAAATTGTGGGTCCAAATCTAATCTTTTTGATCTTCCATGCTCTAGTCACCATTTCTCCTCGTCCTTTTGATTGCAACATATATAGACAGTGGAAACCCCTTTTGGATTTATATAATTGGTCTGTGCATATGAATATGATCGACGATCGCTGCATGTTGTTGCGCCGTAGTCTTTGATCATCTGCTCCTTCCTGCGTAACTCTATTCTCATTGCACCCCACACTGAGGAATGAAGCCGACATTCCTTTCTTTCTTTCCCTTTCCCGTATCATATTTTTTTTTCCGTAACATTTTGTCGTAACCCAAAATTAGAAAAAAAAAAGAGTTTTTCTATCATATACGTTAATAATACACATAAATCCCACCTAATCTATCATATATAGACACATACTTATAATTATTACCTTATCTGCATTTATACGCTTTTTCTAATTAATCTTACCTTTCTAAAAGTCTAACACTTGAAATATGTTTTAAGGGGTGCTCATTGGACGGACCCTAAAAAAAAAAAAAATCAAAGTTCAATCTACTTAGGGTAACAAAATGTTGCGAAACAAATAATGCTTTACGGGTGTCAATTTTATATCCAACAGGAGATTAGGTTAAAATCCATACATGACACACGCACACATACATAATCATGAAATTTGATTACGCAATTATTTGCTGTTCAAGTGTCAATTTCACGTATAGTTTTATTCAACTATAAGGCTAAAATCCATACACACCGGGACAACATATATATACAAAGATTTTTTTAATGAGGTATGAGCATCTGTTAACGTACATAAATCACATCTAACTTATGTTGTTAACACACATACACACACAGAGCCATAACTAATGCACCCTCTGCATTTAGATACTTTTCAAATTAACTATATTTTTCTAAAATACGTACGCTAACACCTCAATCCCCAATAGGCATCCATCAACCAAACCGTATATAAAAATAACGAGATTGTTGAACTGCGTGTCCATGAAAATCTTGACTCTGTATGTATGGCCAGTGATCATTAGACTAAAAAGCTTTGGCAACAGCCAGCAGAATGAGAAATACCGTTTTGAGTGTCTAGCTAGGGAAGATTAATTAAAGCAGCTCAACTTCGACGCGATCTTGGTTGTGCACGAGGTCAGGGATATGAGGCCTCCATTTTTTAAGGGCAATCTCAAAAGTTGCAGCAGAGAAGTGATTGATTGCATAAACGCGTTGGATGATCTTTTTGTGTAACTATAGATACGGATCCGCTGATCATCAATGGAATACGCGGTGATGTGTCTCTCGTTTGTTTTTGCATAGGACAGAAATTGCAATCAAGAAGGTGTAAAATGTACGTGGAAGGGCAGCCACCAAAAGGTTCAAAACAACAAGATCATCTGTAGTAGTATCATTTTGAGTCTTGTGTTTCCCACTTAACTTTTTTGTACTTTTTTTGTTTTCTTAGATGTTGGATCTGGGGTGCGTCTGTTATCTACCATAAAAACCAATTCCATCGTCTCTGGTAATTATCAAATATTGCTTTTTTTCTTTCCGTGGGGAGATCTTTTTTTTGCTTAATTAGAAGAGGAACCCTTGTGCTTAATTGAAAAAAGACATAGAGTCGATGTTGCAGGGATCTTTAGTGGAATATGAGACACAGGACGCACCTTACTTTGTCTTCTGAATAGGATTTCTTGTCTTTTATATTATTCAAACCTTGATCTCCATGTGAATTGAACGTTTCAGAAAGTTGGCTTGTATTTGGTCTCCTAGTTCTCCTTTTTTCCAAAAAAAAAAAAATTTTTGATGTGTATTTTTTTGGATTTCAAGCTGATTCCCTGTCCATCAATTTCTTCAATGATCTTTTTCTTTCAAAGAATTTCTTTCTCCACTTTGATTATTTACCACCAAGTTCATTCCATGCTGTCCCTTTGCAGCAGCCTACCACATCTAGAAGCACCTCTATTAAAGATTAATGCAATTAATTTCTCTGTCCATAATAACTTGTGTCCCATACTTCTAATTTCAATCTAGAATTGTCTTTGAGGAATACAAACTCCAGACAGATCGATCGATTAGTTTTATTATGGTTGTCAGTTGATGCATGATCTACGCTAATACATAGAACTCGGTCGCAATTTTTATACTGAGCAGACCATCTAGAGAAAAAAAAAATTTTAAAAAAAAGAGAAGACTTTCTGAGTGTTGCTTAATTAAGATGTAAGCTGTTTTTGTTGTAGGTAGCCGAAGAGTTTCTCCAAGATTGAATTGCTGCAAAGTGATGGAAATACCATGTTGCTCTATGACCACAAAGGGCTAATCACGTTGCTCACAATGGAGAAAAAGACGAACTAAACAGTAGTATTCTGGCAGAGTTAGTCCATTCAAGCTGTTTCATTCTTTGGCACTTTAGCTCTATGTCCAAAATTTTTTCCTTTTCAATTCCTCCCCTTTCCCTTTCGTCTTTGTACAGTTTGGACTTTGGAGTCTTCTTTGAGGGAGGGGGGGTGGGTAGGAACTTCTATTTTCTGAGTCAGGATTGCAATGATACTTTTTATATGCACCTTAAGGCACGTTAGCTCGGGTAAGTTTTGTAGTGTAGCAAAGTAAGAAATTTTAAATTCAAATTCTCTCGAATTTCTTTATTTTGAAAAGAAGGCACGTTTGTACCTCACAAGCCCATGAAAGTGAGAAAGCCGAAGACAGCTTTTTACAATCTTTTGGGCCTATGGACAGATGCACATAATCTTTTATTTTTAAGCCCTTCAATTTTAGGATTTCATTCTTGCTTTTAAGCGAGCAGATGTTGGGGCTACGACGTAAAATCTCATATTGCCTATCTTTACCTTTTCTCATCTACAACTACGCAAATCTCCACGCTTTGTGGGCTACCAGTTTTTAGAAACATTAATCAACACTTTCAAGGATCTCAATCTCTGTTGTTTGTTACTTGGTCCATTATTTCCAGGCTTGCACTCTAAACAAATATTTTTTCTTTTAACTGGAAGTCACTCTAAACAATTTTCAACAAGACTACGACCAAGTGACATGAAATCTTTTTCTTATCTTGGACGATGAACTTAGGCTAAGAATCTCGTCCCCCAAAAACAAAAAAGACTTGGGCTATAAATTTTTGGGAAAGGAAAAAGGTTTGTGGGCCACTTATCTTTTAGCATTTTTTCGATCCATGTTACATTAGATATGTCCTGTCCAACCCAATCGTTTTTTCATTATTTGTGGCTAGGCAACCGTTGATTTGCTGGACATTTCTATTGTACCTGTGACCAGCCAACAACAATGGTCTAAGGTAGACAAGTTAACGGGCCAGTCTCAATTGTTGATTTCTAAAGATTGAAAATTCTTTCATGTCTAAGGGAAAATCGTTCAAAATATCTCTCACATTTTCTAAAATAATTTTTTTTCATCTTTTACTTTTAAAGTTATAATTTTATGTCCCTTATAAATTCACATTAGTTAAATTTGATCCCTACCTAGGTTTCCGATTATTTTGCCAGAATCCACCATATGGCTTGCACTTGATTATTTTTAAAGGGTAGAATTGTTAAATCAAATTTTACATAATATGATTCATAGTCCTTTATATTTAAAAAAATAAATTTTTTCGTCCCTCATCTATTATAAAATAATTTTTTTCATCCCTCATTGATCATGTATACGAATAGCTTTTTTTTAAAAAAAAAATCATGTATATATTTATTTGATTTTACCTGAACAGTATGAATAGCATATGATATATTTCTATTTAATTTCACCTAAAAGTACTATTTAGGTGAAATCAAACAAATATATACATGGGTTTTAAAAAAATATTAGTTTTTCACTCATGTTCATTTCCTTTTACTCGAAAATTGAAAGCAAAGAAGACATTTAATCATAAACATTATCAAGTGGTCATATCGAATTAAATTTGGACAGAAAAAAAATAAACAAAGGAAAAGAATGACAAAAAATAAATAAATGACTAGTACTTTCAAATTTTAAAATAATTAAAATACAAGTAATTCAACTGTTGGTCTTAAAGGTGTCGAGTAGTAATTTCAAATTAAAACTGCAAATCTGTTAGCATGACTATAGAATTCAAGTTAAGACCATTTAATTAGATGGTTTTATTATACAACTTAATAAATAAATTATTATCAATGAGAAAGGTCACAAATATTGAATAAATTCATATAGTGAAATCAAAATAGATATATACATAGATTTAAAACAAAATTGTTAGTTTTAAACCCATGTATATATCTATTGAATAGCATATGTAAACTACAATTAGCCTGTTTAGTTGAAATCAAATAGATATATACATGAGTTTAAAAATAAAAAATTATTCGTATACATGATCAATGACGGATGAAAAAATTCATTTTATAAAATATGAGAGACGAAACAATTCATTTTGTGAAATATGACGGACTATAGATCAGATTATAAAAAATTTGATTTGACAATTTTACTTTTAAAAGATGATCACATGCAAGGCACATGATGGATTCCGACCAAAAATTAGTCGCAAACATAGGTAAGAACCAAATTTAACTGATGTGAATTTGTAAGAAATATGAAATTATATTTTTAAATATGAGGAACAAAAAAAGTCATTTTATAAAATATAAAAAATGTTTTAAACGATTTTCCCTTTTCAATTAGGATTTGGATTATTTTGGTATTATTTTTTATCAACTAGCACGATGATGAAGTAAACCAAGAAACTTATACATGAATAAACTTGCAAGCTTATATATGAACCAACTTTCAATTAATATATTTTGGAGTAATTCATCCCAAATTTTTTCAATTTAAATTTTATATTTTATGCGAGAAAAATCAAATTTCTTTTATACACTTTGATATAGGTCAAACATCTTTCAGTTTTTGAGGAGCCCACCATTACACTTCGGTCAAAATCGATTGAAGCCCACGTCAACCTTCAGAAATGAGAAATCCCATTAAATAAGGCAACCCGACAATGATTTTTTCCCACCGCGGCGAACGATGTCGTCACGAATAAACCTGGACAGTCCCGATAACAACCTCCGAGCTATGGCCACCGAGCAACGCCGCGAAATCGCGGCGGCAAAAGACCTAGAATCCGACATGGACCTCGCCTTCCGTTTCCAACTCCAGGAAGCAATCAACGCCTCCATCTCCTTCGTGCCCTCCACCTCAGCCGCGTCGCCACGATCTCCCCCGCGAGATTTGGCTAAACCGGACGGTTCAAATGATAATGTCCCTGACCTCCAATCGGTCGAGCTCTTAAAATTCGAGCAAGAAATAAAAGACCGGTTACTCTCCGAAGCTGAGTTTAAGAAACTAAGAGACGATCTTCACGTCGGATTCACGATCAGAAATTGGCCGAGGAGATTGATAACATGCCGGAGGATGAGTGGGAGGAAATTGGGGGTAATTTTCGGAGCGACCTTTTGGAGAAGGAAGTTCGAAGAGTGTGGGAAGCGAGATTTTTAGGGTTTACTTTAAGGGTTTGGTGGAGAGTGAAGTTACGGTTAAGGTGAAGGATAATGTTGGTCGCTATAAGAGTGGGGTTTTCAGTGGGATTGGAGTGGCAATTTGTGATTCGAGAGACGAATTGTTGTTTGAAGTGAGAAAACCGTTGTGTGCGAATGGAATCAATCGGCGGATTGCTGAGTTTATGGCGTTGATTGAAGGGACTGAATGCTGCACTGACGTTGGAATTGCCGAGGATTGTCTTTATTTGCGACTATTTTCCGATATATCCAATTTGTAAGTTCTTAGTTCGTATTTGTGCATCTTTTTTTATTAGTGTTTTGAATGTGTATTTGATTTTGAAAGTTGCATAGCCACATTTTTTAGTAGTGCAGTGATCAGTATCTCATTTGGATGATTTCTAATTGCTCTGTAACTAAGGCTCAGTTCGGTTAGATACGAATATGTTATCCACACCAACTATTTTCAACCCAATAGAGAAAAGCTGTATCTTTTCTTCTTTAAGCCATGAGCGTAAATTTGTCTAGTGGCGATGAAAGGACGGGAGGGCGAGAGCAAGGTGATTTTGCAGGTAAGGCATATGAGTTATTTGATGGTCCTGGTCTCGTGTGGGAAACAGGACTATAGCAGGAAGGGGCCTGATGGCTGATAGTGGATATTGAAGTAGGTTAGATGGTCAAATGTTTTTGAGTCATCTGGGTGTGGCTATATTACTTGCAGGAAGAAGGGAAATTTAAACTTAAGGACAAAAAAGGTTTAGCTCCAGAAACTTTTGCTGGAGGTTATTTGCTTGTGAGAATGATCAGGCATGCATTGGTATTTTGAGGTTTGAATATGGTTGGCCTGACCATGGAAGTTTGTGTTAGCGAAGCAATATGGGCATGCCATATCTGTACCTTCGTGTTTTTAGGTGACTCTGCAAAATGCTTATTTGGACCTAACTCTTGAGGTTATCTTTGTGCTTTATTTTGATCAAATGTTTATGCAAGTGTTGGAGCTTTGTTGAAGCCAAATTGTAGAAAAATTATTAGGTTCTTATTATTTTCCTAGCTGGTTTCTATTGTGTTCAACCAACAATCAGCTTGATAGACAAATCAAGATTGGCAGTTCTGATACTTTCTTTGGGATGCAGGTTACTGGTCGATGGAATCCAAAGCAGCGGAAAATTGAGGCATTAGTTGATCAAGTGACTCAGCTCCGAGAAAAATTTACTTACTGCATCCCATCTTTAGTGGCTCGAAATGATGTAAAGTTTGCGTTTAAGCTTGCAAGAGAAGCAATAGTTTCTCAGGTTAATAGGTCTACAGACACTAGTGCTGAGGGGAGTTTATATGAGACGTGTGTCATATGTTTTGAGGAAATGAGTATTGACGAAATTTTCTCTGTTGATGGTTGTATGCATCGATTTTGCTACCCTTGCATGAAACAGCATGTGGAGGTCAAGATGCTTCATGGGATGGTACCTAAATGTCCTCATGAAGGCTGTGATTGTGAAATAAAAGTTGATAGTTGCAGCAAATTTTTGACCCCTAAGCTAGTTGAGATTATGAAGCAACGCAAGAAGGAAGCTTCAATTCCTGTTACAGAGAAAGTGTATTGCCCTTATCCAAAATGCTCAGCTTTGATGTCGAAAGGCGAGGTTTCAGAATATTCTAGAAGTTCTGCCATTGATGTAGGAAGATCTGGATCCAGAAAATGTATAAAATGTAATGGCCTTTTCTGTATCGACTGTAAAGTTCCTTGGCATAATAACATGACTTGCTTTGCTTACAAGAAGAGATATCCTAATCCTCCTGGGGAAGACCTCAAGTTAAAGACTCTGGCACAAAGAAATATGTGGCGTCAGTGTGTAAAATGCAACCACATGATTGAACTTGCTGCGGGTTGCTACCACATGACTTGCAGGGTACTAATTTATCTTCCAGCTCCACTTTGCTGATGACCAAGTGATAAACAAAATATTGAATATACACTTAAACAAAAGGATTATACTTCTTTGGGTGTTTAGCAGTAGCAATATAGTTACTTAAATTTTCTAACTTAGTCATATGTTGTTACACTTGAAGACTTTGTTTCATTATTATAGTCATAATCATGTTGAGTAAGTTAATTATTGTGGATACCTGAGGATGATCATGAAACAAGACCGGTGGATACTTTGTGGTCCTCCTGATTATTGGAACGGTTCTACCATGTCAAGCATTAGAGTTGACTGGTAAGGTCCATAGTTTGGGTTGCTTCTGTCCTAAAATTCTTTTGTGGAAACCTGAGCTGAAATTGTCGATGGCATGTGTTCTTGTATGTGGTGTAAATTTCTTAACCTGATTTCAGCAGTATGATTGACATGGTTTTCTTCAGGTGTGGGTATGAATTCTGTTACACTTGTGGAGCTGAGTGGAAGGAGAAGAAAGCAACATGCTCTTGTCCACTTTGGGATAATGTTCATATCATTTATGATTCAGATGAAGAGTTTGATGAAGATTCTGAAGATGAGGATTATTCTGAATCCGATTCAGATGATTATTACTGAACAATCAGCTACTATCACCTTCACCCGCACCCATCCACGTACTCTTTGAGTTCATTTAATGAGTTTGTGAGTAGCATCACAATCAATTGTGATCCTTTTTTTTGGGGGTGAGGGGAGGAGGAACATCTGTGGGAATGTATCGTGATCTAGCCATCTAGGTGCATAGTCGCAGGAAATGACAAAATTATTGTACATATGATTGAATCTTGTTTGGTTTATTATCGTTTCATAATGGTCTTGTTTTATCACCTTCTAATTGTTGTTACGATGTTCCATTTTGATAAAATTCATTTACTAAAAGCTGTAGGGTCTTCTCCAAAACTATATGGTTGAAAACGCTGGGAATGACCAAGAAATTAGGCTGTACAGCAAAATACCCCTGCCTCTACACCGAGGAATGGTACCTGTCTTGGAAATGTTTCTCATCTTTCTTGGGTTTGTTTGGACAGCAAATTATTTGTTCAAATTTATTTGCTGACATCATCATTATAATTTTCAATACACCTTTTTATATTCCCAACCACCTTTTTATCTCACATACACCACATCATAAAAAGTGCTACAGTAATTATTCCAAATAATACCCTATCTAAGTTTTTTTTTAAGTACCCTTGCCTCTACACTAGGGTTGTAATCAAGTCGAGTCGAATTTGAGTATACTCGAATATCGTTATACTTGAGCTCGACTCGATAGCAAAGATATATTGCTCGAGCTCGAGCAAGTAGCAGAAATAGAGTTCAGACTCGAACTCGAAAAATTGCTCTAAAATTCGAGATTGACTCGATTTTCTCGCGAGTATGATCGAGACTCGAGATCCTTTTCCACTTCCATAATTGTAGAATATAACTCTTCATGCAAAGTAGATTGATGCAAGCCCAATTTCTTGATTTAGAACAGGCTATTAGCAATTGAAACAAGTTGGAACATTTGCAATTCGTTACAAGAAAGGTCCATAAACTGTTGTAGAAACTAGAAAGTAGAAGTTATAAATTGAGGAGGAAAGAGGAATTAGGAAAAGCCAATTTTGTTTTTTACCTCTCAAGTTATTTTTTTCCTTGTGAAATGACTCTATGGCCTATAAATATTTTAAAGTTATAGCCAACATTTTAGTAATTTAGATAACTCCAAGCCTAAAAGAGTAAAATTGTAATAATTAAATATATAATTTTTAATTAATTAATTTGTGCTCGTTAAGACTCGACAAGCCATCTAGCTTGACAAATTAATACTCGAACTCGGCTTGATATAAATCGAGTGCGAGTCAAGCTTTTGACCGAACTACTCGCAAGTAGTTTGGTTCGATTACATCCCTACTCTGCACCAAGGAATGATACCTGTCTTGGAAATGTTTCTCATCTTTCTTGTTTTTTTTTTAGTACATCATTTTCTGCAAAACAGTTGCTGCATGAAAATGTATAATATTTTCAAGCAGCAATTTCAGAATCACTTTGAAAATGTATAATATTTTCAGAATGATACCTGTCTTGGAAATGTTTGTCATCTTTCTTGTTTTTTTTTTAGTGCATCATTTTCTGCTAAACAGTTGCTGTTCAAGCAGCAATTTCAGAATCACTTTGAAGTAATCGTTCTTGGAAAAAGCTTAACCTAGCCATAATAGGCCATTAATGCATGATACATGCATAGCATGTAACCTACACAAACGAAAACTGAGTTTTTTTTTTTTTTTTTGGGTTTGAGTAGATTAATAAGATAACGTATTGAGGAAGTCAAGGCAACTTTACTTCACATATTTTTCAATACGTTTAAGCCTAAAAAGCACCCACTTTATCAAAGTTCTCCTTTTTTTTGGTTTTTCTGATACCTTTATTAGAGTTCATTCATTGTACTAAGATTCACTCCACGCCCCTTCTGTGCTATATTTCTTCGCCAACCGGCAAGCTCTTCCTTCATCAGGTCTCAGAAACAGCAGTGGAAGTTAGGGAGGACAAAACAAGAAACCAAAAGGAAAAAAAACGCAAAATCATTGTACTGGCGCCAAATTCCGTTACATGGAGAACGCTGAAGTCCTAAATAACGTCGACTACGCTTATGTCGAGGGCTGCTCCTTGTCGTCATCGTCGTCTTCCTCGGTTGATGAAAATGAGATTTATTCAGTGTATTTCAAGGGTTTGGTGAGGGAAGAGAAGGCTAATGACTCGGAAATGGGTGGGGTGGGAATTGGAATTGGAGTCGTAATCTGTGATTCGATGAAACATATGATCTTCGAGTCGAGCAAGGCCATGAAGAGCAGAGGAGACACGTGTCGGTTAGAAGCGAGACTTGAGGCTTTGATTGAAGGATTAACTAGTGCTAAACAACTCGGGATTAGGAGGCTGAGGTTTTCTGCAAGAGTCGCAAGCTTTACAATTATGTGAGTCATTTTTTCCAGTAAAAAATTGCAGGTTGACAATTTTGTTTTACTTTTTCTTTGTGTTTGTATGTAATCCGACAATTTTGGAGGTTATAAAGTTGAAAGCTTTTGGTTTTCTTAGTTTAATCATAGCAAACAAATTTCAGACAAATTTTAGTTTAATGGTTGTGTACATTAGCCCTAATTTTCAGACAATCCCACAAAAATTTGGGAGCCCTGAACCTTTTCCTTGAAATATATAGGATGCTAATAATTTCTCGTATTGAAGGGGTTTGTATCTTGTACGCGTACAATAATGTTGTTGCCGAATATAAGGAGGCCAGGCCAGTCGAGTTGGGGTGGGGGGATATTATTGCAATTCTTGTTGAACCAAATGTCTCGAGAATTATTACTAGGGGTAAGTCCTGCAATGTTTAGAACTTTACAGATCAAATTGAAATGAGAATTGGTAATCCAATCGAAGGGTTTTGGCTGTTATTGAAGTCCTTGATGGAGTAGAACGTTTATACCATGTGGGGTGTTATACAAGAGGCGTGGTGTTATATAAAACATGTAGAGCATTACTTGTCTTCATGACTTCATATCCATTGAAGAGTTTTGCGACGCTGAAGAATCTTTGTAGAAGAGACTTGTACGGGTGAAAGGTTTTAGTTCGCACGCTCTTTGAAAGATATTCTGTCCTTCATATTTCTTGCTTGGAATTTGATATTCCTGTTTGGAGAATTTTTTTGAATGGACTTGATGATAATATTCTTCTTCTTCAGTATTATCTTTTTGAGCTGGCATTTAGTGGCATACCCACGAATTTATTTTTTATTTATTATTTTTTTGTTGTTGTATGAATTCCACTTTAGGTGGTAAATTGGTATTTAGAGCTAAACCAATACTGACAAAATGTACATTACATCGTCAAGATGATATAATTTGTGAAGGCAATTTATGAAACCTCGTTGCAGTAGAATTTGAGTGGTCACTGCTGTGGAACCCATTCAAGGAGAAAAGAGGGGAAAAATACTTTTTTGAGTTGGTATTTGTGGAAAGTCTCCAGTCCTTATCGTGAATCTTTTGCTCTATTTCTTTGGTTAAATCGATTTCCTTCTCATGCCAGATTTACATGAGTTTTAACATTTCGCTCCACTAGATGGTAAGCAAGTAATTGAAGTAAAAACTGACAAAATTTTCCCCCTCTGCAGTTGATAGATGATGAGAACGCTGAGGAGGGGTTGAATATGGAGACTGCAGAGGAGTTACGGATGATACCAACAATCGGAAGGGTGAAATCCCTACGAGCACAATTTGAACAATGCAGCCCCTCTCTTGTCAGGAAAGATGATGCTGAGTTTGGTAGGCGAGCGGATAACCTTGCAAGGACAGCTAAATTTTCCCAAGTCAGTTGTCCAGAAGTAATTTCGAAAGAAACTTGTGAAATTTGTATGGAGGATACTGATGTGGTAAACATGCTTTCAGTTCATAATTGCACTCATAGATGCTGTTCCTCTTGTGCGAAAAAGCACATCGAGGTGAAGTTGCGTGAAGGAACTTTGCCTAAATGTCCTCAAGATGGTTGTCATTCCGACATTAAGATTGATAAGTGCATAAATGTATTAAGCCCTGAATTAGTTGAGGTCTTGAAATCAACGGGTGAAGGAAGCTAAGATTCCAGTTCTGGATAGAATTTATTGTCCCTACCCACGGTGCTCAAATCTGATGTCAAAAACAGAGGTTCTGAATTATTCTGAAAGCAGAAACAAAAATACTGAAAACGGATATAGGATATGCTTCAAGTGTCATGGCCGTTTTTGCATCAATTGCAAGGTGCCTTGGCACAATGAGATGACCTGTTCTGACTACAAAGAGCTGCACCCTTACTCGTGTATAGAGGATGAAATGCTAAGTTCACTCGCCAAGAGGAACTCTTGGCGACAGTGCATCAAGTGCAGCCATATGATTGAACTTGATGTAGGTTTGCTTCCACATAATTTGCAGGTACTTTTGTCTATCTGTATACTTCTTAGTAATTGCCTCTAATGTTGCTCTCGAGGTAATAGTTTATGTGTCGGAAATAACTCAATTGAAATGATAAGAGATATTGTTTCTAAGCTATAACTGGCCGCCGACCTGTTTCTCTGTTGTCATTGCATTACATAGACATCCCCACGGCCAAGTAGAGTATAACAGACAGCAGGCCAGATAAAATAACAATTCATACTAACTACAGGTGCCATATGACTTAGTCAATCTCAGTCGAAGTCTATTCCAGCTGATTGTTTGCTTATGGCAAAATGATTGACTGAACGTACTTCAATAAGATGGAGAATCACAGAGGCAGTTTTAGATTGGAGAGACTGTGTCATTGGCTGTTAGTAGTTAGTTTCTCATCTAATGATAGTGCTCAGTCATATTTCCACATCTATCCTTTTTATCTCTTGTGGTCTACACATAAAACCTTACATCCTGCCAATTTATAACCTTAGACTGAGATATTCTGCTCCCCATTTTCACCAATTTCTGCTTTCCAACTCAAAGGCCACAGGTGAGTAATTGTCCTTGATTTCCTTGCTTCTGTGAAACCAAGAACGAGGTAAGTACTTATTCCAAGCCTCGTGATGTTTCTTGCTAATCTTTTTTTGACACTAAGATGATGCTGGTTCCCACTTGTTTAATCTGATCTTTTCTCTGTGTCGTCTGTGTAGATGCGGACATCAGTTTTGTTATACATGTGGATCGGAGTGGAAGGAAAACAAAGCCACTTGTAATTGTCCACTCTGGGATGAGGACCGGATTATATATTAACTTAGGCGCGATAGACCTGCGTTTAGAAGAATGTTTATGGCCGATGCACAACTTATTACTGGACTTCCGATATTTGCCAGCTTGTACATTTCAAGGGATCATTATCTATGGCACAGATCAATATATAGTAGAGTAAAGAGTTCTATCTTCTGTAGGAACACACACAAATGCCTCTTTTGTGGCATTTCACTAGCCTGAATTTTGTCCATAATTAGCAGGAGGGCTCATGATCGATTCTGTTGCATGGAGGAAAAAGTTTTCTTCAGCAGCTCCCATGGTAATGGCTTGAGTTTGGATTCGAGTTTTATAAAATTAGACCCTATTTAAACCAATAATTTTCCGACCAGAATGACATGCCTAATAATAAAGACGTAAAGAGTGAAGTAAAGCAGTTACTACCAACCAAAAGGGGTAGGAAAAAAAAGATGTAAATCTGTGAAAAGCTGAAGTAAAAGGCAAACTTCTATTCAGTCCCTGGCTCAATTAAAGGTGAACGTTTGTGTAGCAATTATTTTACCAAACAATCTGGCGGTTACCTGACGTCACAGAGTTCAATCTTGGCGCCAAAACAACTACGGAAGTGGATGACGATCGCACAACACTACTCGCCGTCGCCGATCAATGCCGTGAACTCGCGGCGGCGCAAACCGTTGAGTCGGACCACGGCTTCGCCTGCCAGCTCCAAATGCAAGAAGCCATGAGTGCCTCCCCTGGGATGCTGCGGCAAGTTCCTCAAAGTCAAACCCCACCTTCGACGACTTCTCTGGATCCGGCACCAGCGCCACTCAACTCCTCTCCCCTGTTGTTCTAGGTTTTGTACACATCCGAACTATCTAAATTGGTTTTGGGCTTTTTTTTTCGAGTGGATTACAATGGATAATGGTGCGGCATTTGGTGGTTTAAACGAAAAAAAAAGGATGTGTGCGTGGCTTGATAAATAGATATCCAATATGAAGGGAAAATGAAGAAATATGAAAACCAAAAAAAGAACGAAGTTGCCTCTGCAAAATTCTACAGTACTGATCGTGAATGTCACCACCACCACCTTCACCTCACCTTCAGATACTTCCGCATATGTTTTTTTCAGTCAAGAAACCACTCTAAAGATGTTTTATTGGATTCTTAACTCTAGTTTGATTGGCTCGGCAATTTTGACAGCAGCCCATTTATCGAAACTCTGCAATCTGCGCTGCCATCAAGTTTGGGCTTTGGTTGTTAGGGTAGAAAAAGAGCACGAGGAATTTAGGATTTCGGGGATATCTTAGGATTTCCATATTAAGGTTATGCTGACCTGTTTGGATTATTATTTTTAAGAATTTTTATTTGGATGGCTATTTTTAAGAGTTTTTATAACAAAATATAGGAAAAGTCTGAAGTAACGATCATTATGGTAACGAAACTGTTTTTATCTGATATAACAGGTAAAAACACTTTTAGCGACCATTTGATTATCTATTGGACTGGTCACCTAAATAAATAGTACCTACAATTTTGGTTAGTAAGTTTTATATAAAAAATAGTAAATTAACTTGATAAATTAGTAACTTTTATGTCTCAAAAAGTAAATTAGAATAAATATGGAACTTACTTTTTTTTCGAAGTAAATTACTACTCTATATCTGAAACTTACTTTTTTTTAGAGTAAGTTTAGTTTAAGTAATAGTAAGTTTTTATAGATTAATAGTAAATATTGTTGATAGAATAGTAAATTTGGTTAGTGGTCAAAACCTACTAGTTTTGTGGTATGAATTTACTATTTTACTTAAAAAACTTATATGAAACAAGTGTTAGGAAGTTTATTTGAAATGATGTTAAGATTTTTTATTAATGATTGAAACTTAGTATTATAGTTAATAATTACTAGTAATGTAAATGTATGATACATAATTGTACGTATCATTTATAAATGTTATATGTTTTAAGCATTTTAAATATACTATGAAAACTTTTTTTTTTTGCACATGACCTTATAAAATATGTAAGAATAATTTGTCATATTATAAATTTTGAATTATTTTTGAATTTGTGAAAGGTTAGAAAGTTTGGATGACAATAACAACAAATCTTTTGAGTTATATATAGAATTGCACTTATCTATACATAACAATTTCCATATATTAATACCTATGAATATAATAAAATGGAAAATTTTTAATAAATTGATTTACTGTGTCACAAGTATAAAAGTTAAAGTTGTATTATAATAACAACAAATCTTTTGAGTTGTATATAAAATAGCACTTACTTATACATCACAATTTTCATATATTAATGCCTATGAATTTAATAAAATGATAAAATTTTAATAAATTTATTTTCTGGGTCACAAGTATAAAAATTAAAGTTGTATTAACGTAGCATAATCTTTGAAAATTATAGTAAAGTTACGCATATGTTAAGTTCTGTGAATTTCAAACATACTTTGTATCATTTACATTATGGATTTGTATCCATATTTTTTCTATCAAACTCTTTTTTTATTGGTAAATGGTATGTAAATTATTATAAAATGTCATTTTATAATAATCATAATTTTTTATAGATGAATGTTATGTAAACTGTTAAAATTATCAATCACAAATGACTAAATCTGACTATTTTATGGCATATATTAGTCTAATTGACTAAAAAGTTACTGTAATCATGTGCATATTAATTGTTGAATTGAAATTTCCTTTATTACTAGTACAAGTTCCTCTAATCAAAGTAAAATAAAATCAAATGTCTTTTCCTTTTGTATGTAGTAGCTATGCTTAGTAGAAATTTATTAAACCATTTTTACAATACATAATTTCTTCTAAAATTAGTAACATTTTCCATGACCTCTAACCTCGTTAATAATACTAACCACCGATATGTAGATAATCTTAAAAGCAAAAGCCATCAATATGACAAGAAAAGAATATTTTAGTGCTGAATGAAAAAAATTGCGATTCTATATAGAATCGAAGAAATTCATCATGAATAAGAATGAATTGCAAAGTTATCACATTTCTAATTTCATATGCATCCAGAATTTCACGCAGCATTACTTTAGAGGAACTTTTTCTTTTTCACACTAAGGAACCAATCCCAATCTCTACGTCTCTTTTATTTTTTCTTTAACCATTAAATGGGGTCAAAGTTGTTAGCAGTAAAATACTAAATAAATTTAATTCCATTTCAAACTCTAGTTAATTGTATACTAATATTTTACACCACAATCAATCGAGCCACCAAATTCTTTTTTTTAAGTGGCTATTATTTATTTTATTACTTAGGTTAAATATTTACATATAAAATAATAGCAATAGAATGCCAATCCTTGGATCAATCGAACTTCAATTATTGTTAATAAAACTAATTTTACATTGATAAAAATTAGTCTACAGAATGAAAAGTCAATGGCAACAATTGCTAAAATATAGCAATTTTTAATTATGGGAAAATAAACAACTAAGTTCCCAAAATATTTCACTTTTATTGTTTAAAAAAATCTCAACTTGTTGACTAAATTCAAAATAATTCTATTGTCAAAAATATTTTTTCTCAAATTAACTTTAATGATTAGATGTGAGATACAAATATGGTAAAATATCCCTCATACGTATGTCATGGATATTTGAGACTTTTAGTAAAAAAATTTTTTTTTGTTGTTAAAATAACATTGTATCATAGTGTGCTAATTATTTTAGGACTATTTTATATATGAACTAAATTTAATTTAAATTATACAACAGATTATATATGCATGTGATTTTCATTTATAATTATTGGATCCCATTCTTATGAACAATCTCCCACGGAAAAAAGTACAGATCATACTGATTTTCTTATATTAATTGTTATACTAATTTTGTCATTTTTATTATTATATTATTTCTCATTTTGTTTAGGCTTTAACTCTTATTATTTCTTGTGTCCTAGATGTAAATTTATTAAAACTTTATCATCTTATTATATTCATAGGTGTTAAATTATAAAAATTGTGATATATAAACAAGTAATATTCTATATATAACTAGGAAGATTTGTTGTTATTGTTATCCAAACTTTCAAACTTTTCAAAAATTGAAATGATTAAAAACTTATAATATGACAAAATTTATTACATATTTTACGAGATTATGTGAAAAGTCAAACTATTTTTCATAGTATTTTAAAATATATAAATAATTTTTTTAATTATACATATAATCATGTATCATACAGGTATATTACGAGTACTTACTAAGTAAGGTACTAAGAATTAATCATTAATAAAACATTTTTTCGTTATTTCAATAAATTTTCTAATACTAGTTTGAAATATGTTTTAAAGTAAAATAGTACATGTGTGCCATAAATCAGTAAGTTTTGATTATTAATCAAATTTACCATGTTATCAGTAAGAATTACTATTTATGTATAAAACTTACTATTACTTGAATTAAACTTACTCTCTAAAAGTAAGTTTGGATATAAAGTAGTAATTTATTTATTTAAAAAGTAAGTTTAATATTTATTCCAATTTACCTTTTGAAGTATAAAAGTTACTAATTTATTACTGTTAACTTACTTTTTTAGATGAGAAACTTACTTTCTTAGTTTTAAATGTTATCCTATTTAGGTGGATAGGCCTATCAAATAATCAAATGATCGCTAAAAGTGCAACTACCTGTTATATCAGGTAAAAAACTGTTTCGTTACCATAATTGTCGTTACTAAAGCATTGTCCCAAAATACATCGTAATAATTTGATACTGTGTGAGGTTAAAAAATGATTGAGAAATGTATTCATGAGAAAGAGAAGTTCCATACACAATCCAAACATCCAATCAACAAGTTTGTTATTATAACTTTGAGATAATTTCAGAAACCTCCCTGGACATTTTTAATTCATTTCATACAATATTCTTAAGTTTTCAATATGACACTTACCTCCTTAACTTAATAAAATGACCATAATAAGCTTAACATTTTTTTAGATAGTATATTACTTGTCAAAATTTATTTATTTGCATCATTACATATTAATCAATCATTATCGTCGCATGCATCACATCAAAAAGTGTCAAGGTAATTTTTTTCAAAAAGTTATCCTAGATAATCTACTATCCAAATACACTCATTTTTCAATATAATTAAACAATCCACTCCTAATCTTTACACATATGAATGCATTTCATAAAGTAGACATTACAAAGGAAACAAAAACAAGGTTCACTTATGAAATAACCAATTATTTCAAAATAAGTTTGGATTAGCTGTTTTTGGGGATTTTTTGAAAAATTTTACTGTAGCAGAGTTTTTAAGAGTATATTTTGGGGATATTTTTAGAAAATATTTTGGGATATTAAGAGTAGAAGAGTTTTTTAGAAATATATTTTGGGATATTTTTTAAACATTAAAAAAATATAGACTACTTTTTAGAGTATTTTTAAATTTTTTATAGTATTTGAAAAACTAATTTTTGAAAAACTGATGAATCCAACAGAGCCTAAATACAATTTTCAAACATATTATAAATTAATTTAGTTTTGTTTGGAGGATTTAGAGAAATGAACAAGATACTAGCAAAGATTTAAGAAGGCACAAGACTAGTGTTAGCACTCCAACATTTGAGTGATATTGTGTTATATTAATGTAGTTGGGTGAAACACTTTCGAAATTTAATATGCTGATTTTTTTTTCTTTCATGTAGAATTGAGATTTTAGAATTTAGAACTAATGGTCATAGCGTTCATGTACATAATGGTACTGATTTGGCATGTGTAAATATGGAAGATTTAGAATAATAGAGTTAAAAGTTGAAGTGAATTTGTGATGTTTTATATGTTCCATTTTTTTTGAGAATTTTATAAGAAAATAAAATGGATTTCACAATATCATGAGAATATTTTGGATTATTTATCCCAAAATTTGACCACTGAATTGTTTTTGTTACCAAAGTGGTAACTTGAAAGGAGGTATGTGTAATTTTGCGAAACTTCAAGGGAATTGGGTAAAATTGTCAAATATCTCGAACTCGGGTTTCCTCAAAATTCATCCCCTATAACTTTAACCGCGGTCCTGCTTGTGCCTAGTTTGGGGATTGAACCCAGGGTTTATTCGGTAATGCTTGATCAAACCTCTGCGGCAGGGTCATTAATTTAGTCAAACAAAATTTTTTCCTAACCCATTGGGTTAAATAAGCTAAGGTAAAGAAAAATGAGGTAAACTCCTACTAGCGCCTACTAAGAAATAGATTAAAAATGTCTAATGGTACTAGTAAAGTAAATCCGGTTAAGCGTAAAAATCGTAAAAGCCCTGGCTCCTCGCCATCATTCTTTTTGTTAGCCGAAGCCGCAAGGGTGTATAGACATAGTTATGGCATGTGCCTGGTCAGAACCAACATTTCCAATCTCTGCATTTTTTTGTGGCTGAATCGGAAGAGAATCAGTGAGTTATAGTCCGCTTCGGTAAGTGTGTGAAAGTGTGTGAAAAATGAACGGAGTGGCGAAGAAGATAGCCGATGTGACTTTCAAGGGCCGGGAAGGACCATCGATTGGGGAAGGCATGGCGAAGCTCATCGTCTCCGATGAGGCTCGCCAAGGAGTTCGCCATATCTCCGCCGTCACTTTTTGACGAAGTCAATTCCAGCTGCAAACTAATTCAGCCAGGTCTGGTTTTTCTTCTCCTAGTACATAGGTGCATTTTGTGAACCTAAGATTTTGGCTGATTTGTATTGTACGGATCTGCGATTGCGTAGCAGCTTATTAGGGTTTCTGATGTGATGTAGTATGGAATGAATAAGTCGATGCTGATTTGATTGTTTTCATTTGGAGGAGTTTTTTTGGGTGATGGGGGTGTTGATGGTTCTTCCGGTGAGTGTTGAAATTGAATTGGTATAGACTTAGATGGATTGATTATTGGAATTTTGCTTTTTTTTGTTGCTGAAATATTGTGTGATTTTAATACTGAGTAGGCATGGGATGTAGTTTTCTTTGTTCATTTTCTTTTCTTTTTTCCCTATTTTTTGTTTGCCATGCTTCACGGATAGTAATGTGGGTAAGATGATTGATATGGTTGCTTATTTTGAATTTAATGAATATAGTGGATTCTGGTGAATTTTGATTTCTATAACAAATATGGATTGGTTAGAAATTGGTGGACTGATCTTTGTTTACATTTGGAATGCTTACAGCAAACCTTTCTTCAGTGGCTAAATTGTTTGTGAGCATAATGGACCTTTTATTGAGAGATTAAGGACAAATACTGGGCACTGGAGCGCCATGACTCACTCACACAAAAATTGTGCACATCACTGACTGCTTTTAGATAATAGTAGGCTTATGGTTTATGTTCCCATCTTTGTAGGCTTATGCAAAGAGAACGAAAGGTAATTTCATTTTATTTGTTGACTCAAGTTTCATAAGGCCTTCTGGGGCTTAAGAATGTGTGGTGCACCACATGCTTCTCAAACGAAGTTTTTAATGGAGTTTGTTTTCCAGTCCAGATTGACATAACTGTGAAAAAAATAACACATGCTCTTACCTAGAATCATGATGTACCAACAGTTTCTTATTTTCATTGGCTAAAACTTAAACTGTTGACATGCTAAAGTGAAGAACATGGACATCATGGCATTTTTATCAACTAATAAGCAGTGGTTAATTCCACCATGTCATATTCTCTGTGGCTTAAAAACTTCTTGCATTTTTTAATTTCATGTTAATGGGTGTTACAGAGAGGATTTTTGACAGACTCTTGTTCCTTTCTTTGTTAACTAATACCTTCACAGGTGGCATGCAAAGTAATCAATAGTTTCTGTGTATGGAGATTAATTTTGTTGTATGTTGACAGTGGGTTTATTTAACTTGTCACTGTCTAAACTCTGCATGATTGCTTCATCTTACGGTATCGGAGATCAAGTAGACTAATGAATTCTTCTCCTGCAAGAGTTTATATGATTAGCTTGTTTATAGTTATAATGTTCCAATTTCTTAAATCAGCCTTGAATTAATAATTCTACTAGTTGTTTTTCTGTGAGAATAATGTCCAGCTGCCTTTCTAAATCATGCAGGAACCAGAGCCCATAGACTGGGAATTTTACAGAAAAGGGAATTGGATCTAAATTGGTTGATATGTACAAAGAGGCATATGAGAGTATGATCCAACTACTTACCTAGTTTCTTTCTGGCAACCTTAGTTCATAGGTTCATGCATTTACTTTGTGCAGTATCGGTCCATTGTTTTAACAGTATTACCTTCAATTTTCCCCTTTTGTTGTAGTAGAAAGACCGTTCCTGAGGTTTTACTGAACCTAATATGTTGGACTATTACCACTTCTTTCCGTGAATGATTGCACTTTCCTTGGAAGTTTTGCATTTGATCTTTTGTTATGTATGTTGTCATTGTCAATACATTTTGGTCATGTATGCGTTTAGAGTATGATGGACTTGTGGTTTTAGCATAATAACATTTAATTTTTGAGAAGTACCATTGAGGTGTTTGACGCACATGACAAGCTCCTTTTTCGTTATTTGGTTTGGGCTAAAAGCACTTTTTGATAAAGATCAACTTTGGGAACTTCGAATTTGAAAAGTGGAAAACGAAATGACATCACTCTCCTCATATGGGCTCTAACTAGTTCTATTACCAATAATGTGTTTGCATGTTGAGGGTATTGATGTGAGTTATAAAAAAATGTAGTACTGCTTTTGTCTTTAACCAAAAGATAGTTTTTCATTTGGAAACCAAGAGTATGTTGATTACCAATCTTTTTTCTGAGATTTGGTCTAAAATTATTGATGGATTTTCTTTTTTTTAGGCGTTGAGATTCCAAAATACGTTGATACGGTTACTCCGGAGTACAAGCCAAAATTTGATGCTTTGGTGAGAAAGAGTTAAATTGTTATGGCTGAAGTCGATTCTTATTAGTAAATGCAGTTAAAAGTTAAATTGCTATTGGGTGTTGATATGCATGTTTGATAGCACTGTAAAAGAAGAACTTCATATTCTCTCATTTCTTGCAGTTGGTGGAGCTCAAAGAAGCTGAGCAACAATCACTCAAAGAGTCTGAAAGACTGGAGAAGGAAATTGCTGAAGTTCAAGAGCTGAAGGTTGGACTTTCTTTGTTTCAGATCCACCCCTTCCTCTTTTCTCTCCATAGTACTTGATTTCTTACTTGTCTCTGCGGAAGCAAAGGCTTGTATGGTACGTTATTTCTCATTTATCAAATCTTCTACAATGGTTTTTACAGAAGAAACTCAGTACCATGACAGCAGACGAGTACTTTGAGAAGCACCCAGAACTCAGGAAGAAGTTTGATGATGAAATCCGCAACGACTACTGGGGATACTAGAATTGATTGGAGACTCAGCTTCTGCTTAAGCTTTTTGACTTCATCCTTGGGAATAAAAAGAAAACAAATCGGCTTATTATTACTTGAGCATTTGAAGAATGTCTACTGAAGATGTATTTTGTACTCGAAAAAGTGTGGTTCTCCCACTTTAGATAATGCATCATTCGTGCGATTGCTTTCTGGTTTTCACACTTGGTGTATATGGATGACGTAATGATGGTTCATAAGCAGTACACTACTGTTTCTCAGCCTCAATTGCCTGTGGATAATGGTGTTGGAGTTCCAGGTTTCTAGGCATAAAGAATTAGTGGATAGATTTCTGAGGCGAAGCATTAAGTGGTGATACAGGAGATCCAAGTTATCAAATCACTGTCATGAATCATGATGCCGAAGGTAAACAATTGGAGCAATGTGTGTCACGTGACTATCTATGTCAACCGGCAGAAAGATATTGGAATTCACAGAGTTAAATGGGTTGTTGGTTTTCTGTATTAGCAATCATGTTTTCTACTTTTCTCGCAACTGAAATGCTCCGTAGTTGTCGAGTATGGAAATGAATTCATGGTGGCCTGACCGGTACGTGCGCCACATCCTCGTACCTTTTCCCTCAACACCCGGAGCCCTTGTTTTTTGGCAATTCTCTTTGATGCTTACAGTCCAAGGATTGCATCATTTAAGCAAGTGGCATTGTAGTTTGGACCACTACCAGGCTAAAGCATGGGTTGAAAGTATTGAGATTCACGTGCAATTATTAGGCCACGGGACGACACTACGCTACACTACTATTTATCTTTTCCAACCATGGGAGTTTTAGAAGTCAATTATCGGTCAATTATCGGCCTAGTAATGAATCCTGTTGTTTATAAGTAGGATTAGATTAGCAACTGACGAATATGAAATGAAAGTTGTAATGCAAAAGAGTTAGGTGTAAACATTTGGCAACATCAACATCAGCATGCGGCTCTCTTTTTTAAAATCTCACGCCAACCTCTAAACAATTGCCCATACAATCCTTCAATGATTCAGTCCAGCAGCCCCTGCTAGGCCTACCCCGGACACGCATCGCTTACCATAAAGTAAACCTGCTGTCTTCCTGCATGCTGATGTGCAAGCCGGCGGTGACGGTCGGGCGTACCTTAACATCTATTGTCTTTTGCTGAGAAAATTAATAATTGCTAACGAAAGCTGCTTACACGTCCATGTTAAAATGCTCACTCATCAATGTCAACAGTTTTTGGTAGAAAGACTGACGAAGACTTTTTGGCCACTGCTCGACCTTTCCATCATGTGCATAAAAATTTGAGACTAATTTTCAACTTGGCCTCTTTTCTCTTCTAAGTACGGTCCGTACACAGTGAACGGGTGAATCTTAACCTATAAGCCTCTAAGAGTAATTGTACTTTTACAAATGCTGATTTTAGTCCTTAAAATTTGAATACTATAACTGTGCCAAATTCATTAATTTTTAGAAAACCAATAACCACTTGACAAGAAGCACACACCATTGGGACCAAATTTGTTTGGTGAGTGGTTTATTAGCAAAAGTTTATTTTCTGTGCATTATCAACACATTTTTTCAATTACATATTTTTATCTCACATACATCACATCAAAAAAATATTATAGTATTTTTTTTCAAAAAAATTATTCCAAATAATCTCTCATCCAAACACAATGGATTTTGCATTTTTGAACTGTTTCATTCCTTGATTTCTTTTTTGTTACTGGTCTGTAATGTTAAAAAAATACCTTTTCAAACTTCAAAATTTACCTATATAAATTAGGGGTGCAATTGGGGCGTTGTCAAATAACTCCCCCCGTCCCCTGCCCCATCCCTCTCCTTGCCCTGTTTTCCCCGTGGTCCCCCGCGAAAGATTTCAAAAACAGACCATTTAGAGGCTTTACGGTACAATTTGCCAAAAAAAATTTCATGAATCATACCAACACACGAAAGATAAAGAAGAAAAGCATTCATAAACCTATCAGTAACCGGCAAACCTTTTGTGTTCTGAAACACCATTAGGCCTGTCGAGATTGCATACACAGCCTATTTCTGGTTTCGCAAGTTTTCAGTGGGAAGACTGGTCACACCCACTCCCTTCCAATGCTTTGATATTTCAGTGGGAAACCCGGCTGGCTGTCCAGGAAAAGAAGCCGTGAGCTGAGTTACGAAAAAAAGGAAGATGGCAAAAGGGACAGGAGGCTGAGTCTTTGGCGTTTGTAAATTGTAAGTGAGGCTGCAAGAAATTCAGGATTGTCTTATATGTGTCTATATATATATATATAAATTTTTTTATTCTATGCAGGGGACGAGGCGGGGGATGGGGCGGGTGTATATTGCCCCATCCCCCGCCCCGTTTTAAGGCGGGGGGAAATATTTTGCCCTTGCCCCCGCTCATCCCTAATATAAATTTTTATAATGTACTATGTCACTGTACATATTAGAGGATTTAGATATATGACACATGTGCAAAGTTTAGCATTCAAATTCAAATTAAAATGATGTGGTATGTATCTAAGTTTGTAAGTTTATACACTAACAGTGTGTAGAAAAATATACTAATCCATTGCAACTTTACCAAATTTGTTTGGTCTAATTTCATCCTTCAAGTTCAAGTCTTGATCAATTATTAGAAAGTTGTCCTCAATGTCAAAATATCGACTTACAGCTAATGAGGCCAAAATCCAAACGCACAATATCTCATCGTTTGATAGTACCAGTATCGCCCTATCATGATAGATTTGTGGGCAAAATTTTATGTGTACCAAATTTAAGATTCCGGTGTGGGCAACCGGCTATCTCAAGTAACAGTCGTTAGACCACGTTAACTAACCACGTCCCACCACTACCAACAACCGCTGTCACTCCGGATCACTACCTTTGTCTCTCACTCTCATCTCCTCACTTACGTGGCCACATCTCCACTCTCCATTTTCCCCCCAGCTTCACTCGGTCCCTTTTTTCTATTAACCCCAACACTTTCTGCAAATTACACTCCAGACCGGCTTATACAAACAAACCAAAAATTAAAGATAAAAAGAATCAGCAAAGTAGAAAATGACACTTTTGTTTTGATATGGTATGGTATATGCATTTCCATATATAGATACATCCCCACCTATGTCTATAGTTACACAGCGTCATTATATACACCTCATACAATTCTAGATATGCAAATACACACACTACACACACTGATGGAAAGTATGAATTTTTGAGGAGGCTTGAGGATTACGCCATTGAGGAGCGGCGAAGTTGAGTTGGAATTGTACCGGAATTTTGAAAATTTAGGAATGTCGGAAGTCAATGAGTCAAGGTCAACATGGGGAGACGAGTTCGTGAGACTGGAGGACGACACCGGACCACCGCATCGATCATACTATTCCAGGAGCACTGCTGCGGCGGCGACGAAGAAGGCGGCCGAGGAGGACTGGAGGTATCACGCGGTGGAGTTTGCCAAAGGATTTGCGGAGATGAGTGTGGAGTTCGGGAAGGGAGTGAGAGACGTAGTGAAGCAGAGCATTGTGAGGGAAGATTCTGTGATTGTGAAGACGTTGAGAGGACCGTGTGAGAGAATTTGTGGAAAATTAAGGTTCTTGAATGAGTATCTGCCTGAGGATCGCGATCCTGTCCAATCGTGGACTGTGATTCTTTTCGTTTTACTTCTCGTTTTTACCGGTACAGTGTTTTACAGTGATTCTTTTGATTGATTTTCTGCTTTAAATTGTTTTGAGATGTAATTATCTTTTGTTTCAAAATCAGCAGAGTAAACAAGTATAATATACAATAATATTTAAGTTGTGAAAGTAATGTAGAATATCTACGTAATTGTAAGTTTTGCGATGACATGCTATATTTTATCCTGATTTTGCTCAGCTGAGTTTGATTTAGGACATGCATGTGACTGCACAGCACAGGTTTGTACATGTTTGAGGTTTACAGATAAAACACAAGATTGGCTGAGGTTTACAGATGATTCGAATTTTAGTTTGAGAGGACAACAACGCCTATCAACAGAGAAATAAAACCGAGATTACCTTCCTAAGGAATATTGGAGCGAGATAAAGAAATTCATGGAGAACTTGTCATCATGTGGATTGATTTATATTGATGAAATGCAGTTTGGATATTAATATCTACTTGGTAATCAAATTAAAATTTTCAAACGTGCTAATTACAATTAATAGAGATTGATATATTCTAATGGTGGTTAGCAATTAAACATAGATTCTACTTCACAGTTAGCAATCATATATATAGTTGTCAAACGAATGAGGCGATGAAGATAATTTTTTCATCCTGAAACCCAGTGCACATCTGCTTTTCATTCTTCTTCCTATTTCTGCTGGATCATTCTGACTGCACTTTCTATCTGCAGTATTGATTGTAAATACTGATCACGACACTACTACTCCATTGGTGAAGAAAATGTGCATACACCCTCCAAGTGCTACTCGTATATTGCTTCCAAACGGTAGATATTTGGCTTATAAGGAGCAAGGTGTCCCTGCTGACCAGGCTAGATATTCTGTGATTGCGCCACATTCTTTTCTTTCATCCCGTTTGGCAGGTAGATTCTATAGAGATGAACCAACACATTCTTAACCAAGGATCTGATGAGCAAAGAGTGGTTTAACCTCACATTTCACTTGTTTGTTTCCAAATTTTATTATGTCAGGAATACCAGGTATTAGGGATTCCCTACTGCAAGAATTCGGTATTCGGCTAGTGACATTTGATCTTCCAGGATTTGGGGAAAGCGATCCCGATCCTGATCGTGGCCTTGAATCATCGGCTCTGGATATGGTACACCTATCATATAGTGTGAATATCACTGACAAATTCTGGGTGTTGGCATTTTCTGGTGGGAGCATACATGCTTGGGCTGCCCTTCGATTCATTCCTGATAGGGTGGCAGGTCAGTTCATCCTTTGCATGATTGATCGATGTTTGAACATGATCTCATGTTTACTCTTATGAAGTAACTGGTTTAAGCTCAAGTAAGCTGATTTGTCAATTTTGGACTTTAAGTTACAGAATTTGCACTTTTGCATACTTTCGTGAACGGTCTCAATGAATTGCATATTTCTGTTTAAGGGTACTTATCTATTTTGAACTTTTAATTCTTGAAGTCAGCCATGAAGATGATTTTATCTTCAGAAGAGAAAAATTGAAAAGTTATTCGTCATTTAGTGTTATCCTACACTACCTAAGGATGCATAAATTTTTCTGTAATGGGCAACTTTTCCTGCAAGAGGACTGAATGGACAAATGTACTACATAGGTAACCCCAGTTCTAATAAGGTTAATGTGAAGCCGGAGAGATCACTAGTTTTTTCCAGATTATTGGAGCATTGGATACTTATCCATAATTTAATGTCTACCTATGCTGTTATTTTTTTTTATTTTTCATGGTTCTGCATCTGTATGCACATTCCAACATGAATTGTACTGATAAATGCTATGTTTCATGAGTAACAGTGGGTATTGATGGCTGCTTTGAACGGTCACCAGAACAATACTCATACCCTGATGATGAGAGATGAATTAATTGCCTTTCCTCCTTTCTCAGTTCTGAGGTTCTGATCCTGCCTATATTTTAATGTGAAGGTGCTATCATGGTTGCTCCGATGGTAAATCCATATGACCCAAGTATGACTAAGGAAGAGAGGCGTAGAATGTGGGCAAAATGGACTGGAAAGAAGAAGCTAATGTATACGTTAGCTAAAAAGTTTCCAAGGTTACTCCCTTATTTCTATCGTAGAAGCTTCCTGTCTGGGAAACATGGTCAAATTGACAAGTGGCTTTCATTGGCACTTGGAAATAGGGTGAGTAATCTTGACTATCGTTTCTGTTTTCGACTCTGATGATGTTTGAAATGCATTGAGATCTTTTTGTTTGCAAGATTTGTTTTAGTTAAACTAATTGAAGAATAGTAGTGAGATTTAGTATGGAAACCATAAAATTAATTGTTTATTGATTTAATTTTTATACTATAATGCTATTCAAACAAAATTTGCATAGGAGGGTAAATTACTTCCTTTTTGGACACTCTTTACTCAAATCTTGGCTCTTTCTAGGATAGAGCATTGATAGAGCATCCACTGTTCAAAGAGTTATGGCAAAGAGATGTGGAAGAATCTGTTCGACAAGGGAATGCAAATCCTTTTGTACATGAAGCTGTCTTACAGGTTTCAAATTGGGGTTTCAAACTTACTGAACTCAAAGTAAAAAAGAAACACAAGGGAAAAGGCTTTCTGGTTTGGGTCAAATCCATATATGAACAAGAAGATGAAAGTATGAATGGATTCCTTGGTCCAATTCACATATGGCAGGTGAGTGTATTGTCTGCATTATTGCTACTCAAGTATGCTTTAATTGACTTTACCATGAAAAGAATCTCATCTATCTCAGGAATGTGACTGTTTTCTGAGGATTTTAGTTCCCTTTGTTTTGATGCAATTGATGACTTCATGTCTGTTGTGACTGGTGTATTTTGTGATAAGATTTTAAACCATGTCGATAGAAGTCCATTAAACGAATTGCTTGTGAATGCTTTTTGTAGTACGATGACTATGATCAGCAAATTCTTTGAATTTTGCAGTCTCCTGTACCCTGATTGCTTTGACATTGGGCAATTGGTGTGCCAAATTCTCAAACTGTTTAACGAATAAGTCATTTCTGTTTATTACAACTATTTTCTGTACAAAGGCAAGATGTCCACTTATGTTTGTTCTGTTGAAAACAAGAACTTGAGCACCATATTAATTCTGACAACTTTCTTTTGCTGCATCTTGAATTGCTAACGTCAAACAGGGAATGGATGATAAGGTTGTCCCTCCAGCAATGAGCGATTTTGTGCAGCGAGTACTACCAGATGCCATGGTGCACAAGCTCTTATATGAGGGCCATTTCACCTATTTTTATCTCTGCGGTGAATGCCATAGACAGATTTTTACCACTGTTTTTGGAACCCCTCAAGGTCCGCTGGCTCCAAAAGTGGATCAAACACCTACGATAAAAGACACCGAAGACACGGGCACAGAAGGCGTGGAAGTAGTACTTGGTGAAATCCCCCAGACGAATTTTTTGCCGACAGAGAGCGTACCTCAAGTATGCTTTAACAGTTCTGATTTAGAAGCATAAAGACAGGCCATTAGTTGACAGTAAGTGTTTACACGCCGAAATAGGGAAATTTTTTGCAGCAAAGAGGAGATAGTTAACATTGTGAACTGCTAGGTGGTTTCTCCACCTTAAACTTTTGTAGTTTGACAAAATAAGCTGCCAGCTTAGAGCAACAGAGCCACCGCCGAGCAAACATGGGAGTCATAAATATTGTGAATATGCTAAGGCACGTTACACACTTGGAGACCATTTACCATACTGCAATAATATCCACTATAAATTATTACATCTCCATTCCATTGGCACATAGATTGCTCACTGGAATGTAAAGTTGTTGAATTCGACCGCAGGAAGGAAGAAGCTGAAAGAGAGGCAATCTATATCATTCTGTTAGAGCCATACTTGTACCATTGATTGATCTTTCAAATGCGTCCCTGGCGAGCTGACAAAAGCAGGCAGAACCCATGCCTCAAAACGCTTATAGGGAGCAAAGGCAGTAAATTAGCTGAAGGCTCTGAGATTTAGAATCAGAAGGTAGCACAGCTAATTCATTTTTTCATCAAATGAAAATGTGCAGTCAATCAAATCGTCCTGCTCCTATTTATAGTTGGACTCAGTTTTCCTTCAAGTGTGTAAGGGGCCACCTTCAACCTAAATACGGTAAGGAGAAAGAAGAAAATGGCAAAAGAAGGGAAGAAAAGGTAAAGAGAAAAAAAAAGTAGAGATAAGAAAGAAAACTTTTAAAATGACAGATTACGGGGTAGTTTTGTCTGATTAACAACAAAAAGACAAAAATGGTACATTGAAAATCAAAGTATATCTTATTGTGAACTATTATTGTTCCGAATAGGAATTCTGGAAGATTAGATAGTTAAGAAAGTAATTGACAGTGTCTACACCCTTAGCATGGATTTTTTTATTTTTTATTTTATTTTTAATGACTACATGTCCATTAAGAAATTGGAAAGGACTGTATAAACAAATGCTAAAAGGCGAGAATGAATGCGAACCGGCTTATGGCCACGACCTGGAAGGTTAACCCGAGGAAAAAATGAGAAAAACACAAATAAATTATTAACTTGAGGAAACGTGAACGACAAATGACCACGACGCGTCGACCTGATATGGATAGACTACCGCGGTATTTTAAACTGATAAATGATTATAGACTACCGCGGTATTTTAAACTGATATGATAAACAATAATGAATGACTGAATGAACGAGTCTTCTACGAACAAGAGTTAATTAATCATTCCTTGACCAGTTGCGCTGCACCCCCCCCCCCCCCCCTTTTTTTTCTCTCACTCTACAGTATCTCACAGTAGAACGATTCTGATTCGACGCCGGTCTAAGGCGGTGTCCGCGGTGCTCGTAAATTAGTATTTGACGTCCTATTTCTTAGCTATTGCAGTTTTACCACTCACCGCCCCACTCTTCTTCTCTGCTATTTATAGCAAAGTTGTACTATCTGGAAAATTTGGATGTTGTCGAGGGGGCTGGTTTCTCAGAGAATATTCTCTGGTTTCACTCTAGCACTCTATTCTCGTTCTTCTTCCTCTTCGCATTATCATTCTTCACCTCATCATCTAATTTCTTCCAGAAGCTTTCTTCTTCTCCGGTTTCGCTCCATCTCTTTCAGCAGCTCACTGGTTCACTCCACCATGCAACGGAAACAGGTTTTCTTTTTCTTCTCTATTTTGATGGGCATATATTACGTGACTGTTTTTTATTTCAATTTTTTTTTTGTGATTTTATCTGATGAATTGGTTATATTTTCTTTTAATTATAGAAGACTTGATTAAATTCTGCGAACACGGTAGTTATAGCTGTCTAATGGATATGTGATGTGTTCGCAATGCTGTCAGCCCACCTGGCGATGCGAGCCTTTCCTTTCTCTTACCTGCTTTTGCCCCTACTTTTGTGCTGTGTTTTGGATTAAATATGTAACATTTTCGCAGTTGGTCACTGGTTGATTGCATGAGCTATAAAGATCGAAAATAGGAATTTAGAGTTTGGACTTAAATGCTATCTCTTTTCCCTTTTTGGTATCTAAGGATTTATTCTTGCTCTAATTTTCTGTATCTGTAGCAACTTGGTACTTTATTTTTATTTTTATAACCCTGGCTATTGTTTTGTTTTTTCTCCTTGCGTGTAAAATGTCAAGATGTTGAAGCAAAATTAGACGTTGAATTTTTTTTTTTCGGTTTACAATGTTGCATAATTTTTTCTTTTCCTTATTTCTGTCACCAATAAGAGTAATTATAAGAAGTAAACAGAAAAAGGATTAATAAAAAGGTACTCACAGTGGAAGATGAGCATTGTCATCTACTTGAACACGTAAGCATTATTGAGCTTAATTTTGTTTAGAAATGCTTGCCCTCTAAATAGTAGCTATGGTTCTCTATTAGTAACTTTGCTAAGAGATACCTTTTATCCTCTGTTCTACCTTTTATGGACAAAGGTAGAATACAGGGTAACCAAATCCTTATGTATTTTGGATATGCTCATTTAAGTTTTTCCTAATTTCTTACAATGGTTGGCACTGTTTGTCTGTTCATTGGTCTGATTTATGAAAATGCAGCCAAGGAGTGCTGCTAGAGGACAAAGATGGACAGAGACGAAAGAGGTTTCTTCTGTAGGAGGTGTGGAAGCTGTGACTGATAAGTTTAGTTCATTAAGCATTCCTCAAAATGATGGAGAGTCCAGTGTTCCTGCCCCAGATCGACAGTTTGCTGGGGTAGGATTGGTGAACAAAATCCGAGACAGGGCTTTTGGGAGACGAAGTCATATGGAACAACAAGTGGGGCAATGGCTGTAGAAGTTGAAAAAGGACCAGCTGCTCAAGTGGCGGGTCCGGCTCAGGGTGGTGAAGCCCAAGCAGCATCAGGTGGATTAAATAATGCTGTCTTGAGCAAATTGTTTAATGGTAATTTACTGGACAACTTCACTGTGGACAATTCGACATACTCGCATGCGCAAATAAGAGCTACCTTTTACCCCAAATTTGAAAATGAGAAGTCTGATCATGAGGTTTGTTTTTCTCTCTTGCTTTTCCTTTAGTCATGTGGTTGGGGGAATGTCCGCATACCAATTAGATATTATCGATTATTTGGTCTCCAAAGTATAGCTTATTGTGCTTTTTTGAGCATTGGTTAAATCTTGTTAGTGGGCTTCTGAGTTATATCTTGATTGTTCTCGTGTTCCAGATTAGAGTAAGAATGATAGAGATGGTGTCGAAAGGCTTGGCCACAGTAGAGGTACGAATTTAGCTTTTCTGTTCTACAAATCCTTTTGTTCCATAATTTCCTTTCAGTTGTGCTGAAATGGAGCTCAATTTTTTCTTTTGATGTGTTGCACTTTCATTGTTCTCATTTTCTCTAGAGTTCTCATGTCTTCAACAGGTATCACTCAAGCATTCTGGATCTCTTTTCATGTATGCTGGACATGAGGGAGGAGCATATGCTAAGAACAGCTTTGGCAACGTGTATGCTCATGATTAACCATTGCATCCTCTATTCATTTCCTACCTTATTTCATGGAGCTTTTGCTTTTGTTTTCTTAATTTACTGAACTGTGCTCCATTGCTGGTATGCTACTGAGAGATTTTATGCCTCTTTGCTATTGTTGATCTTCGTTTTGGGTGGAGTTACTTGGGTGGGGGTAGTTTTATGGGGAGGTCAAGGTGGAACTGCTAAACAAACAAAACAGTCAGTTTTCTCCTCTTGAACCGTTGGCATGATTGGTTTGGTGTTCAACCAGTCATTTCCTCCTGTGTGAAAATTTATAATGTGCTTTATAGTGCATTCAGATGATTCAGTCAATCACTGAATGAAACACGTTTGTAGAGGTTGGGAGCTCATTTATCCTATTGGGATGTTGGCCAGGAGATTCTTGGTTCAGTAGTGCAACTGGTTAGGAAGATGAGTTCCGCATGGTTTGATAAATAAGATAATTTAAAGTTAAAGTTATTTCTGGTGCACTAGGTTTAAACTCTTTCTGAGAATTATTTGGTAATCACAATGGAATAGATTTGAGAACATCTAGCCTGCTGGAGTTATTTTTAAGTTTACATGAATAAAAATATGCATCTTTTTCTATATAATGTCAGTAATCTTGGATGTGTATCATTCTAGCAGTCATTTATATGGCTTGACTTCTCTATTTAAGTTTTCACTTTTCTTATTTTCTGCAGTTACACCGCTGTTGGTGTTTTTGTGCTTGGGAGGACTTTTCACAAGGCATGGGGTGCTCAAGCAACCAAGAAGCAAGCAGAGTTCAATGAATTTCTCAATGTACTTCCACAGAATTATTTGTTAGACATTGTGCAACAAAATCTAGATGTCATTACTTTTAGATTAAATCAAAATCCTAATGCACTGAAAATAAGGTGCAAATAGGCTACTCATAAGAAATAAAATAATGATCCTTCTTTGATGGAGCACAGATGCGAGGAACTTTTAGTTTTGAGTTGTCTTTTGGAGTTGTTCAGTGATAACTTTCTATCTTGGTTGAGGAAGGCAATTATGTTATGATTTTGATGTGCTTTTGTAGTTTTTACATATCTTCGTTATATTTTTTATGCAGTTTCTTGAAGACTAGAAACCCTTATCTTTTGGTATTTCACTGTGGACTCTTGACAATAAACTGGGGATAGGCTTGACTTTATTGCTTTGTTTCTCTCACCATACTAATCTAGAAGAGTAAAATGGTTTCTAGATTATAGATGAGGAATAGTATTGATTGCTCATCCTAGGAACCATTACTTCATGGACCAAGATGTTATTGGCTGATTTTGAATATTTTTTTGAGGGGCTGTGGGGTGGGGGTTTTTTTTTTTTTTTTTTTTTTTGGGGGGGGGGGGGGGCGTTGCTGCAGTAACAAGAAATTTCATCTTGTAAGGCATATGCAAGTGGAACTGGAATCTTGTAATTATGTGAGCATCACTTACCCTGTCACTAACCATTCTGAAACATCTTCATATTTACATTGTCGATACATGTGGCACATAACATGATGCCCAATAGCTATAGTAATTGAGCAATATGTTTGTCCTTATGAATTGATGAATTCTGTTCTTTGAATTTTTTCCAGCGGAATCGCATGTGCATATCAATGGAACTGGTAACTGCTGTACTAGGAGACCATGGACAACGTCCTCGAGAAGATTATGGTGAGGGCATAAAAGAAAATTATCAACTACTATACATTAATGTGGTATATTTTGTGCTCAGATATTCTGGTTTCTTTTTCTTTTCCTTCTGTTGACTGATTGAAGCTGAGATACACTTTTTCTGGGTCATGGAAAATTAAACTTTTTTGGTTATTCTATTTTGAGGGATGATAACACCGGAAAGGACACAATACCTTGACGTATGGTAGCGCACTTTTTTCTGAAGGTTGCTAAAAATTGAAGCATTTAAGTAGTTGCAATTTGTTCAACAGTTATGTATTTTTGCAAGAATGGCAACTTGTTCAGTTATGTTTTTGCAGTCATGGTAGTTATGGAAGGATGTATTTGTTGTCTTGAAATATATGCACAAGTGCTACCATATGCTGGCCAAACTTTTCAATTATTTTGCTTTTTTTTTTTTTTTGGCATTCTCAACCGGCAAAGAGGGTTTATATATGTATTTGACACTTACTGTAACTGCAGTCCAGACAATTTTGTCAAGCGGTGACGTTTAACATTTACTGGAACTCAAGTTATTGTTACTTCAGGCTTAGTTCTTGTTAGCTGATCAATGCTGCCTTCCTGCCATTCATTTCAAATTAATAGATCTTAGAATTGTAAACAGTTAAACTATCCAGTGTCTGGCAGAGCTTCAATTTTGTGCAACTGTTTTCACAGAGCCATAGGTTTTGGTTTTCATAATTAGTTTGATGGATATGATTTGGCAGAAAGTCTGGTTCTCATGCTTCAGCTTGTATGCCTCTTCTATCTTGTCTTCAGTGGTTGTGACAGCAGTCACAGAATTGGGCATTGGGAGACCAAAATTTTATTCTACTCCAGAAATTATAGCTTTTTGCCGGAAGTGGCGTCTTCCAACAAATCATGTCTGGTTGTTCTCCACCAGGTATTGCTCTTTTATGTGTGTTTTTAAGAAAGAATAGAACTGTAGTTGTAGATTTCAGTTTGATTGATGTTGCACTTTCTTCATTATAATAGGATGTCTTTGTAATTCCTCTCTTCTTAAAGTTTGGAAATCAGTACTGAGGTTGGAACTACAAACATTATATTGGTTATGATTAGAGGAAGTCTATGTTTATTGATTTTCTGTTCTTAATGCACTCCCTTCTTTCATCTATGTGTATTTTAAGATTTTTCTATTCGGTATAAGCATTTAAAACAGGAGCTTGGTCATGAATAGCTGTATCATCATTTGACATAATTGATCAAAATTTCCTTGGTGATTCTTAAACAAGTGCAATTGGCAGAAATTTTGTCTTAGTGTACTTGCATCTTATTTTGTGATTAACTCAGTTCCTTTTTATTTGTATTTTGGTAAACTAGTTACAAGGCATCTTAATAAATGAAATTGTTTCTAGCTAGTGGAGAAAATATTCTTTATTATTTATTTTTGTTGGAGTACTTTTGGCAATGTAAGATGAAAGTTGTTGCCCTGATACATATTTTGCATCAATACTATAGGAAGTCGGTGACATCCTTTTTTGCTGCATACGATGCATTGTGTGAAGAAGGAACAGCATCTCCTGTTTGTCGGGCTCTTGACGAAGTTGCAGATATATCTGTTCCAGGTGAAGTTTATTTGAGAACAGTGCCTTTATTTGTAAAGCAAAAGCTTGTTGATTTGATGTGATTTGTTGAAACCATGGAAAGCTGAAGTTTTGATAACTTGTTTGTCCTCCAAATTTGGCTTTAGCACCTTTGTTGTTTCAGTATAGACCAGGTATAGCACATTACAGTTGCAGGTGGCTGCAATTCTTTTTTGTCTGTGAATCGGACCAGGTTACTAGTATTGCCATGGTTGTCTCATTGTGCTTCTCCTGTATACCAGCTACTTAACTGTCATTATGCATGCTATACAACCAGCAGCATATCCTGATGTTGGCTTTCTAGTATTTTCTATGACATCATATACAAATCAAGATAAACCAACCACCTTGACAGCTATTGTATCAGCTGCTGAATCACCATTCTGCAAACCTTTTAAACATTATGGTCCCTTATATTCTACTTGATGACACTGCTTTTTTTAGTTACTAATCTCTTTTTGATTTCGTGGTGAGCTAAGACTTTTATTGTTTACAATTCTCATAGACCTGATTTATATCCATTTTCTGATGCCTTAGTCTAACCCACTCGATCTTGGCTCTTAATAGCTGATGTTATGAGATAAAAATGACTGTTGTTCCAATCCATCCACACAGGCACTTAGAGAGAATTAGTGGGCAGATCTCATATATTATCTTCTCATAGCTGGATGCTTATCCATTTTCTCCGGAATATTTGTTATTAGGTTTGCACAGTTGCACTTATTCTTCCTCCATCATTGGGTTGTAATTTAAGACCCAGTTCTTTCTCATCACCATCATTCTACCTTTTCTTGTCAACTTTTTATTTTTCATTTTCAATTATAATGTGGTCCAGCAATGTATGCCGGTATGGTTCTGTTAGTAGCATGCAGCTGGTGCTGCTTTGATTGCAAATTAGATATTTTAGACAGGACAGGCATCAAGTCTTAAGCTGGCCTAAGGTTTCTAGCTATAGTTTGTATTAAATGCTAGTGGACTTTATTCCTCCAACTCTCTTATGCTTTTGGTTTTTTTTTTTAATATAAATATATGCCCATGGCATCTTGCCTTGAAATGACTGTAATTGTTAGAGCCTTTCTTAAATTGACAGTTGTTTTCTTTCTTTTATGACATCTGTAAATTATCAAGGTATTTTGTTATTCCTAAAATTTTGCCCTTTCTCCCTCACTGGCTGCAGGATCAATAGACCACATAAAGGTACAAGGCGAAATTTTAGAAGGTCTTGTGGCTCGCATAGTAAGCCATGAAAGTTCAAAAGACATGGAACAAGTTCTAAGGGATTTTCCTTTACCTACCGTGGATGAAGGTAAAAGTATCTTCCCTTTTCTGTTGTGTGAAAAACATGTTCTCTCTCTCTTGGTTGCCTTAAAATTTTGGTTGCAGTTTGTGAACAATCTCCTTTGCTTAAGAAGTTCAAATCACGCACAGGACTAGTGTAAGCTTTTAAGGCATAGTTTCTTATTGTAAGTAACTGGAATCTAGGTAAAATATCATGCTGTATCTCTGTAATTTTGGTTGTCCAAGTGCTTAAATCTTGCTGGCCCTCATTAGCTCTTTGTGGAAGTTCAAAGAATTTCCATCTGGAATTATCTTCTCTATTGACTGTGTGCCTAGTGTTTTTAGATGTTGTGAAACAACTTTCACGTGGGATTTTGTTTGTGCCACTCAACTTGAGGGGTTAGAAAGGAAGGGAAAAGCAATTGTCACTGAGTTGCTTCTTTCTGTTGACCAGAGATTATTATCAATGAAGTTTCTTTCTTACCATCCAGGAAATTTCAACTTATGTTTTGCTACTATTAATTAGCTCGAGCAAGTGATATGTATCTATCGTATCTTAAGCAACAAATTTAAGATGTCTCGATTCACTCTGCTGTACCTCTTTTTTTTTGGCCTTTTTTTAAGCCACTTCCAAATTTTCCAAATTGCTAAACATGTTTACAGGTTTATTTTTCACCTTCAGTATTGATGAACATGGTCACACTATTGGAGTCACTGAGTGGGTATTCAGCCATTGAACTCAAAGTCACCTTTCAAGGAGTTTATAGACCATTAATGGTTGATCCTGCTTTGGATGAAGCTCCACTCTTTGATTGCACATGTAATACTAAATCTACATTAAAGAGATAACAGAAAAGGTTCAAATAAGGGTTTGCTGTCTAAAAGATTTTGTCGTGAATGGTAAAATGATTTGTAAAATACTGGAATTATGGGACTTGCTTTTTTGAAATATTATTATCTGGACAATTGCTTGTTCTTGCTTTTGCTGTCAAACTGAAATTGCCTTTGCTTCCTTCTTTTTGTGTTTGCTCTCTCTCTCTCTGTGGTACTTCTTTAGTTCTGAGGTGGAAGGAAACTACTGGGACATGTACTTATGGTTTGTGTAATTGTGAATGAAGCATGCGTAGTAATTGTATGTGATTGTGTATTGGGTGGCAGATGCAAAAGATTCAGGACCCAGCCTGCGAGAAATTTGTGCTGCAAATAGATCTGATGAGAAGCAGGTAACCTTCGTCCTCAACAGATAACATGCTTTCCTAACATTTGAAGTTTTATGGTACACAAGTATCTCGTGATGTGTTATCAATTTTGCTTCTTACATGACTTGCAGCAAATCAAGGCACTTCTGCAGAGCATTGGCACTTCCTTCTGCCCAAACTATCTGGATTGGTTTGGGAATGAAGTGTCCGACCCACATTCAAGAAATGTTGATCGTTCGGCTCTTACAAAGTTCCTGCAAGCACACCCTGCTGATTTTTCTACAATAAAGTTGCAGGTGGTGTTTTATATATCTCCCTTTAACTTCCATTTTAATGGCATTGTTTTGCATGATGTGGCCGTGTAACAATGTATCTCCACATAGATGTTTGGTGTATTCATTTATACATTCTCATACATAAGTTGTGCCACTGATCTTTTACAAATAAAGCCTCATTGCCTGTGGGAGTAGGAGAGCTTTTGGAACCTTTCTTAGGCGCTTGATGTAAGAGACCAAGAGTCTTGCTCTGATTTAATGTCTTTATTTCGGATAAAAATGAAATCAGTCAAACAAATTTAGCTAAGAGTTTCTTAATGCCTGTTGAGCTTGCTTTAAGAGGTTCTGTCATTTGATATTCTTTTATTGTCATTTCCTAGTTTATATATACTCATTTTGCAAAATCTGTCAAATTTTCTTGCAAGAGTTTATTCAATTGATCTTACCAAACATTTCTATGATTGATGATTTCAATCAGGAAATGATTCGCTTGATGCGCGAAAAACGCTATCCAGCTGCATTTAAATTGTACCATAACTATCAAAAGATCAACTCTGTCTCTAGCAATAATCTTCATTTCAAAATGGTGATCCACGTACACAGTGATTCAGCATTTCGGCGATATCAAAAAGAGATGAGGTCTTTACTTAATTTGTCTTGACATCTTAATGATGGGAAATAACTTTACTTTTGCTGCTAAATCTATTTTTGTAGATTTTCATTCTTTGACTGAAATAATGGGTTGGGATGTGCATGTCTCAGGAACAAACCAGGACTGTGGCCACTTTATCGAGGTAAGCTCACTGCTGTGCTTGCTTTTTTATTGGTTTCAGCTGTTGGTCATATGGTAGACTTCCAGTTAGTTTGTGGGATTTGCACTAGGGATTAAATCCATTCTTCTTCTCTAATCCTTTCAAATGCTGAGAATAGTGGAGGAGGTAGCCAATTTCAGAAAATTGATGCTTGCTTGTCTATTTCTTGTAGCTCTATTCCAGCTTTAGCCATTTTTGCTTTATCCATATTGCTTTTGGTACCATCAGCTTTGTAATTCAGATAGTGTCCTTTCTTCTTCCTCTGCTTTTCATTCTTCTTCGTAGATGTTTTGCATTTCTCAGCTTCCTTATCTGTACGATTGAATATCGTTTTGACTAATAATGACATACTTTTCTCTGTTGGATGCTAATTGTTGATTTTTTGACAGGTTTCTTTGTCGACTTAAACATATTCAAGGCAGATAAGGAAAAGGCTGCTGAAATTGCTGGAACGGAGAAGGGTGCAAAAAAAGTTGATGAGAATAATGGCACTTTCACAAATGAGAGTTTAGCTGATGAAGATGCAAATCTGATGATCAAGTTGAAATTTCTCACATATAAGGTAAACTGCAACAGACGTTCCTCACGATCCTCTTTGCTTGACTGAATGCATCACCATTCTTATTAGGTTGAGCCTAGTCAGGCTTGGTTTTCTGCTTCATGTGTGCCTATTGTAGTTATATGAAATTTTGTGCATTCAACTCCAGTGCACTTACTATTTGCAACTATCTTGATTTTTCTGTTATCTTTTCAAGGGCTGTTTCGGATATCTTGCCCTGGATTTAGTAATACTTGGGCGATAATTAGGGTTCCTAAATTTCTAGTTGATGCATGCTTTATTACAGTTGATGATCTGTGCACATGTCAAAACTTTCTGTCAAGGATGTCTGGTATTGACAGAGAAGTCCTGGGTGCATTACACCTTGGAGGTGCTTTATGGAGCTAGATTTCTAGTTAATCTACTTGTTTCCCAATGCTTCTAGCATGTTGCATACTCTTCAAAATGAGCTACAGATCCTTTAATCATATCATTGGAGGTGAATTTTTTCTGTTTTATCCGTTAAAGCTTCCTCAAGTGTTGATCATTAATTCTATCATATAACTATATCTTGCTTGTTGGTTGAAATTGAAACGACAGATATTCAGATAGAAAGTACAATGGTACAAATTATAGATTGAGTATACAGATACAAACATTTGTTCTCTTCCTTTCCTCGGCTTCTACTGTGCTAATTACAATGCATCTTCTAACTTGGTTTTTTTTTTTTTTTTAATTTCATTTGCTGAAATTTAGTGTAAACTGTGATATTGCTTGATCGAAGGAACAGTGGAAAGCCAAGGAATGAAATTTAGTGTAAACTGTGACATTGTTTTGATTGAAGGAACAGTGGAAAGTCAAGGAATTTTTAAGTGAGGGAATGAATGTTTGGTTTGTAAGCACAGTTTTGGATAACTTTCTCTTTGAACTTCTAGTTCCTTGGAGTATATAAATAACCAGCTTTCAAAACCAATTACCTAATTCTTAAAGAACTTTTCAACTTTAATGACATGAAGGAAATTTCATATACTTTCCCTTTGCTACTTCATGGAAATTTTAAAGAACTTCTGTTTTCAACTCTAAAGAACTTTTAGATGAACATACTTGTGTGGGACACTAACTAATTTCATGGCAGTACTCTTTAGTTTCTTATTTGATTCTTTATGGTGCAGTTGCGAACCTTTTTGATCAGGAATGGCTTGTCTATTCTCTTTAAAGAAGGTCCATCTGCCTACAAAGCCTACTATTTGAGGTAAATGAAATTTTGGTGAAGCTTAAAGGTCTCAATAAGAATAGAAAGAATCTGTTACAGCAGATATATTTTGCTTACTTTTCATTTCATAATTTCCTGTTTCTGTAGACAAATGAAGATATGGAATACTTCACCTACAAAGCAAAGGGAATTGAGCAAAATGCTCGATGAATGGTAATGTTCGAATCATTTCCATGATTTCATTCATGATCACTTACATTTCTTTATGTGAAGCATCTAATAATCTAACCTCTTTCTCAGGGCAGTATACATACGCAGAAAGTATGGACACAAAATGCTGTCTTCTTCTGTATACCTTAGTGAAGCTGAGCCTTTTCTGGAGCAATATGCAAAGCGCAGTCCACAAAATGAAGCTTTGATAGGATCTGCTGGAAACTTAGTAAGATCAGAAGACTTCTTGGCTATTATTGAGGGAGGAAGAGATGAAGAGGGTGACCTTGAGCAAGAGAGGGATGCAGGACCAGTAACTACAGTTAAGGACACAGTTGCCAAGGATGAGGGCCTCATTGTCTTCTTTCCAGGTATGGCTGGATGGGAAAAATTGTGGGCCAGCCTATTCATCTTGAGATCACTGGATTGACATTTTTTTTTTCACATATATCGGGTTTAGATTTAATATTATATTGATGCTTATTTAATGTCGACAATCATTAAGCTCCTTCATTTCCTTTTGGTTCCATTTAGGTAGGGAGGGTAAGAGAATAGAAGTATGTTCCATCTGATGATCATGAACTTGTTAATTATATATCTTAGAAATCCACTAGATGTATAATCTGATTTCTTTTTCTATCACATGCTAGTTGAAACTTCTTATGTGCTGTAAGCCATTCTTTATTGACTTTTCTATTTGCTGAAAGTTACATGATGTTAATTTGAAGTATGTGTTCCACTTTATGCTCGTTGCATATCAGTTTGCCTGTTGGTTGTAGGATAACACTTCCTGATATGCACACATATCTTTTATTGTTATTATTATACCATTGAAGATATTTTCGCTTGTCATGCATTCTTTCTTTCTTCCCTCTCCACCTAAGATATGCACCCACTAAATCAATCTTTTATGGACTAACTGCTTTCGACTTTCAGGAATACCTGGTTGTGCAAAATCTGCGCTTTGTAGGGAAATTTTAAATGCCCCTGGTGTCCTTGAGGATGACCGACCAGTTAACACTTTGATGGGTGATCTTATCAAAGGTATGAGCTCAATGACATTCTAAATATCTGATGCATTTTAAACATACAGGTTCATCTGTAGAGTGTTATTGAATTGGTTTTCTGTTCGAATCTTTTGTTGTTCAATCACAACTATCAGGAGTGTTATTGAATTGGTTTTCTGTTCTAAATATCTGACATTCTAAACATACAGGTTCATCTGTAGAGTGTTACTGAATTGGTTTTCTGTTCGAATTTTTTGTTGTTCAATCGCAACTATCGGGAGATTATCAATGTTTAAGACCTTTCCTGTTTAGAAAGCTCTTGCAAAGCTTAAGATTTCGTGCTGAATGTTCAGCTTATTGCATGTCTTATAAATGACTAGAGATGAACCTTCTGCTCTGACGTCAGAGATCATGGTTTCAATTGGTACATCATGTGCTGGCTATATTACTAAACCAGTACCAATAGGAAGTTTTCTGGAAATACAGTAGATTAAAATGATGAAAACTGAAATCTTGGGATACTTCCATTGGACATTTTATTCTAGTAAAGCTCACTAAATCTCATTTAGTGGATGGTTAATGGGCACATGTACTGTAGGGGGGTAGACAGCGAAATGTTGAAGAAGGCAAGATGATATGGGTACTCATTTTGTGTGCCTCATTGCGTTCTTGTGATCATTCCACTCCAAGAATTGAATCAACTTCCATATTATTTCTCCTCCCTTAAAGAGCGGGGATTGGATTGCTTCTTAAATCTCATTATAAGATTGGCTTGCTAATTCTAGATTCTGATACTGTATTTACTCTTGGTGCATTAAATTTCAATAGGTAGATATTGGCAGAAGGTTGCTGATGAACGCCGGAGAAAGCCTTATTCGATAATGCTTGCCGACAAGAATGCACCGAACGAGGAAGTTTGGAAACAGGTTACTTGTTGAGACCACATTCCCTTGAGTTTGTTAATGAATCTGACTACTAACAATTTGCCTTGTATGGACCAAATTTGCTAAATTTCACTGCTCATTTTTTTCCTTTTTCCCGATCCTTTTCGTTTTATAACTGTTGAACTATGTATCGCCTATTAGCATCCTGTTTTTTCACACAATGTTCCTGTTTTTTCTACTTTTTCCTTAAAAAGAAGTTGGATGTGGGGACTTTTTCTTCTTGGTCTGTGCTCCATTATCTTGGACTGGGGTGTTTTGGGGCCGGCGGAAGGAGGGCTTGCTGTTCTCCTTTATGCTTTCATTTATTCTTTGGATTTTGCCTGATGAGGTTTCATTTAATTTCTCCAGATTGAGGACATGTGCCGACGCACCAAAGCTTCTGCAGTTCCGGTCGTACCAGATTCAGAAGGTCCTATTCTAGCATCTTCTTTCATTCTCTTGATCTTCTATATTCTCACTCACAGAGTGTACTTTATTTTGAGTATATATGGCTTGTTTGTTGAAAGTATTTGTTTTGCTATTTTGCACTCTTATGTTGTCCTTTCCTCTGTTGTGTAATTTTGACATTTGCTTGGATTCATTTGTTAAATGTTATTTCCTGACTTATCGGTCAACAATCATTGCAGCTAAAGAGTAGGAATTACTATGTCTAACCACTATGCACTTGCTGCATGATTGTCACTAGCGTGTAGGAAACGCTCACATGCATGTGCAAGAAGGATGTATGTGATTCCTTAGTGTAGAAGCAGCATGCTCGTGTAGTACAGAGAGAAATGGGTAGTCAACCATCTTAGGTCATCAAGTGCTTTCGCTTATGACCTTCAGAGTACTTGTGTTTTCTGTAGAATTCTCTCCAATTTAAGTAATATATAGATGGATAGTTAGGAGAGTGGTGTTTTAAAGCCCTATTTGTTCTAAGTGTTCGTTCATTCTGGCTAATTTTCTGAGCCAATCTCCCTATACCATAATCATTTAGGACTGCAATATGGATTGGGTTAATTGTTTTCTGGGTTTAGTCTTCTAGAGAAGGTTATGAAATTCTATTTTAATTCAGTTTTTTGTGAAGTTATAGCTGCATAATATAGAGGTTGTACGTCTAAGAAATGCATAGGGCCTGCGCAGGTATGATACGAACAGCGATCTTTACTTTTTCATTTGTGGATCTTTTCATTCATTGCTATGGCAGATATGTAATTCACATTTGTTTTCAAATGACATTTTAATTTCCTTCCAGATGTCTACTTTTATATTTGCTTGGTGAAGTAATATGCTAGGATTCAAGAATAAAATTGTTCCCAGTTTTCATTAATTAGATTTGTAAATTAGCTTCATGTAGCATGTATGTAGAACTTAATGGGTTAAATCTACAGGAACTGAATCAAATCCATTTTCACTTGACGCACATGCTGTTTTCATATATCGAGTGCTTCGCCGTGTTAATCATCCGGTATTTCTCACTTTGGTTTTCAATAGTTTGTATGATGCACACCTCCTAGGAAATGGAGTACAATGTTGCTGACATTTTATTTATTTTTTGGGACTTGAAGGGGAACCTTGACAAGTCCTCTCCAAATGTTGGCTATGTGTTGCTGATGTTTTACCACCTTTACCAGGGCAAGGTAGTTGTTTTTCCAGGCATTTTTTGGTTGTTGCTTATTTAAAATTTCTTCCTTATCTTATTGTCTGCTCTTTATCAGAGCCGCAAGGAGTTTGAGGCCGAGTTAATTGAACGTTTTGGCTCTCTTGTGAAGATGCCTTTACTGAAGCCTAATAGGTCTGCTGTTCTACTCTGAAGATCTCTTTGATTAAACTTTTGAATTTCTTAAAATTGGATCAGTCTTCCTGGCTAGGACAAATGTTGTGGATGTTTAGAACCATATTTGTAGTTTTACTTTTACTCACTTTTCTTCTGCAAAGGTAATTTATCAACACTTCAGGTTAGTGTACATAGTTATGGTGTACAGTGTCTCTTAAAAACAAAGAGCTTTACATGCTTGCCACTAAAACTTTTGGGCTTCTGTTGACTTGTCCACTTTCTGGTGCCCCCACCAATTTCTCTAGTCAATTTTGTCTACACTATGGCTTACTAATCTTCACTAACGTAAAGAAAATATTTGATTTTAACTCTGTAATCTTGTCAACTCCTTCCAATATATTTGCATTTCAAAGCATCCCTAACTTAGAAATGAAATAGGAGCAATTTGGTTGTGATCTATCAAGATACTCATTTCATTATCATAGAAGTATTTACAGTATGGCTTATATCAGAACAAATTGTTAAGTCGGCACTGTGTCTATAACGTCTGTTTTTCTGATACACGTGTTATTTCCATTCTCCCTTTGGTTTCTTTAATGGTATAATCAGTTCCTTCCTTCCTGAGGGCTACAAATTGAGACATGCTTATTTTGTCATCTTATTTTCTTCTGATTTAATGTGCTTCAAGCGTGTCTTTCTTTCTTACCTTTACCTGTAGGTCTCCTCTACCTGTTTCTGTGAGTTCTGTTTTGGAAGAGGGGATAAACCTGTACAAGCTTCACACAAGCAGGCATGGAAGGTTGGTAATCAGATTTCCATCTTGTTCTGGATTTGTGTCCTGAGAACCATAATAAAGGAGGTTCCCCAATTGATTCAGTCGAGCTGTGTTTCTTTCAGATTGGAGTCAACCAAAGGAACCTATGCAACAGAATGGACTAAATGGGAGAAGGAATTGCGAGAGATTTTATCAAGCAATTCTGAGTACCTTGATTCGGTGCAGGTGAATGCCTATTTGGTTTGGATGCTTGTATAATATCCTATCATCATTTTCATTTGCACATCAGTAAGTAATACCCTCTTCCTGAAGAACTTGGTGCACTGAGGATCAATATGATGCATAAGTGGTTTGCTTGGAGGCTTTTGCCATGGATGCTTATTACACAAGAATTAGCTGAACTAGCCTTACCTTGAAGCCCACACCAAATCCAAAGCAAACCCCCTCACTCGGGTTTGTACATACTAAAATTTGAACATATATAATTAATGGGGAAAACAACCATAATAAATCTGCTCTGGTCAAACATCTTGTCCTTCATTTGTGGGGTGGAGTTCTTAATTTCACTGTGTTGGTTTCTCGTTATATGTCCTTTCAGGTTCCATTTGAATTTGCTGTCAAGCAAGTCTTGGAACAACTAAAAGCAGTTGCAAAGGGTGAGTATTCAGCACCAGTAATTGAGAAAAGAAGGCTTGGGGCTATTGTATACGCTGCTGTGAGTTTGCCTGTTGCAGAAATCCATGAATTCCTCCAAAGGGTGAGTTAATAAGTGTTTTCTCTCGCATAGCGTAGTAAATTTAGTGAGATTTTCTTTATTCTATCTTTGGTTCTTTAGGATGGGAGCTTAATTGGATATAAATTGGGCTTGTAGAACTTGAGTAGAACATTAAATTTTATGGATACTCCAATTCCAGTCCAATTCTGTTTTTCCATGAAGATTCAAAACCTTTTGTAATTGAATAGCCTTCAGACCCATGATAGGTCTTGCCTCATTCCACTTGCTCTTCTAGAAGTTCATGAGGAACCATGTGGCATACGTAATTTGAGATTCTGAAGTCCTCTGTGCAGTTGATAATAGCTACGGACCTTTTTGTCTTGGTCTTCTTACGTCTATAATTTGTAGCGTGGTCTGGGAAGGGTTAAGCAAGTATCAACGTGGCATTCACATTTCATTCTGGATGGATAACCTTTTCTGGTTTTGAGTCCCATACAACCTTTTCTTTTTAATTAAAAAAAAGGAAATGAAAAAAAGAGCCAGGAAATTTGGCAATGTGATAGCTGAATACGTTTTACTTCTCTCTTTGCTGTTTTCTTGTTTACTCAAGGATTTGGTTTCACATTTCGCCCATTTCTCTTATGATGAATTTATGGGATGAAAATCAGTATTACAGATTTGTATTGTTTCCTTTCTTGAATCAGATAGCTGAGAAGGATCCTGACATTGAAACCTTCTTCAAGGAGAAAAATCTGAAGGATAGTCTCACAAAAGCTCATGTGACGCTTGCTCACAAGAGAAGTCATGGTGTTACTGCTGTTGCAAATTATGGCTCGTTTCTTAATCAAAAGGTACCTGTGGATATAACTGCGCTACTATTTTCTGGGAAATTGGCAGCATTAGAAGTTCACACAGGCTCGGTAAATGGTGAAAAGATAACTTCTAAAAACCAGTGGCCTCATGTCACATTATGGACTGGTGAAGGAGTTGCAGCCAAAGATGCCAACGCATTGCCACAGTTAGTTACGGAAGGGAAGGCTACTCGTGTAGGGATTGATCCCCCCATCACGATAACTGGCGTCCTACAATTCTATTAAGTTCCATGTTTCAAGATACTCTAGGGCATGCAGTTACCCGAGTACAAAGTGGCCTTTTGAGCATTTTTGGCGGATTCTATGTATATAATAAACCGAGCTGATACAGTTTTGTAGTCTCTATTTGCAGTTCCATAGGAATTATACAGGCCTTGACTCCGCAAATAAGAGAAAAAAAAAATACAAAACTTCAGATCCTTTCTACTCTCATGGACTTGAGAAAGGAGACCATGCTTTGCAGTTGGAGGGATGGATCATGGAATATCGACAGTCTGTGGAGTTGTCACGGCATTTTGATTCACAATGCTTTGCTCTTCTTTTTTTTTTTTTTTTATAGGATCCTAACTTTATTTGAGTGGGAAATCTTTTGGTAGGGAGCAGAAATCCAGAAACATTCAACAATTTCGTAAAAGTTGCAGTTTAATGTTCATGAGCCGGGGCGTTGTTGTGTCTCTATGCTCGCATTCTAAATATGGTTAGTGACACTCTGTCCCCCTGAAAGTGGGGGTAATAACATTTTGCCCCCTCAATGAAAAACAATAAGCTCTTTGCCTACTTGAGAATATTTCAGTTGGAGCTTGTGTCAAGTATTCCCAAAAATAGACTGTTGACAATTCTATGATATGAAATTGAGGGGAAGTGGTGGAGGTTATAACTTTGTTTCCACAAGATTAATTTGATTGAAGATAATATACAGGTGGAATTGTCAACATGTATGAGTAGTTCATTTTCTTACTTTTTACAAAAAAAAGAATACTTGCTATAAATACCAAACAAAATATTCTTAAGTGGGTAAAGTGCCTTTTCTTCATTGACGGGAACAAAGTGTTATTACTCCTTACATTCAGGGGGCAAAATGTTATTAACTCTTCTAAATACTAATGCATGCTATGAATCAGACCACTTCATTGTATCATGTATTTACGAAAAATCCTAATCCTACTCGTACTCTAGTTCTTGAACTACTAACGCATGTCCTTCCCCCAATACGGATTTGGATTTAAATGATGTTTTCAGGATTCATATCTTCTGTAGCTGCAGAATGCAATTAATGGTTCAGATGAAGTAATTTGTAATTTGATGGCTAAAATTGAAGTTGTGGGCACAAATTTCAACAAGTAACAAAAGAGACTGTGTTTTTACATATCGTCGTCTTGATATTTACATTCATTAGTTTAATGTCTGTATTTTTAGTGTTAAGTTCTACATTATAATTACAGAAGCTCTGGATGTTTCACTATATAAAAGGCTGATTTTGTCTTTTTCTTTTTCTTTAACCCAAAAAAAAAAAAAAAAAACCGCCACTTGAAAGCTGATCCATCTGTAACAGGGCAGTAAGCTTGTGTTTAGGATAGTATTTTAATCAATTTGTTCTTTTTTGTTTGGGGGATCAAACGGTAACTTTCATATAAACTTTAATAAGATATTCAAAAGTATTGCAATTGTTGGGCAACCGTCCTATCAACAGATTGTGACTTGCTTTTTAGTCACATTGGAAAACTTGTTTCTGATTTAACTTCCTAAAGTAGTTTAATGGCAAATTTTGCTAATGTCATCATTCTCCCTCTTAACAAAACAGGAGGAGCAATGCCAAAAGAAGTCTACTAACTTAAGTATGGTAATTAAGTAACACATCTCAACTCACAAAGCAGGTACACGAAAATGATACCATAATATACAATGAAAAGCACGCCAGGCTTAACAAATGCACCGAAAAATCATATTAAGTTGGCAAGCTGGGCATAGACCTTAGCCATCTCCTCACACTAGAAACATAAGTGCTCTTTTTTTCCATTTATTTTTTCTACAAGAGATTTCAGATTTTGCCACCTCGTTTAATCATAAGTAACAGTGCTCATTGGCAGTAGACAACCCTTTATTTACAGAGTAGTTATCTGGTCACCTCCAAGCCACCACACATTTATAAACTTAATTGGGCACTTCCCTAAAAGAAAAAGAAAATCTTTTGCAGCAATACAGACTGATGTTTTTCTTTCCCTGGCCTAATCAGTATATGCATCTCAATTGTCGCAGACAAGCAACTGATCTTCTCACAACATCTGCAGCCATTGATTTTGATTCCAGGCAAACTCCAGTTAATCATCAGTGAAGATAGACCAGAACTGAATGCTTATCCACGTAAAGAATTCCTAGAAAACCAAGAACAAATAATCAAGACCATTGAACATTAGGCACCAATTGCTACTGGAAGATTTATTCAAGTCTTCCAACATTTTAATGTTCCTTTTCCTTCTCTTAGAACAGGGTAAGATAGAGATTTATTCAAGTCTTCCAACATTTTAATGTTCCTTTTCCTTCTCTTAGAACAGGGTAAGATAGATGTTCCACACTCTTTAGAAAGGAAGGGAAAAAGGAGCACTAGGAAATAGCATAGAATAGGTTTGACTTCTGGAAGTGCATGAAGTAATGATTTATTCTGTATAGTTTTATTAGGGATAAGTTAAAAAAACTAGAAGAAACTCCTCAATCCTGACAAATCTGGTCCATCAGAACTTGAAAAACAACTAAACACTGCCTAATGCCAAGCAAATACTGACTTTTTGCTGCCAATCTGATATTGGCTTAACTTATCTTACATTGTTATGGAATGCCACAATGAACAATTTCTCGCAATCCTACATGTCTGCTTAATTTTGGCTACTTCATCACAACATCCATATTTATTCACTGGCCCCATAAATGATATCTCCCTCTTGTGAAAATCTCTTGTTAGAGACAGTCACTTCCCTAACATATAGTTCCAATGACTCCAGCATTTTCATCACAGTATATTATAAACACACAATGTTCATTATCGTAAACATGCACCAGGTTTTAGAGAACCATTTAAGGCTGGAAAACAAAAACACGAACCAGGTCGCTAAGTTGATATTAACATTAGAGAACCATTCAAGGCTGGAAAACAAAATTACCTCGGACTTATCTGAAGAACATTGGTTCTTTTGCAAGCTAACAAGACCACTGCAAAGCCTTTTCCATAGATCTCACATACTTTTGGTGGCTTAGCATGGATATTAAGTTGACAAATTCCACCGCTCGCTCTTAGCTGCAAGAACAGCAAAAGATTTAATTGAGCAACAAAGAAATTTTAGCAGCAAACCTCTCGACAAACTACATTTGTATTATCTGAGTTAAAAATATAACCAAGTAGTCAAAGAGCCTAATGAAAGCACTTTCTAAGTAGTCCTTGTAGTTATGGCTCAACTTTAGCATAAATGGATATAGTTTAAGAACTCTATCAACTCAAAACCCTAACTCTCGTCTTGGGCAGTTCGTTTTAAACAAGACAGAGAAACAGATAACGAAAGCAACTTTGTTCAAAGTTCAGAATTGTCTTATGCCATGAGAGCCTAAAAATGATAGGACAAAAAGAAAACAGAGGTATCAGGTCATGCTGGCATATTACTCCTAGAGTTGATGCCGAGGCATTTTTCCCTCTCAGATCCTCGGGAAAATGAAAAATCTACAAATTGAGGTACCTGAATTGAGTTCTGAAATGTGAGTTTCCGATATTTCCTTCAACCTCATGTAGAAGCTGCCTGCAAGTATGCCCGTCTAGCAGGCCCTTCTCTTGTAACTCTTGCAATAAATGCTTGGCATCTTCGGCCCCTCTTTGGCGACAAATTTCATCAAGTATGGTCCTATAGGTGATAAAATCAGCTGATCTTTGGTTTTCAGTCATCTCCCACAAGTACTTCACCGCTTCATCAACTTCTCCACTCAGAGCCAAGGAGTTCACAATTGATTTGTATGATTTACTACTAGGGACAAATCCTTTCCCCTTCATTTCCATGCACAACTCCCTGGCGTTATTCGTTCTTCCTTGTGCACACAATCCATGGATCAAGTAATCATATGAAAAGGAATTAGGCAAGCACTTATAGACCACTCCCATCTGATGAAATACTCTGAGGGCATCATTAACATGAAGTGAAAGCACATATCCCTTTATCATAGAATTCAAGGAGAAAATATCAGGTTCAATCCCATCGTCGATCATTTGTCTGAAAAGGCATCTAGTTGTCTCCATATACATGTGATTTATGTATGAGTTCTTTCCCCTACTCAATAAAGCTGCAAAAAGGATATTAAATGTGGTAATTGAAGGCCTGCAGTCCAATTTTCCGATATCCCTCATGTGATTATATATGTTCACTGCTCTAGTCAATTTTCGAGCTTCTGTAAAATAATAGATCATTGTATTGTAAAGAGCTTCCGTACCCATAGAACGAATAGCAAGCACTTGATTAACAACATCATCCATCTCTTGGTACATTTTCGCAGCGCCAAGTTTCTTTATTGTAATGTGGAAACTTGAAACATTGTGCCTAAACCTATGCTGTTTTGAAGCCCAATTAAACAACTCCAAACAAACTAAAGGGTCCTTCTCTAAAACTATGACATTGCAAAGTTCCTCGGGAGTGAACCTAGGTGGGAGCCCAGAAATAGCCCTCTCAAATTGGGCTTCATCTAGAACAGGTTTTGCGGCAGCTTTTGCCCTCTTACTCATTCTCCTCCTTAAAGATCTTGAAGGAGGTCCCCTCAGGCGTCGAATTGGATATGGACTTGTAGAATAAAAAGAAACCAGAAAAAGTGAGAGGGAAAATGCAACCAGGAGTGTTTGATTTGAAGCAATTGAAATCTGGATGGGAGCAGAATGACATCTAAAACTCCATATACTGGAAATGGGATGAAAAGAATGAGAAACTATTGAATGATTATAAAAGGAAGCTAAATGTGGGGCAATCTTTAAGTAAGAACTATGAACTTCTGAGCCCCTAACAGATAGATTTTGGCACAAAGATACCATCTTGGACTGAATTTTTGTGACGTGATTTCTTGGTACTGAAAACATAATGAAAATGTGAAATGAACACAGCCCAACTCAAAATGAACAACGTATGGATATTAAAAGCTACAGCAGAAGTTCGTGATACGATTCTTGGAAGCAATTAAACTCAAACATATTGAATTTGTGGCAAGGTTAGGTGAGGGTTCACAGCAAAGCTTCGAAAAAGAGAACAATTGAATCAAAACATGATTCAATAACAAATACATAGGCAGGCGGAATTCACGGTTGCATAAATAGATCGACTACGGATTAGGAGGAGCAACCATGAGTAACGATGAGAAAGATCAAACCTCTGAGGAAGCAGATTTTGAACAACAACGGGAATGAAGCTCTCTTCCTTTGAATTGTAGCATACCACTAGTTTAGTTTGACAGTAAAGAGTGGAGGAGGTGATGAATTGGAACTTTTGATTGACAAGTTTCAAAATGGGCTTAAATGTAATGTTGAGGTCCATATTTTAATAGTCCATAGGCCCATAAACTTCAACTCATCAAGCTTTGACGATGTTCATGATCCGTCCTTGATCCGTAAGTTTTAAGATCATCTAAAATTAACTAGTCGGATTAGTAAGTTTTTAAATCACTATTATTACCAAGGGACTAAAATATTGTTTCCAGGTGAAACTGATAATTCATTTGATTAACATTCAACAATGCTTAATCACTGAAAATTGTATGTATACTAAGGTAAACTTTTTTTTAAAATTTTTTTTAACGGGGAGGGGTGGGGGGTTTATAATAAACAGCGGAGGAGAAAGAGGATTAAAACTCCCGGAGTGATATCTCATGTGTCATAGCTCACCAAGGCAAAGTATCCTTTATGAGGTAACTTTCTTGTACTGCTTGATATTAAAATGTCATCATGGTAAAAGTTGCTGATCTTCACCCTAATATTTCCTTCTGGTAAAATCCTAACACGTAAAATTTGTATCCCCAAAATTTCTGGAAATTTAGCCCCTTTAGCTATAAAAAAAAAAAATAAATTCAGTGCACAAAGAACGGAAGAAATGAAAATAGCAGCCAAATATGTGTATTAATGGTTTTCTGATGCAGTAAGCATCAATAATTCCATCCTGTTAGCAAACCGCTTAATATTCCCATTCCAGCATCCTACAATGGGTGGGACAACAATAACAAATAACCGATCAAGGAGATCAGTGACATTTTCTCGCTACAACAATGAATAATCAAATCCCTCAGCAGCACTGGGAGTACAGTAGTACAAGAATGAATAAATCAGTAATTTGAGATGACCAGACAAGAACTGCCAAATGAACCACGAAGAAGCTCATCAGAAAATTCATGCTCCTTCAAAGTAAGCATTCCAGTTCGAATCTGAAATCTGATCGAATGCAACCTTGTGAAAAAATTGATATTTCAGCTACTTCTTTAGCTAGGTGGATCAAGGTTGGAGTTTGCTGGACACTGGGAATAAAAACTACAGAAGTTACATTTCCACCGCTCCTCTTCTGCAGCATAACTGGGCTCTCGTTCCCCTCGCCAGAACTCCAGACAAGACTTGAGTTGATTATTGAGCCAATCAGCATCATAAGCAAACTGATCTTCACCGATCAAAGATTGATCTTCTTGGTATTCATACCTGTAGAAGACAATATTCTTGCCAGTGTAAAATGGACTACCGCAGAGTGTCCTGAGTGATTTGTGGTTTTCCAAATGAAAGTCTTTTAAAAGCGTTAACCCAAAAAGACAAATAAAAAAAGGCAAATTTTTGGATAAGTAACAAGTGAACATCAATTGTACAATGTTGAGGATAAGTAACAAGCTTAATTTCTGCAAGTCCCTCTTCGTTTTTAGTCTCAAATTCTTCTATATAGTAGTAGGCACTTGATAAAGGGCAAATGAAAATATCTTCTAGGAAAAAGAAAAGCACTTGTAAACTTTTAGTCTGCCTAAGGTCACTGGGTGGACATGGCCTCAAATCTTTTTTCTTAGCGCTCAGAATACTCATCAATATAGGCCAATGGCAGAAAACTAGACCTATGGACTTTATTGTTGTAAAACATAATGACGGTGGAAAATTTTGGGGAAGATGTGGAGGGAAGGAGGTCAGAAAACATGAAAAGGAAATGAAGAGCACAGATCATATGAAACGTCAGTGCTGTCTTCTTTTGAAATTGGTTAAAATTCATCACCAGAAGCCATTCCAGGAGATGGAGCAAAAATTCAGCAGTCCATATAACGCTTATCTAACAAAACACATGGAAATCCTTAACCAACCTTAGTAACAGTTGGTCCTGAGCTGGAGGCAGCATACAACAAGTGTTTCGATAGTATGCCACCAAATCATTCAGAGTCTGCATTTAGAATAAGATGTTCAATTAAACACAAAAATAAGCAGTCAAAGTGCAAAAACGGGTATATTACAGGTAATTCCTTATACTGAGCCACAATGATATGTAAATTGATATTTTACTACAGGACTAGAACACTATCCAATTTATCAACTTCTCACTTCATATACATGCTATATCAGCAGAAAGAAATAGAGCAGGAAAGTTCCTGGAAGAGAACATTTCAACATGTGTCACTTCGTCATACAGGCTTGCATGGAGAAAAATTCTCAACTTGTCTAAATTAGTGAGATCAAGTAGTTAAATGCCCAATGTAATGGACTCCGAAATCAAGTAAGTCAAAGGCGAATAAAGAAAAGCATCATACATCTGCAGGAAAACCTGATTTGGCTGTGTGTTCTCTGATCTCATCTGAAAGAATGACGTGAGGATTCAAAGCAAAGAAATCAAAAAACTGTCCAGAAGGAAATTTATCAGCCACTAAATTGTCCCACAGACGCTTGTAGCACATCAACTGAAGCCTGTCAAAAGAAATATGCACTTCATCACCATTTTTGTTTGATCTCCAAGAAACATGTATTACTTCAATTTCAAGAAGCAATGCTATTAGCTGGTATCTTCCTCAGCAACCTGACCAAAAACCACACTTGATAGTACCTTCCATTTCTCTGTTGTGCTTCAGTAGGAAGCTTTGCTCGTGCACGAGTTTTTGTATCAACTAATGTAGGATATCTTTCAGTTTCTGTAACAGGCATTCGAATTTCATCAATTACTCCCACCATCCATAGACCTTCTTCAAAGCTTACTCTGGTGGTATTACCAGGCCATCAGATCACAAGAAGACCTATTATACTCCAGAATCACCCAATAAATGAAATGCAGTGTCTGGAAGCATGAGCTTTGCACACAACAAGGTGCATGTTTGTGCAAACGTGTTGGTGTGCAAGAAACTGAGAATGCACACAAGAGGAAAGGGGCAGAAGAAATCATAAAATGCATAAAATACACAAGAGAATCTTACAAAGGCAATTCACGCGTCAGTCCATCAAATAGCAACTGATTTGCCCCAAGTATAAAATTCATAAACTTCACAGCCCATGTGTCTTCAACGGATGCAGCATGGATTTTGACCTTTTTGGCAACCTGCAGCCGTACAATCGAAGGTCAGGCAACAATCCGAATAAATAAAGACTAAAATGATAATTATCCACGAAAAATATTCTGTTCTCTAAAATCCAAACATAATTAATCAGTAGCATAACAAAAAACACATTGATTTCAGGGTTTGGACATATATAAACAAGGAAGATGGTAAGGCTAACTTAGAATAGGAAGGTTAAAAAGTTGAAGCTTGACAGGTCATGGGCATTATCCATATGTAAGGTCCATTAGGAGATCGTAGACTACCTCTTCTTCAAGTGCTGCATGGCGAGCAATACCAGCTTTCATAGCTTTATTTGATTTTGCTCTGCCAAGGTTCAGAGTAAACTCCATTTGTTTCTCACACCATTCCTGAAAGTCCACGCACGATATCAATTTCGATTCTACGAGTAGCAGATTCAATCAGATGTTGCAACAGGACCATCACAAGCACAACATTTCCCCACGATGAATTTTAAAATGGAGTAATTTTGTGATCTCTAAAATAGCTGTTAGGTCCTAAACTCCTAGGTATATCCCATTTGCCCCTCCTCAGCTGCAAAATTCAACAATCTCCAAATTCCAAATAATTGAATGCCTTCATTTGAGCAACGTAGTACTACTAAATACTACTTAAAATTGGACTGTCAATGCATTGTTTATTTCTTCTATCTTAAAAATATCAGCCAAAAAAGCCAACTGGAGTTAATCACTATTCATAGAACAGCAGCAATGCAGCATCAACATCACCCAAAAAAAAATCAGAAATTTTACAAACCTTCATCTTCGAATCCGAATAGCAAAAAAGCATCAATATTTATAAAAGACAAAGGGAACAAAATATTAATGAGATATGTACCCCGGCAGTAATATCAGTAACAGATAAGCCTCTTTTCCTCCTAAATTTATGCAAAAGTGAGCCGTGAACTCGATTCTGCTTCTTCTTCTTCTGAGCTAGCCCATCATCACCACCCGAGTCCTCTATATCTGCCACCGAGTCAGACCCAGTTCGGCTACATCTGGAAATCCGCTTTTGGACAATAAAGTTATGGACTTTATAGACCGTATATTATCATTAGGAGGAGCTGTAATATTTCTTTGGAACCGAGTCAAGGGGGAAATGGTCCGAGTTGCAGAGGCGAAAGCAGCTTCAATGAGGGCCATTTCTTCGTCTGGGATGATCTCAATTGGGATGTCAGGGGGTATACAAGTACAAGTGGTGGTGTCTTGGGTTGAAGGGGAGTCAGTTGGGGACTCGGTCATGATGATGATGGTGGTGGTGAGTCGGGACCGAGTTTTGGGGGGAGTGACCGTTGGAAACGCCACCAACAGGCGAAGAAACGAATCAATGGGTCTGGACTCTGGACTTGGCCTTTTTTTCAGAAAAAAAAAAAAAAAAAGCCACATAACTTCCATACGAAGAATGTTATAACATTTTCCCGACAGTGCGCTTTTCTTATTAGTGTTTCTATATATAAAGCATGGGAGATTCTTTTGGTGCCAAATTTTGGGATAATATCAGAAACCTCCCTTGAGGTTTCTCCAAATATCACTTGATACCCCTGAGGTTTTTGAAATATCATTTACCTCCCCTAATAATTGTAAAAGACTATATATTAATCCTCATTTGACACATAATTCACATATCAAATAAATAAAGCTAAAAAAAAAGTCACTTTTTTCTCTTTCCCTTTTCTCCATCATTCTCTCTTATTCATGTTTTGGATGACTATGCAATATTTTATTTATAAATTATAATAAATTAAATTTTTTATCTTTTATTTTTTGTAATTGTGATAAAGTGGAGCATGACTTATTTACTTATTTGAGTTGATTTTTCTAATGAATGGTACAATTTAATGGTTTGGGCAAGGGTTCAAAAGATTTTGAAAAAAATATATATAAGTTCATAAGAAATCGGTTTTGAACAAATAAAGTTAAATTGGTGCAAGTGTATTTATTTTCAAATATTTTTTTTTACAAATTTATATTTCATAGGGTATAACATTATGATATAGTACTATATGAGATTGTTTTTTAGATGATGGTTTTCTTAAAATTAACAAAGTGGATTAAGAATTTTTTATTTAACAAGTGAAAGGGTAGTTTAGGGTTTATAAAAATTTTGTAACATAAATAACAAAAGTAAGGAAGGTAAGTGATATTTTTAAAACCTTAGGGGTGCCAGGTGATATAATAAAGAAAATCTCAAGGGAGGTTTCTGATATTATCTCTAAAATTTTTGTCACGCTTTGTTATTCCATTTTTACCCTCATATAGGTAAGGATTTGCACTATATAACCATTACAAACAATAATTTTAGCAACTTTAATAACTTTTATTATTTTAACTTCTAATAACTTATTTTTTATAAAGAAAAAAACTCTCAATAACTTCATTATACGAAAGTTTTAGTTTTTTTTAAAAAAAAATTACACGTCCATGGAGCATGCTTTTCCTACTAGTTCCCGATAATTGTTCTCCTGAATAACGAATTCACAGTTTAAAATATATTTGACCAAAAGGTTAAACGAGATGGTCAATATGATCCATTTGGTGGTTTTTCCCCCCTCCATCAATGTGTGCCTAATATTGACAAAATTGATCAGATTATGGTGACAAGTTCTTCTATTACTTGTTTAAACTTATTTCAACTTAGAAAGCTGTAATTATTTCTTTGGATCGAATGGTTTCATTACAAAACTGGAGTTCAGTTAGCAATAATTAGGAATTGGGACAAAATTGGGCAAAGAATGGCTATCCTTGACTCACAATCACGGCCATTAATGGTACTTGGAAGCTTTGGTTTTGTGTCCACTTGATTATTATCGAATAACTGGTGCAAGTATCTTACCTGTAATATTTGCCCTGCTAAAACAGAAAATAGAGAGGCAAAAGAAAAAAATTTACAAAGGCTGAGAGGACTAACAAAATGATAGTTTTTTTTTTGGGGTGTGTGAAATGATAGATTTGTTGGGTGTATTTCCCTTGGTACATTACCATAACATTTTCCCCATAGGTGTTACTTGTAAAAAAAAGGAGCACAAGGTACCTTACCTAATTTCCTATTTTTGGTACACAAAAATGAATAATAATATAATCATGATAGCAACTGAGGACCCTTATTCAATCCCACCTGCAATCTCAATGGCCGTTTCTCAAGCAAGTGTTCATTATGAAACTGTAACACTAATCATTATTTCTTTATTGAAACTGATAAATCGTCGACCTCAATGAACTGCAGTTGATTCAGGAATGCCCAGGAGGAATTGTAGTATTCAGGGAGGAGACAAGTGACAAATATGACACGCCTTCAATGAAGAACTGACGACAGAAAAATTTCAAGGCCTTTGGGCCTTTTCTTCCAAGTTTAACTGGTAATAGATAATTAAGCAGTAATAATAGACCAGGGAATGCAGGAGAGGAGTAGCTAGAAAGACTTCGTCTGGCATGCAGAGCGGATATTTCTGGGTGCAAGCCCCGACGCTTGTACTGTGGCAAACTGGCTACTCCTGGATATTGCCAGCAAAGCCTTGAAACCTGTATGAAAGACACCTGTTACTCCTCCCTCTCTTCGCACTCGTCAATCCCCCTCTACTTAAACCCACTTTTCACTCTCGCATTTTACACAATCAGAGATTTCAAAGAGAGTGAAGGGAAAAAAAAACCAAGAAAAAGAAGAGCAGTAAACAAAGAATTCAGGAAAAGAAAAAACTGAGCATGGGAAAGATTTCTGCAGTGTTTTTAGCTTATTGGTGGCGTGTTTTGCACTGGTGGCCACTGTTGGTGGTTTCTATAACCAAGATGAAGGGGGAGCAGGGATCGGTGGAGGAGGAAAAGGAGGAGAGAGGGAGGAAGGCGGTGGCGAAGGAGGAGAGCCTGGGGTGGGGGGAAACAGCAGGTTCTTGTTGCGGGAGTCGCTGGATGTGGTGAGAACTGATGCTGGGCATATGAGGGTGATAAGGAATGGTGGTCATAGACTCTGGAGAAGTCCAATGCATATGGGCTTGATTACTATGGAACCAAACAGTCTTTTCATCCCTCAGTATCTTGATTCCAATCTCATCCTCTTCGTCCGTAGAGGTATTCTTTTGATCTCTCTGTCTCTCTCAACTCTCAAGAGTTTCTTGGTAGTGAACTCGACACTGTTAGACTACGTCCTCACTTACTTATATTGAATATCCTTAGAAATACGGAGCTTAGTTTATCGAAAAATTGAAGCATCAAATGAAATTGATATGATCTACTAATTAAGGATTTATGTTCATATGTTTACGGCAAGAGAGAACTAGAGAAGTTTCTAGCTAGTCCATGACTGTGTCTCCTGGTAACAATCAACGTAATGACAAAGTGTCTCATCTTCTTCAGTTGACCAGCTGTGCCATATTGTAATGGAAACCTCTATTAATTATGTTTATCATCTCTGTAATTGCAAATTGGCTTAGATGATTTATGTTTTATAAACGGATTTGATATTTCAGGGGAAGCAAGAATTGGACACGTCTACAAGGATGATTTTGCAGAAAGGCATTTGAAGACTGGGATCTGTATAGAATTGCATCTGGTTCTGCATTCTACTTGGTTAACGCCGCAGAAGGCCAGAAGCTTCACATAATCTGCAGCATTGAAACGTCCGAGAACTATGGATGGCACTGGCATCAGCATGGCTTCCGGGTTACTACTCCTGTGTTCTGTTTCGATTTTATAGCATGATTATCTGTTAGCCGTGTCTTAATTAATCACACATGATCTGTCTGCAGTCTTTCTTCGTCGGTGGAGGAACAAATCCCACATCTATACTTTCTGGATTCGATCCTTTAACAATGTCGACTGCGTTTAATGTAAGTACAAACCTTAGGAATGTTTTCCAAAACCATCATTGTTGCTTCCTTTTCTTCAATAAATTTCTTCAACAGGTCTCAGTGGATGAATTGAGAGATTTCATGACAAGGCAACATTTAGGCCCAATCGTGTATTTATCTGATTCTCGTGCACCAAGCATGTGGTCAAAATTCTTGGACCTGAAAGAGCATCAGAGGCTAGCTCACTTGAAGAGAATCGTGCATGCAGAAGAAGAGGCAAACCAAGACGAAGAGCAGCCAACTTGGTCATTCAGGAAGCTATTGATATCAATCTTCGGGGAGGAAAAGAATAGAGATGATGACACGAGAGGCAGAGGGAGAGGCCCAGAGGCTTGCAACATTTACGAAAGAAAAGCCGACTTCAAGAACGATTATGGATGGAGCAAAGCCGTGGACGAAAATGATTACTCTCCTCTTCGCCACTCTGATGTTGGTGTCTACCTCGTCAATCTTACCGCGGTAAATTCTTTTCCTTTGCTGCACCCCTTCACACATTTCTTAAGACTATATATATGGCTTAATATTTTGTCAAGACTGTATTATGGTATCTAAGTGCTATTTGTTCAATGAATCTAGGGATCAATGATGGCACCCACGTTAATCCAAGAGCAGTCGAGTATGGAATAGTTTTGAGAGGAACCGGTAGAATCCAGATTGTCTTTCCGAATGGAAGTTTGGCAATGGATGCACAAGTGAAAGAGGGAGATGCATTTTGGATTCCTAGGTACTTCCCATTCTGCCAAATTGCATCAAGAGCTGGCCCGTTTGAGTTCTTCGGCTTCACCACATCTTCACGAGACAACCGGCCCCAGTTCTTGGTAGGAGCAAATTCACTTCTAGATAACATGAGGGGACCTGAACTTGCAGCTGCATTTGGTGTGGATGAGGAAAGGCTCAGAGAAATCCTCGACGCTCAGCGCGAATCCACAATCTTACCTTCTTCACCTGTTGCACCATCGGGCGAGCCGACGAAGCCAAGTAGTAGGGAAGAGAGAGATGTACCAAAAATGATCAGGAGCTTTCGCAGTGACATGATCATGGGTTTTGATTAGAATTTAGAAGGGTTGTTTTTTGTCACATTGATGCTGGAATGATGCACACCATTTCACAGCACACCACTTGGCTTCTGTGTTCGGCTTTTGCCTTCTGTTTTGGTTCGAATTCTGTCTTCAAATGTTTCTGAAGACTGGGACGTGAATAAATCTGTGACCACTTTTCAGCATTTCCTTTCTCTCTCTCTGTTTTTTTAATTGTTTTGCCTTTGTTCGGCTCTATGTGAATAAAATCTGAGGCTTTTGGACGAACGGCAATATTACTACTACCTTTTGGCTAAGTTTTCTTGTAGTTAATGCTTAACCATCAGTTTTCCAGCTCTGTTTTCTTCGGATTCTGAGAGGAGGATGTGAAGCAATACCTTTATTTTGAACCCTTTTCTTTTCTTACGTTCAAAATGATACTAATGATCTGTATAAATTGGAGTGTAAAGGGTGATATATATACATATATATATATATATATATATATATATATATAATATATATTTATATAAATGTGTGTGGTTCTCTTTTCAAGATTTCTGGCGTTCCTGAAAATTCAACAAGATTTCTGGCGTTCTTGAAAATTCAACACTGTTAGTTTTGAAAAATAAACCTATATATCGAGTCATTATCTGGTTGATAAAAACAATATACAAGTTTAATAATTTATGCAGTTTTGAAAAATAAATCTATATGCCGAGTCATTATCTGGTTGATAAAAACAATATACAAATTTAATAATTTATGCAAACGCATCTGATATGGCCTGCAAAAACCTAATACCTCCTGTTGCTAAAAATAATAATAATTATTATTATTATTATAAAAAGGTCCTCGATTAGAGTCATTGAAGTGAAAATTGGATAATCCTGCATCTTAAACTTAAAAAAAAAAATTCTTTGCCTTAACCCTTATTTAATGCTGAAAGTGAGCCCATAAAACGTCACCGCCCATAATGGTAGAACCTTTTCTATGGTAAAAGAAGTCACCTTGTTTACAGCCCCTCGCCTTAACCCTTATTTAATGCTGACAGTGAACCCATAAAACGTCACCGCCCATAATGGTAGAACCTTTTCTATGGTAAAAGAAGTCACCTTTTTTACAACCCCAACAATGGAAGCACGTCTTACAAGTTACAACACAAACTAGTTGCACAACAATGGAAGCACGTCTTACAACTCCGATAGAGTGTTTTACAATGAATTTCTATGGTAAAAGAAGTCACCTTTTTTACAGCCAAACTAGTTGTACAACAATGGAAGCACGTTTTACAACTCTGATAGAGTGTTTTACAATGAATTTAAAACTCCAATAGAGTGTTTTATAATGAATAAATTGCTCTGTTTTGAATTAACTGTTTTTGAGTGCTTTTCAAAAATTTTACTGTAATAATATTTATGAAAAATTTTTATTATAAAAATTTTTTAAAAATATTTAATATATTATATGAATGAGATGTTTTTTGAATTATTTTTATTTGTATATTACTGTAACATTGTATTACTTTTGAGCTGCCTGGAATTATAGTAATATATTCCAAAGCACCTCAAACCACAAACATCCAAAAGCAGAAATCACAAAGACTCAGTTCTGTAGGATCTGCCACCGTCTGTCAAGCACCCAATTCTGAGAGAGGCTAACCAGCATACAGGGCAGAAAACTACGACACAACAAATAAAACACGGACAAAACTACTGAAGCAGCACTTGAAAAGTTTGCATGACACGATTTATTGTAGTAGTAGATTTCATTTAAGGGCCGACCAGCACGAACCTGCACGGTTCATTTGGCCCCCTTCTTAACAGCAGCCTTGGTGACCTTGGCACCAGTAGGATCCTTCTTGTCAACAGCCTTGATAACACCAACAGCAACAGTTTGGCGCATGTCCCTAACAGCAAAACGACCAAGGGGAGGGTACTCTGAGAAAGTTTCAACAACCATGGGCTTGGAGGGAATCATCTTGACCAAACCCGCATCACCATTCTTCAAGAACTTGGGCTCCTTCTCAAGCTCCTTGCCAGATCGCCTGTCAATCTTGGTCAAGATCTCAGAGAACTTGACAGCAATGTGAGAAGTGTGGCAATCAAGGACAGGGGCATATCCATTGCCAATTTGGCCTGGGTGGTTCATGATGATGACCTGGGAGGTAAAGCTGGAAGCTCCCTTAGCTGGGTCATCCTTGGAGTTGGAAGCAACAAAACCACGCTTGAGATCCTTCACAGCAACGTTCTTCACATTGAAACCAACATTGTCACCAGGAAGTGCCTCTTGAAGAGCTTCATGGTGCATCTCAACAGACTTAACTTCAGTTGTCAGACCAGTTGGACCAAAGGTCACAACCAAACCAGGCTTGAGAATACCTGTTTCGACACGTCCCACAGGGACGGTTCCAATGCCACCAATCTTGTACACATCCTGAAGTGGGAGACGGAGTGGCTTGTCTGAAGGCCTCTTGGGCTCCTGGACCTGGTCAAGAGCCTCAAGGAGGGTTGGGCCCTTGTACCAGTCAAGATTGGTAGACCTCTCAATCATGTTGTCTCCCTCAAATCCAGAGATAGGGACAAAGTTTATTTTGTCAGGATTGTATCCGACCTTCTTCAAGTAGGAAGACACTTCCTTCACAATTTCATCATAACGTGCCTTGGAGTACTTGGGAGTGGTGGCATCCATCTAGGCAACAAAAAAGATTGAAGAGAAGTTAGAGATAAACAACAGGCCTGCAGTATTTGTGTTTAATATTACACCCCCAGGAGCTCACCTTGTTGCAGCAGCAAATCATTTGCCTCACACCAAGGGTGAAAGCAAGCAACGCGTGCTCACGGGTCTGACCGTCCTTAGAAATACCAGCTTCAAAACCACCAGTGGTGGAGTCAATGATAAGGACAGCACAATCAGCCTGAGAAGTACCAGTAATCATGTTCTTGATAAAGTCACGATGTCCAGGAGCATCAATGACAGTGCAGTAGTACTTTGTGGTCTCAAACTTCCACAAGGCAATATCAATGGTGATACCACGTTCACGCTCAGCCTTGAGCTTGTCAAGCACCCAAGCATACTTGAATGACCTCTTGTTCATTTCAGCAGCTTCTTTCTCAAACCTCTCAATCACACGCTTGTCGATTCCTCCAAGCTTGTAGATCAAGTGACCAGTAGTGGTCGACTTTCCAGAGTCGACGTGACCAATGACCACAATGTTGATATGAACCTTTTCCTTACCCATTCTGAAGTGCTAGAAAACTGAAAACTAAACACAGTAAATACTTTTATCAGCTAAAATTCAAAATCCAAAAGAATTTGACTGAAAACATAACATAGAGTACATATACATTAGATGCAACTTTAATCATGAAAATCTCCCTCAAACCATTATAGCAAGCATGTCACACTATAAATTTCTAAAACATGCAAAGTTCTAGATCCAAATAAAAACTCCTATGTAACTGATCGCAAACAATTTACTGCATACAAGCATGACAGATCAAAAAGCAACCAATATCTCAAAACATAAACATGACTCGAAAAATAAAACGACAAACAGAAAGCAACCAAAAACTGATCCACTTCCCAAACGAATAAATCAGGTCGGATAGATATATCAATCTTCTCACCATCTGAGTGATTGACCGTCAAGAGCGCATACACCAGACAATTGACGCCCGTAAACAAAAATTAACTCCACGTTAATGAATCACAAAACGACGAATTCACACAATTCATCAAAGAAAATAAACCCATAGAGCATTGAATTTTCACATGCGTTGATTTTAATCATAGAACAGTAATCAATAGCTCGACCAATCAACATCCATAGGATCAAGAAAAAATCTGCTGTATTAAAGGTTATAAAAAAAGGGAAAAAATAAGGAAAACTAAGGCAAAAAAAAATCTACAAAATAGTCATAAACTAAAAGAATTAACATGCATCGATTCCTAAATTCATTTAGGAAGAATTCTAGCATTTGTGAACATCTACTGAGAGTACAAAAGCTCATAGACATGCATAATCACCAAAATTGCGGCAAAAAAATGCTGAAATAAACGAGATATGAGCACAGATCTAACCTTCTCGAAGACAGGAGGCGAGAGAGAGCTGCCCTTTTCTTTTGAACCCCTTTTCTTTTCTTCCGTTCAAAATGATATTAATGATCTATGTAAATTGGAGTAGGAGGCACTTCTTCTTTACTGTGCAAAGCTACTTTCATCTGCTCTTCCAGGGACTTTGGCGTCATTTTCTACTCTATATGTGCCACTCATTTTTTGTTGTCTTATAAATGTGTAAGAACCACAGATTTTTTTAGTTGATGTTAAATTTCTATCCTTTGTACATTCAGTGTTCCTTTGTGTGCCCTCAACAGATTCTTTTTTTATGGTTCTTTGACTCTTATCAAGTATGGACGAGGGATAGGAGCGGTCATCAGATGGACCGTTCCTGAGCTGTTCACAGCTAAGATTTGGCCCAAAAAATTGTACGGTTCAAATCATTTTTGTACCTCATTTTTAACAACGTGTGTGGGGTTCACAAAAATTTATTCTAAAGTTATACATTGTGCAAACAAAGTTACGTCGTGTGCAAACAAAATTACACGGTGTGCAAAATGCACAAAACCTTTGGGAACGGTTGCACCTGCAATCGTTCCTGCCCGTGGTCCTATCAAGTATATATATGAAGTTGACCTTTGACCCAAACAAAAAAAAAGACTTTTATCAAGTAGTCTTTTTAGTCAATTAGCTTGACAAGATTGCTCTGTTAGATCAACAAACAGTAATTTCAGCCTCCAATTTATCATTTCCTCCTCAAAGATGCCTTTCTTATGGATTATGAGATTTTAGATTGAGGTTACCATTGGAAAGTAGATTTTCTGTGTCCACTTGCATGTATCTGCAATTTCCAATGCCATATTCAGCAGAGTCATATGCGCGTATTGACCTCAATATGAAGACACGTACAGATGTGTTGTTCTTCATGAATTAGCTTTGTTCTGCTTTCTTTCACCTCGGATTCGTTTGCTTCATTTGCATTTTCGCTGCTGGTACTCATCTTTTTCCTTTTTCTCTTTGTTATAGATATGTTAAGATTTTACTTTTGCTTCACTCTCTTTTACATTATTTCATTATATTTGTTCAATGAATAGCTACTAATAAGTTGTTTACCTCTTGGTTTCCATGCTTTGCTACTGCATGCTTTTGTTCACTGTGCATTTATGGTTTGCATGCATGTGTTTTTGACGTTATTTTTCTTCTTCTGCAGCAACTGCTTAATACTTTTAAAGATCTTTTGTTCGGTAATATTTTCTCTGCTATATTTGCTTACTTTCACTGCAATTTCCTGCACCTGCATGGTTGCATCAAGTTTCATTCGTATTCCTATCCATGTTTTCCCAATGATTATCAACTAAACTTCTGCTTGTCTTATTTTTAGCCTTATGATGTTTATGTGTTTATAGCTTTCATTTTTATTTATCATCTACCAGTTTTAGCCAGTAATATTAAAGTAGTTGTGGTGTTTGGGAATTTTACTTATAAAGCAAGCGTATTTAGCTAGACTATAGGATGAGTAGTCATAGCAATAGTCATAAGTTAGTTGCGCAAAAAGCTATCCGTAATCAGAAGTTAAGGGAGAAATATGCTATGTTATCGCCTGAGGAGAAAGAACTGGTCGTCTCAAGCAGATAGAGGCCTATCGAAAGAGGAAAGCCAAAAAAATTTGGCTAATTCATGTCATGAAAAAGAAACCAATACCAGAGATATGATTTTGCTCTGCCCCGACGTGCAAGTTACTCCTGATAGAGGTGCAGACGGTATTTACTGTACTCACTTATTCGAATTTAGTATTAATCTCAATTTTTATCTGTATGAATGGTGATTATTCAATGTCATTGTTTTTCCCTTAGAAATAGTGGATAACGAACCTAGCAAATGCTGTGAAGAATCCATTAATGCTCAGAATATATCAGCTAGCGCCAATGTTGATGACCAATTGCAGGGTGAGATGCCTTTATGTACTCACAAGTGTATTATTAAGTGGAATAAAAGTAGATTTTAATACTATTGCATTGCTACTTCATTTTTGCCATTGTCTCAGAATTTTCTCTCTTTAAATACATAACAACTTCCTCGTAACCAATCTTCCGAAGAAACTATGCAACAACAACTGCAGTCTAATAAAGTATTACACACAAATGCACTCCAGTTTGCAGCAAATGAAGGTTAATTTATTCAATTATTTACTCATTTCATCCTGCATTTTATACCTTTTATGGCCAGTTTACAGCTATACTTAGCCATTCTATAATAATCTCATAATTGATTATATACTTATGAATTTGTAGTTACTGCAACCACTGCTCAGCAGCCTAAACTGCAGTGTGTCCACCAATCCTTACAGTCCAATACACAGCAAAATGCAGGTTCATTTGCATAAGTACACAACACTTTTTCTATTTTGTGATCATTATTATTTACTAATTACTATTTTATAGCAGGTCAATCTCCAATTTGCACCAACTGTTATAACTATATTTCTGATGTTGTACAAAATACACCAGGTTTGCTATGAACAGTTTCATTCTTCGTATTGTTAGCTGATGTTACTCTAACAATCATTTTAACAAAATGTCTCAGATGCATTTATTTGTATTTTTATAGGCATTGCTGTGGTGCCTTCTCTGAATGATGTGATACAACCAAATATCAATGAGACTAATGTTTCCATTAAAGGTTTATTATGCTGTTAATACAAGTTTCTATTATATTGCCTCTTCTATATTAATAAATTTCTTTTAACTAATCTCACTTTTGTTACAGGTAAATGTAATTTTGTATCAATAACTTCTATTTAATTAACACGATTCTTGTTACAGTTACATTTACTGGTCAACAACGGTCTACAAGATTTCAAAAAAGAAAAATGATGCCGAAAAAAGGTGCTTAATATATTATGAGTCTATCAATTTACAACTTTTACACTGTATATAGCTTGTTGTTCAACTAAACATAACCATTATTTGCCTCAACCCTTCTGATTCATTATTGTATTCCAACTCAAACAACTAAGGGAACGGAGGCTCTCAGATTAATCACTAATGAACCAGATAAATTACCTCAGGTTCCTGACTGCCAGTATTATGGTGCTAAAAGATTCCATTCTGAAACATCAAATTTTTGTTGTTCTGATGGTGAAATAGTCCCGTATGAAAACAAATTATCGGATATTTTGATTGAGTTTTATACGGGAAACATAGAGGATACAATATCTTTTCACACATATATTCGAACATATAATAATATGTTCATTTTTACATCCTTTGGAGTTCACTATGACAAGACTTTATGTAAGAGAACTAATGGCATCTATACATTCAAAATTCAAGGACAGACGTATCATTTTATCAATGAACTAATTCCGCACGGAGGATCTGGCATGCATCTGCAACTTTATTTTCATGATATAGATCATGAATTACAGAATAGGCTTGCATTTTTAGAGAAAATCACAGCAAATATAGTTTCCAAGCTCATGGATGTGATAAAGAAAAATCCTTATGCCTGTTTTTTTGGAAATTTACGCAGTGTTCTAAATTTGGAGTCATATCAGATTATCCTGAAATCACATTCTATTGCCGATCAAAGAACTTATAACAAGCCTATAGTCTCTCAAGTTGTAGCTCTATGGATTAAAGGAGAAAATCCGACAGAAGGTTACACCAGACATATACAAGTATATACAAAACAAGGCCAGAGTCATCGTGTACAGTATTATTATGGCTGTTACGATCCTCTACAATATCCTCTTCTATATCCTCTTGGAGAAACAGGGTGACATCCAGGAATTCAAAGATTGGGAAATGTGAATCCAAAGAAACGAAAAGAGCAGAAAGAAAGAAAATTGCACAGTCGCATTAAGCAATTTTAGATCACCTGAAGACCTTTTCAATTCAGAGCAACAAGGTGCATCTTACTAAACTTTTGTGTACAAACTCACTATTGCCATAAAAATTTTATTCAAATGGTTTATATACATTTGTCACTGATACTGTAAATTGGCCTCTACAGCTTTTTAGCAATATAAAAATTCAAAAGAATTTGTGCCAATGAGGGAATAATATGCATACAAGGTTCAAATGAGAAAGGAATACAATCCAAATATTCTAAACACCGGTCGTTTACTACAACAATTTGCTGTTGATATCTATGTCAAGCTTGAAACTCAGAGACTTGACTTTTACAGAAGCAAACAATTACTTATTCAAAGAGAACAGCTGCAAGGCTTGATGGACTCTGTCGTTCATGAACAATCTCAAGGTTCTAAAGCAGGTCAGCGTATATTATTACCTACTTCGTTTATTGGAGGATCTCAAGATATGAAAAAAAGGTATATGGACACTATGGCCTTGGTCCAGAAATTTAGAAGACTAGATTTATTTCTCACAATAGCATGTAATCCTTCATGGTCAGAAATTAAAGAAAACATGCTGCCTATTGATAAAGAGCAAAACAGAATTGACTTATGTGCTCGGGTGTTTCATGCTAAATTGGAAATGTTAAAACAATAGCTTTTCAAGAAAGAAATTTTTGGTGAAGTTGCAGCGTATATTTATGTCATCAAGTTCCAAAAACGTGGCTTATCGCATGTTCACTTTCTTATTATTCTGAAACCAAATTCAAAGCTGTACTCTGCTAATTCTTATGAACAAATTGTCTGCGCTAAACTACCAGATGAAAATACATAGAAGCATTTGTTCAAAATGGTCCGTAGGCATATGATGCATGGACCTTGTGACAGCAAAAATCCCAACAATATCTGCATGCAAGGTAAAAGAGTCAAATTCTGTAAGAATAAGTATCCAAAGCAATGGCCAGATAGTACAACTCATGGAGAAAATGCTTATCCAATATACCGATGAAAAAATTATGAAAAAGTAGTTGTCGTCCGAGGCAAAGAATTGGATAACAAATTGGTGGTACCGTATAACCCATATCTATTAGCAAAGTTCAATTGTCATATCAATGTTGAGATCTGTTCTACCATCAAAATTGTCAAATACATGTTCAAGTATATTTTCAAAGAACATAACAAAAATCATTTTCGAGTCAACTCAGATATTTCAGAGCAATACATGGATGAAATTAAAGAATATCAAACAGCAAGATAGGATTCTGGTATTGAAGCAATGTGGCGAATATATAGATTTTCTCTCACTGAAATGCATCCTTCAGTTATGAACTTATAGTTACACTAAGAGAATTATCAATCCATGACTTTCAAGGACAATGAAGATATCATAGATGTTCTGGAAAATCAGTTCAAGAAAAGGACCATGTTAACACAGTTTTTCTATATGAATGCAACTGATGACTTAGCAAAAACCTTAAAATGCACATATAAAGAGTTTCCTGAACATTTCGTTTGTCATCCAAATAAGATGTACTGGTCAGCAAGGAAACAAAAAGATTGTATTGGGAGAATTGTTGCAGCTAATCCAAATGAAGAAGAGCGTTATTTTCTACGCCTACAGTTAACAAATGTTAAGGGATCAACTTCATTTGATGATCTGAAAATGATAAATGGTAAATATGCAACTAGCTTTTAGGAAACAGCAATGCTCAGAGGATATTTTGAATCAAACAATACACAAGAACAATGCCTCAAAGAAGCTACTTTGTATCATATGCCACACAGTTTCAGGAGACTTTTTGCCACATTATTAGTACACTTTCCGCCAGCAAATCCTAGACAGCTTTGGAAAAAATTTAAGGCATTCTTATCTAAAGATTTTTATCGTCGATCCGATATATATTCTGATCAGATACGATTCAAAGTTCTTCGCAAAATAAGTAAATTTTTACAATCAATGGACAAGAATATCAATAGTTATGACTTAGTTCCCCGAATTCTGAGGTTTAATGAAGCAGATAGAGAAACCAGGGGAACTAAGTGAGACTGAGTTTATAGTGTTAGATAAAGATGTTGCATCCATTAATTGACTAAATATGGAGCAGAAACTTGCAATCGACATTATTACAGCTTATGTATACAATAATCAGAAAGGATCTTTCTTCTTAGATGGACCAGGAGGGACGGGCAAAACATTTATATATAAAGCTTTACTGGCTGATATTAGATCAACGGGTTTCATAGCACTAGCTACAACATCCAGTGGAGTTGCAGCATCTATTCTTCCTGGAGGACGAACTGCCCATTCACGCTTCAAAATACCGATCAATATGGACATAAGCAATATGTGTATAGTTAGCAAACGAAGTGCATTAGCAAGATTACTTCAACAGGCAAAGCTAATAATATGGGACGAAACTCCAATGATGCACAGAATAGGAATCAAAGGTGTAGGCAAACTACTGAGAGACTTGATGGACATCAATGATCTTTTTGGAGGCAAAGCCATAGTTTTTAGGGGTGATTTTCGTCAAGTACTTCCAGTCATAACAAAAGGATCGAAGCCTGATTTTATACAAGCAAGTCTTATAAATTCGTATATTTGAGCTTATTTACAGAAACTTAAACTGAAACAAAATATGAAAGCACTTGCTGATCCAAATTTCACTGATTATCTTCTTCGCATAGGAAATGGAAAAGAAACTTTCATCCACAACAACAATGTTCAAATTTCTCCAGACTTACTCATACCATAAACTATTGAAGAGTAATCACTTAAGAAATTAATCCATGCAGTCTTTCCAGACCTAAAGAACTACTCAAAAGAAGATTATTCATGACCAATCAAGCTATTCTTACAACAAAAAATGACTTCGTAGACGACATCAATAATGCATTGATAGAAGCATTTCCAGGCAATAGTTATGAATACATTAGCAGGGATAAAATAATGGATACTTCTCAGCAAGCTATTTTGGAAGATTTCGTCAACAACCTTACACCAAATGGTTTTCCTCCACATAAAATACTACTAAAGCCAAACACTCCAATCATTTTACTCAGAAATATAGACTCTCCAGAAGGCCTTTGTAATGGCACAAGGCTTATATGTAGGTCTCTACGGTCAAATATAATAGAAGCAGTGATCAGCTGTGGTGAATTTGCAGGAAAGGAAGTCTTTTTGCATAAAACATGTTTCAAATCATTAGCAGGGATAAAATAATGGATACTTCTCAGCAAGCTATTTTGGAAGATTTCGTCAACAACCTTACACCAAATGGTTCTCCTCCACATAAAATACTACTAAAGCCAAACACTCCAATCATTTTACTCAGAAATATAGACTTTCCAGAAGGCCTTTGTAATGGCACAAGGCTTATATGTAGGTCTCTACGGTCAAATATAATAGAAGCAGTGATCAGCTGTGGTGAATTTGCAGGAAAGGAAGTCTTTTTGCATAAAACATGTTTCAAATCGGATAGTGACCCTGACTGTCCAATACCTTTCGAAAAAATGCAATTTTCAATTCGCTTATGCTTTGCCATGACAATAAATAAAGTTTAGGGTCAGACCTTAGATTATGTTGGTATATACCTTCGTGAACCAGTGTTCTCCCATAGCCAATTCTATGTTGCCCTTTCGAGAGCTAGAAACAGCAATTCTGTCAAAATCTTGATCAAAGCCATACCTTTCTTATCTCAACTCAGATGATATTACAGCTAACATAATTTATAGTGAGATTTTGGAACTAGCACAGCTTTAATATTTAATCAATGCTTTGATACTATTACTTTCCCAATTGCATTTGTTTATTATTATCTACACTTAACTCATGATACCTGTCACACACTCTTGAATCTTAGTTTGAACTCATGACATCCTGATATTTGTTTATTTCTATTTTTGACAATAGCATTTGCTTATCATTATCTGCAATTAACTCATCATGCATACTGCATGCTCTTGAATCTCAATTTTAACTCATCACATGCTTATATTCACTAATTTCTCTTTTCATATCAGAATTGCCAAATAATTCTCATCAATGAACTTCATAACGTTTGAGGAGCTGCTTCCTGGAATTAAGAATTGGGCAGCAATTGTCCAAGTGATTGACAAACAAAAACCTCATATATCAAAGAAAGAGAGTAGATATCTAAAAGTACTTCTTGCCGACGAAAAGGTAAAACAGGCTAAGAACTGTAGTTTCAATACTCAATCTACAATTACCATATACCTAATGCTCATATCACAACATTCATCAGGCAAACAAAATTGATGCTCTCATCTACGGTTCAGATATCGACTTCTTCAGAAATCACTTTTAGATTTATCGGCGATTTATCGTCTCAAATGCAAGACTTCAATATGCAGATGATGACCCAACTGTTGAGCGAAAAACATACACTATAATCATTGATAACTCAACTGTTGTTGAACCTGTAGATGAATAGCAGCCACCGCACCTTCCACCACTGTACCAATTCACTGGATTCAAAAAGCTGTGTCATCAAACTGACACTAATTCTGACTTAGGTAATGTATGCTATTTTGCAAATACTAATTGCAAATATTAGATGAAATCTTATAAAATTAAATGCAGATGTAATTGGCATTGTTGTTCACGTCAATCCATAAACAACCAAAGGAACAACTCCAATCAGAAACATTGTCCTTACAGATCAAAGGTATAATATTATAACTACTTTAATGCTATTGACAGCCATACTACAACTACTAACAAATATTGTTCTTATATCAGTTCAATGGCTATCATCCTTACACTATGGGAAGAGCATGCAACTGACGAAGGCCAGATAATCGCTGAAACAATCCATACTTAGCCATTAATAGCAACTCTCAGAATTAAGGCAACATCTTATGGCAATAAGAACTTTTAATAACTTTCCTTGGAAAACAAAAAATTACACTAACGTATCTTAACCAAAACTAATAAGCCTAATTGTAGCATTGACTCTCTCAACAAAATTTGCTTCCTGCATCCTAATCAATCCACCAGTAGAAGAAGGTCTACCTCTGAGGCAATGGTAAGTACTCAATAAACTAAGAAAATACATTTGAGTTGCGAATTACGATAGTGATAGCAACAATTAAACTACAACATCAGGGCAACTGAAAATAAAGAAGCAATCACAAGACTGATTACTGAGAGAACATATCAGAACCCACTGACACTTCTTCCACCACCGGATGTAGAAGATATAACCCATATCAGTGCCATTGTAACTGTCCCACAGGTAAAGACCAACTCATAAATATTTATACATGTAGCTACTAAAACAATAAAAGTATCCAAATAAAAATTCTATAAAAGTTACATAGAATACTATTTTCTTTGATACAGAAGAAAGCATTTTGGGTACAAGGGACAGCCAAACTTCTTGACAGAAGTCAAAAACTCTGGTATTATGCTTGCCCTTTCTGCCACAAATCTATTCGCACCACTCCTGAGCAAAAAATTACATGTCTCTCCTATCAACGTTGTATCCATGTTACAGCAAGGTAACACACATAACAGTTATGCCTTAGTTAACAATTTATGATTCATTTAACCAAATTATTCTTATGCACATTAGACCAAGGATAATTGTTGAGTTTGCGGACTGGAGCAGTAAGATCACACTTGATCTATATGGAAATGACGCTCAACAGTTGTTCATTTATAAAATTTCAAAAATCCAACAACAAGAGACAGAGGTAAGCATGATAACTATCACCTTCCCTTACAAACAAAGTCTATTTTATTATTACACACTAAACCATCCAAATAACATATATTACACAAATGTAGAACAATATCTATAGCTATGAAGCTTCATAAAAAAGGCACCCTATAGCTATGAAGCTTCTGCAACTCAAAAATACACAACTATAGTTGCTCACAAAATCTGGCTAAATGACAAAGGCGACAGATTAATAGGAGCAGCAGGGACCAGTACTCAACAATAGGATAAAGAAGGGACAGCTCTAAAATAGGAAGGAGAAGCAGGTGACGTTGAAAAGGAACAAGACACTGAAATAACCTCAGTCACACCAAGCAACCAAGCAGAGGCATCCATAAAAGCTAGAGCGGATGGCTGCTTGCTAACTTCACTGAAGCTAACTGAAAGTCCACCAATAAAGCAACGCACTGCAAAATCAAGTGATGAAGACTAATCTCAGTAAGCTTCTCACAAGAATTTCTACTTTTGCCATCAATGGAATGCATGTGTAGTATGGACTCCATCTACACCTCTAAATGTATGTATAATAACTTTTGTAAAAGACAACTAAGAAAATCACTTTATGTACTTATCTAACTCTTTTGATGGTAGATAAACTACCAACCAATCTAAACTGAAATTGGTTGGAGTAGGATCTACCAAAGACCGACTCTTTGTAATATATATTTAAAGTGTTCTATTTACCTATGTTTTCAGAACCGGACCGGGTATCGATTCGGTCAAACTCAGGGGTCAGGGGTCAATGGGTTCAATCGGATTCGATAGGGGTTGAACCGGATGACGTCATAAATAAAAATTATTTAAAAATTAAAATATTATATGTAAAATACCTAATAACATGTTAATATTAATAAAGGTATATTCATATATATTTGATGTTTCAAATATATTTAACAAGAAAATACAAAGAAATTAGAACAATCAAGTAGCAATTTATATTATTTAATAAGTATTAACAAGTTTAGAATTAAAATTATGGACTTAATTAAAAAATAACACCAAACTTTAAGAAAACATTGATAAAGTATGAAATATTTGAGGTATATTAATAATTTTTAACAATCTAGGGGTCAAAATATAATATTGAAAAAGTTTGAGTTTTTTTTTTAAAAAAAAGCTGTTTGAACCGGAAATCCGGTTTTTTCCCGATCAAACCCGGTTCTTAACCGGATTTGACCGGGTTTTTGCTTTCCCGGTTTTTTAATATAACTCGGACCGGACACATGGCCGGTTCCCGGTTCGACCGGTTGAACCGGCCGGTCCGGCCCGAGTTTTAAAACACAGCTATTTACCATTAAAATCCCTACACTTGCTGCTTAGCTTCAAACTCCAGAGCACTGCGAATTGCCTCTTCCTCCTCCCGCACTTCATCACACATCCGGTCAGCAATCAACCTTAGAAATGACAGATTCCCATGAACACATAAGGCACGTTCAAGAATCGGTGTCCACTCAGAAAACCTATAAAAACCCTTGAAAAGTTCATATATTTCATTCCTTACCGCTACAATATTAGCAGCTTCATGAATCCTACGATCAATAAAAGCATTCTCCAGACTTTCATTGTTAGAAACATGTCCCCCATCAAGTGCCATCTGATTCATCTGATTCACCAAATCTGGATAATGATCCTGCACAATAAACAAGCGAACACGATTATGCTCTATTTTCACAAAACACCAAACGAACACAAAAGTTACCACACAAGTAGAAGCAAACTAACTCTCTACTAACAAGTTTAAACTTATAAAAAACTTTCAACTTTTACAAACACATTATGTCTGACCACTCTAATTTATAAAAAACTCTACTCAGTTAAAAACAAAAGACTACTATACACATGTGAACAAAGATTCCAAGATTACAAAAAAAGACAAACAACCATTGACAATACACCTTTAGCAAAAAAGATACAGCAAGAAATTTCTAACACACAACAATGATAACTACGTCCTCAGACAAATTCATTCCCTTGACCATTTATTCCCGATTCTTGGCTAGCATAATATTTTAAGCTAACATTTTAAGCTTCCTCCTCATTTCACAGTCGCTACCCTGTTCCGTCTTTTATCTTACAAATGCTCATTAGGCCACCACATCATTAATAACTTCATAAAATGAAATAACTACTTTAATTATTTACAGTTCTAAACTACAACACATATTTATTCCTATATTTTACAATTAACAACATAAATAAATAAACATAAATACATACATACATATATATACATATATATATATATATATTAACTTTACATTCCAATGTATCAATTTTCACTTAGTTCATTGAATCGATCAGTCCATTTTCACAACTTACTTCATTCCCTCACAAGTTCAAACAATAATTATCATACCAATTTCAAACCATTATTTTCTAAAACTCTTGTGTAAAATTTAATAATATAATTTAAAAGTTTTCACTATACTACCTTTTCGATTTTCACCCCCAATTCTTTCAAATATTTACTTTTACCATTCAATTCATGATCAAATTTTTTGTAATAAGTCCAACAAAACAGAACAACCCTCAGGCACCCCCGTGCCTTACCCGAGCAAGACCACCTAGTATATATATATATATATGGTTCTCTTTTCAAGATTTCTGTCGTTCCTGAAAACTCAACACTGTTAGTTTTGGAAAATAGACCTATATACCGAGTCATTATCTGGTTGATAAAAACAATATACAAATTTAATAATTTATGCAAACACATATGATACGGCCTTGTAAAAACCTAATACCTCCTGTTGCTAAAATAATAATAATTATTATTATTGTTATTATTATAAAAGGTCTTCAGTTAGAGTCATCGAAGTGAAAATTGTATAATCCTGCATCTTAAACTTAAAAAAAATTCTTCTCCTTAACCCTTATTTAAATGCTGAAAGTGAGCCTATAAAATGTTAGCGTCCGTAATGGTAGAACATAGAAAAAGTCACCTTTTTTACAGCCAAACTAGTTGCACAATAATGGAAGCACGTTTTACGACTCTGGCCGAGTTTCTTACAATGAATAGATGACTGTTCCGTTTGAATTAGTTGTTTTTTGTGTTTTTCTTACAATGAATAGACGACTGCTCCGTTTGAATTAGTTGTTTTTTGTGTTTTTCTTACAATGAATAGACGACTGCTCCGTTTGAATTAGTTGTTTTTTGTGTTTTTCAAAATTTTTACTGTAACAATGTATATGAAAAAATTTTATTATAAAAATTTTTTAAAATATTTGACATATTGTATGAATGAGATTTTTTTGAATTATTTTTATTTGTATATTACTATAACATTATATTTGAAAAACTTGTTTTTGAAAAAATAACCAATCCTAGTCCTAGTAAATTAATCAATAGAGAGAGACAAAAAAGGAATCTAATTATTTGAATTATCTGTAAAATGTCATTAACTAATTTCTTGTGGGTTTAATTGGACATTTAAATTGACATTCAACACTGTTGATATACAAGGAGCTGATTGTTTTTAATACTGGTTGTGTTTTAACTTTTCACACATCATTTAAAAAAAAATTTGTCCATTGGTACTTCACAAAAAAAAAAAATCCCAAAAAAATTGTAAGGTACCTACTTGCTCTCTCTCTCTCCCCGAAGGCGTATAAGAACTTGTTCTTTGTCTCAGGAAAATAAACCAAAAATAAAAATAATAGGAACTGTGATTCTTCATCCTCTTCTCACCATAGCCTGGGCTGCTGCGAGCGTCACCAAAGACTTCGATTCGAAGATTCCGATAACCAAAAAAAAAAAAAAGCAGCCTCCTCAGATTCTGGAAGTTGCATTTCATTTTAACAATTTGGCCCTGGTGAGCGAGGCGGCGACCATGTCAAAAGTTGTTCATCTTCTCTTGTTAATGTTCGCTTCTTTTTTCCTGTTAAATCCGATAATCAACAGTAAAGCCGAGGTTATAACCCTAACAGCTGATACCTTCAATGACAAGGTAACACCTTGACTTTTCTAGCTCTTATGTATTTCGGCAAGCTCACTTGATTTGTTTGCTCTTTAATTGAAGATCCCAGATCAATTATAAAGTTCTAGTCTTTGATACGTAGATGAGATGCAATTTTTGGTATTCTTTTCTAACAACTTCCGAGTTCTTGAGCAGCTGAATGTGGCATCCGGTGTATGTTTGTAATTCTAATCCAGTATATAGTAGTATTGAATGCAGAAAACGAATCATGGTCAATTTTAAAACGTTTGTGGGTATGTTTTCCTTCGGGTGTTTTGTTCAATTGTACGTCTAACAACAATGGGCGATGGTTAAGTGGAACTCGTGAGTTGTTAATATCTGCAAGTCTGAAATTTTTGATACGTATGGTTTGTGAAATTTATGGCTTATTAGTCTCCTATGATAATCCGGTAATTTCTCCGTTTGACCTAGAACCAACTCAGATTTCATAAGCCTCAGAGATTGAAATGCAGGAAAATGAGCAGTAGAGATTTCCTTTCCGTTGGATCCTTTCTTCTCTCTTTTGGCCTTTCTTGTGGTTTCTTAAACTCTGTTGCTAAATGGGCATGTAATTCTAGCTTAATTTCATGCTTAGTTGATTCTTTCCATACTCTTGTTATTCTCATCAGTTGAAGTGGATACTGCTTGGCATGGAAGTTGAAATTTTCTGCTTTCAGGAGTTATCCAATTAGTTATCGCTGTACTACTTTTTGCCTTCTAAATGTTCTTGTTTGGCAGCTGGTTACATGTTTTAGCCCCGTATATGCATGTCTCTTAAGTTTGTTCCATTCAGGTGAACGAGAAAGACACTGCTTGGTTTGTGCAATTTTGTGTTCCTTGGTGTAAGCACTGGTAAAGTTCTTTTGAATCTGCTACATTCTTTACTTTGTGATCAATGCATTCTGCCAATGAGTCAAATATTTGACAGTAACTATTGAATTCTTTTGTAGTAAAAACCTTGGGACGCTGTGGGAAGATCTGGGGAAAGCAATGGAAGGAGAAGACGAGATAGAGATTGGACAAGTTGACTGTGGTACGAACAAAGAGATATGCAATAAAGTTGATATTCATTCTTATCCCACATTCAAGCTCTTCTACAATGGAGAGGAAGCTGCAAAATATAAAGGTACAAACTTCTCTACACAAGATAACTTTCTTTCTACATACTAATCAACGAGCTTCTGTGCATGCTTTCCTGTAAATCTTTGACTTCAAGCACACAAACCTTTCATAATTGTGTTTTCTTTTCGTTTTTAAGCCTTCTCTGGCTGATAATTTTGTATATTGATGAATAAGCTTGGCCGAAAATGAAACATCAGCAATACCTATAACTTCTACCAAGACAAAAGTCTTTGAAAGTAGGTTTGAGCCTCTCCATTATATTACAGTGCTTGAACTATGAATAATGTTTTACTAAAGGGAGAAGCCTAAAGTAACACAGTGAAGCTAAAATGAAAAAATGGTTGCCTTCAAAGTTTTCCTCTTTTAATGGAAAACTTGCCTTTTTCCCCCCTTTAGAAGATGCAATCATGCCGTATTAGCCAGGTAGCAGCATAACCTACAGGAACTTCAGGACTCTGTTGGGAGTTAGAGCCAAGATTAGGAAGAGAGCAATTTTGATCTAGGTGTTCGGGCTATTCTTGAATTTCACAAGTCTAGGCAAACCAAAATACCTCCTTTGCAGACACGGACCTTTTTTCTATTGTGGTAGATTTGGATGTTGGCCCTGTTGATATGGTGAACTAGGACAGAAGACTGTATATTGAGATCTGGAAATACAGAGAGGAGATTATAGGCTATTTACTATTCTTTTGTGGAGCTAAAACTTCTTAGCCATGCTTAGAAAACATTCAAATTATCACATTAAACACCAAAGCTACCTTCCTTCAGATCATGAGATGTCCAGAAGGCTCATCCACCCTTTTTCACATAATTAGAAGCTTATGTTAATTTCAAATCTTTGTAAGGTGTTTGATGGTCGATAGTATCCTTGAATTGTAATGTCAAGTACCTTCTATCTTCCGAATAATTGGAAGATACCGAAAATTGTGTTTGGTAAGATAATGAGTTACACTTGAAATGGTTTTCCTGTATAGCCTTATAGGTATGGCGTACTTTTCAAGGTTTATTAGGTTAAGTTGAAAAAAGTGCCATAACCCCCCCCCCTCCCCACAACACACACCAAAAGCCCGGGGTGCCCCCAAAAAAACCAAGATGAAAAGTTAAGAAAAAAGGAGGAGAAGGAGCCCACTGTAAATATAAGGAGATTAGGTACTTTATAATAAGAATAAATTCAACATGGTGGTGTCTGTTGTGCTTAATCATCATTTCTTTTTAGAACTGCTAGGCCGATAAGTACAGCGTACCTTAAGTAGTTGTGATAAAAGTAGAGAAGTATCTAGCAGAATCTGACACTTCATTTGCCTCAAAACCAATATGTTATCCCATTTTGTGCAGATAATGATTCTATTTTTCAAGTTCTCAAATATGTTCTTGGTTCCAAGTCCTAGTTCAGAAATTGCCATAGCAAGGTTTTTGTGATAATAATGGAAAAGTTCCTGCATACTGGGAATAAGGAGCTTAAAATGAACAGAACATTAGAATTGTGCCATTGTCTTTCGTCTTATTCACCTTAAAAGGTATCCAGAACAAACCACTTTGTTGGTACTGGCCGTTGTTTCCTGATGAAAATTAACTGTCGATATTTTCTGGTTGGTCTTGTTGGTTAATAAAACTAGGGCCTATATATCTATCAGTTCATGTGGAAAACAAAGTTGACTAATTTCCTGTAAGCAGGATCTTTTCTTCATTTTTGCTCGTTTCTGCTGATGTACATCTTTACTCTCTAGAAATGTTTTCAACGAAGTTCAGGGCTGGCATTGGTGGGGGGTCATCTGTCATCAATTGATTTTTTGTTCAATCTTCTGAAAATTCTGTACTTCGGGAAATTTGCTCCTGCTCAGGTTATCAACTTCTAATTGCTTCATGTCACTTTTAAGTTCCCAGATTTGTTTGTTTATGCTTACTATGCAACATTACGACATGTGGACTAAGAGATCAAGTGTCACATATCATCCTGACATTTAAAGTCAAGTCAGCTTGTTTTCAAGCGGTGACACATGTATGGGCTCCTATAATCTTTCTGCAACAAGCTAGGTTCATTTTATCTGATGCATTTTCCCCAAGTTATGGATTTGGAGTTGTTTGTTCTATTCTTTGTTGTTAATTTCTTCTGGGGCAATAGACGTAATTACCACGGTGGCTGAAATTAAAACTGATTTGCTATATTGGTGCACAATAGGAGCAAGGGATGTGGAATCACTTAGACTATTTGCTGTAGAGGAAACAGAAAAGGCAGCAACAAAAGCGCAACTTGACAGCGATCAGGAGCTGTAGTTATTGAGCGGGTAATACTTTATAGCAATATATCATTCGGCTGCACAAGTTGCAAAACCTACCAAGATGATTTACTTTGCAAATGGTAGTTGTATTTGACAGCACATGCTTGTTTATGATCCACCATTTTTTTCCTGATACATGGTTGCATTCCATGCAGTTTTGCAGCTTTCACGAGGAAAAGCATTTGGCTTTAGGGAATATTCAGCAGGACAGGAAATTTCTAGTCAAGCTGATTGAGAAAAACTCGTATACTTGGTTTATGGTCGCTCTGTTTTTCGTCATCAGTTACACGGTTATTTCCTCTGCAAGATCCTATTAGAATTTGATGGTTGTAACTTTGTTGTTAGAACCATTGGGTATAGAGTTACTTTTTATATTTCCTTCAAGATTACAAATCTTTATAAGGTTCTATATTCATGTTTGACTCTGCCTGAAAGTTGCAAAAAGGGTTCACCGTTTTTCTCAGGTAACATAGTCCAATTCTCTGCTTACTCAAACGGGCCTTCACTCTCGTACTATCTATTTGACCAAGAGATCAAGAATTTAGTCGGATGTCAGTATAATCTGGATTTGCTCCTTTACTTGAAAGAGTACATGTACCATTGGTTAAATCCTTCGTGGGTGTCCGAGCAGCTTAAGATGACAATTTTGACACATCAAAATTGCAAAAAGAAGAGAAATAGATACCTGAGCATTGAAGGCTCGTGGCCCTCTCGTGCTTGGAGAAGAGACTATGATGTGGTGTTAAATTGAGCAAATTTTTCTGTTGTACGGTGATTAAGAAATCAACCACCTTTGACGCACAAAACTGCCAAGAAGTGCCTCGTGTTTCAATTGTCTACTACTCTTGTAGCTTGAATGATGGCTTGTATACGTTACCGTTGCAAGGCTATCTGAATATGGCGCCATCGCAAGTGAGAATCGGTTGGACTTAAAAGTTGCGAGACAATGAACATGGCAAGATAACGAGAAAACAGCAGCTTGATTACATCCTTTTTGGCGTAGTAAAAAACAATCCAATTTGCTAACCATTACATATGATCTGTAGAACTACAAATTTATCATTCTTCCAATCTGCTGACAATTACCGATAGGGTACATACCGACGTCATAACCTTGTTGAGTTAATTCAAATGATATAATCTATACAATATGTTGTAAACCCCTAGAAGAATGATGATGAAAGAAGCAGAGATCCACCCCTTTTAGGCTTTTAAATTGTAGAAAGTGCAAGAAGGATACACTTGCTAGTTCTAACAAGAAAGAACGATGATTTGTACCTAGTAAAGTGGCCAAGCGGCTATGCATAATTAAAACTATGATGCCATGAGACAAAGGAAAGACTAAAAACTTCTTACACCTTGGAACAAGTGCAATCATCTCAGAATATAAGCAGAAAGCAAAAATTTCACAAATTATAGTAGTATATTATCCTTGGAAGGCAAACCACAAAACTCTTGAGCTGCCTGGAATTATAGTAATATATTCCAAAGCACCTCAAACCACAAACATCCAAAAGCAGAAATCACAAAGACTCAGTTCTGTAGGATCTGCCACCGTCTGTCAAGCACCCAATTCTGAGAGAGGCTAACCAGCATACAGGGCAGAAAACTACGACACAACAAATAAAACACGGACAAAACTACTGAAGCAGCACTTGAAAAGTTTGCATGACACGATTTATTGTAGTAGTAGATTTCATTTAAGGGCCGACCAGCACGAACCTGCACGGTTTCATTTGGCCCCCTTCTTAACAGCAGCCTTGGTGACCTTGGCACCAGTAGGATCCTTCTTGTCAACAGCCTTGATAACACCAACAGCAACAGTTTGTCGCATGTCCCTAACAGCAAAACGACCAAGGGGAGGGTACTCTGAGAAAGTTTCAACAACCATGGGCTTGGTGGGAATCATCTTGACAAAACCAGCATCACCATTCTTCAAGAACTTGGGCTCCTTCTCAAGCTCCTTGCCAGATCGCCTGTCAATCTTGGTCACGATCTCAGAGAACTTGACAGCAATGTGAGAAGTGTGGCAATCAAGGACAGGGGCATATCCATTGCCAATTTGGCCTGGGTGGTTCATGATGATGACCTGGGAGGTAAAGCTGGAAGCTCCCTTAGCTGGGTCATCCTTGGAGTTGGAAGCAACAAAACCACGCTTGAGATCCTTCACAGCAACGTTCTTCACATTGAAACCAACATTGTCACCAGGAAGTGCCTCTTGAAGAGCTTCATGGTGCATCTCAACAGACTTAACTTCAGTTGTCAGACCAGTTGGACCAAAGGTCACAACCATACCAGGCTTGAGAACACCTGTTTCAACACGTCCCACGGGGACGGTTCCAATGCCACCAATCTTGTACACATCCTGAAGTGGGAGACGGAGTGGCTTGTCTGAAGGCCTCTTGGGCTCCTGGATCTGGTCAAGAGCCTCAAGGAGGGTTGGGCCCTTGTACCAGTCAAGATTGGTAGACCTCTCAATCATGTTGTCTCCCTCAAATCCAGAGATAGGGACAAAGTTTATTTTGTCAGGATTATATCCGACCTTCTTCAAGTAGGAAGACACTTCCTTCACAATTTCATCATAACGTGCCTTGGAGTACTTGGGAGTGGTGGCATCCATCTAGACAACAAAAAAGATTGAAGAGAAGTTAGAGATAAACAAAAAGCCTGCAGTATTTGTGTTTGATATTAAAACCCCAGGAGCTCACCTTGTTGCAGCAGCAAATCATTTGCTTGACACCGAGGGTGAAAGCAAGCAAAGCATGCTCACGGGTCTGACCGTCCTTAGAAATACCAGCTTCAAAACCACCAGTGGTGGAGTCAATGATAAGGACAGCACAATCAGCCTGAGAAGTACCAGTAATCATGTTCTTGATAAAGTCACGATGTCCAGGAGCATCAATGACAGTGCAATAGTACTTTGTGGTCTCAAACTTCCACAAGGCAATATCAATGGTGATACCACGTTCACGCTCAGCCTTGAGCTTGTCAAGCACCCAAGCATACTTGAATGACCTCTTGTTCATTTCAGCAGCTTCTTTCTCAAACCTCTCAATCACACGCTTGTCAATTCCTCCAAGCTTGTAGATCAAGTGACCAGTAGTGGTAGACTTCCCAGAGTCGACATGACCAATGACCACAATGCTGATATGAACCTTTTCCTTACCCATTCTGAAGTGCTAAAAATCTGAAAACTAAACACAGTAAATACTTTTATCAGCTAACATTCAAAATCCAAAATAATTTGACTGAAAACATAACATGGAGTACATATACATTAGATGCAACTTTAATCATGAAAATCTCCCTCAAACCATTATAGCAAGCATGTCACGCTATAAATTTCTAAAACATGTAAAGTTCTAGATCCAAATAAAAACTCCTATGTAACTGATCGCAAACAATTTACTGCATACAAGCATGACAGATCAAAAAGCAACCAATATCTCAAAACATAAACATGACTCGAAAAATAAAACGACAAACAGAAAGCAACCAAAAACTGATCCACTTCCCAAGCGAATAAATCAGGTCGGATAGATATATCAATCTTCTCACCATCGAGTGATTGACCAACAAGAGCGCATACACCAGACAATTGACGCCCGTGAACAAAAATTAACTCCACGTGAATGAATCACAAAACGACGGATTCACACAATTCATCAAAGAAAATAAACCCATAGAGCATTGAATTTTCACATGCATTGATTTTAATCATAGAACAGTAATCAACAGCTCGACAAATCAACATCCATAGGATCAAGAAAAAATCGGCTGTATTAAAGCTTATAAAAAAACGAAAAAAATCAGGAAAAACTAAGGCACAAAAAAAATCTACAAAATAGTCATAAACTAAAAGAATTAACATGCATCGATTCCTAAATTCATTTAGGAAGAATTCTAGCATTTGTGAACATCTACTGAGAGTACAAAAGCTCGTAGACATGCATAATCAAAAAAATTACGGCAAAAAATGCTGAAATAAACGAGATATGAGCACAGATCTAACCTTCTCGAAGACAGGAGGCGAGAGAGAGCTGCCGCAGAGAGTCGAAAAAATTAAGGGAAACAAAAGAGAAGGTAGGGTTTGAGGGGTTTTCTCTGTGTTTTTATAGGCAAAAAAGGATGCGAGCCTGGTCTAGGGCTTCTTTGGGTCCTGTTTGACGAAAATACCCTTGTATGTTAGTTAATGGCGGCGTTTCTTGGAGAGGAGGCAATGGAGCCCCGAGCAAAACGCAGCCCATTTAGGGTCGGTGTCTAGGTGAATCAAGAATTTTGTTTGATTTTTTTATTTTACATTTTTTCACGCCTCGTTTTTTGACATCATGACTGACACGTGAGAACCAACTACTCTAATGGATATAGGTCAAGAAAAATTCCTTGGTCTACATTCTATTATCCAACCTTTCTCGGCGTTGATTCATTGAATTTTCCTTTAAATCCCCTCCCTCTAGTATAGAGTTGGTGGTTTTCTCGATAGTGATTCATCAGATTCTCCTTTAAGTCCCCGTCTCCCTAGTATAGAATAGGTGTAAGTCAAGTGATCAAATTTCTTGACCTGCGTTCTTTAGTGTATAATAGAAGTAAGTGTAGGAGAAGTATTAGGTCCTTTTTGCTTTGCCACGCTGGCATAAGTGAAATTTGGCCTCTTTTTTACCGCACGCATCCAAGTCCTCTACAAAAATGGATATGCTTGGATTCCTTGTTTTTGTTTATGGGGCTAGACTAACAAATTAAAAAAAAATGAATACAACTTACAAAAATAACAAATTTCATCACATTTTCTTCTTTTACCACCCATCGATACCACTCCTCCTTTCCTCCACCATCACTGTTGCCCTTTCCCCCTTCTTTTCTTGACCTTTTTTTTCCCTCTCCGTTCTTCTCCGGCCACCCCGTTCTTCTCTCCTTTCCCTTCCCTGCATATCCCTTTCCTTTAACCTCTTCTAGCCATGACCAGATCTATGCCCTCCCTCCTCTATTTCTCTCCGTTTGGCCGTGACCAAAAGGTTGCGACCAAATCTTGTATGCATCTGGTTGCGACCAAACGGGGAAAAGGGAAAGGGAAGAAAAGAAAGCAATAGGGGATGGGAGGGAAGAAAGAGCGGCGATGGCAATGACGATAGAAGAAGAAAGACGGGGAGGGTTGTAGAATAGTGAGGTGTGGAGAATTTTTTTAATTATAAAAATATTTTAATAAATTTTAAAATTTTAAAATACCCAAAAATATATAGTTACAATAAAAATTTTCAAATACAATGTTATAATACTACATTGTATAATATTTGAAAAATATCTTTAAGACACCTCATCCATGTGGACCATAATACTAATAGTACTATACATCAATTAATATTTGGTTATGTACAAAACACCCTAAAAGAATACATATTTTTCACGTTGTCTTCTTTTTTCAATCATTGTTCAAGTGAATTAATCGGCGCAATGAACTTTTTAGTCTGTCAATGTAATACAGTTATCTAGCAACCCCCAAGTCCAAATGATTTTGTCATGTGAGGCGAACGTTTTGCAAAGAAAGGAGAAATATGCCCTCTAAAATTTCATAATTTATCAATTTGGGCATAAAAATGTATAATTCGGAGTATCTTTGTCAACAAATATTTTTTATATAGTTTACTTTTGTCTTCATAATTTTAAACACGTTAAAACACTTTATTTTTCGAATTATTGCTTCTGTTGAGTGTATATATTTTTGTTTTTTGTGCAATATACAAAGTTGGATCTAATTTGAGATTTGCTATTATTTTTTCATTTCGAGATTTGCTAGGTTAAGTGTATTGTTTTGAGAAAAATGGAAAATTTTAGAGGACAAATTCATTTAATTGGATAATAAGGGAAAAAAGTGATATTCATGTTATTTTAGTGCCCATTAGAATTCACCTTAAAAGTTGCATAAAATTCATCAAATATTGCAAATTAGACTATTAAATGACCAAAATATTTTACACTCTAAGATTGGTTGTTTTTTTTGATTCATTTTAAGAATTTAAAGTTTTCCATATATGGTTAAATCTTAAAGGTATACAAAGGTAATTATCTATGATACGAGGCTAAGAACTTTGCTTTCACATCTTCTACTTTTTGATGTCTCTCAAAATTTTCAATAATGGTTTATTTGAATTGAAAAATTTTTTATACTTGCATTATAAACACGTTTTTCAATTAAATTTTTACTTTTTTGACCATCATTTTTATCTTTTCTATATCACATTATAAAAAATGCAAGTACATTAAAAAAACTCCAAAAAATTTTACACCCCAAAAAATAATATTCTATTCAAAGACAAAACTCTAATCTAAACATGATAAAGGACAAGTAGTCCGAAAGTTTAAAAAAAAATTAAAATTCTACGAGTAGCTTGAAAGTAAAAAATAAAATAAAATAAAATTCAAGGCAGAGAGCTAAATAGGTATTTGTACGGCAATCGAAGTGTAATAATAGAGCATTAGTTGGTTAGAGGTGTTTGAGGTTTTCAAAATATCAACCCCCTCCCTTGTCAGATTGATGGGCCTGATTATGACAAATTATATGTGAAATGACTTAATTACCCCCAAAACTTATGTGATATTTCATGATTATGTTAATTGAATTAATTAAATCATCACTAAGTGTGCTTAATTGAAATAACAACCATTTGCAAGGGCGCCAAATTGAGGTGCCTTTTTTGCGCCATTTTGTAATTGTGATTGATGTACATGACTTGAGTCTTGATTCAGACATGAAATTGAAGGCACGCGCGCTGCTTCATACACTAAGATGCCAGAGCATGCTATTTTTCTAAGGCAATATATAATCCTAGTAGCATATGCAAAACTCATCAAAACACCCAAGCATTTTTTTCTATTGCTACTTCATTTTGCTGTTTTATAGAGTTTCGTGCAAGAGTATGGTTGCAAAGAGACGTTAGAAGCTATTCACAAAGAGCCGTTGATTGCTAGTTTCCAAAATGAAATAGCAACCTAGCCTTTGATGAGAGTTTCAAATACACCGCCCGAATTTTCATTCTTGTTATATGCCTAAGTACATTACAAATTAACCTACTAATGACAATCTCAAGGGTAGCTGTGGAATGAAGTTTTTTTCTCTCTCCGGACACACATTTTATATTGTTTGTGTTTTTGAAATGGGTTGGATTTATTACTACCTAATTAGTTTTAGGGGGTGGCTAATATTTTGAAAACCTCAAGGGAGGCCAGTGAGATTGTAAAAAATGTTAGGGGAGATTTCTAAAATTATCCCTTGCATCTAATATTTTCTACCCGTTTGGATCCCCTGTTTTTTAAATGTTTTTCAAAAATTAATTTTTCAAATATAATAAAAATTTTGAAAAATACTCTAAAAAATAATTTAAAAATTAGTTTAAATTTTTTTAAAATTTTAAAAATATCTCAAAATATATTTTAGAAACTTTTCTACTCTAACATATCCCAAAATATTTTCTAAAAATATTCTAAAATATATTCTAAAAACTTTGCTACAAAATTTTTCAAAATCGTCCCAAAAAATAGTTAATGCAAACGAAGCCTAAGTAAGAGTTCAGAGTTGATAAGAGTTAAGACTCGACGGTACCGTTTTATCTGGTTGTCGGGTTGTTGCCCTTTCCTCTTAGACTGCCCTTTGGCCTTTGGCCTTTGTCCTTATCTTCTGGTCAGCCTCGCACAGTTGCAGTGTTGCACGCCTGCGTATCTCTCCACCAACCAGGCATCATTTCTCCGTCTCCGGCGGTATTTAGTTCTCGCCGGCATAACTTCATCGACAGAACTTAACACAGCCCTGTTCTGATGATCAAACCATTTCTCAGACCGGATCCTAAGTTTTTCAACCGGCTGTCAAATAATCATCGAACCTTCTTTCTTTCTGCATCCATTTCGTATCAAGAACAAATATTTCAACAGTTCATCCCCCAGGCCCCAACACCCAAAAACAAAACAAAACATAGATAAAAAAAAAAAAAAGACGAGGAAAAAGCAACTACAGTTCAACCGACTTTGATCTCAAATTAACAAGGGAAAATACAGAAGCAAGAAGAATCTACCTAAATTAATCTAAAAGAAGATTACATCCGAAAAAAGAATAAAAAAGAATCCCTAAATAATGACATAAAAAGTAGAGAACATTCTTATGCTGCCTTAGCTGTGCAAGAAGACAAAGAGATGCATGATAGATCATGAATTACAAGAACAACATCAGCAGCTGCCAGATCTCCAGCTACTTCCTCTCCACTTCTGATCTCTTGAGAAACTCTCTCCTCCTCGTCTTCGTGGTTTCTTTGGGATAACAGGCTTCTTACTCTCTCTTGATCTGCAACTGCATGCAAGTCTTTGCTCGCTCCAAACCTTAACTTCTTGAACCCTTTTCTTCTGCGATCATGATCTGCCATCCTAAACCCCCAAAGAAAAAGCAAAGGGTAAAAAAAAGAAGAAGGAGGAGAAGTTACTCCTATATCCATTAGGTATTTATTTTTAATAAATAAAAAGACAGAGAGAGTAGATCAGATAATTAAAAAGTAGTACATACTCTTTGGAGAGAGCAACAGGATGCGTAAACCCAGAAAGACAAATGGGAAGCCCAGTGACAGTTTGTGTATTCAAGACTGGTGCCATTTACAGATGTGATGTTAAAGCTTTCAAGGGTTGCTGCTGGAGAGTCTTGTTCTTGTTCAAGGGGTTGTCCTGAAGATTAAAGAGAAATAAATAGTTGCTGGATTTTCTTTTGTGGGGTTCTGACAGGAAATCTATTACAACTAGTGTTTCTATTCCTTTCTTTATCAGTAGCAAGAAAACTGGTAAAGAGTTAATAAGCATTAAATTCAGTCTTAAGTTGAACAACTAGATAAAAAGTAGCTAACATAAGAAATTGGTGGAGAAGCAAGGGCTAGGACTTTTAAGGACTAAACCAACTAAGTCACCTCCCCAGCCATGTGCGTATGTTTTAAGGAACAACCCATCATGTTTGCCACCAATGGTTGAGCTCATGGTACGGAACCTTTTCAGTTTTTTTTTTGGTTGCTTCCAGTTGCAGGATTGGACAATCTTGTTTATCTTTTGTATATTCATCGAATATTATATTTTTTTTTTATTTATGTATTTTCTGATACGGGGTTATTCATTGTGCTCTGATACTAGTACAGACAGCAGAAAGCTTGAGTTTGGTCGTGTGCACGTCCAAAGGAACTTAAAACAAATTTTTCCTTCCACTTACTATAGAGAATAGATCTGGATTGAGTTTTAATTTAGCTTGATATCTCATTGAATAATGCTTCTATATGAATTAATGCCATTTTAGATGCCCATGACTCGTAATTGTAGATCGAAGCCCATTTTAGAATAAGAATGATGACAGGTGAGTTGAGAGTAGATACCGTCTTAATGATCAATCGATTGTTGAGTTATTTTATTAGAATTTGGTGGCACAGATGAGTTATCAATGGGTACCCCAATAAGATTCAATAGGCGATTCTTAAAAATTGGATGCAAAATACCATAGTTACACACATACAAATATATATATATATGAATTAATTTTTTATACACTCACAATATACACACTTTCACCTTTAGATACATGATTTATAATCTAAATTTGATATATTTGTATATCCAACTGTGATAATATATACACTATTAGTGCATATAAGATTTACTATATATATACACGCGAAAACTTAGATATACCATTTCATGATCTGTAGTTAGAAGAAAAAATATATCATTTTATCTTCTAGGGATTCTTGTATCAAATTGTTCTTATTTCATTTTCACCAATTGGACACCATATTTTAAGTGATTTTTTTATGCTATAAGATTATTAAACCATGGTAATATGAAATGTTTTTATCTTCATTTACTACGTTCTTGATATAATGAAAGTTAAGTACCACTTCTTCTTCTTCTTTTTTTTGCATTATTTAGATGCTTGTATTTTTGTTTTACGATAGATTTCATAAGTTTAAATGAGTACAAGGTACCTAATATTTAATCTGAACACGTAAGCAAGCGAATTTGGTAATAGAATTGATTGAATTATCTAAGCGGGGTAAGGATTTGGTAAGAGAATTTTGAGAGGATAACCATTCTTATTTTTTGATAAAATCCAAATTAATGATAAACATATTTAGCTCTAGCATAACCATTTAGACTAATTTTAAGATTATGAATTTACCTGAAACCAAAAATTTTGCATTTAATGTTGACTTGATTTTTAAATTGACTAGCTCCACTTGGGCGATGCTTCTGCTTGTACAGCAGGCCTTGGACATTTCAATAGCGAGGACTGTGCATTTCATGTGCAGTTTTCATTTTCCAATTCGCCGCATATGGGCCCAAAAGCTCATCCATTAGCAAACTTTACAGAAGGCCATTAAAGGAAGCCCAAGGGCCCAGGAGAACGACATCGTCATTCAATATGGATTGGGTTTCGTCCTGCTCAGCTGTACTGTACTAGGGTCCGGTCCTAATTCCAGCACAGTCGTTAACCCAGTACACAAAGCTAGAAAGCTGCCCATAACAGGTAAGTATTTATACACTATTCACGATTCAATTGGTGGTTGCACCAAGTCCAACTCTACCAACTCACTGGCAATTGATCTTTTGCTACTTTACCTACTAATTATTTGTACTTTTTTTTTTTGATTTATTGTCACCATCTACACTTACTCCTACTCTAATCTATATTAGGAGAATGATCCAAGAGAATCACGGAAAACTTACGAGGACTACCGACGGGAACTGAACCACCATCGAATCATACAGATGCATAAAACATCCATATGGATCTAAGAGAAGCCACATTAAGCGGCAACTTCGATAAGAGATAAGGTTTGAACCATTGATCGCCTAGCGCACCAGATATGTGGTGGCCAGGTAGTTGGTTGCTAATTATTTGTACTAAACTAATAATACCTAAAAACTTAGGGAAATACTACCAATTATCATACCCATAATTGCAATTCAATAAATTCTTACCACATCATTCAATAATTTAAACTTTTAAAACCATCTACTAGTTGATATCTTTTTTAATACATCCAACAATGAATAGATACGTAATAGTAGTATGGTATCCAAAGGATACCATAAAACTTCCAAAAAGTTAGTAGTTGGTGGCTTAAAACTTTGGAGAGTTCGTATTAGGCACCATACTGATGAGTAAAAAGAGACATTAACAGTTAGGTAAATTTTAGAGTTTAAATTATTAGATAACGTAGTAAAAGTTTATTAGATTATAAAATCATTAGTATGATACCTAAAACTAATGGTAAAAATTCCCTATGACTTACAAGTACATCATCACCCATAAGCTTCCAGTGTCAGTGGTCTCATAAGGCATGACGGTCAAGGATTGAATTTTGTATTTTACATTTACTAGAATATGTATTGCTCAAGAAAGACATTCATTTTTTTTTCTTATTTAAAATCTCCTAACTCAAACTCAGCCAATTGAAACATTAACTCGGTTGCGTGATTTATCTTTCAACTATCAAACTCTTTTTCTTCTTTATTTCACAAGACTTCGAGTTTCCTATGAACTAGACTAAACAAATATATATTGCTAGGCAATTGAGCCTGCAGTCTATCTCAGAATGTTCACATTTATGGAGTAGTTCTTTCCTTGTTCTACATGTTGGCACTTTTAGTCAGCGACTGAGCGGCAAGTCCTGTATAAAAATTATGCTAGTAGTAGATTGCTTATTGAATAGTAGTGTATTAATCTTTTACAGTCTTCTTGGCCTTTCTTCTTGTAATTATATCCAACAACAATTGACAACACTACTAGCTAGATTCCCCATATTGCACATTTATGTTGCCTGCTTCTAGAAAACGAATAGGCTGGCAAATAATTTATTAGTAGTAGACTACCCTCTTGCGGACATTCTTTTAACCGGATAAATTATCATATATATTTACTTCCAACTGTGAGCTGAAAGTTGGTATGCAATTCACTTGGCAAACAGGTTGAGTAGACATATTTTGCCACTCCACCCACCCACCATGCGGTGCAAAACTGGAAATTTAAGAGAGAGAGAGAGAGAGAGAGAGAGATACAGGGCTTAGGCTTAATATATATATATATATATGATATAGAGTGTTTAGAATTGAATTTGTAAGCCTAATCTATTTAACACGTGTTTTATTTTCCAATAAGCTTTGTAAACCTAATCCATTTCATACATACGTGTTTTATTCTCCATTCTCCAATCAGCTTCATGGACATAAACCTACAAACCCCAAAGACCAAGACCTCCTCTTGTTAACGGAGAATGAGCCAAAACGTGATAACGCCATTAAGTGAAAGCACCAAAACGTGGAAACGCCATAATTGACCAACCAAAATTTTCTCAACGAATGATCAAAGGTTATACATTTGATGAGAATATGTCGTGTTCACATATCGTTTCTCCACTCTATCTTCAAGCATCTTTCAAGTAGCGTCAGGGTTCATGCTGGAAAGTCTTCAGCAATAATGGAGGTGGATTCTTCCTCCTCATGACCATTTCTTTAAAAACCAAACATTACTCTTATAAGCATCAAATTCCATCCTCATTCCTGAAAGGAGAAACATATTAGTGGGTGATCTTGTTGGAGAACTAGTCCATTACGAGACCCGTATGCTACATACAGCCATGTGCACGATTAGATCATGCTTAAAGTTTAAACACCCCTTCCCACTTAAGTTCTACAGCACCAGAAAAAGTCAGGAAACAGGTGGTATAACAGCGTAGTGTTGGCAACGTTTTCTTTTCTTTCTTTCTTTTTTTTAGTTTTTTGGGCTGAGATTAAGGTTTTCATTAACGAGATCAAGCTAATCAGAAGGCGGATATTGTTGCTTAATTAGAAACAAAAGACAACTGGAGAGCACCCATAGATTAGATGATTTTTTGCGATCAAATTTGTCCCCGACTCGTGGCATGAATCAAGACATGAAATTATTACCTTTACGGGTCCATTTGAACTTTTTCGAAGGCTGGATGGGGACTTGACGGTGCCATTTCTCTTCCACAAGCATTGAATTGGTAGTATACTTGTCAACCTGAATTCTATACAGAATTTTCAACAAGTAGATGTATATAGTATATACAGAACAGAGGCTGCATTTCACTATTGCATACCCTGCAATCATTTCAAGAATTGTAGAATACACTTTAATTAAGCGTCTCATCATCAACCCTTCCCAGGCCAGTTGGAGAAAAAGTGATCTTTGACTCGATCTCAAATTGGATTGCATTTGTTTTACGAGTTCTCTTCTTTCAGCAAATTATTCCATTCGATTCTTCCTTACACCTGTCACCCGTAGATTAATAATGTCCAATCAAACATTTGTTTACTGTTTATTATCATCTATGATGCAACCATGAAATGATTAATGAAGTCTAAGCTTTGAAATTGTCAAACAAAGATAGAAAAATGCATCAAGACGAACCGAAAGGTCCAAAACCAAGCATCTAGCTCTAGATGGTGACACTAACGATAGTAATTAGCTAGACATTAAATTAATTAGTAGGAGTAAACTAAGGCAAATAATATTGGCATTTCTAAAAAAGTGTCTAGCACTCCTTTCATGCTGAATTATGATCTAATTGACGAAATTGCTTTCTAATTTTTTTTTTGGCGCAAGTATTTGGAACTAATTGTGTGTTTCTTTTTTTTTTTTCTCAAATTTGTGGCCAACTAAAGATTTGAATATGTTCTTTTTTTTTTCGCTTAGGGGGTGTCCCAGCCTTTTTCTTTTTTTTTTTAGCCAGACTAATCCCCCTAAAGCCAGCAGAGCCCTGCCCAAGGATACTAGCAATTTTATCACAGCGGGGATCGAATATGTTCTATTTACGACGAGATATATTTCTGTCTAGTTTGGTGATGATTGTTTACAAGATACATTGTAATTGGAGGTTATTCTTGTGATATTTAAATGCATTTGAGGCTAGATTAAAATTCTGGTGTAATGATTTGTTTAGATTGTGAGTAGAAGATTACATTGAATTGATGAAAAGGGATGATTTTGATTCGAAAAAGTAACAAGCATAAATCTAGGAATTGAATAAGCATAGAAGAAATGCCATAAACAATGGACAAAAGAGGGCATTTTGGAAACTCAAGGAACATAAACTAAAGGGTTATTATCACTTTACCCCCTTAACGTTTGGTACTATTATCAATTTCCCTCTTAACGTTATCTTTTAGTCACTTTACCCCCAAGACTAAACGGTCAAACTTAACGGAGTTTGTTAATTAAAGTGAAAAGACATGTTTAACCCTTAAATTTATTATCACTTTACCCCATAAAATATAGTTTCATTATCAATTTACCCAATAGAGTTATTTTTTAGACAATTTATCCTACCATTAAACCAACTTAACAAGTTAAAAAGCTTTAGAAAATACCCTTCTCTTTGCATAATAAAAATAATAAAAAATTTAGAGTAACTCTTCTCCTTTTTAATATCAAGAAAAAAAGTCAAAGTATTAATTTTTTTCTTCTTGACAATCTTATTAATATTGAAAAAAAATAGAAAGATGGAGATGAGGAGGGGGAGAGAGAGAACTCAATTCTTTTTTTAAAAATTACAAATAAGAAAGAATTAAATACTTTTATTATTTTAAAATTATTTCACTTTTTTGTTTACCACCAAATTTCAATTCTAATCCCGACAACCTTAAAGTAATACGATAATGTTAGACTTTCTTTATTTTATTTTTTTTGCAAAATCTAATTTTTTTGTCTCATTCTTTCCTATCTCTTTTTCTTTTCCTAGTATTAATAAGTGTGAAAAAAAAAATTTGACAAAACTCTTTTATTTTTATTTTTTCGATCTCTTAAAGTGAAAAAGAAGGAAGAATAACCATTCTAACTTTTTATTTTTAATTATATATAAAAAGGGTAAATATATTTAAAAATTTTTGACCATACTAGTTAGATTATTGATGAAGTAAAATGCCTAAAAAATAATGTTAGAAACTAAAATGATTATATCACTATAATTCAAACGAATAAAGTGATAATAACAACGTAGTAATACTATAGAGTTGCACAAAATTTATTAACATGTTGAGTTGAATTACTTATAGGGGTAAAGTGACTAAAAGATAACGTTATGGGGTAAACTGATAGTAGTGATAGAGTTTAAGGGGATAAACTGATAATAACCCTAAAATAAATGATTGGAGTGTTAGAGGTGTTTATTGGAGGGCAAATATAATTTTCGGTAGACTGATATGGTGGTGTAAACTTTTTATTAGCAAGCAGCTGACTTCAGCAGCTGACGTAGTACAATTTGTCATTATCTTTGTCCATTGCCAGATCTCTATGGGATGAGGGGCAGGAGCGTCCCTGCCCCAGGTCCCTATGACATCTGTCCATATGTTTGTACGATAATAACAAGATGGCAACCACCATAGGACAGAAATTAAACAGGCGAGCCCCTTAAAGATAAGTGAAATGCAAAAGAAAAAGATCTCATAAGGTTGGGTCTCTTGGGGCCAGACCAAGCAAAACATATTAGACAGTAGTAACGTTTCATTCCTCCAGTAAATCTCTAAAAAATATCGAGTAGGGACCTTAGCCACATATTTCTGAGTATAGAACAACGAAGATGAGGTCCCCTTCGCAGGAGAGATGAAACCGAAGACTATTCCGGTTTCTACAGCCAAGAGATAGGGATGGTCGTCGGTTTCATCGTCCTGCGTTAAGGAAACCTTGTATCTTTGCAGCCTTGTGTATGCGTTTATGTTATTTACTACCCTAGCTATTTCTAGAAAAAAAAATTTAGTTGGTTTTGCTCAAAGGGTTCATCTGGCTGCAGATTTGTGTACCGGAAAATGGTAAATATAAGTCGGTCTTTCGGTTTCTTCTAGTCTCTCGATAGTTGCTCATACTGCTTGATTGTAATATATACCCATAATTTTCCTTCACGAAATGCATCCCATTTGTTAGCCTCGACCTTTCAGATGCAGTTCGTTCTTTCATCTGTAAGCTTGCTTGTGCTAATTATGGAGAAATATCAAATTTTAGAAAATCATTTAGGTACTTCTTCTTTGGCTTATCCTTTGGTTGCATCCATTTCAGGTACTGAAAAAATGACCGACACTTTTACTATGTAGTAAGAGAAGGCATTATGTTGAGAATTATGCGTTGAGTGGAGTCAACGGAAGCCAACGGCTGCAGCTCCGCTCTTTCTTGGTTTCTTTCCGATCCGCGAACCTACAACCTCCAGAGTGCTGAGCCTCCATGAGCCATGTTTCCTAAATCGCCAAATGAAAAGATTACGCCATATATGCTATGTCAGTTGCTATTATCCGACACTCCTCCTCAATTTCTATGCACAGTAAATTGTGCATCAGATTCTGTAGTCATTCGTTTCAACTTTCAAGTGAAGAGGTATCATTTGCCATTACTAATGCATTTCATAACGATAACTCAACGTTAAGTTAAGGCAGTCATACATGTCTGGCCTTATTTATGACTTCTTTGTTGGATATATATATATATATATATATATATATTCTCTAATACCATTTCCTTTTTTTTTTTAAAAGATGCAAGGAAGCCTTCAAGCTGTACAATGAAGAAAGGAGAAAGGAGAGGGCTCAAGAGTATTTAAGTACGATGATGATGTTGTGAAGACGTGATTTTAGTAACGTGTTACTAGCATGAATGAGCTAATTACCGAGGATGTTGTGACAGTAGATCTTGAATGTTTAAACTCCCAATTGCGAGTATTTTGATTGGGTTTGCATAATTAGCTACTGACTAAATTGTGGTTATGAAACTACTAAATCTCTATTTTGTAAACATAATCCTTAAGCATTTTATGTTTCTGATCAATTCTCAAAACTCAGGTTCAAACTGGTAACTACTTCCACAACTGAAGCTACCATTCATCCTCAGTGCTCCAAAAGAAACAAATATCGGAACCACCTATCTGCCCATAAGAAAAGGCATGATTGCATAGAACATTTTCAAAAGAAACGGAGGGAAAAGAAAGAGCAAGAGAGATCAACAATTTGAGCATGATGACATTCCCGTTCTAGTGATAGAATTGGGGTACGTTACATGTAATCTCTTGTAGTTTTGTCTAATGCCATGTTATCCCTAAGGTTTCAAAATAATTATAATCCTCCTACGATTTTATATAGAGTGAAAAATAAGCAGAATACACAATCAGTTATGTCAATTTAACTAGATGCGCTAAAAATATGTGCACAATAGAATCATAATAGCCAGTTAATTCCCTATGATTTGCATGAATATCCACTTAATTTCCTTATAATTTTTGCACTTATTCACATAATTCCCTACGATTTTATTAATTATACAAGGCGATCAGGTCATTATTTGCTTTAATATTTAAGTAAGGGCAATACAGGTATATATTTTAATTAACAATATTACACGAAACTATTTTTTAATCAAGTTTCCATTTTACTAAAACTATAAGAGAGTTAAGTGCAATGGCAGAGCCATGTGAAAGCAAGTAGGGTCAACTGACCCCACTTAACTTTGGAAAAATTAGTTTCTAGGTTTAGAAAATTTTAAAATTGCATCTTATTCGACCCCACTAAATTTTAACAAATTCTTTTTTCTATGCACATTGACTCCCAAACAATTGAAAATGTATAATTGTTACCATCACAAGAATTTTGAATTTATTTCAAGTTATTTATGAAAGTTATTACAAGAATAAATACTTCCAAAGTTTCCACAAAATATGAGATGAGCTTTCTTCAGTGGAGTGGGAAAATCAATTCTTTCAAACTTCAAAGTTTCCAAAAACAATTAATTTTTCAAGTGGATGCTAAATTTTTTATTTACAATACAAAATTTAAGTTATTATGATTTTTATTTATAACAGAGTATAGATAAATTTCTTAAAAGTAACCTGTAGAATATCAAATTGATGGTAGTTTGCAAACCATTCAAAAGAAAAAATCAAGAGCTTCAATTACTTACATTGAAAAAGATATATATAACAAAATTCAAAATGAATTGATTTTGCAATGTTTTCAGAAGATGAGTACTTGTAGGTACAATTATTTTGCAAGTATATTATTTCCAATGTATATTTAATTTGCTATTAGGATGGTAATGTACATCAATCATAATGGATCATTTTTAGCAATCCGTTAATGAAACTTGCTTCTATTAAAAAAATAATATGTGTATAATGGTAGTAGTTTTTTTTATTTTTATATTCTATTTTTTTCTTTATAAAAGCTTTAATGTACAACCAAAAAAATTTTGGATTTTCTTCAAAAAAAAATTTTACATTCTTCATGAACATAGTTTTCAATCATCATTTTACCTTCGATACATCAAACCAATATAATACATTTTTTTACAAAAATTTCAAAAAAAAAAATAGCAATCAAAATAGCCTTTAAGGTTTACTGTGTTAAAATTTAACCCCACTTACCGTGACTTGGCTCTGGCCTGGTTAAGTGGATATTTTGAAATGTTAAGAAGGTTATGTGGCAATGAGCGAAAACATAAGGGAGTTATGTGTAATTTCACGTAAAAATTATATGCACCAGAGTTTATCGTGTACGAGAACATGTGTGTTTCTCTTAAAGTTTTAAACACAAATTAAGCCGTATTTAATGTATTAAGTAGTAAAATATTTCTGCTGTAGTCAAGAAATGTCAGAGAGAGTAGCATCAGTATCGCTTTTCGACTCTATTTTCAAACATATTTCATGTTGCGTCGGTGTTTTAATAAATAACAAAAAATAAAAGAGAGAGAGAGAGAGAGGGAGAGAGAGTAGCATCAGTATTCAAGCTTGAAAGTCTTCCATATAATTTGGTGCAGATAGAATCTACCATTTCTTCCCAAAACCAAACATTAATATTACAAGCATGAAATTCCGCCCTCGTTCCCAGATCTACTTGCTCCTTCCTCGGACATGCTAAAAGGTACCAGTTGAAAAAGGATATCTCACAATGGAGTCGAGTGCCTCGTATTTATGCAAAGCGGCATCAGCTGAAGTCAGATGAAAATCCCACAAAGAGGATAGACCATTTACAAAGTACATTCATTGGTTAAGCTGTACCAAACTTAGGGAGTATATTCTAAAAAGAGATTAGTCTTACTGGCCATGTCCATGATGATCACACCATGTTTAAACTTTTACAAGCTTAAAGCCCTCGCGATTCAACTGGAGATGGGTTCTGGTTATGTTTTTGTTATAAATTATAAGCCGTTAATGTGACTATGGGATGAAGCTAAGACAAGGCCAAATATCAATTATGTTGCTTAGAAACCATTTCCAACTGGAGAGCACCTATACCACAGCTAAGATGACCTTTTCTTGGCAGTCAAATCACGCAGCCGCCATAATCGATATATCCAATTTGCCATTGGTCGAAATGGACGGTGCATGGACAAGTCCCTGGCGTCTAGAGTGGGGATAGCTCGTGGCATGAATAGACACATTTTTGTGCTTACACGCATAGTTATTAAACTGGGCCCGGAGAGTAGACCGGCGAAGGAGGTGGATCAACGGATTATTGGTTCAATCGGTGGGTGAATGGTTGAACCAGTGGGTCACTAAATATATTTAAATATTATATCTTATAAATTTTGATATAGAATATATGATATAAATTGTAATAAATAATGTCATAATAAATATTCATTTAATTTAATTTGCTATAGAATATTTAATTCATATCAGAATCAGCAAAACATAAATTTAATTAGTAATCTACCAAATTTCAAGTGTAAAATTTTATATGTTTACTGTAATTATCTAGGTTATTTACGAATTTTAAGTGCAAAAAATTATTAAAAATAATATTTGTCTTTAAAAGAAATTATGTAATATGTTATTTTTGAAATCTATTTTTATAATTTATAGAATATAGGGGTCATAATTTTATTAAAAGATTCCAAATAAATTTGTTTTGGAGAATTAAAAAAATAAAGATAAAATTAACAAAATGTTCATATAGCATAAGAATGACCATTAATTAACAAATGATAAAGTGACGTGGTGGTGAGCATGCCACAAACAAGACCAAAGGTCTTGGGTTCGATCCATGCTATGAGCCTAAAAAGAATTTTTTCCATCGATCCATGCTAGGAGCCTAAAAAGAATTTTTTCCTCAAAACCGGTTTGCTCGCAAAACCGGCCGGGTTTCCGGTTGAACCGCTGGTCCGTTGAAAAGTCAACGGTTTCCTTGTAGAAACGATCTAATTAGAGAATCGGCCCGGTTTATAGCCGGTTCATCGGGTCGAACCGTCGGGCCGGGCCGGGTTTTATAACTATGCTTACGGGTCCATCCTTAAGCCTGTCAACGGGTCCGGGTCGGAATTCATTATTTCAGATCCGGATCCTGTCGGATCTACCCGAAAAAATTTATCAAAACTCACAAATTTCTAATAAAAATGAGAAAAAAATATATTTGTAAACTAATTTCTAACTAATACAAAACAAAAACCAAATAAGAAAAGAAATCAAATTGACTTTGCTCAAATACATCACCCTAATCATATTATATTGATAAATATATATTTTAAATTATTAATTCATTTATATCCGAATTCGGGTCTAATACGGGTCGGAATACTATATTCCGTATCAGATCCGTTTTTTGCTTGACAAAACGAATCCGGGTCCGGGTCTGAATAACGGAATTAAATCCCTACCCGTACCCGTAATAATTTCACGGATCCGATCCGGGTCCGGGTCTAGACCATTGACAGGCCTATCCATCCCTGTGAACTTTTAGGGAGAGAGGCAGTGCGTTGGATATGGTTGGGGTCTGATTATTGTACACTTTTAATATTAGTTGATGTACAATTATATCATATTATTGCATTCAAGGTAAAATTGGTGAATATGAATAAAATATTTGACATATATTCAATACAATATTGTGATATATTTGTACACTAAAAATTTAAATGTGTACAACGATTGAATGGAATCGCACAAGACACACAATTTGTACTCAGCCCTTGTACGAACTTTTTCAAGGATAGAGAGGCCTTCACGATGGCATTTGTTGGGGATAATACAAGAGAAAGTGACAAAAAGTTACAAAGCAAATGATACAAAAAAATTTCAAATCGTAATTCGAATCAATTTCCTTTATATTTTATTTGTCCAGAAATCAGTGTACAAAGCACTTGAACAAATATTCTTTAGAATAATTTGAAAAGGTATTTGTCTTTGGCTCTTACATAAAGCTAAACAAACCTACTTAAATTATGTTGTGCTTTTTTAAAGAGTTCAAATAGTAGGAAAATGATATTTTTCAAGAAATCATCCCTACTAGACCTTTATAGAATTGAGATTGAGAATGATTAAGAGCTGCAACCTTTCTCCACTAATTGTGACTTTTCTTTGAATTGTGTTGGTCAAAAGATTCCTCAACACTAATGCAAGTTTTCAGATAGTTTTTTGATGTTTAAACACCATCTGAATGGCAATTAACTATCAAAAACATGAAGAGGTGTCAAACAATAAACTTAAACAACTTCTAACCGTTGCACGAATCAAACAATGATGGACCTATATCGGGTTCGAAGTCGGTACCAGACATACAAATGAACAAATTTTGAAAATTCTCCAACATAATTCCCCTTCCAGAAGCATTGCATGAATTGGTGGCATACTTGTCAACTTGAATTCTCCACAGAATTCTTTAACAACTAGATAGTGCAACACAGACCGCAAATGCGTGCATCACGTGTACATCCCTCAATCATTTCAAAATAGGCAGTAGAAATACTGGTTAATTAGTAGCAATATTAACTAAGGCGCTCACTATCAAGTATCAACCCTTCCTATGCCAGTTGGAGTAATGTGTTCTTTCACTTGATCCACCGAAAGGGTTACATTTGTTTTTCTAATTCTGTCCTTTCAGCCAATTAATCCATTTGAGTCTTCCGAGTTTTTCTCACCCTTGAATTTTTAATGTCCAATCAAACCTTTGTTAAGAGTTAGTTGTCATCTCTATATGATGCAATCACGAAATGATCGTCTAAGCTTTGAAATTGTCAAACAAAAAGATCCCTTGTATAGAAACACAAAAAAAAAAAAAAAAACTAGAAAGATGCATCGAGATTAACCAAAACCAGGCATCTAGCTTTAGCAGAGATTAGGAGTAAACTAATTAATTGATGGTGATGTTCTTGTCAACAGTTTTTTGAGTAAGCAACTGACTTCAGCTGCTGATATTATGCAAACGTCAATTCCGTCTATCGCTGGACCTGTCCATGTTTAATTTAACGATAATAACGAAACGAAGACCACAAACAGTAGGGACAGAAGTTAATCATGCAAGCGACTTCTGTTGATAAATAAATGAAATGCAAAAGATAGCATAAGGCTTGGGTCTCGATCTGGGGGGCCATGCCCAGCAAGCCTAGTTTTACAAGGTCTTAAAGTTATATTTTTCAGCGGTAAGCTCTCTATAAATAATGTACTGAGTAGGAGGTTGGCCACATGCTCTCGCGGATGGAACAAAGAAGAAAAGAAGCATTGAGAGGTTCCCCACGCAGGAGAGATGGCGCCGATGACTATTCCGGTTTCTAGAGTCTGGAGATAGGGATGGTCATTGGCTGCCATCTCTCTGCGTCAGGAACCTTATATCTTTGCAGCCCTGTCCCTTTTATGTTTACTTTTCCAATTTCTACAAGAAATTTATACTAGTTGTTTTCGTTCACAGGGTTCATGTTGTGCAGATTTTGTGGACTAGGAAATGGTCAAAAACGGCTGTCCCTATGGTCATATCTTGTTTCCCTCATCTTCTTACAGCTTGAATTTACTGTATCCATAATTTTCCTTCACGAATTGCATCTGACCTATCAGCCCCAACATTCCTGCAGTTTTGTTCTTTGATCCATGTGGCTGCCTGTGCCAGTAGTTTACCATTATCAACTTTACATGTTCTCACTTCGGTAATGTTTCTTTTCACCTTATGCTTTGGTTGCTTCCATTTTAGCTACTGAACAAATCACCGACACTTTTACTGTATGTAGTAAGAGAAGACATGCGTTCTGCGGATTCCTGAAACTTAAAGGGTACCTGCATAATCTAATTGAGACTCCATTTTGGCTTTCTCATGCATATCACTATGCTGAGAACTATTTTGTTCAGTAGAGTCAACGTCAACCAATGGCTGTAGCTCTTTCTTGTTTTCTTTCCGCAACTCGCAAGCCCACCGATCAATGCTCATCCCTCGCGAACCAACATCTCCTAAATTACCAAAAGAGAAAAGCCAAGCTACAGTACATACTAGTGCCGACACTCATCCCAACTTGGATGCGGGGCAGGTACAACTGTATGTGAAAAATGTAATATTTTTTGCATAATTTGTAACTTTTTGTAAATTTTTTATACATCTTCGTAATAGAAGTGTGATATTCTATTATTTTTCATGTGAGTTCCATATGTAATCATTGTATTTTTATTATTAAGTTTTATAAGTAACTCACATAAAATTACACTTTGTTCAAAGTATGTTATTATTCTAAACGATTATTACTAACAACCATCTAGGCCCGTATCCCTCCCCACTTTGCCTGTGCAGTAAACTATGCATCAAATTTGATTGTAGTAATTCGTATCACTTGATCAGGTATATGCATTTGCCATTACTATTAAGCTATATTAGCAAAACACTCAGCTGTATTCACACGCATGTGGCCTTATTAGTCACTTCTCTCTTAAAGTAATTTTCTACCATATGATCTCTTTCTTAGATACAAGAATGATGTTGAGAAGATGTACGTGTTCTCTCTTAAAAATTGTAGTGACTATTTTTTGTTCCGTTTGCGACTTTAATTTGCATGACTAGCTACTGATTCCATTAAAGTTGAGCTTATGATGCTGCTAAATCTCAATTTGTGAACGTAATCCTTGAAACATAGGTATCGTGTTATGTTTCTCGAAACTCAAAAGCTGTGTTTTAAAACTCGGACTGGACCGGCCGGTTCAACCGATCGAACCGGAAACCGGTCATGTGTCCGATCCGAGTTATACTAAAAAACCGGGAAAGTAAAAATCCGGTCAAATCCGGTCAAGAATCGGGTTTGACCGGGAAAAAACTGGATTTCAGGTTCAAACAGCATTTTTTTTGAAAAAACTCAAATTTTTTCAATATTATATTTTGACCCCTAAATTGTTAAAAATTATTAATATACCTCAAATATTTCATACTTTATCAATGTTTTTTTAAAGTTTGGTGTTATTTTTTAATTAAATCCATAATTTTAATTCTAAACTTGTTAATACTTATTAAATAATATAAATTGCTACTTGATTGTTCTAATTTCTTTGTATTTTCTTGTTAAATATATTTGAAACATCAAATATATATGAATATACCTTTATTAATATTAACATGTTATTAGGTATTTTACATATAATATTTTAATTTTAAAATAATTTTTATTTAACATATAATATTTTAATTTTAAAATAATTTTTATTTATGACGTCATCCGGTTCAACTCCTATCGAACCCGGTTGAACCCATTGACCCCTGACCCTGAGCTTGACCGAGTCGATATCCGGTCCAGTTCTGAAAACATAGCTCAAAAGCCAAGTTGAAACTGTTGACTGCTGGATTCAAATCCTCGGTCGTACGTTAATTATTGGTCCGAAAGACCAATCCACCAACACCTTAGCAACACAACAAATCTTTAGTGGTCCGCTTTCAAAAGCAATCACCCAATTATTCTGCTGCACTTACTACCGCCATCACCACCGAAGAACCATCTTCATCAAAAACTAGAACCATAAAATTACTCATTCAGGTTTAGTCAAGGGATTGGCTTTGGGCATCCATTATTGCTTCCAATTTTCTGGGCATCCATTCGCTAATATCTTTCTAAATAGGAATTGTTTGAGGATGGTGGCTGCGGTGGTAACTGGCAAGTGAAGAAGGTGATGAAAGAAGTTGACTTGGATTTGGGTGGAGAACAGACAACAGGAATTCCAAAAAAAAAAAATTTCTGTGGGGTGTTTTAAATGAGTGCAACGTGTCTTCCTTTAATTTGTTCGACTGAGGATCTGGTACCATTGACGGCTTCGCCAATTAATGCCACCGTATCAGTGTCTCCCCAAGGTACAGCCATTGGAACAGGTATTAATTGTACTTACTGCAAAATAAGGAAAGGAGGCAAAACATGGGGAAAGAAACCTTTTTACGAATAATACTCGGCTTCCCCAATATAATACTCGGCATTATATTCGCGTTTTCTGAACAATACCTAAAACCTTTTTAGGAAAGAAACTTGGTGGATTTGGGCCTCCTATCATTTGAGATTAATGGGCAGATAATTGGATCATCTGCGGTATCTCTAACTGCATAGAGCGTCGAAGGTCTTGCTACAGTGGTTCCGCTGGTTATTTTGTAATTTGGCTGTTCGATTTGTCCTTCTTTGTCCTGTGGTCCAATATGTAGCCGTCAATGTCCTCTGCTCCCAATGTGTGCCCGTGAAGCTCCAGTTACAAGTTATAAATCAATTGTCCCGTAAATTCTGTGTGTATCTAATATCATTAATTTAAAGCTTTTGTGTTTTAATATCTCTATCTCTACTTTACATAAAGCGTCAAAATTCTGTGTGTATCTAATATTATTAATTTAAGGTATAGTTTATAAGCAAATGGGCATTACTTATTCAAAATACCAGCTTTTTATGGGTATTATACTTTTAAACATTTAATGTATGATAAATACATCAATGTTTGCAAGTAAAATTTAAAAAGTGTTACAGTAATATTCTTACAAAAAGAAACTGGTAGGTTATCTATTTAATATAAATTAAATATTTTTTAAAAAAGAAATGGTTCATAAAGTATTAACTCTTTATGACTTTCTTCCATTACATGAACAAAGTATCGGTTCTTTATGGGTATTTTACTCTAAATCATTTAATTTTTGTTAAATACATAAATGTTTGTAACTAAAATTGAAAAAGTGTTACACTAATATTTTTAGGAAAAGAAAACTAGTAGATTTTGTATTTAACATAAATTAAATATGTGAAAGTAAAAAAAGATATTGCCCATAACATACCAGCTCTTTATGGGTTTTTTGCATTACATGAACAAAATACTAGTTATTTATGGGTATTTTACTCTGAATGTTTTAATTTATGTAAAATACATAAATATTTGTAACTAAAATTGAAAAATTGTTAAACTAATATTTTTACGAAAGAAAAACTGGTAGATTTTGTATTTAACATAAATTAAATATGTGAAAGTAAAACAAAGAAATTGCCCATAGCATACCGGCTCTTTACCGGTTTCCTCCATTACATGAACAAAGTACTAGCTATATATGGGCATTTTACTTTGAATCGTTTAATTTATATTAAATACATAAATATTTGTAAGTAAAATTCAAGAAATGTTACACTAATATTTTTACAAAAGAGAAACTGGTAGATTTTGTATTTAACATAAATTAAATATGTGAAAGCGACACTTTACAGGTGGTTTAATTAGTTACTTAATTTGTTGACAAGAAACAAGGTTTCTTTTGCAAAATTTGTTCATTAGATATTTATATATGTGTTTAGGACAAAGTGATAATTAGTTGTGTGCCCTTTTATATATGTGCATGTTCGGCAAAATATATATGTGAACAAAAATATTGATTTTCTGAGAAAAAATATATATCGAGACACATTTTTTGTGTATCTAATATTATTAATTTAAAGCTTTTGCGTTTTAATATTAACTACTCAATTATTAATTTAAAGCTTTTGCGTTTTAAGATTGAGTAGCATAACATAAATGCGGTCAATACAAAGTGATGATTAATTCTGTGTTTTTTTTATATATAATTCATTTTTAGCAAAATATATAGCAATTATTCTACGATGCCACCGCATGCTATCAAATTTTACGTGGTTGTTCCCTGGTGATTAAAGGTTACGTGGCGCAAAATTTATCTTACGTGGTTACAGATTAGAAGTTACACCTGTAGTTACAGTTCATGTCATGTACTTAAAGATAGAGATATGCTTGTTTCGTTCGGTTCTTTCACAGATTACATACTGTCATAGTGGACTTGCAATCATTAGTCAGATTTAATGCATGCACGTGCTTCGTTCTGCCAAACCACAAACTCTTTGTATAGTTGAAGACTACGCGTTCTGTCTACATTAACCTTTTCACCGTCAGTTTCTTTGGTTTGGTTTTCTTTATCTACGGACTACCAACTATTATAATGCTTTAGAGATGTTTCTCTTTACTCTTGCGCCTTTCTGTTAGCTCTTTATTTTCTATTGGCTTTTCCTGATCCCTGTTTCAAATTCTCAGCTTCGCGCCGGCTTCAGTCAGGTATATCCTTGTTTTTCTTTACTGCATTTTTTGGTTGACCTTTTCCTCGTTTACTCTTAATCAATCTGCAGTTACTTATTTTCTTTCCTTGTGATTGAAGTTATGTTTCTATCATTTTCTCCTCCCTATTAATTACCTAAGAATATCTGTTTTGTTCCCATGATTTTTGCCAAAAAACTTACTACTTCGCACAGAATCATTTTGCTTTGTTGCAGCTTTTTAGTCTGCATTAACTCTGAATTTTCTTACATTAGGTGACTCCATAAACTATTAGCAAATTTAAAAAATCTCCTTACTTTTTCCATTTTGGTGTATTTTGCTCATGCTCACTGTGTGTACTTTTTTCATGATCATACCAATTCATTTAATACACCCCAGTTTTTCGCCATCCTATTCGACGTTTATTTTATTGTTCAGGTAAAGCAATCCTTTCTTCACTTAATTGCTTCTCATTTGTTTACTGCTTAGTCTATTCTACTTCGTTGTATTTTATCTTGCAAACCATGTTTGTTATCTCTGCCTATTAAATAGCGATCATCTCTCTCGTGCACACTTGTTCTGCCGGCCTGAACAAACTCCAGCAATACAGCTCAACACTACAAGAAAAATGTCCTATTATGACATACCTATAAGGACACTTTTTTGTAAGTGTCATTTTACATCTTTTATGAAGACATAAAAAAGTGAGTGTCATAATAAAATAACATGAACCAAATACCATTGCACTTTGTTTTATATTTTTTCTAAATTGAAAATTTTGATATGTTAAATTAGAATAGCTATTAGGGCATTACTTGTGAATATCAGCAGAAGTAATAGGAAATTGAGGTAGAAACGACGTAGTTTTGTCACTGGGATAAAAGAAATGGTGAGAAAGCGTGGGGAAAAGAAAAAAAGAACGCGGCAAGGAAAATTTTGCCGCTTCACTAAAAGTTTGCCCAATACATTTCTCTTCGAAAGGTCCGCCTCTTACAATTCACACCAAAAAGTTCCACCAGTTTCTTCTCCAAATCTAAACCCTTGAACCCTATTCACAAAATCCATCATCATCAAAATCAATGTTCTATTTCTGCCTCTTTTTTTATTCTTTAATCCCTACCCTCTCTCTTTCTATCTTGAGTTTTTAGATGCACTCCAATTTGACCAGAAGAAGAGAAGGATGGTTTAGCGGTTAAAAGGTAAGTGTATTATGGGTTTTTGAAAATCATATGCTTTGCCTGCCCTATGTGAATAATTGCAATTTGTTTGTCGGTATTGTCTTGCAAAATTGAAGGTTTGAGGTATGGGTAATAGTTATTCATGCGATGGAGGATTGCAATCCTTCAATTTGAAATATATATATATATATATAATAATAATAATATAGAGCACTGAAACAATAATGAAAGCGTAAGAAGGTCTTTGTTAAATTCGTCTCCTGAAAAATGTAAAACCAATTTCTTGTTTGGAGTTCTGAACTCTATCCCCATCAAGGTAATTATTCCCAGCCTTGACAGGCATTGCCGCACACATTTAACCAACCCTTTTGGGTTCAAGGGAGCTTTGATTTATAGAAATCTAGAAGGGCTGTTACCAAATACGGTCTGTTAATGGAGAAGCACATTTATGTTTGGCAAAAGGAGACAGCTAGCCACCTTAAGAGTTCCATGCTCTTGGTTTTTTTTATATATATATATAATGCAACAATATCTCAAATAACTCTCTGCTTTCTTACTAAAATCATGAGTCCATGGAAAAACGGATAATTAGTATGTTCACCTAATAATGATAATAATAATAATAATAAAGTGTATAAAAATAGTGGCAGAGTTTTTTTTTTATATTCAAGTACAAAAGCGGAAGGGAAAAGGGGAAAGTTGGATGTCTGAGAATTGAATCAGGACATTATGATTATGTAGTTAATGCTTCTCTCAACCGAGTTGGATCTTGGGAATTGGTTTCTAATCCTATATTAGTGCAACCGGGCTGGCACAAAATATAGGATATAGAACCCCGGGTGTTTTACTTCAACTGACTAGTAACTATTGAGAATGTCGAATATGGTGTACTGTTCATGTCATTTGGTTTCGGAAAAACATGTAAAATTTGGCAAAGTCAGAACCAGTGAATTGGGAAGAAAGTTAACTGTTAACAATTGTTTGAGTTCTAGTTGAGTTTCCAAACTTGATTCATATTATGGTAATATGGCAATTAAGTTTACCAGAAAAATAATTGGTACAATACAGAGGTTTCTAAATTTTAACTTGTAAAGCGAAGTTGATCCCTCAAACATGAACATACAATCTTTTTATTTCTTGAGTTTAGATAAAATTCCTGCTATCCCAATGCTTTTCATGAAAATGTTATTCAATGAGAATAATTTGCATTTGTGGTTTTCTGTTCAAATGGGGAAAATGTGCATGCCTTGGATCATTTTCATGCATATGTTGGTGCATTTATATATGTACATAGAGAAAGTATATTCCTTGGATAGCCACTGATTTAGTTGGCAAATTAAAATCGATGCTCAAATTAGACAAAAAAAAATTTAAGAGAACTAATCATAGATATAAGCAATTAATCAGCATCTCAAAAAGATAAGTTTAAAACTCTTTTATATTTGTTTGTTCTGTTTGCTTCAGAATAATTAGAAAAAGTCATTCAGCACTTTTGGTTCTTTCTCATTTTTTAAAATATTCTTCAAGAAATTTGCAAGCTGATGTTATTTTTCTTCTTGAATACGTATACCAGCTATTCAAAATATTATACAATTATTAAAATTTTACTTAAGTTCATTAATGTTTCACCACATGTTTGAATTGAAGATAGCTATCTGTGAAAAGAAATCATTTTGAAGACGTTGCACATTGATTTCGCTAGAGGTACAAGTCAACTTATATTCTTGTGTTCTTTTTTATTAGAAATTAGATTAAGTTACATATATGATATTAAATTTGTTCATTTGTTTGAACCTGTAATGTACGTTCATTTTCGTCTTTTGGCCATTTGGATTCTTAATTTCTTTTTTAAACTGGAGTGTCATTGCAGTGGATATATTATATGACATGCAAATTTTATTCTTAACATTGATTCATATAAAAAACTGTTTACTTGGTGACACATGATAAATGGCTAGTGGTGGAAAACCTTTGGGGTTTGGTCTGTTTGCTCATGTCTTGTGTTTTTATCTCAAACAGTGACCTTCTTGTTGACTTCTAAATAGCTTCTTGGTATCCTAATAATTTTTTTGTTGCATGAGTGATGCTCTTTGTTAATATTATTCTTAATTGCTTTCTTTTGCTTAGATATGTATATGTATGTGTATATTTTAAGGTTAAATTTGTCATGGTTACAGAATATGGATAAAACTTGGATGCAAAAGAATAGACGAAGCAAAGAATATTGGGATGGTTTGCAAAAATTCTTAGATTATGCATTCCTGAATTCAAGTATAAATGGGATGATATTATGTCCATGTAAAGAATGCAAGTGTGATGAATGTATTACCAGGGAGAATGCAGAACTTCATTTGAAAGTTTATGGTTTTGTTAAAGGATACACCCGCTGGGCAGCTCATGGAGAATTTGTTTACTCTAGTGCACCAAAACCTACTTCCCATGATATCTCACATGAGGTACGGGATGAACTTGATGACATGCATGGTTTGGTTCATGATGCATTGGGAATTCCTGAACAAGATCATACAAGGATAGATGGAACTGAATACAAAAGCCAATTGCCCAATGTAGAAGCTGAAAAGTTTTACAATCTAATTGATAATTCTAACAAAGAGCTTTACTCTGGATGTAAAAGATTCCCAAAACTTTCCTTTATGATTCGGTTGCTTCACCTCAAATGCCTTGGTAAACTCAGCAACAAAATTTTTGATATGTTACTTGATTTGTTGAAAGAAGCCTTTCCAGATGCGATGGATGGTTTGCCTAAGTCTTATTATGAAGCTGAAAAGTTAATGAAGGAATTAGGACTTGGGTATGATAAATATGATGCATGTCCGAATGACTGCACTTTGTATTGGGGGGTAGATGCAAGAAGAAAGCATTGTGAAACATGTAAAGAATTCAAATGGGTTAAATCTGAAAATGATCCGACTGGTGAGGGAAGAAAAATACCGCATAAGGTTTTATGGCATTTTCCCCTAAAACATAGGTTACAACGCCTGTTTATGTCCTCCAAAATTGCAGGCCATATGAGATGGCATGCAGAGGGTCGTACTAAGGATGGTAACATGGGCACCCTACTGATTCTCCATCTTGGCAAACATTTGACTTTCATCATCCAGAATTTTCTCAAGATTCTCGTAATGTGAGGTTGGGCCTAGCATCAGATGGGTTTAATCCATTCAAAAATATGAGTTCAACTCATAGCACTTGGCCGGTAATATTGATGCCATATAATTTGCCACCATGGATGTGCATGAAACAACCGAACTTTATGTTGTCATTGTTGATACCCGATCCATTTGCACCAGGAAATAATATTGATATATATTTAAAACCTCTCATAGCAGAATTAAAGGAATTGTGGGATGTTGGAGTGAATACATATAATGCATCAAGAAAAGAAAACTTTCAACTTCATGGTTATAGATGAAGAAAATGCAGATGAAAATTCACAAAGAAAAACTAGAGGGCCAACATATATGACAGAAATATGGGATAAACCTAGTAGTTGTCATCGGTACAAAGTTAGATTTGATAAGAATGGTGAGCCTGTTGGCTAGAACAAGTCCAAATTTACTGAGTTCTTAGGAACAATAGCAAAAAATGGAAAGTATGCTCCTCTAGACGTGACAGATTGGCGTGAAATGACAAATGATAAGAAGCAAGACATGCTTGTACTGGTGAAGGTAATGCACATTTTTCTTGATGCAAATATACATCTGTACCCTTTATATGACAAAAATATGGATCTAACTATTTGAGGTGTTATTGTAGGAAAAATTTCGTCTTCCTCCAGGTGCAGATTTCTGGACTTTGAAATCTATCGGCAAAAAATGGAGAAATTGGAAATCAGCTTTAAAGGCAAAATATTACAATCCAAATGAATCCATTGAGAGTCAAATTAACAATAGGGATCAGCGGATCTTGAAAGATCAGTGGAGAAATCTTTTGGCTTACTGGAGCTTACAGGAAACAAAGGTATAACTGTTTTAACTATTAAATATCAACCACTATGTTGAGATTATAAGTTTCCACTGTTTTCTATAATTTCAGAATACCAGCGAGAAGAATAAGATGAGTCGGGCTAAGAAAACAATGAATCATAAGACAGGGAAAAAATCGTATGCTCAAATTCGAAAGAAATTGATAAATCTTTTTAACCTTTTAGTTTCATTTAGTTTTTTCTTGTATCACCTAGTGGTCTTATGAAGACTTCATTTTCTATAGATGAAAAAATTAGGTCATCTCCCATCACGAGCTGACATGTTCGAACACTGTTATACTGACTCAAACGGAAATCCGGGAAATGATGACGTTGCAGCTACATTAGTAAGTTACTAATTGGTTGATGAAATTAGTACTCTAAATGACTTAAATTGTCTACTAACTTAAGACTGATTTTATCTTCATTGATGTAAGATAATCGATTTTAGTAATATTGAACTTTTTCTGAATTTTGAATACAGCAAGCTTTGAAGGAAAAAGTTAGCCAACTTCCCCCTGGTTCGAATGATGATGTTGGTCGTAATGATGCATTTGCCCAAGTATTTGGGGAAGATAACGATGGGCGTGTGCACATGTATGGTCTAGGTGTGACACCATCAGACAAATGGGGTAACGTACCTAGTAGCAGCACTTGTCAGCGTATCGTTATGGAGCAAAAGGCAGCAATTTCTAAGATGGAAGATAAATTTGCTAAGCAAGATCAGCAGCTGAAAGACCAAGCCAAAGAACTTGCAGAGCTGAAAGCAATGATGTGTCAGCAGCAAAATAGTGGCTCAAAAACTGGTGGCTCGATAAATTCAACGTCCTCTAATCATGTTTCAAAATCACTTATTGGTGCTCATTCTCTTCAGGTATGTTCATGATTTTTTTTCAAGAATTTATTGTGATTATACCATATGAGGATACTCACTTTTGTTGTTTGAAACTTGTTGATTCATTAAACTGCTATTTTGTTTGGTTATGTTGAATAGTAAAACATGGTAATTTCAACTTAGTAAAGTCTTGGTTATTAAGTTTTATTGCTGAAAATTGGAGAAATGCTCAAAATGCAGGGGAAACTCTACCAAATTTTTTTAAAATAAATCTACCTAATTCAATTCTATGACTTCAAATTATCTTGTAGGAAGGTGATTAGGTGGATATTTTCAGCTTGTTTGATCCAACAAAATGTTTAGCTATTGGTCGCCTCTAAGGAATTGATCCTTCTAAAGTTTTTGGCGGACAACCATTAGGACCATGTTGGTGTGAAATACTAGTACAAATTGTGGTGGAACGCAATGAACAATTGATTAGGCCTTATGGGCTATTGCAAACAATTGAAGATACACTTGGTGCACCGATTGTTTGGCCACTGAAATTGGTATATTTTGACACAAGATTGTTCAAGTTTTTTTCTTTACAAATATTTGTAAGTTGGATGGATAATGAAGTGGTGTTCGTACTTAATCTACTAATTTTATAGGTAAAGATTCATGAGGATTGACAGTAGCCTTTTGTTTAGAGAAGCAAGAGTTGAACAGCAGCCTTTTGTTTAGAGAAGCAATGCTAGTTTTTGAGTTAATTTCAAATTTGTGGAGTATTTTGTGTTCTTGAGGATGTTGCTGGATTCTATTGCAAGAGTTGGATGGCAGCCTTTTGTTTAAAGAAGCATTAATGCTAGTTTTTGAATTAACTTCAGATTTGTGGAACTTTTTGCTTTATTTAGGATGTCACTAGTTTTTTGCTTTCAAGCAGATTTATATTCTTTGGCATAGTGGTTGTCTTACTATTGCATATTATGTGTTTGGCGTTTTGTATTAGGAGATTAGAGTAGAAAATTTGGATGAAAATTGCACCCAAAAAAAAAAGACATCTATTGAGGCACTTGCCAATGCCTACATTGAAACTAATGCACCTAGTAAAACCACATATCGTGACACTTTTTGAGTGTTTGGAGATTCTTTTTACAATGGTAGAAAATGCCTTGAAAGACAGGTAAACACTACATTGTAAACTGCCTCCATTAATGTATATAATGCACTTCATTGTGCCTAGACAATTACCTTTTGGCAACATGTACAAGTGTCCTAAAAAGGACAAAAATGATACCAAGTAAAGTGCCTTTATAGTGCATCTTTAGAGACATTGGTGTGTGCCAATTTGCAATTTCTATCATGGCAATTGTGAATGCATCAAATTTATTAAATATGGCGTTAAAAAACACCTCCAATTTTTTCCAAACAGGTAGTTTAGTAGATATTTGATGTGTGCGCCTCAATAGTCTAAGTGCCTCTAAAAGTTCCCTATTGCATCATTTTGTTGTGCCTCCAAATATAATTTTTCTTGTAGTGCAAGAAACGGTTTCAGACACAAACGTCACTGAAATACCTGCCTCTTCAACCTCAGTGTTAGCAGAAATCTCATCATCCGTCGAGCGCAATCTTGAGCCAGATTTCTCTCAACTCACAAAGCATCAAAAACTAGACTAACCAGTTTACATTACAGTTGGATGTAAGACTAAAAACTGCACTTTTTGTTTAACAACCAAGGCAGTTCGTTAGAATTTTGTTCTGTAAATATTGCAACTAACTTTTGTAGCAAGTTGCACTCTCCAGGTAGGATGTATATAAAAAAAAGCGCATGCATTTTGCTTTCATATTCATGATCTATTTCGTACACAAACATCTTCTTCATCAATAAATCATCAATTAACACTGCTACACTAGATACAACAAATACCAATTTCACATCGCTCCACATTTACGTATACTATCTCATATTTGCTTATTCTACAATCACTACTATAATATTCAACAAAACAATAATTTTCTATTTATAATTTCTTCTACTTTATTTTACATTCTTCATCACTCAATAACACCATAATATGGGCACCCCGCGATAGCCGCGGGGTCGAATGCCTAGTTTTGCAATAATAGGCGCATTTCTGAAGTAGGGGTGACAATTTTCGATTTGAAAATACGGCACGAACCTAACACGAAATTAATGGGTTTTGTTTGAAATTTCGCGAGTTCAGATCAGAATCGAGTCGAACTCGATGAATCCGAAAAAAGCAGGTCGAATTCAGGTCAACCCGATAAACCGCTTATGAATTAAAAATAATTTAATAAATATAAAAATATTTTATCTAACTAAACTAAGTTATTCTTTTCTTCCCAAAGGCATTAACCACTTAATCCTAGATGAATTTATTTAACTTATGTGAAGTTAGAATTATTATGTTTGGACAAATAATATATTGCATTATTTTCTATTTTTATAGTATCTTAATTTATTTTCAATTTGATTTGGGATAAAATACTTTTACAGTGTTTTAATTTATTTCAGATTTGATTTGAAATTATTTTATCGAGATTTTTATAACTTGATTATTTAATTAGTCTTGGGCGAAATTGGTTCTGTTAGAAACTAAAGTGGTAAATTAGTAAATTGAAATTATGTTTCAAGTCATTCGGGTCAACCCGAGATATTCGAGTTCATGTCAAATATCCTAACCCATTTCGAATTGACGGGTCATGTTCGAGTTAGCAAGTTATCTATTATACCCGAGTTTCAAACCGACCCATCAACCCGATTGCCCCCCTATTCCGAAGGGCTATTGTTAAAAGATGCGAATACGGACGAATGGAATTGAGATCATAGCACCCTCCGGGATTACTTGTTTACCTGACATGTTCAGCCAACCAATTGTTTTCTCCGGTTTGGGGCAGGATTGAGATTTAGTACAGTTTTGCTACAAACTGTCGTTGCACTAATGCACTCACATAAATTTGTTGTACGAGTAAATTTTACTCCTACTCATGTCCACCAATTCAACATGTGAGTACAAGCATGACTGTAACCGTACAAGTGTTAAGTTAACCATCCCTGCTTCAATCACTAGTTTCTTGATACTCCATACGCAGTGCTCAACATCTGCGCGCCGAGTTGCTTTTGCGGATGTTCCCGCCTTTTCGCTGTAAGCCCAAGAAAGGCTTTAGACAATAAATTTGAAGATTCATAGTCCTGTACGTCTATGTTATTGTACTCATGAAAACTGGCAGTACCACTTGTAAGAAAATCTCAAAGTAACCAACAAGTAAAAGCTTGAAAACTTTGTTATTCCGCAACAAATAACTAGAAAACCAATGAGCAGCAAATTACTGTTTGATGGTCCAAATAAAATGGACATCGGGGAAAAAGAAAAAAATCCAGCTTAATCTATAGTCTTGAAGTTGCGCAGCAAAATGACAAAAAGCTGGCAGGGACTACATATTAAGCCACCCTAATACACAGGAACCCTGATTTATAAAGATATTCTTCACTTAAGATGCAGCAAATCCTCATGCCAAGCGTAAAGTTGAGCAACATTTGTATTTCAGGCACCACAGTGGCTGATTACCATGAGCCCTCAGCACCAACTGATGGATTCTTAAAAGCAGCAAGATTCCAGGATGTCTTCAATGCATACGGCTGAGAATTGTCACACCTTCCTCAGTGATCTTTGCTATCTGCAAAATCAACTCATGTGAATACATCATCTTTCAATCAAGGAAAGTAATGTGTGTCTAAAACACAAAACTGGAAGCAGCAGCGCAAAACCAGTTCAGATGCAACAACACATCCCCATGAAGAAGAAAAGTCTAAGGTAAGGAGAGAGCACAACTTTAGCATGAGATAAAAATATAACTGAAGCATTAGTTCTCTGAGAAGCTGTGAAAGACTAAAGAGGGAGTCAAGGGGATGAAATGTTGGCAATACATGACTGAAAATTAAGCCTTAAAAAAAAAAAAAAAAAAAAAAACTGGTTGCACTTTTACTACAGAGCTTAGCAACTTTTATCCACAACTAAATTCAAAACTGCAATGCTGAACATTTTTTAACACGTAACACATCAGTGTCCTTTTATTTAAGCAAAGTTCCTCCTTTGAGTTGGATTTAGTATGACTAAAATTAAGGAAACAAAAACCACAAACGCCCTGCTAGATGGAATTTTGCATTACTGGACACCTTGCTCAACATAGGACTCATCAAATGTCCTTTCACCACAGATGAAGTCACTCCTCGCACATGAGTATCCTTTCCTAATTACACAACCCTACTGAACCCACCACCCTGTGGTTCACAGGACCAATCTATGATTCTACATGCTCCCATGGTTTTTTGCTCAAGACTCTTTGACTGCTCGTGGATCATGCGGGATAGAAACCACAGTAAAAATTGGTTGCCTAGATGACTATCTAGTAAAACAACCTTTCCCAACCATTACTACCTTGAGAAGTTCTTTATCGACACCCTGTCCCATCCCTTTTTTCCAACTCTATCCCCTTTTGTTGTTCCCATAGAACCGGAAATGCCGACTCGAATCACTGACACTCAGCATTATATTCTTAGTAGTATTGAAGAAAATCCAAATTTATCACCAACAATTCATGAGGTTATTTGACCATTAGAAATCAGAAGTATTTGTGAATAAGTTGAATATGTATCCAATGCTATACAGAGTCAAGAGCTTAAGCTTATTTCAACCTATTCACCTTCTATGGTAGCTAAAGCAGGTGTTGGAAAAGGAAAAACTATGTCTCAGTAAGAATACACCTAAACGGTAGCCATTTCAGTGAAAATAAGTCAGGTGCCATGTCAACATTTAAATGGCCAGACAATGCTTGATTTTTTACATTCCAAAATTTCAATTCCTTTTTATTTCACCTCACCAAATACCCAAGTATGCAAAAGCCACAAGCAAGGCATCTCAAGCTCAGTCATATGAGTGTAAATTACCAAACAGACAGCAGGACCCGAATTATACATTAAACTTGCCTGGATCTTGTTCACTGCTGATCTATCGCGATAGAGAAGCACACGCATGCATTTCTCCAGTAGCTTAACACCATCTTCAAAACTCAAGTTTTCATGCCATTCATCCCGGAGAATAGGTCGTGCCAGGTGATTCCCAAATCCAGTTGCAACATGATTGTCCTCGTAATGCACACCAATCATATTAACCTGGGGAAAAAAAAGTCACGTGCATCAACAAAAAGTAGATACTATGCAGTCATAGATACATAGCACTCTATGTATCCAAAATAATACTGAAAAGAGGTTTACTGTTCCAAGATACTTCTGCCCATTCTTCACTCCACCAAGCACAAGAGAATTCCACAACGGATTAAACTTGTTACGGCGATTGTACATCACTCAGGTTAAATAGTTATGAACCTCTTTAGGGCCCAAGGAATTACCGTCGTCCCACAGGTTATCATATAATCTGCATCCACAAAGTATAGATAATAGCTATTTTCACCACAAATTGCTTCCTATTACATGTATCTCCATCATCAGCAGTCAAAATCCCAAACACACCCTAAATTGAAGGAACATGAATACAGAACATAAAAACCATTCATTGCACCCTAAGTACAGTAGCACCCATCCAGGATAAGAAAACTTACATGAGTTCATCAAGGTAACGTAATATCTCCTGGAAATCACTAAGTTCTCCACTTGCGCCAATAAGCGAATGTTTTCCTACTGGTTTCATTCTCTCAACACCCTTATACCGAAGGGTTGAGCCATAGGAACCTGAAAGAAAGACATAATTACACAAGAAGACTGATATAATTAGTATGTTTTATACTCATGAATTTGTCTTATCCCAAGCAGACCAACAGCCTTCTGATTGTCCTCATTGAAAAACTTGAACCCCAAGAACTCTAGTAGTTCTTAACATGATGGTAATTTAAGAATGCAATATGGATCTATATCTGTACACATCAACCTCAGATTCTCTGGACCGGCTCACTCAAGATTAGGCAATTATAATTCCCAATGAGGGCAGAGAAAAGCGATATAGCTTAGCAGCAATGTGTCGTCTCTTCACAGTTATAACCTCACCAGTTCAAGCCTTATAATCTAATTCCCATAGAAGCCTGCCAAGGTGCAAGCCAGCCACAGTTCAATGAGACTGAGATTGGAGGCTTGTATAATTGATGGGATATAATTTAACTTGGTCATGCCGACTGACAAGAACTTAACTCAGACAAATATCCTCTCAACTCCAAAAGTAAGTAAATAAACAACGGGGGCATAAACTCAGTTATGAGTTGCAGCAAGTCAATACATGGATAGAGAGAAGGAGATCTGACCTCCCATATCAGCAGCCATAAGAATGCCATCCTTGTATTTAATCCCAACCACAGACGTCCCCGTCACATACGGGTACCTATAACAAAACCACTTTAATCAAACATATACATATGAATCCCACCCAAAAAAAAAACTATACTTGAAAAACCCCACACATTGATCATGCATGTAATAAACGTAAAGGTAACAATAGATAGGTTTTTCAACTTCCTTTTCCCGACTCTGCTTTAACCCAACCCTAGTCTCACAATTTTTAAAAAATCAACTGATAAAAAACAAGCTAAACTGATCTCCACTTAAAAATTAAACATGAAATTAGTAATTAAGTACATAAATGAGAACGAGGGAGAAAACACTGCAAAGTTCGCTGCGAATCGGCTTCAGAGATTACTAAGCTATTCTTAGTAGTAGCCGGAACTTCAGAGTCCAACATCTGTAGAAATTTAAAAATCCAAAAAAATTAAATTAAAAAAAAGTACTGAACTGGCTTCTGCTTATTTTCTATTGATAATTGAAATTGCTTACGTTCAGTTTTTGATTTATGAATGATCGATGCAGAAATTGGGAAGACGGGGTCCACAATTTGGGCGGTGGTGTGTTATTTGAGAAGCTGTCTTGTTTAACGTTTCCCCTCCCTTGAAGAAATCATCGGTGACGGGTCGGGTTTCAATAAGAGCGGTTAGTTCCCGATCCAATTTGGAAACTCCCCGGCTTTGTTGTCCGGATCCTATGACTGATTCCATTTTGACCCTTTGAGGGGTGGCCGGAAGAAGCCGTTGATCTAGTGACCCACGGTACCCGCTTCAATTTACTCTGAAATTTAAGGTACTAAAAGATTCGCAAGTTTTCATCGGATCCAAAGAAGGTCAGGTACACCTTGTATGCAGGGCTGGAAGGGCCAGAGGTTTAAATTTTTTTTTTTTACATACATATTCAAAGTATTATCTTTAGAGCTAAGGCCTTGTTTGGATTGGTGTTTTTCGTCGAAAAATTACGTCGTTTTTCGTGATCACATTTCCCTATTATCTTTTTCCCTCACATACATCAAATCGCTACAGTATTTTTTTCATGAAAAATTATGAAAAATGCAATCCAAACACAAAAGTAAGTAACTTTATTGAATAAATTGCAACTGAAACATGAGAGCCCATAATTTGTTTACAATATTCATTTGGAAATGTTATGATCTTATTTTCTTAGAAAAAGAGTTCAATTAACGTAGGCAATTAATGCTTATTACATTTTTCATTGATTTTGGATTCTTATTAATATTTTCTCTTAAATTTTATTCTCTTTGGACATTTGTGACTAGTCATGAGACTCTTTTTGGTAAATTTTATATTCAATCTTAAATGAACATGTGAAATACAAAATTAAATTAGTAGAAACTATTTTTTAAGAAAAAAATTAAATGTTAAGAAGTACGGGACGAATATCTGTTGGTCTGACTTTTTTTGAACAGGTACCCAATGACTGAATATCGAGTGCCCGTTCATTTGCGAGATAGATAAAAGTCAAAAAATAGCTAATCTACAATGTGCAGGTTGGGTGATACAAATCCCGTTGATAACAAAATTCGCAACAACGAACCTCGAATCGATGGTGATTCGAATTGGCGGAATTTTTTATTTGAACCCCTCTAATTCCCGTGATTGAAATTTCAATACAATCTCGACCCATATTCCTACGAATTAGTGAATCCTAAGAACGATAGAAGGCGTCGCAATCAAGAATGATGAACTTGATTGATAAACCGACGAACACGAAAACTATTCTTGCCGTTCAAGAATATAGCTCATAAAGCCAAGAGAGTAAACTCTCAAGAAACGATTTCTGTAAAATGTTATAATCTGTTGTTGAAAGAGGAAAAATGATATTTTTATTGTTTATTACATCGTAATGTAAAAGATACAACCAATGAACCTTGAAACTCGGCCCATAACCAAACTTAAAGGACGGCTCCAAGCTTTAAGAGTTGGACCGTTTATTAGCTACTAATTCAAGCCCAAATAATGACTAGCTATGGACCAACATAGCTAAACATTCTGGCCCAGATAACGATTAACTAAATAATAGTTGAATAGCATTGAGTCCCTTTTTAGGTCTGTATCATTGGGTCAGTCAAATGTGCACGAGACCAATATCCAATCCATGAGCCTACCTTTAAGAATCCCACCTGGAATATGCTTGCATGGTGACGCATTCCTTTGCTTAGACCATTTTTTGACAATTTATACTTTAGAAAGTAGTACACAAAAATGCCAAGTATCATGTTTATGTTTAAAAATACAAATGGCATTAAAACTTTTTATTTTAGTCCTGAAAAATTGTTTTCATTCAACATTGTGTGTTCAGGACATGAACCTAGGGAGAATCATGTCTAACATGCTATTTCTGAATATTACAACTATAAATTATAGTAAGTTTAAAGTAATTTGGAATCCATTTGATAAAATTAAAGTTTGAAATCCAAATTTTGAAATTCAAAAATTAAGTGTTGAAAGTATTAAGTTATATTTGTTTAATAACTAACTATATTATAGTAATGAATTGAAATAGGGTAAAATACACTAAATCCCCTTGTGGTTTGGGTTATTGTCATAAAACCTCCTCATTATTTGAAAACCCCCAAAGAACCCCCTCGTAGTTTGGACTAATTTGGGCAACAAATGGAAATCATCCAATTTGACGGGAAGTGAATCACACACGCTTGATAAGCGAGTGTGATAATTTTATATTTCTTTTCTTTTCTTTTTTTTCCTTGTTCTTCCTTTTTCTTCTTTCTCCTGAACCATCTGGAGTATAGAAAAACTGAAGCAAAATCAACACCAAACCTTTGTTAATCTTACTTTTCTTTTTTTCTTCTTTCCTTCTCTATTTCTTTTCCCTCTCTCTCCCACCTATTGGTGCAGCAAACCAGAAAAGCACTGTACGGTTTCTGCTGAGTAGTTGCCTCGGGAAATCCCTTCTTCGGCCGATGCAATTGGAACTCCGATGTTCACTGCGGTCCAAATCCGGCGTCCTTCCGGTGGGTTTCACGGAGTCCTCAACATCGCCGCTTTGGTTTGCAGCAACACTTGTTCCGATTTTGAAATATTCAGCGGTGCGTCGGCAATTAGTTTCCGTGATCTGATAGGTGCTGAGATCGAGAAAGAATAGGAGAATGATCGCCAGAGACGGCGAAGGCTGAGCCGCATAGGGTCGAGTAGGAGCATGCAGTCATGCAGTGGAGAATCTTGTGACTTTGACTTCTCGTCATTGGACTTGTCGTCGGATGGTGCTGAATCGACAACGTCGTCTTCATCGACGGTGTCCAATGTTTTGAAAGAATGGAACGGAGTCAGAACGGAGGTGGCCGGAAAACTCAAGGAATTGAAAAATGAGGGTGGTGGAGGATGATTACTGTGCGGACTTATGCTGCAGAGGAAGATTCGTTTCTGCCCGTCCGATCAAAATTTGCGTTTCTGGGAAGAGTCGTTGGAAAGTTAGAACCCTTGATGATACTCTGGATTTCTGGGGGCTCTTTGTTATGAATTTTGATGGCTACGATTGTGCAGAAGACCCCCTTCTTTAATTGCAGATAAATCAACTTGGGCTTTAGCTAGTTCTCACTGGTGTTGTCGATTTGTTGGGGAAATTTTGAAAGTTGGGTAGCCGTAAGTTTTTCTGGCAGCAGTACTAAGTAGGATAATGGTGAATTTAGGGAATTTATTTTAGTAAAATTAGTGAATTCTTCTAGTATGCAGGTTGTTTTCAAAGAAAATTAGTAGCAATAATGTTGTTTAATTCATCTCCATTCGGACATTTGCATTATAATTAAGAAAGAAACCACAGATAAATTACCCATGGAAGGAGCTTAGATGCTAGACTTACAAGATTACCCATGGGATGATAACAGTGACAAATTCCTCCATGAATATGCAAGATTTGAGAGAATTAAGAAAGTAAATTTCGGTCTTGTCTTGATTTGGATTTTAGTTGAATGGTGGCTGTGGTAATTGGTGGCTGTTCTACTATTGTTGAAGAAAAAAGTGGAGATTTGGAGAAGATGATAAGTTTTGAAATTTTCAAATGAGCCACTTGATGTTTCTTTATTCTCAAATAAAGTGAAAAAGTTTTTAAAATCTTATGTAAACCTTGAACTAACTTTTAGTATAAGTTGAAACAAGGTTAATATAGGAATTTCATATTTTTCCGTCAAATTGGATGACTTTCGTTCGTTGCCCAAATTAGTCCAAACCACGAGGGGACTCTTTGGGAGTTTTTAAACAATGAAGAAGTTTTATGATAATAACCGAAACCATATGGGGGTTTAGTGTATTTTACCCATTGAAATATCACACAAACATTGTGTTTCTATCTTTAAAAAATTGCCTTTATTTGTGTATTTGGAGAAGAAAAAAAATGTGTATATGAAAGAAAAAACAATGAACCAATTTAGCGGTAATATTTAAGTGTGTGTATTTGTATGTAAGACAGTGCGTGTGCATGCATGTGTATCAGTGAGTATGTTGAACATAAAGAAAACAAATATATACCATGTGTGAAAATGATATGAAGATGTATTATACGTATGAAAAGTATAATATGTGTAGTCAATTCAAAAGATTTAGTAAAATTTTATACATAAATTGAGTACTACTTAATACATTAAGCGGTAAGATATTTCTTTTATCAAACATACTGAATTCAAATGTTTCTGAATGAATTAATTTTCATCGTTAAGTAGAGTTATCAAACAGACTCTTAAACTTACGAAAGTTTTTGCTATATTTATATCATAAATTATATGAATGATGTATGGGTTGATTTTTGCTACGTTATATGTACCATACTAATATAGTAAATTTCGGAAATATGAAAATTAAATTGGTCTCAAAACCAAGTAAGTAGATTATTGTTTATTAGCAACCATTATAGTTTTGTTTTACACTTGCTAGGCGTGTTGTGTGTTTTACATAATTATGTTAGAATGATGGAATACGCAGGCTAAGTTTACAGCGTGTTCCACCAAATGTGATAGGATGACTACAATATTGGCACGTACGACATGTACATTGCCTCCTAGTGATAGAAATTGATGGATATTAATTAGTTTGGTTAAAAATAAAGATTGGAGTTGGAATTAGGGGTAAGCATGAATTCGGTCAATTGATTTTTTGACTGAATTTAATTAAAATAAATAAAAGATTTGGTGAAATCAATTTCGATTTGTTTTGGTTAAAGTTGAATTCTGAGAAAGCAATAATTGGTTCAAAATTGATTTTGGATTTTTAGCTTTGATTTTAACCGAAAATCAAATTTGATCTTCTTTTATTTTTTACTATTTATATACATTTTACATGTGCTTGTATGTTTTAAAAAGTGCTTGTTAATTTTTTGACTCATAAAAGAAACATTTTATCTTTCGTATAGTATTGATGCAAAGATAACTTTTAAGTGCGTTTGTATGTTTATACGTGGTAACATGAATACAAGCTTGATTATGAATTGTGAGGTGTTAACTGTACAATATATAAAGGGAGGATAGCGGTAGTTAGTTTAAATATTTTTTTGCTTTTTTTTTTGAACTTTTGATTACATTATTAGAAATACTAATTGTTATTCTAACTACTTACTCATACTTGTCAATGTAATCGCTCATAACCATGCATATTATAACTACTAAATTAATTATAACTCTATTGAAGAAAATGTTACTAATATGTCAAAGTTCTTTAATGAAAATATTATGTGTATAAACAAAATATGTATATTTACAGGAAAGAAAAAATATTTTTAAATTGCACACACATTAAGTGTGTTGTTAACACTAGTTCATGTAAGTAGGAAGATTGGTCCTGTAAGTAATAATAGACATACACATGCTAATAAATTCATCTAATAGCCTATAATCACATTTTCATGTTAGTTAAATATCTATTTTAGAACTGTAAAACATAAACAACTGTCTATATCATCAATATCAAATACTTACTAATTGTTATAGTTAATACTGTAAATCTCTTGCAATTCACATAAATGAGTTATGTGAGTAAATATTTTAAGTAACTCACTGAATACTTAATAAAATTCTAACCAACGCATTTAAACGTCATGTATCCAAATTACCGGGGCTAAATTGCATTCTTTTGGTGAAAAACCTCAAGGAGTATTATTTTGTTTGATTATTTCATTGAGAGTTGAAAATCTACAAGTCAATTTTCTATTGGTCATATAAATAACAAATTTTACCGACCACTTGATGAAAAGGTCACCTTTTGTTATCTCTTCTTGTTCGTAAATGAAAGTATCACTTAAAATGACATTGATAAACTTTAATTTCTTATGATGCCACTTTAATTAAAGTATCACATTGATCAAATTTAAAGTGACATTGATAAATTAAAGTATCATTTTAATTTCGTAAATGAAAGTATCACCTTTTCTTTTCCTTTTTTAGTAAACAATTAATCATGTAATTTCTTATGACATCACTTGTACTATATTATTTTTCATAGCAAACCAATATAAAAAATGAGAATAGTGAGAATAACATTATAAAAACTTAGTGAATTGTCATTAAAAACAATCTAACAAAAATAAAGCTTTTTTGTTAGTGTTGATATGTGCTAACAAATAATTGATCCAAAGGACCAAGTTGATCGGATTTGTTTTTTTTTTTTTTCCGCAATGGTAACATTTCTAAACCTAATCTATTATAATTTAGGGAGGGGGGAACTGATATGAGTAGAAATTTCATCGGAGAAAGCCACTGAAGGCGGCCACGTATAGTGGCAATATGGTGGGAGGTAAATATTGAACTATTGACTTCCGACTACCAGACCAAAAGGCTGGTGCCCGATTGGATTTGTTTATCGATTGGCACAAATTAGCTTGAGCATTAAAAAAATGACTAATTAGAACATACAATAATTTTTACCCTTCATTGTTGTCACTACTGAGAATTAGAAGTGGATTTTCATTACTTAGATATTAGTTTATTTAAAATAATTACCGTACCACTTTTTGTGATGTAATATTTATGATATAAAAATATTGTTAGAAGGATAAAATGTAGACAAAAAAATTCTGTTTGTGATGTAAATAAATAATTAAGGGGAAATTGTTCAAAACATCTCTTACATTTTGTAAAATGACTTTTTTCGTCATTTCTTTTAAAAGTGTAATTTTATGTCATTTACAAATTCGCATTGATCAAATTTGATCCCTACTTAGGTTTTTGACTAATTTTTTATCGGAATCCACCACGTGTTTTGCACGTGATCATTTTGTAAGGATAAAATTATCAAATTAAATTTTACATAATTCGATTTATAGTCTCTCACAATTCACAAAATGAATTTTTTTGTCCTTAACATTTAACAAAATGAATTATTTTGTCCTTCACATTTTACAAAATGAAAATTTTCATCTCTTACATTTTTCAAAATGGATTTTTTCATTATTCATTGATTATGTGTACGAATAATTTTTTTTTTTAGATCCATGTATGCATCTATGTAATTTCATCTGAATAGTACGAATAATATGTAATATATCTCTATTTGATTTCACATAAACAGACTAATCATAGTTGTACACATTCTATTCAATATATATATATATATATATATATATATATATATATATATATACAAAGGTTTAAAACTAACAATTTTATTTTAAACTCATATATATATCTATATGATTTCACCATGCAAATCTATTCAATATTTGTAACTTTTCTCTTTTGGTAATAATTTATTTATTGAGTTGTCTAATAAGACCATCTAATTAATCAGTCATAATTCAAAATTCATAATCGTGCTAATAAATTGCAGTTTAAATCTGAAATTTTTACTCGCTACTTTTAAAACCAATAGTTGAATTATTTGTTTTGTGATTGTCTTAAAATTTGAAAGTGCTAATCATTTACTTCTTTTTGTCATACTTTTCCTTTATTTATTTTTTCTGCCCAAATTTAATTCGATATAAACACTCAATAATGTTTAGAATTATATGTCATCTTTATTTTCAATTTTTAAGTAAAAGGAAATGAATATAAGTGAAAAACTAACAATTTTTTTAAAATCATATATATACCTATTTGATTTTACCTGAGTAGTACAAAATAACATGTAATATATCTCTATTTGATTTCATCAGTTGAAATCAAATAGTGACATATTACATACTATTTAGGTAAAATCAAATAGATATATATATGGGTTAAAAAAATTATTCATACACATGATCAATGAGGGATAAAAAAATCTATTTTGAAAAATGTGAAGGATGAACAAATTCACTTTGTTAAATGTGATAGTCGAAAAAATTTATTTTATAAAATGTGAGAGACTATAAATCAAATTATGTAAAATTTAATTTGACAATTTTACCCTTAAAAAATGATTACGTGCAGGATATGTGGTAGATTCCGACAAAAAACTAATCGAAAATTTAGGGAGGAACCAAATTTGATCAATGTGAATTTATAAGGGACGTAAAATTATATTTTTAAAAGTGAATGACGAAAAAAATCATTTTATAAAATGTGAGATATATTTTGAACAAATTTTTAATAATTAATTTTTGTTAAAATAATAGCTATTCATATTATTATTATTGAGGAAATCCACATTATTATTCACAAAACTGCAGAACTCAGAATGCTAGTAGAATCGTTGCTCCAAAGTCAACAATAAGGCGATCCGAGCAATCCAACCCCGACACGGCTCCTCTGCCCTCGAACGACACCGAAGCTTCACATCCCAAGTTGCAAAGCCTCCAAACGTCGGACCCACATAATTCTGGGTCCCACCTCCTTTTTTTCTGTTTTTTTGGGGTCCCCAAATTTTTTATAGCGGCTCTGCAAGCTAGTGCCAGTGTCAGACGCGGAAATTTCCAAAAAAAAAATCAAAAGGAGAAAGAAAAGTAAATTTAAAAACAAACAAAAAATGCAAAACAACGCCGTATGCACCTGAGAACACAGAATCTGAACCCGGACGTGTTGGGGGTGAATAAACCGGATTTGATGAATCGATGATACGTCCGTGGGTAATTGCAGGATTAGCGCTCTTAGTCCTCTTCCGGCTTCGTCTTCAGTCAAAAAAGGGAACGCAAAGCAAAACTCAAAAGAAATTGTGAAGAAGAAAAAAAAAAAAAAGAAGAAACGGCTGAGTCGGCTTGAGGAGGCGAGTTGGGAGACTTTAACTCACTCCCGTAAACCTTTTGTCAAGCGGAGTTCATCAGTCCTTGTCTCCAAACAGGCTCCTAGCTCTCTTCACCGCCGTAAGTTGCCTGACTAATTTTTGTACTATCTTATTTTGTATTTTTTTTCGTGCTGATTGGATTGGAATTCGTTCATTTTTTAATTTTTTGCTGTTTTTTTAATGTAATTAGATCGATTGTAGTGTGTGGGTAGGGCATGGTTTTTGCTGATTGATATCCGTGCTGATTGATATCCGTGCTGATTGAACTGTTAAAAATCTGCGGCGGTGGCGGTGGAGGCTGCAGTGGCAGCAACAGGAATTAAACATGGATTTGGTGGCGAGTTGCAAGGTTTGTGGCTGTATAGGTGTTACGTGGAATTCGTCCTTTTTCTTTTGGGTGGAATGTGCATTGTTATGTTTAATTGTTTTTTCAGCTGAAATAAATGTTTTGCTTTAGTTATCGAGTTCGTGATTGATAAGTTGTTTTGCCGTGTTTTGTGATTTGCACGAAATTGGAATCCTGTCTAGTTAGGCAAACTCATCTCTGAAATGGGTGATGGAATAGAAATCCTTTTTACTTGATCATGGGTTAGTTGTGCGAAGGTAGATTTTATTGTAGAGACATGAGGAAAAGATGTTCATTTCTTGTACCTACATGTGGGGATGTTAATTTATACCTTTTATTAAGACTCCCTCCTCATCAACCCTTTTTAGGTAATTTCATTAACTTGTCACGTAATTATCTTAGTTTGACAACTGATTTATGAGTCTACATAAATATTTGAAATTTGAGATGTACATAATGGACTTTGAATATGGCAAAAAATGGTTGTTCATGTACCCCAGTTTTAGGCTTAAGCTCAAGCGATATGGTATGGAGAAACGCACTCGGCATAAGCTTTTTGTGCCTTAAGGTTCTCTTTATTTTCCTTAAGCTGTGTTTTATGGCTCTTATCATTAACTAGATCCTCGCTTATTGCAGAACTGCAACTTCATCTTTCAATGTTATGATTTTTTTTTTTAAATTCCATGCTCTAAATTTTTTCGCTCTTGGCCTAACTTTTTAATCTTTTTATCACATTTGAGTTAGTGATAAGGGGATTTCAATGTTTTACGTATTGACCAATCTGTCCTTTCTTTCTGCTGTTACGGGGTCTTCACTTCTTTTCCTTCTGTTCCTGTTTTTTCGTTTCTTTCTTCTTAATGGATTTTTAAGATCATTTATATTCAATTTCAACTAAACTGGTTGTTGTGGTTCTGTTTTGTAGGACAAGTTGGCTTATTTCCGAATAAAAGAGCTTAAGGATGTTCTTACGCAATTAGGAATGTCAAAACAAGGAAAGAAGCAGGTTTGATACGAGAACTGTTGTCTGTTGTTTTTACTGTTGCACACTAAGTTTGTCTTTTGCCCCCTTTTGTTTCCTTTTCCATTCTATGATCTCTATTACTTCTTTAAACCTAGTTGTGTTTGCTTTGTTGGGAAAGCTGTAAGGATTATTTGGTTACTTCAACTGTTGTTTTCTATTCGTACTCAGGATTTTTGTGTCTTAGCATCATCTTCTATCTTTTACCAGCTCTTGAAATTGATCAGAACTTGTGGTTGGATCCTCTGAGGAGTTTCTGGATTAGTTGATGATGTTCGGGTCATCTATTATTTTACTATACTGTTTGGGGTTGTTCTGTGAGATTTTAGAAGTTTTCATCACTTTCTTAAGCCAAGCTTTACTAATAATCTCTTGCTATTAAAAAAGTGTTTATACAACCATTTGGTGCTTTTTCAGTGCTCCCTCCATTTTGATTTTTTTCCCTTTAGGATTTAGGAATGTGATTTTGTATTAATTTAAGCTTGTAATTTTTCATTGCGGAAGTTAGTGAAGAAGTTTTTAACAAAATTATATGTTCAACTTATGATTTCTTGTCAACATGTGGCATAGTTATTTAGTGGATGTGAAACCGAGGGTTACGTGTCTTGGTGCTGAGAAATAATTGAGCAAGTCTGTTTTCGTGAATTTAGAACTTGACTTGACTCACTTAGGTCCACTAAAAGCATCGAGTTCAAAGGTGAATAGCTGCTCTTCTCCATCAATTTTATAAATTTCTGTTCTCGCTACGATGGGTTTCCTCTCCATGGTGTTGCTTCTCCATCAATTTTATCAGTAGTTGATCATTTGTTTATGTATTTTATTTATTTTTTGTAAGAACTCTTGTGCAATCTTCTCTTTTTTTTTTGTTTTGATGCAGGACCTTGTTGATCGGATATTGAACGTGCTCTCTGATGATCAAGGTGCATAACTGCATTTACTTTTTGCTGTTCCTTTTTCGGGAAGTATTTATACTCATGATACTATAGCTCCACATTGGCATGTTTATTTAAGTTGGTGTTACGTTTTCCTTCATGAAATATATATGTCTGCTTGGCACTTCTATTCTCATTGATAGTGTAGACTAACATGACTGTACACTACTTATGCTGTCATGGTGCCAATGAACCATTTGCAATGCGTATTTTATGCATGCAGCTTTTGATCTCAGGTATTAGTTATTGCCTTGTATGTGCAATCTTGTACTTGAACTAGTACAAAAATTAATGAATATTCTTACTTCCCTTTCTCTTGTAAAATTAAGAGATTTTGGTGGTTTTTGAGAGTTTCTTTTTCTTTTTTTCCCCCAGTTTTTTTTGGCTTTTGGGGGGGGTGGGGTTGGGGGAACATTTGGTGGGAATATCTCGACAAGCTACTATCATACGTGTGCAGATGGCATTGTTATGAATTTTGAGCGTTCATATGCTTTGTTACTGCTGAGATCAACTCTTTTATTTGTCATTTTTGGACCAGTTCCATCTTAAATTATGGGCTATGGCAGATCATGAATGTGGTTTTGAGCTTTGGAAAAGTGAAATGGAATTTTGATAATTATTTACTTGTTTTATGTATAATAAGTTCACTTGTGAGTTATTCACAGTTTCAGGAATGTGGGCAAAGAAAAATGCTGTAGGGAAGGATGACGTAGCAAAACTAGTCGATGATACTTACAGGTCTGTCTTTTGTACTCTTTGCTGAATTACTTCTATGTTGATATTACAGGCAAAGTTTAGTTATGTTAATTTAATTTGGTTGTGTTAGTAGGGTTGTGCTTCCTCACAACTACAGATACTTGTTATATAATAGCATTTGCTTCAGATGTTTGAAAGTTGTTTGGTCAAGCTTTCTGAACTTTCCTGAATTTATCAATGCACGTAAACCTTGTCTTGGTGCTTCCAGGAAAATGCAGGTTTCTGGAGCAACTGATTTGGCATCCAAATCACAAGGTGGTTCCGAATGCAGTAATGTAAAGCTGAAGGAGGAAATTGAGGACTCTTATCAAACGGAGAAGATTCGCTGCCCTTGTGGGAGCTCATTGCCAAATGAGACCATGATTAAGGTAAGACATATTATACCTATTGCATCTCTCTCCTTCACAGACACACATCCATGATTATGTTGCAAGTGCATAGATGTTATTGCATGATAAATAAAGGTTTAAGTAACGAGCATATTGCTGCTCAATGTTCATGCATTCTAGTGCGTTTTTACTTGGTTTTTTGTAGTTTCTTATTTGTATGTTACTTCCCTTGCTATCTTGTTTCTGGTGCATTATTCCTTAGCCCAACTTTAGTTGAGTGCTGCATGCTGTGTTCATATGGTATGACGCTGTGCTGCATACGTGTTCTGATGCAGGAATGTGTTTTATGATGTCTTCTAACCTTCTTTTGGATCATACTGGTTCTTTTTGTACCAGACTTAGTGTTACATGGATATGTAATTGGTTATATGATTGTAACCAGCTGTCAGACATTGAATCTTCATCTTTACTAGTAGTTAATGGTTCACTTCTGGCTACAGTGTGAAGATCCAAAATGCGGTGTGTGGCAACACATAGGTTGTGTTATCATTTCTGAGAAGCCTAATGAGGGTGCTTTACCTGTCCCTCCAGAGACTTTCTACTGTGAATTGTGTAGATTGACTCGTGCAGACCCGTAAGTTTCACTTCAGATATTTTGTGTTTCTGTGAATTATTGAACATTTAATATTGATGCTCTTCTCTATTGGTGCTATGTGTTGTCTGCTTTTGTTTTTCTATGATTCATCATTGGTTTTTTAGCAGATTGCATTATTGGAGTTATCTCTGATTTTTCCCTATTATAGTTTGTTAGCTTTACAGTTAAAAGTTAACAAAAAGAGCTTGTCAGTCCTTTGGGTGCTGATTCTCTGGGCCCCCCCCCTCCTTCCAGCATGCTTACTAGTTGAATGTCGTGTGTTTCAGCCTGAATATGTTTTCATGTTAAGGTTATGTATACCACCCATAAGTGTAAATTCTGATTTTAGTGGATTTGCTGCCTGAATGGATCTTTTCACCCTGAAGGTTGTTGTACGAAACTTGATTGTTTGAAGCTGTTTTTCCTGTGTTTTTTACTCTGATTGGGCTAGTACATAAGTCTTTAAGAAATGAATCGTTTTCCACTATGATCATTTGATGTTGAGAAATTTGGCATCACAGTGTGTACTATTAGCATTGTTTTTTGGGAATTATTAAATTTGATTGCTTTTGCTGTGTGCAGCTTCTGGGTGACAATGGCACATCCTCTATATCCAGTGAAGTTACTGATTACAAGTGTTCCTGCTGATGGGTGAGTACTGTAGATTTCTTATTTTTTTTGTTCTTTTAGTTGAACAGATATAATGCTTTTGGTCCTATGACCAGAATTTGATATTCACAATTGTGTTTCAAATTGGTATGAGATAGTGTTCATCTTCAATTATTTTGTTTTAAGGGTCAATTTTGTATAGAAAAGGTGTGGCATGATATAGGTGTGTTAGTAACTATGATTGTTGTTCTGGCACTCAGCATCTTTGAAAAATCTCTCTTACCTCAAAATTAATCATACCGATAGAAGTTTGGCTGCATTCTGGCCAAGAATATTTATTCAAATAGTTAGAAAACCATCAAAAACATTTTCTAGTTTGTTCATTAACTTTTCGGCAGATAGAATGAGAGATTCTGTGGTTTTTATTTTGGGGTGTGGGTTTGTGCATGTCATGTGAGACGCAGGATATTTGTCATACGATTGAGTTTAGCTGGATTTAAGCAACTATTATGTTTATATTATCATTCATTGATATTTGGGCATGTGCGTGCAAGTGCTGACACATATGTGCCGTAGCTTATGTTATGTTTGTGCATATTCCAGCTCTAACCCTGTACAGAGCATTGAGAAAACATTTCAGCTCACTAGAGCGGACAAGGACTTGTTGTCAAAACAAGAGTATGAGGTTCAGGTTGGTCATGCACTTCGATAAATAACAAGAGTGCATATTAATTATTTTCTGGATTAGATACTTGTCTGTGGATATATTTCGCCTTGTTTTTAACCATGTGTTATCGTGATCAGGCATGGTGCATGCTTCTTAATGACAAGGTTCCTTTTAGGATGCAGTGGCCACAGTTTGCTGACCTACAAGTCAATGGTATGCTTTATTGCTTGCTTTACTTTGGAACCACATTATGGTTATGGATTACAACCTTAAAATGTAAATGGGACCTCGACAATGTTAAAACGTCTTTCCATATGAGATTTAAGTCTCTTTTTCATTTATGAAACAAAACAAAAAATGAAAAAAAAAGAAAGTCTCTTTTTCATATAAAATATGGTTTCTTAATCTCTTTCTGCTGTTGCAAATCTTGTGGATCGCTTCCAAGCTAGAAAAAGCATAAACAACAACTGATTGAAGCTACATTTTGAGCATTCATAGAGTTATCTGGGTATATGGATATTATTGTAATGAAGTTGAATTATGCTAGCCGGTGCTTAGATTTTTCACTGTTATGATGCTTTAATTTGTTTTTGATGGGCTTCACTTTAAGCTGGAACGGATTACTTTGTAATTATACTTCTATATGTTGCTATAGGTGTACCAGGTCGGGTGATATATAGGCCAGGATCACAGTTGCTAGGTGCAAATGGTCGAGATGATGGGCATGTTGTGAGTGTTTTATTATTGTCAGAGAAAATAATTTCTTCTCTATCTGTTCAGTTTTCAAATTGAAAAACTACTACTCATATGCTTCACTGCATTTACTTTGTGTTTGCTTTTTAAAGTCCAGTAGCCTATGTGTGCTCTATTTGGTAATCTTTTGTGTATGCTTCTGCTTTTGATGATGAACTTAGGTGTCAATTAGCTGTCACTTCGTTTATGCAAATGTATTCTTGCCATGATTCCCTTGTGATTTTTTTAGTTCATTTTGTTTTGTTTTCCCAGATCACCCCGTGCACCAGAGATGGAATTAATAGGATTTCCTTAACAGGATGCGATGCTCGTGTCTTCTGTCTGGGTGTCAGAATTGTTAAGCGTCGTACTGTTCAACATGTAGGTTAAACAAGTTACTTCCTGAATATTTGTTCCTGTTTGGCATTATGTGGGAAATTTTGCTCTCTAGGTTGGGTTGCTTATTTTTTGTTTCTGCTTTTCCTTCCTATTTGCCTCTATAGATTCTCAACTTGATTCCCAAGGAATCTGAAGGGGAGCTATTTGAAGATGCACTTGCTCGTGTGAAACGTTGTGTTGGTGGTGGGACAGAAACAGAAAATGCTGACAGTGACAGCGATTTGGAAGTTGTTGCTGATTTTATTCCTGTCAATCTTCGTTGTCCTGTAAGGATGTTAACGTTTGTGTGTTTGGTTGTTAAAGATAGGATGATATTTGATTTCACGTCGATGTCTGATTTGAATTATATAGTTTTTTGTGGCAATTTTTTTCCCCACAATTTTGTTTAGTGTCTATAAGGGTTAATCATCCTCAATTATGATGTTGCCCGGCGATATCATTTGGTTTCTAATCTACTACACCATTCCAACCTGCTTCTTATGTTATAATGATGTTATAATGACATGCCACTCAACTTCAGAATCTATGTCGATGGTTTTTATGCATTTCCTTTTTTTTTTTTTGCCGCATTTGCTTTTGAATTAATGGCTCGAAGTCTTCTTAAATTAGACTTTCACCTAAAGAGCACTGGTTCATGCACAGAAAAGAGGAATGGCTTGCAGTCCTAGTTCTTGCTTTGGCCTATGATGGAATCTGGGAGTGTTAAAATCTGAAAGTCTTCTGATAGTTTTCAATTTTTTTGTGTACTGGATACTTTAACCACCACATATTACCCTTCACCACTGCCAAAAACAAAAAATAAAAAGAAACGCATAAAAGGAAAAAAGGTATGCATGAAGTATTAGAGGATGAAAGCGTATATTTATCCAAGTAACCTGTCAAGTTTGATCAGTGCTTTATAAAATTATCCTTTTCTGACTTGATGTACTAGGTTTTGGTCTTGTATGTTCCGATGTAGGCATTTTAGACAAGATGTATTTCAATCTTCCCCAAAAAGTAACATATCCCATAAAAATAAATATCTTGAGTTTAGATTTGGCTTCAACTTGGTGCTATGAACATTCTTGGTGATTTGTATCCGTTGGCTCTTGTTACTTGTAAGGACACTGATTTTTGAACTTTAAATTCGTTCTCTATTGGTAATTTGGCTTCAAGCATTCTTTTTTCTACCTGTGATCTTGTTTTTGCATGTCCAAGAAGATTAATGAAACAAAGGGTCCAATTCTCCTGTTCTTTTCCTTTGTAGGGCAAAATACCTAGAAGTTGTAGTTTCCCCCAAATCTACCAGGTTAATTGCCTCAAAATTAATAGTTTATGTCCTAAAGGCACAAGTCATGTACTGTAGTACATGCTGAGTACTTTATAACCTTCTTAGTCAATGTTCTCTTGGTTAATAGTGATCAAGATAGATTTGCTGCCTCATTGTTACTTGAACACTCAGGTTAAGAAGAAATTATAGAGCACTCTATATAATAAGTTGCGCATGACATGGGGGTTACTATAGGCATGCAAGTGTGTTTATATTTGTGTGTACATGTGTGCTTAATGTTCTTATAATCACAAATGGCACTTAACATGCATTCCTTGATGCATCTTAGCAATTAAATTTAGAACCAAGATATTGATTTCACAAATTTTGGGTCGAGGCATAAACTCAGTGTGAAGAGCGAATGGGGTAAAGCAAGCTGAAGCAGTAGTCTGTTTCAGTAAAAAACCTATGAAATAAAATGTGAGCAGCATTATAGAGGTCACATGTATGTTAACAGTATCATGGAAAAGGTGCAGCCACTAAAATTAAGTACAAATTGCAGGACTTGGATATGAATTTTGGGATATGGTATGCATAATGACTGTGAATTACATTAACATCATATGTCAAAAGATAACGAGGAAGTACTAGCAAAGGTATATTTGGCCTTCTTCTTTCTTCTCAGTTAAAAGATCATAAGAAAAACTTATGGAACACCCAAGATGATAAATATATTTGTAGGATTGATAATGGATTAGGGTTTCAAGTAAATGGGTGTTTCTTGAAGTTGGAGCTTAATGTGAAATTGCCTTTGATACATCCTATGCTCCCTCTTGAGTTTTAGTATTCTATAGTTCTGGCTAATACTTCCCCTTTCTTGTCAGTAATACATGTCTTGAATGAGTTTTGGGTTCCTAATTTGAATGTTTTAGAATTTCTTTATGGGCAAAGATGTTTATGAACTGTAAGTCTGATGCTTCCTGCATCATTTGCTTTGTTTCCGTATCCCTTGGTTTTGGATATTAATGGAAAGAATGCTTGTTAATTTCTAACTTTTTGGAGTTTGTGCATGTTAGACATGATGTATTCTGGCAACTTTAGTCCCTGATAAAGATTAAAAAAGGGTAAAATACCAAAAAATTCTTTGTGGTTTGACAAATATTCAAATTTAACTCCCTTTTGGTTTGAAAACCTACACTATAACTCCCTGTGGTTTTTACTAAATTGAAAATTGGACAGGAAAGCATCAAATCTAACAGTTTGTGCGTGAAATGTCAATATTGCCCCTACTATACGTGAGATGCTTTTCATTCAATTTTCAATTTAGTCGAAATCGTAGGGAGTCATAGTGTAATCTTTCAAACCAAAGGGAGTTAAATTGAACATTCAACAAACCATAGGGAGTTCATTTTATATAAGGGTAATATTGACATTTCATGTATAACCGTTAGATTAGATGCTTTCTGTCCAATTTCAATTTAGTTGGAAATCATAGGGAGTTATAGTGTAGATTTTCAAACTAGAGGGAGTTAAATTGAACATTTAACAAACCACAAGGAGTTTTTGGGTATTTTATCCATCAAAAAAAAGCTTTTGTGACTTTGGTGCAGAAAAAGAAAAAAGATTCTTCATGTTTGGTATCCACATAATATACAAGCGTTGACTTCACAGTAGACTTTTGGTAATTTAAATGCAGTTAACTAGGTTAAGTAATACATTTTATCATTTCTAGTTAAAGTGCAAACCATCACCATTCCTGAAGCATATGATTCTGCCTATCTCTACATCCAACTTTTTCATCTCTAATTTTGTAGGCATACTTAGACACATGCATTCTTACATAAATATGTACCTATAAGCCTACCAATATTCATGTTGTGTTTATACTTGTCAATGTCGTTATGTAATATTACATAAGCATCATCTGTTCCAAACGAATTTCTGTACATCTTGATATGCTATCTTACTTCTCCAAAATAAGGTCATAAGTTTCACGAGTCTCATTTGATCTCCTTGTTTGTTCATTATTTTCCTTGCAGTAATGCATTTTGTGAATTTTGTGTCTGCAGATGAGTGGTTTACGAATGAAGGTTGCTGGAAGATTTAAACCATGTGTTCACATGGGCTGTTTTGATCTTGAGGTTTTTGTGGAAATGAACATGCGGTCTAGGAAGGTAAGCATGAAATACTTGTGTATCTTGTTGGTCTTTTTAGGACCATCCTTTTCCCTAGTTGACCAATAAAATCTTCTACATGGCTGCAGTGGCAATGCCCCATTTGTGTCAAGAACTATTGCCTGGAGAATATCATCATAGACCCATATTTCAGATCGCATCAACATCTAAGGTATTGCCATCTGTCATATTTTTTTTTTTATAACATTAGTTATGTCATCTGTCATATTTTTTTTTTATAACATTAGTTATGTCATCTTTACTCTAAGCCATGTGCATTTTCTGCATTGGGAATAGTTGCAGAGTTATGGAGAAGAAGTGAATGAGATTGAAGTGAAAGCCCGACGGTTCTTGGCGTGCAAAGGTAGAAGGTGACCGTAGGGGTCTTGGGATCTTGGGCTGTGGCATGCTCCTGATGGTTCTCTTTCCGCGGTGTAGAATCTAAGCCAAAACCTGTGATGCTGAAGCAGATTAAACAGGAAGGTGGTTCCGATGGCCATGCTGGTTTTGAAGCTTGGAATGAAGAAAAACAGAATGGTATTTGGAAATTAGCAAACCGGAAGATTTGCAGACATTTTCGTCCGGAAATAATTTGAATGAAGATTTTTGTCATAGACAGAATATTATTCCATGAGCAGTAGCGCCACTGGCAGTGGCAAAAGATGGTGAAGATCCTAGTGTTAACCAGGATGGTGCGGGAACCTTGACTATTCAAAACTAACAATGGAATTGAACTTGAATCATCTCTCTGAACATAGAAACCAACTTATGGATATAGCGATCGAAATCCAATTGCACCATTGGGGACAACTGAGGTCATTGTCCTAAGTGATCAGAGGAAGAAAATGAACCACTGATTTCATCTGGACATATCTATAAGAACCACCATACTGATGGTGGTGGAGTTTTCATATTCAGTTGCTGCACAAGGAATTCCTGATTCCTATCCTGAAGATCCTTCGCTTAACGTAGTGCAGGTTCATGCCCCAGTTTTCTGAATGGCCATGATGAAGATTTTGATGCAGATGTGGTCTTTGTTGCCTTCTGGTGGTCAGGCGGGCCCCTGGTTTTCAGTTATTTGTTCGGATGGAGATGTCTCTGATGCTTTAGTTGATATGCAGCAGTGGTTCCATTAACTGTACCTCATCAATTAATGGTTACACGCTGGGTGCAGAGACTGCCATGGGATCTGCTGCTCTTGTTCCTGAGTCCTCCATTGAACCTGTTCATGGTAATATCAACGATGGTTTGGTGGATAATCCCTTGGTATTTGGTGGTAATGACCCTTCACTTCAAATATTTCTTCCTACGAGGCCAACAGACGCATCAGTGCAGGCTGAATTGAGAGATCAACCAGATGTGTCAAATGGTATTCATACTGAGGATTGGATTTCTCTCAGGCTTGGGGATGGTGGTGGAGGGACCACTGGCGAATCTGCTGCTGCAAATGGGTTAAATTCTGGGCAGCCACTACAGTCGAAGGAAGGTGCCTTGGACTCACTGGCTGAAGGTTTATATCTGTTCTTTCGATCTCTACCTTCTTATATCTTCTATGAATCTACTTACATGACACCTGCCTACTCTTAACTCTGTTTACTTTTAGAAGATCTCTAATAAATCCTGGTTCGCTAGCAAGACAAGGATTCATGTGGACTAGTAGTTTGTGTAGCGTATGTCGTGAGATTTGGGCAGAGACCAAGAAGCAAACTCTGTGTACATTGGTATATTATCCAGAAGACAAAGCCATCATCCTAAATGCTATAATCTTGCCTCTTGTGAACAAATTCCCTTTTCTTTAATTTTAATTTTACATTAAAGCATCTATTTTCAAGGAGCATGACTTTGGGATGGTTGGAATCTGAAGGAAATGCGTCCTTGAGAAAAGAAAAAGCAAATGCCGGGTTTTCCTTTTTGCTGCTACATTTGTCAAATGTTAACCATCAAAGCAGTAAAGCTATCATATCCCATATCAAAAAAGTGTGATTGAGGGATTACATGAGCTTTTGACCTGTTCCCTTGGTTGCACACAAGCAACTTTTCCTTTCCACCTTATTTGCAGTTAAGAGGACTTGAGAAAAACTTTAATGTCAACATGTGCCCTCTGGGATAACACTGTTAAGTTATCTTCCTTTTGCTTGATGTTTTTAGTAGCTTCATGCTTTCTAATCTTTTACTTGTTTGCTTAACACTAGGACTTCGTTTCTACCTTTTTCTGTAGCTTCTTTGCTTCTTGGCATGTCTGATGGCAGATCTTCAAAGGCGAGTAGGGAAAGATCAGATAGCCCTTTTACATTTCCTCGACAGCGGCGTTCTGTGAGGCCGAGGTTATTACTATCTATTGATTCAGACTCTGAATAAAGGAGTTCTATTTAGTTGGGATTTTTTTTCTTGCAAAAATATCAAGAATGCTTCGAGACATCCTTTTGCTTGTGGAAGACATATAAGGGGAAAATCGGTCTTCATTCTTGTTCCTAAGTTCACCTGTATTTGTACAATGTAGAGGCTGCAATTTCTCCTGTCAGAAAGTCATCTGAGATATTTGTAGACACACAGTGGAAGAATTTAGTTGAAACATCCCCTGCTTTAAAAGTTTTGCTGCTCGAGAGGGAGTTCTCTTTTGAATTGGTTAGTAGTTTGCTGCTCATTTTCCATTCTTGTCCAGTTTTACAGTTTTTTGATGCATCAAATGTTTCTGATCAGGTCATTCTTCTTCCAGCAGGTCCAGTAAACATTCCTTCTCTTTTTTATGCTGATGATTAGTTACTAGGTTTCTCGCTTATAATGTACATGCCTATGTGGGACATTAGGGTGCCAAAATGGAGAAAGAATCCGACGGATTTCCTCTTTTTCTCTCTTTATTGAAAAAATACCTTGTAAATGCCTGACATCACCTAAACATTAGTAATTAATAGAAATAGTATAGTTGGAGTTCATCAAATTTTGGTCTTTCCTGTATTTAATGTCCAAGTACTTGTTACGAGTGCTCTTCTTCTCGTTTATGGTGTCCCATCACCCAACTTCTGTAGTGTTTCAACTCTGAATTTGGATGCCTTGTTCTGGCAAAATCAAGGGAGTTTCCAGTATATTGGGTGAATTTGATCCTCATCCTTGTTGCTATGATCAGCTATATCTGTACGTTGTGGTTGCAGTTTCACCCATCAGAAAGCGTCTGACATGGTTGTAGACCAGAGTGCAAAAACTTCTTGCGGAACATCTCCGCTTTAATACTTGGGGGGACGAAATCAGGTTGTACATTTTTCAAAATTTTTGTTTTCAATTAGAACGAAATGTGTAGACCTTTTTGAGGTTTGTTGTTCTTACGTGTCTATTTATGTTTCTTATGATTTTTATGACTTTTCATGAATGTTCAAGTTTCTTTAACAATAATAACAATAAAAAGAGCGTTTAATTTTCCAAAAGTTATGTGGGTACAAGGTATGAAGTATGATAAGAACTATTGAAGTTGAAGTAAAATTTCAAACCAAATGCAGGAAATTGAGGATGTTAACGATGGAGGTAGCATGAGTCTTGAATCTCTCAGCACGGGAGCTAGTGCTAGTAGTAGTGGCATGAGAGCCTAAAGATGCTTATAGCATAAGCATGTGAGAGTTTTAAGAGTCGGCCAAAAAAGGTTGCGCATATAACGTAATAAAAAGTGACAAGCCTAACGTTTGTTCCTTTTTTTTTTTAATTAGAAAGTAAATGTGCCCCCGTAGTTTGATGCTGTTAGATTGGGATGTTCCAAGAAGAGTCAAAAATATCTCAACGATTTAAAAGTATTTGAATCGCATCTCTAAGATTATCAGTCCTGTCTTCGCAAATGATATTTTACGGATATCAAAATTTGAAACTGATTTACGCCAAAAATATAATCAAGGTTTTGTACTGTTTTGATTTATGAGTGTTAACAACCATGTGTGCCTAACTTTTGATTATGTGCTTTCAAACAATATATATTTATGCTTTGGCCTTATTATTGGCATACAGGAGGAAAATATGCATAAACTGTTTGTAATTATCTTCAAATAGCCAATCTTACAAACTCTCCTTAAAAGACGCGTGGAAGAAGCAGTCTTTGAAATTGCCAAATCTTCCAATAATCAAGGCAGATCATCTTTGAAATTCACAAGATGAACATGGTGATTTTGATATGTATGGGGACGCCGTCAGTAAAATTTACTAAACATGGTGGTAACAAAACCCTTTCAGGAAAACCGTTAGGCCACCATCTCAGTAGTAGAATGTGCTGGCATCTTATCTCACACCTGAATCTCGGTGTTCCTGGAGACTCATGAACACTAATCTTATATCCAATAGTTTTTGAATAAATGACGAGCCAGCGACCGAGAAATTGACAGGGCATCAATCATGCAACAGAAAATTCGGCCGTCAGGTCACAGAAGTTCCCAAAAGCATACATGGAAAAGAATAATTTTATCAAGTAATAACCTACAGATATTTCTCATCTAAATTTACAAAAAAAGCTTCAATTCACTGAGAACTTGTTCTATCTCATGTTATCAAATTTCCTAGCATGTTAATCTGACAAAAGTCATGATCGTCAAATTTAGGTTCCTTTGACTAAATACTCTCTGCATAGGTAACAATCAATGGGATCCATTCTTCAGAGTTCACCCTTGTACTCCTACCGAACAAACATGAATGACTATGAAGTTTCTCAGTTTACAGTTTCAGGATGAAAAACAGGCAGAATGCGTAAGGCTGATGAACCAAGATGCATCCCCCGCACTATGTCTCCGTAACTGGTCTTAATCTTGTAGCACAAAAGTAAGATGGAGTCCCATAGTGCTGTTCTTCCCTGCAGGTAGAAAAAAAAAGGGTCAAAAGTCCAGCAAGATACTGTACATGCTTCCAGAAACATCGATTGATAAGCCACAAATAATAATATGAGACCCATGTGAATACTTTTATAAAATTTCCTTATTTTTTTTTTTTAATAAACAAGGGAGGGGTGGGATTTCAGAGAGAGGAGATTTGATTTTATTACTCTATTCCAGTAGAAAAGAGCAAGGAAGCTAAACAGGAGATATAATCCTCTTGAAGCAGTGATTAATTGGTTCTCAAAAGTGGTACTGCAGCCTAAGAACAAAACTGAAAAATTTGCAGCTTAACAAGCGGTTTTAGAGTACAAAGGTCCAACTCACAAAGAATGTACGCAACATGTGTTAGCGGAAAGATTTCATCAACTTTCCAGCAAGGCTAGCATTTAATCTTTAAAACATTATTTAAATTGGCCAATAATTGAAGATTAAACTAAATCTGAAATGTTGTTAAAAGGAGTCTCTGATAACATTTTTTCTTGTTATTTCCACATTTTAAAACCAGAATGCCAAAATCCTATTCACGAGCCAAAATTGACTGCCATTTTGATGATCTAAACTACATTAAATTTGACAATGACAAGTTCTCTGACAGGAAATCATCTATACCTTAACATCACAATCTAATGCTTTCTGCTTAATCAACATCACTATTTCGAGGCCAATATCCTAAAGCAAAAATAATAAGACTCTTAACCTCGAACTCGATGGTTTTCAATTTCTCAACATCCCTCAGTCCTGGGAGCAGAAAATGACTGACTATAGTGAACACTGGAGTGTATTCAAGATGCCTAGACTGAGTAACTAATAGGGGAGAACAAGACACACGCATGACATTATATGCATCATATTTCCAGCATATTTTTCCTATTTGTTTGCTGTACTATGCTAGTTACTCATTAAAAAAAAAGTTTATCCTATATTCTATTTACTTGCCTGGAGAGAGAACTGAGGCTTTTTATCCCAGTACAACACAAATATCGGAGGGCTTTGCTTCCCAACAGCCAGTATACAAGCTCCTGGATGCAGTATGGAAGGAAAACATGATACAACAGCTATGTACTTTTCAGGAAATCTATCTTTTGGAGGCAGAACACCTAAAAACAAAGGGTTCTTGCTCGACTGTGATCCAGCATAAGATGTGGGATCAACATGTAGCATCCAACTTGGATGTTCCAGGAAAGCACAGAATAGATACAGAAGTAAATGAGAATCTGTAGGAAGCTCGAGGGTCCACTTCTTGTGTACTTTGTCATAGACTTCTCCACTTCCCAGATACTCATAGTTCTTCACACAGGTTCCTTCAGCAAGCTCTGCAACATGCTTAGTAACTCAGAAATAAGTATATCCAAAACAAGCCAGTTACTCCTTGAACAGAGCAGTCATATCTGCAGATGTTTACCTACAGTGAACAATCATCACAAGGAAAAAATTACCTCGAATTCTTTGAACTGTATAATCTGCCCGGACACTGCTTTGTGGTAGCAAACCCTTACCCCATTCTCCTTTCATCAACGTATGAAGTCTTTGATGTTCTGTGATTGCATCTATGCACTCTTGTAGGATAGGGACTAATGAGTTCTGCTGTGGTGACTGTTGGATATTGCCAAGAGGTAATTTTGCTACAAGGACGAAAATGTCCACATGAGATCCTTCGAGGAGGCCCATACAAGAATACTGCACTTCCTTAACCAGATTTGTAAGAGAAAATTAGGGGACGAAGAAACTTACGCAAGCAAGCATCTAGTGCTTGGACAAGAGTGGTACGTAACTGCTGAAGAAGACCATCCTCATCAACAGCAATCGCTGGCTGCCATTCATTAGTTCTCTTAACTGGAGACAAGTTAGCCATAGTTCCTTTACTTGGTGTATCACTTCCAACTTGAGTGATTGTAATTGTGACACCAAGCTTAGCAGCTGCTTGCATAACCTAGAGAAGTATGAGAAATTTAGAATGCTTCCAAAATAGAAGTGGAAAAGGACAAGCATGGAAAGATCTGTATGGCCATATCACATATTCTGCCTCCTCCACATCTCTTGGTCAATCACGTGATTGTAGCAGAAGGAGACAAGCTTATACCATGTAAATTGGCCAAATCACAACATTGTACATCAATCTACCCATCCGCAATAGCGCTTGTTATTGTTCAGATATAAAAAGAAAACATGACAGGGAATGATATACTTAAAGGCATGAGCAACCTAATTTTCCTTCCACAAGCATTTAGTGTCAATAGCCAACCTAAGAATTTCAAAGCACTAAGGTAAAATAAATCCTTATCTTAACAAATATAAATCAGAGAATTTGCCACGCTATAATAACTTACCCTTACATGACTGGAATCAATCTTGGTAAGTAAAGGATTCAACAAAACTGAAGAAAACCACTGTCTGAGGCGATCACGCCACTGCTCAATCTCTGGATAGATGCCCAGATGCTCAAAAGCTTCAATGGACTCTTCTATAGACATAGGAGGTGGTAGATCGCTCTCCCCTTTCTTTGGCGGGGTAGAGAATTTCTGGGATCCGGGTGACATTCTAACTGGCCTCAAAGGCGTGCTCCTGGTAGTTCCAGAAGTATTAGCCGAACTGACAATTGTAGTAGGACTGGCTCTGCTGAACCCATTGATGGTTGGAGGAGGAGTAGCCAATTTACTCGCTGATTCAGAGATTTTCTCATCAACATCTGCCAAAAACTTTTCAAGCTCTTGTTCTGTTGTTATCTCCTTATGAGAAGTGGCTCGTTTGTTAGACCAAGGATTAGCTAGAAGTTTATCTGAACCCGGTGAATTCTGAACAGGTGACTGGGAAGAGGCTGTTGGGACAAGGTACAAAGATGGGGAAGATGGCGATTTTGATGAGCTGCTGAAAGCATGCATTTTGTTGCCACTACTCATGCTTGACTTGTCACCCCTTACTCTGGAAGAATAAACTGGAGCAGGAATTGGCTGATGAAGCGGGACAAGAGTTTGCGAAGGAGATGCAGATGCATTTTTAGACTTAGGAGGTTTCTTAGAAGAATCCACTATAGCTGGTTCAACTTTAGGCTTCAATCCTATAAGACCTAGTTGCCGAGTAGTAAGATGCAACTGCTCCTCTTTTCCCTTGGAAGACGATAAAATTGTTACCTCTGCAGCATCCCTCACTTTCCATATTGAAATGGCTTTGATAAAGGCAACCACGGTGCCAAACAGAACTAAGCTTGTGATGGTTTGTATAACTTTAACAAAAACAGCTGAACATCAAAATAAATAAATAAATAAATACCATAAGTTTGCTTAATCTCATGGATATAATTCTCAAGTATCTCAAGGAAGATATTCAAGCTAAACTACTCACATGAAACATCTTGTGGAACATTTCGAAGCCTCAAAATGTCAGCCAATCCCTTCTCCCTTCAAAATGTTCAATAACAAGTGCAGTTAAGCATGTCAAATTAGAATCGAACGAGCTAAGTTCACGAATTGACTCTTGAACTACAGTTCTATTTCATAACAAATTGAAAAATCATAAAGACTAAGTTCTTTTTAACTTTTGCAACCAAAATTATCTAACAGCACCACATTTTCGCCAAAACAACTAAACTCCCAAAATTATGCAGCCTGTTACATTTCGATTTTCAAACGCATTAGTGGCAAAACTAATTTGCGCTTTCCTTTCCTCCTAAATTGCGAATCCTTTCATCAGTTTTGAACATTATATTGGCCAAGAAAGAAAGAAAACAAAAAAGTGAAGAACTTTCATGTCCAAACCACAAATGCAGATAAGAGTAATTTACTGGAAACCCTAAGTAAGTAGGAGCCATCCAAAGTCAATCTCAGTATGAATAAGACAAATTGCAGCATGTAGAGTAATGTACCAGCAAGTGGCGGTGAAGAGAGCGACGGCAGAGGCGGAAGAGAGAGCAAGGATGACTAAGAAAGTGGATACAGAAGGTCGGCGGCTTTTGGAGGTTTAGGGCAGCTGAAAGGGCTGGATTTTGATACACCGTAAACTTCGGACGCCGGTGGCGGCTCTCTTCGTCGTCCTCCATCCATCGGGGAACACTTTTAGGCTTCGGTTATCCTTTCCCAGTCAGTATATATTCTACTACGTCACATGTGAAAATCTGAAATTTGTTCACATTTAACAAAGTAGTAGTAGCTACTACTGCTGCTACTTTTTAAAAAGGCTCTATTCCGCCATTGCTGAGATGACCAAAGGTCGAGGGTTTAAGAAGATGGCTTAGGATTCTAAAAATTAAATTAATTAAATTAAACCCGCAGTTGATAACGGTGCCAGATCAGTAATTGTTAATGCCAGAGCAGCTTTTGCTAAGAGAGCAGAAAGGTTATGCACCCGATTTAGCTGGGAGGAGCAGGACTTGAGCTAAAAGAAAGAAAGTAAATTTATACAATGATGAGTTTTTTTGGGGTTCAAATTTTTTTTTGGAAATACACCTACTATGTTCAAATACAATGATGAGTTTGGATATTAACTCAAATATAGATGCCAAGTATTCAAATTGTCGTAAAAAAAATTAATAAAAAAACTTGTCCGAGTAATTAATCCTAATTTCAATATTCTTCCAAATATTCATACTTAGCATCATAAATCACCTCACAATTTGTTGAGAATATTTTAGTCCAATAGTTAGGGTTAAAATTTTGGAATTTAAAAATATTGAGTTCTAATCCTCCTTTGCTTACCCACTTTTTAAATTTCATCCCTTTCTTGATAAAAAAAAAAGTAAGGAAAAAAACACCTCGCAATTCCTAAACATTCCCATCTAGCAACAACGCGGCATGATAGACCCCACAAATTAAAAATTCCCCACCATTCGACGGGGAAATATCATTGGAGAAAGTCATTGAAAATGACAATCAAAACTTAAGTCTTTGTGGTGACTAACAAATCAAATAGTTGTTGGCTAAAATTCCCACCATTTGGTGTAGGCAAAAGCGTAGTAGAAGTTGGATTGTTTTAGGTGTGGACCTTAAGGTTTAGTTTGGGAGTTTATGACATAAATAAATAAAAAAAAGAAGAAGAAAAGACATACTGTAGTGATTTAATATATGTGAAGTAAAAAGGTGACTAAAAAATATATTCACGAAAAACGTAAAATTTTTTTTAAAAAATTGATTTCCAAACAAGGCCTTACGAGAGAAACAAATAGAAAGGACTATTATGTTGTTTGCAAACATTGATAAGAAAATAAGTCAAATGATTTTGAATAGGTAAGTTATTAAATATTTTTTTAAGAACATTTTAAGGATAAATAGACATTTGGAAAAAATTTAACAGGCTTCCTTAAAGTTTCCTTCCATTTCCACCCAATTTGGACAGAAAAGTTTTGGCTTATATATCGCTGCACTTCATTCTTCTGAATCCCCTCATTTTTCCTACTTTTCTTTTTTACTGAAAACTAATACCAAAAAAAAAAAAAGAAAAAAGAGAAGACACAGACTTGCTCTTCTTTCCCTTTCTGAAATGTCTGAAATCCAAACTCCCAAATAAAGCCTAAAAGTCTAAGAGATAAGATGAGAAGAGTGCAGCAATTATGCTTTCCCACAAGTCAATTTATTAATATTTGAGGCTAAAGAGAAGAACATCGTGCTGTATAAGAGATTACTCGTAAAGTATTATTTAAAATAATGCTGTAATATTTTTCATAATGTGATATGTGTGATATAAAAGATATTTAAAAATTATATTTATGATGCAATCTAAATAATATTTTAAAAATTTTCTTGCGAATCATGCTAACCAAAACTCTAAAATTTATTGCGAGTTTGAACTGAAAGAATGGCATTACTCCTACCAAAGGTAAAATCTACATAAATATGAGTCCAACAACAAAATAACTCGAAAAAAATATATTTAGAAGCATTTACGTCCCCAGTGTCAATGATGTGGCATACGGCAAATGCGTAACCATCGAAAATGATAAATTTGCTCGGGGCTTATCTCGATTGAGGGCTTGGCCTCCAGACAACAAAATACAAAGAGGAAGGTTCGGGATTGTGGACGAAAGATAGGAAGGCTTCCATCATTGCTTTGCCACAACCAACCAATCCAAAAATCTGTACATTTAAAATTTGTCCTTACTACGACTGATCTCCTAAAATTTTCATTATAATTTCTCTATTTATGGCAAAATTTTGGTGTCTCTTTATTACAAAATATTTGCTCTTAATTCCTATCTTATTGCAACCAATCTATTGCAGCTTTTGCATTTTTATAATGTTAAAGCAGCTTTTGAAGTTACTCTTGCGCTCAATAGTATTATTCAGTTATAAAACGACTAAATTTATTACTTATTAAACTTACCCTTTCTCATATTCTAAGTTTAATATTTCACTTTATTTGTCTTTTTTTTCATATTTCAAAATTCATAAATCAAATTGCATGAGGGTAAAAGTGAAAAGATATATAATCTCTCTCCTCTAATGCATTGTTTAATATTACTTTTAGGCATAAGGGCTAATAATGTTACACAAATTATCATTCAAGGGAAGCTATATAAGATTTTTGAAACTTTAGGGGTAATAAGTGATATTATGATAAACCTTAGGGGAGGTTTTTCAAATTAACCCTTGAACAACTGGGGTATCCCAAATTTAGTAACCTAACGATAAACCACTAACCAATTTAACAGATTGTCCTCTGCTCGTCATCCCTCATCCATTAAAGATAGAGATTATAAATATGGGATAGTTTCATAAACATCCCCTTAGGTTTTTTGCTATTTCACTTAGTTCCCTTGATGTTTTAGAAATTATACTTACCTCCCTTAATTTGACATTTTGATAACCAAATCTTAAAATAGACTGAAAAATTTAATAAATATCCTAAAATGCCTTTATCTTATAAAGTTTAATTTGTTCTTCTAAATAATTATAAAGTAATTTAGCACAATTATAAAAAAAAGAGGGTCAAGTTCTTCATACTAATATTTGTTATTTAATAATCAACTATAATAATAAATCTTTTGCTATAATAGGCTATTTTTTATAGAACTTTATTGGGGAATATAGATTTTTTTTACAATAGAGAATTAAGTTTTATCTTTTTTTTTAAGTTTGTGGACTGCTTTTTTTAATAAAAGTTTAAAGACTGGTTTTGTGATAGAACTACCCTAGTTTGGTAGTGATTTTGGGTCATTTTTTTAAATTACTGTTGATTTATTCTTGATTTTGATACAAAAAAATGGATGATGTTAAAAGTTATCAAAAAAAATATTACTAGTTTAACGTTTAATTTGGATAGATGTTAAGGACAACATTGATAATTCTTCTATACTTCTAATGAAATATAAGAGAAATGTATAAGAAGAAAAAAGAAATAAAATTATAAAATCCATCCTTTACATAAGCATGGCAACATGAGAGTTTTATTAAAGTATTAAAGTTAGTATTATCATTTTAAATAGGTAAGGGGTTAGGTGTAATTTTTGAAACCCTAGGGGAGCCAATTGAAATTATTAGAAACCTCAGGGGAGGTTTCTGAAATTATCTCTATAAATATACGCTAATGGTATAATAGTATATAATTTTAAGCATTAGCCACACAACCGAAAGGATGAAGGCGACAACATGGAGCCTACACATTCAAGAAAAAAGGGATGCAGCCTCGTACAATGTATGCTTTCAGTGATTTTGACGTGTTAAACTGATATACACTAAGTTTGTTGGCCCTTTCTTTCTAATGCGATTGTTTGGTTTATCCATCCTTACTGTGCCATCATCTCTGCACTCTGGCGCTAAACGTTTCTCATAAAGAATCAAAAGCCACTTCTTCCTCTTCTCATCTAAATATATCTAGTCCCAACTTCACTCCCATACCCAAGATTTTAGAATCAGTAGAAAAGCCTTAAACTTTTTTTTTCCTTTTTTGGGTTATTAGTGGTTTGCTCTGATTGAGAAAATGTGGGCGGTGAGGTCCTTGGCCTCAGGTTTTCTGAGAAAGCAGAGGCAGAGCGCTGCTGCTTTCTCCACTTCCTCATTCTTTGATGATTCACGCAAAACAGGTTTTTGTCCCAACACTCTCTCTATACGATATTGGGTCTGATTTGAAGTGTATGAGCAGTAAAGATTCGATTTTGCAGAAGGGATCAAATGCAGGTTTACATAATATTGGAGGGCCTACAAGTTTTGGGCCATATAAAATCAAACCCACCATCCCTTTCGGACTGATTGCTGGGATTTAAATCTTAAAGAACATCAAATTTATTGAATTCTGTCAGGTTACTTTAGAGAGTCAGAATTTTTAGAATTTGAACATAAAAACCAATCTTTTTCGGACCAAATACAATCACTTCCATGTTGTGTATTTCTGTTCTTCTTCTCCTTTTACTTTGGCTCATTTTGGTATTCTCTGTTCCTTTCTTGTTATTAAGTTGTTTGGCAATTACCAATTGTGTTTTGGTATGGTATATGATACAGTCTTTTAATGTGGTTGTTGATTTTAGCAGGGAACTTTTTGGTGCTTCATGTAATGTCATGTAATAACTCTTTTGTGGATAACTTTTTCTGTTATTGTATTTTATTTATTACATTTTCTTGTTTTGCTTTTTCCTTTTTTTCTGTAGATAGAATTTTTCTCGTTACGGTCAAATTGATTGGTTTCCTTATCTTGCTATAGTTGCTATTCCACTAACCTTTTTTCTGAAGTTCAGAAGTTTGTAAGCACTTCACGTGTTCATAGTTCTGCAAGTTACTGTACCAGTAATTATTTGTAGTCGTTCTGATTGTAGTTCATGCATAGCTTCTATTTCCTTTGGTGCCAGAAAAAATTGTAGAGGGTTATCTGTAGATAGAATTAACGAGTTCAACTTGTCTTGGCAAACTCAATGGCGCAAACAGAACATACTAGAGTTGATTGTGTCTTTCTTCCACTTTTGTATGTTAAGACCTGAGGCTTCTTCCTCTATTTCCGTTACAACAGTTCTGTCTAACTACTTAGTTCGATTTTTTTTTTTGGCAGTTTAAAGAAGGTGTGGCACGTTTTGCTCAAGAAAATATTGCTCCTCATGCATCAAAAATAGACAGAACAAATTATTTTCCAGAGGTTGTGTGAGATGATTTCCCTTGATCTTTATAGGTGATTGGCTGAATGATGGAAATTTGACGCTGAACTCTTGTTACAGGAGGTTAACTTGTGGAAACTAATGGGAGATTTTGGTCTCCATGGAATAACAGTTCCAGGTACACCGTACACCTTTCCCTTGACACTCTAATTCAGCTTTGCTTCCTAATTTTCTGTGCTTGGCTGAGAAGAAATGTAACAACACCAATGTGCGAATGACACAATGTGGAATACCGCTGCCATTCCTCCAACCTCAACAATTATTCCTGTTCTCCTTTAATTTCCTCCTAGGATTCTCAAAAAACAAAATTAAAAAGTAAACATTTGTCGATTGCTCTTCTTTGGATTGTAAGGTATTGAATGTTCTCTTCCTTTGGGGAGAGGTGGAAGAAGATATAAATATGCTAGGGTCACCTGTATTAGGTAACAAAGAACTAAATTCGTTTCATTTTGCATCTTGTAAACCAATAAGATATGAATGTGTAGGGATTAGTTATGTAGAAGGAAGTATGAAGATCTCTTTTGTCCAATGGTGTATAGCATTGGTTGCCTCAAGATTTTAAGTGGCCTATGCAGTATCATAGGAATGTCTTCAACATGTCCACTCACTGGTTTGAAATATTTTTACTTCATGGTGCAGGCAACATTGTGTTGGCTCTCTCTCTCTCTCTCTTTCTCACTCACGCATGCACACACACATTACTGCTAAGCAAGTACTTGGCATTTCTTAAAAGTTTCATCTGTGACATGATGTCATTGCCAGCATCGAGGAGGAATTTGGATATTCAGATCTTGACAGACGTAGCTTTGTGTCTACGTTGTTTTTGGATATCAATCCGTGTTGTACTGCAAATTGGATTTATTTTATGATTTAACAGTTTCTGCTCGTGTAGAGGAATATGGAGGACTTGGCCTTGGCTATCTGGAACACTGCATAGCTATGGAGGAAATTAGTCGGGCATCTGGTTCTGTTGGGCTTTCGTATGGCGCCCACTCCAACCTTTGTATTAATCAGTTGGTAAAAATTTTTACTTTCAAATCAACCATAAGCAACTCATGTTTCATTAGTCATCATGACTTACCGATGCTGGTCACTGCTTGTAGGTCAGGAATGGGACCCCTACTCAGAAGCAAAAGTACCTGCCAAAGGTTAATATTTCTTCAGTTCATGGGGCCTCTTTTTTGTCCCTATTAAGTTTCTTGTAATCATTGTAGTCAAGCGTATGTTTTTTGATCATCTTTGGAGGTCAAACTAATTAATCTTTCCTTTTTTTTTTTTTGAAATTTGTATTTCCGCTATCAAGTTGACAAGTAGTACATAGGACTTGCATTTGGGACTATAAGTTCCTGCATTACCTCTACAGCCTGTTTTGGAGTGTTACCAAAATCTATTACCATTCATGTACATTGCATCACCCTAGCAAAATGTCGGTAGAAACAGACCTTATCTACTGGTGACTATTGGTTGGCTAGAACTAAATGCCATGGTAAAGTAAACCTTAGTCTAGGAGGATGAAATATTTAGTGTATTTACTGTTTCCAGTAATTATGGTAAAAGAATTCACTTAAATGAATTAATGGCTATTAACTCCATATGAATGAGTTTTGGTACATTGATGGTATCTGTCAATTGATGATCTAGCAAGTTCAGGCTAAAGCCACAGGTCTTGTTATCATTAATTGTAGATCATGCATGGTCGCGTAACACAAGGAGTTTTTACACTGCTACTTATTGTAGTCAATTTCTGTGTTCAGTAAGCTCATATTGAATGTAGGTACACTGAGTCTCAGTCGCATATGAAGTATCCTCTTCTAATATCCTTATTCTTCTTTTTTTTTTTGTTTTTTGACCAAACAAGAAAAAAAAATACTATTCCTTTTCTTTTCATAAAATAAAGGGTGTAACTATTGCAGAAAGAGATTAGTGAGAGTAATTTAGCTTTTATTGTTAATTGTTCTTAGGACTTGCATTTGGGACTGTAAGTTCCTGCATAACCTCCACAGCCTGTTTTGGAGTGTCACCAAATTCTATTACCATACATATACATTGCATCACCATAGCAAAATGTCAGCAAAAACAGACCTTATCTACTGGTGACTATTGGTTGGCTAGAACTAAATGCCATGGTAAAGTAAACCTTAGTCTAGGACGATGAGATATTTAGTGTATTTACTGTTTCCAGTAATCATAGTAAAAGTATTCACTTAAATGAATTAATGGCTATTAACTCCATATTAATGAGTTTTGGTAAATTGATGGTATCTATCTATTGATGATCTAGCAGTTTTAGGCTAAAGCCACAGGTCTTGTTATCATTAATTGTAGATCGTGCATGGTCGGGTAACACAAGGAGTTTTTACACTACTACTTATTGTAGTCAATTTCTGTGTTCAGTGAGCTCATGCGGAATGTTGCTACACTGAGGCCCTGTTTGATAACCCAATTTAGCACTTAAACTTAATAGATTCAAATCTTAACATATTCAGACCGTTTGATAACCAAAAATTAAACATCTGAATTAATTAAGTGGCACTGAATTTCCTAGGCAAAACTTGCTCCCAAAATTAAGTGATAAGTTATTCACTTATTACTGAATGTGATATGCACTCAAATGTATTAGATTTAATACTTAATAATTCAATAACTTAATGGATTCAGACTTCAGTTTTCAGACTTCAGTTTTATCAAATGCACCCTGAGTCTCAATTGCGTTTGAAATATCCTCTAATATCCTTATTCTTCTTCTTCTTCTTTTTTTTTGTTTTTGACCAAACAAGAAAAAAAATACTATTCCTTTTCTTTTCATAAAATAAAGGGTTTAACTATTTCAGAAAGAGATTAGTGACAGTAATTTAGCTTTTACTGTTAATTGTTCTTATATACACATAATTGTTTTCTTGTCACTTGAACTGCACCTTCCATTTTGATTACTTGATAATAGATGGATTTAAGCTTTACAATGATGATTCAGCTTGATATTTGAGTATAGCAATTCTTGTCTTGGATAAAGGATGGAGTAAATTTACTTTTGTTTCCATGATAGTGTGTCATTTGATTTTCTTTTATGTGTCCTCTTTTTCATTTCTTTCATATATCAGTTCCAATTTACAGCTTTTTATTATTGGTACTGACTGGAGAAATTACTTTCTAAATTTAACTGTGGCTTGACTTTTTGAAGCTAATCAGTGGGGAGCATGTGGGAGCTCTTGCAATGAGTGAGCCAAATGGTAACTTGTGTAAAACCATTATATTCTGTTAGCTATGATCACAGATCACTATGTCCAGCAAATAATTCCTTCTCTTGCCTTATTCAGCTGGTTCGGATGTTATTAGCATGAAGTGTAGAGCTGATCGAGTTGATGGAGGTTACATTCTAAATGGGAATAAGATGTGGTGCACCAATGGCCCTGTGGCTCAGACGCTGGTATTCTCGACTATTATTCTCCTCATGAATGGGAAAGATCACAATTTTTGTGCATGCTATATGGATGGTGTATTCCCTAGTTGGCATAATATCAGAGGCATACTTGTTATTTGCTGAGAAATAGGAGTTTCTTGCAGCACTCTATCTTGTTAGAGTCATAAAGCTTCTGCTCAGAGATATCATGTATCAGATCTTGCTAGATGATTTTGGCTTATACCTTGAAGGCATCAATTGTAGCATGTAGTCATTTTTTATTATGTGCTATTTTCTGCTCAATGGTATGCACTTGCACATATCTTCCATTCAAGTACGCGTGCTTTTGTGTTCTCCTATTCAACCTGTCTATTAATCACTCTGTCTTTATTGCCATCTAGCATAAAAAGAATATCCTCCATGATCTTTCTCTAACCTTGTGCGATATATAACAATATTCACTTTTGCAAACAACAAATGTATGGTCATACTTTCAGTAGCTATGTTCTATTATTAGGTTACCCACTGCCAGTGATGTATGAGTGAAAAAGGTCCTCAGCTTTTGCCTCTTAGTTTAGAAAACCACTTCTCAATATGTTTGGCATTAGGTCTCTCACTGTTTTTGATCTGCAAGACTAGGGATGAGATGTTTTCCTTCCACTTTTACCTTTTTTGGCTTAAATGAGTAAATGAGTATACAAAATCAATAATTGCATTATTAGCAGGAGTGAAAAAACCAAGTACCAATGAAAAGAAAAAACTTTTTTCATCCTTTTTTTTCAAATTTTAATTTGGCGTGATTCTTAAGACATCTTAACAAATAGTTGCTGAAAGATCCACCTATCACTATTTTGAATTTGTTGGCTTTAACTTCACCTATGTCCTAGATTGGTACTAAAGTACACTTGGCTTGTTCTGAAAAATGACCATATCCTATTCTTTTCGTTTATCCCCTCCTCCCAATGTCTTCTGCTTTTGTTTTTAAGAAAGTATATTTCCTTTTTTTTGATGGACTGATAATTGGACTGGATTAGGTTGTCTATGCAAAAACAGATATTGCTGCTAATTCAAAAGGAATCACGGCATTTATCATCGAGAAGGAAATGCCCGGGTAAGCATCTATTGTTAATGGTATTCTATAAGAGGAAAGAAATGCTTATTTGCACCCAATACATGCACGACAGATTAAGATAACATGACATGTTCTTCTATTAAGTTTGCAAGTTGTTAGGGAGCAATTTGTCTCTTCTGAATCAACATACATCTTGTACCATGGCTTTAGGAAAATTTCCTTAGTCATCTGAAGTGACAAATATGGCTCACTGACACCATCTTTCATTTAGATTGACGAGCTGATTTTTGTATATAGCCACTGTTTTATTCCCTGGTTTCAGTTAAAAAAACTAATACATGGTACTACAAATTAAGATAACATGATGTGTTCTACTATTAAGTTTGCAAGTTATTAGGTAGCAATTTGTCTCTCTGAATCAACATACATGTTGTAGTATGGCTTTAGAAAATTTCCTTAGTCATCTGAAGTGACAAGTATGGCTCATCAACACTATCTTTCAATTAGATTCCTGAGCTGATTTTTGTATACAGCCACTGTTTTATTCCCTGGTCTCAGCTTTTAACTGAGATGATAGAGCACAAGTAAGAAAATGATACTCTGCTACCATTCATGACATGCCATTTTTGTGATTATGAAAGAAAGAACGCATAGGACATTTTAGATTTCCTTTTTTGGATGATGACTTAGATGTGTAAATCCTTTTGTTCTAGTTTATGTTATTAAAGGAGTAGAATGCAGATGAACATTTTATAATACCAAATAACATGAAATGAAGATGATTTGGTTTATCGGACGTGCAAATGGATAGTTCTGTAACTATTTTTAATATTTTTAGTGGTTCAGTAAAGGATTTAGAGTTTGACATGGGCTGTTGAACTCTATAGTCCTTAGCATAAGATGTCTTTATTAGGATCCTAGTTTTAAAGAATTTACTGCTATCATAGCATATGTTTATGATTTATGCTTCCTTACTGCAGGTTCAGCACAGCCCAAAAATTAGATAAACTTGGAATGCGAGGGAGTGATACGTACGTTTGTTTAAGCCAAGATAATTTTCCTCCTGAGAATTTTCATTTCTTCTCTGATCAATAGATGGCCTAATGATTAGATTCAACAAAATTGCAGATGTGAGCTCGTTTTTGAAAATTGCTTTGTTCCAGAAGAAAATGTTCTAGGGCAAGAAGGAAAAGGTATAAACACTGCCTCCTAAACTGTTCGTTTATGATGGGCGTCTTCCAATTGTGATATCAACATGTTACTGCTTCCAAATTTCGACTGTAAATTAAGAAAAATTAGAGGCCATGGAGTTATCACCTGCTTGGGTTTAGAGCTTTTGAATCATATAAACTGAAACAAAATGTGGTTAATAGAATAAAAGATGAATATGAAACAAAATATGGTCAATAGAATAAAAGACGAATAGAAGAATTGTAAGAAACTATAAATATTGGAAAAAGCACGGTTCTCGGGTAAATTACCAAACTAAAAACTTTTTTAACTAAGATGTGGCAGCATTCACCAAAATCCAATTTTTACTCATACGACATACATGCTGAAGTACTCTGACATGATGCACATGTTAAAGGTCAAAATTGTCCACATTGTCACTTGCCCAGTTACTAACCCAAGACGCAGAAAAGAGGCCCGTGATTTTTGTAGTTTTCTGGCCTTCATATGCTTAGGGAATTATTACAGTTTCTCCTATTACTGGGTTATGATACCATCAGTATTTAGTGCTGCCTGGAATCAAAATGGATCAAGGTTTTCCTCGTACCCCAGTTTGAGCTGTTTCTGATATTAAAAACAGTAAAAAGGAAAAGGCTCTGAATAAAAGTTTAGCAGCTCGTTGGAAGCGATTTATTTGAGGATTATCCTGAAGTCTGTTGTCTAATGTATGGAAGGCAGGAAGTGATCAGTAAATGCCATTCCTTCTGCTGCAGGAGTATATGTTATGTTGTCTGGGCTAGATTTGGAAAGGCTGGTTTTGGCAGCTGGACCTCTTGGTCTTATGCAGGCTTGTCTTGATGTTGTACTTCCATATGTCCAACAGAGAGAACAATTTGGCCGACCAATTGGCCAATTTCAATTTATACAGGTTTTGAACTGATTCTTCATCATGATTATATCTGGAGGCTTCCATGCAAACTGCAATAGTGTGCAACCTGTTAGATAACCTTTTTCCCAGCAAGTAAAGGGGAAAAAAAATTGCTAATAGTTCAATGTCACATTTGGCAGGGGAAACTTGCTGACATGTATACATCCTTACAGTCTTCAAGGTAAGATATTAACTAATTACTGCATTGTTTAATGTCCTTTCTATTCGTGACTTCTGGAACTTATGTTGCAGATCGTACGTGTATTCTGTTGCAGTAGACTCTGACAACGGAAAGATTGATCCCAAGGTAATGCAAAATTTAAGTCCCATTCTTGACTTGGCTCTGGTGTGTGTACGTATGACCTTGTAATTCTGACATTCTGGCTCTCTGTCTCTGGTGTGTGCATACATTTTGTTGTCAGGATTGTGCTGGGGTTATACTCTGTGCAGCTGAAAGAGCCACTCAAGTAGCTCTTCAGGTAAGAAGTATCTCTAAGAGCAAGTTCTCTTGATCTAGAGTTGCTGATATTGTTTCTGGCAAATTGAAGCCATTTAGTCCTATTAAACTGTGATGTCATTTTTTCGACCATTTTTTGATTGAATTTGATCTCTTTAAGCCCTCCAACTTTCTAGACGTCCTATTTGTGGATGTTTTAACTATGAGATTTCTGAGAATGAATAAACTTGTTACGTGAAGTCCCATATCCCATCCCTAGCCCGAAAGGGAAGATATAACCCTTCTATATTTTGAACGAGTGGAAACAGATGCAAGTTAGAGACGAACTCTGATGATTGATTTTGCATTCATGGTACAGGCTATCCAGTGTCTTGGTGGCAATGGATACATCAATGAGTATATAACTGGACGCCTTCTTCGGGATGCCAAACTATACGAGATTGGGGCAGGCACCAGTGAGATTAGAAGAATGATAATTGGTCGCGAACTCCTTAAAGAGTAATACTACCTACTCTTTAACCTCCCAAGTTACTACGGGTTCCTAATCCTTGTTCTTTCTTTTCGGCTTTTACTGGCAATGATGAACAACCTATGATAGACAGGTTCCATTCAGTTTAAAACCTCGTCCGGCTCATAGTAAATATACACAGCTGCCCGTTTTCAACCTCGACGCAGTTCGTCTAAAGATATTGTAGTGTTTAGGGACACCGTAATATGCATGCTCATATCAAAAGTATGTTAGTTTTGACTAAATCAGTGAAGTACTAGACCAAGCTTTTTGTCATCTCTACAGAACTATTAATATCACTCTATAGACATGTTAAACACAACAATTCACTGGTTTGACATTAAAGTTCTTCAACAAACAGATACTCATAGACATAAACACACCACACCGGTGTTTCGATTAATGGTATACTTACGAGACAACAAAGACACGAACTGATGGGCAACCAAGTTCTAAGGGGTACATGCACAGCATACGACAACTTGAAAAGTTTCAGAAATGGGAATATATACATAGGGAGTTAAAAGCTTAGGTAACAGCTAATAGGCAGACAGATGCCCAGAAACATCAGCAGCAGCATCCTCGAACACCCTGAATTTGAAGTCCTGACTACTGTTAGAGATGAATCAGGGTGCAGTAACTGAAGACTTGGAGCCATCCATTACTGCTGGTGATTCTTCCAAACAACTACGAGTCTCATCACTGATCACTCCAATGGACATTTTCTGCACTTCTTCTATGGTTAATATGTGGATCTTTGACACGACGTCGCAAAACTCACTGAAAGTGAAAAGAGACACTGATTATTTCGGTGATTCTGAAAGAAAAACCCAAAATGCAAAACAGTCCGGTAGAAACAGTAAGTTTAGATGGTCAAAAAATAAAGTTTAGATTTGTCACAATAAACCTCCTCCAAGTCAGTAAGAAAAAGAAGACAACTTGGATCACAGCAATCTTACATGAAAGAAACAGTAACTATACATCACCAAGTAAGGCGGCTTAAGCTGTCAATTATCATCGGATTGTAATTTATTTGCCGCTTTCCACTTTATGCCAAACATGGACATTTAATAGACAAATTGATGTCCGTGAAAAGGATACTTACGGCCACGGATCATCTCCCACAACCATCATGTCTTTCTCACTGTCAGTATACAGGACTCGCCATCCCTTGCCAGGCTCCCTTAACATTCCCTCCATGCTAAACAGCTTCTCGAGCTCAACTAGCAGGTCATCATAACTTTTCAGTTTGGACAGATCAATAGCTCTTCCCACCAAATTGCCTTGTTTGTGAATCTTTGACCAATAAAATGAATATTAACATGATTGCATCAATGTGTGTGTGTATAGACACATACATACATACTGGGTATGCAGTCTCTCTTTTTTCTGGACAGTTTACTCACAGTTATTCAAACTAACCTTTGTACAACTTCTCCTGCTAGAACTCTGTGAACTTGAGGCAGGGCCTTCTTCAGTCAGGGAAACCCCAAATAGCTTACAAACAGATCCAACTCCCTTGTTCTCGTCTTTTTTATTGTTCAAGGGTGTTCCTGTAGTGGGGACAATAGACTTCTTCTCGAATGCCTTTGGCTCATTTGCTAGAGAGAGATGTCTTCCATCCTCCTTAGTTAGCCCATCCCTGAAGGACTTTGAGTTTAGCACATGGTTTTCTCTCTCACGATTGGTCATATAGGAAAGCATGACAGGATCTTGACCAGCTTTATAGACTCCATTGTACGGGAAAACCACGTTTCTAATGCCTTCAGATGCTAAAGGATAACAACTGGGAAAGGATCTTTGATATATGTTCAAAATGTTGCCCCCCAGCTCAGGTTTTCTCCAACCGCTAGGATTGAGTTCAGTTTTTCCAGTTAGAGATTTAAGTGAGCAAATTTCTTGACCTTGCAAGACCTTTGGAAAGCTATTTGTTTCCATAGAGCCTGAGTAGGTGATGGAAGGCTGACTTCTGCTAAAATCACTGTAGTTTGCCTTCTCCATCCCATTTGACACAAATTGTTGATGTGCAACAGGATGCATCTCAAAATCCAACTGGCGGTTTATCTTATCACCTCCATAAAGAGGTGAAGCTAAACCTAAATTTTCTTGACCTTGCAAGACCTTACCGGATCGTGCAGACTCCGCAAAGTCCCAAAGGGGAACCTGACCTGCTAAATACAAGAAACCAGAATCAAAAGACTCGACATCTAAGCTTCACTATTGCAATAGAATGCAGTGTGTTCAAATAGGGAAAGTCTGTACCAGGAATATAACCATTCCATACAGGCGGTGCCATAACAGCTTTGTTAGCCCCGCTAACGTTGTTGGTATATGGCATCGGTGATAGAAGATCAGCACCATTTCTAGGGCTGTTCCGCACATCTGATTGCATGCAGGTGCGCAGTTTCTTCATTCTGGGAGAAGTCTGGATGCTCATGTTTGCAAAAGAAGCTGAAAAATCAATTTCCCAGGGAGAAACTCTTTCATGACGGTTACTAGCATCTTCTTCCCACCTGACCTATTAGATGTGTAGAATAGGCAGCCGTTATAGAAAGATGACAAGGACCAAAATGAACTTTTAATAGTCAATTTCCATCTCACTAATATATATTTATTCTTCTCAGCATCAAAAAATCTTACTACTGACTGAGAAAATGTGACTTTATTGTAATCATGACCAATTGTCTTGCATCACCGCATAAATTACATGGTCTGTAAAACTACCAAATGGTGGCTCTCGGAATAAAACTGTGAGTAGTGAAAATACACAAGATAATGGGCGTAAATGCATTCAAGCGGCGTAGAATGTCGATTGCACCCAGCCATTTAGGACTTGAGAAACCACAAACAAAAGAATGAATCCGATACGGGAGCCTGCTCATGTATAAAGAAAATCAGAATTTCCTTACCATTAAGCATCTCCACTTTGAGTTTGGCCACCTGTGGGGATCAACATCACCAACTCCAGTCACTACACCACTGTACCTATAAGAATAAGTAAATTTGTTTCACAAGGAATTATTTTTGTAAAAACTAATTAATATGACCATAGATTGTTAGACATATAGAAAACCTTCTATCAGGAGCATTGTCCAAATCAATGCTGATTTTGAATCTTGTCCCAACAGGTATCTGGTTATTGATGCTTTTCACGTACTTTTGATATGGTACAATAAAATCAGCATGACTTGCTCTGCAATGCAATAATTGGGGAACATTTATGAAGGTTTTCCATTGACTAATGCAACAAACTGTAACAAATCCCATACCTCTACACATAATTCAGCATTGGTATTCAGATTTGAAAAGTTTGTTCTTTAACAACTAACTTTTATAGGACAATGCAGCCAAGTAAGAAATAACTCGACATGTTGTCACACATGAAGATTTATTTTGAAGTCGAAAATTCTTAAAAGGGTAAAATAAAACTTGAAAATTGCAACTAGTACAAACTCAAAATGCAATAGCCGTTATCATGAATCTAGGTCCAGTGAGCACAGTGGAAAGGAAGTATGCACCAGAAAATTCTAAGAACGATAGACATGAGAACATGGTTTCTAAGTCATTGCAATGAAATTTTGTTATTTGAGGGTAGTAACTATGAAATATATCAAAGAGAATCACGTTAAACTAGCATGCCTAATATTTACAGCATTCAATAATTTCCAGATGCAGATTGATGAAAATGAATATTTAGATATCATTGCTTTTCTTATCAAGAAGATTGAGACAAGATGAAAGTGGACCCAATCATTTCCGGGTGCAAGATAGAGAAGGGAAGGGTGAATCCAAACAAAATGGTCTGAAATAAGAAAACAATCATGCATCTCATTGGGACATAATATTCCTTCCAACGACCTTAAAATCATACAGAGTCTCGTCTATGGGTCTAGCAGATGTCACAACAGTAGACTGCCTTCGTTTGCTGTCTTAAGCACAGCCAAATCTGATAACGGACTGGCTCAGAATAGGGCTAGTGGTACAAGTTTCAGGATTACCATACAAGTTGCAGAAATAGACCAGACAAAACATGGAATGTGTTGATAATCTTGACATAATTGAGAAGTGGCGAACAACAACTAAACATACGAAGGCCTAAAAACTTTTATAACCTCTAATATGAGGTGAAAAATTGATTAAGGCTTCAATTCCATATATCATCTGCATGACCAAACAAGGAAAATGACCATAAAAGGCCTTTTGATGACATGCAATCCTTAATTTCCAAACACCTCCTTGGATACTAATGGAAAAAGAATTTACTTTATAAAATTTCCATTATTAATAGATAAGATCTTGACTCAAGGCAATGTTACTTGGCATACTCAAAAGTCTCTGAACGCAGAATCAGTTTGACTGAGACATTACAATGTAGTCTCAGCAGGGAAGCTAAAGTGGAGGTTATTCATGCATCTATTGTCAATCTGACAGTATGATAATGGCAATGGGTTTGGAGATTGGGAGGAAGATTTCACTTACCAATTCATCCAATGCCAATATCAGTCAAAATTGGGGTAGCTCCTATCTTCTTGAATTTCACAAATTAATGACATTTAAACATTAAAAAAGAATCGCTTCGACCACACTTTTAACCATCACCCTTACCATAATCAGAACAATAGGTAGATGATACATGCAAAGGCAATAACATAAAGCCATCAACATAAACAACCAGACCATGCTTAAGGGAAGACAAGTCATTAACCACCAAAACTATGCAAACTAGCAAAAGGCATTGTAGATATGGGAGAGTTCAGGACTGCAAGGAAAAAGCAATAAGAAACAAAGATGATGAGCCATAAAGCTTGAAAGAATACTTGTTCTTCAGTCAAGTAAAAGGCCAAAACCAAATCCTTCAAAAATGTTAAAATGATCAGCTTATAAGTACCTTGTGCTGTAGAAAATCTTGAAAGCAGTATTGCTTGAGACAGCATTTGCAACTGGCGCAAGAACTCTGGGATAAGCATTCTGGCTTTTAATAACTAACTCAGAGAGGCCATTTCGAAGTCCAGAAGCTCTTCTTATTCCTAACCTCAGGTCCCCGCCTTCACCCCTGAACACATACGAAAGTTAAGGACATCCATGTTACCAGCCAAAATATACTTTTGTGATACTAAAAGGTTCGAATGAGAGGAAGAAATGCACATTCCAAGACGATTAGACAAAGGAAGTATATAGCCTATATGCCATTGCTCTACATGTTTACTTTTGCAGAATTTCAGACTGTATATTTTCTTTGGTTTGACTAAATCTACTGCATGCTCGTTTTCCAGAAAAAACACAGTGCTTACAACTTCAAAGAACTTAGTAGTGCTTTCCCCCAGTCATCTTCTCTTGGAAGTGTATAAAAAAATTAAGGACGTCCAGGCTACCACCCACGATATAACTTTAGATCTCTTAAAAATTGAAATCAGAAAAAGAAATGTATATTCCAAGACTTTTGACAAATTAAGTGCATAAATCTATGCCATTGCTTTAGGTGTTTAACTTTTTCACAATTTTCAGCTGTATATTTTTCCTGGTTCGACTAAATCTACGTCAAGCTTGTTTTCCACAATTCCTTTATGTTTTTTTTAGCAGTTTCCGCAATTCTTACTGTTTCAAAGAACTTAGTAGTGCTTTTCCCTTGCTTTCTTTCATCTTCTCTTGGCATGCTTCCAAGATGATTCCAACTTCCATTGAATTTCTTCTTTCTTTTATCTTTACTTATAAGCCATTCTCTATTCAATATCAACCAATATAATATGTACCTGAGAAAGAGAACCGCATCACCGGATACAAGATTCTTTTGGCTTACAAAAATACTCCAACCAGTTGTAAGCAAATGCCGCCTTGGCTGGCCTGTAAAGTAAGCATTACATCTTCAAACTAATATTACTAAATAAGAATCTCTCAGGCCACATGAGTACTTTAACCAGTAATTGTACCTCTATATATATGCCGAAATCTCCATTCCACACCATGTATGTCCCTGGCAACAAGTTCCTGAGAGGGCCGCGGCTCTTCATAATTCTGGCATAGAAATTGTGGCACCAACATTTAACAGAAACATTCAGCCGGCTAATGAAAATTAAAAACGTTGAAAGAGAGTAAATGCTATAAAAGCTAAAATTCAGTCAGACCAAAGGTGGGAAACAGTCTTCGGCAGCTCTTCGAGGAACAGAAAATCCACCATGGGTGCTGGTATCAGAGGCAGTAAGAGTTTTGCAGAACATATGAGAGGTTGATTTTATTGGCACTGCTTCAGTCCTCTCTTCTTCGGTCCCCGCCTCTTCATGGTCTTTTCCCCCTGAACGCAAGGCTAGCACCTGAAAGGATATGAAAAGAAGTAACTGAAATATCACCAACAAAAAGAAAGGAGAAAACATTGCAGCAAATGAAATTCAAGACCAAAATTTTTTTGTCCCACTATTCATTTAGGATTAGTTATAATTAAAACTTTACACCAAGATAGCTATGTACTGAATCCGAGTAATACCTCTGATATAGGGAGCAGAGTCAGCTGTGTGTAGACCTCGTCATTCTCCTTATTAGCCTACATCAGGAGATTTAGAAAACCAAATTTTCTATCAAACAAGAAAAGGAATGAAAAGATAACAATAAGATAAAAGTAACAGAAATGGCCTTAAGTTGAGGGGATTTTCATTAGAAAGTACAGGGGATTCAATCAAGAAAAAGGACAAAAGCCGATTACTTACAAGTAGCTCGACCTCTAAAACCTTGCAAAAGATCTGTGGTTGGAGATCAAAAGAAGGAACCTCCAAAGCAGGAAAAGAAGAGACAGAAGCAGCCTGTTCCAAGTGACCTTGAGGGAAGTAGACCACCACATTTCCTTTCTTGGGCAAGCTAGTGACAGGGCCAGCACAGGCATACCAGAGCTCCATGAAGATTTTTGACGGAGGAGGAGGATTAGAGGAGGAAGCATTAGAAGAGCACGAAGAGGTGGAAGTGGACAAAGAGCAATAAACACAGCCAAAGCCACAACCACCTTTGTCACATTCCCCGTTACAGCTGCATGCATTAGCATTCTTTCTCCACCTCACTACTCTCTACTATTGCATGGTTCAGATCAATTTCCATTAAAAGGCCTCAAGCGGTGCCTTGTTTGTTCTCAGTATCGCATTACACCTGGACAAGAAACCAAAAGGGCCAAAACTAACCCTCAACAAAGAAAATATGAAAGGAAAAAGAAAAAGAAAAGCAAGACAATTAAAGTTGCGGGTTTGAGAGCAATCAAGTTTGTTCTTGAAAGAGTATCCACAAAGCTAAAAGCTTTTTGTTATTAAAAAAATGGAAATGAAGTCAAATCATGGCAAGAATTTCCCAATATTTAAAGTAGGTGGCCTTAAAGCAAGAACGGGAAAGAAATTCATTCAATTCATGTTTTTGGCAAAGAGGGAGAAGAAGGAGTCTTGGGTGGAAGAGGGTAGCTAAAAGATTGAGAAGATAGATTAGAAAAAAAGGGTACAAGTAGTATCAAATAATAACGAGAAATTCAAAGTATGATTCCTCCCCCATTTGCAGTAGTTCTGAGAAGGGGAAGCAAGCAGAAGTAGGAGACATAGACAAATGCTTAGGAAGCACAGAAAACAAAAGGCAAAAAAGGCCAATGTGATAGTGCCCTTTTCGACTACAGAGAGGGAAAGAGACTGTGTTGAGTGGGGGGGACAGGCATTAGACAGTACAGCACCCACACACACACACACACACACTCCCTCCTCACTCACTCATCCCGCTTCGCCTCCCGCAGCCCATCCCCCTCAACCCCTCACCTTTGCTTTGCCTTAGCTTTATTTTTCATCGTAAAAATTTGAAATAGTAGCCAGTAGGTGATTTTTTACTGTGGGAGTGAGGCGATCCATCCACTAACACCAAGAATTCATTTTCCTTCCAAAAGAACAAAAACAGCATTTTTTTTCAGTCCAAAATTTAAAAAAATTGTTAGTTGGCACATTTTCATTCAGCTACCATGGCAATTGTAGCACAGCTCAATTGTTTCTGGAATTTTAATTCATGCAATTCCGTGCCTAGACCAGATTTTGGTTTTTTCTTTTTTTTTGTTTTCCCTCCCTTTCAAGAAGAGAGAAGATGTTCTACAACTCATTTTGTGAATCTTAACCATCTTAATTTGTGCATAGTAATTTCTGAGTGGTCTACTGCTACCTATAACTCAGTGGGATGAGAGACATAAAAAGTTGACATTTGGAGCCATTAAACACTCCCACTCAATGTGAATAGGAATACACAATTTTACAGCATCCAATTTCATGATTGAAATGTTTAGTGAGTTTATCTTAATCACTCCTTTCAACAATTGTTGTTAGCCTTCTTTTGTAGAACCTCTTGCTTACTATTCTTTCTACTGTATCGTCCAACCTTACCCAAACGGATAAATTTAGCTAACCATTTTTTGATAAAAGTTGTGGTCAATGATTCAATATAGTTGGTCCTTGGCACAAAGACTATCTATTACTACTATATATACATATATGGGGTATGTACAGTTATAATGGAATCAGTAACGGGCATGAGAAATCATATCAAATCAGGCAAAGGGAACAGAGATACATTAAATATATTATAAGAAATAAATGTGAATACAGTTAGTTATAGACCTCGAGAGAGAGACAGAGACAGATGGAGGAGTTGTCAATGTAAATGGACCCCCTAAACTTTGGCTGCAACTATACTGCTATGGTGGGTGGCTGGGAAGGGGTGGGGGAAGGTGTTTGTAGTTAGGACTCAGTGACTGAGAGAGGCCAAGCTGCTGCATGCCCAAGCACAGCATGGCAGACGCAGTCAAGAATCCTGAGTGAGTGCGTGAGTCCGCTCTCTTGGTACTACTGCTGCAGCAGGACTAGTGCTGCTGCAGCTGCTGCTATCATCTACTATGATCTATCAAGACTATCTCTCCAGTCTCATCAACCTGTCTGCTCTCTGTCTTGTTACTGTCAATGTCCACCCTTCCATCCTTTTACCCCCCGCGCTGCGCGTCTGCTTTCTTCCCATTTTTCATATTCTTGAGGTTGATAAATAGACCGTACTCTAGTTATTCATCTCATTTTGGTTTCGCCTTTTACCTTGGGAGCTTGACTTAGGCAGCTGCGTGAGTACTTGTTAAGATGAGGGATTTCAAGCATTAGTTTTCTTTTAAAAGTGAATTTAATGTCAAAAAAAGTGATAAAATACGAGAATACATTAGGTGTGAATGTGTGCATTCGCAAGGTAAGATATATATAATCATGATATATATATATATACATATAATTAATATCTATTGAATGAATATTACAGAAGTCCTTATTACAATATTATTATTAATATAACGTTTTACAATCTCCTGCATTTTAGCTTGCACCGTTGGATGGCAAAAAAAGAAAAAACCAACAGTGTGAGAGATTGCAATTATTAATTTTTTTTCTTTTTTGTCATGATTAAAAGAAAAAGGAAATCCTAATGATTAGGATCAGATCAAAAGTACTCCTCAACTATGGAAATACGTTATGAACTAGCAATAATTTTTATATCTGAGTTCAATTGTTCATCCATAATAGTACGAGGCATGCATATATTTTTAAGAAAAAAGGAAATACTTCGACTTTATTTTTTATTTTTATAGATTTTACAAAGACCAATATTTTATTAAATAAATTCTTTTATTATTTTAGATCTTATATACATTAACTATAAAATCATTTTTATCTCCTATACAATAAAACTTCATAAAAGAAACTTTTATAGTAGGTAATGTTATCGTACATTTTACTACCACTGGCAATATTGGTTTCTAAATTTACGAGATTATCGTACATAACACACCATTATTTCAAATTTCTTGTCTATCATCATCATTTAGCTTACATGTCCTCTAGCTAATTGGTTTTCTTACTTTGCAATTTTTATATACAAGACATAACACTTTTGCGGTTTCTAAGTACTTCCGTGTTTAATATTCCATTTTAAAAATTCTCATTGTCTAAAATTCCTGTCCTCAAATTATTCCTTAACTTTTCAATAATCTACACCTGTAAATGATTCATTCGTCTTTCCCACTAAACTCTATCCATAACCCCATCAATTCTTGATGGATAGGTCTTTTCAACAGTAACTAATTTTGTTGAACTCAAGAGGGGTTTTTTTTTTTTGGGTCTTATTATTCCTTTTTTAATTTAAAAGGCTGTGTAAGCAACAAACTCTCCAATAAAAGTACAAAAAGTAAGAGTATAAGCCCACGCATGCAAAGGGAGAGTGGAATAAAATGCCCTGCAAAAACTGCAGAGGAAAAGTCGATAGTATCGGGTGGCCTGCGCCTTTGGCGCTGCCCAAGTGCCCCACCGGCCACCACATCCTTACGTTACTACACATTCCTTTCTCTCTCTCTCTCTGTCTCTCTCTATATATATATATCTATATATGTATATGTAATTATCTACTTTTTGTACTAGTACGATACAAGAGTGTGTATTTGTAGTTTTCTACAGCTATATCAATCTACTCACAAACAAAAAGGCTATCCGAGGCCTAGGAATGACCGACTCAATTCACCCCTGGGATGGCCAGTTAATTACGGAACTGCCACTGTCCAGTGTCTCCCACTTTTATCGTTGCTGTCTCAGTCACTGACTCGAACATAACTCAGCGAAAGCTTTAACAGCGCACGAGCATTAAAACAAAAGACTGCTACTGTTACCCGATTCCCTAACTCAGCCTTTCCAGCGATGCCACCGGGAGACCTACCTACTTGTATTACTACTGCTGTGTATGTATGCATATTTATTTCTCAAATTGAACACATTTACCATTGAGTAATTGCTACTTTGCTTAGCATCCAATTTTTGTTTATCCGGAGAAAATTCTCTCGACACATCTTTCAGTCACTTTTTTTTTATTTCACATACATTAAATAATTATAACATATATGTATTTTTAACAAAAATTCCGACAATCCAAACGAGTTCTAAAGATCTTGGTTCAGCGACTAAAGTTTTTATTCTATTATATTCGTGGTTTATTAGAGTATAATTAGTTGATTATGTATCTGTATTGATCTCACCATGATGGACTCTTGCATTTTGTAGAATGTATTGAAAAATAGATGAGGTTCTCAATAAAAAAAAAATCCACCAATATGGGTTTCTTGCATTTGTATGTAGAATAGGAAAACTGACTGAGGCTCTCAATAAATACTCATAAATGTCAATAATCTTGTTTCTCAGGGTTTATAACAACATGGAGCAATTAAAACCACATGCATTGCAAATGACCACTCAATGAACAAATAAAGCAGTTATGGTTCTCAAAAATTAATGCCAGATATTCGCTGGCATGCTTTCATTTTCAGTAATTTTATGAGTCGTTTTGGCTATAAATACATTCAAAATTGTTAATGTTTTCTGGTAGATAATATAGAGTACTAGGTAGTATTATTAACAACAACAAGAATTGCATGCAGGCGAATTAATGTGTCCTTTCCTACCTGCATCTTATTACTATTATTATATTAATAGGATTGAAGTAATTTAGCGGCTGACAAATGGAAAAATTACAGGCAATTTTTAACTAAAGTACTACTGTTAAGCAATCTTATATGTGGCAGTTCTAGATCAAACTAGCAATGCTGCAGAATTCACATGAATATATGGCAAACTAGCAATGCTGCAGAATTCTAGAGAGCTACTGGGAAGGAACTGTCACGTTCTACCTGTCAAGAAACCTCAATTCAAAGCAATAGCATCCCAAATGTTTAGAAGAAGCCAACAAGTATGGAACAAATGTGCTATAGTTTTGTTGCAGGAAGGAAGATTCAAGTCAGAGTTCTATAGTCATCAAGAATAGTTCTGTACCAACAAGTATGCCGAATTATCTCAATCCAGCAGCATTTCTTCGGCCAGTAGTAGTACTGCTGCCTCAAGCTTGGACGATAGCTGACAAAATATATATATATTTTTTTTTTGGTCTTTGGGCTGAGCCTTTGCTTTCTTCTTGCTATTGTTTTGTTGTAGAACAGGTAAGCCACAATTAGGACGTTGAGGTACTTAAGCAGGGGAATAGGACCATCTTGAACTGACAAATTGTAATTGATAATTATTTACAGCCAACTTGAACATTCAAAAAGAGAAAAGTGAAGAGATATTAAAAGGTAAAATTCTGCTAATTCTTCGAGTTAAAAGCCGTTAACTGAGACCCTGTTAGTTTTATTAACTTGCACTTCAAAAGCATAACCCTTATTTGTTAATTTATTTTCTTGCTCAATATTTAGCATTCTCTTAAATTTTACAAAGCATTTATCAATTTTTTTCTTTTTACTCTCCCACCTCCAACAATCAAGTATAGTGTTCGAACTTTGAACTTGACAGCGGGAAAGACGGCCGACTCCGGTGGTTAAATATTTATTACTCGAGAATACCTAAATGCACGTGTTTAAGCACTAAGTCACCAAATTTTTTTTTTGGAGCAAAAGTGCGGTCGACTTTAGCCGGCCTATTGGATTCCTTTCATCACTACCTTCGCCTATTAAACTATGGTCATGATTTTATCTTGTATTGTTCAAGAACCTTTGAAGTTAACTCCTAATATTCACGAAAATTAGTTTTTTTTTTCTAGAACGAATTTATGGCTGTTATTGAGAAGAATAAAATTAGTAAACTTCAGCAGGCGTCCTGATTTTTTTTTGTTGAATACTAAATTAGATTACTTCTATGCCATCTAACTTTTGCTCCCCAGTAATTTTGCACTTAATTTGTTCAAATGCCCAAAAAAGAAAAGTCAGAAAATTATTGTTTTCATTTCCTTAAAATACTGCAAATATTAATGATACTTTTGCACTACAACTTACTTACTTAAGTTGAGCTTTTTGTGGCCGCAAACATTCATATGCTTTGCTTTTCCAACATCAAGTTTATCTGCAATGGAAACAAAAGGAGATCATCTTCCCTACACATGCACGTGGGGTTTTGGCTGTATTTTTATTCTGTCTTTTCAGATTCTTGCCCATGGCCATGGAAGCAACTTGTGGAAGCCGTCGAATCTGCATAGAATTCCATTAATTATTGACGATTTTCCACCTTATTCCAAAATTTTTTTTCTTTGGTGCAAATGCTAGCTAGCTCGACCATTTTCACGAAACATGCAGCAAATGCACCTGACATAGTCTCTGTGGCGTATTACTGAAAACTGGTTGAAAATATAACTAAGGACCTAAAAGGGATGGTGTACTTAACTATTTCCGCTCTTCTCTTCTTTCTTTCTCTCTTTTTTTTTTTTCAATTCATTTTTCTTGTAAATAAAGATCTCGCATTTCAGTCCATATTGAATTACTGCATTATAAGAAACCCTGTAAAGGTTTTATTTATTTCTTTTTTTGTTGAGTCAAAGTTGAGTATCATTTAATCAGATGTCAATTTGGCACTATAGAAGCAGCCAATGTTGGGTATTGAATTAGGTGGTTTTCTGATTAATCCTTGTACTATCAAGTGTTTATATATATGAACCTGTTAACGTTTGTTGGAAAAAAAAGAATTAGGTGGTTTTAAGAGTATCTGGCGAATGCTTACCCACTAGTTAATGCTGACAAAGTAGGGCATGTAGGATTAGAATTAAAAATCAGATTTGTATGGAGACAGATTACATGCAAGAACAGGATAATATTTTGATGGATTATAAGATAAAACATGGGACAAAAAACACATATCAGTAATTGTAATATATTACTTGCTGAGACAGCTTAATGAAGACTCTTGTACACCGTTGTTAGACTTGGACCAGCTTGGCCGGTTTGACCGTGAACTGGCATTCTTTTTCGAACTGGTTTGTAGCAACAAAATCATTTTGATAAAAAAATAAGTCAAAATCGTAAAAAATTAGCTAAACCAGTGATCCGGTTCGACTGGTTGACCTGATTTTCAAACTCTTCTTTCTTCTTTTCCCCAAATATAATTTGAATTAGCTAAATTGTAACACTTTCATTTATTAATAGAAATATGAAAACGCTATCCAATTAGTGTAAATACCAAAATCACTCGCTTTTTTGATTAATCTTTAAATCAAGATATTTTTATTCTTATCATCTTATCAATTTAGCATAAGTGATTCCAACTTGCATTAATTTGTTTTAATTTAATTTTTCAAGTAGTTTTGGAGAATGGACATATTTTAGCCATCAATTTACATTTTTATATATAATTATTAGGCGTATATTTGATTTTGGAACATTTTGTATGATTGGCTGAATTTAATGAAGAACTTAGTTTTAATATTTTTGAAACTTATAAAAATATAAAATAATTATGATGTCATGCTGATGTCAGCAAATTTTTAAGAATAGTCTGACAGATCCGACTAATTGCCCCTGATCCGACTAATTGTGTGTATGGTGAATCAACTGGAATGGCAGGAATACTGTCTCATTAGCTTACTCCTTCCATAAGTCGCCCTCTCTAAAATCACTTTGATAGAAAAGTAGGATTTGGTCCGGAATTCTATTGGCCGAAAATCCAGATGTTCATGAAGAAACAAAAGAAACATGATGATATGGAAGAATCGCATATCTTTCTAAAATTTGTTTTGACTAAAATAAGAGATTTGTATCACTTGTTTTGTCCTGTTTATTAACCAAATTTGCTCAACAAACTGAAACTTGTCCATAAAATCATAAAATGCATTACTTTGTCCTTAGCAAGTACAAGAAGTTGTATTCTAAGTGAGGCACGAATTGAACGATGATCCACTTTCTTGATTTTAAAAATTTTTATGTTAATATATGTTGTTTTCACATATCGTGATTTTCAATCTTTTTCGTAGATAAACTCTGCGAGCACAGTCTATAAAAGTTATCCAATCAATAGAAGAAATCATATTTTACATGACTTTTTAATGGTCACATGTATAAAAAGCGCTCATCACCCATAGCTGAATATTAGTATTTTGCAGAAAAAAGTTTATGTTGATTCACTAATTTCCCAAAGAAAACCACAGTATATAAGGCCTACATTTTATTTTTTATTTTTCCGTTTCTTCCTCTGTGTCTGAAACTTTAGAAGAGAATCAACAATAAAGGCCAGTTCAGACCACCAACATGGGTTGTCTCCGAAACCATATCATCAGTTGTCTAAGCCAAAGATAATTGAACAGCTTTTCATAAGCTTGCATTCGACTTTTTAAAAAGTCACAAAATTGGTTATGTAACATCATGGATCGCCTGTCTTTATAGCTACTAGAGATATACGTGAAAGCATACAAGAAAGATGCTGTCAACTATATGGTGATGGAGACTGAGGAGAGACAAAGCCAAGGCAGCAAAAAATTAAATTAATCATCAAACCCGAAAAGAGAAAAGAAAGAAAAACAAGCCATTAGGCCTCAAGCAAGACTCGAGAAGAGTCGTGCCGGCAACTTTCTTGCTGCAGCAACCGTTCACTGTTGTTGGACAATCACAAGACACTACTATCACTTGCAGCCTAAAGATTCACTGTTGCTGTTATGAGGCCTTAATTATATGTTTTGCTTTAATCAAAGGGAAAGGTGGCTGGTGGGCCTTGTCTTCTCATGTCTGTTTATCGCCCGCGTTCATCGTACCCTTTGTCATCTGTCTTTGTCTGTCTCCCAACACCCAATGCTTCTAACAATGACCGTCCCGACGACTGTTTGGAGCTTTGCCATAATATTGACAGCTCCATCTCAGCTCACCACTGAGTTTTATCATCTACTATTACTGTTCATTTCAATGAACAAACAGTAGTGTAATACTCTGCTCTGCTGGTTGATTAATTACTTTTGGATTATCTTTCTTCTAAGTTAATTTATCGCGAGTTTCCTTTTCAAGAGCTCATGTTCAAGTGGGGCGGACGTCTTGAAAGTAAAAGACCTAGTCCGTCGGTAGTCCCACACAACTTGTCCAATATATATATATATGTTTACTTGGTGACAACATATATTACTAACATATTTCCGTTTTGGATATTCAAAAGATGCGCTTTCCTAACTTAGGTTAAAAAGGTGATTTTTAACATTTGTTAGAAATCCAGTTTGGTTTAATATACACATATTTGCGCATCGCAAATTGTAATGTGAAAAGGTTTGAGATTTTCTACTTCGGAAAGACGAGGAAGGAAGGAAGATGGTGTCCCTCTCTCTGTCTCTGCATGCTTATATTTGTTGGCATAACAAATAAAGTTAATTGCACTTACGCCCTTCAAAGATCGTCGATTTTCACTTTACGTCGTAAATATCAATTAGTGGAGCGTATCATTTTGTTATCTTGTTGTACTGTCAGCTTACGACATAATGTTGAAATCAATTCAAAAATAATGAATGGATTTCATTCTGATCGAACTTTCAGTCAAAAAAAAAAACAAAACATTGCACGCTCAATTTGCATTCATTAGAACATGATTTTAATTATTATGTATAAAGGGAAGGGCTACTAAATTAAAGCCTTTCGCTTCGACATAGTTATCAGAATTCATTAGTTTTCAACGATTTAGGTCACGCGCTGTAAATCGGTACTCAATTGCTAAAACTGATAATTTAGACCACAGAATGCTAATTGGTGATTGTTTAGGGACCAAATTACAAATTTGAAATAGTCACAAAAATTGCAAACATATCCCGCCGAGATTGTTGCGTAATATATTAGTTTCCGCAACTTTCAATTAAAGGTCTAGCAAACCAGTAGGTCCATCTGAGGGAGACAAAACGTATCCTCATAATTTCGCGGTGCAAATAGGGTCCTAAGCACTCAAAAGAAAAGTCGTCTTCGTCCTCTTCTTCTCCTTTTTTCACTCAATTGCGAAAGGAAATGACAAAAAGTGTTGCATGCTACTGTAGAGCGTAACATGGGAAGTTCCAATCAGGATTCAGGACGTGAATTTCTGGAGCATTTCTCAATCTCTGAGTGAATTTTGACTGTGGAAGGACCACAATCAAGATTCCTTTGTGAACCAAAAATTACAGATTGGATACAATAGCCAATTGAAGGTAAAAAAAAAAAAATTTGTAGTGTCTAAAATCAAATTAAAGCAAAAAGTAAAAAGCTGCGTTGAAATAAATAAAATCCGTGCCAATGGACTAAACCCTCCTCATTAACGACAAACCACATAAATTTGACTGCATAATTGTTGTTGATTGTGGATCATGAAATGCAAGGACAGCAAGAATCTCGAATATGAGGCGGGGCAGGATGTTGGTTGAAGGGAGGGGTTGGATTAATGGGGCCATTTAGATTACTAAGCACTAACAAAACAACCAAAAACTTGGTGTGGGATAAGGTTTGGATGACAGCATTTGCGAGAAAACCTTTCTCCATCATGGTTTTTGACAAGGCTTTTCTTGCTCCCTTTTATGGCAGCCCTTAGCCCTACAAGAGATTAATGTGTTTGACCTCTGCTTGAAAATAAGTCATGAAATTCATGAAAAACATACGTTTCGGGAACTTTCGGCTAATATAAAATGGTGGTTGCACTATCTCCTCAGACTGATTGGATTTCTTGATATACAATAAAGATATTGAACAGCAGACAAACTAACCCTCATTTTTGCTTTCCCCTTTGAGCCAAATTTATGATAGTTGCAGAAAAATATATATATATATATCCTTTCATTCATTTTAAGGATGCACCCCCATACCATACATGTCACTCGATCATGGAGTTTCTTGACCTCGTATATAGTAATCATAATCGTAACTCTGGAATTCGTAAATAGAGAAACAGAATCCAAGAAATTTTCGGTTTTGAGTTCTGTCTCTTCGTAGCTGAACACGTACGTGCAATGTTGGTTTAGCGAACCATAATTGGACAAGATTTCCTATTTTTCTTTCCTTGGTCGAATCATAATTGGACAATGAATATGTCTTTTCCATTAAGCTCAGTTTGGCCTTGGAACTTCGCAAAGAGAGAAGCAGAATCCGAGAACAGATGATTTTGTCTTTTGTTCAACACAGAAGATAAGCTGTGATCAGAGCTTATAAAGCAATACTTGATTCTCCACGTTACAGTTCCATTTTTGTCTAATTTTCTCATTCTGGTGAAGAAGAACAAAGAAAAATGAGGAGCCCAACTTTTGTGCTTTGGTAGCTTGATTCTGCAGTTGTACATTTACTCTTTTTTTTTTTCCAGCTATTACAACAATCTACCATAAAGAAAGGGGAATCTAACCAGACTCGTACAAGGGTTGAGAGATGAACCTCCAGACCACAATATGAGTAAGGAGAAGCCCAATTAGATTTGTATGGAGGTTAGGAGATGAATTTTCAAACCAAACGAGTGCAGTTACACTACAATCTACACTATAGGCGAGGGAAACTCAATTGGACTTGTATGAGAGTTGAGAAATCTTATCACATTTTCTAATCAATTTTTTTACTTCACATACATCATATTTTCAAAAAAAGTGTTACAATGTATTTTCCCAGAGAGGCGTGTTTGAATTGTCAATTATTTCACTTTATTTACACCTTATTTACACGCACTGATTTGCTTGCATCATCAACACATTTTCCAATCACCTTTTTATCTCACATACATCATATCAAAAAAGTACTACATTACTTTTTCACAAAATTATCTCAAATAATTTACAATCCAAACACATATTTAATAACTCTCACTGTAGCAAACCAACCAAAATTGGAGCAAAATTTATAGTAGTTACACTAAAGGGCGTTTGGTAGTACGTAGTTTTGAGAGAGACCAGTTGATAGATATAAGTAACATGCATTATGCCCATCAAAGAGCAGAGAAAGAAATCTAGCTCTCCATTATTATGTCTTGTTACAAAAACTTGTTACATCAAGGACAGAAAAATATCTACTGTCCTCACTAAATTTGGAATTTAATGATTGCAATGAAGTGCATGATGGGTCGAAATGTCCTGGCTGATTTCTTGAGGTGGGTCAAAGTATTTGGCTGTGTTTTTGTCGCACATGTTTTGATTCTGTAGATGCTGTTGTTCGTGTTGTCTAAGCTCCGACGGGCCTCAAATCCGATCAAACTTTTAATTTTTCGTGTGTGGCCCGTACTGCCTAACTGTATCCTTGTCTCATGTTAATGGATTCCGCCAAAGTCGGTCTTCTAAGGACCTGTATTATTGCCTACCAAAAATGATCCGCATAATCCGAAAATAAAAGAGCACCACGCCGTTACGGATTATTAGCCTGTCCCCAAACAGGAAGGTTGCAGCCCTATTTTTTGGAATGCTTGCCGTTGGGAAACATATGGTTTTCTAGATATTGGGCCGGATCCTGCGAAGGCCCTCATCACAAATTAAGAAAAAAGGTAGTATTAAAATCTTGGACTTGTTGCTTTTGGGCTTTCCGGTTACCTAAATTAAAAATTTTTTTTCTCGTCTCTAAGAAGGCAGAAGGCTAAGCCAAATTAGTAGGGATATTAGCGAGGTGAGTGTGTTTTGATTCTACTCTCAAACCCTCATTTGTCCTAATTCTACTTTGTAAGGCTTACAATTTCTTTTGAGGGAACAAAGAATTGGTATTCTAGACTAGAAAAGGATGTTGAATCACTGTAATTTCTGAATGTGAGAAATTTTATCAGTCAGGATCAATTATTTGGCAAGTCTGGTAATTAACTTTTTTCCAATTAAAAATTGTGGAGCCTCTTAGTTTCATATTAAATATAATCTAAATAAGATTATGGGGTCCTTATTTATTCGGTATTTTATTAATCGAAACTTAACTGCTAAGTTTACCAAATAGTTGGTCTGGACTGTAATAAAATTTATATTCGTAATTACCCTTTTCAATGAGGGAAATGCTCAATTGCCCTAAAAAGACAGAGTGATCTGTTATTAAGTGAATCACGACTTTGAACAGGGGAGTTTTGTCAGCCGGCACTAATAAAGTACTCCATTCCATTCACCATTCGAGAAGCAAGTGCAGTGAGCCAAAATTGCTAGTGAATCCGGATCGCAATTTGGTACATGATTATTTGTACATTAGAGCGATTAAGTACAAGGATAAATGAATATGGGACCTTGACTATCAAGTCTCTTCTTATTATCCTTTTTTCAAAAAAAAAAATAAAATAAAAGAGAGTCTGTGTATTAACCTTCTCTGCTACCAACGTGATTTTTGATGCAGTATTAGCTACATAGTGTACTAAAAAAAAAAAAAAAACTTTATGTATTTGATCAACAATCAAATCTTTCATTGTGGAATAGCATTAATCAGCTCTGGCATTTGTACTTGTACATCACCACTATCACTAGGTGAAACTTCTGAGACATCAACTATCCTGTCTTCATTGTTTTGATGAACAATTTCTTGTTGTTGACAGTGGGGCTGCTCTTCCACGATTTCATCAGCCCCTGTACCAGAAGCAAACTCTGCCAGGGTTGGCATTCTTCGATGAGAGGAGACATCAGGTGTACTGTTTGTGCTTATGCTTCTTGTGGTTGAAGAATAATCGTTGTAGTGGTTAGGATCTCTTGTATGTGCTTGATTCTTTCTCTTCTTCTTCACATCTGCATGCCATTTCTTTAGGGCGTGAACAGTTTGTTCATCTAGCCCTGTGCTTTTAAACCGTGAGCCCATCTGAAAGAATTTCATACTTTTAGGTTTAATGCACGAATATTCAAAAAAAAAAAAAAAGAGATTTGAATGATGAGTCTAGGAGTCGAAATCAAGATCCAGGTGAGGAATGGTTGACAAACCTGGGTTACAAGAGCATAAAGGGGAAGGGTAATGTAACTGCAGACAACTTGAACCATCACCCTGGAAAAGAACCATAGTGGATGTGAGTTTTCAGTCCAAAGACTGCACGCTCAGGCGATATTAATCTTGTATACATTATGAGTGCAAGAGAACTCTGGACAACCGTATCTAAAATCTAGCACCACAATTACTTACGCTAATACAACTCTGATCACGATGATTTCAACTCGTTCATGATAGCAAGATTTTATGCCGAATTGTAACTGAAAAAAATTTCAAAAAGAAAAGAAATCAACAACATAACTATGGGAATGATTTTACAAGATATGAAGAGAAAATGAAATAGGAATTCATAAATACCGTAACCCATATGAAGAACGCGAATTCAAATGCATTCTGCAATGAGAAATTTTTTTTTTAGTTACTTAAAGAAAATCAAAGAGAAAATCACCTAGTTTTTCTTCTTCCCCTATTGATTAAGAATTGAATGTTTGCGAGCAAGGAGGACTTACCATGAAAAGAGTGAAATGAAGAAGAGTCAAGACAAACTTCGGCTCATTCAACCAGAAAAGGCTATCATTGGGTTGCACCACCGGGGTTCCTCTTATTATACTGTTCTGATCTTGAAGCCGAAGAGCCATTCTGGCCACGATCACTTCCAGCTTAGTTCCAATTACTAGAACAGTCTACAGAAAATTTTTTGTAAGGTAAAGAAAAATTATGGGCAAGTTTCACCAAAAAAAAAAAAATTTTTTTTTTAATCAAACCAAGCGTTCAACATGTAGAAAGATAGAAACTTGAGATAACCCAAAATCTGAAGTACTACTTAAAAAGGAATTCGCATGTTACAGAAACTATTAACTCAAATAGTTGGAATTTTAGTACTTACAAACAGTGGGAGAAATGATACCCAGAGGAACACATTCCAACCTGATTCAATTGAAGCCAAATCAGAGATTATGGAATTTAACTCGAGGCAATAATATTTCTTCAGAACTATGAACTAAAAGCTTGTGCATCTTGGGGAAGTACAACACTTGACTGCAAAAGGTTTTAGTTGAAGTTGACAGTTCCATATGTCGTCTGGACCAAGAATATGAACGACTTACCGTGCACATCAACAAGCAAGAAGATAACAACCACGAACCACATGAATGGGCTGCAAATTAAACAACAAAATAAACTCTTAGAATGAATTCTATTATAAAGACAACTACACAAAGGATTTTTTTTTTCGGTTTAAAAAGCAAAAAGAATAAATATAAAAAAGAAAGAAAGAAAACATCAAACCCAACATCATATGCGTATACATACATATATATATATATATATATATATTAAAAAAGCAGAAAAAATATTTGACGGTTTCATATTCCGACTCCTTTTCGTTTTAGAGGTAAAGGGATGTTAGTTAGTCAACGAATTAAGAACTCAGCAGCATTATTCTGGTGGTTACTTCTGGAAAATACTACTTCTAGTCAATAATGGGTTTGTTTGGATTGTAAGTTATTTGAAATATTGTTACTGTAGCACTTTTTATGATGGGATGTATGTGAGATAAAAAGGTAATTGGGAAGATAAAAAGGTGTATTGAAAATTGTAATGATGATGTAAGCAAATATATTTGGAAAAATAATCAGCTGTAATGTTATTTTGTTTTCCTGTTTAAGGTAAAGGCAGGTTAGATTGTTAGTCAACATGCATGTTAAGTCAACTTTAAGAAGGTGGACAGGTTTAAGTTATACCACTCGTCCACAAGGCACACATAGGTTGCTAGTAACTGTAAAATTGTGACCGAAGAAGAGAAGATTTATAGTAGATTAGTTGCAATCAATACCTTATTCCAACAACCACTTTGAAATCGTCTTCCAAAGATCGCTGTATATACTTGCAAAAATTGAAGGACTTGTTTGTGGACAAATGAGCCTGCAGCCAGATTATCAGAGATAAGGTACACTCGAGTGAATGAAAGAAAGAACAAGTCAACAAGAGATTGAAAATGACAATTTGTCCCACAGACCTTCTTTTTGGAGATGTCACTCCAAAGACATTTGTGGGACTATTCTTTTTTTTTTTTTCCTTCTTTAAGCCCTTGAAGAAATGCTCAACTTAATTCTTTATCATTTAACTATTTGATTAAAACGTTAGAAGTTAAAAGGGCAAAAAGGGTCTTCATCTGATGTAGAAAACATACAGAAAAGAATCAGAAAAATTACACACCGAAATGAAGCCATGGCGGAGGGTGAGGTAGTCAACTTTGGCTACTGAATGGAAGAATTGCCTGAAAAAGCATTTCTGTAGGCATTCCAAAACAGTAATGTCACCCATCAGCAAATGTTTAGCAGTAGTAATTGTCAAAGATGAATTTAGATTGCTAATCATTTTCACCCACAATCCACAACAGAGTAGGTGTTTCTGTGCAAGCGCTCATGTGCCTTCGTCCAAAGGTTGTTTGCCTTGCAAACCTGAACCTTTCAGGATCTGTTGAATAATGGATTCACTGATTAGTTCACTAATTTCTCGAAGACAAGTGGAAACATCGGATTCGCTAAGTTAGCTATGATTAAGTCATTAAACAATTAATTACTTATTTCATCAATTATTTATCGTGTTACTTATGTCAGTTGAGTTTATAAAGGTTAATGGGGCAGACTAGTGAAAAAACTAGAAAAATGTAGTACCATTAGCAGCCATGTATTCCACGGTTTGGGGTCTCTTTCTCCCAACTTTTCCAACGCCTCATCTGCCAACAAATCATGGGATAATAAACACAAATGTAAATAAATGCAGGAAAAAAATAGCAGTACATATGTGTGTGTGTGATTTTTTGAAATATTTTTAATACCTCCAACAAGTATCTTCTTGATTCTGACTAGATAAGATCAACACCGTTTGTGGTAGGAGAATTAAAGAGCGACCAGAAAAGTCTTAGGAAAATAAGGCACCCGATCGATGGTTCAGTTTTAACTTTAACATCTAGCAACTATTATGAATGAAATTGGTGACCAACCGTCGAAACCAAAGTAGAATTGCTAGCCGACAACAAAGGTCATTATCATCATCTCAGAATCCAATTACTGCTAAATAGTAAGATCACGCGCTTCACAAAATAACCTACCTATGCATGGGAATAGTCTAATAATAAACAAGTCAGTGTGTGCAAATAAGATAAAAATAATATGTAATCCAAACACACTCATTGTCTTCTCTTTTAATTTTTACCTCTGAGTATCTGTTTCGCTCTATTTTGTGTTCAATCTAGGTTCGTTACAACAATAAATGGACAAGGGGCACAAACGGTTGCAGGTGCAACCGTTCCTGGCGGTTTTGGTCATTTTCAATCGCGCGTAACTTTGGTTGCACACGACGTAACTTTGTTTGCACAACGTGTAACTTTAGTACAAAAATTTGTGGGCCCCACACACGGTGTGAAAATCGATGTACAACTTGTTATCTGGATCGCACATTTTTTTTTGGCCAAAATCTGGCCGTGAACAGTTCAGGAGCGGTCATTCTGATGACCGCTCCTGCCCCTCGTCCACAACAAATGGATCATGCTGGAATTATTCACCGGAAAGACAACAAAGACTGCACCTATATGTATGAGGCTGTCCAAAACTTCAACTTTTCATGAGCTAATTTCAAATCTGACACTAAATAGCACTGCTTAATAAGTCAACAGATTCTAGAGGGAAGAAAATCCCAACCCAAGGGACCAAAAAAAAAAAACTGTTCAAAGTAAGCTTAATTATAGGTAACGTATTATAGTACTACTTTGAACCAAGGCTGCTTTATTTATGTGTGCGGCGGCTGCAGTAACTTACTTTTTATTTTCTGGGGTCCTTAATAAATTAAGTCTGCTTAGATTGTCCTTGTTAAACAGCACTCTGAATTAGGGTTGTGACAAAATTGAAGATGCTGGAGCTTACCTTGGCTCTTCCCAAAGCCATTGTTAGAACACTGTACACAATCTGCATTACTGCTAGTACAAAAATGAATATGTTGAGCTCATTCATACCATCTGGCGATATAAAAGAAGTCATTCCCTGCAACAACAGCAAACCAGTTGTCAGTACAAAAATTGCAAAGTAAGTTAGAAATTTGTTAGCTAGGAGCTTACAAAAGAAAAAAAAGGGTTGATCTGTTAGCTGCTTATAAGCTAGTTGCAGAAAAACGTTGGATAAATGAGCAAAGAATATACTACCTTAGAGCCACAGTGATCGGAAGAATTGGAGGTGGCAGAAGCAGCAGCGGCCAATATTCTTTCGTGATGAAATCCATCTTCAAATTCGACTGGCGGCAGAAAATTTTGGGATTTGCTCCAGACATTCTCGTTATACTTTGGTCGTCTTGGTGGCGTAAATTTTGCGGCATGGAAGCATAGAATATGCCACTCTATGTGGTACACAAATTTTGGCTATGGGCCTTTGGGTCACTGCTAGTATTAGCGACATGAACCCCAGGAGCATCAAAACTGCACCAAAAAAAAAAAGAAGGCCATTTGCTCATTTAAAAGAGAAAATGAATTAAAGCTGTATGATTTTTAAGCAATTCTAGTGAAATTAAATTTTACTTCCATTACTGAACTGTTAGCGGGAAGGAAGTGCGAACTCTAAACGCACCTGATTTTAGCTTCTCCACCGCTTCAATTAAAGCAGTTTTCCTATGTTTCTTGAGCCACTGCATCATTAATTACCACAAGAAAAACAAAAACTTTTCATGAATCCGACATCTGAAGTTATAAAATCATGATGAAGAGTTAATATATATACGCGAGCTTTTAGTTTTAGATACTAACATGACCAACGAGATGTATCAAATGTTCGATCAAAATTCCAAGAAAGATGAAAATGAAGCAAACGGTTGCAACAGCCCAAGTGGGAGTTTCTTGTAAAGAGTGTGATGCGGCTCCTCCTCCTCCTCCCATGATGCTTGATAAGAGTTTTCTGAATTTGAAGTTGGATCAGCATATATCTATGGACGAAGAAATTTGAGGATGGAAAACATCCGGTGCAGAATTTTGGAAGCTCTTTTTAGATGTTACTGACGTGCAAGAAGAATATTTAAAGAATCAATTAAAGAGAAGGAAAGGGAGGCAGAGAAGACTGAAGACCAGTCTTTGCAGAACTGCTACACTTAAATGACTTCACGAGTGAAGGTTTGATCTGTTGTTTGGCTTGGCATTGACTGACAGGGCTACGAGATATGAAAATTCATCTACCTCACTCCAAGACCAAGGAGGCGGGCTAGAATCTTGATACCAAGTAGGGTTGTTGCATGGGCCTACCTTTCCAAGTAAGTTATTGCCCACTCCCTATACATGTGTGAGCATTTATTTTATATATATATAAATATATATCATTTTGTGGATAGAAACCTCATTCGTGCCCCCAAAATAAAAAAAAAATAGAAACAAACTTTCCTAATAGTTGAAATTTTTGGCTTAAATTTTTGAACAAAAGAGGGGTGAGATTTAAGAAACGGGGAAGAATTGAGTGATTAGAATTCAGAACCGCATTGTGTATATATATATATATATATATATTTAAGTTGAGAAGGAAGAGATTGTTTATATCATATGATACGTTGGTCAGCTGAGGTTTATTTTAGGACTAATACCTGCTATTTTTAGTCTGCAAGTCAATCCAAGTTTGCTCTATTTAATGTTTGCAGGTCCTAAAAGATATTCTAAAGATCCTTTTTTTTTTCCATAAAAGATCCTAAATAAGACTTCTATGCTCCTTTTCCAATATAAAATATCCGCTTGTTGTTTCTATTGATTGTCTCAAATCCAATCAGTGAAGTCCCTGTTCCCAGCAGAATCTTATGAAGCTCTAGCATACTTGACTCGAGGGGAGGACTGAGGAGGTTCCCAGTTTGTTGGCATGGACGCAGTTGACTCAGAGCTCCAAGTCTTCTCCATGCATTATTGAACGTAGAAAATTTTTAAAAGCCTCTGGTAAGAACTCTTGTATGCGATCTATGATTTTGAAGAAATGTTTTGATCTATGATGATGATCAGAAGTGAATCTATCCAAATTTTATATTACCAAAAAAAAAGGTGATACGCCGTCCTTCCTTCCAAATAGGACTGACCCCAAAATTCAACATAAGAACGGGATAATTTCAGAGAGCTCCCTTGAGGATGTAGTCCGTAATTACTACTAATAAAATTGAGGGGACAATTCCTAAACGGATATAATTAGCAAAGATAATGCATATAACCACCATGTTGAACACCCAATTTTATCATCCAATAAGCCGCCATCAAGATGATGCAAGTTTGTTCATAGTTCGTTATCAAGCTTAATTTTTTCGACCTCTTTCAAACTGCATCAATCAGCTGCTGGAGCATCTACAGAGATGACAAAATAAGAATCTGAGAGCTCTGAATATTCAACGTTCAAAGAAAATACTAGCACTCATTCTTCTTCTTTTTTTCTTTTGGTGAACTGATCTTGCAGGTACTGCCAATAACATCATGCAATGACATAAAATGATTCCATTTTACACGGATAATTTAATTACATGGAAAACGTATATAATTTGAAACTCATATAATTCTTTCTTGCTTTTTTTTTTTTAAGAAAAATTTTTGAATAACTAAGTAATTTATCGCGGGTGTTACAATATATAGTGTCAAACAACGAAGATGCCAAAAGGTATGCAGTCGACAAAAGCCATATAGACGTACCGCATCACTCCAGACATTTTCAGGAATTACACACAGCCACATAGTAAGAGGGGTGTTCTCTTCTTTCTTTTGGCCCTGTCTTGACAGAAACATTCAACGATACTGACGAAATACGACCAAGATGGACTGCCTCAGTTAATGAATCGAAATGAAAGAAAAGTAAACAAGGGACTTTCTATCTTGGCTGCTGGAATATTCAGAATTTCCTCCGGGAGCCTAGGACCACCACATTTGTCATTCATCGCTGATGGAGACTTAACTTCTTGACGGAACATAATGCACTACAGGGACAGGAAATCAACAGGGCTCCCTTTCCCTTTCCCTTTCATTTCAATACAAGAAGGGAGTGATAGCTTGATGCTAGTATAAATTATGCACTCAACTTTGCCATTTCTGTAACTTGAAAAATGAAACGCACACAATCAACTTTGCGGCCTCTAAGAACTATTATTATCACGTACATTTAACTTGGATTAGTCTAAATTAGGATGCGTAATCATAAATGAAGAGGGTAGATAAGCCTATCATTTTTTAACCTCATTTTCAGAAATTGGTTCGGACAAAATTTGTGAGCCAATAGTATATGCCAGTTGCGTACATCCGAAAGTTTAACATGTTTCAGAAAATTATTGCTCCAAGGGATCACGCATACCCTGTTATATTAAACACTAATGGTTTTAAATAGATATCAGTACGTAGTCGGATTGGCGAATGTTCTTTTACTTTCATTGTAACTGGTTAACGTGTTTCTCCTAGACGGGCTCTTCTGTTTCACCTTCTATCCTTTTGTCATGCAAACTGATTTTCTTCTCCAATAGTTCAGGTTCCAAAATCTGTAGAATATATATATATATATATATATATATATATCTATACATATATATAAAATTAACAATAATGTTATGTACTAAGCGCTTGATGCTTTTTTTGGTTTTGAGAAAAATAATAGATATAATAGCAGTTCTTTTCTTTTTTTTTATTGGGGTCGAAGAGTATTGTATTTTGCTCTCTCTCTTACAATCTCACAAAGACACTCAGATATCACAAATGCAATTATGCAACGAGAATTTTTATTGGGTACAAATTATTACCATTCCAAAACAAGCACATCAAATTCTCATACACTTTAATAGAATTACTTGTCCCGATGCAAAAGTTACACTTTAACCAAAACTCCAATGCTAAACAAAATATTTCATAAATTCTATGGATATAGCTTTTCAAAAAGCTTTCAGACATACAAACAGGAGACAGGAAGTTAATTCGGCATTTATATGGACATATCGAGTTTTTTCTATTTATAGTGCGAATTACAAAACTTACAGCATCACAAAAGGGCATTTGGTCTAGTGGTATGATTCTCGCTTAGGGTGCGAGAGGTCCCGAGTTCAATTCTCGGAATGCCCCTTTTTTCTCACCATATCTCTTCCAAGTTCAATCAACCCCCCGGATGCCACTCTCTTTTTCTATCTTTTCTGGCGTGGATTTTGAGTGTTGCTGGAGCAATAAAAGGCGCTCCAGTAAGAGGAGAGAAAACTAAATGCGCTTTAATGAATGAATCAAGAATGTCATCAAATCGTAGTACTTGCGTAGCATGATAGCATCATCCAATAACCACTATCCGATTCTGATTCTACAAACATCCACTTCCTACATGTAAATGTAATAATACAAAGTTCTTGAAGTCCCCTTCTGGAGACGGGCACAGGCACCACCGAATGAAATCAAAACCAAAACTACTACACCTCATTAATACTACTGATTTCTTGCAAGATTTTTCAACATCTAAAATGTAAAAACTTCTCTTCACAACAAAATGCTAAGTATTTCATTAGACAAGTGAGACTCCCTCCCATTCATTCCCAGGCTCTCCAGCGACTGGTTCCATGATTTGCTTCTCTTGTTCATCAATAGTGTCTCCGGGGTGACCGCTGTCTTCAATTGCCTCTTCCTTCTTGTTATTGTGGCCTTCAATTGCCTCTTCCTCCTTGTTATTGTGGCATGAGTTGCTTTCCTCCTTCATTAATCCATAGCTAATAGACAAATCTTTCCACTCTTTTTCTCCAGATAAGTACTCGTGTCGCCCCAAATATTTCTTCAGCTCAACTTTAGTGTTTCGAAATGGCTAAGGACAAATAATTTAAAAACAGCCACTTCAGTACTCTTTTCGTTCCACTGCACACAATCTAGGAGATAATTGCAATTCAATTGTCAATTATTATTTTTCCCTCTTCTTGTTTAGTATTACTTTTGAGAATTTAGATAACAGACCAAAATCTTTGTAGCAGCAATTGATGAAAGGTCTAAAAGTACATAGTTATAATTCAAAAAAAAAAAAAGAAAGAAAAAGACTGTAGAGGAAATAGTACCTCTGCTTTGCATTCAGCAGCCAATCGGAAGAAAGCAGCAGAAACAAAATGCTTCCCAACGGACTCAGCTAATCTGATTTGACCGAGCCAATACGAGGATGTCTCAAGCTTGTCGAATCTGCATTTGCTGCATCTCTCAGCACTGTGGTAAGGCGTGCCCACAACATTAGGCTTAATCAAAAAGGGCGATCTCAGAGGAGTTTGAACTCCTGCTGAAACACCACCCTCCTGCACTATCTTATCCTTATTTACCTCAACCTTTTCGCAAAAGTTCACGGTCTTCTTCTTGCTCCTTGCAACGACATTATTATTCTCAGACGGTTTCTTTGGAGTTGCAGCGATTTCTTCAACAGCAGTGGCATTGATTGGCATTTTTGTCGGTTTTGAGGAACCACAGAAAAGGGCTTTTTGGTGGGCTTTTCGTTCGTCACTGGCTTTGTCGGTGCATTTTGGTTTCTTACTGTTCCGAAAACCCTTCTTTCCCTGAAAGAAACAGGTCGAATTTTAAAACGCCTGAGAGATTGAAACTTCATAAGTAAAAAATCTTGTGCTTAAGTTCTTTACCTGCTAACATGGGATTCCTTAACATTCACTTTTGGTGCTTCAGAAGCTTTTCCATCAGTTCTTGATTTCAGAACCCGGGTTTTTCCTGTAATTAACTCAGGTGATGGAAAATCCAGGACTCATAAGGAAAAGCCATGCATCTAAAATATTAGAGTAAAAGGAAACAATGACGACCGAATGATACCTGGAAATGGGGTGCGAGGATGAAGATCCATGGCAGATAATCTACAGAGGGAAGTAAGTTAAGCCGAAGAATTTTCCCCTTTCAAATTAAAGCAGGACTGGTATTTACTACTATTTAATGGTAGTAGCAGGGAAAAAGTCTCCGAAGTTTCGAACGAAGGAATGGGCGGGAACAGGTTTTCAGGTTGGTTGCAGACGCTCCAAATAGGGACCCATCCTCAGGCACACTCCCCTGGCCCTTTGACGAATTGAAGGAAATTGATTAGGCCGTGTAGATTAAAGTACTAATTTCTAAACAGGACTTTTAAAGAATTTAGAGTAATACTATGAGGTTGCATTTAATTGAATAAATAAGGCTAATCCTTCAGGCTGGGAGAAAGACGTACTACATCAGTTGAATTGAGTGTTTTTCATTATTTTCTCAATAAGCCCCACAAAAAATATTTTATCATCAATCATTCATCTGCAATTGGTAACAAATAATTCTTGCTTGGTTAGGGATGTTTTGTTATGTTAGTTAGTGTTACTTGACAATTGCTCCCACAAAAAAAAAAAAGGGCAAAGTCTGGATCTCTTTGACATTTCTTCTTGGCTGCGTGGTGCTTTACGGTTTCGTTTGAATTTGATCTCCACTTAAAGTTTGTTATGTTAGCCTCTAAATAGTTATTGGGTTTTCCTAACGAAGTCCATTAGTTACTTATTAACATACCTAACTTTCACATAACCTATTTCTTTCATGTATATATACTTATTAACAATTATTATCATTCGTTGCATTTATACACTTTTCCTAAATATCTTACTTTTCCTATTTAGTGTTAGTTGAGGTTAATTTGCGTTGTTAGCTTGATGTGTTACATGGCTAAAATGTCATGTGGACCAATGTTGGAGCTAAATTGGTGTTAGGTTTTCTAGTTGTAGCTGATTTAAGTTTTTTAATTTGATTAGAAGCTGGGTTATGTAAAAGGCTATAAAATGCCTTAGTTATATGTTTGTAAGGATGTCAAGATGAATTACGAAATTTCATCAAACACTTTGTGTTGCGTGAGTCTCCAAAGTTATACTTAAAAGAATTCTTGAGTTTCAATTGACTTATCAATTTAAAAATACACTAGATTATAGTATCATTCTACCTTTCTAACATATGGTTTCGAGTTGTCTTTGATCGTTTAGAATTTGCTAATTCAAACTTTGATACCATATTCTAGATTTGTGGACTTGTCCTTTATGATTTCGTCACAAGATTGGCAGGGTTGTATCAGGATTAGGCTTTTACTAAGTGTTAAAGTTGACGCCTCAAACATTTCAGATTAAGAATAGAGTCCCATTAAAATATAAGTTTATTCCTACTGGATGCTAGTCTTCGTCCTTACAATATGTGGAGTTAAGCTTATTGATCCCATAAATTGTGAACTATTTGTAATCATATAAAAAACATAAATAAAGAAGTGGAACCACGTGACCCAACTTTGAATCCGTTTGGAACGGTCATTTTTTTTAAAATAAAATTTTCAAATACAATACTACAGTAATACACAAATAAAAATAAATTAAGAAATATCTCATCCATACAATACATTAGATATTTTAAAAAAATTTTATAGTAAAAATTTTTCATATACATTATTACAGTAAAATTTTTCAAAATACCTCAAAAAATAGTTTATTCAAACGGAGCAGATATCTGGGCTAAACTTGTTGCCCCACAGCCCATCGGCCAAAAATGCAAATATGACAACGGGGCTTAGCCAGTGGTGTATGTCCCCTGGCCCAATTAATTGCTTCCATGGTCAAAGCCGATTGTAGCGAAGCTGCTCCATTTTTCAACTTCTACACACTAGTTTGACATTTCAACCTTTGAGCCATAGGCTCTCGTTTCAGCTTTCAACCCAAAATTTCTAATAATTGAAAATATGACAATTCAAATTATATTATCCATATAGACGAACTTATGGGACTGCTTTTCTCAAAAAAAGAAAAGAAAAGAAAAGTATGAAATGCATGTTTTCTTCCATGAATTTTGCTTTATAGTTTGATAGAGCACACTCCTTCTAATAATTAACATACAATTTCATGTTCATGTCTCCGCAATTCGTAGACCTATTTTCATTAAGGACTAATAATTCATAATACTCAATTAATTGTAGGCAAGTTATTTGCAAAATTCTGTCGAGAAGTAGTGGTTAAGGTTGAGGTTGCAGAATAATTTGTTACTAATACAAGTACTATGAGGACGTTGCCCTAAAAGTAAAATACAGACTGATATGGAAATAAGGAAAAAAAAAACAAATAGTTTAATACCAATTATTTCCTTAAAGAGAAACCCTCAAAGCTTGAAAGAAACAAGGAAAAAAAGAAAAGAAAATGGTCTTGTTGAAAATGGTAATAAAATAAATGTTAAATGCCGAGCTACCGAATAATCCAAAAAGGGCCGCAGTCTTATTAAAGTTTGATCATTCAAGATTTTAATTCGTCTTCAACAGTATTCTCATACATCGCACCGGCCTCAAATGACCAGCATCAACCATGGGCTTTTTCTCTAGAATTGTTTGGTTCAATGTAGAAAAAGACTTGCAGGAATGTGACAGAGTAATGTTTTCCTAATTGTCGTCAAGGTTTAGATTTTGGCAATGAATTACTGGTTTCTAAATCTGGAGAGTTGGATTAGTCTTGAAATTTGAAAGATTACAACCGGAATCGTTTATATAGATAAGTACATTTCCAGCATCTATTTATCATATGTGGAACCACAAGTTCTGATGTTCAACGATGTAAAGGAGACGGTATCAACTGCGACCTTGCAAACTAGCAAGAAATGAGACCCAATTTAAGAATTAATAAGGGTGCTCGCGGAATCAGTATTTTAATATTTTTTGTAATGTGATATATATGAGATAAAAATGTGATTAAAAAAATAAAAAATTGATTGAGGAACGTATTTATAATACAAGTAAAATAATATTTAGAGAAAAATTAAACAACAGCTGATGAATATATTCTAATATATTCTACCTACTTTGCCACGTATTTATAATATATTCTACCTTTCAACAGCTGGACTTCAAAGCTCTGACTCACAGCCTCTTTTTTCAGACAAACAACACAGGAGAATTTTCCTAGTTCTCGACATTGGTGGACCGTTGCTTTGATGGAACCTAGTTCACAGACATATTTAACCCCTTTTTTTCCATCCTTTTTTCTACATTTTTTTTTAATTAACTTGAGAACTTGGCTGTTCCCCCTTGGTGTTGGTAAGAGATTAAAGCTAGCTAGAAATGACTTGTGATCGTTTACACAATTCCAAGGTCCAACTGAATGAGGGGCTTTTGACAAGTCTGCTTCTTATTTTGTAGCCTAATGTCCCCCACCTAGAATTTTTAGGTAGTGTCCTGCGGACCATCTATTTAGTCCAAGTCCGAATTGCTCAGAAGTCAGAAGAATCGATTGTTATTGGTTGGTAAGGTTCACCAATGGTCTCAAATTCGTAGACATCAACAAGGATTGGTTCAGTGTCTTCTGTTTTTGTCCTCAAAGCATATATGAACAAGAACAAGCCTACGCTCCCCCAACAATTTACGACAAGCTGACTTGTATTCATTAGTAGTACCCGTAATCAATGTTTATGGTGCCCTCAAGTTTGTGACTTTAATTCATTCTTCTTTACCGTGTTTAAGCTTATCAATGTGATCCAAAGTCTTCTTTGAATGTAACAGAATTAACTCGCATTTAGAGCACCCTGATTTCTTATTCAACAAATTTGATGCAGCTACTGCTACATATAAATACTGAGAGAAACTCCTTTATAGAACTGGTTTATGTCAGTCGCTTCATGAAAGATTTATAAATAACTCGCAGTGGTGGAATTAAGATAAACATGTTACAATTCGGCAGCATTACAAATTTTTTTTCTCCTTAAACGGCAATGCTTCATTAATAAACTAAACCAGATTACATCCCTATGGGCAACTGCCCTTACAATCTGCTTGAACCAACTCAAGCAGCCAGGCTAGGAAGTCACACTTCCATTCAACAGTTTCTTTCAAATTTATAGCAAATTTTGCTATGCAATGACTAACAGAATTGTTAATCCTTCTAGTGAAGGAGAAACAACATTCATCAAAACTGGACTTTAGTTTTTTTAATGTCTGAAGTCACTTGCATCCTCTTTCTCTCTATTTATCCCATCAACTACGTGCTTGCAATCTGTTTCAAATTCCATTGTTCTTCAACCCTGATGTTTTTGCCACTAACATGGCAGTTCTTAAAGCCATTGCTTCCTCTAGCTTTGGGTTTGAGCAGCTTGTGTTTGGCACTGCCCAAACTCCCATAATCTTCCCTTGCCAGCTCCTCGCAATCATTCCCCATCCTGCTCTATCTGCTTTTTGGTTTGAGGCTGCATCTAAATTCATCTTGACCCACTCCTCTCTTGGTTTCTTCCAACCACTCAACTTCTCTTTTCCACTCCTATGTCTATTTGATTCCCCCTCTGCTTCCTGAGTTTCCTGATACTCATTCCACTCTAATATAGCTTAATTGACTGCTACCATCGGATCCGTTCCTTTAGCATCAAACTGCCTCTCATTTCTTGATTTTTAGATTTGCCATAGTAAGTTCATTGTCAAGCAATACGTTCCTGTCCATTCTCCTTAGTCACAGCATCTTTCAGCTCTTCTCACCAATGCTAAAATTTGTTCCTGTAAATCTCTAATCCCTTCCAACTTAATGGAGCTACTTTCCAGATTGATTTGGCATCGTTACAAAAGAACAACAAGTGTTCAATGGTCTCTGGATATTCATCAAAGCACTTGCATATATGACCTCCTTTTGAACATCTTTCCCTTATGACTGCATTCACTGGTAAAATGCCTTGCAAATATTTCCAGATGAAATGCTTCAATTTATGCTTCACGTTCAGAAAGTTCTAGCTTTGTGGTAAGCACTTCCTTCTGCAGCTAGATTTTGCACATGTTCTCACATAATCCTCATTCTTTTTGCCATTTTTTGCTGGTCTGTATCCTGATTTGGCTGTATATTCTCCAGTGCTAGACTTGCCCCAGTATATTCTATCATTCATATGATGCACACTTAATAGTATTCTCAATATTTCCATCCCTTCCTTCTCCTCAAAAACTGGTGCAATTAACTCTTTATCCCACTTCCCTTCTTTTATAAGTTCACATACTCTTTGAACGTCATACTTCTCACTTCTTTTAGATTTCACTTTCCCATCCTCATTATCTAGCAGCCACCTATCCTCCCATATGTTTATAAATTTTCCATCTTCCACTCGTTTCCTCATCCCTACCTCCAGTAATTCTCTTGCCCTCAGTAAGCTTTTCCAACACCATGAATCAGTACCATTGCTCTTCATCTTCCATATTGAGGTTCCTTTTAAGTATCTAGTTTTCATTACTCTACTCATCAGCAAATTTGGCCTGGTTAGTATTCTCTAAAGCTGTTTAGCCAACAATGCCAAATTAAACTCATATAGCTTTCTAAAACCCGGACTCCCTTCTGTCTTTATTTCTGTCATCCTTCTCCAGTTCAACCAATGTACTTTCTATTCATTTTTCTTTGACCCCACCTTTGTCATCTTTGAACAAATTTTCTTACACAGGTTTTTTGGCAATAGGCAACAGGACATAACGTATGCGGGCAAGGCCATTATGACTGATTTAAGCAACACTTTCTTCCCTGACTGGCTTAACAACTTCTTTTTCCAACCCTTCAGCTTTTCTATTGTTTTTTGCCTAACAAACTCAAAAGTCTATTTTTTGGATCTTCCAATAACTAGCGGTAGTCCCAGATACTTGTTTTGCTGGACCTGCCTTATCCCCTTTAGCTCCTTCATCACCTCCTTTTTTTGTCTGTCTTTCACATTTCTGCTGCAAAATAATGATGATTTCTTTGCATTGATTAGTTGTGACAGGGTGTCGAGCCTGTGCAATAATAATTACCTACTCAAGAAAAATACAAATTTTGTATATAGTGATGAGTAGGGTCGAATCCACAGGGACTGGGGATAATTCGTTTCCTCTAGAGTTCAGAGCATGGGGGATTTTTGAAAAATATAAAATAACTAATTAACCAATTAATGAAACAACTAATAGAAACAAACAGGAATTAATCAATACCAATATGACTCTAGCCAAAGGTGCAACTTTTCAGACACGGTCCATTCAACTGATCATCGATGCAAAGATAATTCAATTACTCATTACTAGATTGGTTATAGTTGTCATACACGCGATAAACAACCAACCTTTCCTTACTTTTTCAATAGTCAAGGTACGACCGTTAACTATTTTTCTAACCAAAAAATAACCCTAAATACGACCATAGGATTTAATTTCTCGATTGCATTAACAATTAGAAAAGCCCAACCCTAACTAACAAACACGCTACGAGGGTTTGTTTAAGTTAGATCATACGTTTCCCTAACATGAAACCAACCACGCTACTTGCCACTAGTATTAATCAATAGAACAATTACGGATTCAATTAATTAATATGACAGTAGATTATTAAGTTAATTCGAATATCGGGCCCTTGACATTCAAATAACAAAACAATCATAAGCAATTAAACCAGAAAACGTACGAATACCAATGAATAAAAGAAATAAGTAAATAATTCGATCTCACAGATATTTGGAACCGCGTCTTCAAATTAACCCTTGACTAGAAAAGGAGATTTAGTTCATCTCCGTTGCGAAAAATCCACGCAATGTTCTAGAATTAATTGTTGCATCCATCGTCTCCCAATTGAGAGGAGCAACCCGATGGAATAGGGAAATAAAAAGCAAAAAGACTCCTCAAGAATGATGAATTGTTTTCTATTTGAGTCCCTTGACATTCGTTGGAAGCAAGACCACTAAAAGACGAAATTGTCCAAATCCAAAAAGGAGTCAAAATTGGCTGCTGCTTTTCCTCCCTAAAAATCCTCTATTATACGGTTGCCAAGAGAAATAAAAGGAAGGAATTCTACTGCTTCTCGGTTTCCTCCTGCCAACGCACCACACCTCCATCAGAATAGGAAACTTTGTCTTCCAATTGGAATTGGACTTGTAACTCTCTGCAAATTTTCACATCTCATCCCTTATTTATCAGAATTTTGTACTCCACACCTGCAATTATGCCCAAATGCCAATTGTAAGTAGAATCCGACAATTAACAAAATATTTGGCACAAATAATGAGGAAAATCAACCAGAAAATTACTAACAATTAACACCCTATCAATTCCCCCCACATCTAAATCATGCTTGTCCTCAAGTATGAGAACAACTGGACTCAACAATGGCCAGCTCTCACGTCATCTATTGTCAAGCTGTACTTACACCAAAATCAAGGTTCAGTGGCTAAATGTCAAGACATATTCCTTCGGTTAGCTCCTGAAATCAGAGACTCGTCCAATTCATGGCTAACTCGTCTAGGAAATCAAAATATTAAACTAGCAATAGTCAGCAACTGGTCCAACTGACAACTAAAATCTCGACATTAAAAACCAAGGATCGGCAGGCCAACATGATCATAAGTTTACATATTCTTCACATCTGTTCTTTTTTTCTTTTTTTTTTTTACTTTTTTTTTTGAACGAATAAATGCTTAGTCCCAAACCATTCAAGTCTTTTGACGTGAATTCTGACATTTTTAGATGAAAGAGCCAATTATTCAACTTTTCATCGCTTCAAAACCACCTACTCGTAGATATCGTCACTTTTTGACGCGAGAGTCGACACTTGTGGTGAAAACTCCCGGTTACTGGGTGACGACACTAGCGGAGTACAGCCATATGTTATTCACAACAAAGTACCAAAATACCAGACAATTAAAGATCATGCCCCACATCATCTCCTAAACATGGAGAACTAAGGTCAACAGGGGACCAATCCACACAACAGCTACTAACAAAATATTTATATTGCCTAAATAAGTTAACCACAATTCGCACAGAGTCATGAAACTCATGATATTCACCAAGACAACATTCTTTCACTTGCCACCGAAACTAAATTTATAAAATAAATCATATCTAGCAATAGAAGAATGAGTTTGCCAGGCAATTGTTGATCACCAAGATAAACAGTACCAAAAGCAGAAAATTAAAGAAACACCAGTCGAACCCCCCTACACCTTAACATTACATTGTCCCCAATGTAACTAGGAAGAGCAAAAAGGAGAAAAAGGAATAACGAAACTTCCCTGAACACGTAGTTGAGGGTCCTGGACAGCTATGGAACAGGTGGGAATGGTGGTGTAGGATGAGCAGCCGTAGAAGGTCCAATTGCGTCGTCGGTAGTTCCCATACCATTCAGTTTACCCACACCAGGAACTCACAATGAATCAAAATTCTCTGCAAGTCTCAATCAAGTAAATCAGGGATAGTAACTATGGCCATAAAATCAGCAATCAATGCACTAAGTATTATAGGTGCTAGATTGAACAAATAAATGCACAATTCTGCCAACTACAATTCAGCGGAGGTCCGAATACTTTAGCAACTTAATTCAACAGCTATATGGCATCAAGACTTCAGCAAAATAATTTAGCAGGGACCTGTAAACCAAAATTCAACACAGAACCCAAGGTCTTCGCTCAATTCAATCTAGAAATCTATTCCAGAAATAGTACTCCAAAAATAAGTAATTCACCCTAGAAAGTTAGCCAATTAATTGGGAAAAACAAATACCTCCGCTTCATACCAGAGATACCAAGCAGATGACCGTGGGTGGTAGCTAGCGGAGGCGTGGGACAGCGGGCAGCGAAGGCAGCATGGGCAGCGGCGATGGTGGTCCGCGGCTGAGTGGTGTGAGTGGAGCGGCCTGGCACCGGGGTGGGCAAGAGCGATAGTGGCGTTGCTGCTGTCAGCGAAAGAAAGGGGTTGGTCGTGGGCTGCTGCGATCGGTGGTGACGGCGGTAGCTCATGGTCGCGGGCCGAATCGAAGAAAGAGAGAGGGCGAACGACGAGAGAGGTGCGCGGCCGTAGGGGAGTTTCGGCCGAAGAAAAGAAAGAAGAAAGGAATTGGAGTTTGACCGAAAAGAAGGAGAAGGGAATTGGGGAAAAAGAAAGAAAGAAAGGAAAGAAAGAAAGAAAAAGGAGAAAAAGGAAAAAAAATAGTTTTTGGCTTTTTTTTTTCAAAAATCTTTTTTCATTTTTTTTCGAATTAAAATTTCAAAATTTGAATTCTTGAACAAAAAACAAAACTGAAAGTTTAAAAGGAAAATATTTTTATTTTTCTAATTATTATTATTATTATTTTTTAGGTTTTGGGTCGTCAAACACCGCGTGGGCACGCCAAAATTATAAAACCTCCACTGATCTTGGGAGTCACTTTTTGCAACTTAACGCGTGCCCTCCTCGCATGGGCACGCCAAGATTCCATTTCCTGCGAACGTCGCGAGCTACTGAGTTTTTACCAACACGGCGCGGGCACGTCATGATTTACAAACGTCCTCTGACCATGAGGTTGGGTTTTACACGGTTAACGCGTGCCCTCCTCGCGTGGGCATGCCAAGATTACCTGTCTCGATCACAGTAAAAGAAAACATCAAGATCGACTAGTACCTAAGTGAGAAACGACAAATTTAAAGATTTGAACAACAAAAAACAAACAAAACCAATATTTGGGTTGCCTCCCAAAAAGCGCCTTTCTTTAACGTCTTTGGCTAGACATTGTCATGTTTGTTCAGGGACGATAAAATCTTGTGGCTCGTTTCAGTGTTTCATCCTCTATATAATCCTGATAGCCCTCGTAAATAGAGTAATCCTTGAGCACACGAGTTACGATTCTCCATGGATTAGTAGATGGCGCCAAACAAGTCAACAAGAATCTTAATTCTTCACTCACTCCTCCATCACAAGCACTTATTGGTTTGAGATATTTTGCCATCGTGACTCTTAACTTATTCCTGTCATGAAATTCAAAATCGTCTGGTATAACAAAATCAACCTCAGTAACAGGAATTAAAGAATAAAAGTCAGAAGGATATTGATTAAGGAATGGAGGAGATGTCACCGCATTTGGAGATAGTTCACTGGATTCATTCACTTGAACCATTTGATATTGGGGTCCCCTTCTTGCACTTCAATTCCCTTTTCAACTGCACCTTTAGATTCTTCTTCTTGAGACTCATGCAGTTCCATGTCATTTGTCAGGATAATTGCACTCTCATCTTCCTCATGGTCAATAATAGTTTGTGAGGGCAATTCTTCATACATTCGAGAAGTCAATTGCGTTATCCTAGATGTTAATTGATTCATTTGATCCCCCAGGTTACGCATGCTCGCTTGTATCTCCTGATGAAATAGATATGTGTTAGTAACTAGTGATTCAATCAATTCTTCAAGAGACATACCTAACGTAGATGACGATTCTTGAGACTCTTGTTGTTGAAAACCCATTGGCCTGGTCGTATAATTAAAATTGGAATCATCCCACCATTCTTGATCATACCCGTTTGAATAAGGGTCATACCACGTTTGATATTGAGATGAAAAATTTCCAAAAGTATCGATTGGAGCACTTAGACCATCTTGAAATGCAGGGTATATGTCGGTTGAATGATTTGAGGCAAAATAAGTTCCACAATTTGCAACAGCCCATTGATCATTAGAAAAAATATGAGTCTCATAATCCCCTCTAGAAATAAAATCCAGTTTATCACCAAAATACGGAATGTTAGCAGCCATAAATTATATATAAAAAAAATAAGAGAAAACTAATAAAAAAAAAGAAAGTAAGATGAACTAAAAAAAAAACAAATTAATCAGGCACCAGTCTCCGGCAACGGCGCCAAAAATTGACAGGGTGTCGAGCCTGTGCAATAATAATTACCTACTCAAGAAAAATACAAATTTTGTATATAGTGGTGAGTAGGGTCGAATCCACAGGGATTGGGGATAATTCGTTTCCTCTAGAGTTCAGAGCATGGGGGATTTTTGAAAAATATAAAATAACTAATTAACCAACTAATGAAACAACTAATAGAAACAAACATGAATTAATCAATACCAATATGACTCTAGCCAAAGGTGCAACTTTTCAGACACGGTCTATTCAACTGATCATCGATGCAAAGATAATTCAATTACTCATTACTAGATTGGTTATAGTTGTCATACACGCGATAAACAACCAACCTTTCCTTACTTTTTCGATAGTCAAGGTACGACCGTTAACTATTTTTCTAACCAAAAAATAACCCTAGATACGACCGTAGGATTTAATTTCTCGATTGCATTAACAATTAGAAAAGCCCAACCCTAACTAACAAACACGCTACGAGGGTTTGTTTAAGTTAGATCATACGTTTCCCTAACATGAAACCAACCACGCTACTTGCCACTAGTATTAATCAATAGAACAATTACGGATTCAATTAATTAATATGACAGTAGATTATTAAGTTAATTCGAATATCGGGCCCTTGACATTCAAATAACAAAACAATTAAACCAGAAAATGTACGAATACCAATGAATAAAAGAAATAAGTAAAATAATTCGATCTCACAGATATTTGGAACCGCGTCTTCAAATTAACCCTTGACTAGAAAGGAGATTTAGTTCATCTCCGTTGCGAAAAATCCACGCAATGTTCTAGAATTAATTGTTGCATCCATCGTCTCCCAATTGAGAGGAGCAACCCGATGGAATAGGGAAAGAAAAAGCAAAAAGACTCCTCAAGAATGATGAATTGTTTTCTATTTGAGTCCCTTGACATTCGTTGGAAGCAAGACCACTAAAAGACGAAATTGTCCAAATCCAAAAAGGAGTCAAAATTGGCTGCTGCTTTTCCTCCCTAAAAATCCTCTACTATACGGTTGCCAAGAGAAATAAAAGGAAGGAATTCTACTGCTTCTCGGTTTCCTCCTGCCAACGCACCACACCTCCATCAAAATAGGAAACTTTGTCTTCCAATTGGAATTGGACTTGTAACTCTCTGCAGATTTTCACATCTCATCCCTTATTTATCAGAATTTTGAACTCCACACCTGCAATTATGTCCAAATGCCAATTGTAAGTAGAATCCGACAATTAACAAAATATTTGGCACAAATAATGAGGAAAATCAACCAGAAAATTACTAACAATTAACATCCTATCAAGTTGTCCAGAAGCTCATTTGTACACCTTTAGAATTCTCCTTAGTTGCCTAGCCTTCTCAGCATTTTCTTTGCAAAAAATCAAAGAGTCATCTGCAAAAAATAAGTGAGAAAGGCTATGAGCCCCATGTGTAATCTTCAATCCTATCAATCTACCCTGCACAATTGCTTGCTTCAACAAAGATGAAAATCCCTCAGTACAAATCAAAAATAAATAGGGAGATAAATGATCTCCTTGTCTCAACCCTCTTGTTGGCCTAATGCATCATTTTTCTCTTCATTAATGTTTATAGAATAGGTAATACTGGTGGACACACTCCATAACCCATGAAATCTACCTAGGACAAAATCCCATTTTCAACATTACTTTGTCCAGAAACCTCCATTCCACTCTATCATAAGTTTTTAGACATATCTAGTTTAATAGCCATGTAACTATCTCTTCTAGTCCTTTTATTTTTTAAGAAGTGAATGCTGTCATGAGTTATCATCTAAAATCTGCCTTTCACGGACAAAGGCAGATTGGGAATGACTAATGCAAGAATTCAAGACACATTTGAGTTTGTTTGCGAGTACTTCAAAGATGATTTTATAAAGGACATTACATAAACTGATAGGTCTAAATTCTATAATAGTACTAGGGGAATCAGTTTTGGGAATAAGGCCAATCAAAGTCTCATTAATGGATTTAAGAAGGTAACTAGAATGAAAGAAACTGTTCACTGCATTAACAATATCAGTTTTGATGATTGACCAGAAATTTTGATAGAAAATTGGGGACATACCATCTGGTCTTGGAGATTTGTTTGGTTGCATAAAAAAAACTGCTTGACTAATATCCTGTTTTGTGACTTTCCTGATCAGCTCCCTGTTCATGTCAGCAGTGATAGTCTGTGGGATTCCTTGCAAAATCTCAGTAAAATCATCAGGTTCTTCTATTGTAAAAATCTGTTGGAAATAATCAATTATCTCATGGTATGTTTTCTCTTCATTCTTACACCAACCTCTATTCCTATTCTTCAACATATTAATCCTATTCATTTTCCTCCTTCCTATCACTCTTGCATGAAAGTAACTGGTATTCTTATCCCCCTCTATCAACCATTTTACCCTGGCCTTTTGATTCCAATATGTTTTCTTCTTTTTATAAGCATCAACTAGCTTCCTCTTAAGACCAGTTGACTTAATCCTAAAACCATTGCATGTATTTCCTTAATCTCTTTAATTTCCTTCTTTCCCTATTCTATCAATTTCTTAGAGTTCCAGCAACTTTGCTTACTCCAACTGAGCAAATCCATTCTGACTTTTTTGATTTTGCATTGTACCTTAAACATCTTTGACCCCATCTATTGTCCTCCCCAGGCTTTCTCTATTACCTCACCTACATCTCTTAACTGTAATCGCCTTCTATCAAACATAAATCTCTTTTTCCACCTTTTACCTACTGGCTTAGTATCTAGCACTAGAATACAATGATCAGATGTCTCAGTTTTTATATGTATACATTTTGCTTTTACAAACTTTTCTATCCAACCTTGAGTTCCCAGAATCCTGTCAATCTTTTCTTTAACCTCTCTCTCACTACTCCAATTATTACTCCAAGTTCAAGGGACTCCATCAAACCCAATGTCCACCAATTCATTGCTATTTATAAAGGAATTAAAATCTTGGAAGCTCAACTCAGCTCTTTGTTTACTTCCCCACTTTTCACCATTTGATATGATATCATTTAGATCTCCCATAATAGGCTAGGACTCATCCTAAATATAGCTTCTTCTAGTTATAACCTTCCACTGCTCTCTCCTAATTCTAGTATCTGCACTAGTGTAGGCACAGACACACTACCATTCAACATTTGCTTCACTATCTTCTATAAGCAGCTTAATGGTAAAGCTTGTAAATAACACTTTTTCATCTGTAACTCCTCTTTCTATAGTACAGCCATTCCTCCAACAAGTCCCAGTGGATTAACAACGAAAACATTATCAAATTTAATCCACTACTTTACACTGTTCATAAAACTTTTTTTCTTCTTTGTTTCTGACTAAAAAGTCAATGATGGAGAGTGGAGTCTTATACCTCATTCAATTGGGGAACTGTCAATTGGCTCCTTACATTTTGACAGTTCCACACCATAACTCTCATTTAGAATTTGGATTCCCATTTAGGGTGGGCTCCATCCCCTAAGATAACTCCATCCAATCCCTATTTTCATTTCCAACTTTGAATTTCTTCCTGTTTTCCTTTCTTACATGTTCCTTCCCTCCCTCCCATTCCATGATCTCCATATTCCTTTTCCCTTTCTCATTTCCACCATCCCGCCTATTAGCTTTTGCCAAAGGTTTTCTCCTGCTTACCTCTAGAACTAACATTTTTCATCTTTTATTAACCTTTTGATTTCCTTTCCCCCTACCCCCCCTGTTTCTCTAATTTCTTTTTGCCTTGCCCTATCTCAAGTAATATATCACTTTCCCTTCCATCCAACATCTCCCCGACCTCCTTTTCCTCCCTACACTTGCTTTTTTCTCCATCAATCCACATAAGGTCATTTAACTCCTTCACTGTTTCCTCAACAAGTCCAATATCTAGCTGCTCCATTTGCCCTTTCCTTTTGACTTTCTATATCCCCACCTTGTGTCTTACCTACTCTCTCAACTCCCTGCCATTTCTCTATGTCTCTATCCCATCCAACATCTCCCTAACCTCCTTTTCCTTCCTATTCTTGCTCTTTTCTCCATCAATCCATATAAGGTCATTTAAGTCCTCTACTGTTTCCTCAACAAGTCCAACATCCAACTGCTCCATTTGCCCTATTTCCTGCTGTTGTTCTTTTGACTTTTATATCCCCACCTTATGTTTTACCTACTCCCTCAACCCCCTGTCTCTTCTCTACGTCTCCACCTTTAATTGCTCCAACCCCCTAATTCTTCACCAACTCTCTTCTCCTTCCTCCTTATCAAAGTATCATCCTTGGTCATCTTCTTCTCAGCAATATGTCCTAAGTCCTCACCCTTATGGAATGCTTTTGTATAGATTAGCAGCAGCTTGTTGTCATGTCTATTATCATCACTCTTGTCTTGAACTTGAGACTCCTTTCTTTCAGTACTCTTATTCTCACTCCTAGTCCTGTTTTTCTTATTAGAACTTCTAGAGTAGCTAGCTCTCAACCAGTTCTCGTCCCAGGACTCCCTTTCCATATTAAGATCTTTTTTGACTGCAACTCCGCTCACTATGACCAATCATACCATAACAGAAACAGAAATCTGGACATTTTTCGTATTTAAATTCTATCCATCTCATCACACCATTACTCTTAACCATAACCCTCTCGGTAAAGGAACAGAAAGATCTATTTTTGCAAGAATTTTCAGATGTTTACCTTCTTTTCCTCCTCAGATGTTTACCTTTCTTTCAGTACTCTTATTCTCACTCCTAGTCCTGTTTTCTTATTAGAACTTCTAGAGTAGCTAGCTCTCAACCAGTTCTCGTCCCAGGACTCCCTTTCCATATTAAGACCTTTTTTGACTGCAACTCCGCTCACTATGACGAATCATAGCATAACAGAAACAGAAATCTGGACATTTTTCGTATTTAAATTCTATCCATCTCATCACACCATTACTCTTAACCATAACCCTCTCGGTAAAGGAACAGAAAGATCTATTTTAGCAAGAATTTTCAGATGTTTACCTTCTTTTCCTCCTCCCTGTGAAATGATAACTTCGTCCACCATTGTAAATATGCTTCCTATTTTTCTGCCTACTTCCTTCGTGACCCAATGCAATGGAACATTCCAAATTGGAACTCAAATTAGTGTTTTACTCAATGCCTTTTCATTCTCTTCCAATCCAGCTCTCCACTTCAGTAGAATTAATGGTTGACCATCATATATCCATGGCCTTTTATTCATCACCAGCTCCATGTCCGTCTCCTTCTCAAAGATGAATTGGAACAAATTACGTCCAATCTGCACCACTCTCAGATTCCTGACCTGAGACCACATATTGCTCACAAAACTTTTAACTATTCCGATATTAGCTTGCTTTTCCCCCCATACTTTACTAATCAGACTCAGTTTACACTCCATAACTGCTTGAGCTAATGCCTCCTCATCCAGACAAACTCCATCTTTTTTTTTCTTCCGATAATTTGAACCTTCTCAAAACTTCCTCTATATTGTCCATATCTCCTTCCCACAGATCTCATTCTGGGACTTCCAATAACCTCCAGTCCAGCACAAATCGGGAACCAGTCCAATCCCTTTTGATGCCTTCTAACTAGTTCCCAGCACCAGCTGATCCTATCACAAGCTACAAAAACAAAACAAAATCTAAATTAGAAACAGAGAACAACTCAGACTAAAGAAAACGCAAAAATGAAAAACGTACGACTGGGTACGATTATTTCACTTTTTATTCAATAAGAAACGACGTGGAGAAAAAGTTATGGCTATTTCAACTAGAAAGTCCACTGCTAAATTAGAAGCCTTGTTTGGAACTCAAGTTTTTTGCCAAATTTGTCTGCTACAAGTTTTTTAAAAACTTTAACTATAGTAACATCAAAAAAATTCTTAAAGTTTTTAAACTATATACTTCAAAATATTAAAAAATCTACACATTTCAAAAATTTTTTAAAAAACTTCTAAAGTAAGATACAGTAAAGTTTTAAACAAACTCAAAAAAACTCACCTTCCAAACAGGGCGAGAGAGAAGGGAAGAATTCTGCAAGTTTCCTTTGATAGAAAGTTGTTAAAATTGGCGCCTACAAGCCTATTTTGGTTTTTGAAAGTTTCAAGGAGAAATAACACCCAAGAGGGGGACTTTCTCTCTCTAGGACAGAGAGAATTTTGCTCTCAAAGTGAGACATACCCGGCAGCATTATAAATTAACATGCAAATTTGAGGATCTCTAATTCTTTAAATTTCGAACTTGCTGGGTTTAAATAGCCTCATTGACTATTTATCGTACGTTCTTTGCAAGACATCGAATACCCATTTGAAACACTTTGCAAGGATTGTCCTGATTTTGGAATCATTTTATGGACGAAAGGGTTACTGGATTTGCAAGAGACTATCGACACCAAAGAAACTTCAATGTTTAATCATTACATGTCCAATTTTCCATTTTATGGCTTATGGACCAAAGCCAATGAAGCTCATAACAGTGAGTGAGTAGGTTTGGCGTAAGCTGGACCACTATTAACATCTCCCCAGAAATTTCCTGAAACTGGAAATAGAGCTCGTTTCTGTTCGTTCAATTTTTCCATTGAGGTTGATAACGTTTCATTTACGTTGTACAGGACAATGGTATGGGAGTGACAGCGGCAGTCAACCTGGAATCACGGGACACTTTAGAACTTGAATTGTGGAAACTTTTCCTCCAGGCAACGGGGGCAATGGAGTCATATTTGCCCTCCAGCAAAGAAGGCATCAATTCACCTGAGGTACGTTGCACTGCTATCAAAAGGCATCATTCGGTCATGGTATGAGGATCCATGGCACATATGCTAGGAGGACTGGGGCAACTTTAGCCTCGAAAAATATAGCATTATATTGGGAAAGGTTAAAATTCACATTTTTTCTATCCAAAATCTACAATTACAATACATTTATGACTTGTATTAATTGTATAAGGATTATTCTAACAGGTGTTCTTACGGCATTCATTAACATATCTAGTATTTACCTAACTTACTAAACATATATATACTAACAATTATTATTCTCTTTTGCATTTATATACTTTCTCTATTTAATATTACCTACCCTCCCTTATATTTATTTACTTTTCCTAATTAATTTCATATTTTAAAAATATAATATCTAGAATATATTTTAACGGCCCCGATTGTATAATATGCTAATTTAGAGCGGAAAGATGTGGATTTAACTTTGTCCTGAGATATTCTTTGAAAGTTGTTATATAAACTTAACGGGTTATCCCCCCGAACATGAGATAAACTATGATGACTGAAGTTGTACTAAACGGAAAAATTATGCTTCATTGCTTTTACAAAACTTCCTATGATTAAACAAGCACATTCGCCCAAAAAAAAAAAAGCTAAATCTTAATTGCATCAGAAAAGTAGGAGTGCTACAATTTTCTACATTCAAGTCATCTACATTCGAGGCATTGGCCCAAAACAAATAGGGATTCAGCATCGGTCATTGGAAGCCTTTGTTCTCGTCAACTCTTTCAAGGAAAATCTTACGCCAAGGGACCTTCCAAGAAAGTTTTAAATTATCTTTCACTTATGAGAAATTAGAGAAAAATGACCGTTGGTTATTATTAAATAAAAAAGAAAGAAAGAAAACTATCCTCAGAAAAAGAATCCTGCAAAAATTGTCTAAATTTAGGGAATGGCGATCTCGGCCCGGTCAGCTCAAACCAACCGCTACTGCCTTGTGGCTGCTGCGGCAAACTAGCCTAAAGGTTCCAGAGAGACGCAACTAGGGCTGCATATATGTATATATTTTACTTCTATAAACTACAATCGTATAAATGTATGAACTTCTTGTTCCACAAGAGAGGCTTATCCAGACCAACCTGAAATCGAAAGTAGTTAATTTATGCCTGCTAAATCTGAAAGCTTAGAACATCAAAACAAAATTAAACGCGGGGGCAGAGTACAGAACATTAAAAGAGTTTAATTACAACTACGATGACCAGGTCCTTTTTCTGCTCTTTTAATCAACTTTAGTAAATTTATTTCTGATGCAGTGGTATTCACGAAACAGAAAAAGGTCTCAGCGATCTAGTGCTAATGAATTCTTTTCATGCAGGACAAAACGCTTGCTTTTGAGCTTTTTATATTAATTAAATTTTGCATGAAATGGGAGGGGACGTAAGACGAATACACGAATGCATGAAGTTTACAACTTGTTACATCCTCTTTGATTCTTAAAAATATTATAACTGTGAGAACCGAACTAGATTAGGAAAACTTTGAAAAAGGGAAAAGTTACTCATCAACAAATCGAAAATCGTATAATTCCTCCATTACAATGAATTGAATGTTCTGTACGTAGAATTGAGATGGGTTGAACGGTGTGGGAGGAAGGAATATAAGTAAGAGGTTTCGAGTTCGAAATTTTCCTCCTTACACTTAAAAGGAAAAAATGTACAACACGTACCAATAGTTGAGTGGTTCAAACATGTAAAATATTTTATTATTTGAAAATAAAAATATATCTGAAAGAAAAAGCAAAAGAAACTTAATAGATTAGTCCGCTTGGCGATTAAGATAAGTGCCTTGCAGATCATGGTGTTGTTATTATTTGACAGAATGTCTGAAAGCTGTGACATCTTGGATACGATAATATTGGCTGCTATGATCGCCAGCGTTGACGGATTCGCTCATCATTATTTTTGTAGAAAAACTTATTTTGAGAGTTTTACTCTACACCTTTTCTGTTCATAGTTCATACACTCCCCGGGTTCGGACAATTAGCTGCACATATATAGCTAGAGATCATTAGGACAAGAAAAAACGCAAATGGACATGTGAAATATGTCTTGCGGATACTTAGTTAATTTGTTCATGTCAAATAAGTCTGGCTATAACATGATTGACTTTTTTTTTTTTTTGAAAAATAACATAATTGACTATACTCGCAGAAATAGTTACACAGTTAAAGCCTTCCTCATAACCACACCTAGACCTAGGAAAAGATCATCTGGAATTCAGTTAACTTGATCATAGACGATTCACACTAGTTACCACACCATCACAGATTGATTGTACTTCCAATTCAGTGCGAAAAGGAACAAACTAACGTCTCAGAATTCAGAAAGCGAAGGGAGGGGAAACAATATTTGTGTTTAGCTTTTAAGAACAGCAACCAAAATGAATTTAAGCATATATAGTAACAACTAAGCACTTAAAGCTCCTCATGTTTTAACGGGTATTCATCAATTTCACCTTTGCACTACCCTTTTCTCTTTTTCATTCCAACAAAAAAAAAAAAAAAGGGAAAAGATACTTGAACCAAGATATAATTATTCTCAATTTTTCTTAAATTCAATTATGATGGATAATAATTGTATCTGGCAGGACGGCAGGAAAGCGTTTACATTTTCTTCTGAAAATGAAGTAGTTGACATCTTGTCGAACCAAAAAGACAAAGAAAAGAAAAAGCCCTTGCAAGCTCACCAGATCACATCATTTCAATTTTACTTGTGCAATCTTTCTTGATCACGATAATTTGTTTGCGCAAATTTGAGTCCTTGAACGTTTTTTCGTTTTCTCTCTTTCTTTCTTGCAAACCAGCAAATGCTGCTTGAATCAGTCATAATCGATCTGTTTAGATCATCAACATTATAGAGGCAACGTACCATCAATTAAACGAGTACAATTTTCTACTAACAAGAAAAACGATGCTAGCAAACAATTACGAATTGCCAATTCCGTAGAAAGCTTGTCTTTTGACTATGTCGCTGGTTTTAATATGCTGGATTGCTGATTTCAAAGTCTGAAACAACCCCTCCTCCCGGCCGGAAAAAAATGAAAAAAAAGAAGAAAAAAGCTGTATGCAGTAGTATAAGTTCCCATTTGGCAGGAGGAAATTTGTATTTGCAACTGCTCAAAGTCGAAGATAATGAACTACCGGAACATGCAGGTAAGAGTTGGTGTTGCCTTGCAGGCCACGTCTGCTTCTGACGGCTTGAATTCAAATAAAGCCGTCTTTCAATTCACCATCTTCGGTTTATTCCAGGGAAACAGGCACTGCTATATCTAGAGACAAAACTTACATTTAACTTTCTGAACCAGAAGATGCACAATTTGTTCACATTGGTTGATTCCAGCTGCAAAGTAAAATTTATGGCTTGTGATCGTCGGAAGCTAGTATCAATCTACTTGCGTTATATAAACAAGATATAGAGGAAAAAGATGCCGTCCATTTCAATTGGCTGGCATAGAAATATAACGAGCACATGCTTCCTTCAAGCATTACAATTCTAAAGTACGATAGCACTATTTTGCTAGTTAGTATGGTAACTTGAGGGCTAAAACTGTTTTATAAACTTGAGCAACCCTCACCCAAATATGATTGTGTCCCAACTTTGGGAAAGGTACGATTATTGTACTTTTTGCATTATTTGATATATAATTATAGTACGTTATTGTGTTCGGAGTAAAAGTGACGTATGTAAATAAAATATTTGATATATATTAAATACAATATTATCACGTATTTATACACTAAAAATTTAAACATATGCAATGACTGGATAAACATATACACTAAAAATATACATATTTGAGTACTTTTCCGTGAACTTTAGGAATTAGTGCACCAGTCATTTGTTGCTCTAGAGTGTCCATAACTCGATTAATTAATTTAAGTTCTTGAAAAGCCTTCTGTTGTTTGTTTGTTTTAACTCAACAACAATAGTAAGAGGTAATAGGTGACTGTAAATAAGACTTCAGACAAATTTTTCAGACGATTAAAAGAAAAAACATATACAGTAGCAGTACCTGACAAAATGTAGAGGGAGAAAAAACATTTTTTTTTGCCTTTCTGGGTAGGTTTAAAGGGAAAAAAAACCAGTTTAGTATCCGAGAACCGGTTATTAGTAGAATAGTACACGGAAAGAAGGAACAACAAATTATTGAGTTTTCAGATTCAGACGTGAAAATGCCAAAGCAAATGCAGACCGGAATCAATTATACGACCTTCCAGTAGTCTTTTTGACTATTTTCCTTGGGATTATATGCCAGCAACAAAAATATGAGTTGGCTTTTGCAGGCAGACACCACCACTACTCTAATAGTCCAGTGATTTGCGTTTGTCAAATACCTTTATTGGCTGCTGAAAACTCACTGCAAAATGATGCTGGTATTAATCGTTAGTACATTTTCTTCTCTAGGAAAAAATAGTCAGCCCAAAAGTTTTTTTTTTTTTTGAGTTTAAAAAGGAAAAGTTGATTTGCAAAGATCTGAGTATTTTATCATGACATTTAGCTTCTTTTCGAAAATTTTCTCAAGAACCATTTTTCTTGAACTATTTTACCCGCTTTGGATATCATAAAATTCATTCATTCATTCATTCCACATTATATTGGTAGAATATAATCCTTGCGTTTCAACATTGTTTTAAAAGTTTCCTGTGAAATTATTGAAACTAACTCAAAAATTTTATCTTCCAACATTTCTAGTCTTGATAAGTTTACATTTCTCATATACATTCGCTTAACGTTTCAACCATTCAAAGGTCATCATTGTCTCTAATTTCTCTAATTAACATCAAAATGTTAATCTTTTTTTTTCTTTTTTAACAGTTCCAGTATGTTTCAAGGATATCATTGATGATTATTCTCAGTGAAAGTGTTAATTATTCGCTCCGCCAACAAACATATAATTCATTTTGCTTTTTTTGTCTTTTTCTATCTGACAATGTTGTTTGATAAATAGATCTCGTAGACTTGATTGGAGGCGACGAGAGGGGATGTTTCAGCCATGGAGGCATCCGAATTGGTTGAAGTGTGAAACTCAATATGCTTTTTCTCCTGATTAAGTCGTATGGTGAAGTATGAATCCTGAAAGGCAATTTTGTTTTCAGCAACAGCATGCATTTGACTATCAACTAACTTAAGTTAATCCGGTTATGGAACTTCAATAATAAAATTGTCTAATACATTGCCATAACAACTGTTCGAAAACGTTTCTGCCAAACTGGTTGTGTAATTTTCCTGTTATGCAGCCAAAACCGACCTACTGGTTTTTTGTGGCAAAACAATATTGCTTTTGGTTTGCAATTTTGTTAAAAAAATTTTTTACGATTTTCGTGAATATATTTTTTTATTTTACATGTATTAGATCGCTATAGTGCACTTTTTTTTTTAAAAAAAAAAAACTCTGAAAAATAGCAATTCAAATGGACCACGGACCTCCTGGGGACTCAACATTGAGAATTATGCGTACAAGAACAAGTGATCCCTGGTCCGTTTTCGCTGTAAGCGACTTAGTTTTAGCTGACCAAAAATTTTGACAAAACAACACTGAGATGCTTCCATCATCAACTAATATTCAGATGCATGCGTTGAGACTTAAACCTATATTAATTCGTCATTGAAAGTTACACTTCATAAAATTGCACCTAATAGAACAAATAACACAACCAGAAGATGGCGAAGAACTATTGTCAAAATTTTAGCTTTGACTTTCAAAAAATTGGGATTTTTTTTAAAATCTAAGGGTAGTTTCCAAACCTTGCAAGAGAAAAAAGGGAGGTTTTGAAGGCCGAATTAGAGATCTCATGCATATAACTAATTTATCTATCAGCTAAATTAGGTTTTAGGGAAGAAGGGGCTTCTTTATCTCCAGTTTTCTGTAGAATATGATACGCACTTCTAGAAAAAAAATTCGAATAATTTGATGGGTAGAATGCAGATGATGATTATATATAAAGTAATCCATCTTGCTTCTAGATTCTCTAACTGTAATAATAGCAGAATTGCAGGGGTATTATCGTATGGGAACGTTTCTACTTGCCTCGGGACCTCACCGAAGATGGAGAGTATGTCAATGGTTGAAGTTGCAGTCTTTCTACATTGCAATATGCATCAGCAAAAGTAATTCACGCTGTAAAATTAATGCTGCCCACATGTAAAACATCAGGACTGGAGCATAGCCTGATTAACATTCTTCAAGGTTTTTGATAAAGATTTTTGAACTGCAATTACGTAAAGACTTGAAAGACAGATTCTAGTTTCCCAAGTAAGTTTTTCTAGTTTTTAATTTGATACTTACAACTCCTTTGAAATATTTGTCCACCCATTTTTACAAGCTTCGTTTGGATAGATTAAACATCCTAAAATGCAAGTAAAAACCGCTGGCTCTATGTTGATGCTAGAACTGAATTAAATGTGCTAACTAGTTTGATTTGCTTGAATTTCATGCTTCAATTGTTTACATACTAATGTGGAAATCCTTTGATTGCAGCATCAATACTCAATTAATCAAATTAATCAAGCCAACATTTTATTTTAAAGATTCTCTATCTGGTTGGGAATTTTTCTGGTTAGAAGGGCTGCCTCTTGGGTGTTGTAATTCTTATATCCATGCTTACTGACAAGTTTTTTCTCTGTTTCAACGAAAGTTTTAAAACATCAGGCAAGAGCAAAAAAAAAAATAATAATAACATATAGTAGATTAAGTTGTTATTTTAACTAATAATATAAAATTAAGCATGAATTAAGCGTGAATTATAACTATGACATTTATCTTTGGGGATCAAGAATTCATCCTAAAGTGAAATCATCAATTTCCTGAAACTTAACAACGCTCTTATATATCATTTTGTGAACTATGAGAAATTGTCTCATATTCATGACACTAATTTAGTGAGTGATAGTATTTTACTGATTGTGTCATTCAGATATTGGAACGAGAGCTAGCTAACAAAATTTGGGGAAAAAAAACTCTAGTACGTGTATATATGTTCAGTTCTGTTTCATCTTACTTATAAGCTTTTTATATTAAAAAGAAAAAAAAAGAAAGAATATACTGGAATTCATTAAAAAATGTTTTGAGTTGTTAAAGGCTTCATTAATTCATTATTTTTGGGCTAAGAAAGAGTAAAACCAGAAATAATTTAACAAGAAAAATAATTCTTGAATCAAGCAGTTCCACATAATTTTTTCGTGCCTTTGAAACTCAAACACTATGGCTCCGTTTAGCAAGTGAGTTTTTTGGGTATTTGTCTAAAACTTTACTGTAGTTTACTGTAGAAGTTTTTTAAAAAATTTTTGAAGTGTGTTTTTTATAAATATTTTGAAGTGTATAGTTTAAAATTTTTGAAAAGTTTTTTGAGGTTACTGTAGTTAAAGTTTTTAAAAAATTTGTAGCAGGCAAACTTAGCAAAAAAACTTGTCTGCCAAACAAGGCCTATGTTCCATACGTTTGACACACCTAATGTGAGACCCCAATTCTTGTCCCACAACAGAAGTGGACTAGGAAAAGCAATGACATATATGCTTGAGTCTATTTGGTTAAGAATCATTTGGATTAATTATTTTGAACTCACAGTATCGCTCAAAAATTATTAAAGTAACTCAGTAGATAAGCGTCACAAATGGTATCAAAACAAACTCTAGAATTGACGTACGACTAAATAGATAGATTGAATTCATTGGATTTCGTAACGACGCAAAGATCTTAAAAGGGGGTGAGTGTAATACCTCAATTCTTGTCCTACAATGAAAGTGGGCAAAAGGAAAAAGAATGAAATATTTGCTTGGCCCATTAAGTTATTAATAAATTAACTATTTGAAATCGTGATTTCGTTCAAAAAAAAAAAAATTAGGGCAGTCGAGTGAAAAAACTGATTGGATTCCATTGGCTACTCATGCAAATTGCCATGTGAATAAGCTTGACAAGTGCGTTGAATGCATCTGTTTCTTCGAGCCACAACCCACGATACAAGGCACTATGCAGTCAGCTATCTTTTCATTTCTTTTTGGCTTAACTATTTTTTTTTTGCCCTTTTTATGGTTAGGATTTTGGCTTATCTAATGGTCGGTCAACTAGGTTATTTTCTGCAACCACAAACGCAAGATATAAAATGCGAAAACTGAATGGCCATAATAAATTAATACTCTCTCCGTCCCATTTTGATAGTTCTGATTTTTTTTTTTCACACAGTTTAAGAAAAAGTAGTTAACTTTGTTGGAACAATCAATTTAGGTAACTATTTTCCTAAAATACCCTCACATTAATTAGAGTACAACTTTATAGGAACTTGAATTGATGGTTTATGAGAACTTGAATTGATGGTAAAAAAAGAATCAACTTTAATTTTATTCATGGAGTATATTATTTCACATTTTCAACAAAAAAAAGTTTAGCCGCCTAATATTTCATGAACCTGATCACAAAGAGCCGTATTAATCATGAACCCTATCATTCAATTTTCAACTTCTGCCAATACTCCGTTTCATCAGCCTAGTACTCCGCCAATAGTATTCCATTTCATTTTCAATTTCCGCCAATAGTGCACCATGATTGTTTCAGTTGAAATTATCAAAAAGTTTTAGCTGCCTAATACTCCCATTCATAATCAAAATTATCTTCTTGTGATGGAGCATTTATATCAATTGATGGCATCACCGATTTCAACTTGGGCAAAAAAACCCTCTGCATTTCAAAGATGACTTGTTCACATTCTTGATTCGTTGAGATGAAATCATATTCTTTTGTTGGAGTTTCATTAGAAAATTTGTGGGAATATGGATGGTTTCGAAAATTTTCACTCATGGTTTGTAGCCAATGATGACATAGTTTGTTTCCCTCCTGATATAAATAAGCTTGGAAATCTAAATGCATTAAGGGTTTGTTTGTTTGGACTGAAAATGCTTTCCAGAGAAAGTTTTCCAGAATTTCTGGTGTTTGGCAGCAAAAGAGGTTGGAAAATTATTTACCCTGGAAAATGTTTTCACGCCATTGGGTGGAAAATGACTTCCACAACAATTTTATTGAAGTTAATTTCCGACAGCTTCACGACTCATAATCTCATCAACTTTACCCTGGTAACACAGCCTGACTTGCTCCAAGTTGAAAAGTAGCCTTAGATACAAGCATTAAGAGCCCACAGAGTCAAATCAAACAACCAGTCCACCTCTGTGATTCAGGGGGTAAAAATAAAATTCATCAACTGGTCTTCGCTTGAGGTCTGGACCCAGGAGTTACCGTACTAGGCTAGCCATCCGCAAAAGAAAGAAAGAAACCCAGGAGTTACCGTACTAGTGAAATAGATTTCACTATGCTCCCAGGACCTACTGACTTTAAAAGCTGCCAAATTTAAGCAGTTAGAGCTAGGAGTTGTTATCAAGTTCTTGAGAATTTACTGTAATAAATCTGACGCTGTACCTATCCTAAGCAGTATTCATGGCTGTTGCTTACGTATGATACATCTCAGTTATAACTATCCACCCCAATACTAAAGAAACATAGAGATTAAAACAATAGATCATCGTTGTCGCAAACTACATATAAAAACATCTATGAAAATACAGAAAGATATACAATGAATCTTGCCATTTTAGAAGTTTTTTCAGAGGAGGAAATTTGGACAAGTGAAGGAGATGAGGTTCGAGAAGATTTTTTAGCAGAAGACTTTATAAGCATCAATATCGAAGCACTAATTTTTCATGTGATGGTTCAATTAATGACTAAATCATTGCTGAAACAAGTTTTATGAGATTGCATCCTCTATGCGATTGGTTGAAAAGATACGATGAGTTCTTGATACTACAAGTTCAATTCAAATTTTGGGAATTGGAAGAATTTAACTTGCAGATTGATAATGGTAAATCAGATGCAAAGATGGGTTGAGTGAAACATAGGTCGAAGAGTTTGAATAAATATTTTATAAAAATAATAATATGATTATAATGGATAGAAACTAAAAATAACTTGTAATGAGATGAATGTTTTGAGAATAGAAAAACATTTGCAACATATCAACAAACACTTAAAAAAGAAGTCAGAAAATATTTTCATTAATAAACCAAACACCGGAAAATGATGAAAGAAGGAATTTGGAAAATATTTTCACTAAATAACCAAACAATGGAAAATGATGGAAAAGGAAGTGATTTTTCAGGAAAATAACTTCGATGAAAAATATTTTCGTAGTGAAAATATTTTCCGTCCAACCAAACGGACCCTAAATGGGGTAGGTTTATAGTAACAACAATTTATTTTGAATAAGGGTATTTTAAGAAAATTAAAATACAACTATATTCTTCAATTAGAAAGTGAATTACAATTTGGGACAGACGAAAAAAGGAAAACAGGACTATTAAAGTGGGACGGAATGAGTACATTTGCTTTGAAAACAAAAACGTAAATAGAAAATTAAAACTATATTTATGTTACTATATTTTATAATCAAAGGATGATTTGTATAAAGGAAAAGGAAGATTGAAAGATTGACTTTGTCGGGTCGATTTCCGCCTCTTCCGTTGTCCTCAAAAACATTTTGCTTTTGGCTGCTTTCGTATAGCTAAAGATCCAGCCCATCAAAGCCAAAACTTCCAATTCCAGAAAAATATTATTGTATATCTCCTGGAAATTCAATTCAGGGGGCAATAAGATAAAAAGATGATAGATGATATACAATAGTGTGGGCCAAATTATCCACAATCTAGACGAATTCTCTTCCACAGAAATTAGGTGAAACCCTTCTAGTAAATATTTTCTCCTTTGGCTTTTCGTTCTCTGTCCTCTTACATCTTGTTTTATCTCCCTAGACTGCCTCACGGTGGTTGACATTTCTAACCGACGCCTTTTACGTTTGAATTAATCTTCTACATACTGACATTGTATACATTTTTTACCGTTGAATGCATAACACATAATTCGAATTTGAATTTGAAATTTAAATTTTGCATATGTATCACATTTCCAATCGTGATAGTGTATATAAGATTTACTCTCTAGATTTTACGTTGTAAATCCATATTTTAAACTCAAGTATTTAAGAAAAGAAACTTGCATGTGAATCCTAGCTATAATTATTTGGATTTGGATCTTAATTCATTTTACGAGTCAAATTCTTAGACAAATATGTCCATATATGCGCATGTATACATCAATAGTACAGACATGATCATTAGCTTACTCAATTGTGTACAAGATTAAAACAGAATCTAATCGTATTTCTTTCTTTCTTTCTTTTTTCGGTTGGCACATGCAATAATAAATCACTCAATTGATCTAGAGGCCAACCAATAAATTTCCTGATTACTCATATAAAAAATCCATAATTAGAACAATTGCTCTTTTCTTATTCCCACCTACTCCGGTTCTAAAAAGCAAACCTACTACAGTACTACTACATGATTTTGACTAAATCAATCACTAGCCACTTAATTGGTGATCTGATCAAATAACCAGAATATTAAGGAAATCTATCATAGAGAGTTGACTTGGGGGAGTGATTAACCTTTTTAAGAGTTTTACGTTAACAAGGAGCCTCATATTCTAATTTTCTCTTCTTTTTTTTTTTCAGTGATCTAGTCAAAGAAATATGTGTAGTTTATTAGTTGTGCCTTCTTTATAGTTTCGCCCCCCCAAAAAATAAAATAAAATAAAATAAAAGCTCACTAGTAGCTTGATATGTTGATTAAGTCAAGAATCTCTTTCTTGTGTTTCTCCCACGTTCTTGCTAATATGGCGACTTCATTTCTTTTTTTACTTTTCTCCGATTCTTTTTATCTAATTCCGTTTTGTTTTGGCTTTCTTTGAAGTTTAAAGTTTAAACCTATCCCATTCCCCGGTCATCAGTCTTCTTTTAAAGCTACGCGTCTATAAGTCAAAGTCATCATGTACTGCTCTCTTCTACGTTTCCCTCCTCAGCTTAATTGGAAAAAGTGGACCATAACTGATAACTCCGCCTATATATGCATATGAGTCTCCACCATATGATTCCTACCAAGTTGTGATTCCCAGATAATTACTCTCTCTCTCTCTTGCCCAACATCAGCATCAGCACCCCTTTTAGCCGTCTAAGGAGTTATCAACATCCAATATTGATCCTCAGCTCCCCAGAATTCACTCATCTTTCTTTTACTTTCATCAGTAGGTTCAGTATTAGAGCAAATCTTTGAAAAGGGTTGTTAAATTTACTAAAGTTTGATAGAATTGTAAGACGAAAGGAGATAAAATATGGCTGGAGGAGGTGGAGGAAGATCCTTGGAGCAAACGCCGACATGGGCTGTCGCCGTAGTGTGTTTTGTTTTGGTTGCAATTTCAATTTTGATTGAGCATATTCTCCATCTAATTGGCAAGGTAAGCCATAAAAATCAGTCGGAAAAAAAATGGTAATAGTACTTAATTCTGTTGCAGCTTTCCCAGACTAAATTTACTCATAACTTCTTGGGGACCAATGTTTTACAGTGGTTAAAGTCAAAGCATAAAAGAGCCCTTTATGAAGCTCTGGAAAAGATCAAATCAGGTAAGAAAAATCCCAAGGGTTTTACCTCGTTTATTGTTCATATATTAAGGATTCTTTTATCTAACTTTGTTTATTATGTTTTTTCTTTTTTTAAATGTTTACTCCTCAGAGCTTATGTTGTTGGGATTCATTTCCTTGCTCCTTACGGTAGGACAAGGTCCAATAACCAAAATATGTATATCCAAAGAAGCTGGAGCTACATGGCATCCGTGCAATAAGAAGCAAGAAGCAAATTTGGACCAGCATTCTGGAATAAGTCATGGAGAAGACGGACGGAGACGACTTCTATCAGATGACGGGGCTCGGCGTATTCTGGCTTCTGGAGGGGCCGATAAATGTGAAGCCAAGGTACACGACTAGGTCTTCTAGGCTTCTTCTTCCCGCTTCGATTTCTCCGACAAGTTTAGAATTGTGATGGTACCATCTGATGATAGGTACCTGGAAAAATGCGAAATATAACGTGTAGAAGAAGTATAATGAAGTGTCAAAGTGATGGAAATGATCACCTGTAACGAAACTTTTGAAAATGTCGAAACTACCTTTGTTTAAAAATTAAAATAGTTGAAGTGATCAAAATGTATAAATATAATATGCATGACACTCTATTCTCGTATGATTTTATATTTTATCATATAATCTCCTTATGATGTAGTGTTTTACCATATAATTCCCTTATTATTTTCAATATATATATACATAACCTCCATATTATTAATAAATAATTTTCAACTTTATATAGGGGTATTTTTTGATATTTTAGTTGACTTCATTATGGATCGCAAATTTCATCACTTTTGACACTTTAATCCAAACCATGAGGGAGTTATGCATAGCTTTTGAAACCATAGGGGAGTTATATAAAAAAAATACTAAACCACAGGAGGTAAAGTATAATTTACCCTATAATTAATCCATGATTTGGACTTATTGAAATTGTGCATGGAATGAGGAAAATGGTTGACTGGCGTATTGGACAATATGGTTATTTTGCAGGGGAAAGTATCGTTTGTGTCAACAGATGGTATACATCAGCTGCATATTTTCATCTTCGTCTTGGCCGTTTTTCACGTCCTCTACTGTATCTTGACCTATGCCTTGGGGAGAGCCAAGGTAGCCTATCTTGTTTTTCGTCAACTTTTTTCTTTTCTTTTCTTTCCATATAATCATGGTTTCTTGATGGTTAAATGCTTCTGTCATGGTATCATCAGATGAGCAGCTGGAAGGCATGGGAGAAGGAAACAAGGACTGCTGAATACCAGTTCTCACACGGTATGACTCCTATGTTGTACTAACTCTTTATCTTCCTAGCACAAGCAATCAACCAAAATAATAATAATAATAACAGTAGTGTACCAACCAAAAGTTCCAACATCTTAAATGCATGCATGCATGTAACCTAATGCTATTCAGCAGTGAGACTCGTACCTGCATGAGCATAACACGCTTTGCCTTTGTCGTGGGATAATACTTTTGTCTTTCCATATCTCAATTGTAATGTTGTTTGTGCGCATGCAGATCCTGAGAGATTCAGATTTGCCAGAGAAACCTCTTTTGGAAGAAGGCACTTGAGCTTCTGGAGCAAGACCCCCTTTCTACTTTGGATTGTAAGTCTCAGACTGATTACTTCCTACATTGGCTGCAAAATCTCACCATTAAGATTTTGTTTGTGGCAATGCACGTGCACTTCCATACATACATACATACGTACGTATGTACGTACATGTACAATTTCCCTAAACACGCAAAAATCAGTAGCTATATTCCCTAAACCAATTGACCTTTTTTCAGTAAGTTGATTTGACTCTTTTATCTAATTCCTTAGCTTATTTTTTACGCCGATTTCAAATATGCATATATCCCCCCCCCCCCTCCCAAAGAAAAGCCAATAAATGTAATGCGTGCAGTAAATTGACAAAAACATTAAGAAAAATGTTAATCGCACTCCACTTTTTTTTTTTTGGTTAATTGAACTGACAGTAGAAGTGTGATTAACAAAAAGAGGAATGCAATTAAAATTTTTCAAATATTAATCATGTCTGCCGTACATTAAATAATTTATATCATTCAAAAAAAAAATTTTTTTGTTCAAACTTATACCATTCAATTGATTAATAAAAAGGCGACGACGGTCATGGCAAGCCAGCATATATCCCGATGTATACATTTTCTCAAATTAGAAGACAAAACAAGGACGTAATCTACACCACAGTTTCCTCTTTCCTACTGTGTTTGGCATTTTCTTCCTTTTCCATTTTTTTTTCTTCCGTTTTTTTATTGGGACAAATTAATTGAGTACGACAACACTGATTCGTCCTTCTAATTGCTGTCCCATTCCCTTCGTTACTGATATCAATCTCTATGGCATTTTTCTGGCTCGGAAAATTTTCACTCAAATACTCATTTTGAGTATTTTTTGAGTGGCAAATATAGACATTTGACCTTCGTTTTGGGTATGGTTTCAGGTCTGCTTCTTCAGGCAATTCGTCAGGTCGGTGCCCAAAGTTGATTACTTGACCCTAAGGCATGGATTTATCATGGTAACTTCACTTGTACCATTTTATTTCACTTCTTTTTTTTTTCACTTGTATAAAACTTAAAAAAAAAAAAAAAAAAAGATGCAAGCCAAGCCACTCAATCAATCTGCAAGCGATCACTTAAAGTCAACTTCTGACTTTCTTCAGAGGCAAGAAATGATGATCCAGCATTCATTTAGAGCATAAAAAAAAAAAAGTCTTCTTCTTTTTGTTTTTTTTAATTCTAGTATGAGGTTTAATGGTTAAGTATGACCCATATATTTATGTTAAATTTCAGGCACATTTGGCACCTCAAAGCCACCGCAAATTTTAACTTCCAAAAGTACATCAATAGATCACTGGAAGAGGATTCAAAGTGGTTGTTGGTATCAGGTTGGTAATCCGGATTCTTAATCTTTTATCTTCCTAATATATTTTGTTTTCAGAAAAATTTTGGGTAAGTATATTTTTGTTTTCAGAAGTTATTTGATTTTCTTCGATTCACAATGTCTATTGAGGATAGACCACAGAATTAGATGCACATTTGCCTAACTTATTCATTTTTATCCTTTCAACTATTTTCAGCCCTCCGATCTGGTTATCCGCGGTGATCTTCCTCCTCTTCAATACTCACGGTGAGTAGCTAAATCATTCTTCCATCATCTCCTTGTTGTTCACTTACAGCTATCAAATAACGATGAGGCTTCTGCCTCTATGTCAACAATAATCTTGATTTTATCCGCATCTTCTATTTCCATCCATTTGACTAATTTCTTTTTCTTTTTTTTCATGTCCGATTAATTGGATAGGCTGGTATTCATATCTGTGGCTGCCATTTGTCCCACTGGTGGTAAGTAGTTTTCCTTAATTAATTGATGATCCTTTTCATATTGATATATCATATTATAACTATCATGTATTTTTTAAGTCTCTCTGTGCGCGCGCGTGCGTGTGTGGTTTTTTTAATGGATCGTTTTGAATTCAAAATCTCCCTACTTACAATTCCTCTCCGCCTGTCTTACCGTATAATCCAACCCCGCGCCCAAGTTAAATGGTTAATAAGCGGGTGGGAGAAATGTTGAATTAACAAGTAACAAGGTCTCTATGGATTTATAACTACAGATAATCTTGTTGGTTGGGACCAAGCTACAAGTGATTATAACCAAAATGGGCCTAAGGATTCAAGAGAGAGGTGAAGTTGTGAAAGGCGTACCGGTGGTTTCAGCCTGGAGACGACCTCTTCTGCGTTCAATCGTCCACGACTCATTCTTTACCTCATCAACTTCGTCCTCTTCCAGGTACCCAATTTACTTATCAATTTTTGCCAAGAAAATAGAAACATACATAGATAAATCTGCCTTACTTTTACACTCACTCACACGTGAAAATCTTTTTGTTGTCTATCTTCTATGGATGCAGAATGCATTTCCAATTGGCCTTCTTTTGCCTGGACTTGGGTACGCAATGAGTCGCCTTTTATCATTTCCAATAACCTATCCATATAATGTATAGATAAATTTGACAAAAAAAAAAAAAAAAAAGAACTTGCATTTACAAAGTCTGATCATCCAATCAATTTTTCTGCAGTATGGAATTTGGGTTGAGATCTTGTTTCCACGAGCACCTTGGAGGATATTATAATCAGAATATCGATGGGGTAAGCAGCATCGTATTGTCTACCATCCCATGATCTTTGACACAATATTATGTTAACTATCTGACCTATTGGATGACGTGCTTTCAACAGGGTTCTCATACAGATTCTTTGCAGCTATGTCACCCTTCCTCTATATGCCTTGTAACGCAGGTAAGCAAAGCTGTTTTCAAAGAGTTTGTCCAAAATCTACTTCTTTTCAAAACTCATCTCACAAATATTTAATAACAAGAATTGAAGATTCCTCCATATATAGCATTGACTCCGATAATATAGAATAGTAAATTGTGCGCACTCACTCACTATTAGAGAATATGGATTTCTTTTCTTTTTAAAGTACCAAATTTTGCACTATTGGTGCTCATTCTCTGACTTTTAGTATAGTGCACAGTGCCCACAAATATCTTTTCCTTGCTTAAGAATTTGCCAGAATTGAATGTTGATTAAGACCGTAACCATCAAAGCATTTAATACGTTCAACATTTTTTTTTCTTCATGAGATTGAAAGTTCAAGTTGACTGATTTTGCGTGGTGTGGACAGATGGGTTCCACAATGAAACCAACAATATTCAACGAAAGAGTGGCCGCAGCCTTGAAAAACTGGCATCACACGGCAAAGAAACACATCAAAGAAAGCAAGCATTCAGGGCTTGCGTCCCCAATCTCAAGCAGAGCAACCACACCATCCCACCACCTATCCCCTGTCCATCTCCTCCGCCGCTACAAGAGCGAACTCGACAGCCTCCAAACATCTCCAAGAAAATCAAACTTCGACGTTGAACAACGGGATACCGAGTCACCTTCTCCCAGCCAATTCCACCGGGGAAGTATTGATCATGTTTCTTCTTCCCAACACCAGCACAATATTGAACTCGGATTCTTGGACCACGACGGTACTGATGTTCAAGGGCCTAATTTGTCATCACAAGTGGCTCCTCTGCCCTGAAAGCGAAATCAATACTCGTCATTCAAATAGTGGAAAATCAAGTGAATTTCATTTATTCAAAGGAATGCTAGTAAATAGATTGATTGATACACGAGGGCAGTGAGGTCCAGAGGCTTCTTTTCATTTGTATATAAATTGGAGGAAGCCCGGGTTCTTGGCAAATTGCAAGTCGCTGTCGAGGATAAACGCTGGCAATAGCAAAAGATCGGCGAACGGACATAACGATTGACGCCACGCCGGCCCATACCATACGTCTATCAGCAACTGAGAGGATTTTGAGATTTGTTTTTACTATCATTTGTTTATCTGCTTTGGTAAAGCGAAAATTTTCGTTGCAGATTTAAGGCAACTTGCTTTGTATACATAATAATACGATGAAAAACTGAAGAAATCCCGAATCCAACTTTCGGTCTGAAAAATCAAAGTCCTGTTATTGGCAGTGCGAAAAGCAAGTTCTTGGAGTAGACTATTGTAGATTCGGATGAAATATTGGAGTAGACTATTATAAACGTACGCTGTATCTCTAGAAAGAACGTTGAACTGAATTTTGATTGGAAGCATTACGCTGAATTTTCAGTATTTGCCAGCTTTTGATTTCTCCAAGTCGTTGCGATATCATGATTATATGCACAATCAGTCTGATTGAGATGTCACAATTTGTAATATGGGAAGCACTAGGATCATTTGTACATAGACGACTGATTGATGTATGACAATTTCAGTCTCTGCTCTCAACTTCTAAGCAATGGATGAATGATGCTGACCTTACTCAACCTTACTTTAGTTTCACAATTAACCTATTAGATCAGTTAATGATACACAATACGCTACTGTAACTTGTCCAATTATGAAGAATTTCACAAAAGTAACTCCTTTCTATGCTAACCATATTAGAAGTGCCCACTCTGGTATGAAAAGCTCTTGAGACTAAGGGTCCCTTTGAGTCAATGTAAAATATTTTCAGGGAAAATGTCTTCCATGATAAATTTTATCCGGGAAAATAATTACTTTCTCCATATTTTTTTCGGTGGTTGAGTAATTTGTCAAATTAGTCTCAAGACAAAACTTATTTTTGTGGATGCAGTTAAGATACCCTCTAGTTCACTAGTTAGCACCAAAACTCGGCTCTTACCTAACAACCACCATCCCACCATCATAACCAAGACCTCAAAAAAAGTTATGCTTTGCATTCAAAGTTCATTGAACAAACTTACCACAAATTTACAGTATATTAGCACAAAATTAACAAGTCCATTTCATTTTCATACATCAAAACTTTCTCTAGCATCTTTCACGACCTCCCTACAGCCCGTTTCAATTTCAAATCTAGATCTCCCCATATGTGTGTATTGCCTATGTATTTGAGAGAAAGAAAGACAAAGACAGAAAAATAGAGTGAAAATACAACAAAGAAGGGAGAACAGGAGAAGAGGAGGATGAGGAGATGGAAACGACAAATCTTTAGTGGGCTTATCCCCGTTTGGATTGCATTTTTCTGAATTTTTTGTAGAAAAATTACTATAGCGATTTAATATATGTAAGATAAAAAGGTGATAGGAAAATATATTCACGAAAAACGTAGTAATTTTTCTAAGAAAATCGCAATCCAATAACAAGAAAGAGTCAAGGAACAGGAGGATGAATAAGATACCATTCAATAGAAATTAATCGCTGAAGAAACTAAATGGAGGTAATGAAAGATTCACAATAGACATTTTTTCGTCGCGTCTACGGTTAATTACTCGATATTATCTTTGATTGAAGTGAAGTGCGAAGATCAACTATTGTCGAGTTGAGTGATGTAGCAAGGAGAATGATGTTTTTAAGTCTCTGTCTTGAATTCGAATCTTATTGTTAGGTGAGCCTGCTGCCACTCCTTGAAAAGATGTCGAGCCCATCAGTATTCCATTCTCGATGAAAAGTTGTTTATCTTCTGTACATATTATCTAGCAGACTACTGCATAGAACATGTCAAAGTCATTAACGGCTTCAATCTGTATAGACTTTGAGAATCAAGGCATTATTAGTGTTTAGTGCTGATGTAGTAATAAGTACTGAAATTTGTCTAAATTGGCGTCCTCCCTGATGCTGTCAGCTAGCAAAACCCCAAAGATCAAACCTTTGTTCTTTCCTGATTTTTTCCAGCGGGAAGGGAACATTGGTAGGAAAAACAAAAACTCGAAGTAAGTTTTCATTGCTGATTCCCTGTCATCGCTGACAGAATACTAGGACCCCCCCCCCCCCCCCCAATGGTTTTTCTCTTCCAATCTAGCTTTTCAAAATTGGGCTGGTGGTTCCAACTTCCAGAAGGTTGTTGAGGGGGGAAGTCAAGGAAATTTTCTTCTTTTGATTAGTACCGTCGAAATTCTGGTTTCATAACGTTTTGTACCATCTGTGTTCCCACACTTTACTCGGTCCACTTCAAGATTTCTTCAAATTTTCTCCTTCCAGGTTTTTTTTTTTTTTGGTCAATCGTCACTTTTTATTTATAGTATCCTACATTATCCTAATTTAAAGAAGAGATCCAATTAGATTTAGGGGAGTCGATAGGGACTGAATTACCATCGGACCAGATGGTTACAACTACACATTATAAATGACGGGAAAGATGAGATAAAGTTAGGCATTGTAATTTGGATTATATTACTAAAAATCGTACTGGTTTAAGAGCAAAACAATCTTTTAACTGACCTTTACCACTCTAGTTGTAATCCTTTTTCTTTAGTGCTTTACCCGAACAGCCATATAAAAAAGAGATTAACTTAGCATAAAAAATTTAATTGTCATACCAATAAATTTACCAATATTTTTGGAAATTAAATATATGTTGATTTAAAAACTAAATTGCTGGATCTTTTGTACTGAATTAAATACGAATATGTAGCTAGATTTATGGTCATTATAAATGTTTAATTATATAAAAGAATATCTATTGAATTTTGACATGCGTTACAATATTTGATAAATACTATTATATTATTAATAAAGGAAAATGTTAATTGCACTCTCCTTTTTGTTTACCGGACTCCTACTATCATTTTATTATATAATTTTATTTATTAGACTATATGATTAAACATATGGTAAGAGTGAGATTAATATTTTCCTATAGATAAAAATACGTAAAGAAGTTTTTAAAAATTAGTATGATAGTTAAAATACCAAATTTTTAAAATTATTATGAATAAACATGTAGGATCACTGTTATTTCTTATTTAAATTATTTATGCTTGTAAAAGTAAACCACACTCAAGCACGAGCAAAATACTAGGAAAAAGTGAAAACAATTTAGAGTTTAGCCCGATCAGCTGTACTGGGCCTGAACCGAAGAAATCAGCCGAAACCCATTTGTTTTCAGCAACTAAGAAAGAAGGTAAGCCTGCTAAAGCGCGAAGGAGCCCGCTAAAGTTTGGACTTTCTTTACAGGTGAAAATTTATCAAAATTTCTAGGACGTAAAAAGACAAGCAGAATTGGCACCTGGCGGAGACCCGAGAACAAAACGACAAGCATTACAACCATCCCGCGGAATTCAGTGCAGCGTCGCATCCATAGCCGCCCGTTGTCATCTCTCCTGTTTATATGTAGCTTTATTTATTACAGCCCCTAGTTTTCTTCCTTCGTGTGTATATAAAAGGAAGAACAAATGTGTTATTAAGCAGATTCTAGACAGGAATAAGGGGAAGAAAGAAAGATGTAGAGATGGAAAGTATGCAGAAGATGCTGGCAAAGTTAGGGAGGCAGTGCTATGCTTGGTTCTGTTTGGGGGTGATTCTTGTTTCAGCAGTCATAGCCCATTTTGCCTTACCAGAAGCTAATGATCATCAGAACCCAATCATCAAAGGAAAATCAAGAACGTGCTGAGACCAAGAGGCGCCTTCGAGCTTTGCATGGTTTCGATCAAATTCAGGGCCAATAATAGTTGCTGAAGTGAAGCCTACAACTATTGATTAGAAGAGGCAGCAAATTTGCTGAATAGCAAATCTTGAATAAGTCCTTTTGTGTACTCCTTGAATCCAATAAAGAGTGCTCTATAATTTCTCGTTTCGACCTCATGACAAGTATTTTTTTGTTTCCCTTTTTTTTTTAAAGAAAAATACGTGCCTTGTTGTTTTTTTGTTGAATGATGGATTATTTTCTCAGCTTTCTCCACTTACCCTGTTGGCTTACTATCCAATTCAAAATGTTTTTCCACCATGGGAAGAGCTTTGGACCTTAGTCGGTGATGGCCACCAAGGGCTCCATGAGTAGGGCTGCAAACGAGCCGAGCCGAGTCGAGTTTTGGTCTTATCGAGTCGAGTCTTGACTTAATTTCATCGAACTCGAACTCGAGCTCGACCTCGACGAGTTGGCAATTTTGAAGCACGAGCTCGAAAAAATAAAAATAATTATTTTATTTTTTTAAAAAATAAATAAAATAATTTTTTTATTAATAAATAATAAAATATTAAGGATATTTATATAATTTTACTATTAAAATAAAAAAAATAAAAAATATATATATATACTCGAGCTCGCGAGCTTAATACTTTGACTCGATCAACTCGAGCTCGACTTTGACTCGATCAGCTCGAGCTCGACTCGAGCTTGAAAAATGTCGAGCTCGACTCGAGCTTGAATCGAGCCGCTCGCGAGCCGCTCGATTCGTTTGCACCCCTATCCATGAGGACCCTGACAGACGGACTTGCAGATGATCTTGTTAAGCTTGCAAGGATGAACAGGGGCGACAATTTGAGCCGAAATGTACAAAGGCTACAACTAATTAGTATTGCTAATTATGCATAAGAAAAATGATGATACTATAAAGTGGTCTATCATATGTCCGTCATGCATGACGAAATCGGGAGAATAAATAGAAATTTGAATACTAACATCTTGGATTGTATGGATGTGATAAGTGACGTGTGCAAGATGTTTCATGTTTTGTCACCAAATAGAGAGGGGAACAAGGTTCGCCCATCATGCACAACGAACTTAACAGCAATAGTAAAAGTAGTTTGGCCAACAAGGGAACTCTCGCTGCTCGTGTACTAAAAGAGATTTTGAGCGTTGCTGGGTAAATCTTATACTTACAGTGTATACTATTATCATTATCCTCGTTAGATTTACGATATATGTATAAAAGTTGAATCTCAATTTCACATCTCATACAATTATCATTTGTCCGAAACTGACAAATAGTGTATATAAGATTAATCTTTATTTATTTATTTACTTTTTAAGAAGCGTTGAATTTAAACAGTACTCAATTAACTTGTAAATGTCATTATTGAGGAGAGGCGTTCTAAAATTCCATACCCTAATATAAGGTTAATTTGAATTCCATATCAGACTAAACTATAAAAATGAAAATAATAATAAAATAAAATGCCCTATGGACGATTTCGGCATTATAAAATAAAATTAAAAAAAAATGTGGCCCCATGGACTCATGCATATCCCATATGGCCGTATCCCAAAGCCCAAGGTCAAGCCCTCCCCCATTAAACAAAACCAACATTCATTTATCCATCTGCCACTTCATTAATTCACCAGATTAATTACGCTCATCATCTCAATTTCCATACTAAATTTGCTCCTCCTTCCTCACTCCTCACTCACTAAACGGCCACTTCCTCAGCTCTATCTCTCTCTTTCGAGAACAATCCGAAATTCTCGTGCTGATCAAACAAAAAAATGGCACGAGGCACCTCACAGTCTCAAGCCGCCTCCGGCCCCACCTCGCGTCCTGGTATGGTGGCGCCCCGTGGCTCTGCTGCAGCCACAGCTGTCCAGCGCCGCCGCAGACTCGGCGGTGGATCCTCCAACGCTGGTGGCTCCGGCAACGTTGGCGGTGGGTCCAGTAGTAACATGCTGAGATTCTACACTGATGATGCCCCTGGGCTAAAGATCTCGCCCACGGTCGTCCTTGTCATGAGCCTTTGCTTCATTGGCTTCGTCACCGCTCTCCACGTCTTCGGCAAGCTCTACCGCTACCGATCGGCTCCCGGAGCCTGAAATTTAATGGATTCGGATTTTAGTCTGGGATCCTGTTATTTCGGAGCCTTTTCAGCGATCCTTAGTTTAAAGACAATGTCTGGCGTAGCTCCTGTAAAGTTCCCATTTTAGTTCTTTCGAGTTTTAATTACTCCGTTCCTTTTAACTTTTCTTTTCTTTTCTAATTTGGAGACTGGATTGAAGAGGAATTTATCTGCTTTAATGAGTTATGGGATATGGTGACAAAATTTTTCTTCGATTTTTAGAAGAAAAATGTTATGTTTGAATGTGAATGGTATTAGTGTTGATATAAACTGCGTAATGAAATTGAGGATGAATATGCCTAATGTTTAGATAATTGGAGGAGTTTAGGACATCGGTTTGCTATTGCCTGAAGATAATAGGCTTAATGTTATCAATTTTGTCTGTTCTAAATGCTGAGGAATTCTGAAAATGACTGATCATATCGCGATTCGCGATGGCATTTATTATTACCTGAAGATATTTCTAGTTATGTTAGTTCTATGCTCGTGCTGTAGAGACCTAGATTGGCTCAGAGGTAATATGTCAAGCTTCGACTCTGAGTGCTCCACTCTGTTCCAGTACAATTTATTGAAAAAGAACAAAAACTACAATTTTCCTTCTTCTTTTCTGTTTACTTTTACCTTGTTCCCATGCTTCTGGATCAGTTAGAACATTGGAATAGTATCATGCATTCAAATCAGTTAATTTGTCGAGTTTTCTATCACCACATTGCCTATACATTTTGATGGCTATATCTATTGAAACTGCATGGGTTAAGGTGACAAATGAGGACGATTTTGTTTCTAGGCTGGATTGTACTACTGTACCTCCCTAATCAATGCAATTATGAGAATGTTACTGAGAAATGGTATTAGGTTATAGAAGTTGAAAACATTCTTAAACTTAATTGTCGAATTGGCAGAGTACAAGTGTGTTTTTGTCAAATTTTAGTACATTATGGGTCCAGTTGTCAATTGTGTCCAAGAATTTGTGGCTTTTGGGTTATAGTGGTATTGGTGAAATGCGCTTATTGTTATAAGTAGCATCTCAGGACAACTGGTATGCAATCATGTTCCTACAAGTGTTTGGTTCAGTATTAGTCCTGGGTACTGGGGACCTTTATTGGTCCTCAAGATTAAACCATCTGTAAAACATTAACATCTTCCTGCATTATGGTATTTATACTGTCTTGCTGGTTCCCAATACATGAAAATTGATCTTAGGCAATGGTACATGTACCTCACTTTTGACACTTGGGCAATTCACTTTTGTGTCTTGCATGTTAAGTGTTGTTGTCCTAAAGTTAAATGCTTAGTAAAAGTTTCCTTCATGAGTTTCAATCGGCTAGTTTATGCTTGCTTTCGTCAAACTGTTTTTGCATGATCTTTGCATAGATAACTGGGTGGGTTTAAGATGGCGTTTCACCAAAATGAGCTACTCTATGTGCTTGTGGCAGTACATGCCCTGCCCCTTGAAGCTAGAAATGTCATATTTAATGATTGAAGATGAGATAAATCACACAATTTCTTGCTCTAAGGGAACTTTTTGTGCTTCTTATCATCTGCTTCTCTGGGAGTCTGTGATTTCTTTTGATATTTGTTGAGGTTGGTGTCTAGTTGCTAGTTGCTTCAAAGCATGAGAAATAGTTGAGCTGACTAGTCAAGGTTTCGACTATAACCTTGCTCTGATGTAATGCCATACTTGCACTTGCGACCAGCTCCTGAATTTGGAGCTTTATGTATGAGCCTTGGTTTGTGTGGTTTTGGGAAGTTAGTGCTTGCTAGACCAGCAATAGCATCTACCATTAAAAAGCAAACAATAATCACGCTACTTTATCATCCCTTCTCTTCTATCTTTGCTTCACTTCGTCATTGGCGTAATTCAACCTTTTCCTGTCTAGGTCACTGCTTGCTGGTTCAGTTTGGAAGCAGGCCTATAGATTATGTGCTTTAAATCAGTTTGGGAGGCAGAGTTTAGATTTATGTGCTAAACTAATACATTTTGCATCAATTCGCATTCACACACTCGCCAACTAATACTTATTACCTGTTCCTTTGACATGGAATCAGTGCAACTGCAATCAAGTCTCAACTTTTTCTGCTAATGATAGTTCTATCATGAATAAAGATCTTAGGTTAGTTCTTTTGGCATCTTAGCGTTGCTGCTAAAACATGTTTGCCAAGGAGATGAAGCAAATAATGGGCCCGCTTACTTTCATGGGATAATTGGGCCTGTTTGTGATATTGGTTTCTTAACTTTTAGAAGTCCAAAGTGATTCTGCTCTTCGTCTTTAAGGCCAAGCCGACCTGATCAAGGCGGGTCCTAAATGACAAGTTTGAAATGTTATCCAACACTTGACAATTGGGATCTCAATTCATGCAAACGAGTTCCAGAAAAGGAAAACCTTTCTTCACGATGTGGCTATTCAGTGATGAATTCAAGATATAGGTTACCTGTTATTCTCAGATACCACCCAAAAGTTATATATAAAAAAAAAGGTTGGTCTCATGGCTCTCTCGATCAAAGCTCCTTCCGCCATCGAGGGAGAACTCGTGGTAGATAAATGATATACGCTAGCCAGCCAAACGACAATTTCATGGAAGAAAGGGTCATTTGGGTTCTTAGAGTCCAATTGTCACCGCTTTTTGCTTCCAACGAACAAACAATTACCTGGTTGCGCTTGAATTGAGAAATTTGACGAAGGATTTGAAATGCTCTTAAATCTTCTCTGTAGTTGTTTAGATTATTTAAAAAGTATTTGAATTTGTAAATCACCAATTATTCTAGTATTTAAAATGTATTTGGATAATTAATGATTTACAAAGTCAAATGCTTTTTAATCAATTCAAGTAACTAGTGTGATTTGGGTGGATTTCAAATTCTTTATTAAATTTATCAATTCAGATGAAGCCCATAATATTTCCTTTTTTTTTCACAAACAAAGAGAAGCAGAATATGAAAAACAAGGGGAGGAGTGATGAGTTGGATTGTTGGGAGAGAGAGTGTAGCTTGTATCAAATGATTCGGGTTTAATTCCTCTCATTTATACTAAAAACAAAGGAGGAGAAAGTGCAGCACTGCACTGCATTGATGCCCGGACCTCCGGTTGGATTTGGGGGCTCCACTGTCAACCTTGGCAAATCCTACTACTAATGCTATTGAAGTCTATTTATATTGGTAATAATTTCTTAATTATTAATATCCGCAACAATAGCTTACACATTTTGACAACGGAGGTGTACAAAATTAATTAGCACTCATAATCTTGAAAATAAAATAAATACTACATATGATGCTATATCATTGCTTTCTTAATGAAAATAGCAGTAGTATTAAATACTGGCGTCTCAAACTTCGAATTTCTTTTTTTTTTTTTCTTCTTTTGCTAAAATGATTCTAGACTCCATAGCACGGTTTGGAATACTCGTGTGCACAAGATGTGACATGCACGGGTCCATGGAAACTGGAAAAAGTGTACCTTACTGGCTGCCCAGCTCCCAATGATGCATCCATCAGTTTATCCCCTCTTCGGGAAGGACGTTTGGGGCAAAGGTGCAACCGTCTCCAAAAGTTGACGGCCATGATTTGATTACATATATATATATATAGGATTTAGATCATCGTTTATGCATTGACTTTGATGATGCAGGTGAGTTCTATAAAATTTTATTCTATGTTTATAAATTGTTAAAAATGAGTTACATATTAAACAAATGAGATTGCATAGTGTGAATTTGAAGTAAAACTGATCCAAATGATTTTTTTTGACAATCGTTTGGACCCTAATTTGGTTATGAATGAAAAGTTAAAAAAAAAAAGGAAAAAAAAGAGTCTTTTGTTAAACTTTTAATTTTGTTACTTGTAAAGAAAATTATTTTTTCCGTCCCTTATTTTCTGTCACCCTTAATATTTATGACATTCACGACTAAAAAAAATGTACAGGTACTTTCATTTTTTCCATATGTGTTAGTAAAAAATTGCCACGAACAATCATGAAAGTAGTACCACTACCAATAATAATCCTCATCACCAGTGGTTGTTGGATCAAATAGTAAAGTGTTTGATACCCATGAAACAAGTTCTCGAATTTGTTTGAGTCTTGTAAAAGGAAAAACAAACATTCAGAAGAGCCACCCCAAGAAAAATTAATTGAGACCCAGTGTGATCAATGAATATTGGGTAGTATTCACAAGAATAATAACAACAACAATGAAAAACATAAGAAAGATTCCTTTCTTTCTCGATCCTTTCTTTCTTTCTTTCACATCAGCATATTTCTGTCTCTGTGCTGTCTGTTGCCCGTACTTTATGCATCATTTGAGCAATTAGTATCATATTGGTACTAAAATGGTATTGGAGAAGCACATGAAAGTCAGTGGAAAAACTAGGTAGAGAGATAGAAAGATTCCAGAGTCCAAATTGATCTAACAATCCAATCCACCTCAGGATTCCCAATTCTTGATATGCTATATAGCACCATCATTCATTACTCCAGTTCATCGGAAGAAAACTGAAAAACCAAATTTAATAGGAGGAAGAAGGAGAAGAAGCAGTAGGAGAGCAGGAGAATCCTGACTTTGTTTTGGAATATGGAGGTCCGAAACGACGTCGGAGATGGTAACTTGTCGCCGGAAGATCACCCTCACGAACAATGGTCTCCGGCTCTGTCTAAGCAAGTCAAGTCTTCTCCTCACCCTGTCGATACCAATTCCGTTCCCCAAAGGTCCTTATCTTCTTTCATTTCCTTTTCCCCGCAAACTTTTGCATTTCTATTTATCTTAATTTCTTCAATATTATTCATCAAGAATTCAAGATCTAAGCTTTTTTAAGCTTTTCCGCTTTTCCTTTCTGTTTTGTTTTTCTCTATGATTTTTCTTTTCTTTTTGTTTTCAGGTTGCAGAAAGAGTTGATGGCCCTCATGGTACCTCCTCGCCCGCCCTCTTTCTGTCGTTATCTCTTCTTCTCCTTCTTCTTCTTCTTCTTCTTTTCGTAAGTATTTGAATTTGTGCTATGACTTGATTTTATGGACTATATTTAGCTGATCTTGTAGTCCTTTAATCTTTTCTTATTTGATATCATTAATCATAGGGATGTGTAGCATTCCTGGAGTACATGCATTTCACTTCCGTGATCTAGGTCGGTTGTAGATTTGAATAAAGTTTTAAACTTTAAACACTGAGCAAAACTCAGAGGAGCATAACACAGAATTTCTGTTCGAAATTACCGTTTCGTAATTGTCTTGATGAGCGTAGAGTGGAAATATGTTTCCCTTTTCAAGCTGAACAATTGATTCCATTTTTCTACGCTAAAATGACATTTTTGTCGCAGGGTTGTTCTTAGTTTTCTGTTTCTCAGCTAGGTGATCAAGTGTAAGTTTGGGCTAATTAGGACTAAGCTACTGAAAACCTTGTATTGGGTTTAAAATAGTTATTCTTTTTTTTTACAACACTTCCTTGTGTAATATGAAAGGAACACTTTCTGAACCAATGCACAAGTCCTTTAGCATTGGTGCAGACTCCAAAACTTTTATTGGGGGGAGGGGTGGTGGTGGGGGGGGGGGGAATGGATAATGTAGCTGGTGTCTGGTCTGAACTTCTATGCACTTTTGTTCTAGTTTAAACAGCCCATAAGCTCCTTGATATTTTCATTCCTTGTCTTGTTTTGGTTTTGTTGTCCATTTTTTTTTTAATCTAAGAAAAGATTCCTTTAAAGATCGATCAACAACATCTTCTAATAAGCAATGCAGACTACAGTGCAGGCTATGGGTTTTAGTACTATAAGTTTTATTACTCCTAGATACTGGATGACGAGGTCAAGAGTTAAACTTTTGTTGCTCTAATGTGTTCTACTACTGATAGTTTCCTTTTTTCATGCATGTTCAGATGAGTGGAGGAGATCTTGGAGTGTCTGCTTTTCCGGAAGGGGAGAGCATTTTTACTTGGATTGGCACCATTGAGGGTGGTAAAGGAACTATGTATGAGGGTCTATCTTACAAGCTCTCTTTACGCTTTCCCCTCGATTACCCTTTCAAGCCTCCACAAGTAAAATTTGAGACAATGTGCTTCCATCCAAATGTTGACCAATATGGGAATATTTGTTTAGACATTTTACAGGTATCCCTCATCTATAATAGTTTTTTGTACTGAATAAATGCCTTCATGATCCCAAAAGTATGGATAAGAAAGCACTGAATGTTATCGATATGGAGGTCTTGAAACCTAGAGATACAAGAAATGAGAGTTGGCCTCTTTTAAATTAACTTCGACTTCTCAAATATTCAAGGAGCTTGAAGTAGTTCTGGTTAGTAATTTTGAACAAGGAGGGCTGATTGAATTTGCTTTGATATGATCATGATGTGAAAGTTGAGTGGGTCCCACTGTGGCTCTCGTTGATTTGGTACCGTTAGAATTCGGAATGTGTAGTCATGAGTATTATCCGTTTGATTCTTTGTCAAGATTAGTCCTTGTTGTAAAAGCATTTTTTTTACAGACCTTACAAGGCATTTTCATGATTAACTGAGACAGTGGAAATAGAATTCTGAACAAGTATAAGATTCCTGTTTTATGCTTCCTATTTCTGTTTGGATTTTCTTCCCTCAGTTTCTTTATAGTTGGAAAAGGTTTGGAAGACAGCAGAATGAATCAATAAAGTCCCTATCCTTCTTGTTATTCATTTATAATATAGCACACATATTTTTAGGACAATTGTGTAAGCCCAATACCTCTTCTGAAGTCAATGTCAATTTTTTTTTTCCATCTGTTTGCAGGACAAGTGGTCTTCGGCTTATGATTGCAGAACTATTCTTCTGTCAATCCAGAGTCTTTTAGGAGGTATGGAATTTCTTAATCGTTCTTCTTTTTTTCATTTTTCCTTTGCTTTTACTAGTAGATTCTAGTAATCTTTTTTCCACTTGTCATAAACATGCAGAACCCAATAATGAAAGCCCTCTCAACAGCTCTGCTGCTGCACTTTGGAAAAACCAGGAAGGTTAGCATCCTGTTCTATCTGAACTTTGATGCCAAGCCTATGCATTGCTCTATTCTACAGAATGTTAAGCAAATCCTGTCACCATTTTCCCGCTAGAATAAGAAACTTTGTATGGCTGGATGTTTGACTGTCAAAGGTTGCTTATATCTTTGTTGGCAATCACATGATTCTTTATAAGGGTATTCAGTTTAAATGTTGGAGATCCGAAGAGATTGTGCCCATTAGATCTCAAAATAATCTCATTTGAAGATTTACTATTAAATTATGGATTAATCTTTCCTATATTAACAGTGTATACACTGTCAGTATATTTAACTTTTGCATATATGTCATGGATTCAACAGTAATGGCGTATACACTGTCACTGTATATAAATTTTACTCTTAAATTATTCACTTCTCAAAACAGAAAACGTAGCTGCTCCTGACTTTGGTGCTTTGATATCGTCAAGTTTGCCCAGGCTAAAAAGCAAGTCGACATGCTCTGACCCCATCTTTTAAGTCTTCAGAATTACATTTGGATTTTCATCTTCTTTTCTGTTCCAAATCAAACAAATATTGTTAACATTCGACCTGAGATAGAACAGCATGACCTTCATAATTTGCCTCTCTGGACTGCAATGATGAAAAGGGAAGTCTTCTTCAGACAATTTGGTGGTAACACTGTCTTCTGAGAAAAACATGTTATATGTCGAAACCTGTTTTGCAGATTACAGAAAGATGGTACGCAAATATTATTATTTAAGCGGAGAAGTATTAGAGAGCTGAATTTTCCATCGTGTTAATGTTTAAAAGTTCATCGTCTGGAAGCTTCATTGCAATCCTCTAGTATGCGATTTTCTCAGCTGGTGATGCAAGGAGTCTCTACACAACGTAGAAAGAGTGTCACTGGGAGGAGCTAAATGTAGTAATTGGAGCACAATTCTGCTCAGATATATATGACTATTTGAACATTGGGTGTTTTTTTCTAGTTAGAATGGTATCTGTTGGAACTTTTAACATTTCTATTGTTTATAAACTCATTATAGTTTATAACTTTTCATGCTGTGCGGTTTCTGTCGAGTCTATATATTTCGTAAACTCACCGTAACTGAAAACTTGTTCTTCAAAGAAGAACCTTCCCATTTCCAAGTTGCAAATTACCGTTATTTGATAATTAACTGAATTTTCTCCTCATGCTTAAAATCTTGAATGCCAGAAGATGCATCCAAAAATAAAAAGAAAAAGAAAGAAAGCTGAAAACCACGCTTGAATTTGATCAATTAAGCAGCTGATAAAATGCATAAAATTCATGCCCGCTACTACATCATCTATCTTCATCGCGGAAGGATTAATTTGTGACTGAACCGCTCCACCGCTGCTAATGAGTTGAGTCTCCAATGCAGCCGTTGTTTATTGCGGTGCGCTTCCTTGGTTCCGATCGGTAATCCGGCACACTCCGTCGCTTTCTATTTTGTCAGCGCAATTTTTTTTCCTTTTTTATTATTTTGTTTTGAATTTTGCCGCCACCGTGAAACCGAGTTTAACGGCCAACCGTTCGTCTTCCTAACCTTAACCAGACAAAAGAGAGAGCATGGCGACCAATCAGACCCAGAAAGAGAGGAAGAAATTTGCCTCAACAACCGCATTATTCATTTCCTGATTCTCTTTCTCCATAGTTTCATTTGTTTCCAAGAACAAGTCATTGGATTTTTTCTTTCTTTTTAGGTGACAAAAGAAACAATTGAACAATAAAAGATGAGCGTGATAGATATTGTGTTCAGACTCGACGACATATGCAAGAAATACGAGAAATACGACGTTGAAAAGCAGCGTTCCCTCAAGACCTCCTCTGAGGATGCCTTTGCTCGCCTCTATGCTTCCTTCGAGTCCCAAATCGAAGCTGCTCTCCAGGTCCATCATCTTTCCATTCAACGATGATAATTCACATTTATATCATTGGTTCTGATGTTTCAATTTCTTTTTTTGCTCTAAATTTGTAGAAGTCGGAGATGGCTACAATGGAGACAAGCAGGGCAACGGTGGTGGCCATGAATGCTGAGGTTCGGCGCGTGAAGGCCAGATTAATGGAAGAGGTTCCTAAATTGCAGAAACTCGCCCAGAAGAAGGTGGATTCCCTTTTTTTCATATTTTCTAAAATTATGTTTCGTATTTCATGATTTAAGATTATTTTGTCAGTTGTTCTTAATTGGTTTCTGTTTTTGGCCTTTTGTTTCATTTTATTTTTTGTGCTTTGTGAATAATCCATCTTGTACTTGTTATAATTTGAGAGAATTCTGATGTTGAGATTATTTTAATGGCCGTGGACAGAAATTATTATATAATATAATGTGCCTCTGTGAGTCTGTGTGTGTGTGTTATCAATCTAATTGTGAGGTAGAAAGTTGAAATCATAGAGAAGTGCTGAAATTGTTGAAGGAACTTAAAGTTTTAATTAGCCTTCTTTACCCTTGCGAGTTCTCTGGTTTTCTAAATCTTGGATTAATCCACCGGGTTCATTAGCACTGAACATTTTAATCAATCTTAATGTGAACAGGTCAAGGGGATCACAAAGGAAGAACTAGAGATTCGTTACGATCTGGTTCTAGCATTACCGGAGAGGATTCGTGCCATACCAGATGGAACTTCCGGTGCTGCAAAACAAACAGGAGGTTGGGGTGCTTCAGCGTCTAAAAGAAATATTAAATTTGACTCAGGTTATAATCCACTTAACAGGGATCCTTTAATAATAATTCTGATGTTTATGGCTTCTTTTTTGATGGTTCTATTGTGCTTTATTGATATCTGGAAACCAGATGGGCACTTCGGTGATGATTTCTTTCAACAATCTGAAGAATCAAGCCAATTTAGGGAAGAGTATGAAATGCGCAAACTAAAACAGGCTTGTAACTCATTTAATCCTCTTCAGTTCTTTGTTGCTACCCATTACTATGGCTTTCCGTTAACAGCTTCACAGACACAACTGTAATTCTCATTCTAACGTAGTCTTGCTCAAATTGCCTTAGGATCAAGGTTTAGACGTTATCTCAGAAGGTCTGGATACACTGAAAAATCTGGCTCAAGATATGAATGAGGTTAGCATTTATCCATGTGTTTATGCCGCTGGAAATTGATCACTTTTATTTATCTCATTCATGATACTTTTTTTTTTTTTTTGGGTTTCAGGAGCTGGATAGGCAAGTTCCCTTAATTGATGAAATTGACACTAAGGTTTGAAAAACTTGTACTTGGTTTTTTTTATTTTTTCATGAAATTGCAGTCACAATGATTTTGAAGATTTTCATGGGATGTATTCTTTGGTATATATTTACAGGTGGACAAAGCAACATCTGAGCTCAAAAACACAAACGTTAAACTCAAGCACAAAATAACTGAGGTTTTTCCCCTCAAGAATTATTATTTAGAGCATGCTTTTGCATTTATGGATTTTCAATTGACTGTTTTCCTGAAATTGTTCCAGATTAGGTCCAGTCAAAACATGTGTATCGACATCATTCTTTATGCATTCTTCTCGGAATCGCTGCCTACTTGTACAAGTGAGTTACTCAACCTTCTTATCGTGAAGAAAAAGATGATTTGATTTGTTTCCCATGTGTTATGCTTGTTCTGTCTCATCGCATGGAGGCTATGACCCGTTAGTGCCCTTGAAGGTATTTCTAAATTATGCTGATGGACTCCATGGTTTATCGTCCCTTATTAAATATTAACCACTCACTGCTCTCCTCATGAACATCACTTTCTTTCGTCTTAGTTGCTGTGAAGTAAAAGAAAATTACCGTATACTGTCTTGAGAATATCGATTGGCGCTTGTGTAGCTATTATTTACTATGATTTTTTACATGTGGAATACCAACAGCTACATCAACATATTTTGTTTTTTCTGCATGAATTGCTATTGCAATCCACCTGACATAATACAATGGGAAAAAAATCTTACTTCTAAAATTCATGGTATCATCATGACAACATGCTGTTTTTATCCTTTGCAGTATACTGACTAACTAGTCGAAATGTTCTCATCTCCCTGATGATCTTCCAGTCTGGTACTTGCAGTCGCTTTGCTGCACTTCGACCATCTCAGACGCATTTCTCTTACCAACTTCAGTGAATTGGTTTACTATTACAGATTGAAGGGGCATTATCTATTGAGACTGTAGCGTTTCCAGTTAGATGTTACTTTTGTGTGAAAATATAGTAAATCGGGGATTAAAATCTGTGATGATTATCAAAATACTGTGAATAGCTGGTCAAAAGCCTTGAGCAGAATTTGCTTGCTCTTACGATGTTGGGAGGGCTGGTGCATGAATCTTCATTGAGCTTCAATATGTCTGACTTGGGGATACAGCTTCTTGTTACTTTGATCAGATCTGTCTATTACATTTATAATCAAGGCAACTAAAGTACTTTCATTCACTGCATCTAGCTCTCTGTTTTTCTCTCGAGTTATGAAAAATTTTCACCCGTATGTTTTGCTCTCTCTCTCTCTCTCTCCCTCTCGTGATATATTGAGAAGATGAAGTAATGTACTTTAGGGTCACATATATAGCTGATAGGAAGAGCTGCGTCCCTCCACATCAGTAAACTCCTAAATTATTTTACTTTCTACATTGTTCTTCCATTTCATATTCAGAGCTACCAATAGTCGTGCCCATGTATAGATCAACTTAGCTTTCAGGTCAACCTATCAAAAGTTGGACAACGAAACTCTTTCTCAATTGAAATTCCATTGGCAAAGCTGAGTGAATAATTGAATCAGAGTCTATGACGTAAATATCAAAGTTTGCAACATAGTATATGACTTAAAAATGGAAATGAAAGACGCAATAGGCAAGCAAACTATAGGCTAGCAAACAATAAAAAAAATAAAATAAAATAAAAGTACACATTATTTATTAAGTTCACAAATACTGGTAAAGGGACAATAGCATTAACTGCCATCCATCGGTACACAAAGACTGATGTTAGTGTATCATCTATGCGCTGTGAGTTTTGGCGCATTCAGTTGAAGAGTGAAATTCAGAGGAAGCTTGCCTGTTACTGCAGAAATTTTGCAGCAAATGCAGACACATCAAGCTCCTGTAAGGTCATCATAGCACTGGATAAATTGAGCTTGAACATGTCTTCAAGAGATTGATGTTAATTATAGAAGCTTGTACAATCCATATTACCAGCTAGGAAAAACTCGTGCAGATTTGTCATTGCTTTCTCGGATGGAGGGATGCTCCCATATCCAATCTCTTCAATAGGTTTTCCCTGCTGGTTCAAGGAACTTGGAAAGAAAGAATTTGCCACTTGATTCTCCTTGATTATTCCATGTTCATATACTGTCTCGCAGTTCTGGGATTTGTTGCTGCTGTGAGAGGTTGCTCTTGTGTTTGTCTCAATGGGAGGCAAATCTTGAGTAGCTAGCAGTTTTGCCAACAGGTGACAATCTTTTGATAGGAAATAGGTGGAGCAGATATCTGAGGCGTTATTTGCTGGGTATGCTGGAGGGAGTTCCTTCAGGTTTGGGGTGTCCTCCATCACCTTGTTGGGACTTTGAGGAACTTCCCATGAATTCTTTGACATGGTGCCTTTTTGCCTAATCCGGCATAGGACCCAGTCATCCAACTGCATAAGATGGGGCAAAATTTAACCACAGTTGATTTGATTGATGAAAATGATCCTCTTGTATATATCCAAAGTCGTTTAAAATCGAAATAAAAACTATTGCATCCAACCGCGTTTCAGGGCTTAAAAGAGAGAAGACTATACTTCTAGAAAACTAAAATCGTAAACAAACCCTATCGTTTTCTGGCTCTTGGCGTTGCTTCTACAATAATTGTAGCCTTTTTAATGAATCATGATATGGAGAACACGGCACAGTTATCGTCTAGTTCTCATGCATTAACAATAGGCAATATGAATGGGCAGATCAATGTATTTAGCCAATTACTTACCCTCATGGACCCTTTAGACCTTGATGGCCTTTTATGGGTGTCTGGAAGTCGGTACTCGACCATGATCCAGTCCGTCTTGACTCCGTTCAGAGGTTTTCCGATGTAGAAGACGAGAGATTTCTTGATTCCTATTCTTGCTCCAGATGAACTGAGAATAGGCTTGTCAGTTCCAGTAGCCCTCCAATATCCTGAAGCTGCCGTCCTGTTAGGCTGTGCACCATTTGGGTACTTCCGGTCCCTCGGGCTGAAGAAGTACCATTCTTCCTCTCCAAACAACGCCTTCTCTGTTCATTCCAAATATGAAAAGTAAGTCATGAGCCCTCAATAAAACTACTGAATAGGAAATAGTTTGTACAAATAAATATCTAAGTAGATAAGTTGGAGAACAAACTTGGCAAGTCCCAAGGATTATAGCTGTAAAGCTCGATTTCGCCTACAACAGCAGCTGGCAGTGGACGAGAATTCACTTTGTTGTGGAGATAATAAACGATGAGCTCTTCGTCAGAAGGATGGAATCTGACGCCAGGAGGAAACTGGAAGCTAGAAATGGGTTGTGTCTCCATTGAAACAAGTTCCCGGATTCTATTTGCCTGGTGATCAGCGGGCTGGCTGCAAAGCACAAAGAGCGGTGATGGACACACATATATAGATAGCAGTCATATATAGATGGTGGTTGAGTCCCATTGGTCCTCCGCAGTTCGATAATATAGATAAAGTGACGATAAACAAAAAAAAAAAGATAGTAGTCATATGTCACGTGCATTTCACATGATTATAATGTCAAGAAATATAATTTTCTTATACATTAAAATTTATTTGAGAAAATTTTAACAAATTTAATGTTTGCATATTTTTATTTTCTTTTTCATTTAATTTTTCATCTTATTTAACTAATTGTCATTAAAAGCATTATTTTAAAAGAAAAAAGGATTACAAAATGTTATATCTACAAATTCATATAAATTCTCCAGAGAATTTTTTACAAATGAGGATACATTCAATTTTAAATAGGGATAATTTTAAATCTCTTTCAATTTTAAATAGGGATAATTTTAGAAACCTCCCTTGAGGTCTCTGACAATTTAACTCCACTCCCCTCAAGTTTAAGAAATTACACTTATCTCTTTTGACATAGTAAAATACCTATAATGCCCTCCATTTGCTAGACAATTTTAAATTTAAGGCAATAAAATTTTTAAATCTAAAAAAATCTATTTTTCTGTCTCTTGTCTTTTTTTTGCTTGTCTATTTCTAGTTAATCTAACCTCTTTTTATTATCTTCAGTTTTGTGGATATTAGCAAATTGAAATTACAAAATCTACAGAGGGAGTAGATTATGTGTAAATTAGAAGAAAAAGAAGAGACTCGCAGTGATAGAAAAATAAATAATGAAATTGATGATTGAAATAGGGAGAAGAACTAAAGATGTGAAATTTGTTATGTTTTGTTTGTTGTTAAGAAAAACTTTTATAAAATGTCAATAATTACATAAGGATTTCTTTTATTGGATTAGAAAAATTTTATTATGAATTTATTGTGGAGGTATAATTTATTCTCTAATTTTGAAATATTAATATTTTTAAGGCAATAAGAGAATTGTAATGGTGATTCTAGATTAGATTAACTTGTATTGAAAAGGTATTTGAGCATTAATGTTTAATTTGGGGGTATAAAATTGGTTGTCAAGGGGGTTTGTGTGTGTTTTTTCTTTTTCTTTTTTTTTAGCGTAGCAAGTATTGATATTGTATATACAATTTGGGATCTTTTGAACGACTACTTGATTTTAAAAGTTATACTTGGATGGTTGTTAGGAATTAGACCTGCTGATTTGTGTAAAGTGTGGAAGAAAATGATTGAGTATCCTATGTTTTTCTTTCTTAGTTTGGTACAAAAGGGCAACTTAGGATTTTTTTTTAGAGAAAATCTAGCTTGTTGAACCTATATTATTACTAAACAGTAAAGTAGGGGAGGTATATGTAATTTTTTAGAAACCTCAGGAGAGGTTTGTGAAATTATCCCTTTTAAATAATGGTTTTGAGGACAATTAATTAAAAGAGACGAAAAATTAACATGAAAAAAAAAAGATTTGACCAAATATGAAATGATTTGACAAAAGTATCAATATTTTGAATGGCATGTATAATATCAATATTTCTAGTTTTTTCTTTTGTATTTTCTTTTTTTTCATGACGAACAAATTATGATAATACTGCTGAAATTTTTTTTATTTTTAATTAGATATATGAACAATTTTTTATTTTTCTTTTGAAGTTGGATGACCTAAATTTGCATGCTAAGTAAAAATTATTTGTTTGCTAACCACTAGAGTCGGTCCGGGTGATCAGGGGAAGGCTCTTAGAATTCTCTTCGATATCAAATTCAAGGTTCGAAATTTATACTTAGAGATGAAAAATATGTGGTCAGGGGTGTAGGGTAAAAGAATAAAATAAAATAAAATAGAAAATACTTGTTTGCATAAATATCTGGTGCATGTTCTACCATTATTATTTTTCATGTTACATAAGTTGAATTTTTCAATATCTTGATGAAATTCCTCGATAAAGTTACATGCATCTTTTTTTGAAAAACGAAGAGATGTATATTCTTAGAAGTTAAACTCTTTGTATTATTTTGTGTGTTATTTCTATTAACAATGGAGTACAAATGATCCACAACATATAAATTTTTTCTATCTAACTGTTATTTTGGAGAATTGAAATTTCATTGAAAGAGATAATTGAGTTTTTTCTTTTATTTTATTTTCTTTTATTTTTTATGCAGGATCTGACATAAAGCACAAACGAACAAAGAATCTGTTATCCTGAAAGCACCTTGTTTTGGTATTAATAGCAATATTTTTGAAGATTTGAAAATTAATTAGCCTGTGACTAATCATGAATTTTTAGTGAAAATAGAATGCAAAGAGACACATTATGTTGGAGTGTTATATTTTGTTTATTGTGTTCATAATTCAAATTTTGTAAAGGACAATTTTTTCCTAACTATGACAATTATTGCTATTATTAAAATGCAATAAATCTAATTATTAGGGAGAAGAGTATTTTGGACAAATAGACAACTAAGACCAATACCTGGTTAGTCTTAATGCTTATTGTCATTAACTGTTATTTTCTTCTAAATAAAAAGATATGATATAATGAATTTTAATCATCATAAAAAATTAAAAAGAGTATGGTATGAAACTTCAATCATCAATTAATAAAAGCATAATTAGAATAATAAAAACTAAGATCACTTATAGTTGCACTCCAAAATACTTATGGTACTTTTTATGGGGAGATAGGTACTTTGGACAAATAGAAAACTAAAACCAAATCCTGCTTAGTCTACAATGCTTATTGTTATCAACTATTATTTATTCTAAATCAATAGATATGATAGAATGAATTTTAATCATCACAAAATATTAAAAGGGATAGGATACAAAATCTCAATCATCAATTAATAAAGGTATAATTGAAATAGCAAAAACTAAAATCACTCACACTTACATTATAAAGTACCAAGACTCGTGGTACCTTTTATATAGTCATGATAGTCACAATAATACATCCCTCGGAGAGATGAGAGTCAGCCTCTTTTAAATTAACCTCTACTTCTCAAATATTCTTTTTATTTTTTTTGTCAAACGGCAATATCTACCATACTCCTACTTCTACTCCTATTGAAGAATTGTGGATCAATTGAACCAATTGAAGAATCGTGGAGAACTGAACCACTATCAAATCAAACAAATACACTATATATTTATATGAATTTTGAAAAAATCAGATGAACTAATACAGCAATAGAAGGTAAGATTTGAATATTTAACCTTCCACTTCACTAAAATTTAAAAGTCCTTGGTGGTGGCACTTAAAGTCTTTGGTGGCCAACAGCTCAAATATCAAGGAAGTTGAAGTAGATCTGGCTAGTTATTTCGAACTAGGAGGGCTGATTGACTTTGCTTCATTTGTGATCGTGATGTGAAAGTTGAGTGGGTTCCACTGTGGCTCTCATTGATTTTGGTACTAGCTTAGTTTAGGAGTTGTGATTTGACGAAAAAAAAAGGAAAGTGACGAGAATGACATTTTCTCCAATGCCTAGGAGTCTTTGATGAGCAGAAAGGATGTAAAGTGTGTGATTTTGACGGATGAGCTTCTACAGTCCTATTGCAATGGTTGTCAAAGTATTTGGGCGGAAGGCACAGGAAAAGTTAAGAATGCCAAATAAAATTTTTCTAAATGCTAATTTTGTGTGTTCAAATGTGTATTGAACAAATTTTTATTATATATATATATATATATATATACAAAATCATTCTATTTTTTCAACCATAACTCTCAAATAATATTAAAATTTTTATCTTCTTTTCTTTTCTTTTATAACTTAACATTTCCCATCATTTCTTTTCTAACCTAAACTTCCAAACTAGATGTTAGAATTCGGATTGTGTAGTCATGAGTATTATCCGTTTGATTCTTTGTCAAGATTAGTCCTTGTTGTAAAAGCATTTTTTTTACAGACCTTACAAGGCATTTTCATGATTAACTGAGACAGTGGAAATAGAATTCTGAACAAGTATAAGATTCCTGTTTTATGCTTCCTATTTCTGTTTGGATTTTCTTCCCTCAGTTTCTTTATAGTTGGAAAAGGTTTGGAAGACAGCAGAATGAATCAATAAAGTCCCTATCCTTCTTGTTATTCATTTATAATATAGCACACATATTTTTAGGACAATTGTGTAAGCCCAATACCTCTTCTGAAGTCAATGTCAATTTTTTTTTTCCATCTGTTTGCAGGACAAGTGGTCTTCGGCTTATGATTGCAGAACTATTCTTCTGTCAATCCAGAGTCTTTTAGGAGGTATGGAATTTCTTAATCGTTCTTCTTTTTTTCATTTTTCCTTTGCTTTTACTAGTAGATTCTAGTAATCTTTTTTCCACTTGTCATAAACATGCAGAACCCAATAATGAAAGCCCTCTCAACAGCTCTGCTGCTGCACTTTGGAAAAACCAGGAAGGTTAGCATCCTGTTCTATCTGAACTTTGATGCCAAGCCTATGCATTGCTCTATTCTACAGAATGTTAAGCAAATCCTGTCACCATTTTCCCGCTAGAATAAGAAACTTTGTATGGCTGGATGTTTGACTGTCAAAGGTTGCTTATATCTTTGTTGGCAATCACATGATTCTTTATAAGGGTATTCAGTTTAAATGTTGGAGATCCCAAGAGATTGTGCCCATTAGAACTCAAAATAATCTCATTTGAAATTTCGTATTGGGACTACAGTATTTAATCTTTTGTTTCAAGTGTTGATTGTGGGACTAAATTAGCATTCTGAGCCTGTATTTTGCGAGGCACAAGCTAATTAATCAGTTTGACTACTTTCAGTTTCAAATTGAGTTTCTTACCTTGTATGTAGGTTCTGTAGTCCAAACATTCTTCATCACAGTATTTACGTCCCTTATATGGAATGTGGTAGTCCCAAATAGAAGCTGCTCTCCAGGTCCATCATCTTTCGATTCAACGGTGATAATTCACATTTACATCATTGGGTCCGATGTTTCAATTTCTTTTTTTGCTCTAAATTTGTAGAAATCGGAGATGGCTACAATGGAGACAAGCAGGGCAAAGGTGATGGCTATAAATGCTGAGGTACGGCGGGAAAAGGCCAGATTAATGGAAGAGGTTCCTAAATTGCAGAAACTCGCCCAGAAGAAGGTGGATTCCCTTTTTTCATATTTTCTAAAATTATGTTTCATATTTCATGATTTAAGATTATTTTGTTAGTTGTTCTTAATTGGTTTGCAATTGCAAAAACTGCAACTAAAAAATGCGATGTTTCTGTTTTTTGCCTTTTGTTTCATTTTTATTTTTTGTGCTTTGTGAATAATCCATCTTGTACTTGTTATAATTTGAGAGAATTCTGATGTTGAGATTATATTAATGGCCATGAACAGAAATGATTCAAAGGTTGAATATAATGTACCTGTGTGTGTGTGTGAGGTAGAAAGTTGAAATCATAGAGAAGTACTGAAATTGTTGAAGGAACTTAATGTTTTAGTCCCACTCAAATTGTCTGAGGATCAAGGTTTAGACGTTGTCTCAGAAGGAAGGTCTGGATACACTGAAAAATCTGGCTCAAGATATGAATGAGGTTAGCATTTATCCGTGTGTTTATGCTTGAGATGCTGCTGGGAATTGATCACTTTTATTTATCTCATTCATGATACCAATTTTTTTTTTTTTTTTTTGGGTTTCAGGAGCTGGATAGGCAAGTTCCCTTATTTGATGAAATTGATACTAAGGTTTGAAAAACGGGTACTTGGTTTTTTTTTTTTTTTTGTTTTTTCATGAAATTGCAGTTACAATGATTTGAAGATTTTCATGGTTTTGGTATTTACAGGTGGACACGGCAACATCTGAGCTCAAAAACACGAACGTTAAACTCAAGCACACAATAACTGAAACTATGTTTGGATCCTTCAATTTTTCAAAAACTAGTTTTTTCAAATGCTATAAAAATTTTTAAAATGTACTCTAAAAAGTAGTCTAAATTTTTTTTAATGTTTAAAAATATCTCAAAATATATTTTAAAAACTCTACTACTCTTAAATATTTCAAAATATTTTCTAAAATATCCCAAAATATACTTTAAAAACTCTGCTACAGTAAAATTTTTCAAAAATACCCCAAAAAATAGTTAATCCAAAAAGAGCTCCAGGTTTTTTCCCCCAAGAATTACTATTAGGGCATGCTTTTGCATTTATGGATTTTGTATTGACTATTCTCCTGAAATTGTTCCAGATTAGGTCCAGTCAAAACATGCGTACCGACATCATTCTTTTATGTATTCTTCTCGGAATTGCTGCCTACTTGTACAAGTGAGTTACTCAACCTTATCGTGAACGTGCTATGTTTCCATGTGTTATGTTGGTTCTGTCTCATCGCATGGAGGCTATGAGCTGTTTAGTGCCCTTGAAGGTACTTCTAAATTATACTGATGGACTCCATGGTCATCGTCCCTTATTAACCACTCACTGCTCTCCCCATTAACATCACTTTCTTCTGTTAGTTGCTGTGAAGTGAAAGAAAATTACTGTATACTGTCTTTTAGCTATTAATTACTATGATTTTATACATGTAGAATAGCACCAACTACATCAACACATTCTGTTTTTGTGCATGAATTGCTATTGCAATCCACCTGAAATCTCAATGGAAGCTGACAAATTCAATGGAAAAAAAATCTTACTTTTAAAATTCATGGTATCATCATGACAAAATGCTGTTTTTATCTTTTGCAGTATACTGACTAAGTAGTCAAAATGTTCTCATCTCTCTGATGATCTTCCAGTCTGGTACTTGCAGTCGCTTTGCTAGATTTCGACTATCTCTGACGCATTTCTCGTACCAACTTCAGTGAATTGGTTTACTTTACAGCTTGAAGGGGCATTATCTATTTAGACGAACGTGTTCCTGTTAGATGTTAGTACTGGCTGTTACTTTTGTGTGAAAATATAGTACATTTGATGATTAAAAATCGGGGATTAAAATCTGTGATGATTATCAAACTACTGTAAATCACTGGTCAAAACCCTTGAGCAGAATTTGCTTGCTCGTACAATGTTGGGAGAGTTGGTGCATGAATCTTCATTGAGCTTCAATACGTCTGACTTGGGGATACAGCTTCTTGTTACTTTGATCAGATCTGTCTATTAAATTTGTAATCAAGGCAACTAAAGTACTTTCATTCACTGCATCTAGCTCTCTGTTTTTTCTCTTTAAGTTATGAAAACTTTTCACCCGTTTGTTTTGCTACCTCTCTCCCTCTCCCTCTCGTGATATATTGAGAATATGAAGTAATGTACTTTAGGGTCACATATATAGCTGATAGGAAGAGCTGCGTCCCTCCACATCAGTAAACTCCGCAATTATTTTACTTTCTACATTGTTCTTCCATTTCATATTCAGAGCTACCAATACTCGTGCCCATGTATAGATCAACTTGGCTTCAGGTTGAAATTGCATTGGTAAAGCTGAGTGAAGGAAAAAGAGTTAGCAGGCTCGGCAATTCGTTGCATTTGAATGTACTGTGCTGAATAACTGAGTCGAGTCTACAACGTAAATGTCAAAGTTTGCAACATAATATACAACTTAAAAATGGAAATGAAAGACGCCATAGGCAAGCAAGCTATAGGCTAGCAAACAGAAAAAAATAAATAAATAAAAGCACACATTTTTATTGAGTTCACATATACTAGAAAAGGGGTAATAGCATTAACACCATCCATCGGTACACAAAGACTGATGCTTCAAGCATCATACTGACTACAGTATCATCTATGTGCTGTGAGTTTTGGCGAATTCATTGAAGAATGAGCTTCAGAGGAAGCTTGCCTGTTACTGCAGAAATTTTTGCCGCAAATGCAGACACATCAAGCTCCTGTAAGGTCATCATAGCACTGGATAAATTGAGCTTGAACATATCTCCATGAGATTGTTGTTGATTATAGAAGCTTGCACCACTCACATTACCAGCTAGGAAAAACTCATTCTTGTTCAGATTAGTCATGGCTTTCTCGGATGGAGGGATATTCCCATATCCAATCTCTTCAATAGGTTTTCCCTGCTGATTCAAAGAACTTGGAAAGAAAGAATTTGTCACTTGATTCTCCTTGATTGTTCCATGTTCATATACTGTCTTGCAGTTCTGGGAAATGTTGCTGCTGCGAGAGGTTGCTCTTGTATTTGTCTCAATAGGAGGCAAATCTTGAGTAGCAAGCAGTTTTGCCAACAGGTGACAATCTTTTGACAGGAAATAGCTCGAGCAGATATCTGAGGCGTTTTTGGCTGCGTATGCTGACGGGAGTTCCTTCAGGTTTCGGGTGTCCTCCGTCACCTTGATGGGACTATGAGGAACTTCCCATGAATTCTTTGACATGTTGCCTTTTTGTCTAATCCGGCATAGGACCCAGTCATCCAACTGCATAAGAGATGGGCCAAAATTTAGCCACAGTTGATTTCATTGATGAAAATGATCCTCTTGTGTACATCCAAAGTTGTTTAAAATCGAAACAAAAACTATTGTATCCAACCGCGTTTCAGGGCTTAAAAGGGAGAAGACTATACTTTTACAAAACTAAAATAGTAAACAAACCCTATAGTTTTCTGGCTCTTGGCGTTGCTTCTACAATAATTGTAGCCTTTTTCATGAATCATGATATGGAGAACACAGTTATCGTCTAGTTCTCATGCATTAACGATAGGCAATATGAATGAGCAGATCAATGTATTTAGCCATTACTTACCCTCATGGACCCTTTAGACCTTGATGGCCTTTTATGGGTGTCAGGAAGTCGGTACTCGATCATGATCCAGTCCGTCTTGACTCCGTTCGGAGGTTTTCCGATGTAGAAGACAAGAGCTTTCTTGACTCCTATTCTTGCTCCAGAGGAACTGAGAATAGGTTTGTCAGTTCCAGTAGCCTTCCAATATCCTGAAGCTGCCGTCCTGTTAGGCCGTGCACCATTTGGGTACTTCCGGTCCCTCGGGCTGAAGAAGTACCATTCTTCCTCTCCAAACAATGCCTTCTCTGTTCATTCCAAATATAAAAGTAAGTCATAATCACTCAATAAAACTACTAAATGGAAATAAATTTTACAAATAAATATCAAGTAGATAAGTTGGAGAACAAACTTGGCAAGTCCCAAGGATTATAGCTATAAAGCTCGATTTCACCTACAACAGCAGCTGGCAGTGGACGAGAATTCACTTTGTTGTGGAGATAATAAACGATGAGCTCTTCGTCAGAAGGATAGAATCTGACTCCAGGAGGAAACTGGAAGCTAGAAATGGGTTGTGTCTCCATTGGAACAAGTCCCTGGATCCTATTTGCCTGGTGATCAGCAGGCTGGCTACAAAGTACAAAGAGTGGTGAAGTATACATGTGTGTGTGTGTGTATATATATATCCCCTGGAGAAGTTTCTATCTATGTTGTGGCAACAATTCTAAGCTTTATAACGCGTAGTACATAAGTTCATGCAGATGGGGACGTTCCTTTTTAAACAGGAAGCGACGAGAGGGATATACAGGAGCATCCAAGATTTGGAGGAATATATACAAGTCGGACCAATACAACCAGCTTTTGTTTCTCTGCATTTGTTATTGGGATCATGCTTCATGCGCAGCAACGTGTGAACATGCTAATTTTTATTTTGTTTTACGAAAATAAGGTTGAAACAAACCTTGTGATTTTGAAATTTAGAGACTACTTTAAGGTATTGTTTTTTCTCTATTTATCATTATTCTATCTCCTTGTCTCTAGTTCTCTATATTTTAAGGTTTTTCAATCCCTAATTTTTAGACATTTTCTCTAATCTTTAAAATCCCAAGCGTTACCGAGAAATTGAATTAAATGTCACTGATACTACTATAGAAAAATCACTTTAATTAGATTGAATTCGTTGCATTAGCTTTCTCCTAATCCATTTAAACATTCCTACTGTACCCATTTACCTTCCTGGAAGCATGTAGTCATTAATGAACTCATTGAAATTGTTAATGACTAGAGGTTAGAATGTTGGTTTGGAATCATAGAGAGTTGTAAATATAGTTGTTAATTGACTTATTGAGATTGTTTACCATGATGGGTTAGAATGTAGGTTTTCAAAATTGTTAAAGGACTCATTGAAGTTTTTACTATGAGGGTTTAGAATGTGGATTTTTGAACCATAGAGAGTTAATAATGTAATTGTTAAAGGACTTATTGAGATTATTTACCATGAGGGTTAGAATATTATTTTTAAATTATGGAGAGTTAAATTGAACATTTAGCAAATCATAATGAGCTTTTTGGCATTTAATCCTATTATTTATAAAGGGCACTTATGACATTTCATATGCAACGGTCGATTTATACAAAATTTTCCTCGTAAGGATAAGTAGGCTCAGGTATTACAATTTATTTCATGTGAACTCAAATTGAAATATAAAATTAAAATAATATTGCCTCGTATGTCAATGCTAAAATACATATATAGTACGGGAGTCTCTTTTTTTTTTTTTTTGAGCACATTATGCCAGAATTTGATATGGAATAAACCAGAAGTTGCACTCTCCCTAAAAACTCTTCTTTTTTAATCTATTTTAATAAACAGTTTAAGTTTCATGATCAAGTAATAAAACTTACATCTTAATCGTGTTTGGATGGTAAATTATTTACGCAAATTCATCTGCTTGTATCATAAATATATTTTTCAATCATTTTTTTTATTTCACGTACATTGCATCAAAAAAGTAATACAGTATTTTTTTTTCAAAAAAATTATCTCAAATAATCTCCCGTCCAAACACACTCCTTTCTTGTTCTTTTTTTTTTTTCTTTTGGGTGGTTTGGCTGAGTGTTACTTGACTTCTAGAAATAGAAATGGTCTTCGCTTCATCACCTAGTATTTCATGGAGTAAAATTCTTGTTTCACCTTTTTTCCTAATCCTTCCAGTTCCATACATAAACATGACATAAACAGAGAGTCGTCAAATAAAAAGAGTGCATCGAATCTTATAAACCTCAATTTACATGTTGATGTTTTGAAAATTTCAAACATGTTGGATTCTGCAGGAAAATTTTTGAGGAGCTTCATGTACATGCGACTTAATGTGTAATGCCGTTGACACTCTAAAACCGATCGAAATAGACCAAGCTGTTTGTCTATTTGTGCTTAACCTGTCTGCACCTCAAGTTCCTTTATATGCTCCTATTATGGAAATTTAGAGGAAATTGCCTGTTGGAAAGAACGATGCATTACATTCTTTAATCCTTGAGATTTATTAATACACTCTTAATGTCAATATTATGTCGTCATAGGTTTTGGGCCCCTCACATATATTTTTGATTCAATAATTGGATATTTTCTTTGCAACTAACTCTGTTTTAAGCATGTTTGGCCACCACAGCTTCCTTTTGTTTGGCAAGTAGCTAGAGGGATCAAATTTCTCAGCTTGTACTTAATTCAGAAGGCTATTAATTGTGTCAACACCAAAAAAGAAAATATAGAATTCACCAAGACTAGCTAAAAACGACATTCGATCTAAATAAATTTTCGCGTGAAATGTAATCAGAGCACTATTAAAGGTGTTGCATTACGGAACGTCGTCTCTAAATGGTTATTAATCTTTGATTAAGAACATTGATATTGTGTGTGTGTGTATATATATATACATGAATGTAAATGTAGCTAGAACGCAACAAAGAAGTTTTGTTTCGATTTTGTGGCCAATTTTCAGCAGCACTGAGCCCTATGAACAATTCTTATGCGAATTGAATAATTTTCTGTAAGTTCTATAGCCAACTAAAAATTCTTGAAGTTTTCATAAAGAAAGTACAATGTTTGACAAGATCCAGCATGGCTTTTGTACTAAACAATCATCGTCATGTCGCAGCTAATCATGACTATGTGGAGCATTTCAGTCAAATATGCCTTACAAATAATGCAGGGAGATGTTCAATCAATCTTGATATCCCCTTTTCTTATATATCAGAGGAGAATTTTTGTTTTGGTTTTTTTTTGGGGGGGGGGGGGGGGGGGGGGTGTGTGGGAGCATCGGTATTTTCATAATAGTCTAAATTTTCCCAATAAAATTCCACATATTGCATGACCTTTGGATCAGGAAAGAACAGGTGTTGGAAGAGCAGACACGAGAGACTCTGTAGAGCTCTCTCCCAGCTCCCTCCAGTCATTCATGCACGCAGAGGAAAGATTATATGCTGTTAAACAATAGATCGTAAATTAAAATTTACAAGAATAGATTTTATACGTCCATCACCATTTGCCAAAGTACCCCCCCCCCTCCAAAAAAAAAATCACCTAGGGGGTTGTGAAGTTCTTGTAAGGGGAATACATGGTTAGCAAAAACAAGAGGGAAAAAAAAGAAAAAAGAAAAAGCTGAAAACCTAATGTATAATCCAGTCTCAACTTTGACTCATCGAGAACTCAGGAAAATGGCACAAATTATGAATTTTTCATAACCAATCATTCATCATTTGCTAATCATAGGAATTTTCCTTCGGAATAGGCTTATAAGATTAGATTTCCTAAGTCTTTAAGACAAGCACATTAAAATTAAATATTGTTCAACCAACAAGTAAAACAGATAGAGAAAAAAGCTTGTGGCTAAATTTGCGATCCTGAAAATTAGAATTCCTAGATTCTAATCTCTTTCCATTTTTTAAATCCCACCACCCCTTCCCTAATGAAAAAAAAAAAAAAGAAGCTTGTAAAATTGACTATATTTTTCCCTGTTTTCTTGTCCAATATCTTGGTGAGAGATCAAGGATAAGTCCAAACACTATATCAATCCATTTTTTCGACTCTGTTTGGATCCCCTGTTTTTAGAGTGTTTTTTAAATACAATAAAAAATTTTAAAAAGTAGTCTAAAAGGTAATCTAAAAATTAGTTTAATTTTTTTAAAAATTTAAAAAATATCTCAAAATATATTCTAAAAACTCTTCTACTCTTAAATATCCCAAAATATTTTCTAAAAATATTCTAAAATATACTCTAAAAACTCGTTACAGCAAAGTTTTTAAAAAATACCCCCAAAAACAGCTAATCCAAACGGAGCCGCATGAATCCATATTTGCCGCACACGATTTCATTCATTATTTATTGCCATGCAAACGTTGATCCAGTTGCTATATTACACGCTATAGATCGGCATAGGAACTATATCCGGACCCAAATGTTTTGATCAATTACTTTTTTTAAAAAAAAATCATTATCTAAAAATTTTGATTATGACAATCTAACCAATCCCAGACCGACAGTGTTAACCTGGAATCAGCCTGTAAATGATACTACTTCAAGTCAAGAAGGAATTATCCATAAGGGGTTATAGTGACATTGTTGGCCTGGTAATCAATCTTCATCGTAAAGTCCAACCGATTTTATCCATGATAGGATTCGTTTTCTATTCAAGACTTGAAAATTCCAATATTGAACCTTGTTATAATCGCTCTAATTATGACATTTTCTTTTTCTTTTGTGGTGAAAGAGATTACATATCCAAGGGAGGATATGATTTCGCTATATGGATAAAAAACCGTATCTATTATGTCTCTAATAAATTCCATTGCAATGTTGACCCATGTTGAATAACTTATCCGCCAATAAGCCTCGATGGACTGTTAGCTAATAAATCAATGGTCTTGCTAATAGATGCCTACGGAAATTTCTTACTCCTAATAATTAAAGATGTTTGCTGTTAATTTTTTGATTAAGTGAAATTAATTTTAAAAAGTATCTACAAAATAAAATAAGCAATAAATGTTGACGAGTGCATTAAATATAATTTAAATTTAAATGACCTTACAAGTACTCATCAAATACCCATTAGAAAAATCCAATCTCAGTTGAGAAATTCACTCTAGGTTCTAGAACATGCCAAGAGACAACCACACAGAACAGAAGTCATCAAATGAGAAAGATCCTATTGGATAAAATTGAATCCAGAGAATACCAGAGCATGATTATCCAGCAAACCAATCACCAAGTGCCATTCATTATCAATTTACCATCACCAAGCAAGCAAGTGGATACTATTTGATAACTAAATTCAACACTTAAATTTAATAGATTCAAATCTTAATATGTTCAAACGCGTTTGATAACTAAAATAGAGCATCTTAATTAGTGGTACTGAATTTTTTAAACAAAATTTGCTCCAAAAAATAAGTGATAAATTATTCATTTATCACTTAATACGATGTACAGTTAAATGTATCAGTGTTTTAACAATTTAGTAGTTTAACAGACTCAGATTTCAAATTTTAGATTTCATTTTTATCAAATACATCCTTAGTAATATAATGATAACTTTAGTTAAAACTCCTGTTGGATCTTACCCAAAAAAAAAAATTTTGGTGTGACGACAAAATGAAGAGAAAATGATAAGGAGAGTTGGTGCAGTGATAGCTGCCTTGTTCAGTAAGTATTTAAAAATGGGGCCTCCGGCGACATGGGCTTGGGTTTTTGACCGCACTTCGGGGAGCATCAACTGTGACAGCTCGTCGGATTCGGGACCATTAAACAGTCAAGGGGAAACTGGGGAGGGGCCCTTTTATGATTTATCCTGCACGAGGAAACTTACAGCTAACTGTAACTAGCAGTCAAAAGTCAAAGCCCGTCAACTGATGGACTTTCCCAAAGGACAATCATAAAGATCATAAATAGATTCTACAGACCGCCTCAAGTCCACTTAACAATCACATAATCAATAATATCTACCAATGCCTAAGGGCCAGTTTCCTTTGTCTCTTTCTTATGAGGTCGTAGTTTATTAGATTTGAAGAGGATTTTGATTTGAAAAGCAATAATAATGTTGGGTTAATTGTAATTTTTGCATCTTGATCATCACTAATTAATTTAAAGCACCTAATTGAATTATACTATGTATATGGAGTTCATTGCCCAAATGGGGTATAGAATTCAGCCTATCGCATACTACAAACAACAGAATGCTTCAATAATAGAGGATGCCAAACATGATATAATATTATATCCCCTCCCCAAAAGAAACACAAAAGAGAATGATCTACAAGTGGCAAATTCTAACAGTTTTTCCGTACACAAAAATACATATATATTGATATGAAAATTACCCGAAAAGATTTAAAAGAATTAAAGAAAAAATTTCAAATTGATAACATCTTGGTGCAAACTGCAAAATGCAAATGGCGATTGGGAATTTTAGATGCCACTAAGGTTTTATAATCTCCAAAAGGGTTGCTGTTACAAACAATTTCCGAAGGATATTCACATGCTCGCTAGTGTTCTGTCATCCTATTGCAACGTTGTTTGTACTGCATACATTGCTACGTGGTATTTGCTGATTTTGAACTCCACAATGACAGCCCGTGCGCGTAGTCCAACTGATTCCGTAACCTGATAGTTATCAGCAAATCAGGTCATGACCTTCGTAAGCCAAAAAGTTGGGATATCACTAAATTAAAAAAAAAAAAAAAGAACCCGGCAATGACCGGTCCTTGGTCGCACAATTGTTTTAATTGTTACTATTTTTGTGGGAAATTTTTGACTTGTTCTTTTGTTTGACAGGTTTGATCCATCAATATGGGTACAATTAATTTGCCCGTTCAAAATTTCTAAAATATGTTTTGTAATGTTATTCTTGTCAATAAACTAAGCTTTCATAAAATAACCTACAGAAACAGTTCCCCTTTTTGTCTTTTTCTTTTTTGGCAAAGATACAAATGAGACTGGTTCAAGCTGAAAGAAAATGCATAAGCATAATGAGAGCAATAGGGCAATTTTAATGATTAATTTGACTTTCTAAGGGTATGTACACCCTGAAATTGTTTGTTCTCCCCGTTTCTTATGGGTTTCTTTACTAATGTCCCAAGCTCGGAAGTCTCAAATAAATTAAAATGATTGTGGTTCCCAATAAATTCACCATTCAAGTTATTCTGAATTAAATTGAGTTTATGAGGCATGAAAGATTGACTGTGAATTGTAGCTTCTTGCAATTATATGCTACAGATTTTTCTGCCAAATAGAAAAGAAAAAGATGAAAAATACTACCCTTAATCGAGTGGCATTTCTAAAATTACGAAATTGCAGATATATTTACGTTGCATATTCGACGGCATCTCGCGCATGGGTTGGACTTGATTGCAATGGCTGGGACTGTCCAACACAAAGACCTGGACCTCTGCTCTCCCTGTTCATCTGTTTATCATAATTGGGCTTCGTTTGAAGAAGGAAATATCCATTCCCACCCACAAAACATCCTTTCCGGACTTTCCTATTCGCAATTTCTTTCTCAAGTGTTTTTTGAAACTATGAGGACAGCAGCAGCAATAATTTAAAAAAAAAAAATGGATGAAGGGTCTACATCCTGAATTGCAGTCCTTTGAGAAAGTTGTAAATACATTTTTCTTATGAACCACGCCTTTTGTTTTCAAGGGGAAAAATACGCAAGTATTTGCTAGTACCAGTCCGTCAATCCGAGTGCTTCTCCTCTCTAAAAGTAAAAGTAAAAGCAAAAGCGTGTCTATTCAGAACTGGACAGCCCGCCCTACGGTGAAGAAATGTCCATGGAAAAGCCCACCACAACGGCATGAAATGTAAAACCCATCAGGGGCCTCCAGTCAATTCATATACCATGCATCAGGTTTTACGTTTACATTATTATTATTCAAAACCAAATTATTCTTGCTTCCTCTCTCTTGTACTAACTTGTAAGGTTTGGAATGACATCTTCAATTATGAGGAAAAAAAAAAAGTTTTCTTGCTTCCTTTTTTTTATTTTTTATCCTCCCACCACGTCGCTCCACAGTCTTTCCACCCTAAAATTGTAAGGCACAAGATTTAAGATTCGAATCCTGAACTTGATGATAGGAGGAGAAGGTTTTCCTGCTTCCCAAAAGTAATTCGGACTCGTAAGTTTCCTTGAAACAATTCAAATAGCATCTTAGCATCTTACCAAAAAAAAAAAATTTCAAACAGCAGAAAAAAGTTATATATGAGAGGGCGTGTTTTTTTTTTTTGGAGGAGCTTTTTTGTTTTTTTGGGGGGGGGGGGGGGTGACTACCGTCTCAATATTATGAAATTCCTTAGAGCCCCACAAAGATTTGTGCAAAAATTTTAATTATAAAATTCTGTTATCAACCCCTTGAAGTTTGAAAATATTCCATCTCGCCATGCCCTACTTTCATTTCCAAGGAAATTTTAATATCTACTCTTAAAAAATTTTCTAATGGAATTTAAAAAAATACGTTCTGACATGGCTTATTCCGTTGAATTAGTCAAATTGTTTAGAGTTCCCTTCCGCTGATTTTGCCGTAAGAAGCCGATTATCCTCGTTCCTTCCTATCGTAAACAAACCCATCAGATAGGGTGCCATAAGCTGGTGCATGAGTAAACATGGGAAGTTGCATGTGAAGATCTTCTGATTTCATTTGTTAAATCTACCAAACAATTCAAACCTCAAAAAAAAAAAAAAAAAACTATGGCAAACAAGAATTCTAAAATAATTCCCGTGTTTTCCGCAAATTTTCCAATTCTCTAGTTAGAAAGAGAAGAGGAATAAACACATAAATTACTCTCCCCCATAAAATTCAGGCTTGGCGTCAAGAAACATTCTGGACTAGGCAGTTGATATTTGAGTAGGTGAGTTTGATGTGGGGTTTGGTGTCTTCAACACTTTGCATTCTTCAGAGATCGAGGGAATTAAGAAAGCATCCCAATGGTTGTTCAAAAGAGTATAATCCGACTGCTTCATGCCAAAAGTGGTTGAGCTTTTATACCATCCTCCTTATATTTTATTGATGCAAGTGAATGAATTGATGGAGGCATCTGCTGGTTATATATATAGTTTCATGTGTCAAATGCAATAACTACTCTACATTAATCTATAACCATTTGTTATCTCTTGCTCATTCATGTAATCGTATTTTATTCTAGAAATAAATTTTTAACTTAGGGTCTATTTCGTTAAGATATATTTCAAGCGTCATAGTTTTGGAAATGTAAGATTAATTAAAGAAAGTAAATAATATAAGGGAGGATAGGCAAAATTGAATAGAGAAATGATATAAATGCAATGAAAGATAATAATTGTTATTATGTATATATGCATGATAGATTAAGTGATTGTTAGGTATGTCAACGACTGCGTAATGGGCATCCATTAGAAAAATTATTCAACTTATTGTTTTAATACGTGCATTTACCATTTATGCATCTCCTATATTTAGACACTTTTTGAATTAATTGTACTTTTTTAAAAAAAAATTAGCACCTAAAAGCCTCTTAACAATTGGTCATTATTAGACATTCGTTAGCCAAGCCATTTATTATATTCATGACCTTTGAGGTAATCTTGAACCCCTACCTTAATCAAGCTTAATCAAAGCTTACTTGCTTTAAAAAAAAAAAAAAAAAAAGGCTTACGTGGGAATACTCTCCAAACTTGCATGCATGGGAAACGGTAATAACCAAGAATATTTTGTTTAGTAATTGTTATTGCCCGATTCAAGACTAATGGTCTGGTGAAACAGTTATGCTTATTGCTAGAAATTATATTCATCTTGTTTGATGAAATTTCTTTGCATAAAGCCGGCCCTTACCGAAACCATGCAGTGAATTTACTAATTGTTGGAGATATACTAAGGTCAATGTCCCCGAAAAATTGTGTGATATCTCTCAAGCATAAGTTATATATCCTCTTCCTACAAACATAGAACTTTGAGCATTAACCATATTATGACGAAGATGCAAATAATTCGGAAAACCATTGATGACTGTTCCGCGTCCATTACCAAATTTGGCAACAAAAACATGTAAACAGCAAAAGAAAATTTAAAAAAAGAAATAGTTAATTTGGTGCAATCCAAATAACCTTTATCTGCGCTCTAATTTCATGAGATAAAGCTTGTCCAAGAAAAGAAAAAGCGTTCTAGATGTGTAGAACTATCCAAGAATGCACACATCTTATAGTTTTGAGCTGTTTTCTGGGTCGAGTAACTAGATAATGCCATGGCGCCACATTGGCTCTCTACCGTGTTTATTATTGCTATCACACTCTTTATCTACAACATCAGCAGATAAGAATATTCTTTTTCCCTTGTTTTTTTTCTGTTCTTGAGAAGTTTCCCTGTATTGTAGTCATCTGCCCAAAAGCGATGGCAGATGAGAGCCAGCTTCCGCAAAGCTGATGAAGTTTCCCCTCAATCATAAAATCTCTTGTTCTTAGAGAAATCTAATTACTGGATTCCTGTTCCTTTTTGGCAGTTCCACCAAACGTACGTTTTGGCTCGTGACCTTCTTTTTGGGACGCTCAGGCACTCATCAACCCGCCCTGGCCAATGCATCACTTCTCCCCCCTCAGTAAGTACAGTGCTTTCGTACTCCTCCAATGCAGCTTTCAACCATTAATGAGGGGGGGGAAAATGATGAGATATATATATATATATATATATATATATCTTCTGGCATTTGGTATATATCTTGAAGAATGGTTAAAACAACTCTAATCTGCAAGACCCAATTTAACTAACTGATACGGTGATTGATTAAATTAATCAGATAACTAGCTGTGAAATATTTGATTTCGCTTTCAACAATTTTCTTTCGCCTTCTCTGATCTTATAAGTCTCGAAAGCCCTTCTTTTGGACCAAAAAAAAAGGAAGAAAAAAGTTGCTTACAATTATCGCAGCGTGGACAAATTGGTTGGTTAGATACTACACTGACTAATTAAATCCTGTAAAACAAAAGAAGGCAGATTTTTTTATTTTTGGAGGAAAAAGGAAAGTGAAAAAAGACAACCTTTTCGAAAAATTTACCCAGCCAGCAAGCAACACATCGTAGAGGAACAGAAAAAAGTGATACTAGTATCATACTGTATGTTGCAGTACTAGTACTGGCTAGGTAATAGATGAATATGTATCAATTTCACGCATTAGCCAGAGGAAAGAGAAGGAGGGGGACCCCCAGCCGAGAGAGGGAAGAGGGACTAGGGAGAGATCAATCATCTGCACAGATCGGGCGGTGTCTGAAGTCTGAATCAAACTGTTCAGAACCCAAGATTCTTTCTTAACTTTCTTTTTCATTTACACATATATATATATATATATATATTAGCATTATAATTTTAACTCTTCAATAAGGCATCAGAATTTAGCCCACCATCTCCCTTTCTGCGGGTGCGAAGAGTAATTTTTGGTTTCAAGAATCAGGAGAGTAATTTTTGGTTTCAAGAATCAAGATCTCATCGTCTCATGATCCGTTTGAGACTTTGAGAGAAGAAAAGCGAATTTTTAGAAAAGCGTGTTGGTATGTATGTTGTTCGTGGGTGTCTCGTCTCGTGGACTGGTCGACATATCAAAGCGCAACCAGTCATCTCTTGTCTTTGTACTACAGCTGCTATTACTATTATGCTGCTACTGTTATCCGCTTCATATCCTTCTCTTTCTCTCTCACACACACACACACACACATATGATACAAGTACACCCTCTCTCTCTCTCTCTATATGTATAGTATATACGGGAGGCATCTCCATTTGAAGAAATAGTTACCCTGCAAACAAAACATGCAACGGAGTGTCTTCTGTCTACGGAACAATTGTATAGTAACCTAAAAGAATACGCCATACTTCTCAATCATATATGCTTCATCAATCAGTGTACCAACTAATCTCAATCATTCATTTCAAATTTGGTAACATGCAAACAATCTTGCAATCGTCCAAGCTGAAATTGTCTAGGCCCTCTTATACCCTTTTTCTTTTTTCTTTTTTTTTTTGGATCTTGGGGAGCGTCGTAGACGATTACACTGGAATCAGTCATGGTGATGCCCCTTATACCCTTTGTCTCTAAAATGTATTTAATGCAGCGGTTGCACCATGCTAATTAAATTAGACATTAATTTGATACTTTTCTAAAGGGTAAAATTAAAATTTCCATGAAAAGAAGTACTGTGTTTCAAAAATTAGACAATTTGAGTATTATGGTCAAACTTTGATTATCTTTGCACTCCGTATTTCTCCTCTACTCTGCATATGTGTAGATGAGCAGCAATTGCAAGAGATGGTTAATACTGAACATCACAATTTAAATGTGAGATGCCAAAATTTTATAGATTTTCTATGAGTGCACCAAATAAGCACGGAAAAATTAAACCGTTAAAGTTATCATTCACCCCGAGGATCGAAACATTTTAGCAAAAATTTAAGGAAAAAAATTACAGAAAAAATAGCACCCGATTCGCTTTTTATTTTTGTATCTTTTGGATGTCAAATAGTGCGACTCAATTTTATATTCGAACCAAAATTGGGAGAAATTACGAGTATGTTTGGACAAGGGATTGCTTGAAACTTTTTTGAAATAATATTATAGCACTTTTTGTAATATGATGTATGTGAGATAAAAAACATAATTCAAAAAATAAAAATACATATTTATGTTGCAATCAAAAAAAAAAATTCTGTTTGATGCACTAATGTGCGTCCTCGAATAAATGTTTACTTTGATAGAATTAACATGTACATAGTATCCAGTGATTGTTATTGCAAGTAATTGTGAATGCATTGCATGACATATACATACACGTTAATAGTACTAGTGATACTTCACGTGCTTTGCACATTATTGTATTATCTTAAAATATAATATTTTTTTTTAGATATTACGAATAACCGTGGTCACACTGCAGCAATAATATCATATGGGTCTACTAATATCATTTATTTTACATTCATTATTTGTATCCAATTTTATTCGGTAATAATCTAATCACATACTATGTCAATATATTAGGTAAGTTAACATATTTATCTAGCCTTTCCTCTTTTTCTTTTTCTTTCACTCTTGTACATGCCATCAAATTGCTGGCTAGTTGGCTTTCGCTACTGTTTCGCAACAATAACTTTTTGTCTGAAGATCATCTTTTTTTCTAGTATCTATATTGATAGATTTGATAATCTTCGAATTGGAATTGTGGATAATTGAGAATTTTTCATTGACAAATAAATTGGGAGTAAAATGGAAAGGGATAGTTTTAGATAGAAGTGCTTATTATTTTAATTACCATCATAATTATAGCTGTCAAACAAACCCATTTAATTAAGTTTACCCATACCCGCCCATAAATAGATGGGTATGGGTATCTTAAATTTTTACCCAATTAACTCATTTAGAATTATCTTCTCCCAAACCTCCTCTCTTCCGGTCTTCCCCGCCCATTTTTTTTTATCAAATTTTTCATTTTGTCATGATATTAACTACTTTTGTTTCAATATTATTATTATTTGTTGGTTTTATCTTATCATTTTATTTTCTCTTAGTTTGTTAACTTGTTCATTTTTTAGCATTACCAATTTATGACAAGTTTTAGCCTCTTTTCTTACTTTTCCAAAATGAAATTTTAAATTTACACACGAAAAAAATATTAGAGGTTCAAAATTTTTGGATTAAATTTTTATGTTAACTTTTATAGTATTTAGTTCAAATTTTTATATTCTTATTGTTTAATTATTAAATAGTATGTAATTTTGTAACATAGAGTACAGATGGGAAAAAATTGATAATTAGGTTTATTGAACATTATAAATAAATATTTAAAACTAATGATGGGTGCAAAGGATGGTATAAATTAATAACTTAATTTGCAAAAATAAATTTAAATGAATTTACAAAAAGTTAAAATAAATGGGTTATAAATGGGTAATTGGATTACCCAATTCATTTTTTGACTTACCCGTTTATACCCATTTAATTAAGTTGGTATAAATGGGTTGACTCACTTATACCCATTACCCATTTTATCCAACCCAAACCCGCCCAAATCACCCATTTTGACACCTCTAATCATAATTGAGATTCAATGCTTCATTTTTTGTAACCACTACTATTGTTAACTATTACAATATTAGAATTCAACGACTCTAATTATTAGAAAGGAAAGTACGTTAGACATACCAAAAATCAAAACCAGGTTGCGCAAACATTCTAATCTAAGACAGACCTTTCGGTATGTTTTTGTACTTTTGTTCGGCTCGGGTGACCTTAATGTTTTCCTTAATTACATTTGAATTGAATTTTGCAATTTTTTGGTGATATTTATTATTCTTTATGTCATATTATAATTTTTTTTTAGTTTTGGTCAATTTTTTTGGTTTATTATGACTTAATAAATGATCCATAGTACTATTTCAGTTATAAGACTATCTTTTAACACGAGTTAATTAATTAACCGTTAGATGTTTCAATTTTGTAATCGTTATTATGAAATTTATTGGCTGGTATTCATTATCATTTTGAAATGTAGTAAAATGTTTCTAATTATTGAAAAGGATAGTTGGTTTACGATCAACAAAAAATAAAACCAAATTTTGATTAAACTTCTTCTAACTAACTAAGCCTCGTGATACTAAAATCAAATAGAGATATTGGTTGGGTTCAAGATGAAAAATTGGATGTATACAACTTATATAATTCATCTATTTATTCAATGTTTCATGACTAAATTGTTTCCTTTATAAATCAATATGATAAGATATAACATAGTGAACATAATCATCAATTAACATTTCATCTTGTCATCAACCATTATTTTCTACAATGAATTTCAATTATCATAAATTATAAGAGCATACCAAGGATGTAATTGAAATAGTGAAAACCAGTATCACAAAAATAATTACAGGTACCAAGACTAAGTAGTACTTTTATAATGGCAATGATAATATGCGATGACAACATTGTGGGTCCGGTCCAGCCCACCTAATCTTCCACTGAATCCAATTCCTAGTCAGGAGCTTCACGGGACGGCACCGTATGAATACTATACTCGTACCAGTCTCACTCACTCACGTCTATCCATCATTTCACACATTCACACAGTGCCACGGTTACATACACACACACTCTCTCTCTCTCTCTCTTCTTTTTTCTTTTTTTTTTTATTTTAAAAAACTCTTGCTCAAAATGTTCACAACCAGGTCCAAATTCAATTATGGCATAATCATTATTACCTGATGAATGGCTGTAAAGGCGTTGCACTTTTCCCTATCAAACTTTTTGAAGATCTATGTTTGATTCTACTACTCTTATCTTTTTACACCCTTTTACTACTAGCTAGTACTCTTTTACCGTTTTTTTTTTTGGGGTCAAATAGTACTCTTTTACCTTGCCATGTATCCATAATTCTTTTCTATGCTAGTGCTAGTTAGTCATATAGTCCAATAGAAGTAGGACAAATTCAATCTTAGTCTAAGCCATGAAAAGTATCACAAAATATATACTATAGCTCATACTATTTGACAATATACTAAAACTAATTCAAGTGAATTATTATTGGTATCAAAATTTTTTATTTTTTTTAACTGTGGAGACCAAGATGTCGATTTGTGTTTGCATGAGGGGGGAGAAAGAGAGAGAGAGAGAGAGAGAGTGGTCCACTCTGAGTCTATGGCTGACCGACTCTCTCTAGAGAGAAGCCGTGTAAGATAAGAAATGAAAGAGAAAGATAGAGTGAGAAAATATTCCTTCTTTTAGCTGGCTGTTGTTCATGGTATATGGTTTTTTCTGCTAAGGTTCAAACAAAGGCGAAGAAGATCTGTGCAAGTATTAGTAGCAGTGAAGACTGAAGAGGTGGATAATTGTACTGATATGCAACTGAGTTTTGTATGTTATGTGGGTTTTTCTTTGTTTTCAGGGAAAGTTTTGATTTAGCTATTTTCAGCAAATCCTTTTGTTTTTTCTGTGTAGGCAGGCGAGAGCAGCCAGTTGGTTTTGTAGTGCATATATATTTGCCACGGCACCTTCTGAGTTTTGTTCTTTTAGCTACATCATCAGCTCAGTTGCTGCTGCTGCTCTTAACTCTTTCTTGCTATATAGCTTGCTGTCTCTCTTTTCTACTTCAAGATGATGTCTGATGAAGGGCTTGCCTTCTTCACTAAGAGGGTTCATTCAAGATCCTAATCCAAATCTTCCAAACCCTAATCCTAACAATTCCAACCCTAACCCTAATTCAAACGCTGCTAAAAGGAAGAGAAATCTTCCGGGAACCCCAGGCAAGCTAGCTTATTTCCATAGCCTTATGAATTTTTTTTCCTTTTTATCTGTAAGTACATATTTGTTCGTGTTATTGAATAAAAAAAACTGTGGTTTTTTTAGCAGATCCAGATGCAGAAGTGGTAGCACTCTCACCAAAGTCTTTGATGGCTACAAATCGGTTCTTATGCGAAATATGCAACAAGGGTTTTCAGAGAGACCAGAATTTGCAGCTGCACAGGAGAGGTCACAATCTTCCTTGGAAGCTGAAGCAAAGAACCAACAAAGAAGTCAAGAAGAAAGTGTATATCTGTCCGGAGAAGACTTGTGTTCACCATGACCCGTCGAGAGCTCTGGGAGACCTCACCGGCATCAAGAAACATTTCAGCAGAAAACATGGCGAGAAGAAATGGAAGTGCGAAAAATGTTCCAAGAAATATGCGGTCCAATCGGATTGGAAAGCTCATAGTAAGATTTGCGGGACTAGAGAGTATAAATGCGACTGTGGAACACTCTTCTCCAGGTACGCATGTTAAAAACCTTTTAACTGAAAATTCCATCATAGAAGTTCAATTTAATGCGAATCATGTGTAGCGTACGTAGTATCTATGTTCCATACATGATTTGTTTGGTTAAGGAATTTATTGATTCATGGTCAACGGCGTTGAGCCTTTATTATCGCCTGACTACGCATATTAGTAATATCTAGTCGAGTTCTTGAGTTCAAATTCGGTTATGTTTAACAGAAAAGACAGCTTTATCACCCATCGAGCTTTCTGTGATGCATTGGCTGAAGAAAGTGCAAGGTTTGCTCCAATTCCATCCGCGAATCTTAATTTCAGAAATGAATTGTTTAATGGGGGTCTAAGCAGTCTTCAACCAGCCGGGAATCCACAATTTTCTAATAGTATTGCTGGACTAGACCCTGCCACGGGCCAGCTTTAATCTGAATGGTCAGAAACCAAGGCTGCCATTGTGGTTGGATAATGCAAATACTCAGCTCAATAGTCCTATTTGGAAATCATCCAGGTAATTCTAATGCTTTCTTGGCGTCAAGCTCAACAAGCCTGCCTGAACTGGTCCAAATGACTCCGACGAATATGCTGGGATTGTCTTCACAGAATCAATGGTTCAATAGCGGTGGGAATGCTTCGTCATCCGGTCTGCCCCGAGTACTAAAGGAGGAAGAGGAGAACAGAGGAAATTTGTCAGACCACATTAGTTCACTGTACTACAACAATGGCCAAAATAGTAGCCAGCATGAAACAGCACCGGCTCACATGTCAGCAACTGCCACTGTTGCAAAAAGCAGCTCAAATGGGATCAACAAGAAGCAATTCAGCTATCTTTGGAACAGGCTTTTGGCCTCATGAGCTCATCTTTTGTCTAGTCTTTCGAATTTCAATTCTTTGAACCAAAGCAGAAATGAGCTGCAGAATTTCGGCCAAGCGGAAAACTTGAATGGGCTAATGACTTCGACATCCCAATCGACTATAACTACAAATCAAGGAGATGGATTGCTGCTAGGAAACATGAGCTCAAGCAATAATTTAGTTGGCAATTTGAAGACATCCATCGGCCCCTCCAACAATAATGCCTGGGAGTACCGATAGAGGGGGCAGCCAAAGTAAATCAAGTGGAAATGAAAGCTGAAGGCGGATTAACCAGAGATTTTCTTGGAGTAGGAGGGAATGAAAGCAGGCCCTTTTTGCACCAAAATGAATTAGTCAAGTTTTGCTTCATCAATGAGTTCAGCCATGGATTTTGGAAACCAATGAGGGTTTCAAAAATTTCCTTCGATGCTGAACGGGAAAAGGACCATTCCATAATTCGAAAAGGAAAAGAAAGAGAGAGAAGAGGGGATCTTGTGAATTGTCAGAGAAGGAGAGGAGGATTAGGAGGGGAGGGAGGGGGCCACTGACTATGGGAAGGGACTTGACAAAATAGAGACTTGGGCAATCAAAAGGCAGGCCATGGGCTAGATTGACTGCATCCACAGAGACAATTTCTCTACTTCTACTTCTACCCTACGAAGGGGGAGCTTTATATTGGACCACTTTTTGGTGAGTCCGTGAAAAAGTCCTTTTTTGGGTCACTCCTACAAACAGCCTAAAACTAGGGCAATGTATTGGAGTTTGAATTTGTATTTCATGGTTGGATCATGGATTGTGGTGATGGACCTTTGGGCTGAGAGACGAAAATGTGTGTATTTTACTGAAAGTTCTTGTGATAATGAGGGTTTGCCAACAATTATGGTAACCGTTCCACTTTCTAAACTCTTTTTTGTAGTTTGCTTTCGTTTTTCTTGCGCTCTCTCAAGTTTAGTTTTTGACTTTTTGGTTAGTCCCTCTCTTTTCGACTTTTGCCCCGAATCAATTGTGGAATTATTAGAGAAGTGACTAGGTGATGACCTTTTTAGGAATAGGAAACTACGGGCTAGGCCACATATATCGTACCTTTCTGTCACGGATCTCTCTTTCCCTCTCTCTCTGGTTAACTTTTGGTTGGCTGCTAATTGGTGCTTATTGAGAATTCATCAAATTGTTTCAATGAACTCTAGCTTTCTCCTATATGGAATTTGGGTGGCATAATCCTGGTTAATTCGATCTTGTAACAATTCTATTTTCTTTAAAAGAGACGAGATACTTTTCCTTTTCCGTTTCTTCTTTTGTTGGTTATTTTTTGAGCTGAACCCGGTCGCACACTAGTTGAAATGCTTGTGATTTAGATTATACGAGGGAAAATGAGAATTGAACCACACAAAATACGTAAGAAAGAAGACATCAATCACTGCTGTCTCTCAAATCAAGAACTAAAGATTCGTTATATTCATTTGTTTTGTTACAATTTTGCATTTGCGCTTGAACAGTAAAATCATGGAAATAACAAATTACAACGAAGAGGACTTCGCATCAATTACATTTTCTTTTTTTGGGTGAACGAGAACGGAATCTTGACAGCCAAAATGACGGTATTAAAGCAAGGCATGTAATCCTCAGAGATAAATCTGGTTGCATATATTTTTTTTCCTCAGAGATAAATCTGTTTGCATATATTAACCTAGGAGTTACAGCAGATGAGATCTTGATTCCAATTTAGGATTCAAATGAAACTCATCACACACAGAAACGTGTCAGCATTTTCTGCTTCTGTCTCAACACAGCATGTCGACACACACTACTTGTCTTTACCCTTGGCTGCATGCAAACAATAATGTCCCCATCTTTTGTTCCAATCTCTTTCCGATGCTCTCTAGCTCTAGCTTCAGCCCAACACACACACACACACACACATATATATATATGGCTTGAAACGACTTCAATTATTTTAGTCCAAATCTCCCTTTCAACAAAATTAGCAGGTAATCTTTCAAATCTTTCATATATATAAAACGCCAAGTTAGAATAAAGTAATGCCCTGAAGACTATATAAGGAAGGGTTTAAACCCAACTGATAGTGCAATGAGCTGAGAAAATCTTGAGATGTGTCTAGCAGCCGTATATAGAAGCATTTTGGAAGTTCATGGTAAGTTGGTTTAAGGTATGTGCTAATGTTAAACAAGGTATATATAGAGAGTACCATAAAGGAGATGGATGTTCCGTTCAAGCCGTTTGTTAGGTAGGCGTCAGTCCCGTTAATTTCTTAACGCTAATTTCTTATGCAATCTTAGCACACTGCCGCTATATATAGCGACGTATAAAGATTCGTGCATGAACCGGTTGTCAAGCGTCATCAGTCCCTGTTAATTTCTTGAAGAAATCTCAGCATTCTGCCGCTATAGCGACGTAAAGAAAAGAAAAGAATCGTGCATGAACCGGCCAGTTGACCGCTGCGACCCCTTCTCAAGCCCAATCTACTTGTAAAAACATAGACAGCTTAAGCCTTCAGCAGGATCCCGGATGCTGATACAGGCGGGGTGAAATTGTTTTCTTCAGATTGGTTCATTTATTTGGTGCGTTTTCTGGCGTAATATTTTGTTTAAGGCTTGTTTTGCTTTTTGAATCATGTATTCAACTCTTGGGGGGTAGTTTTGATATATTTTTAGCTGCGGCATATTCGATCTTGATTTCTACTCGCAGTAATTTTTTTCAATTAGAGAAAAGACAAGCGAAGGATAACTCGAAGTGAAGCTCATCTCAAGGGCAACCTTTAATTCAACATCTTGTACGAATTCGATGACCATCGCACCCCGTTTATGGATGGATGACCAAGGAGAACCAAACACACCATTTCTTGTAATTTGTACTATTTGGCTATAGTGAAGAATTTGAGCACCTGTAAGAATTTCAAAGTGATAGGAAACTGAGAAAAAAGGACGTAGAAATTCGAAACCACAGAGCTTGAAAATTCTGAATTTCCGATCATAAGATACAGCACTTATTAGTAGAGTAAACAAAACAAAACAAGAAGAAGAAGAAGATGAAGAAATATTAACCATGAAATACAACAGAAGAAAGGCATGATTTATTGATCATTCCCGCCAGCTATGACTGATATTAGCCGGGGCCAAGGGGTCCCTTCTTCGAAAGATTAATCCATCACGGCTAGCGGTGCCTTGCTCTATTCATTTATTTATTTATTTATTTATTTTGTATCAATCAATTAAGTAGAGGAGAAACATCAGAAATTGAAAATTCAAACCTCTATTGTTGAACTTTGGTGTATCCTAAATGTTATAGTCTTTGCTAACATGTGACTATGATGCTTAGGAAATTTCAAATGCAAGTTTTTCGACCAAAGGCCACCATAATTGTGTTTTCCAATTTTCGTTTATGGTGTAATTTTGGTTTTCAGATTGATCCTCCAAATTGAATACGGCATCTATACTGTTGAGATGCCGAGTGTTGAACTATTGGTTCTTCTTCTAGCCCTAAAATATCTGTGTCATTATCGACCTTCAAGATTCAGAGGGATCAAGTTGGCACAAGAAGTTATATTATCAGTCCGTAATTCCGGACGAATTTGGAAAAATAAAATATTCTGAATAGGTCAATTCTGCATAAAAACATACGTTAAAAGTTTTATTTGAAAGAGATAATAAAGAAGGAAATCAAACTTTCAAGGGCCGGCTCTAGTGACAATTTTTTACAATATTTTAGAGTGAAAATCAACATCGCCACCATTTTTTTCATGTTCCCAACATTTTATCTCTAAATTTGTAAACTCATCAAAGCATACTATTTTTTTCACCAAAGCATACTTTTTTTTTCCTCGTGTTAGACTTTACAAATTCAAGAACAAATTTGAAGATTTAGTATGTTATAGCTAAATTAATTTTTGTGCGTGTATTCAGATTATTGTTTTTAACATTTTGGATACACTGGTAGAACCAATTGAACATAAACTCGATTAGTTTGAATTCCTTTCTCATTTTTCAAAAGGCTTCTCCTTCAAACAGCAATGAAAAGGATGAGATTATGATTGTGCAACCGAGATGCAAAGGTTAGCTTGTATTAGTCAAGAAATGTTTTTAGTCTAACTTTTTGTAAATTAGCAACATCTTTATCATCCTATTCTACATGAAGAGGGGGACTTTTTGGATATGCTATCCCATTCCACAAGGGAAGGGGAACTCAACTAGATTGTATGAGAATCAAAAGAGTGTTTTGGTACATTCAACTTTTCGGAATTTTTAACCGCAGGGTGTTGTATCTCAAGGTGTGAGATTTAAACTCCTTACCAGCTTATCAAAGAGGGATTTTAAATCCCTTTTGATAGCCAACTTGCTTAAGACAAGTAGGTTTGTTTTGAGCGTATCCAAGCACTCGGAACTAGTCTCATTACTCTTTCCTATCTCAAACACGAACGAAAAATCATATAGATGTTGAAACAAATAGAAGAAAATGACTTTAAAAAAAAAAATTAAAGTGCAGCCTAGCCTAGCCACGCCACCCATGCGCCAGTTTATTATTTTCCCAAAATCATCACGGGCCTTTAATTTCCTTTGGATGCTTAATATTCTTGGGCCCAACTGTATGAAATCCATCCCCCCAACCACAACCCAAGTTTGCATCCAAATCATGTAGTAGAAAGTATAAGCATTCATCCAGAATTTCAATAATTTTGGCTCTGTTGGTTCCCCAGAGCCCTTTCTTTAATCCCTAGAAATGCACACACGGAATAGTGGAAAACACAATTCCATCAAAAACGAAAAAGAGAGAGAGAAAAAAGAAGGTCACGGGAGTTAGAAGCGAAGCATCCCATATGGTGGGCCATTATTACGAGTCTCAGTATATGGGCCCACAGTATTGGTGGGCCATCAGCATGCATTTTCCGTATGTGGATCCAGAGTATTATTGGGTCTGCATCCTGCACACGCGTAACCTCAAAGAAATTATCATGGCCAGTGTCCTAACTTGATTGAAGAAAATGTCAACAATCTCAAGGAAAGCCTTTTTTTTTTTTTTGTCTGACGGATGGGATATCCGGGCCATCGGGTAGACCGGACCCGACTAATTCCCATCCGACCCGAAAAGAGAGGCCCCGTCCCCTCGAGCACGTTAACCCTGGAACTCGATCTTTGGTGGGGGGAATGGACAACGGTTGTTGAAGAGCTGCCGTGACCAAACGAGCTGCCCAGGAGGGGCAATCTCAAGGAAAGCCTGCCTCCTCCTTTTTCTTTCTTTCACTATTGATTAGTATGTATTGTTACATTTTTTTTGTTTGGTAAATAAGGAGAATAGAATAAACTTGCTTTTAGTATCTCTTTTAAAAGCGATTACAATTTCTTACCAAATGAGGGAGTTTCTTTAATTTCCTACCCATTATAGTGTATTAGGAGTGTATAATCACATCAAATGCCTTATCTCAACTTTGTCATGAATCCACCGTTATAAAAACTCAGAGTGTGTATTTGGATAGCAGATTATCTTGGCGATTTTGATTTTTTTGGTGTAGACCAAAAATCACATATACACCTCATAATCGCCTATCAATAATGAGGCAAAGCACTATTGCCATACCATCACTTAATTATTTATTATGAAACTAAATTCATATATTTACTTTTAATACTCCTAGTTTTATTATGAGCAGTTAAAATTTTGAATTAAGTAGATGCCCCAAGTAAATTTAAGAATAGGACCAACTTTGGTATTTTATGATAACATATCCGATGAATTTAACGGGAATAAAGGAATAAAAACACAAATTTTTGCTGTATAATGGTACATAGTCTCAAGATACACAAGCTGGAAGAAAATGAAAAAAAAAAGTGAAAAAAGAAAAGGAACAAAAAGTGTGAAAGACTCTAAACATAATCCAAAAATTGAATGATTTAATGTGCTACGTTAAGTTCCGGACTCCAAATAGCAAATGCGACCGTATTCAATGCAATTATTAAAAAGACACATCAAGTTTCTTTTTTCTTTCTTTTTTTTTGTTCAATCTCGACCGTCGAATAGGACTCAGCAAAATCATGGAATGCCTTAGAACACTGACCCCACATCTGCACTCCCCACCTGATTCAATCACCACCGTCCAATTTTTAACTCGTCACAACCAAACTGTAGCGAAAATCGCAGCTCCAAAACAAACGGCCATGCCATGCACGCGAAGCCCAGTTGCATCGGACGAATCCGACGGCGTATCACCACCTGACGTGGGAGTATCAGCCGCTGACTTCTTCTTCTTATCATCTCCAGATGTCGGAGCGGGGGCCAATGCCGGTGCCGGAGCACCAAATAAGCTCAAGGGCAGAAGCACTTTATCCACTTGATAAACAGCAAGTTGGTTGTCCGTATAGATTGTGTTGGACACCGTGGCATCATCAACCCCAGTCGACACGTTCACTTGGTTCCCGGAGGTGGTCACGTTTAATGGGAATCGGGCCGAGCTGTCTCCGGCTTGAGTCCTTACTGGATTGCTAATAGTTTGGAACTGTGTCGCTGAGATAAATGAGGGTATAATGTGAAATTGGATAAGCTGGACTTTCTGTTGATCGGTTAAGGAGTTGAGGGTGCCGGATTTAAGACTTGAGAAGGCGCTATCGGCTGGAGCAAAAATGGTTAGTCCATTATTTGTATCGTTGAGTTGGCCATTGATCTGATCGCTGATTTGGGTGATTCTCATAAGCCGGATTAATGTGGTGAATTGACCGGCCTTTTCGAGGATTTTGGTGATGTTGGTTGGACCAGCTGGTGCTGGGGCGGCAGCCGGTTGAGCTAGGATGTCCGTGCATTGGAAGAGAACAACTGTTATGAATACAAGAGCTGATGAAATTTGATTCCTCATTGTTATGAAGTTTTGTTTGCAAATTTTGTGTGGTGAGACGGTGCCCTGCCCTATTGGCCTATGCCACTTGGGAAACAATGAAAATAGGTTTGGTTTTTCTTGTGGAACTATGCTGGTCTCGTCGAGAGGAATGGAGGCTTTATATGTAAAAGGAAAAGTAAACAGTCGTGTTTGGTGAGTTGGTGCATTGTTGTTTATTAGTTAGAAAAACAGTTAGCATCATATGAATATGAATGTTGGTGAGGTGTAGCAACTTTAGTTAGAAAAGCTAATGGAAGAAGCCTAGTTTTGAAGACTATTCATTTCGAATTGGAATGAACATGAGGTTGGAATCACTGCTTAGTCCATTATAGTTTGCTTAGAATTCAAGGAAAAACAGAAGGATCTCAACTCAACTCTCAAGTGGGGTGTATGGCAGAAAGTTTTTCTGTGATTGCTTCACTTCCACTTGTACGTAGTAAGTATATATGAGATTTCTTTCGCTGGCCTCAATTCAAACTTAAGATAGAAGTTGCCAATTTCAATTGTGTAGTTTCCATTTGGGGTCATCATCGAATTGGAAAGCATACTTTTGCTTGGTTAAGTTTGACAAGCTTGTAGACAAATCAACTACAATGGAAACATATATGTATGGAACTTGCGTTTATGTCCGCATGTAGATCTTCAAAGTAATAGCCAGGTTGTTAACGTAGGAGTATTAACTTAACTACATAGGATGTATTCCACCACCCTAGCTGCTATCCTCTCTTGACTTCTGCCCCTTTTTACCAAAAACGAGAAGCAGAAAACAATGCTCTACCGTTTTAATTGTTAAGAATAAAATACACACCTTAATGACTAATCATTGGCTATTGCTTTTTAAAATAATTCATTTGATATACCAGCCACTTATGTTATGGTACTCCAACAGACATGGCCTAGTCGGTGTTCAATTTGATTAATCCATAACTAATTATAGCATCAAATATTAAATTGCTTCTTGCCTCTTATACTCACAGCAACCCATCTCGATTCTCAAATTCCATTGATTCGGGCAGAATGTTTTCTTTGGAAAATGGGGTAAGTTTTTCCTTTTGCATCACCTTTTGGAAAATGGGGTAAGTTTATTATGGAGGCACATTGATGCAGACAAAAGCCCCGTTTGGGATTGCGGCGACTTGTAAAAAAATATCTCTAACACAAATACTTTTAACAAAAGTACTTTTAATTTATCAAAAATTGGGTTTCTTAAATTACAAAAAATTAATTAACAAATATCTTAAAAGTACTTTTTTTTTTTTTTGTAAATGTACTGTATTCCCAAACGGAGCAAAAATCAAATTTTTACACGGTGTATGCTGATTCGAGTCAAATGGGGTAGTACTTCCGCCACTGGTATGGGTTTAGCTCGAGCATTGGAATTGAGCAATCCAATAATACCTTTCAAGATTCGAAGGTCCAACTTTGGTTGAGGTCCAATGTTTTCAACTATCGGGAAGAACAGAGAAATCAAGACGTTTGCGTAGCCGACGACCTGGTAAGGTGTGGTTGAAAATTAGTGAAGTAGTTGATACTTGATACATCGCAACCGAATTGATCTAAAGCTTTCTAAGCAAAGAGGAGAAAGAAAGATAAGTTCCACCTTATGATCAAATCAGCTTTCATGCATCCACCATAGAATGATGGAAGTTCCTCCAAACAAGACGAAAATGCTTTGATTTGACTTTGCTAGAGCAAATTCAAAAGATTGAGCTGACTGAACAGCCGTTTGAAGGAGTAATTGTTATTATGGAAATTAATTAACTATACAAACTACAATATGTATCCAAGTTACTTTCAAAGGTTAAAGCTCTGAATGTTGTTCGTGTAACCAAAAAGTTAAAAGGCTTTTCTAACGAGGTTAACGTTACTACATTCTAACCAATCTACCATGTATATATACACACTAACAATTACTACTTTTTCTTGCATTTATACGCTTTCCCTATTAATCCTCTTGCAATTATATGCTTTCTCTAATTAATTTTATGTTTCTAAAAATTTAACATCTGAAATACTTTTCAACGAATGCCCTAGGACACTCGTTAAACAGATCGAAAGTTAAAATAAAGACAAGATAGAATTCGAACAAGGGTAAACCGTAGACTAATATAAAATTTTGCCAACGGCAAATGGCATAATCTTTAAGGACAAATGGAGGAAGTACTAACTGAGAACCATACAAATCCTCATTAGGAATGTTGGCTAAATTGGGAAGAAAAAGTAATGGTACATTTGTACCTTATTCTGCCTCGTGCATACCTAGTACTTATTACACTGCTACTTTTATTTAATCTTCATTTTGACATGGGTAAGTTGCATCACTAACCAAATTAGCCACCGTATAAAATTACGAATTCTAGCTCTATTTACAATTCCATAAAGAATTAGCAAAGAACATATTTGCTAGTCATAATACATATAATCGAAGCTAAATCAATTAAGTAACCCTACAACTTGAAACACTGACTTGTCCAACCAAACCCAAAAAAAAAAAAACTCTAATATTAATTATAGTGAAGCATGATCTCTATGTTCAGCATGCATTAACTCCATAACATCCTTATTAATATCTATAACATCTATATCTCTGAAAATAAGAAAGCATGTTGTCTTAAATACAAGCTAGTTCAATACCATTTCATGATAAGGGTCCAAAATAAAATATCTTCAAGTCCAGAATTACAAAATTAAACCCGGAAATGCACCTATCTTCCATGACTAAGAAAAAGTGATATATCAAGGCTACAAGAGTTGGCAATCATGTAAAGAGGGATTATTCATAGATTCATCAGCGCCAAAGCAGCTGCAGCATAGCGTGGATCATTCTTTGAGGACTTAGCTTCACCTTCTGCTTCTGAAGCCCTTGTAGTACTAGTATTAGCACCAGCGGGCTCCTCATCGTTACCACCGAGGTCATCACGTTCCAAGTCTTTCAAAATCTGAAGATTATTCCTTCGAGATATCATCTCAAAGGTAAGCAGATTCATGTTCTGCAAAAACCCAAACACATGCCTGGATATAATAACTGAGAAACTCACAACCATCAAAAAAATTTTTTTACATAATCTAGAGAGACAGTGTACTTGCCTGTAGGAGAGACATTAACTTCAAGCCTGAAACGGTGTCTAGAGCTGAAGGCAGCGAAGAAGATTCAGATTCCACCGGAGAATAATCCTGTTCTCTGGATGATACCTGCGCACCATTTGCTGTTTTCTGCCTCTTCGGCCAACCAGGTGCTCTTGGGTTGGAAGGTTCTTCAGGAGCTCCAGGGTTTTTGCGGGCTAGAGCTGGATGGGTCCTTTGCTAATTGTCGCTGCTGTCGTTCTTTCATGGCACCAGCAAATGCCTCTATAGAGGCCCAATCAGCTGGAGGGCCTATAGATGCCATATTAACTTTTAACTACCTCCTCAAATAAATATTTAATCCCTTAGCCTAGATATTTTTTTCTTTGTAAATAGTAAAGATTATTTCATTACACTTAAATGAAATTTATATTAATGACAATCATTACTTGAAATTTATATTAATAAGATTAGATACAGCAAATGAAAGGAATCTCCTACCGTGTTGCAAAATTAACAAACGAATGATACCTTCAAGCTTCAAATTTTCATTCATTAGATCATCATTGCAGTCCTAACAATCTGAATCTTTGACAGCCAAATATAATATAAACATCTCCAGATGTCCTAAGGTAGATTTAGATTTGATATGTAAAAACAAGATAAGAGATCCTATAGCAAGATCTAACGAGCAATAATTTGAAAACAAAGAATAAAAAAGAAAACTTTTTACAAGTGAACTTCAAATAACAGAAGAAAAAAAACTCTCACTAGAGAATTTTAGGCAAAAACTTTCACTAATGAATCTTAAAAGAGGGAAAACTCCCACAGAAAATATACATATAGAGAGAGAGAGAGAGAGAGAACTTGTATAAAGAAAAAAAAAACTTCGTGATTAGAGAATTGTATAGAATAGGCAATTGTATAAAAGAAAAAAAGAAAAACTTTTACAAGGAAACTCCAATAGGGAGAAAACTCTGATAGAAAATCTATAGAGAGAGGGAGAGAGAAAACTTGTATAAAGAGAAAAAAAAAACTTCGTAATTAGAGAATTGTATAGAATAGGCAATATCAAATGTCGACCTCTAATAAATAGAAAGTTGTATAGAATAGGCAATATAAAATGTCAACCTCTAATAAATAGAAAATTGTATGAAATACTTGGTAATTAGAAAAAGATGTACTTGACCTATAATTTGGACGCACTTGACCTACAATCTCCCATGGCCATGGGTAATCGGTCAAGATTAATGGGAGGAAATTGATATTGGGTTTTTTTAATGTTCTGATACTATGGCACTACATTGAATTTTCTAAACATAAAAAATAAAGAGATAAAGGTTATTTTAGTCACAACCTAAGAAATAATCATCGGGTGATTATTATTATTATTATTGTATATTGGCTTATTTTATTACATGTCCGAGGACACAAGATAAGTACGCAAAAAATAAACAAAAGAAGAGGCAGGTCCAGTAACAAATTTTGATGTCATACCTCGCCCTTAATTTGCATATATTTTGCATGGAAATTTTATTTTACATGCAATGACTAATTTACCCCACAGTTTATCTAAGGTCACGGCATCGAGTAACCCTTATATTATATATATAATCAAAGTGATGGGCATTTTTGTCTTATCATGTGACTCAAGAGCCAAATATGATCTAATAACAAAAAAAAAATTCCTAAAAAAAGTAAGGAAATAGACTCCCTTCTCATTATTTATAATCACTAAATTATGCAAATTTAATTAATGAAGGACAAGAAATCCGAGGCCTGGTTTAATGGCATCACCCTTCATGGTGGCATCTTAACTTATTAAGATTTATGCTTAAGTGTTTGGCAAGGAGATTATTTTAAATATTGTTTGAAATATTTATTATGACACTTTTTATGATATGATGTATATAACATAAAAATCGTCAAAAAATAAAAAAAATTGAAAAGCGTGCTTGTGATGCAAAGAAGTACTAATATATTTTTTTTTACAAATAATGCCTATCCAATCACAGCAAATATATATATATATTTACAAATAATGCTTATCCAAACACACTATTTAAGGGTTTTCTCCAAATATAGATAAAAACAAAATGGGAAAAAAACTAGTTAATTGTTCTTTAGGCATATTTCAAATCTTACATCAGCATGAGCATGAGAAAAACACCATATAGTTTAAGATTCATTTTTCTTTTGAAAAATGTTATTCATACTTCTTTTTTTTGTTATTCGCACTCCCACTATCATTTTTATTATATAGTTTTCATTTATTAAACTATATGATATAACAAATGGTGAATGTACAAAGAACAAAATATGAAACGCAAATAACATTTCCCCTTTCTTTATCTGTTTTTCCCTATTTTTTCATACGCAAAATATTGAAATACTACCATTTTGGCTCTGACTTATTCTGGCTGAACCAAGGAAAACGCCTAAACCCCACGGCCCACACTTCCCCAATCCATACAAAAACAAAACAACAGCCACCCACACGCACAATCCTAGCTAACAGGAAATGGTATCCAACTAAAGTTATACAGAGTTGGAGAAAAACAGGCTCATCTTAGACTACAAATGTGCACTGTCAACAGGTCGGTGAGGAATTTCAAAACCCTACTAGAGGCCAATTTGCCTTTGACAAGTAAGTAGAAAATGCCAAAACCATGTTTTTGCTCTCGGCTGCCAATGGTGGAAGCTGAAATCTTAATTCTTCCCCCATGAGCTAGGTCGCAATCCACAAATGCATCAGTTAAACTAACTACATTTGTATCAACCAAATATGAAAAATTTTAGGGCATACGAGTACAAGCGTAAAACAAAATCCTACACGAAAAACTTAGCATGCATACAGAAAAAAAAAAAAAAAAGAGCAAATTGAAAATCGCTCTGAATGTTAAAGGAAGCATGTTTAAGCTCGAACAAGCTTAAAACTTCTTCCGCGAAAACTCTCGGTTACCGAAAACTTTTCCAATTAGCTTGCACAAAAATTTCCAATTTCTTGCCAGCTCATTTGTCAGACACTTCAGCCAAAGCATCCTCGGCTTTCACCCTTTGAGGAATGATATCTAAAGGCATAACAGCAATTATGAACTATGAACGTAAACCTGAATAAACTACATGCTACTATAGGATGCTAGAACAATTTTCATTAAGGAAACAGTAGCAGATACCTGAGAGGAAGTCAAATCTCTTCCTTTTTGAAACTACAGAAGCTGAGACAACAGAAATGAGCTCTACGTTAGAATACAACAGATTTGGAAAGGCCTAATAAATTTACTAGAAGCAAGTTTGTGTCTAATTACCAACTTCGATAGCTAGCCATATGTTTACGAGTATTTAAGTGTTTAAAAACCAAGTGCTGTAAAGGATGATACAAAACCTAAATCTTCCATTTAGGGTAAGAGAATTTAGCATCCAGTCTGATGTAAATAAACCATTTTCATGGTAAAGCAGTCTGAATGATTCAATATGCTGCTATAAATCGACTACTCCAAAACGTTAAACCATTATAACAAAATTTTGACTACAACTGCGAAGAAATAACTAAATATTATAGCATGCACGATTACACGTGACCTTCGAATGCAACGAGAGCTTACCTAGGTGGTCATAAGAAACTTGTTTCTTGCGATCAAGGAAAGCACAAGCATATGCTTCCCTGCAGTACAATTCGAGAAATTTCTCCTGCAGCAGCAATCTAACGTAAATAACGAGACTTGAGCAGACAATACATGTACAATACATTTTACGTATTAATAGCACAACGGCAACATAAATGTTCCATAAGGTGTAATTCTCCAAAGTAAAGATCCAAATATCACATAATATGGCATAGGCTCCAAAGCAACTGTAGCATAAGGTAGTATTTCAGATGAGGTTTACAGAAGCATCTTTTATCAGAAAATTTAATCGCAATTCTGCAACATAATATCAAAGCAAGTGGAAAGGACCCAGTGCACAAGGTTTTAACCATTCTGAAGTCTAGATAGAGGCTAAGCTTCTTGAGCAGTATAAAATGTGGGATGAAGCTACTACCATACCCAACATATGTAACAACCAATGATATATGCTGTTTGTATAGTTCAAAAGCTAATGGACATGGACAAAAAGCAAATGAACGTTCTGCAGTTCTGGAAATATCTCAAAAAGGAACATGTGAATTTGACAAAGGATTGAGGAATCTGATAGACAGCTGTCTTTTCTCTTGCTATCATAAGAGCAACAAGATAATTTCATCTTCCGAGCAATAAATGTCTCCCTGAACAAAAAGGGAGGTCATTTTCTACAAGGATTGCATATCCTACAACCAAAATCCTAGCAGTTGGTAAATGACATATAAGAATCGACCCTACCAGTTAAGATTTTGTTCATTGTTTGGGGCAGGGCGGGGCCCCCCGCCCCCCGGGGGGGGGGTGGGTGTTCGGCTGCAAACAGCAAGCATCTCCCCATTTTTCATAAGGCAGATTATAGTTACAGGCAATGACTTTACAGTTGCTTTTTTATGAATATCCCCTCAATGCAGGTGATCAAACACAGGCAGAGTACATCATCTGGGCTTTGGAAAAATCATCTTGCAAAAAAGTTATTCAGCAAATGTGACAGAATTACCTTTCTTAAATTTTATTCATAACGTGATATCTTTCCCCATATAGATATCTTCCCTTTCCAATGTACAGCACTTTTCCTCTAACCTAGCAATAGAAAATAGCACTTCCCATACTTCAGTCACAGCTTCTCCTAACCATTAAAATCAAACACTAATAACCAAGACTCCACTGCCCCATTAACTGATATTTGAATCAAATTTTGAGTTGTTCAAGTCTAGCATATCAATTTGTCTGTGCAAAAAGTCTTCCATCTATATAATCAACATAGGTTATGCTAGTCATTGCCAAAATATAACCAATACCTGAACAGAAAGCCACTTGTTAAAAACCAAGCGTCTACAAATTTGGCGATTTTGAGAAACTTTTACTCATCAAACACCATTTAGAATCCAAAATGTCCACCTCAATCATCATGACCTATTCGTTTTTTAAAAGAAGACTAACACCAATTTTAGTAGCATCACTATTTTGTTCAAATGCACCTACAAAACAATCTCTTAGAAGCCATCTTAAACTAGTTTGCAACCAACTACTCTTGAACCATGCATCAGGAAACTTTCGAGTATCAATACAACGTTACTGAAATTGTGTTTAAAAAAAAAAAAAAAAGGCATTGGTGCCCTTACACCACACTACCAGATTTCAGTGTGTCACATTGAACTAATACTGATTAATACGAGATCATGTGTTATCCAATCCCACATGCCACCACTCAAACGTACGTAAATAGAATAGCATGCAATTACCAGGATCACTAATTAATCCCGAAGAAAAACTCAACAAAAATGGAAAACAAAAACCCCAAAACAATAAACTAAAGTACAACAGTTTGAGATAGTAACATACTTCGTAATCAGCAAGTCAAAGAATCCATACTAAATCAATTCAACAGACTAGCTATTAGTGCTATGCAATGTTGAATTCCTAAAGTTAAAAACTAAATTTACTAATAAACAGAGAAAGAAACACATACTAAAAACAATCAAAAACAAAATAAGGGAATTTTACAGAATGTTTACCGAAGCTTTATTTGCCAAGAATATAGCCTCCTGAGCCAACCTGGCACTGGCATCGTGATCCTTCATTATTTTTTGTATCCTGTTCATGGGAAATTTGCACTGGGGCCCTTCTTCCCGCTCGTTTTCATCATCTCCCTCTTCCACCGCGACCTTATTCTTCTTCTTCTTCGAATTCTTCATCTCTTTCTTCCCCCTACTCTCCTGCTCCCTCTCCTCCTCTTCCGCCACAGCTTTCTTTGTTCCTTTACTTTTCTTCTTCTCAACTTCCTTCGGAGTACTACTACTACCAGCGCCACCACTTTTCTTATTTTTCATCAACCCACTTTTCCCAATTTTCCCCCAGTCCTTTACAGCAATCTGGGAAGCGACCTTCTCTTCAAACAATGAGCGAATATCCTCGTCGTCGCTGTCCTCTTTTGCTCCTTTTTTCGCTTTCTTCGTAACAACTTTTTTCCCCCGTTCTGGCTTGGAGCTCGACGACTCCAAAATCAAAACCTCTTGCTCCTCCTTCTCCTCCTCCTCATCTCTGTTCTTCCTTTTTGGGGCAGATGGGTTTTCGGGTTTAGACAATTTTTTGCTCCGAGTTCCATTAGAAATACTTCTCTTCCCCCACCATTGTTGGGAAAACTTGTTATGGTACACAAGCTACGGGTTCGAATTGAGTTGAACCCACTTCGGAGAAGGCCTGAATGTATCAAAATCGAACAAATAAAAAGGCCAGCGTGGGCGGGGCGGATGGATGGTTGGGGAGTTTGGGCGGGGTTCAAATAGGACAATAGGGGACCCGCCCAGAAAGCTGCAGAGTTTAATGTGTAGTAGTATATTGGCATTCATTCATTAGTCAACTTTCTTTAACAATCCTTTTTGGTTTCATTAATGAGATTTTGAATTAGAGTCATTTGTTTTCATAACTTACCATAGTAAACCCTTGACTTATATCTTTAGTTCTCCTTAATTATATTTCTACTTCTAGTGTTTAATTTTCTGATGATCGCATTTATGGCTTATTGTTTGTACATGAATCTATAATATGCTAAGAAAATCCTAATTGGTGAAAATTTTCAAGTATCCTTAGAAGAATGGGAAAAAGTTAATAGAGAATATCGATCACGACATATTAATTTTCTAATAATCCGATAACATGTGGTAATTCTCTACCGTAATTTTCCGAGTAGCAATAATTCCTTTATTTTTTGGATAAAATGCCAGAAACAATTTTGTTTAATATTGTTTGAATCATAGATTAGCTGATAAAATGCAATAACTAATAATAATGCATTGAAATCATGTTCAAGTGTCAGATAAAAGATTTTGCTATAAGCACAAATACAAAGGACAAATCTCGTGGTAATAGGGTCAAAGATCGAAAATCTGAAGCACTTTCCCTATTCAACGCATACATACTTAACCTAGAGATTTGTTACCTTCGATTTTGCAGAGTAAGTTGCATGCATTTGTTTGTGACTCATTAAGATATCGTTATTACTCAATATTTTTTTTTACAACGAGTGCTCTATTTCTTTTATCTTATTTCCTTAGTAAGATATTTGATTACTTTTTTGCAATAATTTATATGAAAAGAGATCCATGTATATAGATAGAGCTATAAAGAAGTCATTTTAGAGTTTCTAATAGCTTTACAAGGCCAGAATCCCATCATCGAACGTTCTAGAGGTTTGAGGTAAATTAAAAAATTTTTGAAAGACGCCTGATGAGAAATGGACCAAAAGGCTCCTTGCTACTTACTAGATGCCAACTGGAAATTTCATAAGAATGGATTAAACAAATGGAAAGGTTAATTTCCAAACAAAGGATTATAAGCGATTCAATAATCAATTCGTCAAATGTGTAACATAAAAGTGTCTATAACTGAGGATGACAATTAGGTCACAAAGTCAAGTTGAGATTCAAGTGTCCAAAATAACACGCCAGTCAATCCGAACATGACCTACACAATTAAATGAGTCAACCTCCTTCATCGAACACGACCCATTAATTCGCAAATTACTTGAACCAGATTTGAATAAGCTGTTTGCTTAGCTTTCTTTTTTCTTTTTTTGTGTTTCTCACCTTGGTAGTATGACGGACTTTTCTATAATTAAGTTTTCATAAAAATATAGAAGATTGCAGTCCAATCCTAAATTTCGAATATGTCGCTTGTGGTACTTTTTTTGGTTTTTTTTTCTTCAAAAATATCATGAACAAAAACAAAAACTGTGAGATTTTCGCAAATAAAATCTATTGTTTTCACATAAAATTCATGATTGCATCCTTGTAATACTAATTGACAGCCTAGATTAGTTTTTTTTTATTTATTTATCCCCCTATTTTATTTATTAAATTATAAATTACACATTAAATGGGTCACATAGGTCAACTTGTGATTGACTTGATTTGGATCTGTTTGGTCGGCAGGTTATTTGAGTTTGATTGATTTGACCCAAAATCGTGAAGAGTATATTCATACCTACTAATTTCATGTGACGTTCGAATCATATTTTCGGATTCTGTCGAGAGTTGCCATCTCTACCTATAACAATCTAAAAATCACACTAAATATAGAATACCTCCTTATAATTAGGGGTGAATAGCAAATTATCTCCCATATTCATTAAATATACGCATTACCCCTTAAAAGCTAACAATCAAACATCGACTTTGGTCTTGTTTGGAGTTGCGGTACTTTTGGTAAAAAAGCACTTTTATGTGCTAAAAATAGTTTTAAAATGTTTGGTGAATATCATCTCATAAATTTAGGAGTAGAGCTTTTTGGTGTTAAAAACACTTTTAGGCAAAAGTTTAAATTTGGTACTTCTAGAGTAGTTTTTGTAATTTAAAAAATAAAATATCAAATTTAGTCATTTTATCCTATATTATAAACCAAATAAAGAGATAAACACTTTTAAAAATTTTCAAATAACACATTATCCAATACAATAAATACTTATTGAATTACGTCTCCAAATAATACATTTAAAAGCACTTAATAAATATTTTTATTAAAAAATATTTTTTTAATAAGCTACCGCAATTCCAAAGGCCATGTGACTTTTCGTTTATGCAACCAACAAAAAGATCAATATGGCATTTGATAATTTATTTGTTGACAAATCTTATCCTTTTACTGACAAAGGATCGTATAAAAATGAAGACTTTTGAGTGCCATATTTTATGAGGACAATTTTCCTCCACATGACAAAGTGCTTTAGTTAAACCGTTAGTATAACTAACGGTGTTAGCCTTTATGGAGTGTTCTGTATATTTTGTGAATATAGGGAGTGATTTGCTGTTCACCCCTAATAACGGTGGCATTTCGTTTTCAAGCCTAAAGCCTTTATTGATTTTTTTTTTTTTTAACTTCACTCCCCAGAAACGTACATCTAACCAACTAGTAGTACATGACGGTGGACCTTTTTTTTTTTTTCCTAAGACGATAACTATTATACAACATAATTTATCCTACACAAGAGGGAAGGGGGTGAACCTGAGGAGGCCTAGAAGTAATTCAGAGGAGACTGAACCACCACTAGACCAAACAAATACATTACGTATCCGTCTGAATTTTTTTAGGCAAAATCACTTTTAATGTGACAGTTATCTTCCATCCCACCAAATTTTAATGCTTTGATGGTGGTCACTGGACAAAGGCCGGTGGTTGGTGGACCTCTTTATCTCCGTTTTCTACTTTTCAACAAAGTATTGAGTTATGATCTCTGAGAACTGCTCCTTTTCTTTCTTTTTTAGTTTACTTTATTTTATTCTGTTTATTTGTTTGTTTATCTTGGGGCATAACAGGTTCCTGGGACGCGGACACATCATAGTACTGCTCAACGGCCCATTATTTTTAGTATCGGGCCTGCTTGTATGCTAATACTTTTCTGTTAAGGAGACAACACTTCTTCAGTTCCAGTCAGATTTCTTTGGTGTCTCGATTCACCAATTCCCCGGGTAATTAAAGTTGCAAGTTGCAAGGGAGTAATACTTCTGATTTATTGTTTTTTTTCACTAGCTCTTTGCAGGGTTCTTCCTTTTGTAATTTTGATTTAATTTATTAATAAAATAAAGGGTTGGCATCCCTATCCCGTGAACGGGATTTGTCCAAAAAAAAAAAGAAGAAAAAGATCACCCTTCTTCCAACAACTGGTTTGCCACGAAACAGAAGAAGCAAACAGAGGAGAGAAATTTCTAACTTTTGGCAGGTACTATTCGCTTGTTAGACTTTTCTTGATAAAAATCATGGAGGCTATTAGATATGCACTTAGCTTGGAAAGAAAGGTAAGCAAGATTATGGTAAATCACTTTGAATAAACTTGACAAAATTCTTCGACAAAATTAATGTAGTTCAAGATGCAAAAATTCCATCCTTCTAAAATGAGTTTTCAGAATCTCATACTTGGATGATAGATTCTTACCAAGTTGATTATAGGAGGGTTCTTGTTGCAATGTTTCAGATAAATCCGTACAAAAGTTATGGGCTCTCGTATTATTCTTACCAGACATTGGCTCAATCAATTTATTGAGTTTGGAAGGACCAAAGGAGAATTAGAAAATGAGAAAGAGGGGGAAACATGAAGAGATGTGTCATACAGGGGGGTTTGTTTAACCGGCTTCTAAGTAATGCGTCCTAAGAACTATGAAGAGTCTCCCGCGTCTAACTTTTTGGATAAGGAAAATTAAATTGAAAAACCTCTCTTTAATAATTATGCAAAAATGGGAGTGGATGTCTGCATACCTTTATGGTAAACTAGGCATATTCTCAGGTATCCATTGGAGATTTGTTAGAAAAATTTTACTATCTCACGACTCAATTTTCTTTCTTTTGTTAGTAAAGCAAGAAAAGACATTTCTGTAAATAATTTTAATATGAGAAAAAGTCATAGAAGTAGTGTTGTATCGGGAGTTGTGCTAATATAAGGGTCGTTGCATTTCAAATAATCAGCGACCGAGAAAATAATTTTTTTCTTTTTCTTTTTCCGGTCCACAAGGAATGACTGGAAATTTTTTTTTTTTTTTTAATGAAGGTGCTTCGCCGCATGCAGTTTTTAATCACCGCATCCATTTGGATAGGGCGATGAACATTTTTTTAAAAAATCTTTAACCAAAACCCTAAACTCTAATTATCAACCATAAACTCAGAACCCTAATTTATAAACCCTCAACCCTAATGTATGAACCATATTCATAAACCTTAAACCCTAATTTATCAACCCTAAACTCTAATTTATCAACGCTAAACCCAAAAATGATCTTAGAATGTATTATACTTTAAAGCAAAAATTACGTTAAAAACATGCTATTTTGTTTTCGCTATTAATTGGTGATCTAACATCAATGAATGGGTAAAAGTGAGGTTTGGATTCCAAATTCAAATACAACAATTCATTTAAATTTGTGATGTTGCATCCTAATTATGAAAGTTTTTTGCTTTTACGAATAATTTAAGGTACCATAAATAACGTAGCATCAACCATAAATGTCCTAATATAGCAAAGTAAAAAGCATTGTCATTGTTTAAAGTTACAAATCACCCATGAACGCTACAAATCGTAATCACCGATCAACACGCCTCAAATTCAAATACTATTTACTTTACTTTTACTATTACTATTACCGTTACTTTTCTTTACTGTTAATATTTACTATTACTATTTACTTTTACTATTTATTTTTATTATTACTCATTACTATTTATTTTTACTTTTACTAATTCCTATTTACAATTCTTGTACTATCGCTATATTAACGTTGAATCAATCAATTCTAAACAGGAAGATATTAAATATAATTATTAGTAACTACTTGTGCTAAATAGCAACATAAGACGTAAATATTTGTAAATCCTAAACATAAAAATGCAATAACATTTACTAAATAGTGCTTGTACTGAACAAACAAACTAAATAGTACTTGCACTGAACAAACAAGCATGCAGATATAATACAATTAAAACTAATAACACTATTAATTAATAAACTATTACTAATTAACTAATTCAAATACTAATCAAATGTAATAAATTAACACCAATTAAATGTAATAGTAATCTTTTAAATCAAATTTAAATCAACTAACAAACAAAGTAATACTAATTAAAATAATAAACCAACCAATAAAATTTGTCTGAGATACCTGTTGGTTCGTCAGAGATTCTGGCCGCCCACCACCAAATTCAGATCCCAGAAGTCCAACAGCTTCTTATGACCGACAAAGGAAACCAACACACACCAATGATCTTCAATGTATGCGAACTAACAGTCTGCGCAATGGTGAGAAGCCAATCTGGGTAGGAGTTCTTTGACAGAGAATTTCTGTAATAGAAGGAAGAAATTGGAGAGACGACTAGTGGAAGGATACAAATGGGATTGTGTGAGTCAAATTGGCAAATTCAGTTGTTGATTTATAGCCAAACACATGTTGCATCGTTGTATCAACACGATCCAGCTGTTTATCCAGAATTAATCAATGACTAAAATAAATAAATAAATAAACTGTTGATGGAGTGTATGTGCCGTTGATCATAATTGATCAACAGCCATTATAACCCTTCGCCGCCATCTATTAATGGATGCAGCTGAACCTGACATCGTATGCGGCATCTGGATTTTTTAAAAAAATTATTTCACACTGTTGATCAACTATTGATCAATGGTATTGCAACTAAGCAGCATCCAAAAATGGATATGGCTAAGCAGTTGCTGCAATGCGGCATTTTCATATTCAAAAAAATTCGCACCATTGATCACAAATTCAGCCGCATCCAAAACTGGATGCGACTAAGCCCAGTCTCCACATTGAATTATTGTGCCACTTTTAAAAAAATCTAAAATAAATTCAATTTCCCTCGTTGCCGTTTTTTCTCATTTACGGCAACCCCTATAAGAGCCCTAATTTGTCCAAAACGCCAAATTTGTCGTGATTTCTTATTTAGGTATTATTTACAGAAATTCGCCATAAAATTCCCTTGCCTATTATATTTCATCTTAATGACAAATACCTGCTCATCTGCTCGTGGTTGATCCGTTTTTGATGAATACAAACCCCGAAAAGTGGTCCAAAGGAACATTGGTGAATTTTCTCTTGGCAAACTTTAATTGCCTGTGTATCTCGCCTCCCATGTTTACCACCTTAAACATCTGTAGCTCAAAAAATTAAAGAAAAAGAAATTAAAGTCACTTTCTTCTCGTACTCATTTTTTGAATAACTATGTGATTTTTTATTTGTAAATTGTAGTAAACTAAATTTTTTTTATCTTTTTCTTTTGTGATTGTGATAGAGTGGCGTATGATTTCTTTGTTTATTTTTAGTTGATTTTTATAATGATTTAGTACAACTCAAGGATTGAGCCATGAGTTGAGAAGAGGTTGGAAAGAAAAAAATAAGGTTCATACGAAATCTGTTTCGAGCATATAGACTTGAATTGATACTAGTGTATTTCTTTACAAATATTTTTTATTTTCTAAATTTATATTTTATGGGACTATAATTTTGTGACATTGTGGTACTAATAGATATTTTTTTTAGGTGGTTGTTTTTCTTCAAGTAAACAAATTGGTTTAGGAGTATTTTATATAGCAAAATGAGCAAAAGGGTGGTTTAGGATTTTTGAAAATTTTGTTACATAAATAATAAAAGTAACAGAGATAAGTGAAATTTTAAAATTTTAGGGGTGCTAAATGATATTTAAGAGTAACCTCGTGAGAGGGTTTTTTCCCCCCTTGATATTCACATCCAAGCAAGCTCAACATCACAAGTTAGGAGTTAGGACCAATGAAGTAACACACTTAAACTGAAATCTATTCTTTGTCTCCAGATCCACTTATCAAACGCCTCCTAAAATTCATTTAGTGCATTTTCCCTCACAATTTCACAAGATAAAAGTTTTCCTTGTTGAAAGATTCAAGGATCATAAAACCACTATTCACATTGGTAAGGTGGAAAAGGACTTCACATTAACAGTATCTGGACAGAGTTGTCTAACAATAATAGTCACTACTACGCTCCAGTCCTGCCTTTAACCGAGTAGGAATTGTGTCCGATACGTGCATGTGCAAGTCTAATAATTAGATACCACCACATATATCGAAAGGTAATAAACTTATCAGTAATGTAAAAGGCAAATGTGTTATGTTGGTTTTGTATTTTTTTTTTTTGTTCTCAATGTGAATTCTTGCTCTTATTCACTAAATTTCCTCAATGATATAGTTGCTCGGTAATGAAAGATGATCTAAGATGCCAGTAAAGGAAATTGGAAAACAGGTGGTTTGGCTCTTAGCACCACTATCATTGCTGCAAAAGTCTCGCATGAATGAAAGAAGGCAGACTGGTAAGAGGGCCGACCACATACACAGGAGGAGGAGCGAACCGAAAAACTCACAGCTTTTCAGAGGTTTTCTCTAACTTTGTCCTCGTCAACAAACAATTCGAAATATCTCAAACATTTTTAGATCAAGTAGTCTAATGGATCATTGCATTTGTGCTAGGAGGGAAATAATTTCGTGAGATGGGAGAGGTAATTTCCAACACAATCGTACCAGTATATCCAAATCCCATCCAAGCTCAACATCACAATTTAGGACCAGTCATGACAAGGGGACCTCACATCACCATTTCGTGTCAACCTTACGGATTTAAACAAGCTTCTGGGCTCTCTCAAGAAGGAGAGTGAAAAGCATATTATTAGTATTATTGGTTTGCTGACTTTGTCTGTTTTAGTTTGTGGAGCGGCCTGATTGTCAGCATCCTATTCAATCTTCAGAGACACCTTCTCACTACAAAATAAATCAAGATGTGACAATGACGATGCACTGATAATACTCCTATACCCGGCATCATGCTAATTAGCCTATTGCTGCACGACACTTTGAATATGACCCTGGTCCAAGCATGATCAAGCAATTCACCCTTAGGGAGTCAATTTAGCTGAGAATTTAGTATAAGAAGAAGTAAGTAACAGAATACTAAAATATTACTACTCCCTCCGTCCCACTTTGATAGTCCTATTTTTCTTTTTCGTCTGTTTCAAATTATAGTCCACTTTCCAATTGAAAAATGTAGTTGTCTTTTAATTTCTTTAAAATGCCCTTATTCAATGTAAGTTGTTGTTATTATTATAAACTATCTTATTTAATATAGATTGTTAGTATTGAATATAACTTACTCCATTTAATGCATTTAGATTTTCCAAACATATTGAAATATGAAAAGCCAACTTTATTTAATGTAAGAATATTTTAGAAAAATAGTAATCTAAATTTATTTTTTTAATAAAGCTAATTACTTTTTCTTAAACTACGTAAAACAAAATTTAAAACTATCAAATGGCAGGGAGGGAGTACATGATTTCTTGAAGATTTCAATGAACTTGGACGAAGATGACTAGTATTTAAAAAATCGGCGTCGTACGTTTACTAATCATAGCTAGTTTTACCAAATTTGTCAATTGGAGGTCAAACTATTGTGGCAGAAAAGAAAAAAGGTCCAACAATTTCATGTGACCCATCAAATTCTGTCGTGCATTGGCCACTTGGTAATTAGGTAACAGTGGTGGAATGAGTGAGGCTGAGTGCCGCTTGCATTTACGCACCGACAGTTGGAGTGCTTGCCAACCCAGTCAGGCAGTCACCCTCCAGTCAATCGTGTTGCCATCTTCTTCTAGTGGTTGTGGACTTTTGGAACTGAGGCAACCTATACTTTTACCAACATGATTTTGCTGGATATAAGGAAATTCTTGAAAATATTAAACTAAATTGGAAAGTGGGTAATTGTTGCGCATATCCTAGCGTATAAGGTAGGATGATTGTGGTCCTTAGGGTTGGCTAGGATCATTTCGAGGTAGTCTAGTTAAATTTTGAGATCGTGTGTTCGAATCATCTCTCTATCGATCTTGTATTCTTGAGGAACGGGGTGCACAGGAGCAGGGAAATTAGTCTGGCAAAGTTGGAATATTCCATGTGTTGAAAAAAAAAAGTAGGATGATGGTTGATTGTGGCCACTTCATTTTAGAAAGGTGAATTAATTCCGTTAAAGAAGTAGTAAAATGTTGGTAATGTATTGCTAACAATTTTTCAATATTAGATGGAACATCTAATTCTAAATTGACCTTTAGGATCAGAGGAAGAAGACATCAATGGACTTTTTGTTTTCTACAATAATTGGTTTGGATAGTATAATTTCTGAAAAAAATTTACAAATATTATCCTACTCGTATCGTAGGCATAATTTCTAATCATTTTTTTATCACATATATATCACATCATAAAAAATGTTACATATTTCTTTGTTTGTTCAGAGAATACATTTATAAAAGTTTCAAAACTTCACAAACAAAAGAAAAGAGAAATGGGTAGGTTTCAAGTTAATCAGCTACATCAAAAGACTAAACAATGACCAATAGCTAATAATGCATTTGTTTGCTAATCGATATGAGGATGATTAAAGGTACACTTTCATTCGTGAATGTCGCATAAAAGAAAGAAAAAAGAAAATGGCAACAAAGAAAAAGAAGTCCGCTAATGTGAAGCAAGAGACCATGAGAGAGCTGCTATTATTGACTTAATCAATCTAGGAGCTGATTCTGATTTCCTCATCCGGAGGCAGTGGTTGGCGGTTGGATCTTTAAATCTGTCTTGAATTGTTCTTGACTTGATTCCACGGTTTGCCTGTCTCAATAATCTATCTCGCTAACTGCAACGACAGCCACGTTTTCCAACGAAAGAGACAAAGCCTACCCATGGCCCGTGAGAAAATGTCCAAAAAAAATCTCTATTTTCAATTGTCGTCATAGCTTGACTCAAAAAGATACTCTATTCTTACATCCGTTTGCTATAATGTTTACGTGCATCTCTTGAATCTTGAATTTCAGTTTTATGGCTCCCATCTTTTACCGATAATTATAATACTGTAATATTTTCTGTGATACAATATATATGAGATAAAAAGTTAATTAAAAAAAAGGTGTTCATGATATAACTAAATAAATGTTTAAAAAAATTGACAATCCAGCCAAAACCTTAAAATGAATAAGGTAAACAACGGCAAAAATTTAGATGGGTTGTAGTTGCTTTTCCATCATGTACAACCATCAAAATCGCACCTTCGTTATTATTAATGAGCCATTTGGTACAAATTTTACAGTTATTATTAGTATAGGTATGATAAATTTATGATAATTTTACAGCAACGAGTTTTAGTAATGAAAAATAACGGATAAGTGAAATCATACTCTTTATGCATGAGTATAGATAATATTGAAATCTATTATTTATCTTCAAATCCACTTACCAAGTGCCTCCTAAAATTCATTTACTGTATATTCTCTCACAATTTCACAAGATAAAAGTTTTCATTATTGAAAGATTCAAGGATCCTAAAATCACTTTTCACCACTACCATCCAGTCTTACCTTTAACCAGGTAGGAATTTGTGTCCAATACGTGGATGTGTATGTCTAATAAATAGTTACCACCATATGTATCCAAAAGTAATGAACTTATTAGTAATGTAAGGTAAATGTGTTATCTTGGTTTTGTACATTTTGTTTATTTGTTCTCGATGCGAATTCTGGATCTTATTCACTAAATTTCTGAATGATATTGTTGCTTGGGGATGAAAGATGATTAAAAAATACCAATAAAGGAATTCCAAAATCAGGTGGCTTGGCTCTTAGCAACAAATATTATTACATTGGTTTTTGATAAAAAAAATTTTGGGTGAGTTCAACTCCGATTACCACCACAGATTAGGGTAGATTTTCGGAACCATACTTCACTTACAGAGGTATTTATAAATCATTCACTAACACAGTTCTCACGTGACAGCGAGATTCGAACATATGACTTTTCGTGAAAAAATAATCCGTTCTTATTAATTGAATCAACTTGTGTTGTATTGGCAACAAAATAGAAGTAGCCAAATGGATTGTTGCATTTGTGCAGCAATCCAAAAATGTTCGGAGGGGATCAAAATAATTCCGTGATGCGAGAGAGGTAATTCCCAACACAATCGTAGCGGTGTTATACTTTCGGTCGCACCTTTTTTGACCATGTGAAAGATGAGCTAGCCAGAGTTAGCTGGGATCACTGTATTGTGCACGAATTAAAGAAAGAATGTGAAGGAGAATATTACGTCACGAGATGATAAAGGCAACTCACTATTTGATTATGTTGTTTGGATCGTAAGTTTTTGTGAATTTTTTTTGAAAATATTGTGTTTGGATAGTAGATTGTTTAGGATAAATTTTTGGAAAAATGCTTTAGCACTTTTTTTTAATGATAAATGTAAAATAAAAAAGTGATCAGAAAATGTGTTGATGATATAAGTAAATAAAAAAGGACAAATAATCCACTATTCAAACATTATTTAATTAACCCCCTGTTTGGATTGTAATTTTTTTCATAATCACAATAGTTTAGTTTATTACTGTACTTTTGGTAAAACAACACTTTTAGGTGTTTAAAGCACTTCTAAGGTTTTTGGTGAATATCATTCCATAAAATTAGGAGTGAAATTTTTTGTGTTAAAAACACTTTTAACATAAACTTGTTGATTTTTTTTGTGTTTTTAGAGTTGCTTTTATAATTTAAAAAATAAAAATATTAAATTTAATCATTTATTCTATATCATAAACTAAATAAAGAGATAAATGCATTTAAAATTTTTAGAATCACACATTATCTAATAAAATAAGTACTTATTAAATTATATATGTTTCAAAACAGTAAGTTTAAAAGCATATGAATACTTAATAAATACTTTTATTAAAAATTTTATTGAAAAATATTTTTCAATAAGTGACCGCAAACTCCAACCTAAATCATACACACATCATATCCACAGAATCAATTTGTTCGTTTAACGTTTGCCTTTTTTCCTGGGGAAGGCGAGATGATCAGCAATTACCATATTAACAAAACCATTCAAGGACGAAAACAAGAAAATAAAAATTTTATTCGGTTAAGAAATACTCCCTAGCTTGGTCCCATCGATCAGCAAGGGGCGGAGTACATTTAGGCTGGCACCATTTAGATTTACAGTTGTCCAGAAATTCCAACATTTGTAGGCCTGAGATGCAGGTTTCCATGACTCGATGAAGAAACACCAGTCGCCATCTCCTTCTTGGAGCCCACCATTCATCTTTCATTCATCCATTCGTTTGTTCTGCCACTATATAAAATCACCGAAAAATGGTTCATCTTCCTCCTCCACCACCTACGCAAAACGCGGTATAATAATAATAAGCTTCACTTAGCTGATTTCACCCTTCACCAGCGGTTACACAATGCGCCAATAACAGTGCAGCAGTACTGCTTTGTGAAGAAGAAGAAGAAGAAGAAGACGACGACGCCGTCTTCACGTGATTCGTCAACCCACAAGCAAAACCCAGTTATCCAAATCAGCTCAATCATCTAAACAATAAAGAAAAGATAACCGATGGCGTGTCGTGCCCTCCTCTCCTCGCCATAGCTATCTTCCGTCACTCCTCTGTTTCCTCCCGATTCCCTACTTAAAATAAAGCCGTCTGCTTCTGCTGCTGAAATTTAACCCCGCCAGAATATTCCAATTTATTAGTACTACCATTGCTTAGCATTTGTTATTCTCCGAATAAAGCTACTACCAGCATTTGTTTCTTTAAACAAAAAAGAAAGAAAGAAAGAAAGAAAACAGGACGAAGCAGCTAAATTTGCAGAGAAAATGAGAGGAACAATGGTGTTGTTCCTGTTCATGATTGTCTTTCTTTCCGCCGTTACGACGTCGTTCGCCGCCACTGTTACGTACGATCACCGAGCCTTAGTGATCGACGGCAAACGGAAAGTTTTGATTTCCGGTGCCATTCATTATCCTCGCAGCACTCCACAAGTCCGTACAACCCTCCTCTCCCGGAGTTCAGTTCTAGATATATAGTGTATATTAGTACTGCCAATTAACACGCATTTACATGCTTTTTGCAAACCATTCACGTTAAGTGTGTGGAAATTTATTGGAAATATGTAAACGCAGATGTGGCCGGACCTGATTCAGAAGTCGAAAGATGGAGGTTTGGATGCCATCGAAACTTACGTCTTTTGGAATTTGCACGAACCAGTTCGAGGCCAGGTCTGTTCTTCTTTACTTTCTTGCTAATTATGCTTTGCTTCAGTTATTATCCTTTTGTGGTTACTTAGAGCTAGTTAGTACGCCCGAAAGAGGAAAGGGGCAAACAACAAAGGCAGACAAATATTTTACATTTCTACGATTTTTGTGTATATTATGTTTGTAGCTTTCTTTTTTCCCCCCTCCTCTCATGTAGGAAGAAACATCATAAACTAAGTTTGACAATAAAAAATGATGAAGCCTTGGAATGTGGAAAGATATCTTAATCTTGACGGGAATTAGCATATCACTCCGGGAAAGTGAAAAATAAAGGAGTCCTAGCATTTAAGGGAAAATTTTTTCCTTTTCCCATGCAGTATGACTTCGAAGGAAGGAAAGATTTGGTTAGCTTTATTAAATTGGTGAAGCAAGCTGGTCTCTACGTTGTTCTGAGAATTGGTCCTTATGTCTGTGCTGAGTGGAATTATGGGTAACTAAAGATTCTCCCTTCCTTTTCTTTGAATATTCACTTGGATTCAAGAGAAAGATGCTTTAAGTTTTTTTTTTCCTATTTATTTGGATTAAAATTTCGATCCTGTTTTGGCAAATTGGAACAGAGGATTTCCACTTTGGTTGCATTTTATACCTGGGATTGAGTTCAGAACCGATAATGAGCCATTTAAGGTGCACACTCTTGCTTATTCATTACTTCAATTTTACTGCACTGCTTTGAATTTTGTTATTAAGCGTTGTCTCTGTTTCAGGTGGAAATGCAGCGATTTACAACCAAGATTGTGGACTTGATGAAACAAGAATCTCTATTTGCTTCCCAAGGCGGTCCAATAATCTTCTCTCAGGTTGACTTTTCTTTCAAGTTTTAAGCAGCATAAATTTTTTTTTTTTCCTTTTTACTTTCCCTTCCGTTATTGGTAATAGGAATTGAGTGACTGAAAATGATGCAATTTCTCAGATTGAGAATGAATATGGCAATGGAGATATTGAACCATACTATGGGAACCGTGCCAAACCTTATGTTGATTGGGCTGCAGGAATGGCAACATCTCTGAATACGGGGGTACCCTGGAACATGTGCCGACAGGAGGATGCTCCTGATCCGATTGTGAGGACCATTCTTCCACTTACCTATGGTGGTTCAATTGAAAGGATAGATATTTGAAAAATTTTATGAGCCCTTTTAATGGAGTACATGGCTGAAAATTTTGACTCGTATTTGGTCTCCACATAAATGCAGATTAACACGTGCAATGGATTCTACTGTGACCAATTTACTCCAAATTCTGACAAAAAACCAAAAATGTGGACCGAGAATTGGACTGGATGGTATGGCTTCTCTGTTTCGTTTGACATGCATTTGTTGCTTGAATTGCATGCTGATATCATATTACTAATTATAATATGACGTTTTCGTCTCTGGGAAAATTTTTGTGGTTCGGTACATCAGGTTCCTTTCATTTGGAGGGGCTGTGCCCACCAGACCTGTAGAGGATGTTGCTTTTGCTGTGGCAAGATTTTTCCAGCGAGGTGGAACCTTCCAGAACTATTATATGGTATTATATGATTAACGTAATTATGACTAATTGTGACTTGAGAAGTAATCCATTTCATTCCGTTTATTGATTTCAGCCTGATGTTATTAAGTTATAATCTTGTTGACTATTCCCAGTATCATGGTGGAACTAACTTTGGCCGGACCAGTGGTGGTCCATTTATTGCAACAAGCTATGATTATGATGCTCCACTAGATGAATATGGTATGCTTCTTGCATTAATTAAAAATTCACAGTTCTTCTCGTCAGTAAGATTATCTTGGTAAAGATGCCTCAATGAGGCAATCCTCCATGTAAGTATGGACAATCAGTCATCTGCTACTCATTGTGCAAGAAGCAGCCTACCGTAAATGATGTATGCATGCTGTTAAGAGTCATGGATGCCTTTTAGCCAATATTATATTTTTGAGGAAAAGAGAGAGTTTAGCTTATTGATGTCCATATCCTAAATTGATCATAGTGGTGATGAAGAGTTGTGCTTCTCTTAGGAGTTATGCATCAATACATCAAATCCTTACTATTTGCAGGTCTCATAAGACAGCCAAAATGGGGGCACTTGAAAGATTTACATAAGGCCATAAAGCTTTGTGAAGAGGCAATGATAGCAACTGATCCAACAATTACTTCTCTTGGCCCAAATTTAGAGGTGAATATTGAACAATTACAGTGGATAAAGTATATGGACCAGTGAAAACATTTCTGCTGTATTGAAAGAGCTGCTTGTATCCATCTGAACGGAGCAATTTTTGTATGAATTGTTCAAGATCTTTGAACAACAATCTGTTACCTCTACCTTTTCACTGATGAGGTCTTTCCAAAACTGTTTTCTTTCTTTAGGCCGGTGTTTACAGAACAGGATCAGGGCTATGTTCTGCTTTTCTTGCCAATGTGGGTACCCAATCTGATGCAACTGTCAACTTCAATGGAAATTCCTATAAATTGCCTGCATGGTCTGTGAGCATCTTACCAGACTGCAAGAGTGTGGTTTTCAACACTGCAAAGGTTCGCCCACGAATTGCACTACTACCTGTCTTACACTTGTTTGGAAGGGTGCAGGGGCAACTAAATATGGGTTTCATACTACAGGGTTTGTTTAACATCGTTTCATCACCTGTCATGACAGATTAATTCTATGAGGACGCTTTCAAGATTTATTAGTCAGTCTTCAGAAGATGTGGCATCTTTCTCGGGTTGGAGTTGGGTTAATGAACCTGTGGGTATCTCAAGTCAGAATGCATTCATGAAGCTTGGTTTAGCAGAGCAAATAAATACCACTGGTGATAAAAGTGACTATCTCTGGTATTCTGCAAGGTCCGTAACTTAGTAAATCTGTAATTGCTTTTAGTAGACTTCTATAACGTTTTGGTAATAACCAACGAATCTCTTGAACCATTTTCTGCAGTATCGAGATTAAAGGAAATGAGCCTTTCTTTCAAGATGGGTCCCAGACAGTTTTACATGTTCAATCACTCGGGCATGCTCTTTACGCTTTTATCAACAAAAAGCTTGCAGGTGATGGGAAATTAATGAAGAAAAATCTTTGTGCAATGCTTTCTTGTTTTTGCATTGTGCTTCAGTCAGCCTTCTGCTTTACTCAATCCTCCTCCTCACTTAAATGGAGATGATTAGAATTCTAATTGCCACGAACAAGCTTCTAGTTACTAGCTGCCTGTTTTCATTAAAATTAAGGATTAGTCACAAGCTGGATGAAAAGGCTTACATGACGTTGTCTCTATCCTCCCATGATTGATTCTGATGATCTTTGGAAGATTCGGATTGAAATAATTATAGACGATATAAGACACCTAAGAATTTAAACCAAGGTGATGCAGTACAAGAAAGAGAACAAATAGACGAGGAAAAAATCTTTGCTTTCTTGATGTTTCTTTTCAATCATTCTTTCTTAACTACCCTCTCAAACTCCATTATAGAACCCACCCTCAAAGTGGATTGTACCACTCAATAGCTTCTTCTGGTGGAAGGTCAATTCCATGATGCTATTGGAAACAATTTTCATTTACTCCTAATCTATATGTTGTGGAAATTTGTATTGATGCATTAGCAGCACGTATACCAGAATAGGAATGCTGGATCATACATCATGTATACCAGAGTAGATATCTTTAGAATGCAGAACTAATGTATATGAAATAATAGTTTCCTAGTAGAAATGTAGACCACTCTGGGGTATAGCAACTTATTTTATTTGTATCGTTGAAACTTAGATCCAAAAGGAGAGCATTGCCAAAATGTTTCAGAAATATTATTTGACATTTACTCCAGCCAAAAGAAGTAATCAGAATTTTGGATTAATCAAATTAGCATTGAAATCGGTAATCTACCACAGTTTGGAATTACTATACCAATTACCACTTTGTAAGCCTGTTATTGTTCCCTGGAAACTTGGGTTCTAAGGGGACCAGGTTTCAACTCAAATTGCCAGTAAAAACATATTTCTATGTCCTTGAACACAATGGTGAGATTAGTAGCAATAGTGCTCGGAATTTAACCATAAGATGATTGACTATCTTGTAGGAAGTGTGAAAGGCAGCAGTGGCAATGCTAAAGTTGCACTGGAAGTCCCCATCTCCCTCGTAACAGGAAAAAACACAATTGATCTCTTGAGTTTGACAGTGGGGCTTCAGGTACAACTTTCTTCTCCATGTGTGAAAGTTTATCTAGAAACAAGGATAATGCTACTTGGCACTACATGCTATGCAGAGTTTGGTTCTTCTGTAGTCACTGAACTTTTCTGTATTCATCTCTGCTTGGGAAGTAACATATTAGCGTGCACACTTTTTTCTGATACAAACCTCTAATGACTTTCAGAACTATGGGGCATTCTTTGATCTAAAAGGAGCTGGGGTTACTGGCCCAGTGCAGTTAAAAGGTTTAACAAATGGCTCTACCACTGATCTCTCCTCACAGCAGTGGACTTATCAGGTTATTTTTGTTTACTCTTTGGGATTCGGACTCAATTTAAGAGAATTGCAGTTATCTTTTCAACTTCTTACAGGAAATAACAATATCTGTGCTTCTCGATTGTTATCTTGTCAAATTACGCAACTTAAGTTGGACAAACAAGATTTCCTTATGTTGATTATTGAACACAACGTGATTGTTGTCCGCAAAGTAAACTAATTTCTTTCGAGGATCAACGTCTCATATTGAAGTCCTTCAATGCAGATTGGTTTGAAAGGGGAAGAGATAGGGTTATCAAACGGAGGCTCTTCACTTTGGGTATCACAGCCTGCTTTGCCTAAGAACCAGCCATTGATATGGTATAAGGTAAATATTGTATATCTCAATGTATCTTTGAAGGTTTTTATGATCATAAAAGGATCTATTGTCAGGCTTATACAATAGTAATGGAATGCCTTCAAAAGCCATGGTACTCAGTTAATTAGATTAGAAGTTCTATCATTGGCACTTTGTAAGCAATGAAGTGCTCATTTCCATTCTAAACCTGCTAATAAATAGGAAGATGAAGATTCGCTCACAGAGTAATTTTTATTTTAAGTCTTCACCATAAGATGATGAGGCATTATTTCTGAAACAGTGCATTTTTTTTCCCAGTAGAATCTGGTTCGCTGTGTTATATCCCCTGACACATAATTTCTCCTAAACTGAAGTAAATTAAGTTTGAGATAGTCATGCATTTTCTACAGTTATACATGCTTAATGTTTTCAGTTAAAAAGAAAAGAAACATGCTTATTCTATGTTCCTCGAGAGAGCTTCATTACTTGGTTCACATTCAATGGAAATCATTGAATATATGTAATTATAACTACACCAACAATAAGAAATCGGCCCCTGTCCCTTCCCTCTCCAATGCTGTAGTAGACTGCATCTTTAACTTGTAAATCCATGTTTTTGGCCTAGACAAACTTTGATGCTGCTGGGGGCAATGAGCCTCTTGCTTTGGACCTCTCCAGCTTGGGAAAGGGTGAGGCATGGGTGAATGGACAAAGCATTGGCCGTTATTGGCCAACCAATAATGCTCCAAATGGAGGTTGTGTAAGCTCTTGCAACTATAGAGGATCTTTTAATTCTAACAAATGTCTCAAGGATTGTGGAAAACCATCCCAGCTTCTGTAAGTATCTTAAGTTATTCTAATACCTGTGTATGGTTAGAATGTTCTTCTGATCCATTAAGTGCAGCTACCATGTACCTCGAGATTGGCTAAAACTGAGTGGAAACGTTCTGGTGCTGTTTGAGGAAATGGGAGGGGATCCAACACAGATATCTTTTGCAACGAGACAGATAGGAAGTCTATGCTCACGAGTTTCAGAGTCTCATCCAGTTCCAATAGACATATGGACTTCAGACCAAGAGGCAGCCAAAAAAGCAGGACCAACAATGTTGCTGGAGTGCCCTTCTGCTAGTCAGGTCATTTCTTCAATCAAGTTTGCTAGTTTTGGAACTCCAGGGGGAACCTGTGGTAGTTTTAGCCATGGTAAATGCAGCAGCAAGAATGCTATATCCATCGTACAGAAGGTAAATCTTTCCTGAAGTATAAAACATGATATCCATCGAATGCAGCTAACATGTTTCTGATGAAGATATGTCATTTCACTGATTCGGCAATATTTGTTCTGATGAAGATATGTCATTTCACTGATTCGGCAATATTTGTTCGTCCAGGCTTGCGTTGGGTCAAGAAAATGCAACATTGGTGTCTCAATTGCTACATTTGGTGACCCTTGTCTAGGCATTACAAAGACTTTAGCTGTAGAAGCTTCTTGTACTTGACAGGGTCCTGCACCTAACAGCATTGGCTATTTGGGACAAAAAGCAAAAGCATTGTCCCTGCGTTAGCGGGATAACTCGTATACGGTCAGCAAATAAAGCGAATCTCTAGCATAAAGTAGCTTAAGAAAAAGGGCCTTGCAATTCCGTATTGCAGCTTCTCTCCTTGATCACAAACGGTCTGCCTTCCCCCCCCTTCTTTTTTCCAGAGGCTTTTTTAGGTCACATAGAAGAAAGAGAAATCAATTCAGGCAATGCAACCAAGGCTTCATAAATCAATGACCAGAAATACTTGACAGTATATTATCGTTGTAGTAAGTGGAGAATGAATTATGAATTGCTCGTTGACGGTGCGTGATCGGAGGCAGCCTGATCTCCTTCCGTCAACGATCGATTATATTCCAAATCAATAGATTATACTACCTCTGGGATGGGCGTTAGATTTTTGAAAAGATAAAGCCAATTTTGAAAAGTATATAAATATGAGAGAGGATATTAATTGTTAGTATAAACATATTGTGTGGAATTTAGGTACATTAACGGGTGTTCAGTTAGAAAAACCCAAATGAAAAGGGAAACATTATTTGCATTCCTACCATTTTTTTATAGCATATAGTTTAATAAATGAAAATTATATAATAAAAATAATAGTGGAAGTACAAATAACAAAAAGGGGAGTATAAATAACATTTTCCAAAGAAAAAAGCATAATAATCTACTTCATGTTCATGCCCTCTTTTTAACTTTTCAATTCTCAGCTCCCACTATTAGTTCTACCAAATCTTGTAAGCTTTGAGATTGGATAATATTAGGTGGAAAGTTTTCCTTGTTTATTCTCTTACACATATAGTTAGTTAATTATGGATTTGCCAGCATTTGTCAAACGATTTATCTAACGGGTGCTCTATATAAGATTAATTAAGAAAGCATATAAATGAAGAGGATTAATTAAGAAAAGTGTATAAATGTAAGAAAAAATAGGATAATAATTAAAATCCATTAACAAATCCATTTTTGAACCTTAGTGTTTTGTCGTTCTACTGGTTCAATGTCATGAAAGGAGCCTTCAGATGTGGAAAAAATGGACGGCTGACGATTGTAAGGAACAGCTAAATTCCTACAAAAAATTTTACACAAGAGGATTAAATTCAATTAAGTTAGACACTAGATTAACTTCCATCAAAATTGGAAGTCGTAGCTGAATTGGTACTGAATGTGATTCGCAAAATATCAAATTCCATTAAAATTACAAATATGTATTAAATGTTACTATTAGAAAAACACACTCCGTTAAAATTAAGAGTCTCTATAGAATGTCAATTTCTAGAAATCAAATTCATTTAAATTTCATATTTTGTACTAAATGTGAATTTAAAAAACCAAATTTAATTGAATACAAACGTTTATGCTAAATGTGACTTTTAAACTAACAAATTCAGTTAAAACCAAAGAGTTTGTGCTGATATGACCCTTTTTTTTTTGGTAATGTTGTACTGATATGACATTGAATGACATTATTGATCGCAATTCACAAATAGCAACATAAACTAACAGTCAAGGGTACATTTTCTTGGAATGGAGACTCAACATTTTTTATGACTTCCAAAAACTCAAATGGCAATCCTACCTAGGAGCGGAACCGATATCCCATTTCGATATACAGTAGCGCTGTTTGGATCCATCAGTTTTTTAAATATTATAAAAATTTTTAAAAAATATTTTAAAAAGTAGTCTAAATGTTTTTTTAATGTTTAAAAAATATCCTAAAATATATTTTAAAAACTCTACTACTCTTAAACATCCCAAAATATATTCTAAAAATATCCCAAAATATACTCTAAAAATTTTACTATAGTAAATTTTTTCAAAAACACTCTAAAAAACAGCTAATTCAAACGGAGCTGGCTCTAATTTTGAAACCGATATCCAAAAACTTCCAAATCTAAATACTTCTGAAGAGATGTTCGTGCGCAAGCAACCATGTAGTGTGATACTCGAGATAAAGACAGCGGACCAAAAGTAGGAATTGATAGACATGGGCAGCAAAATTTTACTGCCCTTATTCACATTTCTAGTCACATAACATAACCAGTCCAAATTACCAATACAAATCCAAATTACCAATACAAAAGATCCGCTGCTTAGACACCAACGTTGACGATATCAATTATTGGTCACAAAAATAATCAGAGAATTTTAGACATTTTTCAAAGCACTAACAGTATAAAAATTTTAGATTATCAGATTGCAGTAACCATGGAGATGGAGGGCCTCTGGAACCTGCATAATTTGCATAGTGGTGAATGAAGTGATGGAGTCTGGTATTTATCCTCCCCACCCATCAGTGGCATGGCCACTCCCATCTTGGCTGGGCCTACAATCCTGGCTGGTAACTCTTCCCAAGAACTCCCTCCACAGAATCAGAAAGCTTGAAGAACTTGAATTGTGTCTCCAAATGAGCAAATGCATCATCAGATGGTATCTGGTAATTGTGAACCTTGTTTTCTTGTTCACCAATTGGGGTCACCCTGACATCCACCTGCACCAGTCCTGAGACTGTGGCCCTGACTGTGTTATGATCATCGGTTCTTTCGACAACCACAACCCTATTTCCAGCGTTGATTTTCCACTCAGCTTCTCCATCTGTTGGGATGTTAATCATCTCATTGTCCCACTTCGCAATCAGAGCATCAACCTTGTCATCCCATCTGGAGACTCTCTTAGCAGCTAGGACAAGCGTGTGGGTGTCGAACATTATTGAGAGAGCTTGAACCCAAGTGAAGTCGCTGGTCCTTCCCTCTGGTCGAGTTCCAATGAAGTGAGCATTGATTTGGAGGTCGTCATCTGAGACAATGGCGAAATCGCTTCCTTTTGATCCATGGAAGTAAAACATCATACCATCACCCCCAACAAACCGAGGATCATAGCATAAAGAGCCAAACCCATCACATTGAGGTTTTCTCCCTGCCAAAGAGTAAGAAGAAATTTCGCCATCGCATTCAAATTTGCAACCGAAGCCACCCCATAGAGATATGAATGAAGGCTTGAAATTCGAGAAGAAATAGTAAAAAAGTTGTGATAGTCAGCTAACTTACACTTGCAACTGGCCTCGCACTTGCTGCTGCAATCAACGAATCATCCTTTATTCTTATTGTCCTTGGGCTTCCTAGAAGGGCACTCAGATGGGCAAGCGAGGATCTTCCAAAAGCATGCACTCGTTGCTGTGCAGAAGAATCGTTCTTGTCCTGTCCTTTCCGTTGTTGACACCTCATAGTAGTCAGTGGAATCGCCGGTTGAAGGTGGAGAAGTAGATGGAGGGGATTGTGATGGGGGAGGAAGAGATGGAGGGGAATTGGATGGTGGGGGTATTGATGGAGGCGTCTGTGATGGAGGTACAGGTAATGACAGAGGTGGGGATGGAGGCAATTTTGATGGCGGAGTTAGAGATGGAGGCGGGTATGACGGTGGGGGTGGTGGCCCCATGTTTTTGTCACCGTTTCTGCCACCACCTTTTCCACTGTTATCATTTCCCTGGCCACCATTTTTTCCACTGTTATCATTGCCATCCCCACCATTTTTGCCATCGTGATCGTTATTGTTACCATTATTGTTGTTGTGGTTCTGCCCCTGGCCATTATTGTTCTCGCCTTGATCATTGTTGTCCTGGCCCTGATCATTGGTGTTTTGGCCCTGATCATTGCTGCCCTTGCCCCCATCGCCATGATCGCCTCCATTATTGCCTTTGCCACCTTCGCCTTCAGCAATGGCAGCTTCTAAAGAGATGAATAGCAGGAGGGAAACAACTAGCATGCACCACAACCATCTTCTACCACCCATCTTTACTTTCTACCAGCATGCAGCCCTATGCCTGTCCGTTTACTTCTATACGTACTTCTATGTGTTTGAAGTGTTTGTAGTGTGTGATAGCACTGCAGGGGGTGGAAGTGTATTTATAGTTGCAGTTTGCTCATCAGGGCATTAAGTTCCGCTTAATATATGCCAATACTTTTGCTTCTTCGGAACTAAAACTTAGAGGTACAGCTCTTTCCACTTGATTTTCGTAGAACTGCAGTTTTGGGAGTTTGATTAAAGCGACCCCAGAAACTGGGGTAGAATTACAAGTCCTTTGAGTCAATCAGAAGCAAGATTCGTTTACTTCAACTACGTTCTTAAGGCAACAGAAAATGTATGCGTACCTGGATGAGGACTTTGCTAATTCTCAAGTAAAAGTTCATAGTAGTGCCAGAACCTAACATGGGAATAATTGAAATTAATGACTATTCAAACCCACGTACAGAAAGATGGGGAGAACAGATAGTACTATGGATCAAGTAATTTAGCTTTGCAGTTTTTTGACTTGGTTTGCAAGATTTCTGTACGAGTGACTCCCTTTACAAACATGTAACATTCCCCTACATGAAACGCGAATAGGTGTTTACACACCAAAGCATTCTAAAACTTGGCCCATCTATCTCTTGTTCCATCAGATATTTACCCCCGAAAACATTCAAATACTGTTCTGATGGGACGTGCATTAGTCATTGGGATCAGCTATTGTTCCATTTATGCCAAGTCCGTTTATGAAAATCGCAAGCAAGAAAACCATCATGAGAGAAAAGTGCAATAACCTGTACGTTGTCCCGGAACATTCATCGTGCCTCAAACCTGGATCAGCTGTACTAATAAGTAATATCCCGTATATGCCTCAACCCCAGATCCGGCAAAAGTGCATGGCCGGCCTTCCTCGAAAAACAGGATCAAGAAACGCGTTTCCTTAATTTGCTGTAGTATTAACATGTTGGATACAAGTAGTATTTCAAAAGAAAATCCAACTCGATGACGATGAGACGTACAACCCGGATACAAACTAAATGATAATTTATCTCTTTAATTTTAGGGATTTCTATGTTGCAGTCGCTTGCTTTTTGCAGGTGATATATGTTAACCATCTTTTTTATTTTGCGTATATCACATCAATAAAAATTTTACAATAATTATTCTAAATAATATTTCGATTACTAATACTCTATCCAAATCCAAACACAGTGTTGTTTAATTTCTTGTTTTCTTCAACAATAAATCATCTTAAACATAAGACAGCTAGAAGAAAGGGTTGCTTTACAATGTATACTTTGTACTATTGCACGGTTCCTTAATTATTGTTGTTGCATTGGTAAGATATGGCAATACTTTTCGTCTCATTTGAGATTGGGTCGCTTACTACTCAATAGAGTTTTCAATAAAAAGTTTTTAATTAGTATTTAATTATGACTTTATTTGAATGAACTGTTTTTGGAAGTCTTTTTCAAAAATTGTATTGTAACTGTATATATAAAAAACTTTTACTATAAATATTTTTTGAATTGTTTTTAGAGGTATTTTAAAAATATGTTTTGGATTATTTTTATAATTTACAACTTTTTTGAGGTTTTTTTTTTAAAATTTTACATCACCCACCACCACCATCCCTTCTCTCCTCCTCCTCCCTCTCTCTTTTCCCTTCCTCTCCTCCTCCCCTCTCTTTCCTCCCCCTTCTCCCCCCTCCCCTCCTTTCCCCCAACCCCAATCCCCTCTCCCACTTGCAGATGGTGGCTGCGACTCTAGCCATCACTCTAGTCGCAACCTTTTTGGTTGCTACCAAAAAGGTCACGACTAGAAGCCATGAGTCGCGGCTTTTGGCCGTGACCTTTCTGGTTGCGATCAAATTTGGCCTTGACCAGGAAGGTTGTGGTCAGTGGAGGGGAGGGGGGATTGGGGGTGGGGAAAGGGAAGGGAAAAGGAAGGAAGGAGAAGAGTGTAGAAGGAAGAGGAGGAGGAAAGAGAGAGGAAAGATGGGGGGAGAGAGGAGGGGGGTCATGGGTGTGGCGGTGGTGGTGGAGAGTGATGGATGGGGGCATTCTTTTTTTTTTTTTTGGATATTTGGAGTTGTTTTTGATATATTTAATGCTTTTAGAGTTATTTTTGTTTGTGTATTAATGTAACATTATATATGAAAAACTTATTTTTTAAAAATTGAGCAATCCAAATTGAGCCTATATGTTATTTGGGTGCAAAATTACATAAGTGCTTTTTGTGTACAATGAAAATAAAATTTTGATTCGAAATCTATGATAAAGTAATCAAAGTTAATTTTATTTTAACATGAAAGTGATTTTTTTAACATGAAAGTACTTTTAAAAGCACCAATTTTGAACTTCTAATAATAGTAGTGCTTTTGAGACCAAAAGCTCTACTTCTAAGTTTATAAAATTATAATTACCACACACTTTAAAATTACTTCTATCTCCAAAAATGTTTCTTCAGCATATCAGTCGAATCTCAAACAGGTTATTACTAGTATAATGTTATTCTGCACTTCCTTTGGTTCAGCATTACCAGATATCGAATCACTTTATAATTTTTCTTGTCCTAAGATCAAGCCATAAGCACAACTGTAATTGAGATCCAGCTTGGAGAATTAGATAAAGTAAACTAATACGACAGTATTACAAACAGCTGATCCAAGTAACCTGACTACTAGAGCTGGTAGCTCTGTCCTTGTTTTGCTTAGCCATCTTAGCCGTAAAATGCTTTTATCCGCTCTTTCCTCCATAACTCAGATCAAAAGAACAAGTCAGAGAAACCGAACCTTGGCAGACAATGAAGGAACCCTTTTTTTCCCTGCTACATTACATAACCAATTCACATGATACGTGTGCGACTCCTGAATTAGTATTTATTCCAAGGAAACAAGCAGAAGTTAAGAATCCTATGGCAAGAGCTCTTTTTATCCTGAACTTGAATTCCAAATTAGTCTCTGTCGAGGCAAAAAATCCTAATGACATGACAAATTCCAGCCAGGAAATTGAGTTTTGAGAGACCATGAGATGCACAGGAAATTGCCAATAGAAGAATCCACTGTTATTTCACAATTGGAACCCTTAAAAACAAACAAACAGAAACTAATTCAGCTCTTAATGAGATGCCTTTCTCCTTGATGCAAGTTCGAGTGATACAACAGAGCGGAGAAATGAAAACTCAGACCATTACATTGTCACTAAAACTACAAGCTTTGGACATCCGGCAATCAAATTTTGTCAACCAGAGAATACAACAGCATCCAATTAACTATCAGACATACCATGTACCATAACAATTGAAATTCTAATTGCATAAGCAAAACTTGCAAGTTTGCTTACCAAACAAATTCAAGTAATTATGTACATGATCTTGTGTGCAGCCATAAGAAATCAGTTCTTTTTGTCAAGGCGAAGAGTTTGTATTGACTAAGGGCCCTCTTTGCAAGTTCTATCTGAATTAACTTTGGAAGTTCTATTGAAAAGTCTATCTGAATTAACTTAGAAAGTTTAAGACAACCACAAATGAAAACACAGATTAAGAAGAGAACAAAGAGTCACAAAGAAAGTATTTGACTTTTCCTCTCTTTTAGAAAAAGTCCTACCACTTTTTACTTCTTTTGCTATTGAAAGATTGGAAGATCACTTTTATCTTGCTCAGAGAAGCTTGGATCCTCCACATATGTGGAGCGGCAGCACAGTGCCCCTTCTCCAATCTCACCCGCGATCTTCAAGAAGTAAGCATGCCTGTAAAGATCACCTTCAGAACCTATACCCATTACATTAGGCAAATAGTTATTTCATTAACAGAAGATACTCACCATCTACCATCAGCAGTCAGTTCAGGGTGAAAAGCAGTTGCTAACAAGTTCCCCTGCCTCACCGCAACAATCACTTTCTTTTCTGAATGTGTATTCTCCTGAAATAAGAAAAGACAAGTATGGCAACCATTAAATGACCAATTAAACATGCATAATGTTGTGAATCTTACAAAAAATACTTAGAAATGCATTAGCTATCCACCATGTATCAAACTCAAAGATAGCAGCTCAAGAATTCCTATAATGTAAACCAGCCCCAGAACACACATCCCCACACGGAGAACATTGGGTATCCCACTAGCCACAAGGAGGAGAATGGTGCAGTGCAAATAGAAGCACAGAGTGGCATTGTTCCATGACATTAGTATATTCAAGCAGAACCAAATAGGAATGCAGAAGGGCAAAGTTCCCGCATTCCTATAAATAATACTGTAGCATTTGAATTTTTACAAATTTGTGGAGGTAGTTTTTAACTAAAAGGACTTTGTTGAGAACATTTTAGTCTTGTAAGATTAAAAGTACATTATTGGATCTTGTTCCCAGCACCTCTAGGTCTGCCCATGAGCAGAAGACTAGCATACATGCATCTATGACTATCCGAAACTTAATATAAACACAGACACACAAAATGGGTAACGCACGCGTATATTGTTGACGTCTTTTAAACCAGAGTAAAATTTTGTTATTGTATCGATTAAACAATTGCTAGTGTCTAAGTCTCTCAAAATATCAAAGAGTTCCTGCAAGGTCAGATGAGCAAGAAGAGGTCATAGGGCCAAAGTTCATATGCTTCATGGAAACACTCAAGCTGATAAAATGCTATTAATTGGTACAATTATGAAGTACATTAGTAATTACCTAAAATTCAAACAAAAAGAGGAATAGAGACAATATAAGTCACAAGATGCTAAACAGAAAATTGTATGCTTAAATGCATTACCAACCTTCTTAAAACACCATGAAATTAGGACTACATGAAACTATGAAAGAAGCATGCTAGTGGTGTTAGCATATATATGGCATCAGGCACATAGCAAACCTACAACTGACAACTGAATCAAGTTTCACCCTTATATCAATTAAGTGTTTTCTGCAAAAGTTTGGTATAAGTATCAGCAAGAACTGCCACAAGTCACACACTCAGATTGCACTGTTTAGGCAAACTGGAGTTTCTAATTGTGAAGCTGGTGCAACAAAATACAATCAATGTACTTATAGACAGGTAACTAAAAATGTGGCTCTTAAGAATCAATGCATTCATCGATTAAATTATTAAAAAAAAAAGAATTGTGAAGCAGTAAACAGGAACTAAGCATCCAACCCAAAATGAGGCCAAGACCCAACCAAGTTTACAGCTTCTCATACACACATCAGATACTGCATAATAGAATTTTTTTTCTCCACATGAATGTTTGGTGAGAAAACCCAAACAAAATTAGGAAACATAAAAGCAGACCTCTCTGCTCTGAGTGCCAAGGTCCGAACTAGAAGCTTTGTCAAATGGGACAGGAATATCAGCCAGAACTTCTACTCCAGGTCCCACATCAAGAATTCCAGGAGCACGAATAAAAACACCTCGAAAAATTGGGGGACCACCTTCTTTGGCTGCAATTTCCGGAATTGAGAGCTCAGCCTCAAAGCTTTGAATCTACAGAATTTAGGGTACAAAAAAAGAGCACCAGATTCAAGCAGTCAGCAACTACTCATATGATAGAATCAGGATAGAACAAGATGATCCACTATCTAAATTCCTTATCTAATATATATATATATATATATGTGTATATATATATATATATATATATATATATGTCTGCATTTTTTTTTTGGGCTAGTTCGTGTATAGTTGTTCACTAAGTATGTGACAAAAACATTTCAGTATTCAACCGAAGGCAAATTTGCTCAGCAGATGGGGATAACATATAACCAATAAAGGCCCAAACCAAGAATTGTGTTGCCTCAGCAAAAAGATGAAGCTATTGATAGACTATGAAACAGTTTAGTCCATAGATCCTGTTTGGGTTATAACGTATTTCAAGATAGTAGAGAGTACCTGACTGCCAAAGAAGTTCCTGTGGACTGTACAATCAAGACCTCCAACAAGTTCCTGCCCACCAGTTTTTTGCCCTGCAATGATTGTATTGTGATACAATTCACACTAGATTGCCAATTGCAGTCCTCATAACCATGAAAGCATAGAATTTCAATTCACAAAATGAAAGTGATAATCACCAGTGGCTTTGTTTGCCAAAAAGATTAGGCCAGCACACGTCCCCCAAACTGGCTTTCCCATTTGAACAAACTCGCGCAAAGCAGGAAACTGCAATGACAACATGAAGTAAGCTGCTAGCCTCTTAGAAGCATGCCGACATCAGCAAAAAGAAGCAGTGACAGCAACAACAACAATGGTAATGCTGACGATAGCTAACTAGAAATTATGATAATCCTTTAACTAAAGAATTTCATAAAATATATAACTAAAATGAAATGAGACATATTCAAACTTGGTTCCTCCCAGAAGACCTAAACCCAAAGAAAACAAACGAAAAACACACATTCATTATCAGACAGTCTTACTAACATTAACCCCACGTGAAAAGAGGGGCAGAAAAATTTCATTGACACATTATACAAGTAATAAAGACTTCATTTTCTGCGACAAGTCACCAAGGAAAACAGAAGTGCTTTGTCAAACTCAATAGGAATATCAAAAGAGTGACTCAATTCCATTTAATGGTCTAATCTACAACAAACCAACATAAATATTTAGTATGCAGAAATACAAAATATTACATGCAAACACGGAAAGCTATACGTGTGTGCGCGCATGGAAAGAGAGAAAAGAAACAGAAATAAGAGAGGAGATGAGACCAGGTTGTGGTACTCGGCTAACTTGGCCATGGTGGTACTCTCGCCGCCGGGAATGATGAGAGAGGTGACATCCTGCAGCTGTTCTGGTTTCCTTATCTCTACTCCCTTCACTCCCAGTCTTCTCAGGGCTTCCCCATATCATCACATCACATTTTTCATCAGATATCAAGAATAAAAAAGAGCATGGAAATTTGGAAACGGAGGGGGGATGGAAAATTACCCGCGATGTGTTCGTTGAAAGATCCCTGTAAGGCCAGAACGCCCACGACCATGTTTTGCCTAGTTGCAAGCGTGGGGAGTCGGGAGTGGGCGGCTACAAATTTTATTAAAAGAAGAAAGAAACAGGGGCTGAAAGAGGCGTGTCCAACTATGCTTCACTTGCGTAGGCAAATCTTACATATATAAAGCGTGAGTCGCTTGTGAACAGTGCAGGATGGACCGGTTATGCCGTGATTCTTGTGAATTTGAGGGGCATTGTGGTCTTTTTCCATCCGGTGGCAATGGCTCTGCTGGAAATTGACTTCTGTCCGCGTGGCCCTCTTGGATGGGAAGATTTTGGCGGTCAGCAATTTCCTTTCATTCTCGGTCAGCAATTTCCTCTCATTTTCTTCTTCGTTCTGTTCTTGGTTTTGGGAGCACCGCTTCAATTCCTCATTCTTCTTCTTAGCTTTCTCTGGCCAGTGGCGGTCAGCAATTTTCTCTCATTCTCGGTTAGTAATTTTCTCTTTTGGTTATACTGAGTTGTGCCTTGTTCTCTCACCATCGAAGTTCACTGCTACAATCGCTCTGTTTTCTCCATCTCTCCGTCTCTGCTCCGCCCTACACGTCGCCGCCCTTTCAATCACCTATGAGAGGTGACGCATTCCAGTTGAACACTCTCAAGGCGCGCATGAAACAATCAACCGGATAGCTTTGCTTTTTCTTGCTGCTCTCTCTAAGTTGCTCTACACACTTTTCCAAACCCTTTGCCAATCCTCTCTTATGAGAGCTGCTTGAAGGTGGGTAAAAATATTTTTCTGGCACCAAGTGAAGTTAATTCTTGAGGCTTTAGCTTATTTCCTTCCTAGCCTGTTTTTTGCCCTAAAAATTTTGCCAAGTTTGAAACCCAACCATAGCTAAAGTTGGTAAGTTGATTAAACTTAATAACCGTCTTATTGTTTAGGGATGAAATTGATTTGTACCGTAACCTTTGTTATGTCTGGATTATTTATTCTATTTCCAGTTTTTTTTATTCTTTTCAATATGATTTAATAGAAAGCTTCAGTCATGGGTTCGGCCTAATTTTTTTCAATTTTGATCACTAGAATTACGGTTTACTTAGTTTTAAGGTTCCTAACAAATTTCTTGTATTATCTAAGAATTTAAGTAAAACTCATCTCCAGTATCTTTGATACTTCCAAGTGTGGTGTTATTCAACTCAATAGTGGATTCGCTCAAACTCCTCAGATGAGGTACAAGTTACATTCATATTATCATCCTTTCTGGAATGCTTTTTTGTCTCTATCTAACTATTGATATTGGTGGGAAGTCTGTCTATTGAAATATGGGAATGTATCTATAGTGTTGCTGGGAGACCATACGGAACATTTATTATAGAGCATTTTCCTTTGTTCAAATTTTGATAGATAACTAGCTGAACTTCCTAATTACTTCTCTGTTGGTTTCACTTTGTACAGTCAGGTCTTCATGGAAAAATCTTTCTCAATACAAAAGAGGATATAGCATATATAGGTATTGCTGTTAATCCTTATACCTGAACAAAGTCCGCCGATTCAGGAAGTGATTCAAGCTGGTGTTGTCCCTCGTTTTGTTCATTATCTTATTAGGGAGGATTTCCTCAACCTCAGCTTCAAGCTCATTATTCCCCATCCTGCGTACAAAATGAAGATTATATTTGTTTGGTGTTACGTATAAATACCTTTTACCATCCTTTGCAAATTTGTAGTTTGAGGCAGCTTGGGCTCTCACAAACATTGCTTCTGGGACATTTATGCACACTAAGGTTGTAATAGACAATGGTGCTGTTCCCATATTTGCACAGCTTCTTAGTTCTCCCAGCGATGATGTCCGTGAACAGGTACATCTTTGACGAATGATAAAGAAATTTCCTCTTATGGTGTTTGGAATCATGTTCAATGCAATGCATTGCTTTCCGGATTTTGAATGTTGCATGATATAATTGAATTTTATTGTTATTTATCTCTTATTCCTTAATTTTCTTTTAACTACATTAGGCTGTATGGGCTCCGTGAAATGTGGTTGGTGATTCCCCAAAATGTCGTGATCTTGTTCCTGGTCATGGAGCTCTAGGTCCTTTGCTGGCTCAGCTAAATGAGCATGCAAACTATCATTGTTGCGAAATGCCACGTGGACACTATCTAATTTCTGCAAAGGCAAGTTTCAGCCTTATTTTGACAAGGTACTACATTCAGCTTGAATGTCTGTTCATCTCATAGCTCTTTCAATTCTACAGGATAATGTGCATGCTTTGCTCTTTCAAAGCTTTTTTCGTCTGTAGTGGATGCCAGAGTAGTCTACATGTCCCTCATAAGAAATTGCTTTGACACCCCCCTGTGCATGTTTGCTACATTCTTGTGCTATGAGACATTAAGTAGTTGCTACATTCTTAACTTCCTCCATCTTGTTCTGTGGTCGACTGATTGATTCACAGCCAATCTTGTTATAAGATGTATACTTATGCTTCCTGATAATATTTTTTTTTGTAAACTGTAACAAAAGATTATTTGGTCAATGATATTTTATGTTTTTGTTTGTGAATACAGAGAGAATGCAAAAGTTCAGTTGGATTACATACTCAACGTCACCAAAGGCTCGTGTAATTACGCTGGATGGATTGAGAAAAATTCTCAGGAGTCATTAGCGTTTATTTTGAACCTAAATGAATTGGTTGGCTATACTATTATAATTGCTGTGTACTTTTGCTTCAGTTTTGTGTACAAGATTAATATAGTATATGCTAGCCCACTATAGTTGTTATGTATATATACTTTTTCAGAAACGGTAGGAATTGTATTAATGATTTAAAGCTTTACATTTGTTGAGCAAAGGCTCCTAAAAGGCTATACCAAAGTGTTAGATCACCAAGAATTGTTCCATTCCTCATCACCATATGTGCCTAGAGCATATCTACTTACATTTTTAACTAAGCTATCACTTTCCCTATCTGAGCAGAATGAGCATTTTTTAAACAAAAGCTCACTGTAGCTGTTATAAACTGTTCCCATTTTATTGCTATGTGATATTTATGGTTTAGTTTTAAACACAAACATGCAAATCTCTCATTCTCCTGGGCTAAATTTTGGTGTAGAAAGTTTACATTATATCACAGGTTTAAGCAAATTTCGGTGCACATTATATAATATACTTAAATGATATTTTTCTTAACACATTGCACATGATATCATTGGGTTAGGTAAATTCATATTACCTTCGCACGCATCGTACGCTTGTACCAAGAAGGCAAGAAGTGATAGCTAAAGCCCCCCTCCCAAAAAAAAAAAATTGATACCCAGTCATTCTTCACACTGTACAACCAAATCAATCACCTTTTAACTATGTCAAAAAAAAAAACACACACACACACACAACACTAACAAAAATATACCACGGCAGCCAAAAAAACCAATCCAGGCTATCTGACGCATGGCGTCAGGGCCTGAAAAACTAGTTAGATTAAAAAGAGACGATGGAATTTTTTTTTTCTCGATCAGTGAAATTTGGAATCATGGAACTGTTGGCGTGCCGCATGTAGACTTGTTTTTCAGTGGAAATCTGCAATTTCGCCGCCACACGTTCTAAGGGACTACGATTTGGGGACCCATTATCCTAACTAAGGGGAGAGGGGAAGGACACGAAGAGGTCCTAGAGGAAACTACCGAAGGGGACTGAATCATGGACTAGGAATTTTTGAGTAGAATCACTTTAATGTGACAAATTGACGGAATCCCATCAAATTTTAATACATTAGTGATGATTACCAGCCTTGGTGATTCATTGTCCTAACCTTTCTAATACTACTAGTGTTTGCATTAAGCTCTCCAAATTGATTTGAACCAATGAGCCCCCCACAGATTATGGCAGGTTATAATGATAAGGTCCGTAAACAAATCAAGTCCATCTTTGGTTTAATTGAGTTGGAGTCTCAACTCAATTTTATCAAATTCGAACTCAATTTTATCAGTATACAAACACACACATAAATAATTGAATCGGCTCACGAATTAATAAGTTGAATTTCTCCGTACTCAACTCGATTTTAATATTAATTGATTCACGAACTAACGAATTGAGTGTCTTTATACTCAGTTCGATTTTTAATAGTTTGATTTGGTCGATTCGTGCTCGATATTGGCCGAGTTTAAGTCAAATTTTGATTGAGTCGACTCTCTAGTAATTCGATTTGTTTGGAGCTCTAAATGCCATGGCAAAAATTATTAAAATACCAATATTGCCCACATAGAAGTGAACAAAATATATTCTCACCCTTTTTTTATGGTCCCTACAACTAGTACTTTCCTCCTTTCGACCCTGAAATCTGAATCCCTCCGAGAGCCCTACTTTCTTTTTCCCAGCATATTTCTCACTTCTCACCCTCCATCTAAGCTAGAAAGGCTGCATTGACACGTGTTTTGAAATTTTCAATACTACAAGTAATGCTATTGAACATTCAATCTATAGTCATGAAGGATCTTAAATCTCTCTTCTCAGCCAAACTTGCCTTTGTAAAAAAGGTACTCCAGCTGTTTTGGAACCACATGAAGCATCAGGAATCTAAAACCAACCTTTGACAAATGCCAGCATCTTTGACAAGGTCTCCTACCTATATTCCACACATTTTGTACTTAGCGCTCTTAAGCAAAGCGGTGAGTTGATGAACATTTCACAGACTCTAAAAGCAAGAATCTGACTCTCTATTTACGGTACTCTTTTTTCAGCTTTCCCTCACTGTCATTCCAATCTCTTCCATTTTCCGAACTCCAAAGTCTAAACCCAAAACCAAACTCACACCAAACCTCTCCGGGGAGCAGCCACGTAACAACCAAATTTTCAGTCGAAGCTTATTTTTGTGAATGGAAAGTTGAATACTTTCCCTCCCCATTCCACCCCCCAAATACCAATTCTTTCAAAGCTTCCAAGTCCGGATCTCTTCCCTGGCCTTCTATTTCCATATAAGACAAAGGGATTTGAAATTTGCCTCAGATAAATCCTCGCCGTGCATCCCTCTTCCTTCCCTCCTAAATCTCCTCTCTACCTCCTATTTCTTAGGGTTTTCCAAAATCAACTGCAATTTCTCAATAATTTACCAAAATCGAATCTTTTTCATTTCCTTATTTGATTCACTCGTACAATAATTTAATTAGTTTCGAGTCGGTGGCCAGGAGCATATATTTTTATTTGTTGAATTGGGAGGGCAGTTACAATTCAACTTCCGGGATTGTAAACGGCTGGGTTGTTTCTTCAATTCGGAGCGAGGGTTTTGCTGAGATGCTTCATTCATTGTGGTAATCGGTATGTAAAAATCCGATCTTCATATGGTTTTTTTTCCCCCCCTCGAACTGCACTTTTTTATCTGTATTTGACATCATCGTCTGCTACTCTAGATGGGACTTGCCCTTTTGCTGAAGAATAAAGTATAAAAAACCTTTTTGGAAAATACAATTTGCTTTGCTTGCTGATTGCAATTATTGAGAAATTGGAATTTGATTATCTAATAGTATGTTGCTGTCTTTGAAACTTGTCGTGGTTGATTTGCATCTATCTAACATTGTTAATGTCTAGCAGAAAAGTAAAATTTGTTGCTTTTTATTGAATACAGGAGATTTAGGAATTATTTTGGGCTGCAATCTCCTGTTTGAGATGTCAGGGTGGAATGTGAATGGCATCAGTTTGATCAATTGCTTCTATCATTTCTCTGAATGGCATCCTTTATTATAGCAGTCTGCCTTTGGGCCTTTCAAAGCCCAGATTACATCACTTTCTGATAAGGTTAATATCAACATCTTCCCTTTCTTTCATAATTAGTAGCAGTAATTTGTGTGTTTGGGTATAGGTTGTGTGGTTCTTGATTGATAGGTCAAGATCTTCATCTGTCAATGTGGCATTTTTCAGGTGTTTGGATCAGAAAACTTGTTTTGCTGTAGATTATTGGGCGGAAATAACTTAGTCATGTTCATCAAGAGAGATCCTCTTGCAGAAGCAACGGAAATGGGTTGCTGTGGTTGTTTTGGTTTTTCTTTTGCTAAAAAGCCGAAAAAAGTTGTGCGACCTAGAGTTTTTGGGAATTACACTTCAGAGGAATCCTTGTTGGATCAAGAGGTGGAAGTGGAGGATGGTGAGTTTGATAATGGTGATGTAACTGATACTGGAAATGGGGATGATAGTGACTTGCAAAGTCCAGTCAGACGATCTGAGGAGATTCTCAAGTATAGACTTCAAAATTCATTGATTTGCAGGGAAATTCCAGTGAAGGAAACCCACAAACTTGTGCGGTCTGAAGTAAGTAGCTAAATGACGGTTTGGATATCAATGCATTTAGCGCTCATCTTTGCTATATTACGAGTATAAATTGATCCTATGGTTGGTTTCTTCTAAGGATGAAAATGGGAACAAGATGATTAATGAATATGTTCGTGAATATAAGATTGGTTCTGGAAGCTATGGCAAAGTGGTGAGCGTACTTTTCTTGATATCTACTGCTCATCTATGCCCATATGCATTTAATCAGTGATTCTGTGGTCTTATGCCTAACAAAATGTCACAGGTTCTTTATCATAGCAGTGTTGATGGGAAATATTACGCGATAAAGGTAATGCCTGCTGCTGTGTTTTCTGAACTGTTCAAACAATTTGAAGACTTTTTTGTAGTTTCTTGCAATATGTTCTGAATGAACTGGCATGTTATGCCAAATTTGTAGCTTATTTTTTTCAATCGTTTACCTCATTAATTTGTCAAAAGGCCTTTGGTATGTTTGATAGGCCTATTGATTTGACAATTCTTCGTATGATGAGCCTTCTACTGTTGGTTGAACGTTGAAAATTTGTTTTAGCCAGAATCAGAACCTAACTAGTTCATTTGGGTTTCATGTCAAACCATGTAGACAGAGAAATTAGGCATGGTCCTTTTAGGTATCTGTTGAATGTTGTGGTAACATCAAATGAATGATGGAATGGTGAATGGGTACAATTTAGCTGGAATACTGGAGATAAGTAATTTTCTTTCCTTTTGAACACAGGCTTTTCACAAGTCTCATTTGTTAAAGCTGAGGGTTGGACCTTTTGAGACTGCTATGAGTGATGTCCTTCGCGAGGTACTTTTATTGAATTCTGTGGTTAACTTTGTAGTGTCACAGTCAGAAGTTTGGATGATTTCTATTGCATTTCTGATTTATATTCTATTATGATGAGCTTTCTGAAGGTTGGTAGTCTTTCTTATGTTTTGTATCGTACATGGAAGTTTGCAATTGCGGTCAACTATAGAATAGAGCATTTGTGAGTCTGCTTTTTATTGTGCATTGGTGGCTTTAATGTTTCTATTGCTTTCTTGAAGAAGTAGTGAATTTCAATTAGTTCACCATTTTCGGATTATTGGGATTATGAATTAATGCTTTCAATTCTTATGCCTTGCAGGTTTTGATAATGAAAACCTTGAACCATCCAAATATAGTGAATCTTGTTGAGGTGATTGATGACCCAACCACAGATCACTTCTACATGGGTATTCTTCAATATTGCCCCCCACGCCAGTCCAACCCTCTCCTTTTAAAGGGACAAAAGGAATAAAACAGAAAAAACAGATCAATGTTCCTGAAATAAAGCACTTGCTCTTCATCTTGCTTTACCTTTATGAATTTCCAAATGTTTAGTGTGTGGGTAGTTTAGTTGACCACTGCTATCTATTTCTTGTTCAGTTCTCGAGTATGTGGAAGGCAGATGGGTCTTTGAAGGTGCTGGCCCACCTGGTGGTCTTGGAGAAAATACCTCACGGAAGTATTTCCGAGATATAATTTGTGGTCTGATGTATCTTCATGCACATGTAAGAGAAGGATTGTCCATTTTTGACTCATCTTATATGCACTTTCTTTACTCTAAGCTAACTGGTCCAATCCATTAAAACGTTGTTGAAGTAATTTTTTTTTTCTTTTGTTAAAGTTTTACCATGATGCTTGCAGTTGCACAAATTACTTGGTCAACTGCTAATCCCAACTGCTGATTTGTGGCAATACTTTTTATTTTTTGGGGGGCTAACCCAAGGCTTCTTCACTAAAACTGAATCTTTTATAATTTGTTTTCTGACGTGCTTTGTGAATATGTTTCATTGCCAATCCATTGTGCTTGAAGTGGGTGTTAATCTTTTATGTGGTAATTTAAGCTCAAAGCCATCCGAAATAGGGCTTCTTAGTGATGGTGCTCGTCTTTCAGTTTTTTTTTTCGCTACCAAGCATTGTATGGGACAGGATTTTCATTTTTGCGTTCTACTGCCCAATGTCTATTGTAGCTGCATGATTAAGGTCTGTTAGAGATATAATCACAAAAAAATTTTATCTCGGTAGTGTCCTAGCTTGTGCTGATACTATCCCTTCCTACTGTGGCTTTTACCTGGTTTTACAGCCTGTGTTCTGCTTCATTTATTGCATTGCTTAGAAGGCAATATAAGTTCTTCCCCTCTGACGGACGCTACTTAGGCTTATAGATTACCTCCTAAGTAATCTTGCAAGTTGGATCATTTAGGTATTGTCTGGTTGTGGATGCTTTATGGTATTCTTACCTGCATCTAAGATTCTGGTAAGATTGAAATCTCTAAACTTGATTGCTCTCCCAAATCATCTCACCTAGTTATGAGCCTATAATTTTGCTGAAGAAAGTGGCCATTTTTTTCCTCCTATGATGTCTTACTCATGCACAGCTTACCTAAGCTTCTGTCTTTATATTTTGTTTGCTCAACATTAAAATGTTCTTATGTTTTGGACTAATTTCATTCTAATTCCACAGAATGTAGTGCATGGTGATATTAAACCTGATAATCTCTTGGTCACTGCTTCTGGGACACTGAAGATTGGTGATTTCAGTGTTAGTCAGGTTGTTGAGGTAATGCACTGCTGTTTTCCCGATATTGTTACCTTAAGGTGAATCCTTACTTGATAGAAGAAAGATTCGTTTTAGTAACAAACTTAAGAAAGATTAAATAGATCAAGAATTTTTCATTCAACCGAGAAATCGCCAAACACTAAAGCAAGAAATAGTCTTCCTCTTTTGTTATAGCACATCTGCGTTTCCTTTCCTTTGTTAGAAATAAGCCTCCATTTTGTTGGATTGTGAGGATCTCCTGGTGAGCAATACGGTGTGCACCTTGTAATGGGTTTGTTTTTATGACTGGTGATTGTTGTTTTATTTTATAGCTTTGCCTTCTAATTTTGGTATGTGATGTTCTCTTATTCTGCTTTTACTCTTAGGATGATAACGATGGACTTCGCCGCTCTCCTGGGACTCCTGTTTTTACCGCACCAGAGTGCTGTTTAGGTAGTTGTATGACTGATGCTGAAAATATGCTAGACCTGAGACTTCACTTCTGTATATTGACAGGAGTACTATGCCCAATATAGTCACGTCATATTTTTTATATAATTACCAGGTTCAACCTATCATGGCAAAGCTGCTGACACGTGGGCAGTTGGGGTTACATTATATTGCATGGTGTTGGGAAGGTATCCATTTCTTGGGGACACCCTTCAGGACACGTATGATAAGGTATTCAGTAGCCCCACTGCCTCAGTTATGTATAAATATCCCGTAAAGAACAGGAATGCTTGTTATTCTTTTTATGCCTTGTTCATTTGCTGGTTTCTGTAGTTGTTTGTAATTGGGGATTTGTACTCTCTTCGCAGATCGTTAATAACCCCTTGTATGTCCCTGATGGAATGAATCCCCTGCTGAAGGACTTAATTGAGGGGCTTCTCTGCAAAGGTTTGTCTCACATCCTTGATTAGCTGATGATGCTCAGCAATCGATTTCTGCACACATACTGCCATTCCCTTCTTGTGCTCTCTCTTCGTTCTCAGCCTGTACACGAAATTCTTGGCCCTTGTATTCTTTCTTATAGAAATTGTCTCTGCAGACCCCGAACGGAGGATGACACTAGAGGCTGTTTCTGAGCATGCATGGGTGATCGGTGAAGAAGGGCCTATTCCTCGGTATTTATGTTGGTGCAAAAGGAACAGCAGATCAAAAGAAGAAGTCTCTAATGGGAGCGCAGTGGATCTTCTCGCTTGATGAGGCTTTCCATTTTTGTATAGCAGTAGAGTTTTTGGTCCCTTTCTCCAGTCAAGGAGGTGACTTGCGAAAACTGAATGAATGAATGCAGTTTTATGTATGCGAGGCATCGCAGTATAGAGATGAGAGACAGTGAGAGTCTCTTTTAGACTTGCTTTGTTTTGTAGAGAGCTATCACGTTTATAACATCTTTTTTCTTTTCTGATAATTCCTTGCGTTCATCAGCTCCCAATCTTCCTGCCGTATTATTATCTATGCAAGTACAATAGAAATGCTATTAGGAGCTTAGTGAGTTGACTTGCTATTTACAACGTGACCGGTGGATGTTTCAACGTCCCACATCGAATGCTGCTTTTCATTCACATCAAGTGCCTTCAACTGCTGCTGTTCAAGCACCATCTGCCCGGTAAGCTAGCAAGTCAAGTCTGATGGTAGGGGAAGTTTGACAGAGAAGTGAATGCCATGCAAGCACAAGTATTCCCACTTTAGGAAATAGTTAATGGTACTAACCACCCGCTTGGTTCAGACTCAGCAAATGCAATGTCTATGACCCATCAATAGTTATGGCTTTAGGGGGGATTCCCTTTGCCAAAAAAAACTGATGCTTGGTAGTAGCTGAGTCTGCATAGGAATCTCACCAACCTCCATTTCTCTTCCTCTAATTTTTCTTCTGATTTCATAATTTTACAACAAAATCGACAAAAACCCAGTAAATGAGGGCCACTTTCTGTGGCTTATGGGAAGGGAAAAAGAGAAGACGAGAGAGGAGAGGAGATATAAATGAGGGTTGCAGACAGAGAGAATGATGGGAGTTTTTCAATCAGCAAGATCTTGGCTTTATGATGTTGTCAAAATTTTTTTTTTTTCAAGTTTTCACGTAGAGAATTCGGGAATGGACACAAAAGTGTCCAATTTGGTCCGGAATGGCCATTGAGCACTTTTAGGTCTTCCATAGTGATAGATGTCAACAAATCATGATGTATGTATGGGTGTTTAGAGCTTGAAACCCATTCCATAGTGGTGATTCTCCCTTACCAAACAGCTGGTAAAAGATTTTGGCTCGGGACTTCGAAAGCACCACATGTAGTTTTTTATAGCCGCCATGAACCTGTACCATCCCTCTTTAAGTTTGTTCCATTCCATGCCTTGTCTTCATTGATTCTAAGGTAAAACCCACTTCGCTCCTTTGCCCGTAAATGTAACCTAAATTAATTGCGTCCAATTGACCCCTTACTTATTCCGTTATACCGAGAAAAAAAAAAAAAAAGGGACATAAATGTCTTCTAATTATTATAAGGTTCTTAATGAAATCAGCCAGACTGTTTATACCAGATTATTATTTTTTTTTTTATAATTGACAGTTTTATGCATGGATGCTGCACCTTACAACTACTATATTTTTTTCTCTGGAAAAAAGAAAATACTATTTTGAACGTTGTATCAGCCATTTTGTTAACAAAGGTGCCAGAACTTATGGTGGATATTTTAGTCTTTCCATATAAAATGAAAACAAGAATAATTGCGAATGCATGAAAGTTAATGTAGCGTGCATAAAACTGATTAGTGGATCAACATCAATTGATGGAGGACAAATTGCATTTTCTATTTGTTTTTTTTTTAAATAAACGATTATAAGGAACTCACAGTAGTGATAGCAGTACAGTCAAAGTACAAGTTTAAAAAAATTTCACATGAGAACTCACACTAGACTTCAACTCACTCAATACCTTTATTATTATTATTTTTTTTACACAATATCACAATTTCATTATTTAATGATAGAAATTATATGGTGTTCAAAAAAATTTTAATGCTTTTAATATCTAAAATCACAATTTCGATCACTAGATCAAGCTCTTATCACTAATTACACTTTACATGAGGATTATTCTATTTGTAACGTGTGGACACCTTGACCAGTTCGGATGAGTTTGAACTCCATCCCAACCAGTTCCATATCTACGAGGTGACATAAATCTCCAATTTATGATATGACTGATATGACAATTAATCACCCTATGATTCAGGTCTACTCCTGACACCGCCACTTTATTCTATTCTATTTTGTGAGATCAGACTACTCAGCCAGATCTCATCATTTAGTTTCTTAAAATCCCACCAATATAAATACCGATCACTCATCAACTTGAGAGGCATGCAATGCTATCCAGCCTTACTGCCCTCGTTTTAATCCGAATAACATCTGATTTAAGCATCGGAGTGACCTCGGAGCACAAAACCCCGACCTCCTTTTTTCTTGTGCTGCAGGTGAGCGTCGATCGCATTGGACCTCAGGCTCGTCCAGAAGGATCTTGCTTGCACACAATGAATGCTTGCGCCAATGACAGAATGCCTAACAAAACAAATAAAGAAACAAACAATTACGGCATTCTCATCAACCGCGTGTTTTGCGGTTGCAGCAGGAGCATGAGGCGAGCCAGCTTTGCCATTAATACGCTGTCGCAAGGATTTTGTTCTCATCTTCCACAGGAATTTTTGACTCAAGACGTTATCTGCCTGCATGTCTTTCATAAGCAATGGCATCACCTCATTTGAATAGTCTAATCATCCAACAAGTGTTGGTTACAACATCTAACCAAAAAGGAAAAAAATTATCACCTCATTTGGTTTTTTGGGTCACAATCAAAATTCTAAGATAATTATTCATTGTTGTTCAAGTCAATAATAATCTTACTAAATCAGCTAAATTAACCATCTTTTATCATGTTAAAAGTCTATTACTATATCCCAACAAGTACGGCTTATGAGGACATGGAGGATAAGTCGATATTATTGATAGGTTGACAAGGTAGCCTGAGCTATTATGGAAGCTTGCATTATACTTCTGTTTTTATTTTGGAGCATAAACATGTGCTGACAGGGACAAGTAACCAAAGTTTTTTCTTCTTCCTTTCAAGTACTTTATATTATCTCTTAGTGGTGATTGTGTTTCTTTCTTTCTTTCTTTCTTTTTCTTGATGTGATTAGGTAGCAACGAATTCTTGATGCTTTCTGGGCTAAGTACAAAGGGCCACTTTTCTCGTAATTCATAAAAGAGAATAAAAACATCAAAGGAGAAAGGTGAAAGCAATGAATGGAATTGTACGTACGTGTTTGTATTACTTTGATTGGAAGGGGATCTACGAATATGTTAACCCACTGAACCATCAACAAGTTTTGATTGTTTTACTATTCCTACAATATACTTATCGATTATGAGATTTTATTTTTATTTTTTTTCAAAAAAAAATTAATGGACACATTATATAGCCCGTCTTGTGGGTTTACCACAGTAGTACTTTTCACGTTATTCTGTAAGGGCAAGCAATTCGTATTTCCAGTTTTGTTAATTATATTTCCGCTATCATTTTAATTTTATAATTTTTATTTATTAAATGATACGATAAAATAAATAGTAACAGCGTAAATAACAAAAAGTGCAGCGCAAATATCCATCCAGTAATTGTTTTTATTTTTGCCAAGATCTTAATTGGTGAATGTGAATAAAAAAACTGACCTGAAAAGCAAGGAAAACCAGACGCAGACAGGTAGATGCCAAACCGAAGTTGATTGCTGCTGCAGAACTTGTACTTTTACTGTTTGATCCAGCCAGGAAATTAATAAGGACGCTCAACATCAGCCAGCCACGTACACTTCTTTCTTTCTTTCACTTTTTTTTTTTGCCATTCACTTTGCCGTATGGATTGACATTATTATTGTTGTACGTAAATTTTTTTTCAAGCAAATTATTACATAATTTAAATGCTTGAATTGGATATATTTCTTTCAGGGAAGAATTCAAATTGACCATTTATTTTTTTTAATTTTTTGATACAAAAATTATTACAATGACAAACACCTAAGCTACCTTCGACCACATGAACCAACTCATAAGACCTGTACATTAGTGCACTGCAAACTAGGTTAGTCCAACTCATGCCATCCAAAGATTAATTCATTATTGGAATGGAATTTTAAACAAAAACCTCATAATTTTTTCTTTTTTTTTTTTGGGTTTTCTTCTGTGGGCCAAAACCTCTTGCTGATGGCGAACATGTTCATCAGTTGGAAATTGTCAGAGTAATCAAAACTGTTAACTAGTAGAAGACAATTGTTGACAAATGTTAACTGGCAAATTAGTAGGAGCAGCATGAATATGATTGCTTTAATCATATTATTTATATATATATATATATATATATAAACTAAGTATATGCTTAGCCACCGTGTTTGACCAGTTCTAATTCTAATCATCAATATGCATAGCCCATGTTTACTCTTCTTAGAGATTGATTTGCCTTTGACACTTTGCCTTTGTCCAACCCACATGGTGAGAAAAGGCAACAAGGGTCAAACTTGTTTACTGATCACCTCATCTCTTATTAATTTTTTCCGAAAGTGAGGCTAAAAAATGTTGCTTCTTCTTTCTTCTAATCTATTTACTAAGTAATTCGAATTGGTCAAACATTGTAAAAATATTTCCACTTTCAATGGAAAAAAAACCGCTTCAAAAGCCAAGTATATGAGATCTGTCCACTAATCATCATTTTCACATGATAAGAACCTCCATATTTTCCATGGGTATATGTAAATCCATAACCTAAAAAGTTAGGTTACCCTTAAAAATTAGTTACAAAGCCATAAACCATACGTTAATTTTTGAATTGAAACCAATTGCTAATTCATTCTGTTATATATGTTCTGTTGAAGAAGACACGCCAGCAAGTAATAATATATTGTATGGATCAGATAGAACAATAATAATGAGAAATTTCATAAGCAAATAGTCAAAGCCCCCCATGCTTTGCTAGATTTTAGAATTCTTGTTTCAGTTCAAATAAAAGAGAGCTAGTAAATAACTTCATTAATGATGAACAAAATCTAATAAATGTACTCGACAAAGCACAACCAAAAAGTGGGGAACTTGAACTGGAAAAATGTAGAATAATATGTGAATTCCCGGGCAGAAAAAAAACTATCTAATTAATCAGGGACTAGCATCGCAAAGAGAGATACTTTTCTCTTTGGGTCTCTCATTCACTAAACTCCACTTCTCGCCTGCTTTCACTCACTCTTTCTCTCTGTCAAATAACCGCTTCCGCTTTTTCTATCCCTCTCTAACACATAGACACGCACCAGAAAGTGTCTCCGGTAAAATGTTCACCGGGAATCAATTACCGGCCTTTCCAACCTCAGAAAAACATTTATTACGATTTTTCTTGGGCAGTGAAATCTCCTTCCTCAGGCTCTGACTTTTCTCCGGCGTAGATGCTTCAACTTTCCGGCGAGATCCGAACATCTCCTCTGAAACCCGGTTCGAATCCAAATTTATTTACTTTTCTCTTTCTGGTATTTATTTGTCTGGTAACTTGCCATCAAAGTCGTTGCAAGTTATCTTTCTGAGGAAAACAGCTGAGAAAATAATGAAAATTGTGGAAGTGTTGGTTAAAGATTAAATTTTTATTGGATTGTTTTGGCTTAAATTGGTGCTTTTGTTTAGATGGGATTGGTATTTTTGTATGATAAAGTTGAAATATAGGTGTTACTTGAAGAGGGGTGCGGATTTCTCATATGAGGTGTTCAGTGTTTAAGGTTGTTTAATTGATGGATACGATTTCAAGGAAGTGAAAACTGGTGAAAATTCGAGCAATTAATGGAGTAGCTGATTTGGTATTTCACTATTCAGCTGATAAAGTTGGCATATAGGCGTTATATCAACACGGGGTGTGGATTTTCCGGACGGGTCTTCAGTTTTTGAGTTTCTTGAATTGGACAGGATGGAAAGATAGAGAAAAGTGGTTAAAAATATGACTGTTTGATAAAGTTGCGGATTCAAGATTTCTTTTTCATTGCTTTTCTAATTGGTCCGGGATAGGATATCATGGTTTTAGAAACACAGAAGTTGAAGAAATTGCTGACTTCTTCATATAAGATGAATAAGTTGAATTCTGATTGTTTGGTGGGGGAAATAAAAGGAGGAGAAGTGGCAGTGAGGTCAGGAGTAGGTGATGATGATCAGGGTAACTTTGGATCAAATGATTCTTTTCTCCCTGGTCTACATGATGATGTTGCATTGACATGTCTTGCTTGGGCATGCAGATCAGATTATCCCTCATTGTCTTGCCTAAATGCGAGGTTTAATAAGCTAATTAAAAGTGGAGACCTATATGAGCTGCGGAGGCAGTTGGGCATTGTGGAGCATTGGGTGTATTTGGTATGCGATCCAAGGGGATGGGAGGCATTCGATCCCTTTAAAAACAGATGGATGAGGTTGCCTAAAATTCCCTGTGATGACTGTTTTAATTATGCCGATAAGGAGTCATTAGCTGTGGGGAGTGAATTGTTGGTTTTCGGTCGTGAGTTGTTTGAATTTGCTATTTGGAAGTATAGTTTGGTTCATCGTGACTGGGTGAAGTGTGAAGGGATGAACCATCCTCGGTGTTTATTTGGATCTAGTAGTCTTGGTTCAATTGCTATTGTTGCAGGGGGAAGCGATAAGAATGGTAACATACTGAAATCTGCAGAGCTTTATAATTCTGCCACCGGCAGGTGGGAGATGTTGCCAAACATGCACTGTCCGCGACGGCTTTGCTCTGGTTTTTTCATGGATGGAAAATTCTACGTGATTGGTGGGATGACTAGTCCAACTGACTCCTTGACTTGTGGGGAGGAGTTTGATCTTAAGACTAGAAAGTGGAGGAAAATAGAAGGCATGTATCCAACTGTTAATAGAGCTGCCCAGGCACCACCACTTGTTGCAGTTGTTAACAACCAGCTTTATGCGGTTGAGTATCTAACCAATATGGTAAAGAAATATGACAAGGAAAAGAACTCTTGGGATGTGTTAGGAAGACTCCCAGTCAGGGCTGATTCTTCAAACGGTTGGGGTCTAGCTTTCAAGGCCTGTGGGAAAGAACTTCTTGTTGTGGGTGGTCAAAGGGGCCCAGAAGGTGAAGCAATTGTGCTGAATTCTTGGAGTCCAACATCGGGGGCCAAGAATGGCACTTTGGATTGGAAGGTCCTTGGTGTGAAGGAGCATGCTGGGGTCTTTGTTTACAACTGTGCTGTCATGGGTTGTTGAGAGAATTTTCTCCATTGATTACTCAAAACCTATGGATCTCTGATATGTGGCCTTGGTTTAGGTTGTTTCTTCAGACATTTTTTGATTGACCAAAAATTTGTTATCATCTGGATCTCCGTACCTCATATCTCGAGAGGGGGACTGGTTTTACAATTTTGTAAACATTCCTGTAACTAAATGTGCCTCCTGGTGCTCATAATTCTGTGGCCTTCTATTTTCAAGGGTTTCATCTAAGATCCCGTCTTTCATCTTTTCCTTATTCTTGGAACAGTAAAAAGTTGCATTTTTTTTTTGGGATTTATCTATCGTTAACTGGAGAATGGCAAAATAATGCAGAATTGACGGGATCTGAGTTAGCTTTCTCCTGTGCCTGCATCTTTTGTACTTTGTTCTTGTCCTCGGATGAATTAAAACTAGCTCTATTCATTTAAAGTATTTGATTTTTGCCGCACAGCTTGAAACAGATAAGACTCCTTCCGGTTCTTTTCTTGTGTGTGTGGAAACTTTCAGATTTGCCAATCATATTTCCAGCGCGCCAGTCATGTTTGTCCGCATTATAGACCAGTGAAGTTATATCTCTGAGTTACACACTGTCACTGGCTCAAAGCAGAAATAATGGAGTGAGAGCCATGGACTTAAATTTACATAGGGAGTAGTAGGCTGTGCAGCAATGAAACCTCTGTCACCCAACCCCCACCACACTTTCTTTAGCAGGTTTTTCTTTTTTTGTTTTGTTTTTTCATGTTTTTTATAGCTTCACTGCAATTCAACGCCTTTACTGGGGATGTGGCAATCAGTACCCCATTATCCTCCCTTCACCTGCTGGCCCTGGCAGTACAAAGTACAAACTCACATGGTCATTTTTTTTGTCAATCAAGTAGCCTTCTCAGTCGTAGTCAGTCTTGATTATTGGTCACTGAATCGATGGATTTGGCTTTGATTACCAGTCCCGTTCCGTTTCTATATGCTAGAGCTCTGGAATTGCTAAGGATTTTAGTCCAAGGTGGCTTTGGACAAGTTCAGAATGGGAGTATACGTGTAACTCTTTTGACTTTTCAATCCCAGGAAACACTTAGCTAGCAGAATCAATCATAACATTCATACATTTTGAGGTTGAATCATTATGCACCAACCCTATGGTTGGATGGTAAAATCTGGAAGTCAAGACAATAGTGGTTTGGAACCCAAAAAAAAAACCAAACATTCCTTTCAATTGTGAGCTTTAGCAGGAAAGAGAATAATAAACGAGTTCATCTCTAAAAACTTATTTCGTTTCTTCCGTAAGTTGGAATAAATGCGGAGAAGGTGAGACTCCTGACATTTTAACGCTAACAATGCATAAAAAAAAAAAAATCAATCATACAAGAAATATATATACTACTGTTAAATCATGCACATGTGGCATATATTCATAATTGTTAATACTATAAAAAGTTCGTTACGGTGCCAAAATATAAAACTGTAACTTTTTCTTTGTACACTATCTTCTTCTCTCGTTACTTGATTTTGCTTCTTCTTTCCTTTCTCCCCTCAACTCCGAAGTAGGGGTAAACCTTTAAATAAATATGTAAAACCTGATGATACAGAATTCTTGAACAGTATGAATGCATGATGGGTTGTGGTATGGTCCTTTTCGCACGGCTTTTGAGTAGTGATTTTGTTTGTGTACTGGATCTAGATTCAACCTTTCATGAATGAATAGGAGGGGCTTTGTTAGTTCGTTATTGAATATCTGACTTTTACTTCCCCACACTTTAGTACTCTTTCCCAGAGGCCCCAGAGGCCCCATAGGCCCATATAGCATATACTTGTTATGGAAAATCTTTGGTGTTTAGCCGGGTCATCTTGCCCTTTATGGATAAAGCCTCCTGGAAGGGGAGGAGTGTTCCACCGCTGCTACTTTTCATCTTTCTTTCAGAGACTGTTGGAAATCATAACTCGCAGCTGCTGACTCCATCATTGTTTTGTTTATTTATGATCTAGGTACACTTTTTTGTTACCTTTACGAGTGAAGCCCATTTGAAAGATTAATAGCCATCCATTAAATATTTGAGTAAATTTTATATACACTATTATAGTTGAATGAATAATACATGATCAAATTTTGCACGTGTATCATATATCTAATGGTGATAATAATCCTAAGTATTTTATGGAGCTGAACCTGACTCGAGAATTTATTTCTCTTTAAGGGGTTTGACTTTCTATAATATTTAGAGTAAATCTTATATACACTGATACTGTATACACTATCACCGTTTAATTCATGATATGTGTGCAAAAGTTGAATTTCAAATTCAAATTTTGTCTAATTGTTATTCATCCAATGCTGATAGTGTATACACTGTCAGTATAGGAAAGATTAATCATAGTATTTATAGTCGTTCTCCTCTTGTTATTTCGAGTAATTTTTGTATCATAATTTTGAAAATCCATTTTTTTCTTTTTTATATTTTCATTTGATCTGAGCTTAAAATTTAGATCTGTCAATGGACGGGAAAAAAAATTTAACTAACATCTACTCGAAAACTAAGCACGAATCGAAGCACCTTCATAAGACTACCTACCTGAAAACTAAAAACGTGATCAATTAGATGCACTCAGTTAAAAACGTGATCAGTTAGATGCACTCAGTAGTCATTCGCACCAGTGCCTATTCTCTTCAGTTCTGTCAAACAAATCCAGAATTAGGCCTTTACGATTGGTTCCCTCACGTTATCGAATTTTTACAGAAAAACAAGTCATGGATAGGAGTATTATAATCTGTATTTGGAGCTAAGGATGCCCCTTGAAAAAGCGGGATTTCGATTAGAGATGCAATCGAATTGAATCGACATCGAGTATCGCCATACACGAGCTCGAACTCGATGATTGCTCACAGAACTCGTGCTCAACTCGCATTGGTTTGAGTCAATACGAGCCTTATCGAGTTCGAGTAAGAAAATTTCATTTTTTTTTACAAATTTTGAGCTAAAAGACATTATTGCCCTTTAAAAAATTTCATACGACCTGAAATATTTCGTAACTTCAACCACTCTTTTGAGCATAAGGATAATTTCATAATAATAATATATTAAAGAATTAAAATTAAAAAAACAGGATAAAACTCGACGAACTTTTGAACATTGCATTTTGATACTCGAATACGATTTGCTCGACTTATTGAACTACTTGAATTCGACTCGAACTCGATCAACCCGAGTCCAAGTCAAGTTTTTTATCGTGAGCAGCTCGATTCGATACAGCAGAAACTTGACGCCTTTGATTGTGCATTTAAAAAATAATTCTAATAATAAAGTTACTGAGTTCCACATCAAAACTTTAAAGACAGGTCATGTTCGCATTGGAAAGCGTGATTAAGCCCAGAAGATTTATGTCGTTTTGAGACACGCCACCACCAAAGTTGGTGGGGTAGGAGGTAAGGGATCAAACCCTGCCTCCCATCATTGGCCACAAAATGTGACAAGCCACTTCAAGTGGCTTCCAGATGAGTGCATTGTGCACTCTTCTAGGCCGGTTTCAGTCCCCTCCGGTTTCTCCTTGATCTCTTCAGGTTCTCTCCTTCCCGTAGCATAGAATAATTGTAGGTCTATCGTATCAAAAAAAAGAGACACTGCCGCTGATAAGTTTTGGGCCTTTTGGGCCGTTGACTTTTGTCATCACTTGAGGAAGATCAATTTGAGGGCCCTGCATCTGAGGATGAAGACGGTCTTCTACGTTGATCATCAAAGAGTATATGTTGGATTTCTATGCATTTTTTTTGCTCATCTTCGGCCATACATGAACTTGGGAAGATCCAAGAACATTTGTTGGTTATTCAACAGCAGCTAATAATGGATGGTCCTTTGCGTGCAGTCCAAGGCACGAAATTGAAAGCAATGAGGATTTCTTTTTTGCGCTTCGGAGGGTTTCCTAACAGAAAATGCAAAATGTACATATACTAGATGAGCAAATGATGAATTGCCGTACCTAGGCTTTCTATCTTAATTTTTTACTAAAATAAAGCGGTAATAGCTAAAGGGCCAGTTATAATGATCTAATGGAGGATAGAGCAACCGGATATTGAAGGAAACTGTAGCCACTTTGCTCAAGAAGTTGCACAGATAGAAGAGAGAAATTTAAACTGTTCGCAAGGAGCAGATGAATTTCAGTTCACCAGGATGTCAGTCAACGTCATATATTGCAGCCTCATTTTTCTTGACAGCAGGATTCACCCGTTCCATTTGCCTGCACAGTATGGAAGCAAGTTCATGCCAAAGATGCATAGTAATAATTACAAACTCTTTTCTTGATTCAATAAGTGCTATAGATGCTGTTGAACACGTTTGAATGCTGCTGATTCCCCCACTTAGAAGCCTCATTGGAGCAGATCTAAGAGGTGTTGCTGCCCCACAGGGTTATTTCTTGTCAATTAAATGCTGTCAAACATTCAACAGTGAATTGATACTCATTAGTACACGTCCCAGAGGTACCATAGAACTCCCCATATATATGATACCATAAAATGTTTTGTCCTGGCAAACATGCTACCATTCTACAAATGATACGGCCTTGATAATTAGCCAAACCAGATCCAGTAGGAATTTACAATAATGAAACAGCCGGAATACAACATGCAGAAAGATGCAGAAAATAGCAGTACTAAGGCTTAGTTTGGGATAGGGATGGCAACGGGGCGGGGTTGGGGCGGGGACCTCTCCCCCATCCCCCGCCCCGCTGCCTATAAATTCCCCCCACCCCCGCCCCGTCCCCCGCTCCCCCCGCCCCGTCCCCGCCCCGCCCCTCTTCCCCCGCGGGTGCCCCCGCGGGGTTAATAAAAATGTGTTATCTAATTTTATTATAGTTAAATTTTAGCAAATAATCAAGTACTAAAATATCAACACATAACAAAATTATTATTTATTGTAATTTCACAATTGAAACTTATAAAAACAATCAAACAAAAGTTATTTGAATACAATCCAATATGATGAAATACATACAACTAAAGTAGTCAAGTTTTCACTTTTGGCACCAATACAATCACTAATTCATTATTGTGTGTGTGCTTTTTTTTTAAGAAAAAAATGTTATTATATTAAGTGTATTTCGAGATTTAGTATAAATGTATTAGTAAATTTAGTATAACAATTAATAATTTGTATTAATACACATATATAATTATTAGTATAATTGATAATATCAATTATATTACATATACTAATATACATTATATAATACATATAACTACTAATATATTATCATAAGTTTTTAACTAATTAAATTATATATTATATATATTTATATACATATATATATTTTATATATTTATTTTTTTAAAGCGGGTGGCGGGGCGGGGGTACACCCCCCCATCCCCCGCCCCGTTTCTAAGCCGGGGGAAAAAAATCCCCCCCGCCCCCGCCCCACCACCCGCCCCATTGGTCCCCCGCGGGCACCCGCCCCCATTGCCATCCTTAGTTTGGAAGTTTGGGATAGAAAAGAGAAGAAGGGAAAACTTTAGTTATGAGAGAATAGGGGTGGGCACGGGTCGGGTACCCGCCCCTAATATGATTTGGCTGACCCAACCCTAATATATCGGATCAATCATTTTGCGATCCTAACCCGCTCCTAATATTTTCGGGTACCCGAAAAAAAGGAGCGGGTCATAGGGTACCCGCCCCTAAAAAAAAACTATTTTTCAATAAAAAAATTTATTTTCTTCTTAATATCAACATGTTTTCAAATATAAAAAAAATGCTTTTCCAATTAATATTGGTAGAGATATTGTAATTAAAGTCCATATATTACCATTCTCACACATTTCATCCAATAATCAAATCGATCTCATAAATTTAGTACATATTATAATTATAATATCTAATGGACAAAATGAAGTTTCATAATAATTTTGAATACACCACCATTCTCACACATTTCATCCTTCTATAACACAACAAACACAAGGATAATAAGTATTTGGTAACTTCCCCAACTTCCTTAAAGATATTATGGTACAAGACTGCATCCCAAATAAGTCGATTGTGAAATCAAGTTCGAAAAGAATTGAATAGAACTAATTATTTTTGGAAAAAATATAACCAAAATAACGTTAAAAAATCTTCCCCAACATCTTTACATCTTTGGAATAGACCTTATGGTATTAAAGGTGATGAAAAAGAAAAATAAATTTCTTACACTAAATAAAAGAGACAAATTTAAGAGACATAATTGCAATAAAATAAATCAAATAAATAAATAAATGAAAGACAGAAATATTTTAATTATCTAGCTAACAAAAAATTGGAACTCCAAACACAAATCTTTGATTGAATTGATGCAAGATTTGCAGGAAAGATCGATGGAGGTAGAATAAAAATAAAAAGGATGAAAGGGATGAACAATTTTTATAACAGAGTTTCACAAATTTTTTTTCATTTTGTTCATGTTTCACCGAGAATATTCACTTTCTTCAAATAAGATGAGAAGAGTAGATCATATAGGATTAGAATATGAGGCTGCGAGCCACTTCACTTGCACTTAGAATTAAAAATTACAAAGTTATAAAATGATCCCTAATTTTTTAATATTTATAAAATATACCCTGCGGGTCTGGTACCCGCGGGTTTTTATTTTTCTGATCCGTATCCGTACCCGATTTTTCGGGTACCCGACCCTCATCTGCCCCGCTAAGAAAAATCGGATCGGATATCCTATTTTTCGGATCGGATCGGGTTCATCGGATTTTCGGATCGTCGGGTTTTTTTGCCCACCCCTATGAGAGAAGAGAAGAGAATAGAAGGGATTGTTATGTTGTTTGGGAGTTTTAACAATTAGTGGAATAATTTTGAATATAAAAATCATTAAATATTTGTTCAAAATCTTTTTAAGGATAAAATATGTATTTTAAAAAAATTTCACAAGCTTCCTTCAACTTTCTCTCCAATTTGGGAGGAAAAATTTTGTCTACCGTTCATCCTCCCATTTCCTTTCTTTTCTTTCTTACTAAAAACTCACAAACAAAGAAAAATCAAACTTTCTCTTCTTTCCCTTTCTTTTCCGTCCAAATCCTCAACTCCCAAATGAAGCCTAAGGCTTGAGTACAATCACTTCCAGCAACTCGCGTTACCACCACAAGCCCGCAGATGGCGTTAAAAGCCAATGCAAATTTATGTATTTACACTACTCCGCAGCTATCGATAATAAGGTAGACCATTATGTTATCCTCACAGGATTCATGTTACGGTAGCCATTCGAATAAATCATGCTTCAAAGTCAACTCTGCCATATCTTAACCAGTTGGCAGACGAAGATAAATTAAACAACCTCCATAACATAAAGGAGTCTAGTACTGATACATGAAAACTCCCAAAGACATACAAAACAGTGACATGGAAGAGAGTGGCTGATTATCAACCCACACACTCTCCTCAATTTATTTTACATTCAATAAATTAAAGATCCTCCATAACCTAGAGGATAAGATCTCACACTTGAAACATTAGTAAATAACAGTTCAAAGGAAAGAGTTGTAGATCAGAAATCTAATCCACAAACTTTCCTCGATTTATTTTACATAGTAACTTTGAAATGATATATGAAAATGAGCAAATGTTTCATGAGCTTCAGTTCCCCGACCACTGATGAACAAACACACCAGAATTTCTGAGACTTCTGAAAAGACTCATGCAGTCTTCACAAATGGCACCTTTGCAGTCTAGCGACTCTGAGCACTGGAGGAAAAGTTCATCAATGCGGCAGATTACTCCAGTTTTGAACAATTCACCAAGAATGTTCAACTTCAGTGTTCTTGAATTAATCCTAAGGACCACAAAATCATCATCTTCCACTGTTTCTTTAAACCAGCGAGCAAAATCAAACCCTTCTGTATCCATTGGAGCACTCAAGTACTCACCAGAGTCCAGTTCCGGAGCAGCATTTTCTCCTGCGAGGCCTGGATGGTAAATAAAAGTGATACCAGGAGTTTTGATGTGAGAAGACAGGACAGAAGTGTTATGATCCAACAAAAATACACTGAATGCTCGTTTACCAAATGAACTATAAGGTTTAAACAGCTCATAAATACTCAAGTTTGTGGATTCGTCTGCACCAACATTGATGTAAATGAGTCTGTTCCTTGTTGAAGTATTCAAAAACTTGGGCAGATAAGAAACTTCCCTCTTGGTATGTAGTGATTTTTCATCCATTAGGGGCTCAATGAACTTCATAAATGGTTTGTTATTTGTGATGGCAGGGCATTCACTTGGAAGTTGAAATTGCTCAAAGAAGGCAGCATTTTCAAATCTTTTCTTAAAGATGACTAGAGCATTTGAGCCAACACCACACACATGTATGATATCAGAACTCTTTATATATAATGAAACTGGTGTGGCAGACCTAATCAGGCTTCCAGAGTAGAAGTCATGGGCACCAACAAGCATAGCACCAATGCCACCTGGACGTAAAACACGCTCAATCTCGAGCACGAGAAGAGCTGGCACAGATACCCCATCAAGAGCCCTCGAGAACAAAAAATCGAAGGAATTATCCGCAAAGTCGAGCTCACAAACAAATCTCCGTTTTAGAAGAGAGAAAGATGGGTGGCTACCAACAGCAACAGCATGTCGGAAACCCAGCTCTCGCAGAGCTGATACAGCAGAGGCAGAACCCTCCCCAACACACAAAGTTTTCGAATTAGGATCCAGCAAATTCTTCCCCATAAGCTCCTTGAAAACATTATTAGCCAAGTTTTCACTCTCTTTGCTAAGCATCCTAAAACCCCCATAAAGAGAAAGCCTAAGAACCGAAAGGGGATTTGAAAACTCGCTGACATTGTAATACTCGCTAGAGCCAAAGTTCAGTGGGCATGCATCCAAGTTCAGCAAAATTGGCTCCATTTTTCGAGCATCATGGGTCATCTGTATAATGGAAAGCACAAGCAGAGCAGACCCTAACGCAAATGCCTTAACAAACATGCGTTTCATTAAAGTCCCACGTAGCATTTGCCATTTCAAGACCGTCAAATCCATCTTTTCTTTTGTCCCAATTATCCCAAAGATAAGGCCTTTCAGAGTGTTCTATCTCAGATCTAGATAAATCAATCAGGAATCAAAGTGCGTGCAGCTAAAATTGTGATTTTGGAGTTGCAGTTCACAAAATCAGTAATATTAAAAACGACAGTGAAATTGAAGCCAACAGCAATGTAAAAACAAAATACTTAGCGAGTACAAAACCTGGACGAGGTGTGATTTCCACCCACGAGTAATCCCATTGACATTTGGAACCCAAGCCAGACCCTTTTTGGAACCCTTTTCGGCATTGAATCAAACATCTTGTCCACAATCATTGAATCCAAATCTACGAATCAATTCTATCCTCCTTACATCCTAATAATGTGTGCTTAAAACTCCCTACTATCTATCTACATAGCATTGATTTCTATGAACAATTTCAAGAGTTCTCCAGAGAGGTTTCTGGGATTTGGATGTCAAAGAACTAATGGGAGTCAAGTTAGAGACGGTGAGAGGAGTCCCAGGCGACTTGGGATGGGGTTATCAAGTACTTACTGAGTATCGAGTGATAAAAGGTCAAAAAAGATTCCGAAGGTTCTTTCCCCTCGCTTATATTACACACGTGCCCCTTTTAAAGGGACAGACGCCTTGAGCAAAATAAGTGATAAAACCATACGATCATCTACTAATCACTAGTTAATTAATTAATTAATTAACTAAAGTTCCAGTAGTACCTTTTAGTTACATTTTAGGATTTTTCTAAACGAATAATATTCGATACACGTTGTTTTATTATACACATACAGACACTCACATCTATTACACTCCTTCAATGCGAAGGCCTCCTTACCATAATGATTTTTTTAATTAAAAACTAATATTTTAATAAATTTTATAGCGTTAATCAAATCCTATATTTTATTTCAAAGTAACTTTCTTCCGTTGGTGATGTTTATACTTTATAGCTTTGGACATGTCATATCACATGCAATAATATCATGAAAGTTGTCGGTGGATTTGGATTTGGGTTTGAGTAATGACTTATTTTGATGTAGCCTCTGGGTACTAGGTAATGATTAAGAAAGAAATTGTGTGTCACATCGAAGATTATGCGTTGCTGATACAAGTATTTTCTTTCTCTTTTTATCCATTTTCTTTGAGAATGCAATTCTTTATGCGCAGCATACAAATTATAATTATTGAGATTTTGGCCTATACATTTCCGGAATCCTTAGCTTTCAGATAGTAACATGAATGATCCACTGAATTTTGATATTGATGATTCTTTAATCTCAATCTTTCATTAGGGTTTTGTTTAAAATGCAGAAATTTTTGAACTTTTCAGCTTTCCAGTTGTACATGTGGTACATACCTTTTAGATCTTTCCTATCAATGTTCAAGAAGTTGAATGCACTATTATGAACTAAAAAAAATAACTACTATCGACTACTTCTATTTATTTTTAAAACTTCAACTGTATTTATGTCAAAATTTTAATTTATTTGTCTTTACTTTATCTCATTTTTCTGAAAAAGTTTGTACTAATTACAATGACAACTAGGATTATGTTGAAAAAAAAAACAATCATGAATCTTATTATATTTGATCCAATAACCAGAGAATATTATAATATTTTATAAATTTACTAATATATATAATTTAATTATATATATATATATATATATATATATATATATATATATATATATATGGATTTGGGTAGAATCTAGTATGAGTTTGGATTTGAATATGGATCATAGAAAATTAGACCCTATCCAAATCCATAACTCTTTTACATTATCTGGATTTGGGTAGGGTTTAGATTTGAGAAATTAAATATAAACTCTACCCAAGTACATTGGGTTTGAATTGGATATAGATAAGATCCGATCCATTAATATGCCTAATGGTAAGATAGGAGAGGTTGCAAATTAAAAATCTTGAATCATAAGATCACGTAAATATATATATATATAAGAATAAGTAACCTTTTCAAGATCAAGTAATATATATTGGACTTGAGGATATATGATGTATTTACATCCATCATGACAAAGGCATGGTAGTATTGGACATACCTAGAAGATAATAAAGGATGGAGAGTTGTATAATTTTCCACGAGTATGCAAGAAACGAATTCTTTTCAGCATTTAAACAAACAATCTATTAAAAATGAGAAATGAGACTCTTCCTTCTATAGTTTAGATTTGTCCCACCAATAATTGCATCACATTAATTCTAGTACTGTGCATCGCCATCATCTGCCTTTTTCTTTATAATTTATATCCTTTTTTGTTTCTTTGGTTCTGCATCGCCATCATCAATCTGTCGATTTGTGCATCAAAATTAGTGTCGGATGGCTTTGAGGCGTGACAAGTTGACACTCTAATGGTTCAGAAAATTTAGAATTTTGTGTAGCATCCCCCACAACGGCGACTATTAGCATCCACAACAAAAGCGGTGGGTGCAAAAGGGCCAGTTGATCACCGCTTAATTTGTTGGCCAGGCTATACCTATACACATAGGTGCAAATGCATTGAATTTGAATCTTGAACAGATCATGTCTCATATTTTTGTTGATAAGGGATCGCAATCGCCATTCGAGAGTATGCATTGGATAAATTTCGTCTAATGTAATTATTCGTCAATCATATGGAGAGATAAGACGCACTAGCCAAATTCCGTGCGACGGACAAATCATGTTGCAAAATGCTTTAAAAAATTTTTTTTGGTACTTTAAACCTTTTAATGATGCAACTTAAGTTGCGAAGTTCGATAATGCACTACATGTATTGTTCACGAATGTAGAATTGTAAAATGACATCCAATGATCGGAGCGCACTTTGGTAATTCCATATCGGCTATGGCAATCAAATCATTCCCGCTTGCAACTTAAACCATTTGAGAGGATTAATTACTTGGCAAAGTGCAAAGAGAAGGAGTACCTAATTAAATTTCAGGCTTGGTTCTTTAGATGTTACCCAACGTTAATTTAGCGTGACCACAAGTTGACCTTTAATATCCTTCGAAATCTCTCCCCGTAATCTTTTTTCATTTCCCTTTAATAAGGTTTTGCTTTAGTGGTGATTCTGGTCAAGTGATCAAGGTCGACATTAACAGCTAAACATTTTTAGTTAAAATTTTAGAAGTTGTGAATTTAGTCTAATGTTGTCTATGCTTGCGTTTATCCTATCAAATTTGGTTTAGCAAGAATTGACCTCACAATGTAATCTCACCCAAATAAAACAAGAAACTTACCCTGCCTATGAGGAAAAAAATGAAAAAATAAATAGCTTACTGCACACGTACAACGAAGGTTTGCTTGGATATGATTTTATTTGTAAAAAATTATTTACTTGTATTATAAATATATTTTTCAATCATTTTTTTATTTGATATATATCATTCTACAAAAAGTGTTACGATATTTTTTCAAAATATAATCTCCCATCCAAACACAGTAGTCATTTTATCCCAAGCGGCTGGTAATTACAAAATATTTTTGCAAAAATGGCCAATTTAGTCCCTAAACTTTTTTTTCCTGTCGGTTTAGTCCCTATATATTATTTGTAGTTAATTTGATCCCTAAACTTATATTTTGATCCAATCAAGGAATTCGGCGGCGGCGCCACAACATAATTTCCATCAGGCTCCTAATCGAGCAACCCAAAAGGGTATTTTAGGGATTTTGATGTTGGGGCTATAACTAAAAGAAGTAAATTGATAAAAAAAAACCCCCAATTCTAAACCTAGAATTATTTCAAAAAAGAGAGATTTGTCCAATTTTTTCAAACTCGTGTACAAAAAGTACTGCAATTGAATGCATATGAGGAGGAATTGGGACAAAGCATGCTAAAGCTCAACTAGCGATCGAGTTGTTAATATTGTCGTTGGTTCAAATGGTTCAGAAATAGGAAACTCGACTTAAGAAGAAAATGAGAAATACTACAATAGAGACAAAATCGTGTGATGCTACTGCCTCGAACAATGTCGAATTGTGACTGCATGGACAAAGGCAAACCCATCAAGAAGGTTTCATGGTTGCAGAATTTTGGGGTAATTTTTTGTATGTGCTAAAGCTTATAATTTGTTGAAATATTATGGTTGTTTAGAATTTGTTGTATGGGTGCAGAAAATCTCTACTATTTGACATAAGATTAACCCTCACCAACCATGATTAAACTATTAACATAACAAAACAGACAAGATTTAAGTTCTTAAATTTACTCGATTTGCTTGACTCCCCTTTCTCAATATTGCATTATTCGTGCATTTCGTCCCCCACTCCCTCCATCCTTCGATTTCTTACGCCCTCCGATTCCTTATTCATCACAATCTATTTCGATTTTGTTTAGCAGATCATCGACTAAAGCTCTAGATTTTGTCCAAGAAATTTTTTTGTTTTCGTTTTGGGTTTTGGATATTTCTCAAAAGACTTATCTACCAGTTAATTTTTGTTACAACCCAACATCGTCCCTAAAATACCTTTTCTGAATTGCTCGATTAGGAGCCTGATGCAAATTATGTGGTGGCATCGCTGCTGAGTTCCTTGATTGGAACCGAAATATAGGGCCTGTTTAGAAGCTCAGTTTTTTTCACAAGTTTATATGCTACTAGTTTTTTTAACAACTTTTGCTACAGGAACCCAAAAAACTTATCTAAGTTTTTAACCTACACACTTCAAAATACCCAAAACTTACCAAAAAAAAAAAATTCCCTCCCCTTTTTCTTCTTCTTTCTCCCCCATCCCAACCCACCACCACCTCCGGCACCGGGGTCTTTTTTTTTTGCCTTTCTCCCTCTCCCTCTCATCCTCTCCCTCTCATCCTCACCCGCCATCCTCCCCCTTTACCCAGTTTGTATGACCCCCTTTTTTTTCCTCCCTCTCCCTTTCCCCCACTCCTTCCCCACCACCCTTCTTCTTCCCCTCTGAACGATTTGGTAGCGAGACTAGATCGCACCGGGGTCATTTCTTTGCACCAAATTGCGGGGAGGGGGAGGAGAGGGGAAGGCTGAAAATTGCAAAAAAAAAAAAAAGTTTCTGTTGGGCATTGACTGCCCCTTGACTGCTGGGCGAGGGAAGATGCGGAGAGAAAATGCAAAAAAAAATAAAAAATTCTGCTAGCCATTGACTGCCGGGCAAGGGAAGAGGGGGGGGGAAGGGCAGAGGGGAGGAGAGGGGTGAAGGGTAGGAGATGGGGAGAGAAAATGGAAAAAAAAAAAAATTTTCTGCTGCAGACTGCCTGATGCAGTTTCGGGAGAGGAACAGGGGAGGGAAGGGAAAGGGAGGAAAGAAAAGAAAAAAAAGAAAAAAGCAAAAAGAAAAAAGAAAAAAGAAAAAAAGTTTTTCATCTTACAAAATTTTTTCTACAACTTCTACAGTGATCTACAGTAAAGTTTTAGACAAATTTCCCAAGAACTCAGGTTCCAAACGGGCCATAAGTTTAGGGATCATATTGACTACAAATAATATATAGGGACTAAATCAATGGAAAAAAAGTTTAGGGACTAAATTGGCCACATTTTCAAAATTTAATCTCCCGTCCAAATACAGTGTTGGGAATGCCTGGTGACTACACAAGCGGCCCATTTCAACAAGATTTACCAACAATAGCTTATAAGGCCGCAGAGAGTGAAACATCAGAGGTCCACAACACAGGAAAATATAAGGACCACTCCAATACTCTGCGGTTGCACTTTTGACAGTTTTAAGTCATTAACGTCGATCGACCGAGAAAAACCCGACTGCTGTTCGGCGAACAAAATGTCCGCTGCTACACCAACAGAAACCTTAAACCCGCCGGTTAACCAGCAGGATTCATCAAACCTCTTCGAACCAATTGAAGCCCCTCCCGAATTGACTCCCAATACTGACAGTGACACAACTGCGGAAAAGCGAAAGCGCGAGGACCCGGACCCGGAATCAAGCCCGAACAAAGGCCGGGAACGTGAGAACCACCCATTCTGGAAGACGAGCCTTTGCTCCTATTTCAGACGGTCCAAAGGCTCGTGCAGTCACGGTTACACGTGCCGATACGCCCATGGGGAGTCGGAGCTCCGGCCCCGACCCGACAACACTTGGGACCCGACATCCGAGCTAGCTAAGAAGATGGCGAGAATAGATGAGGGTGGTGGGACAGGGAAGGAGGATAGGAATGACTTCATGATGACAGAGGCTTTTGCAGATGGAGAAGAAGGTGGTGGTTCTTCAGAGGCTGGGTTGGCTAAGTGTGTCGTGAACCTCCCAATGAAGTGGACTTCGGATAATTTAAGGAACTTTCTCGATGAAAATGTGAGTCGGGCCTTTCTTTTTCTGTGAGCATAAAAGAGTATAATTCTATGTGCTATTTAAGTTTGAAATTTGGATATCTTAGTACTGTTTGGTTGAGAAATTTGGATAATGGAAAGGATAACTAGAAGAAATTAGTGTTACTGTACATTGATTGCTCACGACCTTGGTGCTTAGAAGTTTACAAAGTTATCACTTTCAACCCATTATTGGATTGAAACTCCTGCATGGAAGAGTCAAGCTTTATGTTTGAAGAGGTAAAAGTGCATGTTCCAGAAACCTTTTTTTTCTTTTTTGGAAAAGCATGTTCCAGCAACCTTGATTAATGGCCCAAAGCCAATTCTCTCCTTTTTGCAAAGTTGTGGGTACAATTCTTTAGTCTGTGCTAGTGTTTAAGTTTTATGTTCTTATGTAATTTGATATAAGAACGTTTGTTATACTTGCTAAAGAAATTAAAAATTGTATCTTTGGAAATTTAATATGTTGGTATTTGAAAACTTAAGCGGATGAGGTTGTCCTCTCTAGCTCTCTGATGTATTCCTTTATCAAACTCGAGAAAAGTCTTCAGTTTTAAGTTATTTTGAAATAACAGATCAGAAAAGTATTCTTTTTCTGGTTTCCCTTTTGATATCTTCATCTTCCATGTTTTGTTTTGACTTAAGATATTACTATGCTTTTCAAATATGTTGCATTCTTGGTGTACCTTCATGATGATGTAATTGGACTATATGTTGCGGTTTTCCAGGGAATTTCCTTTAAGTCAGCTAAAAAGAAGAAAGGTATGGTTGTCGGATTTGTGAGTTTTGAAAGTGCAGAGCAAGTTAATAGTGCATTGAAGGTACCCTTTCCTTCTACAGATATCAGTGAGAGTCATTAAGAAACTTTTGTAATACACGATGTTGAATTCTGCTTTCTCAATGTTTAATATGACAGGAGTTGGATGGAAAGTCTATTGGCAGCAAAAATTTGAAGATTGGAGATGTGATACAACGATCATTTGATAAGAAAAATAAAGTGGCTGTGCCCAATGCTCAGGAGCATGATCAGAACACTGTGTCAGTCAATGGAAGTTCTGATATTCATGAATCTTCAATTGACACTGAAAATGGTGAACCAACAGATGAATGTTCAGCACCAAATAATTCAGATTCAAAGGGTAGAACTGCTCGTGATGTAGTAAACTCCACTTGCGCATATGCCTTATGCTGATCAGTTAGAGCACAAGAAAAAGTCTCTTACCCAGACCCTCAAAAGACTGGTCAGATGAACTTTTCTTTTCCTTTTCTTGATTTGCTTTTACCTTTTTTTCCCTTCCTGTCGAGTTTCTTAGATTCTTTTTTGAAGTTACCTTTCTTAGTTACTCCTTACGAGCTTTTAGTTGCCAATCTTATGGGAATTTAACTCCTGGTTAATGTTTCTTGTTTTTCTATGTAGACTCGAAATGCACGTAAAGCTTGTCCAAATGGTGTTCCGCTTCCAGAATGGGTTCTCAAATCTAGAGAAATAGGTGCTGATATAATGATATCTGAGAAATTGAAGAAGAAAATTTAAAAATTTTTGAAATTATTTCATACATCTGAACTTATTGGAAAGGACGAGTGTTCACTCTTATCTAAGCCAGAATGAGGCTGCTAATGATTTTATAAAAATTGAAATGTAACTTTTGTTACGAAATTCTTCCCCTTTTAATTTTCAGCGGAGGAAATGTGTTCTATAGCTGTCCAACCAAAATGATTTGGATGTGCAGGTGGTCTTCCCTGCAAATTAGAGGGATAATTGAGTCACCTCTTGTCAATGAGTATCGTAACAAGTGCGAGTTCTCTGTGGGTTACTCCCTACAAGGAAAACCAACAGTGGGATTTCTGCTAGGCAATTTCAGGTCATCTACATCAAGACAGACTTTCTTTCCACTAGTTTATGTTATCGTTGTCTGTTACTCATTACTTAAAATTGATAATTTAATTTAGGGAAGGTGTTACAGCTGTTCAGGAACCTGTGGATTGCCCGAATGTATCTAGAATTGCTAGCAGGTATGCTGCAATCTTTCAGGAATTTTTGAGTCACTCAAGCTTTCCTATTTGGAACAGATTGAATAATACGGGATTTTGGCGTCAACTGATGGTATGTTCTGAATAAATGTTTCTAGCTTTTGAGTTGCTTTACTGAAGTTCACAGTTGATGACTGAAGTTGATCTTTTCTTCTGCCATTTGGACTTGGTCATGGAAATGATATCTTTTTTTCCTTTCTGCTGCTTTTTGGTTCTTGATCTCCATAATAAGGTTCGAGAAGGGAGGAAGCCAGGCAAAAGTGCTGAGGTTGAGAATTCTGATATGACTGTTTCAGAGGTTATGCTCATGGTTCAGGTTTTAATCTTATTAACCTGTTCTTTAAATTTCAGGTTATCTGTTTGCTAGTTGCAAAGTACAACCTTGATGTTGCTTTTTTTATGGGAAAGCTAAAAATGAATTGGTTCATATTATTTTTAGCTTTAGAAAACATAGTATCACTCTCTCATAACAAAACGGGACAGAAAACTTATTCCTTGTGCATTTATGAATCAAGATTAGCGCTTATATGCTTCTTTGACACCAATGTGTAACAGTCTACATTTTGATCATGCATTCAAATTTCTGATAAGTTTTTGTTTGGCTGGCTTTTGCTTTTATGATCACTAATAACTTAGGTTTGTACTACGGGCTTTGATGATGAAAAAGTAAATGATGAACTTCAAAAGATGGCTCGAGATTTTTCTTCAAGAGCTACTGCAGAATCTCCTTGTTTGCCTTTAACAGCCATAGTTGTCCAGGTAATGAAGAATTAGATGTTGGACTTCTTATTAGAAAGTTAATGATTTCTTAGTTGCACAGGAATACAAGCTTGTTGATACAAACTTTGGCCAGCATCATTTTGTAGTTATTTAAGTTATCCTAATAGCTTTCTGAATCCCATGTCACATTGAATGGAGTAAAAAACTACCTCATGAGGTAAGAAATAAGAATTCTTCATATCAAACAAGATCCTGAACTGGATCTGTCTGCCAGCGTTGTACCAGTTTGCTACGTCGGCTAAACTGGTTTAATGCTTAATGACATCTGTCCTTCATTTTGAAAGTTGCTGACATCAAAATAGATTATCTCAGTTGGAACCTGAAAGACTTTTAAATAGATTATCTTGTTGAGATACTTGTAAGTTCACATTCTGTCAGGAAGAGTATGAATGGGATACATGCATCTGGTAACTGGGACTAGGCAATTGGTCAAACCGATATAAGAGTGCCTGGATTGTACTTTCGGAGGTGGAACTCATCATACAACACTAGTTTGATTGGAGCACTTCTTGTTTGCAGAAATCAACTAGGGTGCTGCTATTTTGTAGTATTTGATTCATAGACAACTTTCTCTTTTCTTTGTCTTTACAGAGGAAATAGCTTATATCCAGTTACTGTGTCGTCAGATTTAAAAACTTCATTTTTTATATTTATGTGGTTTTACTTATCTAATGTTGTGCCTTCCTTCTTGTAGGATCATAAAGGAATTTCAAATGCAGCACCAGCTGAAGCTCCTCTTCATTCCCTTCCCATTCCCAGGGAATGTAGTGATTCAGGAGTTGTTGCACCTTATGATGGTGTTGAAGCTAGAATTCATGATTACATAAGTAATCTTCAGTTCTCTATCTCTCCGACCGCCTTCTTTCAGGTGAGGCACTATTTATTAACACACCATCCACGCTCTCTTTCCATCACATGCACACACACAGAGATGCATATAAATATTCTTCTTGAAGTCATTGTTGTTTCGCATGCTAGCATCCTACCATTTTAGACATCTTGCAGGTTAACACCCTTGCAGCTGAGAAGTTGTACGCGCTTGCTGGGGAGTGGGCTGGCTTGGGTCCTGATACCTTGCTTTTTGATATTTGCTGTGGTACAGGAACAATAGGTCTTACCTTAGCTCATCGTGTTGGCATGGTAATGCTCATGGGCTTATTCAATGAGCTTTATGACAATTTTTTTATTCGTTTCATATATCGACAGATACACTTTATTCTATAGCCTGCTATCTCGGGATTGATAGAATAGATAAAATGTATAAACCTTTGCACAGCTTACATGATATTTATTTCAAGAAGCACTTCCATTTTCATTTGTTGTTTATATGTGACTATTGGCCTATTGTTTCTCAAATTCTTCTCCTTTTTGAAGAAATCATCATCAAATAACTGAGCTTTTGTTAGGTTGTTGGCATCGAAATGAATGCTTCTGCAGTTTCAGATGCTGAAAGGAATGCTGATATTAATGGTATCAAAAACTGCAGATTTATCTGTGCAAAGGTCAGCTTGGCTCGATTTCTTTACTTGTATGTTTTTTTTAAAGGTCTTTAGTAATCATAAATCTTGTTTGTGCGGTGAAATAGTATGGACTTAAAGTATGGTCTAGGCTCAACTATTGGTTAGTCTCTTCAACATCTGCCAGTGATGTTACATGCCAAATTCACAACCAAATTGCGCCTGCCAGTAGGGCTGGTTAGTAAAATTAAAAATTATATTGCTGGATCACTTTTTTGTTAGTAATCTCTCATTTACAGTGATGCTTTGTACATAGAACTGGTGAATTTGCCATTAAAAAAAATGGTGAATGTGTTTTGCTCATCTTTATATAAATCTGTGTTTAACATTCAAATATGCTTTGTTGCTACTATTTTTTCTCTTATGCCTGATTTGTTTGTTCATACATATATTACAAGGACATAATATATATCTAATGAAATAGAGTATTGGAAAATAATATCAGGTACTTCTTATTCATATACCCATACTAAGATGTACTCTCAAGGGAAGCATGTGGGGTCTTACATGTTTAAGTCATTGGTGAAACAAAAGTGGATATTTGGATTCATGTTGGTGGCACGTGCTACATGAGTATTGCTTTTTGTGGTTTTGTAGTTATTATATGTGTTAATATAAAACTATTGTTCCTTTTTGTATATCTTTGTTTCAGGCAGAGGATGTAATGGGGAGTCTCCTGAAAGAGTACCTGACTTTATCTCAGAAACAAGAGGAAATTATGGAACTGGCTGAGGACAACAAAGAAGTCAAAATTTCTGAAACAACTTCTACAGAAAGTGCCCTAGAACCTCAAGAAAGCTCAGATCTTGAGAACATGAATTGTCATCATGAATCTGGGTCTCTGGATAATGGAAATGTAGAAGCTGATACCCAATACAAGAGCTTTTCAACCTCTGAAAATGGGACCACCTCAACGAAGCAGTTTAAAAATATTGTTGCCATTGTAGATCCTCCACGTGTTGGTCTTCATCCTACTGTGAGTCATGCAATCCTTTCTGATGATAGAACCATCTGGATTTCCTTTCAGATCCATCATATTTCTGTGTCCATTTGAAGATCATTTTCTTCTATGCCACTACAACTGGGCTTTGATAGTGTTGTTGGGTCTTACTCCTAATTGTAATTTCACAAAGCTTCACCTCCTAAAGATACAAGACTGAACTTCATTGTCATTAGCCTCTTGTTGTGACTAATAGGAGGACTGGCACATGTTCATCATCCAATTCATGACCTGCTTGGGTTATGATTGAGGTGGTTCGGTCCTATTTTCTTATGAAGGTCAATGAAGGGGATCGAAAGATGTGGTTGAAGCCTTTATAATCCTGTATATTCAGAATTTTACATAATTAATCTATTTGTGGCATAAAAGACAGTGAGTTGGAAAGTCAGTGATGCCTCCCCTCCTATGATAAAACTAATGAAAGTAGTTTTTGGGTCTCTCCTTGAAGTCCAGTCATTAAACCCTTGGCTTACAACTCAGATATCTGCCCCAGTACTTTTTCTTATTTATTTCAAACATGGACAAAGCTTGCAAATTTCAGTAATAATGTAAGTATGCAAGACCAGTTTTGGGGTAATTCAGGCTTCATAAAGTAGTCCATACTTTAATATTGATTTTCTTTGAATAATGTGTTGCTTCTGGACATGTTTAACTGCTGCAGTTTGTAACAGCTTCCCAAAACTTAGCAATGTTTTTGCATTATATCAATTTGAGTTGCCTCAACTGATCTGTGAGTTTGCATGCTGCAATTGTTGTAGTTGTCAAATGCTTAGAGCTCCTCAGTATCGGCTTTTTTATAGCTGCTTCTCCTTAGACTTACTCTGTTGAAACTAGGTGTTTTCTTTTGCAATGACTGTGATTTCTGTCAGGTCATCAAAGTTTTGAGGACAAATACAACTTTAAGGAGACTCGTGTAAGTATCTCTATTGGATGACTGGTACTTCTACTGATATTGTTCTTTACTGGACCTTCATTCATTTCAATTTGTTTGTCTTCAGCTATATTTCCTGCAATCCTGAAAGCTTGGTGGCAAATGCTATTGAACTCTGTACTCCATCAGCTGATAAAACTGAGAAAGGGGGTCAAAAGAATAACCGGGCATGGAGAAATATGAGCAGTGCTGGTCTTGCTCGTCATAGGGCTAAATCCATGCCTTATTCTGAGCCTTTTAAACCTGTCAAAGCTATGGCTGTTGATCTTTTTCCACACACTTCGCATTGCGAACTGGTGATGCTTCTGGAAAGGTAAATATAGCTGCTAGACATTCCCAAAAAAACTATAACGTTTTCTACTTTTGAAATTTCGGTATAGGGATCTTTTGTATTCACTAAAGCTAAGGCTGATAGAACAATTATAGTTGTAATTTGGCATAGTGAAAATTTTATCTTGCGGGGCGCAATTTTGTCCCTTGTTTCTGTGTTCTCTGTAGGAGGTTCACATGTGAGGCTATCCCAATAGATATATTGTCACATGCCTTTTACAAGAATTTTCATCTTCTTTTGTCATTTAGACTTTGATGATTTTCATTTTGATTATAGATTCACTGAAAATGGCAGAAAGGTGTCCATTTCTGTGGATTGTCCAGATTATTTGACAGGATTTTTGAAGCTATGATCTAATTTCTCCTAGCTTTGATACTGAACTCTAAAATTCACAGAACCGGTCTGTGTATACATAATATATGTACAACCAAAATCTGATCTTGTCAATTTTATGGTTCGCATGGTTGCATAACTCATGGATGAGTACATTTCATGAGTTGCATGGTGGTCATCTCTACTCATGGTACCCCCATGACATGATTCCAAGAGCTTTCACCTAATTATCCTCTATAAATTACCTTTTGAATGGTTTAGAGATATGGATCCGTGTGCGTGTGTGCCTGTATGCGTTTCCAATGTGGGCTTTTTTTCGGTTCTTTTCTTTTTTTTTTTTTGGGTTGGGGGGTTGGTGGTGGTGGTGGTGGTGGATATTCATGTGATAAACCTAAAGCTGGCATTTTGCCATCATACTTGTACTTGGGCTCTGGTGTTTCATTTGTAGCCAAATTATATCAACTGTCACTTTTTGATACTTGTAACCTTGCCAATGCTTTCTTTGTTTATAGCCTTTTTAATATGCAAGGAAAGGTGAGTGACAAACAATCGAGAACTAAGATTATAGTTGATACGCATTTTTTCTTTATTTGACAACCTTTGACAGTAATCTAAAATATGCATCATTTATATATCTTTTACTTTTCGTGTCAATAGAGTGTTTTAATATGCTAACAGTCCAGTTGAAAAGCAATAATTTCTGGAGTCTCTTACAAGCTAGTTCTTGGTTGGCATTTATAAAATATCTTTGAACATCATATGCCTGCCTTAATAAGTCTCGCATTTTCTTGAGTGAGAAAAAAAGTCAAAGGTAGTCCATGATTATTCTGCTTTTTGATGCCTTTTGAATCTTAAAGCTCTCTTGATGAAGAGAGTGGACCAAGAAAAGGAATCAGGAAGGGAAAAGTAAAAGCTAGAAAGAAACATATGCAACAACGAGGTTTGCAATTCTCATGTGGAGTATCGAACCTACCAGCAGAAAGATTGATGTATTAAGAGGATTAACCTAATCTCCTGTTAAGCCTAAAAATACCTGCTCGCTTTCGTAATTGAAGAAGCTTGATCAGGGAAGAGACATGTAGCACTAGCAGCTATTCACATAATTGTTCTTTTACTCCTTTTGCTTTCTCTTCTTTTTTTACTAGTAAGACGCTACTGTCTCTGATTCTCTCTCTGTTTTCAAGTTTTGAAAAGGTGGAAATTACATTGTGCCTTGCTGGTATTTCACACATCTCATCTGTCCTCTTTAGGCATCTTCAGTTCCTCTGCTTTTGAAAAAGCTATTCTTTGTTTCAGATGACCACTACAACTGCGATATTGGAAGTGGGGACAATCTTCAGCTCCCTACTTTAACTTAAAAACTTAGCAAGTAGATTCTCTGTTCTAACGATTCTCAAATCTCATCCATGTCTACTCTTATCAACTTTCTTTAGCCGAAACAAACTTAGCAGGTGTTCTTTGTTTTTTTTTTTTTTTGCCTTTTTGGAGGGATAAAGAAGCAAGGATGAAGTTTTTTCAATGGATGTATAATTTTGTGTCAGACTAGTAGTAAAATGAATTGGGTCGGTACCTTACTTCTAAGGAATGTGGTGCAAGTGAAATTTGACAGGGGTATGGAGATACGTTTAGGTTTAGGCTTCAAATTAGTGGATGAAGATCCAAGTTTGTATTGGAAACGGGTTGAAGTTATCATTATTATTCACTTGATAGAATGAGTAAATCTTACATACACATAGATAGTGTATACACTATCACGATTGGATGTACGATAGATAACCAAATTTGGATTTCAAATTCAAATTAGGATTATGTGTCATGCATCTAATGGTAAAAGTGTATAAACTGTCAATGTGTATAGAAGATTAATTCTTGATTTAGAATGTTGAAAGGGGACTTGTCATTGTGTGCCAGATGCTATTGGACGTCTTAGTACAGTTGTTGTAGTATTAATTCTACCTTGCAAGTGCATTAGTCAATTATTGGTGGTGCTTTGCATCTCCATGAAAAGCAAAAAAAGAAAGGTTCCCGAATATATTTATTACCATTAGACTGCAATTTAAGTCCAGTTTGGATATAGTTTCTTTAAACTCAAAATTCGGACGACAGAAACAGAAAAAGAAAGGTACCCCGACTACCTTTTGGATGGAACAGTCTTGCAAGTAAATTATGTGAAAAATCCTGGACCATCTAATCTTCCATAGAATCTTGTCTACCTCCCACTCACGGAGATAAATCAAGAGTAACAATTTTAGTCTTTTTTTTTTCATTTTGAAAAGAAAAAGAGGGAAATGTTAATGGCATTTCCATTTTAATTATTTACATCCTAACTAGGCCATCTTTTATATCGAGGGACTATAATGCCCTCGTCTTATTTTTTTTTTTTTCTCGTGTTCATAGATTGACTTTATCATATTTACTCTTACATTCCAAATCCGATTAGCCATTCATTTACATGTATAAATGGTCAATTTAAAGTTGATTAGTAATGTGTTTTGTACCTTTTTTTGTTCAAAAACTTCAATTAAACTATGAATAAGAGTTAACAAAATCACAAAATGCTAAAAGCTGATTTTTAGTAATGTAAGTAACATTTATTGAGTCAAAACTTAAATTTAATGCCTTAAGCATGGCCACTAAATTTTGCTCTTTCAATATTTGTCTTTTTAATAAGTTTTGTACTAGACCACAAAAAAAATTAATCAAAAAGAATAACAGCAGATATTTGAATAACTCCAATAATAACAACCCGAAATACAACTCACTGGAAACTCGAATGTGTGGGCGCCCAAAAAATATTCATATTATATATCTTCATTAGTAAGTTCTAAGGAACTCAAGCGTTAATATAAAATAAAAATTTTACAATAACGTTGAACTTTTTTTTTCAATATTGTTGAACTTAATCAAGTGGCATATCTTATTTAATTCATCAATAGCTTCTTCTGGAAAATTGTCTTCCGTGGTTGATTCTAAAAAATGCCTAAAATTTGTAGAAAAGAAGATGAGGTGGATGTGTTGAGGTAAATATAATTACCACTTCAATTTGTCAATGACAACGTTTTGACAAGATTAATCTATGGGTTTGAGAAACAAAAATAAGGTAGGGGTATTACGGTCTCTTAATAAGAAAGATAAGGTAGTAGGCGTATGAATAACCAAAAGAGGAGTGTCGTTAATATTCCCAAAAAGAAATTGTTGTATTATGTACATGTTTTCTAATACATTTTTATATTTTTTTTAACCGTCTTTGAGCGAAAAAATATATGTAATTTTAAAAGAAAACTTCTAAATACTCTCTTATCCAAACATGGGCTGGCGACAGAGGAGGGTGCTCAACTTTCATACTCAAATTAAAATTCTACAAAGTGGCAGTTAATCAACCTAGAAAAGGGAGTCTGGTCTGCCCTTTTTTTTTGCCAAATGCAGCATAAAATGGTAGTAAATGTTAAACAAATGATAATCACGAATATGGTTCAATTCTATTCCTTGTTAAAAAATCTTTTTCTTTTTTGTTTCCTGTAAGATCAGGAACCAACCACACAAGAAGGCTGTTTGTCGAATGAATGCGGTCCAGGAAGGGAGGCACATTGATTCAAGCGACCGATGTTGTAACAGAAAAGTAGCCCCACAGCTTAAGAGTAATATTACTCCTACTACACATTAATCAACCGAATTTCTTTTCCTCATTTCGGCCTCCCATCCCATCATTTGAATTAGATTTGGGTTCTGGGATGGATGATGTGATTGAAATAACAAATACCTACGGCCCCATGATGACTTCTTTTGGCCTACTAACTGCTTTTCATAAAGCTTTTTCCCTTCCTCGAGATAAAATGTCTGTCGTCAGACCTTGGCCTACCACTTGTATGATTGTATCTGCAAAGGGTTTCTCGAATCTGGCTTTTTTAAACTAGTCTTCATGCTTCAGGAAAAAGGAAGAAAAATGAACTATTGGTCACAAAATTTGAATAAAGATGCATGCTTTATTTGAACAAGCATACTTGCCAAAGAGTTGTAGATAGCCAAAGGGATGGGGTAGATGGAGCTTCTTACACCATTTTGCCTCACGAGATCAGATGTATCTGCAAAAGAAACTCGACTCTAAGTTCATATATTTGGTTGTCGTTTAATAATCAAGTAACTCCAACTTGAGTGCTAGATAAGAGAGATGCGCAGGGTATACGAGTTGATTTTGGATACGAGATGATATACCCAAACTCTTAGCATTAATGCTAAGCAGGAGTGTTCAAATTTCGTTAGAAACTACAGCCGATTCAATTTAGATGGGATGTTGGATATTAACAAAATTAGCTTATATCTCATCTTCAATGTTTGATAAAATGGTTTAAGGATAGAAATTGGGATTCGGTTTTTAAATTTCTGATATTAGGACGAATTACCGTATTTTATTTCTTAATAACAAATTATATAAATACCCACTACTGTCTTATATTATATACTAATCTATTACTGTAATAAATAGCGTTATGAGTTATAACTTACCACGCATGTTTATTTTTGAGCTTTAACTTAAGAAAAACGGGTATTTTTGGTTTACTTGTAAAACTTTGGATATACCACTAAAACTCAATTACACGTATCCAATTTACTAAATTAAAGTTTGGAGAGTGATCGTATGTCAGTCTTATACCGAAAAAGAAATTAAAATTTTAATTGAGTTACCAATTACTAGAGCTAATGAATAACATTAAAATTGCTGAGAGAGATCTCGTGAAAAAAAAAAAAAATATTTTGTGTTGTTTCAACATATTAGTGTTTTTTTCGGACACAATAAATTCTATTCTACATCTACTCCTACTTTACACTAAAGGGAAAGGGGTGAACCCAAGGGGGTCAATAAAAAATTCAGAGGGGACTGAATCACCATAGGACAAGGGATTCGATTGTTTGACCTACACCAAGGGAGCAGTTGTTTTTTTCGACATATTAGTCCGTAGATGCCGTTTCGTAACAATTGACAGATGTACTTTGATCCTAAACGAGAAGGACATGATATTGGAAATGAAGAATCCGTATAATCCAGTTTAAGGCCTTTGTTTCTCGTTTTAAAACCGATCTTTGGAAATGAAGACATATATTATTATTTTCTTCACGCTTCATTCTCCTCCTTCTAGAAGACAGAAAATGACTTGACAAACGTTTGTGGAATGCATGAAGTAACCTCGCAAGTGTCTCGTATAGATGCAATTGACAAATTGGGAGGATTTAACAAGAAGTGTTTACAATTGGAGGTTAACCTAAAACTTCCAGACTACAAATTTCTCCAAACATCAGAATTCGCAACCTGGCAAAGTTTGGGATGGCATTTAAGTATTTATTTGTTATAATACAAGATTAAATTAGCCGTAACAAGTGATTATGGGTTCATGGTTCGAATCTTGTAACCCAACCGTGGGCTGAGGAGACGTGGGACTTGGGAGGGTTAAAAAGGAAAAAGAAAAAAAAAATTCCTAAGCCCTTCTGTTCAGGAGACTGCGACTCTCTAATGGACTTACATGACAACAACTAAAGAATTCGAAGGAGGTTGATGTCCATATGCGCTATGTGCTTTGTGGGACTGTGATTCACGAAGTAATGAAATTAAGTTGACTCAAGCTCCATAAAATGTGGCGGACAGTGCTGAAATTGTGGAAGATAATTGACCGATTGAAAGAGAGAGGCAACACTCTACCTGCGAATACCACTAATATTATTGCTACTGTGCTTGCTTAATTGGAAAGTGGAAACACGACCATTGACCCACCACTTCCACACTTCCTTTCTTCCCTAGACCTCATCGATGACAATCACAAATATACTAGTACTAAGTACTAAATTGGTTCAGCAATCCTCGTAAATTCACATGCACACGGTACATCATGTAAAAGTTATCACAGTTTTGTGTAACCCATGTAACACGGTAACAAAAAGGGAAAAAAAAAAGAAGAAAAAGATAGGAAAGATTTGGGCCCTAGGGAAACTGTAAATGTTAGGCTGGAATATATTGGATTACACGTGGTTATCAGTTGATCCATCCATGTTAGTTGATTAAGATAATAGCACTCCAGATTTCACTCTGTAACTTTCAAGAAACGGACATGTATAAATAATTTTAGAAGTATATCTTGTTTTGTTAGGGTGCATACTTCCACGACTCCAAACTACATTGCATGGTAACTTTGCAGTTGACAAGGGAGAAAAAGGGAGCTTGTGATGAGTGAAGTGTGCCCGCACTTTGGGAGTGGAAACAGGGAAAGTAGTAGTGAAGTAGAAGCAGCAGGCCATAATAGATTTTCGCAAATTTCACAGGACTAACACTTATTACTCAGGGCTTTGCTTTCATTCATTCATTCACCTGCCTGCCTTGTCATAAATGTAAAAGGAGATTAAACCAACCAACTTCATTCTTCATACAACTGCTCCGTTACTTCTTCCGCTTTCTGTCATATTCACTCATCTCTAGAGCGTGGCAGTAGTTATATCGTTATCTCAACTTTAGCTTTCTATCAAATCTCAGCTTTCTTTTTCTCTCTGAAAAACTGGCTCCCTTAATTTAAGGATTCTGCAGGAGTGGGGTGAGGACAAGTACAGAGGTTAATTATCAACTTGGGATGATGAATAACACTGAGGAACATAGGAGTACTAGTATAAAAGCGAGGTGCAGGATGGATTCAGTAATAGTACTACTGCATGTGAAAGAGAAGGTTGTCATTCCGATGCCTAAGGTACTACTAAGATCTGTTTGCTGTTTTCTACTTTAGCGTTTCTCTGTACACATCTACTTTGTCCTTAGCTGGTTCTTGATTAATTTTTCTTTCTAAACTTAAATTTCAATTCTGGGATTAAATTAAAATCCAGATGAAATGAAGTCTTTTTGAACTTAAAACAAGTATTTCGAACCCAACTTTAAGAGTTCTATTGGGGCGGACACTGAACATAGAACCCTTTTTAATTCTCCTCTCTTTCTTGATGAAGAGAGGGAAGATGAGAGAATTGTGGATCACGGAAGTTGGATAAGTTTGGATACTGGTACTAGGTGTATTACCTTTCTTTGTTTGTAGTTTCTTATTACAAGCAGTTTATTGTTTCCAAGATTGCGCATGACTTTGATTGCCATGGCCAATTTGTTTAATACTTCTTCCTGTAACCAAAACTCCATTGTAAATGGCTGAATGGATTGTAAAACATCAGTTCCACCCATGATACTATTTTTAGCCAATTCTGCTGCACTTCAAATCCCAATTTGCTGGGATGGCGGGCTTTATCATAGGTGAAGCATTGGAGCTTCTATTACCCAAATTAACTTCTGACCTTAATCTGCTATTGATTGATAGAATATATGAAATCAGACTGGTAGTTTGTAAGATAAATTTCAATTGAATTTTTTAAATTGAGTGTACCTATTAGTTCATTTAGTATTTGAGTAATTCTGCCAGTTTATCCAAATGCTTGTGAAGTTATCACTTACTGAATGCAGTGATGATAACGATAGTATGCTTTAGAGGTTGTCTTGCACGTTTATAGATGAGCGGTTCAACAAAATCCTCCTTTCAGGTAGAAAGTTCCAGTGGAATAACTGAAGAAACTGGGAATGCTAAAAACTGGAGGAAACAAATCTATTCTTGGAGATACCTACCAGAACAATGGATGCCTCATGTGCAGAGTTTGTTCAAATAAAAATGCCTCCAACGGCCAACTCCTACGCCCAAAAGAGTGAATTTCATGTTGACTCCTAGCCCTTCTGATTCAAGACTAAATAGTTCTCCCGGTCCCTTCTTCATCCAGAGCAAAATCATCCATCAAAAATCTCCTGCCAAAACTAAGTTTCAAGAACCGGAACTTGAATCCAGAGACAGATATAGACAAGGCTTCTAACTTTGATTCAGTTCTTCAACCACAGCATCACAGGAGAAGCCATCGATGTCAAGGTCTTGGTCTCTCTCAAAGATATTTACTCCTCGCATGAAGAGGACTTCGTCTTTACCTGTTACCCCAGTTGCACATTTAAGTTCTGAGTCTGTACTGATGGGAGTGCATGCAGCTCTCTGACATTGGATGTAAGTCCTTTAGAAACTCTTGTTCTGTTCCCCATAAATAAGTTGATTAGCTCATATTTCAATATCATTAGTCATTAACCAGATTTTAAGGGCAGGCTTTATTGGATGATGCAGTCAATTTTGCATTCTTGTTATTCTGTCTTGTAATAAACTATGGCATGCATGCTAGTAATTAGAATATGAACTCAGCACCCTTGCAACATATGAAATTCAATCCTGAATAAGATGTTGTAGCATTAGCAAGAAATAATATATTCAAAAGCCTCCCATCTCATCTTCACTGAGATAAATTCGAAAGAACATTGTATCAACTTCATGCAGCAATTTCCAAACACAACCCTAGGCTGATAGCTTTATACACACTCTAATGTCAATGCATCGATGATTGTAGACAAAAGGACCACAAAGGCACATCTCTCGATCACTTTCTGTTCCAGCTATCAACAAAGAAAGAAGCATCAAAAGGATGGACTCATTTTTCAGGGTAATTCCTACTACTCCTCGAGTGAAGGATGCGGATTCAATAACGTCAGTGTCAACTGCAGGAGGAAATACTGGTAATTTGCTCTTTTGCGGCATGATTTGTCAATTAGGAAGCTTCTCGAGTTATACATTAATGGAAATATGTTAAACAACTTTGAAGCAATGAAGGTGTAACCCGCATTCAAACTCTAAATTAAAAGTTTATACCTAAGGTTCCACTGAATTGGTACATCGTACTGGGTTATCTAATATATAGCATATGACCTTTTCTGAAAAAGAAACTTCTTTAAGCGATTGCAAAAAGAATTGAAATATACATGGCACTATATGGCAGCATTGCATTTTCTTTACAAATCATATGGCTCTTCCAAATTTGGTGCCAGAAATATTTTAAAGGCCACTATGGTTTACTTGGAGCTGTTGAAGTTAAGGATGAAGAAGTTGCTGGACCTAAAAAGTGTCATTACATTTTAGCTACCTTTTTACTCTTACTTTGGGTTTCTTATGTTATCATTGCCTCCATAGTTGGAATTATATGTCATTTACAGTATTATATGGTGCTTCCAAATTTAGTGCCAGAAATATTCTAAAGGTCATTACAGTTCCTTGGGGCTGTTGAATTTCAGATGAAGAAGTTGCTGGACTTAGACTGCCATTACATTTAGCTACTTTTTTACTCTTTCTTTTGGTTTCTTATATTATTATTGCCTCCTATATGTCATTTACAGTTTTTATTTTCTGGGAATAATTTAAGCCTTGTTTTGCAGAGAATAGTGATGCTGATGGTGAAGACATTCCCGAGGAAGAAGCTGTTTGTCGAATCTGCTTCATTGAGTTATGTGAAGGTGGAGAGACACTCAAGATGGAATGTAGTTGCAAAGGAGAACTTGCTTTGGCTCACCAAGAATGTGCTATAAAATGGTTTAGCATCAAAGGAAACAAGACATGTGATGTTTGCAAACAAGAGGTTCAAAATCTACCAGTCACACTTTTGAGGATCCAAAGTGTTCGATGTCAAAATACTAGAGCAAGTAGAGTCCGGAATCTGGAAATAAATGGATACAGGTAAGTTATTTATCTTGGAATGTTAATTTTCTCGAAAGCTGAAACAAAGTTATCATGCACAACCTCTTCTTAGAATTTCTAGGGCCATTATGTGAACATTTCCTTGTACACAGTAACCTTCCGTTGTTATTTTCATTCTCCTGATGCTTTGATCCCTTTCCTAGTAAACCACTTCCTCCAATCTGACAGCATAATCATGTGTATCAAATATTGAGATGACTGGAATCAAAGGAACCTTACCATCTTAGTGATTTGATTTTTGTTCTAATACCGTTGTACTTTTGACGTAAACTGAAAACGTGATTGTCTAATAGAGATTTTACCATGTGGCTGTCATTTGTTGCTTCCCTTTTTATGAGCAGATACAACTTACCTGGTAAATAACACACTTGAGTTCTAATGAAAAGGAAGGAGATAGGGAGCTGTTCTGTGTCCGTCAGAAAAACTCTCCTCTTTACCTTTTCTTGCAAAAGACGTGATTTTTCAGTTATTTTCATTTTTTTGTGTATCAGGGCTTAGTTTCAAAATAAAGTTGACACTATCTTGAACATTATCGAGTTGCATGCAGAATCTTTAATCGAACCCCTCTTCCAACTTGAGATATCATAATTTCGTGATTCTTGGGTTAAACAAGTGATTAAGGTCAATTCACTCCTTCCGGTAAAACTAAACAATGTCTTGAAGAATAAGTTCCAGAGACAGAAATGACTGCTATCCAGTGTTAGAACTAAACTTTGTCTGGCCTATGGGAATAATAAGCAGAAGATGCCATAGTTCATAAGCAGAAAAAGCATATATCTTCTGCTTTGGATTACAAATCCCTGATCTACTGAATTGTGACCTTTACTTAAGGCTATAATTTCTTCACTTCATTCAATGCCAATAAGCATCTGTTTTTTTTTTAATTGTATCATTGAAAAGAGAATCTGATCAGGCAGTAAGACTCCAAGTTCAACCATTTGAGTTATGCCACTTATAGTCTTATACTTTGCTGTATCAATGCAGGGTTTGGCATGAAGTGCCCATTCTTGTCATTGTCAGCATGCTTGCCTACTTTTGTTTCCTTGAGCAGCTTCTGGTAAGATTATCTGATTAGCTGTTTGTAGATCTATTAGCCATTATATGGTTAACATTTTTCTCATGTGCCAGGTTGGGAAAATGGGCACTGGAGCAATTGCTATATCACTTCCATTTTCTTGTGTACTTGGTCTCTTGGCATCTATGACCTCTTCAACTATGGGTATGTTATTCTTGATGATGCAATGAGAAACTTTCGATGTCTGATTCTCTTGTTTAAGAAGATGTGAGATTCATGGGTTGAATTTGAAATGCTGGTTGAAACTTCTACGATAATGTTCTTTAGTTTCTGACATCAACTCTTTCTATTTTTGTAGTGAAGAGAAGATTTGTGTGGGTTTATGCATCGGTTCAGTTTGCTCTCGTGGTTCTCTTTGCACATATTTTCTACTCTGTGGTACGAATGAGCCCTATTCATGTCTTTAACATACAATAATACCATAAGAAAAAGAGTCTGGATTTTGTTAATGACATTACCTTTACATAGATTGGAGAATCTCATTTTATTTTTATTGGTTAAAGGAGGATGTATAGTGACTCTGCCTCCATTGTACCTTTTTTGTAGTAGATAATTTTGTTCCGTATTCTTTTCTTTTCATCACCTTCTAAGTCCTGCTTTTATTTGTTTCAACTGAAGTTAGTTTTAACAGAAAAAGAGGAGCATGCTTTATCTTTCATCAGGTGAACTTTGGATATGATATTCAGGTCTCTAATCTGCGTTTTCTGGAATCTGCAGGTTCATGTACAAGCTGTTTTGTCAATTCTTCTCTCCACATTTGCAGGATTTGGAGTTGCAATGAGTGGAAGTTCAATTGTTGTTGAGTTTCTGAGATGGAGAAGGCAACAACAAGCCTTTGCAGATCAGCAACATCAGAATTCCCAAGTCATGTTACATCCTGGTCGATGGCCTCAACGGAGTCAATCAGAAACAGTTTCCCGTGTTGGTCCAAACCTTCATCAAGCCGACATAGAAAATCCAGAAACATTTAGTGGGAGGTGATTAGTAGTTCTTTTTTTTGGGGGGGGGGTAGTAGGGGATAAACTCAGTCCTTGTGAAAGGGATTTTGTATAAATACACAGATGAAGCACTTGACAGTTCTGTGTCATTGGTATTTTGCTTCATCAAAGAAACAGGAGTTGCAGGAATGAAGAATGTTGTGATCTGCACAGCAAAGCAACGTGCTTCGTACAGATACAGTAATCAAAGAAAGTTTGTTCTTTTTTCTTCGTCTTCCATAAGAGGTTTCTGATTCTCTACATTACTGGTACTGCAAACCTGTGATCATTTGATCAGTGATCAACCGGTGAGAACAGTAATCTTCCAGAACAAACGCGATACTTGCCAAAACTGATCCAAAACAGAAAGTTACAGGGAAAGCTTTCACCATATTAGCAGCCACAGGCATCAGCCTCTTCTTTTTTTTTTTTTTTTTTGAGTCAATTTAGTTGTCAATTCCTATCCTTCTCTTACTTCTACTCTAACCTATTTAAGGAAGAGTTTAACTGGATCACGGAAGGCTATTAAGATTAAGTTCCAATTCTAGACCAACTGTATTACTGCACACGCTTATGAATTTTAGGTGAGTCGGATCTTGGTTAGGAGTTAACATGTTAAAAAAAATGCATTTTGCAATGGGAGATTACTTATATCTCAACTTTCCAATTGTGTAACAGTTATAATTTTTGACCCTTTTGAGTCAAGTTTATGAATATCATACTTCAAATATCAATACTATAGTAAGGCCAAACTCACTATATGCCCTTGAACATCATATTCATAGTTGTCCTAAAAAATAAAAACTCTTTATCACAACTAGAGTTCTTAAAGAAGACTACATGCCAAGTAAATTGTAGCAATATTTTGGTGTCAATTAACAAGGGAAGTAACCGTAAGTTTTCTTGGATCTTCTTGTTCTGTAGCCATGTCCTTATTGGTGGCGTTCGGGAATGTACTATGCAGACAAAATTTGACTTTTGAGGGGCTTGATTTTACACCTTTTAAAACTTACCGGGGCCAAATTGAAATTTACTTTGTCAAGTGTAAAATTGTAAATTAATCCAGACACAAAGGAGACTCTCTGGTCGGCACAAAAAGTCAAACACAGGGTTCAGCGGCCCACTCGGCGTGCAGTTCATTCGGGCGGCGTCCATATTCCTTAATTCCCACAAGAAAGGAAGTGATTTTGGTACGATATTCCATTATGAACTCAAGCAGAATAGTAATAATAACCCAAGCATTTCCTCCGCTCTTCAAGTCTCTCTTCCGTTCTTCATCCTCCTCCTTAGGTGCTTCTTGGTCCAACTGTCAATAATCGTCAGTCTCTCTCTCACTGTCCTTCCGTTCCCAGTGTATCTTTTTGCTCCAGTGAGTGGCACGTGTTTGTGAATATTCTTAACCGACCTTAGTGCGTTTTTCAGGGGTGCAAAAGATTGGTTTTTTGAAGATATTGCAGCAAAGAAAAAGGGGGTTTAGAGGGGTTGCAATTGTGAGGCTGATGATGGATTCGAGCTTGGAGAAGCGTGATGGGAATGTGGAGAGTAAGATGGGTTTAGTGCGCCCTGCTACAGAGGATAATGCTCAAGAAGCAGTTGAAGCTATCAAAGCTGGAAAGGTCATTGCTGTGCCTACTGATACCCTCTATGGCTTTGCTTGTGATGCTTGGTATGGCAAATTCCCGCCCACTTCGAGCTTTCGTTTTCACCCCTTTTATTCATGGAGTTGGTTTCCTTGTTCTTTGTTGTCTATAGAACAATGAGCCTTGGCAAATTTGAAGCTTTCGCAGGGCCTTAACTAGTGCGTATGGCAATATTTTATGTTTTATCTGTGTGCAAATGTTTGATTGAGGAATTTGAGCTGTAGAACTTTGTTGAAAAGTAAATGCTTATGAATATGTGCATCATCACGCAGGTGGATGATCCGTGCATGTGTATATAGCAAGTTACTTCTTGTTCCTGTTGAAATTCAGGAACTATGCTTTTCAAAGATGGAGTTTGATTAATGAAGAAGCAGTTAAAATGCTTCTTGCTGGATTAACTGAAGAATAGTGCCTTTTTAGCTTGCTGTATCAGAATTTAATGTATAGCTGCAAAATAGGAGCAATTGTGAATAAAATATTGTAATACTCTTTTCTGGTTCTTTAGATTGCCATGGACAGGTTTTTGATAATAAAATTTGAGAGACAACTTTATTTTCCAGTACTTATGTTGCTCAGCTGTGGTTGTAGGACTTCTTGAACAATATCTCGTTGTTGCATATTCTACTGTTTATAAGACCCTATATGCTCATGGTACATTTTATATCTTGGCTTTGAACAGCTCTGTGGAAGCAGTTAACAGGATTTATGAGATCAAAGGTCGTAAATATACTAGTCCGCTGGCAATTTGTGTTGGAAATGTTGAGGACATCAAACATTTTGCTGTCACGGATCATTTGCCTCCTGGTTTGCTGGATTGTCTCCTTCCAGGGCCGGTAACTGTGATACTGAGGCGAGGTTTGTAGCTCGATGCTTTGTTTCTTTAAGTGGGATCTTTTTGGGGAGGTTGTTTGATTGTAATCCTATTCCAAGTGTGATAATTTGAAGCGGAGCTCATATATCATGTAAAGGAAGAAGTTTGAAAATTACTTGTTCAAGCTTAGCTCTTTCTCCCATTATGGGAAGCTATCTTCTTTTGTTTTTTCTTGAACTGTTGGCTTTGAATTTTGAATAATGTATCTTCTGTGAAGCTTAACTTTTGCTATCTTACAGGGGATTCAAGCATCCTTGAGAAGTCTTTGAATCCTGGGTTGGAAAGCATTGGTGTTCGAGTCCCTGACTGTAATTTTATTAGGGTGATATGTAGTGGCTCTCAAAGTGCCCTGGCCCTTACTAGTGCCAACCTCAGTGGGCAGCCTAGTAGTGTAGACATCAGAGATTTTAAGAACCTCTGGGAACATTGTGCATACATTTATGATGGTGGTGCTCTTCCATCAGGGCGTGCAGGTTCAACAATTGTGGATCTTACTACGCTAGGAACGTACAAGATTCTCAGACCTGGGAGGTAAGTTTTGAATGCTCTTTGGTACAAGAATCCTCTTAGTTGTGCATAATCTTGGTAAACTTCTTGTTTTGGCAGTGCCAAGGAAGAGACGATTGCAATCCTTGAGAGACACTGTCTGCTAGAAGATGGAAGTGCTACATAAAATGGTTGTAGTCTTCTGATGAGATTATGTATTGGGAAGGACAAATATTCACGTAGGACCGAAGACCTTCACTACACGGATAACACTGTAGCATAGTGATTATTATCTGGATTCATCTGTTGAGTAGCTATTTTTTTATTTTTAATAAATGTCCTGTGAAAATTATAAAGCTGACTGTTGCAGTTGTTTTGTTTTATGTATTGCAGTATCCGAGATCACTTGTAAATAAGGATGGCAATGGGGGCGGGCACCCGCACCGCGGGGGTAGAAATGGGGCGAGGCGGGGGTGGGGAAACATACACCCGTCCCATCTCCCGCATACAATAAAAAAAATATATATATATATATATAATACAATCCTAAATTTCCTAAAGTTGCACCCTTACTTACAAGTACAACGCTAGTCAGTGTCAACGGCTGCCGCAACAACTGAAGAAATTTCTTGGACTATTATTGATTTGTTTCTTACGCCCCCCCCAAAGACTAAACTATCCAATTCCAACCTGTTTTGCTCCTAACTTTTTTTTATTTCGATCGGTTCCTTCCTCCGCACTCAATGTAATTTGATTTGTTTATGCTTTATTTTCATTTTGACAGCTTTTTAATCTTATTTAACATTGTTTACAATTAATATTATTAAATAAACATTTATGATAAGTTGATTTCTTTCCCCGCGGTCCCGGATGGGGACGGGGCGGGGGTGGGGGGCAAGGGATGGGACGGGGCGGGGGTGGGAGTTATTTGACAACGGGGCGGGGGGTGGGGGAAGGATCCCCCGCCCCATTTGCCACTCAGACTTGTAAACCCAAAATACTATTATAGTATTATTGTCCTCGGACTCTATGCATTGCAATTAGGGCTGCAAACGAACCGAGACTCGCGAGCTGCTCGAGTCAAGCTCGAGTTGGCTCGAGTCGAAATCGAGTTCGAAATATTAAGCTCGTTAACTCGCGAGTTTGAGTATATATATATATATATATTTTTTTATTTTAAGTATATATATATATATATATATATATATATTATTTTAAGTATATTTTTTTATTTTAATAGTAAAATTACATATATATCCTTAATATTTTATTACTTATTAAGAAAAAATTATTTTTTTTAAAAAAATAAATACAATTATTTTTTTTTTCGAGTTTGAGCTCGAGCTCGAATTTTAAGTTGTCAGCTCGTCGAGTTTGAGTTCAATAAAATTAAGTCAAGATTCGGATCGATTAGGCCAAAACTTGACTCGTTCGCAGCCGTAATTGCAGTACCAGAGAATTAGTCATTTTCTCCTTTCTTTCATTGTTCTCCTCTAATTCTTTCAGATCATGCTCATTGCATTGGGTTCTTGTTTGAGTAAAACCATGTAACATGTTCATCTAATGAGCAAGCATGTTGTAATGAGTTGCACAGAAATGACATGGTGGTCATCGGATAATAGGAAAGTCTCAAAGGCAGTGTGCTAAGCGTGGCGATGCTATGCAATGCCAATGAGTACTACATTTTTTATTTCTTTTCTTTAGTGAACAGTAACACCTACGGCGTTTAGATGTCAATTTCCCGATTGTGGGCTTTTCACGTTTGTGTCTTTGGACAGGTGAAAAGTAGAGAATCTCTTTTTTGTCCCACTAAATTCCGCGAGCGGCTAAAATTTTTTAGGGTTAATTACATTTACCTCCCTTGAGGTTTGACCAAATAACGAATCGATCCCTGAGATTTGACCAAATAACAGATTCCTCCCCCACACTAACTTCTGTCACTTATATGTAACGGAAATAGCCAAAAGTCTGAATAACCCTTATTGATTTCCATCAAATTTTTAAGGTTAATTACATCTACCTCCTTGTGGTTTGACCAAACTACCATTAAATCCCTGTGTGTGGTAATATTACAAGTACCTCCTTTTTAAGTAAACCCGTCAAAGACACTTAAATAGAAGTAGTAAAATGTCATATTTACCCTCTTTGTAAAAACTTGTAGTTAGAGAAAACTTACCGTTAAAAAAATCGAAGGTGGTTTCAATAATAACGAATTAAACTAAGAGTTTGCTACTTAAATAAAATAGTTTTTAACCAGTATAAAAGAAAAAAATAAAACCAAGCATGTAATAATCAAATTTGATAAAATATGTGCATAAAGGAACAAAAGAAAGAAAATGAAGAAAGAAGGAAAGCCTAGAAAACAAAAAAGAAATTAAAATGTGAAAAGCAAAGAAAGGAATGGGAAAAAAAAGTAGAGTGAAAAAAGGAAACCGACAATTGAGCGATGAAAGAAATTTATAGACAATGAAAGGTTCACTCAATCCACCACAAAAGAGTCTCTACAAGTTTGTAACCCTTTGTCGGCCAATAATTTTGTTTGTTGTATTTCCTCTTCTCTGCAACTACCACAATCACATCGACCAATCCAGAGACGAGTAAAATCTCAAACTCACTCAAATTGTCAGTGAAGAATTAACGGTTATCAACCAGGATTTGACTTGATTCATGCGGGTATTAGATTCCAAATAATCATTTTTTCAACTCTAGGTTATATCTGTAGTTGGGTCATTGGGTTTGATATTATCAAATGGGATTTTTTCTCTGCTTATAATGGAGTTAAAAGGATGGTTGTTTGGGAATAATAGAGATAAAAGGCAATTAAATTTCTATAAACTTATTATGATTTTGACAAGTGAAAACGTGCTTACCAAGAAATGATCATGAAAGTGGATATCGATAATATGTCTCAATGATTTTACTGCCATAGTTATGTCAACGGTGGTAAATGGAGTAGGTTAGGTTTTGAAGAAAAGCAACGAAGGGAAGGGGAAGGTTATGGATTTAGGGGCAATCTAGGCATTTCATTAAATTTGTATGATGGCATCATTATAATCTTAACAGTCAACAGCAACAGACTAACGGAGGGTTGTATCTGTTATACATCTTTCAATTTGAGGGACCTTTTTGTAGTTTGTCTAAATTTCAGGGAGTAAATGGTAATTTGGTTAAACCTCAGGGGAGGTAAATGTAATTAACCCAATTTTTTAAGCACCGCTTATACACTCTTAAAAGATAATTCCGTTTATAATTTTTTTTTACTGTAAATGAGAGAGTTCGAATCGAAACTTTTTATTTATACTCTTTTCTCTCAAACCATCCAATCTATTCTTTTTCCCCTTCATTTTACAACTTGAGTTACCTTTGGCAAATGACACTATTGGAGTCGATTCACTATTCTTGATGTGTTTTCTTGGTTAATTATGAAAAACTAAAATTTAATAATTGGAAGAGTACTGTAAAAATCATATTTTCTGTATACTATGAATGTGAGTTGTTTGTTAAGGAAAGGTGTTCCCTTAGTTTCTTAAATTTAGTACTAGATAGGCTTAAATCCCCCCCACCCCAAACCACCCAAAAAAAAGGGTAAATTACATTTTATCTCTCAGTAGTTTAGTTTTTTCACATAAACTCCCTATAGTTTCAAAAGTTATATATATCCTCTTGTAGTTTGGATTAAAGTATTAAATAACGAAATTTGTAATCCATAACGGAGTCAACTAAAATGTTAAAAATATGCATATATAAAATTGAAAAATTATTATTAACCACAGGGGATTATGTATATATTTTGAATATTATAAGGGGTTATATGGTAAATCATTAAACCATAAGAGGGTTATATAATAAAATATAAAATCATACAGAGTTAGAATGTCATGCATATAATGTTTATATATTTTGGTCACTTCAGATATTTTAATTTTTAAATAAGGGTAATTTCGAATATTTTCATAGATTCCGTTACGAATGATCATTTTCGTCATTTGACACTCTAATCCAAACTATGAAAGAGTTATACATAACTTTTAAAACTATAGAAGGATTATGTGAAAAATAGTTATACCACAGGGGATAAAGTATATTTTGCCCAAAAATAAAAGGCTGCCCACTTCCTACATATTAGTAAAAATATTCTCTCAGGGAAACCAAATTTAGCTGTTACCCATGCTGAAATATGCATTAAAGTTTGGTATTTAGAAAAGCATTTTCCCATTCAGTAGTCAGTAGACTCAGTACGTCCATTTAGAAGTTAACCATTCGTGTCCTTAACTGTACGCCCTGATGCGTAAAGCCAAAGCCACGCAGAAATAATAGTGTAAGGGGCGAAGTGAAATAGTCCTAAAACTTCAAGGGCTTCAATGTAAATCTCAACCTCACCACATTCGCCTCCATTATCGAGGCTTCCACCATAAACCCACAAGAAAGAAGAACAGAAAAGAGAGCGAAAAAGAACAGAAGGAAAGATGAAGATAGAGGAAGTACAATCCACCACAAAGAAGCAGAGAATTGCTACACATACTCACATTAAAGGCCTTGGACTCGAGTATCAACTGAATTTGGTGTTCATGGTTTTTTTTTCTTTTGTGTTTCCTGGGTTTTAGGGTTTAAGGTTTTTATTGCTGATAAAAAAATTGGTTTTCTGCGATATGCTTGGAAAGATGATTGAAAGATTGGATTTTATGCTTTTGTAGCTAACTTTAACTGCATTTTAGAGATTTCTTAGTTAATTTGCATCTCGTAAACTGTTAATTTCAATATAAGTAAGACTTTGACAATTCAAGAAATAATAATGATTAGTTTCTAAGGTTGTTGGTATTTTTCGTGATTGATGGAATAGTTTTTTTTTTTTTGTTTTGGCCGATTTGTGGTGGTGCTGATTATATTCTAGCCAATGGAAAAGCAATGCCTTGGGCAGCTGGATTTGTGGGGCAGGCTGCAGCTAGAGAAGCTGCTGGGCCTTGTTGTTGATATGATTCGCCAAAAGAAGATGGCAGGGCGGGCACTTCTATTTGCTGGACCTCCTGGTACTGGGAAAACAGCTCTTGCCCTTGGAATATCCCAAGAACTTGGGAGCAAGGTACACTTTTGTGTGTTTCGTGGCATTGTCATTTTTTTGAGATCATTAGTTTCATTTATCATTCTTTTAATGAGGAATCTAAGCATGATATAATTTCTATAATGGATGCAGACTTTTGCATGTAACAGCCCTTTTTGTTGATTTCACAACAATGCAGGTTCCATTCTGCCCAATGGTTGGGTCAGAAGTATATTCATCTGAAGTAAAGAAAACTGAAGTTTTGATGGAGAATTTTAGACGAGCTATTGGTCTCCGTATTAAAGAAAATAAGGAAGTGTATGAAGGAGAGGCATGTTACTCATCTTTTCGCATTAAAGTTGGAATCTTTATTATGCACCATATTTGATGCTTGGTGTCACCTCGAATACTTTTTGACATCTCAAGAGCTTCTTCTATTGTAGGTCACTGAACTATCTCCTGAAGAAACTGAAAGTGTGACTGGAGGATATGGTAAAAGCATCAGCCATGTCATCATTGGTTTAAAAACTGTCAAAGGTACCAAGCAGTTAAAGCTGACCCAACAATATATGATGCACTGCTTAAAGAAAAAGGTGAGCGCTCTATATCCCTATGCCTGTCTTTGAATCTCATTAGTTCACTTAGTGTTGGTTAAACTAGTCAAGAATACTAGAGTGGTTTAGCTGCATTGGCTTTTTGTCTAAAATTTTCCTCATTTTGTTGAACTTCAAGATGGAGCATGATATGTCTTATTCCTCCTATTGTCGCAAACACCTTTTTGTGTAGCTTAAAAAGGCACCTTTCAGCTCAAGTCTCGGCTTTTAACATGATCTTACCTGTTTCAGGTAGCTGTTGGTGATGTTATATATATTGAAGCAAATAGTGGAGCAGTTAAAAGGGTAGGCAGGAGTGATGCTTTTGCTACTGAGTTTGATCTTGAGGCAGAAGAATATGTCCCATTACCTAAAGGGGAAGTTCACAAGAAAAAAGGAGATAGTCCAGGTTTGCCTTCAGTACCATGAATAAAATCTGGAAATGTGCTAATACTTTATGATCTTAAACCATTGCAAGTACATCAAACATAGGTGTTCTTGACTATAAGCGAAGATTCTATTTTTCATGCTCCAAAGCTTCTGTTGCTTTACCAAGGGTCCATATGAAATTGGGCATCTGGTATTCAGTCCACCTGTGCATCCTAAGAGTAAAACTTTTAGAGTATCTTCCCCTAATCAGTTCCTTTTATCTTGAGGGTGAAGCTTCTTCTTCTGGTTATTGAAGCAATGAATAACAGATACTCTTTATTTGTGTCTGATACTTAGTTGCATGGGATAAATTCTTTGAGAGCTATTATAAACATATATAAGTAAATGCTTTCTTCCATATTCTGAATTCAATATCCTTGCCTATTAGGACGTCACATTGCATGACCTGGATGCTGCAAATGCAAGGCCTCAAGGAGGACAAAGATATATTGTCCCTGATGGGTCAGATGATGAAACCAAGGAAAACAGAGATTACTGACAAGTTGCGTCAAGAAATCAATAAGGTACTCCATATAGAGTTTCAGTTTTATTTGTTTTTTTTTCATGGTTTTTCGGAAAGTCTGTATAGCATCTTGTTTACAAGAGAGACAGTTTCTAGAGTGCTTGGATATTTTGTTCTTGATCCAAAGATAAAATGTAAAATGTTAACTCAATGTTCAGGAGAAGGTTGATGACTTTTATCACTATGGAAAGCCAATGCTTTGGATGTGGTATTTTGTGTTGTGTTTTGCTTCATCTTACAAAAGATGTCCATCGCAGGTTGTGAACCGTTATATTGATGAAGGTGTTGCAGAGCTTGTTCCAGGAGTCTTGTTTATTGATGAGGTTCATCTATATGCATACATTATGACGAATGAGTTTGGGTGTTATTTTGATATGTCCTAATAATTTGAAGCATCTTATTTGCAGGTTCATATGTTGGATATGGAGTGCTTTTCATACTTGAACCGTGCTGTGGAAAGTTCTCTATCACCAATAGTGATTTTTGCCACAAATAGGGGAATATGTAATGTCAGGTATGAAGCAACGCTGGCGCAGTTCTTTGAATTACATCTTGATTCTCATCCTTTCATTTCTTTAATTATTGGTTGCTATAATCTCAGTGGAACATCAAGAGTGTAGACATGAGCCACTTAATTTGCATAGGTGCTCTTAACATATTATTCTCAATCTTAGTTCATCCTCTGTGATTCATTTAAAATTATTCTAGATGCTTTCTGAATGTAGTATTCTACTCTTGATGAGCCTTGATAGTTTTCCACGTGTATATGTTGAAGTTAATTTGTAATTAGTCAATGATGCATGAATGCTTAAGACAGCTTTCTTTTTCTGCCCAAGGAGAGGGGGAAGGGGATGAAAACTTTGGATTCTGTTGTGCACTATCTGTTTCTCAATTTTATCAAGAGGTGACATACACATAGACATCCCTTCGCCTAATAACGTTGCAGCAGTCTTCCTACTGTCTTTCGCCGGTAGAAGAGTGTATTTATCACCAATGGTTGCCTGCATCTTAATCTTAATTGTCTGATTGCAGAAAAATGGCTAGAAATCATACTTCTTTAAGCTAAACTGAAAAAAAAAATTTTTTTGGTGTGTAGAGGAACAGATATGACAAGCCCTCATGGCATAACCCATCGACTTACTTGACAGATTAGTGATTATACGGACTGGAAATGTATGGTCCAGCTGAGATGATACAGGTTCTATGACGCTATTCTTTTACAAAGTTATTTCTGATAATAGAACATCATGACTTTTTTACATTGATACGTAGCTGTTGTGATGTTTGGCCAGATATTAGCAATCCGTGCACAGGTGGAGGAACTGGTAATTGATGAAGAAAGCCTGGCTTTCCTTGGAGAGATAGGACAGCGAGCATCTTTGAGGTCTCTATAACCCTTCTGGAGAATTTGTTTTGGTTTTAGATAATTCTTGGGTATGCGTACTTAACTCAAAAAATTCCTTTTCCTTAGGCATGCAGTTCAATTGTTATCACCGGCCAGTGTCGTAGCTAAAATGAATGGTCGTGACAATATATGCAAGGTATTTTACCAGTCAAACGTTGGCTAATTTATTTGTCAGCTGGGATCGGAATCAACTCGAATTTGTTATGAGTTCTCCGTTTGCAATTGCAAACAAAGTAGTTGTCATGGTGGAAACTAATAGTGCTGATAAATTGACAGGCGGATCTTGAGGAAGTGAACTCCCTATATCTGGATGCAAAGTCTTCGGCCAGTCTTCTTCAGGAGCAGCATGATAAATACATATCGTAGTGAACAAATAAGATGAGCTCGTTGATGCAAGCTTTGATGTCAAGACGCTTTGATTCTAACCCCTGAGAAGAGTATTATCCAAATTTCCGAGGCATTGGTTTTGATGAGATTGAATGCAACTCGGCCAGTCTTTTCTGGTCACCATCTGTTTTTGCCTAGGTTGTGGGGAAGGGATATGGGTTTGATTCAGTATGCAGTATAATTAGAAGGTAGTCGTGTTCTAATGCTTCATGGCATAATTTGACATCAAATGTGGAAAGCGCATTCTTGTTTTTACTTGTAGTAAACTGGTGTGGCTTTCATGTTGCTGTGAGCGTTACAAAACTTGATCAGTTTGGCTTTTGATGGAGCCCATCTGTAAATGGGATCCGATTGGAATCGTATCTTTTGATAAGGATCTATTTGTAATTTTCAACTCTGGACTAATTCATGTTAGCAATACTATATTGTTGTTGCCATTTGTAAACCTCTCCACCCTCCTCCTTTTCACAAGGTTGGAAGATAAAATCATACTCGAATCAAGATCGATCGATTGTTTGGCAAAAGTTTGTTCAAATTTGGTTTATCAACTAATTGAATCAAAATTGAGTAGAGTTTTATATTTGATAACGTTCAAATTGGATATAAAAAATTGTTCAAACTTGATTTAGTAAATAAATAAGTTAAATTTAGATAAAATTTTTAAAATTGGTAAAATAATTAAACAAGTTTAAACGCCGGATTTGACTAAAGTCCTACCTACCCACTTGCCAGCCCTGTCAAAAATTGCAACTTTGTGACTAACGTGTGCTGGGCGCACGTTCAATCGTTCGAAGGCCTCGGCCAACGGGCCAACCATTTGCAGTTTTTCAGGTTATAAAGAAGGACAAGCTGGACCTACATCTACTGTGTGATATTATATTATCAATTATGCATTCATTTATTATCCAAGGGCGCATGGTGCCAAGATTAGGTGTTGCCCAGATCTTTATTGACATACACAGTCTGAGAAACTTTATAAAAAAAAAAAAAAAAAAGTTTTCCTACCCCCCAAAAAAAAAAAAAACTTTAAAAAACCCCGTTTGGATTGCATTTTCCGTCATTTTTTCATGGAAAAATTACTGTAGCGATTTGATTGTATGTGAGGGAAAAAGGTAATAGGAAAATGTGATCACGGAAAACGATGTAATTTTCCGGCGGGAAAACAGCAATCCAAACAAGGCCTTAGATGTGAGGTTGCTTCGCATTCAATAATGAACGAGGGACCTGTCTGCACTTCTGCAATGCCACATGGTCCGCGAGTTGAATGAAGAACCTTTGATTTTTTATATTAGAATTAACTCTCATTTTTCAGTTACCTTTGAAGCTAACTGAAGGAGGAGGAGTAGGAGGGAAAAAAAAAAGAAAAAAGAAAGAGCAAGAAGAAAAAACAGTCGTGAAGTCAACAAGGGCTAGCGGTCAGTCATATGCTTTGACCGACTGGACGAAGTAGAAAATGTTGTGTGGGCAGAAGCAGAAAATTCTTGCTGTAAAAAATAAAAAAATTATCGGCAGCAGCCGCAAGTTGAGTCGATGAAATTTGACGACGTTGAGATATGTGATTTTTCTTCACTTTATACTCTTCCAAGGATTTAAGTATCAAACAAGAAAATTATATATATTGTTGATGACCATTGGGTTGTGCTTGGAAGAATGAGAATTAGATCTTTACTAACAAAAGGTTAAATTATATCACACACGAGATAAAAAGCTGATCCAAACATGCTAACCACCAGCCTCGCTAGTTTCGTAATCTAATAATTATCGGTAGATCTCGTGATTGATTTCATGTGCGAGTATTTCGTTGTATATTTTTTGGAGTAAAGCTTTATACAACCTTAGAAAGAATAGTCCAATCGAAAGGTTGAAATACACCCAAGTGAAAAAAAAGGCTCTACACGACCTTAATGGATTAGTACAACCAAAAGATTTGAATACCCTTAAAATTAAAAAAATAAAAAAAAGAAACTCAAGGACAACTCTTTTTTTATATATTTGTGGGATACCCTAAGCGGGAAAAAAAAAAAGAACTCGGAGGACAACTCGTTTTTTCACATATTTGTGAGGACAACGTGTTTGGCTCGCATTCCATGTATTATTGCTCCAAGCCAAATGGTTGGCTCACATCACTTTCTTTTTTCTTTTTTTAGTGTCAATCATCATCATTTACTCAACTCCTGCTCGCATCTATTTTAGGAGACGATTCAATTAGATCAAAAAGAATTAATAGATACTGAACCACCATCTGGCTTCTACTCTTGCATCACTTGTTGTCTACAGTCTTAGAACAAAATCTGGTTCACTATTTTGGTTCCTTTTTACCAAGTCTATTTCCTTAGCCCCGCTGATACTTCTATTGTATGCTAGCAATTAACTAGTATCACTCAGATGGTGAAGATGTTTTTAATCGTCCATTGCTTAGTATCAATTTTTTTTTTCTTTTAATCCCTTCACCCCTCCCCATTTCCTTCCCCCACCCCAACTGACTTGGTGAGGGGATCGAACCCCTGGTCTGTTGCTTATATCATTTTCACTATTTACTGCTAACATGAATTGACTTAAAAAATTTAACTTGGAGGGACAAAATACCCATGAAAGAGAAATACAAAGAGAAATTGAACAACGGAAACACATAATATAATACCCATGAATGATTTTGATGGTGAAAGAAAGGTCAACCTTGAAGGTTCACCCCTTACCCCCCCAAAAAAAAAAAAAAAAAAAAAAAAAAACCTGAAGGCTCAACAATCACGTGTGTGTACCAAAATAGATGGTTGGTGGCTTCAATAAAACTTTTGGTTCTAATTTGTTTATCTCTCATCAATAAACAAAAATAGTACAATATTTATTGCCAGGATACGATTGACTAAGGGTCTGTTTGATAACATAAAAAAGTGCTGAATCTGAACTTTTTCAGACATTCATATGTTTTGAGTGTTTGATAAATGAAAATCTATTTGCTGAACCTATGTGTATTTTTTTCAGCACAAGAATCCTAACTGAATGCTTAATTCTGATAAGAATCAATAGAATTACTTCAACTACCTTATCTTATCTACTAAATCTACCATTGTTTGTTAATTATATTCAAAATTCTTATCTAATTAAACAACCTAATATTCTCTATCTAACGATTTTTTAGTTTCTCTTTTCTTCCTTTTTAATGACTTTCACATCTTCTCCATACTCCTCATATAATATATTTCATCTTTTATATTAATTTGATTTAAAAATAAATATTGTCATTTTCATACCTAATAATTTTTAACTAATTAAATCATAGATTCTATTTCTTTTTTGAATGAAAGGATATAAGGGCAAAATTGTTAAATTAAACTTATTAAAGCATTCAACTATAAATATTTATCAAACAGTATAAATAGATTTAGTATTAAAATTCAGACATTCATATATTTTTCAATATTTAAAATTCAGTAAATTAAAATTATTTCAGTATTCAGATTTCAGAATTCAGATTCAGTTTTATCAAACGGAACCTAACACTGTGGATCCGACAAGAGGAGGAGAACAGCACGTCACGGAGTTGCCACACAAACCAATTAGAATGCGCCGCGTTAAGTTCCCTCGTGCTCCACGATGTGGATTTAGCTGTTATTTCCGCTCTTTTCAGGCGCTCTTCCTGCAATAGAATATTCCTCGATGTGGGTCTAAGGATACCTTGAAATGCTGCAGTTGTCCCCTTGTGTTTCTATTAAAGCTTAGATTTTCCCCTTGAGTTAATTTCTTTTCCCCCAACTACCGGTTACGTTTTTGTAATACAAAAAAAAAATAATAATAATAAATTTTTTAAAAAAATCATAATTTGATTAAAATGGAGAATAAGGTGTTTAAATATGTCATTTCTTTCTCCTTTCTCTTCGTAATGCTGTACTTTTTATTTATTACCGCTTCTAAACCTAAACTGTTGAAGAAAATTTTTGAAAAAACTGCTTCCTAAAGATTTTATAATACTAACAAGTGAGATAATGTAGTCATGCAAAAATTTTTTAAAAAAATACAATATTTCGAAATTATGATAAATAGGTGACGAATTCTGAGACCACATGAACCGATTTACATTCTAACCAGAGAATGAGTTAATCTTTATTATATTTCTTACGTATACTTTAATTTCTTTGAATCACGACTTTTAGTCTAGTTATGATAGGTCTAGGCATGGGTTTTTTTTTTTTTAACATTTATTGCACTTTTAATCTAATCTAAATATTTTTTTCATTTAAATTGAGTTGTTCATTTGAACGGTCCACCGTGATTGAGTATGCTAGTATTGTAAATATACTAAACATGCAATTGGCACTTGGCAATTAACTTTCCTGCTACAACCCTTGTCAAGGGTCAAGTTCGAATTAAGCCAAGATACAAGGACATAACGTATTGCGTCTAACAACTTTTGATTCCCAGCATCTTTTGGAATTTGGATGGGCACCAATACTTTTTGTCCTCTTCTGTGGTGGGCACCTTTTGCTGACTGACAACTCTACTGAATAATATAAGTACAGTCCAAGCCTCCAAATTTGTCTGAAACCCGTTGCTGAATTTTCCTCCTCTCAAAGCTCCTCCAACCACCAAAATTTACCTGTCCTTTTTTCCCCCTCTCGATTCTTCCATCTCCAACGGAATCAAGCTTCATAATAAGAGGGGCTTTGTCTTAAAATCATACATTTTTTTGATTAGCTATTTAGCACAGTTTTTTCAGATTCTGGTAAGTTTTTTCTCAGCAGCTGTCCTCTGCTGAATTCTACTGCTGAAGTTATTTTTGATGCAAGCTTCTTTTGTGGGGTTGAAGGTTTCTGTGAATTTGATTGTTTTAAGCTTGATTTTAAGTTTCAAATAAAAACCATTTTACAGAATTTAATGGGTTTTACATGTTTAATTGAGCGCAAGGTAATTTTTGGGCTAAAAGTAATGGAGTTCCTTTGTTTTGATGGTTTAGGAGGGGAAAAGGTTCAGACTTTGGAGATAAAATGGCGACTGGAGCAGTTCCGGCTTCTTTTACAGGTCTAAAGAGCAGGGAAAATGGACTGGGTTTTGCAAAAAGCATGGAGTTTGTTAGAGTTTCCAACACTCAAAGGGTTAAATTTCGTCGAACCAAGGTTTCCGTAATAAAAAATTCAAATCCTGGACAGGAAATTGTTGAGCTTCAGCCTGCATCAGAAGGGAGTCCACTATTAGGTATAATTTTTCAAAATGGACTATGCTAAGATGGAGTTTTGGGAAAATTTATATTCGCAGTTTACTTGCTTAATTAATTTACATGTCCCTATCCCTAAACAGACCCAGTAAATTGTTTGGTTTTAATTGCTGGGACCTACAATAATTTGCTTGAGAACTAAGAAATTATTGGGTAGCTACATGAAAATTAAATCACTCATCAAGATTTGATTTTCTTTTGAATGTTTTCCTGATGGTGGGAAAGCAGAAAGTTTGGTAGACTGTAATTGTGCTTGCCTGCATCGAAGTCTGATAACAAATTTCTTAATGTAGTTCCTAGACAAAAATATTGTGAGTCTGTGCACAAAAACTATCAGGAGAAAAACTCGCACAGTGATGGTTGGCAACGTGGCTCTCGGTAGTGAGCATCCTATACGAGTTCAAACCATGACTACAACAGACACTAAAGATGTTGCTGGAACAGTTGAACAGGTGCTATTTATTTCTGCTTCCATGATGGTTTTCTGTAATACATTTTTATTCAGTGATACGACTTGATATGGAGAGCAAGCTGTATATATTTGGCGTATTTAAAAGCTCATTCATCTTATGGGCCCATTGCCCCCCTCAGCCAAACAAACAAAGTGGGAATGAAGAAAACGAAGAAGAATCTGGTTGATGTCTGTATATAGATGGCCATGTTCCATTTTGGATTTGCTTTGATTGAGTCCTGACTTGCATTGTTTACTAGGTGTGATTGGGGGTACTTAAACTTATAGGTTTTATCAAGCAATAAAACTTTGCGGGAGAAAAAGAAAACTTGCTGGATGTTAACAACTTTTCTCTGCTCTCGACAATGGGATTTGGAAATGAAACCAGATGGCAGAGCTAATCTGAATTAAGAACACATCTTTTTCTTAAAGTAGAGACAATCTGTAAAATGAAGCATGAGTGTAATCACCTATTCTACTTTTCACATCTCCTCTAAAAGTTTGTGTGCATCTAAGCTTAACATTTCTAGAATGAGAATGCTGCAGTTTGAATTGCAATTGATTTTTTGAACTGTTTATATAAGCTGAAACTTTTTAGAACATAAATTTGCCCATAAACTAGGAGTGACAAACAATTGAAGCAGTTGACTTGTTTTTGATAGTTTGGAAGCAATGGCATGCTTGTCATCCTTTAATGATGTCCACTGAAGCACTTATCCTCAGGTTACGTGTTTACTTGTTGTAGGTGATGGGGATAGCTGATAAAGGAGCAGACTTAGTTCGAATAACAGTTCAAGGGAAGAGAGAGGCAGATGCATGTTATGACATTAAAAACACTCTTGTCCAAAAGAAGTACGTCTCAGAATAAGTTCATAATTTGTGAGAATGTATATCTTCAATTGGTATGAGAAGACTAGATTTCATTACATGATATATTTTGCAGCTATAATATCCCTCTTGTGGCGGACATTCATTTTGCTCCTTCTGTTGCGCTGCGAGTTGCAGAATGCTTTGACAAAATTCGTGTCAACCCAGGAAACTTTGGTACTTTCCCTAACAACTATTCCACAGGCAGGTTCAAATGTTTTCTTACTTTAATCTGACAGGATGTTCCTTTCAGCTGACAGGCGAGCCCAGTTTGAGCAGCTGGAGTACACAGAAGATGAATATCAGAAAGAAACTGAGCATATTGAGAAGGTCATACCGCCCAACAATTTTTGTGATGACTAATAGACTTTATGATGTTCATCACTCATCTTGCTCATGGATATTGAGAAATTTTAGAGATCCTGGGGATTTCAAAGGGGAACATAAGAGTATTAAGAAATAAGTGGGATAATAGATCTGTTCAGATTCTTTTCTTGACTGCTTTTCTCCTATTGGTTTCATATACACTATATAAGGCTAACCCTTTCTCTATTCTATTTGATGCTTGAGAAAAATGCAAAGTTTTTTTTTTTTTTTGGGTGGAAGAGGGGGTGTTAACAATCAAAAGTCATCCATTTCTATTTAGTATGATTAGAAACATTTGTTGGATAATGCTACTCCTAATATATTCTGCTTTCTTCCACTGGTGTTTTATGCCTACTTGTGTTTCTCTCTGGAAACATGCACTGCGCTAGTGAGATATTATGTTTTGGGGGGACATCATTTGTTGAAAACACCAAATAGGTGCAGGGTGCATTGTTGCCCATAACTACCATTTTCTAGAACCAACATCTAGTTTTCTTTCTCAAGTTTATCCATGCCTCCATCTGTCTGAAGATGATAAACATCAGCCTTAAACTAACAAAGCTAATTGTCTTGTACTTAGGATGCTATTTTCAGGTGTTGGTTACTTCTTTAAACCCTGAATTTGCTGCTATCTTGAGGTGCTGTTAGACTGCAATTTTTTGACATTTACCTATGCAACACTTCTATTTTATTCAGGTCTTCACTCCACTGGTTGAGAAATGTAAGCAATATGGAAGGGCAATGCGCATTGGTACCAACCATGGCAGCCTTTCAGATCGTATAATGAGTTACTATGGCGATTCGCCAAGGGGAATGGTGAGCAGAGATTTGATCATTTTACCAGTCTCTCTTGATACATCCTTCCATATGTGGTAATAGGACTTTTTGCCTTTGTAACAGGTTGAATCTGCATTTGAGTTTGCTAGGATTTGTAGGAAGTTGGACTTCCACAACTTTGTGTTTTCAATGAAGGCAAGCAACCCTGTTATCATGGTTGAAGCATACCGACTTCTTATAGCTGAAATGTATGTTCTAGGATGGGATTACCCATTGCACTTGGGAGTTACTGAAGCTGGTGAGGGAGAGGATGGACGGATGAAATCTGCAATTGGTATCGGAACACTTCTTCAGGTACTTACGATTATTATAATTTATTTCTATCCTAGTTGATGAGGCATCTCATTTGTTGTCCACCCTGCTGAATCAAGTTCAACATGAAAAGTAAATTTCAGTTCTACAGCTATCTATTGCTGGGATTTTGTCTTTAAGGTTTTATTCTAGAAGATTGTGCAACAGCAAATGAAACCTGCAGTGTGCATTACTGTGTTACCTATGGTGTTGTCCACCATTATTATTCGTGTGACTAGGTCTGTAGGAGATTTAGATGGTAAAATTTTATTTCCTATGCAGGACGGTTTGGGTGATACAATCAGAGTTTCCCTTACGGAACCCCCAGAGGAGGAGATAGATCCCTGTCGAAGGCTGGCAAACCTTGGTACAAGAGCAGCCGATCTTCAGCAAGGAGTGGTAGGCTAAAAGAAGAAAAAAAAAATTCAAGCATCATGAAGTCTTTAAAGTTGATCTTTGAAATACTTGACAAACTAATGTACCTGGTATTCATCAGGAACCATTTGAAGAAAAACACAGACGATATTTTGATTTCCAACGCCGAACAGGTCAACTGCCAGTGCAGAAGGAGGTGAGAGAGATTTGAAGTATATTTTGTCAATGTACATGTTGAGCCTTCTCTTTGTCTTATCTGGACTGCCAAACTGATAAACCTGAATGTGTAATCAATAGGGTGAAGAGGTGGATTATAGGGGTGTCCTCCATCGTGATGGATCTGTTCTCATGTCCGTTTCTTTGGATCAATTAAAGGTCTGATTGATAGTTTGCTTTTGGAAATTTTACTGTTATTCGCCTTTATGTTCTTTACTTTGTATTTGACTGCTTCTGATAAATTTTTTGTTCATTTTTATCAGACACCTGAACTTCTGTACAGATCTTTAGCGGCAAAACTTGTAGTTGGCATGCCATTTAAGGTCCTTTCCCAAATACTTTTATTGCGTTAAATAATTAACCTATGTTAGATATATATTGAGATTTTAAACGAAGTTATATGTTGTCACAGGATCTGGCGACTGTAGACTCAATTTTATTGAGAGAGCTTCCTCCTGTTGATGATAACAATGCAGTAAGGACCACTTCTTTTTAGTCTGATAATATCAGTGTTTTTAATGTTGTGCAGTTGTGCATTTAGTATCATTTACCTTTCTAGGAACTTGCATCATCTTGATCCTTGGACCTTGTGGTTCTAAATTTGTTGCATCTGCTGTAATGTCATTCCAAGTTTAAGAATGATTTGATTGTTCCCTATATTATGACCAGAGATTAGCTCTCAAAAGGTTGATAGACATAAGCATGGGCGTTATAACACCTTTGTCCGAGCAGTTAACAAAACCTCTGCCATATGCCATGGTTTTGGTTACTCTAAAGGAACTATCAAGTGGAGCACACAAGCTTCTCCCTGAAGGCATGTTTTCTCCTTTTGGTCATTAACTTCATATAGCCAGTAGTTGGGTTATGTTAACAACCATTTTTTTTTCAGGAACACGCTTGGTTGTCTCTGTACGTGGTGATGAACCCAAAGAAGAGTTGGAAATCCTCAAGAGCACTGATGCCACAATGATTCTTCATGACATACCCTATACAGATGAAAAGATTGGCAGAGTTCATGCTGCTAGGAGGTAAAGTTGTATCAGATTTAATAAAAACTGCACAATACTAGTCGTCAGCTTGTTGAGGCCGATAAAGTATGAGGAATAAACAACAGTTTGCAACTGTCTCTATGCATCCATATTAATATGCTCAAATAATGACTCAGTTGACTGTGCTGGCCACAGGGATATTAATGGACTTTGCATGTGCTTATATTGTTGGTGCTGAGTGGACAATGTTTTTTCTTTAGTAACTACCCTAAATTGTAACCTATTGTCTGGGATTGACTGCTAAATCTAAACTGTGCAGGCTTTTTGAGTATCTTTCTGAAAACTCCCTCGACTTCCCTGTCATTCATCACATTCAATTTCCTAGAGCAATCCACAGGTATCATGGAACTAAGATTAGTTGACTAAGATGAACCTGGGCTAGATTTTTGAACCACGTTTCTCCTACTCCTTGGCAGGGATGATTTGGTCATTGGCGCTGGGAGCAATGCCGGAGCCCTTTTGGTAGATGGTCTTGGAGATGGAGTCTTATTGGAAGCCCCTGAACAGGACTTCGAATTTCTCAGAAATACATCATTCAATTTGCTGCAAGGTTGCAGAATGCGTAATACAAAGACGGTAGGGATTTCATTTTTGAAATGATTCTGAACAATAAACAATCCGTATCTCGGACTTATCTCTTTGCGTTACAAATGTGCAATTTCTGTACCAGGAATATGTGTCATGCCCATCATGTGGGCGAACCTTGTTTGACCTTCAAGAGATAAGTGCAGAAATAAGAGAGAAGACATCACATTTGCCTGGTTGTTTCGGTGAATACCCCAATCTCCGTAGCACTCTCGCAAGATTTTATCAATTAGTGCCTCTCACTCTTGGTTATACCAAATTAATTTGCCTATTCAACTCGGATCTCTTCTTGTAGATTGCAATTATGGGTTGCATTGTGAATGGACCTGGAGAGATGGCTGATGCAGATTTTGGTTATGTTGGTGGTGCTCCTGGAAAGATCGATCTTTATGTTGGAAAGGTACCTTCACTTTCATACCACGAACAAAACATTTGCTTCACGAACCAAAACTATGTATGCTTTGCATCCATCATGTTTGTACCATACATGGCTGATGGCTAGTATGATGGGTTCAAGATGATCAACAAGTTATTTACAAAATAAACTGTTCGATGAATTTGATGGTCCCTTCATTTGATCAGACGGTGGTAAAACGAGGTATTGCCATGGAGCAAGCAACTGATGCTTTGATCCAGCTAATTAAAGACAACGGACGCTGGGCCGACCCTTCCGCGGAAGAGTAAAATGAGTCTGCATTGCAACACAAGAAGAAGACAGCCGTCAAAATATATCGATGTTTAGTCATGAACAGGAATCCCAAGTCTAAGGCGTACATGGTGAGGCAACCTTTTTCCCTGGAACTTGTCTCCCAGTCTGCGGTCTGAGCACACAGAATAACGAGAAATATGAATGTAGCATTACAATCCATGAATCACGGAACAGCTCTTAATTGATGTTCATGTAAATTAGTGATATATTCATTATCAAATAAATCAAATATGTAATTCTGACTGGAATGCCCTGCTAGCATGTTCTTGAAGGATCTGCTTGTCAAAGTACTTGTTTGTATAAGGCTAGATGATGTCTGAAGTCCTCTCTTTTTTCTTTTCTTTTTTTTCTCCTATGTTTTTTGTCAAATATGTTATGAGCAACAGATAAAACTGAAAGTTCAACTCCTACGATCTCAACTCCGTCCAAGCAAAGCAGGATTCCGTTTAATATTCATTTCTATCCAAGATTCCGCTCAAATTCATTTATTGTTCTGGCAAAATGAAGGCTAATTAAAGCTACTTCTCTCAGTCCCCCGAAAAAGAAAAAGAAAAAAGCTATTTCTCTCAGTTAATGAAGATTCAGTACGAGGCACCCCGGCCATTTGGGTTCAGATGATGAGCATCCTCAAGTTTGGTTAACCCAATTTAGATTCTTTCTTTTTTTAAAAAAATAAAATAAAATAAAGAGGATGCTTTTCCACTCCAGGTAACTTAAACTCGATCGATCGCTTTACATTTGAATTATTTGTGGTCGAATTTTTTGATATCCCCTTCAGACCAATACAAAGAAAGATCATTTAATGCGATAGGCACCTTGCGCATTTCTACAATCAACCAATTGGGACGGGAGAATAAAATGTGAGCAAAGTTGCTGATAGTGGAAAGGGCATCTCCAGTTGTCCCCTACGCAAACAATCTTTTTTAGTACTACTTTATAGTTTGAAGCAAATTCTCAAGTGCCACAACCCTCGTGAAGCTCTTCTAAATAAAATGTGAGGCCAATGTGAGGGTATTTTTCGTTACATGCAACTAGTACAAAAAGTGTATTTTTTTCAAGTGTACATGGAAGGTTTGTTGAACACAATACTTCTTATTTTTTTACACTCATCTGCCATCCAATCCATTTATCTTCTAGTATAATCCCTCGCCGGTATCAAAAGTTTAAAACCTCCGTTTGAATTGACCATTTTTTCAAAACAAGTTTTTCAAATACAATATTACAGTAATATAGCAATAATTTAAAAAACATCTCAATCCATATAGTACATCAAATATTTCAAAAAAATTTATAGTAAAAATTTTCCATATACACTGTTACAATAAAATTTTTCAAAAACATCTCCAAAAACATCTAATCCAAATGGAGTATCCAAAAATGTGAATTTGGTTGGTACTCTCACTAGGATTAGTTTTAATATTTTTTGAATGTTAATTGTCTACCATAATAATAATGATGAATGGTGATTGATTTTCTTGCATCGTCAAATTTGACATTTTAGAAGGATTTTTTTTTTTTTGGTTTGATTCAAATTAAGATTTTTATGTTTTGCACATTTTAACGCATATGCCTAAGATGGAAGGGAGGAAAACAAAGCCCAAAAAAAAAAAAAAAGAACAAACAAATTTGGTGGCCCGTGAAGGGGGATGGATGGCCGTGTAAAGTTTGTCACTACTCTTAACATACTCACCAAACTCCAAAAGCGAAAAACAACACCCAGCTTACTCACTGCCGTCCGTCACCTGGGCACGAAACTTCACACGAAAATGTACTATACTACAATACATCTCAGGAGTCGGGACCCCCGACCCCCGACATCTCATAAAAACCAAATGCCAACCCACCACGACTATGACAATTGACAACTCTCCTCACTGCTCCTAATTCTTCTTCAATCTGGTAATTTCCCCAAACTTTGCACCTTCGTCGGTCATGTAAAATTTCAACAACAGAGGAAACCAAATTATCCTTCAAAAACCAAATTATAGTAATGACCCCCAAGAATTTATTGATATTGACAACCATTGCATTTTTCTCACCAAAAAAAAAGACCAATTGATGTGCTCCCCACTTCAGTTAAAAGACATTAGTATTATTATTAGAATACAAAATCATTACCATAATCAAACTAATAACATGGATTTATTCAAACTACAATTCCTCAAACATTCATGGTCCAATCAAATTTTGAACATGTGATACGCAAGCCAACCAAAAGAATTTATTGAATCGAATACTAGTAAAATGGTCAATTAAATTGCAACTGGAAAAAAAAAATCAATTTCTAGCAGAAGAAAGTTTTTATTACGAGCAAAGTAAAGAATCAAACAAATCATGGCCTCCCAATCAAAATAAATCTCTCTCAACTTAAATGCCACAAAATCTACCAGCCATTAAGTATTAGTAGTCTAGACTGTATCTATATATAGATATAGAATCTGTGTCTATATATGTAATTTTTTTTATTACTAGTAGTACTTGAGTCCTACAGAAGTTCCCGCCGGGCGGCGTACCCAAACTGCGCCCGCTCGATATTCTGCTGGCGCTTCTTGTAAACCAATGCTCCGATCCCGACGATGCAAACACCGGCGACTACTCCGATGGCAATCCCGGCCTTCTTGCCCCGACTCATTCCTTCCGAGGACTCGTCTTCCGCCTCTATATCACTCGAGTCGGCGTGACTTACATCGCCGGCCTCAGACGGCGACGGTGCAGGAGACTTCTTCAAGGGCTCAGTAGAATTAGCCGGAGTGGGAGCAGGCGAAGGGGAAGACTCCGGAGCCAAATCTGGTGGTGGGGCAGGAGGGGAGTTCACAGACGGCGACGGTGAAGGAGGTAACGACTTCTTGGGCTCCAGACTTGGGACGTCAGCACCGTGCTCTGGCGACGGGCTGGGTGAAGTTTGCGGCGGATCTACAGAGAAAGAGAGTGGGGAGTTGAAGAGCAGTACGAGAAGAGCGAGGGTGAAAATGTGGAATGTGGACATTGTTGATTGATTGACTGATTTACAAACCCCTTTTTGCTGGAAGATCTGCAGAAAGTACAAGTAATAAAAAGGAGACCCAAGTACAATTGAGCGAGGAAACGGGATTGATGGGTGGAGTTTTGTTTTGGTTGCGTATGAGATCTAGTTAATTTCTGGGACTGTAAAGATCTGGAGAAGTAAAAGGGGTTGACAAAGGAGTTTGAGCGTATGGGACGGAGGCAGGGAGGGAAGGAGGGAGATAGAGAGAGACGGTAGTGGGATGAGGAGAAGAACGCGGGGGGATGGATGGAAGGACGATGAAGAAGATGTTTGATTTAAAAATAAATAGTCCTCCCTAGATTTGTGATTTCCGAGGAGACGTGAGATTGGAGGAAATGGCGTGGACTTGGGCTGCAAATGGAAACCGGGAAACTGCTTGTCAATTTTTCATTTTCAAAGTTACCGTGTGTAATTCAAGAAATTCTTCCATATTAGACAAAATTCTTCCATATCTATATCTATTTTGAGTGTCATAACTCATATCCATAATTATAATTCAAGAAATTCTTGACATATTATTCAATAATTTAAACTCTTAAAATCATCTAAGGTCTAATATATCTATTTACACATCCAATGGTAAATTAATACTCATCTTTACTTACATCTAACGATAAATTGGAATTGATGCTTATCGATGTTGAACTTAAAAGGTTATATAGAACTCTTGAATTGCATATTATTTACACCTTATTTATACATACTGATTTGTTTATATCATCAATATATTTTTCAATCACATTTTAATCTCACATATATTATATCAAAAAATGCTACAGTATTTTTTCAAAAAATTATCCCAAATAATTAAGAATAAGGGTATTTGACCGCTAAATCGATCAAACATGGGTTTTGCGATTATGCAAGTTGAATACGGGTTTTATTTTTCAATACCCACAAATATCGAACCCATGCCTGCATATTAGATTTCAGTCTAATTTTTAATATTTTTGGGTTCTTTTTTTTTTGTAATAATTTTTAAATTTTGCATACGTAAAAAAAAATTGTAACACTTTTTTTTTGGAAGAAAAAATAATGTAACACTTTGAATTTATGTAATCGATTCTCTATCTTATTTTACAATAGCGGTCCATATTTAGACTGTGGAGGTTATCATCTGATTCACTGTAAGGTGGTAGTGTTTTGAAATTTCCTTATTTGTCCTTATCTTTTTTTTTTTTTAAGCTCTTATTTGTCCTTATCTTGTTTTACCGCTGGAGTCAGGTACAGTGAATCTGAGGGGGGCCAACGAAAGACTACTAGTATTTCATTTCCTGACCTTTTATTCCATTCTATTCTTGCGTTTCACTCCTTTTCCAATAAGTTGGACTTCGAGGGTCAATGATAATCTCTTCTTCTTCTTTTTTTCAATGTGATCTACAAATTAGAATTCAATGAAATATGTAATGTGTAATACCTAAAAGTGCCTTCATATAAACGATTAAAATTTGAAATATCTATGCCAATTTTTTGTCATCCCAAAAAAAATCTTCAATCACATAGAAGCATTCCTCATTCCTAGTTCCACATCGAATTTTTAAAGCATATCTCTTAATTTTACCCCTAGATTGTTCATGGATAATTAGTTGTCAATAATATTACTTGTAATTACTCAAAATCAATAAAATATAGGTGCTTCAACATGAAAGGCGAATAAGTGAAGTTATTGTTATTTTTTTGTTGTTTAAATTTGGTCTTAACTCCTTTAGTAAACAAGTTAGGATGAAAAATGGGGATGGACACAGTTGATTAATAGATGGAGCCTTCAGCTTTTGGCTTTTTGGTGAAGCCCAGAAAATTATAACCAAGAATGGGTCGACTGGACAACTATATGAAGGTCGTTTTTAAAAAATAGCGTGTATGCATTGTAATGATGTGGTCGACTGAAATTGTAAAGTACAGCTGAGTGTGGTTTTTTTTTAAAAAAAAAATTGCAAGTGAGAGTATTGAATTGAAGAGTTCTTATTTACAAAATTTCTTTCATGTTTTATCCAATTCAATACTTCCCAGCTGGACGAGGTTATAATTGTTCAAAAAGGAGAACTCATGAGAGGGGTTGACACCTGGACAGGAGAAGAACATGGGGGATGATTACAAAGAAAGATACTACTACTAAACTAAACTAAACTGTCTAGATTTGAGGAGAGGAGGGTTGCGTCGTGGGGAAAAGCGAGGCAGGCGGTAAAGGATCCGACATTTGGCATTCGGGTTTTCTTTTCAAGAGGGAAGTGGCGTGAATCTGAAGCGAAGCCACTGGCCGGCACGACTCCTCGCAATGGGGGAGGGAAACAAAGAATTAAGAAGTTTCATTCCTCTTGTAATGTTGCTCTTTCGTTTTCACTCTTTTTCGCCATTGGGAGAGTTCGAGCGTCAGGCATCACAAGAACAAGAAGTAGTTTCGTTTCTTTTGTAATCTTAGAGTCTGTTTAGATTACTATTTTTTTAAAGTTTTGTACAAAATATACTGCAACAAACGATTTAATATATATAAGATAAAAAAAATTATTAAAAAATATAATCACGAAGAATGAGAATTTTTTAAAGAAAAATTACAATCCAAACAAGGTATTATTCTTTTGTTTCACTTTTTCCCGACAATGGAGAAATTTGAATGCCAACTAATATTTGATAAGTTGCTTATCAAGAAGTGTTCGAATCTTCACACTTACGATTAATAGGTTTTTGAGCATGAGAAGGCAACTTTAGCTATTAGTATTAAATTTGGTGTAAATAACTTCTCGAGTATTATGCATATACGTTTTGAACTAATCGATTTTCTTTAATTTATATATAGTTGGTATCAAATGTCTTTTGTGAGTACAGCCGAAACACCTATCTTAACCTTTGAACTAATCCATTTTGAACCGATTAGCTAGCAAGCAAACTAACCACCTACTCTTGATCTTACTCCAAATATTGGCTGTCCATGTTACAGTAACATGGACGACAATCCATCTCCTCAAACACTTCTAAATACTACTACCGTGAATTGATTCAAAACCATTTTGACGTAAAAAAAATATGAAAACAAAAATAAGAAAATAGAAACGTATTAGATAGTTTGTGATAACACAAACACGAGATCAGTTGAGATGTTATATGAGTTTTGATCATTCTCTATACAAAGTGACGTATCGTTCAGTAGTACTTCTAATAGAATGTAGCCCCTTCGTTTCCTTCGCAAGAACAAGCCATTAATAAATCCTTACCCGACTTCTCAAAATTGCTCCTCAAGTTTATCGCCCCAGCTTAAACAACATATTTATATTAAAAGAATTTAAGAATGTAATGTTGTCTGTCTACATCGCGTCCCTTTGACATATGTTTTCATTAAGGAAATAGAGGATTATGGCTCCACAAAAACAAGAAGGAACGTGTTACCCCACCAGAAGAGCAAAAAAGAAATAGAAACTTCATTTTTCATTTTTAGGCCTAGTGAGCCGGACTTTAATAAGTCCAAGCTCAACTCACACCCACCCACCCACAAAAAAACCAAAAAAAAAAAAAAAAAGAACACTTTTGAATTGAAATTTTCAAAAGTTTTCGTAGAAAAATATACTCTAATGATGTAATATATGTGAAATAAAAAATAATTAGAAATATATCTCGAGAATAATTCAATATTTTTTTTAGAAAACTAACAACCGAAAACGTGACCTAACATTTTTAAGCTTTCGGGCTTTGAACCTGTAATGTGAGGCTTTTGCTCAACTCACAATAAACTTCTTATTATACATATATTGTGTATTGTGTATATAATATTATATAATATTATACAATTATAAATATAAATTATGAATAATATGCATGATGGGAGAGGGTTGGTGTGGATGTAAGGTGAGAAGGATTGTAAGTAAAAGTTTCCGGATTAAAAACCTCTCACTTAAAAAAAATCATATTCTTTTAATATATACAATTGTTAATATATACATCATCATACATAAATAATATTTTTAAGTATATTTGTTTGGGCTGGATTTTGATTGGGCCAAACCTAATTATTCTCAAGTTTAGCTTATTATTTAATTGAAAATTAATAATTAGACTCAAACCAAGTTCAAGTAATACGTAGGGCTCGTCTCTAAACATTTCAGGCTGAGCTCGGGCCGATTTGAGCCCCATTGACAGTCCCATTTTCGAGTGACAATGGAGGTTTCAACTTCTAAAGAAATCGGGGCCCATGTCTGCCTCATTTGCTTAAACCTTTTCTTTAATTTAACGTAAATCACAAGCTCTACTTCCAATTCAATACAGGCATTCAATAGTCTACTCAAAAAGCTACCCAAATCTGCTTTGTTTTTACTATTAAAGGGACACCTTTACGCGCCAAGAAGCATGGGAAAGATAGGATCAAAGAAGAAGGAAACTGCGTCCGTGCAAAGCATAGCTCAACAATGAAAAGCGATGCTTTGCTCCCAAATCCCCCCCCCCCCCTCTTCCTTCCTCTCTCTTTTCCCTTACTGACAATCTTTTTCGTTCACTGCCTTATCTTATATTTACCATTCAGTTTTTTTGTTTACTACTTTGATTTTCATCTCTAAATGGAAACCTCATTGGATTGAAAGTTGACTCAATATTGGAAAGCAAGACATTACCATTCTATAAATAGAACCGACAAGGATAGCATGTCTATTGTAAAGGGCTAGTATTAAAGGCAAGGAAACATACAGTTCTAAAACTCTCAATTGCTAAACTTACAGATGGTATCATGTATACACAGTACAATTTAGGAAAATTTAAGCCTGATTGGGAGAGAGGCAGCTTGATTCCCTATTATTCGTCGTGCACCGCTCTCTCAGGTTACAACAACCAAAATTTTTAAATTAAAACCTAGCAAACATACCAGAAAAGGAAAAAAGAAAATCGCTGATTTCGTCCATCTTCAGCTATCTGTTCATTGTTCGTTCGAGTACAAGGCAGCAATATGACACTAACGTCATAGTTCATCTTTTACATCTGCGGTGGAGCTTTTAATCCCTTCTTTAGCATCAGAACCTTTGGGTGTTGGTAAGGATGTTGGTTTCTGGAGCTCGAAGGGGATGGAAGCATGTTTCTTCAGGAACTTATAGAGTGCCACCACAGTTCGATCAGTTTCAACAGGAATCTGTAGAAGTGTAGGAATCATTGGCTTTTATCCCATACCTATCAAGTTGACAACAGAAACAGTGAACATAACAAAAACAGTAATGTTGGAATCTTTTAGAAAAGCTTACAGGCTCAGAGCTCTTATTTCCTGCCGAGAAGAAAAGAAGTGTGGGGAATCCATCAGCCTGAAATAAAAGCAATAAACAACTTACTCTTCACACTTAATTTATTAGACTATAAACCAGCACGAAGTAATATAGAGGGATGGAAAAGCATATCTAATTTCAGAATCATTGACCTGTAAGCTCATATAAATTGAACAGAATTCAAACACTTAAAGATAATGAATCTGAAATTACCTTGGCTCTAGGATGTTCATTTGTTGTTCCATCCATTTTTGCAATGACAATAGATTCGATTCCACGCAGGTGCTTGGCAAGTTTGTTATATGTTGGCTCAAGAGCTTGGCAATGCCCACACCATGGTGCATAAATCTGTTAAAATGTTTTAAAGACCACAAATTAGGAGGGAACGTAAAAGCCCTAGTCCATATATCTATAAATTAACAATAGTTGCTTTACAAATTAGAGTGCTCACCTCCAGAAGAACATCTTTTGACTCCTCCAAAACAATTTCATCAAAGTTATTTCCAACAACTATTTTGACATCCCCATCATTCTGTGGTTTGGCAACAGATGAGAAAGATTGAATAGGCAGAACTGGATGAGAAATCAATAAGGTAAAATGTTAACGACAACTTACAGTAGTAGGAATTGGATCTGACTTGTAAAAAGGTTTAATCTTGTCTTCCAAGAAGTCTGCCCCAAATGCCTAAGGAATGAATGAACGGGAAAGTGAAACTCACATGCTCAGAGACAATTGTACCAACCATTGCTACTAAACATGACAGAGAGAAAAAGTTACTTTAGACTAGATAGGGTACCTTGATCTTCTCAAGAGTAATCTCCCCATCAAATATGAATTTTTTAGCATCATCATTTCCCAAGAATCCAAGAACCTGCCAAAACCAGAAGACCTCTTGAAATCTGACCATCAGGCAAACCAATTATGACTAAAGAAACAGGAGAAGAAAGCTGCATTTTGAAGTCATAACCTTTGAAGCATTCCCTTCTATACCAAAATAATCTGCCACAGGCCTTCCAGTATCTTCATTGTCCATCTCCACATACACAAAGATAAGCTGCAATCGGTCATCAAAAAATCAATTTTATTAGGAGGCAGGTTGTAATGCATTCTCCAGATTTAAAACATTTCATGGAAACAGAAAGAAAATTTACTGCTAAGTTTAATAGTTCCTTGCATTCCTGGACATATCGATTTCTTTTCTCTCATCTAATATGCAAGTTTCGGGAAAGGAAAGCATAAATGCTTCAAGTAACAAGAGTGAGCCTTTTCAGATTGTTTAGTTTGCCTCAGAAAAGAAATCGCAAGTTCAAGCTGTTCCAATGGAACAGAGAAGCAATTTATGCAATTTAAGTTGTCATACACCTTGAAAATTAGTTTGATGAGTTTAGATCATATGAATATAAAAGAATCTTTGGGAAACTTGAGTACCTTTCCCTTAAAATCCTTTGCTGCCTCTTGAAATGTTGGGACAACCTTTCCTGAATCACTTGACGTAGCAAAAAGTAACAGCTGAGGACATAATGCAGTGGCAGTTCAGTACAAGAATTAATAATGATTAGCAACCAGTGATCAAGGCACACTCCATCAATCTGTGTAAATAATAAATTTCATAGTTAGTTGTAAAAATCGGTTTCATAGAAATTAATTTTACACTTTTAAATTTAATTTTTAAGAAGTTTACGAAGTTAAAAATTTACAGATAAGTAGCTTTTTAACCATAAATATGTGTAGTTACTAACAACATTAAAATCTCTAATAAAACCCAAAAAAAAGGAAGATAATTTTATTAAAATAATGTTGCATCATTTTATTCTTTATTGTAAGGGTAAGAAAGGTAGTTCAAACAATGACAAAAGGTTAAAACCATAAGAAGCTCATGCTTTATATATTACTAAGATAAGATATAAAACTAACGTATATGGAACATAACCTGTTTTTTAATTGGACTTTCAAAAATCAGAGGTGCACTCTCTCTGGTAAAAGTGGTCACCAAGGGTAGCTTGTTGGCTGAAACAAACTCAACTATTGCAGACTTGGTGAATTGACCATCTGCAGGAAGGAGGACAAAAGGATCAAGAGTTGTGGAAGGAGGTTTACCATCAACAACAGCAAAGGGAAACAACTAACCAAATAGCGTGACTTTCTCAGCCACTTTCTTTAGCAAGACCAATGCAGGGCGCTTCGTGTCAGGTTCTATGTGAAACAGCTTTGCCACATTAGGATTTACAGTTTGGTAGAAGTTAACATCATCGTCAAGTTTTGATGCAGCAGCAAGTTCTTGACTCTCAGAACCCTGTAATTATTTTGATAGGAAACAAGTGACTCTCAACTTGAGACAAAGTAAAAATCAAGTTTTAACATCTTAGTGGGCTACTGGCAGAAATAGGACCAAGTACAGTCCAGACTCCAGAGTATTATGTTATTTGAAGCAGCAATTTCCATGTGGGAAAATCTAACTTAACATTAATTTGTGAAGAAGCTCATAGAAACCTCATAATGAGATTTATTTAAATGCCTTATATCAGAGACAATTAATGATCAGCAACAAAAATGGAAGTCATTTGCCTCAATACAGTCAATTTCGTAAGACAGAATTTTTCATGAAACTAGATGAAGTAAACAATAGAACAGAAGCGCCTTGACATATTGCAATGTAATGACAACCCTTAAAATGGGAAGCCGATGAAGAAAAAGAAGAAGAAGAAAGCAAATAATTGTGTAACTGGAAAGGCTAGATCTTGTGAATACCACCAAAGAATTGAGGAAGCCCAAAACAACTTTGTCCTCAGAGGTTAATATCCGTTCTGGCATCATCGACTGTAGTAATATTTCCTACCCCTGGTCCTATCTTCTTCTTAATCCAGGTCACAATTGCATCTCTGCAAAACATATTCTAATCAACATCTCCACAGCAACAACCAAATAGAAGAAGAGGTTTAACTTCATTAGCACCAAGTTTAAATGATCATAAAAAGGTCAAACTCCTAAAAATACTGTCCACTTCAGCATTGACATTATACCACATCCACGTACATTGACCCAATCATAGGATTACAGCAATGCTTCTGGTCGTTATCCTAACCAAACTTTCTTGAATGGACGTTTTCAAAGTCGTTAGCTTTTGATGACAATGCACCGTAATTGGATTCAGTTAGTTTTAGTACCAATCAAGCTTTCCCTGGAATTTACAAATCAATAATAAAGCTATATGTGAAAGAACATAGCATTTGTCATAGCAAAGATAACCAATCAGTCTTTTTTTTCTTTTTTTGGTCAGCAATGATATAACACTACAAGTACAACACAACACATAGAGGCAGGAACAGATGTCCAATCAATCTGAAAAGTAAATTTTGAAAATTGATTCGTAAGCCTAAAAAGATTAGCATTTTTCACTGAACCAAAAGGGAAATTTAATTTTGTAGAAGAAAAATCGTAGCAAAATCGCAATCGGGAGGGCCTTGTATAGTTTTGGGAACTCAGTTTCTATACAACTGGCAATTGCCAGGGTCCTAACGTTGTCAAATATAAATAAGAAAAACAAAGCCATTGAGAATCAAAATGGCAGAGGAATTATTACTTGGATCGCTGAGCAGTGTAGGGTTTAATGCTCTCCATCAGCAAAGAAAAAAACAGTTGGAAATCCTTGAACTTCATACTGCTCCGCCAGCTCATTCTCCTCGGTAGCATCCACCTTCGCAAGCGCCACCTTTTCAACCCTCCCAAATTCTTCAGCTCCGTGGCCGCGGCGGCGTACTCCCGGCGCCAATGCCTTACAAATGTCCGCACCACGGCGCGTAAAACTCGACCATCGCATACTTATTACTCTCGATAAAATCACTAAAGTTTCCCCTCATTCAACACGACGACGTCTTTCTCGTCCACCTTAGGGGCCTACTTCTACGTCATCGTTTTCTTCCCATCGCCGTGATCGAAGTTGGAGGGAATTTCGAAATCGTCGTAGCTTTCTTCGTCGTCTTCGTTGTCATAGCCATCATCGTCTTTCAAATGCTGGTGTTGGGAGGTGTGCTTCGATGCGGCGTCGTCTTCATCGTCAGCTTCGAGGAAGCTGAGGTCTTCGTCGTCGTCTGCGTCGGAGGGGGCGGGGGTTTTGGAGAGGACAGGAGTTAGGAGACTCGAGAAGAGGAGGAGACAGGTGAGTGACAAGAGTATAAAGAGTCGATTCGGCATTGTTGGTGGTGCCGGAAGTGAGTTGACTCGGATCGGAGACTTAGCACTCGGCAGAGTGATGAGAGAGAGATCTGGCGGGGACAGGAACCAGGGGTTTTGGATTTTGGAGAAGCGGCGGGACCGTGGATGACTAGCTATGACGTTGTCACGTTAGTAAGAAAAGTACTCTGCGACGTCGCACCATTGTTGGTTAAGTGCAATTTGCGAGACACCTCCTGAACTTTCACTCCGTTACAAATGACTACCAGTAATTTAAATGTATGCCATATTATTTCAATCCTTTAACCCAATTTGAAGGAACCAATGATGAAAATTTAACATGTATCACCCTAATTGAAATTCACCCAATGCTCCTTTCTGTTTAGTTATAACTTGAACATTGAGGACTATGTCGAAAGTCTTAAGGCAGGTTGGGTTGATAGTTTATTTGCTAGTTAAAAATTTTATTTGTGTGTTGACAGTTTGTAAGTATAACGGGGGATAATTTATAACAGATCATACAAATTTTAATAAAAAAATGATTGAAATAACTGAACAGTACTATATCATGAGCACCCCAAAATCCTATTTGTATAATATAAATCCACAAAATTTTTCTTTACCTCGATCAAAATATAGAGAAAATTATCAACTCTATTTGACAAGTGATTTTTTGAAAAATTCTTTGAATATGTCTTTTCCAATTAATTATTTATCCTTTTAGTGATCTATTTATCTCATGTATGCCCTTATAAAAAGTGCTACACTGTAGCCAATACTTCAAAGAAAATAATCCAATTTCCAAGTGGAGAAAAAAGCGGGGTGTGGGGGGGGGGGTGCTTAACAGGGTCAGAAAAGCAATTCCGGATTAATTTCGGGATCAATCCTAATATAAATCGCAAACGTAGGGACTAGGAACGGGATCAGAAGTGTAATTTTCCTAAAATACGTAGAGAAGGAAAGCAAAGTGTGAATTTTCCCCGTTTCCGAACTCTCTTCAGTTCTCAAATCGGGGAATTTCTCGTGTAAAAATCCGCCGAAGATAGGCCGCAGCTGCCGCCGCAATGATCAGCGTTCTGGCTCAGGTAATCTATTTCTTCCACCTTTATTCCATTTCTCTTTACGTTTAATCCTTTGTGTGGACGATTTATTATGGAAATGTATGGGAATGCAATGGTTGGCAGGAGCGACTACTTGGGGCCGCCCTGGGAACTGTATTCATGGGAGCTGTTATCTTTCAGCAACACAGAAGCATCCATCAATCCATTTCTGAGACTCAATCCCTATTTTTCCCTCAATATCAGGTTAAATGACTTCGAATTTTCTTACCTTTCTTTGGATTCAATGTCTGAAACCCTAACCTAAATTGAACGTTTGCTTAAATTTGAGTTGCTGTTTTTCTGTTATTCTCTTCTACATATTCTCTGTTCATTATGGAATTTACCCAATGTTTTGGCTAATTAGTGAGGAAATTATGTTGGGTTTTAATTTCAACCCTAGTTTGCAACATATGAATTGCAGGATGTAGAAATTAAAAAGAAAATTTTGCAATACAGCTGGTAGAAGTTTGCTAATTCATAAGGATGGTGAAACTATTGCTTAATTTTTAGGAGCCACTTTACACGCTTTTGTGGTGAATGTAGACACTTTTATGTTTACATTCATTGACAACAAAAGTGCTTTTAATCGTCCTCACTAAAAACTAAGGAGAACGAAGCAAGCGTTCTCCCTTTTTTGTGAAGTTTGAAACTTTTCACCATTTCTTATTAAAATTTTCCCAAATGAAAATCCCATATTTTTTCCCCTATACGCTATTTCAAAGTCTCCTGTAAAGATATGGAGTACAATCTGCATTTTATGCTTTAATTCAGATGCAGAGATGTTAAAGCTTGAGATGCTTGTGTGCCAAAAACTTTTTCCTTTGCTAGTTGAAATGTGCTTTTGTTGCTAATCAGTTGACCCAAAAAACTTCATTTTGAAATTCTTCCAGTTGAAAGAGCGAATTTATGACAAGCAACAAGGTCTTGATCTTGCCTCATCTTTGGAACAAAGCTGTGGATCAGACATTTGGACCCGTCATTGTATCTCTTAGCTCAAAAGGATGGTAGAGATTCAGGGTTTATTTTGGCAACTACTTCATTGAGGTTGCTATTGTTTTCTAAAACTTTCTCATTATGAGATTTACTGTATAATTTACATCAACACTGGGCGATTGCCCCAGTTTTGCAACTTGATGGCAGATGATGCTGTTTTAAGATCCTGACACCAGAGCTACTATTCAGTCTTTTGAAAGATCTTGTCTACATTGTATTGCCAAAGTAATTGACATTTTCATCCTGGGCATTTCATAATTTTCATGTCTGGGAATTTTTTTTTTTTTGGTCACACAATGGCAAATAATGTATACTACCTTAAATTTCCAATATTTTCGGTTTATATTTCATCAGTCCGAACTTTTACACTTGTACTATCTTCAATCTGTCTATTGTTTCTTGTGGAGTTGATCTCTAGTTTAGGGGAGCATTATTCATGTTGGTTGTTCTATATGTTGCATAACCTGAATCCACTCATGTTGACTTAAATGTTATTCCGAGTCCTCCAGACTTTCTATGCAAGTGCATGCATCTGAGTGTCTGCTTTGTTTGCCAGGGGCATATCAGTTTTGCCTGTGATGGGTGATTCTTTTATTTGAGGGGATGTTTTCCCGCTGCCCATTTTAATTGAAGTTTAAGTCAGTCAGAATAATTATCATTTACATGTTCAAAGTAGTTGAACCAGGAAATGATCATTGGTGTTGGTTTTAAACAAAGGCAGATTCAAAGTCCAGGTGCTGCCAGTTTTGTTGTCCTCTGCTTCGGCTTGATCCTACGAGTTACCAGCCTTTGGTTGATGTGAGAATCGCATATGTATAACAATCCATACTCCAATATAGAAATAACTGCTACTACTCGTCAAGTTTATCATCCGCATTACAATATATCACTTATCTCTACTGCAGAAATAATAGGTATCACTTGTAAAAGCATATCATCTGCACAAACGATACATGGCTTGAATCTAGAGTAGAAACGATAGCTAAGGCTCATGAGCCAGATCACATACGTAAGAACGAAAATTACAAACTAAAGCTGGCATTCTGTAAAGGCATTGACCGTGTCCCGAATTTGATTCAGCCTATTGTAAATAGAGAGAAGAACATGTTAAACGGCAGGTTGAAGCTGCTGTGCAGCTTTGGCTCGGGCTGCATTGGTCTGACGGGTCATCACCACATAGTAAACACCAACTCCAGCAAGCAGAGCAAACACCAAGCCAATAGGGATGCTAGCAATACTACCAGCTCCCAGTCGCTTTTTACTTGCATCGGGTGGTGCTGTGCTTTCGTGTGCTGGAGTTGACAGCACGGTTGCTGCTTCAGGCAATGTCGAGCATTCTGGTGAAAAACAAGGGCCCATTACCCCGCTGTGGTTGTGCGTCGGGATGGAAGAAGTCATAGGCTTCAGGTGAGATAGCCATTGGACTCTCGTATGCAAGCCCGTGGGGGGCTCTTTCTTGAGCTCTGGTGATGGTAGACGAGGAGAGAATGAGGAAGAGAAGCAAGGAAACTAGGGTTGTCATGTTGGTGGCTTTTAGTTACCCTTCTCTTCAATGTTAGAAGAGCAGATACTAGTACCGCTGGAGTATTTATTTAGTGTGAGATGCTTCATCTTTTAGATGCTTAATTTGGCTTTTATAGGATGTTCAGTAGTGGTGGTTGCTTGGAGATGAATTAAATGCACAAATACCTGGAAAAGGTGGGAACTAAATGATAGACCTCTACTTGATGGATTCTTGGTTGAAATTGTGTGACTTTTGTCAATCGAGTAATGTAACGGTTTGCACAATTCTACTTTCTAGTCTCATTGCCCTTGCTGCATTTATTTTGGGATCGAATGATGATTTACTCTCGCAACTAGGGACAACTGAAGAAGGTGCCCCGACTAATTGAAGTTTCAAAGTTCTTGTGTAGTAGGAAACACAGCATTTTTCTTGCAGCTAAGTTATGCACTTTAATTCATTTTAAGTGACAAAATTTATACATGCAAAAAGAATTCCTATTATGGTCATAAAATTCGCACTAAGAATTAATGGAACAATTGAAGGTTTAATCGTATAGAGACCAATGCGAAATGGAGGTATGTCCAATTTTCTATTCACGGTTAGAATTTATCTGGTTTACTGTAGGTGGATGCAGGGTAAGAGAGAGAAATTAGAGAAATGGACTGTTCTTTCGGTTATGGATTATTATGTGGTCTGTTTCCCGTGTGGCGCTGAGAATTATGTTTCTACTCGAGTGCCTTCTCAATCAGAAAATAAGAGCATGGGGCACTCATGGCTGTGTTAGTATTTGTACTGATTAACAGAAATTGCATTGCAAACTTTTGGCACTTCCGACCTATTATTGAAAATCATTAGTCACCTAGAGAGACCCTAAAGCCCTCTCTCTTGTTCTGGATCATCAAACTTAATTCATCAGAAATACGTAGAAAAAGAATTTTACTCACTTCATTGTTCCGGACATTATGATACTTCATTGCTTTTCACTTTTCCCCTGGAGAAATAAGGACCAGAAGTTGATTAGTTGGTGGGTTTTGCTTAGCTTAAAGGCTCAGCAAAGGTCCTTAAACTCCATGTAATTGATGGGATGAGGTCAATTAACATTTACAAATGGCAGTAGTGCCTCTTTCAGCTGTTTTGTCTTGGACATTATTGAGGAAGCCACAAGCGCATGCAATAGTAAAGAAATCAATGTTGCATCTTCAGTCTCGTTCTCCTGTTTCTTCTGCAGTGCTTTTAATAATATCATGCCTTTTGCAACATGCATGCTATCTCCCACATCCATACTTCTTTCTTCTTTTTTAATACTCAATCTTTCACCCTTCTCTATCTCTCTCAATAAAAAGAACCCATGTTTGTCCCAGGAAGCACTGGCCCTTGTATTAATGGGCTTTGAAGTTTGAAGCAGGTTACTAGCTTCAGTTAAATCATGAGGGTGTCTGATGAGAGAATGTCGAGCCTTCCACTTCACAAGAAGCACGGACACGAACTTTACTGATCTTGTACTATTTCCTTCTGCATTTTCTGCAATGCCACTTTCTTTCCCATGACCGTGAGAGCCATTATGCTTGTTTCCCACAATTGAATCCTTGGAGTCGGCTCAAAAGAATCCTTCATCAAACACCACCGGGCTCATGACTAATTAATGTAAATGAAGATTGTTCGAATATTGCTATAGGATCAAAATTGCTGGATGAGTGAAATTTTGGGCACAACACAGAAATGAAACTGAAAAATCAAGCTTGTAGATTTGTTGCTTGCTATTCTAAGATCAGACAAAACCATGACAATTTACGAATCAAGAAGGATTATGGCAAAAAGTTAGATTTAGAATTTTGGACAGCCTGAAAATCAAGAAATGATTTTTCTTCCTTTTCTTTTTCCGTCCAATATGTTTCTTTCATTTTGAGTATTTGAGATTTGCCTTGTGGCGAATCCATAGCTATTTAACATTTGCCCGGAGCTTCTCTTTTGTCCAATTTTCACTCTGTTTTTGGCGGATCCATAGTCCATATTGCATAGACACAAATGAAATGCTTCTCACTGCTCAGATTTTTATTTTTTATTTTTTTAAATAGTGATTGCAGATTCTCTGCTAGAGCGCTCGATTCAGATTCTCTGCAATGACAATAGTGATTCCAAAGTACAATTAATGGTAGCTTGAGATTGAATGGAGGGGATTAGGTATAGAACATAAATTATAATATGTCAATTTTTTAAATATTTTTTACATATTGTTATGTCAGCCAGTGGTCTACACTGTATAGTTAAAAGTTAAAACCCGAATGTCTGATGTAATTTTACGTCCAAAATTGGAATATAAAGCGCACGGGTAACGTGGCCCGCATAACAAAATAAACTGAACTGGTCTCCCAGAAACATTGGGCCCCTGAATATAAGCCCAAGAGATTTTGGACTGAATAGCGGAGACACAATCTTTGTTCTTTCAACTCTTTCAACCAAGGAAAGATCCCGACACGATTGGAGAAAACGGAGAAAGGGGAAAGTTTTTTCAGTCTGGTTGGCCCTGGATACATTTTTTCAGCTAACTTTTAAACACAGACAAAGGAATAATTCTTTAATTTTGAGATCAAGTAGTAGAAGTTTTGGGTGCATATTTTCAGCTAACTCTTTAAATGCATACAAAGGAACAGTTCTTTAATTTTTTGATCAAATAGTAGAAGTTTTGTGTTCACCACCAGATGTTCATGCAAGTAGAAGGGACTTGCATTCTTTAACCATAAGGTTTCGAGTTCGAAATCCATGGGAATAGAAAGAACAACGCTGAGCAAGTTTCGTCCATGAGGGGTTCGATCCGACTCAAATAGAATTAGTCGCATACCATACAACGTATGCGAATACCTATGATTTATATATAAAAAAAAAATTGATTTGAGAAATGATTTGATGTGTCACTGTTAATATTTGGAAGTTTTAAGAATTACTAAGGCAAAAGGTTGTAGTAAAAAGTAAGTTTTTTTTATATACTGTCACCATACATATTTTTAAATACCCAATGCTATAAAAGATTTCTATGGAGCATTATAGTCCACTAGAATTAAAAATCAATTGATCAGTTTGTTCTTCATCTTATTAAATAGGGTGAATGCGTTTCGTTTCTATCTGTTCCCTCAACGTGTATTTAAATTTGGAAAATATTATTTGCACTCCATTTTTTGCACTTCTACCATTTATTTTATCATATAGTCTAATAAATGAAAACTAAATGATTAAAATGATAGTGAGAGTGTGATTAACAAAAAAGGGGGGACAAATAACATTTCCCTTAATTTTTAGAGTTAGACAGGATATAACTCCTCCATCCTCTCTTTGGTATTCCTTTACTCAAATAAGTATTTTTCTGTAGAGTAATTTAATGGTATAGAGCACAATAGTAGATCCTTTTTTTCCTTTTGTTTGTCTGTGATAAATTTATCTTGTCAAGAAGCCGCTTCTAGATTCGAATTCGAACATATTTTTTATGGCGTGCAATGATAGAGTGTAATATTCTTTGTATACCACAAATAGAAGGATAAAGTGTCAAAATTTTGGAAGAATTTCCAGTTTTACGTTTACGTAGCTAATAAAAATCTCCGACCATGTTGTCATCCTTCTTTGGAAGTACACGAAATTAAAAAGGGTTCCTCAATTATCTAGATGATTCTGATAACCTCGAGAACCTTGATGCTTCCCTGTAAATTGTGGCAAACTCTGCCTCTCATAATGTAAGGTCAAAAGTGCATATCAATGGTCCAACAGCTAAAACCACCAACTCAGCTATATATATATATATATATATATATAGTTGGAAGATGCCTCTTCGATGAAGGCCATAAAATATAAAACTAAGGACAAGATAAGGTGGATTAGCTCAACCTATCATCCTTAGAAAATGACCAGGAAATAGGGACATCCCTTTTAACAAAGTATAAGGAATTCGAGCTTCATTGACCTAACCTCCCTTTTTTTTTTTTTTTTGAGGGTACTGATACAGTTACTTAATTGATAAAGAATCAAAAACATCATTATGCACTTCCAAGCTGAACACTACAAAAGCCGACTCATCATCGTGTCTTGAGCTGCTACAATGATAAAACAACAATATTGATAGTCTATTTCTTTCGAGTGATGATGGTACATACTGGTTAAATAATTTGTGGATAAGATGCTTTGCGGAAGCAAGGGATTTGACAACGCTTTTGCTTTTATTTGTTTATAGGAAATTGGAACCAGCAGCGGAATTTAGTTAGAGGGTATGTTCATGAATCACTTTTTCCTTCTTCCAAGTTTGATTGTTTGGTTTTCTATCAGAAATCTGTTCGTTGTTATTTCACAAGCTGGAGGAGTAATTTTAAGTGATGCTTGGTAATAATCTTCAGACTTCTGTCGTCCCCCTCTTAATGTTTTTTTTTTCTTTTTTCCTTTATTCTCTCATTTTGTCCTTCTGCAAGAAGTATATTGATTGATTGGATCATTCAATATAAGACAAGACAAAGAAACAGGAATGGCAAATTGAATAAGAAACAACAATAATGTTTGATTTTCTTTTAATTTCCTTAAAATTCACGAGCAGACAGCACGAATACACAAAATGACAGGAGGGGTGGGGGAAAGAAAAGGAGAAGGGAAGTTAAACAAGAAGAGAAAGGAGTAGGTAAAACATGAGATAAAGAAAAAGAAAAGATAAAGATGACAACACATGGATACAAGATCCCTGAAACAAAGTGGAAAAGAGAACATCAAATTCAAAAGGGTTCCAGCAAAAGACGCCCCTTTTTTCCAGCTAAAATATATTTACAATTTAAGTGGCCCTCTCCAATTTTCGCTCACAATTTGCAAAGGGACTCTTGAGGAGGACGTACACGTACACACTCCCATACCCCATAGCAAACAATTCCACAACCTCAGGCATTGCTCCTGAATGATCCCAGAGCCTTAATTGCTCCCGCTCGAAGGATGTACTGGTGGTAGAATGCAGCAATTGCAGCTCCAACGAATGGTCCAACCCAGAAAATCCACTGCATTAATAAGCACCATGCATTAGCCATGGAGAATATTAGTTAATCTGGTGACCAGTATTATTATGTTAAACAAGAACTATATATATATATATATACGTGCATCTTAATGGGTTTACATAAGGAGGTCTTTATCTTGCTTACATGGTCATCCCAGGCCTGGCTTGATCCATAAATTACAGCAGCTCCAAAGCTCCTGGCGGGGTTGATACCAGTTCCAGTAACTGGGATGGTGCCAAGGTGAACCATGAAAACAGCAAATCCAATGGGAAGAGGAGCCAACACCTTCACAATTTAAGTAGTACTATACTGTGAGTATGTGATTAACAGATGTAACGAGTGTGGATTTTCAATTAATTGAATCAATCAGGTCAAAAACAAATTGAAAGAGATAGCCTAACAATGCCAAAGCACATGATGTCACCAATGTTTCCTTGCCCTTAGACTTGAAAGCCACCAGGCCAATCAGATGAGGTTTCCCGAATTTTGCGAATATTTTTTGCGTCTTAGTATGTCTTGACTACTATTTAGAGTAGAAAACAGACGACAAATGCGTACCCAGTCATCATGTCTTATTGTGACATTGGTGGTGTTGCTAATACAGCAATATTAATGTCACATCTTCACTGATCAGTGATCATATATGCGTCTATTATTGAGTAAGAAGATGTACATTCTTGTCACCAACACTAAATGCTTTGTAAACACATCAGTTTTTTTTTTCTTTTTTTGAATAGTATAAAGGTTTTGGAGAGAAATGTTACAACATAAACTGTGGGACCATTTGGGAGTGTGTTTTTTTTTTTTTTTTGGGTGGGTTGGGGGTTGTTATATTAGACAAATTTTTTAGGAGTAACAATTTTATCTATAATAATAACTTCAAAAACATCTCAAAAATTTTAAGATGCACATCTCAAAATATTAATATGTTTCGAAGAAGCTTCAGATTATTGTGGGCCCTGGGTTCATATGCCGATTGGAATTATATTCCTGTTTTCTTAATTCATTTCGGAAAAGTTTGGGAACTTGAAACCATTTGTCCTGGCTCTAAATCTCGTCATTTTTAGTATGACCAAGAAGATATATATATATTTTTAGTAGTTTGGAGTATTATTAAGTAGTCGATAAACATATTGGAAAACGGCCTTGATAAGGAGTTTAGGTCCCTACTTCGTTGACTCCCCGACTACTCCAGCATAATCACTTACAGGGTACTTTATGTTCTCTTCCTTAACATTTGATCATGTAAAAGAACAACTCAAACGTTGAAGAAATAGATGCAAATTACATTCTGCATACTATTACGAGTACCCTTTATCCACATACTTCATAAATAATTTAAGGGAAATGATATTATATATGTCAAGAACCATTCTAAATAAAGGAAAAAAATGATCCATTTTCTATTTTTTTTAGTTATATTCACAATTTTAGTCTATCGCATAGTTTTCTTAGTAATTTTTTTGTGGTTAAAGATATAGTCTAATCAATAGTCCTTGTTGCATCTTTTTCCTCCAAATTTGGAAAAAAAAAAAAAAGTCTTGATGCATGGGGAGATTTTGTTTTCTCATAGTGAAAGGTGAACGAAAGTACTCGGTACTTGTTAGTTACCACTCTTCTTCTTCTTCTTCTTCTTTTTTTCGGTTTGTATTTGTTACGACCACATTCCTAGTCATTAACTGACAATTAAAGCTTAATCCAGCAGTAAAAGGGCCAAAAAAAAAAAGGTAAAATGGCATGCAACATGGAGAGAAAATTAAGGAGGGGAGGGTAATTAAGGTGCATACAGGAATATGGGAGTCTCTGGCATTTCTCTTGGGATCAGTGGCTGCGAAAGACTGTGTAGACCAAAACAAAGGTACCGATGATCTCAGCTGCCAATCCAACCCCGATGGTGTAGCCGTGAGCCACCACGTTTGCTCCGCCACCATACCTGTTGTAGAAGGACTTTTGGAAAGCCTTCACCAGCCCCACACCGCAGATTGCACCCAGGCACTGCGCCACCATGTAGAAGAAGGCTCTGAGCAGTGAAACCTTCCTCGCCAAGAAAAGTCCAAATGTCACGGCCGGGTTGATGTGTCCTCCTGTCCAGTGTCACATGAACTAATTACAGCCCATATAAATTTTTAGCTTCTCGAAAATCTATGTCAAATTTACTACTATAACTTGTTTTCTTGACATATTTGTGAATTTTAAATTTTATATTTCTTAAAAAAAACTAAATAAGTATAAGTGGAGTCGAGAAAGTTGATCAAAATTATGATATATCATAATAAAAAAAATTATTGAGACGTTAAAATTAATTTGGACTTTATTGATAGTACCACTAGCTTTGGGAAATCCTAGTAACCAAATTTATAGTGGTGCTTTAAAAAGCCTTGCTTCAAGGTTCAGCTGCCTAATACTATATAAGTAGTAGTACTAAACATAGTAGAGTACAAATAAATGTTTAGATACATAAAAGAAACCTTACCAGAAATACCGGCAGTGCAGTAAACAAGAATGAAGATCATGCCACCGAAAGCCCAGGCGATGCCCAGGATACCGACGCCGTTGCAGTCATCTCCGCCGGCTGTGGTGTCAGTCTGGTGCTTGTAGCCAATAACCGTTAAGACGGTGACGTAAAGGAAGAGGAGGGTGGCAACGAACTCAGCAATAAGGGCTCTGTGGAATGACCATTTGGTCAGCTCATCCAAGTCGAAAAAAGCTGCCGGCGGAGGATCATGGTAGTCCTTGGCTGAGAACTCGCCTTGCTCCGCCGCAACTACCCCTTCAACGTCTTTCGCCATTCAACTTTCTCGGTTTGTGGGGCAGAATTTAGCCAAAAAAACAAAAGAGAGACAAAGAAAGCGAGTGTTGAGCAGAGAGTGTGGTGAGTGGAGAAACTGGAAAAGGGTGATATGGTATTTATCGGGGTAAGGGAAAGGAAAGAGAGACGTTAATGATTAAGATTTAAGAGCGCATGGCATTATTTAGTTGAAAATTTTCGCCGCCCAATACAGACTAATATGGAAATTCTAGGCTTGCACGGTCCTACCATCAACACCAACGGCTGCTTCTAGTGCTAATTCTTGATTATGATGGGATAGTGAATCATCGAGGTTATTCATTTCTCTACCCAAATAAGCATATCAAACAAGAAGGTGGTTTAGCCTTCTGATTAATTACGAGCTAAAAATCCCATTTTACACTAAACTTTCATTTGGATTGGAAGCAATGAATGAAAAAAAAGCATCCATGGAATGAAGTGGTTCCGTGCTATGTGGTGTAACGGAGTTTGGATAATCTCCGAGTTCATTCATTAGATAATTGTTCATTCATCAGACGGACTAGACTTGTTATATATGCAGTTAGCTAAACAATTTTACTCTTTGCATAATTTTAAGGTAGAAGAAGTATAGTATTTACAAGAATATAAGTGAAATTTTTATGTTTAAAAGGAGAAATTTGGTAAATTTTAGAAATCTGCGGGATGCCTATCCATCCTGTTAATCATAAATAATTTTTTGATTTGGAGGAAAAAGAAAATCATTGAACTTAATCTCATCCACTCGCACATACATACTGTAATTCATTTAATCAAATATGTCAAAATTGGTACAAACCCAGAATTCCCTTGGAAAAATATGGTTGTAGTTCTTTCTTCGTTACCCGGATATTCTTAGATGCTAGTTTCCTTCATCAAACTCTTTTACTTCTTTTTGTTCTTATATCTCTTTTCCTCTTTGATATTATTATTATTATTTGGCTAGAGGGTTTTTTCATGTGACATTCACCACAGTAGTGGGTTCTTATTCTTTTGCTATAAAAGGGATCAGTAAATAATTAACTTAGTTGTCCTCTTTTGGGAATTGCATATTCGTCTGATATGCGAATCCATAGTAAGCACGAAAGCGATAATGTATAACCAAGGATGTTTCTACACAATCTGATAATTAAATACAGCTTAGAATTATTATTAATGTTATCATTACATTAGTCTTGAACCCTTATCCAATTAAAATATGTAAGCTCAAACTCTGATCTCTTATTTAATTTTTTTTTAAAGAAAAAGAAGTCTCACATTATTGGACAGGCTTGTCTTATTGCCTGCTGCTGTCAGCAAGCCAGATAAATTTATCTGGTTCTATAGGGTTAATTCCACTTCGTCCCCCCAAACTTTAGACGATTACCCATTTCACTCCCTAAACTTCAAAATGGGACACTTAAGTCCCTCAACTTATAAATACCTCCCACTTAAGTCCCTAAACTTATAAAATGGGACACTTAAATCCCTAAACCCTTATAAAATGGGACACTTCGACCACCAACGATATTCAGGATTTGTTAACAATTTTCCTTAAGTGGGAGGTATTTATAAGTTTAGGGACTTAAGTGTCCCATTTTGAAGTTTAGGAATTGAAGTGGGTAATCGTTCACAGTTTGGGAGGACAAAGTGGAATTAACCCGGTTCTATACATAAAAGCCCCTCTGATTAATATTTTTATGGTAACATGTGGTGCAGAATTAATGGGATTATGATCACAGAGCATGTTATTTGACTGATGCTCTAAATAAATGATGATTATTCTAAACCAGAATCTTTTTTTTTTTTTTGCTCATTTTGTTTATACTGGACACTTCCAGCTTGAAGTGTATATGAAGTGAGAATTATGATACTTTTATGTCCCCAATACATGTCATATTAACAGACCAAGAACCATCCATCATTACTTTTTATCCTTTTTTTTTCCTTGAAATATTGTTGGAGTTGACAGAGTTTTAATGATTTTTGAAGGAAAATGATCCCTTATGTTCTTTTCCTAAACTAATGAGTTGTCATCAATTTTGACAGCTCGTTAGAAGAAAATTTAATTTAAAAGCTAAATTAAAATGTTACCTTCAACAAAGAAAGAAAAAAGCTAAATTTTAATGAGCTCCAGCAGTCCGAGTTGTTAAGTTCATCACTGAAAATTATTAAACATTTTTTTTAAAAAGCCGATGCATCATGAGCTGGAGCAATCACAAGATGATCACGGATGACCTGTCCAAATTAGAATTAAGTGCTAAATTATACTATTCGAATTGATTACAGAACTAAAATGGCAGCAGTAAAGTTTTCGAGAGTTAAAAAATTTTTTTTGACTGTTTTAAGTTTTTAGAAATATATTAGTTAATGAGCTCTTAATTGACTAGTATAAGAAAAAAAATTAACTGTGAGATTAAGGTCTTAACCATTCCACTTGTCAAATTCATAACGGTTCATGGCATCAAGAATTTCTCTATTACTGACGTAATTACAAAGGAAAAAAAAAAAGAAATTGCAAACGAATTTGCCGACGGAAACCGACCACTCAGTGATACCGTCCACCTGTCATAAATTAGATGCTCATCCATTCGCCTGTAAACACGTGGAATTATATAATTATCATCTTTCATGGTCAATTAAGAAAATTGTAGTTTGTCAATCAATTATTGGGTACGCCAGAGCTTTACATCATCCCCATTCCCCAGTTATCGACGTTGATTTCCGAACTTTTGTACCTTCGGAGTTGTTGAATTCCGCCGGTACATGGCTGTTGATGCACCACGTGTCGGTAATCAAATCTCTTGTTGACCCAAGAATGATATCAAATGAAATTTATATCGGGTTGCTAACGAAGGGTTGGCCTTAACTTATGCGTATTAAGGGTGTGTTTGAATTTTTGAAAAATTGCTACATTTTTTTTCTATATTTTCCGTGAACACATTTTTTAATCATGTTTTTATTTTACATATATCAAATCGTTATAGTAATTTTTTTACAAAGAATCTAGAAAAATGCAATCCAAACAAAACCTAAAATTTTTAATTGTGGATTAATACTTTAATTAACAAGTAGTGGAAACTGGTAACAGAAAGGATTCTTATTTAAGTTGCGGGAATTATATAGATTGTGCTTTTTTGTTCTGGGAAAACAAACGAGTCGATTTCTGCTAAACAGAAGACTTTTGATTTTTGTAGCATAATAGAAAGAATCTTTTAAACTCAACACGTAAGATAATAAGAAACTAGGCAAATGAAAAACTAAGTCGGGGTAAGAGTTAGAATGGGCAATTACCCTTTGAAGCAAACTTCTCAATTTTGAACCTTCACATATTCCTTCAAAAGAAAAGAAAAGAAAAGCCTTCACATATTCCTTTCAAGTCTCTCAATCTTATTAAAAATATCCTTCTTTATACAAGATGAAATCCAAGTGAATCCAAAGTATAACAACAACCAATTAAGTTAGGAATTCCTTTTTTTATTTTCAAGTCTTGATTCGGTAAACCAAAAGGATTTGTATAGTAGCATACTCGTCTAATAGGAGTTTCGAATCACCAACAATACTTGTATAATAGGATGATGCGGCTTCAAGGGGGTAATTTAATGGTAAAACAGACTCTTGAACTAAATGACATCCTGAATCCGAATCTTTCCCTATATTTGAACTCTCCTGTCTAACTTGGGTATGTTTTAGGGGGCCGCGGCGTATCCCCCAATTTGATATGTAGGTTTGGGTCCTACGTGATTTGAGTCGGGACATGTTCCGGATTATAAAAAATACTCATGTAATAGGATGATGGTTTTAACTTCTTTGATTGGCTGATGCTGTGTTGATGGGGTATATATAAGCCCCCCCTTCAATAGTGTATTCTTTTTGTTTATCAATTTAAAAATCAGGAAGCTTACCACAATATATATATATATATATATATATATATATATAAAGCACCCATTTAGCTGATAAATGTACTTGTGAAGTTGATATTTAGCCGACTCAGCAGAATGATCGAGAGATGGAGAAAAACAAGAAGTTCATGTCCAATTTGATATCTTAAAAAATGAGTGGTCTTGTATTGTCACCCCATCCTCGGCGTTAGAAACCTGCTCTAGGGTAGTCTATTACAGTCGTGCTGGAAGTGGATACTGTAGGATGTCATGATCACCAGATGTCTAGATCAGATCCCTTAGTTCAGTGAGCCTCCAATTGTATCAGTAAAGATTGACCAAAATCCATGTGCCAGAAACCCTGTGCCAACTATTAATTTGCCTAATTACTAAGCAGTCTTCTTGTCAACTTAACCTACCTGCAGTGTTTCTCGATCTCTCTCCCACTTGCCTACCTGCATTTGGCACTTCTGAGTAAGACTGTTACGAGTCTTTCTTCCTTTCCTTTCTGTGCAAACCTTGTAGACGTAGTCATGCATCAAATTTCCAAAGTAAGAATGGAAAAGGCAAAGCAGCGAAGAAGTGCGAGCAAGAAGGCGGGACCAATTAGAAGATTGTGGTTATTACGATGCGTGCATTGTTCATTTTATCACTACGTACCGATTAACATCCCGCCTAATTAAGCTGAAAAATATTGGAGAACAGGGCAGGTGATCTTGCATAATGATGATATCGATTTGAAAGTAACCCTAATAACTTACATAGAAATGCACATCCGTGTATCTCATTGATGAATTAACCCTAATAACTTACTTCTGTACGCTCACATTTAAAATGTCGTAAGAAATGTCCATTGTAGGAGTGACAGAAAGTGAAAAAGAAACAAAGTAATTGTGGACGGAAGTGTTGAATCGAATACTTGATCGGAGATGATAGGCATATTTGAAATAATTGCTGTCGCGTTTTTTGCAATGTGATATATATGAGTATGAAAAGATGATTTGAAAAAAAATAAAACTCGATTGGATAAACGTTATTTGTGATTTAAGAAAATTACCACTTGATTTTTCACAGAAAGGTTTGACCAACTCTCTTAACGATTGTATTCACCAATACATGATTAACTTATTTTAGTTGAGTATTGAAAATTCTAAGATCCAATCTAGAAGGAAATAAAATGAACCAAAACTATCTTTTCAAAAATGAAATTGTGAAATTGGTGGAATAATGAAAGGATAAGCACCTTTTATAACACTAAAATCAATTAATTTCCAAAGTTAAGCGTATTCATACCTAAATCATTTTTTTCTTCTTAATGTTCCCATCATGATTCCAAATTATGACTTTATTAATTTTAGAGTGCTACAGTTAGGGGGAAGTGATGGTTTGGATGGTACAGAGTTAGGCGGTGTAAATAAGAGTCCTGCGGTGTTGCATTTAGTTTTAGTTCTTATCTTCTTTTTTTTTTTGGTTAAGTAGAGGCCAAAGGCAAATTATTCCATTAGTGACTAAGGTTAAATTCCAAAAATTAGAAACCTTGAATTCTAATCCTTCTGCCCCATGCTCACTTCTTATACTCCATTCTTCCCCTATTAAAAATTTTGTTTAAAAAAATTATCCTGTTAGTTAGATATCTACTATGTACTTGTACCGAAAAATTGTCATGCAAAGTCGCATTCACCCCTTCTAGTTTAGTTCTCATTTATTTATAGTTTTAATTAAGGAATAATTTCATAAACTTCTCCTAAAGTTTCTCATAATATTACTCAACTGCCTCGATAAGGATAGCAAAGGACATGAGTAAATTATATCTAGTTAAAGTCAACCATTTAAAAGAGTTTTACTAAATAATTAACACCTTGAAAAATTTTTTGGGATAGTAGGAAATCAAGAAATATTTTTAGAAGATATGTTTTAATACGTAATGTAATTTAAGTTGTATTGAAAATTAAAATAATCTCTTTATACTTGTAATTTGTCATATACATCCTACTTATAGAAAAAAATTTTAATTAAAAATTAATCAAAAAATTATCTAATGACCAAATATATATCTAGGAATATCTTTTTTTTTGTTAAAACGTCATTCGTTATACTAGGTAATAGTCGCTGTGCATCTATAAAATTACTCGTTATTACATTTATAATTACTCATATTTTCATCTTTTTACTTTTTAATCTTATTTTATTTTTTATTGTTGTCGTAAGCTTTATAAGTAGGATAATATAAGGATAGTATTGGAACAAAAAATTTTATCTTTCTTGTATTTCTCAAAATGGGCTAAAATGTTATGCAAAAAGTCAATCCAAGGGAGGTAAATGAGATTTTGAAAACCTCAGGGGTGCTAAATGATATGATGAAAAATATCAGGGAAGGTTTATGAAAGTATCCCATTAATTAATAAAAAACATATGGATAAATATTTTGGATCGTGGCAACATTTGCTGGGCAATGTAGTGTCGATGAGGTCAAATTTCTGCATATAAATATTAAAAAAATTGTCCTCAGAATAAGGCATTTTTTTAGTATTTTCTGTATCTAATGTTGGTGTGCAGCAAAGGACCAAAATATTTTTTATTATTATTTTTGCTTACTGTGCGGCAACACAAATAAGATTTGTTTCTGCATTTCAATCCTCAAGAATTGAAATGAAATTTTTATGAGGCAAATTTGTATCATAGGTGTGCGCACTCTTATTAATTTTTTAAAAAATGTGTGTATTAGAGGTGCTAATAAAACAAAAAAAAAATTAAGTGTCGCACGCCAAATTTCTTTTCAAATGTAGAGAGTTGACAATTTACCAAATATTTACATCCCTGAATGTTAAATCCCTAATGTAAATTCTTTTCAAACTTTGATTAAATTTAAAGGTGAGAAAAATTGACCAACCATTGGATGTTACATCCCTGAATATGTATTAAGCACCGTTAACAATTTACCAACCGCTAATGGGAAAAATTTATCAATGTTAACAATTTTTTTAAACAAAAATTAGTTTTTTTTTATAGAGATGCATAAGTTAAAAAAAATAATATTTCTATGGCACGACTAAACTAAATTAATGAAAAAGGTGAACAATATTTAGTCAGGAATGGACATCTTAATTGCCAATAGAGCTTTTTGTGATAATTGAACTAATACGATTTTGATGTCAAATTAGCACTTAGAGTTGCCGTGATTTTCTAACTAATAACTTAACGTAGCCAATGAGGATTGCAAAGCAAGTGAACTGTTTTGTACTAAGCCATTCGATAAACAATGCTTTATTAGAGATAAAATTAATAAAACATGATATTGTATTAATTAGTTGAACAATGCATTATTAAGCGGTAATTGAACAATACATTTTATTAGAGATGAAAAGTGGTAATTGAACAACGCATAATTTTTTTTTTTATTTTAGGTGCCGCACAAGTGGGTGCGACTACTTTTTTTATTTTTTTTTATTAGAGGTGCCGTACACCAATACGCATACATTTTTAATTAATAAGAGGTGCACGTTGCAACTCTAATACAAATTTGCCCCATTAAAAATTGCATTTTAGTCCTTGAGGGACTATGTCGTCGCACATCAGCTGTAGCAAAAAAGATATTTTGATGCTGTGCAGTAACGTTTGCTGCAGAAAACTCCAAAAACACTGCGTTTGGAGGATAATTTTTTATTAGTATTATTTGTAGAAATTTGCCGCCAATGAGAGGAACAGAAAAAAATCAATTTGTCTTCAAACCATTACAGACCCATTTAGACGCCCAAACGTAGAAGTAAGATTGGCAAGTCCAATTCCTTTTCCCTCAATCCCCACTTATGGGCAACGAGTCCATCTAGCGGCCCAAAAACATGTAATCAACAACCAATCACCAGAATGGAAACTTGTATAGACAAAATTTTGAATAATAATAATAAGCAATGATTAATTCGTAGGATATTTGAAAAAATTTTATATGTATTACAAAATTACTAATATCTATTATGTCCGTTTATGATTGTAAAGGGTCTCATATTGATGTTGTTCAGTATCATCAATTGAAACAATCCTGCAATACTTCTTACTTAATTGAATCCTCTCTCTAAGATCTGACAATTTATGCATGATTTTCATCTGAACCAAATTCCTAATCTAGATTACGAACACGAAGTTTATCACACGTGGAATTGTGTGATTATTTGTCTTTCATGGTTAATTAAGAAAATATAGTCAAATAATTATTGAAAAGGTTAGTGCATTACATCATCTCCAGTTCAAAAGAACCCTTTCATCATTCTTTTTTATTGGTTAGAAAGGAGTTAGCAATGATCATTTAGGAAGTAAAATAGGAAGAAGTTTGCAATGACCGTTTGAGAAGAAATTTGCAATTAAAAGCTTCTATGTTTTCTAAAATATGTTGTTTCTCTAGCCCGTTTGGATTGCTATTTTAGAAAATTTTATAGAAAAATATACTGTAACGATTTGATATATGTGGAATAAGAAAATTATTGAAAATTTTGATATCTCCAAAATGTAATTTTGGACTATGATTTTTCACTAAAAAATTCTATGTTTTTCGTGAACATATTTTTCAATTATTTTTTTATTTCATATACAACAAATCGCTGCAGTGCATCTTTCTATAAAAACTTCTAAAAATAACAATCCAAATGGATCAACTATAGCATGTTCCCTTGCTTATGGCTATAACTTGTTTGGAATCGCAAATTCTTATGCCTATTATTTTGATCTTATGATAGTTTTGTTCTCCCTCTTTTGGTCCTAGTTTGTGAGAGAGGATGTTTTGAATTGACAACTACTGAAGCAATTTAATTCCATGAGAAAAAAAATCCAAGATTGATCTTCTAGTGGATAAAGCAGCAAGAGTATTGGTTTTGGGTGCTGCTGCTGAATTTGTTGTACAGGTTGTGGGCTTTGCTACAAGTATGAAGAATTCATTCAAGACTATTGAAAAGTTGACAACAGGATGATAAGAGGAAAGTTAAAAAGATTGATGACAAAATAGATAAAGTTGGAAGAATATGAGACTATAGCACAAAGAATTAGCACCAAACTCTGATTGATGGAATATCATAGTAAAATGGAAAAGTTATAACTTGTTTGGAATTGCAAATGTTTATGCCTATTATTTTGATCTTATGATTAGTTTTCTTCTCGTCTCTTTTGGTCCTAGGTTGCAAGGGAGAATGTTTTGAACCAACAACTAATGAACCACCTTAATCCCATGAAGAAAAAAAATTCAAGATTGATCATCTGGTGGATAAAATAGTGGGAGTACTAGTTTTGGGCGTTGCTACTAAATTTGTTCTACAGGTTGTGGGGTTTGCTGCAAGTATGAATAACTCATTGAAGACCGTTGGAAAGTTGACGGCGAGATGCAGAGAAGAAAGCTAAACAAGTTGATACCAAAATAAGTGATAAAGTTAAAGAACGTGAGACTGTAGCACAGAGAATCAACACCAAACTCTGATCAAAAGATGGTTGATGGATTAACGCCCTTTTCTTACCACCATTATCCTCATTGCCCACTCCATTGCCCCCATTAGTGCCATTACCAAGAGTCCTATCATCATTTTTCCTCTTGTCGTTGCCCTTTGTCACATTCTTCTCATCATCATCTTTTCCACCTTTGCCTCTGCCCACTGCCACATTCTTTCCCTCATCTTGAGTCTTTTTCCTAACCAAATAATTATCAACTATGGTTTCCATATCCAACAACACCTTCAAGCCATCCAAATGCTTTGCAACAGCTCGTTTCTCCTCAATTTCATCCAATTTGGGAAACATTAACTTATCAAATACATGTGTTATTCCTTTCTTCAATCCTTCTTATGGGTGTAACTACAAAATCCGACTCCTTCACTGATGGTACCACATGCATGTGCGTTAGTCACTACACTTAACTTTGCAGTCCACTCCAATATAGTTGGGTAATCAATGTCCTGTTTGACTTTTGATAGAATCGAGGAGATCACTTCTCTCTTCTTTCTAATGGATAACCAGCTCTCCCCTTCTCAAGGGCCCTTTTTTGTGGACAACTTCCAGTTTAGACAACTTTTTCAACATCCTAACATCATCACTAGCTAGTTTTTGCGCCTCGGAGCATATCAACAACTTCAACAATTTCTTCAATGCCGTTTCAGCCTTAGACATCTTCTGTATAGCACACAACACAATAATGTCATTAAACTAGCTGACAGGTTTTTCACTCCATCTAACACACCCCTACAAAGGTAGAAAATATACTAGATTGCAACTACAAGTATTCAGCCAAAAAGAAACAATAAGCTGCTAACTTTTCAGCTGAAAAAGAAAAAAAGTTGAACCTACATTCTCCATTCTCCTAGGAGCCCCAAAGACGAATCCAAAAGCTAAATACCAAGGCATCCTTTCAACTTAGACTCATTCCACCCTCTAAAATGGTTTCTTCTCTTCCTTTTTTTCTCCCTCACTATTCAACATTTTTCCCATTTTCTACCCCACTTTTCTACCATTTTTATCCTAATATCAAAGGTACCACAAAACAAATTTCAACAATTAGACTTGTCATTCAGTAAAATTTCACAAAAGAAGTACCATAAACAAGGGAATTTCAAACAAGTATTTAGTGTAATTGGGATAATTTCAGAAACCTCTCCTGAGGTTTTGACTATTTCACTACTCTCCTTCCAGATTTCGAAAATTACACTAACCTTCCTTGAGGAAAATTATTTTGTAATATTTAGACCTAATCAGTAATTAACAAGTGATATTAGGAGAGAAAGAATAATATGATTCCATCATTACCTATCATCTACTACATTATCTAATTAATTTAATACTAATCCACACATCAAAGAAAAGCACTAAAATTTGCAATTTAACATTAGAGATCAAAATCACATATAGCATCAAAAAATAGTATATTATTTTATATTTTTCACTTAATAGAAGATCCAAATTATTATTTTTAATTACATACCCAGTGTCAAACAAAATTAACAACAAATAATAATAAAATTTGCTACCAAAATATTATAGAGAACAAATTTTAACATCATAAATATTCTTGTCAATTTATTAAGATTAGTTGTTGAAATTTTTATAGTATTAAAATTTTTTCTTTGTAATATTTTGATTATTTATTTTTTCTGATTATTTGTTATTAATCATATTTGATAATGAGTTTGCAAACTAAAAAGAGCAATTTAGATCTTACGTTAAATAATATATATATATATATATATATATATATATATAAAGATATACTATTTTTATGCCATATGTGATTTAATTCCTGATGATGAATCGTAAATTATGCGATTTTATTTAATATTTAGGCATGTATTAGATTAATTAAATAATCTAGTAAACGAGGAACAATAGTATAATCATATTATCTTTTCTTCCCTAATATTACTTTTTAATTGTTGGTTGAATCTAGATGTTATAAGATAACAAATCTCAAGGAAAAATAGTGTAATTTTTAAAGTCTGCGGGAAAACTAGTGAAATAGTCAGAAACCTCAAACGAGGTTTATGAAATTATCCCTTTTAAATTTGGCAATTGGTACCCCCAAAATGCCAATGAGATAGTGGCACGAGAAACTGCGTATATATAGGTAAGTGCTGTACATGGACTAGTGGAACTGACAGTGTAAACTAGTCCGAAATGCGCTAAACTGGCTTGTAAATAGTAGAATCTTTCCCTCTTTTTCTACACTGCTTTGAGTCCAGAAAATGGTGGAATCATGTTACAAAAAAAGACAAGAAAGAGGAAGGAAAAATTGGTTGTTTTTAGCCAAGGAAATATCAGAAAATATGACAAAAAATAGAAAAAAATCAGCTATAATTACTCGAGGGAGGGAGAAAAGGAGATGAAGAAGAACAGAAGGGAGAAATGGGAGAAATCGATACAAGGAAGTGAGGAAGATTATCAACCTCTTTTTCGTCTTGAGTCCATCGTCCATCGACTCTATCAGAAGGAAAAAATCTGGACCATCCAATTGAGATTACAATCTTTTTTCAGTACAATCAAATGTCAAAAATTCAGGGAAGATCTCTGGGCCTCATGGAGATGGAATTTTGTCCAGAGAATAATAGTAATAGGTACCAATCTTTAAGAGTTCGTAACACCGACTGATGCTGCTGCGCTTGACTGAAAGAAAGAGAAAGAAAGCAGCAAAAAGTAATGATTGAGGATCCATACGATGTGGTTTGGTTGATCAAAGGGGAAATTTTTTTATCGAAACGATAACTATTGTATAACCTATTCTATCATAAACTAGAGGGGAGAGGGAGCCTAAAAAGATTTGTATTTGGGACTAGCAGATACACAGATCTTACTAGACCAAAAAGGTGCTCTAGATCAAAGGGGAAATAAAAAACCAAAAAAACCCTCAAACCATGCAAGGGGGAGGACAACCAAGTTTCCTTTCAGCAATAGCCAATCTCCAACTGCCACATGTGTGGATGCCAACTGCCACTGTGGATGACTCAAGGAGCTTTTGAGTTTTGCATATAAGGGTCAACATTAAACTCGAACTCGTCAAACTGTTCAAATTCGGCCAATGGGAGATCAAATTCAAATTTTGAACTAATAAACTCACAAGCTGTTTGATTGAGTTCGATTCGTTTGCACTCATTTAATATGTTTCTAATGCAAAAATATAAAAAGGATGTCCTTTAATTTTCATAGATCCATTTATGCAGCTAAATTCTTTCTGAATTGATAAGAAGTGCTTGTATAGCTGGCAGAAAGTTCCAAATTATGAACTTTTCGAGTGGCCATGGACTCTTCTGGTTTTATTTATTTAATCTCCTCCCTTTTTCTCATGCATTTGTCATTGATAAAAATCCTTTTATAGATTGAACTCTTCCTGTTATTTAGCTAAGAGGAAGATGAAAAAAATTGTTGAACTACGATTAGGGTTAGAATTTGCACAATATTATACAAGTTATATTTTTACACTCTGCAGTTGTAAGTGTTGTTTTGGCATTCCAATTATGAAATTATAACGGCAATATTATGAATTTCCGGTAAGTTTTACCTTTAAATATGGCCTTGACACGAATATTATACATTCTACTTTATAGCAGACAACCATAATGAGAAGAGAATTTGTTATAATGGAACTTTGAAGAAAAGAATGAAGAGCTAGAACTAAAGTGCACATGATTATCACTATCTATTTTGTTTTTGGATAACTCTTAACCAATAATCCATATTAACTTCGAAAATATTTCTGCCGACAAGTTTCATGCCTGTAATTAAATTAGTTTTTTTCCTGTATTATCAGACATATTCGGATTCTATAGTCTTTTGTGTTGGTTCTGTTTTACATGCTTGTTCTAGACAATTTTATTTACTCTACAGTTCTTTCATTTGCACAAATTTCATATCTATTATTTACACTTACCGATACTACCAAATGTAAGTTTTTATGGTACATTCATTTCACTGAATAGTTATTCTATAATTACAAACTAATATTCCCATTTTGTTAATGCCCAAATCAATATGTACTCATCTATCAAATAACCCTAAAAAATCCATAACCACAAAAATTTCTCTTTTTATAGATGGCATTCATTATTACTAAACAATACTGGAAATTTTCGCTGTGCGCAAGGTGATCTACTAGTTAAACTCTCAAAACTACATATAATCCCCGATGGCCTATCCAATTCAACATACTCCATAATTAGTAAGACATGCCAGCAACTACAATTTACAGTGCCTTGCTTTAGCTGGTCAATCAACTAACTCGACCAAGACGTGTCGCGCGATCCGGTCGGATTTCTTTTGAGACATTTCAATGAAGTTCTTATGTTCGGTTGAGAACTTCACGAAATTTATCTGCAAAAACATTGACCACAATCACGATAAGACGTTAAAAAAGAAGACAGGACACTTCAAACTCTTTCTTCACCTGGACATTTGGCAAATATCTTTCCAAACAAGCAAACATGACCATCATCCTTTCCATGTACACGAACGATCTGCAAATATGAAGAATTTGAGGATGGGAAAGATCAGCACAATGCAAAAGGTTAACATGACCGCCAGTACAATCTGCAATCATGCCCATCATCCTTTCATACCAACCGAAGTTAACATCGCCAAGGTGAATAATATTTGTTACAATTATCAACCAGAGTTTGAGAAACAACAGCAGCTGACAAACCAAGGTACACCTTTTCAAGAGCTATTACATAAGCTGATTTATTCAATGGTATGTAACCGTGGCTATTGTTAAAAACCCAACATCTGTAGTATTTTGACCAAAAAAAAACATCTGTAGTAGGAGGAGAACAACTTGCAAACAAGGTTTGGCTGCGGTCAAAGAAGTTCAACTCAGCCAAACCAGAAAATGCAGAAGACATGGTAATCTAGAACAAACACTCCACTAAGTTTAAATGGCAAATAACAGCTCTATCAACTCTGCATAACCACTGGTGGCAACTCTAAGAAAATTAAATGATTTACTCAAATAATTTAATAATCAAAAGATTTTTTTTATCTCTTAAAACCCCATATTTCCAATTTTCGACCAAAAATTCCTTATTCTACAGTGGCTCATAAGGTATCTTGAGACTGAGTGCTCCTGGAAAGCATCTGAAGCACAACAATTTCCACAAGCGGTTCATAAATACTAATAAAATGACAAATGCAAACAAACTCTCAAAAACTTGCCAGTAATAAAAAATTTAGCTTGACATTAGCAGTCGACACATATCAAACTTAACCAAGTGTATACCCTTTCATAGTTCTTCAAATACCGGCTACATCTTTCTTCCAAACTCTCAGCATGTACACAGTCTTTGTCACAACCCGTATAAGAATCTTTAGGGCACCCTTCTTGGTATGTCATTGGATGGAACGCAAGTATCCCAAGCACACAAACAAAAACAAATTAAAAATTACAAAAAAAGGGAGCTCAAGGGCAAGTTGAAGATTAACAAGAGAACAAAAGTTTCACACTCAGCACTTGCATGCCTTTCTTCTTTCAGTTCCGCATGTGTGCTGCATATGAGGTATATCTACTTAAATAGCAGCATGCAGTATATAATGACCTAAAAGCATATGAATGGCAAGGTGGTAGAGTTTATTGCACACAACATGATTGAATGGCCAAACTGCAAACCCACATGAAGAATACTGCAACTATCACTACAAGCAAAAGAACCTGCAAAAGAACCTGCAAAAGGCTACATAATCTAGTGTGTTTGTGGAAGGCCTAGGAAAATCTAGGACAGCGAACCTACAGCAAAAGAAATGACCTAAAAGCATAAGAATGCCAAGGCAGTCAATTTTCTTGTAGACAACCTGATACAATGGCCAATCAGCAAACCTTGATGAAGAAGACTCCAACTACTACCGAAGTCAAAAGAACCTATAAAGTCACCATATAATCCAGTGTGTTTGCACGAGTCCTAGGAAAACAGAGGGTAGCAAACCCAAAGAGAACAAAAATGAAAGCTACAAAGTGATTCTAAGAGCTTCTTCATAATGAATCACTATGGCTTATGAAGTTGACTGGTGAAAAATTACTAGCTTCTTACAGGGATAAAGGAACTAGGGGCAGAACCTAAAGAAAGAGAAATTCAGAAGGAGAGAGAGGTAGTCCTAATAGCTTATTCATCTCCATAAAATAACAAACCAACCAGGGAAAAAGAAAACACACACGCCTTTAACTGGACCGTCTAATTTGAGATGTTCAATAAAAGCTTCCTGATATTTAGCTGCATAGTTGTACCATAGACCAAGTTACACCAACTATAACACGAAGAAGCATATAAAAACATGACAAAGAAATAGTTGATAACAACTGGCCTCACCAGGACATCTCCTTATGAAAATAGTGTGGGATATACTGACACAATGATCTCCAAACTGACTAAAACACTGCATTGAAACAAAAAATAAGCACATTTAAGTAAATGGGTTTTCGGCCCTAAGTACTTAAAAATTTTACTATCTTCTAATCATGCATGTTCTTTGTAATAAGTAGTACCCAAGCAATGCAATTTCCCTATAACATCCCAAAACAATAAAAATATCATAGGAACATCGAAAAACAAAGGTCAAATGAATATGTCATAATAAACTTCTTTCCCCATTTTAGTAACGCTGCAGGGCAAAGTTCTTACACCTTCCATGCATCAGAAGCTTGAATTACAAAGATGAAACCCTTTTAAAGTTCTAATAAAGTGCAAAGGGTATCACTAGTATTAATTTTTTATTCCGCAAAAAACCGCATATATACTTCAACTAAAATTTTACCCACCTCTCTCCATCCCACTTTATATCTCTCTTCCGCCACACACTCACTCACACACATCCCCCATAACACCCACCCACCAGAGGATAATTTTGTCCTTCAAGAATATCTTCGGCAAGGAAAGGGATTAGGAATTGAATACCACTTTCTCTATCCTACAATTGCCAAAGGATAAGTATCAGAAAATGTCAATTTCCAAATGTTATCGACCGAACAGAACCTGCCTGAAAAATTCAAAAAAAAAAAGAAGACACTAATAAAAAACATGCCATCTAAGGGATCTGTTTGATTGGATTTAAGACATTTTCTAAAAAATAACTTCCTGATTTTCAAACTATTTGGTTGCACGATCAGTTAGAAAAAAAAAATTTCCCCATGAAGAATCTTTTACATATGTGGTGCAAAGTAACTTTTCTAAATAAATTACTCAGGTTATTTTTCTTAAATGCTAGAAACAGATACAGGTGCAAAGCATCGGAGGAGATGAGCAATGACCTCAAAAAAGTGGAACCTCACAGGTGTCACCTCATCCTTGTCCTACTCTCTAGTATGCTTCCTCTCTCTCACAACTTATGTCTTCTGAGGAAGACAGATCTAGTGGGATGAGGCTGCCTAGAGAGATTTGCAGCGGAGGAAAGAGCTGCAGATCACAACATATCATGTGGAGATTACCAATGAATGCTTATATCAACAGGATTTGTTGATTCTTGCCTATACAATTTAGATCTATGATAAAAGTTTTTCCTGATTATCCTAGTAAAAGCTAATCGACAAAAGCCCTTTCAACTATTTGAGTGTGGTACAGGTTGCTTCAGGGAGCTGTTTGTTGTGGAGTTCTATCTTTAATGACAGTGAACAACAGCAAGGCGGAGAAGCAAAGAATAATTGTGGTGGTTATTGGGAAAGAGTGGGTTGATCTAGGGGGGAGTGGCATTGATAGAGGGGTAGGCAGTGATACTTGGAGGGAAATGTGTATTTGTGACTTATTGGTAAGTTGTAAAATAGTAATCAAACACCAGAAAATATTTTTTAAAAAAGGCAGATAATTTCCTGGAGAATGTATTGTTTAATAAATATTTTTGGTAGAAAACATTTCACATCCAACCATGAACCCAATATACCAAGTCATTTTCACTCACACGTCAACATGTAATTGACCTATTGCAAATTGTTCAGTTATTACAAGCCAGCTAAGGGGCAAAACAGAAGCATGGTCTTTAACTGTAACACATTAAGCATACTCAAGGTCTCAAATAGGAGGTCTTGCACCTCATAAAAATCATCAAGAAAAAAGCTAGCACATTTTATCTTCAGACATGTTTCGCTTGTAACCATCAATGGCCAAGTCAATTGAACAATCTTCTTGATATGTCCCGCCTTCAAATGTCAGCAAACAACATGGAATGAGAGAGAATCAGTGTAAACACATGTAAGGCAGAGGTTGCATAAAAACCTAGACTAGCTTACTCTAGTTGAACAAAAGCCCACCAAATGCAGTTAATAATCAAGTTAAAGTCATGGCTGCAACGATAACTCCCCAGCAGGGATCCAACATCAGCTTGAAAAAATGCAATGACACAAAATATTTCTGAACAAGGCATAGACATCATATTATAGTTAAAATCTGAAAGGTTACAATTGGTCAACCTTCTACTCTAACCATAGGTTAACAATTAAAGGCTTTAGCAAACCAAGGACGCAAACTCATTTGCCAAATTTCATATTTCTTCATTATGTCAGGTTCTGTGCTTCTGAAAAATTAGACATATTTCTGTCCTTATTAAGAAATCTTTTGACCCAACCATATGTTAGAAGCAGTCTCATGCTGTTGATTGCAAATACAACTGTTTTGATACAGACTTCATTACCTGCTTGACATCTACCCTCAAAAGAATATATCACCCAGATCATTGCAGCTGCGCAAATAGAGCATTAGAAAGGTGTACTAGTCATTTAGATTTCCAATGCTTCAAAACCAGTTTTTTAGAAATCATTATGTTGATAGATCTAATTTTTTATGTTTATTGCAGTTTCAAGCTCATCAACCAACCATCTTTCCAACATAAATAATCTACCAATTAGCCAAGACTGGCACGAGGCAAACTAACTGCTTTTGTCTTTCCACTGGTTGACAGATAGGCTATATAGGCATCAATAAGCTGCAACAAGGCCACATTTTGAAATAAGTGCAATGAATCTAATAGCAAGAATCTGATCAAAGAGACATGAGAATTGATTCTAAGTTCATTCAGAGCCACCTATAACCATCAAAAATGATTCACTAATTCCAAAACTGATTCTAGAGTTTGAAATTACTAGAACAACAAGAAGAAAGTTTGTAACACCTTCAGATTCCTCCAGCCATAACTTGACAGAATAAAAAGTACGGATCAAAGTTTGATAATCCAAACGGGCGGAACTAAAATCAAACTCACAGGCATATAGGAACTTGCAAGCATCAAAACGAAAGAACACAACCCATAAATGAATCAATATATCAACAAGACAGTTGAATTCCATATCTGAAACAAAAAGGAGGATTTGTTTCTTGAATAACTAACCCAGCATCTTTGGTTTCCAAAGAAAGGCATCCAAAATACAGAATGCTACCAATCAGATCTTAATTAGGATTCTGTATAGGAATTTGCAAAAAATATTGCATAACAATATTTTTTTAAAGTATAAGAAGCGGCTCTTGAAAATTGAATACACCTTACTTCAAAGCAAGGGCCCAATGATTCACAGTATAGTGTAACCACCTTGTTACCACATTACATACTTGTTCCAACTCACTGAAAGATGCCCAAGTATACATGGAACAAGAGGAACTCAGCAGTTGATTTCATTAAAGACAATCCTAAGTTAATAAGACACAACATGCATACCACCTCCAGTTGAATTCCTTAGACGTAAGCGACCACCTCCAAAGTGATTCCCAGAAGAACTTCCTGCAAAAGCGGAACTTTTACGTAGAAAAACTTTTTAAATCAAAGACTAATAATCCTAAAAGAATGGAAAAACCATATAAACTTGTCTAACTAAGAAGGAAAAGATGTTAGACAAAATAACCCTTTGTTTGCATGGAGAGAATGACTTATTCCAGTTACCAACTGCTCCAGCCTTTGCAGTGTTGTCTTCCATTAATGCCTAATTTGCACTATTTAGTTGCTAACTTCTGAAAAACATATATTTGAACAGGGAAAACTTAAAAAAATAACAAAATGAGAGCATGGCAAATATTGTCAGGAGCGGCTCATGAGCAAATGGGAACACTAAAGTTCCATTACACCAAAACCTAAGTGATAAGGGGGTTAGTCTACGGGTCAAAACTTGAAAGCCATGATTAATAGAAAGGGTATTGAAACTGATGATGATTTCTGTGGCTGCTACAAATGAGGAGATAACTATAACAATGCTGTAGACAAATTATATTTCTTTGAATTCAAAGCTTTCTATATAACCATCTAGCCTGACATTTTGCGGAATTAAAAAATAAGCTATAAGTTCATTTTTGTGTCAGGATTTTCCAACCTATCAGAGACAAAACACTAATACAAAATCTCTTATGGCACATTAAGACATGTTTAAGATGATCCAAACTTAAAAAACACAAGCGAAATGAGCTTCCAATTGATCATCATTAGCACGCAAACTTAGCATTGCCCTACTGCGAACAAGTTATGGAGCTATCTTTGTGTTCGTATAATCATGCAATAGTTAACTAGAAAGAAGTGGAAGAATACTCTCTGTTGCTTTATAGAAGTTTCAAAAATGAAGCACCCTTTTTGGAAAATCGTCATAATCTGTTGGCTAAATGAATCTAAGGCTAAAAGGAAAGTAAGGAGATAAGTAAAACAAGAAACCAGTCAAAAGTGCAGGTAAACCAAACGAGGACCAAAGAAAAATTACTGTCAAAAGAGACACTAGATAATGCTCTTTCTCTCCTTTCAGAATCTTTTGTATCCGAATTACATTCTCCGGCAACAATAAAATAACTAAATATTGGAGGTTAGGAAGAAAAGTTGCATAATGTCCTCACAATGCATAGAAGACAAAAAAGCATATTTTTCACATGACAACCAAATTATAGAAATTCCAGATTACAGAGATTTACTAAACTAACATACAACCCCAACAATAATATCCATACCAGTTGATCAAACTCCTGAGACATGCAACTAGCAAATCCAAGCCAAATAACTCAATTTAAAGGGGACGTCATAAGAAATTACGAGGACAGTTCTTGTAAACTACCATCAACTACTACCATGTGTATTAAAACATCTTTACCACCATCTATTACATTATTGAAACACATGACACATTCAAAAGAGGGAAAAACAAACAAAATCGGCGTTACTAAGCATACCTCCTGAACCACTGCTTCCGCCTCCAGAGCCACCTCTCCTACCACCGCGACCCATGATCCTTACAGAAGTGTTTCCCGAAGGACTGGAGGTAGCGAATACTAGGTAAATAAACAAGTTAGGTACTGCTAAAGGCGGTAAAATTCCGCGTTTCTGCCTTGGGGTTTTCCATTCTATTTACATGACGACACCTAGTCCTTCGTGTTGTGCTTTGGGGTCTTCTTGTCCTTCTACAATTTCGTTTTCTTTAGGTTAATAGCACTTTGCCCCTTGAAATAGGGAGCAACCATTTTTTTCCCCTAACCCCGCACAAGAAACAATCCTTGCCATCCAAGTGCTGCTCCCAGTATTAATGTTATATTTTCAGTTTATTATGTGTCAAAATAAGAGTTATCATTTTCAACTTAATACTACATATTTTCCAATCCTGCCATTTAAAAAAGTCACTTTTTAAAATCCCAATGCATATTTAACAAAGGAATATTTTGAATTCAAATGATACATATATAAATTCGTCAATGCCGTTTTATCTTAGACATATCGAATGTCTCCATAAAAAGTTGGATTCTAACGTTGGAGAATTGGAGGAAATATTGGTTTGGGAGTTTTTTTTTAAGAGAGAAAGAAGATAATTTTTTTTAGAGAGAATGAAGAGTACACTAGTTTGTCACATTCTAGATACACCTAATTGCCCATATTAATGACAACTGTTGGACACTCTTACTAATCAATTCCTAAAAAAGAATAAACTCTCACTAGAAAACCTATGAGAGACTTTATTTACGTAACAAAAAAAAAACTAGAGAGATGCTTCTCTCATGGGAAAAGATTAGAATTTTTTGTTTGATCATAAATAAATTTTGTTTATCATATTATAGGTACGTCTAATTACGATTATTAATGACAAGCATTGGGTTAATTGATAATATTAAAGGAGGGGGATGTGTAGGTTGCCGATGCAATAGCTTGACAACTATAGAAGCCATGTCCAAAGGTAAGAAGGATGGAACAATTTTGCAGGAAAATGGAAGCATATAGAATTATGAGAAGAGTGAGGACATGGCTTAATAAGTATTATCCAAATCAAGAAATGTTTAGGATATAATTACAACCATGTATAGCAGTAGGAGATCTGATAGAAGCTATGCTTTGAATAAGGAGTATACAATAAAATCTCTATAAATTAATATTTGATAAATTAATAACTTTTATAAAATAATAATCTTTGGGTCCCGACTTAGGCTAACAAGCTAAATTAATAATTTTGATAAGATAATAAGATAAAAAAAATTTAAAACCTTACATAACCCTTTGATCGCATTCGTATCATAATTTAATAATTCACTAAAATTATAAAGTTATATTTTCTTAAAATATGAGCCTATTGTTAATTTATGAACACCTTTTAGATAGGGAGCCATAATTTAACAATAAGATATATAAGAAGACTTTGTGTTTGTTATTATAAGAAAACTTCCTTGTTATTGACATATGTAATATTATTAATCTCATTCATTGTATGCATTTAATAAAATAAAAGTAGACATCTATTATTTAGTCATCCTAAGTCTTTTTGGTCCCTTGATAATAGAATGATATCAGTTATATATGTATGTTGAAGACACTAACATAATTAAATTATACTTGCAAATCAAGTAGATATGAACTGGTTTATATTTCTTAGACTTTTAGCCTTCTTTTATTAATAGAATAATTTATATTTTATAAAATAAAATAAAAAATTTAGTTGATTAAAGGAGTATTTCTTTGGATTGTAAGTATCCTCGATAAATTAATAAATTATTAATTTTTTGATTATTTAACACTTTTTAAAATTAATGATATTTGTATGGTCTCAAATTTATTAATTATAGAGGTTTTACTGTAATTTGGTTGAATTTATACATAAAGCGGCTAATGCAGTTTATGCTTTCCTGACTAACGTTAAGATTTGGCCTTATCCAAACTTTTCCATTTCACCCTAACATTTCCCATCTGTCTAATTGTGTTGAATGGTTTTTGGATATTAAACTCATAATTAGTAAATACTTATATTATATTCATATAACACATGTTCATAAGTATAATTAAAAAAAATTGTATTTTATACATTTTAAAAATACTATGTAAAATACTTATATTTGTCAACTAACCGTACAAAACACGTAATAATCTTTCATCATACTTTACTTCACAACTTAAAATTCAATTTTTGAAAAATTTTCAAATTTAAGAATAATCAGAAACCTCTGAGTTATATATAAAATAATAATGACATATATTGCATTTTATGCACATTTACATATTAAAATAAAAATGATTAATAAATTTAATATCTCGTATACGATGATAAGAATTAAAATTGGTACAGCTGGCCAAGTTACAAAAGTCGCTATAGTTGTGATGAATCCTGTTAGTAAAATAGGACCAGTAGCTGGTCCATTTATTTCTAATCTCCAACGGAATTCACACTGTATCCATTTATAATCCTCCATCAGTTGGATTAATGGATCATCTACTTGGAAACGATAATAGAATGTATAATCTGTTAGAAGGATTTGAAAAATACATATAAATATAGTATACCAAGTAATGACCCTGTTTCCTCTATGGGGCAGAAAAATATTGAGAAACCTACAAATATTGGCAAAATTACAATTATTGTTAATGAAGGAAAATAATTCGTGGCAAAGACAAGATAGACCTGGTCCAGAACGATCGATGCTCATGCATATTGGTCCACGGCTATTGATGCACCATGGGTCTGTAGCAGCGTTGCTAGATCTAGACCAAGCTGATCAGTCCAACTGTGAACCAAGCTTCTTTCCGAAATACAGTAGTCACTAGCACAAAATCACTTCAGTCAAAAATCAATCAAGCCATCAAATACTAACCAAACCAGTGACTCGATTCAACTACTTAACCTGATTTTCAAACTTTTATTTCTTATTTTCTTGAAACATAATTTGAATTATCTAAATTGTAAAATTTTCATTTATTAATAAAAATAAGAAAACCTCACTTAGTGTAAGCATCAAAATCACTTGCTTTCCTAAATGATCTCTAAATCAAGAAGTCTTCATCCTAATCATCTTATCAATTTGTCATCAGTAATTCCAACTTGTATTATAAAAACCACAATCCCAACAAAAGGATTTTGAATTCGATATGATTTGTTTTAATTTAGTTTTTTACGTAATTTGGGAGAATGGACATATTTTAGACATAAATTCACACTTTTATATATAATTTTTAGATGTATATTTGATTGCAAACCTAATATTTTTGTAACATTTTTTACGGTTGGCCAAATATAATATAAAAACTTAATTTCAATATTTATGAAACTTATAAAAATAATCATGACATCGTGCTGATGTTAGTGAGTTTTTGAAAATGGTCTAACCAATCCGATTAGCTGACCCCTAATCCAATAGTTTAGCTGAGTCGATATTCGATTCGAGTTTAACAACATTGGTCTGTGGTTAATCTCTTGCTCACCAAAGAAAATAAAGTTATATCTTATTTTGGGTTACTAACAAAGAGGTTGGACTCAATTCTGCGGCAATTCTTGCTTAGTTTACAGGGTACTGGAAATCTGGGACCGAACGGGTCTTATTTTAAGTTGTGAGTGTTGTCTAGATTGGAATTATCCTCTCACTCAATGAATTAAAAAGTTAGTTCAAAAGTCTTTTGTTCTTCGAAAACAACCTAGTCAATTTCTGGTAAATCCTACCGTTTGTCCTCAATATATTAACAAACGAGTTTTGACTTTTGCTGCTTATTAGGAATCTTATTATCACATACATAAAACTAACTCAAGAGTTAAAATGGACATAATTACTCTTTGAAGAAAATTTTTTAAACGTGATCCTTTCAGGTCTTTCAAAAGTATTAGTAAGAACCAAAAAAGATCCTTCATCATACAAGAATATAAATGAAAAATGAAACCGAAGTAAAGGCAAACCATAACAACCAATGTTGGCCTAAGTGATGACAGGATGTTGCTTTTGTCATAATCATAAATTACATTTGTTGCTGAGCAGTAAAATACATTTGGCTGAGTGAACTTGCGAATTGAATGTTTACCTGATCAAGTATAATTACCTAGAGATGAAGAAAAACAATATGCTAATATCCAAATTGATATCTTACAAAAAGTATTTTCACCAAACTCAGCAACAGAATTTTTTTGCGTACTTTCGATTATATTCTCTCTTTCAAAACTCTGCAGTAACAGTTGAATTTGAAATGTTTCGTACCATCAGCAGAAATGGCTGCAGGATTCGGCATTAGGCAATACTTAGGATCGAAATCATCAACACCGGACCAAATTCATTCTTTCTTTGTTTGGGATTTTTCACGATCCCCTCTTCTCATCGTTTTTCTTCAAGTGGAACCATGAGGAAAAGACCCTTTTAGTGTTTAACAATTGACTTTTCTAGCACCTACCAATTGATTTAATTAACTAGCGCAGGAACCTAGATTCTACATGTCAATAGCTTTTTAGCTCTGCATTCCATCCACAATAATGATAATATTTATGGAGCTAATGGGAAAAAGGGTTATGGTTTTATGACTTGTACTTAAAGATTCAACTCTGCCTTGCTTTGTATTTTAAAACAAGGCAAAATCCTTCTCTCCGCAATGTTTTCCCCTTGCCAAAGTGTCATGTTAGGAACGCACGAGCAAAAGATAGATTGAGAGAGAGAGAGAGCTTGAGAGTTGATGGTAAATCAGAGATTGGACATTTTATTGAGAATGTCTCAAATCTCTAAAATCTAGATTATGATCGTACTGTACTAACCAGAGCCAGCTACATTACATAGTTTCATATTCTTGACTATGTACATAAGACTTAGGCCAAGAAAACCTTCTGCTACCAGAAAAGGTTGTCAGAATAAGAAAAGGGGAAGGCACCACGCCCATAATCACGATCCATCATCGCTGTCGTCGCGCCCTTCAGCTCTATCTTCTCTGATTGTCTCCAGCTTAGGAGAATGAGAAGGTTTCAATGGAAGAACTAAAGGAGATGGTGCAACCTCCATCCATGGCTTCATGTGCATCATTTTCTTTGCCATTTTTCGTCTTCAAATTACAAACCCAAGAAACCCGCAATTGCGGAACAGATTGAACTCGCAATGGTTTTTGCTAATGTGTAGACACTAGGTGGGTAGATATTGGACTTCTCTCTTTCTCTTCAAGAATAGATGAGAAAGAGAGCAGAAAAGAAGGAAGCTGATCAAAGCCTATCAATTTAGAGCTTGAAGAAAACGTTAAAGAGACTGACTTGGTGATGAAAGAGCAAATAGTTGGGTGGCTTTATATAGGGAGAGGAATACAAGAGAAGAGCAGGGCGAGGAAGCAACTTCGAGGAAAATATCAAACATGTGGAACTAGTCGACGGTTCTAAGGTTTACCACGTGGGAGTAGTGCCGTCAATTTAGCGGAAGACAGCATAACAGACACCATTAAGAAAGCTGATGTTTGGCGGATTATGAATGATTGGGCGGGGATTTCGAGTGTTCCAAGAAAAATAATTCGTCTGGGAGGGAAACAGAGACGTCAAATCAGTCAATTTCTCCTCTAATTATGGGCGACGGCATGGAGGAGCTTCAATTCAATTGAGTGGCAGTCCTTGAAACTTCTAGAATAGTAGGACAAAATCATGCGAGGATGCGTCGAACACTTGCTAAAGAAATATCTTTCTTCCCACTACTTTTTTTAACTACTACATTCTATTCTTCTTTATCATTTTTTTTTTATAAAAAAAATTCTTTTCTTCTTTGAAAACACGACCGATTCTATTATGAATTGCGGTTTAATGGCACACCCCTCACAACAATGCGTAGGCAAGAATGCGGGTGAGCGAGCCAGTTATGTCACGCACCCTGATATTCAAATTTGGTTATTTATTTATTTTAACAAGTCTGAACTTGTGTCTATTATTTATCGAGTCAAAATCAAATAATTTTTCTTATTTAATTGAATTCTAATAATTTGAGTTTGTTTATATCTAAATATTAGATATTATTTTAATTGAGTTTAAGTTTAAAATTTTATCAAACACAAAATATTATTTATTTATTTATTTTAAAATTAATTAGTTAATGATTCAAATGAACTCTTAAATTCCAATATCAAATAGCTTAATTCAACCTAACTGTGGGGCTCACTTGTAGGGCTGTCTGTGATTGTACGACCCGGTCTTGACAGGGAAAAAAAAAATCTTAAAACGCACTCCTCACATGCCTGGAAGCTGCGTTTCCATGTGGGCAGCCAGCCATTCATTCCAATTCAATAGGTTTGGGTAACTGGGAAACTCGACTCCGGTTCCACTTGTAAAACATATATGTGGTTTTGGTTCCACTTGCAAAGCATTCGGCACGTACGAGGGAGGGGTGCGCCTTATGCTGATAGAGATAGGTTCACCTATACATGCCGTCCTTGGATATTTGGCATGCATGCAGACAGCCCAAACACGCCTCATGGAAGCAGTGCTGCCACGTTAAGATTCAAGGATTTTGACGACCTGGTCAAGGCTAGCTTCGCATATGCCAAACACGGGAAAGATTTTCACCACCAAATTTGTGGCCAGCTTCAGATAGGCAGCTCATGGTGTTACAGATTTGCATTTGCATCAGGCGGACGTATTCTTGAACTTTGTACACAAACTGCTGTCCATTTCAAACTTTGTATACATTAAATTATTATCTCCCCTCCAATCTGTTTTTCTTCCTGCTAAGCTATGTACATATGCGATATCACCAAGTCACAGAAGACCTTACACATTCCTGCCGTTCTCTCTTGGTCTCTCCAATACTAATTTCTCCTAAAGTAAACCTCCTGTCGAAAGAGTCGAGTCAAGACTCAAGATGGGCAAAACAATTTGACGACCAAAGTCAAACAAATGCTCCAATTTAACACTGCATTTCTCTACTTGGAGAACACAAATTAGAGACCTGATTAAATCCAACAAATGATTGGTCCGTCCAACCACATGGTGGAGTGAATTAAAATGCAGTGGCACCCAACAACCAATTAGGCATAATTATTCATTGTTGGACACCACTAGCAGTGCCAAATGGTACCCCCTTGTGTACCAAAATTTCAGGCACGTTTAAGCACCGATCACTTAAAAGGCAGCATGGCAACATCCACACCACTGATCCACGCCCTTCGCTGGTCAAATCCCACATCAGAACAGACCAAGAGCCCCAATGCAAGAAACTTCCAAATATAGAACTATATACAATTAGGCACACAGACAAAACAATTTAAATGCTGTAAAAAGATACCAACTTTTGCTCCAGAACAGCAGGACTCTACAACTAAAAGCCCTTGCAAAGAACAGATCCAGGGCTAATTACTCAGAATATAGGTGAAAAAATAAAAAATCGGACAAATGTTGTTCTGCCAGGGTACGTACGAAACTATTGTTGCCGGGCAAACTAAGCCTGATAGCAAAAAATTATATATATATTTAAATGACTAGTAGCCAGGCTGTGTCAATGTCAGTCTGATGCAGACGAGCTGACAACATGTGCAAAAAGTTTAAAAAAAAAAAAAAACTATCCAGGTAGCATCTGGAAGAAATTAAAAAAAATAAGGTTGTCTCGTGTTAATTCACAGATTCCAACTTTGACTGAAATCTCAAAACTGGAAGATATGATTGATCTTTTTTTTTTTAATAGGTTTTGTACCCCTACCGGAGCTGTGTTAGTCCGGTAGTGATGTTTAAATTTAAAAAAAAATTGTCTTTGTAATCTAGTTGTTCATTTGAACGGCTAGATTTTCACCGAAACTATATGCTCGCCTATATAAGCAGGTTTGAGCAAACTTCACTTCACTCTGCGCTATATCTCATTTCCTTCTTTCGAATTTTCACTTCCTCCCATCTCAATCTCGTATACTTTCATATAATATAAATTACATAAAAAATACTCTGCACTATACTTGCATATAATACAAATTACATAAAAAATATTGTTATGAATTTGTATTATATGAATACAAATTATACTCCGCACTATATTTTTTATATAATTTGTATTATATGAAAATATAACACAAAATATTTTTTTTATGTAATTATATTATATGAAAGTATACGAAATTGAGATGGAAGAATGTGATAATTCTAAAGGTGAAAATAAAATATAGCGCAGAATGAGTGAAGTTTGCTCAAGCCTACTTATATAGGCGAGCATACAGTCTTGGTGAAAATCTAACCGTTCATTTGAACAGCTAGATTACAAAAACATTTTTTTTTTTTAATTTAACCACCACTACTAGACTGACACAACTCCGATAGGGGACAAAACCTGTAAAAAAACAAAAAAAAAAGGGTCACATCTTCCAACTTTGAGATTCTAGTCAAAGTTGAAACCTGTGAATTAACACGAGACAGCCTTATTTTTTTTAATTTCTTCCAGAGCGGCAGCATCAGACTAACACTGGCAGCCGGGTTGTGTCATTTTTTTAAATATATATTTTTTTTTTCGTATCCCCCATCAGAACAACATTCGTCCGATTTTTTATTTTTTTCACTTCTATTCTGAGTAATTAACCCAGATCCAGTGCATCCGTGGTTGCCTGTGATTTTCATGTTTCAGATTGGACTGCATCAACTTGGTCCAATGCAAAGAACAAATCCAGTGCATCTCGGTTGCCTGTGCTTTTCATGATTCAGATTGGACTGCATCAACTTGGACCAATCTGGGCCTTCCATTTCAAATAATTGACTCAACAACTAAAGCCTTCTGCGGTTGCACTATGCTTTTCACACCAACTCGGTCCGATTTGGACCGTCCATTTAAATAAAATAATTTATTTTTCAATTGAACGGCTCAAATCAAATCAAGATGGTGTGGTCCAATCTGAATTGTAAAATGCAAGGTGCAGTTGCACCAGGTGCAACTGTATCACACCCGCATGCGCAAAGAACAATAAACCTTCAAAAGGGGCAGTGGATAAAGAGAAAAAGGGGAAGAAGCATGCATGAGATACAGTAATAGGCTTTCTCCTAAGATAAAAAGTTGCATGCCAAAGCGAAAGGAGACCATAAAAATGCAATCTAATTGTAGAAAACCACTGACAGAATAGTGAGAGTTTTGCAGTTATTGCAAAAGATTAAAAAGGGCACTGGAATTTACAAGAATCATTTCAGATGCAAAGCTATGGAAAATGAACAATGTTACTGATAACCAAATGGAACAGCAGAAGTAAGTGATAGTAAAAATTTTTTGTTCAACTTCACAAAGACAATGCCAGCCAAAAAAGTTAATAGAAACGTCTAAAACTTTATCAATAACTTTAGTTTTAGATAAATCTGACAAAGAAGCCTACTCTCTTATTTTCTCATTTTAACGAATCAGGCGTACTACTGGCCTTTTTCTCGAGCAGTAATTCTGTTTTATACCTCTACACGAATGAATGAAGCAGTCACCAGCAGTGTGCTATCCTCAATCAACAATAACAGGTTGCTAGGGAGCCAAGGTAACTAAATCACCTAAAACTGAGCTTAAGGTTCACTAAATATGCCTTTTACCATGCTTCTCTCTATATCCATTGTGGACGTACTTTTTGGTAAATTTGGCAATTTATTGAGTATCATTCAGAATTTTCCATTTCTTTCCAATTCTTCCCACTTATGGAGTAAAAAACATGAGCCCAAAGGGATCCAAAATCCCATTTCTTCCTTTTTGCTTGAAAACAAAACCCCAAAGTAAAAATCTTTTCTTTCCAACCATTTCTTTTATCCCCAATTGAGGAGAGAAGAATGGAGCCTAAAGAAATGCTATGAAGGCAAACTGCCTTCCTCTTTTGCTTGAGAATTTCATAAGCATAGTGAAGAAAGAAATTTTAGGCATATGCATACCATGAAGGCATACCTATTTTATTCACAATAGTGGGAAGAATAGGAGAGAGAAGAAATATTTCTCATTGAAACTGTCTTGTATACAGAACTTTTTTCCTTTAAAGCAAATCCCAAAGCACCGAAGAAACAGAGTAGCATGTACAATTACTTCAAGATCTTAAGTTAGCCCGAGTTTTTGAAGAAAAAGAAGATAACACAGTGATGATGAGAGAGAACAAGATGAAATAAAGAAATAACTGTTATTTCAAGGTAGGTTGGAGTTCAGGCAGCAAGGGGGAAAAAATGTAACCCTTACAATCATCCTTATATTTAGAGTATATTTCATAGGCAAAGATGGCATATTGGAAATTTGGCCAGCCAACTCCGGCAAATGGGTAAACTTCACAAGGATGCTACCGAAGAACTATCCTTTCATGTACACAAACCACGCAACTTCTTTCTTTTCAAGTACAAAAGAATTCAATTTAACAGTTTGAATTGCAAAAGCAAATTCACAGCCACATTCATGATTATATAATTAAATAAATTAAAAATTAAAGTTCCACGTTGAATATGTACTCAAGCTTTGAACCATTCAATATGCAAGCTCATTTAGACCAAATAGAGCTAGCTAATAGCATATCCCTGAAGGACTGAACTAGGAGCACCACCATTCTGAAATTACTAGCAATTGCCAGATAGATAATTAACATAAAAAAGCAACATAACATCATAAGCTGAGATCAAATTAGCAACTAAATTAAACAACAAAAAGAAAATAACAATAATGGAAGCTACAATAAATATTCTCATTTAATGCCCCCAATGATCCCAATACTCTCACATTCCACCCCAAAAATAATCCATCCAAAATTCCACCAAATCGTGGTCACAATGATTCCAAATTCCTTAAGTATTGAAATACTACAGAAGTATTTAAAAAATGAAATTTAAGCACTTAACTTTCCAATTTAACTTCCTCCTTCCCAAAATTCACTAGAAGCGAAATTTCAATTCTCTGGAATCTCCACATCTCCATCAGCAATCTCCTGTTGCAAATCCTTAGGATCCTTTCCATCCACAGTGCAACCAACAGAAACACAGGTCCCCAATATCTCCTTCACAGTCCCAGCCAAATCCTTCGCCATTGACCTCGGCCTCATGACTTTGGCGATCTCAATAACGTCATCCAACGAAATGTTCCCAGAATGCTTGATGTTCTTCGTCTTTTTACGGTCACGTTCGGGCTCTTTTAGGGCTTTGATCACCAGAGCCGCCGCGGATGGTACAACAGAGACCTTAGCTTGACGGTTTTGGACGGTGAGCTTGACGGTGACGCGGAGACCTTTCCAGTCTTTAGCGGTCTCTTTAGCGATGTCTTCACCAATTTTTTTCGGGGATAGACCAAGAGGACCGATTTTTGGAGCAAGCGAACTCGCTGCTCCGACCTCACCGCCGGTTACTCGGACGAAGACTTCTACAACCTGCGTGGGATCGAACTTTGGCGGCATTTTGCGGCTTGTGTGGGGATAATTTGGCTAGGGGTTTTTGTTGGGGATGGCGGGGAGAAGTGAAGAGGGAGGCGGGGAGAAGGAAAGAGGTTTGTTAAAGTAGGGTTTTGCGGAGTAAAATTTAAAAACAATGAGATTGGCCCAATCACGTAATGGGCTTGAGACCTTGGGCAATTTGGATTAGCCTCCTAACAAAAGAAATTTAAACGTGTTGTACCTGCACCTTTGTTTCCCCCTTAAGGCAATTATGCTATTCTAGGGCTTGTTTATGATTGTAACGTCTTATTGAAAAGTATTTTTTTAATAAAAGTATTCATTAAATGTTTAAATACTTTTAAAATCACAAAACTTACTCTTAAAGCAGCAAATTTAAACTTTTGCTAAAAATGCTTTTCACACCAAAAGTTTTATTTCTAATTTTATGAGATGATATTCATCAAACGCCTTAAAAGTATTTTTAACATCTAAGGGCCGTTTGGAGTTGCGGTAACTTATTGAAAAATACTTTTCTATTAGAGTTTTTAATAAAAATATTTTTCAACTGCTTAAGTGCTTTTAAATATATTGTTTGGAAACATGATTTAATAAATACTTATTGTATTGGATAATGTGTAATTTGAAATTTTTGAAAGTACTTATCTCTTTATTTGGTTCATAATATAGGATAAATGATTAAGTTTGATGTTATATTTTTTAAATCATGAAGACTATTCTAAAAGCACCAAATTTGAGTTTTTGCTAGGAGTGCTTTTAGTACAAAAAACTCTACTCCTAATTTTATGAAATGATGTTCACTACGCACGTCAAAAGTACTTTTAGCACCTAAAAGTATATTTTTTATCAAAAGCACTGTAATATCAAACGGGACCTACAAGTATTTTAAAAGTACTTTTAATACCTAAAAGTGCATTTTGACATCAAAAGCTCCATTTCTATTTTTATGAGATAATATTCATCAAATACCTTAAAAATGCTTTTTGAACGTACTTTTAACATCTAAAAGTGCTTTTTTTTAACCAAAAATAGTGCAATCCAAAATGGAACCTTAGTATTTTTGAAAGATTCACTATACATGGGACCTTTTCAGAGTCTAGAACTTGGCTCATGCCCTATCATCATGAGTATTGATACGGACAATGATTGTGTTGAAATATGAAGGCATATGAGGGATTATACGAGGAATTACGAACAATAAAAAAGGTCTCGAGAGAATACACTTATAAGGACAAATGTTTTTAAAGTATTAAAAGTACTTTTTAAAATATTTGATAATTAATTTTTCATAAGTTGTAGAATCCCTTTTTTTGTAATTTAAAAATGCATTTTTGTCAGAATTGTTTCGTTACAAAATGACCGTAAACCCAGTATGGAACCTTAATGACACAACCATATTTTGCCATACCAATGTGGGCTAAACGAACCATTTTTCACTTTTATTTTTGTGCAATATGTGAGGATTTTAAACGAAGACTGGCCCAGAGTTCAAGCTCGAGGGATGTCAATGTACTGAATGTTAACTCGGCCCACTTGGAACCCAGGGGAGCCAGAGCCCTCTAAATTTGTCAGTACAATCCTCTAGATGTGTCCTTGAAATTTACAAATATCTACAAGATGAATACCACGACTCACATTTAACATATAAATGCCTTGCTTTGGAAAGTAAAGAATAGCATTGGTTCGATTAGAGCTAAATTAATTGTCCAAAAGCTATTTCACTAGTATGTAATTTTCTCTGCCCCGTACGTGCCATTCAGGAATAAGAAATAAGACATTACCTGTGCCTTGTTTGAATCGTCATTTTTTCTAAAAAAAAATTTATATTTTTATAAATTAATTTTTTAATCATCTTTTTATCTTTCATATATTAAATTGTTATAATAAATTTTTTACACAAATTTCAAAAAAAAAAGTAATTCAAAAGGGCTAATTCCACGAACCTATTTGCTGTATTTACCAGCCTTTTAGCTCTTGGCATAGTGTGATGAAGAAGAAAATGAAGATTTAGTACCTTAAAGCAATCTATGTTGAACTTAGATAGGATCCTGGGAAGAGTTCACTTTAGATAGAGGGTTTATCCAAAAAAAAAAAAAAATCTTTCTCACGAGAAAAGCATGATATTCCGTTCAGAATTCAGCAAACTCATTACAAACTACGCAATGTAATGCCCGAATTTCAAACACTGCTTTATTACTAGTTCAGTTTTATTCCCCCAAATAATACATATGCGATAAATTCAACCGAATAAAGACAAAAGAGCTACGAGACAGACATCAAACATGACGATAAATTAGCGAGAACTTCCGGTGTGTCGCATTTGAGAGGACAGCGAGCCAGCTGGCAAAAGCAATACGCTGGATCCAAGTGCTCCCTGGTGGGGCCCCAATTCACGTGCACCACGCCCTCCACTGCTACGTCGAGCAGCATGAAGCCACGTGGCACATTCCGCATATCAATGCACACGTGTTGCATTCTCGAAGGACTTAAAAAGCGGACCTGAACCAGGTGAATCGCCCCTCGCTCCACCTCGCGACAAATTTGAAAATCTCATCAGAAGACACAAAAATTGTCTTTCCTAAATTGCCCTCCCTGCCCTCTTTTGTTGTTATCCTCGACTCAGCAAGACAACTGGGCGGTGTCATAAAATACTCCGAGCGCGGGAATTCCGATGCGCATTCATCTGGACGGTAAGTTGGTTCATTCCGCTCCGATTTTTTCTAGGCTTCTTTAGATCCCTCCTCCTCGTAATACAGAATACATGTAGGATCTACCGTTGCAGGCAAAAAAATAAAATAAAATACTCTGAACGCGGGAATTCCGGGTTTTTCTTCCCCTTCCTTCTTTTGAAACTTACTTGGCAATAAATTACACTGGGTTGCGGATGAGATAAATACATTAGCAAAAATCGCCCGATAATTGTTAGTTGGGTAAGATTGTAAGAAGTTTTATCCCTCGGAATTTGGATAAGTTGGAAGTATAAATTGAGAACTTTGAAAATGAAAGGAGAAGTATACTTTTACACCACTCCAAATCTTGTTTGAAAAAAAAATACACATATTATTGTTGAGGAATTTATCTTGGAGGTTGTTGATATAATTTGTTTGTATTGAAGCAAAGCAAAACATGTTTATTGTGATTGATAACATTTAACTTTCTTGATTGTTCAATTTAGTAACTTTATGTATATTAACATTGATAGGAATAGTTAAGAATGAACCTTATTGCTGCAAGGTAATACTCATTTTGATAGTTATAGTTTTTTTCCCACATAGTTTAAGAAAAAATAGTTAATTTTGTTGAAAAAATTTTAAATTGCTATTTTTCTAAAATATTATTACATTAAATAGAGTATAACTTTATATTAATTATTCATGAAACTTGAATTGATGGTCAAGAAACAATCTATATTAAATAAGGTAGTTTATACTAATAATAATATACATTAAATAAAGGTATTGTAGAGAAATTTAAAAAAATTATATTTTTTAATTAAAAAGTGAACTACAATTTAGGACAGACTAAAAAGAAAAACAGAACTATCAAAGTGAGACGGAAGGAGCAACAGGTTTATGGATTTCTACTGATCTTCGCGCATACAGGGGTGACCGAAGCTAGAGGGGTAACGTTGCTTTCCAATTTCCTATATGCAATGAAAATGAAACAAAGTTTATTTCCAATGAGGAAGTAATTGATGTTTCAAGGAAATCTTGTCTAACACGTGTCACAAACTTAAACTCGTGTAACGTAAAGAAGTTAGTTTGTAAAACTACTCCAATGTTGTTCAAGATGAGAAACAAAAAATCCAACACAATCCTACTTAAATAAGTTTTGATTTTTAACTTGTAGGGCGTTGAACTTAAAATATTATAAATCTTTTTGCTCTCAATGGTTATCTTTTTTTTTTTTTCCAGATTTGGAGGCTAATCCCCCAGACTGGTCAGAGTTTCGCTCCAATGTAGGTTATAAATCTTTTTGCTCTCAATGGTTATCATTGAGAGATAAATAACTTTGATTGACTTTCAATTTGATGTGATCTTTAATTATAATTTCGCTTTACATTGTATATTTGAAAGAAGGTAAAAGTTATTATAAGTAATTTTACATTCTAAACTCTGAGTCAACGCCATAGAAAATTTGACATAACCTATTTGATTTATCATTTTGACATAAAAAAGATTGAATATGACTAAGAGAAATTCACTTTTTCAGTCATTGAAAAAATTTGAAAATCATGTTCTACATAAGTTACCAATGTACGTTTGGTCAACAACTCTTGGCCAAATTTTATTGGCAATTAAAACCTTACAAACTACTAATAGTCTTTGAAGCAATTAATCACCCGTCTAAATGAGTTTGAAAGATAAAATAATACTATTCTAATTTTAAAAGGGTTATGCTACTATTTTAGATCTTCCAATATCAGATTAAGAGATCACTATTTTAATTTTTTTAATTCATTTAGGCGAGAGGTTAATTGGTTTGAGTGCCTAAATAACTGATGAGATCTGATTATCTGAACATATCAATAGAGAGAGTTTGGTCAAATGTTATTGACCAAATTTTTGAATTGACGAAGGTGTTCATTTACAACTAAATTTCTGGTTTGGACGGTTCAACTAGAAACTCGTCACTTTTAGGGGGTTGAAGCAAATGCTTTAATCTAGTTTAGAGGGTAAAATCAATGGAGTCAACCCAAGTTTACTCAACCGAGCAGTAAATAAAAGGACCCGGGTCTGGACTCTGAATTGGATAAATGCACAATATGACGTGGCATTTCTGCGCATTTCACAACGGGGTAGTATAGTAATTCTCGCACTCTGAAGTTACAGAGAAAATGAGGACGGAATAGGATAGAAGACAGTTGAGTTAGGGAAGGAGAGAGAAAAAGAGGACCTTATCCATTAAGAACCCCCAAAGCCAAATCTCCCTTTCTATAAAGCAGATCAAAACCCCCATCGTCGTAGACGATTGGAAACTAAGGAGGAGAACCATTTCTTTCTTCTATAGATTGATATAGAGCCAAAAGAAAATTTTGAAAAATTGATTTCACTGCTAGAGAGAGAAACAGAACAATCAATCAAAGAAAGAGAAAAGCCCATATTGATTCGTATTCTTATTCAACAATGGCGGCTTCGAAAAGCTACTTTAGCAGAGCAGCAAACTACCGATTCTTAGATGCTCCGTCGGGAATAAGTTCCGACGGGATTTTCGAGCTCGATGAGTCCGATGTCTGGAGTGCTGGACGCCGCCGCTGCGTCGCCTGAGTATCGTAAACCGGCGGTGAGTTCACGTTACACCGTCATCGTCGAGAAAAAGCTCTTCATCGGCTGCGAAGGTGGTTGTTGGTGCGACGGCTGCGTCGTTGCCGGTGAACGTGCCGGACTGGTCGAAGATACTGAAAGATGAGTATCGGGAGAATAGGAGGAGAGATAGTGAAGATGATGATTTCGACGGCGAGGATGGGGAGGGCGTCGGTGGGAATCGGATTCCGCCGCACGAGTTTTTGGCTAGACAGTTGGCGAGAACGAGAATCGCATCCTTTTCTGTGCACGAAGGAATTGGGAGGACTTTGAAAGGGAGAGATCTTAGTAGGGTTAGAAATGCAATTTGGGAAAAAACTGGGTTCGAGGATTGATTTTGGTACATTTTGCCTGAGAGATTGGTTGCTTCTTTTTTGTTTTTCCACCCCTCTTTCTCTGATTATTTCGTACTTCATTTTTATGGGAGTTACTCTCTCTCTCTCTCTTCTTCCTTCTTTTTTGGTTTTTTAGTTTTTGGCTTTCCTTTTTGGGGTTTTGTCGGTCTCGTATTATATCGAGGATTGGGTACTGCCGTAGTGGTATTAGTATTTGATGAGAAATCGGATTACCGGTGAATGTAACTCTTTAACTATTTGAGAGATTAATCAAGAAATGTGGATTTTGTTCCACTAATTTCCAGTTTCATCTCAGTTAATTATTAATTTATTGTACTAAATACTAATATGATTCCGCGCTAAAGAATGATAAATGTTGAAGCAGGATTTCCACGGAATATAATTTGAAAATCAAATTGTTGTAAGTGGGAAATTAGTGAATTATTTGCTTCGAAGTCAATGATTGATGCTGTTATACAATCATGTTGGGGGAGTATTTCAACTCTGAAGAGAAAAGTTGGGGTCACAAACTGGAAGCATATGAAAGAAGAGCATAAAAGGAGAAAAATGGTTCAGATCCGTGCATTTTATCAGTTTGGAAATGGGTTTTACTCCACACCAGTTTATGAAGTAGTACTGCATTTTTCTTTATTCTTTTATGCGTTGTAGTTTGTTTTTAGGGTTTGGGAATTGTAAGAGAGGATAAGGTAGTTGGTGTATTAACATTTGAATTTGTGAATCCTGTACCAGAATCAGCACTAAAGTATTTTGTGCTCTGTGCTTGTTCCGTGGTTATTCAAACAAAACATATGAGTTTGGAGACGAGATGAAAGGAATTATAAATAAGAGGTATTGAGTTTGAATCCTTTTACTTTAAGTTAGGCGATAAGATAAAAAAAGATTATACATTGAACTTAAATCCTCTCAATTATCATATACTCTCTCCGTCCCACTTTGATAGTCCTGTTTTCCTTTTTCGTCTGTTCCAAATTGTAGTCCACTTTCTAATTGAAAAATGTAGTTGTATTTTAATGTTCCTAAAATATCCTTATTCAATGTAAGTTGTTGTTACTATAAACCTATCACATTTAATAAGAGTTAATTCTTTTTTTACTTTCAATTCAAGTTCTCATAAAATTGTACTCTATTTAATGTGAGGGTATTTTAGAAAAATAGCAATCTAAATTTACTTTTCCAACAAAGTTAACTACTTTTTCTTAAACTATGTGAAAAAAAATATGACTATCAAAGTGGGACGGAGGGAGTATGTATATATGTATATGTGCGTGCACAAGCTCGCTCGCCATTAAAATCTTGTCTATATATCAGTGTTTATTACTGAAGTTGAGCTTAAGGAACCTCCCTCACCTCCCCCTCCCCCCTCCCTCGGCAAAAGGGAAAAAAATTTATTACAAATATTTAATCTCCACCTTGGGTTATAAATATTGAGTGAAATGTTTCTTATTGTATTTATCTAAATTATACCAGCTGCTGCGTAAAACTTACCCACTATGCAAAATACGCACTTAGGAGGCAACGCATAACTTTTGTTTATGGCAAATGTATCACATAACAATTCTGATGTGTGGTCCCTTGTGCGTGCATCTTGGCTTTTTCTGCCACCCAACAATAACCAACTAAAGCAAATTTATTTGGTTCATTATCCAAGCCTTACCTAATGATCTATCTGAGGAGGTTATATTGATGGTAAAAATAGTAAGACTTTGAAAAAGGAAAAAATCAGAATACATGCTGGACATCCATTTCCCATTTGGACATGGCAAGGAACTGTAAAGTATTTATTTTTCGCCATTTTTGCTGAGAATAAAATAACCACCCTTGGATCAAAGTCTACAAAATTAATGACAGTGACCGATAATTTTTAGCCCAACAAACTTTTTTATTCAAACAAAATTCCGACAAATTTAAGAAAAATTCTATGATCCCTTTTAAATTCCATTTCCTTCTACGACTCTACTTGTATCTTTCAATGAAGATAGTGACTTCTATTTTAAATAAATCACTGAAATTTTTACAAGGGTCAAAAACCCTCATGCAACAATTCAACATAAATTTAAGTTCGGGTACAATGTTAAAAAAAGGGAATGTAAAAATCTCCCAAAACTTAAAAAAAGTGCTAGTACTTCATTTTTCTTTTCTTTTTTGTTTTTAGTCCTTATAGGAAGGCAGCCCTTAAAATTTGGTCAGAGATGATCCAACCAGCAAGTGCCCATTTCAAGCTACTAACTGGCTTGCATACAAGCTACCAATTTTAAGGGCATATATTGCAATGTGTGGTGGGATGGCTACCCCCAATTATGGATCTTCTCTAGTCTCCATCACCATCCTTTCAACTTTCAAGTGCTGCAACTACATTATGGCCGCTTGCATTATTATGACCGATTCCTTTTTCCGGGCCATCTGGTGAGAGTGATGAGAGGTATGGTTGGCCTGATTACCATCTGTAATATATGGCCATTACTATGTTTGTCCCCTTGCAAGGACAGGAATGTTGTATCTAAAAAAAGGGATAGTAGCACTCGAGTGGGTAGTCTCAGATTTTTAAAGAATACAACCGGTTTATTAATAAACGAACTAATTTTACTGGTTAGTATGTCCTTTTACTTCAAAAAAAGTATAATTCTCACCCTTGTCTCCCCATCTTGCCACTTAACTATGGTTTTCTCGGAGGAAAAAATTCCGATGGCTCCCTCTTCCTTTAAACTAAGTTAGAGTAAGTTATACAAATATTATTATTGCGAGACAGAAAAAATAAAAGACCCTTCACAATGCCTGTAGTGTATACTAGTACAAAGCTGTCTGCTCAAGTACACAGTACACGTTCAATATAAACAAGGAAAAGTTAATCATCACATTCAATCTGCCTTACGAAATCAAAAGTGCGTTGAATTTTTTAGCAACAGTTGTAATAAACAAATATGCATGCACTAGATTTGCTTGTGGGATGCCATCAACTAAGAATCATTTGGTTTAAGATACATTAGGAAGGGAACAATTGTTAGGAACTAGTCAATTGTTTTTTTTATTTTTATACGCCTAATGGCTTCTTTTCCATGATGAAGAACCTAATCCAACCCAAAAAAAAATTAAAGAAAGTACTCCCAACAAAGTGCAATTGGAGGGCCACCATGTGAGACAACTCTCTTAAGTTGTAAGTGATGAGAATAATTCAGCTCTCTTTAGATTTTTTTTAAGTGATTCAAATCATGCATATTGTTTTGTATCATGGACCAACAGGAAATCATGGATGTTATGTTATGGACACTTTCCTTTAATCACACAAATTATTACACACAGAAAAACAGGGACAACAACAGGTTCTTTAGGTCGGGAATATATATATATATTTTTGTCGGATACGATAGATCTACACTATTTTATACTAGGGTGAGGGGGACCTGAAGAGATCCAAAGATAATTCAAAAGGGACTGAATCATCACCGATGAATGCACTATGCACCCGTATAGATTTTTTTAAGTAGACATACATATTGTGACAATTGGTGGGTGGCAAGATTTCAACCTTTTAAATCGGGTATTGGTTACACTAAATATCTGTAACTTGTGCTCTGGAAGACAACGGGAATATAGTTGGCATTAACGTACAAGAAATGACTAACTGATTCAAAGAGACGAAAAGTGACTAACTGATAAAAAATTTCAAGCCTCTCCTGAAGGAATGTATTCTCAGATTGTTAATTAATAGAAACCCAATTTCTTTTAGATGATACAAAATCAGTCAGACACAAAACAAGTACTACCAAATATTTGGCTACAGTGAGGACAAATTTGTGAAAAAAAAAATTAATGTATTTTTCTCTAATACAACATAGAGGTAGAACTTAAAAGTTATTCGTGAACTAAAACATCGTTTTATTTCTTCTTGTTTTGCAATTTGGGATGTATTGTACTCGGGGATATATAGTCGTACGAAGATAGCAAGCACGAAAACAGGAATTCAATTTTGAAAATTATCCCTACTATAAATCTTATGATTAATTTCATTCGCGGAAGAGAGCGAAAACGAGGAACGATAATAAAGTGAGACGTCTTGCTCTTTATTTTTATTACTTAATTTATTGGTTGTAAACGTATTTCATATCCTTTTTTTCAAGCTAATAATGTTTAATCATTACTTCGTGAATTAAGCCAACCATTTTATCACATTGAGAACTTGATACATTCGGGCCCTTATGTAGAGGGGCAACTATCAATCACCTTAATCGGAACCACAAAAGCACGCCCACCCAAAGTCCTCAAACCCAAATTTCTTCTCCACCATTAGCTTTAACAGACAAAATAGGGTCCTATCAAAATTACTTTTGAAGGAAAATGACTGGATTTTTTTTTAGACATAAATCTCCTCCAACTGTAAATTCATGGTGGGAAATGCTGTCATAATGTCCTCAACCCAGCAGAAGAATTCAACAAACAGGGAATAAATTATGATACTAACAAACTACTGCTACTTTTTGGTTTTGGTAACTACTACTCACAAGTCACAACGCAACAGAAATGTTAAATAACGCTGATAAATACTTGGGTGGCGTGGCGCTGTTCATGGAGATCGGCAAAGCAGCCATAGGATTAGAATCGGCGGGGGACATTGAGAGGTTGTGGACCGTTGGATTTTAAATGGGTGCGGGGTCAATGAATGGGACGGTTAGTTGACCGTAGTTGTCGTCATTTTAGAAGTTGGAACTTGCTAGTTACAGTGGCATGCGTTGGCGTCTTATTCAATTTCGCCCGTCGATTTAGTCGTTCTGTCCCTTTCTTACTTTATGGCGACACGGAAATGGAATACAAGTGTCGACATTGATGTTGCATTTTGTGTAACCTTGAAGTTTTTTTTTTTTTTTTTTGTGTATTATACTTTGAAGTTGGTTCCCGCGATTGATTACACAAATGTACAAATTAATTTTAACAATCAACCTTCTCCTTTATTTCTTTTTCCTAAGAATTTCTAGAAATTTAAAATAGCCAATGGAAAGAGCCAAAATTGAGGTGACGCTGGAGATATTAACTTCCAAAAAATAATTGGAGTGGCAATTTATGAAATTTCTGCATGCATTAAATTGACAAAATCAAAGTCACTAATTTGCTTTAGTTGACTTGATTGAGATGCATCAAAAACCAGCTTTCCAAGTTGTGCAAGGTCCTTGACTGGAAAAGGCTACTAAATTTATGGCGAACCAAGTTTAGATTCTCATCAAATTTTCTTCGTTACCCTCCAATAGGAACTCAAGTCTAAGCCAAAAGAGGTGCCTAAAGATTCTTCCAAGTCCATCCATGATTTGATGATCCATGACCTAAAATTAGTAGCTTTTTTTTATTTTTTATGGAGGGTGCCCATTAACTTTCGGCTATACATGCATACGTACGACTTTTCAGGAGTAGATACAGTAGAAGTATTATTATTACTTGTTTACAGGATCAACAATCCGAGAGATTTCTTGCGACTGTTCTATCTGAACTTCATTTCAGGCGAAAGAGGTGGTGGATGAGGAAGGGAAGTGCCTGTCGACCTCAGTCGCCTATCATTGCAACTGACAACTTGCAACTACAAAGAAAGCAATTGCAACTTGTGACAGGGCTCAATCTCAGTGTCAGTGAAAAACTTTTGGGATGACAAATGGATAACATGCATGCTTCATCAATAATTCCCCAACTTTTTTTGGCCACTTCCAGTTGCAGATAGCAAAAGCGAAACAGTTAGCCAGTCCGAAGACAAGATAGCAGCTGTACATTTTCACTCAAAGTTTCCAGTCTTTAGTTTAACTTTAACCACCAAAAACACTCTTCCAAATACTACTAAATCTGTTTTTTTTTTTGGTCAATCATCAATTCCTATTCTCGCACTTGAATCTGTAGTATCGGAGGAGTAAGGGGTTTAATTCCGGATGCACCCCGTGAATAATGAGTTAATCCGTGAGGGAATCTGGGGATAGTTGTCCTGTCCCTAGAGGGTAGGCCGGCAGGCATTGCGTCTGGATAGGAAAGGGATGTGGTTTGTATGGCCTACGAGAATTGTGATTGCGTTAGCTAGAAGGATTATCCTAGAACCCATCTTAATTTGGAGTTAAATGACTGATTAGACTGCCAAATTGGGGCCAAAGTCTAGGAGATAAGTATGTTAAAAACAGGAAACTGGAGATCCAGGTAATGACAAGAGAGCAACAACAATCGAGTGCAAGTAATTAAAGTTTGTGGGTGAAGCTGGACCATATTAAAGTGGTAGCAGTTCATTGCCACGCTATTGTTCTCTTTTGACCCGCAAGATTACTATATAGCATATATTCAAGATGGATTGATACAGGGAAGGGTTGGATGATTGGATTGGAGTGGATTGAAGGGTAAGGTGAGAGAGATAGTGAGTGGTAGTAGGTTTTGAGTTCAAAATCTCTCATTTAAAAAGAAAACAAATGATGGATTAATACATATTTATTACTGTTGAGCATTGGATGCAGCATACTAAGTAGTCCTTAAATTATTTTTTGTCTGACATGATACATTTACATTATTCTATATTAAGGGAAGAGGGGACTTGAAAAGATTCAAGAGCAATCCGGAATGGACTGAATCATCACTGACCCAAACGGGTGTCTACGCATCCGCTGACGACATTTTCAGAAATTTTGAATTTTTGAATATAGACAAGGAAATGAGCTCATTAGTATGCTTAAAGATCTAGCAAGTTAGGCTAAATTTGACTTTAAAGATTACTATAAAGTCTGTCGTATAACGTGTAAGATTAATACTACTAGGTAGTAGTTACTAACGCCGATTCTATCCTTCTCCGGAAAAGGAAACTTACTTTGTTTGGCTTCTAAACTGCATGGGAGGATCATATAACGTGCAAGGCAGCAACACAGCTTTTTATATATTATTATGAGACAAAATCCTCAAGCACTTGACAAAAATGGGACTTTCCCTCAAAAAAGCTTCATACTCTTTCAAAGTTGTATAGTAGTATATGCTACATATGTACGCCATTCATCTGGAAAAAAAAAATCCAGATTTTGTTTGTAGGCTGAGGCAGCTGTACAGCGTCCAAAGAAAGATATTTGCTTCTCGTCATGGCGCAAATATTACAACACTCTCTTTGAAAGTAAAAACTGACTGAGGAATGGGATTCCAGTACTGAGATTGATTTTTAATCTAAATGAAATCTTTTTGATATTTGTATCGAGTTGAAGCATACGAGAAAAAGAAGGAAATCAAGGAAAGAGCATATGGGGTGTGTGCTGTCCAGTTTGCACAAGTAAATAGATTCACAATCACAATGAGGGTGGCTTTCAACTTTCAAGGGGGCTTTGGGAGTGTTTCCAAAGCGATTAAGTGCATTGTTGTGAGTTTCTTTGTACTAAAATGAACTTTCCGATAAATCTAGGACAGCAAGATCAGGTTCGAGTAATTTCCTGAGATCCATGAAGTGTACTTTTTTTTTTTTGGTTTAGAGAAAAAAATGAGGTGTACTTCAACTAGGTTAATTTCTTGTTTTCGGACAAATTGATAATTAGTCCCTCGATCTTTGGATGATGATTAATGGAGACACCCATGCATGTGAGGACCGGAATCTACTCCAACAATGCAAACGCAATGAACAAGCAAACTACTACCAGATTGCTGTGAAATTGTCATTTGTCAGTGCTTCTTGAAAAAAAAAAAAAAACTGAAATACAGAAGTTGGGCTGTTTACGATGAAGAGCTTTTTTGATTGTCAATGGGCTTATTCTTCTGCTCGAGAAATCATTTGGGTGGGCTTCACCTGAGAATTCTTTCCCCCTTGATGAGTGAGAAAAGTGGCTGTCTATTCGTACTACGTTGGTTTGTGTACAAAAGCGCCATGGGCGTAGTTCTTGGGTTGATGGTGCATCAGGATTAGACCAGGAAAGGAATTGCTAGGTTGTTCTTGCCTTATTTTTTTTGCTTGGGTTGAAGAAATGTTATTCTTTTACATTGTTCATTTTTAAGAGACGTCCAATGTTGTCAACTAATTCAATTGATGTTTATCACTTTACTTTTTCTCTCTTTTGGTTTTTTTTTTTCAAAGTAAACTTACTTGTTTCACTAAAACTCGAACTTCAACATTCTTTTGTTTTCCATCATTTTTTAAAATCATTCCACCCTCTTTGCATGTCTTTTCTCACACCAACTGTTTAGGTATGGAATTCAAACCCTTAACTTGAACAGTGTAGAAATTCTAAGAGCCTTTCCTAAGTCAATCCAAGTTGTTTCTTTTTTCCATTTTAAAGCTAAATAAGCTAAGAAGAAGGACAAACTAAGAAGGAGGTAAAAGAATTTAATTTAAACAAATAGAATCTATTCAAATTGGATAACACTTGAAGTCGAAGTTTTTTTTAAAGAATTTATTATTTATAATTCCTCTCAATTTATCGTCCATCCTAACTCTCCTTCAATTGAAGCTGAAACTTCATGCTTATGTAGAAAAATCTCAATCAACCATAACTTAATTGCAAAGGCTAAATGCATCAAACACGTTCGATTAATCAAATGTTTTTTTATCTTTGATACTCATTCATCACACTCCACGTATATCTTGTATGTTTGGGGTAATAATTCTTTCTTCTTTTAATTGATGTTTGTATTTTTTTTTTCTTGTATCACAACTAAGTTTTAACTTTAAAATAAAGTGATTATAATCAACTAAAAAGTAAGAATTAAATTTTCTTTTTCTCTCCCTCCAGCTCTCCATTAACCCCTGAATTTTCCTCTCACCCGTCCTTTTTCACGTTGGAATTGTACATAAATATTTATCTCGTGTAAGAATTGGTAACATGTGCTGGTCCAGACCCAAACCTAATCCACGATCCATCATCTAAACAGCCCAAGACGACCGATGTAGGCAGTCGCGTCGTCAGTCGTCTTGCCCACCTAATCTTGGTTCTTGGCTCCCCCGTAAGCCCGAGCGGGGAGCCACCGAACCGAACCAAACAATTGGTCAAACCATTACCGCGACTGGTGGCTCAATCATCAACTTTCACCAGATACTCCATTTCCATTACCACAACTGGTAGCTAGCTCAACTCTCCTTGATCGGTAATTCCTCCCTCTCTCTTCCCAGGACTTTCCTCTGAATTATAATCCAATATCTTCGACACTCCCGATAATGCCCTCGCCTTCCAACTCGTCTTCCTATTCTTCCTCCTCCGACGAGCAAAACCCTAATTCTGCCCCTAACCCCAACCCTCCCTCAATTGACCAGTCCCTGGACGCTATCGAGAATCAGTTAGCCTCAATTTCAACGTTTCAACCGGGTTCCTTGCTGGAGCCCGAGTCGGAGCTCGGTGTCAACGATGATGAAATTCGGGAGGAATTGGTGAATGGATCGATAAATGAGATCGAAGAGCTGCCGGGGAATTCAGAGGAGAAGTTGAAGGCGAGCTCGTCGAGAGTATGGGCGAATGTTTCGGAAATGGAGGAAGGGGCGGCGCCGTCAAGTCCGAGTAGCAGTGGATATGCTGGTGAGAGAGGGAGTAGTGCCACCAGTGGAGTTGACGAGTATGGAAATGATGATTATGATGACGACGAGATTGTCGAGGTTCGGAATAACGGTGATTTTGACGGAGTTGCACATTCTCCAGCTCCCTGGACTCCCGGGAAACGCCATGGCGATGAGGTCAGTTTGCGGAAAATTTTAGAATTTTTGGCTCAAATTTCTGAAGGGTATCCTGTTTTGTTTATAGCTATATTTGAACTAATGTATGGTTAAGATAAGTTGGGACCAATGCATGATTTTATAGATTTATTGGAAATGACCCTTTCAAGTAATTAGGAGGTTAATTGATTTTGGTACATAATATTTGACATTATTTGTGTATGTGTACATGCATGTAAATGCTTATTTCAACTAACCTTCTGAATTAATATGAAGTGTCAAGCTATTTTTTGTGCCTGAAATCATGTCATAAGTGTTGGTGTTTGCCCAAGATTAATACGCTAATCAGTTGATAGTGGTTCTCTCTTCTTTCCCCTCCTGATAATTGGAAAGGTTTTGACTTAAATGGGATGTATGCATATATATGTAAACTTATTCATAATTAAAACCTTTAGCGGAATTGTGGAATATAGCTTTAATGCTGTACCATTGGAACACATGAAGAGTTCCATTTTCTGAAGATGTTGACAATTTTGGCACGTACTTTTCCCCTTACTTTATATGAATGGTTGTAGTAATTTCTTATGTTGATTCGTTTCTTATTTGATTAGCAGCTTTATCTTTCCGTTTGATAAATCGATGAAGTGCAGGATGATGATTCTGTTTCATGGAGAAAAAGGAAGAAACATTTCTTTATTTTGAGTCACTCTGGAAAACCCATATATTCGAGGTGTGTATATGCTGCACAATTTAGTCTCGTTGGGACATAGAGAGTTTTATTTTGCAGCACAGTGTGGTCCTGGATCTAGACATTCTTAATTAGTTCTTTTTTTTTTTTAATTATGTTTAAAGATATGGAGATGAACACAAGCTAGCTGGATTCTCTGCGACTTTACAGGCCATTATTTCCTTTGTGGAGAATGGGTACATCGATAGCTACATCCACTTCAAATTCTATTTGTGGTTGCTCTTTTCTACTTATCGATTTGTTCCACGTCTTTTAGGCACAAAGATTAGTTTAAATCGCAATAGTTATGCATCATTGACTTCTTTTCAGGGGAGATCGTGTGAAATTGGTAAGAGCAGGAAAGCACCAGGTCAGTAAAACTCCTCTCTGGACCTTCATGAAGTTTATATTTTTTGCGATTATAAGTTTCTGTTTTGAATTTAATTTTCTTCACAAGTAAAAAAATAGCATTGATTTGTGTGTGTGTGTGTGTTTTCCAAGCCTCGGATAATTTTACAAGCTTCCATGAACTTGTTTGAAGGTTCTTTTTTATATCTGAATACATTAAGAATTAGACAGAGCTGTTTGAGATGTGAATGATAGTTCTCCAGCAAAAAAAGAAAGAAAGGAAGAACAAAAACTTTTATGGTTTACTTATCCTTGGAAATGACTCCTAACATGTAGTACCTTTTTATGTAACCAAAAATGCATTTGCTGAGCTGCAATTCATATTATGTAGTTGACTGCTATAGTCTTGTATTTTTCTTTTTAAATCCAAATTAGAGAAGTTTAATAGGTTTAGCATGAATTAAACGAGGGAAATTGCTTGGTAGGGCACTTGATTTTTGTCCTTGGGTAATTTGCAGTTTTAGAACCATAATAGGATGGAAATATCTTATGGTTTGTAAGAAACGTAAAACAAGTTGTCAGCATCCTCTTGTTAAACAGTTTCTTATTATTGAAAGTAGAATAGGTTTAGGCATTAGATATTGCTTTCTCTTCTATGAGGGAAAATGCATTTATCTGTGAGGCTATTATTAGCACGGTTTCATCTGTATCCTGCTATAGTAATTGAATATGACAGCAAAAAATCATTCTTTCATAATTTGCTGCTGTAAAAGGATGCTTTGCCTGGAACTTTAGCCCTCTTTATCTTGAATAATTGGGCTTCAAGATCTATTTCAGGGGAAAGTTTTTGTGTAGTATCTCCAACTGTTTGTTTGCCCAATTCAAATTTGAGAGATTAAAATTCTTTTGCAAATGCCTTGCTTTCATTTTTCTAGTTTGGGACGACCCAAGTTGTGTAGTGTTTTCCAGGGTGCATCTGCATCATACATATGTCCTGGCCTCACTTTACTCTCTTAAGTTTCCATAGAAGTAAAGGCCATTGTGGTGGATTATGTATTTTATTTTTACTTTTATTTTTGGTGTTTTGTTTGTTATGGGATGGGATGTAGAAATAGGGTGATATCTTTCTTTCTTTTCATTAATTTGTCCATCGTGTTTCAGGTTGTTTTTCTTGTTAAAGGACCAATTTACCTCGTTTGTATAAGCTGTACAGAAGAGCCATATGAGTCACTGAGGGGGCAACTGGAGCTTCTCTATGGTCAGGTAGCTTTTTTCCTAATTTGCAGGATTTGACTCTGAGATGTATTCCTAGAGAAAATAAACATTGCTGTCTGGAAGTTTTAATTACCTTTCTACTTTATGTCTGATTGATTCATTTAATAGAAGTCTTCCAACAATTAATGCAGCTGCTTATTATTCAATATGATTGCAGATGATACTTATTCTTACAAAGTCTGTAAATAGATGTTTCGAGAAGAATCCAAAATTTGATATGACGCCTTTGCTTGGAGGAACGGATGTGGTCTTCTCTTCTCTCATCCATTCTTTCAATTGGTTTGTTATTTATTCTCTCTTCCCTGTCATAATAATTTAAGATCAATTTGTGGCAATTTATTTATTTTTTCCCTTTTCAGGAGTTGTCTTTTATTGACTTGGATTGAAGTACTTTATTGAGTGTGAAGAAAAATGCAGTTAAGCATGGAACTAATAGACTTCTTTTTCCTTTTATTTTAAGACTTAAAAGTTTGTTGTGCTGTTAAAATGAGATCCAGGAACAAAATATTCTGAAATTTTTGGAATGTTTATATTCCAGAAATTCTGGCTACTTTGCTTGCTGAATGGTCTCAGATTGTGCAATATAATTTAAAAGATGAATAGAGAAAACATATTGTGCTTAACAACGTTTTCAATGTTGTTTACTATCCGTAAGTTTTTAAAGCTGACAAGATGTCAATTCCGTCTTCTTAATTTTCCAACCTTTTGACTAATATACTGCTTGTAAATATTCATTGTAATTGACTTGCTTCATCCGTTGTGATGAAAGTTTTTACTATAACTTGTAGGAACCCAGCTACTTTTCTCCATGCATACACTTGTCTTCCCCTTGCTTATGCAACAAGACAAGCTGCTGGTGCAATATTACAAGATGTGGCTGATTCAGGTGTCCTGTTTGCAATTTTAATGTGTAGACACAAGGTTCTTTTGCTATCTTCTTTATCTAATTGTGCTTTAAGAAAGAGGTTGGAATGTGACATTAGTAACTTATTGGTGAGACTACTCAATTGACGTAAATGCAGGTTATCTGTCTCGTTGGTGCACAAAAAGCATCCCTTCATCCTGATGACATGCTTCTTCTTTCTAATTTTGTTGTATCATCTGAATCATTTAGGTATGTGCAATCACTGACTGATCTTTTATATGTCATTCTATGGCGCTTCTGCTTTTGCCCTGACTATATTCTCATATCAGTATTGTCTTTGTATAGGACATCTGAATCTTTCTCACCAATTTGCCTACCAAGATATAATCCCATGGCATTTCTATATGCATATGTCCACTATTTTGATGTACGTTACCCAAATTTCCAGTGTGTTCTGAACTATTCTATTGACAGTTACTCTAAAATATGAAATTGCTGAATTCAATATAGTTTGGTAACTCTGGATAAGAAGCTGTTCCTGCTGGTTGATTATCAACAAATGACACATAAAAGATGTTTTTGTTTACAGATTGACACCTACTTGATATTGCTCACTACAAGTTCAGATGCTTTTTACCACCTTAAGGATTGCAGGTGATTTATTTTGCTGGCTGTTACACTTCTTGATAGTTCAAGAATAAAATGTCACTGCCTCTATCTGTTCATTTTTGGTGTTATATATTCCGTCTAGCTCCATTCAAATAAGTATCTCCTTTGAACTTCGAGATTGAAATATCTTCTATATATGGCATAGGATTCGTATTGAGACTGTACTTTTTGAAGTCGAATGTACTCGTCGAAGTTCAGAAATCCATGCTGGAAGGTCGCATGCATGTTGAGGATTTGTCTACGAACCTTGCTTCTCATCCTGGAATTGCATCCCCTCACTTGAGTCAATCTAGGCTTGCAACTGATTCCACAGAGAGGTTGACAGAGTTTATTGGTGTTGGTGGTCCTGCTGGGCTGTGGCATTTCATGTACCGCAGTATTTATCTTAACCAGTATGTATCATCTGAATTTGCATTACCAATCAATAGCTTGCGACAGCAGAAAAGGTAATTTTGCACTATTTAGCTGGAGATTGTAGTGACAAATCTTGTTCATCGGAAAGATCTATTTTTTGGTGTGAACATGTGAGTTTTCTTTTGTAGGTTATATAGAGCTTATCAGAAGCTTTATGCATCCATGCATGAAAAAGATGTTGGACCACATAAAAACCCAGTTCAGAAGGGATGAAAACTATGGTGAGAAGAAGCTCCATTTGGTTGGCATTCTTCATGGATAATTGGCTGTGTTATTCTTCTTTTGGTATCCAAAGTTGTGAGATCTCTTTTTAGAGATAGACCCAAGAGTTGATGGTGGAAACTTTTTCAGTTACTTGAATAAAGAAATTAAAAGTGGTCTAATGTTGGAACTAGTTAGCATCTGAAATTAGGAATCTCACTCTTGAAAAGCAAAACTGAGAAAGTGGCATCTTTTGCCTGTCTTTGTACTGGACAATTTGAAGAATCTACTTCTGATGAGTGCACTGATGGCAGTAGGAAGCATTGTTAGGCACAAATAGACTGTTAAATACTTCTCACTTTGTAATTTTGCAAAATAATACATGAGCATTTCTCAAGTTGGCCCTGGTTTTGTTAATCCACTGATTTTTTATGTAAAGCTAGTGAAAGTCATTATTCAGATATGTAAGCATTTTCACCATATATTACCTAGTTTCAAACTCTATAGTGGGGTACCTTTCTGCATTATGATTGCCCCTAGTATATATCTCTTCAAACTACTTTTCGAGAATATGCATGTATATTTGTTTGTCATTAATTAGATGACTTCATTTTGGGTTCTGGTAATCTCTGTCTGTATTAATGCTTCTCTATATTGCACCAATAGAGTTTCGATATTGTCAGTATGAGTTTCTCTTTCTTCCTGTTCTGTTTTAGCTGGAATAGGCTCCATGTGTTTGATTTTGATGATTTGTCATGTCTGCTGATTGTTTACATTTGTTCAGTTAGTTTGGTTTTCTGTCAAATGATGCACTTTATTGATGTGCTCTTTAAGATTATTTTTTGATCTTTTCATTTAAGAGTTTCACTTTGGAATGGGTACTTTTTAACGTGGCAGCACTGCTTTGCTGGGTCACTCAAGATTTTGAGCTATATGCAGCATTTGATCCCCTCGCAGACAAGGTTAGATGATGAAGATTCTTTCTATTATGAGTTCAACTTGTCTTAAATCTTAGCCTCGAGTTGTCTCAAGTCAGCAGTTCATCATAGTGTTATGCATAGGATTATTTTGAGTAAGACCATTATATGCCTGCACATAATGGAATAGACAAATCACCATTTGTTAGTGAATAAATTGATTAAAAGCTGCTGAATAGATTTATTAAAAGCGTATCTATAATGATAACTTAACCTTGTTTGATATGCAAGAATTGTAATTAGTGTCTTTCATTTTTTGGCACGCTACCTTTTGTTTTTGCCCTTTAATCTCGTCTATGGTTGGTCGTTCCTTCTATTAAGTTATCATGCCCTATAATTCACAGGCTTTGGCTATAAAAGCTTGCAACCGGGTTTGTCAATGGGTGAAAGACGTGGAGAATGAAATATTCCTGTTGGGAGCAAGCCCTTTTTCGTGGTGATATTTCTTTATTTATATAGGTATACAGGACGCACTCGAGTTCATTACTGCCTCGTCCTAATAAAATCTAGCCTGATTTTTTGATGGGCTCTGTATTATAGGGCTTCCATATTTATATTTTTCACACGGCATTATATGCCAATTATGTAGCAGAGTCATTTTTGTATTCAGATTATGATCCTTTTGTAGCCCTTTATTCAGTATATTAAGGTATGAAATTCTTCTTAATCTACTAATCAACATTGCGGAATATGCCTGTAGCAAGCTCTGTTTGGTGTTCTGTCTTCGCAGGGCGGCTATGCGGTTTCACAAGACAAGCTTTTCGGTTTCAAGACTCGGGAAGCTCTTCGATTCTGCCAATCAAGAGTACGCGTCTCACTTCTAAGCTGATTTCTTGAGACAGTCGACATTCGGTTCGCATGATTGACATTGAGTTGCCTTTCAATTTGTCGAGGAAGAATGAAAAGATCCCTCTCAGAGATCGTTTAGGAGCACTTTATAATCTGCTTTTTGGGGGGTCAACTTAACCTTCTTCGGAGACTGGAATGAAGTTGTTCCCCACTAGTCACGAAAATGGTCCTCCAGAATTATGGTTCGAGGAGTTGGGCATTGGTAAAAAACGCGGTTAATAGTGATGCTTTTGTACTTTGGACTTCTCTCCACGTTGAATATTCCACGGCTCTTTTAGGAATGATGGGACTCCTTGAGCTATTAGAGTCAAAAGAGTAGCTGGTGTTATTCAAGACCTTTGATTCTGTGAAAGTGGTCGAGAGAATGATTTGTGCAGCCGTTCCGGGTATATATATATATATATTTTTTTTTTTTGGGGGCTTCAAGTTTATGGATGGGAATCGATACAATAACTAAGTCGAGTTGGATATTGACAATAATGTTGTTGACTTACAAGATATTCACACCATTATTTATCTCTTCTAAGCACTGGAGTGGATCGTAATCGGTAACTATCCAAAGTACATCGGTCGAAAACGCATGAATGCTCGCGGTCTCAATTTCTAATTTGTCTGAGGCGGGGGTAGGAGAAGTGATATAATAGTTAAACCAAAAAAAAAAAATAACTTTATATATGCTAATAATGTATATGCTACCACCGACATGAGACGTGTGAACAATTTAGGTTTTAATTTTGAATTCAGATTAATTGTTATGCATTAAAATTAATACAAAAATACAATATGAAAAATATTAAACTAACGGTGAGATATTATTGCTTCCTTTAAGTGAGGAAAGTCATTATTTCATGTCATATTATTGCTTCCTTTAAGTGAGCAAAGTCATTATTATTTCATCTCCAATAATGGCACCAAGCTCCGGCTTGGGAAATTAATGTGTAAATGACACACAATATTAATTGGTTCATTTATGATTTGGCCTAACTTCTACCAGAGTAACAGTAATGTTATTAATATCCTTGACTGTTGAAGAATGGTCATCATAGCTTTATCCACATCGTAAAACTTACGGCAGTTAATTGTGTACTAAGTACTACTACTACTAGTATTTATCCACTCACCCTGCCCCACCGAGGACTTTCAACAATTCCTAAAGCTGTGGCATTCATCTCTCTATTTTCCTGCCTTTTAGTTCAATTCGTTGATAAGAACATTGGAACGATAATCAAATTATTACTACTCCCTCCGTTCCACTTTAATAATCCTGTACCTACCCAATTTAATGGGAGTTGATTCTTTTTTACCATCAATTCAAGTTCCCATAAAGTTGTACTTTAATTAATGTGAGGGTATTTTAGGAAAATAGATACCTGAATTGATTGTTCCAACAAAGTTAACTACTTTTTCTTAAACTGTGTGAAAAAAAAACCAGGACTATCAAAGTGGGACGGAGGGAGTATTATATTTTTTAGTGAATAGCAGTTGATCCCTAAAGATTAAGATAGAGTCTAATTTAATTCCTAAAGACTATAAAAATGAGTCGAACTAGTGTGTGGTGCTTGAACTTTCTATCGTTACAACAACGATTTTTGTTAATTGCTGACAAAGAAGGGCACATGCTCATGTGGGCTATTCATAAAGATGAATGTAGAGAATAACCCACTATGTAGCATAATTACATGTTTTCACTTGCACCAAATTGAGCTTCCACTACATGTGCTGTTTAGGAATAGGAACAATAATGTAACATTTTGCAAACTATACAACTAAATTAAGATTTAAGCGAATACTTTTAGGATTAATTTTGTCTATATTGTCAGTCAGTGCATACGCTAGTGAGCAAGAATTCAAGTCAAATATGCAAAAATTGGAGTTCAATTTCATATTAAAATTATGTTACATGTATTCATATCCGTTAATGTATCTAACACTATCATTATATATAAGATTAATGTATATAATATTAACTCTTATTTTTATCGTCAAGTTAGATTGGTCCAACCTTGTTGTAAGTCAGAAATTGAACAAACAACATATGGAGTATTTAATTCATAAAATCCAAGAATGACAGGCAAAATATACAATAAAGGATTGACAAACTGAAGGTGGTTTAAAAAAAAAACAAAGCCCATGGTAAAACCAAAAAAAATATATATATATATATATACATATAAATGATATAAAATCACAACATCCCACCCCTACATGCAAGCCCAACGTTCGGTTGACTCCCAGAGTTCCCCACTCATCGCAAAGAAAGAAACCCCACATCAAGCATTTAATTCTCCCCATTAAAAATCACTGACTGACTACAATCCATTCCACCCCCACCCCCCCGCCCTCTCCTCCCGCAGCCCCACCTTCCTTTCTCTCCTTCCCAGAACCCATCATAACCCATCAGACCATTTCCTTTCCTTCCTGCATGCACACCTCCTCCATTCTTCGTCAACTCCATTAACGACCCGATAACCCATTTAAAACTCTCTGATCCGCCGCCCCAGCCCGAAGGACAGATACAGAGAGAAATTTGTACTTATTAGGGAGCTATGTATAAGAACCAGCTGCAAGAGCTGGCGCAGAGAAGCTGCTTTAACTTGCCTTCCTACACTTGCATTAGGGAAGGTCCAGACCACGCTCCCAGGTTCAAGGCTTCCGTTAACTTTAACGGCGAGACGTTCGAAAGTCCCCATTACCACTCTACTCTCCGTCAAGCCGAGCACGCCGCTGCTGAGGTCGCCCTCAGTTCTCTCGCCACTCGTGCTCCTTCTCATTCCCTCGCTGCTAGAATCATTGTAAGTTCTTTGTTTTTTTTTTCCCCTTTTTTTGGGTCTTTGCAGTTAACTAATTTTAGAAACTTTCTTTTCCCAAAACAAAAAAAAAAAAAGAATTGCGTTGCAAGTTTTCCTTTTTCTTCTTGTAGTTCTACTGGCTGCTTAGCTTCTTGTTTGGGGACAAGGAGATGACAAAAACGCATACCCATTCTTACTCTTGAAATTTCGTTTTCTTCTTTTTTTTTCCCCCCTTTTGGTTTCACTGGCAATTTTATTTACCCAGATGTACTTGCTCTGGCTGCTTTAGTTTAGTGCGTGCGGATGATGAAATGACGAAAATGCCCTCTTCTGGGCTTCTCGGATTAGTGGTATTTTCTTTGCAAAGTTTAATTTGGACGGGTGTTTGGTCATATTCTGGGACAAAGAGAGTGAAGCTTTTGAGGGGATTATGGGAGGGACCCTTTTTTTTTTCTATAATATAATTAAGTAGTACTGCCCCCATCTTGCCTTTACATGTTGGTAAACAGCTGTTTTCTATATTGCAAATGTAATAATCCAATCTTGGAACAAGGGGTATTCTGGTCAAACGGTAATTGTTTAGATAATTCAGACCCTTTTTTCCTCCCTGGTAGGAGTGTGAAAGGAGAAGCTACCAAATTGGCTTCTCTTCCATGATACACGGTTTTAGTTGTGGAATTGTTGGTGAGACCGTTCAAAGTAGTAGTGGAGACACTTTTTTTTTTTTCTAAGCAATTCATGACATTTTAAGAAGTGGGTTTTGCTTGAATTTTGGGCGGATTTACTAATTAACTAAGATATAAAATACTAGTGTGACGAAGATTGACAATTGAATTTGCTGACTTTTGGGTTTTTGTTCTTTTATTTAAAGCTCAAAAATTGAAGACGTTGATGTGAGTATGAATACATTGAAATCTTGGGGGGACACTGTTACCTAACCATAATAACTATGGTATTCAATTCAGATTAGCCAACTTTCAGACTGGTCACGTGGCAGAGAATTCTCTGGTTTGCAATTAATTTCATGCCAAGTAAATTTGCAGTTTTGTGATGACTGGAACTTAGTGGTCGATTTTATTTTGCGTAGGTCGTTTTTCCGGTAACTGCATGCAAATTACTCTCTGAGACCAAATAGAAACTTCTTTGCGGAAAAAGGATGATAAAATGAAGTCAAGAAAATACACCACTATTTATATGGGGGGGAAAAAAAGACTACACGTCAAGCATTAAATGATGAATTTTTGTATTACTCTATGCTAGGAGCATAGTCATGGTGGCACATGTGGGAGGTCTAGAGCAAATTTATGGTCTTGTCTCCCTCAATTTAATGTACTTATAGATACATACAACGCTATAGTATGCACATGACTATTTAACACTAGCATGGATGGTTGGCCATTTATGACCTGCAAAATGTATTCATTTGAAGTTTATGAGAGTATTCTTTTCCCCACGTAATTTCTCGTGGTGGGATGCATGTTCAATAATCAACACAAAAGAAATCGACGTCTCAGTTACTGCTGATTTTAATTCCAGATCTGTGACTCTGGCTTGAGCTTTTGAGGTCATGGAATTCTCAGTGTATGCAGTGGAAAGGTTTAATGGCTGGCAGGATTATATGATTCAGAACTAATCGAGCACTTAGAACCTTCCAAGTTTCCCATTCTTTCTTTCTGACTAATCTAAATGAGAGCTAGAGGAGGTTCTTTCCTCTTAAATGCATCAAAAAGAACTGCTAATGGAAGGATCTCGTGTTTTTTTTTTTTAAAGCGTAAATGGTAGGTCTTGAACCCGGACCCTTCTCTTTTCTTAAGGATCTAGGTTATCTATCTGCGTAGAATATGTTCAGCTTTTTGTAGATACGATCATTGAGATCGTCTCTGTTTTCCTCAAGTTAGCAATATACAGTGTGCATATCTGTCATTTTACTATCTGGGGTTTGGACTTTTAAATGACCAATCAACCAAGTCTTATTTTCCGTGTAAGTAAGAAAGTTGAGTTGTGTACCGTACCACGTGTCTGATTCTGAAACATTATTGATCTTATACAGTACAAATTTGTAGTATCTGTTATGACGCTTCTGGTTCTTAGATGTAGCTTGCTTGTGCATATAAGATTCTACCATTTGACATTGATGGCACACGGATGATCATAGTCTATGCAGGTAGTTACCATTGACAGTATTTGGGTGCAAATAATTAAAGATTCTCAAAAAAGCATAGATATTCAGATATTATGTATGAGTACCAGATGGATATGTTTGAAGAAATTAGTATGGAGTTTCTTGGTGTTATGCATGCTGGAATGTGCAAGCCCTTGTCCTCTCCAAAATATTTCACTTTAGTAAGCATCTTTGGATAGTGGCATGATTATTTAAATGACTAATAGATATTTTGTTTTGGTCTCAATCGGTTTAATGCATGTTAGGATGAGACGGGCGTCTACAAAAACCTCCTACAGGAGATTTCACAAAGAGTTGGATCACCTTTGCCCCAGTATACAACTTTCAGGTCAGGTCTGGGGCACCTACCAGTCTTTACAGGAACAGTGGAACTGGCTGGAATAATGTTTACGGGAGAACCTGCTAAGAACAAAAAACAAGCTGAGAAGAATGCTGCCCTGGCAGCTTGGTCATCATTGAAACAACGTGAGTCCTCTCTTAACATTTTGAATTGGAAGAATTTCCATTAGATCACGAATACTTCTAGAAGGGATCTTCTGTTACATGTTTGTATCTTCCAGCCATATCAAATAAATCTTTTGTACATTGGAGGGAAAATCCATCTTTTATCTCCATGTACCTTTTTGCATGCTCAACTTTAATAAGCTGGACTTTTACATACTGTTAAAATGCAGAAATATTTTGAGGTTCTGTTAATTCAAAATGAAACACAGGGAGACGTGATAGGAGTTTAAAGTTATACAGTATTAGGTATTGTTTCCCATGCATGACAAATTTCTCTTCTCCAAACATGTTGAAGAATCATACTACAAATCTTTACTTCTTTGATAGATGGAAACATATTGTACAAAAAAGATCACCATGCTTGATCCCTAACATGTTAGGATCCAGTTATCAATTCCCAGTATTTTCATTGTACTAGTTGGGGTACTTACGGTGAACTTAAGAGGGCATATTTTCTTTTGGTTCAGTGGCACAAGAAGATTCTAGTTCATCATCAGAGCCAGAGAACAATGATGAACAGGAGCAAATCAGAATAGCTAGAGCCCTACTTAACTACAGGTTGAAGGAGAAGATTCATATGTCTAACAGTAGCAGGACCTCTGTTCCCTTTCAGAAGAAATCTTTTATTCCACCCCCTCGGCCATCAAGTCCGCAGCGTCCTCCCACGGCCGCATCTAAAATCCTCCCCTTGTTTTGCCAAAATATTGTTTCTCAGAATAAACAAGCAGTAGCAAATGACAGCCCTGTTCCATTATCACAGTCTCTTTCATCAGAGGCGCGTTCAGTTCACTGCCACAAGCTTCCTACCATGGAGAGGGCAACTTATGTTCCTATTACACAGTACAGGACACCTTACAAAGGGATTGCTCCTCCTGTTACAATCAGAACAGCAATACCAGTTTACTCTGCACCACCCCTTCCAGCACCATCTGCAAGTCACCCTCGAGCAATGCAGCCTCGACCTGTGCGAATGGCTCCCCCAGTTCGTATCAGGCAAGCTATTCCTGTATTTGCTGCTCCATCAGCAACCCCAAAGAGAGAATTACCAAGTAGTATAGCTTATAGCTTGTTAGAAAAATCACCACCTCATGCTGAAGAATCAGGAAGTGAGCCAAGCATTGACATAAATGAATCTACAGTTTTGAAGTGCTTGGAACATCTGGAAATTTGATGGTAACTGGAGCGATACGAATGTACTACTTATGTTTTGTGTATGAGTTTACTCTGCATTTCCGTCTCTTGCAGCTTTTTGATACGAGTGCCTCGTGTTCTTCATTTACCATAGTTTACTTTCAGCTTCTGCCTGTCAATTTAGTACCAATGTTACCGAACGCTCCCAGTTGCGGGGATGATGCGAGAGGGTCACTGCTTCTAAGATTAAAAATATCGTCTTTGATGCTTCTATCGGATTATGATGTTTGCTAAGATCCATGTCTACAGATCTAATGGGTCTCGTTATTTATATTAATTTGTTGGAGAGAAGAGAGGGAAGGTTATCAACAACCTAATACCCTGACTATCTTATGAAATTCTTTCCACTGAATTAGAAGATCGCCCTTCTACCGCTGCAACTCCTGTCGACTCCCAGCAAATTTCTTCCTTTATCAGAGTTAGAGACATCTATAGTAGTTTTGGGTGCTCTCGCCGCAGTTCAGGATTTTGAAAATTTTCACTTTCTGTAATCCTTTTCTAACCGTTTTACTCCCATCTTCTACGAAATATAATCGTGACTTGAGCGGATAATAAGATGATACGAGGCTGCTTTTAGCACAATTACATGAGAGCAAGAAACGAACGATAAGAAATCTGGACTGGGGTAGAGTTGATTCATTTTGACTTTTGCTTCACCAAGAACTACAGCTGAACTAGCCCGGTTCTTCAGGAAATAGCCAGGACCTCAATCCAAAATAGATGGAGACCAATCCTCACCAGCATAAATCTTACTCTTAAATAGGCCCAAGAATCTCAACTCGGAAACGAAATCAGGAAAGGCCCCAAAGCCCCCTACTATTCTTCAACATGAACAGGTGACAGATACGGGCTTATAAATAATTTCACTTCCACATTGTATTCTTTTTGTGAGCAATATTTTTTTTCCCTTGGCAAAACAAACAAATAACGGGTAACATCAACGAGAATAGAATCCTGTGTAATCGATTTAAATTGAGCAGACACGTTGAGAATTGGACATCTGCTGCAGTTGACCTGTAAGAGTTGTCCAATCCTTGTAACCACAAGTGATCAAACCATAATGACTTCTCAGCATGGTACAAAGGACTATGATCGATGATGCCAGCCAGTCTTCCTTGCATTTATCATAGCCAAACTTGATGTCTTCCAGTGACATATATTCCCAAGTACCAGCTCATGCAATGTCTCGCCTCTGAGGTGAAAGTAGATGCATAATAAATGATCACAACCACTAAACGTTACTCGTAGTACATAATCAATAGCTAACACAATTTTGGAGAATTGCTAATGTGCGTGAAAGTTCTTGAGCAACTTTCCCAAATTTGTATGCTACAGCTCTAAAAGATTCAGTGATAAGTCATACATCAATCTGCCAACTAAATTACCAATGAAAGCATGTGCATTCATTTTCTATGCATTTGAATGCGAATTTGCCGCTGAGTAATTGTCCTTAGCATCCAAATTCAACATCTATGATGAACAACTTTCTTGGTTCTAAAAATGTGGGAAACATGAATGCTGGTCGATTTCATGATTGTGCCCTGAAAATGCTTAGGTAGTGGTAAATGATTACTGTTGTTACTCTTCATTTATGGGAGCTCCCCAAACTACGTGCCCTATATATCAATTGTTCATCCTGGTCAATGTTCGTCCTGAAATGCATCAAAGTCAAAAGTACAGAACTTTTCTTCCCTGTCGTTGACTTTTACATGAAAACTTAGTATGAACTGTAATGACTACTACTATTAAGGACTCTTTTTAACAATTTTTTTACTATCGCTGAGCAGAATTCAAGAAGGGATTACAAAACAATCTCTTAGCTAAAAGGAAAAAAATGGGTTTTTTTTTTATAAATATTCCTGCATTGAAGATGGGACTAATTTTTATCGTTAATAGTGAATGTGTTCTGTATTACTCCCTCCGTCCCACTTTGATAGTCCTGTTTTCCTTTTTCGTCTGTCCCAAATTATAGTCCACTTTCCAATTGAAGAATGTAGTTGTATTTTAATTTTTCTAAAATACCCTTATTCAATGTAAGTTATTGTTACTATAAACCTACCCCATTTAATGAGAGTTGATTCTTTTTTTACCATCAATTCAAGTTCCCATAAAATTGTACTGTAATTAATGTGAGGGTATTTTAGGAAAATAGCTACCTAAATTTATTGTTCCAACAAAGTTAACTACTTTTTCTCAAACTGTATGAAAAAAAAAGCCAAGACTATCAAAGTGGGACGGAGGGAGTATCAACTAGAATCATCAAAATCTTTCTTGACACATGATTCAAGCCTTCAATGCACGGCCGCTTTAATGATCAACGAATTTGCTGGTCTCTTGTCCGGATCCAGAGGTCTCGTGCATGAAATCCATTAGTCACCAGGCTTCATGCTGTTGATTCTGCAACTAATATTTGCTGTTAACGATAGTATTTTGGTTGGTGGAATACCTAAATCAGGCTAGCAGAGTATTGGTCCACTTCAATTGGGCCTCCCTCGCTGTCATCTATAGTTGATAGGATGCATTTAGCAGCTTAGTACACTAAAGTTGTGCAAAAATAAGCACGCCACTAACCTAATGACAATCAAGGGCGATCAAGTTGTAAGGCGTTTTGCATGTAACTTACTTGACGTAGATTAGAGATATCCTCATTTGAGGAATATGAATGAAATGTTCCCACAAATATATGGGGGATTAAAGGTACACATGGCTGCTGTATATACATCCTGATTTTGAAAATCACAGGGTTATGGAGGATATTCTTTCTGTATAGTAGATCCCAACCCAAATAGGCATACATTGGAAATGGACGTGATTCCTCAGTCTCAAGGCTGAAGTTACTATTTTGTGCTTGGACAATGCCCAAAATCAAGAAGATGGCATGATTGGCATCTATTTCTATTTGTGGGTTAAAATGTTTGTGGTGAAAAGAACTATTTTGTGCTTGGAACAATGCCCCAAAATGAAGGGGCTTACAACCATGGCATCTGTTTCTATTTGTGGGTTAAATTCTTTATGGGGAAAAGAACAGTGGAACAATGGAATATGATGCAAATGGGAAGGGTAGTTAAGTGATGTGATAAAAAGAAAGGGAAGAAAAGTACAGGACTATTGCTACAGCTAAAACAAGTGTACTAAACAAGCAAAGGTGAAGGCTCAATGACTCATGAGGAGGGCAAAAGAGAGGGAGAGTCATATCATATCCATGTGTAAATGGGCTAAAGGTGGTGGGGCCAAGTCTCCACTTCAACGACACCAAAACCCATCAAAGCAAAGGTCCATGTCAGCATTCTATCAATTTACGCAACATACTTAAATAAAAATTTTTTCCCCTGCTTTGGGGCCGGCCCAGACAGGATGGGCCCACGAGAAGGTGGGGACTGTGATTGGACCGGGATGAAGGAGAGGGGCCCAACTGGGGTTGAGGAAGCACTGGCATTTATTCCTTCCCTATGAAAAAAGCAATGGCTCAAGACAAAAGGAGAGACAGGAACCCTCCACCCATCAGGAGCATGAAGGGGAAAATTTTTTTAAAGAAAAAATGAAAAAAGGTGAAAGGAAACAAAAGAGAGAAAAAAACAAAGGGGAGTGAAGGAGACAAAGTGGGAGAATGTTAATCCCATCACCTAAAGTTGTAAAAAGGAAAGCAAATCAATCTCTCTTGTGTATCTGTCCATTTGACTTTGTTATTCCTCATCATAAACCATTGATTGTACTAAGCAGATGGAACTTGCATTGTCTGCTCTGCTTCCATTCCATCTATCTGTCTTGGTCAATCTTTCTTTGTGTCATGGCCTTGGAAAACACTGGTACTCCCTCACTTGCTACTTTTCCTTCACTCCTTTTATTGATGATGATGCAAATTCAAAGGAGTATTTCATTCATGTCTTTCGATAGTTCCTCAACAACCCAAAAAAAAACATATATACAGTATATATAGATATACGTAACCAATTTTGTACTAGTAGCTAGGACAATAATTGAGCACTCTTGGTCCTTGGAGCTTCAAAAGATGTATAAATGACAAGAGATAATCTCCTTCTTAATAAAGTCGAAGTAGCAAACATCAACCTCCTTCTTTCCTTTTTCCCTAATGCTCCTAGCGTTTAACAACAAGAGAAAGAAGAATGGCAACTACTGTCCTTCTTAAATGCCAAAATTAACTTCCACTTGCATAAAAATTATCCTGGTCTTGAACCTATTAATTGTATAAAAAGTGTCTCTTCTCAACTCATTCTGGTTTTTATAAAAATTAATTTTTGACCCCTTTTTAGCTTTAAAAATATTTAAAAAGGCGAAAGAAAAAGCAATTGAGAACGTTACGCAAAAGATTTTCTAGGATCAAAAGCTAAAATTAGGTAAAAAAAATATATCACTTTAGCAGCAGACCAAAAATAAAAATAAAAATAAAAGGGAGCTATATATACAAGTCTGTAACAAGAAGAAATAAGATATGGACTCATCATCAAGTGGTCCATATGAGAGATTAAATATATTAGTTCTGACGTTTTGATATATGGATAGGTGATTAGGCAATCAGGACTCGGGAGGGAAAAGCAAGCAATTATCTGCATATTCGATCGAGCCTTCTCTTTTCTTTTTTGTATCAGAAAAGCACATGATCCCCACAGCACAACAATGTGGTGTGTGAGTGTGTGACTCTCTCTCTCTCTCTCTGTATGTATATATAGATAGATAGATACATATATATATGAAGAAGAATGTACTCACACAGTCACACAGTTACACTCACTACCAACAGTTGTGCGTGCATATATCCTGAGTTACGCTACTGCTGCTACGTAGTACGTACTGCTTCGCAAACACGCATAGCCTCCTCACACAGTGAGTCAGTGTGAGAAAGAAGATTATGGTTTGAATCTGAGTTACACACACACACACACATATATATATATACAGACATCGCACAATGATACCGACAGCAACAAATATGAAGCATGAAAACCTTTTCCCGAAAGTGGCTGCGATTTCTTTCCTTTGAATATATTTATTCGTATAAAATTTTGCCGCATGGTTTTAGGCGGTTGGCATGCTCCAAAGGAGACATTCAAAGTCATGTTTGGGAAGATTGCGAAAATCTTCATGATCCATACTTCTTCCTAAAAGATCCATACTCCCATCCACCCCCAACACAAAAGAAGGAAAGAAAATTATACCCTTTACAATCAGCTTAATTATATGTACCGTAGTCATTTTTCTCCCTTCCCTTCCCTTCCCTGCCTGCCCCTTAATTGAGCTTGACCCAAGATTATTTTGATTTGTTCACAGAAGAATTTTTATATTTTTCGTAAACACATTTTTTAATTAGTTTTTTACTTCACGTACATCAAATTCGTTACAGTACATTTTTCTAAAAAAAAAAAAAACTCCTAAAATTATCAATCCAAACGGGAATTCTCCAAAATGGCATTTGAGTAATGAACTACGTGCTACATTTAGTTTCATGCATGGCCATGAAGCGATATTGCATGTAGGGAGCGAACACTCGATGGCATAGAAGATGTTACTAAAAGTACAACAGTATCACAATTGTGTAACATCTCATCTCTTACAAATAATAGTCATCCACCAGATTAGAAGTGTTAGATTTATGTATCGGGTTATTGCCTCCATATTAGTTTGAGAGATAATTGTGTAAAAATGTTTAATAAGTATTATATAAATAAGAGTCGAAAAAAATTACTTAACTTAAAAATTTTTAGGTCAATATTATTGACTCCTCGCTCGGATTCTCATTCTCTCCCTTATGACGTAAGTGTGCATATATCCTAATCCCGAGGGCTTTTTTTTTTAATTTTTAATTACATAGGCTACTTTCTAGTATAATACTACTAGAAATTGAGTTCCAAAGGGTTCTCAGAAATCCCGATCAAACTTTTTTTTCCCCCACTTAAGTATAATATTCCGAATGTTTAAAGTAAGTTGATAATTGAATTTAATATAGCATAAACATCCTCATCTCACCGAAAAAGTAGGGGAAAGAAAGGAGCATTAGAAAAAAAAAGGGGGGGAAGGAGGTTAAGGTTAAAAAGGTAAAACTAAGGGTTTTTATCTTTCTCACTCAGATTTAGGTCTAACCTAATCGCAACAAATAATTAAAATTTTCCTGAGACGGTACACAATCATTGAATCCAAAAGATGCAATTTAACCAGACCCCCTTAAATATAATGCTACATGATCCTACCTCCGACTTTCCTTTTCCTTTCCAGGTTGCTTATTATGCAGAACTTTTTTTTAAAAAAAAAGGAAGAAGTTTATAAAAAAAACCTCTCGATCGAGACCAAAAAGATGAAGAATGTCTTGTTTCGTAATTAATAAAAGCATTAATTTGAAAGTATTTTATTTAATAGGACCTTTTTTTTTTTGGTCAGAACTCAGAACAATGGTTTGTGTTGGGAAGCAAAATTTAGAAATAGATTTCAGTGACATGTGTGGGACGCACGTGAGGTCTTCTTTTTGCGCATGCCAAAAGCTGATGCATGAAAATGCAATTTTTTATCCACAATTCCATATTATTATTATTATTAAATCCAGTGCACAACCTGTAGTCTTGTTTTTTGTCGTTTATGCAGTATTGTTTTTTTATTTTATAGTCATTTCTGATTTTGTCCCTTCTTTTACACAAATACTATATTACAATCAGTAATTGCATCTTAAAGTTTCCTTTTAACTACTAATAAATACGCCCTGTTTAAATAACCAAGAAAATCACTAATTGGGTACCAAGCAAAAGGATTTCTAGATTTAACTCGATACTTTTGTTTATTATATAGTCAAAAACTAATATTTGTAATTTAGAGAATCAACTAGAAATCGGTACGTATCAAAATATTTTGACATCAACTTCATGCTTTATTTGTCTATACTTACTTAGTAAAGAAAAAAAAAATTTTCTTTTCCAGAGAACGTCTCAATGTACTTACTATATACATCCTTATTTTCCCATTAACTTTTTTATCTTAGCTTTTGAGGCCCGTCAAAATCTATATTTTCTAAAGATATAAAATTGTTATCGTGAAGTATAACTCCTCTCACAAATTTAAAAACTTTTTTTCCTTACACTACTAAGAGAGATACGAATTTCTCACCCAACTTTATTAAGCATTTCGTGTTAGATGATTTTCGGTAATTTAGTTAATAATAATTTCTTTTTATGAAAAAGAAATACATAGTAGTACAAGTAAGAACATATTATTTCAGAAAAAAGAGGTAAAAAAATCAAATTAAAAAAAAAAAGCGTACTACTAACTAGTAAAAACTAGTAGGAGTAATTTTAGCGGATCCCGGCGTAAACACAGACCGACCAGAGATAACGTGCGCCGATTGTCTGCGCCGGAAGGATTCTGGCAGCAGCGTTGCGTTACTGCCACTTGACAAAGATTGATTGATAAAGGCGTCAAAATTAAGGTCCACTAATGCTATCATGCGCGCATTCACTTTTTTTAAGAACTTTGGTCTGGAATTAAGAAACCGCATTCCAGACTCCTGCAACTCATTTTCAATGCTCCTGGTCCCTCCTATGCCTTTTTTTTCTTCTTTTTTTGTTTTTGGGGGATGGGGGGAAGTGGGCTGAGAGGTTCTTTTTCACATTTGCCCTCGTTCAACCCTTTAAATTCTCCATACTGCCCTTGCCAAATACCACCATTTTCATTTTCATGAAATTGTTGTTGACTTGGACTCAACATTTATTACTCGTCTATATTTAGGAATTGAGAGTATGATCTTATAGCCAACATTTATAGTACTATTTTTGTCGTAGAATGCGAGTCGTGTGTTTGGACAGGAGATTATTTGCCCAAATATATTTGCTTACATCATCATTATAATTTTCAATACACCTTTTTATCTTCTCAATTATCTTTTTATCTCACATACATCACATCACAAAAAATGTTACAGTAAAAATATCTCAAATAATTTACAATCCAAACACACTTATATATATATCCGAGTCTTTCTTTTTCAAGAATGTGTTATTTTTGCATGCTATTGACAATTGCCAATTTTAACGATCAATTACGTCGACAAGTAACAAAGCTAAGAACCCTATGAAATTTGTGTTTCAATGATAGCGCTTTGTTAATATCTTAATCTTCATTGCATTCTAAATCAATGATGGAAAAAAGGAGAGATTGTTGAAGAAGATTGATGGCGTTGGTTGACATTCTTGAACATGACTCAGACTTAACAATGATAAAAGTAAAAAGCCAGCAATTGTACAACAGCCAATCACAGTCGGACTATTTGTGCAAAATTCTTTGAAGATTGAAATCAATGGCAAGATGTATTAAACTCTATCTGGTCTCTTACCTAAATCATCAGTGATCAGTCACGTCAGTTGAAAAAAAGCAAAGATACGACGAGGGATTGGTAATCTGCCATTAAATTCTTTCTTACAATTAATCATTCCATTCCTAACTAACTAGAGATCACCACAGCGTCTCCAACATGTTCCTGTTTCCAAGCTTGTTGCTGGGAATGCTGATCCTCATTCGGACCACATATCGTGTGGATTTGGGGAATTTTATGTGCTAACGCCTTATATTGTGTCCACGTCGTTCTGATTTTGATGAAATGTGATTCATGTATGTGACACAACTAATTACTTGATTTATCATAAACAAGAAATAAAAGTGACTCGAGTTGTTTTAAACAATGGGGCTGTGTTTTATGAAATTTTCTTCTCAAGTTGTTGGTTTTTGCATCAAGTGATTAGTACTAAATGTACCCTTGTTTTATGAAATAATCAGTTTTTTTATTTATTTATTGTTTGTGTGGATTGAGTGTTTATCCTCAAATTAAAGGGCAACGGGATTCACATCACAGCGCTCAAGATCCAACTTAATTGAGAGAGATATTAATTAGGCGATCGAGAAATTCTTGGTGTGACTTTCGTACAGTTTTTTTCCCCTTTTCTTTAGAGCCATCCTGAACGCCCAAATAAAAAAAAGCATTTTAAAATAGTACTACTATTTATACAGTTGAAAAAGCGGAAAAGATGAAAGTGGAGAAATTTATTTTAATTAACGGAATGTTTCGTTGAAGAGAGCTCTGATCGTCGCCAATCAATGATTTATTGCAAGTTAGATAGTTAACCAAAGGGTTATTATCACTTTACCCTCTTAACGTTTGGTGCCACTATCAATTTCCCCATTAACGTTATCTTTTAGTCACTTTACCCCCAAAACTAACGGTCAAACTTAACGGAGTTTGTTAATTAAAGTAAAAAGACAAGTTTAGCCCTTAAAGTTACTATCACTTTATCCCCATAAACTATAGCCTCATTATCAATTTATCCCATAGAGTTATTTTTTAGGCAATTTATCTCATTATTAAACTAATTTAGCAAGTTGAAAAACTTTAGAAGAAAATACCCTCATTTTTGTATAATAAAAAAATAAAAAATTTAGAGTGACTCTTCTCCTTTTTAGTATCAAGGAAAAAAATATCAAAGCATTAACCTCTTTTTTCTTGGCAATCTTATTAATATTAAAAAAATAGAAAGATCGGGAGGGGAAGGGAGAGGGGGAGAGAGAGACAGAGACAGAGCTCAATTCTTTTTAAAAAAATACAAATAAGAAAGAATTAAATACTTTTATTATTTTAAAATTATTTTACTTTATTGTTTACCACCAAATTTCAAACCTAATACCAACAACCTTAAATTAATACGATAATGTTAGATTTTTTTTTTGTATTTTTTCTTTTGCAAATCTAATTTTCTGTCTCCTTCTTTCCTATCTCTTTTTCTTTTCCTAGTATTAATAAGTGTGAAAAAAGAAATTTGAGAAAACTCTTTTATTTTTATATTTTTGGATCTCTTAAAGTGAAAAAAAAAGAATAATCATTCCAACTTTTGTATTTTTAATTATATATATAACGGTAAATATATTTAATTTTTTTTTATCATACTAGTTAGATTAACGATGAAGTAAAATGCTTAGAAAATAATATTAAGAATTAAAGTGATTATATCACTATAATTTAAAGGAATGAAGTAGTAATAACAATGTAGTATTGCGATAGAATAAAAGGGTATTTTTTGTCCAAAATTTCTTAACATGTTGAGTTGAATTACTTATAGGGGTGACGTGACTAAAAGATAACGTTAAGGGGTAAACTAATAGTAGTGATATAGTTGAAGGGGGTAAAGTGATAATAACCCTTAACCAAATAGATTCACGAGAAGTAAGGAAACATGTCAGCAAAAGCAATACCGTATAAGTCCATGGGATCCGCAATCGAAATAAAGTTTGTCGTGAGCATATTTTTTAATTATTTTTTGTCTCACATATATCGACCGTTACAGTAACTTTTTACAAAAAATTCAAAAAAATACAATTTTGTATTGAAGATTGTTTAAGAAAATATTTAGCATATTTTTATTGTAACAATTTTTTATAATGTTATGCTTATGAAATAAAAAAAATTATGAAAAAATGTGTTTGAGACGTAAATAAAACAAATTTTCAAATAATAATATACGCACGCTCGGTCGCGCGCGCACAAACATACAATGCAAAAATTTGACTTGACTCGTGAAAGTACCTAGAAATTCCTTTGAAAGCATAGCGGTTAAAAAAATTGGAGGTTTTATAGATGCGGGGAGGCTCTGTCGAATTGCACAGGCACAGTAGCTGTTCAATGGAGCCGGGAAGGGGACAGATTGAGCTTTAAGCAGCTTTTAGAGGGAGGGAAAGTTTCTTGGGCATCACTGCGGCCTGCCCTGCACAAGTACTATCGGCGCTGCAGGGCAGTACTCCAAATATTCCGGCTAAAGTACCCAACCCCTCCCCATTTTTCTGTTGAATAAAAATGACAAATCGGCATGTGAAAAAGAGCAGTGGCCAGACCAGAAGTGGGGAGAACAAAATTTACTCCTCCAACAGATGAACAGAACAGAGTCCCTTCTCACTAGTCACACCACACTTCAGACCCTTTGACATGATACATCGAGATTAAGATTTAACCTTTGTTGCCTTGAGTTCAGTTGAGTTGGGTTACAGCCAAGATTCCACATCTAACTACTTTGTCTTAGCATATACTACCATCCCCATCTTTGCCCAAAGAGAAAAGGAAAAGGAAAAAACATCTCTTTGGTAGCAAGAGTTACGTTTCAAGTAGTTTGGTTTGGTTAGCTCTTGCTTTCTTAAGCAAAAATCTGGATCCCAAAACATCCAATATGCACTTAAAGGTGAAAATAGCTTGGAGTTTTGATGCTAGCTTTTATGTGTATCTTTTATATTTTCATGGATTTTCATCTCCGTCTTTATTAAATGTCTTACAACAAATCTGGTAAAGAAAATCATTAACTCGTAATAACTTCAAATAAATTTCATCTTTATCTGTCTTATCATTTTCTTTCTTTTGATTTGTGCATACATAAGGTGTGTCTTCCCCAAGTGTTGAGAAAAACATGTATTTTTACTTTTTTGAGGAAGAAAAACACACATGTTTCACCAACTGCGTTTAGCTCTTGCTTTCTTAGGCAAAAAATTTTGAAGTCTCCAAAAGGGGTGGGATAATCCAAAATTTCCAAACAAAATCAGAAAATTAAAAGAAAAAGGTGAGCCTTTTCTGTCAAAATGACAAAACTTTAGTACTAGTAGATGATTCAGATTCAGAGCACAAAACCTAAAAATGCTCAGTCAGAAAGAGAGAGAGAGAGAGAGAGAGAGAGAGAGAGGCCTGATCGATCCTGATGGCTGGCTGGACCAAAGGGCAGAGTCAGGTACAGAAACAGCCAATTGGGGTTTGCAGAAGATTTTGTTACTGTGATTTGACTAAAGCATTAAACACAGTAATCCACAATAATTAAGAAAAGGAAAAAAAAAGTAACAACACACAAAAAAAAGGGTCAATAGTTTGAGGGGCTAATGAAAACAGCATACTGGGTGGTATGGTAAGTAAATGCGTTCCTTACAACTTTTTCACAAATCCGAACAAACAGATACTACATCCAGACACTACAGGAGGGTATAAAACATGGTACACAAAACAGTAAAAGATTAGGACAGAGATAAAAAGAAAATCCAGAGCAGAAGCAGCACTATATCAGCAATAGCAATAGTCCTACTAGCAGCAGCAGCAGCAGCCCCAGCATAAAACACTCCTGCCATTTTCGATTTGCGAGCAAAAATCAAAGGCCTCAATAAACTCTTTTTTCTCTTTCTTTCTTTTTCTTTCTCTTTCTTTACCCACCCACCACTGTCTCTTTAGCCCTCATCCGCTCAGCTTATCAGACCAGTCACTTTCTTTCCTTGTTGAAAATAATAAGCTTCTATCCCCCACTAAAGTTTGAATCTTTTTTGCTTAAACACTTTCATTTGTCGTCAATGTTCGGTTGATGTTTTATCTGGGTTTTTCTTTCTTTGAAAAATCGGCTTCACGGGTTCTTCTCTAATGTCTAAAGGGTAAGGTCTCTTATTATTCTTTCTTTTTCTTGACAAGAGAAAGGAGAAAGACCGGTGGAAGTTACAGAGTCCCCTTGCATTGTTGTCTTTTTCTTTTTTTAATTTTGGCGCTTCTAGAAGGAATGAAAGAGATGACATTTTTCTCTTCAGTTACTGTGACAGATTTCCAGCTGTCAATCTTGGCATAAAGCTTCGTCAGTTTGTCTGCTTTGAACCCTCAAGGCCTTCTCTTTTTGGGTAAATTTTTCTTGGAGGTGAAAGTTGCTTATTTTTTGGCTTCCTGAGCTTAACTCGTCCTCGCATTAGCGAACCATGACTTGGGTTTTCACTTTTAACTCTCCTTAAAGCAGAGGTTTACAGGACTGGTTTTATTTCTGTGGTTGAAAACTTGTGGACTAATACTGATGGAAATTTGTTGGGTTCTGCTTTTCAGGCTTTGGTTGTCTGGAATTTGGAGTTTTTCTGCCTGAGATTGGAGCTTTGGCGTGAACAAGGGTGAGAACTAAGAAGAGGTTACAACTTACAACAGAAAGAAGAGAGAAAAAAAAAAGTTAAGACGCGTAGGAGGTTTCATGTGAAAAGCAAGATAAACCGAAGGGATTGGTTTTTGTCAGTATGTGTGTGATCTGCAATAACCCATGGCTTTGGTTAAGCTATTTTGGCTCTATATCAAATTTGAAGGTTGAGTCTTGAAGATTATTAGGGTCCTTTCTCAGTCTAAGACACCTAGGACAAAGGAATCTTGTGGTTACCCAAGATCATCGTCAGTTTCATGTTTTCTGAGATCACTAGAGAACAAGTTTGGGAAGAAAACAAGAGGAAAAAGGGGGCTTTGCTTCAGAAACTGTTGGTACATATTGTGGTGCTGCTGAATTCTCAGAGTTTCTATAATTCCGTGGAATTGTACATTGTGAAGTATTGAGTTTGCGGGGTGGAAGGAAAAAATGGCTATGGTGGCACAGCAGCACAGGGAGAGTAGCAGTGGGAGTATTAGCAAGCAGAATAGTGGTATTGATTCTGGAAAGTATGTAAGGTACACTGCTGAGCAAGTTGAGGCTTTGGAGAGGGTTTATACTGAGTGTCCTAAGCCCAGCTCGTTACGTAGGCAGCAGTTGATTCGGGAATGTCCGATTCTGTCAAACATTGAACCTAAGCAAATCAAAGTCTGGTTTCAGAATCGCAGGTATGAAAGAGTTTTATGCTGTTTGTCATACAAGGCGGCCTTCTTCTGTTCCTTTTTTCCCCCACCTTCATTTTGGATCGTTCATTTCTAGTTTTGCATTTCTTGCATTCTCGCAATTTTGTTACTCAGAATGGAGTCTGTATTAATTCCGATTAAGTTAGCTGCTGCTTATTATACGCCAAATCTAATTGAATTTGAGCATACAACACTAATTTGAGGTTGTTAATAATTAGAACCCTGAAGGTAGTTTGTATGTGGAGGTTAATTAGATATATTTGAATTTGAATTGATCTAAAACATACTTGATTGAGTTATGCTTGTTCTAGATCAAGTATTACCATGGATGCTAAAATAAGACGGTTACTTTCTGATGCAGGTGTCGAGAGAAGCAGCGAAAAGAGTCTTCTCGGCTCCAAACTGTAAATAGAAAGTTGACTGCAATGAACAAACTGTTGATGGAAGAGAATGATCGCCTGCAGAAGCAGGTCTCACAGCTGGTCTGCGAGAATGGGTATATGAGGCAGCAGTTGCAAACTGTATGTTGGAAACTTAGCTTGTTTCATTGCCCACATTAACACTCATCTTTAATATTTTTAAGTTAGATGCAAGCAGCAAAGTGTGATGGATTAATCTACCTAGCATCAGCATTTATCTGCCATAGATTATGATTCTAAGGCTCACCAGTTCAGGTCCTTCATAGAGACCTAGCCGTTCTTGGCACATTCTGAACATAAAAATCTCTTCATCGTAACATTAACACAAAAAAAACACCTAAAAGTATACATTCAAACAGAAAGATAGGGACTTTGAGCATTGGGATTTTGTTTTTTCTTTGTTCTCCCGTGCTTTAGTTGGATTTTCATCACTGATTTGGTTTATTTTCTTTGCTTTACGTGCATCTAGGTTCCCCTCCCTCTCTACTGGTTCCATCACATAAACGATTATCACCGTTACATACGCATGCAACTTCTCCCATTTATAAAGATGACGTTGATCTTCAATGCTATTTGAGAAATTGGTCATCCTGATGAAAATTTTTCGTGACTCTATTTCTGTAGGCATCTGCTGCTACTACTACTGATGCAAGTTGTGAATCGGTAGTAACCACTCCTCGGCATTCTCTAAGAGATGCTAACAACCCTGCAGGGTAATTATTTATTCTTTTATTAGCCATCTCTCTTTCTCCTTTTGTGTGCACACGAGCACAAGCTGTAAGTTATGTAAATTATGAGTGAAAGAATGGTTGGTAGTTAGCACTGTTTCTTTTGGTTTTTGGCAGACTATTGTCGATTGCAGAGGAGACCTTGACAGAGTTCCTTTCAAAGGCTACAGGAACTGCTGTTGATTGGGTGCAGATGCCTGGGATGAAGGTACGAGTTTCTGAATCTCATTGCTCAATTGGTTTCTTAATTTTATTCCACTTGTAAATTTTGATGTTATCCATCCATCTGTGTGTCCAACAATTGACACTATCTCTGCCAATGTTGAAAATTTTATTGTCAGCCTGGTCCGGATTCGGTTGGGATCTTTGCCATTTCACATAGTTGCAGTGGAGTGGCAGCTCGAGCCTGTGGTCTTGTTAGTTTGGAACCAACAAAGGTAAGGCTTAGTTGTGGAAATTGCTGTGTTGGCCTTTTACGTCATATGACTTCTTTTTAACAGCTTTTGCTTAATATGACTTCTTTTAATATAAAGCATATTGCTGATGATCAATTGCCTCCCTTTATTCTTTGAACTTTGACAGATTGCAGAGATCCTTAAAGACCGCCCATCTTGGTTCCGGGACTGTCGGAGCCTTGAAGTCTTCACTATGTTTCCTGCTGGAAATGGAGGGACAATTGAACTTGTGTATACTCAGGTTATTTACCTTGAAGTCACATTCTGTCGTGTCTTTGGGCAGATTGTGAAATAGGAGAAGCTAATGAATCTTAACTTGCTTGCAGATATATGCTCCGACTACATTGGCTCCTGCACGGGATTTCTGGACTCTGAGATACACCACCACCTTAGAGAATGGTAGTCTTGTGGTATGGATATTTCTGGACATTTTTGTTCAAATAGAACTCAAAGATCTTCTAGTTCTAGGCATCATAGTGGCTGATTGCTAAGCAAGTTTGGAAGCTTAGGGATACAGGATCTAGTCTTGTGTGACTTTGAAAGAATGAGTTGACATTCGTGGATCTGTGATAGTAATCTATATGAAAGGGAAATGGGTCTATCACGTAGGGGCAATTATCAGTGTTTATTTACTAGAATGAAGTATTTCTGATGTTTCTCCTTAGTAATACAGTTTTTCAACTAAATTATGAATCCTTCTTCTTAATTGTTCCTTTGTTGCATAGGTCGCTTTGTCTGCTAAAAATCTAATAAACAAACATCTTGTAAAGGGTTTTACTTCTCTTTCAACATAAATATAATTATGATACTTCTCATCGTAAAATGGTTCTTGCATTCTTAGAAATCTATCTGGATCTTGTTTATCCAGCTTTACTACCATTAAAAGTAGTTTTTACCTTTTGAACTTTGAGTGTCTGCATATAGAAGGATGCTGATAGAAACAAAGTGGATCAAACAAGCATTTTCACTGTTTTTTTTTTATTACTTCAAGGTTTGTGAACGATCTCTGTCTGGTACTGGGGCTGGTCCAAATGCAGCTGCAGCTTCTCAATTCACAAGGGCTGAAAATGCTTCCATCTGGTTATTTGATGAGGCCATGCGAGGGTGGAGGATCAATCATCCACATCGTTGATCATTTAAACTTAGAGGTTAGTTTATACCTACACTGGTCTATCATGCATTTATTGGCCCACCCAGGCAAAAACTCAAAATACACAACTATGTCCAGGCATGGAGTGTGCCAGAGGTGCTGCGACCACTTTATGAATCGTCAAAAGTTGTGGCTCAGAAAATGACCATTGCGGTTGAGTCAAGTGCTGTTTTTGATCTTAAATCCTTGTACAAGTTTTTTTTTCACCGCAATGCAACTTTTATGAACAAATTTGTCTATTGAGTTTATGAGTTTTAGTACAGGTTTGATTTAAAGCAACCACTAATGAAGTATAAAAATATTGTGTTGGACAATTGTTTTAGGCAACTCTAACTTTGGAAATTTAAAGCAACCACTATTAAATGCTTTTGATTTAAAGCAAACACTATTAAATGCTTGAGCAACCACAGCGCTTAACATCGACGAAGGTTTGTTTTAGACAACCCTAACTTTGGACAATTGATTTAAAGGCAACCACTATTAAATGATTTTGATTTAAAGCAATCACCACTATTAAATGCTTTGGGCACTGGTTTTAAATGTTTTCCCAATCTCAGAAAAGCAAACGACAAGACTCCTAAAATATGAAGGGGGCCAATTACACCAAGGCAGTTTTAGAAATTTTAAACAACTCGTTCAGTAGTCAGCAGTTTTGGATTCTTAAAATTCCTAACGGTTTCAGCTTTTAGATATTTGCTATCATGACAACAGCTTTTATGCTAGAATTGGGACTTGAACAATTATTTTTACCATGCAGAATGATAGGTTATGCTTAAGAATTTAGACTACTGGAGGTAGGTGGATTAGAGGATTTAATGAGCTGTATCTGTTCATAAAGCGTCTGGTTGCAGTTTGTCACATTTGAACCCTGGTGGGTGGACAACTTTTATTTACTTCTTTTTAATGTTTGAAGGCCTTGCGATACGTCAGACAAATAGCTCAAGGAGACGAGTGGTGAAGTTTGTATATGGTCTGGGCAGGCAACCAGCTGTGCTTAGAACATTTAGCCAGAGATTAAGCAGGTCAAGCTCAAATACCATTAGTATCATTCTGCTGCCTTTTTGTGATTTCTGTCTTTGCTGTTATGATTTTTGTTTTGGTGCTTTCTATGTGCTTTATTGAGGTTTTCAGCAGATTGATTTTTTTTTCCTGCTGCAGAGGCTTTAACGATGCCATCAATGGATTCAATGATGAATGGCTGGTCGTTGTTGAGCTGTGATGGCGCTGAAAGATGTATTATTGCAGTTAATTCAACCAAGAGCCTGAGCACCTCATCCAATTCTCTTTCCGTGATTGGAGGCATTCTCTGTGCAAAGCCTCCATGCTTCTCCAGGCAAGCAACTTATCTCACAATTGTTCTTCAGTGTTATGTTCCTTCAGCCAAGCAATCTTGCTGGTTAGTGAAACAAATACGTAAAAATGATATGATTCAAAGACAAGCACTCTGCAATGTTTTCATGTGGCATCCCAAGAAAAATGCAGACCTCCTTTCAAATTGTAAAATAGATACAATAATACAGCATGACTTAATGCATTTAAGTAAATGACAGAACTATCTGTTATTTCTTACAGAATGTACCTTCCTGCCGTGCTGGTTCGCTTCCTAAGGGAGCACCGTTCAGAGTGGGCAGACTTTAATATTGATGCCTATTCTGCTGCTTCTTTGAAAGCTGGTTCATATGCATATCTGGAATGAGGCCAACTAGGTTTACTGGAAGCCAAATTATTATGCCCCTTGGCCACACAATCGAACATGAGGAGTATATATTAGGTGGTTGTCTCATATTCTTGTTCTTTGTAATGCACATCATGCATATATCCTCTGTTTTTGTGTATTGTGCCACTGCAAGTCCCACCGCGGAGTTTGTTGTGTTTTCTATGTCTTATGTCAAAATTCCGTAAATAGTCAAAGTTTCATTTTCAATTGATGATCCTCTTCTTCGAAGGAACAAAATAAACCGTTTTCCAACTTATCATTTGATGGTGAATGGACTGCTTTACTTTGCTGGATGATTTTAATATCTAAGATTACCTGACTTCTACGCTCTCATTCGTTATTGCCTCCCAGATGCTTGAAGTAATACGACTTGAAGGGCACTCTCTTGGGCAAGAAGATGCTTTTATGTCAAGAGACATTCATCTCTTACAGGTTTTTCCTTTATTATCTTGGTCATAATGTAGACTAAATGATTTAAACACCTAGCTGCAGTTGGAAATGAAAGAATTCTACTGAAAAGGGGTCCTCTGCAGATGTGCAGCGGAGTTGATGAGAATGCCATTGGAGCCTGCTCTGAACTCGTTTTTGCTCCAATTGATGAAATGTTTCCCAGATGATGCCCCACTGCTACCCTCGGGTTTCCGAATCATTCCTTTGGAATCAAAATCAGTTGAGTTCGACATTCTTCGTTTAGACCTTATCGTTTCTTCGTGAAGACTGGTGGATTTAATAATGATCTGAATATTTGGCCTGATGTTGGTTCCAATAACAAGTTGATATTTCTGATTTTGCTTATGAATAGAACACTGGTTGTATAAGATGCACCATTGTCAATTAAGTGATTTAGCTGAACAATCCAAGTTACGTTTCTTGCAGTCATTTGTTATGTAAAGAATCATTAACAATTGTAGATATGTGGCACTAGATTATGTGGGCATGTTTGTCCTCTTGGATGTTTCTTTAGCATGTGGGTTTGAATGGATTGGCATTTTGTATTATGAACTTGTTTTCAAGTTATTGTCATGGGATGACTAATAAGATTTTTGTACAGGGTGATGCACATGACACATTACCTACAAGTAGGACACTGGATCTGACCTCAAGTCTTGAAGTTGGCCCAGCTTCAGCCACCCACTGCAGCAGATGCATCCTCTTGTTATAATGCGCGTTCAAGTTAATTAACTATTGCCTTCCAGTTTCCCTTCGAAAACAATCTGCAAGAAAATGTTGCGACCATGGCACGCCAGTACCTTCGAAGTGTGATTTCTTCTGTACAGAGGGTTGCCATGGCTATTTCCCCATCAGGAGTAAGCCCCACTGTTGGACCAAAGCTTTCCCCGGGCTCTCCTGAAGCTCTGACACTAGCTCACTGGATCTGTCAGAGTTACAGGTAATGTTTGTCTGGGTCAATCAGATCATCACTTTAATGCCCAATTGACGTTCTGGTGTCCATTGGGGTTTCTTTTAGTCTGATGATCAGTTAAATGTTCACTAAGAGTGTATTGCCTGGAATATTTCTGGAGCAAAATCCTTTTACTTCTCGCTTCTGAGCGAAAAGAAAGTCGGGGAAGTTAAAAGGAAGTAAACAATCCTGCTTCTCATGTATTGTTTGTTTTATCAATTCCTCAGTTACCATATGGGGGCAGAATTGCTGAGAGCTGATCCTTTAAATGGTGATACAGTATTAAAGAATCTCTGGCTTCATCAAGATGCCATTTTGTGCTGCTCACTGAAGTATAGTACACGAAATATGTGCGAGTACATGCTGCTGCTTTTATTTGGTTGCTTTTTGTCTTCCATCCCATCCCTGTACTTCACCTTCAAGTTAGCGAACTGTTCCACTTTGAGGCTTGATATGTGCTCGCTTTCCAGAGCTCGACTTAACTCCATTTTATTTATTATTATTATTTATTTATTTGGTCTCACTGGCAATATACTGGCTAAATTATTTTGGACTTTGTTTGTGCTGCAGTCACTGCCAGTTTTCATATTTGCAAATCAAGCTGGACTTGGACATGCTGGAGGACGACCCTGGTGGCTCTACAAGATGTCACCTTAGATAAGATTTTTGACGACACAGGGCGCAAGGCACTCTTTGCTGAATTTGCAAAGATCATGCAACAGGTATCCTGGATTTCCTAGAAAGCTTATTGTTAATAATCTCAAATTTACTTCCAAAAAACGTGCCAATTCTGGTGGCTGAAAATTAAAAAAAAGCCTGTCCTGTAAAATCGCATTCAAGTTTGAGCATACAATGTTGCAGGTTTGTTCACAAGGTTGAGTTGAGCATACAATGCTGCTTAATTTGGTTTCATCAACTTTCATTCCATGTCTATTCGCAAACTTCAATTGAAATAATAAAATCCTTTCCACGGTGGCATATTCGGTGAATGCCATGAAACTCATTTTATTGCATGTTCGTGTCTCTACCAAAATACTAATGGGTGTTGTTTTCTTGAAGTTACTTGCTGGCTTGTTAATCTTGTACTTTGCCTTAATATATATATATATTTTTCAATTCTCAGGGTTTTGCTTACTTGGCCTGGGTGGAATATGCATGTCAACAATGGGCCGCCATGTTTCATATGAACAAGCCATTGCCTGGGAAAGTCCTTGCGGCAGATGAAAATACTGTCCATTGCCTGCTTCACTTTTGTCAAGTGGTCTTTCGTGTAAATGCGAGTGCCAGTTTATGGAAACCGTCCTCTTCGCTATAAGATTGCATTAGAGCCTCGACAGAAAAGGATGTTGATCCAGGAAAGAGGAAGCTGAAAAGGTTTGTAATATTTAATTCCCACCCCGTCTTGTATTGATTATTTATAATTGTAACGTATTTCTGCTCTTTAAGGATTTCTATTTATTCTTCAATAGAGAATTGCTTCCCTCGTTAGATCCGAGTTCAAAAACAGCTTGACTAGAAAAATTTGTGGGATAACCCTCCTGGTGGTATAGGGCTACAGCTTTGTCCCTAAAAACCACCCAACCAACAAACGGGTCAACACAAGCCCAGGTTTAAAGCACCTTAACGGACTGTCTCGGCCCAACTCTCTGCGTCCGTTGAAGGGAGTCCAGCTCAAGAAAAAGGGGGATCACAAATGTCGACATTCCTGGGAACTTTGCTGTGAGGAAAAATAGGTACACAACCCAATACGGACTGTTATACCGTCAGGCAATTGCCATGCCAGTCAGGACTAAAAAAGGCTCATTTTGATCGGTTTAGGTCCAATTGGGAAAAGATTACAGGCTGAAGGGGTGGCTGGCGAAGCATCTATCCTCTGTTGTTGGGAAGGGTTAGAATAGGATCAGCAGTCTCTTCATCCTCATCTGTTTCGTCAACTGCTTGCTTGGTTCTTTTCTTGCAATAGCAAACTGGTAGTTGGGGCTGATTAGGGTCGGGTCCTGTTCAGGAGGGGAGTGGAATTCCATGCCCGGCAATTGATTTTGTAAGGCAGTTGTTTATGTTCTTAGCTAATTCTAGTAGGACCTGAAAGCAACCAAATATAAGGAACGTTATCTAATACACAACAAGGATACATGGCAGGCGAAAAAAAGACAAAATTTACATACCCATTGGCCATGCCATAAAATCTTGAAAAATTCAACAATCAATTAAAAAAAATCCCTCAAAGTGGGGAAGACTGAAAATGAAATAAAGAACTAGTGCTGATGAAAGTGAGTCCTTCTAGTGTTGATGAAATTGAGCAGAGTTGGCAGTTTAAGTTAATAGATAGATATAATATACCTGCATGACCTGGAGGAGGGTGTGAGAAGCTGAAATTACACTGAATGGCAAGCGTTGACATTCGTCGGAATCATCAACAGATTTGGCCGGCTTGGTCCGAGTAAATCTAAGTAAATCCACCACGTACCTGTTGTAACAAACTTGCAAAATTGGTGGATGACACCCCGGGGAGGCCTAGGTCTTCCACAGCCATTGATTTTAGCGGCGATTTTCACGATCCATGCATCTCTAGGCAAGTCCTCTTCTCCTTCGTCCCTCTCCCATTTTCAGCAATCAATCAAACTACAATTGAAGTTTATGATCAAAAGCCAAATCACACCATAATCCATAGTAATGGTAAGGGATGCCAAGCGGCGAAGTTATGTACGAAGTAGGCTCAGGTTTCCAATCTTTTATACTATTAATCTGCATGCCGAATGTCGGATGACGGGAGGGATCTACGGCTTCAATTGAATCTATCAGTAGTCACCAATTTTGAAATCATTCCATTCCTTCAACTTTTTCTATTTTTGCTCCTTATAGATAGGGCTGAATTTTCTTTCTTTCCTTCAACATTCGAGCTCGACTCAAGCTTAGGCTGGACTAGTATAAAATTAAAATTATAGATTAAAATACTAAGCTACTCGAGGTTTGATTTAAAGTTGACGGATAAAACTTCATTGCAGTTTAATTCGATAAAAATAATCAAAAAAACTTGTAAACAGAATTTCAAGTTTGATAAAATAATCAAACAAACTTGTCTTTTGAACACTAAGATGTTCGATTTAATTATAATAATCAAAAAATTTGAATTCTAAGATATTCAATTGATGAACCTCAGTTATAAATTGTATTTCTATGTAACAAAGTCGAAATAGTACGTTTTAGTTTGTCGGCGTTTCAACGCATGCAACAAAATATCCCAGTGACAGTGAGGCTGGACAACGGCAAATCATATCCTTTCATATACTGTGGCAAAAACTTGACCAATTTACAGTGTGTATGTACAAATAGTGCTGGCATCAATTTTCCGGATTACACATACGTGTCATCAGAATATTATAACAATTATACAAACAAGCACGCCATCAAATGATACCTTAGGTATCATCTTTCCGAGAAATACCAACTTCGCGCGTCTTCATCTTGAAGCAAGGAGACCAGAAGTTGAGCAAAAAATGACGGCAATGCAGCAAACCAAACTAAGGAAAGCCATGGGCAGGTTGCAGTCTCAAACTCTGTGCAATGTTTGGTCACAACTACCAAGATCATTTGCCAATTAGAACAGGTGATTCCAGCTGATGCACAGGCTGCAGCAAATGTAAGGGTGGAAGTGACCTGCAGAAAAGAACCATTCTTAATAAGGTCAATGACATGGAGGTGGACAAACGTCAACCATAAGAATGGAAACTCGGAGTGCATTCATCACACTGGCATCAATCTAACTGTGTAATCAATTCGTGCATCTGGAGCGTCTACTAATGGTCTGTGGACACTAGCAAATGGACCACCAACAATCTAGATACACCATCATAATCACTATATGCGAGTGTTTGGAGAGAGAGAGAGAGAGAGAGATGGTAGCAGAAAGTGTTAATCGAAAGGGCAAGAGGGCCCAATGTTCGAACAACATGAATGGATAGCGGGAAATAGCTTATTGTAGAAGCAGCAGTACCCAAATTAACCCCAAAAGAAAAGGCAAAATGTTACTGTTTTGATGCATGTTTTAGAGGAGAGTGTCAAATCCAAACTATTCTTATAAATCCTTTGGAGCAACAGTAGCCACAAAAGGTAGAGAGACTCTAGTAGAAATGGAATCAATTTGTCATTATCAGGGAAAGGGACTAAAATAGTAAAAGAAGGTACCAACTTGCCCCCTACGAAAACATTGTTTATCTAAAGAAGAATGAATAAGACAAAGAAGGGATACCAGATCAGAAAATTTAAGGTAAATGTAGTTGAACTGAATGAAATTACTGAATTAAAATCCATGCGATATCATGACATACCAAGAGATATCACAGTAACAAGTCACAAAATTGCCTGCAGATTTTTCCGAATTCTTCAGCAAAAGCCTAGCTGTTTTTCTACTGTTGAAAAAGCATGCAATGACCTAGAATAATTTCTTTACATCTCTACTGTTGAAGAATATTGTCAAACTAACATTGAAAATCTGGCCACATACAGCATTTGATCACCTCCTCCAACCCCCTCCCCCGAAACTAGGCCATCTATTGCTCCATGAATAGATGAACCTTCTCGCTCAGAACAAAAGAAGCATTTTTCTCTAAAGTTCCAATACAACATCTTAGAAGACAGGTGGTTTGACCAAACAAACACAGGGAATGGCCTCTCAACATAACTATCTAAATGGACACAGACATAAGAACGGTTAAACCAACTGCACAGATTAACAAGCAGCAAACAAGCACATTCCAAAAATTTAGACACAAAATGAAACTATATATCGCTTTCTCAAAATTTCAAATTAGGCACGAGCAACCAGATATTGTAACTTACACCATCACCAATAGCAAATAAGCTAACAAGTCGATAGTTTGCCAAGCTGCGTCCAACTAGAAGAGCATAGACATCAACAATTGCCAGTGCAGGCTCCACAGGCTCTGCAAGCCCGCAGCTGCAACAAGTAACTGTGGCAAAAGAAAACAGGTCAAAGTAAATACTGACATAACAACCAAACAACCTACACAGTAATCAAGGAAGAGAATGATGAAAAAAAAGCTTGCAAAGTTGAGTTTCAAGAATTCTGCAAGCTTGAAGTCTGCCATAATCTCGTTAAGGTAAAAAAGTATCAACAGCAGTTGCTTCATTTCTAAGGCAACCTAGGAAAAACGAACTAACAGATAACGATCACAGTAGATTAAGAAAAGGGAAAAAATCCAGCAGGCTACAAGTTCTATGGCATGTTACTCTATTTCTTCGACGTCAAACATTTACTGAACCAATGAAACCAATACATTTCACTTAAAAAAAGTAATTCCTCTCAAAATGCTGAAAGATCAATCTCAGTTTAAATCCACGGAAACACGGTACCACATGCTAGTGAAACGCCAACTTCTTCGACATAAACACATTTTCAATCTAATCAATTCACCTTTAATTCACAGTCACGGAAGTTCATAATTAGCTATATAATTTAATCAACTCAAATCAGTTTGTTGCAAATTAGCAACCACGTCCAAAAATGAGAGTACTATTTAGATCTGGAAAATGAATTAGCATGATTCTTAATACGCAATCGATCACATCTAGTGCCACCTACTAAATTTTTCCCCTAAATTCGCAATTACTGAACTGTCAATCAAGCGAGGGAAACAAAAATCAATTCGTAGAAGTCTACTTTGCGAACTAATTTCACTATCTTACGACTAATTTAATACAAGTAAAAGTGAAATTCAATAAATATAATTCAGATTAATTACCAGAAGGCGGTGACGAAGGGAAGTCATTAGTCGCGGCCATGACGCAGAGGAGCAACCACAGCGAATAGGAACTGAGCGAAACGCAAGAAAAGGCCGCCGACGGTTCCAGGCATCCCTTGGATGTCCTTCATCCTCACTCCGGCAGCTAGCGGCGCATTTGGGATCCTCCGTCTGCGGCGGCGGCGCTTCCACAGGCACTGGATGCACCGTCGCGTGACTCACACTCATCTTTTATCCAACTAATAACTTTCTCTCTCTACCTTGAATTCATTTCTAAGGTCCGCAGCTAGCTAATGTAAAGTGTCGTCGTTTCTGATTGAGAGTTCTTATATGATAGGATCTGAGCCGGAATGGTAGATTCCTGAACTGCTTTCAGATGATGATGTGATACGGATATGTGTTTCAGACGACGACGTTTGCATCTCGAAATATTCCCAGGCGACAGCGATGGAGTTGTTATGGAAGATGGAGAGTCGGGTCAATGAAATCAGTGCCTGTCAACTAAAGCGTAACGACTTCCGCTATGAACAAAATTGAAGTCGTTGATATGGATGGTGTAGGGGCACGTTTTCTTCCTGAACAAAATTGAAGTCGTTGATGTCAATGGCTCCTAGTCTACTCGTAGCAAGTAGCATATTTAATTAAGGCCTTGTTTGCAAGCAAGTTTTTTGCTAAATTTATCTGCTACAAGTTTTTTAACAATTTTAACTACAGTAATATCAAAAACTTTTCAAAATTTTTAAACTATACACTTCAAAATATTCAAAAATTTACACACTTTTGAAAATTTTGTTTACAATATCTACAGTAAGTTACAATAAAGTTTTAGACAAACACCCAAAAAACTCACTAGTCAAATGGGGTCTAAGTATTTACTTGTAATCCATTTAGAACAAACATTTTTCTTATCAAAAAGTCCATAAGAATTTTGATTTTGGAGGACGCATATGAAGAGGAATGGATAAAACTGTGGATGTGGAAATGACAAATAAATTCAAAGGATAAAAAAAGAAGAAGAAAGACCAAAAGTTGTTCATTATTTGCATGGGTGGTAGAGTTTCCAAAAATCATGAAGTCCTAAGGTCATGTTTGGATTGCATTTTTCTGGATATTTTTGTAGAAAAAATACTGTAGCAATTTGATATATGTGAGATAAAAAAGTGTTTGGAAAATATATTTAAGGAAAACGTAGCAGTTTTTCTTTGAAAAATTACTTTCCAAACAATTTTGCAAAAATGAACATGTTTTAGAATTAATGGCAATGATTAACATGATGGATTGGCATTAAATCCATAATAACAATTTCCTTTTTTGACATAAGATGATCAATAGTAATAATTATCAGGAGATAGGATCAAATATGTATAAAATAATGTACCTTTTTACTCTATTAAAACATGTGTTTCACGCAATTGTTATCTGTTTTGAACTAAATTATACTCGAAGTGAAATTCACTGAGTAACGAATTCAATTTAATTGGAGGTAGATATGTATAACCCGTATTGAAAGGTTTTATTTGAAAAAATCATGGGTTTCATTATGTTAAAAGTTCCAACCTACTGACCTTATACAGAAAAATTTGGAAAAACCCCTAACCTTAATTTTCTTTTGTGACTTAAGCTCCGTTTTGGAGTTGCAGTACTTTTTGGTAAAAAAAAAAAACACTTTTAGGTGTTAAAAGTACTTTAAAGTGTTTAGTGAATATAATCCCATAAAATTTAGGAGTAGAGTTTTTGGTGTTAAAAATACTTTTATCAAAAGTTCAAATTTGGTGCTCTTAGAATAACTTTTGTGATTTTAAAAATAAAACATCAATTTAATTATTTTATCCTATATTATGAACCAAATAAAAAGATAAAACACTTTTTAAAAATTTTCAAATTACACATTATCCAGTACAATAAATATTTATTGAACTATGTCTCCAAACAATATATTTAAAGTATTTAAGTAATTAATAAGTATTTTTTATTAAAAAATCTATGAAGTAATAAGTTACCGCAACTCCAAACGGCCCTTAAAAAGTAATTAGCGTGCCCACTGAAGGGGCTATATAATTTAATTTGAGACATTTAGGAATAAGTCTAAGTCGCAAAAGACTGCATCTAGAACCTCAACCATTTCTACTTCCAATCGTCCAATATAAACGTGGATCTTTCTCTTCTTTTGCAAACAGATTCCAGCCATAAACTGATACAAGTCAAGATATTGCTGAATGTATTATTTTCCTCGAAGTTACTCCCTCCGTCCCACTTTGATAGTCCTGTTTTCCTTTTCGATCTGTCCCAAATTATAGTCCACTTTTCAATTGAAAAATGTAGTTGTATTTTAATTTTCCTAAAATACCCTTATTCAATGTAAGTTGTTGTTACTATAAACCTACCTCATTTAATGCATTTGGATTTTCCAAGCTTATTTATATCAGGAAGGAAACAAACTATGTCATCATTGGCTACAAACCATGAGTGAAAATTTTCAAAACATCAATTCAAGTTCGCATAAACCATCAATTCAAGTTCCCGTAAAGTTGTATTCTAATTAATGTGAGGGTATTTTAGGAAAATAGCTACCTAAATTGATTGTTTCAACAAAATTAACTATTTTTTCTTAAACTGTGTGGGAAAAAAAATCCGGACTATCAAAGTGGGACGGAAGGAGTATTATCTTTTCACATAATTAACGCCGACCATCACCAACCTAGACATACTTTTAGTACGTGTGAGTTTAACATTTGATGTCACCTTATCTCTTATTTATATGGTCTATGTTTGAGAAAGAAGGCAGAAAAAAAAATCCCTATATTCTAAGCATTCCTAATTGTGTCAGCATTAGTTTTCTAACTTCACTAGTCAAGAAGATGAAATCACGACTTTAGTTTAATAAACTTTAGACACTTAACAAAAGTAGTAACAATAGATAATGATACTGATCTTGGTAATTTACCGACATTTGTGGTGATATTATTTGTTTAGTAGCAACTTTATTTTGCTCAAGGATAGTGATTGAATAATATATTACTGAGGTAAAATTATATACGTAATTGTCTTTAAGGATCACAATCACATTGAAAGTGACACTTTTTGTACCTCACTTCCAATTTAAAAATTCAGTCTTTTCTTCTTTTTTTTTACACTACTCCTATGTTATGGGAAGAAAAAGTCTAGTTGGGCTTGCATGAAATTAAGGAGTATACAGGGCTCCGACTGAATCACTCCCTCAAATCACATTAAAAGTAACGCCTTTTGTATCTTACTGTCCAGTTTAAAAGGCCATTTTTTTTAACCTTACTTCTATATTATGGAGAAGGGAAATTCAACCTTCAGTCCTCTAGACCAGATAAGTGCATTGCTGCACTTTTAGGCTTTCAAAACTTGACAAGTGCACTCCCTCCACCTAACACACGGAAGAGCTATAAAAGGTTTTTCCTTATCATTGGATCAAAGCTTGATGGTTATTTAAAAAGCCATTCACTTGGTGCCATCAAGGCAGAGGAGGGTGAGAATAATAATCAAGCAGTTTGATAGTTGTCTCTTTGCTTTTGTTTTACTGCGTTTCCATGCCGTTTTCATTTGTTTGGAGTATGGGTTATGGTGGTAGTAGTTCTAGTAGGTGGAAGCCAATTTCACTTGTGTTTAATTCGACCCACCAAAGTTAATCTTGTCGTTTCCATCCAAACCTCCAACTTTTTTTGCACTTTGGCGTCATTTAGTGCTCGTCCAAGCATAATTGCAAAGTCCATTTCGTCTAAAAGAAAGAAACACAATTGAAAAGTCGCTACACAATATTGTCTAAAGGAGGAACCAGGAAGAGCCATTTCAAAAGAGAAAAAGCACTTGAGGCCACGTAGTTGGTCAATAAGATGGGAACTAACCTCTAGTATTTTCCAAAGATAGATTAGGATTTAGGTGTGGGGTTGAAAAGTGCAAATCAATTAAGCAAGAAGCAATATTAAGAGGCGTGATTAAAATTGTGTCCAATAAAATAAAATAAAGCTGAAATATGCTCAAACAATCCAAATAGTTGTGTAATTTGAGTCCATTTAAAGCCCCATTGCTTCCAAACTCCGAATTTGGGCTTTGTTATCAGCTCCATTGCTCGAATGCTATAGTCTACATTCTCCGAGTTCAACTTGAAACTAAATTCGATGAGATAGTAAATAGGTAGCATGGAGTGTAAACATTTTGTTTGGATTGTGATTTTTCACAGAAATTTTTTTATGGTTTTTATGAACATATTTGTTAAATACTTTTTTATTTCACATACATCAAATCGATACAGTATATTTTCTAAAAAAATTACTAAAAAGAGCAATTCAAACTGGATTCAATTTTCAAGTCATATTCCTTCCTTACTCTCGTGTAATGCCAGATGGTGCCTTCAGCTCCGAAAAAATAACAATTTGTTGGAAAGTTTCAAGTTATCGGCCAAACAAATCCTCTTTGTGATCATATCGATTCAGTTAGTAATAAAGGAATAATTTTATAGAATACCAAAAAGCTTCAAGTACATGCTAGCTAGTTTACCATAGACAAATCAACTATACCGATACGGTGGATGAATGTTAATCTCCAAGTAATTAGTTAATTACCCTGTGGCAAAAACTAATAAAAACTTGATCTTGCAGACCAATATATTATAATAATGCTTAGATATTTTTGAAATATATGATTAATTGTACGATATTTGAAGCACATAATTCACTTGGTGGCTAGATGTATTTAAAAAATCGTGTACTCGAACCTCATTACCAATATGAGAACTGTATTGGTGGACAATCTGTAAAAACTCTCTTGAAATCTATCTATAATTCTGAAAGTATGCTCATACAGTGATTGGAGTCGACGTAACCCAAATATTTTTTCCATTTAAAGAAAAAAAATCTAGATCTATCTAAATATTTTACAGACCTAAGATGCTACAAAAAGTTACACGTGTATGTTGTCTCGAGATTCCCTGATTTGCACACAATTTGTAGGAAAATGTAGTATGCACGCTTTTCTCTGGTTACATGCTAGTATGAGATTGTGATGCTGGTTGATTCCTTCTGAGTTCTGCAACGACTTATAGTCGTGGAATTAGCAAGAGATTCCCCGACTTTTACACAAGTTGTAGAAACATAATTAATGCTTTTCTCGTTACCACATTATATTGTGATGATGGCTGATTCCTTTTAGATAATGCAATAACTTGTAGTCGTAGAGTTAGCAAGTGAATTTATTTGAATAGTTATTAGCGCAAAATAATGAGGTCATGTCCCGGATAAGACGGGGCACCCTCATCCCATCACAATTTGCAACATTGACCATCATTATCACGCTGAGATTTCAAACAATTGGACAAATTTTTTTGCCCCAAATGATTATGACATCCTTTCGGCCTTAAATCCAATTTAATGGTGCTTCCTGACTGGTACTGCCACTTCAATGATAGAATGTAAAGTTTAGGTTGTCAATTAGTGTTAAGATTTCTCAGGCGTAAAGAGTTCTAATTTTTTTGAATTTGAACGATAGAATCTATTTTTAACATCTGACTTTGGGATCTAAAAACTAGTTGTATTTCCTAAACTCACCACAATCTTGAACTTGGATAGTTTCTACTTCCCATCTGGCATAGAATTGAAAAGCCTGAACCAAACTTGCTATTTTGTCCATATAGCTGTTAATTTACTTGTACATTTGGTTAAAACAAACGAAGCTGAGGTCTTGTTCGAATTGCATTTTTCCATAAAAAATTTTGAATACAGTCAGTAAACACATTTTTCAATTACTTTTTTACTTTATATATTTCAAATCGTTATAATATATTTTTTACAAAAATTTCTAAAAATAAGAATCCAAATTTAGCTTGTTTGTCGGATTATTATAAATATGCACAAGTGTGCTGGAATATAGTTGTACCTTTGAACCCGTTTTTTCATGTAACATTTTTGGCTATTTGGATAGGAGTTTATTTGGATGATTTATTTGAGATAATTACTGTAACACTTTTTGTGATATATAAAATAAAAAGGTGATTGAAATTTATGAAGCAAATTATTTTATTTCAAATCATCTCAATCCAAACACAAGATCTAGACACTAGTTGTTTGGTAAAAATGAATGTCCTAAATCCGACATGTAACTAATGGCCAAAATTTAGCGACTAAGTCCGAGAGAGATGCATATTTACGTGCCAAGAAGCAAATGCTTAAAAAAAAAGAAAAGAAAAGGAAATGCCAAATTTAGATGACAAATTCGCATTTCAAAGTTTAACTAAAAATGCCATACCCGCCAAAAAAATTGGAAAAGCAATCTTTATGACTGCCACATCTCATCACCATCAACCCCCCATCCCATTCACGTCCTCCCTTCATCAGTTTCATGGTCTCTTCTCTTGATCGTCATACGGTATCATTCTCCATGCACCCCCTCATACGTCCCTGCCTCATCTACAGGCCACTAACCCCAGCTTTTTTTTTCTTTTTTTCTTTTTGCTTTCTCTCGAGTGCCGGCTTTAAGGGTACAACATAATGAAAATGCTACTATATGGAATAGTAATAATAATTTAAGGTCTCATGAGCACCCCCACGATAAATGTTCAAGATTTAGGTGCAGACAATATTGATTGATGTTTATCATTAAATTTGGTTGGTGAAATTTTCAAAAAATAAAGTCCTCTATCTACCTTTTCTTTTTAATTTGTAGGAGAAAAAATTACTATTAAAGTGCGTTTTGATAGAAGACTATTAAAAAATTTTTTAAAGTAATACTGCAGCACTTTTTGTAATTTGATGTACTGTGTGATTGCATAAAATAAAAAGAGAGGTGAAAAATTAAAAATTTATTAAAAATGTGTTTATGATGTAACAATTTTTTTAAAATATAATTCTGAAAAAAACTATTGACCATCCAAATAGAAGCAAATAAGCAGATGCGATTATCAGGTGATAAATCAAAATAGCTCTCTCTTATTCGGGGATTGGCTTGCAAATTCCGCGCCTGATTTTGTACTTTTCCGCCTTTTTATTTAAATTATTTTTAATTTTCATTTTTTTGGGGGTGCCATCTGCAAACAACGCCCGCAAAAAACACCACCCAGCGGTCCAGCCTATCATAGCCTTCATATCGTTTCAACTCTCCGACTTTTGTACCAAAAAATCGTCCCCTGCCTCCGCCTTTTCCATCTCCTTCTCTCTCCTCCTTGGATCTTTTCGGCTGCGCTTTCCATTTTTGATCCGTCTTCAAAATTTTTATTCTTTACTACAAATTAGGGTTTTATAATTACCGCCCTTTCTTTTTATCTCGAATCTCGAGCTCTGCTTCTCTCCTGTCTCTCTGTCTAGGGTTTTTACAGATCTAGTATTCGTTCTTCAGCTCTTCCTTTTTAGCTCAGAGCTTCATCTACATCCATCTGTATATTTCTCTTTCTCCCTCTGCCTATACGTACAAATACAAGTATATTTACACCTACTTGTTCTGTACGCCACGGGCGCACACGGATTTGAATATGTTTTGGAAGCTTACGGCTCTTTCTGCTTCTTCTCCTGTGAGTTCAACTCGATCCATTTATTTGCGCTTTTATTCATTTTCTTAATTTAATTTTAGACTTCGGTAAGTAGGCTCTGCGAATTTAATTCGTTGAGTTGAAAATTCATGCACGTTGCAGCTGTATATTGAAAATTTGCTAGCTGTTTGTAACTAATTTTTGCTGCACAAGTGCATTTTCGCTAATTATTGCTGTTTCAGATGAAGCATTGGAAATATTGAGCTTTGTCAGTCTATGCACAATTTGATATGTTGCTTTTAGATGAAATGTTTAATTCAGCAGGTTCTGGATTAGCACAATCTTGCAATTTCATGAATGAAATGTTTGTTTTAGTTTATTTAAGCACCTGAATTTAATTTCTCTTTAATAAATTAGGCGGAGTATTTACTTAGTGAAAAGTCACTGGGGTTGCTTTCCTTGATGTGAAATCTCGAGTAGTATCACTACTAGCTTCACATTTCCTCTGCATGTGGTGCCTCTCATCAGTCTTAAGATATGGGTGTTTTTACTTTGCTGGATGATCTACGAATGCTACTTTTGTCCCCATAGAGAGGTTTAGCTGACTACAAGCTTTACTTGTCTCCTTAAAATAAGTATATATAGCTTATTGCTGCCCTTGTTGCTCTCGCTTCATGGAATGAACTTTTGATTATTGAAGTAATGTGCTTTTCTGAGATGTACTTAGTTAGGGGGTGATCCGGTACAAGTAACAGCTTGATGAATTGTACACTTTGAACTTATGGAAAGTGTTGCTGACCAAAGCTTTACCATATTAGAAATCTTGTCTGTTGGACTCTGTATCTGTCATTTCCTCTCAAGTCTTTCTTTTTTGCTGTTCCTTAAGGATTTTGAATGCTGGTGATTAGCCAGTGATACTAATTAGTTCTGATTTGCCATGGACTGTGTAGGGGTCACATGTATGATTCTCTGAGCCAGGTTTACTGCTTATGAATTCAGTTTTTGTTTGTTTAGAGTAACATTCTAATGTGTTATGATTTTCTTTGTATTTTTTAAAAATGTTTCTAGGTTGAATCAGTGTTAGACAAGGAAAACTTCACGTTGGAAGAGCTTTTGGATGAAGAAGAGATAATCCAAGAATGCAAAGCGCTAAACAGTCGGCTTATAAATTTGTAATATACAATCTTTCTTAAACTCTACTCCCCTTCCAAAAGAAAGGGAAAAAAAGAATAAAAATCCACAGAAGAATGGGAGAAAAACAAAGTGGAAACAAGTAGATTCAGCATCTATAAAATGTTTGTAGCACCTTTAATATATTAAAGGTAATTGTAAATCACTTCTGTTTGCAGTTTGAGAGATAGAGCCCAGGTTGAGCAGTTGCTGCGGTATGTTATTGAAGAGCCTCCGGAAGATGCTGACAGTAAGCGAATATTCAAGTAGGTCATTGTGATTCAGTTGGGGGAAAAATGGATAAGCATTTTAAGTATCACTATTATAGTTATGCGAAAATGTCGTGCTTGATTTTTTTTTTCCCAAAGAAATCACAACTTTTACTTTTAATAACACATCTTGGTTATGTTAATTTAGGTTCCCATTCATTGCTTGTGAGATTTTTACATGCGAAATTGACGTTATTTTAAAGACTCTAGTGGAGGAAGAAGAGGTATGGTTGTTGTTACTTATAGGCACACACTATGAACAATTGAGAAGCCTGATGTTTCCATTTGGGTTGATTGATACAGTTGATGGATTTGCTCTTCTCGTTCCTGGAACCAAATCGTCCTCATAGTGCTTTGCTTGCTGGGTATTTTAGCAAGGTATTCTGTTCTTGTACAAGGAGCTGTGTATGTGATGTTCATTGTGTTTTTGTTTTACTGGTGTTTCAGCTAAAGTAAACTGTTTCATGTAGCTTTTGCTGTATTGCAGGTCGTAATTTGCCTCATGTTGCGCAAGACTGTACCACTTATGAATTATGTTCAGGTGATTGAAAAGTAACGTCTTCTATTTTTGGGTTGATAGTTGTTGTTTGGCTTTAATTGCTTAAGTTGGATATGTTATCGCTTCTTAATGGAAATTTCCTTGAACTAAATATTTAAGGCTGCTTTAGATAGGCATCCTATGTCAATGAGCGGGGTTTGTATTATGTTGCTTTACATAGGACTTATTTTGTGTTTTCTTCAATAATGAATTTAATTTGAGAATATCAGTTCTCACTACACACAAAGGCTATGCAGGGGAGTTAATCAGCTTTTTCATACATTAACATTTTAAGATTGAAGTGCATAACTGCAGTTGCAAAACTGAACACTCTAGTTCTGTTGCCCAGAAGAAGGTAGTTAGCTTGGTTTATGCTCATTACAGACTAATAATAGTATTTATGCTCAGCTTTCTTTTCATTAAGAAAAATCTTGCATTGATTTTCCTGTTAAGAATCTAAATGACTTAAAATTCATGTTATTTTGTCATTGTGTCTGGGCTTCGTGCATATTCTATTCAAGATTAATGGGATTGGCCAATTTGGTGAGAAGCAAATAGTTTGTCAAAATAGATACAGGAATTGCAATATGCTTTACTGATGAAAGTTGAAACTGAGTTTATCTTATATCTTTGTGATATATCTCATCTGTTGTTTGTATGCCCCTTTTTTGCAGGCTCATCAGGATGTCTTCCGCCAGCTGGTTGATTTGATTGGCATAACATCCATAATGGAGGTTAGTTGCATCGTTCGAAGTGTTACATCCTGTTATATGACCTTCCATATAGTTTGTAAACTTAATTTAAGGTTCTTTTATCACAACCTTTTTAGTGATCAGCTTTGCATACAGGTTTTGGTACGACTTGTTGGCGCTGATGATCACATCTACCCTAACTCCATGGATGTGATGCAATGGCTGGCAGACAGCAATTTATTGGAAATGATTGTCGATAAATTGAGTCCCTCTGTAAGCTAAGAGAACTTTTAGTCTTATGTTAACTTGCTTTCGGAGTGGATGCATGATGCATGACACTTTGAGCATCCAGTGATACAATGAGGCATGTATCACTTTGTTTTAATAATTTTTCAAGGATGTTTTCCTGCATCTGTAGTTGATCATGTTGCAATATGCATCATGTGGATTTCCCAGGAGCAGGAAATTTCTCTTATAGCAGAAAGCAAACCTAAAAATGTTGAAGTTAAAAGTTCTTTTCACCTTGTATTGGTCAATTAATACATTTTGGCTCCATTTAAGTGTTGGAATTAGCTTTTCTTAGAAACTATCCCATGGTTAGGTCCCATTATTGTCATGATGGATACTTGATTGTCTTTCATGTGTACATTTCATCAGGTTTTTGAGTTTATATAGTCGAGTATTCTATGTTGCTATAGTAGCACATAGAAATTTATCTGTTGTGTTCTTGATTCTGTCCAGAGTCCTCCTGAGGTACACGCAAATGCAGCTGAAACCCTTTGTGCTATAACCAGAAATGCACCGTCACCTTTGGCCACAAAATTATGTAGCCCAAGGTTTGTGAAAATATGAGCTGATTTGACATTTCTTCTATCTTTGTGAATATGAATATTGTACTTATCTTGTCATGCAGTTATGTTGCAAGGATTTTTAGTCATGCACTTGAAGACTCGCATTCAAAATCAGCTCTTGTTCACTCACTGTCCGTCTGTATATCTTTACTGGACCCAAAAAGATCAATTCCGTCTCCTTTGATGTACTCAATTCGAAGTCAGCATGTATACGAGTCACCTATACATGTAAATCCTGATACAGTTGGATCTATGCTGCCAAAACTTGGTAAGTCTGTCGGTGTTTATCCATAATTTTTGTAACTAGTGCCATTGAAATCTATGATCTGTAGTACAAGGTTCTCTATCTCACGAGGGAATTTAGAAAGGTTTAGGTGACCTTGTAGAACTGTCAAGCTCATTGGTGATTAATTATTACATGCTAAATGTTCTGATTAGCAACGATCTTATGGACAAATTAGTAGTTCTGTTGTTTTGGCAGATCTTTATGTGTCAATGATTGAACCGTTGTTTGCCAAGCATACCTTTTTTGTCCCTTTGTCACGATAGATTTATTGAACATTATTCTATTCTTGGTTTGTGAAGGGACCTTGTGATCTAACAAGTCTCGTCTCTGAGGTAGTAGCATTTCAGAGACATATAATGGGATGATGAATGCCACCGAGTGGAAACTGTGGCAAATTGTCAGTTTATGTTTGTAGATATTATGTAGGTTCTTACGAAAGTTAGGAGGGGTAAGTGTTGCTGATATTGCATTGACTGGAAATCATCTTAACAGCCTCGATTTCCTGTGAAAGCAAATGAAATTTTGATATCTGAACTTACACCTTTTTTGAAATCCAAATTCTAAATTTTTATTTTCCCTGAAACTTAAATTTACCCTAGGATTACTGAAAGTATCTTAATGTTTTATTGAAAATTAGTTCTGTGCATATGCATTCTTATGTGGTAGATACATGATAGAACTTAAGTCTGAACTACTGTTTGTGAGAGGTAGAGGGGGATTCTGTTGTTTGAAGATTCTTTGTCTTATAATGCCTTGTAATTGAAGCTAAACATTATGCTCTGATTTTAGTTACTTATCCATTTTGGGATCTGGAAAGTGCCAATTTGGGAGTAAATGATTAATTGTACACGTGCTTATTAGTGCAAGAGTGCAGGTGGAGGGGTCAGGGCTGTGGTCAAAATAAAACAAACTACATCTTCTTTTAGTAATATTTTGTTGTTTTAATTTGTCTTGTGGTGCAGTGGACCTGCTGATGTTGTTAAATGTGTCGTCTGATGAGAAGATCTTACCCACAACATATGGTGAATTAAGACCACCTCTTGGGAAACATCGCTTAAAGGTTTGTCTCTTCAATTTGTGCGATAAAGTGATACCAGATTTTATACTTTTGGTGTTGAGTAAAAAAGAAAGTCTCTCTCTCTCTCTCTCTCTCTCTAAAATCCGCTAGTTCCCCCCATTCCATGTCCCTGGAAGAGAAGAAAATTGATTTCTGAAGGCATTGTTTGAGAAATGAGTCAATTGTGAACATGTTGCATGATGTGTCAACAATTAATTTTTTTTAAGTTGTCTGTTTGCAGTTCCACTCTAAATTTGTATTGTTATGCAAATTGTAGATTGTAGAATTCATTGCTGTGTTACTGAAAACTGGAAATGAAGTTGCAGAGAAGGAATTGGTGAGCTCTGGGACTATTAAAAGAATCCTTGACCTCTTTTTTGAGTAAGTCCCCAAAAATATTGTGCATTTTGTGCTTTAGTAACGTATTATCAAATGATCTGTGGTAAATTGCTTTGATCTTTTTCATTTGAAAAAACTATTTCAGGTATCCCTTCAACAATGCATTGCATCATCATGCAGAGAGTATAATTTATTCATGTCTGGATAGCAAAAGCAATGCAATAATTGACCATCTTTTCCAAGAATGTAATTTGATTGGAAGATTTCTTCAAGCGGATAAGTTTCCTACTGTCACTGGTGATCTTAGTCTGGTAAGTTGTAACATGTATCAAGTAATTGTCTAGTGAAGTACTCGTAACCATTTGAAATCATTGGGCATTTGTGTTGGTTTTGCTTCTTAAATAATCTTTCTTGCTGTTGTTTTTAACTAGGAATTCTTCAAGTTCATATCTAATTATGCATCTCTTCCTGCAGCCTAGTGTACCTGCTGATGGAAGACAGGCTCCTCGGGCAGGATTTATTGGACACATAACACGCATATCTAATAAAATTGTACAATTGGGAAACGAGTCATCCATTGGAACACATCTTCAGGTGTCAGAAAATAGAGATTTGTTGTTAATATGTTCTCTGTATATGAATTACTATATATATCTTACTTGACTATCATATAGTATTGTGTACTGTATGTTGTTCCAGTTGTTGTAGAATTCTGTTATGGATGTGGTTATTCTATGAAGTATTGAAGTTTTTAAGTTAAAAACCATCTTTCTTTAGGGTTTAAAGCAATTTCCATCTGGAAATCAAGGAGTCATGGTGGGTAGCAAGGACTTCTGGTTATCTTTTTCTGTTTATTGTGCTGAAGTATTGAATTGCTATCTCTTATCTTGTTTTGTGGTTCCTGAGTTCAAATTTACTTTGCCTTTGGTTGGGATCCAGTGGCATGCAATGAATTCCTTAATGCCCCCTTTATTTCTGTATGTCACAAGATCAACTGACATAAATCTGGATCTCATAACTCTTGAGTAACTGCTTCTATCATTGACTTCTTTTGCTGGATACTTGTAGCTTGGATATTGAGTGTCTGATGTTACTGTTGATCTATGAAAATGTTGATTTGTGTGTTTACTGGATGGCTTAATTCCATCTTAGTTTTATTTTCCTAATTTACTATTCCTTCAACTAACATAATTCTAATTTGTTTGCTTTAGGAGAATAACGAGTGGAATGAGTGGCAGTCTTCAGTCTTGCAGGAGCGCAATATAGTTGAAAATGTGTACCGATGGGCTTGCGGGTATGCTTCTTCCTTGATCACTTTGCTTTCCACGGTTCCATGCATGCCAGTTCAGAGGGTTTGTTATGTGAAATATGGAATTGTTGCTTATGTTAAGAAAAGTTCCTCGTTATTGGAGTGAATAAAGAACAACTGTTCATCCTGATGGCCCTTTCTGGTCTGCAAGATTTCAATGAAGATTGTGACATGCATACCTTTGGTGTTTCAACAAATTGAAATTTATTGATCTACAGTTGGGGCCTAATAAGATAAGGGAGATTTAACGACAACAATAAGGATTGTCAACATTACAAAATAGGTCTTGACTACAACTTGGGCGGAGAACAAGAAAATTTTAAGAAGATAAAAGAGTGATAGGGGAACTAGTTCTGGTACAAAGTAAGAGGAATTACAATTTAAGGATGCTTAATGTGTAATTTTCTATCTCTTTTTTGAATTTACTGTCTTCATATTTTCTTCTCGACTTAGGTATCTTCTTCAGATGCCTAATACATACATACATTCATGTGTGTGTGTGTGTGTGTAATTCTAGTCCCCCCTTCTGAATTGACCTGAAGAAGGAACTGCAAAAAAACCTGGTTTCTAAATGACCTCTCTCTTCCAAAATGTGAAAGATTACTGATATATTTATATGTTCACACTACATTTTAACAAGTGCAGCCGGCCGACTGCATTGCAAGACAGGACAAGGGAAAGTGATGAGGAAGATGTTCATGACCGGGATTATGATGTTGCAGCATTAGCAAATAATCTCAGCCAAGCATTCAGATATACCATATATGATAATGATGATGCTGAAGAGGTAGTTACTTTTAAGGATATATAGTTACTTTCTAAGGATATGTAAATATACTGAAACAAATGATTTTTTGTTGCCACTGGAAAACACAAACTTTTGTTTGAATTACCTAAAGAATTTATTGCTTGGTGCAGGGCCATGGAGCTCTTGATCGAGATGACGAGGTAACATGTACAATCTATCTTCTCTGATTGGATGAGTCAGGAATTATTTTTGAAAATTCAAGTTGATGTCTTGTATCTCGATGATGCCTGAGATACTTACAGGAACATCTCATATATAGGGTCAATGCCTAAAATACTTTCAGGAATTCTTTTTATAATCCTGACTTTGCTGTTTGAGATCTGGTACTATATTGATGCTATTGCAGGATGTCTACTTTGATGATGAATCTGCTGAAGTTGTGATATCGTCCCTGAGACTGGGCGACGACCAGGGAAGGTTAGTTTGCTTGCTGTTCTTTTGGTAATTAAGGTGCTTGTTCAAGCGAGTCTTGTAACATGTAATGTAGACATCATCAATGTCAACTTATTTGCATCCTGTTTATTTTATCTTCTCCAACCAGTTAGCTTTTCCACTGTGACCTAGTAATGAGAAATGTGTTGGAGGAAATTTACTCCCCAGCTGCTGTCGATGAAGGCAGCTTATGTGATATTTAATCTTTAATGCTTTTAAGAATGGCTAATGTTGTGTTGTTGGCTCTCCAGTCGAGGCTTTCAGTTTTTATCTAGTTCTTGTAGCGTCTAATGTAGACATTCTATGTTTTCTTGCTGCAGTTTGTTCACAAATTCCAACTGGTTTGCATTCCAAGATGATAGAGCTGGTGATGCACCTATGAGCACCTCAGCAACTGAGATGATGGATGAGATTAACTTGAATGGAACATCCAATGGTGGTAACAGCAGTAGTGATGATGAAGTGGTGGTTGGAGAGGACGATGAATTGGCTGATGGTAAAAATTCTGCAAGTGGTACATCCAGTTCTAGTAATGGTATCCTCAATGGGTTTAGTGGAGAAAATTTGGTAAATGAGGGGGATGAGAAGGAGAAGGCAGGTGCTTCTGGTGACATGGGTTTCTTCCGATTTGAGTCATCAGACAATGATGATATCTTTGGAGACAGGCCAATACCTGACTGGGTGGCATGGGGCGAGGCATCAGATTTCCAAGTTAGTGGATCAAGTGTAAACCCTTTTGATGATCAGAGCAACTCTAACATTGTCCCTAAAACAGTGGAGCCGGTGGTGACCCTCGTTTGTTCATCTTCAAGTGGAGACTGTGTATCCAACGGTACTACCTCCCCTTCTGCAGATTCTAGCGTCAGTTCATCTGGATCTGATTCAAGTCAAAAGGCCGTGTCAGTACCCTCTTTGTTTGAAGAGGATGTTGAATTTGTAGGTGTAGAGTTAGAAGGGACAGAGAAGGCAATGGAGCAGGCTCTCAAGGAGGGGATTGTTGGGGAAGCAGGTCCATTGAAGAGGACCATAGCTCCCAAAGTGCCAGAAAAGGAGAATCCAGATGATGATGGAGTTGGTGTAAAGGAATATAACGATGCAAACTACTGGAGAGTTGATCAAGAGGTTGCGGTGTTGGAGTAACTCTGGCGTGACCTCTTTGTGTGGAAAGTTTGAATCTGAGAGCTGATGGTTGGGGTTGGGGATCCCATACCTAGGGTTGGTTTCTTATGCTGCGGGATATGATGTACAGTATATTTTTGTTTCAACTGAGAATTATGACGCTAGGCTACATAGTTATTAGTGATTATTTATTGTTATACTTGTTGTCTATTTCAATTTCGGTTGAATATTTCTGAGTTTTAATTCTCATCATAATTTTGCGGAATTTACTCTGGCGGCAGCTAAGCGTCCAGTCATTTGCCAATCAGCCGCCGTGTAATATGGACGTGGAATTTTATTTGTCGACCTGCTCTTTGCATCCTGCCCCCTATTTTCCGGTCAGGATTTCTTTTACATGTATGTGTACAATTGGATTAGCATCTCAGAAGATCATGGGTCTTGCAAAGGTCTTGAAACTTGTGCTAAATTTTGATAGCTGTAGAATGGTATATTAAACTCTTAACAGTTGTTAGCTTAATATTGCTGCGAGAAGAAATAATCGTGATGCCACTAAAATCAAACCGCTGCAACCATAATAAATGAAAAGAGAGATGCATGGGATTTTACTATTTCAGTGCTAGGATTCTTGTACTTGATTCTTTTTTTTTTTTTCTTTTTGTCCAAAGGATCAATTGCGGTCCTCATACACCCCTTGATCTTCATTGGGGCATAGAAACGGATTAAAGAACAAATTCTAGCTCTGTAAAAAATAATATGTGATTGGACGGTATATTTATTATATCAACATATTTTGTAAGACGTGGTTGTATCTCAATCTTATGTGATTTCACGGGTTTTTATTATATCAACATAGAAACGGGCTTTTATTTTCTTGGATTTAATGATCTAAATCACGTTTTTTGTTATTTGCACTCTCTCTTAATATTATTTTTGTTATACTTTTTTCCTTCATTGATGGTCAACACAAACAGTCTAAGTAAGATATATTAATGACTTCAAAGAAATAATTACCAGAAGCACTATTTGAAAAGAATATATATATATATATATATATATATATAAATATATGTGTGTGTGTATATATATATAGTTTCAGGATAATGTCTTTAAATTTGGGATTCAACCACCTGAAAAAATCATATGTCCATGGATTTTACGATAAATTTTAAAATAAAATCATTTCATCTAATAAAAGAATTTATAAAATAATTACCAAAAAAGAATGCCACGTAATTTTAGCAACAAAAAAATTATTATCAAAAATTTCAAATGTATGCGAGATGCATATGAGAGATATTTCACCACATTTGCATCTTACGTATTGTTATTCATGTTTATAATTTGAGGAAGAATATATTCATAGTAGTGAAGTTTCAAATTTGAAGAAGTAGAATTTTTTTTTGGGAACATTTTAATTTCTCCAAAAGAAACATTGCACCACAAAAAAAAGAGTTATGAGAAACTTCGAAAGTGAAAGAAGAACCAAGCAAAATGAAATTAGGGTAAAAGTGAAGCTTTAGATATTTTTAAAGAGTACAAATTGATATGACTTAATAGAGGAGGACAGTACAATTTAAAAAAAAAAAAGAGCATTAGGGAAGAAAGTGAAAATAACACCAATCGTTAGAGAAGCTTTTTTTTTTTTTACAAAAAATTTATAAATAACACCTAAGGTAAACCCACAAACACACCAAAAGACAATTGCTGACTTGTGGGTGCACCATAACCTATGGACCTTTAAGTACCACTCACACAAAACGTTAAAGAAGCTTACTGTATTTGTTCCTTGCCGTATAGGCTTAGCTAATAAACCAATATCCACGAACAAAATTTTTTAAAATCAACTGCCAAACTTCGCTTATTGAAAGTACAAAACTGCCCATGGTATTTCCTAGAATATATTATTATTCCTGAAATTTCAATTCCATTTCTCTATATAAAAGGGTGACTTGACCAGCAGAATTCAGAATTGCGATCATCCTGAGCAGAAGATAGCTTTAGGGTTAGGGTTTGCAGGGATCAGCTGAAAAGAAAAGAAGATGATCGAGGTGGTGCTGAACGATCGGCTGGGGAAGAAGGTCCGAGTGAAGTGCAACGAGGATGACACGATCGGCGACCTGAAGAAGCTGGTGGCAGCTCAGACTGGAACTCGAGCCGATAAAATCCGTATCCAGAAGTGGTACACCACCTACAAGGACCATATTACCCTCAAGGATTATGAAATCCATGACGGCATGGGCCTCGAGCTCTACTACAATTAGATCATCCTTATCCCTATGTTATTGTACTTTACTTGTAAGTTCTAGTTTGAATTCGCTATTGATGGATCTTCTTCTCGGTTCTGATTTTGTCTGAAATTTTAATGCTACGTTTCAACGGTGGATGTTTCTAAGATGATATTCTCTTAGTAAAATTGCATATTTGTACTTTTTTCTTCGAATTATTGGAATTTTTTATTAGATAATTAGCTTTTGCCCTGTTCTTGAAGCTTTAAGTTTAATGAGCTTTGGCAATTTTTTAGAATTGGCATGATTTGTGTTGCGAAATTTAGGTCTGGCGTGAGTTGGAGTGTCAATCAAGATTATCTGGGGTTATACATGAGCTGTATTTGGTAGCTTGCCCGTGTGTTTTAATTGATGTATTCTGTAATCAATGGGTAGTATGGAACTTGCAGTTATGTTTAATTGTTGTCAGGCTATTACTAGTCATTAGCGTTATTTGTGGTTATTGTTTGTAGTGTGCTTGGGCATGCGTTTCTATTAGGCTGTGCAATGTCATTACAATGATTGAACAGGCCAAGAAGATCAGTTGGGGTTGGGGGATGATATTTTTCATGTGAATATTCTAGTTTAACATGAGGAAAGAAGTCAAACCATCGAAACATACTTGCAATCTGTATATCTGACAAAGGCCTTTCTAATGGTTATCGAGGGTTGTGGTTAATGAAGGTCATAGCTAGTTGCCTTTGAGCTTTATAGGTGGAATGTTGCATCAACACCTGGCTCTCGTGCTATTATTTTAGAAATTAAGCATACATTCACTTGTCCAAAGTGGTCTAGTACTTGTAGCTTTGCTTTATGAGCATCATTAAGTTTTTCCTCCTTTTTCTGTGTCCGTTCCCTTAGAGGGATGTTGTTGTAGAGGTTCTGAACAAAGGCAGAGCCCAATATGCGGGTTGCATGGGTGTAGATTTCTCTGTCTTTGAATTTTGTTTCTGTGCTATGTATAAATTTTTTGGCTTCTAATTTTGCTTTTAAACTCTTTAAAGCTAAAGGATTTTGAGAAGATGGTGTTCTTGGCATTTCATGGAGGTGATTTTTGGTGAGACGGGGGTTTTGGGTGTAATTGAAGTTAATAACTTGGTGCAATACATACTTCGATGACTACACGTCTTGACTTTTATCTTTGTCTATGTGAAGTTGTTCCTATTCTTTAACTACTGCTGAGGTGCTCTTGTCACTTTGTGTATTTTGTGCTACCATTTTAACTTTTCAATTCTTGTTTATGCTAGATATGCCTAGCGTACTTGGGTTCTAAAGTGTGAGAACCAGATAACAGTATTTATTGTCTTAGATGCTTCTCATAATCTGAAGAATAGTTGTTTGGAAGTAGGGTTTGGATGAAATGTAGATGTGACCTGAAAAGTGTTTCTTGCTCTGTTACATCTGTTTTTTTTTGATAAAAGCTTCAGGATCTGTTTGATGAGATGCATACGCTTGTGTTTTTGCCAAGTAAACATTAAAGCTTTATGTAAACTGACCATGGTACTCCATGAAGTTTATATCCCATTAATTACTATGGTATCTTAAGTCTTGTCTTTTATGGCCTGCAGGTGTATTCTACTGCAATCAGAAACATGGAATGGATCTTATGCAAAGCATTCTCCTCGAGAAAAAGATACTGATGTTAGTAGCTTGTGTGGGTCGTCAACTTGTCATATGCTAAAGAACATATGAAAACTCTGGCCGCTGCGTGAATTCTGTGACTAATAACTTGTCTAATACTGCATTGTGCTCGTTCAGTGTTTTTCATATACTTATTTTTGTCGATGCTTTGTTGTGATTATTGAGCTGTTATGTTGAAGGTAACAACAGGCTTGGGTTCCCCAACAACCCCTATCACTCCCCTAATAGCGAAAAAAGGAAAAAAGAACAAAAGAATTCCGGTCACAGATTTATAAACAAGAAAGGGTAAAGGAGAAAAATGGAATGGAGAATAATGCTATAGATTTTCTTTCACTTCCTCTGTTCGTGTTTCGGTGTTCCATGACAAAGATAAACCCACAACATCTGCCTCGTGCTTCCTCGCTCAGTTTAAATGCACACATTGCTTGAGGGATGGTTGAATTGCAGAGTTCGATCTTCTGTATCCAACTATTAGAGTTTTGACTCTGGTCTGCTAGATTCATGCAAACTAAAGAATAAACTCGAAAAAGAAAAGAGAAGAATAACACTTATCGGACTCAACTGGTATGCTCGAATGAAAATGGACATATCTCGGGAGTAAAATTCTTTAATGCAACAAAAGGAAAAAGGATGTGGATAACATTCTCAGTTTTATAAAGCTGACTAGAGCATGATAGACGATGCCTGGCACCTCCTCGTTTTCGAGCTAAAATTAACATATTTGATTCATCCAGTAGCAGCAAAAGCATGGGCGAATTTGTCACCAAGCTGGACCTGCGCCAGACTACTAAGGTGCAGGTTATCCGGCTCCATTGGCAACCCTTTGGCATCAATAATTTTCACATTTCGAAGGTGAACTCCAAACTGAGCTTGTCTAACTGCATCAATGTAAGGTCCTTGTCCTGATGCCAGTGCGACCTGAATGATCGGGAGTTCTGGTAATTTGAGATCAGCACGCAGATTTGTGAAAAATCTTTCCAATCTCATCTTGTACAATGATGCATCCTGTGGATTGTTAGTATCACTTTCACCTTGATACCACAGAAGTGCTCGGATTCTAAATCTACCACCAGCTTGCAGGGCGGCTGCGGCTGCGGCCCTCCTCAGTAGCTGGTTGTAGAGGTAGGTGCCACGGCCCCACTCGCTAATCTTGGTACCCATCCTACTTCCGACGGCGCAAGGGACCAAACCAATCACCCCAATTCTGGGATTCAGATTCAGCAACGAATTGGCAAACACCATCCCTGGTCCAATCCCACATGTTGCATTCACATCTATGTCCCTGTGCAGGGGCTCCTGAGCCTCCGCCCAGCTTAGTCCAGCACTAAGCCTGAGAATCTTGGACGGTTTGGGTTCGCACTCAAGAGGCACGACGCCGTCCCAGGTGCCGTTCATTACGCCGCCTCTGCCGGACATGTTGCTTTGTCCGGCCAATAAGAAGATGCTGCGAACTCGTGAAGGATAGCCAGTGGTGTTTAGGTTTTCAGTGCTCACCAGCTGGGCATAGGCCAAAACCATCAACCAAACAAATGCAAACATCTCTTCAGAGAGGGGTGCAGCAAGGAATCAAAGAGACCTCTAATTTGCCCTGAGGGGATTTTGACTGAAAGAGGCTGTCCACTTTCTAGATACTAGGCCTCTAAGCATATTATGGAAAAACCTAAAGATGTCACCCACTCTTTCTTACGGTGGATTTATTTAGAATTTAATACAAACTTTGGTAGGATTGTTTTGTATGCAATGAGACAAACCTCGTGATATCGAGATGTCAATATGTGGAAGAGATAAAACGTTGGTGGTTTGCAAATTGCAGGTTCTCCAGCTAGGTCCATCAGCCGACAAAAGCTTCTAATTATTTGAGGTACATCAGTCATCGCAAGGACGAGTGAAACGCGGTTTTATTAATGGCAGCCATAATAAGAGATGACATATCTAATTTTGGAATAAATCAACAATGGCTTATTTGGATCTAACTCTTGCTCTTGATGGTCGACAGAGCTTCTAAATCACTTTGCCACGGGATGGAGTTTGTCGACTCTTTAGTATACCCTCAAGAACACGGAATCCAAACGATTTATGTATAGAAAATTTTCACATACACAACTGTAATAAATAAAGGGAGTTTTTGAAAAACAGCCCCAAAAACACAGGAGATTCTTGGGCTAGTTCTACTCTAATCTTCTATTTCCAAGACAATTGTCCTTTGTCTTTACATATTTTTTTAACTTTACCCCATTGCTAACTCTTATCAGATGACAAAATTTTAGAAACATAATGAAATAAACGTGCCTCTAGTGAAATGTAAGGGAAGGTAAGTTCCAGAGGAAAACGAAGTATCAGATGGATCGAAAGTAGCCCACCATGGAGGGCTGCTACATTAAAGCTAGTAGTAAAAATAAACAGGTAAATAGGACTCGTTACCCCAGTTAGCCAAAGTATGCTCAGTGTTAGCACCATGCTAGAGAACAAACGACTGCACACCGTAAAAAGCATCAAAACTGTCATCATGAGTAAATTAAAATTTCAGAACCTGATTTCATTTCATTAGGGTCCTCTTCGACTGAGACTGAATGGACATTCTTGATCAAGATATTGCGAGATACGCAATCGATTCATCACAGTTGAAACGATGAAAAATCTTGACCACGTTATCTTTAACTTATAAACCTGTCAGTCAACTCTTATTAAATTAGTTTCCTTTCAATAAACAAAGCAAAAGGAGTAGGACAGAAGCAAAAAGAAATGGCGTGTTTTATTTGGGTGGTTAACCAGCTACTCTAGAATATTTGGTCATTAAGAGAGCCTTAAGATCCTACTTGAATCCCTTGGTTTACATTCTAATATCCAGGATTTTATGAAATGTTTCGCTAGCGAGCGCGTAGACACCCGTCTAAACTGGTGGTAGTTTAGTTTCCTCTAGGTGGTGTAAGTATAGAAACTATTGCATAAAGAAAAAAAAAAGGTGGTTAAGTTGGCCAATTCTGATGGGCTGAACTGCTCTCTAGTCACTAATCAACCCAAACGAATTTTTTTGCTAAAATATTGGGCCAGCACAGGGGATTGGACACGGGCTAGTTCGTAGGGCCCTGCCGTTGCCTCTGTAGTCACGTCAAACCAGCATAAAACAGAACTATAAAGTGTAAACTTTGGTATCTATTTTGTTACTTTATTTCACGTCACTCCTAAATTTTGGACTATTGCATTCTTTGTTTGGATAGCCAATTTTGGACTATAAAACAGATGGTGTGTTTGGATGGCCAATTTTTGCACAAAAATTACTTGCTTGCACAAACACATTTTTCAACGCATATTTTTATTTTTCCAATAACTTTTTTATCTCACATACATCAGTGTTACAGTAATTATTCGAGCTTGGAGCTAGCAACTGTTCGAGCTTTTTTCCCCCCTTTTGGGACAAATCACAAAACTAATTTTCTTTTCAACCTCTTGCATCTGGAATTTTTTGAAGCTCTTTGAAGAGCTGAATTTTTTTCTGCTTTTATCATTTTGAAGGGAAAGAAGGGTACAGAAGCATGAGATAAATTGAATAGATTCTAAGCTTAAGGAATGTAATAGATGCAAGAAGTGTAAGGGACAAAATTCACACCAATTTATTCTAAAATTCACGCCTTTATACTTGTAGTCGCAGGAACAAATGTTAACTAAAGCTTTATTTGAATCCTAAATGTTGATGCTATATCTTCTTTTCTTTTTTTTTGGCTTGGGAGAATCGGGTGCCACCTTCGCTTCAAAAACAGATTCTGTACCACTCTTACTATTTGCTTGATGTTTAGTTGTCCTTAGCACAATGAGTCAATCTGAGGAGCATTTACTGTTCAAACTACTCCAAGATCAAAAAATGGATAGGCCCTTTGGGTTTTTGGTTCCTTAAGACGGCAGGAGCCCATTCCTTGGCCCTAAAAAGAAATCTCAGGTTAAAAAGTTTGCGCTAAGTAACATAATACTACCAATATTAGTACAACACCATTTGCCTGTGTCAGAGGGAAGAAGAGTCATTTAAGAACTAGCATACCTCTTACACGATCAGTTGAATTCTCCTTTTCTGTAAATCTAAAAAATGTGCTGAAACACCCTTTTGATCTAAATGAATTTAGCCTCTCTCTCTAACCTCTTACACAATCAGTTGGGTTTCCTTTCTGTAGAATAGAATCGTTTAAATGTTGTCGATTGGCCAAAAAAAATTAAAAAAAATAAAATCTCAACATCCCTTACCTTTCCTTCGAATGTAGTAACAAATCTCTGTGAAAATGGTGGAGTATAGAATCCATTAAGTCGTGAGCTTTAGCACAATTTATCGCGAGATATCATCACAACAGAAGTATTATATCTTTTGACTGTACAAACTAGACACCGTAGCCGCTAAAAAACAATCAGACCTTTCTGCACTCGTGAAAATCGCAGTCACTCTCCAAGCTGACAACTAAATCTTGACCGTACACGTATGATAAAATAATCTCTGAGATCAACTGGTCCTGCACGTCAACGAACAATGGGTGCAACTCCTTGTCGGTTTAATTCGAACTCGACAGCGACGAAAGAGGATGAAGTTGAGTGGGGTCCACCTTCCGGATGAGAGACCTACCCATTTGCCATGTCATCATCAAATCTGTGTCCTTTCCCTGGAAGGGTATTGACTTTTCATTATTAGTCGGTTGAACCACTATCAAACTACTACGACAATTTCAGCAATTGTATTATGTTGCACCACCATCTTTTTAAGCCCAAATTTTCTACTTTTGATAGATAACACGGGTAAGATTTTTGCTTCTGTAAAAGGAGGAGGAAAGAAAAAAAAGAAGAAACAATTAAACCTCGCCAAGCCATCAAGCATGCTGATTGGACTGGTAATAAATCATTTGCCTGATATGGAGCTTTCTTATAGTCAGGAGAAAGTTGTTTAGCCACCTTTTTTTAGCAAAATATGTCTATTTTGAAGATAGACTTGTTACTAAATGGCACGAGGAGTGGAAGTCAAAGAATCAAATTTTTACTAGCCAACAACTGAGTATTATGGTGTTTGGTGGGCGATGCGTGAAAATAAATTTTTTTTTTTCATAAATTTTTACGTTTTCTGTGAACATGTTTTTTAATTATCTTTTTATCGCACGTACATCAAATTGTTACAGTACATTTTTCTACAAAAACTTCAGAAACTAGCAATTCGAACGGGATGGGTATATAAGAATTGGTTTGATCTTTGGGATTGTTTCTTCATACATAAATCACTCAGCTATAAAAATGGTTTGACACTAGAATGGCTTATTAAAAAGCAATTGGTGTTTAGGAGTATTTGAATTTGGTGAATGTCTTGAATAGTCTTCTTCTGTGATGGATACAATCTGTCATATGAGCATGTAGAAACGTGATAGTAAATAAAAAAAAAGCGCTTGGCCCAAAAAAGAAAAAAGAAAAACAGTAGAGATGCGTCTCTGCAAATTATAACCACATTTTGAATGGATTTGTTCCAATTGGACAAAAAACACTTTTAAATTCTAGAATTTACAATCAGAAGATAAATGTGCGGCTGCCTTATAGTAATCAAAAGACTATTGATTTATCTTTTTCATCTGCTGCAACAAAGTCAAATGATCGTTATGGAAAATCAGAAATCATATCTAGCATGTCTCTACTCTCTTTTCGTCACTAAAGACACTTTTTTTTTCTTCATTTTAGATACGCCTATTAAGCAATGAACTCACAAATAGGATTTAGTGCCTCAACCATTTTAAAACATTTCAAAAAGTCCATCTCAGGAAAAAATTTTCAATCGAAACGCCAAAAAAAAAATAAAATCACAGTGATAACTAGCAACAAAAGAGCAGTAACGTGTATTTGTAAGAATTCTTAAATTCCAAGGAAAAAAATTCTTTTGGGACTTCGGATTTTGATGGAAAAAAAAAAAAAGATAGCGAAAGACAGAGAAGAAGAACATGATGATGCAGCTATCCCCAAGCCTGGTTTTGGGATTCCTTATCAAAATTTGAATGTGAATTCGTACTAGTTTTTAAGTCTACACAATTTCTTGGATCTTGTGTGAAGTACATAAATTAACGTGAATTCCAAAACCACACGAAAATGCTACCAGTAGTATATTCAATACTACTATATATATGTAGCTGTTCCTTGAATTCAATGCTATTATTATCTACTGACTTTCGTGCAGCCGAAATAGTTTATACTAAGTATCACTAATTCTCCCTCTGTCCCATTTTGATAGTCCTGTTTTTCTTTTTCGTCTGTCCCAAATTGTAGTCCACTTTCCAATTGAAAAATGTAGTTGTATTTTAATTTTTCTAAATTACCCTTATTCAATGTAAGTTGTTGTTACTATAAACCTACCCCATTTAATGAGAGTTGATTTTTTTTTACCATTAATTCAAGTTCCCATAAAGTTGTACTCTAATTAATGTGAGGGTATTTTAGAAAAATAGCTACCTAAATTGACTGTTCCAACAAAATTAACTACTTTTTCTTAAACTGTGTGAAAAAAAATAAGAACTATCAAAATGAAAGGAGTGAATAGTATTAAGAGTTAGTTGGGCAATGTTCAACTCTATTCCTAGGGTTTAATGACTAATGAGACAATGGTTGAACACAGGCTAGAGGACGGCATTTTTCTTTTTAGGAGGATTAGGACGGCATTTATAGGATCAAGTATAATTAGTAATGTTAATGTGGGTTTTAATTAGGGAAGACAAGTAGGAGAGCTAGAACTTTTATTTCATCAATATTAGCCCATATATAGTACGCCCTATCCAGCCATTCATTCATCATGCTCTTTGCCTAGTTTACTATGTGTTCTTGGTGAATTTTCACAAACGGAATTTAATTGCAACACCCCCATAATTTAAAATCCTACCTAGTGCATCCCCAACCTAAATTGAAAGGAAAGGCTTTTTAAAGAGAGTGAGTGAGTATTCAATTCCATTTATTTATCTCTGTACTTGTGTTTCTGATTTGATGATTTGGAGATCACGATAACTGGTGGGTAAAAAAAAAGAAAAAGAATTTGATGTTGAAATAGAAAATGAAGTCTAAGGAATATCAGTCGTATTAAAGTTATGAGCTCTCAACCCTTAACAGAAGTTTCTGTTTTGTTTGCATTATTAACTCACCAAATAAATTTACAATAACATGGGTAAGCGCTGTGGTTGGAATGTTAGAATTCCAAAGACTGCATGTCATGGCCATGACAGAGAATTATAAAAATGAGAAGGTACTTGCACCAAAATCCAATGATGAAATGATAATGGAAAGAAAAGGAACTCTCAATGATTTTGAAAAAAAAAAAAATTAGTGTAGCATTTTTTTATAATGTGATGTGTGTGAAATAAAATGGTGATTAAAAAAATTAAAAAAGAGGTATATTGAAAAACGTGTTTACGATGCAAGCAAATTTTTTTGACAAAAAATCACAATCCAAACACATAATTATAACTTTATTATAAAACCTTTTTAATTAATTATTTTATTTCACATACATCATATCACAAAAATTATTACAGTAATTATTTCAGATGATATTTTAAAAAATCTCCTGTCCAAACACAATGGCTAAGATTCGTTGCTTGGGAATAAAGTACTTGAGAATTTTCAACTCATACTCTATTGCCGTATGAAAATTGAAATGAAATTATGAACATGACTTAGCAACAACAACCTGTTCAGATGGGAAAAAAAAAAGGTGGAAGCAAACATAAAATACACAACAAATTCATTCATCCGGGTGTGGATGGAGCACAAGTCCATGATACCCGGATTTTGGAACTGAAAACGAAGTAGGAAAGTTTTGTTCCTTTGAATGTATTCCTTCATCAAGTACAAATCCCCATAATTGATCACAGTTCAGGTTTGAATTGAAAGCGTGATCATGTCTATTTATGAACACACGTAATAAGAGATGAGATTAAAGATGACGATCAGAATTCAAATTTGAATTGGAATTGTAATCATATTCATTGACAGACACGTAACAAGAGATGGGATTAATTGGAATCGTGATCATATCTATCGACGGACACGTAATAAGAGATGAGATTAAAGAAGACGGTTAATTGTTCCCATAGCCCACAGGGCCTCCATCCAGCTCCAAAGAAATCAGACAAAACATGATCGGACCTCTAGACTGTTCCTTTACTCTCTCTCTCGGGGCTTGGATCCTTAAATTCAGCACCATAATTGAGTGGATAAATAGGCATCCTCTTGCGTCAATTGGGAGCTGTTACAGGTTAATGGAGTTTTAGTCAAACAGGTTATTAATATTGGAGGATGGCGTGGGGTGCAAAGGAGCAGGGGAGTGAATAGACCCGGGCATCAAGGCGGCGACACGAGTGGGAACCGCACGTGAACTTCAATAGGAGATGACATCAAATTTGATCAAATCATTCAAGAAAGTTGAAACCAACACCTCACCATGGTTGGCTTTGTCATTTGTGGTCAATTTTGTTCTATAGTGTCCCACACCTCACGTGTGTGGGGGGTTATTGCTGTTCTTCTTTTTCTTGCTGAGTTGGTGTTAGACTTTTGGAACGGCCTAATTAATGAGGTTTTGTCACTTTTAGGTTTGTGGAGATTGTCAACATGTTTTCAAGTTGGGTTTTAGACCACGCCAGTTGCTAAATGTTTTTTTGGAGATGATTACCTGTATCTAGTTGCCCCATGCCACAAGTTACGCATCAATACGTTACTAGTACTACTAGTAACTGTTTTATTGTTGATTTTATTTCATTTTAGGTATCCTTTAGGCAATTGGGAGCCAACTTCTTCACACCAATTCAGACGCGGGCACTTGATTTTTCTTTCCAAAGTTCGTCGGTAGAGCTTATTAGGATCTTCTCTTTAACTCGTTTCCTCGCTGGCTTTCTGCTCTCCTCTCAGTCTCATCAGAGCACATATTCTTCTTCCAAGACCATGAGCCCTTTTCATGCCACACTTGTTATTTGCTTACCCATCAGATGTTTAAAAACAAATATGCTCATAGAGGACCCGCAGAGAACACAAATTCACGTCAGTCAGTCATAATAGGCATTTCATGAAACCTAGCCCATATACCAAGACTCCACATTCATTGAACTGTAATAGTAGCTTAGCAATACACACAAGTACTACTAGTAAATTTCCTCCAAATGAGGTTTTTCCAAGCTACACAAAGAGTAGCTGCTCCTTAGTCAAACAGAGTACCAGAACTTCATTTAAAGAAGTTTCCTAATTACATAAAAAGTCAACAACAACAAGTATCTTGAACAATTGTCAACTTTTACCACATCAACTCTCCAAGCCGAACTGCACTATGCAAATATGCTCAGCGGTCCTGCCTGGTTTGAAGAATCTAGTCCGCGTTCAGCAGTTGGTAAACCAGTAAGCCATTTCCTGAAACAACACAAGATCCTTATTCCTTAATATCAAAGGAATCGGTGCCAGAAGAGAAGCATAATGAAATGGACTTGTCAAGAGGGCATTTGATGATTTAACATATTTATAAGAAATGAATCTTCTAATGCAAGAAAATGAGTGTCACTATATTAAAATTCCACCATAATAAAGCATATGCAAGAAATTAACTGAAGAAACTGATGAGTACCTGCCAACACTACTGCCTGGATTCTTAAAGATTGTCAATCTTTTTGCAGTCCTCACAAACTCACTGTGTTACGAATGGAGGCAATAAATCATAAAAATCACATCAATATATTCAAATATCTACACCACCTCTTAATTTTCAATGCTTCGCCATCAAAACAAAATATAAAAAGTAAAATGACGGAATCATTTACCTGAAAGATTCATCTCCAGTCTGTTTAAGGGCACCTGTTGCATCACGGTAGAACACATGGCCCTCCAACTCTGATCTCTCTATCATAAACATGCTTGTCAGCTTTTTGTATAGCTCTTCATATGAACCAAGAACGGAGAGATCAAGAGTCCTGCCAACATCTTCCGATTCAAGAACACTTTGCAGTGACCAGTATCAAGGCCAAGTTCAGCAGCATGACATCCCCCCTTTGATTCCAAAACAATCCAGTATTGGGCAGGCTACCATGTGAACTTTTTGATCAAGTGAAACATCTTCCGCCTTCAATGATATCCCACATGCTGAACTTTTCCCTACTTGAGAAACTGCGTCACTATTGTAGCCATGTGACATCTGCTGCTCAGTGAGTATTGGCTGACCAAAGAGTAAGAATCTAGGTGTCTTCACACTGGTGGTCTTTTTCCAGCTTCTGACTAGAATTTCCCATGGTTAACAAGCAGGATATATCATCACTGCTATCTAAGTGGCCTCTTATGATGCCATCAGAGCTTTTAGCAAGCGGATCCAGCTGCTGGAAACTGGGGGATATCAGTCCCAAATGCATTTTGTTGCTAAGGTGGAGATCCGCTAATTGTACTCCAAGTTGAGCATGCCTGGCTCCCTGTATGCCTGCAGGAATGTTATCAGATAGACAACATAAAGGACTGCTTGGCCCAAGAGGGTTGCCTGAAAATGACGGCATTGGAAATTGGCCGTCGAGAGAAAAGTCCGAGTGCTGCAATAATCGCAACTTCTTCCTTGCTGGTGAGAATGGAGATAGATGAATAACGGGCATATTAGAGACCAATTCAACCAGCCATGGGCTGACGCGCTTGACATTTTGCAGCAAATCTGGCTCATCCCATGTCACCTGATTGATAGTTTCCAACAAGGAAAGGCGTAAAACTAATTGGGGGAAAAAAAAGAGACTTGCATATGTTATCAAGTTTGTCCTTCACAGAAGCAAACCTTGGATTTAGCAACTCAAAAAGTTAAATTTCCAATGGGGAGTTAAATGGAGAGTTAAGGCAAAAATTTCCAATGGGGAAAAAAAATTCCAATGCACTATCACAAAATTCCCATTTTCTTTGAAGTAAAGTTATTCACCATAAATGACTATAATACTGCATAACCACCATGCAGTTGAGGAATCAATAATATTTCATACATGCCAAGCATTTGATCATACTTTAGAACATCAAACAAAACCATATTTCCTCAAATATGGTAGGACCAGATGCTAAATCATTTTAAACACACCATCCAGCTTCAGTGTAGTGAACTCATAGTCACAGGGACACGGTATAGATACATGAAAGGAATAAATCACTGGAAAAAGTTCTTACCCACAAAACTGGGGAGAAAATTGTGAACAAGAAGACTACTAAATCAGTACAGCATGTCTTCCCTGTCAGTCAGGTGCACACTTTGAATAATATCTATCAGACACCATGTGGCTTCTATACAAGATCTTACAGTTGCTACAAACCCAATCATTGAGCTATTCACACTCTATATGTTTTGAAGCATGTGAATTCTGATGGTGTCATAATTTGGCTCATTAAAACAGAGAACCTGAGTTGGCTTTTTGTTTTTTTTCTGTTGAACTGTTGTCAACAGGCATGTTATGCCATGCAATGCTATCAAACTTGCACAAGCAAAAAGAATTCCAAAGATAGCTGTAAAGCACATCTGTGCAACCAAACTTAAGCATATTATGCTATAATTCTGATAGTAACCCTCAAGGAATTAATGCATTGGCAAATTATCAGTTTTGAGTTTTTTTTTCCAGGGTTAAATGAACAGATATATAACCTTCCTCTTACGCTACTCAAAAGGACACAAAGTTGATACTTACATGGTATGCAGCTCACTTTGAACCAGTATTAAAAGTGATAATAAAAGAAAAGAAGTGTAACAAATACTGGCTAATAAGCTAATTGTATGTATGCAAATAGTAAGGCTATAAATGCAGAAAGTCTTACCTGGAGAAGTCTCCATGGAGAATTAGGCCAGCGAATCGGATCAGCAAACTGAACAGCAGCAATCGTTCCCATAAACCAGCTAATTCGCGAAGAATCCTCAGTTTCAAATGGCATCTTGAACCTCATCCCAGCACACCACTGGACCCGCATTGCGGAACTCACAGATGAAGCCTTGACAAAAAACTCCGGAGTACTAGCACGCGGGTAATACACAACCTCAAAAGGCTGCCCTTTCACAGCAAACGAAGCAGCTTCAATCACCGATTCAGCCCTCACTCTTCCCCGTCCCTTCAAAGCCCCACCACCATTGCCAGGTGAATTCAGATTTCCGGCGCTGCCAGTTCTCATCAGCTTATTTTCATCTTCTCTGAGAAACATAGAAAATCCTCCGTAATTTCCAGCTGCAGAATTCCACCCAGATGGGGACTCGGGACCACCAATACCACCCTTTTAGCTCTCCGAATCCCCACACATTAGATCACCGCTTTCAAGCCCTCAGAAACACAATGGAACACCAGCAATTACTTCTTCTGGTTCACCAAAAGTACTCCATCCCGTAGTCAACAAGTGCCTCCTCGGCGTCCCTCGGTAGATATGCCTAAACTTCCAAGTCTCCCCGTGAACATCCTTGGCCACAACAGTCTGAACGGGCGGAATCAGCCGTGTAATCCAACCGCGGGGAAAATCGTTTCAGCACAATACCTCGGGACTGAGAAACCCCCACCGTTATTGGCATCAGATTGGGTCAATGTTTTTCGCAAAAGAAGCAGGCTTATCAGCTGACGAATCGGGCCCATTACCCCCCAAAACACCACTACCATCATCATCAAACTCATAACCCTCGTTGTTCCCATCGGAACCAACCTAATTCTCGCATAAACCTCATCGGTCTCAGGGTCAGCCAAGAACTTGACAGCAGCAACCCTGCAGAGAATCAAAGGTGGGACTCTCGGCATGCCTGCAAATCAACATTACGAGGGTATGCTCAGCATGGCCTTGTGGAAAATAATACACTCTGGAGTTAACCACAGGCATTTGGACCATCCCTCCAGCACAGGCATGCCATAACTGAGAATCCCAAGCTTTTCTCCACATCTCCTTCATATTAATTACCCCCAAACTGCAATCCTTTTCAGGAAAAAAGCTCTTTTGGAGTTGAATGCACCCGACTAAACACCACGGAAAACCGCTACTACTATACTACTCCTTCATAAAAAGGCTCCTCCTACTTCTCTTTTGTTCTCAGTAAATGCTGTAACAAAATTCCCATTAACACGCATTAAAAATCGGTAGTCCAAATTACAAAATCAAAACCAATGATTAAGGAAAAAAAAAAATACAGCCACACATCAAGAATGCCCACAAAGAAAAAGCCAACACAAACACACGCCACAAAGAGAGAACAACAACATATAAAGAAACTCTTACCAACGGCAAAAGAGGGCCTTAAAAGGAAAAGAAGAAACAGAGATCTATACGGAATTCAACCGGTCTCCCTAGAACAGAGATCAGGGCAGAGAAATGGCAGTTCCAGTAGCATGTCTTCTTCATCATAAGGACAACCTAACCAACCCAAAGAAAATAATTTTAAAAAAAAGGCACGAACACAGTAAAATGAGAAACATCTTTAAAGTGAAGAAGAAGAAGAATACAATTCCACAAGTTTCCTTAAAATCCTCACCCTCTTCTCAATCAAACGCTATAACCCAAAAAAAATTCTCAAAAAACCAAAACCACCTAAATATCTTTCAAGCCCCGTCCAATTCAAATTTCAGTGTCATACCAACAACTTAATACCGTAGTATGAGCTTTATTAACACTTCTGACGAATCTTTTGTTGTATAAATCACAACAATAAGTAAAAGAAATACTCGATATGGAGAAAACAGGAAGAAAGGCGGGAGGCTTCGTACAGAAGAAGAAATGGGGAAAATGGCGGTGAAACCCGGCAGCAATTCTTATTCTCTACTTGGTACTATTTGTAGCAGTATGCCTATAGATATATGTGTGCATATACATCTATAAATATATACATATATATACCGGTGGCAGAGAAGAGAAAGAAGCAAGTGATGAAGAAGAAGACGACGATTGAACCGAGAGGGAAATAGAGAAGACAGCACCCACTACCACCACCACCTCCTCACAGATATCCTCTCGCTTTTACACTGCTCTCACTCTCTCTCTCTCTGCGCCTTCTATATATATATATACATACCTGTATATATATATATATATATATATATATGTATGTATGTATATATATATCCTACTCTCTGTCTTCTTTTTTTATTAACTAATAAAATATAAAATAAGTGTCTCGATTCACCCCTCAGGGCCCCCCAACCCAAAAAAAAAAAGAGCACACCACACACACACACGCACACACACACACACACACTAATGCTAATAGGACTCACACACACTACTGCTAGCCTTCTCTTTCTCTCTCACACACTCACGCACTCAAGCAACGCACACAGCAGACACACGCAGAGAAATAGACAAAAGCGAACGGGAGAGATTTTAATCCTATCCTGCTGCTACTGCTAGTACTACGGAGGGGCGAGGGGAGTAAAAATGTGATTCCCTCTGAGAATTTCACGGCCGAATCCCACTCTTTGCGTTTTTTTTTTTAAAAAAAAAATTTCCTTTCTCTCTTTTATTTATTTATACAGCCAAAAGTACTCCTAAACGACGACGTTACCGGCATTTTCCCCCCCAAACAGTCAAACGCTACAAAACAAATGACCAAACCAACTAATTCTGTGTTGTTTGTTATTACTCGGCTGATTTGTTGTCTGTCTGTTTCTTTCCATAATTTGGTACTGTTTTGTACTAATATATATACATACATACACATACACATACGCTTTCTGTCTCTTTCCTCCAACCTTCTTGCTAAATGACAGACTATAAGCCTTATTAATTGATTAATCAGGTTAAATTATTAACTGCTGGGTCAGCCAAACAGGGCATTTTTTTTAATTTAATATTGGTGGAGAGAATTTTCTGTCTGAATGAAAAAGGGATTTTCTTTTTTTTTTTTTCCTAAAGTACTAGTACCAGAAGGGAGAAAGGTAAAATGAGTTAGTTGAGAAAATCTCGCGAGGGGAGGGGTGGGGGCGTATCGCGATGTCTTCGTGGTCGGGAGGATTACTAGAAGTTGCTACTGCTAAAAATTGTTAGTAAAAGGAGGGAGTAAGCTCTCGTATCGCGAGATTTATGGGTTAGCTCACTCTCACAGTCTTTTTTTTTTTTACTGTAGGCGTCGGAAGATAAGAGCGCGCGTCGCGTGGCAATCTACTCTACATAGTAGTGTATATCTTTTGTAAGACGGACTTGGTTCTGTTTGCTCATTGTTGTACACTGGAAAAAAACAGGTGAAATCTGAGGGTGCAGTAATTTGACTTGACAGAATTACCTTTGCTTTTAACTAGGGGCGGTGGGGTGGGGTGGCGGGATTTTGGATAAGCCTTTTTTGGAGTTGATTTTTGTTGTTGGAGGAGTGGGGAGTCGGAGTAGCACCAGTACAGGACAGCAGCAGTAGTATGGAGTAGCGTTGCTTTTGTCAGTTGAAACTGTGGGTTAAAACTTTTGAGAGGGTTGCATCCTTGAAATTCGAGTTAGGCCGGCAGAATAGGATTTCTTGACAGTACTTGTTCAAAAGGTTAAAAAGCAGTGGTCCTTTTGAGTCTGTTTTTTACCAGCTCCCTATCCCAAGCCTAAGCTGCTCGCATTTTTTACTTTCCCTCAGCTCATTGTTATGCCCAATTCACCGCTTCAACTTAACTTATTCAGATTTTAACATATCCACATGTTTTTGATAATTAAAAATTAAATATTTAAATTAATTGAATGACATTAAATTTTTTAAATAAAATTTATTCTAAAAAATAAATGATAAACGATTCACTTATCACTGAATGTGACATACATCCAAGTATATTAAATTTAATATTTAACAATTCAATAACTTAATTGATTCAATTTTCATATTTTCAATTTTATCAAATACACCCTTAAACTGCTTGATCCTTCTAGTAGTAGTGAGTTATTACTGCAATAATTTTTTTTATATTTTGTTTCTTATATTCTTACCCCTGTTGAGCGACATGTATTTGGATAAAAGATTATTTGAAATAATTACTGTAACACTATTTACAAAAATGAGCAATAAAAATATGCACAAGCTACTTTCATGAACTGATGTTCGAACTTGTATGGAATTGCAAAATAAAACACATAGTTGGCCTTTCTTTAAGTTACACCACGTTCATTGAATTTGCCATCGATTGTTGTCTTCTCGAATAGTTTTATGCATTTTTGTAAGTCTAGAATTTATAGAATGAATAAATAAATTATTTATATTACACAACAAATATGTAATAGTATTGCAAGCTTCCAAAAAACTTAGAAGCTATCTATTAGCGTACACAAATACGTGTACAGGCGATGACTAACGAGTCGAGCTGAGGTCAAATATTAGATGAACTCACTTGCAAAATAAGAATTGGTAGGGGCTAGATCCCCTGAATTCACTTTAATGCTTAAGTCAAGAATTGTGGAGAGTTATTTTAAATGGATTGGATTGCGTGCCTTTCAAGTGAGTAAGATTATGATATTTGTACTGGAAGAGATAGGTAATAGAATGATGAGGTCTATTGTAGTTTGATCTTGTAGGACGAGACATGATTGTAATGTGAACAATAAAGTTAAATCATAAAGTGATTGACTATCACGTCAATCATATCAATCACCAGTCATATCATACTGATCAATCGAGCCTTTTAATACCTCGAATAAATGAGTCATTCTGAGATGAATTATTGGAATGATCAACCGAAACTTTTGATACCTCGAATAAACGAGTCATTCCCAGATGAATTATTGATGAAGGACAAATTGGCCGAGGTACTCTTTGGATCAGGCTAACTGAGATGGTCTTTTAGCCGAGGTGGCTGAGATATCCACAACATGCATGTGTAAACCATAAAGATTAATTTTTACAAATTAAAATCTAGTGTAAAAAAAAAAGTGTGAATTATAAGATGACATGATATAGCATTATCTAAAAATGATCATAGCTAACTAGCATGATTAATGCCTATTTCATCCTTAAAATTCAAAACTTGTGGTTCGCGAAAAAAACAAGTTTTTGTAAACAAAGAATGACATTTTTTAACACCAAATCGGTGCTCATGCTTTAGAAGTAGTAAGATGTGATAGGAGTATAAAATTTCAACACTAAACATGAGATATCCAAAAGTTTTACAAACCATTCCAACCGATTTGTCATCTTAATTATTTTTACTAAATATCATTATACTTAGTTTACAAACCTATTCTTTTATTAATTTTGGAGTGCTTTTATGACTTAAAAAAGACAAAAACTCCTTATTTGATAACAACTAGCAACTTATATAAACCTCATGTTCAATCTATTTTTCATCTTTACCCTTGTGTTTATAATATGACTTCATTTTTTTTTTTACTATAAAACAAATTAAGGGTGTTTGGACATCTCATTATTTGAAAAAAAAATTATTTTACTTATATCATAAACATATTTTTCTAATTATATTTTTATGTTTTCAAATCTTTTTTTATTTCACATTCATCACATCATAAAAGATATCACAGTGTCATAATAAATAAATTTTAAAATACGAGTACCCGAACATTTTAGCCTAGAGTGAAGCTTAAGAGGAGCTCGAGTCGGTTGAAGGTGGAAGTAGGTTAACGCGCTTGAGAGGTGCGGCTGGCTACGGCGATGAGGTGGTCCTGGCGATTTTTTGGTTCGGGGGGGGTACGTGTGCCGTACTTAGTGGTGACATTTTCTGGTTGCTGTATTTAGGATCAGTCTGTCCATTATTAGCAGGCTCCATTTTCGGCTTCTTTTCTCGTTTCCCTCTTCCCTTTTTACCCTGCATTTGTCGCGTCACAGTAATCGCTTCTTTAGCACAGTTAACTGACAAGGTCGGAGTAAATGAAGAATAAAGGATTGGTTCCATTTTTTGCATCATACTAATAAATGTTTTCTCCAGTTCATGAAAACTTGCTACTTTTGAATGCTTTGCCCTCTTTTGAATGTCGTTTCGTATTAAATACACTACTGAAAGCGAATTAACTATCTTTTTACTGAGAAATTTTCAAAATCATGATAAGATCTACAAAAGGAGTGCGAGTTCAATAAGCTTGCGTTGTTGTTGAATGAAATTTTTTTTCTTTTTCAAGGGAAAAAAAAAACAAGAAAGACTTGTGATCAAACTTTGGGTAATTCTCCTCACATCGGCAAGTACGAGGGCTACTTGGTCCAACAAAAGATGCAAACCAAAAATGCCCTTTTACAGGACATCACGTAACAGCAGCATTATTAGAGATATGCCACGTAAAAATTTACAGCAACGTGCGGATTAAAAATTCGCAAAATAGTATAATTAGTAAGTGGCAGGCATCTGCTAGCCGACTTGCCCTTTGAGCATTGCATGGAGTCCATCATTTTCTTCCTGCATTCCTTTTGTTCGATCGAAAGTAACAGCCCAGGAAAACGAGATATTTGTAAAGCACGAAAGCGACGACGATGCACAGGCACAGCTTCCTCTGGAATTCTAGAATGCAGGAAGTTTTTTAAAATATTTATATATGTGTAAGATAGTAGTATGGTATTGGTATTTGCATGAGCATCATGAACTAAGTCTGCATCAGACATTTCAAACTGAGGCTGCATCTATTTGTACTGCATGATGCATTCATCTTTTCTGTCACTTCCACTTGAATCCCTCCAAATGTTGGTTCGTGGAATACAAGTTTACGAAGGAATTATATGATTTGTATCCCTGAAGAGGTTGAAAGCAACTTCTACAGCCTTGGAACATGCATGCATGCTGCTGGCAGTGCTTCGAGAGATAACCCTTTGTCCTAGACTAGGAATAAGTGTATTGTTTAATTTGCATGCTATAATTTGTTTATGGCTAGCTATGTAGGAATATACTACTCCTACTATAACAGCTACAAGGAACATCGGTAATTAATTTTTTTTTTTGTTGCTTAGTTGTATATTTTAATTTCCACGATGTTAATTAGGATGGCTGTGTTGTTTTCTCTTCTACATTCCTTTTCACTTTCAAGCGGCTCAAACCTGGTTTCGATCGCTTTCAACGTTTTAAAATTCATGTTGAAAGTCACGTCTTTTGTCTAGTTACAATTTGACGCATCTAGCAGTCCTCGAGTGAGTGGCTGCTTCTAAAATTGAAGGCATATGACATACAACTATTGGTAGAGATTGTTGTTATTAGGCTGCAAATATGGGATGGCGGAATGGGGCACTCCTCCTCCTCATGAAGGCTGAGATTATGTATTGGTCATGTTATGGTGTTGGAAGTATATTTACACGAACTCCATTTACAGGTTTTGTGATTGTGGTATGTAGCTAGTTAAGATTGATTTTTTTTCCTTGTTTCTTTCAGTAAAGAGGATCGGACGAGGAGGAGCGGCGGAGAAGAAGAAAAGGGCATAAAATGACTCCAGAATTCATGTTTCTCCAACCACGGTACTTAATTTCCTATGAGAAAATTATCATTACTATCGCGGGAAAGGAAGGAGAATTGACAAAATGTAGCTAGATGATATTGTTCAGAAGGTGATAAATTAGACTGTGACCATATGCTTCGACAGCAATGATGATAATGTGGAATTAACTTAGATAACGGTGGTTCTTAACGTGAATTAGTATTTTTCTAATGAAATAGAATTTTGCTCGTGCCTTAGCAAGGTCTTTTTTTTAAAATTTATTGTGAATTTATACAAATACTAATAATTTCAAATATAAAAATTAACAATAGTTCTACGTGCTCATTCACACACACACATATATGCCTTAAAAGCACGTTGCTACACAGAACAAACTAATATATAGCAACAGCTTTTTCAGTCAAAAGGTTTATATATAGGTCTAATATTGATGTTAGTAATTGGGGAGAAAAATAAATGAGTTACACCTAATAAACTGGTTTAGAAAGATGATATCTACACATTCTTTCTAGTTTCTTGAAAGCCATTACTGTATACTTCTGCCGACTATACATGCTAATCATTTTGACAAAAAGTAATTACTATACACAAAGCTAAAAAGAATGTGTGAACATTATTATTACCTAATCTTTAATCAAGTGCCGTACGTGATAATTAGAACCTAATTGGGTTTGTTTGGATAGGGTATTATTTGAATATTATTTGGAATAATTACTGTAGCACTTTTTATGATGTTGATATATGTAAGATAAAAGGATGGATTAGAAAATAATGTTTATGATGCAAGCAAAAATAAATATTTGGGATAAATTAACTATCCAAACAAACTCACGCGTGCTTTGGGGTAACCCTTTGGAGTACTTGTACTCGTCAAGACAGGCAACTGCCATTAACTCATACTAGATCAGTACGTAGTTCCTAAAAGCATCAAATCCAGAATGAGAAATCTTTATTAGACGGCCGTGGAGAATTACCATATGAGAAGGGTGCAAAGGAAAGAAGCTCTGAACCCTCCATTTTTATACCACATTAATGCAGGGCTCAGAAACTGAAAGTTGTTGGTGAAAGGGAGATCACTTTGATCACATACAGACATCCCACATCTCAAGCCAACTACTACAAAGACGGTTGAACCTTAAAAAGCAATAAATGCAAATCCCTACAGCACCATCTAGTGCTTAGTAGTTAGTACTGGTGGAGTGGAACTTGCCTTTAGGTGAAGGAGGGCTAGCTAGCTAATTTTGGGTATTTAACTATTGTACTAGTACTACACTACTGTACATCCTCATACTAGCCGTTCAATGACAATTAGCTGGCCCAATATATATGGAATCTCAACAGATGGGTTTTGCACTCCCATTTTTGTTAATCATATTTTCATTTTGTAGCCCTTGGGGTGGTTCGAATGGTCTCGGAATAGCCTATTTAGGTCTCGAAATCGCGTGCTCGAATCATCTCTCTATCGCTTTGTGTATTCTTGGGGGGCGGGGGCGCAAGCACAGGGAGATTAGTCCAACAAAATTGGGATACTTCCCATGTTGACACGAAAAAATGCTTTCATTTTTGTTAATCACACTTTCATTGTCATTTTGATTATATAGTTTTCATTCTAATTATATAGTCTTCATTTATTAAACAATATGATAAAATAAATGGTGATAATGTAAATAATAAAAAAATGAAGTGCAAATAATAATTTTCTAAATTATATTGCTGAAATAGTTTTTTGGTTCTTATTTTATCTCTACTAGAATCAATATGGTTGGACATAATCATACCTAATGGTTGGTTATCGGCCGGCCCCTTTCATGTCAAATTTTCAGCTTAAAGAAGTCCTGTTTAGACCAAATATAGAAACTTTAATTTATAGGAAAAGTGTAGAATTGGGTAATAAAAGAGTTTCAGTTATGAAGACTTTGGTGATCAATAGTGGGTTAAGAACAGTTTTTGCAGTTACAGTGAAAATGGCAAGGCAAATTGGTTTACACGGTTGCATCTCGACAGATTATTTAGAAGATTTTTCAATGAACTGGTATGTTTTCTTACCATATATAGACGACGTGACTGGCTTTTTTTTTTTTTTTTTTGCATGACATTTTAATGTTTCTTTCACGAGTATCACGACCGCAGTCACATTAGTATGTCCATAGAAGTCTATTGACACTAGAATTTTGCTTTTTGAGTATTACCAGAGAATGTTTTTCTTTTGGATAGCTAAAAGTAAAAAATCTACGGCTGATGGACAAAAACATTTCATGTCTGTGTCTCGCAGTTATTAGATCTTTTGATATTTGGACTCAATATATGTTGTGTAATATCCGAGTTGTTAGTTAGAAAGATTTAATTTCGAGTGAGATGTGGTTGTAGATAGAATTTTTTCAATAATACCTAATAGGCTCTCGTTAAAACATTTGAATCACTCCTTAATTATCACACACACATATATATATATATATATATAGACACACATATACATAGCAATAGACGGATTAATTAGAGTATATTGACTTTTGTATCTTTTTTGGTTTAAGCTTGTGTAAACAATCATGATTCCCTAAAAAAAAAAAGTCATGACCCCTCTAATTTCAAGATACTTTTGAAGAAGAAATAAGAATCACTTTTTGGGTAGATTAATTTGGTTGAACATTTGAAGCCATAAACAACTCCACAATAGTTCTTTTCATTTCACGGTTTGGTTTTTTTTTCAGCAAAAATTTTTTTTTTGTATAACCTACTCTATTCAATGGGAGGTAAAGTTTGAATTCTTGACCTCCCAACCACAATCAAAATTTAAAATCTTAGTGATAACCAACAGTCCAATTAATTGTTGGCTCATTTGATGGTTGATTGGCTATCCTATTTGCAATCCATTTATTTGCGTTCAGAATTGTAACTATTAGAAATATATTACAGTGATGTGATATATATATATATATATATATATATATATATATATAAACTAAAAAGGTACTTATAATGTATGTGAGATAAAATATGATTATAAAATATATCCAAGGGATATTTTGAGATTGTTTTTCCAAAATCTCAAGATCCAAACAGAATCTTAGATTTTCTTTATTTTCTATTGAGACACTATTATTTTATTTGAAATTCAAAATTCTTATCTGTAATTATTTTCAAAGAGGCAAAAAAAAAAAAGAAAATCAAAGGCGCCAACTTGTGTGGGTACGTGGATAATTCCGAGATTAATCGGACCAAAGCCAAGAGCCATCTTTTTCTTCTTCTTCATCTTCTTCTTTCTGCAACTCAAAAAGCCTGCAGAGTAAAGCGACAGCAAAAACTGACACCAACTACTTCTGCACCCTTTTCACCACAGCCAAAAGGAAACTGTCTATTTCGTAGGTCCATTATTCATCACGGTCACTCGCCACCATCCATTAGCCAAGCCAAGCCAATCACGGCCCATTCCTTGCTCTTATTTTTAACCAGCCTCTGGTGTTCGGAGTTGGGACAGCTAAGGACAAGGAGAAAGCGCGTTCAACTCCGACCACGACTTTTTCATGGAGGGATGGGGCAACAGTTTAGGCTACACGCGTCGTAGGATGATTGGGCAAGGTCGCTGATAGGAGCACTGTTGGTGATGCTGATGATAAAGACTTTACGCTGAGACCATTTGGTCCCCTTTAATGGTCTTCTGAAAATCTCTGTCGTCTTGTCCGTCCGTCCGTCCTTCCTTCCTTCCTTCTTCCCTTCTAATTGAGTGTTGTACTTGGCATCCTTGCGTCATTCACTCGTCTGAGTCGACTCGGGATCCTCTAAAGCATTTGGTTTTTCCACGTATCTGAGCCAAAGGCTTACATTTAATTCTTCAAGACAACTCATCTCATAATTGCTTTTGACTCTATTCTATCAGTGTAAAACTTGCACCAGAATACGAATACGTGAAGCAACTACCAAATTCTCGGAGAGTTTTGCTAGTATACGTTTTGTTTTGTTCTATGGAACCTTAAGAAATTCATGGAAAGTTATATATATATTTTTGGATAGCATATTATATATATTTTTTGGATAGCAAATTTTTTCAAAATAATTTTTTGGGTGTATCGTAAACGTATTTTTTTAATTCAATTTTTTATATTCTCAACCACCTTTTTATCTTACATACATCAAATCATAAAAAGTACTACAGTAATTATTTCAAATAATACTCTATACAAACAAAGTCTATATTTCCCTTTATTGTGTGTTTTTAAGGTATAATTTATACATTCTAGATTACAAATATAAGTAAAATGATACTAGCTAAAACCTCTTATATTAAATGTTGATTGGGAAAACCAAAAATCGGTTAATAAGCAAGGAGCGATGCATCATCAAATTCTCATTGTTAAAAAATAAAGAGTTAATATATTAGGCCTGTATGGATAGAGAACGGTTTACAAATTATTTATTATAGCTGTGTACATGTTATCACATTATTTGGTCATTTTTTTATCTAATATATATCAATTATATCATATCATAAAATATGCTATAATAATTGAATACTTTTCAACTTATATCCAAAAACTTGTTTATATGCATAAAGAATGTATCATTATTCTTCGGAGTTTTTATATAAAAAAAAATATACTGTAATATTTTGATAAATATAAATTAAAAAGTAATTGAGATTTGTGCTCGTGAAAAACGTAAAATTCTTTTTGCTAGAAAACTATAATCCAAACACCAACTCAGATGCATAATGATAAAAAAAAAAAGGAACTCGAGTTGAGAAAACAAACTAGTACAAATCCTGCCTGCAAATTTTTTTACTGAGTAGAGCTGGTGTAATGTAACACGACACTGTGTATATCAAGAACAGTAAACTTGAGTCAGAGGAAAAGAAACTGGTTCAGACCATTTACCCAAACTAGGCAGGCACAGGAATATGACGCAGCGAGTCTGATACGGCCGATTCAATAAACAGAAATGGGGTAACTGGGGGTGGGTAATTTTTTGAGATTTGACCGATGGTACCACGACGAAGTCTGATAAGGAAGGAAGGGGCTTCTCTTCTTTCAGCTGATCATTGATGGACCACAAACGAGGACACTGACAATCAATCTGACATGCAAATTGGGGCAGCCTATCCGACACTCATGCGACACCCAACGTTCTTTTAAGACCCCAGACCACTTTAACCGTTTTCATTTGATTAGGGGCTACATTTCCCGTCTTTGCATTTTAATCATCCCTCCTTTTTTTTTTTCCTTTTTAGTGAATTTTTTTTTCTCTTTTGCATGAATTCTCACTAAATTCTAGCTGTACTAGTACTTTCATTTCTTGATTTCCTTTTTCTTTTTTTTTTGGTTCCCCCTTCCCGTCGTATCTAGGAGTAGTTGTCAACTAAACCATAATTGTAAAACCCAATCCGACTTGGTGGTCCAATCGTTCAAATCGGTGAATCAATTATAGGCTGATTTTTACTTTTGATTAGATAAGTAATAAATCTGTTGATCAGTTAACAATACAGCAGTTCAACCGTTCAAATCGAAAAAAATTGCTCGTTGAACTGGCTAACTCGCGGCTGAATCGGTAATCCGTTAAATCAATCATCTTTTCGGATCAAGGTTCGGGCCTAGTTTTATAACTATGATCCAAACGTTCATTAGCACCTTTATCCATTTTATTATGTTACTATATTTTAGTTTGACTCTCATTATCCAACTCGAAAGTTCTACTTTGACTTTCGTATTCTTTGTTGATGATAAAACGGAAAAAAAAGAGAAAAGATAGTACAGTATAATAAACTTATTGAACTTTATGAGATAATGAAATAGTTTTATGATTTCATATATCATTTTAAAATAATTTCAAAAAATTTTTTTTTTTGTAAGTAGCAGATTTTGAAACCAAGACTTCTCACTGACAATTCCTTTCTGTTTACCTTCTAACTCTATCCTTCTCCTAAAATAACATCAGTTTAAATTCTCATACACTCAATACGTGAAAAGGGTGCATTCTTTTTCTTTTCTTTTCTTTCTTTTTTGTTTGCCCTTACCAATTTGGAAAAGAAGGCATACAAGGCTCGGATGTATTAAAGAATTTTAGGTGCCGACATTGATGAATATTGCTTGCTAAATTTTAAATTTATTTTATGTGCAGAAACAAAAACATACAAGGCATATTCATGGTACAAATTTTCAGTGTGTGTGTATTTCTTTTTTGGCCAAAGAAGGTTAGCTTTTAAGCTTGAAATGTGAACTGGAAAGATGTAATCCCTGAAATCATGAAATCATGATACGTTGACAACTCGATCATGTGCTATAATTAAGCATTTCGTTCGAAGTCTTTTGTTGACATGTAACGAAGTTACAAATGCTTCAAAGACATGGATTAATTAGACAGCGACTTCCAATTTGGAAAACACAACCATTCAGATTAATCAGCCAGTACATGATCACCCAATGGAGAAAACACCTAGCGTGGTGTGGCATCTTGTTAGCCACTCTATTTCTAGATACGCGACAATCTTCTTTAATGCGCTCCACGCCTATCCTTGAATATTATTACATTGGGAAGCTCTTGCGAAACTTTTATGAATGTCCGGTGAATATCTGTTTGCCAATAAATATTTTGTTTTTTTTTTTTTAACCAAGCAGGCCTCCCCCTGATTACAAATAACTGATGAGATAACATGGATCAATTAATGCAAACACTACTATGTATAACGCAGTAGTGGTAATGGAATTTGTAGGCTTAAGGGAAAGCTTGATAATTCGCATATAAAATGAAATTAAACGAAAACTTATGCGAGGGAGAAATGTGTATAGCCGTTTTTATGTCCTCCCATCCCTCCTCACTTCCTTCTAGACCTGTCAATGGTTCGATCTAAATTCAACTCTGATTCACTAATTTTTTCTAAGTATGGGTACAAATACAATTTCGTTTACCTAACCCGAACTCGGACCCGTTTAAATAAATTAATAATTATAAAATATAAATAATTATTAATACAATAATACTTAATATAATAATAATATCTACTTATTATTATACAACAATACTTATTATACAATAAATTAATAATTAATATATATATTATAAAATGCTACCTGTATTTGACCCAACTCGTACCTAGGATTCGTTGGGTTCGAATTCAAAAGATCAAATGTAAGACCCGTCAAGTGTATGGGTTGAATCCAAAACATGTATACTAAATTGGGTTCAAAATGTTCAATTCCGCCACATACCCGAGTCATTGACAGGCCTCGTCCCTTCAACCTAAACTGTTAGGCATAGGATTCGAATCCCAAACTTGATAGTAGAAAGAATTTTAAAAACCCTCTCCTAATTACTAAACCAACCCCAATAGTGGTTAAATGTATAGCCTTTTCGTATTATTTTTCTTTTTTTTTTTTGGGATAGAAAAATATAGAGACTCGTAACTAAAGAACTCAACTCGAGCTCGGGTTCCACTTGTACATGCCAAATGGTTGAAAGTTTTCAATAACCTACCTAAATACTGACTAAGACATGCAACACCCACAGAAGAAATTATAGGCATCTTCGTAGACAACACTTGCTAAATTACATCCTAGTGAGGTGATTATATATTAATTAAATAAAATGAACCAAAAGAGGGAGATTAGACCAAACCAACATTAAGTTTCCAAGTCAAGTGAGATGGAGGACAAAAGTTTTGGTTTCTTGTTTAATTCAACACGAGGTTGTTGGCTTTAGGAACAAACTTAATGTTAACGTAGTAGTTTTCTACTAACTACGCACTAAAAGTTTGCCAATTACCATGTCGTAGTAATAGATATGTACTCTTTCTCTTAGTATAGCTTCCAGCAAGTTTACAATTTTCATTAAGAAGACGGACATATCTGTCTCAATGGACATAAATGCCCTAAACTTGGTATTTTTTTAACCGAAATACAACCTAAATTTGTTCGACCTCAATCATTTAAGGCAACTGGTGGTCAAAGAGGGACAATTCGAAATGAGATATAGTTAAAAAAAAAAAAAAACACACACACACACACACACGCGAGAGAGAGAGAGAGAAAGTGGACTGCATTTCACCCAAAAATTTCTAATTGAAGAATATTGTTCAATGACTTTTCTAAGAAGAAAAAAACACAAAGAAAGTCGGTGAACCTCAAGAATAGTGAAATGAGGGCTCACAAAGTACGCTAATAAAAGATCACATGAACAAAGAAACAAACAAGCAAGCAAAATTTGGACCCCGGCCGGGACCAAACAACATTATTGGCATTCAATGATGAACGTGTGTGTGTGTGTGTGCTTGTTTCGTGCAGTGGGCACAGCGACGGAGGCGGCGGCTGCAACTGCTATTGCTATTGCTTTGGTTCCGATCCAAGTTGGGAAGCCCAAGTGGCCGCTCTCCTTTTCTTGCTTTTACCATTTACTTACTAGTAGTAGCAAAGCATCACCATATGCTTCATCTGCTTTGTGCAATTGTTGGGGCATGTTGTTGTTCCAGCTGAGTCAACTATGCAAGTCTGCGTTCGTGGTGTCTCGGATCCCATGTGATTTATTTATTTGCTTTTTTGGGTGGGGAACCCATGTGATTCTCCAGCTTGCGTTTGCTAACCATGAAACTAAATTTGACGTTAACACAGGTATGTTAACCACTTGTACTTTAGTTGCATTTCCTGTTGAACTTGTCACGTGAATGTTTAATTTGTATGGGTAAACATTATCTTTTTTTTGTGTCATTGAATATACATATATAGAGGTAATTGAGAAGCTGTAGTAATGTAACAGAACAAGGTTTTTTTTTTTTCCATGGGATAAAAAAAAGTTTAGTGAATTTGAATTCGATTATCATCGTGGGTCAGAGCGTGCTCCTGAGTTGAATTATTCAACACAGCCCTCATATCATCATCGGTAGTGGGATTTGAAAGTGTGAATAGGTGATCCTTAGCACTATATTGTCCGCATCAAACACGCAAGTCTACCTGCACTCTCAAGAGGGATGAAATTTAAGAAGCAAAGAGGGAGAATAGGGATTTCAGTCGTCCGTGACCTTTTTAAGTTTGGATATCGACTTTAACCATTAAATCAAAATGCCCCTTATAGTAGTATTTTGTATTTAGACTGGTTTCGGTCCACCGAAACAGGGCCGCTGAGAAGTTCGAGGGCGGCCCCAAGGCGTTATTCTTGAGCTTGAGAGCCCCAAGCCTGCAACTACAAGATGAGAATCCCTAGTACTCGCAACTTATTTGTAGAGGAGAATCCTCTACTAACTATTAATTCTAATTGAGCCAGGAATATAGTAGGGAGACAAGGTCAGTAGATAACCCACCACAAAGACAAAGGCGTGTGTATACTTGTACGAGGAGTAATAAGTCTCATATAATATTGTCTTTAATTGAAGGATGAATATCCTTTTATCTTATTAACGATAATTATTAATTTTAATGGGAATAAATAAGCAACATGTTACAATACAAATAACACCTGGAGCAAGTTATTTTTATCCCAACCCTGCCACATGCTCAATGTTGAATAATTGAGAATCGAATTTTAGTAGAGTCCTCCTAGCTGCTGTTATTCGCAATGTCCAGCATTCACCTAGACCTTTTTTTTTTAATCTTTTGTTGGGGGTGGGGGGATGGATGGATGGAAAAGAGGAAACAGATCCATGGGGAGAGATAACAGAGACTCAAAATAACAAAATTCAATACCTAAAGGATCTAAATATATCTGAAGTTGAATATTACACAAACTGAAACCCCTCCTACTACTCTGCTATTCCTACCCTAATAACTCTCTGATTTTACTCTGCGCCCCTTTCAGTTTCCCCAACCATAATGCTAACCTAGACTTCTAGACCACCCCCCCTACACTCACTTTTTGTACATGCGAATCTTTTAACCATGCTCCACCAGGCAGAACCCATCCCCTGAAAGAGAAGGCAAAAATGAAATTAAATAAAAGACACCGCGACAAACGATTTAGCAACTCCTAGCTCTCTTTAAGAAGTATTGCCACCTCTTCAATAAATAAAATCGAACAGATAGCTACTCATGGGGACAAATTCTGGGGCAGGTGACATGGGAGCATCATGGCTGCTGATAGCTGTTTCCTCCATAGCTTTCTTTCTCATCTCTACGACTTTCCTGTGAGAATTGGAATGTAAAGTTGGGCTGAAAGTAGGACTTGCTGCTGGACGATACTCCGGAAATAGACGTCCAGACCTGTAACGAACCCCGCATGCGTTGCATAATGTCTTAGGACCCATTGGTCCCTCCCTCCATTGTGGTGTCTTTGTAACTTCGCAGTGGGTGCATTTTTTAGTTGCAACAGGGCGCTGCAAGGAAGTTTCATTTTTTCTCGCTAACGTCCGACGACGGAAGAAATGATTCTTCCTTTGCCTGTTGAAAGGAGTCGTCTGCATCGTTCGAGGCAAGTGACAGCTGCGAAAGTTTCTTCTTCTTCTTCTCTTTGTTTTTCCTGTGGCTTGAAGTCCTTTTCGATGCTGAAGCAGCACAAGATATAGGAGCCATCACAAACCATGGATTAATAGCAGATGGTCTAGCCCGCTTGGATCGGGTTCGTACTGGGATAACGATGTCGGGCTTGATGGGTAAACTTTTCCCACCTGAACAAGAGCCTCCGCTCTCAAGCACAGAAACAGGGCTGTGTGTCTGGAATGAACCAGACTCCTGGCCCTCGGAAGATGTAATCTGACGGGAAGTATTAGTGCTGGAAGATTCTTTAACATGGTCTGGGGCAGTTTGACCACCCTTAAGTTTGGCCAAGGCAAGCATTAAAAAAAAATAAAAATCAGAGAACTACTAATACCCAAAGAGGGGAAAACAAGAAAGATGAAAGACCAACCAACACTCCACATAAACAGAATATTCATCATTCAGAATGAAGAATTCATACAGATACGTACAATGCAGATTTGATTAATTACCACTAAGAACTGCTCCTAAGATGCCTTCTGTGTTTGTTTTCCTTTTCTTTGTGGGGGTTAGGAAGAGGAAGCAAGGGATACAACAAGTGACAAGAATTATGGGAGCTGTTGGAATATTATGACCAAAAACTTGACAGCTCAACCAAGTTCATACCAGCTAATTCCACGACCATTTTCAAATTTGATAATAAATAAGCACATTCAACCATAAAGCACTCAAAATGAAAAATCTTTAATTCCAAGATGATGTCATAAGATATAGAAAATAATCCACACAACTAAAGAACATAGCTAAACCTATCACGTCTAATGGCAGCTGCAAAGCAATAGTTGCAGCCCCTAATGCCACCAAACTTTGTGCTTCACATCTCTCCACTATACATTTTTAGTAAGCTAATATTTCATTCACGTAAAACTAAAGAAACTTGGGAAGCCTGCAGATTACATCTGCAGTATGCACAGAATCAGAATTCTGAATGTGATCCAAGTTTAAGGAGGAAACAGGAAAAGGAAAGGAAAAAAAAAAACCAGAATACCCTTCTGATTAAGCAAGATGACCTTTTTTTACCATGCTAGAAAGGCAGATACCAAATTTGACCTACCAAATAAAATTCATTCAACAAGGTCTAATATCCCCAGTAACTTCTGTAACAGGGAAAAGAAAAGGAAAAAATGTATATTAAGAAAACCCAGGCAAGATAAGTATAGCGTGATATAATTGTTTAGACTTGGCTTCCAAAGACAGATCCTGACAGTGAAGTATACACTTGGCAAGAATGCGAAACTTGAGAACATTAAAGTTTTAATGCAAAATTGGAAGCTTCACAAGATACACTATATTCTATTTATATTAAGATGTTGGCATTTCTACGTAGGATTTGCTACTATAGATTCTCATGATTTGATTAATAACTTATCAGCACGTATAAGAATGTAAAATCAATAATTTGCTTCAAAAAGAATCTAGCAAATGGTTAAGGTGCAAGAATTTATTCAGAGACATGACTTCTGGAATTCTTCTAGACAATTTTATCATGGTCTAACCCCATACCTGCACCATTTTTCAATTTGCTTTTCATAAATGCTCTTTTTTATATTCTTATTCAAGTAATTGCTCTTCTCCATAGTTTTTCCCCGGTTCTCCTTTAAAGAATTGCATCAATACACTACATAAGGGCTGACTACCTGGGTAATGTCAAGCACGAACAAGGTACTTGAGAGGTTGTAATGTTCAAATACTCGAAACAAAATCACAATGACTGCAGAAACCTCACCAAAGACACGGACAGAATAATGACATCTTAAAAGAACCCAAAAAGAAAATAATAAAAGATTCTCTAACTTGCACTCGAGAAATATCCATCACATTTTGCTAATTCCAGTGCTCTAACAGCATCACCAAATCCACCAAAACGGAAACAGAGTAGTCACTGCTGCAGAAGAAATTGAAAATGTAGACGGACTGTTGCTTTTGAGAGTGTTCCGCCTAGGAAAATGAATAATTTTACTTCACAAGCCCTTAGTAATCCTTTCCTTAAGGGAAGCAAAAGCAGTTGTCCCTAGAATTTTGAGATAATTTCACAAGTTATCAAACTTGAATATCCAGTAAAAGTAGCACCAATTGGATTATTTATGTTCTACAAGTGTATTATATATTTTCAAAATTTGGACTTTCATGTCTTAAGAACAAACAACCTTAAAGTATGCTGCCACAAGTGCAATTGAGAGTCAATACATGTCTAACATGGACATCTAAGATTATTCTCGCTTCCTAGGCAAAAGGCAAATTCCAAGAAGCTAATGTAAATCAGCAAGCTTATTTTTTGATTAAAACGTGCAGCCTCAAAACAGACAAGTAGATATTCTAGACAATTTTCCTGTATTAAGCACTTGCTGGAATTGACAAATGGAAACCTTTATGAGCACTCAATCGGGGCTCGGATCCCAAACTGTACATAAGCTGCCTCGCACGCATCTTCCAAAGAGCTTATAGCCCCAACTCTTGAAATAGGAAAAATTGAATCTACATGACAAGGATCCACTTCCATTGGATTTTCCTTTGCCATTTTTTGGCTGCTAAAAAGTATTCAACGATTGTCACATCAGACAACAGTGGACAAGATTTCATTGATTTCTTGCTTTTGCAAGGAACCATTCAGATGCCTACCCTGTATTTGCCGTTGAAAGTCTAGCAACTATGAAGTATACAAAGAAAACCTAAAAGACAAACACAACAGACACCTTAGCAAGTTGCACCCCTTTAAGTCAAAATCAACATAAGGTGTGCCCAAGAATTAATCAAATACTTGATTTCAAAACAGACCATTCAGAGGCTTACGGTACAATTTGCCAAAAAAAATTTTCATTGAATCATACAACACATGAAAGATAAAGAAGAAAAGCATCATAAACCTATCAGCAACAGGCAAACCTTTTGTGTTCTGAAACACAACTAGGTCTGCTGAGATTGCATACACTGCCTATTCTGGTTTCGCAAGTTTTCAGTGGGAAGACTGGTCACACCACTTCCTTTCAATGCTTTGATATTTCATATTTTATCTGTCTCTAAGTGAAAATTTTTATTTCTCATCAAAAACAGATACATGCATAAAAAATTACTGTATGTCAATTGAAATAATCAGAAACATAAACAAGCAGTTTTAGAAGTCAGCTAATGGTAACATCTGCACTCACATAAACTACAGTCAATACAAACTTTTATAATAACAATTAACCGAAAACAGAGGGCCAGAGAATTGAAAACTCACAGAGGCATTCAATTTCGGCGGATTCTCTAAACTTCTATTGCCAGCATTGCGTTGAGGAACAGGTGGCAAACCCATGAAAGCCTCCGAAGGAATTGGACCGAGAGATTGTGACTTGCTAGCATCCCAATCTCCAGCAAGCTCATCATCTCCTTCCAAACTTTCCATGGGGAAATCCAAAATCCCGAGTATATTTGCAAAGTCATCTTCTCCACCAGGAACGCCCTTGACAAACCCATCCCAGTAACCAGGCTCAACCAAACTCATATTCTAAAATACAAAAAAAAATCCCACTAAACAACCAAAAGAAGAAAAACCAAATCCCAATTTCAAAGAAAAGGGTTATTATGGGCGATGACAATAACAATGACAAAGACGGCAGAAGGAAGATTCTCTACGTGTAATATTCTCGATATATATACACCAATTGCGAATAATAACTTATATTGATTTTAGTAATTCTTAGAAATTAAGGTAAAAGATTTGGGAAGCCAAAATGGTAATTGTCATCTAGTATGAACGTTTATTACGTACTCAAACATTATCTTTCTCGGAAATGCCTAGGTGGTATTGTGCAGGTTCGGCGTCACACTTTTTATGCTAATAAGGCTGGAAAAAAAAAAAAGAAGAAGTTACCCTTTTATAAAAAATCTTAATGCATGCTAAAAATTTTACCAAACATAGGAGTCTACGAGGAATCCAAAAGTATCTTCCTATATATCCGATGATTAATGAATTCCTAATTTGAGCAGTTATGATTTTTTCTTAATTAAGGCAAACAGAATTTTGGAGAAAATATTTAGGGCGTGGCATTTAAAGGGTCGCTATTTCCACGGATTCAATTCCAACATTTCCAGCTCATCAAATCTTGTTAGAAATAGTAACAACGCGGACTAATTGAGGAAATTAAAAAGAAGAAGAAGAAAAAAAAACTAATGCTGGTACTTATAAAAGAACCACGTGTTTATTAGTGGGCTAACCTTTTTGCCCAGAAAGCGACGCCGTTTAGTGACTCGTACCCACAGAATTATTCACTCAATTCAAGACGTTGCCCTAGTGAACAACCTCGAACAACACAAGCCCACCGACTACTCTTTGAGGCCGCCAAGAAAATTGAAAGGGGGGAAAAAGGCCAAAAAAAAAAAATCCTCTAATCTTTCAACATTCTCAAATACCCAACAGGTAAAAGGTCATTTTAGTGAAAACCCATCAAGAGAAATGCTGAAAAATGTTAACTTTGAAACCCATAATTTTCCCCCATTTCCACAGCAGCCAAACACGGGGGGAAAGGCCAGAGCACAAGAAAACCCAGGAAAAAAGTGCATAAATTTGGAGCGAAAAAGAATCTAAAATGGGGACAGACAAAAGGTCATGCATGCATGGAAATGGAAGGTTATACTTACCGTGACAAGAACGCTAAAACCCCTTTAAGCCATTGTTTGCAGAACCTTTGTGCTGAGATTTTTGAGTGAGATAGAGAGAAATGGGAAGGGATGAAAAAAGTGGGCAGCTGCAAAAAAAAAAACACAAAAGGATAGGGTAAGAAGAGAAGGTAGTCAGATAGGAGGAGTGGGGGGACCTTTTTGTTTTTTTCAGTTTTTGTAGCTTTAAAAATGGGTTGAAACGGTCATAAGGTTTTTGGGAGCCAAAGAGGGACAACAAAATTTGGGGGTTAGCGTTTATAGGCTAAGGGAAGAGGGTGCATGGGAGTTGAGGTGGAATGGAGAGTATGTGGTTTTTCATTTTTGTGTTGTAGAAATACAAAAAAAAAAAAAAAAAGGACTGAGGACTGAGGACTGAGGAGAGTGATGAGGAGGTAGTGGGGTGGGGACCACAAGGAGGTGCGATAAATGTTATCATCTGATGATTGATGAGCTGGGTTGGGGTCCAAAGGGAGTGATGGTCCTTGTGACTTGTGATCAAAGACAAAGGCAATGGCATTTTTTTTCTCTTTTGGCCCCTCAAGGTTTTTGGCTGTCTCTAATTATTATATGGTATTATTTGAGGCATTGAAATTCAAGATTTTGAACTTAAATTTAAAAGAATAATTGGATTTTGTAGTGGGAAAATTGAAGGGTTTTTGGAGGGAATGGGAAAAAAGTGGGTAGGAGAAAGGTATGACTTTTAGATTTCAATCATTGATGGTCTTTTCTTTCTTTTTCTCTTAATTGTGCAGATTTTTCAACTTTCTTGTTGATTGATGATGCTTATAGTCATAGTCGCTTTTTCACATGTTTAACATTAATCTTTTTTTTTTTTTTTTTGCTTTAAAAGGTGAATTGCAACATTGACATAACATTGCTAAACTTGACAGGAGAATTTGTTTTTCACCTCTTTCCGAGGCCGTATGCTTGACTTTCACAGTCGTCAATGCCATTATTCAGAGCATATACCCCCGTACTCCTCGTCAATAGCACAGCAATGGAAGTGCAATTAACCAATGCTTTAGGGCTAATCAAAACTTTTAACTCCAATAGAGAGAGAGGTCATAGTGTTATGCTATTAAGTTAACGAACCAAATCTAGATCTGATTGGTATCCTCTGATCCAATCGAACTACTAGCCTGTATATTAAAAAGAGACAAAATGAAAACTCGTAGTTGCTATTGTTTTATTAAATTTAGACTAACTCTTGATTAGCTCCCCTTGTCTTAGACAACATGTGGGATTGCACCATTTTTCTTTTTTCCCTTTTTTCTCTCCCTCCCTCCCTCCCCCCTTAGTCACAGTGGTAGTGGTTGGACTAATGTTTTGAAACTTGGACCGTTAATTGAATCGGCGAAATGATCGCATCGATATTTAACCGGTCAAATCGATTTTATTCTAGTTCAATGATTATACATACATAGATCCAATTGAACTTTTAAAAAAAAAAAAATCATTTTAGTAAAAGTGAGAGATCGAATTCGAAACCCTCGCTTACATTAAATCCAATCCAACTTGATAAATATTGGGCACATAATGTGAAGCACGATATTTGATTCTTAAAGTCCAATCAAAGCCAAGCTTCATGAATTGTGACCTTGAGGATGACTTATGTTCCAATAAATCGTAACATAACTTTTAGTTTTTTTTGATGACAAAACGCTTGAATTTGCATTATTTAAAAATGGTAAGGACATAAAAAATGGTGCACGTAAAAGAAGAAGAAACCTCCCTCTTCCACTGCATATAATCAAGAACTTTGTTTGCGTAACGCCTTGATTTATAAGTTATTTGATTAGTTTCTTATTAGTTCACTGAATATTCTCAACACATACTATGCTCATCTAACATATTTGTCTACGCACTAAACTTAACCAAGAGTAAATCAGACAATACCAAGGCTATTTCAAAAATCTTGAATAATCTAATTCGTTGGATTTTGACCTGTGATTCGTTAAATCAAATCTCGATTTAAAATAGCTTTTAATAGAGATACGTTAGCAATTAAAATTACTTTTGATGCTGACCAAAAGATCAAGCAAATTTGATTACACTAATTGCGGGCTTGTCTTGGTTTCTTTGGGCCGCTATCCACTCATGGTCAGCGCAACATGCCATGAGTGGCCCAAGTGTAAAATAAATTCGTGTATTATCAATAAGCAATTTTTTTGTTTCTTTTTCCTGTTTTTGGAACGATAATAAATTACTCCTATGGTTTTAATCTCACATAATTAACAGCAGCAACTATGATATATCAACTTAACCGAAAGAGTACCATTCTCGAGTCTTTATCGCCTAGCCATTGTACATTTTTTGGGTTGTCTATCCTTTTTCTTGTAATTATGCAACTTAAGTCTTGTAATTATGCATGCTGCTACCAGTGTACAATGGGTTCAAAATACTAGCAACTTGAGTAAATTCTTGGCCTCCAGCCGCCAGCTCGTATAGTAATCACTTTCGGGTAGTTATTCAAGGTCATCAAATCGACCCTTTGGTAATATGCTGGACATCGTGGGCAGGTTCTGCACAATCACAAGGATTAGTCTGGCATAAGCCAAAATACCCTGTGTCAACCAAAAAAGAAGTAATTTCTCGACCAGCAAAAGATAAATTTCAACCATTTCATCATAAAACTGAGTTCCAATCAAGCTACAATACATACATGCTTAGTACGGGAGATAGATGTAAAGCAAGATATTCTCCTATAACAAACCTAACCTATTAAATCAAGAAATCATGTGAACAGATAAAAAATGGCTTTATAAAGTGCATTTAATTTCTCAACTCCTACATGCTTTTGGATGAGAGGTGATCCAGAGAGACAAGGATCAATAGTGGTATTTGCAAGAGATGTGTAGAAGACAACTAAAGATAGACGACATGGATCACAAGTTCACTGCTTGCAATGTTGGATATATCCAAGTTACAGGTAATGTATACTCTCCCATATCCAGATGGGTCGAGATTGCGGAGTCTCCTTACATTGCTCCCATCCCAAGTGAAATACTGCAAGAGCATCGCAATTAGACTTTACCACGATGATATAACTACCAGTATAAAGATAGTTGTTCAAACTTCGGAGCAGCGATCTCCAAATTTGTGATGGAAATATATGGAATTAGGAGAGTAATTAGTATCAAGAAAGCTTGCTGATTATTCTCTCCCACAAATATCGAGTCAGTATTGTTTTCACAAATATTGTGAATTTCCATCCAATCTAGCTCCTCCTTCTTGTTTGGCAAATTTTATATCTTGTCCATCGACTTGTAATAAACCATTCTTGAAGGCCACCCTTTCTTCGTCCGGTCTCATGAAGGCCACCCTTTCTTCCACACAATCAATTGCATCCAACATTTTTGTTTTTTTGAACTAATATAAATTGCAGCAACCGAGAGATCATGATCCGGAAGTGTGGGTTGAATGGAGTATCACCAGATAAGATTATTATTTTGCTAACATCTGCAACGTGAATTGCCGGCAGAATTATGGTCTTTTGGGTGAGTGGATTAAGAGGCGTTGTAGATGGTCAGGAGGGTGCTTAATGGCCAACCAACCGGAGGAGGAGGAGGAGGAGGAGGAACTTACGAGTCGAACAAAGTGAGGAAGTTGAAATTCGTGAATTGTATCTTCGGATTAGGAGATGCTGTAGCATAATTTGGTTATGCTTGGCCGACTGTATATGTACACCGTAATAATCGAATATAAGACGCAAGGCCTCATCCGGGGTGGTGATTAAGAGAATAATGGCAGCACCTTTCTTGCAATTCGCAGCTGTCTGGAATTCCCTTCAAAGTGTTACGGAGAGCCAGGACTTGCTAACAGCACCAAATCGCGGACGTAATCAGCAAGATGAATTAACTTCCCCCAAAAACCACAGAAGGTCCTCCGGCAGATCATTCCAATCTACCACTGACGACTCCTTGTCATCTTCTGTCAAAGTCATTAGTACAAGAGTCATTACCTGTAACTTTAATTTACCTCGGAGAGTTGGGGTTGCGTCCGTTAACACACAGAAAAAGGTTAATTGGCTCAGGAAGAACGTAGCGACTTTTGTTTTTTTTGGGCGCGCGTGTGAGTAAAAGGTCTCGAATCTGGACCTCTCACTTCTATTCGCTGCTCCAATATCACTCAACCAATCCCTCCAACCTTACGAAAAGAACGTAGTTTCATCTAAAAGCTCTGCAACTCCCCAAAATTGCCATTGCTTTAGTTACAAAGCTTTGTGCATATCCTAGCTATAAGTAGTGAACTTCGTCTGTTTCTCTCTCTCTCTCTCTATCTGTCCTCTAAACTTGTATACATGATACAGTAAATGCATGCATTTCAATCATTTCATAGCTTTATTTTTGATATTCTTCTCCTTGCATTTAAATAGAGAATAATGAACAAAAGAAATAAAAAAATGGATAAGGAGATGGAAAGAACACTCCAAGAAGGGGCACCATATGACTTTTTGAACATGTTCACCAGATTCTCCTGCAGTTTATGAGATATGAAAAACTCAAGTTAAAAACAATCATACTCCTCATTTCAAGTTATAACAGTAACGGACCACGATAGGCAAATTCCATAATACACAACTAATTTTCTTTTGCCTTCCTTCTACGCTAAATGTTCTGATTGTCCAATTGAAGAAAAGACCAATGGATTCCTTTTTAACTTTCCAAAAAGTAAGTGTTTCCAAGGGCAAGTACCATATAATTAGTTATCATGAACCAATCTTTAGTTGTAAGTCGCAAAGATATTAAGTCCTCAAACGCTGGATACTTACTTCACCAACTTTTGTTGGCATCGCATACTGTTGTTGATTTGCAAAGATGCCTTGAGCGTACTTGTACAACTCCACATCCAGGTAATTTAGTGATGTAATTTCCTGAAGAAGAACTTTAGAAATCCGACGACGAGCCTGCAACGAGATAGAGTTAACAAGTAAATGGCAAGTACCAGGACAACAAAATTGACAGAAAGCCGTCTCAGAATCAAAATTTGCAGTCTGAGTCTAATTTCATCTAAACATTCCAAATCCATCTCAACTCTACTGCAGTATAAGATTGAGCTTATTGTGCAGTACACCCTTGAGCTATAGAAAGGGAATTTCTGGAGTACACTACATCGATGAAAATACAGACGGTTAACCTTCTCAATCTGGTAACAATAGGACAAAGTGAGAATTTGTAGATAGATTTCAACAGGCAACAACACACAGAGAGACATATGTGAATCACATTCCAAAGTTGCTACAGCTGCTACATCTAGATTGTCCCAGAAACTGAGGGCTGTACTAATTTAGGATTTGTTACATTGATACTATCAAACTGAATTAACCACAGTTTCAGTGAAAAGGAGTTGACCCCTCAAAGATCTTCATTTATTTAAAGAACCCTAGGGGTGCTCTAAGCTCTTCAAGATCCAAAGAGAAGACTATTTACTATTGTACTGATTTATCGACTTTGCATCACCTAAAGGATGATCCTTTACTTGAAAACAAAAGCTTCAAATCATAGCATGACAACCCATCATGATTGAGAGATGTAACAATTTCCAACCAGGAGTTGAGAGTAGTAATTTCCACAGTTACACGCAAAAGGCAAGAGGGTAGAAAAAGTCAACAGATTAAATAAGAATTTTGACTAATTTTTTACCTCCTTAGTAAAGTTTGCTGGCCGTATATTTTTTAAAGAATTTGCACGTCGCTGTGACTGTGTGCTTCGTAAGCTTGAAATACAGGTCTCATATGCTTCCATTAGTTTTCTCGTCGTCATCTGACATAGTAATAAAGTCTTTGTTCTCTTTTCCTGACATAGTAATAACTTTGAGCAAGCACAAAGTTAGAAATAAAAACAGGCTTACATCTTCATTTGTTGCTTCAACTGTGTCCGTTGATGAAAACTTTCCAGGCTTTGGATTTGTGCTATTGCTCTAAAAACAGGGCAACAGAGGAATCAACATCACAATTTGAATCAGCATTCAACATCATTAAAAACTAAAAGACCACTTACAATCTCCAATAAAAAAAAATTAAAAGCATAGTAAAAGAGACGGTCAGACATTACCAAATGGTAATTACTATCAGGGTCAATATCAGGTATCGAAGAGCTCTGCCCTGCAGAACCAGCAAAGGATGATGTTACTGGGGAAAAACTACAATTTTACTACTTAGATAACCTTAAAAAACTAAAGAAAGGGATAAACTCCAATAGCTTCATATGCTTGAAACACTAGTGATTCTTAATTTGGAAACTAGCCAAGCAGACCTATCGTGTACAAGGAACCATATAATCTCTTGTTTTTTCAAGCTTTTTTGAAACAAAACAGGAGTTAATGTAACTTTCTCTTAAACCCTTCTCATATTAGCCGTAGTTTTACTTGTTGCAGGAGAATGGATTGTAACTGTCGAGGAAATACTTATCTGTCACGAATTTTCTCCTTTACCTAGTATAGTGAGCACACTTGTTTCTAGATATGCATTAGACTATATATTTTCCTCCTATGTCTTAATATCCTTTACACTAGGATGTTTACTTCCGAGCAGAGGGAACTTTCAAACTATAACTCCACCTAAATAGCACCAAAATGTTCATGACATACCATTAAATAAAAAGTCAGGAGGATGCCAAAACGACTACTGGCATATCTAAGATACTCATCAAGATGAGCACTGTATAGAAAGCAGAGGATGTTCATGGTTTCTCATAATCAATAATTCAGCTTGAACACCTTTTCCTTATGCTCAGAGAACTGTAAACAGAACGACAATAGCTACTGCTGGTTGTATGGAATATATGAGCCCCATAATGTCCAAAATCTAGAGAAAATCACAAACACCTAAAAGAATGGAAAACAAAATACAGCTGAAGCAAATTGTTTCTGACACTGACCTGGAATGCTATTAGCCACAAGACCCTTTCTAGAGTTTGATCCTGCAAACTTAGAAATCGCCTGAGCACCAACCACATTTGCAAACATTGTTGCAGATTCTCTATGGTTCTCAGTGAGTCCAACATACAACATATTATCCAACCGCTTCTGCAAGATTTACAGAGATCTACCATGGTTATAACCATAAAGCAAAAGTATAATAGGCAAGAGAAGATTTCAAAATGATGTCAAGCAATAAGTAGTGAACCTCCGATCGGTACCTTTGCAACGTCTAGCACATATTCACCAAGAGGCTGATATTTCTGTATGCAATGGCGCACTTCATGTGATTCTGCCAGATAAGAGTTGTTTGTAAGTCCTGCAATCTGTTTATCAGAAACAAGCAGGAAAATATGAACATTAAAGACTATGTGTCAAGCATGAAAATCAAATGTAAAACTCACTAACTGTCTTTTTGCTTCACCATCTATTCAGAATGCAACACTTACAAGAACTAACATCTAGGATTGACAATGGCTAATTTCCTCTATTGGCATAAGCCTGGATATTAGTTCCTAAAGAATAATTCCCACACATAAAAAATAAGAAGGTTCTAACGCATGTATATGGTATACATTTATTATAGTTCTTTCCTGATTCATGAGTATTATACAACCTTGTGATAATTACATATTTCCACGCGGTAGCACAGATGGATTCAATTAATAGATCTAATCGCCAAACTCAACTGTGAAATCAAACCACCCTTTTTATATTAGTTATGCACTCTCACCAACTCGAAATTCAAAACTCCACCGTAGAAGTTCATATAGATAAGATTTAGAAGAAAATGTCATGAATTGCTTGTCCAGGCAGCTCAAACAACAAAAAGATTCATAAGTAGTAAAACTTCAAATCTTCCTTTACTCTCGACACACAAACCTAATCTAGACGCAAGCTCAAGAAATATAACTAAGAACTCTTACTTGTAAGTTTCATGGTCCATTTATGCTTCTTATTAACCAAGCTACATGTAAAGCAATCTCAGATATCTACAGAAGAAGATAAAGAGTTCAGGTTAAAACCTGGTATGTAGCTCCATTATGAATTATTTCCTGAGCTATAGGATCATTAATATACTTGTGCAATGGCATTACAACATCCTCCATATCATAGGGATCGTCACCATAAATGGAAGGCCGACCTTTGCGTCTTCTGGCTTCTCTCTGCAATCAGTGCACAACAAAATCATCATCTTGAATATGCAGCAGATCTATGACTGAAGCATAAAGTGAGGCATTTTTTAGATCCTTATATTATTACTAATATAGGTAAAATAGAAAAACAAGGTAAGAATCTGACTACTTTTCCTTAAATGACCTTTTTGTGCTACACCCCTCCCCTCCCCCCCCCCCAAAAAAAAAAAAGCCAAAAAAAAGAATCGAAGATGTGGGTCAAGAAACATTACAGTTTTTCATTTTTTCCCCTCTTTTTATGTTTGATTAGAATATTCTCTACATTCTGCCACACCCCAGAGAATCTCCAATCAATCTTCCTTTATACTTAAATAGTATTGAATTGTCAAAATTGGAAATATGAAGTGTTTGAATTGAAAGTTACATAAGTCACAAATTGGTTTTCTACAGGTCCAGGTCATCATCTATGTGCAGACTGCAGAAGAGCTAATTGCTATGCATATATGAATTCAAACAGCATTAGATCATAATGCTAGGTAGACATACCCGAGAAAACAAATCTTCTCTCATCCAAGGGACCAAATACTTCCATGGCCAGATGTCCAATGTGCTTACTGCACCCCTTGTCTTTGCCCTCAAACGTCCAGTCATTCTTAAGGCTGATGTTAGATTAGGGTGCACCAGAAAACGAGCAGCAACCTCTGCCGAAAATTCGTAAGTGCTAAAGACACGATCAATAGGGTCCCTTAGTATGGTCACCACTGAAGTTTTCTCCTTTGGAAGTTTGGACATGACACTATAGTCATCATGAGTAACCAATAACCGGCAATCTGGTTTCCTGCAGTGAATGAATATCATATGGATTGAAGCAATCTGTTAAGCTCTTGTACTTTAAGAATAGCTTTCGCATCAGATGGACAACAAAGAGCTATTGAATGCTGCTGCCATACAGTTACAGATTTGCTTTCTGAGCATCACAATTGACAAATTTTTGAAAGTCAATTCAAAGGAAAGCATATTAAAAACATGCTCTTGTGAGTCTTACCAAGAAAAGATGTTGTCATCCATTGTTTTTAAACCTTGATGTATACAACCACACAGTAAAAATGAAATTTTGACTATGAACATTAAATAGCAATCATTCTAGCTATTTTAATCCTGGGTTTTACACTAACCCCAAACATCTTCAAAAACCATTATGGTGAAGAAGTATATTCAATCCCTAGTTTACTGTTAAACTAGTTTCCACCTAAATGTATGCCCAGAATCTCCCTGTAGCTTTTCAGAGTTACTAAACTCTACCTACTCAACAACTAACCGGGAATATTTAAAGAAAGCTTTACCATGTTGTTTTGGGATTCACTTTATCAATAAAAAAAATATTATATCAGTAGCTTCAAGAATTTGTGTCTTGATGTAGAAGAAGAATCAAACATCATGTACTTTCAAGTAATGTCAGATATTGTATATGATTACAAGCCCAGCCAAGTTTTCCAGGTTTCTCAACAAGCTCAAGGCAAAGATGGGTTGTTTTCAGCCCTAAAGGAAGGCGCAAGTTTGTAGCAGCCATTGAGCTACTACAATCAATGTACCACCAATTGCATTCAACAGTAAAAGTAATTCATAGATGAAGAACAGTGTTACCTGGGATCGAGCCTCAGCCTATCATAAGAGCGTGGGCACTCTGAAGAGTTTGCGTATAACCTTTTCAGAAAGCTGCATGTGAAAATTACATCCATGAGTGGCAATTTTCAGCCCGAAAACCCTACAATGAACGGAAAAGGGAAATGCAGTTTGCCTGAAAGCACTGAAAAGAAGCAACTACTTTACCAATGATAATATGTCCTCCCTCCAGTTCTTGGGACATGAAGGAAATACAGCAAGTCCCGCAATATGTGTTTATCTTTGTTAATTTCTGAGTCAAGGGAAGAAGATGCCCACTTCTTGACGATATGTTCACACTGATTAAATTCATCGTCTTCAGAGGATGCCTTTATTCTGGTTGAAACTGTAATTGTAAGATATGAACTAAACAAACTTAATAACATATAAGGCTTGTCTTGTGCATGAATACATTACATTCCAAGTCACAAAAGATTCTTACCCCATTTTAAGAGAAACAGCAGTCCCCTAAAAAAGCTACTAGTATGTAAGAATCCAGAACTTTCTCACTACCACTAAAAGAAAGAAAAAGCATATCTAGGATACCAACTTGCAACTCCCTTTTTTCTTCTTCATTTTTATCTTGTCCCTTTTTATCCAATGATTAGACTGGATTTTGCAATCAGAAATCCAGTTTACCATAACCAATTTTTAAGCTTACTATGCAACCCAACATAGAAGTAAATGGACCTCGCCTAATCCATTGCTTCCACAAAGAAAAGAAATAATGAGCGAATAAGAAAAGAACAAAAAGCAGAGCCAATTTCTAAGCTAGATCGCAGCTTCAACTTGACTAAAAAAACGATGCACAAATTAAATTTGCTAAATACATTGCATATAGCTCCTCCAGAAAAGCCCGGAAAAGAAAAAACACAGCAAGCTTCAAAAAATTCAAAAAAGAAATATATAATCACCAGATAAGAGCAGGACCAGGAGAAGGGCCAACTTCGAATCATAATTTATCCACCTCATCGTCCCCTGCTCAGGAGGAACCCACTGTACAGCCAAAAAAGATAACAGATTAGGCCACAAAAAAAGGATATAAAAAAACTTGAGCTTGTTAGAATCAAAATCATCTGATTCAGCATATTCAGTAGAAATTTAAAAAAAATAAAACTTTACTATCCTTTTTCCACAGTTATGTAAAATGTTACCAGATATGAGAGTAAATTCTCGATTCCAACCCAACTCAATTAACATAAGTTGAGCAACCACATTTATACACACATGCAAGTAAAAATATATATATGTAAAAGAATTTATTGTATTAGTATATTAAATTGAATCACTATCCACAAATAGTACTGCTTTAATATATACACTAATGAAAGTGGGGAATTTTGTTAGAATGGTAAACCAACCTTGTGGAGCTCCAAGATCTCGTGCTCCCCAAAATCACAGAAAGCGTGTCGCCTCACAACCAGAGTGGGGTCCACCTCAAAAGCTTCACCCCAGCTCCGATCGAACAAGCTCCAATATTTCCCACCCACCACCTTCTATTCCTTTAATCTTATTTTAGCACCCATTTATTCTTCTTCTTCTTTTTTTTTGCTCAATTTTTTTTTTTCCAAATAAGTACGTTCAAACCCCAACTACTCTAATCTCTCCTAAATCCTGAACCCTAATTTCTCCATTTTTATTTTTATTTTTCTGGGGTGGGGTTGGGGCTCCTCCTACTTCAGGCTCAGAGAGTCTTCTTTCCTTCAGAGTTGACTCACTATTAAATGGCGGAAAGAAGATTTAATAATAGTATATGATTAATAGTAGAAGTAAACATTGGTCAAATACTCAGAAAAAATCTATTGATTGGGGCAAAATGGTAATAACAGTTATCTATAGGCACTAGTGTTTGCTAGCGTGCGCCGACGAGTGGAAGGCGGGCAACAGCTCCCAATTTGACTCGTACGAAAAGGTTAATGAGAGAGTCCAAATGTCCGGTTTTGCCCCTGGGATGAGGCTTTCGGAGGAGGAATCCAGTACGGGAGGAAAATGTGCAAAGGAAGATAAACGTTTTCTTCTCAAGAGGTTAGAGGTTGGATTGGATCCTTGAGTGGGGAGTTGCCTTGGGAGTTCAAAAACTATTAAAGAATAGAATGGAAGCCCACTCAAATTGGTCGGGACTAGGAGGCAGTGTCCCAGCCGGCAACTTAATGGAAGACAAAGCTCTGCAAGTTACTTGTGAGAGGAAAAACAGAGAGACTGTGAGAAACGAAGGGAAAGATATTTTAATTGTACGGGAGTTTAGGAAAGAAATTGAAGGAAAATTCTATGATGTTGTGGCATACCACATTGTGATAACTCGTAGTCGACACCGTCAAGAGAGTTTTAAATTAAATGTAGAGTCGATCTCTTGACCTGCAATCTAAAAGTTCAAGATTTTCTCGAATATTAATGTTTCAGAAACGAAGGGAAAGATATTTTAATTGTACGGGAGTTTAGGAAAGAAATTGAAGGAAAATTCTATGATGTTGTGGCATACCACATTGTGATAACTCGTAGTCGACACCGTCAAGAGAGTTTTAAATTAAATGTAGAGTCGATCTCTTGACCTGCAATCTAAAAGTTCAAGATTTTCTCGAATATTAATGTTTCGTTAGTGGGTGCGTAGACCCCATTTAAATTGATAGTAATTCAATTCCCTCAAATTCCCCTCTTGGCCCTATTCGATCATTTCCCTTCCCCTGTTATAGAATAGGAATAGGTTTATCGTATCCGGCCAAAAAAAAAAACCAAAAATATTACTCTACAAATATGATATACCGTATGATAGATAATCCCAATCACGTCGATTCATTTTCCATTTCTCCCACTCTATTTTCTTTTCTTTTCTTTTCTTTTCTCATCAAATCCAAGTTCCCAAACAAACTGCAACATTTTCATTTTGAGTTGACGAAGATTTTAAATTTATATGATTAATCTTATCCTACACTGTAATGTATATTAAAATATTGGGAAAATGACATGTTTCATCCCTTACATTTCGTAAAAATATTCTTTTCGTCTCTCACATTTAAAACGAAGCAAATTGGTCCTTCACATTTAAAAACCCAAACTTTTACATCCTAGAAATAAACTCTCAGTCGTGAATCAAACCATCTAACAATCCAGTTACAAATTTTGGGGGTAGAATTGGTAGATCACTCGCAAAAACATATTTCCAACAAATAAATTAAAGCAATTAAAAAATCTTAATTAAAACCCATTTGTTTCTTCAAAAGAACGAAATAGTGCTAAAACTCTCAAGCGCTAAACCCTTAGTGCAACAAAACTGAGGAATATGTCTAAGGGTTTAATGCTTGAGAGCTTTAGCACTATTTCGTTCTTTTGAAGAAACAAATGGATTTTAATTAAGATTTTTTAATTGCTTTAATTTATTTGTTGGATATATGTTTTTGCGAGTGATCTACCAATTCTATCCCCAAAATTTGTAACCGAATTGTTAGATGGTTTGATTCACAATTGAAAATTTATTTCTAGAATGTAAAAGCTTGGGTTTTTAAATGTGAAGGACTAATTTGCTTCGTTTTAAATGTGAGGGACGAAAAGAATATTTTTACGAAATGTGAGAGATGAAATAGGTCATTTTCTCTAAAATATTTATTCCTCATTCCTTATCCCTGAAGAGCATCATAAAGAATCAACTCTTGGTAGGAGGAGAAAAAAAAACCACAAAGGTAAAGAACTTCAACTATGAATATTACAGCTCTATCACCTCGGGTCCTTTTTCTCTTCATTTTGATTTCAATCTATTCTGACAAATTGACATTATCCCAGTTCCAATGTAATATACACCAGCCAATTGATTTTTTCCTTGTATAAAAGAATTGATACCGGCAGGTACATTGGAAGAATACTACGGTCAATTCTATAGACGTTAATCCCACTTCTGCACAATTCATCATCACGCGGGTCCTGGTTAACATCTGGTTTAGTGCTTAACTGGGATAGCTTTAGAGGCATCCAGATGGTTAAGACGACAAGTCCCCAGCAGGAACTCTGGAAGCTCATCCGTGGTGTTTGCCTGCAGGAAATGAATCTATTATGACAAACCCCGATATCATAAAAGGGGATGAAGGTTCCCCAGTGTTCGCTCTCCATCCACATGTTTACAGAAGAACAGAATCACAATGTTGCAAGATGATGAGTTTATACCTGTACCAGAAATGCCATTTCTATGACAAGATTGTTAAGGTAACCAAGAACAAGACTAACCACACCCCTCGCAACAGTAGATGAACCGATGTCAACTCCAAGCTGAAATACAAGAGAACCTCCATAATTATCAAAATACAAAGAGACCATTTTTCATGCTGTAACATTTTCTGGTACGAGGTTATGTTAGCCAAGTGGTTATACTCTCTCTCGTACACTTGAAGTGACTCGTTTGCTTCATCACAGATCCAAGTAGGGGCCCTGCCTCTCTTGCTTCATCGCATGAAGACAGGTGTGCAAGGAGATAAATGTAATGTTTCACTCTCATGAACTAGCTAACATGCTCATAACATGAATGCCATATGGGATCCATCTGCTTTCAAAATTTTACCTCTATGTAGTTCTTCCCATGGAAATAATTAATTTCCAGTGCTTGACCAATTAAGCATGCCTTCTTCCCAACACTCTGCTTGACTATCCATGATCCCTGAAAAACAAATCATATATGATTTGAACATGTAAGCTCATATAATGCCCCAGAATTCTGAAATTTGGAAAGGCAAAATTGCTATTGGAAACAGATGTGCCACAGAAACCGTGCATGTCTCGACATCAAAAGCCTCAGCAAAGAAAAACGGGATTCAAGACCTCACAAGATAATATTAATTTCTGTATTACCAACTTAACTGACCTTAGATATGTATGGAATGAGCTTGAACCTTGAATTTCTGTATGCATCATCCCCTTTAACAAATCTCTCCAGCAATGGTGCATCTTCCAGTGAACTACTCATCATGTAGTATAGGGCCAGACTATAAGTTGTCAAACCTGGCACCTTTTGTGATCGATTTAGAGTAAGTAACTAGATAAAAGAGTCAAAGAGGAAGTAGTGAATAAAATGAAAGGACTCAATAAACCTGTATGTTGACTATGAAAAAGAACTCTGGACCTCCTTTTGCAGCATATTTCTGCAGAGAAAATACAAACAACTTGTTGGAAGCCTCATGATCACATGGTGAAATGGTCAATTGTAGCAAGAAATTTGTGACACAACATTTTTTCCATGAAAGAATTAAAAACCTGCACAATGCTCCCAGGGCGGCCAGCAATATCATCTTCTCGCTTGTCAGATCTCAACCAATCTGCGGCAACCATTTGCATTAATGTGCCATTTGCTTTGATCTGGAGATAAGAGCACCACAAGATGCAACCAAAAAACCATAGGTTACTAACAAGCTATTAATTTAGACTTGTCAAAACACAGACAGAGCGAGAGAGAGAGAGAGAGAGAGAGAGACCAATATTAAATTAAACTACAGATAAAACTTAATGTGAAAGAACACCTTTTTATGGTCATCCAAATAAGTTTTTCCACGAATCAGAAATGTAGAGGGATCTGTTTCTGTCCAACTTGAAAGCAGGTTACAAGTTTGATCCTTTGGTAGAGTGAACCCATAGTTGCATGACATACTGTCTTCCCTTGCCATCTCTTGTAAGTCCACATAGCCCCGCTTCTGAACTGCAGTCAAAATTATCAAGTCATCGTAAAATAAAGAATGCCCTTAATTTAGAGCTGAATCGTTCCTTTTTTTTTAAATTTCGGTTGGCAGCTTCATCTACTCACCTGCAAGATCATGTAACTTTTTAACAAAAACAGCAGCAGTAGATAATTTGGGTGTACGTGTATCCTGAAACATCAAAGAAGTAGATAAATAAAAATATTTCTTGAAGAAATTAACAAGGTCTCTTTCCTTCCATGAAAAGTAGTCTCCTCAACTTTTACTCCACAAAACTTTAATTGCATAACAAAACACATGCATATTTAATGGTCAGGCTCCAAAAACATGCAACTGTTGACTTGCTTTCCTTTTGATCTGTCCAAAAAAATGTTTACTTCCCTAAATGGAAACTTACAACTGTTGAACAGTACTTCTTACTAAGTAGTTTATACACCAAAAAGAGCAGTGACCCCACATGCTCCCACCCTCTCCTCTAAATTTCAGTTACCGAATGTAAGAGTCCAACATGTTCACACTTTGTCTTTCACCCATCATACCTATTCAAATATTTTATCAAATTTAGACCAGGTGTCCAAAAAAATGTATTCTAACAATCCTAGCTTCATAAATTCTCAGATTGCCTCACAGTATAAACCAATGTTTTAAAGTATTAGTTGCTTTCCTACATTTGGAAATTGTGCTTCATTCAAAAGAGAAAGTGTATACTGCTACCTGAGAATATGTTTCTGAACTAAAATCAGAAGACCAGCCATTTTCTGATTGATCATAATCCAAAGGTTCTGGAACATCAAAAAATTCATCTGCTGCATCATTTAATCCCAAAAGGCTTGCGTGTTCTGAAGGCGTTTTAACCACTTCTTCACCCTCTGCGTCATCGATGCTCTTCCTAGTCTCCAGCCTGGTTGGAACTTCAATTCTCAAACCTTCTCCAATCTGGTGTAATCTACTCTCTTTTGTCAGCTCACCAGATGAGAAATCAGACACTGAATTATTCCCTAGTTTTGCTCTAAACAACTCTCTCAAAGCTGCAATTATCAAAAGACGATTCAATCAGCAACAAGATAGTTGCACATTTGCAAGACTTATAAACAAGATAGTTTTGCTCTAAACAAGATAGTGGCATACCAGCCAGTCTCCCTAGCACTGCAGATTGTTATGGATCGGGCAGAGGATGTCTGTAGATATGATTTTCCAAATTTCCAGTCAATAGCAAGGCATATGTCTTACTACTGATTGCTTCCCTGATTTACAGGAGAATTACAAATCCTCCACCTGTAAGGGACAGCACAGTATCTTATCTACAGCACAATTAAATAGTATGAAGTTGTAAAATACAAAACAAGCCTCCTTGACTCCAAAATCTGAAAAAGTTACATATAACGGGGGCACCTATGGTGACAAGAGTAATAATTAAAAAAAGTAGCACCATTGCAGTATTAACCTATAGTCAAATGTATGAACTGATGGATGTGTGCACAGCACATAAAGAAAAGTCGACTAACCAAAATCTAGAAGTAAAGAAAAGGATTTCTAACAAGCCATGTCTGCTGCATAAACTAACAGCTCAATGTAATATTTGTTCAAGTACATATCAACAACAGAATAGCTTAAACCACTTTTGAATCTGTTCAACGTATTAAGCATACATTACTTTTAAGGCAGGCACGGACATAGCCCACTTGAGGAGGACACCTCTGGTGGAACACAGAATGGTTACAGAATTAACTGAATAGAATGAAGATGAGTTAAACCAAAAGATACATATCCATCTGTGAGGGTTCCAAAGTGCAACATTATTACCATATGTCCCCATCATCCTCCCTCCTCCAATAGCGCCGCAAAAGAAGATCCCTGGTTTCATACCCCTGCAACAACATATGTTGCATTCAGTCTCCTTGAAAAATTAAGAAAAGGGTATAAATGTGCTGTGAGGTTCAAGTCCCGAATCTGACCAAGGTAGCCAATTTCGGTATAACAGTTATTGAACTATGTCAGTATGACCATCAAGATGTTCAATCACACTGCCCTTATACAGACAGAAATCCCACCTTGCAGATGAAGACATCAAAAACATCAAACCATTGCTTAATGACACTGTTGTAAAGATTGGGTATCCCAAGGAGGAGTTGAATATATAAAGTAATTTCGGTAAAAAATTGTGAACATGTAATAGCCACCATAGCAATTAATTCAAATGAAAGAAGGTAGAGTCCAATATATGCCTTGAAGTTGAAAAGGAAATTGAATTTTGGGTTACAAGATTCCTGCTAGGAAAGTGCCATACTATCATGAAGGGAAGAAATAGTAAAATAAGAAACCGAATTTGGAATGAGAGATGTCAAAACTTTTGGCTTATATTGGCAATTGATCTTTATGTTAAATGCTTGAGAGATAATACTTTAGAACCTTAAGATACAGTGGCCACTTACTCAGATCTTGAAGGGCCAAGAGACATTAATGTTTGGAAAATAGCCTCAGTAAGATCCATCAATGACACCAACAGCCAATTATAGCAGGATGGTCATCCCACTGCCATAAATATACAAAAAGACTCAACAAGGATGGATACATCACACAGCTCAGATCCAGATACAAGGTCATACCAACCTTTGCATGAGATTTCTCTATCTTTAGCTTCCTTAAATAGCCGGAGACCTGTATTGCTACTAATGATTAAATGCAATTTCAGCAGTAAAGGATCTTAAACTTCGGTGAAACAAACTTAAACCATACCATTCTCGCAACCAAAGATTTTCCACGGTGATGGTGCAACAACATCAGATGTCATGGCATCTATAACTCTAGATGAACGTAGGGTCCAATCAATGGAATTTGAGTAATGAGTTTTACTGGAACAGTCCAACCTGCAAACGAAAGGAAACCAGTTGAAATTCATAGATGAACTTACAGACAAGAGTTGTCTTTTTCTTTTTCACCAAATAAATAAAACATATGAACAGTACAGTCATTCAGCATGAAAGTCAGAAAGCGATATTTCCTTGTTGAAAGCAGGAGTGAAAGAAAACCAGGTATGGTTTTAATGTACCTCAAAGACTTTGCATCAGGCTCGGAAGAATCAATAACAACTTGGTTCTGGTCCACCTGCAAGTGTCTTAGCAAACATCAGCTGCCAGAAATATATGCCATTGCTAATTTAAACAAAATTCAGCCATTTGAACCTTTAAAGCGGCTTCCTGAATCGAATGCATCCATCTTGCTGCTTCTTCAGGACTACTTGCTCCCAGCTAAAAAACTTCAGATTTAGTAACCATGCATGACTTATTTTAAACAAATTGAAAATTTGGACAAAAAATTCCGCACCTTCAGTTGATCACTGTGATTGGAAGTGTTGTAAAGTGTGAAAATGAAGAATACCTGCAAATTGAAAAATTACACATCTTCACACTCTCTTAGAAGAAATACAGCCATAACCACTGCATTAGAGCATTAAGTGGGGGAAAAAATGCTTATAAGGTGGAAGAGAAGTTCATACTCTTCTTTGAATGCTCTCTCTCCCATTATCAGCCACACGGATGCAAGAATCTATAATTGCACTTCTAAGAGGATCCTGACAGTGTACTGATTATGTCATTTAAAGCTTAGACAAGATGATACTGAAAAAGTTAAATAGCCAAAAAATCTAAGATAGACCAGAAACACCAAGGACGAATTTGATGCATTGCATTGAGAAAGTTTCAATATGTCAGAACAAATGCAGAAAAAGAAGGATGCTGTCCAGCATAAAAGAAATAGCAGTTAGCTTTTTAACAAAAGAAGATATTTATCATACTCATACTCATTTTCAGAATTCAGAAGGGGTTAGTTGATATATATTTAGTTGCCATGGGATTTTGAAACAGCTGCATAAACACTTTAAACATTCTAAGTTGATAAATGCTGCCCAAACCAGCAGTTAAGGTCACTAGTTGCAGAGCCCTTGAACTATACACAGCGTGGGGTGAATAAGCACTGTCAAGTTGGAGGTAAACTTATGCTTCCAATATTGCAACCAGAAGAAATTAATCATGAAAAGTACTTGGACATGTATGTAACTTCAGGTGTAGTAAATATTTAAGCCGGACTAAACCCTAAAATGAGTCAGAGGTTCAGCTAGATATCAAGAGACCCTCTAACCATGATCATTCTCATAACGTGCTAGAGTGGCATCTTTACTTCATCATCAACAGGAGCAAGCCTAATTGAGTATCGTATAGGCCTTCCAATTGATTCTAGAGACTGATTATAATCTACTGGTTTTCCTCATGCCAACTTACTACTAACTTAACATCAGAACCCAGTTAACCAATGTACCCAAATAACAGGAAACGAAGGCCCACAAATTACTTGTACAACTAGTATTCATGAGTATAATACTCTACAGAAACTGACAGGACATTATGGCAGAAGAGAGAAGTAACTGGCAGAAGAGGAAAAGGCAATAACATACTTTCAATGTTCTGAAATTAACCTAGCTTAATGAGATCATCAATTGGTTAAAGCTCATCTTCCTTAACACTCGCAATACAAAACCTGCAGTTAAAGTCTCAAAATCCAAAGTTTAAATAAATTCTGCACCATGGATTCCATCGCAGGCCAGATGAAAGCCATTGTCAAACTATGAAAAATAAGATAATAATCAATTGCTGATGTTGGCAAGACAAAAGATCGCGCTCCATATCCAATATGGTCCATTTTCATTGCATTATGGTAAGAAGAAAACATAATCAGAAGTGATCAATGATCACTAATCCATTACACCACTAGCACACAACCTCAAGCAATAACATAATGAACTACATTGGAACCCAAAAAATCAAACCCATTTAATGAAATTCTAAATATAATCCAATTCTTACTTTAATTTTTGCAATAGATAAAAAGAGCTGATGATAGCAACTAGGAGTAAAACTCTGCAGAAACACAAAAAATAAACAAAACTCGTGCTACTGGCGAAAATTAACTAAAACAAAACCAATAAACAAATTTAACAGACCTCGTCATGGGCAGGTGGGATTGATTTGAAGCTCTTAAGAAGGTGATCTTGAAGAACAAAGTATCTTTTTCTTGAATACTGCAGCCCAAAACCTATTAGACCTTATCAAATACAACCACCCTTCCATTCTGCTTTCATCATTCTCAGGAACACCACCCATTCTTTTTCTTGTTTTTGCCAAATTCCCTCTTACAAACTCCAAAAAATCCCACAAAATAAATCCAACCCACAATTTATATTTACTAAACAAGCAGTATACGTACTTACTTCAACTTCCCGAGTATTTCCTACGTATATACTGTATAATAGTCGCTTGTCAGAGAATCTTTTACACAAAGAAGAAGAAAATGCTCACTTCATATACGGGATTGCTGCGCTGGAGTCTTGAAGACAGAGAAAAAGGAAAAGGGGAAGACCTCTTTCTCGGTTTATTGTCGATTATTTATTTCTTTCTTTCTTGTTTGGTCTCTGTCGAGGGTCTCGTTTTCACCGGCTGTTAGAGAAAGGAAGAAAACAAGAATCAGTAGGAGTGGCCAGTGGGGTCTTTGTGGGGGACGTGGAGGAGTACACGAGACAAAAGTTTGAGAGGCTAAAATTATTAGGGAAGTGAAAGGACGGGATTTGCCCTTGTGCGGTTTTGACGTGATTGGGAAGTTTAAACCGCCTGCTACCTAGAGCCGACCAGATACAAATTTCTGGCACTTGCCAACTAGCAATTAGCAAGTTAGCAACCACCCTTAAGCTCTGTTTGGAGTCCAAATTTCAGAATTTATTAATGGACAAATGCATAATGGACACGATTATAAATAAAATACTACTAGTGTATGCAATTAATGCCATTCGTTATATGACTGCGCAAACGAGTGGAATCGAGTCAAGATTTAATTTAATCGAACCGTGTTTTGATTTAATTTTATTAATCTCAAACTCGATAAGCTGTCAATTTAAAACTCGAATTCGAATTCGAACTTAAAAAAATAAAAATGATTATTTTATTTTTTAAAAATAAATAAAATAATATTTTTTTCTTAATAGATAATAAAATATTAGGAATATATATATATAATTTTATTCTTAAAATAAAAAATTTTAAAAATATATATATACATATACATATACTTGAGTTCGTGAACTAACGAGTTTAATATTTTTGAATTTGAACTCTAATTCGAGTTCGATTTGGCCAGCTCGAACTCGATATTGATCGAGTTCTAATCAAGTTTTAATTCGAACAGCTTGCGAACCGATTCGTTTGCAACCCTAATTCCTCATATGTTGTCAATTATTAATGTTGTAGATTATAGTAATACTTTTGAGCCTTGAAAGGTTCCAAGGGAATTTGGGAATGGTTCTTATGCACTAAAGACTATTGATAATTAGTTTTGCCTTTTGTTGTGAGGAATTTGGGGATCCTCTAGGTTTTTTTTTTTTTTAAAAAAATCGTGGTAGATTTGCTAGATTTAGCAAAAAATATTACTGATACAATTGGCTGAAGATATTGATGGACATTGACACGTGTGGTGATTTGAGTTTGTAGGCTTTCACGCAAAAATTCGGGGAATTTTTTTTTTTTTTTTGCAATGTGCGAGGTTTTCTCTAATAAGTATACATATAATATATAAATCGTTTATAAGATGTGAGAGAAAGTTTGAGCTCATACTACTGCGTGTGGAATTAACAGAAACAAAGAAAGAAAGGAAAAGGTTAATCACTGCCCTTTTCTTTCCCATGCCGCTTAATAATTACTAATTACTAATAATTAAAGCAATATTAGTGTGTAATGATATTTGTTTTATGGTTTCTTTATTACTACGTGAAAACATTTACAATGAGAAAGAAATTTGGCCTTACAAATTTCGTATCCAAATTTGGCTTTGATGGGCATATATTGAAGAAAACTTCAAAATATGCAAGGCCTTACAAATTTCATATCCAAATTTGACTTCGGTTGCGTGCATATATTCTTTCTTGACAAGAAGAACATGCCAATTTCGATTGATGGACCAGAAGAAAGATCATATCATTTTCTTATGTTAATAACCCTCCATTTGCTAACTTCAAAACTGGTTCACATGAGTCAATAAGCATTGCCAAAACATCCCCTTTCCCCTAGAAGTTGAGGGTGACAATTACCCAAATGGAATTCTCTGGTGCATCAGCCTCAGCTAGGTGATGACAATTGACAAATCTCATTGAACGGTACACCAGGCAAAAAAATTTTTGTGAGGGGCAACTTTTATTTCATGTGAATTTAGCCACCCCACAAAATTAAAGATATTGGAAACATATACTCTGTAGATTTGGTATATATTGGGAACAATCATGGATAACGTTTTCTGGCTAAAAAAAGAAGAATGTGAATGTTTCTTCAAGCAGTTGGGGAAAAAAAAAATCTTAAAAGCATATTGTACATGAGAGGATGGGTATTCTCTCCTGCCAATAGTATATTGTCAACATTTTTTGTCATCCTTTTTTGGGTTTGCAGTTCTTCCAAAAGAATTAATGTAGCTTCTAACCAAGTAACCATCCCTTATTTGAAAATTGTCAGCTAATTTGGTTGTATTTTTTTTTTCTACATGAACTAATGTTTAGGTCTTACTATTTTTTTTCCCTTAAACTCTCATCATATTCCATTAAATCAGTGCTCAAATTTTGTTGCACCAAAGAAGCATGGACGGAAGGATCTCATCCATGTTTGCAAGCACATTTTTCAACTACTAACGAAACTTCAAATAGACCTACTCGAGCTGAGTCCACTATTAGGGAGAGACTAAAATCCCACTTTGAATGTAAATCGAGGGTTCAAAGCTCCCAACTTCCATTTTAAAACCAAAATTTCTTAAATTTCACTAGTTGCTTGTCAATCTCTTTCGAATTTTTTGGTGACTACGTTGGGTCTATCCCTTGCTTTAGCGTAAAGTAGGCGTAGGAATATAATAGAATTATATTGGTTTCGATTAAAAAACATATAAAAAAGATAGAAGTTGGAATGGAAGGCAAGGGACTTAGCCCAAGCCAGCTAATAATTCATTAGTCCATGAAAATCACTCAGCAGAAAGCATATATCAAGGTAACAGTCCAAACTGTGCTTGTTTCAAAATTGAAACCTCGGACATTAGAGCTCTAAGCGATAAAATATCATGTTGAGCACAAGGGAGAGGTTATCAAGTTGACTCAGAGCTTACTTGCGAAAAATGACCTTAAATCATGATATTCTTAAACAATAAACACAACTATTGGAATATCTAAAATCAAGAAGGCGTGTTATTTATTAATTTATTTCTGTCGTTTAAGTCGTATGTCGTTTAGTATAGAATTTTTCTTTTTAAGATGCAATTGTTCCAAGATGTTGTCAAGTTTTCACTTTAGCTAAAGATTAAGGAAATCCAATTCTAAAAGAAAAAAGGGTAATCCAATTCTTTTCTTAATTATTGTTAGTATATTATTGATCTAAAGTTGAAATTACAAAAAAAAAAAAAGGAACACAAAACTTAGCAAACAAAGGGCAATTAGTGAATTGAGAAGCATATTTATTATACATATCAAATCGTCTACACACTTGTCGTGGAATGTCTGAATTAAAAAGAATATCTCAAGTCTTAAGCGGAGTTACAATTGAACTTCACCTAAAAGCCTACTCCTCAATCTTGGGAGGCCTTAAAAGATCATTTTTCAGTCGGATTTTCCTCATCCTGATCATGCTGGGGCCATCTTCTTCCCATTAGCCAAAAGTGGTGTGGTATCTTTGTCTTTATTCTGAAACAACAGTGTCCAATTATACCATCCCATTTTCAGTCAAAAAATAAATCAAGCAATTTCTTGATAAATAACTAAAATGAGTAAGATTTAATGTACACATTACCTGAGACATAGATGAGAAGTCTCCCCCTTGTTTCTTCTTGTTCTCATGGGTGCAAAAGTACGAGTACAATCCCATTCCAACAATGGCTATTAGTATTCCAGCAATGTTTCTTGAAGTGAAAGGATCATGCAGGAGTGTATAGCCAAACGCAAGAACAAGGCACGTTTTAAGATGCCCTAAAACTTGATATGTAACAGGTGACGTCTTCCCAATCACTAAAAATGTACTGAAGTTAACAGATACGGCAATCAAGCAAGAAAGTAATATGAATGCCTGCAACAGTTATTTATCAGGGATCACTCGATCTAAACTTAATGATCTTAGAGAAAGCGGATTAAAAAGTCAATGAACCCCAAAAAGGGGTTGTTAGAGCTTTACCAATACAATAGGAGAATATTTGTGGGCAAACACATTTTGTTTGGTAAGGCACTGATCAACAAGAGGGCCTGAGACGAAGAGAACAGCCGCTTGAAATGGAGCTGATTGGTACAGCAATTGAGTAGATGAGACATTTAGTCTCTTCTGAATTGTGTTTGTGAGCTGAAATTAGAATGATTGGTTAAGGACCAAGCGACAAGAATATCTCCCAAGGACGTCCTACAAACATACTATCTTTCTTTCTACTTTTGTACGATAATACTCTAGAAATGGCAGTCTAACTATGATCAACCGGGCGCAAATTGGTGCCTTTTCCTCTTGTAGCAAGATGATCATCTTTGTCTCTCTCCTTTGTCCAAACGATCAACTTGCATTAATTAATCACTTTTAATAGCTGTTCGTGAGTGTGATCCTGCAAGTTTAAGGCTGACATGTCTTGTCACATTTGATGATTAGGACTGTTGATTTGCTGATCCTAGTTAATTAGTCTGGCATTTTACTACTGTAATCAAGTCATTGGCCTATTGGCAACGGAGTGCATGATTGTGATGATAATCTTCTTCTTTTTTTTTTTTTAAAGCAAAGATAACCAATGAAATTAAATAAAAGAAAAAGAAAAGGATACCAATTTGACCAACACAAGTTGTTATGATGGCCAAAAGGGAGAGAACTGTTCCCACAAAATTAAGCTGAAGGTCGGTTATGGAGGCAATGCCGACACCGATGAGTAGGACGAATAGAGAGAGCTTGATCTTCTGGCTGCATATAATTTGGACCATTATGAAACAGCGGATTTGGGTTATATAAGTAAAGCTAAAAAAAAAAAAAAACTTGCATATAATAATAGGCTTGGTTGAAAAGTTAATAATACTTCCAGATTGTAATTATTAGCTTTTCTGTCTGAACATTACCTGAAATGCTTTTTCAAGAAAATGGTCTCTAATAGAACCGTGAAAGGTATTATTGCAAGCTTGGTCATCTGTAAAGCATGAATCACAAGAAGCAAATTAGTGGAGATCATTAGAAAGAAAAAATCCAAAAACGTTAATTTGCATAAATGACTAGTGATCGTAAATAATAAAATAAATCAAGAATTGTGATGCATTATCTTTCTATTAATTAAGCCCCTCCTCTTCCTTGTTGAAAAAAATTGAAAAAAAATGTAATGCTCGATGAAATTACTGCACTTTGTAGTTTGTGCTTATGTAGTGTAATCAATGTGTTAATGCTGAATTAGAAGATGAAATGCATATAAAAGCTCGAGTATATAAATATGAATAATGTAGTAAATCAATTTTTTGTGCCTTTTTAGAATGTAAAATTGGCCAGATATATTTTATTTACCGCACCTGGTAGAATCCAATGGAGTTAAATCCCAAGCTTAAGTTGAGGAAACCTATCGAAACTCCATTCAAAATGCCGAAGAGGATGACCGTCTTCATGTCGACTGGCTTGTTCTCGAAGAAATTCATGCGCAGGGCCACATGTAGAGTGCAGTATGTTACCATCAGGTGCCAACTAGTCAAGGTTGTTGCTGGCAAAAGTGAATTCAAAGCATTATTCAAATCATCCTGGAAAGACACCTGATAAATTTCAGGGTTCGTTTTCCACATTAGAAAAAAAGAAAAAAAGAAAAGTTATATATATATATTGGTTTTTGTGTAAAAATATACATATAATGCAACAATCGACAATTATACGAGTAAATGTTACATATACTGACAGCGTATGTACACTATCAGAATTGAAGATTTGCATTGTTAACAGAAAGCATTGTAGGTTAAAATGGTACGAGTTGTGGTAGCTTGGGACAGAAGTATGTAGATACGGATGGAGATTGTATATACCAAATGGAAAACCAAGATTGCTCATCAAAGCTTTGTTGACGATGACAATGGACACTGATGAAGCCACAGATAGGAACAATGCCCCGATAACTCCCAACTGGTTGCTCGTCATCTCTCCCATCTTTCACCTAGAAATAAAAACAATCCTAACAAGATTCAGGGATGATTATTAATTTAATTTTGATTAGTGCTTCCAACGAAGAAGTAAAAAGTTTAGGTAGAAGATAGTCTCTTCAGCATTTCTTGGATATACAGAGTTATATATTGAGCATACCTTCGATTTACTGCCGACTGGAGCTAGTAGTCTTTGGGAGCCCTGAATTCACAAAACAGTCAACAGATGATCCTACTTCTGATGATAGATACACTAAGCAAATTCTAATACTCAAACAAATACTGCTGACAAGAAAATCAAGATTCAGTGGCTCCACAAGACTAGTGCACCCTAAGGAGACAATTGCAATGTAGTCCTCGGGATATTTGGGTCCGGCCGGGCTTGAATGAGGGAATTTGGTCTGTTTGAAGCTCTGAAGGTGGAGGGAGAGATAGAGTCGTAGAGAAAGAGAGAGAGATATCAGGGGTTTGTGGCTTGAAGGAGAATGAAAAACAAGATCTCTTTTATTTTGTAAGACTAAGAATGTGGTTGGTGCTAACGTCGTTAGTTCCAGTTTTTTTTTTTTTTTTTTTTATAGTTGTTTGTTGGTTCTGTCTCGGTTTAATCACTTCCAGGAAGGACTTGACTGCCAGTTTAAGCAAGATAACTGACCTGGTATTTTGTTTTAAAAACAAATTATTGCCATGAACATTAGAACGATTAAGTCGGAAATGCAGTTAACATATTAAAATTGAACCTTTTTCTATACAAGTAAGAAAAATCTGTGTATTTCCCAATCTGGCTCTGATTTTAAGCATGCGTTATCGAGGATTTAATGGGAACAGCATGCTATAAGAGGAATGGAAATTATTCTCCCTGCTAGCTATGAAATATCAAAAAAGGAAGAAATTTAGGCTGAAACAAAAAAAGCTGTGTTACTTTCCTATAGTGTCAAAGTTAAATCTTGATAAGGTTTGATTGCACAGAGACAGCCCAACAATATGAGTCTGCTTCTACATATTTGGTTGTTTTGTAAGAGAAAATACTTTAGATTTTTTAGTCATCTTTGTTTCTTTAACGAGTTTATTCTTTCTTTTTTTTTTGAAAAAAAATGAGTTTATTCATGCATTATGCATACGACCGACTGATCAAATTCTCAACCTAGATTTCCATTATTTCTTTGTGTGTTTATTTTTTGTTTTCTGGGCATGACAAAGGGTCCTTATCATCTTCTCAATCGGTAGGGGTTCTCGTACAAAGACTGATTTGATTTGAGGAGGGCAGATTTTATTGGTTTATTAAACAAGTCTTAGTACATAAGAATGGAAGGTGGAATGAACATTTCTCAATGTCAGTGAGCGAGGAATCTGCCAGTGTAAGCAAAATATTTGCACCCAACACATTGCGAAACTGTCCGTTTGGTGACCTTAAACACAGACTTGGGTCTCACTCCATACATTTTCCAATATCCTTGAATATCACACCAACCGATGCCTTCCATTTCATAAAAAGTGCATCCTTCACCAAGTACAAATAGATATAGTAGGTATTAGAATGCTAATTAGAGTCCAATCGGGGACACAGTGGATTTGTCAAATGGTAGCAGAATGGATTACACACTCTTTTTTGAGTAAACTTCAACGTCTCAAATTCAAGGCTTGAAAAAAACTTGTTCGTTGATGATTATAATGTTTAAATCTCCTTGTGAACAATATTGGTTTTGTTGAATGGTGTTAGACATACGAGACCTGAGATTCACATCTGCTGATGATTAATTGCAAGAATTTGCTTGTTTTTACATGCGTTCTCTTCATTGCATAGTTAGTTTATAGTATTTCTCTTGGAACTCATCATTCGTCTTTGATGCTCGTTGCTTTTTATCACTCCCATGTCACCGTTATTTACTCTCTTTTTTTTTGAGCAAGATTAGCTTGAAAAATTTAATGCCACTGAATTAATTCATATGTTCTATTTTTTGATATCAAACGCAATTAAACATGTTAAAATCTGCATTTCTAAAGCATTCTTTAAAGAAGATATGGGTACCATCTTCCCTGCAATATTGTCACAAGTTGGTGTCTCGCGGTTCTGCACGATAACCCGAATAGAGCAAAAAATTAAAATGAGAAAAAGAAAATCAGAACTGCTTTTTCCGTCATGAGACCAAAATTAATTCCATCTTTTTTTTCATCATCCCAAAATTCAACTTCCATACGATCATCTGAAAAATTGGTCAAGTCCACGATATTTGTTACGTGCCAAAAACTAAAAATGAAACAACAGCCCCGAGTCGAATTTTTTATTCTCGGATAGGAAGATATGAAATGGGATACAACAAACTCGCATGCGCCCCCCCCCCCCCCCCCCCTCTCCCAAAAAAAAAAAAAGACCCACCCACATTTCCCCCGCCTCAACAAAATAGAAAAGGGAAAAAAAAACAGAAAGAAAAGAAATAAGAAAGAAAGGGAAATGAAAATTGGCAACATGGGAGTGAAATGAAGCAAAGTCTAATCTATTTATACACAAAAAAGGATCACTCTTCCAGTTTCCGATTGTTAGTTTTCACTACTACAGGAAGTTCAGCTACCGCCCCGCTAGGAGAAAAAAAAAATAAAAAAACATCGAGTGAGAGAATTGGGGCTCCAAAACACCCTTCCGTACAATGATACAAAGATGGAAAAACGACAAAAGAAAATGAAGAAATTTACAGGTAATAGCCAGAAATTAACTAATTCAAAGTCCTCCCAAGCTGTTCAATATATTTCTTATCTGCATTGGCTAGGCGATCTTGAAACTGCGCCCACTCACTTCTGCACCTCTCTCTTACCTACCAAATTAGATAGAAAAGAATTCAAGCTAGTTACTTGACGTTTGGACAAATCTAATGAAATTCAGTTCAATGCAAAATCATGCAATTCAAACAAAGTGCAGATATATGACTTGTGAATCCTTATTTAAACATGACATGTTAGAATGTAGGTGAAATAGAATAACTCAGATGACCATAAAATTGGATGAAGAAGCTTTCAGAGTTGACTTTTGCCAAAAAAACGAAGGACAAAGAAAAGGCCTCAATAAAAAAATATACAGAAAGGTTGAAATGGAAACCGAACATGTAACAGCTTACATACCCCTTGCCAAGGAGCTTTTCCATTTTCAGATTGACCCTGGAATCAACGAAGCTGAAGCTGTTAGCATCATTATCAACAAACAAATCTAAATGAGGGGAGACCAGATCAGGGGACAAGTAGGATAATTGAAGTGGAAGAAAAAATGTAAATAAGGAAGATTTGAGAGAGAGAGAGCCCCCTCCGCCCCGGGGGGGTTGGGGGGGGGGGGCTAAAAAGTTGCTTATATATAAATGAAGAACCATGTGCTCAAAAACGGAAATTAAAGTTGAACAGAACAACATTTGCAAACAACTAAACTTCCTTATTTTGATCACCTCTAGGAAAAGGAAAAGCAAGTCCCAATGGTTGTAATTAAGTGGTTAACTAACCTGACTTCCCAGAGAAGGAATAACTTGATGAACTATCCACTGAGAGTCAACCACACCAATTTTCTCATGTGCAGGCTGCACAGGCAAAATACACTTACAATGAAACTGATAATACGCAGACATCCATTTGAAATAAATACATGTTTTCCAATTTTGTCTGTTTTACATTCCACTGTCCCTCAGATCTCCCCTTCCAACAGGAATATGAAAAGCAGATAGAGAAGCCTTCTTTTCTAAATCTTTCAAATAATACTGTGATAAGAAACAAAAAAAACCACTGACCTCCACACATCTCCTTAGCGCAAAATCCAATCCCCAACCATGCACCAAATCATTCTAGAAACGTTATTGAAAGTAAAAATCAGTGTGAGCTCTAAGCTGGAAAGAACCAAGGCTAATGAGAGCAGCTAAAAGCAAAAATAGTTGGAGGTACAACAAGGCTTAAAACACACGTATACAAATGACAAAGTTAAAGAAGGGAACCTGAATCATATGCCAAACACATCGCCAAGCATCGCGTGAGAAAACAGGAGCCATAATTTCCACAAAGCTGAATTCAAAAAGGAATTACACAAGGAAAATTAGTTGAAAGCAAATGTTGAAAGCCACCCCAATCTTTTAAACTTTTCTTAACTATATATCTCCATTTAACACTACCATAAAATCAAAATTTTCAACAATAAGACGTGCTATTGCTATGATATGTCTTGTGGCTAAGCTCTTCTATTTGGCAATGGTCAACCTGATGAAGAAATATGACCATCAATATAGAGATGTTTTTTATCTATAACTTGTGAGCAGAAGTGCAAGCACCAATTTGTATCACAAAAACTCCTATTTAGTTGCTGTGTTTTCACAGGTAAAGTAAGTTTCCTGTGAACTAAGGTTCACAGGTATTACAAAAAAAAAATTAGCAATGTGAACAAATGCCTATTGTTCTGCCAGGAGAGAGAGAGGGACAGAGAGAGAGTTAAGACAGCATACGCAGCGCAAGGAGGCAAGTGGGGATCACTGCACCAGCCAGGTTTCTCCTCCGTCACCCTGAAACCAATTTACACAGATTAAGATGAAAATCAGAGTAAGTAGCTGTTTAAACAAGCATGCTAGACAAAGATACATTCTTTATTAGAAAGAATAAGACAATAATAACCCACTTGTGAACCTCTCTGTCACCTCTCCTTTTAGTCATTTGCCACGTAAGTCCGTTATTAGGTTCAAGACCGGGTTGAGAAATCTCCAGGCCATGTTTCCTAACTAGTTGAATGTACCTGGAATGTCATAGACGAGATAAAAAAAAAGTCAAATAAACTTAAAAAGAAAAAGGAGAATTATGCCACAATTCTTTCTTCTTTCTCTTTTTTTTTTTCTGGAAAAAAAATCTTACTTTTCAGCATTGAAGTGCTCGACTCCAAGGTCTTCATCCCAAATGAAAATGTAATCATAAGCTGCAACCACATCAGGCTGCAGGAACCTCTTTGCATACCACCTTTCAGTGGGGAAGAGATAGCACAAGGTTATGGAATTATGTGAAATTTCATTTGATGTTAAATCTACAATGTCATTATATCCCCAAAAACCACCAGGCACCAATATGCACAGAGTTTTTAAATCTCACCATTTTGTTTGTCTCCTAACACTGACATGAATTGCGTGCTTTGACCATTCAAACTGATCCCACTCACTCGTTCGACCATCGTAGTGAAAAAGCATGATTTGGAAATCCTCAGAAAACTGCAAGAAAGAAGGGAAGCAATTCAGGAAACAAACCTCTTGGCACGTACAAGCAATAAATTACACAAAAAGTCATCATTATCATCATTGTCATGCAAAATCATCCCCACCTTTTTAACTGCTGCATCGATATTGTTTCTCTGATCCAAACCAACTGTAAATGTCACTAAATACTTTGGCTTCCTTTTCAAATCCTGGAAGTTTCATAACATGTTAGGGAACAGTTTCACAAATACAGACAGCTATTTGCGCACATTCCAAATCAATAATATTAGGACAGACTCCTGCAATGCAGTCACTCTGGAACTTTCTTATGGCTGTTGGACTTGTGCTTATTATGATGGTATGCAACTCTAATGCACTTAAGTTGAATTGGAAGAAGGGGTGACCATGCAAAATTGCCAATAATTTCATGCACAAACCACAGCAACACTTACTAGCACCCAGTTACACACCAACCTAACACTTTTACTTGCAGCAATTTATAAGCAAACTAAGAGAAACAAGACACCTGCCATCATGGTGTTTAAGAAAAGCTATGTGCAGCCTTGCTGCACTGGTCACCAGAAGCAAAGAAACTGTTTCAATGGGATACAGTGATCCTCAACTTCAAAAATAGATATATCTAGAAATTCATGTCTACCACATGTAAAGTGCTTTATTATGAAATGTACAAAATTGATAATGATGAAGAATAAAATTGTGACAAGATAATAGCAAAGAACCCAAAAACAATAGAAATGCGTGGCCAATAAAACACGTTAAGTATATCACCAAACAGGATAGCTAACAAATGAAATACAAAGCTTTTATCTAATGCCATCCCCTATAAATTGCATTTGCTGCTGCAATTATGTTAAATAGATCTCTTCAACATGCATATCAATGACATACTGCACAGCTATATCATTTACATCGCTGAACCATTTCACTAACATACCTCACTAGGTTCACCCCATAATCTCCGGAGATAAAAGTCTGACTCCGATACCACAATACCAGGAGGCAAAGACTCAGCACCACGAGGATTTGTAGGAACATAGATCTGGAGAGAAAAAAAGAATTAGAATGTTAACCGGTCAAACATCATCAAAGAATTTACATAAAACAATTAACAATGCAGCTTGCAGCAGTAAGGGGAGATTATGTCAGAAGCAAGCTTGTGTCAAGCTTTTATTAAAGAGTAAATGAAGAACAAAATTTAAGTGACGTCATATCAGCCTGTAATGTTTCATAGTGGAAAGTTAGCAGGACGGACGGAGTAAGACAATGTCAATGAAAGCAATGACAGGATAGACAACTCTTCGGGTAATTGGAAAAGAAAAGATAGAAGAAAATAAAATAAAAAATAATGCTCAGAAAAAAGTCTGACAGACAATTAAAAACTTGTCATGGTATTGGGAAAGGTTTACTTTGAGAAGTAGCTTCAGGAGGGGATTTATTATAACAATTGTAGAATAAAAGCAAAAAAAACCAGAAGAAGAAAACAACAATTCTTTTCTTGGTTGGATAATGCATCGAAGCTACCTATTATTCATTTCCAAACAGATCCATAAACATACATGGGTTAATAAAATGAAAGGCCATCTGATTGGATGACATGTTGCAAATGAAACATGATGACAAGTTGGCGGACTACAATGTTCCAAACAAAGATCAAATACATTAACCTTGTTCTAGAAGCAGATTAGGAATTAAGTTTCCATACTTCTCACCGAATTGCCATCATAAGTCATCTGACATATGAAAATCCTAAATTTGGGTTCTTGACATGCACATAAGACTTACAACAGCAAAAACACCATACAAACGTAGACCACCACATTAACATCCTAACTACCTTTGGTGCTAAGGGAGTACTACCCGAACCAACAGTCTCTGGAAAACTACGAGTGTCTAAACTATGACGATCTCTGTTCATTGCTCCCTCAAAAAAATTAATCTGCAAAATAGAAAAAAATTATTAAATAAAAGGCAAAAGCCGAAAGGGGAAAAAGGTCACGTGGCTTATTCAACATACCTTAGCTAGAGAAACAATGGAAATGATACACCAATAAAATATCCAAAAACTATCCCCATGATGGTTGTGATAACTAGCCTGGCACCATCACTTGATTTTTTGGAAGCCCCACTGCATGAATACAAAATGACAAATAAACATGCTAAAAATGAGAACTTCATTTTAGCATGAGACACACACGAATCAACTGATTATTTTCAAACTTTTCTATAATACACAAATCCCAACAAACCTGCGATGCGAGGTTCCCATTTTGGCAAGAGTTGCTTGACTTAAAGGTCACGCAGTGGGCAGAAACCTATTGCTTGAGCAACTCTTGAAACATGTTTAATGTCCTCCCGTTTCAAGAGATGAATCCTCCTATGTAGCATAGGAAAATCCCGTTAAACAAAGAATTGCAGCTTTACATGCATCAGTGAAAAACATCTGATCAGAACTACACAAGAAACTATAAACATTTTTATTTAGCAACAGAATATCTATTACATAGAATAGAAGAGCACCCGTTGGTCTGTAGTGCCTCACTTTTTAATCTTTTTGCAAAAATTTTGAATCCTACCTGTAAGGCCTTGAATTTCACCATCATGAACACCAGTAACATTAATTTCACATTCAGCAAAAGTTATATTTACAAAATTCATATTGTGAACTCTATGTAAAACTAATCATCATGAATTCTTTTAGAAAAAAACTAATCTTTTTCTTTAAAATTTCAGGCGCAATGGGCATGCCATTTGTACCAATGTGTGCACAAATCCATGTACCATATGGAAAAATCTTTGCCATTGGGGTACCACTATATCCATTTGGCCTTTCTTTCATAAATTATTTAAAACAGGGAGGAATTAATAAAGTAAAGTGCAAGTTTCAACTCAACATCATATCATTTAAACCAAAAGAGAACATCTTAGGCAGTAAAGAAAAATACCTGAAAATGAAAGAATTACAACTCTAAGTAGGATTTCCTTAGCTTCAGCTTATGGCTTCTACAAACTTCACTGAGGATAAAGAGAAAAGAAATACTTAAACTTCAAATCATGATCTGCAAAATTACAACCACAGAGAAGCACTCACCAGTTCAAATGAAAGAAAAAAAAGGAACCATCAAACAAAGAAAAGCAAAGGAAATGAATAATTGCAGAATTTAACAGCCGGAATTTAGATTACAAAAGCTAAAAAACAATGCGATCACTAAAAGCTGGAATTTTCGAGATTAGCAACAAATGAACAGCCTAAAGCAATGCCGAAATTACACCCGAAAATGCAGATTGAAAAATTTTGATTCTAGAAGATCGATGCTTAGAATGCAAAAAAGGATGGTAATCGAATAGAAATAATGACAAAAAAATGTTTTATACATGAGAAAATTAGTTGATAAGCGATGGAAACTAGGGTTTGAGGCTTACGAGTTCCGCCGATAATTAGACGCAGAAAAAGACAGCGAAATATAGAGAGGAATAACGATTGTGAGATTGGAGAAGAAGATGGACGAATCGTATTCCTAAGAGATCGGTGTGTGGGTGCTTGGATTATTTTGTTATTGCCCAGAAAATTCAATTTCATGGTAAGCTATATCTTCAATTACAGCTTTGCCCTCATGTTATTTTTAGCTTCCCATTACACCGTCTATTTATTTTTCTTCTTAGAGAACTTGATCTAAAAATTCTTACGCTGAGACCCTTGTAAAGAGTTTTTTTTCACATTTCACGTTTAAACACAAAAAAAAAAGAAGGTAATTTCAATTAGAATAAATGTTAGGTGTCTTGTATTTGGATTTGTTGATGTAATTGTTTAATTATTTGTAAAAAAGATATTTGATTCTATTTTCGACACATTTTTCAATATATTTTTTTATCTTTTCAACCAAATTTTCATCTGACAAATATCAAGTTACAAAAAATATTATAGTAATTATTTCAAATAATATCTCAAATAATACTCTATCGACGCACACTCTATATTTTTAGTAATCCAAACCTTAATTGCAACTTGCATAAGTTTTTCATATTTATATGTGGAAAATAAAAAAGTGAATAATATGTTGTGTGTTTGGATTTGAGATACAAAATATTTATTTTCCTTTTCATAATTTTCCAAAAGTTCAGTGCCAACTTGTTGAAAATGAAGGACATAAATTCTTGGTGGATTGTAAAATTGTAATGTCACTTTCATTATGCTTCACTTCACATCATATAATATAAGTTGTTGTGAAAAGAGAATCTCTTCTCTGAAAGAGAGTGACATGTGTCGCTCATCTATACAATTTCTTCTAGAGCAAAACGATTAGGCAATTATTACCTGTTTACTTTGAGATAAGTTTTGGATTTGGCATTCAGTTCTGTATTTAATTAGCTCTTATCATAAATCAAAGAAGATGATATGATATAATCATATTTACAAGTTGACCATTTGGCAAGCAATAGTATTTAAAAAAATTATGTGTTGAGCAACTTTTTTTTTTTTTGGTCAAAATGTCACTTTGTAGCTGAGCAAATATTTGACCAGGCAAATTCTGAGTTTGATTTCTGTGGAAGCCTTCTTTTTCCCCCTTTTTTGGAGGGATGTGGACGGCTTTAAGAATTGGGGGAACTGAAAAAACGTGTAGACTATCCGTAGACTTCACCTGTCAAAACAAGTATTAATCTCCTTGGTTTCATTTTCTGAGAAAAGCGAACAAGTGTTTAAATTTCAAAAGACTAAAGGGAATATGTCATTTTAAAGGTTTTATTTGCAAAAGCTGCTGACGGAATCGCACTTTTTTTATGCGGCGGTGTACGTGAGATGATTCGGAATAATTTTTTGGAACAAAAATGCTGTTACATTTTTTGATGTGACGTATACCAGATAAAAAAAAATTAAAAAAATATGTTTACGATGAAGTCAAATAAATTTGTGCAAATAACAAACTATCCAAACAAACTCTTGAATTTACGTGCTCTTTTAGGAATTGAATTTCTAATTTAATTAGGCTACAAATGGATGCAAAATTTTTCAATAGGGGCGTGCGGGGTTCAACTTCAATCCACATTATGCATGCAATGTTAAAGCGAGATTCATGCTCGATACATTATTCAGCCTCCAGCAATATTAGTAGTTAGTAGTAGCATCAAAATTCTTCCCTGGAGTGGAAAAGGGACACAAAAGGAAAAAAAAAAGGAAAAGATTAGAAGACACGAGAAGAATTGGTATTTGGTGAGGAGTCGCATGCGCAACTGAAAAAGAACGAAATGTATGCGATGGTTCTGTTCTAACTGCCGAAGGATGAAAACTTCGTCAGCAGGCAATGTTTTGGCTAAAACTGAAATAAGAGCCTAGCTAGAGCCAAGAGGGTTTCCTCCATGGAAATATTTGCCTAATTCTCATATCTTCTTTGAACTTTTAAGAATCAAGAAGCTTATTAGTAGTAAATTTATGTCAAGATTTGACAGGATATCAAATATTTAATCCATCGTAATCATGGTCAAATGCAGATATTGACAACGGAAAAGACTGAGAGTAAATGATAATCTAGCTTTTGGCATCCTTTCTGTCTGGGGATTAAGGAATGGTGTCCAAGCTAATTATGACTAGCTTATAGACTTTTAGATTTGACGGTGGACTAAGGCACGACAAAGTGATTAGCTTAGCTGTTGTAGCTGAGAGTAGACGTGTCAAAATGGATGATTTGGGTGGAGTTTGGGTGGGTTGAAATAGGTAATGACTAATGAGTATAAGTGAGTCAATTCATTTATATCCATTTAATTATATGGATATAAATGGGTAAGTCAAAAAATGAGTTGGGTAATCCAATTACTCATCTATAACCCATTTATTTTAATTTTTTGTAAACTTATTTAAATTCATTTTTGCAAACTAAGTTATCAATTTATATCACCATTTGCACCCATCACTAGATTTAAATATTTACTTATAATACTTAATAACCTTAATTACCAGTTTTTTCCCATTCATGTTCTACGTCACAAAGTTACGTATTATTTAATAGTTGAATAATAAGAATATAAAAATTTGAACTAAGTACTATGAAAGTTAATATAAAAATTTAATTCAAAAACTTTGAACCCCTAATATTTTTTTCGTGTTTAAATTTAAAATTTCATTTAGAAACGTGGGAAAAGACCTAAAAATTGTCATAAATTAGTAATGTTGAAAAATGAGCAAGTTAACAAATTATGAGAAAATAAAATAACAAGATCAAATCAACAAATAATAATAATAAAACAAAAGTAGTTAACATTATGACAAAATGAAGAATCTGAAAAAATAATTAAGGAGGATACCTATCTGTGTCAAAATGATGCATCAAATGTTTGTTAAGCATGAAAAATAAAATATTCCCCTATATACAAGGTTTCAGCAATATTAACACATAAAAGTCTCCAACAATGAGTTCAATAATCAAACGTAGGCCTCAAATTTCTTCTAAATAAGTGGGAAAAAAGAGGAGGTTTGGAGGAAGATAATTTTAAATATATTAATTGAATTTTATGGGTTACCCAATAATATTCATTTACCCACCCAGATAATCCATTTATATTCATATAAAAAAAACTTAAGATATATTATGGACGGGTATGGATACGTTTTTAGTTAAACAGGCTTGTTTACCACCTACACCTGAAAGGTATACCTGTACATAGCTAATTGCTCCTTAGTACTTGTGTTGCCAGCGACTTTTGTACGACATATCCGACCACACTAGAAAGGGCGAAGGGATTTGAATTCTGAAAGGCCTAATGAATTCAGTTAAAGATAGATCCGAAAAAATCAGTTAAGGGAAGGGCTAAGGGAATGTGCAGGATGATTTCAATAGTTAGAAATTTGATGTACATCATTAATGCATACCTACAGTACTATATAATTTATGGGTGCATTAATCGTTCCTGTCTAATGAGAAAAGTGCGAGGTTGACCAAATTGTAGTTTTCATTAATCGTTTTCAAAAAGTGTCATTGATAATGGTCCCGGTTTTCAATCATACGATGAGAGAACAAGGAGCAACCTAAAATGTGACCTAGAGTTGATTACCCATGGACAATATACCCTCGACATATATTCTTGTTATTTTGTAGATTAAGAGCAATAATCAACGAAATAGTCACGAGTGTGCTAATTAGTTAGTTTAGTGACTAATTTGTGATGAAAAATTATTTAATGATCAAAAGTCGACATGGACAATAGTTTAAAGATTAATCTTCTATACACTAACAGTATATACATTTTTACCATTGAATGCATGACATATAATTCAAATTTTGTATATCTAATCGTGATAGTATATACACTATTAGTGTATATAAAATTTAATGATAGTATATACATTGTCGACGAAATAGCCACAAGCGTGCTAATTAGTTAGTTTAGTGGCTAATTTGTGATGAAAAATTATTTAATGATCAAAAGTCGACACAGACAATAATTTAAAGATTAATGTTCTATACACTAACAGTGTATATATTTTCACCATTGAATGCATGATATATAATTCGAATTTGAATTTGAAACTCAAATTTTGCAAATATATTGTGCATCTAATCATGATAGTATATACACTGTCGATGTATATAAAATTATTTACTTTTTTTAATGACCGTTGAACTTTTTGTCTTTTCATAATCTTGAAGCCATGACGAAGATGATTTGAGAACTTTTTGTCTTTTCATAATCTTGAGAGCTTATTTGAGAAATTTCAATCCATTAAAGCTTGTCCACACCATTTGCTAAGTGGCCCAATCACAGAACTTTTATTTGTAAAATTTAAGCCCAAGCTCAATTGGACGCCTGGATTGAATATTGTCAGAACCAGATTTGCAGCTTGTCCCGCGCGACTTAGTGCGAGTGTAATTTGTAAAGTTTGAAAAACATTAAACACTTGTGTTCCACATATGCAATTAGAATTAGTTTTCTATGTACTAATATCGCGTGACAACTCATTTATATTTAATTTTTTTGTATCATATATCCAATCATGATTGTATATAAACTATTAGTGTAGGCAAGATTAACTCATATAATTATGTATAAACTATCAGTACAGGTAAGATTCACTCATATAATTAAAATAATTTGATGCAAATTCTCGTGTTAAAAATGTCTATCTCCACTATTTTTTTGAATGCTGATATCATATGATATGCAGTGAAATATTTAACGTCTCGAAGGACCTAACATGAGATTGTGACCTAACGTTATCCAATTCTTGTGAAGAATTTTTCAAATAGTAATCCATGAGATTTCCGCTACACATCCAATCGGGAAAACTTTTGCACCAGAGCTATTTTAATTTCATTAACTTGTCGAATCATTTGTGAAGGTAAAAGGGCATACTTGAGCCCACATTCAAAACTGAATAGCAATGACATTAACATGTAATTTTTTTTCCTAGAATACAACAGAGAAAATGCAATGCAATGCCAATTTTGGCTTCACTGCACGATTAAAATTCAAAGAGTTCTGTGACATATTCCCCGTTACTTCATTATATGGGGTTTTCAATTTTTTCTCCCACTACCGCTTCCTGTAATCAACCTCTCTTGAAAATCTCATGAACACAATCTGATAACATCCTCCTGACCAAGTTATAGAACGACTAAGACAATCAAGATTCAATAATTTTACAGAACAAATTTGTGAAAACAAAAGAATATTAATGATGAAGAACTTGCAATCATCAGAGGTTATTAGAATCTTGCACAATGTGAAGGTAGCCCAGTCTCATGGTTGACAGCTACTACTTCTGTTGGATTGCAGCTAAGCACATCTTGCCTCAGCTTAGCTCCTGCTGCCTTCAAACCCTTGAGAGAAACTGCCTGATTGAATAGATTAATGGACGGCAACTTTGAAGCTGGAGGCAATTTCCCATTAGGCAGAAAATTCCTGAAATCTTCCTTCAACAATGGCACCTCAAAATCAGTTTTATCATGACGAACCACGTTATCTTTTGCACTTATATGCGCCCCGGGTTCCATATGATTCGTCGAAAAGCTCGCCCTGATTGGGAAAATTCGGATAAAGACTCACGTAGCCCCGCAGATACATCATGTCAATCAAGAATTTCTTCCAAGAAGCTTGCCAACCATTTGTTCTAGACTTGGGAATCTGAACAGGGTTTTGCTTAGCATCCTCTGTGAATCTCATGTTCATGTAGACATAAAATTCACGCCAATGCTTGGGGGAAGAAAACGGCACCCCAAGAGCAAGGCAACTGATGAAGATAAGGCGTGTATGGATGAATGTGCTTGAAGAAACTCACTTGCATTCCATTTGGGCCTTTCTTTCACGACTTCCACTAATCTCGGAGTGTAAGAGAGATTGATGAGAGCTCAGGGAGGGAAATTTGAGGGTCATAATGATAAGCCAAGAGAGCGTATTTGATCCAGAGATAGTAGTATGGGGAGACTTCTATATCATCTTCCAGTAGGAGGCCATAATCATCATCTGAGGCAGGATACCAACTTTCGCTGACGGCGCGAATTAGGCCTCCTTGGATGATTCTTCTGCGAAAGATTTGGGGCCGTGTGGCCAATTGAAAGAGTTTACTAGCTTTAGAGTTGATTCGTCTACTTGGCTATCCATGTTGAAGGTGATGGGAACTTCGTCACCTAGATAGTAGGCGTCGCTGAGAGATTTGAGAAGTCTTGCTAGTGATTTTGCTCGGTTTTGGGTAATTATGTTCACTGAGATCCTCATCTTGTTCCAATCTGCAAGGGAGATTACGTGCTTAATTAGATGATGCAAATATACAACTTGAAAGATTGAAACTAACAATTGTTGCTGCAAAAATGTGAAGTAGGTTCATTGCCAAAGTAGAAAATGTGAAATGAAGTGGAGGGGTTCAATTTCTTGGCTTCTGGATAGATTGTTGGATTTGGGATTCCAACGGAATTCCAACTTCTGAAGTCTAATAGGCCTACTTGTAAACCGAACTTCATAAAAATGCAAAGTAATATGCTTACTTGGTAGTGCCAGTGGATCGAAGATCAGCCATCCACAGAACTTTAGGCACAGAAGATTTGGGCAGAAGAACCAATGTGGAACCATTTTGATTAGTCTCAACAGCCATTTTCAGAGCCTTCCTCACACTCGAATCAACATCATCCACTGTAATCACCACACTTGGGTTATGAAATTTTGACCAATCCTTTCATGCTAGCATAAACTGCTTGCACAACTGGCACCTCCGAATTAGATATCCCTGATAAAGAACCAATTCCCAGGTCAAAAATCTTGAATCTCCTCTCTTTACACACAGCCTTAGGCCAGCCCAATGCGGTAGCAGCATCTTCACAAGGGCAGAAGTTGCCTCCTGAAACAGCAATGTAGGCTTTTTGCCAAAAGTGGACCTGAACTTTTCAAGAAGAGGGGCAGTGTTTTAACTTCTTGAATTGAATGAGCATAGAACATTGCATCTATTTTCTGAGGATACATTGGCGGCCCATTGTGTCATGTAGCCAGTGGAAAGGGCTTTCCACCATTGATCATCTCGCACTCGAACAATGTCCTTGAAAATAACAGTGGTTTCTGAGACATAAGCAAGCCTGTGTTCACTATCACCCCATGTTTCTTTATCCCTGGGATCAACCGGCAGCACAAATGAGCCCGCATTTCTGTACTTTTGAAGCTGATAACTGCCAAAAACAAAAAAGCGGAAATTTTTTTATCACTTCAGCAACCAAAAAGGTGTAACTCATATACTTAAACAGTAAGTTTAAACAGAGAAAATTACTAGTAGGTATTAAGATATACTTCAAAATACATAAAGAAGACTGTAAGACATTCAATTACTGTCAGTCGAACAATTGCGCATTACTTCATTACCACGTAATGCCATGTTTGGGTGATTATTTTCATTTGGATTCTCCCATGAATGGCACTATGGTAGGAAAAGTACCCCATAAAATTACGTACGTAAAAAACTAAAGAATAAGTACTAGGTTCTAATTCTATTGAGAGCAGGAAACACTTTTAGATAACCTTGGACGAAAATTCTGTCGCCACGATGTTTAGTATAAGTGCATCAGGGTACGGAAGTTTGAGGACACGAAGATGAATTAAACGACGTAAAGAAACCATGGTTAGTGGAAGATGCCTAACGCATTTCTGGCTAAGCTGGAAAACATTATTAGAATCTGTGTCTTCATTCACCATCTAATATACGCACGATAATGAACAAGGGAATTGTCATAAAACAAACTAAAGCTGATTAGGTGAAGAGGATTCTATTGTATAATAAAGACTGCCACAAGCAATAGAAAAATAACAATAATGCAGGACTTTAGTATCATGACGTATATTTTCCTCTCTTTTTATTTGAATTTTTTTTGGGGGGTGGGGAGGGTAATGGGCTTACAAACTACAATGCTTAATGCTACTAGGTTCAAATTTGTTTAAGGGAATTTTATATCACCATAACATGGTAGTTGCTTGGATCTGCATTCATCGGGAATACCCACGTCGAAAATTGACTTTTTCGAGTTATTAGGGTTTAGGAAAATATGTGATTTTTAGATTCCGATAGATAATTTGTAAGTCAAACTAGGATGATGACGATGGTGACAAGATAATCACATTTATACCCGACCCTTTCTATCATCGTGTTAGAAAAAAGCAAGGGTAGTTTCTCCAATAAACCCTATTGTATGTTCTCATGCATAAATTAAGACATCTGATTATCCATGCAAACGTAAAGTATTCGGAAGATATTAGTAAACTACTTGGCAGATGACCAACTTCGAAAATAATGTACTTAGCTCAGGTCAATTGTATGCACGACCTCTAATAGTTCATCACCTCTATTTTGATGTGGTATAATAATTCCATGAACAAATATATTCCGACCATAACTTTCATATATAGAAAATAAGGGTTGGTTCTTTTTAATTTTTCTTCTTAAAAATGAAAATAAGGGATGGTTGATGCCCTTAAGATTGTATAATTTGAGACACAGTCAACACGGATGCTCTAATCTCAGTTGGTACTAACCTAATCATATTTATGACTTTTTGACTCAAAAAGGCCTAATAAATCAAACTGTGTCCTTTAAGAAAAAAAACTAATAATCAAATAATGAAGCTTATATTCTATTGCGAAAAGGCAAGCAACCTTTTTGGTTGAGACGTTAGGAATATTTAAGTGAAGACTTTTGAGAAGCATACCTCAAGTGCAAATCTTCTCCAGTCATGAAAGTGAAGGGGGTCTCAATGAAGAGCGTTTTGACAAGTTCTGCAGATAGAAACCAAGAACTGGAAAGAAAATCAACCTGACAATCTTGTCAACAGTGATATCATAAGCAGGATCAGGCAAATAAAGCCCTGCCTCCTTGGACCGAAACTTTCTGTAGCTAGGGAATGTAAAATCCTTCTGCCTAAGAGGCAAAATCCTTCCGATGCTTCCCAAAACCGAATTCTTGTACTTTTCAGTCCCCCGCCACATGTGACAAAATTTGCAACATTTTCCTGCCTGGAATCATGTCATCATCAAGAATATATACAAGATCGGCCTCAGTTTGCAAGGCCATCTGAAATCTACCATAATACTTGAAATCATAGCTTGAGCTGATGAAGCTTATTCTGGAATTATTATAACTCTCCACAATCCTTCTCAGGGAGAGCTCATTCGGGCTCCCGAATGAAAGCACCCAAACATGATGGAAAGGAAGAGTCTGTTGAAGCAAAGAATCCAGCTGCGCGCAGAGCGTTTTCCTCTTGAAATGGTTCAATATCACAGTAACTTTTGGCTTGTTTGGCCCGCGCAAATCCCACTTCGATTTCATTTTCATTAGCTGAGGGAGAGTTTCGGTGCCGAACAATTTGCTCTGGAAATCTAACACTTCTTGATAAAGTTCTCTTTTGAACTTGATCGTGATTGCATCATTAGATTTTTTCTGTACAAAATCGATTTTTTCGTGCTCACAAACTTCGGTTGGACTAACCGGTGGGAGTAACTCGGCTTTGATTAGGGAATTGGCTTCTTGCTGGTAATGGCTAACAACAAGTGGTTGTGGTTGAATTATGTACTGTTTCCATTGATGTGCTATTTTTGTAGCCCACGAAAAATCTGGTTTTGTTGCTCCTAAGTCTATGGTTGGACTCATGTAATACAGAAGAAAAGTAGCGTAAACTGCAAAGGCAAATTGTAAACAAGTGAGAACAGTTACTAGCCTAGCTGAGGCAGTACTCTTTTGTACTCTCAATTTAGCCTGCTGCTTTCCCCCCACATAATCATTCAACATTCCTTCCGAAAATTCCCCACTTCTCGTTGTGGGATTCCTAGCCAAGCCCATCTCGCAATCACCACCTGGAAATGTATCCTCCACCTGAAAAAATTTCAAAAAGAAAAAAAAAATAGTTACCAAAAATTCTATAAGAGCTAAAAGAAAAGGATCAACTTTACATCTGCAAGACACGACATAAGTTAGAATTGAAGTTCACCTAGCAATTAAGTGGCTTTAGCTTAAAAAGCTGCAAAAATACTAGAAACCCTCTCTGTCTTAGTAGCCTGCAACAATTAGTAACAATTGTTCTAGCTAGCTAGTTGACTAGTTTGGATACATGGAGGGTAAATGTGGAACAAACAGAAGATGGTCAAGCTCAATCAGGAGAGGGATGGGAGGGGAGGCGTTTGGAAGTTCTTGAACGGATCGTGTGCTGAAGAGAAATATATACACACAGAAATGTGTGTCTGGTAAAGTAATAAAGTGCCATGGAAGGACCCATGACAAATGCAGCAAAGGTCACATGGGATTAGCTCCCATAATTATAAAAAAAAAACAGTAGCCTATAAGGAAAGCGTTACCTTCACTGCATCAACCATACAAATCCCACTTAAGGACATTGATTAAAAGCCGCTTTTGTTGCCGTAAAAAATGGCTACCCTTGCGTTTTTGGCACTTCTTATTTCAGTAACTCTCTCTGTATTTTCCCCCTTACTCAAGCTTAGCTGGTTCTCTCTTCAACTCCAGTAAACGACCCTCGCCAAAAGCCACCTTCCTTCAACAGAAGAAAATCCAAAACAGGAAAGAGTTGTTAAAAAAAAAGAACAGAAAAGGTGAAGTGGCAAGAAAACAGATGAGAGAGAGATGACAAATTGGATATCTTAGGATGAAAATCTACTCAAAGAGCTTTTTTGGCACGGAATCTTTTGAAATCCCTAGCTAGGATCATATGATTCTCTTCCAGAAAACTCAAAGCTAGCTAGAATTCGAATCTCAAGAAATTGAGAAGTTCCTACACGGAAATTAATCTTGCTGGGATTTTCAAACCCGAACCCCAAAACTGATAAAATAGTAGTAATAATTTTCATACGAGACAAGGAACAAAAAATGAGCTAAAACTGTCTGCCTTTTCTTCTTCGGATAACAAATAGATGCCAAGCTTCAAAGCAAATCACTGCTTCGAGTTGAAGAGAATGAAAATGTGAGGAAACATTGAGTATGAAGAGATTTATGAAGAAAATAAGGTTTGGCATGGGTTGACTTTTTACGTATGTACAGAATACATGTATGCCACAAACATCGAGATGGACATGGACGTGGCGGCAATCTCTCTGCTAATGCATCGTTGCCAAACTTTGGCAAGTTCAAAATCAAGCAACCCCCTATGTTTAATTTTTATGAATTTTGCTTGCATGAATGAGAACTTAAAGTCTTTTATTGTAGATATTCAACAGAAAACGCTACAAGTTTTAAATTTTCTTCTTTCCTTCGGAAGCCTAAATTGTTCTTTTTTCTGGGGGGATGGCACTTTGAAGTTGCACGCCAAAACTCAAGAAATTAGGTGAGTTGTCCCAACCGAAAATATTAACATTGTTTTGGCCAGATCAAAGCATGTATTACATACATATTTAGCTGTTATTCCATGAAAGTTAATCTAAGTATCTAACTGCTACTTTTGAGAAAGTGTAACTGTTATATGCATTGGATACGATGAGCTTTCGGGTTTTTTTTTCTTCTTCTCTCTTTTCTCTTCGATTAAAAAGAAAAACCAAATTATGATGTTTGGTTTAGATGAAGACTGCTAATCTTAACTGGAAACCAATGAAAAATTCATTGAAAAATTGCAACAATAGGCATTTTTACTAATGAAAATTTTAAGCTTATATTATCTATTGGATTAAGAAGAAATACGGAAAGATGGAAAAAAACAAGGAATCTTTTCAAGTATATCTTAATTTTCTCAGTTAGGTATTAAAAATTAAAGCATGCACAGCTTGAGTAGTTGGGAGTCAACGTATGTGGATCACAGATGATGCCAAAATTTGTATGTGAAACAGTCAAATATGTTACAAAAAAAAAAAGGAACAAATATTTATTTACTAGAAACTTTTTGTGAGGCCAACATACAATTAGCAAACTTGGAACTATCTATATATTAATTTTGATTCCTAATAATAAGTGAAGTAATTGGCTGTAGTCCTCTTTTACGTTGTTTTTAATGTACTTCACTTTAGTCTTTAGGCCTAATTAAACGGTCTTCAAAATCCTTCGTTCCGTGCTGTCACAGACTTAATAGTCTCAGAAGAAAGACTAAATTAACGAGTGGAAGGCCTAGGCATCCATGCATTAACCTCCTCTACTTTGTCTTTTTCTGATTTTTTGCTATTTCTTTCCACTTTTTTTTTTTCGGGGTCATAAGCAAATGCTGTATGATAATCTAATTAGTTACATTCTGTATTTACCTCATCATTGTCTTATGCATCAGAGATAAAGAGCACTCAAATGATAAAGAAAGGATAGGCAATCTAGTGAGGCTTATATGGAATAGCATGAGTAATTCAAAAAGTTGAAAATCGATCTTTAAAATAATAATGTTTCTTTTTCCGATGTTTCTGTGCAGTATCTACTTGGGGACGACCTCCGTGGTTAATATGTGCATGTAACATGCATAATTAGAACATTTCTCTTGCATAGACCTACCGTCTTTGTAAAAGGTTCATTTTACTTATTTTCGAACAAATCAAGTTTGGAAAGTCATGAAGTCTTTTTAGAGTTGCAAGATGAAGCAAATTAATGGATGCTCGAATTAAGTTCGGCTTAATAAGAATACATTCGAATTTAATTGATTCGTTAACTAGTCAATCAAATTTGGAGAGCGTTTAACTTTTAAATTCGATAAAAAAAAAACTCGTTCAAACTCGATTCGACAAATAAACAAGTCAAATTTGAAACAAAATTTTATATTTATTAAAATAATTAAACAAGTTAATTAGAATATTAGAGCGTTCGATTTGATTATATTCGTTTACATCTTGATCGTTGTTAATGCTTCATTTTAACGATTGATCGGTTAAACATATTTTCTCACATGCCTGATTTGTAAAGTTGTTTTTCCAGATCTTAACGAAGGTGACCTCCTATGTTCCTTATGTCTTTGCTTAATTAAACCTCATGGTTGCACGTCTTTGTAAACGTGTTTCTCCGCTCTTCATCCGGATGATTACAATAGAATCAACTCTTAGCTTAGGCAAACTATAGCCCAATAGATAGGTGTCAAAGGTAACAATAACTCTTCAGTTGATGTATTTAAAACGGTGCATCGCAATTTTTGTGAACTTTTTCCCTGCTGACAAGAAGCAGATCAGTTCTCATTAGCTAAGGCATTTCTCAAATCATTTGTTAAAGACTTTTGACTGTGTGGGCACTCACATGCAAATTAATTGGGATCTCATTCACGTGCACAACTCCCATACATCAAACATCATCAGCGAGTCATGGGTTCTTGATTAATTAGAACCTAAATCGAAGATTAAAAGGTTACTATTAACTAAACATTCTCTTTTTCCCCGAGTCAAAACCAGCTGAGAACCATGAAAAAGTCAAACCTTGATTCCCCATTTAGCTGTACATCTGACAAACTTCGAACCAAACGCACTAGAGAGCGAGCAAAGACCAGAAACCGCACTGGTCAACCGACTTTTTGAGAGCCATTTGAGGCTTGGTGGGGTGTTAAAAAATTCAGACGGGTGCGCAGTGCATTTATTTGATTCGATGATGATTCAGTCCTTATCGATCCCCTTAAGTCTGGTTGGATCTTTTTCTTAGATTAGAATAGTATATGATACTATAGATAAAGTGACGATTGACAAAAAAAAACCGACTTTTTGAGCTTTTGACGAAAAAAAGACTTTTTGAGATTGCAGCCCAAATTGGACGAAAAGGAATTAATTACTAATTCAAACACCTATATACGGATGTACATGTCGCTGTGGCAACCACATAAGCAAAAGCGGGTGTCTTTTTTTTTTTTTTTCCCCCTAACTTAAGGGTATCCAAACCTTTCTGTCAAACTAATTCTCTAAAACTGTGTAGAGTTTTGACCTAAAGAACATATAATGAGGTAGCATATGAAAGTCGATCACAGAACCTGCCGGCAACGACTACGAAATCAGTGGGACTACTCGTGGAAACAAAACAAAGCGGTGGTCGAGTCAGCGCTTTTTGTGTTTAATAGGTTAAGTCTTAGCTTCATAGTAATATAGTAATACGCGCGACGACTTTTAGATCCAGCTTCCGAGTCTACAATTAAATGGTTTCTCAAGACAAAAAAAAGTCTACAATTAAATGTCTTCATGTGCAAACCATACATTATCTTAACAAATTGTAAAAGTCAATGTGCAGAAGCTGGTTTTCATGGTCCTGCACTTGACATGCATATGAGTGGAATCATATCTAAATAGAATTTGTCGAGGCCTTTCACATGGTTAATTAAGACGAGGCCTAGGATCGTTTCAATAAATATCAAACAAACGCTGTCCAATCAAAATTCTAAAGTTAGTTTTTATCAATTTTTTTTAAAAAAAAAATTTCCAACAGAGAAAGGGCGAGATTTAGAGAGTAGGAAGAGAAGTGGTTGATAACTTTTGAAACATAATTTGATTTGATTTCATTCATTTTCCACTCTCAAAGACATACATAGTAGTACAAAATTTTCATCAACATTCTAGTCCTGATGTACAACTTCAGAAATCTTTCATATTTTTTTTCCTTGGCCAAATTTAAGAATGTTTAGATGAAGACAAAAGGTTCTTGGTTTCTTTCTGAGTGATCAAGTTTTTCTTTTATTTTGGGACAACAAAAAATCGATGCCATGTCTACTAGTGTCATACGAGGCATGCATAATGGATCCAGCCCTGATTAGTGATTGCCGTTTGGTAATTCGAATAACTTTTGGTAGTAGAATTTAAATTGGATCCACTTGACACCAATCAGTACAAAATTACAAATAATTGGAAGGGTTCATTTGCTAAAATTAAGAAATTTATTAGTAGATCCAAAAAGTTTCACTTTGAATGTACTCGTAGATTAGAGTTTACTAGTTTTTCCCTCTTTACCAAAACTAGATAGGTACTTAAAAATCTGTGGTAATACTTAGATTAACTGTTATGCAAACTCCCTGTTTCACTCTCAATGCGTTTTCTTTGCTTGTTATGTTTCATCGAAATATACAATTCTGCTAATACACTTTTAATTAAACCTGAAGCCATCAATTATGAGACATCAAGAAGCAATCTATTGCCTTTTTTACCTCCATGGGAATGTTTTACTTTACTACATGGAAATCAACGATTCCAATTCATTCCGCGTATATGCGTGAGTAATAAGAAACATAAACTTCAATCAAAGATATCTATATAAAATTTTCATACTAACTGAATGGAGAGGATTGTCCGTTGTTTTAAAATTTTTTTCCTAGTATAGAAATGTGAGATTTAAGAAGCGAGAAGAGAGAAGGAAGACAAAACATCAAAAATTTTTAGGTCCCGACACCTTATCCACTAGATCAAGATCTACTTGTTGACGAATGGAGAGGATTGTCAAGCACCGCATACTGTCATACACATATTGAACCATACATTCACATGTGTAGTTACAGAGCTACCCTTAAATCCCCCCCAACTTTGCCCGTTGGTTAAATGGGGATATCATGAAGGTAGAATTTACAATTAAGCTAAAAGCACAAGAATAATGTACCAAGCCCCAACCTAGAACAAATTCTGCTTCTTCCTTTTTTCAGTTTTTTGGTCTAACAAATCAGTCCTCTTCATCGCCACCATGAATACATCGCTACCGTTCTACGCCATATTTCGTTGATGAGTAGCTTAATTGTTCGATATCCCAGTTCAGTTTTGAAGCCACCATCTCATGATGGGGAAAGTAATCCTGAAATTCAATTTAAAAAGAAAAGAAAAGTGGTTCATTCGAACTATTTTTCATAACCGAGTCAATAGTTATGCCCCTCAAACTGTATCTTTTTTAGTTCATCCAGTCAATAAGGAAAATAACTCCAAAAGTTGCATCTTCGATCAAAGTTTATATACAAAAGGGAAAAAAAAAATACAAAGACGAATGGAAGATTAGTTATCTTGAATTTTGGCATCAATTGATTTGTTTTATCAAAAGAAAAAGAGTGCTAAACGTAGTATACATAAAAAAGTTGAATTAATCACTTTACACTCTGATAGTGAATACACTATTGGATCTGGATACATGCCACATGTATAAAAGCTTGAATTTATAATTCAAATTAAGCTCGATTATCATGTATCTAAGTTTAATAATGTATACACTATCAGAGTATAGAAGATTAATTCAAATAGTTTTTTTTCAAAGAAAAAAGATGTAAAGCTAGCCATTAGCTTATACTCGAAAGAATAAGATTAAACAACAGGAAAACAACATTAACTTCATTCTTAGTTACTAATAAGCTTAAGCAGTTGATAATTCACACCTAAACTTTGTATTTGATAATAGATGGGGAAGAAATCACGAATTAACCTTGTAGAATACAATAATTACCTCAAGTTTATTCATTAGCTCCCGGGCAGTGGGGGCTGATACAATAATGTGGCGTGCATTAGGACTGACAAATCCTTCCTCTACGGCTTTGTCTATAAATGACAACAAGCAGTTGTAGTAACCATCCACATTTAATAATCCAACCTGCGTAATATTATGTCCCAAGTTAGACCGTTAATGATCTTTGTCCCTAGACTTCGCTTGGGCATAAAAAAAATGCAAGTATCAATTACAAAAATTACTAATTACTTATACGATACCGGTTTATCATGGATACCAAGTTGAGCCCAAGTTATCACTTCCAGAAGCTCTTCCAATGTTCCGTATCCACCTAAATGCACAAAAAAATTGGTAATATAACGATTGAGGACAAATAATAATTGTGAATTGCAGTTTGTGCGTAGTTTAATATGTTAGATTCATGAATAAATGATTATATGTCATATTGATTGGTTCGAGAGATCGAAAAAGAGCGGTTAATGTATAAGTAAAGGTCCAAAACCTAATAGTTTAAACTTTTGGATCAGATTTGGGTCCTTGACTTACAGATTGGACTCTTTAATGGGCTCTTTCGAGGTGTTTTTCCCTAACAAGTGGTATCATAATTTCAGATTGAGAGACTGGATTACTTATGAAAAAGTGATTTTTTTTCGAAATTGGACCGGTGAAAATTATCTTCTTGATAGTGGACCGAAATATCAAGAAGTTTGGCTGATTTTAGACCAAAGAGCCAAGGTTGATAGGGGTTCGGAATTCAATTTGGATGTTGAAAAAAAGTAGGTCCAAAATTTGAAAAAAAGGTGACCTTAGGTGTTAAGATGGGTTTAAAGTGAATTCAAAAAAGAGTTTGTAAATTTGGATTTACTGTAAAGGATTACTCATGAAGAGAAAATTTTGCAAGACTCGCCTACTCATGGGTAAGTGAATTTTTCTGAGAGTTAAGTGGTGAAAATTTTCTTCTTGATAGTGGACCGAAATATTAAGGAGTTTGGCTGGTATTAAACCAAAGAGTCAAGGGTTGGTAAGGATCTAGAATCTAATATGGATGTTGAAGAAGAGTCCGTATTAGAGTTTCAAGTTGCGAAATTGGACTACTCATGGGCAAGTAAATTCTTTTGGGAGTTGGACCGATGAAAATTCTCTTTTTTATGGTGGATCGTTTGGCTATTTTAAACCAAAGAGCCAAAAGTTGACAAGGGTTCAGAATCCAATTTGGATATTGAAGAAGAGTGGATTCATGATTAAAAGAAAATGTGATATTAGGTGTTAAGGTGGACTTGTATTGAGTATTAAAATATATTTGAAAAAGAGTTTGCAAATTTGGATCCAATGTGATGGGTTAATTATGAAGGGGGATATTTGCCAGACTGGACTATTAATGGGCAAGTGAATTTTTTTCGGAATTGAATCGAAGAAAATTCTCTTTTTGTTGGTGGATCGAAATGTCAAGGAGTTTGATTGGTGTTAAACCAAAGAGTCAAAGGTTGGTAAGGGTCCAAAATTCATTTTGGATATTGAAGAAGAGTGAGTCCATGATTAAAAGAAAAGGTAACTTTAAGTGTTAAGGTAGAATTGCGTTGAGTATTAAATTGGATTCGAAAAAAAACTTGTAAATTTGGATTTAATGTGAGGGGTTACTCATGAAGGTGGAAATTTGTTAGATTTATAAGTAAAGAATTACATCCCACATTGATTCAAGAGATGAAGAAAAAACGATTAATATGTAAGTAAGAATCTAAAACCTAATATCTTAAACTTTTGAATTAGAGTTGAATTTTTTATTTACATATTAAATTATTTGATGGGATATCTCGTAGTGTTTCTCCCTAACATAATCAATTGTAAATGAAATTTTGCTTGCCTCTTCGAAAAAATTATTTATTTATAATTTGGTAATTAATCATTTAGTCACACCAAGTTAGGACGTTTAAGGCTCTCCTGAAATCTGGGCCAAGTTGGGATTCATTGGCCTGGTTTTAAAAAGGAGACGCCTTTAAACTAAAAGAAAAAAAAGGAAATGATGAGCTACTGAATTAATGTAGACTTTTAGCGTCTCTCCAATGCATTCGCTACTGCAAAATGGGTAGCTAAATAGATAAAAATGAGGCTTAATTTAGAATGGCAATTCAAATACTGTGCCAAACTGAACGTCTAAAGTTTTCTAAAATTTCCAATGTTTTGAAAATCGGATCGGACTGGCCGATTCAATCGATTGAACTACAAACTGACCAAGCCTCCGGTCCGGTTCAATTAAAAATCCAAAGAATTAATTGAATCGATCAAAATTGATCAAGAATCGGTTGAACCAGTAAAAATCGGGAGTTTCAACCGGTTTTTATTAAATATTTAATTTCTAAAATAAATATTTTAGTTTTATTCAAAATTCTTAATACTAAAATGAATAAAAAATTATTAAACCTTTTAAACTGGAGTCGAAGCGGTTGAACCGATCGAACCGTGAATCAAAAAGTTTTCCAGTTCACTCTCCCAATCCAGATTTAAAAAAATTGGAAATTTCTTGCATCTTCACTTTGGTGGTTTGGGACAAATCTATGTGGACTTCCAAGCCAATGTGGCACAAATAGGTGGAGCCCAAGAGATGCAACTCGATCTACCACATAGTGACATACATTAATTTTATCCTTGTATTTAAATATTTTCTCTCAGTTAACCATAGCAAAAAATAGATACTCTTAACAAATTTCCACTAAGTACTAATTAGCCAAACCCTGTAAAATATGGAGAGGGATGAAAAAGTATGAGTCCTCCATATCTTGATAATATTAATAGCCCAATTGAGGGAGGAACCTTTTAAGCAGGAGTGTAGTCGAATTCGAGTATTGCCACTATTCGAGCAGAAGAATTTTGAACTCGAACTCGATTCATAAGCTCAAATCAATATCTCGAACTTGATTGTTGATCGAGCTATTGACCGAACTACTTGCGAACTCGAGTCAAGTAACTTGAATATTCTGCACCCTACTTTTGAGGGACAGTAGAAATACTAACCGGGTAATGCGATAAAGGCATCGGAATGTCTAGCCATCTCTGCTTTCCTCTGGTGCATATTTGCTACTGGCTTCACTTCTCCCACGGTTTCACCAGTTATCTGTACTACCATAAAATAAAAGTCCAATAAGCACGACTGCTGCCGTTCACCAGCATTGGCAACAAACAAAGGGAACTAACCAACTACCTGCAAGCCCCGCCCTCCCGCCACACAACTTGACACTGGGATAGGGATTCAAAGATAGATACAACGCCAAAATTCCACCATACTATCCACTGGTTATTTCAGTAACCATGCCATACCTTTTTTTCCCTTCTTTTTGGCTGTCAAATAGCAATCATGCCATACAAGTTGTTTTTTTAAAAGGCTGGCATGGCATTAGGTATATGTTTTATGGGATATTTTATCTTGATTCTTCCTTTTTTTTCTTTTTTTTTCAATGAAAAAAATAAAATTTTCTCGTTTCTAGTACTTAGTATTCCGTGATGCATTGGGGGAAAAAACAATTCAGAAGTTGTTATGCTTCTAATTGAGTTAATATTTGCATTTTTTTTAAAAAAAAAAAACCAAGAATCGGTTTGTCACCAGACGGTAATTAAAAGTTTCCCCAACATGTATTTCCAAAATGTTTACAGAGTCCACCATGCTTTTGCAATTGTTTTCATTAGATATCCTAATGATTTATTACTTCCCAAAATCCAGCCTATGTACTTTTTCACTCTTGCAATAATCTGCCTGGTCTTCTTTTTGGCTCCGGCAAGAATTTTACCTAGTCTTCAAATGTAAGTATCACCTAATAAGACAAGACCTTATCAAATAATCAGAGTACGGGACTTAGATGAAAGGCATTAAAAGTTCCATCAGAACATAAAGTATATGGTTAGGTGAAGAGATTCGCATCATGAATAATGTACCGAGCATTCTAGTACACAACGTTCTCAATGTGTCAAGAAGATAGGCAACAAAAGTTGTTGATTTTTGGAGTGTTTTATTCTTCTGGTTTTTTTTGGGGTCAAAGGCAATATGAGCAGCTACATGAAAGCGAGACAAAAGGATGATAAACTCAAGGCATATAATAAAGAACGGTGGACTCAGCTGTCTACATCGAGGGGTAAACTATTGTTGGATAATTAAGAGAGAATTCTGAAGCATGAGACAAAATGCAAGAGCATGCAGAACAGAGAGAATGTGGAAAATGGAAATCCATACAGCAGATAACAAAGGTGAGGTAGAAATTGAAGTGAAAGGGGATGATGCTTCATAGATGAAAAAGCTTCATAGAGAAAAAAAAAATCAAGGGACATGCAGATAATGCTCCTTACTTAAACATAACTATTAAGAAGATTAAGAATTAATAATACTAAGGTAGGATTCTCGACAAATAAATTAATAAATTAAGGTGACATTTGACATACCTCTCTAAGCATGAGGGTTCTGGGAATTACTCTGCAGACAAGAAAATGACAAAAAAATTAGTTTTGAAGGTCATTACAACATTACTGCTTCAACAAGGTCCAACCTTATCTACATTATTAAAATTTTTGAAATATACAGAGCCAAAAAAAAAAAAAAAAATTTGGCTTGGAAATCTCTATTTCAGTTTCCAAGTCACTCGTCATCTCATTCTTTATTTTCTCATCACGTTAATTGCAGTTTGCATCACTATTGTGATATACTATGAAGATAACATCGAAATATATTCACACACGGGAAAATAGAGAACGTGATGGAGATTGGTACAAGGAAAGTGTAATGGGATTTGGAGCCCAACAAAAAAATGAACAAAGAAGAAGTTTAGGATAGAGGGAACTTGCCCAAGAACATGGCAGCCACCATTGTAGACAGCTTGGGCGACTAAGCCCATCAAACCGATGCTTCCTCCTCCATAAACCAGCCCTATATTCCTTGACACCTTAATTTATAGTGAACCATGTAGAACATTAGAAATTCCTAAAATGAAAATGAGACTATAGGATTAGAAAACTAGTGCATCCTGGTCTGAAAACTCTGACAAATCAAGACAAGTGCACGAGATGAAAGAGAATCTCATGAAGACTGCGAATGTTCCTGCAAATCTTCATGAACGATGGAAAGACATTATTATTGCTGAAAGATGTCATGCATGCTCATGCACTTGTCCACCTACCAAGCTGCATGCTTACGTGCAGGAGTTTTTCTTGGGGGTGGGGGGCGAGGGTGTTGGATTTTGGGGCTTTAGAATACGAGAAGAGAAACTACGTCTGCAACCAGTCATGGAAACGGCCGACAGAAACACAAAGCTGTAAAAACTAGGGGAGTTCCAAAGAAGTTGTTGGAAACACGGCTAGAACAGAGGAAAAACAGAGCAGCGATATCACTTCAAGAAGCAGTGCGTGTTACGGCAACATACCAATTCCTCCCCCAGCTCAGTGGCAGCGTCTTTGTAGGAAGTCTTCTTACCAGAACTACTTCCACAAAAGACGCATATCTTATTGAATTTTGATTGCTTCCTTTCCTTCATTTTCTCCACCTCTGTCTCTTTCCCTGTTTCCATCTCTCTTCAGCTCTGTTGGCAGCCTCTCTTCTTCTTCTTGGCTAACATTCGCCCGTTGCCTTACTGTTGTAAAAGAGCCAAAAGTAAAATTTGACGCCCTACTTCTTGAAGAAAATTTTTGCAAAAAAAAAATATTGAAATAGCCCTCTGCCGCTCTCCTCCTTTTAGTATAGTACGGCCAAAGGAAATGTCTAAAATTTATTGTTCTTTTCATATTGGTATCTGGACGGCATTTGAATTGTGTTTTTGTGCCTTATATTGAAGCTAATATTCAGAAGCATAATACGGTCAATTGCATTTAACTGTCGTAAAAAAGCCAATAGTCTCGGGGCTGAAAAAAATCAACTACTACTATTTTTGTCCGTGATGCTAACGTAATTTCTCTCCATCCAATTGTGAAGGGTCGCTGAGTTTTTCTTTTGATATTACAACAGGAACAGAAAAATGCGAGATTCAATTGACAGTTCGATACAATAAAGCACTGAACATGCTAAACAATTGTCGTAAGGAAGTACAGTATATTGCAAAAGCATATCTGTTGGGAAGGAATGAGCCGGGTGGTTTAGAATAAAGAACGGTAAGTGGGTGGAAGCATTCTTTTGAAATTGTGTTCATCCATCTTCAGTTAATTAGTTCTCTTTAGCCTTGTGAAATTTTTTCTTAGTCAAAATTGCCATATTTTGGTCGCTTTAGCTATGTAAAATTAGAAAAAACAAGATTCATGAAGTGTTAGTATTAGCTGGTGATCTCCTGTTGTTATTTATTTTGAAAAAAGAAGACAATGACTTGTGTGTCCAAGCCCCATGTGGTAATCGTTTCTAGATGGTTTCGTTTGATTGGAGGGCAGCAAAGAAAAAAGCATCATTAAAGTTTCTGATATGAACTTCCAAATTGGACTCACTCGGGTAGCTTAGGCTGTTCCCAACAGAACACAACTTAACATGTAAATGTCATTCTAGCAAATGAAACTAACAATAATTGAAGAAGAAATGGATAAGTTCTTGCCGTGGGAAGACTTCTGAACCTCAATAGTCGACACGGTTTCTCCGATTATTCTCTTTATCGATGTTTCCAATAACGCAAGTTCCTTCAAAGAGGACGACATGTACGGCATTTACACAGGAATCAAAGTACTAATTAAAAAAATTCTTTACCTTAACGTTTCCAATCGGTGGTAAAAATTGTAGTTAAACTAATTATAATTAAACTAATTAATCAATAGCCTCCCTAATCTATCTATTTATCACTTGAGATATTCTAGACGTTTTCTAAATTAATAGTTTGGTATGTGTTTTATAATTTTTTTAAGGATTAATATTTTATACACTGACAGTGTATACACTTTCACCATTAGATGCATGACACATAATTCAAATTTGAATTTGTAACTCAAATATTGTATATGTATGGTATATCCAATCGTGATAGTGTATACACCGTCAGTGTATACAAGATTTACTCTTTTTTTTTAATGTTTTAAAACTTTTAAACTCATTACCTAACATTCTTCGATATCAAACGTGTTATGTTATATAAGGCTAACATGTCCAACTTTCGTATAATTTCACTCTTTGAATTCTCTAATGATTTTCATAATCAGAAATTCTAATTTAATTTGCTTTCATATTCAACAAATCAATTAAACTCTATCCGAGTATTATGTTCTGTTCAAATAGTACAATCGACGGACTTATTAGTTAATATTTATTTTTACATATTTCAAATATTACTAGCAAATCTAATCTACTTGTAAATTTAGCAAAAATCTAATCTATATTCAATTTCAACAAAGCAGTTAAGTTCTATCCAAATCTTATTACTTTAAATACTGCATTAATTTAAACTCATTGGTTGAAAAATATAAGCATGTTTACAAACACGATCCGGTCGCTAAGATGGAAATCCCCTTTTCCTCCCTACTTCTTAAATATTTATAAACATAATAATGTACTAGGAGGGTTTGAAGTTATGGAGATTGTCAAATTGTTATAATAAAATAATCTAATTTAATATTTCAAATATTCAACTTATTCTTGATTTTTATTTTGTAATGAATTAAAAAAATAACTAAACAAATTTATATTAGGTACCTTTTATGGAAAGTTTTAATAAATTACAACAGATTTTGGTTTTTATCTTGATTTTAACAAATTCAATAATTGCATCCCATGTTTAAACATGGGAATGAAGCAAGTGCTTTATTAGTTTTCAAGTGTATATGCAAGGTTCCTGAAAAAAGGGTTGTAGCTACAATTGTGGAAATTGAATATTAGAGAAAAATATGCCTACATCTTTTAAGCATAATCATAGATTTAGATAAGAATCAATATTTATACGAGCATACAAAATTTGATGTTACTCTTAGTTTTTTTGCATTCATTGAAAGGATTTTAGGTTATTTTGGGTTGACTATTATATCTTTATTTTAATTTTAATTATTTTTAAAAATTTACAATTCGTGTGCATAGCACTGATTATAAAGCTAGTCATTCCTTATTTGCATTTTCAATGTTCCAAATTCGAAGGAGAAATGCACGAATAACTAGAAGGCATTTTGTTGGCGATTCGTCCCATATCTGAGTTAATTGACATCTATCAATTTAATTCTCATGGGTTTTGGCATGAATACTAGTTCCATATTTCTAAAGAAATACGTGTAAATAAGTAAACAAAATCGAAAGTCTCTTGGTTGTCTGACTGAGATGTGTTCTATTATATGAACATTTCTAAGGCACCAAATACCTTCTGCTTTAGAGAAGACTAGCTTTATGACCTTCAACGGGTCACCCCTACAAATTTCTGAACAGCAGTGGAAATCAGAACATCTTTGTTGCGTTGTTGTAGGCTTGTAGCATCAGCCAAACAATACAATCATCCTCCATTCCAGGCAAAGAACCAGCCTACCAAGAATCTAATCCATGGTCAACAAAGCCCCTGTCCTGCAAGGTTTACACCCACCATGCAATTCCAAGTTCGAACGCGTCCCTCTGTCCTCCATTACCTTTGTTCTTCTTTACGAAAAATAGAAACTCATCTCCATGTCCACTGTGCAAGTCCTTGTTGTCTGGGTACATATTTCATGAAATTCGCTTTATTGTCATTTATTCCTATTGGCTGAATGATAAAGATTACATCACTTGTCAAACAAACTTCTATTGACTGAATTGAGTGAGAGTAAAATAATCTTAAAATTTCTGTCGAAAGATCAACTTATACAAACTTCACAGCACATAATGATGTGTATTCTAGCAAGTTTTTTAGCAATTAAGATTAAGATGTTAAGAATTAGAAGAAACAAATTTCCATCAAGCGTGAATCGATTTTACCTTTATGTTAATTCGTCTCCTATATATCAGGTGTAAGTGTTAGTTGGTTTCTCCACTTCTTCAAGCTTAAAATGATGACAATCATCAATTGTGTGACTAGGTAAATTGGATAATCAATTGGTCTTGTGACAAGATGTCTTCATCATATATGATGGTGCATTATATACTTTCAGAAAAATTTTTTTAAAAATATGTTCTTTAAATCATTGATTAACACGTGTTCCCACCCCAGGAAAGGGAGGGTTGCTTGCCTTACTATTTCTTCCGAGAAATCCCCCACTAATTTATGCTTTTCTTGTCTTCTCACTTTCTTGCCAAATGATAGATAAACACACATAAGGAAAATGATCCAATCTTCTTTTACCATAATGACCAGATGGTAAAAGTCTACATGTTTATGAAACGCCACTTACATGAAAGATTCGTATCACCAGCATGACCTTGTCGAATTTTATTTTAATAAATCAACTTGGACAAAATCTTTTTCTTCTCAGAGAAACTTGCAAGCCTAAGAAGAGAAACAATTTTGATTGTTGACCGTTGTGAGAAATAAATAAAACTACAGAGTATAGAGTTTACACGACCATGTGAATACTCATGGAAAGTATTGGATTGGATGGATGGTAATGTGAAAGGAATTATAAGTGGTAAGTTCTGAACTCAAAACTTTTCAAAAAAAACAAAAACTCGTGGTCCTTTTTCATTTTTTTCCTAAAGCTCAAAGCATCCAGGATTAGGAATCTATCCATTTCCTGTAGACGTGGATTTATCATTACAGCAGCAAAGGGTCCCCTCAAAATTTAAAGCTGATCTTGATTTTTTCATGGCATTAGGAATCAAAATCTAAAGCATTTTCTGGCTTTAGTTAGCCAGAAAAACCTAGTTTTACAGCTAACAGATCATTGAAAATCATCTAATACAATTTTATCTGTGTCGCTGCTTTAATGATAGATTAAACATACACTACAGCATCATGCTGAAAAAGGCCATGCAGAAAAACGAAATTTTATAACACAAGTTGCCATGACTTCATCCGAATACTCCTCGCTTATAGAAAAGCGTCTTTAATACTACTAGAAAGCGGGATTAAGCTGAGCTAGAATACTAATTAAAGAACAAATTTAACTCATGACAATTGGAAAGAGTGATTTTTCGTGAAGCTAAATTGTGATCAATCACCATGAGATATTGTACCAGCATATAGCAAAAAAACGAAATTTCTTTTGAACACTTTTCACGTGAAAGTTAAAAGATCTTTGGTGACAAAAAACAAAATACAGAATAATCTGCAGCTTCGATACGTATGTTTCAGCAGCTCATCTGGAAATGAAGGTGAACGAACGATGATCCGAAGCTGCAATGGCTTTCCGTAGCAGGAAATGACGGAATATTCGGCCCAAGTGATGGCTCCAACGTAAGAGTCCTAAAACCAACTTGCAGTTGTGTGGTGTAATAACCTCGACTTGTTTGATCATCCACCGATCAGTATGGAATTGGCAGTTGGTTTCTTTTGCTGCTGCGGCCAGCCAGTTCTTGCATCTCAACCTCTGATTAAGACTATTCATCAGGACCAGGACCAGGACCACCTGCATCCCACTTTTATTCCTTGTGCTCATTGATTGAACTCTTCAGCATTTCAAATGGAAATCTAATTAATTTAGGGATCAAACCAAAATTCGAGTGTGCTTTTTTACTATTCAAGAATGAAGGAAAGTCGATTGAGTTGCATTTTTTAGATCTGTTCATAATGTTTTTTCAAATTTATTGTATATGTTAAATTGTAGATCTGTAATTTCTAGTGCAGTTGTAACCTGCCATTAGAGCAGTGATGTAAATCAAATCGTTTCAACAGTTTATTAATAAAATTTTCTTTTTATCAAAAAAAAAGAAAGTGGGAAAGCCGATAGAGTTGTGAACTAATTTATGGTTGGGATATGATGTGTACCAATATTCCTTGGCGGAAAAGAAAATAGTTGAACTAAAATTTGTAGATAGATATGAAAATTTCTTTTGAACATATAGTTAATCCACACCGACAGATGCATAAAAATTTACTTTCGCCAATAGACATAATAGAGACTTTTTGTCGTACTTCAGCAGACTGGATATAAGAGCTTTCTTGAGGTCTGGATTTTCTTAAGCTTCGTCACATCTTTCTACAGCGAAGTACTTCTTAGGGGGGGGGGGAGTTTAACTATTTCTCGGACTAACGTAAAATCAAGATGAGAACGTCCTGCGGATTGCCAACTTAATTTTGACGTTAATGTTCATTTTGATCATTAAATCCCGAGTAATCATTAATCAACTTCTGTTTTTAGTCCACAGCCGTTGAGTAATTTCTCTTAATTTTCGCCAGTGAATTTCTTTTCCAATGCTTGAATGGCCAATTTGACTAAAATCCAACGTGAAAAGAGAAAGTTGTAGAAAAACGAGACTAAATTCAATTCTTTTGGATCACTCAATTAAGAACATCATTACATTGCATGAGAATCTTTGAAGTATTAGTGATTGAATTCAACCCTTATTATTGCTTAATTGTACGGTGCTAAGACTCACTCACCATCATTTCTAGATACAAACATAACATTATTGATTACGAGACAAAATCTGCCGGTGAAACTTACCTAAATTACTTCTCTGGTACTACTAACTTTAGCATGACAAGATGAGAATGAGTGGGTCCTAATATGAAATACCAAACGAATCTCTGTAATTTCTTTTTTGACTGACAGATAATTTAGAAAGAGAGACAAATTTTTGTATTTTTCAGTGACAGATAATATTGGAAGAGTTCATCTATAAAAATGCAAGTTTCAAAAATCACTTCATGTCCATGCGAAGGGTACAATAATTTTTTTAAAAAGAGTAGTGTTTAATGAGCATTCGTTCATGAACTTAATTCACATATAACTTACTATTTAAATACATACATTACAATTATTACTCTTCTTTATATTTATATGCTTTCACTAATTTTAATTATTATATATATATATTTTTTGCATTTATGCACTTTTTCTAATTAAATTTATTTTTTAAAAAAATTAACACCTAAAATATATTTTGATGAGTGCTTATCAAACACCGTTAGGCAAACCCAATAAAAAATTGAACAGCTAAATTACAGTTTAACAAATATTCACAAAGTACCCGTTAGACAAACCCAATTTATAAAAGGATGACATTTCCCACTACTCTTTTCCTTTTTTTTTTAATCCTTAAATTTTTTTCATAACTATTTTTGCTATCATCATTGGTTTGTTTGACTTGACTTTGTTTTGGATTATTTGTCAGTAAATTAGTTAGCCACAACAAATCCGGGGTGCAATAATTTGTTTCAAATCTATGTGACTTATTTCTTGAATTTTCGCAGGTAGAATTCCAATTTGAGAATCTAAATTTGGTGATTGGAGAGCACGCATGGCTCAACCGAGATTTCTGAGATTAATATTTATTTAGTTGATTTGCGGTCCCTTCTACCTTTAGTTAAGAATAACAATTAATTGAGACCTCAAAAGAAACTTGTTCTCGAGGAAAATTTGAAGTTTTAATTATATATAAATATCTTTTTGGATGAAATATTAAAACAATTAATTATTAGGAGCGGCACGAACAAAACAAATTTCTAAAAATAGAGTATTATTTTCTTTTAGAGGAAGAGGGCTGGATCCAAGAAGTAGGAAAGAAAAGTTGAACGGGTAGAAGAAATTGAATTCAGAATCTCTAATTTCTAAATTATCAACTTTAAGTCATTATATTAAAACCTCCTCGGAAAAATAATAATAATAATAATAATAAACAACGAATCAAACATGTCATGCATCACAATGCCTGTGGTTCTGACTTGTGCGTGCCTATTGCTCTAAGCATTACCGGCATTACTTGACTGCATCTGGTCAGCTCAGAATTCCCCACAGCCCAAATGGTGTTACCCCAAATTCCTCACTTTCTCTAACACGTTGACAGATTCCTTGCTCTAATTAGTCGAAAGATTCTAATGAATAAGCTACCCAATTTCAGTTTCATATCCATTGCCATTTATTGGATTGCAATTTTTTTGGGTCACTTTTGCAACATTCCTTCTATGACTTTTTAAGATAAAAGCATGTCGATAGGTGGAAAGTCGATTATAGATGCACAGGGCAAATGGAGAAGCATCGAGTTGGTCCTTAATTCCATATCCATCTCGCCTTGTAAGAGCACCCCAAGACTAAAGAAATTTAGCACAGATTGAGAAATTCCTCTCCTTCACTGCCGGGAACAACATGAAGAAGAAAGCGTCCAAAGACTAAATTATGTAGCAGACTGATTGAGGAATTTCTCTCAAACACAGCCCATGAGTGAGTTTGGTCTACGGGCCAATGACTGAGACCAACTTGAATTCCCATCATGATCCAATTTGCTCAAAGGTCCTAATTTGTGGTTTTTTAGTATTCAAGATTTCTAAGATTTGCTGCTGGCTCATGTAAATGATGTAATTCTCACAATGCAACAGACAAATATTTTCTTACAAGCTTTATTTTCACTTTTATTCACAACCTCGGCACAATGTACATGTAGAAGGAGCGTTAGTAGCTCTTTCGAAGTCTTTTTTTCATTGCCAGAACATATTTCAAGAGTATGAAGAACAAGGTAAATGTACAGCTCACTCTTGTACCTTTATGGCTACTTTGCGCTACTATTGTCAACTTATTCCTCTTCTACAGAGAAATCAGGTTCAGCTGGTTTCTGCAGCGCACCAACTGAGCTCGAATCTGATCCTGAGTGCTTGTGAAGACCTCGTCTACTGGCCGCAAGTCTTGCTGCATACACAGAGAAACCTGAACCAGGTGGAGGAGGACCATCATCGTCTGGCTGTCCATCTGATGATTCAGTTTCGGAGCTTAGGCTCTCCAGAGTCCGAAGTTCAGATAAACTCTTGCGCTTCTTGTACCTGCGCCAAGCCGCTTGAATGAAACAAGCTGCCCAGCTCGCCACTGGTGCGAGTAGAACCTGAACTTGTGCCGAAGTTGTTTGCTATGTAGTCTTCGAAATTGGCCTGCTACAAACTTTAGGTCCTCTGCTATGAGGGCAAAAGCCTCCACCTCGGAGATGGCTTTCACAGTGCGGGTGGAAGATGGAAGGATGACACTTGGACGCGGGTCAAGGGCCCATGTCAGCAGCTCCTCACCACAGAAATCACCCGGGCCGATGCGGCATGAATTGAAGAAACCGGTACGTCCGCCATTGGTGGTGTAAGAATCAAGGTTCCCTCGAATTATGAACAGCATCTCATTAACAGGATCGCCTTCACGTACCAGACAAGTCCCTTGAGTGCAAAGAGCAGGCTTAAGCCGTTCACATATGGCATCTAACATTCTTTCATCCATTTGATCAAATAACGGCACCTGTTCATATGGTAAACCGACAATGCAAATGTCAAGTACATAAAACGATTTTAAAAGAATCTCCTCCCCTATTGTACAATTTGCTTGTGCATTTATGTCTGTTATTCTTGGATCAGGAAATGACATTCAATTTTGTCCTATTTCTAAGACAATTGACAGAATTGGGCTACAGATTAACAAATTGGTAAAGATTCTAGACATGAGCCATACAATGTTTTATACAGCTCAAATGTTGAATCTGAGGTGGATACGTGCCCTTAATGCAACCAGCAAAGTATATATGAAACTCTACACCAAATACTACAAAATAAGCACAAAACTAAGACTTACTCGTCGAACTAGATCATAGCAAAGGTGGCGTTTAATATCTCTTCGAAGATCCAGAGGAAGTCCTTTAAGAAAGCCCTCCTCATCAACTCCCCTTGTAGCAAACCCATTTATATTGATCATACTTCCTGACGGACTGTCTCAACCTCTTGAGGTAGCTGCCTGTGATGCATCCATTGCTCTGTATCAGTCCTCCTGATTCTCCATTCCTCTAATCTTACTGTTGTTGATTGCAGGTATGTCTGCCAGTGAAGGTATGATCAGCATTTTAAAGTTCATAAAGGGAAAATCCATAAAGTGGTTTACAGAAACTAAACTCTAAACGAAATTTCTATCATAGATTAACAAAGAAAATGCATGTGTCCACGATAGATAGTGTGGCCCTAAAGACTTTATACGGCTACCAAGGCTAAAAGGCTTGAGCAATCATTGCTAAAGAATTGGAAGTTAATTGGCTTGAGTGAAACCTAAAATTAAACTCCAGCCCTTTTTATCCTCAAATACATGCATAGACTCTCATACCACAAGAAGTTGAATGTACCCAATAACATATTAATTAAATAGAGAAACTTACTTGCATGTTGCCAATAAGCAAGGCAAAGAGGACTAGGCCAAGTGTTGCAACAACAATTGCAAAAAGTATTTCTCCAACATATGTGCTTGTAGAAAGATTTTGCCCTAGCGAACTGGATATAACCACAAGAAGTTTCAGGAACCAAATCAACCATGATGACCATATCACAAATTATTAAAGAATGATGTCTCATATGCATTGAACGGATTGACTAATATAGCAGATTGGCAAAGAATCTCACCTTAGGTTCTTCAAGCCCCACCAAAGGCAGTAAAATACTTTTGGAAGAACTTTGCAGATGTAACATCAACCGTTACTGCATCTCCATATATACCAAATGGATAAGCACTGCTGTTCGGATCACATTGGGTTGTGATGTTGCTTGATTGGAACCAGGCAGTTCTGCCAGGTTCATTAAGCCACCTGCAATCTAAATACTCATCTTGGCATATATGGTTCTCGTGACTACAGGTATTAATCCAACATGATTCTTGTCTCTCAACAGACAGAAGGTACCAGCAAGCTCCCAAAACCTAAATTTAGAACAAATTGTAGATGAAATCAATTAGCCTGCCTAGACCCTAATTTTCCATCTGTTGAAAGGCACAAGTTCTAATATGGAACATATCCAGAAGGCCAGTAAATTTCATCATAAAATATTTGGCAATTCCAACAGCATCATGTGATCCAGTTATTATTACATGGCTTTGCCAATCCTTACTGGAGAACCAAGTAAATACATTTCAAGCAAACAGGATAGTAAGAAATAAATTACAGAGTGGCTATGTGGTTGAACATGCTGAGCAAATAAAAGAGCATGCTTATTTTGAGCAGTAGTGGTCCAGCTTAATAATTATCCATGGTCAATTGGGAGAATACTTTCTAATTACTTACATGGCTTGCTAACATGTAGAGCATCAAATTATAAGCCGCTCCTGCCCAAGCTGTCTCGGTGACAACCCCAGTAGCCTTAACAATTTGTGTTGACAACGGAAATATGAGAAATAGTCTTGGGAGGTACTGAAAAATAAGAATGAATCTGAGGACATTCTTGGTCTTTGTCATCGTTGAACCACTTAGATTAGGAATGACAGCCCACATTAACACCTGAAATTCAATAAAAAGGTCAGTATCATCTTCAATTTCCTCGAAGGAAAGAAGAAGAACATTTAACATTTCAGACCTGAGGTAGGGGCAGTGCAGCAATGACATCAATCCAAAACCCTTTGCGCAAATACCTTATTGCTATCTTTGAAGAATCTATAACGAGCTCTCCTCTCCCAAAAACGCGAGAAGAAGGAGCTACATAAGCCGTACGAAACCGCACATAAATCTGAATCATGTAAAAGATATCCGCTATTGATCTTATCACTGTAAGGGCAATTTCAAGGTGACTTCCAATTTCTATGCACACGTTTTCTTTTACCACAGGCAAGTAAAAGAACAGAGGGTCAAACAAACAAAGAAACTAAACAAGCTACTAAGAATATCTTATTCCATCTACGAATTGTAGGTCCTCGAGGATCCAATATTTTTCTCTGTACTCTTTCATAATCCTCTGAGAAAACTCGGGACAGAACTTTAGCTCTTAAAGATTTCCCACATTTTGCTATCTCCTTCTCCCGCTTCCTAGAGCCCAGCTCTGGCAATACCGTTCCATCAATCTTGTACTTGACCTTAATCCCATTGTCTCCGTTAGCTGTTGGGTGTCTTGCGGACTCCCAATCTTCTTGGAATCTGATGGTCATGATGCCAAGTTAGACTTGTTTCTCGAGAAGTAAACTGACCTTAACAATGCCGCTATGAATTCAAATGTTTGGAACTAGAAGCATACATAGATCACAAATCATCCGTTGATTAAGTACTGAAAAAACTCAAGTGGAAGCAATGGACCGACCTTACAGACTTGCAACTAATATAAGCCATGTGGAATGCTCAAAATCTTCCACGGCGTTCAGGATTAGAGATATTGATCTGTGAGCATTGAAAACCAAGAGCCAAGTCAATTTTAACGAGTAATGTATGACCGGAAAATGATTGCTTATGAGTCCTAAACCACCAAAGCAAAGAAGCCCCCAGCTGTAGTTTCCTTTCCTTCAGCAGAGATCATGTGAAGAAATGAAAAGGTTATGTATCAACTTGTACATGGAGTAATAACAAAAAATCCACCATCTCCTCCTAGTTGGACCAAAGGTTCAGGTCAACCATGTGACCAAGTCCCTCGAATTTCCTATATAATTCAGTCAATTCATAAACCACTTTGGAAAAAGCCTCGGATTCCAAGTCCAGCCGAAGCAAGCACCAGTCAACCAACCATGCATCATATGCATTAGCCTAAGAACATTAAATTTGCAGTTCAAATCTGTCCCCAAACCGTCGCGGGTTCAAAAATCTTTAAGCTACTGTTCTAGAAGTAATGAACCGTTTAAAGTGGAAAGGAGCATAATAACTGATTTTTCCACCATTACATGACAAAACAAATTGTGGGTTCTAATATTCAAATGATAAATATTAATATGATGCAAGTTATACCAGAAAAAACATGAAAAATTTCCCATTTAAGAGAGTAAAAAATCCAATGTAGTTAACACAAAAATCACAGTTCTTCGAACCAAATGTGTCCATGGGATGTCCATATCAAGAAACAATCTTTTCTGGAAATAGAGATTAGCAACAAAATGGAATCTACTGAAGATGGTAGTAGAGTTCAATGAAAATGCTGCAAACAAATGAACAGAAAGATTTACCAGCATTTTTCTGGATATGCAGGGATGTCAAGTGGGAGAGCAATAATCTTTTTGCAAACTGCCTTTTGTTACAAAGTCTCTTTTGCATGATTTGTTGTGTTCTTCGTAAAGTTTGCAGAAGAGAAGGCGTATAGGGAGGAGGGAACCACTTACTAACTCACTTGATGATGATGCTTTGGCAATCAGAAGGGAATAATCAATAATCAATAAAGATGGATGAATCAATTTTCTCGTTTTCACACTGATACTTTGAAAGTCAGAGGAAAATAAAAGAAAAGACAAGTTTCCAGAAGCTTATTTCATTTGATTACCATTATCAATATGCCGAATTGCCAACCATACTAGCATCATTTTCCATCCCTATAGGCTATAATGTATGAGGCTTTGCAACTGTTGGAAAAGTACAGGTTCAAAGTTTTGGAGAGGAGTTAAGGAAACTTTTCTGTTCATGTTCCTTTTTCTTTTGATATCTTTTCTTTATTTTCTTTGGAAGATGAATATATTTGGGAAACTTCACAGTCTGATTAGTTTGATACTTTATTTAAAAATATTTAAATCGTTTATTCTCCTCTTATATTATCCAATCAGCCTTCAGCAGATAGTTTTGATAAAGGATAATAAAAAATTTTAAATCCGAACAGCCTCTATCACTGGTTTGTGATATATATATATATATATTGGGAGGTTTCGAACCCGGTGATATACCTTTCAAAGAAATCTGGAGAAGAAAAGAAAAAAAATAAAAACGGATGGGAAATTGACATGAAAGAAGTCGGATGTAAATAAAGAAGTACTAGCTATTTATTTGGTAAGTATGTCACCATTTTAGTGTACAGAATATACTCTGTGGTTTTGGTTTGGAATATTTCAATATTTTACCGCGTTTTTATTTACAAATAAAGTCTTTTTTTTTTTAACACAAATCCTGTCTTGCACACTATATATGCACCTAAACATTCATCTTTATAAGAAAGCACATTCATATATTTTATTTGAATCAATGCATTGGTCCATTTTTTTTTCTTTTAAATCTGAATTCTAAGAGAAACAAAGAAAAGAGCCGAAGCAAAGAAAAAATTAGAATAGTTTTTATTTTTTGCTTTATTATTATGTTAGTACATGAAATGAGATATTGAAAATACAATATGCGTTTGACTCACCATTAATGAGTCCACCTCCACATACTTCGAATTTAATTGTGTATAGGGCTGTTTATATATATAAATATATATATATAAAGGCTTGGTTAGGTATTTAATTGTCAATAAAAGTAAAATTAAGTTGAAAAAGTGTTTAAATACAAAAGATTAATGAATATGAACACACATCTAAACAATAAAGTTGGATTCTTATGCTCCATTTAGGGTTGCGGTGCATTTATCAAAAAGCTCTTTTAAGCAGTACTAGATGTATTTTTTTAAAAAAAATATTTGGTAACTAATTTTTTCATGACTTAAGTAGCCTAATTTTAATAACTTAGAAAAACATTTTTTGAAAAGTATTTATATCAAAAGTGTTTATTTATAATTCATACAACTCCAAACGGAACCCTAATGAATACCTATTCTACGTTTACTAAAAAGATCCTTCTAATAATTGTTTTGTCAAGTAGCGGTGTCACTTGCAGCACAACAAATTTATAAATGATTGTAATGATCTGAGGAGTTGACTAATTTCGAGATTTGTTCTTATGGCATTGGCGTCTTCATTTCGAGTTTATTTCTTTATTTTTTTTTTGGGTTTGTTTCTATATACTTACTTATTTGCTTGTAGATTTATTTCGTCGAAGTGTTCAAATATTTATTTGGGGTCTGCAATATGGAAACATTTCACATTACAGACATGAAGTATGGTGTGTGGACTAATCATGTCTTTGAACCATGAAAGAGTAGAGTATGACTTTGAACCCTCTTTGCCTTTCACGCCAATCAACGCCAAAGAAAGACGGAATTGTTTCAATGACTCTATTAGTTGATGGTCAAGCCAGAACCACTCAGTAATTAAATCAAGACTTCAAGGCGTGTATCTTATTCAAGTGTATTTAATAGGCATTTATCATCCTTTTCAACATAGATAAAGTGGGTTGGTATCAAGAAAAAAAGAAGAAGATCAAGTGGACAACCTTTAAGGGATGTCAAGGAAATGAAATCCCAAATTTAGTTTCACTGTTAATTTGAAAGACATAAAAAAAAAATTGTTAACTAATTTTGCCTAGTTTGAGTACATCTAACTTTTGGATACACTAAAGTAAAGCTTCAAAGCACAAAATTACCCAACGTAAAAGTAAACTTTGAAAGTAAAATCCATTCATGTTTAGCAACTTCTCGTGATCGATTGAACAACTGAAAAGAAAAAAAGCAAAAAAGTCTGATCACGAGTGTGGAGAAAACTATAGCATCCAAACTACCACTTTTTTTTTTAATCTTTTTGGTGCGTGGAATATGAAACCCTAATGTCCAATTCCAAAATGGTGTCTTGGTAAAACACCAAATGACCAAATCTTTACGTAGTATACGCATAGTTTTTGGAATGTTGCAAATTTATTAGTCGGTGTGTACCAAGGGAGGAGATGCATATAATTAAATACTAGTATATAGGAAAACTTCAAGCAGGGAATTGAATTAGCATGTAATAATATAAAGATGGTCAGCATTGAATTCCACACAAGATGTACATGTCAAACCCAAGGAGACCGGATCTATCAATCTACCTTTTGAGTTTGTTAGTCTGGAATCTTGACCATGACTCAGCTGCCCCCAACGCCAAGGCCCCCCCCCCCTCCCCCATTGCCTCCACCACCCATGTTCCCTATATATGCCTGACGACGGTGACTAGAAAACTTGAACCCATGACCCCGACAGACAAAACTCCGAGCAACTTACCATTTACAAGACTCCCAAGTAATTGAAGTCTTTGTTTCCGCAACCCAAGACCGAGTGGCCAACCAAACCAAACCAGACAAAAAATAAAAAAGTGATTCATGAGCCACTCTTTTGGTTTTGGCAAATGCTATGCCAAGACTCAGCATACATTGTTATTGGAGCAAGCAACCGATCTAGGGATGGCAATGGGGCGGGTCACCCGTCCCGCGGGGGACTATTGGGGCAGGGGATGGGGTGGGGCTTGGGGCGGGGGCGGGGGGAAGTTTTTTACCCCCGTTTAGAAACGGGGCGGGGGACGGGGGTATATTCCCCCACCCCAATCCCCGCCCCGCCACCGGTTTAAAATAAAATATATATATAAATAATTATACATATAATGCTATTATCAATTATATTACTAATTATACATGTTTATTAATAAAAATTATTAATTATTTATACTAAATTTATTAATACATTTATATTAAATTTCTAACTACACTTAATACAATAACATTTTTTTTTCAAAAAAACACAATAACAATTTAATGATTGTATTTGTATCAAAAATGAAAACTTGATTATTTTAGTTATACTTTTTTATCATATTAGATTGTATTCAAATAACTTTTGTTTAATTATTTTTATGAGTTTCAATTGTAAAGTTACAATGAATATTAATTTGATGATATGTTAATATTTTAGTACTTGATTATTTGTTCAAATTTAATTATAATAAATTATATAATAAATTTTTTTAACTCCGCGGGGGCACCCGCAGGGGAAGCGGGGCGGGGCGGGGGCGGGGGTTGGGGGAGGTGTCCCCCGCCCCACCCCCGCCCCATTGCCATCCCTAAACCGATCCTTCAAGCAAATTCATGACGGCTCTCAACCAATTTGCATCCATAAAAACTGCATATTCGCAGGTCATAACTGATGATAATTTGGTAACTTGGTGGATGCAAGGTTTACGAGTGGAGGCATAGAGTAAGGGTCGTTTAGGGTTGCAGTGCAGCGGCTTATCAAAAAGCACTTAATTAGTAGAGTTTTTTTTTATCAAAATATTTATTAAGTGCTTAATTATGTTATTTAGGTGCACACTTGCATGAGTATCGTTTTATTTGATAATTTGCAAATTTGAATTTCTAAAACATATTTCTTTCTTTATTTAGTTCAAAATTTATAATAAAATTGTTGAAGTTGATTTTTTTTGAGGCACGAAAATTGCTCTAAAAATATCAATTTTGAGGTCATGCCAAAAGTGCTTTATTGGCCAAAAAATCACTAAGGAATGATACTTATCAAACATGTTAAAAATGCTATTGTCATTCGAAAGTATTTGCTTAACAAAAGTACCTTTTAAATTTGTAGGTAGCGGGGCGGGAGAGGGGGGAAATTTGTAGGTAATGGGGCAGGGGACGGGGGAGGCGCCGCCTTTTTGCCATCCCTAAACATGAAGAATAAAAATAAGAGCAAGCGTAATGATGGATAAAATTATGGCTTCCCTGCAAAACCGCAATTATCAAAGCAATTAGTTTAATTCCATCAACTTTAAAAAAGAAAAAGACAAAGAAAAACTAATTCGTAGCTGGCACAGGTAGGCCTCGGTTCGACAAAGGCGGCCAGATTTCCGGAAGTCCACAATGGAAAATAAAAGCCCCGTGGCCCCTACAACGACCGCGGAAATGCATGCCCGTCGGGCTAAAGAAATAGTCTTGACGTACTTAAAATGGAAATCGACCTTTTCTTGAATTTAGATTGGTCAGAGTGCAGTGCAATATTGTATTGATGCCATAGAAACACAAGAAGCCATTGCTCAATGACAAGAATACATGTATGCAAGGAAAAGAATACATGTACTAAATTGTTCCGTAGATGGTTAGTCTTTTTCCTCTTTCTCTAAGCACCAATTTTTCATTATTGTCTGAATAGGGTCTAAATAAGCAACTCTTTATTCCCAGTGCCTTACTTTTATAGTACTACTAGTTTTGGATATAAATTTATCGTTGATTGATATCAAAGAGTTATTAATCATTGAAAACTTGAAATAGATGTGGCTGTCTGGCATATTAATTATTTGGTATTTGGTCTGGGGCGGACCATTCACTTTAAACTTTGCGGAAAGCAAAACCATCCAAATCCATAACAGTTACAGTTAGCTAAGCTCTGTTTGCTGTCAAACAATTCATTTTTGCATTGAAAAATACGATATCAATGAATTGCGCAGCCACCTAGTCGGAGATCATTCGTATTCGTATTCATATTTGGATGTTGATTTGTCCGACTGTCAACCTCAAGCCAAAATGTTGATTAGAGCCCTTTTTCCTGTCTGGGCAGCCCTGATGTGGTTGGCTGAAATAAGCTGGCCTAGAAGTTAGCTAGAACCCCCTTTACCTGTCTAGGCAGCCCTGATGTGGTTGGCTGAAATAAGCTGGCCTAGAAGTTAGCTAGAACCCCCTTTACCTGTCTAGGCAGCCTTGATGTGGTTGGCTGTTGCCAGCATAGTACTATTAAAGTAGAACAACCACATGATTACAGCTACACAAGTTTGGTCAACTTGGAGTTCTGTACATTTTTGCAGATGTTACTATGATTTGCACGAATGCATGTGGATATATCAGATTAGGTTTGGATCTGAAACTCAACCAAACATAATCTCATCTTGTCCTAAGCCACAACACAATTTTCCTAATGGTAAGTCCCAAGAGAACTACTAATTAATAACAGCAGGTACAGAAGCCTGATGGAAGACCAAGAATGTCTTTACACTGCCTCAGTTATACTGGATTCAAATGGTGAGCTCTCAAATTCATCCTACACATACTCAAAAGAAGACTCAAAATAGATATTTCTGATTAAATGAAGCAAGAAAATATATAAGAGGAGCAATCGTCAGAATTAGCACCAAAGAACTGCTCAAAATTTCAGGCCAACCACTTGTTATGAACTTTCAAGCAAGCCACAAAATTGTTGGCCCAACAAAAAAGAAATCTAGAAGAAATTGGAAAATGTATTTGTATATGTACTAAGCGAAAGTACTAATACTCCTTATTCCTCAGAAGCAGATAGAGGTTCTCTCAAACTTGACCGCATGATCTTTGCAAGCTTTGAACAGGCATCAAGGCATAGCTCCATTGCCTTCGCAAAAAAAAAAAAAAAGTACGTTAGTTTCCTAAGCTCTACTTAGCAATCAAAAACTATTAATGATTTCTTATGCCTTGTTATCTGGCATAAGGGACAGAGCAAGCACAGCCCCCGTTAGCATACATAGCAAGCCTCATAGCTTACCTCACTAATCTTTGGGGTTGACCATTCTCCCGTAAGAGTAAGTTGAGTGATCTCATTACGTGAAGGCATGCAACTAATCATAAAGCTCCCATCTTGGTGGCTTTCTTCTTCTAAAATAGGATCAATGACAAGGTTTTTTCCAAGGCAGGACTATAAACAGGAAAACAAAGCAATTTAGTTAATGCACCACATAAGAATCACATCTAATATGAATACTTCACTAATAGCAGATGCAGTATCATCATACTTCACAGAAACGATTACTAAAGGAAATTCTTTGATAGCAGATGCAGTATCATCATATTTTTTCCCCGAATAGCCCACCACTGCAAGTAAACTGTTTGCATAGCAAACATATTGCTAAAGTGATGGATGGCAGATAGATAACAACCTGAACACTCTGCATCAATCGTTATGGGAAAACTTCTTCAAGGACAAGGTAAAAGGCCACATTGAAAAAGTGTCGCAGGCATATGGATAAAGGAGCCTGAAGTCTTGGCTATAAGTCATACCAATTAGCAAATAATCAGGATCCAAAAATAAATCCATTTGGAGGTGTTTTAGGTTGTAAACAAAAAGCTTCTCACCTATACTTGGACAAAGTTACATGAAGCTAATAAAAAGGAGGAACAGCAAAAGATGGTCGTGTATAACATCATCTTTCTCGTAAGATTAGCCATAGGGAAATATCAACCTACATTACAAAACAGATTTTGCCTAAAGAACAGACAACACAGCCTCAAAGAAAAATTTTCACGAAATACACAAAACACATGTTTTCAGAGGAAATATCTCACCAACCTCAGTTCTCTCCACTCTGCTATCACAATGATTCCACCCAGAGCATACAGAAAATTGACAGGATTCAAGAGGTGAAAATTGTTTCCTAACATAACATGAATTACCTAGGTGACGACAAATGCAATAGGTAGAAACAGGATAACAACACTGATCACGATCTACTCTCCTACCCTATGTGGTATGGTATCAGCAAAATCAGTTTTATAGCCAGTGCTGGAGGTCAAACCATGGTAGATATTTGGTATCATCTAGTCTAAAACCTTGCCATAAGAGTGCATTTCTCGTATCATACCACAGAAACAGCGGCAACCAAGTCATACAACAAGATCCCGGCATCCGCTAGAGCAAGACTGGCACATGAGATAATCACAGGAAGATCACCTGCCAATACTGCGCATCAGTTCCAAGTCTACGACATCACAGACTTACTCCATAGGCACAACGTAGAACTCAAACTTACTGCCACCAGATTCCAAAACCAAAGCAAAAACATCTACAGTTGTCTTAGGAAAGGATTCCAATATTATAGCACCCTCCAGAGCTTTATACAGCATTGATGATAATTCTTTGCTATCAGATCCCTAATGCATAAGAAGCCTTATTTTAGTTATAGAGAAAATTCTTAAGGAAAGATGTAAAACAGAAGGAAAAGTTCATGACACTATAAGGGTTCTAGATAGCTCTAAAGTTTACCTGGTTGCGGTGGACAGTAGCAAAAGTTGTGTAGCTGACATTACAATTCAACCGACCTACATCACTGTACATCATTGCTTTCTTACTCTCCCTTGGCCCAAATCTAACAATGACCAGAAAAATTTAGTCATAATCTGATAGCAAAATCAACTTCCAGATGTAGAACAGGATGCAAGAAAACACTCAGAAGCTGGTTCTGTGAAAATTGATGAACAAATAATTATGTTGCTTTTTCCTTATTTTCACTTTTCACACACCTTTGATTCAGAACGGAAGAATAGAAAGAGAAAATCAAGGATGACAAGATGTACAAACAAAAGAACTATTTTGGAGGAAGTTTAATACTAAACTTCTTCATCCTTTTCATTTTTTCTTCTCTACCTAGACAACTAGAAACACCCTAAGCAAGGGCCTAAACCATTTAATGAAATAACCCTCAGATACAACGGTACCAGTATTTGAATTGTATCAGAGAATCTGCAACTTACTTAAGTCATACAATAAAATGAAATAAAAGAACATCTGCTAATTAAGCTACATACTCACACTGACACTATGACCTTGGTGTTTCCAAACTCCGCATAAGCAGATCCAGAGGCAGAATTGACTGCATTTGTCCTTAGAACTGTAAGTCACAAACATCTGAGTGATCAATTAATGATCAGTGATACAATAGCTTAAGAAGGCACACAGAAAATGGTTAAACAATTTGATCATGCTACAATGTACACAGTAGCAGAATATGTTGTCCAGAAAATGGCTCGTTAAACCAGACCAGATCACAAAAAGACAGTGATTTTCTCCAGTCTGCCTACCTTTCAACAATCTAAGCCCTGATATAACGTAGTATTCCACAGGCTTAAGACATCACAAGATTTATTCCCAAGTCAATTGATCAGAGTTGGGCTTGAGACTCCCTATTCTAAAACATTTTTTCTCCTTCAATAGAGCCATACCTTATCTTAGGCACTACTCATAATTCATTTTCATATAGATGTCAGGAAAATGAACAAATACCTTGATTATAAGTTTTTACTACACGCGTAGCCCAAAAGGAACAAAAAGATGTTAGGGTCACAGCCAACCAAGCCATGGAACATTGCAAGTTAAGTACCAGCAATACTTGCAAAAGAAGGCGAACATGGACTAGCACCAGTTTCAGTGGTACCAAAAGTAAAAAAGTTTAAAAAAAAAATACTTGAAGTAAAGGTTTATCAGTTTTGGAAACAGTCGGTAACTTGTAATGTACCATATATCTGTGTAAGGAAACAAGAATATTTAAGTAATCAAATCTCAAATGTAGTAGAGGAATTGGAAAATTACATGACCACACACCAAAAACAATAAGATCATGGCATTCATGGAAAGAACTAAGGGTACATCTCCACCTAGCGATATATCTTTCCAATTTAAGATCCTCCAATGATATCCCACAACGGTCTCATCAGACCAGCATTCTCCTTGATTGATGAAAGTAATTAATAAGTTCTCACCAAAGAGGGGTCAAATTTGTCAACAACATGGTATTCAAAGATAAACGGAAAACCTTAAATACAAATATAGTATGCTCTGAGAAGCTGAGGGGAACTTCTATTATCAAAGAAGTAAATGCAGTTAAATAAGGGCCAAAACTTTTCTTTCCAAGTCTCCAAAACAAGGTGCTTTTGAACACCACATGTGTAGCATGCATAATAAAAGGGGCATTTCAACCACGTGGCATGAGAATATCCTTCACCATGGGCCCCTTCGACATAGAGGTATCTAATCATCAACCATTACAAATTTTAACAGGCTCCTTCCTCAATTGACTTTCGAAGCACGCTTAACATGCTGCTAATTCATCAGAAGCCAAATTAGGTGACTCTAGACATAATACTCTTGGTTTGCACTGTAAGCCCTCAGTTGTATGAATTGCCTTGCTGTCTTTCCAGAAACTTAAGCATTACTTGCTCCCATCCATGTTTTGTTTATGGTCATTCCCTCGCATAACCTCTGTAACAACAATGACGTGATCCCCTTAAATTGCCTTGACCATAAAAGATAGTCTATGGACTCTACGAACTACTGACAGATGAAACACAATCAATAGACCATCAGCTTCCAGATGAAGAAGTCAATCAACTACAATCAAGTTTTTCTCATATAATCCGTGCAACGCCAATAATTCAACATAATTTTAATCGCATCAAGAATGGCACAATCCCGATAAGGACCTTAACTGTCTACATTAAGTCATTACACAAGCAAAACACAATAAACACATAGGTGTACTTTTCTAAATACCAAGATTTAAGACAAACGCCCTTCTCTCACATGCACCAAAATTCAGTCTTTTTTGCTAAAACCGGGTTTTTCACAGCACTAAATAAACTGGTTGTTTTTCAAGCACCCATCTTTCCAATCCAAAATAAATTCTAGTGATTGAAAGAAAATCATACATTCAAATTCACCGCACGGGAGAAAGGAGTAATAGATCAGTTGAAGATAATCAAGCGCAAAAACATGACATGCAACAGAGTTCTATCCCAAACATGGATTAATCAAAGCCAAAACTCAGAATATAATCAGAGTACAACATACATGCAGGCCTGCACTGGTGGAAGTGACGGCCATCAGAGCGAACCCAATTGGCATCATCAGCGAAAATGGGGGGCTTTTCTTGCCCTTGACCGTCGTCAGCGATGGAGAGTAGGTCGCCGGAGTAGCTCCACCTTTTCCAGCCATCCTTTTTCGAGTAAAAATTACCAGTATTACACAATACTCCAAGGACTATGAAAATGAAACTGACCACGTCGAATGGAGAAAGTGACCGTCCCGGGCTGCTGGGTTGCATATATATGTATACGGCAGTCTACAGTCTGACGCTGGAGCTTCCTTGCTCATAATTCATCGCTCATCCACCGGTCTTCGACCAGCTCAGAACTTTATACCTGGCCCTCGGGATCACTAGTGGGCCTCGGATGGAAAACCAAAAAATGGGCTTCCCAGATTTTGGGCTTTTTTTTTTTCCTTATATTCGCTTTCAAAAATCTTGAAGAAGGCCTGCTTCAACGCCCAAAATACACAGGACGACAATTAGCAAATTATCTTGGTAACCTCTATATTTTATGAATAATCGAGTTTTGACAACTCAACTATTAATAGTATGTTTTTATCTGCTGAATTATCAACTGAATGTCGTTTGATTGCACCGTTAACTTTGTCAGATCCAACTATTTATAGTATGTCTCATAAATCGTGTGGACCCTTGCATCTGACAGAGTCAACGGTAAAATTAGATAAAATGACTCTAAATTTGCGCATTTGATAGTTCGGTAGGTAAAAACATACTATTAATTGTTGCATGGTAAAATCTTAACTATTCAAAAAGTTCAGTGGCTATCTAGATAATTTGCTCGTGAGACAATTGGGAAATTAGGGAATTAGACGTTAGTGCATGGGTTCCCTAGTGCTACGTTACACATGAATTTTTTCTTCTTTTTTTTTTTTTTTGGATTCAAAGAAGACTTACAGCCAATTTTCTCACAAACTATTGGCTGTGTAGCCTTAAGAGCCAATTTCCCCTTGTTTAAGTATCATAGCTTTTGTGCATTTTTCCATCTTCCTTTGTTTTAGTTTCGGTCATCTTTTTTTTATTTTTTCTGGGATGAAACCTCCAAGTCCATGGGCTAACACATTCACTGGGATAATGTTCAATACAAAAGAAGAGGGACATCATGATTCCCTACATTCTGATTCATTTCTTTCTTCAGGAACGATGAAAGTCTTATCATGTAGTATTAAAGGAAAGATTTTTTTTTTTTTTATAATGAAAAATGGAACTTCATTAAAGTAAATCTGCATTTGCAGCGTACATAATCTCCTTTGGAAAGTTTACAAACCAAACGTGACTTCCCTCAAGTGACGGAGACAAATGAGACAATAAATGAGCAGGAACATTGTTCTCCTTCTTACATGTGAAACCCGTATGTAACAAAAATCCTTCAGCATATCTCTAATGCCTCTGATCGAGTTACCTAACACCGATAAGTCAAGACTTGTACTATTGATTCTCTGGACAATACCCATGGCATCCCCTTCTAGAATGAGATGAGAAATACCAAAATCTTTGGCAAACTGTAAAGCTTTAAGAAAAGCCAAGCATTCCACATGCTCTGCATTAAGGGCTTCAGAAACTCCTTCAGCCATTAAAGCTTCCACTTGTCCCTGATGGTCAGTAGTAAAGGAAAGATAAACTACTAACAAACATACAAAGGTGTGGCACAATAATACATAAAACTAATATGGTGACATTGATTTCAGGATAAGAAATTAATGTAGTCAAATTCCTTGGACATCAAAAGCAAGCATAGCAATCTCTAGAGAGGTGGAGGCCATGGCTCAAAGAGTGGAGGGCAGCAACATGACGACAAACCACAGCAGGATAGAAACCAGAGGCTGCAAAATAAAAATAATGAATAGAAATGGTTAAAGCTAAATTTCAGCTTCAATTTTCTCTAATTAATTCTTCTAAGAAAAGGGAGAAAAGCTTACAATGATTCAAGACATCCACCGGATTGAGAAGGTTGAGGTGGTGGTGGTGATAGAAGTGGTGCTTGAGGCGGTGGAGGGTCTGAGGGTGGTGGATCCATGATTCTAGCGCATGGAGTCTAGTCAAGAAAGAAAACACTTCTTTTTGGAAGAATCTATCAGTCTTTCTTTTATATTAGAGCGCCCCCCTATCCAGCTACCTTTCAAAGGCCAGAATTAATTGGTTTGTGAAATTGTATCCTCCAACTAACAGTTGCAGCTCATGGATCATTAATATGAAGAAACAGAGATTACTCCTTGGTAGCTGGTCTTGGAGTTATATTTCTCATCTGCCCATTATACGTGCTAACTTCCTAAGCTTTGAGTTTTGTTAGGATTAAGCACATTTCCCTTTCATCAATTGCTGAAACTACACTTGTAAATGAGCTTGAATAACAAATCGTATACTGGTGAAAGTTGTCTTTAGCTATGATCTTTGAATAATATAAACTGCACTAATTGTAAGGAACTTACTTTTTTTTTTTTTGGGGTGAAAGGACGGAGTCAACTAGGTGAAATGAGGGTTGACAAGTAGAAGTATGCACGTGTGATCGCTCAATCTGAGGTCTGACCAAAACAATTCTAAAATCAAATTTAATTAATTCATAGAAATGAGTTAGGCATATAAAAGCCAGCTACCACATACATGTTAACGAACTAGTTAGCTCGAGGTTGAGAGTTCAAACTTCAAATCCAAGCACAAAAAGATTAGATGTAATTTTAGATCAAATATATGCATTTGTATCGATCATAAGTTAAGTTAATTGCAATTTAATACTCTAATTAGAAAATAAGAAACATTCTAAATATTACTAATGATTTTTTTTCAATATTGAAAGTTTTATAATTTGTTTCTATATTTAATAGTTCATAGATAATTAAAAAACATCAATAATAGACACGTACTATAAAAAATAATTATTTTAAGGTACAATTAACTCGTAGTTAATATTCGAGAAAATAATCATAAATTTGTACTCTATTCACATAATTAAGTAATTACTTGTGCTCATGCTACCGTGCATGTAACCAAAACAAGAACATAAGAAGGTCAAATAATACAAAAAATTCAATAATCAATACATTTCGAGTTCTGCATATCAATTAGTAAAATATTCATTTATAAATCATTATCATTATGAGTGTGTAATTTATATACATACTAACAGTATAAGGAAAAATTTATAATCGTAACCAAAAAAGGTTAAGAAGCCTATAGCAAGTATAAAAATTCCAATAAAACAACTTTAGTTTCTCTAAAAATATATAATATGTTATTATTTTGAGATTTCACAGTAATTGATATTGATGCACCGCAAAACCTGGGGCGCTCCGTTCTCCTTTCTAAAGGACGGAGGAATGCTATATGTTTGGATAGAAATTTCTTAGAACAACAATATAGCACTTTCTGTAATAGGACGTGTGTGATAAAAAGACAAAAAATTAATTTAAAAAAATGTTTATAATGCAATCAAAAAATTTTAGCAAATACTTGACTATCCAAACAATATACGTCATTTGCCAAGAAAAAAAAAGGTTTGCAAAACAGTTAATTTGGAGCTCTTTCTTTATTTTCCTTGGGCAAACCACTATTTTGTCTCTAGGTAAATTAGGATTGTCAATGGAGTCGGTTCAATCCAAATCCGATTTGTTCGGCTTGAAAAATGCTCACTGAGGCTAAAATTTAATTGGGTTGTGCAGAGTTTGGACCTAAATATGAAGTCTAAACTAAATGTGAGCCGAATTTAGGCAACGTTGAGATTAGGTTCGAATTAAGACCCTAGCTCGTGTATAAGTATAATTATATATATAATATTGTAATATCTATAATTATAATCATATTATGACAAAATGTTAATAATTTATATATAAATTTGTAGTAATTCATAATTATAAATATATATTATATATAGTTATATATTTAATTATGAGCCGATTTGAATTTGAAATTCATATAATAGTGTGAGTTGAGTATAAACTTTTTAATTTATGGCCAAAACTCAAAAGCCTAAAACCCGAAAAATAATATAATTTGTAGGTTGAATTTGGACTTGCCAACACTTTGCTTCAGAAAGCCCAATTGATTTTAGACCACCACTTTCTTTGATTTATGCTTGCTTCGGGGTTTACCATCATTGTTATGCCATCTGTTCCTTAAATTTCAGGGTGTACACTATAATGTTTTTGGAATTCCAAATTTCATCTCTTATCCTACCATTACCTTCTCTCATGTTTCGTTGATATTTTTGTATTGTGATCCGATCTTGCTTCAACCAGTTTACTATTATATTTTTCTGTTATGATCCAATCCTTGATATTATCAAGGCTTGCGATGCTTTGAATTGGAATTTCTCGTTTTGTGCTAGGCATCTTCTGGGTTTTCCTGACAAGTTGATGTGGATCAAAAAACTGTGTATCCACAGCTCACTCTGTCTATGGGTCCCTTGTGCATTTTTCCAAATTAAAGAGGTTTGAGGCAGGGGATCCAGTCCCCTTGCGTTTTCCTCCTTACAATGGAAGTGGTCTCCTGTTCGAACATAACATTGAACAACAGGGCTTTGATTTCCACCCAAAATGCAGGATAGTGGAATTGTCTCGCGTGAATTTTACATGAGATCTTTCATCTTATCAGCAGCAAGTACTACTTGAGCCTTTCAGCTTGTAGTTTCTAAAGAATATTCAGGAGAATTCCTCTGAGAGATCTGGCCCCTTATCTCATCTAGATTGAGCTTCAGGGATTGCCAATCTTTGTTACAGAAGCTGCAGAAAAAAATTCAAAGTTGGGCAAACTGGAAACCAAGTTATGCCACGACCATATAGAGTGTCTTGTGAGCCATAAATTGCACATGATAAAATTTCTAACCAGTAACCACAACGTTGAAGAATGGAGATCCTCTGTTATTGTACTTTCTACGTACCGCTGAAGCTAAAACAATAGAAAAACGGTTGAAACCAATACTAGTGAAAGAGCAATCCTACTTCGTCCAGAATACCTTAAAAAATGGGAAAAACGTATAATCAAAGAGGTAAGCTAGCCATTCGATAGAGACTGACGGCAGCAATGGCAGAAATTGCCGTGGACACCAATAATGCCCCCAAGTTTTAAAATTTTATGGACATGAAATTCAAGAGGTTTCTGTACAAGTTTGATGTTACATCTATAAAGAAAACACTTAAAGAGCGCCTCTAAAAATTATTTACATTGAACTCTGTGAAAAAAATAAAGAAATGAATTACCAGTAAGATAATCTGACAAACATCTGATTTCCCAGGAAAAATGAAAACCGGACCGCAGTCAGAGCTCCTTACCATCAAGTGAAACAGCAAATATTTCACTATGGAGACCTACTGAAAAGCATCTGCTGTTTGTTGCAGTTTCTAACTGCAAATGCAGTTACTGGACATTGACATTTGACAGACAGAATGATTCATAACGGGGGTTCAGTTAAGTCCACTGCTTCATCCTCTTGCGAATGCCAACTTCTAGCACCTGATGATAGAAGAATCAATTTCTCTATGTACTCAACAGAAACAGGATCTGCTACTTTCTCATACTCTTCAAGACATGGTTTAGAGCTGATGTCTAGAGCAAATGACTCTCCACCTAGATTTTTTATCCAACATTATGTGCTTTATCTCCTCGTTCTCAACAGGATCAAAAGTTTGTTTGTTTATGGATCCACTTCCCTTGACACTGCTAAATGAGCTCTGCATAAAATGTGAAAGATGCAAAGTAGAATGTGTCAATCTACCAAACCAGGAATTTGTTAGGCTTTAAAAGATAATGTGGAAGCATCAGGTTGTTGTACTGAGATTTTATGTTTACTCAGGGGAGTGCCATTGCTAACAAATTACGAAGAAAGCATACAACATTTTAGGATATAAGAAAAGGTGGGAAAAGGTTTAAGATGGTTAGATGAATGCTTTACAAGTTGGTTTACAATGAGGACATTCTGGTGAACAATTATAACCAAAAGCCAAAATGTTGCCTTATTGGAAATTCTTGCTGACATATTAATTTTTATTTATATGAAAGATGAATATCCTTGGTCCGCAACTAGAGTTCTACTCAATAACTGCTAGTTCAAGTTGGTTTATCAACTCAATGAACCAAGCCTGAACAATGTTATGTGTGTCTGGCAAGTTCGGCCGAGCTCAGTTGAGTAAACAACCACCAATGTACATATAAAAGGGCTAAGCTACCTGAGCTCAACTAGAGCGTGGCTCAGTACAAGAAAATACTTGAGCCAAAACTTGAACACAATTTTCAAGATCATTAAGACTCCAAACAAGTTTGGAAATACTAGTCTCATTTTCGTTTAGGCTTGTCTAGACCAATAAGTTTGATGTGGTGATGGGCAAATTTCATCAAATTTGAATTCTTTCTGAGCATTTCATTCTTTCCACATCAAATTTGATAAAATGAATCAAACTGTCCACTTGATGGTACATAGAGAACGATCTAATTATCATGTTAAAGTCCTAAATGTGCAAAACCTGGAGTATCATGAACCAATGTCATTTCATAGCTATACAGTAAGCATCATGAACTGTAATAGGTTCCGAGTATTGATACCTGAAATAATTGTACAGACATGTTCTTTCTCTTACATTTCTCTGGTGCAATAGTAGAAAGAATTTGGACCACTTCACTCATGGTTGGTCGAGAATCAGGATCCAATAACAGGCACTCCTTGGCTAAATAAGCCATAATCTGCATCTCTTCTTCATTGAAGGTCCCTTTCAAACGTGGGTCTGGCAACTCTGAGGTCACCTGCCTACTGTCTAGCAATCGAGGTGTCGCCTGTAATAAGGTCAAAAATGTAAAAACCAGCACCTCTAATTAAATGGATCTCATTGCATTTGGAAGCTTTAGTTTCTAACTATTATCTTGCAATTTGTAGGTATAAATTTTTGGCAGGTTTTTTCCATAGATAACTTGTCCAAATTATCCATACCCATATCACAAGGCTCTCTTCCCCTTTACTATCAGATTTCTGGATGGGCTGCCGTCCACTAATCAATTCAAGTAGAACCACCCCAAAACTGAAAACGTCTGACTTAAGAGAAGCTCTTCCAACAATTGCATACTCTGGAGCAAAGTAGCCAAAAGTACCCTGCATTTTTGCTGGCGAGCTGGGACAGCTGGGAATTCCATCACTGTGAAGCTGCTTTGCCATACCAAGATCGGTGATCTGTGACAAATATTAATATGTCAACAGGTAGATTGAAAAAAAAGAATGATTTTCGTTTGAACCAAAATCAGATATATTTAGACATTAACAATCATCAGCTTGATTAACTCCTGCATGAAAAAGAAAATTTTAGGTTGACCAAGTCTAGTTGCATGGCAATCTTTTGTATCTTGCTTTTCAATTTGCAGTGCATATTTTGACTGGTTACAGACCTTTGCTCTCCAATTCTCGTCCAAGAGTACATTTGTGGATTTGACATCTCTGTGCAATATTCTTGGTGCAGCTGCTTCATGAAGATACTCCAAGCCCCTTGCAGCTCCAAGTGCAATTGTGACACGAGTACCCCAATCCAAACAATTTCCTGAAGCCCCATCCAGACACTCTCTCAGGTTACCATTGGACATATACTCAAACACAAGCAGCCTTTCTGCATGTTTTCCTTGGCGTTCTGAGCAGTAGCCAAGCAAAGGGACCACATGACAATGATGCAGTCTTGCTATCAGTTCTATCTGCACAGAAAAATGTGTTTAAAATTTAAAACTACTGTGTATACATATTACTACATCTTATTATCTATTACCTAATCGGTTAGCATCACAGTAAATTCCACATGTGGTGATATTATTAGCAGTTTAAAGTATTACCTCTGTGAGGAATATAGATTCTGCATCAGATCCCACCAGAGTTTTCATTCGCTTTATTGCCACAACTTTACCGTCCTTGAGATGGCCATGGTATACATGGCTGCTTCCTCCGACTCCAATCAAATTAGAATCAGAAAACTTGTTTGTTGCACTTTCCAATTCAGAATAGGAGAACTCTGTGATCGTTCCTTGCAATGCCCCAGACTTGTTTCTCAATAGCAATGATGCCTTAGGAAAGCATCCTAGAGAAAGCAAAGATATAGCACAAAAAAGTGAAAACGATGTCAGATGACAGAAGATCCAACTCTACCTGAATTGGTATTCTATATTGAAATTGTTACTAATTGACAATATTGCTAATCATACAATTAACTTAAGCTCCTTTAAGAAAACAACTAGAATAAAAATTTTCATTGACCTGCTGTAGATTTAACCCGGGTACTAAATAAGCCTCCGTATGTTGGAAAGTAAGAAGCCCCTTGGCTGATTAAGCTGGTGGCACTGTTACAACTTGTTTGTTTATCTGATGATTGTTTATCTGATGAGAATAATGATCGATGGGTATGCCATTTATCCTTTCGATAGATGTAGCACAATAATGAAGCTACAAAAGCTAGAGTTGTCAGTGTAATGCATATTAAGAGAATAATTATGAGAACTTTGCTGGTGATCCGCTTCTTCGAAGACCGCTCTTCAATCCAAGCCCCTTATAACACAATTAAAGAATAATTAGTACAAATTAGATTAACTACTTTGTGAAAACTAAAACATATCAATAATAAAACCTAAATAGCATCATCAAGAATAGATAGATCCAGTTTACATCCTCTCTATTTATCCCCCCTGAAGTTTTGGGGTAAAACAGATACTCCAAATTTTCAACAACATACACAGGAAATTGAACTCTTTGCGAGAAAAAATGAAGGATGTACTCTTTTCTAGTAAAGAGTGCAGAAGCTGGAATCCTTGACACTATGCAATGTTAAGGTTCTTCAATCTACTGATGCAATTGAAAGACCATTCTGTTCATAATATCATTGAGAAGAAACTAAGTGGTTTCTTGAACTTCAACACGATACTTATTCAACAATTATAAACTTGCTGGATGGAACTCTAACAATGCATAGCCCTGTGCAAAAATAGACAGCCTTGGCATTAAAGCAACTCATAGACTGTATAGTAGTAGACTCAAGGCAGACCACAGCATAAAGAATTTCTATAGTTCTAACTCCAGGACCACCATGTACAGCTGCTTCTACAGGCGCAATCAAAGGCTGCCTCTAATATACCATATGCTTAACATGGCTGGGATAGTTTTGGTCATAAACAGACTCATAGACTGTATAGTAGTAGACTCAAGGCAGACCACAGCATAAAGAATTTCTATAGTTCTAACTCCAGGACCACCATGTACAGCTGCTTCTACAGGCGCAATCAAAGGCTACCTCTAATATACCATATGCTTAACATGGCTGGGATAGTTTTGGTCATAAACAGAGAGACATTTCCTGCTGGCAGGACCAGAGCCAAAAGAAGTTGCGCAAAATGCTACAATGCCATTGGCTCAAGCTTGTGTACTACTCACACATCAGGTAATTTGCCTATTTGGAGTTACACTACAGGAAGTGCTCAAGATAACTGATATGAATCATATGACTTAGATGATTGAGGATACATTTGTACTTTATCATAATGCCAAAAAAGAACATACTGGTCATACAAAAGCTAATGTAGATGTGATGGTTGAGTTGGCATTGCCTAAGTTCTGCTGATGGACAATTTTGTGAAGAGAAATTTGAACAGTTTGTAGTGGTTTGCTCTAATACTTCAAGATGGCTCTAATACTTCAAGATGGCTTGGAAAAGCAAAATACCAGAACTGCACTTGCATACAGAAAAACAGCTGGTGTAATTGTTTCCAGTAGCCACTTTAGGCAGACCATCTGACGCACATAGACACATCCATCTGTTTTCACCAGAGCCTCCTGTAGCTGCACTAAAACAATAGAACTCAGATCACATTTTCTAGCAAGATATTCTGTAGATATAAACAATTTTGAATTCTTGACATTAGATATACAAATTTTAGACTTCGAACCCATGTACAAAGTCCAATATCAAATGCATAAATTAGCAAAATTCTCTTTAGTTTCTGAAAACTTAATCTCCTTGCATCAAAAATTCAAACAAGGTCATAGCCATTCATTGTCTTTAGAGGTTAAGCATTCCTTTGAATTCAACTTGTCAGCACATGACAATTTCTTCAAGAAGAATAAACATGTTATGATGTATTTGAGACAATGAAACCTCACAAACACAAGTATTCTTTATTAACATTAAAGTGTTGCTACATCTACAGATTGGTAGTTGAAGATGAAACTACCGTTAAGTATTTGACCAGTCCTCCTGTATGTTTAACAAAAGATATTTCCAAGCATAAAACATATCTCCCCCAATTTGGAACAGATGGTGATGTATTCAGGTCTAGCTATAACACGCAAAAACAAATACTTCACCTTTTTTTTTTATCATTTATCCTCTGAAAAGTCTTGCCAAATTTTACTTGTTAAAAAAAGTTTTCGTACTGATAGGACCAGCAACATACCGGGATTGCAGTCACAGGATGAATAGCAGCTTGTGGGGACAGCAAAAGTCAGATTGCTTTGGTCATTAGTAGAACAGCTGCATGACCAGTTGCTTGTTTCAGATGTATTTGGATATCCATCTACCACTGAGAAATGCAAAGAATGATAAGCATATCTTTTTCAGAAATGTTGTCCATACAAAGACTCCTAACACATGGACCTCCCAAACAAGAAAATGTGCACTTGTCTTCGCAAATTACCACCCTATCATGATAATTCAAGCACTACAAGTTACAGCAGAAAAAGAAATTAGCCTTTTTAATTTCATGACAATGACATAATTGCAGAACTCTACTCGGCCTTTTTGAGTTCTCACTCAATGGATATGAAGAATTGATCAAGCAGTACTGTACAGCTAAATACGAACCAGAAAAACCTTGCTGAATCCAAACCAGATTAATCAGACAAAAAAGAACTCTTTCCACTTGTAGCCTCATTTTCCCGGTCCAACTTGCGTACTTCTTGCACTGGGAGGATGCAAGAGGAAGGATAAGATACTGGAAATTTTGTTAGTTCAGAATAATCAATTGCTTTCTGGTGAAACACCATGAAAATATTTGAATCCACAGAGAGAAAAAGAAGGAGAAAGAGATTGTTTTTCATCTGTATATATCTAAATCATCATATTTAGCATGGATACTATTTGAACAATTGATCTCAAGCAATTCTTTTCACAGATTACAGAATTCAACTAGTCTGAAAAGATGGAAAAAGAAAACTCACATTCACTTGGCACACCTTAAATTTCAAGTCAATCTCTTGATTGCCGGATGACTATGGAGCACATCTTCATTATTCTGAAAAAAATTAAATCACTAAGTTTTAAGTAGAATTTCCATCACTAACTCTTGAAAAGATATGCCTTTACAGTGTCAAGAATTCAGAATCAATGCATTTATATATTGCGTGTTACAGAGTGTACTCATGATATAGGAAAGGGTGGGAAGTTGAGCTTAGAGAGAGAGAGAGAGAGTAGTTATCTCAAAGAACCAATCCACATTAAGCTGATATTCACTTACTATCTTGTCCATAATCACCAACAAAATAACAGCTATCCAGTAGCTTATAAAGTATGAAATTCCACTGATATAAAGAGTTTCAACCGATAGACAGAGATATAAAGCTCTAAACACTTCAAGATAGCAAGTGAAAGTTTTATATCCATGTCAAAGCAACATTTAATTAACTAAACTCATAGAGATTCAGAATTTAATGAAGGTCAAATCAATTAAAATTATGAACAAGAGAAAAAAAGATTTACAAACTAGATGGAGACAAAAGCCATCAACAGAGGCAAAGAAATATTTTCCAAAACACTACATGAAAATAAACCAGCACTAAAGTCTATGTTACAGGTAGGAACAACTAAACATGGTTGGCCACCAAATACACTTTTTGCTTAACGTGCATTCTGAAACATTTTTACTGCTATCTTGCACTTTTGCAACACGTTAACAGCATTGGTTTGATCTAAGTCAGAAGCTAGTTCTACATCTACATAGTGGTTTTCTTGTAAAAGAACTTAAAATCAGGCTCTAACATTCTATATTTAAATCCTATATAGATGAAGCAAACATACTAGAGAAAACTACCTGCAAGATGAAATACAATACTGAAAGATAAATAAAATGCTTTAATTGGAAATTTCATAAAATACTCAGCTTGGAACAATTGTGTTTCCAACTCTGGAGCAATTGATTATATCTTAAAAGCGGAAGGAGGTTAACAAAGCAAAAGTTGTACCACAATTGGTTTAAAACTCTCAAGCTTTTCAGACTTGAATGAGTATCATCTAGGAAGTCATCTAACATTACGCAGTCAAATAACTTGTAATGCTGTGATCACTAATGTACAGTCGAAGCAATAGAGCAAGATCAAACTTTATCATCACAAGACTTCATAGTTGCAACACGGCATTCAAGGTTCTTTGGAAGTCGTCACTCAATGATGACCAAGCCCATCAAAGATAGATGATACAACATAAGCTTTCGAAAAAAAGGGTATACAAAAGAGACATCTTTCAATAGATATACAAGACAAAGACGAGGGGTATCTGCAAAAGTCCCCTAGAAACCAGATAACAAAGAAAAGTATATGTGTTACTACTTCAATACACCTTTCTCCAGTAATCAAATGCCATGAAAGCAACTCTTTTTCAACTGTGAAAGGGACCCCTCAACAATATCACTAAAGACTAAAACATAAAACCAATAAAATAATTAAAACCTCATAATCTATTAGTATATCAAGATCCTGTAAGTTCTTATCTTTTGTCTTCAACGTTTTTAAGCTTGAAAAGGGAAGATTTCAAATATTAGAACAGGCAATCATTTGTACGTATACCCCAACGGTTAGAAAAGACTTAGCTTCAAAGACATAATACTCTGTAAGGAGGGACATCAACGCACGATTGTAACTACTCCAGACTAATTTTGCGTTTTTGGTTTGATCTTTAGAGTGAGTAGATGACGTGTGAAAAAGACTTGAATTGTTTGTTTATGGCAGGGTCCTACGACCTCTAGTGTCGGCTGTAGAGTGAAACATGGCTAGACTGAGATGTTGTCCAAGGACTCTTGTTTAGCTTTTACTGTTATTATTATTATTATTATTATTATTGGATAAAAAGGTCAATGACCTGATGCCGATCATACTGCCCTGCAATAATTTGAGATAGAATAATTAACATTCAAAGGGATCCACCACCTGATAACAGCTATTAAAAGAACCTATACATCGTCAGCTAGTGACTCAATTCCAAGTTACTGTTGGAAAATGTGGCTGTTTTCAATTAAGGGGTTACTATCCCACTAAAATGACCAGTTGAATAGGAACCATGAATAATTGTTGCTTAATGCAACTCTTGAAATTTGTCCTTTTACACACAGAAACACCCAAAAACAACTAAAATAATGAACAAATTGATGCACCGTAACGACCAAAGGATTCCACCTTAAACACTCATTATTAGAGGGACAAAGAATCATTAACTACAATCGACTTAAAAAACGCAAGAAAACTGTAGAAAATGCGTCTCACAACAAACTACAAAAAAGGGTGGTGGTGGTGGGTGTTGGGGGGGGGGCGGGTGGGAACAAACTTCAACGTAACAGAAGTTTAAGAGAATAACACAATTGAGACCGTGAATGTACAGGATTTATATTAAGGCCCGATTTGATCATGACAATACTGTTCCGCTAAATTACAATCTTTGCAACATTATGGAATAGCATAGGAAAATGCTACACGCCACCCCACTCCCCTCCCCCAAAAAAAATGCATAGGAGGATGCCGTTTTTTGACTTTACATAAAACCAACTAGGAGAAAAAGGGGCAAAAAAAAAAAAGAAAGGAAAAATGTGCTGTCGTTCATCAGTGGCCTAGGCCCTTGGCAATTAAGGAGCTGAAGTCCACAACATTACTTTGGAAAGCAAACTGGATTACCAAATTAATTGCTCAAAATATCTGCAAACGAAGGCAGCTGAAACTAATTTTACTAGCAATCATTCAAGCTCTTTTATAATAGTACTTTGTTAGATTGTGATCATTATGGTATCCATAATAAACCACGTTAACGTCTACCATCACATCTTTAAAGCGCAAATTTAATGCACCACCGCTAATTTTAGACGGAAATTTCAAATCGAAAATTGATTAACGAAGCCGCATTATTATTATTAATCACACTATAAAAGAAAAGCACATTGCTAATTATTAGCCGCCACGTCACAGTCCCGTTGAACCCCCCCCCCCTTCCCAAAAAAAAAGGCAACGAGCTTCGCGAATTATTCTTCAACTACTACTTTTTTTTTTGTTAACAAAAATAAAGGAAAAGAAGAAGAAGAAGGAGGAGGAGCAAGTAAAAGTACCTCAGTCATACAAAAATGAAATTCAAGATAACGAACTTACATCCGGCGATAAAAGAAAATTCGAAATCCGAAATATCAGTGCTTTCACTGTTCAATCTCTTTTACTTGCATATGCCCACCGAAGACGAGCTCTGAGCTTCAGTGCCGAAGACGATAAGCCATAAGAGAATGAAACGAGAGCGCTTCAATGTGTGAGTGTGTGAAAAAATTCAGCTGACGAATGGCATCAGGAAAAAAAATTTAAAAAAAAAAACCTCAAGAAATATTCCAGAAAATAGAAACAGGGATAGAGAGAGAGGGAGAGAGATGAAAAATGACAGACGGAGAAGTGAAGTGTATTTATAAACGGAATGCCGAACGGTGGAATTCCAGTTGGCAGCTGAAAGCCAAGTTACAGTCAGATGTCGAGAGTCGAGGGAGAAGAAGACGACAGAAGAGTGAGGACGTAACGGTAACGTGGTGAGAGGGATTTCACTTTCAGCTCAGCTCAGCATCCCAGTTCCCAAGGGCCGAGGTGGAGTTGAGTTAAGAGAGCGGGCGGGAGCTGCCGCTTTTGCGGTGATCTGATTTTGGGGACCCACTGGGTAATGCCACGTCGGCAAAGTATTGGATAGTCTCCCGATGGATGAGCCAAATTTTTTGGTTCTTTGAAATGATTAATTAATGGGGGCTCCTGGCGTTGGATTTTGTTTTTGGACGGTCAAAAAGTGATCCCGTACCGTAAGGGGCTGGGACCGCTCTAGAGTAACACAGCAGGGAGTAGTATTTTGGTACGATACTGGGTACATACATGCAGCCTGTAGACTGCAGAGTGCAGAGTTGATCCAGGGTAGTGTATAAGCAGAGGAATTTTATATGAATGGATTTTGAACGAATTGATTTCAAATTCAATTTTATACGGTTTCATCTGTGATGGAAAGCTGACTCACCTATGCACGGTGGGAAGAGCAAATGAAATTAGGACAACACATTCTTGTGGGCCTGGACAAAGTAAAATTATTAAAAGTAGTGACCAGAACAGGTAGAAGAAGTTTTACACAAGATCCATTGTACTTTTAGGAGAAATAACATGTATGTCCCTCAATAACTTATGGGCATTTGTATGCACCTAAAAATTATCATTAATTCGGGAGTAGCTCTCCATGCCTAATTGGCGGGAAACAAGTTGCAAAGAGCAGGAAGAGTAGGAAAATTAGTCAGATGCAATAATCCTAGGAATAAGCAGAAATAAAACTATGTGTACTCCAATTTTAATTTGTAAATGCTTACTTGACAAAAAAATTATGATAGTTTAAATTTAATTGTTAGTTGGCATAGATGAGTAATTATATACATAAATAATTAAAAAAATTATTTTATATAAAATTTATTTTTATGTAAATACATTTATTATAAATTTATTAAAAAATTTTGGTTTATAAGGTTATTGTAATTTAGTAATTACAATATTTGGGATAGTTATGCATAGTTATATTGGCAAGATGTGATTAAGTAGTCAAAGCAAAAATTAATTTTTTTTAAGGATAAAATTGAAAGTTTAAAAAATGACATAAAAAAGTTTACACTAATTGCGATTCCTCTAACTTTATATATTGTATAGATAGTGGCTTTTTAACTGAAATCAAAATTATAGAAGAATTATTAGAAACATAATAGTATTTCAAGAAACTAAAATCGTGACATTATAGTAAAAATCAAAGTTTACTCTTAAAAGTAAGTACTAAATTTAAAGATTTTGTTGTGATATGGATATTGATATGGATTATCTAATGATAACAAATCCATTGAAACATGCAAAGCAATGATATATAGATAAATATCAATTACAATCCCATGTTCAAATTAACATATTCTAGCATTTTGATTCGTAATATGCATTGATTTATATATCAATTCAAAATACTAATAAACATTTATACATTGCAGTACATGATAAAGTAAATGAAAAAGATCTTCTTGACCCAATGCAACATCCCCAATTATTTTAAAGTGGCGTCTTTATCCTTTGGGAACTCGGAAGACATGTTTGTTTAGCATGTACAAAATTCATTAACTCACTTTAATCTAATGTTAGGTCCCATTTGTTCTACATTATCATGAAGTGTGTGTCTTCTATCTATTTATCTAAATAGTTTAAAGTATATCAAGTTCATATTGATTTGACATTTTTTAAACACCCAATGACTTATTGTTACGTAAACTTTCTTAGGTATTCTATTATAACTAGTGCTCATGCACATCCATTGTGTGTGCAATCAAAAAATATATAATATTTATGATCATATATTTTAAATAACATTTTTTTATAAAAAAATTTTAATCTTTTAAATATTTCCATAAAATAATTTTATGTAAGTAGTTATAATATTTATAGGTAGTTATGTTGAAAACATATATTTAAATAGTTAAAAGTAAAAATAGTCATGGATAGTTATAGATAGTTAAAGTAAAAGTAGTTTTTATGAGGGTAAAAAGAAAGTTCATTTTTTATAGGTAAAAAAGTTAGATCCCATTTGTAATTAAACAAATGCTCAAATTCATATTCATTTTTGCACTTAAACAAGCCAAATCTAACTTGAAACCATATTCATTTTTGTCCATTCATATTTATTTTTGCCACTAAAAAAGTAAAATATGACATTTTTATATATAAAAACTATTGCATATGACATTTTTAAGGAATATAAAGTTAATATTTTAAAAGTGAAAGATAAAAAAATTTATCTAACGAAATATGAAAGACATTTTGAATGATTTTTCCTAAAAATATTTATTATTCAGTATGCAAGAATTGAATCTTTTGCAACTATAAATATTTCTTATAATAATAATTAACAAGAAACTAATTTCATAACCATAACCCAGTTGGTACCATCGTGGCATGTTAAGCTCGGGATTGTAATTTTGAAATCCCGACTAGTATGTTAAGCACCTTGTTACTTGTTAGTAATAACAAAACTTAGGGCTCCGTTTGGATTCAGCATTTTTTGAAAAACAATTTTTTCATCTACAATGTTACAGTAATACACAAACAAAAACAACTCCGAAAACACCATATCCAAACAATATATCAAAAACAACTCTAAATACACAAAAAAATTCGAAATAATGTTTTTATTTATAAATATTTATATATAAAAAACACTCCAAATATATTTATAAATTTATATATAAATATTTATAAATATTTATTTATATATAAATATATTTATATTAATATAAATATAAATTTATAAATATTTATATATAAATATATAAATAGATATTTATATATTTATAAATATATTTAAATATTTATAAATTTATATAAATATATAAATATTTTTATATAAATTTATATATACATATATCTATATATTTATAAATTTATATATGTATATTAATTAATATACATATTTTATTTATAAATTATATTTATATTATATATAAATATATATATATATTAATATACATATTATAAAAAAATATTATATATATAAAAAATAAATATTAATATATAGAAACAGAGCCAGTATATATTTAAAAAAATCCAAAAAAATTGTAAATTATAAAAATATTCAAAAATATATTTTAAAAATACCTCTAAAAATAATAAAAATATATATATATTAAAAGTTTTTTATATACACAGTTACAGTAAAGTTTTTTAAAATTACCTCCAAAAACAGCTAATTCAAACGGAGCCCAGGTTTTGACGCAAAAAAGTAATTAATTCACTCAGGATTTCCGGGTTCCATCCATCATCAAGGCCAGCTTTGTTAAGCCAACCCTACAGCCGTTGCCTTATTTCAATTGGGCCCCAATTGACATGTGATAGATGTCCACGCTGAGTTAACACTTCTTCTGCCCACGGTGGAGAGTTCACTCTACTTTCCACAGTAGAAGCAACCAATTTTATACTATCAAACACTATATTGTTTGTTCTATAGCAGTGTCAGTTGATTAAGATACCCTTTGTTAAGATCATTGGCCAATACGAACACAGGAAGAACTGATCCAGATCTGATATTATGACTCTGAATGAACGTGCTTTTTAGAGTTATATATATAAAATCCCACAATTATTGCTATCTATTTTTCCAGTTTCGCTAGTACCACAAAGCTTGATTCTGGGTAAAATCAAATGTGAAGTGAGTAAGCACTACAGGAATTCCCCCAAAACAGCCGCCTCGAAGGCTCACAAACAAATTTAAGGTGCTAAGGGCTTGTCGAAAGCTGCAAATAGCCTGCGATTCTTATCTCCAAAGCCACGCAATTGTATTACGAATAATGACAGATTTTGCAGCATCCATTCTATGCTTACTCCACCAATCTAACTAGCATTCTTTTTCAAGTTCTGTCCTTTCACTTCCTCATGTTATCATCCTTAATGTAAAAATATATATATATATATTTCCAGGAATCAATTAAAAATTATTAGGCTTCAGAGGCGTAAACTAATACTACTGTGATAAATGGCTTCGGGCAGGTTTTGCAAAGCAACCATCTTCATATGAGCTTAAAATCAATCAAGCTAAGATGATTTCTTCGGTCCATTGTGTAAATTCTCCCTGCCTTTCATATAGGCGCTTAGCCAACAAAGAATGCCAAAGGCAAAGGTAAATAACTCCGGAAAAAGAATTTGTTTTCTTCTAATGTAGAAACGTCCAAAGAATCAAGAGAAGATATTTATATATTGAGTGAAGAATAATAACCTGTATTCCCACAATTAGAAAAGGCTATACCCCTGCATTCCTCCCCGAGGAGAAAAGCAACAAAATCTCCTTATATACAAACCATTTAGTCAAACCTTGTGAACTCTCCCTTTCCAACCAATTCTGAGAAACCAAATATACCGGCTTTCCCATTTCTTTATTCATGTACAACCAACATTGAAGTATACCCATCACCTTGTAAACATCCAAAACTCTCTCTCTCTCTCTCTCTCTCTTCAAGTTAGCTCCCACCATCCCAAAACTGAAAGCAAAATGCAGAACCAAAATAACGTGCATTTTAAGGAAAATCTACACCCTTGAGTAAAGTTTTTTTCCCAAGCAGGGCCCAAAGAATCACCTTGGCATTGGTCGAGCAGGAAATGATCGTACTGGCCTAAGTGAACGTCGAGGAGATGGACTCCCAATTAACATTGTTTGAGACCTGCTACCATGTCCACCATCGAGGGAGTTTGGTAAGCCTGCACCAGGCTTGTACTATCTGTGGAGTCACCGCGGGCTGTCGCCCTTTGCCACGAGTGTGAGCTTATTCCTGACAAAACGTAAGCCCTCCCAGATGTTTCATAAATTTGTCGATCTGCCATTCTCTCTTGCATTTCCCTCAACTCAGCATCCAATGCAATACATAATCTATCTCCAGCTTTGTGAGAGGCAGAATCTGCTAACTGTTTACGACAATGCTCCAGCACAGACACGGCAGCTGCTAAATCGCCACCCTCAGCAGCAGCTCTTGCTTCTGCCATTGCCTCTGCTGATCGGAGCCTGTTTCGCTGCTTGTCCACTTCCATTGACACCACAAGTTGTCCTGTTGTTTCAGGCCTCAGAATTTTGACCTCAGCAGCATGATTCGCAGTTACTAACTCTTTTGATACAGGGGTCCTTATAAACCACACTTGATCTTTACCAGTGACATCTCATCACTTGATTTATCAACTGGAATATCAGTGGTTACTAGAAAATCTCTTTCTTCATCAGCGTATAAATCCCCAACTTCAATAGAGCCAATCCTTTCATTAGATATCAAACTGGTTTTGTAACTTCCTGCTTTTATTGAACTCAATCGCAATCTGGGGTGGATGCACTCCACCTGCACTAGCAATTCCTGCACCACAACACTCAAAAGGCCACCAATACATTGAGCAAAAGCATCTTGAATCACATCTTCTGCTTCTATGAAAGAAAAATGTTCCCCAGAGGTTTCAGCGACTGAATGCATTGCGACAGCATCATGATCAGCACCAAATCCAAAAGTGTGGACAGGTATGTGGCTGTACGCACCACTACCACGATGCATGGAAACTGGAAGCAAGAATTGGTAATCAGTTCGGCTATTCGCTGCACCAGGACTGCTCAAACTGTACGTGTCTTGTCCATCAGACAGTAGCATTATACTGCTAACAGGATTTTTTAGATTTACGGTCAGTCATCACCTTGGCGCCCTTCTTTAGGCCCTCAGCAATGTTTGTCCCACCATTTGAACTCAGTGAATTAACTGCTTGTAAAGCTTCTTGTCTTCCAGTGTCGGTCATCCTGCGAAGTGGAAAGACACGGCGAGCAGTGGAGGAAAAGGCTACTATTGAAAGCCTGTCAGAAGGCCCTAGATTTTGAATCACGAACCCCATAGCTCTTTTGAGCAAAGCAAGCTTTGTACCTGCCATGCTACCACTAACATCAAGCACTGTAACCAGATCAACAGGAACTCGAGAATGCTGAGGTACCATTTGTGAGCCAGATTGATCTACCCCAACTTGCTTTGGGACAATAGTATGAGGAGCTTTGAGATGTATTAGAATTGTGAAATTACTATGCCATGCTTGTTTTGAAATGGCAGACACTTCTGGATACGTTTTCAGATCAATTGCTCCAGCAGAATTGTCAGCTATTAGATCATTCAAGGATGAGTTATTTTCCATGGTTTCAGGTTGGTAATGAATGTTTTCATCATCATCAAATACACTTGGCTCCGTAGTCTGAAAAAGTGAAGAAACATGTCTGCTGGTATCCACTCGTGGAGGAGGCAGTCGTCTTAAAACAGTCACCCAAGGATCATTTTGGGGCAATGATACATTGTTAATCCTCGTCCTTCCACGAGTAACCTCAATAGCAGGACTCTGAAAAGGGATTTCCTTCCACTTTGCTCGGCAAATGGGACAAATTTGGTTTCCGTGTTTTACATTAGATGTGATACAATGGAAGTGAAATGAGTGAGAGCATTCAGCTGTGAAAATTGCATGGCCCTGGCCAGCTTTCATCGAGTTCAAGCATATAGCACAGTTTTTCTGCAACAAACCATGAAATGCAGGTAAAAATAGGCCCATATAAAGGATCCACAGTTATGAACTACTGTGGTACAACACTTGCATCTGAACAGATAAATGTAAATTTGTGCATCTTGGTGCAATTTCATTGATCAACAGTACCCAGCAAGATTCTTGATCACATTTAAGATGCACTTACTGCTGACTGCCATTGCAAATATTTCTGAGAACAAGTGGACTCTCATGACATTAACGTCACTGATTTTCTAACAGTAAACTTGGTCCAAATTATCAACTGCAATTGAACAGGAAGAAAAGACCTAAGGTCCTCTACCTAAATTTGATTGCTATACGCACCCATCTGTCCATGACATTGAATCAACAAAAAATGGAAGAATCTCAGCATAAATGCCCACCAATTCATATTGCTTATAAAAATTATAACAACTGATTTCCAAACTTTTCTTTTGGCTAATGTGTTACTGGGGAAAGAATTCCAAAAGCGGGAGCCCTTAGACCTAAGAATTTAAACCTCAGAAAGGACCAAAGTGCATTCAGAAACAAAAACCCCATATGCCCTAATGAATATTTTTTACGATTTCCTCAGGAAATTCAGTTCGGAGGAAGCACAAAAGGTAAAGTTTATAATAAGAATAGAAAACTTCATGACAAAGACAAACAGTCTCAACAGATGAGCTATAAAAATTTCAAAAGCGATGCAGTAACGGCACTGAAGTGCAGCCACAATTTTACAATAATATTAGTTTATCAAAGACAAAAGAACAGCAGATGCAATATGGCTTTCCTCCTTTTTTGTGTTGATAATTCGGCCATTCCGAATTATTGCATGTCAAAGTCATTTAGCAACAAGTAAAGTAAATATTAGGCGGTCAACTCATGAAGAAGTTGGGGAAAACCCAAAACCAACTTTTCAATATAGAGGATAATTAATGGAGGAAAGTCTTAAGTCTGATTATGCAAGCCACCAAGGCAACAAAAAGAGGTTAAAAAAAAATTTCTCAAGCACATGTATTAATTATCAAAAGAAGTAATTTGATATCATTAGTCATGGTTAGATTTCCTTTCTTTCCCATCCCCAACCTCGCTTTTATGTAAATTATTTCCAAAAAAGTTGTCAATCAACGGTCCACGGGGCTTTTTTTGGGTTGATCTGTGCCATCAAAAGAGGTGAATAGATGGCAAACAAGATTGGTATTTGTCATGTGTGTGTAACAGTGCAGTTGCTGACCAGACAAAGCACTTTCCACCTCCAAGAAGAAGAGGGAATAAAAGGAAAGATAATACTATTTCTTCCCTTTTATTGTAAGGCCAGAGGACAATGGTCCTCAAAAGATACTCCCCCACTTTATTCCCACCACATCACATTATTATTATCCCATTCCCATCGCAATTCATTTTGCCTCCATTTCGCGTAGTAGCTATTATCACCATTATCAGACCCTCCTCCTACCCCACGTGACAATCACAACCCACAACCATCCCAGTCGACAAACTCATCAGATAAAAGTAAAAGAAGTAAAGAATATACTTACCATTTAGTAGTTAATATATTTATCAGTATATCCGAATGTTCAAATTCATCAATAACAAAACCAAACATCCTGAGGAAAGATCAAAGATGCAATGTGAATTATATCAATCAAAAAAGATCTGATAACTCGGAGAAAATATAATTTAGCATTATTATTGCAGGCTCAAATAACAAACACTAGGCACTTTCCGCTATTTTATCCAACAAACTAAGATTGATTAAGAACAAGACATATACTACTTAACACTCAAACCTCATCTCCTATAATAAGTAGCAAACAAAAGTCAAGATTGATTTTTTCTTTCCTACTCTTCCAAATTTGATTAAATCGCCCTCATATTTCTGCTTATACGTAATTTTAACATTTACAAGCTTGTATAAACAAGTAACCATGCCACATATTAAAATGTTATGCAATATGAAGGGAACCTTGGAAGATTTGGAGAGTGCTTAGGGAGGTGGAGGCCGGAAGAAGAAGGGACAGGCGTGGTGGGCATATCCAAGCGGCAATTAGACCCCCTATGAGGAGTCGGAGACAACGAGACAGCGTCGGAAAATCTGCCGGCAGAAGTGGGTGCCAGCGCCGGCGCCGGTGAGGGTTCCTCAGTTGTTCTGGGAACATGCAGGCACATTTTCGTTCCTAAAGCCAACTTGGCTTTCCTCCATTTACTCCCCATTGATCCACCTCAAGAATCCCGCCACCTAAATCCAGAAAATATGCATAACAAACAACATATACCAGAACTGCCAAATATATCTATATCTTTCTCTCTAGGCTATCATTGGAGCAAATCTCAAATGGGTTTGCAGGAGAGGTTATGAAATGCAAATCCTGAGATGGGTTCTGATCTTTGAGCTTTTCTTGGGTCAGCTTTTGCCGTTTTCTACTTGCACACACAACACATGGTAGAACAGCTCCTCCTCTTGGTCTTGGATTTAGTGGTGTTGGATCTTTGAACACGGAACCCAATAGCTTTAATATTGGACAAAACCATTTTTTTACGACTATATAAAGTTCTCATTGGTACACCCGACAACAACCTAGTTGCAATGGGACGAATTTAGTCAATTTTCATATCCAAAAGTGAAAAATAAATAACCACCTAACAACTAGAACCAAGTTTTATAATCTAATAACTACTATCAATTTTTTTTTTTTTTGGGTAAGAGAGGTAAATCATAAATTCATAAGCGGATGATTTTTTTTGAAGTATGTATAAATTTACTTGAGACACCACTACGAATTATGTGGACAAAAAATTTAACGAAAAGGAACTCACTGGTGGATGGATGGGGGTAGCTTTGGAAAACAAGTGCAAGCTTTCTTGGGATTGGCGGCTAGGTGATAGCAGGGATATGGTTTGACCTTTGTGGGAGGTTGCAACCGTCTTACGTGGCTCCAACCTTTTTAGATACCTACGTTCTGCATTTGCCCTTGTTTTTTGGGTTAATTTCCGTAAGTACCATAAGTCTCCGTTGAATAAGATGGGTTGGTTTTAGCCGTTTTCAGGTCAGAATCAAAGTTGGTTTTTGATGGTTTTGGTTTGTGGGTAAAAGACTAAAATTTGGTTGATGAAGAAATTATGACATGCATACAAGTACTACTCTGATTACTAATTAGTTGATGTGCCGCTATCACACTGTGATAAGGTTGGGTAAAAGTTACAGTAGTGTCTAATTTCACTTTGGGTAAACTTGACTATCTTTGGACTATGTAAACATATTAATTAGAAAAAAAATTTCACAGAATTCTTTAAATACATTTTTTTCTTTTCTTTTTTTCAACTACCTTTAATCTGATCATAATTGTTGTATTCATGTTGGTTAAATGTTTAAAAAGTTAATCTTATATATACTTGTACAAATCTAGGTGTTAAATTCAAATTTAAATTAATTGTCATACATCCAATAGTAGTGATAGTTTATATACTGTCAGAGTATACGAGATTAATATAATGTTTAAATGCCTAAACATTATCAAAATGGTTTTCTAAATGAGCTCGAAATGGCATCAAAGTTCTCATTTTCAGCTCGAAATTGTATTTGTCAGTTATGATTCAAAGTTAAGATCTACTAGTCATATTATTAATTGAAAAAAATGCTATTTACACTCTTATATTTGTTAATCACACTCATGTTGTCATTCTGATCATATAGTTTTTATTTGTTAGATTATGTGATAAAATAAATAGCGAGAGTGCAAATAACAGAACGTGGATAACATTTCCCTTATTAATTTTATGTGACATCTTAAATTGGACACAACATTCTTATTATGTTCTCATTTGTTAAATTGTATGACGTAAAACCACAGTCAAACCAGTAGCGGTGAGCAAAGCACAAGAAAATTGACATTTGACAAATACATATGTCCAACTTAGGCCCTAAAGAACAAACATGGTAAAAACGTTCTTATCTCGCGATAATAACGTGTTGAAAATGATTTGCAATAATTGGGCAAATGTGCTTCATTAATAGGTAATCGACCCATGTCTTGTAATATCCCAAATTGACTACACATTAGGAAAAATGGTAATGTGTTTATGATATTTTATTTCTAATTCACTTTGACTTTTGAAGTCATTAGCTATTCAAACGTAAAGAAAAACACATATGAAGCCACATGAGACTGTAAACTAATCCAGTACAAAATGTAGGGACATTGGACCCCATGAATTAAAAACACTATTGCTTTCCAGATGACTTAGGCACGGTTTGTCTTGAAGGAATTTGAGGGGAAAAAAAGGAAAGGAAATGATGGGATAAAGATTTGTGATGTTTGAATTAATTTTGAGTAGAGAAAGGTGTTGGGAGGGATAAAATATAATAATTTTTGTCAACCTGTTTCTGTCCAAAAATGGATAGAAATAGAGGGAAATGACATTAAGATCAATGAAAATTTTAAAATTTTCTAAAAAATCTATTATGCATTTATAAACTGAACTTTTAAATTATGGATAGTGAATTATTCCAAATAATATTTCGCTTGTATCATAAACACATTTTCTAACCCACCTTTTTATATTTCCAATCACCTTTTTATCTCGCATACATCACATCATAAAAAGTGTTACAGTAATTATTCTAAATAATATTTCAAATAATATTCTATACAAACAAACCCTCGTCAGGGTATTCTTGTAAAAATTAACAAAATTTTCTAAGACTTTGCAAGAAGTTTTCAATTAAGGACTATTTTTGGTATTCATGTAGCTAATGGGTATCCGTTACCTCCAATTGATTCTATTTCTCCTTGATTTCAACACTAAATTCAGCTCATTTGCATGAGATGCCGATTTGTTCAAAATTCAAGCTAGGGTATCTCCCATGTTTGGAATTTTATTTGATCACCCGACTGATATGCAAAACGACAATATTGACATTATTGGTTCGACCATATTCTACTAAATGAAGGCCGCCTATTGCCCTTGGCATGACCCTATTAAATAGAACAACCAAAAGAAGAAGTTCATACGAGCACGAAATGCTTCTTTCTTAATTAATTAAGCAACAGTTAATCAACATATTATACAAATTAAAGATATTATAGTCTTGTTCAAGAAAGACGACTTCTCGAAGATCAACTACCCATGAATTAATCCTGCATGCGCTTGGTGATCTGTTGAGAAAAGTCATCTCATCACAGCAGTGCTTTTGCCTAAAAGAATCAAAGCATATGGTTGCTGCTCTTTCTTCTCAGCAGTTAGCAGCAGCACAGGATTAGAGCCCCCAATCAATTACTAGTAGTTGACTACTGATATTTGGATGAGAAGATGATGATGGAGTCATTTTCAAGAATGCTCAATGCCCTTTTGAACAAATTATTTTTGGTATTTGCTTTGACTTAAATCACCAGGTCCCTCTTCATCATGATCGATGACAGTTGGTTTACATCAGTAGTTGAGGAGTGGTATTGGCTTGGTGAGGATAGGGTGCGTGGGAACGTTGGTTGCAGTTTTGGTAAATTCCATTCGAGCAAAGATTTTTGCTCATTATCAAGAAAAGAAAAACGGAAACGTGTTCCATAAATTCTTCTCGTTGCAACCACTATTCTACGCTTGTAATGGCTGTCTTCTTCAGTTCCAATCTTTATGAACTCTTTTTTTTTCTCTTTCCCTTAGCAGTAGACATATATGTTTTCACAAATTAATGACGGCCTGAAATTCCTTGCAAATGCCACCGCTTTGAGGGTATTGCCTACTTCTAAATTTCATGACAAATTAATACTTTGAATATTTTATGTTTCATCAGCCATTATACTATGATACACGGTTGCCAAAATTGACCGCAATGACAACTGTACAGGTATTTCATGACTATTGCAATCTTAGAGATTTGTGAAATTTTATGCGCATCTGCAGTTCATATTAATCTAAAGTTTAATTGCTGTAAAGGGTAGGTTGTATAGTTGAATTCAATACCTTTTATCATAAGATAATATCTTGCATCATCACGTTACAGTGTGGCTTCTTCATTTGAAAAGGAAAAATTTTACTTTATTCTCCTGCGGTCAATGACATGCATGCCTGATTACTTATTAGTTGAGGAGTTAGCACAATGACTGGCACGTCCTTGTGAGAATTATTGGACGCATGGCCGCAAATGTGTCATATAGTCTTGGAAACGCGAAAAGTCCTATGTGCACTTGGAAGACAATTGAAACTCCTAGAACCCAAAGAATGTGGATATCCACATATTTTAAGAATTAATCTTGTGTATATTGATAATATATACACAAACAGAATCCAGTACATGTTATATTATCTCAATTTGAATTTAAATTTCAAAATTTGTATAGTATACACTATATTGTAGTGATATGAATCAAAACAAAAAGCACGAAAGTTGATAAGAGTTGGTTTGGAGTTGCAGTGGCTTATCAAAACGACTTCAATTAGCAGAGCTTTTGTCATAATGCTCATTAAGTGCTTAATTATATTATTTAGGTGCATATTTGCATAAGTACTTTTTAAAATTGATAATGTGCAATTTTAAATTATATTTTTATCTTTATTTGGTTCAAAATTTATAATAAAGTTATTTTTTATTTTTTGAAACACAAAAAAATTGTTCTAAAAGCACCAATTTTGACTTTTGTACTAAAAGTGGTTTAATGGCCAAGAACTCTACTCCTAAAATTCAAGAAATGATGCTTGCCAAATACGTTAAATTGAGTGTTTTCATCCTCTAAAAGTAGTTTTCTAATATAAGCGCCGCAACTCCAAATGATCGTCAAGGACTTACTTGCCGGACAATTTGAGCGTTGCCGCTTTCCTCTTACTACTATGCTATTTCATCTTCCCAACATTTCCATCCACCAATATAACGTCATGCTGGAGCACCTCCTTTCATTAGTGAAATGCCATTGTTCATCTCAGGTCTCAAGTCTCAACTTGCGGGCGCAGTTAGCTGAGGATTTTTAAGTGCTGGTAGCAGGAGGCTCATATTTGTGCTCCACTCGAGCTATCAACTTCAACCGAAAAGGCTGTCCCTAGAGGAGAATTTAGGAGCATATGATTGCACCCAAATTTTTTTCGCAGTGCACTAATTGAATGATGATGGTACCAAGCAGACAATTGTGGGGCATTGAATGTTAGCACAATTTTTCTTTGTTGGTCACGAATAAAGTCGTTGCCATAATTGAGAACACAGGTTATGTGCGTCAAAAATAATGGCTTCTCAGACCAGTTGGGCAAAAATTATGTACCAAACATTAAATATGACTACTTTGCAAAAATTTCAAAAAAAAAAAAAAAACTGACTAGTCTTTAAACTAGTTTTCTAGCCTCCAAGTGGTTATGATGGACCCATACCTTGTAATTGTTGGATTAATTTGGTTATGTGTCAACTTGAGCGGCTTCTTTTATCCAATGGGATTGTGAATTGTGCCAAATCTGTGTTCCCAATTTGAGGATTGGGTGTAAATTTAGCTCACAAAAAAATCATCTAAGTTAAAAGATAGTGAGTAACATGAATTAGTAATACAGAGAGCCCATGTACACATTACGGTTTAATATCAACCCATGATATAAAAGAAATGTATAATTCCTGATTTTTTTTACTGTTTCATACTTCGTTCTTAAAATTAAAGTTAAAATCGAGATCTCAAAAATTAGAGATTTTGAATTCTAATTCTCCTTTCAGTTTTTCAATTGGTAAATCTCACCCCTCCCTTATTGAAAATTTTATTTTTTAATACATACTGGACTGATTTTATTGTTTATCACGACGATGTTTGGAAACATATACTCTATTATGCCGGAGTAACAAGTCAGCGAAATCGGACATCTGGCATTCATTAAATTATGTACATTTGGACCTTGGAGTAGAGGAAAAGGACATATATTTGGGGAAAATATTATTTGCATTTCATTTTTTGTTATTTATATTTTTATAATTTGTTTTATTATATAATTTATTAATAAATAAAAATTATACGTTTAAAATGATACTGGAGAATGTGATTAATAAAAATGAGAGTACAAATACATTATTAGTATGTCTAGTTTACACTAAAATTTATTATCTGATGCATGCAGCCATATACAACATCTTTCTCTTGTGTATTTAGACATCTTTCTAATTTACTATCATTTTTCAAAAAAAAAAACCAATTTATTTTAATGGAAACCTGTAAGACAAGCCCTTAACAGTCTTGATGCATGATCCATTAAATGCTCTTAATGATTTTTTTCCCCCTCTGGCACTCAAATACGTAAGCAGTTTATGATTCATAGAGTAGCAATAAGCTTTACCTAGAGAGCCTCGCGCGGCATTTATTTCAAGCACAGCAATATCAGCAACAAATGTCGGTATACGTTTAACCAGCAATGTCCATTTCCAACCCCATCTGCTCAAAACGGTTTATGATTAGCAGCAAACTTCATGAATGACGGGCAAGCCATGTTCCAGCTTGACATTTTCAACCCAAAGGTCAAAAATTTCAGCTTGGATATCGCAACTGGAATTTTTTTTCCTTCCATATCTTTTGTCGTGCTTCCGAATTAGAGTTTTTAGTTTGACCAACGGAAAATGTTCAAATTATTAGTTATAAAAAATAAAGTAGAAAAAATGAGAATAATAATAATATAAAACAATAATCTGTTTGAAGAGCCCCTGGGTTGAATATTTGTTCTATCACTCATTCAGCATTGACATTTCATGCTGCCCATGTTTATCTTTATAGTTTGTCTTTCCTTTTATTTTTTTAAAGAAAAAGAGAACGCTTGGGTCCATAATTTAATATTTTTGGAAGATGATGCTAAGCAAATAATTTTGTCGGTTTAAGTCTAAATTGGGACACCCCTTACGCCCTTTCCCTCTAAGCAAAGGGATGGCCAACCAAATTACACTTGACGAGGGACACAGCTTGAGCATGTGTGCCCCTCCAAGAAAAGCTGCTTTCTGCTTTCATGTTGACTTCTCCCAAGAAGTCCAGGAAATTTTGGGATTTGAAAAGCAGAGTCCTAGCCTAGCCCCACAAGGGCAAAAAAAATCCATTGTCATTTATCCCTAGTCTTATAGAGAGGAGGCCCTATATTTTGTTTTAAGAATAAATAAGCAAGCTCATTACCGTTGATCTTGCAGAAGGAGTTGTAGCGATTTATCTTGTTAGAATATAATTTAAAATTTTCTTTTTATTTTTTTAGATCTGTTAAAAGATTTTCAAATTTATTATATCTATTAATTTGAAGATTTAATATGTTAATTTTAGTGCATGTTTAATTTGTCGCGAGATAGAGATGTAAATCAAATCATATTGGAGAATTCTCGTCAATGAAATTTGCTTTTCATAAAAAAAATAGAAAAAAATAGATAAAATGAGCAGGCTCCTTACTAGCTAATTGCTCTGCACTTACACACAGGAGGAGTAGTAATTAATCCCACCCCCAAGTTGGCATCAACTCTGGCCTCAAAAGTCGTAAATACAAATGAAGCCATTTTACTGGGTCCCAAGTCCAATTTGTATTCGATGGATTTTTCTCCAAAAGTACCCCATTGTGTCTCGTCCCACAAATTAAAAAATAAACATATAGCTAAAGGAAAATTTTATGGTCATTTTAGTAAACTATCAGCTCAATTTGTATACTTAATTGATAATGGTGGTTTAAATTGAAATTATTACAATTTAAGAGTTAAAAATACTTATTTTATCATCCCATCAGTATATTTAAATTGAATATACGATACTCGAAAGAAATTATAGAATCAAAAGGATATTTATATCTAACTTTGTAAAGGAGCTAAGAAATGGAGAAAAGAAAGGAGGGATTTGAATTTAGAACCTCTAATTTCTAAAATCTAAACTTTAATTGCTAGATTAAGATCTTAGCTCCATAAAACTAAGGGGTGCTTAATTTTTGAATTCAGTGATAAGTATAAGCTAAAATTATCTCATGATGGGTGAAGAATATCCAGTTGATTCTCTGTGTATGTTGAAACTAGGTGCGAATAACGTGAAAGTAGATTTGAACAACGTGCCTTAGCTGGGAATCTTGAATTGTGGGAAAAGATTAGATAGATAAAAGAGGACGAGTGCTTGAATGCTCTAATACCTAACTGATGAGAAGAGGAGACAATGCGGATAGCTTTCAATGCTTCCTAAGCAATGGTTACACTAGCAGAGTATTATTCAAGCCAGGCTGTCATACATGAACAAAAGTGCTCACATCTGACAAGGGTCCAGCCCCACCTTTTGGATTTGCTAGTTGTCAAAAATTCATTGCAATCCAACTTTACAACCAACATAAAAAAAAACAGACAGTCAAACAAAACATAAGGGCTGGGATACCCATAAAAAAAATCCTAAGTAGTACAGTAGTAGTTAATATGTACCACTAGTTCACCATTGTCTGCTCAATCTCAATTCTCCGTTCTAACTTCTACATCAGAACTGTGTTTTAAAACTCGGACCGGACCGGCCGGTTCAACCGGTCGAACGGGACCGGCCATGTGTCCGGTCCGAGTTATACCAAAAAACCGGGAAAGTAAAAACCCGGTCAAATCCGGTCAAGACCCGGGTTTGACCGGATTTCCGGTTCAAACAGCATTTTTTTAAAAAACTCAAACTTTTTCAATATTATATTTTGACCCCCTAGATTGTTAAAAATTATTAATATACCTCAAATATTTCATACTTTATCAATGTTTTCTTAAAGTTTGGTGTTATTTTTTAATTAAGTCCATAATTTTAATTCTAAACTTGTTAATACTTATTAAATAATATAAATTGCTACTTGATTGTTCTAATTTCTTTGTATTTTCTTGTTAAATATATTTGAAACATCAAATATATATGAATATACCTTTATTAATATTAACATGTTATTAGGTATTTTACATATAATATTTTAATTTTTAAATAATTTTTATTTATGACGTCATCCGGTTCAACCCCTATCGAACCCGGTTGAACCCATTGACCCCTGACCCCTGAGCTTGACCGAGTCCGATACCCGGTCCGGTTCTGAAAACATAGCATCAGAAACTGCAAATCATCTACCTTTTCTATGCACACCATGAGCATTTCTTTTTTTTTTTTTCCAGACAAGATAGATCTACATTTATTTCTTTTTTTTTTAGATAAGCTAGATCTCTATTTATTCTATACTATGAAGAAGGGGAGCTAAAGAGATCCAAGAAAAAATCAATGGAAACTGAACCACCATTAATCCAGACGAGTGCATTAGTCTAGAACCACTTAAAGTACTAAGCCACATATAGTGACAGATGATAGGAGGTAAGATTTAAACTCATGACCTTCCATTCCACCAAGCCTTACAGGCTTTAGTGGTGGCCTCTGAGCTTGTGGTTATGACCATACATTTGCACTAATTTTTTTTGAGTATGATGGTTATATTCCTTTTAAAAAAAAAGAGTATGAAGGTTATACAATATATTATTATTTTTGTACCTTTTCAACGTTTATCTTTCATCCTTTTTAGACGCCTCGCAATGCTATGATTTTTCAAGCAATTACTCCATATTATGTATTTAATTTCGACGGGCCAGTTGTGTAAGAGTACTTTGCAAATTGTTTTTTGACTAGATAAGGCACAAAATTTAAGCCATAATTAGTGGAAAATCTCTCACAAAATGAGTTTATCTATGCTATAAATTTTTCATTCATGTTTTGTGTAACATAGATGACCACATGTATGTTAAAGATAATATATTTGAATGATATTAAAAATAGGATTCAGTGTATATACTGTCAGCGTTAGATGAATGACACATATGCAAAAATTGAATTTAAAATTTAATTTTTACATATATGTCATTCATCCAATGCTAACAGTGCATACACTGTCAGTATATATAAGATTTACTCATAAAAATAATAATAAGTTCAAAGCAATTGCCAATTCTAGAGAGTATCACGTTATCGGAATTCCCAAAATGGAATGATATACTTCTTCTAAGGGCAAGCATCCATTTTGTATTGCAGGAAGTGGAAGAGACCATACGCACACGCACAAGCCACGCACTGAATTGGTGGCTGAGGGAGCCATAAGTTTGACTTTTGAGGACCTTGTCTCCATGATTTGATCTATAGAGTATTTTTTTTTAATCAGTTTAAAAGAATCTAATTGCGAATATAAGCACCTAATTTTGGTCAGTGCAAAAAATTTCTGTGGGCTGTAAAATAATGGCTATTAAATATTGTGCAAGAACGTTGAAACTCAATTAGTAAGCAGACTGGAACTTTCCAAAGGTGATATGGATACATGCACTTTTATATAGTAATTCATTTACGGATCAAAATTCCAATTCCATTAAACTAGTTGCGATTCGAAAGTCCCCTTTCAACTTTGCTTGCGTGATTGCCATCTACAAACAAAGAATTGGAGTCTTGGTGGCTTGTCTAAGCTTTAATTTTTGTGATCAATACACCGTTCAATATAGCAATGGTTAGACGAAAAAAAACATGTAAGCAACGATTAAATTTCTATAATCTACTCTATCTTATTCCATAGGAAAAGAAGTTTAAAGAGGCAATGCAAGGAATTAGAAGGAGAGTCTAAAAAGACTACGTAAGGAATTAGTAGGTAAACAAATCTGATTAGACCAAATAGATGATTTGACACCGCCTTTGAAATTTTGCACTATAGGTGAGGTTCAGACCCCTGACCTACCATCGAAAGAGAAACTTAGTACCCTATTTGGTGGCAACTGAACCAAACTGGCTCAGTGGTTCATGCAAGCATACTCAAGCTGTAGGTTTTAATATTACGCGCGTCTTCGCAATTTGGGGAGGTCAAAGTCTTACGTTTTCAAATCTGGAACAATGTGGAATTGGGCATGTTCGGGTTCCATTTGCGGATTTGATCTGATTTGCCATTGATAGATGCAAATCAAATAGTGCTGGACCATTTCCACCGATTGATTGCTTTTCATTAAAGAAAAAGGTTTCATTTTCTTTTTATTTTTTTTATATCACGGGATGTTTCCCATCAATTCCCGCTGATCTCAAGTTCTTCCCTTTGTTATATTTTTATCAAGTCAGTCTCGCCTTATTCACAAATTGCAATAATTGAGTCTCCGTCGGAGTGCACTTTTATTTGATTAAGAAAAAAAGGTATTGACTTAGAACCCATTTTAATACCCTAGTCCACAATCACCATAACCATAACTCTCTGCCTTCACAAACCAACCAACCTCTTCTCCATGGTTCATTTGCCAGCATGATGGGCCAAAAAAAGATAAAAAGTTGGTCGAGGAGGATGCATTTCAGTTTGATACTTGAGAATCTTTTGCCTTCCATTTCCAACTTCTACGTCTTAAATTCTGTCGTTCTACGGTAGTATCTCATCTTTGTTGGGCTTTTGAACTTCGAAGTTGTGTGAATATGGGTAGTGGGCCTACTGTTGCTCTTTCGCTCGTGGTCACAGGACTTCTTCTCCTATGATAAGCTTCAAATTTTCTCGATTGTCTTCTTGTATTGAAGTCGTCGTTTTTTTTTTAAATGTTTTTTCGTGGTTTGAATGGGTAATGGAGCAGAGAAGCCCAATGGCGATCCTACATGGGCTTCGTATTCATGGCAACTTCTACAAGATTTTAAAATCGCTTACTAGCCCCTTCCTACGCCAATTCAAAAAGTTTCTTTTTTTTTTTAAACAGCAAACGAATAAATAAATAATAGAAGTTTAGCCCAATAGTCAATAGAGGACTCCTAGATCCATCTCCACTGCCTAGGTTCAAATAGTAATAAAATTTAAAATAATAAGAATCCAGGAATTCAGTTCATTCTTTAGTTTTAAAGATAAGAAGTTTTGGTCACTGAATTTTGCTAAAAATCCTAATACTTGTTTTATTGAGCCAAAAAAAAAACAAAATTTTGTTGATGAATGAATAAACACAAGACAAAATATTTACCTTTCCTTTTCTCATTTCCAAGATGGGGAGGTTTATTTTCCCATTGACCTATTTGTCAAAGTTAGATAAATAAAATTTTTTCAAAAGGGTATGGTTAAAAGTTATTTTAATTAAAGAGGTGAATCAGAAACTAATAGATTAAATTTTTCAAGTCCCTCGCAATAATTTTCGTACTTTTTATTTTATAGGAATTACTCTAAAAACTCACAAAATATTTTCTCTTGTCTACTCAATCAAATCAAACCCTTAGCTTGGATTTTCCCTTTGAAAATGTGTCAATTTGGAGTGAACAAACCCTTAGCAACACTAGCCTGTGATTGTGGTGAGTCACGAACTAGAAAAACAAATATTTCTTTGGTAAAATTGTATGCAGCTCACATTTGTGCTAATGATACAATAACGTACAACTCATCCATTATAATTAATTCATATTTAGTAGGATAAGCACTAATAGGACTGAAAGCAAGCCTTAACGAGCTGGACAGAGGTGTGTTTAAGATTGGTTTGAAAATTAAAAGGAATGTTTGAACTTGGGTTGTGTTTGATAATTTATTTGAAAGAAATTGATCGAATTTGGTTTGAAATTTCAAATGTATGTTCACGAAAAAACTTGGCTCCACTTGGCTTGTCAAAGTATCGAGTTCAAATACATACAACCAAGCTTGGCTTGACTTGAAATTTTATGTTTTATTATGTAGATATTTTCATCCTAATTTGTTGGTTTTTTCCCTTAATTTTTGCTCTATGATATTCAAGAATTCTATTACAATGAATTGGAGATATGATTTCAATTATGCCTATTCAAGAAATCTATTGATGAATTAAAGATGTGATTAAAATTAATTATACCTATTCAAGAGATAAGAGTATTACATGCTTGCTATTTTATAAAATAAATAACATGCAGGAAGGAAAGAAATGGAGTTAAAGAAGAAAACTATAGTATATTTTTATAAAATTTACTTACCTTATATGTTCCTGAACATATCAAGTCAAACAGCATGAAAATCGTGACTTGTTCATTAATATTTTTGAGTTTGAAATCATGTTCAAGTTTGGATTGATACCTAAACAAACAAGTTTAAATGAGTCTGATTTGAATCGAGTTCAAATCGAGTACCAAGTTGCTTAATTCGATTTACAGCCCTAAGCACTAATATAAAGTTAGACTCGTAGTTATTAAACCTAGTTTGGAGTTCAACTTAGAGAGATGACGAGATCAACGGCTCAACCAGTGAATTGCACAATAGTTATATTATATAATATAATAATATATTTTAAATTATAAAAATAGTAAAACTTTTAAGTTAGTAGTTCAATCGGTGATTGTTTATTTTCAATTCATCGATTGAACAGTCGGATCATTGACTTGTTGCTTAATTGATTAATTAGCAACCCAATCCGGTCTCATGACCGGTTCACCAGCTTGACCGCCGGGTCAAGCTGGGTTTTATAACTATGGTTAGACTAATAACTTTTGAGACGTGGTTCCAAAGCCTTTTAACTCCTCAGCCTTCAACTAGCAAAACAAGCCTTGAAGGTACAATGATTAATATATCAGGGGAGGACTGTTCAATCATGAATGGCCTGGGATGACCCAAGTTTGTCGGGAGTTATTGCATCTTTAAAAAAAAAAAAAAAAAAAAGTTTGTGGGGAGTTACATATTGTCTTAAATTCACTATCTTGAGAAACTAAAGTCATATACTTTTGAAGAATAAATTGGTAGTATAACTTACTTCTTTTGTCGGTGCCCCAAAAAAGGATAACCTTCATTAAACGTGTATGAAATGACTTCTTTTACTACTAGCAGTGCCACAATGTTAAATGCACTTCTTTAAATGGAAAGAGTTTACTTGCATCAATCAAGTTTCAAGTGACAAAACCAACCTGATTCCAAATTATATTCTATGTTCACTTTCTTGTGCGAATAATGGACCGTATGTATCCCCGGGTTTACACCTGGAAATCATGATTTTGAGAGATGACACAAGCCCTTTTGTCTCTCACAATAAAAAAAATCTGATTATGCAGTGTAATCGGTTGATATGATCTTTGCATTAAGGGTTTAACTAATGAGTATTTAGTGGACACTTGTTAGTAAACTTATTTTCACGTTCAACTTATCATGTGAACATATATAGCGACATTAATTTACTATCTTTATCATTATATGCATTTCTAATATAACTTTATTTTGCTTAAAAAAAAATTAACGTCTGCACTCTATCTTAATCAGTGCCCAATAACCCTAACTTAATGATTAAATACTTGCACTTCAGTTTCTTGATTAGATTGTGAGTTTAAAACCCCTTTCATCTTCTACAATTAAACTTTCTGGGGAGAGCCCTTTGTCTCCACCAACTTTGTTGAACAATACTAACTTACCAATGATGTGACTTACAAACGATAGCAACTTATAAAATAATGTGTCATGATTGTAGTGATTCCAACGACTACATATATCTCATAAAATCAATCTCAATGTATCGCTGATTCAAGTACAGCTGGGATTTGGAGGTTAGCCGTACAGGGTTAGGTATATCGTATGATAGGCAATTGTCCACGAGGCAGTATAATGCAGGTACTGATAGGAACCTTAGCATCGTATTGGAGTGTCTGCAGGTGATATGGTAGCTGAAAACCCATAAAGCAACTCTATAGACTTCTGTGAGAGAGAGGTCATATTCCTTTTCGTTTGTCTTCTTTGAATCATAAGAGGCCGTTCTTTTCAGACTTTTCTCCGATCATAATTTCTTTTGATGTAAAAGTGAAAATGCTTGTTAGATAACTCAACTTCATCCAGTTAGAAAAACTGATTTCGGTCAGAAATACACTGGAGTGAAGTACAAATTTACTGTGAAGTACGAAGAAGGAGATTAACAATCAAGTGATCAAAGTTTACCGGATAATTTCAGAAACCTCCGCTTAGATTTGTCATAATATCACTCAATTCTTCTAAAATTTTTAAAATCTTACTTACCTTCCTTGTCAACTTGACGAAACTAAACATTCCTATCAAAAGTCACAAATTGACAATATTACCTTTGCTCTTATTAACTATTTAACTAAAAAACCAAAACAAAATAAAATTTTAAAACCAAAAAATGTAAATTAAAAAAAATAAATTGTTAGCTAATAATGGTTCATATTTCTTTATGTTGAGATTATGGTGGGTAATTAACCATTTAGGAGGATTTTGGTGAGTAATTAATACCTTAAAAAATTTCGTGCATATTTACAACTAAGAAAATCAAGATATTTTTTTTTGGAAAAATATGTTTTAATTCATGGTGTAGTTTAAGTTATATTGAAAACTAAAATAATCTCTTCATATGCGTGAATATTTCAAGGTATAAATTTTACTTTTGTTTCAGTACAACTAAAATAAATAATTTATGTTAAGAAATTTACACCTTATAAAAATTTAACCTTATTTTAATTTTTTATTATTGTTATAAATTTCATAAGTTGTGATAACATAAGGGTAGGGTAGATTGCAACAAAAGTTTTATCTTTCTTGTATTTCCTCTAAAGGGATTAAAATGTTACAAGAAATATCAATCCAAGAGAGATAGGTGAGATTTTAAAAACTTCAAGAGAGTTGAGTGATATTATAAGAAATCTCGGGAAAAATTTCTGAAATTACCCCTAAGTTTACTTTCCCTTTTTCCTTCTATTTATTTCCAAGTGGACTAGCTGCATAAGAGTTTCAATCAGACAACCCCATAATAACCTTTTTGGCTAGATCCTTGAAGAACGCTATGAGAACATTATGAGAACACCATGTGAACATTATGAGAAACTTCGGAGGAACTAAACCAAGAAGACAATTTACGCACGTCTGTAATTCAACTACTAATGAATCCTTAAATAAAATGTATGTTTGTTTGAATCATAAGAGTTTTGTTTTCAGTTATAGTTTGAACGTAATACCACCCTCAGATCTGCTTCCGAGTTTAGATCATCAGTCAACAGTCGAAGGATTGGCTTCCACAGCCATAGGTTGGTGCAAATTTTCCAAGAATGTTTGTTCTATACATAGGCTGGTCAATAGCACGTGCCGAACAAACTTGAAGTGAAAACGAAGAAATAGAGTCTGATTTCGCATCTGCCCAATTGGAAGGAAAAACAAAAAAAATAAAAAAAATAAAAAAAGACGGTCACAGCATTGCCACGATACTCTTGTACCGTACCATGCTAATGCTGCCATGCAATGAAAATTACCTCTTGGAATCGCTTACGTCCGTACTGGAGAAGAAACTAGATGTCTATCCTCATCTGTATCTTGATTTATTGGCACATTCAGAAATTTCAATGTCATGCACTTGACAGTACGTGGGACCTAGTCCAAGAAAATTCAATTCACTCTGGACACGTTACGTTGCAGTCTTTCTTCACTTCCCACTCTTCTCCATTCTCCTCGTTGGTTTCATGAAAATCATATCCTGTTTGCTAGATCTTCATGGTACTAGCAGTGTTACATTGAATTATTGAATTTTATTGAACAAGTTTTTCCTAATAAAAATTGGTTATGGAAGTTAAAATATTGTAGTAAACCAATTACAACTATTTATAAGCGAAATTTTCACTATAGATGTTTATTTCTTGTTATTATTATCATTTGTTTTTTTTTTTGCTGGTTCGGCCAATCATTGAAATGAGGGTTGATTCGGATAGTGAGGGTTTTGTGCAGCTGATCAGTTAGAAATGGAGAAGGTCGTTGGCACGTTGTTTTTTTTTTATACTAATTATTGATGAATTATTTGGTCAACGGATATCCACTTGTTCGAGCCCAAAAATATATATTATTATTTCTGAACTCTTTTTTTGTTTTTCTTTTTACATGTCCTAAAGATTTGTCCTTTTTAAGTCTTTGCAGCATCTGAATCCTGAGTACTTCTCTTTCATGTGCAAAAAATGGAGGGCTGGTGATATATATATATATATATCTTGTGCCTGCTACGGCGTTTGGTCAATGATGCTGACTCATTGCATTTATGAGAGAGAGAGAAAAAAAAGGGTTATGAATCGCACCAAACCAACTCAATGACCATTTCCTTCACCTAATTTATCAGCAGCTACGCCGATCATTTGGAGGGTGTTACCTACTGACGGTCTTGTTGGTAGCTGCTCCAATCCTAATTAGTTTACCAAATTTTAACATTTTGTTACGTTCCTCGGTCATACTTTTCTGATAAAAATTGGTCCGTCTATACTCTTGTGCTGAACTGTCATAAAATTTTCTATTCCTATGATTACGTAGAAATTTTGGACCTGAAACAGGCTATGTTACCTGCTTTTATATTTGGTTGCTGTGTATTTACTATAATTTTGGCGTACAACCACGTTACATTATTAAATCGAATATAAATTAAATATATTTTTATTCGTGTAAGTCAATATTTTCACTAATACAGCAAAATAATATTATTATACATCAAATAACAGAACAAGTACAATATTATTATGCTCGAATCGGAACTGTTCTTGTGGACTTGAATTGTTTGGAGTCACACGTGGAAACTGGATAGAAACATAAAGTGATACCGATTAATCTTTATCCACATTCTTGGATACCGATAGAGTGCTATCGCAAGAGTGCAATAGCCTATCAGTCTATGAAAACTTGGATACGAGAAAAGAGAGAAAGGGAGAACCATGCATTTCCTCCTATGTGTCTGTCTCTCTACCTCTGGTTCATTTCGCTCTCCTCTTCTCCACTTTATAAATGAGAAAGACGAACAATAACTTCACAAATGTGACGCAGGAGGGGGGCCATCAACTTTTTCTTAAATGCGGGCCAAATTCCTGCCAGAAAAAACACAGACGAATGGACTGGCCTGAGAAGATTTTTATTTATTCAAGTCTCCTGCTTTTATGAGTTGTAAGAGAAGAAGAACAACGTTGAGAAAGCGTGTGTTGATTATATATATCCCAAGACTTTCGTGTTTCTTTTTGTACGCTTTTCAAATCTTCCTTCAACAGGCTTGTATATATCCAAAATTTTGTAGTAGTGGGATGAACTCATAAATATCCATAATTTAATTCTGAGTAAAATGCATTAAGGATAACTAAGTGCGTTATGCAAATGAACAAAATTCTTGAGGAGGAGCAGGGGCTTAAACTTTCGGATAATTTCATGAACCTCCCGAGTCTATGACGATTTCACTTAGTGTCACTCTTATTTTGAATATTACACTTACCTCTCTCTTACGTTTATTATTTGGATAACAAAATATAACAAACGTTACAAATTTTGAATGAAAATCAACAAACTACCTTTTTGGCTTAAAAGAAAATAAATAGAAAAAGAGAAGAACTGCAATGCCTTTCGTTTAAGTGTTACAAACCAGTACCACCACTAAAAACGAAGCCGGAGATGGACAAAAGTCCCTTCTTGTGTGTAGGTAAGGGGCTTGAAATCCCTTACCTGCATTTCTCGTTCAAGATATTTTCTTGAACATTTTCAGAAATAGTTTAGTTGCGAGCTTTCCATAGTTTGTTGGGCCCTTCCCCATCCCTCTCCCCCTAGTCTGCACTCGAAAAAAACAAAAAAAAAAGGTACTGCCACTAATGCCACGACGTTACTACTGCCATCTTTGCTACGACAAGTAATCACAAAGCACTAGTCAGACAGCAATAAATAAATAATAACTGAAGAACCGACATAGACTTTTTCCTTTTTTTTGAGCAAGAATTAGCTTCTTCATTAATTAGAAAAGGAGATTAAAGAAGGACATTGAATGGCTCGAAGTACATCAAGGATCATTATAACAAGGCAAAAAGAAAAAAAAAAAAGAAAAGCAAAAAGCTTGAAAAGAAGGTGACTTGTATTCTGTTTCCTTTTTCTTTAATTTGTTAGGTCCTCTTATTTGGTAGGTGAATCGAGTCTTGAGTGGGGGCTAGTATGATCAGTTCAAAGTAACAAAGGAGTTAAGCGTAATACTCAAAATTAAGAGGGACTAGGTAAGAAAATTGAAAACCTCGAGAGAGATTTCTGAAATTATCACTCAAACTAAAACTTTCTATATGCATAAGCCAGGAGCAAACAAACCTATCTTTTTCTAGCAAGCCTTTTTTTTTTTTTTGGTAACTTTCCTACCAAACAAACACCTATAAAAGAAAAAGTAGCTGTCTTTTCAAATGTTTCAACACATTTTTTTTTGGTAAAACACTTTTTTCAATTTTTTTCACACTTCGTGCTAGCAACCAATCACGAGTAAGGCAAAATTAGCTTGAGAGAAATATACTTCTGGCCCAAAGAGAGAGTAAAACTACTCCTAAACACATCTCAAGGATTTGTTTAAACTAATATTCTGACTTGTGCTATGTGTGAGTTTATATTTTAAATTAAAATAATATTTATATTGTATGGGACAAGGTATATAAAAAATTCTAAAAAGAATTCAAAGAAGTGTCTGCTTTGCATATTCAAAAAAAAAAAGAAAAAAAAAAAGAAAAGAAGAAGGGTCTGCCTTTTCCCAGACAACATGTTAAGGCTCACATCTTATCTTGGCCAAATTCCAATTATTACTCATTCTCCTAGAATTTGATATGATACCCCAGAAAATAAAGTTGAAAAAAGAAAAGACATGCTTTTAAGCTTACAGCAAGTGCATGGTGAACGTAGCACTCCAAAACATCTCTGTTCTTTGAAACTAATTTTTACATATTCACATCAGGGGGGAAAATGGAAAGAAGGAAAGAAAGAACAACGACGTTATTGTGAAGGATGATGCATTTTCACTGTGAAAGGTCATAAGGTGCTTAAATTCTAGAGCAGAAAAGGGGACCAAGCAGTATACAATTAAAACACAATTCCGGGCAAGTGGGAAACACAAGTCTCAAATGCCAGGAACTTCCAGGTTGGTTGGTTGGTTGATATCATTTCACATGTGCAAGCTGGATGGTGCAGAGACTGTAAAAAGCTTTATTAAATTCTCATCATTGCTTAATTTTTTTTGACAACGGTAACTATCTAATCTATTCCACTCCATGATACAGAGATGGTAAAAAGATTCATTGCAATTTCTAAATTTTTTAAGAACAAAAAAATTACACTTCTTGTGTGATGCACTAGGCAACGTTTGAACTTCGACCTAGTGCACAGAAGAGTTTTAAAGGTATTCTCCCTGATCATTGGATCGAGGTCCAATGATTTCAAAATTGCTTAATTAGATGGGAGAAATTTTATACCTTTTTAACTCGATCAATTTCTTGCACCACCTAATCTAGAATGAAATAAGTAATAGGATGATTTCAGAAACCTTCCCTGAGGTTTCTAACAGTCTCACTCCCCCTCCCACCTAAGGTTTTCAAAATATCAGAGGTCTCCCCTGGTAAAATATTGAGTCCCACTTCTTACATCATCATGGGCAAAATGACTTAAATACCGGCACAACTTATTAGATATTTCACAATTATTTGGACAAATTTATTTAAATTAGTTATAAATATGGTTAACTGAATTAACGATAATTTAGAAGTGCAAATACTATCTAAAATGCCATGAGAAAAACGGCACTAAATTCAAGCGCCCTAAAATTGCAAGAGCAAGAGATCACTTCAACTAGAGCAAGAAAAGTAGAGGTTTTTAAGTCACATGTGAAGATTTTGACCTTTACTTTAAACCGCATCTTCAGTTTAGCCTCTAAGAATTTTGTACTGAAAAATTTTTATTCTTTCATAGCTTATGTTGATATAGATGTTGTTTGTGTATGAAGATTATGCTTAGCTGATTTTCTATTTCAAAAACCCCCTCTAAAATTTCATTCTTGTTAAATTGTCTAGATATTGTTCATATGAAATTATCTCACCAATGCAAGGCTTGAGGGCATTTGTGGCAACAGGTTGTTTTCCCTCTCCAGCTCCCAATTTTTTTTTATTGTTTGTATTTTTGAATTGGATTGGATTGGATTTAATACTAACTACTTACTTTTAGGGGAGGTCTCTTATATTTTGGAAATCTCAAAAGAGGGGAGTGAGACAGTGGAAAGCCTCAAGGGAGGTTTCTGAAATTATCCCAATAAGTAACCCAAATATGACTACATCGGTCCCAGCTACCTTGAGACAAATATGATGTAGACTCATTTTTATATATAAAAAAAAAAGGTATTCTGATAAGATGTTTTGGCCCTTTTGGAATGGGAGTTATGCCACTCTTATGACCAGATAGCAGCATATCTAATTGGGGACAAGTTACTTGTACAATTATTACATTGTTCGATTTTAGCCACTTCGGGCAAGTTTTATACCAGACGACGCGATTGAAGTAAAATAATTTACTTCATAAATTTCAATCACCTTTTATTTTTCCAATTACATTTTTATCTCACACAGATCACATCATAAAACATGCTACAGTAATTACTTTTTGGTTTCATCTTTTCAGGTATATCATATCATTAATTCTTTTCATATAGGATTACCTCAAGGATACATCTAATCAATTGTGCTGATATTGAAATAAGGGGTAGAAAGATGTGATGAATTTTACACTTGAGAGACCAATTATTTTAAAGTGAAACATGGATAATGAAAAATTGAAATCAACACTGAGCAAAATTGATGAAAAATGAAATTTATCGGTCGAAATCCATATTTTGCCTTGTTATGGTTAGGAATTCAACACATTTTACGTAATTATTATTATTATTATTATTCCATTTTACTTTAGTACGTTGTGGGCAATTGAAAAGAGGTACTACTACGCATAAAAGTATAGTAAGAGCCAAATCATAACATAAGGCTTGGAAGAAGAGTAACTTTACAACAGCCTAAACAGAAATGTTTCAATGAAGGATGCGTTTTAAACTTTTATGAATCAAGAATTGGAAATATTTCATATATATTTTAGTCACCAAAGAAAAGGTGGACAATTACAAATTTTGGACTATCACGTGGGTATTTTTGATCGACAAATTTTGATGTCTTTCTCAGAATAGACTAGACGAGATGCCTCTCGAGTAAATGGCAGATTCTTTGGGTTACGTCTACATATTCAAGCTTCATTGACGCACAGGCCATTCTTGTTGCCACTATCAGCTTACTGGAAACCGACCCACGGCGGCCGTGGGCGCACGATTTCCACTTAAATTAATCTGTCATCATTAAATTATAATTTGACTTCATACAATGTACATACAAATTGAGAATAGATGTGTCCTAATTATCTTGAGAAAGTGTAATATAAGAACGCATGAATCGTGGCAAATTTTCCTTTTCTCACTTAGTCAAAATATAAAAATATTCCCATTTGAATTGCTATTTTTAGAAATTTTTTTTTTAAAAAAATACATATCATACTGATTTGATATAATGAGGTCATTCGAAAATTTGTTTGCAGAAACTATAAAAATTTTTCTACAAAAAATTGCAATTCAAAGGGTAGTGATGACAATTGGGACGGGTGCCCTTGAGAAACGGGGCGCCGGGGGGGGATTTTTCCCTCCGTTTAGAAACGGGGCGGGGGAGTATAGCCCTACCCCATCTCCTACCCCGCCACCCATTAAAAAAATATTAAAAAATACATATATATGTATATAATTATATATATAATATTTAATTTAATTAGTTACAAATTTATAATAATAATATTATTAGTTATATGTATTATATATTATATATTAGTATATGTAATATAATTGATATTATCAATTATACTAATAATTATACATGTCTACTAATATAAATTGTTAATTAGTTATAATAAATTTACTAATACATTTATACTAAATTTCTAATTACACTTGATACAATAATACTTTTTTTCTAAAAAAAATATACAATAATGATTTAGTGATTGTATTTGTATCAAAAGTGAAAACTTGACTACTTTAGTTGTATTTGTTTCGTTACGTTGGATTATATTCAAATAATTTTTATTTGAATGTTTTTATAAACTTCAATTATGAAATTACAATGGATAAGAACTTTGTGATGTATTCATATTTTAGCATTTTGATTATTTGCTAAAATTTAACTACAATAAAATTATATAACCAATTTTTATTAGTTTCATGGGTGTCTCTGCGAAAGAAACAGGGCGGGGCGGTGGAAGCAGGGACGAGGGGCGGGGGACCAGCCCCGCCCCGTTGCCATCCCTGCCAATGGGTGAGTCTGACTACATGATTTCTTAAAAGAAAATAAAATAAAGTTTTGAGCAATTGACATTTACTACAATACGGACTATTCAGTTCGAATAACATATTTTCTAGAATTATAAATTGGAATAACAAGATTAGGACTGGGAGCCATGAAGAACTGGTGGCTGGAACGAAAATTCGCAGACAGGAGATATTTTATTTTATTTATGGATCAAAAGGTGCCTAGTGTAAACAAAAACTTTTGAGGCACTTTTTAGGAAAGAAAAAAATTTATTTAAATTGTATATAGTAGCATACTTTATGAGGAATATTATTAGAGTAAATCTTCCTACACTGACAGTGTATACACTATCATCGTTGGATTTATGACATGTACAAAAAATTAAATTTTAAATTTAAATTTTATATAATTATCATTCATTCCAATGCTGATAGTGCATATATCGTCGGTGTAAGAAAGATTAATCCATATTATTATACCTATTAATTGCATTGTCAACAACCACGGGGACCAACCACCACCCCATAAATCTTGATGGGTAAAATCCAAGTTCCACGCAGCTCACATTTGCACCTGACCCCCGGGCCTACGTGTCACACATTTTATCCGTCAGATCACATGATGATCCTTCGGCCCAAATAAATTCTCAGCTAACCACCCAAGTTTCCCACCAACACTCTTTGAGTCGCACCCTTTATTTAAAGAATGCCAATTTACAGTTGAACCAACTCTCCATACCCTTATTCCTTCCATTGATTTTTTCCTTTCTTCCTAAACATCATCCATTTCTAGTCTTGGCACAGAACAGAACAGAAAGCCACTCCACTTTCTTTCTTGCTTTCTGTTTCTGTGCCGCCTTTTCTTTTAAGGGGAAAAAAAAAAGTCTCGTACCCAACATTTGTAAGTGTAACATTTGCTTTCTTGCCCGTGACCCCAAAAAGAAAAAATTTATTTGTTCACCCAGGGAAAAAAATGTATATGGAGCACGCACATGAAAATGGAAATGTCCATCATTCCAATCGCTTCTGCGTCCAAGACGATCCCTTGAATTGGAACGCGGCGGCGGAGTCATTGAAGGGGAGCCATTTGGATGAAGTGAAGAAAATGGTACGCGAATATCGGAAGCCACTAGTGAAGCTAGGTGGTGAAACGTTGACGGTAGCCCAGGTGGCAGCGGTGGCCGCCGTGCATGCAGGTGGTGGTGGTGGGACGGTGGTGGAGCTGTGTGAGTCGGCCAAGGCTGGTGTGAAGGCCAGCAGTGAGTGGGTGGTGGAGAGCATGAACAATGGTACAGACAGTTATGGGGTCACAACTGGATTTGGTGCCACTTCTCACAGGAGAACAAAACAGGGAACTGCTTTGCAGACTGAGCTTATCAGGTTAGATTAATTAAATATTAAGTGTGTGTATTAGCTAGTGTTTCACTGGTCCTTCTGTCAAAAATCTGGATATCTCTGCATATTCATGAACTTCATTTTCCGTCTCATTGTCTCGTTAAAAGCATCGTACTTTTCATTTTAAAATGTTTTAAAACAATTGTCACGTTAAAAAAGTTAACATATCTTTTAATTTCTCTTTTCAATATGGCCATTCTTTTTAAATTTACGAGAATAATATTAAAAAAAAGAGTACAAACATTACACTCAAATTACTATTTTTAAAATGTTGGATTTTCCAAACGTGATTAAATAAAGGGGACGGAGGGACTATATATTATGGTAACGAAAGACAGTAGTGATTTACTATACCGTTATATACTCTCTTTGTTCCGTGTCATGCTTTTTACTTTGAGTCATTCCAATATTTGTTGTTTTACCAAAGGTAAAGTTACTTTTAATATTTCTTTTTCAACGTTATTTCCACCTTTTTCTACACTTCATAAATTTAAATGTTCAATGGCAACTTTGCAAATAAATTCACTAATATTGCGTTTGGATAGTACCAAAAATAAAAAAAAGACCGTTGATTATTTGGAATAATTTTTTTGAAAAAAATATCATAACATTTTTTGATTTGATATATATGAGATAAACAGATGAATAAATGATGTAAGTAAATAAATTTTTGCAAATAATTTATTATTCGCTATTTTTAAAGAACAGTTAAATTCTCAAATGCAGCAAATAATTTGAAACGGAGGAGGAAGTATATACCAAGCGACAGGGTAGGAAAGAAGAGGGTGACTGGTTGGGTTCAAAGAGTTAATAAGTTATTGGTTGTGTTTTATTACCGAGGGGGAATTGTTGTCAGGCAAACAGTTAAAGAAAAAAAGGACGGCTGAAAAAGCAAGAGGGTTGCTTTCATTTTCGTTGATGTGGGGGTAATTAAGAAGATGGGACAAAGAGTAAAAGAATCTTTCCTGATTTCTTCCCTCTTATGTCATTATATCGATTTTAGCTTTTTAAGTGTGTTTGCTTGTAAATATTTTGTTTTTGTTTGTAAAGTATGGTCTTCACTCTTTATGGACCAAATTGTTAGGTACGTTGCTTAACTAGTGAGAATTTGTTGTCCAGAGTAGTTGGCCGCCAGGAGAGCTTTAAAAGCTCTCCTCTGGTTCCCTTGACCTACATTCTCGTTCAAGATTTCTTGGAAATTTCATCAGTATGTTGTCTAATCCGGTAGCGGTTCAGTACCTTTCAGATTCCCCAGATATATAATAGAATTTATCGTGTTTCGGAAAAAAAGAGAACTTTTTGTCAAAAATGAATAAGTTAGGTGCATTGTCTATTTTATTTTATTTTATTTTTTTGCTAGGAGTCTTTTTAATACAGCTCATTGGGAAAAAACAAAAAGATGGAATATAGAAAAAAAAAAATTTATTGCTAGTGCAGTTAGATAGTAGAGAAAACAATTTTCGTTTTGTTGTAATCGCACAAGGTGGGAAGTGAAAACTTAAAATGTCACTTAAAGGGGGGAAAAAAGACAGAAGAACAAGTGGAGAATTAATTCTGCCTTTCAGTCTAATACCAAGAGCTTGCCAACATAAAGTAAGTAGTGTAAAAGTACTACTATATTCTGCCTAGCCCCGTTGGAAATAACCCCACTTTGACTGTAGGCGAGATCGCCCCCAGCGAGGATTATCACGCTTGTATCCTTGAGCAGGGCTGCTTTGCAAGCTAGGAGTAGTTGTGCTAAATTGGGACACTACCTTCTGTTGAAAAAAAAAAACTAAAAACAAAAGCAGTAGGCGAGATAGCCCATAATATTGGAAGCTCCTTGCCGATTTTGTTGCCTAAAAAAAATTGAAAACCCACACTTTTACGTTAAAGCATTTTGTTTTTTTTGCATTTTGTATGAAAATGGTTTACTTGTGTTAGTAAGCTGTCAGTTGTGTTTTATGCCGACCCCAGTAGTTAACTGATTGACCTTTATCCCATCCCTGAGGGAATCCCGGCAGTATGGGTTCTGTGTTTGATTGGACCATAGTTATGAAGAGCCAACATGGCCTATCACTAAAAATTAAATGTCATGGCAGATTTGCTGCCTATCATTAATGTCATAAAAAATACCATGCTCTTGGACATTATAGCGTGAAATATTTATGAATGTCATAAATTATTAATATGTTAATTAGCGTCAATCAATTTTGTAAAACCACTGAAAAAGAAACTATTTGACCCAATGCTGTTGAAAAATCAGGTTCTTGAATGCTGGAATTTTTGGAAATGGAACAGAGTCAGGTCACACGTTGCCACATTCGGCAACAAGGGCTGCAATGCTAGTAAGGACCAACACCCTTCTACAGGGGTATTCAGGGATCAGATTTGAGATATTAGAAGCTCTTACAAAGCTTCTCAATCACAACATCACTCCATGTTTGCCTCTCCGGGGCACGATCACTGCCTCTGGCGATTTAGTTCCTTTGTCATACATTGCAGGACTGTTGACTGGCCGTCCTAATTCTAGGTGTGTTGGGCCTAATGGTCAGTCCCTTGATGCCACGGAGGCGTTTCAGATTGCTGGGATAAATTGCGGGTTCTTTGAGTTGCAGCCTAAGGAGGGTCTAGCACTGGTTAATGGCACAGCTGTAGGGTCTGGTTTGGCCTCTATGGTTCTATTTGAGGCAAATTTATTGGTAATCTTATCTGAAGTTTTATCAGCAATTTTTGCTGAAGTTATGCACGGGAAACCGGAGTTCATTGATCATTTGATGCATAAACTGAAGCACCACCCTGGTCAGATAGAAGCCGCAGCCATAATGGAACACATTTTAGATGGCAGTTCCTATGTCAAGGCAGCAAAGGTATTGCATCAAACGGATCCCCTCCAGAAGCCTAAACAGGATAGATATGCACTTCGTACTTCACCACAGTGGCTAGGACCTCAAATTGAAGTTATTAGATCATCGACAAAATCGATTGAACGGGAGATCAATTCTGTCAATGACAACCCTTTGATTGACGTGTCGAGAAACAAAGCCTTGCATGGAGGGAATTTTCAGGGGACTCCAATTGGTGTGTCAATGGACAACACCAGATTAGCTATAGCATCCATAGGGAAACTCATGTTTGCTCAATTTTCTGAGCTTGTCAATGATTTCTACAATAATGGCTTGCCTTCTAATCTATCTGGAGGAAGAAATCCTAGCTTGGATTATGGGTTCAAGGGGGCCGAAATTGCAATGGCCGCCTATTGTTCCGAGCTTCAATTTTTGGCCAACCCTGTCACAAATCATGTACAGAGTGCCGAGCAACACAATCAGGATGTTAACTCTTTAGGATTGATTTCTTCTAGAAAAGCAGCTGAAGCGGTGGATATCTTGAAACTGATGTCTTCAACATACCTAGTGGCACTTTGTCAGGCAATTGATCTGAGGCATTTGGAGGAAAATTTGAAAAACGCTGTCAAGAACACAGTTCACCAAGTGGCTAAAAAGGTTCTGACCACAGGCATCAATGGGGAGCTTCATCCTTCAAGATTCTGTGAAAAAGATTTACTTAAAGTGGTTGAGCGTGAATACGTGTTTACATATATAGATGATCCTTGCAGTGCAACTTATCCACTGATGCAAAAGCTAAGGCAAGTCCTTGTTGATCATGCCCTGATCAACAACGATGACCTAAATCCGAACACTTCGATTTTCCTCAAAGTTGGAGCTTTTGAAGAAGAGCTGAAGACCCTTTTGCCAATAGAAGTTGAAAGTGCAAGAAATGCATGTGAAAGTGGTAATCCTGCAGTCCCAAATAGGATCAAGAAATGCAGGTCTTACCCTTTATACAAATTTGTGAGGGAAGATTTGGCGACTGGATTCTTGACAGGAGAAAAGGCAAAGTCACCTGGAGAGGAATTTGATAAGGTTTTCTCCGCAATTTGTGATGGTAAGATGGTCGATCCATTGCTCGAGTGTCTCAAAGATTGGAATGGTGCTCCGCTACCCTTGTGTTAAATGCCACTACACGGCACATTGAGCAGATTTTAGCTGTTGTACTCGGTGAAGACCGACAGAAGAGCAGGCTTCCTTAAGGAATATTTTGTTTTACTATAGTAGCAAACTGTTTTTCTCTTTTTTTTTTTTGTCAATTGTTACCATCTACTCCTACTCCCATCTATTGTTTTTCTCTACCTTTTTGTCTCTTGTGATTGATGTACAGATAAATTATTGTAATTTGTTGGGATTTCTCAGATTTTGTGAGTATTTAATTATCATATATTATTGTTTTGACTAACATCCTACATCCATACATGATTAACATCCACGAGCTAACAAATTGAGTTACTTTGAGCACTTGATCAACTCGAGCTTTAATCGAGACGCCTTATGAGTGCTCGCGAGCCGCTTGATTCGTGCAATCCTAAATACCAACTTAGGGTACTAAACCACTAAACCAACTTTTTGAGAAAAAAAGAACTTGGTTCATACCTTATCAAACTTCTAATGAAAAAACTTAGAATGCATCCTACTGCCGTAAAAACTTCAATTATCACTGTTCCCCTCCATTCCCCCCCCCCCCTCTCTCTCTCCAAAACCCTTCCTTGTGAGGGGTGGAGGACTAAATGGGCATTAAACAAGTAAACCCACGTCATCAATTACATCCTAACCAACAAGTCACTGAGCGAGGAGGCCGCAGAAACGCTAATATCCATTCGCACCTTCAATTTCCTCCATGTCATCTACACGATCATCCAATTCTCTCTATGCACAAAAAAGAATTGCTATATTGCCCAGGCACATTTGGTCACTGGCCCAAATCTAACAGATACTATCACAATAAGGACCTACAGCAGTTCCCTACACCAAGTCTAATTCCCGTAGGAGAACATGACACTAGTGCCACCTGCCTGCCTCTAGGGGTACTATCGAGCTGAGCCGAGCTCGAGTAGCACTATACTCTAGCTCGAACTCGATCAGAATCAGTTACTCGAGCTCGAGCTCGAGTTTGAACGAGTAAAAAAATTTGGACTCGAGCTCGACTTGATAAAATAAAATTAAACTTGAATTCGACTCGTTTGATCTCGATTAAATATCAAGCTTGACCTACTCGAGCTCGAGCTCGAGTTTTGAACTAAATCTATAAATTTTTTCTCAAAATATATAATATAAATATAACATGAATATATAATATAAATATAATATAAAAACTCGATTAAACTCGTCGAGCACTCGAGTATTTATTTTTGGAGCTCGTATTTATTTTTGGAGCTCGAACTCGACTCGTTGAATGTAACGAGTAGCTCGAGCTCGAGTTGGGTCAAACCAAGCCGCTCGCAAGCTACTCGCGAGCGGCTTGATTTGATTGCACCCCTACCTGCCTCTACACTTCTTTCCGTTCGCTGGTCACAATTTGGGGTAACAACCGTACAGGCACTTTGCAGTTGTGACACACTTATTTCAGGAAATGTCCTTAAATCCACTAAAGAAGATAAATAGCTACATTTTCTTTTACATGTATCCAACTTTTAATCGTAGCCAGCGACTTCCATGGAGAGCAGTTTGAAGCGGCTTTCCTGCATTAGAGTTTGAAGCAGCCATCATACATCTAGGGGGATATTGATACCACCAAAAAAGGTTTGAATCTAGTCAAGCATCTGGGATCAACAAATTTAATGTTAGAAAACCAGAAATTGCAACTTATTCGTGTTTGATTATGATTCCGAAGGCTGCAACACGCTACGAGAGTCGAGAGTTTGATTCGATGAATGACAGTAACGGAAAATTCTATTCAGGTGAAGAGGAATGGAAATCGTACAACCCCCGATGAAGAGGAATGGATTCATTCATGCTGAGTATGAGACGAACTTGCAAACAAAGAAAAAAAATGTACTACGTCTACACATATGTATACCTCAGGATACATGGAAAAAGTCAATCTTAAGGTGGACTGAACGCTACCCATTTAAGCAGCAGAGGAACATATACAGGGACCTTAAAATATAGAGTTGCTCCATCCCAAATGACTGAATTAACGAATAAGCTTCCTTCGCATGCCTTTAGATCTCAAAACATACTGTTGACAAATCGTTTATTAGCTGTTAACAAGTCATATGCAACTGTCATTTGTAAACTAACAGGATTAGTGAGAGCTCTTATGGAAAGCTGTCAGCTGAACATGTACCCCAACTTCCATTCCATTTTATAGAGGGACATGATTAAACGTCCCACTGAAAACACCCTAGACAGGTTACTTGGCAAAAGATATGCATTCGCCAGTGGGCAACATTACATGCGTTTTACATTGGTCAGTCATCATCATCAGACAAGCAAACAACATCAGAAGCTACAGCTGGAAGTTTTAGGATACGGTCCACATTACCCGGTGCTCTGGTGACTGATGGATCTAGCATGCTCGTATTTAAACCAGAGCCAGCTAAGTGCTGCAATATAGTAGGCAGATGGCCACCAGCTTGATTATCAATATCCATGAGCAACTCCACCGCAGATTGACTGGGGTTACGACAACCTGGCTGCACTCCACTTTCAGCTTGAGAAGGCCTACTACTAGAAACAGCTTGACTGATCCTGCTCGGTTGCAGTGCAGCTGTTGGTTGGGTTGGGGGTGAGGGGTTTTGTTGCAGCAAGAATTGTGAAGGCAATGGCAGTGGTTGTTGATTTGGAACAGGGGGAAGTGACACAGATCTTGCAGGCAAGTTGATTGGCACCTGTTGATTGGGAATATTGCTGGGAATGCACGAGCTACTAGCAGCTGCAGACGTGCAACCAGGTGGTCTGAAAGGTTGAAGATGTGGGGCTGGCGCACGTTTCTCTCCACTAACTCGAACACCACCAGTAGAAGGGGTAATGGCACTGATTTGGGGAGGTCTTGCAGGAACACTTGGAAAAAGTCCTGAAGAACGATGAAGAGATTGTACAGGTGGCATTGCAGTCTGCTGACTCACAGAAGGTAGGCCAGCAGGAGACAAGGTAGCAACAGACGGATGTCTACCTGTAGGCTGCAAGGATAACTGATTCACCCGCTGAATGAAACTGACAGGAGCACCTGCGGAAAAGAACATGTACTAAATTTAGATCTCAAAATTTCTAAAAATAGAAAAAAAATCCCCGAAAAGATAAAACCAAAAGAAAAGACCAATTAATAGTTCAGATAAAGGTCCAGCACTAGTGGCATTTTTCATCTTTGAAAAGTTCCAAATCAGTTTGTCTTGGAAAATCACACTCAAATACTTTACCAAATAATAAGAGGATACGCCACATAGAAAAGTTCTTATTACAAAAGAAGATAAAAGTAATTCAGTTAATTCAGCAAAATTAATGTTCAGTCGCATATCCTTGACTTTAAGCTTAAAAGAGTCAAGTGTTACAAACTTAGATCAAGGAATAAATTTGACTACAAATACACTTGAAGATCAGCAGTTTAGATATTGAATCAGCAATTTTTTTTAATTTTATACTTGAGAAGTGTCTTCCTCAGTCAGGCAGGAGGAGCATCAAGAAGCTTGAAGGATTAGTCCAAAGTTTCTAATACTCTAAAGAACATTTTGACTCCAGAGCAATTAACCAGACATTAGTAAAAAATTATGATATATTAGCATTGCAAACATAAAGTGCCAATGCAAGATCTAAAAGCCAAACAAGTATGCCAACTTTACAATGGTTGAATTAAGTGCTTAATTCTGTATTAACCCCAACACATAAAACACGGGCTGTAACATTTCACACATATCAAGACATGCCAAAAGCTCAGTACCTTGCTGCATCGATAAAACCGCAGAAGGCTTAAGATCCAAGCATTTAGAGCGAAAAGCTTCAGCTAATATCTTGTTCATAAGAACCTTCTTCTGGTTTGTATCCAGTTCAGTCTTTTTCAACAGAAATGCTGTCTCAGCATCTCTATGTTTTGCTTCATATTTGCTACGAATTTGAGCAATCATTTCCTCTATTTCCTTTTCACATTCAGATTGAAACCGCAGCTTCTGTTGAATGCCAAAAAAGCTGTCATGAAAAAGATTTTGCTCTACACGTGCAGTAACCAAGAAGCAAGCTTAAACTTTACCGTGCTATCATGAATTGTAGTAGTTTGTTCCACTTCTTTACGTATCCTCTCCAATTCATTTTGAAGTGGGTCAACCTGAAGAGGTAGAGGTAGATTCGAAGAAGCTACATGGTGCGGTTGACGTACTGAAAGGTGAGCTGATCCTTCAGCTATGGCCACGTTAGGCCTGGATTGTTGTAGAGCTTGGTTAATGAGTTCAGCTGCATTGTCAACCACTTGAGTTGGAACCACGCTATTGTGGGACACCACAGACAGCTCCGCACTGCAGTCATGATTAGTTCCATTGATTGTCTGTAAATTTAAGCCTGATCTGCCTTCAGTTGAAGGAAGTGGCACCAAGTTTTCCCCATTCAGAGAAACAGCTAGCTGAGAAAGCACCACTGACCCTTCAACCACAGGGGAAGAAGCCTCAGAGGTCTGTAGCGAGTTGCCCGTCTCAAAATGGCCTTGATAAACAGATTCAGCTGCAGAAGGAAGACTACACACAGGAGGAGATGAACAATTGGAAACAAAATGGACAAAGTTCTCGCTGCTCTGGGGAACATCATCACGTGAATGCTCTGCACACCTGTCAGCCAATTGGATAGAGGCCTCAGAGGTCTGCAGTGCATTGCTCCCTGCAATTTGACCTTGGTGAACAGCTTCAGTTATAGTAGGCTGCCTGCAGACAGGAGATGAAAGATTGGAAGCCTCAGAGATCCGCAGCGAGTTGGCCCTCTCAATATGGCCTTGATCAACAGATGCAGCCATGGTAGGTTGACCATACAGAGGAGTAAAACTATTGGAAGCGGGATGGATCAAGTTTTCACAGTTCTGGGGAACATTATCAAGTGAAAGCTCAGCAGACGTGTCAACAAATTGGATAGAGCCCTGCAGTGAGTTTCTCCCTTCAATTTGACCTTCGTGAACAGCTTCAGCTATATGAGGCAGCCTGCAGACAGGAGATGAAAGATTAGAAGCCAGCTGCACCAAGCAATCCACTGTCAAAGCCTCAGAGGTCTGCACAGAGTTGCTCCCATCGACATTATTTTGGTAAGCAGCTTCAGCAAAAGCTGGTTGACTACGAACGGGAGATGAATGGTGGGAAGCCAGCTGCACCAAGTTTTCTCCATTCTGAGAAAGAGCTTGGTGGGAAAGCTCCAGTGATTCCTCAACTAATTGGGTTGAAGTGTCAGAGGTCTGTCTAGAGTTGCTCCCTTCAACATGACTTTGCTGAACAGCTTCTGCAGTAGCAGGTTGACTGCAGACACGTGAAGAAAAATCAGAAGCTGGGTGCACCAAGTTCTCTCCAATACAAGCCTCAGAAGTCTCAGTATGAGCTTGGCAAACAGCATTAGCAGCAGTAGATTGACTGCAGACGGAAGGTGAACATTCAGAAACCAGCTGCATCAAGTTTTCCCCAGCCAGCAAAACAGCTTCATGAGAGAGCTTCGCCGACCCCTCAAAGAATTGGGGAGAAGCATCAGAGTTCTGTAGAGAATTACTCCCTTCAATTGGAACTTGGTGAACGGCTTCAGCAGCAGGTTGACTTTGTTCAGGAGATGAAGAACTGGAAGCCAGCTGCAACGGCTCACTAGTTGCAGCTACTTGTGCATCACAATCTAACTGAATGTTTAATCCAGCTTCAAGCGGTGTAGAGCTTACCAATCCCACTGCTGTGTTCAGATCTCCTGCAATTGGCAAGTCTTCAATCTGCATATAAGCTGAATCCATATTAGGAATTTCATCATGCATCACCTAACAATTTAATATCTAACTTTAACATTCTCCAAATAATAATATCCATATTAGACCACATTTGAACTACCTTCTTGACAGCACTGAAAAGACTAGACAACCGGACAAATGACAAAGGCCCATATTTCAATTGTTGAATACTTATTAATCTATGATACATACATCAGCTTAACTGTGATAATGTCAACAAATCTCAACCTAACAAAGAACATAAGACAGAGAAATTTAAATGTAGCAGAAAGTAAAAGGAGAGATCAACTAATTCACATAAAATGACACTAGTTACTCATCCATTTCCAAAAAGTCAGTAAAAGGAGAGATGAACTAATTCACATAAAATGAAACTAGTTACTCGTCCAGTCCAAAAAGTCATTGAAAGCAGAGACGAACTAATTCACATACAATGACACTACTTACTCATCCGGTTCCAAAATAGACTTTCAACTTCCCTTCTTTGACAATTGCCAACATAACATTCAGAATCCTCAAGACTGAATGATTTTTAACTATAAAATAACATAAACTGTCAATCTAAGTGCACTGTACAACCAAAAGTTGCAAACCACATCTTCTTCAATTAACTTGAACACTACAACAAATCTCACTTTCCTGTAAAACATACTCAAGTACTAAATCTATTTTCAAATAGGTGACTAATATTTTAACTGGGAAAACTGTTGGCTGTTATAAATCAAAACTAATCCATGTAATAAAAATCAATTAAAATCAATCATAAATATTAAATACACCTATACAAAATTGATTGAGGAAAATATCTTTCATTGCACCTCCAATGCTGCAATGGATTTTGTTAAAAAGAAAAAAATTGAGAGGGTTTGGCTAGAGAAATTGTTACGTACACATTGTGGAGGCGATTCTGGAGGAGGAAATGTTTGCGCCATAATTAGATCTACTGATTGCATTTGTCCAGAGAGAGCAGTTCCGCAAATGGAGTTATGAGTCCGACCTTCCTGGTTCCCCCTGACATCAGAACCTATTGAATTTCCTGTACCATTTTCTGGATTAAACTCGAGAAGAGCACCCATTTCTGAAGTGCAGGCATTCCAAATTTCAGATCCAGCTGTCCTAGGCAGCCCTGAAGGTATCTCATTATCTTGACCACTTGATGAAATTTCACGAGTATTTTGCCCATTATAAGTAGCTAGATTAATGCAAACGATCTCCTCAGCTCCATTAGAGGAACAATTAGGAGTAATCTCCTGGGAGGATGTCTGAGATAAATATTCTGCTGTTTTGGGCTGATCAAATCTGATAAAAGATGATGTGCCAACTGGTATAGTCTCCAACGCCTTTTCAGAAGTTGACGGCAGCAAAACAGGTGATGTTTCATCAGGAACACTACAAGAACCTGCATGCTTTGCATTAACCTCAGGAGTAAAGTTAGAGGTGCGACTTGATTCTTTGGACTGGTCAACTCTGGTAACAGATGATGCTTCAGCTGCCACAATCTTTAATGCCTCATCTGAGACTGAATTCACTGCAATGGGTACTGTTTTAGATTGTGTACTATAGCCAATAGCATCATCTGCTGCAGTCACTGGTATGTGAGACACTATCACAATACTACCTCGACTTACATGCACTATTCTATCAGGACTTTGTTCTCCCAAATCAGGTCTAGAATGATGGACCTCATTCTCAGGACACTTTGAAGTAATACGTCCAGAACCCTCAGAAGACCCCGTTTCACAATATTCAGATCCATGCATATGCTGCTCATTGACATTTCTGTGTTCGCTCAAGCCAGACTTCATCTTGGCTAACAAATCAGCAGCTCTTTTACTCTCTTCTTCAATTGCAGCTGCATGCCTTGCCTCAAGCTGTTTAAGTTGCATCTCCATGATACATTCATGCTCTTGAATTTTCTTCTCATATTCACTGTCTGCTATCTTAAGCTTATCCACCTCCATTGCAGTTTGATTGTATGTTGTGCGTATGAAAGCTGACTCCAGCCGGTGTTCATCCTCTAATTGTACCCTTGTCTGCTCTTGCATTTCGTGGAACTTTTGAATTTCCTCCTCTTGCTTTTGATGAAGCTTTAACATGTCTTTATCACGTTTCTTCTGAAACCTTTTGAACTTCTTTCTAACCACATCATGTACTGTTAACTGATCTATTGTTCCCCACTGGGAAGGTTCCAGATTAAATGAGCTATCTTCAACTTCAACTTTCACATTTTGCAGCTTAAAAAACTCTGATGGTGGCTCCCCTGCCTTTAGTGACTGTTCTGTAACATCTTCTGATGCTGATACAACACTCTTTGAAGGCATTAAGCCATTCTTGTTTCTTAAAAGCTGCAAAAATGTGCCCTTCAATGGCCGTAATTTATCATAAACTATGTCTGTCTCTTCTTTGGTGCATTGAAAATTCAATATCTGTTTCACTAGATTAAGAGAATCCCTTCGATCAATTTTTTCTTTCATGATTGAAGCTGCAATCCAACACTGGAAAATAAAGTAATGCAACATCATATTATTATAATCATTCCAAGAGGCAAAAACATTGACACTCATCAGCCTTCTTTAAACTTCAATAAATTTGTATGCTTGCAGCTGAGCATGCAAAAGAGATTACTTATCCACAAAAGTTCTGCATGTTCAGAAGCCACTGGATGGTCAACTATGAGATGCTAAATGCATTCAGAGTAGTTCTACGTAATGATACCATGATAAATAACTATATCACATTATGGTCAAAAGAATCTTCACGAAGTGCCCAAGCATAAAAATGTCACTTCCAATCAAAATCTCAAACAGTAAATATCAACAGCATATATCCAGCCGTAAAATCAATTAAATTGGCTCAAATCATTGGTATACAAGCGCTAGGATAAAATTGCTTAATGATACAATAAGATGACACACACACTTATTTTAACGAGACAGACTTAGAGCAGAGGGAATCTATAGACCCATGGAAGTGCTTGACTGTTAGCAAATCCAAGCAAGTGATAGATAAGAATAGAGAGGAGCACCTACTCAATTTACTAATGTCAATCTTCAGAATACTGCCATGGATCTTCTTAGGGGGGTGTTTAATTCATGCTCCAGAATTGGAATTGGAAACAGAATGATATAAAGAGAATCGGCATGGATATAAATGACTGGGATCATTGTAATTATCAGTGCTTGGTACAAAATCCATTGGAATGGGACTCAATATTAATATTTTGTTTTTCTTTTCACAGTATGTTTCCTCTGCTTATATCAATCTTGAGCCTTTTTTGGTTTTTTACTCTCCAATCACCAATCAACAGCATAAACTCCCAAACAGAAGATTTAGCAAGTTCGTCTTTATGTTTCTCCTTGCCAATAGTTGGAACTTGGAAAACAAGAGTAGAAAAATCCAAAAATTATCCAAGGAACCAAATAGCAATTTCCGTCCTCCATCGAGATTTAATCTCCAGCAGCCCCAAAAATTGTCCACCTAATGCCACAACTCAATGTTGCTATGAGCCATCACTTTGATTTCACAAGGAGAAGGAAGAAGTCAATTGGGGTAAGGATTGGGATGACTTGACAGTAAGTGAGAAGTGGTGTGTTGAAGGGAAGACTGGTCAATGCTAAAGGTGGATGGAGGATGAGAAATCCGAGGGAAAAGGGGCATACTGGAGGTAAGAAGAGGGGAATTTTTGGAGGAGAGAAGAGGAATGGGTTTACTGGGGGTGAAAGGGGGGGGGGGGAGGAGAGGAAAGGGAGGAGGAAGGAGTCGGTCAGAGGGGAGAGAAGGGAAGGTGATTGATCGAAAAAAAGGCTTAATAAAACTTATTTTGGAATCAGATGGAGGATTTGACAAAACCTCCCAACTTACTCAGGAATGAGAGTTACCAAGTTTTTAGAAATCATTCCAAAATTTCAAACCCCATACCCATTCACCAAACATAAAAATTGGACATGATTCCAAATCCTGATTCTCATATCCTAGAACCAAACACCACCCTAATTCATGCCATGAGACCAAAAGCGATCCTCTAAGGGTCTCTACTTTACATTTCCTAACCCCCAACTGATTCACAACTGTATATCAACAGATACTGCAGAAAGAAAGACCATGCAAAGTAATAGACTGTGTAAAGAAAGCTTCTACTTAAACAAATTTATATGCACGTCAAGTTGTTTCATTGAGTAATTACGATATCAGAAAATGAAACTCTCATGGTACCGAATCTTTCTAATTGCATGACCCTCAATGCATATCAACATTACACACTTTAGTAGCTAATTAAACCATAGAAGGCATTCAGGGAAATGACTCCATAAAAACCCAAGGAATTGTCAAACATTCATAAATAACTGCGCCTGTCTTCTTCATAACCAGCCTGATAGGTAATACTGTTAGGAAATTAGAACTAATAATATTTAAGACACTAGCTAATATGATGATATTTGACAATGTTATGATCTTGGCATGCTGATTAGGTCATGGAAGATATGCAAGGCTAATAAGAAAATACTACAGGACTAAAGCCTATGAGGACTATGAACTGAGCGTTCCTTTCTTACAACTTCTAGTACTGCAACGTACAAAAGAGATTGATAAATCACCAAAACCTGCCTAAAAAGAGGAAATGGGTTGCCCAACTAATGCTACCACGGGTAGTGGATCATTAAGATAACAAACTGAACTCAAGGTAAACCAGAGATGGCAACTAAATCTACAATCCATGGATACTGAACCCACTTCATCATTCTGAAGCATCACCCTTAAACTTGTAGGATATTTTCCCTCTCAATCTTTTGGTGGGAAGAGGGAAGTGTGGATGGCAAAGAGGAGTTTCTCAGCCCACGTAAATGTCCCTAGAAGACTAGAAGAAGAATGAGTAAATCATCTTCCTTGAAGATGGGTGTGGAAAGGTGGGATGCATAGCTGCCTGCATTTCAATAAAATGTTGCCCCAAAAAAAGAAAAAATCGTTTTGCAATTTCTCTTGCACTATTAAGCCCTAAATATCCCAACCATAAAGTTAGTTGGAAATGTCTTCCACAGAATAATTTGAAAAATTAGGGTAATGTAACGTCATCTGTGTCAGTAAGCATAAACAAACTAGGCTGCAACAGTTGAAACTTAGGATAAGTGTTCTTTCAATAGTGAACCCACTTAGGTATCATCTAAGGGAATGACAAATAAATGATCAGTCCAGAGCACGACACAAAAGATAGATGAGGCAGAAAATACGAACCAGAGACATCTGAAAAGCCTGTAGGATAGAGGCTTGTTCCTTGTTAACATGACGATTCTCCATAACATATTCCAGAAAGTTTTGTACCATAGAATTCACACCATTCTGCATTTAGAAAAGTGGATCACACATTAGAGACTGCAAAAAAACAGCAGTTCAAACAGCCAAACATCAGAATTAGACATACTAGGTGCTTGGACATACTTGTATAACCAGCAAGGACATTTCAGTTCAAGACAAATAATGATCCACATAGGAGAATAACATGGAAAGTAACAATTGGCTTCAACTAAACTAGAGGAAGAATTGTCAATGATGGACATAAGTTAAAAATGGAAAATTCGTGGCAGTACTTGACACTGAATTTCCACACAAGTGCAGAATCAGCATCCCAGATAACAGAATAGGCATACTACAAGTGCATGCAGTTGATATAATTGGAGGTGCAAACCACAATGCTCCACAGAGATTGTGCAGTTCCATTTTTTCCAATGTATAGCAAATTACCATGCGCTGTCATCTTCAAGACTATAAAGAAACTACCTCAGCTAAAAGAGTTCATTTACCAAACATTAATCAGCAACTGGAGGCAAGCATGAAAAGTTTTCTGAAGCAAATCAAGCTGCTTCCCGTTCCCACCATAGGAATGCCATTGACCATAAGTCTTCATATAGGCAAAACCGAGATGAAGAAACAAGCTTGAATTTCGAACAAATGTCCAGTTGACACCTTAATAACACTGCAAAAGGTTCTGCTAGATTCTTACATCAACAAACATGATTTCATTTTACATTTTTATTTAAAATTGGCTGCCATTCCTAGGTTTTTAATCTAAGCATTGCACTACAAACCACCTCCCAAAGATGCATGTAATTTTGGGAATGAGTTATAATAGTAAAAAATGGAAAAGGAAATTAGTAGAGGCCAATGACTACCCATCACATGCAAGTAATCTCTCAGAATAATAAGAAAGAAATAGGTACTCAAACAATCACATTCTGCTCTATAATTCTTCATAAAGCATTTCACTATCCAAGCACTACCCAAGTCATCAACCTTAACTCCTAAAATCCAAATATCAATGAACAACAAAAAGTGGAGAAAGTTTACTAAAAGTAGAATTCAACATTATCCAGCCTTAATACTTCTTATCATCCATCCCATCCCGTAGCAGCTCACTCATTCCTAAGCCCAATCCATGCACCATATATGCCGAAAAGAAAGTAACAACAAAAATGGGAAAAGAATGTGATATTTACCGAAAGCTTTAGAACATCACAAAGTTTAGCCATCTCTGCTCTCAGAAGAATGTGAAGGCTCTTCTGTTCATTTGGTGTTCTTTCTTCAAGATGAGCCACGTCACTCTCATGTGAGAAAGGATTCTCACCAGAAAGAGGAATAGCCTTGTTTGCATTGCCCAATGTACAAGAAACTGATATTGGCAAAGACTCAGATTGATTGGCAGCTGCAGACACAGATGCCTCTGCTTAAGTATAGACCCTCTCACCAATCAAAGAGATGAAACAACTTAACTAGGATGGAGTAAAGAAGATGAAGTAAATAAAAGCTTTCGATTTATCAAGTATGACAGTGAGCATTTCCTGTAACATTTACCTGCCTTTGATCCTGGAGCTTGAATTCTTTCTTCAAGCTCAGGTTGAAAAGATGGAGAATCAGAACCATCTAACACCTTCTGGTGCTTCTTTGCAGGTTCATCATTCTCAGCATAATGAACTCTCTTCCTGCTTCTCAAAGTTGATCCAGGCAACAATTTCCACCGAGGATTCCGTCCCTCCAACAGCTTCTTCCAGTATATCTGGCGTTCTTCTCCATCAGTTGACTTAACCTCTCTCTCCCCAAGCAACAAACAATCTGAATGGTAAACACCCTCACTATGAAAAACTTTTGAAATTATAGAATCATGTTCATTGTTGTTCTTAGAAACATCGAGAAGTTTGGCCATGAAATCCTTAACAATATCATCCAATAGGCGCTGTTGTCCAGATGAAACATCGGCAGCAGATGCAGTGCTCTTTTCTGCATGATACTTGTCCAACCTCCTAAACAAATATGAGGCACCCCACATGAGAAGAGTGTCATCAGTAGTACGACTTGTGCTTCGCAAGTTACTTTCAACATTCTTGTTGTGTTTTGCAAGTATCAATACTTTTTCTTCTAAAGTATACGATGAATAAAGCCTAAAAACTTTGATCTGGTCATTCTGTGAAATGATGGAAATTCGTTGTAGAGCCTTCATGTCATTTGCAGGATTCCAGTCAGTATCAAACAAGACAACAATGTCCACTGACAACTTGATGCTTGGCATACAAGCCCGAATGTCTAACAAAAACACAAACTCTCCGCCTTCCTTACTGTTGAACCTGTCCATAGTAGCCTGTCTTTTTGTCGGTATGTCAAAAGTTGCTCCAAAACCCTCGTAAGAATTTTGTCCAAACCTTTGAGCCAGAAAATCTTCCAATATGCTTCCAATAGGTGTTCCCTCAGAACTGCCATTTGACTATCATTGGAAAGGGAAAACAAAAGCAAATTATAAGCCATGACAGAAGAAGGTAACAGGTCTATCCCAAAATGCATATGCTTGAAAATGATTCCCCATAGAAGAATGCAAGCTGTCAGTAAAAGGCGCAACAATACACAATGCAAACACAATGAATCCTCCTTCAACTTCAAATAAAAAGAATGTATTTCCAATTCCCCTCCATGTGTATATCTTCATGCATGTGAAAGACCATTAAAAGAATGATAAAAGAATGTCTGCACGTATGCACATGTGTGTGTGAGAGAGAAAGAGAGAGAGAGAGAGATCTGAAGTTTAACAAATGAAACTGCACCACAATAATACAGTTGCAGCCATAACTCAACACTTCCCCAAGTAGAAGAAAGTCAAAGGCCCAAGAAACCTAAGTCGCAACCATCAAAAGAATGGCTAATAAACATTAATTGACAAACCCTAGAAATAATGTGTTCCTCACGGATCCAGATGTCCCATATAGTACAAATAAAATTTGGCCCAAAAAAATCAAATGGGAAAAGAGTTCACACAGATTCTGTGACCACATGCGATGACATTTACTGAAATACTCAACAGTCCACCTGGCACTCGAAAGAAAATAAAATCCGAGATACTAGTATGTATACTCCAGATTATTACACCTGCTGCTTGACAAACAACCATATTAATTTACTATAATGCTCCAAAATAAACTACAGCTATTCCTTCCTGTCAACCACCAATTCAAAAGGGAATACAGGTAAGATTGTTAGAGGGCCACCAATAGAATTTAACTGTCTTACAGAATGACTTCAAGTCTTCAATGCCAAATTGTAAGAGAAAGCACTTAATCTTCTTATATTTTTCAGCCAAAGTCTCCATATCCTGCTTTGCCTCAGCTATGTTACCACTTCCAAAAATTGGCTCATACGAAAAAGTGAAGGTTCTTTATACTTCCACCAAAATCACAAGATCAAGGTTCAATGCTGACAGCAGGATTTTAACTAGCAAGGGGAAGGTTGTATACAACTAGCTTTAGGAAGAAGCCATGCATACTAGATCGGATCTAATAGAATAACAAATCTGTCTTGAGAAAAAAACAAGATTACAATAATTCTTCACCATTTTATCCCCACAAAATTTACTTCAACACCTTTCACACTTGAGGGAATCATGAATGAAGATGTAAATTAGAAAAAATCAACCTCTCAAAGAATTTGCATCATTCACAAAGATAAAAGGCTTCATATTTAAGGAACTATGGACAAGAATATGCTGAACTTGAAGGAGACAGACCCTAGAGACAACCCCTTTTTTGGTCTCTAAAGACAAACTTATTCCTCAGCAAACCAAAAGAATCAGCACTTAAAGGTGTATCATCACAAATGCTGGACCAAAGCAGAGCAAGGGGTAGGCACTCCCAAAGTTCCATGTGATATAAGTACAAAACCAAAGGAATCAATTCCTCATCTCCTTTTGCATTCTTCTTGTTCATGGGATGGCATTGCAAATGCAACTGCACTTTGAAAAGGGGCAGGTTTTACTGATCCCAAAATGTGCAGAAAATTTTTTATACGCTCTTTGTGGTGAAAAGAAGGGAAAGAAAATGACAGGAGGTATTCACCATTTGGAAGGTAAGTAGGAATAATAGGAGGGAAAACAAATATGAGCTCCTCTTTCTTTGTCATACTTTTGGTTCACTTGTTTTCTTGCACTAAGAAAAATTTCCAATTCAGACATATCCTCAAACAACTGCTGTTTCCTTAGATTACAACATCCAACAATCAGGATGATGTGCTTGAAACCAAATATAGCCACCGCCATCGATCTGTCTTAAAAGGGGTTCAATCCTAGTCACTACCATTCCCTGCCTGCTATTTCCTCTCCAACCACCCTCACCCCAAAAAAAAATTGTCTTCTTTGAAAGAAAAAGGGAAAATTCAACAACAGCAGCAGCAGCAGCAGCAGTAGCAACAAAAAAATAATTTCCTGGAGACAGAAAGTTCCACAATTGTATGTCAACAGAATAGACAAATTATATACCTGGAAAAGGATGAGAACTCTAAGCTTGCGTCTTCTAATCTTAGAAAGAATCAGATCGAGAAGATGTAGTTTGCCACTAGCCGTTATTCCAACATCCAACATCTCAGGTGCTTGGAGTCCCTTAATGACTGAGGTTTTAGTATACAAGTCCACAGTATAGGGATGACTACAACACTGTAAAGGAAAACCAGAAATGAAAATCAACTGTAAGACGAGAAACATTCTACATATGTTTTTAACACACCTTCTCTAATTATTAGATGTAAAAGAGGAAATCAAGACAGGTTCCCTTAAAGAGAACCAAGACAGCATATTCGAGCTAGATAACATCAATGCAAACACATATGGATGAAAATAGCATTGTGTACTGTAAAACACAGAAAAAATTATATGCAAAGCTGCAAACCGATTGTGTATACCTTCCGAAGTGTCTTCAGAATATCTAAGAGGGCCCCAACACCATCCCTCTTTGAAGGAGAGCAAAGAGCAATAGTGTTTTTAAGTAGCGTGGAACAGTACTGCTCCAGCTGCAAGTTTGATATCGGAACAGGAACCCAGTACTCCACAAACTTAGAAGACTCAAATTTGCTTCCATATGCTGTAAAATGTGATAAGCTCTCCTTCAGTTTAACAAGATTATCACTCAGGTTCAACTTCAGATCTCCAGAAGAATCAAGCAATGACAACACATACTGGTACTCAGCTACAACATCCTGCACATTTTGGAAGGTTTTACAGCCCCTTTATTTCCCTCTCTTAAATCTCCTTCACATTCCACACGAATCAAACAACTAGAGAAAGCTAAAAGGAGAAAAGTACCTTTAGTTGACTGCTAAAAAGAAGCAGCCTCACATTCGTTTGAAGCACCTTAATAAGTGCCACATTTGTGTTCATACTCCTTGATTGGCACTCATCAACTATAACTGCTTCCCATTTAATCTCTTTAAAAGTTTGTAAATCCTGCAGCCAACAGCATAACCAGCACAAATCAGAGACCATAAAACCCATCACTGTACCAGCACTTTTTCTTCCACACAAAATTTCCCACATTCCCAACTCCCCATCTATACTGTAAAAATAACATCTGACTAGCAAAGAATCTTACACAGAATATTCAGTTGCTGCCACAACCTAAAGAAGTAGAACTCAATCCCCAAAAATTTTTTGATTACTAACAAATTGGACACAGAACCAATTATCATCTAAATGTTCTGTGGCCTAAAAGATTGTGCAGCAATGTACTGAAACAGGACCATACCTCACTAACAATTTCCATAGTAGATAACAATACTTGAAGCAATATACCACCACTTTCATCATAGAACTCCAGTGTCCTGATGATGCTCCTGGTATCCCTATTTCCACTGTAAACTACGACATCAACTGACAGTGCTATTCGCATAAATTCAACTTCCCACTGGGACAAAGCAGCGGAAGTTGTAACAATGAGAAAAGGCTGATGATGTTCAGACAATGCTTTGATGAATAAGATCACAGTCTCCAATCGATCCTGCAAAGACATAGTCAATGCTACATCTTAGCTTTCTTGAGGAAAAATAAATGCCAAAAGTTCAGCCTTCCTACTTGAGACACAAAGATGATCCATTAACAGCAAACTGCTATAAAGATACTGAAAGTAGCAGCAATAATAGTTTACAGGAAGCAATTGAGACTCCCATCAAAGACAATCAAGCACCACATTCAATACACAGTAAGTGCACAAATAATCCATATGCATGATAATACTGCATTAGCTTTCAACGGAGAAAATCACCTTCAGACTTATACCCAAATTTTCAATGACATCAATAAAAACAATTAAACCTCCACCTCAACTCCATCTCATTGATAGAATTAACATTTTCCATGAATTTCCTCATTGCAAGAAAGGAAAATAAATAAATAAATAAATAAAAAGTGGCTACTAAAAAATTACCCAAAATACCATAAAATTGCTAATAGTTTACCTACAATACCACACATTAGGTTAATGTTGGTCCACAGAAAACGACACATCTACTCTCATGCCAGCTCTAAAGCAGCATAGAGCACAAGCAAGCTCTATGTGCCTTACAGATATCCAGAAACTTACTGCAAATTCACTCTTCTACAGAATAGATGGGTAAATATTCACTAACACATTTTAAAGGGCTATCAAAAGGAAAGGACAAATGATTTCCAAATAGCAGTACAACAGACAAAAGTCACAAAAACTCACTCAATAAAAGTAAAGACACAATAAAGACCCATGCACCTGAATTCTAATCAACAATCACAAATCACAAAATCAACCAAATAGGCAACTTTCAAGAGGATGGATCAATTAAACCAATTGCAGTAGCCAGCTCTTCCTAGCCAGACAATTGACACGTCAACATCCAAAAGTTTAATCGCCTATTTAGCTTCGAATAAAGTTGTTTTCAAATATAATGAAGCTAAAAAGTGCACTAACCAAAAATAAAGATTAACTTGTAAGTTTTTTAATCAGACATTTTCTACTGTTCTGTACAACCAGGAGGAAATAATACAGACCTAGAACAGTTGCAGCAGTACTTGAATCAAATCAATGATGTATCAACTCCGAAAATTTCACGTGCATTCAATACCTATTCAGCAATTAAGCTAATGCAACCCCTAATGAAGAATGGTAATGAATAGTCATTCAGATGTCTGTTGTTGCATCACGTTCTTGGTCTCATCCTCACAATTTCACATCTACTCTACTCATGCAGTTCATGTGTACTTAAAAAAAAAGAAAGAAATTCATAGTCTGAAGTTTTCTTTCTAAGAAGTCAGCAAACAAGAAAAGCTTCTTCTTTTGAGGCACAACTTTTATCTTTTGTAACTATAATATAATAGATAATGATAAGTTTGATAAAAAGTTTGAATATGACTACTTTAAGAACTCCGTACTGTTGCTGAAATATTACTAAAATCCCTCCCTCTGAAATTACTTCTAAAATCAAATTGCCTTTTGAGCAACAGCTAATATTCTTTTATTAGAGGTGTGTGTTCTGCTAACAAGAGAAAATCTGACAGAGAATCTGCAATTACAATTGTTATGGTATACTTGTAGTTTTTAACATCCTTATGTATAGTTAACCAGTTTCCCAAAAAATACTGCAAATTTTAAAGGACACAAGTATTTTAAAGGACACAAGTTGCAGGAAAATGCAGGATACTTTTACTGCCTTCCTGACAACAAGACACCCTATAAAAAGAAAATAACTCCCTTCAATTTCCTACACTTCTTCTCGCAACCAAAGGTTAGGTAAATGTTCCAATCATACAACTGAACAGGCCCATGCTAACACCTTAAGCCTCAAGGCAGCTATTATTACCAGAAAAGGGACACTTGTAAACACATCTGTTGGATTTTCAAACAAAAACATAACTATTTAAAGATTTAGGCTAAAGATCTGTGACTTGAGCAAATGGAACCAGAAAAGAAATTATGTATGCGCAACATTAAATTTCATCTGGTCCAAATTTGCATGTGACAACACAGCCATGAAAGCAGGTGGCTGACACTGACACTGAAATTTCATAGGCAGGGCGAACATGTGGACTGCCCTAATGCAAAAAAGATTAAAAACAGCAAAAATGAAAGAAGCAGAAAGAAAGAAACTTGAGCATAGCTGTCAAACAAGCTCACCTGTTCATCAAAGACAACAGCACTCTGGTTCTTATACCAAAACTCCCGCAGCTTGTTCACATTGTTTAACATATTGTCATCAGCTCTAAATGATCCTCCTGCTGGAAGTTTCTGCAGTTCAGTAAAAGCTCCCTTTGCACTCTGCAGTATCAGCAAGAAAAGACAAATGAAAATTGCAACTCTGTCGTGCACAACTCTTTACACTTCATATTTTCACCACAAAAAATTTTTGCCACAAAACTGACTTTCGGTACAATGACAAGTGAACATAAGCATCTCAATAGATGAAATAGAGAGCAGTTAGTAACATACAGCCTCCATCCCATTTTATATGTCATGGTCAACTTTGCACAAAGTTTAGAAAAAGTAACTTTGATCAAAACATATCAACTACCAATGCAACTCTTTCCATTATTGCCCCTCAAACTCCAATGTTATGTTAGTTGAACATGGAATATTAGAAAAGGAACAACTACAAAAAATATGAAGATGATTTGTAACCTTATTTACTGAAGGAACATCGCTAAAACGTTTTTTTTGGGGAATTGTATGAAGGGTACAATAGGAAAGTTGAGCTCTATTTATTTCCATTTTTAAACCATAACAATTATTTTAGGACAAAGCAAAATAGTAACCAGGATATGAAAAGCAAGAAGCGTAGAAGTCTCTTCTTTGAGCTGGATCATGGATGCATTAACTTTGGCCTTTAGTTTCTCCTTAGTGGAATGTAGTCCCAGAAACTTTAGTAAAATTTGGCCAAAGTTAATGCATCCATGATCCAGCTCAACATCCAATCACTTGTTGAGACAAATATCCTCCAGCTCTTTGAAAAAAATACCTAGACAAACTAAAGAGAAAATGCAACCCACATGAAGATCCACTCTCTCAGTGATGGACAGCCTCAGAAAGAACTTAGATCCAAATCAGCAAGAAAGTTCTCAAGAAAGGAGGTAAAAATAAAGAAAATACTGATGCCCAGCATGCCAATTTACAGGCATTTTGTTGATCCAACAAGCACTTAACAAGATATCAACTTAAAACAATTTAAAGTACGTTGCACATTTAACAGTGTAATTAAAGTCACCTTGTCAGACACTTTTCTTGTCTTCTGATGACGAATTTCATACTCTCTCACAAGTCTCTGACCTTGAGGTGAATGTAGGAACTTCATGCTATCAACTTCCCATGTAGCATGCTCATAATCAAGCCCACGCCATTTGACAAGCCATTCAAATTGGCAATAGGGAACAGCATCATTATTTGAACTTGGATACTCATCCTGATGGCTAAAGGACATTAAACGTCTCTTTCTAATCAAACGATGTGGCAATCTCCACTCTGGGTTCCATGTAACAATCTGAAGCCCAAAAATAGAATCACCATATATCCCGAACAAAGTATAGTAAACTTTTAAGCAGAGTAAATGATCCAATTACTTTAAGCCATGAAAATATTGACCTGATGCTCTCTATTAAACTTTTCAACCAGAGAAGGAGATTCATGAAGCATTAATGTTTCTGATACCCAATGATTGTAAACGTGAGCAAGACCTTGATACTTAACAAGATACTGCTTCTGCCTACGTATTCCTGAGAAGCAATAAAGACAAAAATGGCATAACAAGAATAATTCCTAAATAAATCACAGTCAAATAATAGAAATCATTTCTGAACATCATGCCAAATATTTTTGTCCCACGAAGCATGTTAAAACAAAGGAATCAGACCAGACCTTTCATACCTGAAACTACAACTTCTCTAACATCCCAAATGGACTCTACTCCTTTTGACACTGTATGGACACCAAATTCTATCTTCTTCTTAACACAGAATGCACAGTGCCAGACTCCAGGTGTTTCATCAACTAAAGAAGGATCCAGACAAGAGACATGGTAGCATCTTCTACAACTTTCTCCATCGCAGAACCTAAAAAGTAAGCAAAACCGTCACACAGTCTGAGGCATCTTCTAAGGTCAAACAGAAATCACAGGAGAAGGAATAAATCTGCTAAAGCAATAAAAAGCGAATCTATTTTAGTGTCAAAGGGTACCCCATAAGCAGCAGTACAAACACATTAACCCCCTTACTACAAGGTGAAACCACAACAAATCTAAATTAAGCTTGAAAAGGCGCAAAAGGGACGTACCCACACAAAAGAAAAAGTACCAGATGCAACCTAGTCCAAGACATTTTCCCAAATTGTCTAAACAATAAAAGCATAAAAGCATAATTTACCCACAGGAGCTTTCCGTCCTTCTTGCACATCAAGCACACATTTTGAACATCAGTCTTGGTGACTGAAAGAGTCTCCTTTGATCTTGGAATGCATTTGTGTCTCCCAACTGATTCTGAATTAAAGGCAGCTTCAAGATTTCCACTATCCTAAAATTTTACGGAGTTAAAAAAAGAAAATCATCACTCATAATGAGATCATATCATGTGGGTGTATAACAAAAAGTGGACAACATTCCAATAGCGATTTATACAAACATCCACATTAAAGTTTTGCATGGTAAAATACTCCCATCAACAACGTGGCTTAAAAAGATAGCATGAGTGCAGGAAGAATGATGTAACAAAAAAATAATGACCATAATTAAAGGAGAGAAAAGAGAACCTAAGCTGCAATTTCCCATGTAAAACACCAAGAATTATAACTTAACAATTAAGTTCAGAAGTTAAATTCATTCTTACGAATAAAAGAAGCAAATGACTGATCAGAACAGCATGACAGTGCAATTGAGGGTGTTAAACTACAGCTAAAACAAAAGACATCTCAAATCATCATATAAGGAGCCTATGCAATTGAGTAAATTCACTTAACCAGGTAGCTTACTATATAGTCATGTGCTTGACAAAAAAATTGGGCCCCAAGCTTCGTAAAAGAGCTACATGTACCATGCAAAGAGCTGAATGCAAAAGAATTGGGCCACAAGCTTCGCAAAAGCTACATGTAATCCCTTATCACTTCCTTTTTGACCAACCAAATTGAGTGAAAAGAAATTGGCCAATTTTTAATGAGATAAAACCATGTGATAGCATGCAAATTTTACTTGGCAATTAAGCTTATGCTTAAAATTCTTTGTTCATCTTTCTCACAGCAATTACGGTAAAATAATATTCAGAATAAAGCAATGCATCTGTTACGTTGTGCTATTATGACCATAGAGCAAAATTCATAACATTACTACAAACTAACCTTATTTCTTGAGATGTCACCTGAGGTACAGCTTAGAGTAGCTCCGCAAGAACAAAGTTCCTCTTTTGGTGAATCATAATCTGACCTGCCAAAAAAAATGATATACTATGGGTCCTGGATGTACAAAGCCAGTGGAAAAACAAAGATAGCAGTAGCACCCAACAACTTTTCCAGTGTGCATTATCTCTTGCTTTAGATACCGTACAGCCTAGCATAAAATCTACTGATAACCAGTAACTTGCATTTTGAAGAAAAATTGAAAATTTTCATACTGCAAGATGTATCAGCAATATGATCCGAGAATAAAATAACAATCAGGCAGAACTGACAATACAGAGAAACAATGCCCTCTTACAGCCAAAAAAGATGAATTAGCTCAATTTCTTCTTTCCAAATGATAAGAAAAGAGAAAATTTAACTGCCTTTGAATCAGCAATATGATCCAAGAATAAAGAAACAACCAGGCAGGTCCGACAATGCAGAGAAACAATACCCTCTCACAACCAAAAACAACATGAATTAGCTCAATTTCTTCTTTCCAAGTAATAAAGGAAGGAAGAAATTTTGATTGCCTTTACTTTTTCCTCAAGCATACTTAATTGCATATATAATAACAGATCAAGAGCACAAAAAACCTAATTAAGAAAGGTACACCTATCATCTTCAGTAACACAAGCATAAGCTTTACAAGTAAGATGGAGTAAATTTACAAGCTTATTAAAGCCTTTCATATATGATGAATACATAAGCAAGAGTTCACCATAGATTTGTACTCAGTCAACCAAAATCACACTTAGTAAGAAATACACCATTTAGAGTTAATGATACATTTGTACTCATTCAAGGAAAATGCCCACTTAGATAGCTGTGCTAAATGCTATCCTGTACTAAAATCTGTATCACCACATATGAAGGTACATCAAGCACTATGGAAACCTGGTTAAAAGAACCCATTTTAGCCGGACAATCAACTCCAGTATTCCTGTCTGAGTAAACATCCATGAACACTCGGCAATCCTCGATGATGGTGGCAGCTAGTTTCCATGCATGGTTACCTTTATTTAACAGATGGGCTGCTAAAAAAGTTGATATGATGCCTATAATACAGCTAGAAAGGACATCTCAGGAAAAGTAAGACTACTGACAGATCATGAAGAAACTGTTTTGCCAAAAGGTATCCCTGAAAATATATGACTAGGAAGACCATGAAGACAAGTGTTCGTCCAAAGTTTATTGTGCCATCCACCTGCCAGTTTACAATTTTAATTTGTTTGGATTGTAGTTTATTTGACAATTTTATTTACTTAAATCAACACATTTTCCAACCACCTTTTTATCTCACATACATCACATCAAAAATGTGCTACGGTATTTTTTTCAAAAAATTATTCCAAATAATCTACTATCCAAACACACTCAATATATTTTCAAAACGCACGTTATAATTTAATAAAGTGCTGAAGTACGTTGCTGCGGTAGATGCATAAGGCTCTTTCAGGTGAACCAAGGTAGTATCAGAAGTTAGGATTTCCATTTATGAGAAATTCTTTCAACCCTATATGGAGTTAAGTTTTATATATGAGGAATTGCTGAAATTTTCTTTCAGCCTCCAGAAACAAGATAATACATCAAAGTGTTCTCCAGTAATCTAACACCTATGGCATCCTTAATTGGGAGGAAAAGACAAAGGACTCTGTAAATGGTTGGAAAGTCTGGACCACAGGGATAAGCAACAATGTGGAATTCAAAGGAGCAGTAATGAAGATTCACTATACTGATGAGCTGTTGAAGAAAGTCCATGACCTTGGGAACCTATCAGCACGTATAACCGAGCTAAGGTAAAGGGCATTGACAAGAGAAATGATTGATAACTCGAAAGAACAAGAGGTTGACAATTCCATTGGCTTAGCAGCATCTAATAGCATCAAAAAGCAATAGGAAGAACTTCAGCTCTGTTTACTTGAAGTTCAAAATGACATCAAGCAGATCCTGGAACGAGAGATTATGTAAAGAAGAGATTCTGGATCATTATTTCCAACAGCAACTTAGGAAGCCAAAGCAAAAGATGAACAGTAAGACCAAGCACCATGACAGTACAGCAACCTACACCGTAAAATGGGATTATCCAACTGGTACTCTGTTATACAAATAACTCATTCAGAGAAAACATGCTCGTTAAATGTGAGGAGTGAAACACCACATAAAGAAGGGGACTGCAAGAGATGGATAATTCTAAACTAGAACTTAACAAAACCCAAACAAAGATTGCAAGGGAAAGATTTTTTAAGACAAATATGGAAGATTTGCTCCAGTGACACTTGTTTATCTGGGTTGCACAGCTCAGAATGGTAGACTTTGAGAGAGATGGAAAAAGTGCTTGTAAAAGGCTCGAAATTGACCCCCCATCCCATCTGGCTTGAAGTTAGTATAGAATGCACTGGGAAAGGAGAAGGACATACATCAGGTGACTACTAAACTAGGAATGCTTAAATTTTTGGATAAATCAGTATCTATTAGAGAGACGAATCAGGCTCCTTTCTCAAAAGATTCACTTAATAGGAAGATGGTCAATATGCACAGAACTATATTGGCATTTAGGTCTAAACGATGAAAGACCAGGAGCAATGCCCTTAATTTTCTAAACAATACAAACATAGCAATATACACACACAAAAAAAGTGCACACTTGATGCATGATAATAACCTCATTTGAGAGCATTTCAAAAAATTTGAAATGAAACAACTGATCCCCCAAAATCAGGATATGCAAGGCTTTATAACCAAAAGAGAGAGGATCAAAGCACCTTCGCCTCTTACAGCAGACAGCACAGTTCCCAACAAAGCCATATATATCATTCTCCCCGGATGCCGCAGGATCAGACTCAGCAACCAAAGCAGAGACAGATTTACTAACAAGGATTCCTGTGACATCAGGCGCTACATTAATTGCAGACCCCTTTTCTTCTGATTGCATGCATCGGGCATCACTTTCCAACTTAGCATTAGAACCAAGTGGACTCGCCATACAAGTCAACGTCACCATCTCAGGAATCTGAGAATTTCCAGTAGTAGAATTAATATTGGGCTCAGAGATCTTGGCATCACAATCTTTCAAACCAAATGCAGCTCCTGAGACAGCTCTCTCCAAAGGTTTTTCTCTCAAGTCTTCTGTGACCCTCATACCGCATTCATGTCCTTCATTCTTGCCCTCTAATTGTTTTAAACAACTCATGTTACCACCACTATCAACTTGAGGCAACACGTCATGTCTTTCCAACTCGTCCTCCCTACCTGCATGCAGTAAACAATGACAAACAAGGAAGACATGCAGGTCAACCAAATCAGCCTGTTACCACCCAGAAGCAGCCAAAAGTTATATGAATTATGATTCAACTGCTTTCAACCATCTCAAATGTATCATAACATACACTACAAACTGCTTTCAACCATCTAAAATGTATCATAAAATACATTATGATTAATACCAATGACCAAATTAGCAAGCTCATTCACCACTCAGTTCAAGATATTGGAATTAATATTATAGACACCAACATTTATGCAGCATGAATTTAAACGCTTGTATCCAACATAGATACTGGAAAAATATACCGTGTGAAAAATTCTAAGTTTTCAACAGTCATCACAATGTTAAGTGGAGGGCCTCGCATGAGAAATTTGCCTACCTGATGCTGAACATATTTGTTTTCGTTTGAACAAATCCTTGTAACTGCGAGCATCCATTCTCTTCCTCTTTACACCAAAAGATTCTTGGTTCCATTTTTCACCATGGTTGACGTTTTCAGTTCCCATCGTCAACTGCTTTACGCTCTTCTCTTTCTTTTCCCTCCTGCTCATTCTGTCAGCTGAACTGGACACTTTCTCCAAGCTCTTTGATCCATATGAAGTTGATGAACCAAGTGCTCTACTCCTGTCAGACCTTCTTAAAGGACTTGGGGCACTCTGTTTCTCCAGTCTCTCAGATTTCCTGATAACCGGAAGAGGTGTTGATGGCATCCGCTTTTCAAGTCGTTCAGACTTCCTAGTACTTGATGGGCTCGATGTCATTTGTCCTGAGGATGATGCACCCTGAGTTGTCTGCCTTAAACGTGAAGCATCAACCTTTAACGTGCCAGAGTTCAAAGTTCCTTCCCCGCTATCCATACTTTTACCTGAACTGTCACCCTCAAAATCTTTATTTCTCTGCCTAGAGCGAGCATCATTAGCCATCCTTTCAGCTGCAAACCACTAAATTGTTCAGCTTAACTATTCCAAAATACGATACAAAATTGACAAATACATTAAGGGCCTTAACAATTAGGTAGTAGCAAGTGGTACACATCTCTCTTCCCGAATGCACTCTAAGCATAATCCTATAAACTAAAACCAATGAATCTCAATCAAGTATTATGCAAATCCTCACTAAATTACAATTTTCACCTCCCCTTCCTACCTAAAAAACTTCTTTCTTTGCCAAAAAGAAAAAGGACATGGTTGTAGAACAGCTCCTTCTAGCTTGGTGCCCTAATAGGCTAATACTTCAAGACTTGGGAACGAAGAACGAAGTGATAGCACAATGCAGGACTATTAGGGCAATTTCCAAAAGCCAAATCAAATCCTGTTAACATTATTTGATTTCCAAGTTAAGCAAGTACAAATTCTTTGCCTAAAAAAAAAAGAAATTACGAAATTTTGGAAAATGCTGAAAATGCAAAGCAAAATTCCAACCAATCCTACTTCCCTAGTGCAAATTTTAAGCGTAAAAACACTAATTAAGCTCAAAATTAACACTAGCAATACCAAGAAGCACTCTTAGTTACCTCTGGGTTTAAAGAAAACCCTAGATTCTTGAATCCACGGCTCCCGAAAAAAACCCTGGTTTCTAGCAATACCTCGATGTTCGTGAATTTACTTCGGTGCTTACTAAGGTAGAAGAACGGCCATGCAACACACAAATGAAACAACTGCTGAACTCGTCATACCTCGGACTCTTACGTTGTTCCAGCGGCGGTGCAGGATTCTTTATTTCCATTTTTGCCCTTGACGGTTTTCATTGTTTCAAGGAAGCTAAACGTTGTAATGACTATTATACCCTTGGTTTCTTTTTATTTTTGGATGGATAAAAGAAGGCAATTCATTTTATTTCCATGGGTGAATATTTTAATAACTATTACCCTTATTTCCTTTTATTTTTGGGTGGGTAATGTAGGAAATGGGAACAGAAGGCTAGAAATAGAATTATAATACACGCAAAGTTCTATTTAGGTTTAATTGCACGTTATTTCTTTAATTAGAGATCAGCGGAATTGCTTCGCCAAATCCTTTTCTTCTTTTTTTTATTCTTGTTCTCCATATTATACTTAGATTTCCGTTTTCTTCCTCCCCTACATTCTTGTTGCGATATAATACCGAGTTTGAGAAAAATGCAATGAAAAATTTTGTTTAGGACGCTTAAATATATACTGCTATTACTTTCTTACAAAAAAAGTATTTAAGTTTCTCACAAGTTATTGTAATAAATTAAAAGTACTTTTTAGTAAAATTAATTTTAGACATGCATATACAAAATAATAACACCTTCATCACAACATGCTGTGATTTGTAGAATCTTGAAAGTGTCGATTAAGGAAGTGTGGTATGTATGTATGTAGTGTCGATTAAGGAATTGATTAGTTCTTCTTTTTTTTTTGTTTACATGGGAGAGGTCGACCCTCTTAAGCAGGGACAAAACGCGGGGTCGCAACCCCTAAAATATCTGCTCCAATCAATTCCCGCAATTTCTGTTGAGGTTCAGTTAGAATCTGCATCTCTTGTTCACTGTTAACACTCCTTTTAGCCAGCCAGTCTGCCCACCTATTCCCTTCTCTCCAAACATGTTGCAGTCTACATTCTCAATCCCTACGTGCGTAGCTCCTGATGAGAAATATCAGATTAGATAATGGTGATTCCGAACCTACTCTTTATATTAGATCCAAAGCTGTCTTTGAATCAGTTTCCAAAATCACGCTTTGTTCCCCAGAGTTCCAAGCCATTTCTAACCCTTTTAGTATTGCCCATAGGTCTGCTGTCATATTATCGATTAGCCCGAGACTCATTGTAAAACCAGCTTTCCATCTCCCTAAACTATCTCTGAGAATACCTCCAACTCCTGCCCTTCCAGAGATACTGTTTGTAGCTCCATCCACATTCATCTTGCACCAACCATTTAGAGACCTTTTCCATCTTATAAACTTTACTTCTTTCCTCCCTAGATCAGCTCCCCTAAGTGTCGCTTCTTTGGCTTGACCTATGCGTTTGCAAATCTTTTCTTTCTTGATATCCAATTTCCACTCATCTCCAGTGGCGCAGAAGGAATTTCTGGCTGACCATGCAAGATACATAATCTGTTGGAATGTCAGCTGCCATTCTTCTTTCCCTTCCCTTTCAATCATTCCATCCTTTAGATTCCTGTCCACCCAACTCTGCACTGGTTTGTTCAAAAACTCCTCCCATCTATTTTGCCTGACAAACTGTTTCCATATGCTCTTTATCCATCCACAGTCACGGACAGCATGGATGGTTGATTCAACTGTAGTTTCACATATTGGACAGTAAGGGTTCGGGCTCAGCTTCCTTTTGGTATTTTCCTCTTACGTTAATAGTTTACCATGCCTCACTAACCAGAGTAGAAACTGCCATCGTCCTGGACCTTGTGCTTTTCATATCTTCTCCCAACTTGCCGTCTCCTCCTTCAACTCCTCCTCTAACCAATTCAATTCGTATATCAACCTGGTGCTAAATACTTTATTTGGCTCGAGTTTCCAACAGAGCCAGTCTGGGTTTTCTGTGCCATGGAGGATATAAATGCCTATGAGCTTCCGTATCTGTTCTGGTTTTAGCCAAGCTCGAAGTTTATCAAGATTCCAGCCATTGCTGTTCCAGTAGGCCCTTACCGTTCTCTCCACTTCTTCCTATGATATTTCCCCTTTTATCTCATCCAGTAGTAGTACATCCTCTAACCACTTATCCCTTCAAAACCGTATTGTCTCTCCATTCCCAATCCTCCACTGTAGATCCTTCTCAACTAATTCACTACCCTTTGCAATGCTCTTCCACACATGGGAATCCCCAATCCTAGACGAACACTTGATTCCTGTTATACCCTTGCCGTACTTTCCCTTAACCACTTTCCCCCACAAAGCCTGCTCATCCTTAAACAGCCTCCAGCTCCGTGTAGCAAGCATTGCCACATTCACTTTCCGCATTCTTCTAATCCCTAAACCTCCCCTCTTTTTTATTTGAGTCACTGTATCCCAGTTGATATGGTGAATCTTCCTGTTCTCCTCATTATCCCCAAAAAAAAAAAACCTCTAGCATACTTCTCCAACTCATCCAACACGCCCACCGGGATTAATGTTGTCTGTATGTGGTACTTTGGTATAGCAGATAGGACTGACTTAACTAAAGTGGCTCTCCCCGCAAAAGATAGGGTTCTTTTTTTCCAACCAGCTAGCTTTATTCTGACACGGTCCAACAAAGGTTGAAACATGCCTTTAGTAACTCTCGAGTGAAGAAGTGAAACTCCTAGGTACTTTCCTAGATTCTTTGGTTTCCAAACTTCATTCTGATTGGTTCTTATTTAAATGTTATAGCTTTGAGGCCAATATTACTTTCTTGGTTTATCTAAAAGTAGCCCTATTCTAGTCTCTACAGCAATTACACACTTTCGTTTATTTTGTAATATTGTGGTGATTTAAAGGGTTCAATGATTAAATCTACTAATTACTTAGTAAGGAAATTCAAGAAGCAGATAAAAGGTGAGGAAGAAGCTTCTTCGCGAGTTAAAGACAAGAATCTATGGAAATTAAATATTTCTCCAAAGATCAAAATTTTTGTGTGGAGGACACTGACAAGTGTCGAGTTTGTACAATAATAATAATGTTAATCCTATTTGCCAACAAAAATAGTTCCGAGTCAATTTTAGTATTGGAGTAAGGATTTTGGATGTGCAATGGATTACTAAATTTATCCTGATTCCGAAAAGTTTGTTAGATCCGATATACCAAAATTCATTCACGAAAACTTGTTAATTTGTATATAGGGCAAGTAGGGTCGTATCCTCAGGGATTGGAAAAAATTTGCTCATTTTCAAGTCAAGGATAAACAAGAGTTTTGAGAATTAAAAACTAATGAATTATTAACTAAACTAATCGACTGCGAAAAAATAATTAAGAGAGAGAGATAATGAGAAAAACTCTAGTCAAAGATACACTTCAAAGATGGTTCATGCAACTGATCATTGATGCAATTATAATTCCAACATTCATTAATAAGTAGGTTTTTAACTGCCGATACGATCTGACAGTTAGTCTCTCCTTACTGTTTCGATAGTCAAGGTACAATCATTGACTATTTTTTCCTAATTTAGAAATAACTCTAGATACGACCATAGAATTTAATTCCCCAATTATATTAGAAATTAGAGAAACCTTACTCTAATCAATTAACACGCTACGAGAGTTTATTTAAATTAAATTGTATGTTTTTCTGATACAAACCCAATTATATCAGTTGCTATCGGGATTGGAGTAGTCAAACAATTACGGATTTAACTACTCTAATTAGCAAATAGATTACGTGAGTAATTAAATATTGCGCACTTATTCAATCACACACATTAATCATAGCCACGAAAAACAGAAAACATACAAATACCAATGACTAAATGAAGCAATTAAAATAATTTAGATCTCACAGTTATCGTTGAACCAAATCTTCAGTTGTCCCCTTGACTAGAAGTATGAAATTAGTTCTCCATTAATGGAGAACAAGTCATGTAAAAATCTGTTCGAAACTTTCCCATTGTCTTCCTCTCCATCGGCCCAGAAAAATAAGAATTACTATGCTTTGTTCCTAAGCAAGAGCTATATTCGAATTCTCTCTGCCGAATTACTTAATTGATTGGTTTCCTAATACCAATCAAATTCCTAAAGAGTTTCTTATTACAATTCAATTTCCTAAAAGCTCTCCCAATTGCTCGAGACTGACGTAGAATGCAAAGAAATAGGAAATTTCAGCAGCTGTCAAGTTTTGGAATTTGACTTGGATTGGGAAACTACCCAATATCAATCCCGATTTTCCGATTTTGAATCTCGAACTTAGGTGTGCCCACGTGCAAATCATCAAAAAAATCTTCATTTAAGCACTTTTCGCTCCAACACCCTATAATTGATATGAAATACCAAATATAAATAGAATCCATCAATTAATATAATATTTGACTAAAATCAAGAGAAAAATAATTATAAATTTAACAACAAATTATAATCTATCAGACAGAATCTTCAAGCGAGGCTTGGAAAGATGATAATAGTCTGTAAATGCTGTGGCTATGCAGTGGAATCAATGTTTTAAAAATCGGACCGTTAATTGAACCGGTGAAGTGAAAGGGTCGAGATTTAACCGGTCGGACCGGTTCAATAAATTTTTTTAAAAATAATTTATATAAATATATATATGCACAAAATAAGACACGTAATGGACTAATTTAATATTTTATATGATGAAAAGTTTACCATTTTTTAATAACTTGGATTTTTTAAAATAAATTTTTTAAATTATAAGTTAAAACAAATAAATTTCATTTCAATTTCAATTATATCTAAATCCAACCCAAAAATATCACAATATTTTGAAATTATACAAAATTCATGTTTATGAGAATTTAGATATTGTGAACTTAAATTTTAATTTACGTTTTGGGATTTAAAGATTGCAATTTAAAAAAGAAAATTTGGAATTCGAAAAAAGTCAAGAGAATCGAAAATAGAAATGTAAACTTGATAAAAAATAAAAAATGAGATAAAAGTGAGTGGTTGTATCATTAAATCATCAAAAAAATCTTCATTTAAGCACTTTTCGCTCCAACACCCTATAATTGATATGAAATACCAAATATAAATAGAATCCATCAATTAATACAATATTTGACTAAAATCAAGAGAAAAATAATTATAAATTTAACAACAAATTATAACCTATCAGACAGAATCTTCAAGCGAGGCTTGGAAAGATGATAATAGTCTGTAAATGCTGTGGCTATGCAGTGGAATCAATGTTTTAAAAATCGGACCGTTAATTGAACCGGTGAAGTGAAAGGGTCGAGATTCAACCGGTCGGACCGGTTCAATGAATTTTTTTAAAAATAATTTATATAAATATATATATATGCACAAAATAAGACACGTAATGGACTAATTTAATATTTTATATGATGAAAAGTTTACCATTTTTTAATAACTTGGATTTTTTAAAATAAATTTTTTAAATTATAAGTTAAAACAAATAAATTTCATTTCAATTTCAATTATATCTAAATCCAACCCAAAAATATCACAATATTTTGAAATTATACAAAATTCATGTTTATGAGAATTTAGATATTGTGAACTTAAATTTTAATTTACGTTTTGGGATTTAAAGATTGCAATTTAAAAAAGGAAATTTGGAATTCGAAAAAAGTCAAGAGAATCGAAAATAGAAATGTAAACTTGATAAAAAACAAAAAATGAGATAAAAGTGAGTGGTTGTATCATTAAATAATTTGGGTTAAAGAAAAATAATTCTTTTTTAACTTTTTTCAATTTAATAGACAAAAACAAAATTAAAAGATCGAAGAAAACATCAATAAATTAAAAATAAAGAGAGTAACAAAAGAAAAGAGGATAGAGAGAGAGAGAGTTGAAAATTAAAAAGAAAGAGTCATGAGATGATGAGATTTTGTAAGAAAAATGGAAAAAAAAGAAATATGAGTCTTTGTTTTATATAAATAAGTTATCAAAAAAAACTAATAAGATGTGATGGTGCAATGGTTAATACATTGGTTTTCTATTACAAAGGTCTTGAGTTCGAATCTTGATAGTTGCATTTTGCAACAAAAAAAAAAAAAGAGGGAAAGTTGAAAACCGGAAAGCACCAGTTCAACCCGGTTCGGCGGTTTTAGTGGTTCGACCGATTTTTGACCGGTTTTCGGACAAAATCAACAATGGCATAGAACCGGACCGGTGCCATGGCCGGTTCGCGGTTCGACCAGTCGAACCGGCCGGTCTGGTCCGATTTTCAAAACATTGAGTGGAATCCGAACATCACATGTTCCTTGAATGTGAATTTGCCCAAGTATGGAAGGGGCTGGAACTTCAGATGGCTTCAAACATTTCATCCATGTCCACGAAATCATCTGGGGCAAATCGATGCAGCAATGGCTGAAAGGATATCCCCTAGAGCCATCAACCCTGAACAGGTTGAATGTTTAGCTTTCCTCAAATCTTTGCTATTTTCAAGAGATTTTGGTATTTCCCATTTCATTCTGGAAGATGATGCCTTAAATGTTGTGCAGAAGATCAACAAGAAGAATATGCTAAGCTGTTTTGAATATGTTAACGAGCTTCCCATGTTGGAAGAAATTGCAATGTTCCTGCTCATATCATGTCAAGGTTGTCTTCATTCCCAGGGAAATCTTGTATATATGCTGCTGAAGCTGATTTAAAGGAACGATGGTAATTTCTTTTTCAAAAAAAAAAAAAAAAGATCCATTACAGCCAATACAGAGTTCATATGTAGCGTTGGATAATTTATCTCACAAGTAAATCTAGCTGATACTAATTTCCAAAGACACAAATCATTTGGTGAGAATGTTAACAAAGTAGCCATTATAATGTCACTTCATTTGACTCTCAGACTCTACTATACCTCCATACACTTGTAAAGCTTATATTATATGGTTTCTTTCTTGAAAAAAAAAAAATAAATACTAGTAATAAGTATATCTTTTATGAACTTGTATTCTAATTGATAAACTAGCTCAACTTTAATGTCAAGATTTACGTAGATAGGTAATGAGCATTTCCATGCCCGTATTCATATTACACGCATAAGCACATCCAAAGAGGATAAAAGAAAGGATTAATGCACTATAATTCATCCGTTAATTTGTCTCAGATTTCAATCTTCTTCTTCCTTAGCATGCGGCTTGTACATTCTGATCGGGCGATTATGTAATGGTTGGAGTGGTCTTGCATTGGCTTCCGACTCCTGCCAAAAAAAAAAAAAAAGGGATTGCTACATGTTAGGACAGTGAGTAAACCACCTAATCATTTGATTGCGCTTCTAATTATGCAGGATTTGACATAAATAGTCGAATTAATGGTCAAATTAAACCAGATTTTTTTTTTTGGGATTGAAGTAGAGTTTTATTTGGCAACTCACATCGTGTACAGCTTCTCGAATCATTTTCACTTGATCTCTAGTAACAGTTCTAACCTGAGGAATTTTGATGCAGTTAGACTTCAGAATTCAGATGGATATATATATATATATATATATAGAAAATCTTAAGAATTTCCAATTAGAATTAGTTCGACTAACCTTCTTAACAATTGTCCAGACGACATTTTGAGTGCAAGGAGGAGTCGTTAGCGAGCCAATGTACCTATAATACTTCCTGCTTCCTAACTTTATCTGCTTTGGATCAATAACACCCACAACTTTCTCCAAATCTCTTGTATCAGCAAGAGCCTTTAATTTATTCTCCATCTAGTGTTACAAATATCCAACATTAACCCAAAAAAATAAACAAAGAAAACAGTGCCCTAAAAACAATAATAAAGGGTGTTAATTTTATGAAGTAAATTATCTTGAAGTCTTTAATTTCCTCTAGGATAAAAAGGAAAAAAGTTAAAAAAACAAAAAAATCCCATATAGTAAACTTAATATACAAAAAAGTCCCCCGTAGTTTCAAAATATACAACACGGCACTCCATACTTTGAACTAAATTGTAAAGGTGACGGAATCTGTTAAATTTAAAGGAAATGGACGAAATGACCAAAATGTCCTGATATAATTAAGCAAAAGACAACCCAAAAAAATCATTTATTTTATTCTCTAGATAGAGAGAATTGAGGGTTAAGAGGTAGAACAGGTATATTTGTTAAAAATTAGGTATAAAATTTTTTTTTAGGTTCCAATAAATCACTTCCGTTAAGTTTAACGGATTCCGTCACCTTTATAATTTAACTCAAAGTACGAGGTGTCGTGTTGTATATTTTGAAACCACGATAGACTTTTTTGTGTATTAGATTTACCACAAAAGACTTTTTTGTATTTTACCCAAAGAAAAATAAAGACATAGTATCTTGAGAAGGGGGAGCTAATATATACCATAGATAAAAAGGTGTCGGATCGTCCGATCTCATATATGATTCCAATTACAGCGATGTTTCCATTGAGGGCTTCATGAACCAAATGCGCCTCCAGATCGTACCTATGGTTGATTTTAAATTATTCAATGCTCTTGATTAATTACATGTAATCCTACAGTCTAAACAGCTAAGCTAGCAACATTTTGTTAAAAGGAAATAATTAAGCTAATTAAAGTACCTTTTGCCATTAATAGAATGTTCACTAGGTGAGTGCCAGTGACACTGTCTGAGATGATATAAGGTCCCGTTTATATGAATATGCCCAGCATCATCAACCCATCTCAACTGCACATTTACAAGGCAAAACCATCAACCAAAGGAACAAGAAAGTTGTTACCTCACTATGTTGGGGAGGTCCACGTACCTTGATATTTCTCAGTTATTCTTGGTACCCAAATGTTATATTTTGCAAGGAAATTTAATTGAATGAATGATTGGGCATAAGTTCATAACTGTGCAAAAATAACGAAGACTCGATTTGTTTGAAGTCATATGTAGGAATTCAATGGTAAGAGAGAGTCACCATCATATCGTGGCCTCTATTCACGAGAGTGGCATTAGAAGGCTTGTATGCCCTATGAAGTCTTCCCAAGCTTGACACAACTTGAACTCTTGCATCCAGCAGATCAATCGGAGACTGCATGCTACCATGGTTACACATGCTCCACTCTGGCCGAATCTCCCCCCAGTGAGCTGGTCCCCTCTGGCTTCTTTCATCGTAACTAAATTCCGTTTCATCCTCTGCAACCAGCATGAATGAAAATTTATTTGTTCCATACTCAATACTATAATACTGATCTCTTTGGTTTAAGGGAAAAAAACTGGAAACTTTTTAGCTAGTATAAGGTCGAAAACTTACCTACTTCTTCAGCTCGTGCCAGATTACATGCAAAGGTCGTAAAAACGAAGAACCAGCAAAACAAGGCTTTTCTTGTAAGATTCTCCATACTAATTTGCCCGGTATGATTTTGGACGTGAAGTTGTCGTAGAAGGACTTGATAATTAGGTGCTGATTATATAGCAGCTACATGAAATGTGAACCTGACATGTACTATTTTGAATTATTTGACTCAGGTGGGTATCCGAGGAAACTTCGTTTGAGGTTGCAGGTGGGTGTGAATTGGCAATTTTCTAGTGAACAGAATGAAGAAAGATAGCTAATTGGCTTTTTCTTGTTGTATTTAGATACTACTATATAATTAGAATCCAGAAGAAAAGAGTTTAACCTCTCTAAATTACTTTTCCTGGTTTCTTTCGTGGAACAGTACGTAGAAGCGGAGACTGAAGACTCAATTAGATCAACGCCCGAGGCGACGAATTTTCCAGTTGACGTTTCCAAAAGAAAAGGCTTCATCATAACGCGTCAAACTTTTGCCTATATGGTTAATTTGGAACATCTTCTGAGTCTTTAGATGACAAGTAGCTGGTTTATTCAATGTTGCCGGTAAGCTACTCAGCATCATAACTTACATTCTTTGATTTGGATGGACAAACGTTAAGTTCAAATGTGTGCAGCCAAACTAGAAAATGAAAGGGATATAAGGGAAAAATAAATTAAGGACAAATTAGCTAGTCTTCTCTCCCTCTTCAAATGGAACTAGAAGGCTTTGCTTTAACTCCATTTCTGTATGAAGCCTATTTTCCCTCTTTCGGCGTCTATTAATTTATTGGACTTTCCCTTTACAAATTCAGGATCCAAAGGGGCTTATGTACTCTTCAGAAACAAGGATAAGCACGTATATAGACTAATCAGCATTGGCATTTCATTTTCTTCATGTTTTTTTTTATAAAAAAAATTGCAAGGATACTGAGTGCTATATTGTGTCATATATATGTCACACACAGACATATAGCTTTGTGGAGAGGTGAGTCTGGGCTTAGGGAACTATATATTGCCCTATAGCAAGTTGCCAGGTTGCACGTAAGAGGAAATATGGTGGATGTCAAACTACCAAAAATAAAATTTATAATGAGACCTACTACCAAAACTGAACGAGTATAGTGGCGAATAGGGTCGTCTCCACAGGAAATTAGTAGATCTATCACACACAGGTAATTGGGGGATTTTTGGACGAGAGAGAGATAAACGAAACAAATTAAAGATGTAAAATTACTAAATAAACAATCGCAATAAATGCAATAACTCAAGAATGAAATAAACAATTGATTGACACAACCTAGTTAAGTAGATAATCTCAGCACCGGTTCACACAATTGATCATAAATACCAGGAATAATTCACACGTTCGCAAATAAATTGGTTCTAGCAATTTAACAACCGTCAAACTCTCAATCTCTCCTTAATTTTACAGTAGTCCGAAGACGCTCTTAAACTACTCTCTTGTAAAATAGATAGTCCCAGAGACGCTCGACAGATTTAATCTAATTACAGTTTTAGGAATTAGAGAGACCCAATTCTAGTTAACAAACACACATGCGGGTTCATTTAAACTAGATTAATTATTTCTACGACCTAGATTAGACTGCTTGCGAGGCAATGAAATTGGTACCGTTTGCCACTAATTTAAGACATTCAAGTGATACGCACCCCTGTCCTAATTGGCAATATATTATTTAGACAATTGAACAACTGGTCATATTGATCCAATAAATCCAAACAATAATAGGCAATTCAAACAAAGAATAATTAAATACCTACAAACGTAAAATTTAGAATAATAAAAATGATCTCACAATTGTTCGTGACCCGGATCTTGATTACTCCTCAACTAGACAACGGAACTAGTCTTGCCGCATGATGGCAAAGCAATTTAAAGTTTTCATGGAGCTTTTGTTGAACTAAAAAAAACGAAGTAAAGGGGCTGCGTCACTAGTTTGAAGCTAATGCTAGGAAGAAAGGCATAACGAAAAAAAGTCCTAGTTACAAGATGTCCTTCCGTCTAATGCTAAACTCCTTTTTAAAGTCTTTGCTGCCGCGCACTTCCTTTTCCAATTGATGTTTGTTTCCCACAGGGTTTCTTCTTTTATTCCCTCATTGAATTGTTGCCAAAAGTACTCTCTGCCAAGGTTTCCTAATTCCACGTAGCTACAATCACATCTCTCAAGAATTGTGGCAGCATCCAGGGAGTAGGGTCGCGCACTCCGTCTTTTTCACGCAGCTCTGCGTTGTTGTCTGACGTGGGCACGTCAGAGAAGACCTAATCTTCTGGAATTTGCTCTCCTTTTGTCACATTCAACACCACTCTCCTGCAAGTAGCACAAATATCAAATATGAGTAGAATCCAGTGTCTTACACAATAAGTGACCAAAATTAAGACCAAATGACAGTGAATAAAACGTACAATTATATCATTATCAAAATACAAGTTTTTTCCACTGGTTTTTGTTACTCTGCGATGTGTCTCTCTCCTACAAATTGAATATTTCTCAGGAAAGGAATGAAAAATTGTATGGTACACGTTCCTTAATTTATTTTTGTTTTTGGTAATTAAAGATGCATTGAGAAGAAATAGGTCTACATAGTCATGAACAAAGTAATTAGCTTAATATATATAGTCATCCGAGTGACCTTAAATCATCCAAGGGTAGGGGAAGTACAAAATCTGGATAACTATCAAAAACTGGATGTAATCATTACTGCCTTCTTCCCCTTTTAGCTAGCATGCCTGCACACCTGTTCGCTTCATGAAAATTATAATACTTAGTGGAATGTAGTCGACAGCTCCTTGGATTTAGATAAGGTGGGGAAAAGCTCATGAGAATTTGGAGGAGTTTTGCTCGAGAAATGAAACCAGAAGTTTTAAGAGTCCAGTTCCACTTCAAGTGAGGAGATGTTGAGTTCTTTTGCCGGCTGCAAACCATCTCTGAGTGCCCAAAGATGTAAAGCTGGTACATGTTCTTTAATACTGTTCCAAAGATGGAAAGGTGGAGCCAATAGTTGTTGTGGACCTTGTGGTAATGGTTCCCTTTTAGACCGGCGAAAATAACACTGAACAGTGCCTTCAATATTTTGGTACAGAATGAGAAATTAGTGCATCCATTCAAATTTCAACATGGTCAGAACTTCTTCTTTACAGTTCAAACTTACAAATCATGGGGAATTCCTCTTAAGCCCAGCTACGTACCTGCTCACTAATTAATTTGGAATCATTTCCTTTTGTACTGCAACTGTAGTCTACTGATTTCTGAGTGCTCTCTACGCATCTGCATGCTGCCAATGCCTATTTCTTACTGTCATTATTGATACATTTATTTTTTTTTTACAAAGAATATTTAGTGTGAAAAATTCCACTTACCCATTCAAAGCATTTTTCGATTTTTTTTTAATTCAAGCATCTTCCCATTTATATTCCCGGATCAAATATTGTGTTCATGTTAATTATCCTACTATCTTATCTTGATTTCTAGTGGCAATACATTGAGGACCCATACGGGTGCATATCATTGGTAGAATTCTTGAAACAAACGAAAGGGAAGCCATGTGTTAGTTGGCTCAACGGGCCAGCTTCTGCCTTTTGGTGCTTTATGTTTCACTATCTATTGCTAAATTTTCAACCTAAACTTTACAACATGCCATAAACGAAGAATTCACATTAATTAGTAACCCAACATTGTAAGTATCCTACCCCGGTTGTTCCCTTGCCTGTTATGCTTCACAAATGAGGTACTCGAAGAATATGAACCGAATGACTAATATGAATAACAAATAAAAGTCAAGCTTTGAGAATGAGATTGTCCATGCAACTGATGCAATACATTATAACGCATGTGAAAAATGAATTTTGGTAATCCGAGTTTGAACTATTGATCTACACCATAACATCAGATCAGTACTATACAATTATCACTGATCCACGCTAGCATGGACAACCGAGAAAGCTAGTTCCCTCAAAAACTAAGTGGAAAAGAATTAGAAAGCAAGAAGGATTGCAGCCCTTGTTTCTTTTCACGACCAATTCTTGAAATTTCCAGAATCTAGGAGTTGTGGCAAGTTTTCACAGCATTGGAATAAATAATTGTTTGGAAACTGATTTGATTTTCTCTGATTTGAAGGGTATCCAAAAAGTCAAAACCATTTCAAAACCATTCAAGGAGGCATTATGAGAATCACCGTGACTTGTGTTCTTGGAGCACATTAGATTAGAAAATTAATTTAGCAGATATGCTATCTGACTATTTATTTGATCAGCTGTTACCTATACGGTTCTACATCTAAAACAATGATTAAGGGCTTGCAAGGCCATTGGAAGGCTGACAGGTTTCACAGTAAAAAAAAATCTCAGAAATTTTTTTTTTCTTGAAGAAAAATGAGAATGAGAATGAAGTAGTGTAAGAAAAAGGAAAAGAATGAATCCGTGGAGTCAGATATCACGAGGCACCGCTCAAATATCTTAAGAACCCGCGATTTGTAAACTTAATCTTGCAACTTCATTTTGACATGAAAGATAACACGAAGAAAAACCTCATTTTCTTCACCTGATGCAATCGCGAGTGGCCTAGTTGTTAACCAAAAGATAAATGAAAGAGCAACATGTCAAATGCAATCATGGAGTCGAACAGAATTAACGAGCGACCCAAATTAAGAACCCCAAATCTCCTAAATGAAGTTTTACCTCTTGCCTCTAACCATGCCTCGACATGAAAAGACAACTGAACAGGCACTCCACTCTACGTAGTGTTCATCATCAACCACTTTTAAGGTGGATTTTACTATTATTGTTCATGTCTGGACAAAATATTTCCTCAACTTGATCATTTTAATCTTTCAATATTCCTTTTATTGGTGTAATATGGCAAGTCCACTTATTCCTGCCTCATTTGGTGGGGACTCCATCGCGCAATATTTATCCAAATTGTAACTATATAAGCCCTAATCCGCCTCTTTGCTCTTTGTACAAACAACAACGGCCTCACATCATACTTGGATTCTCGTTACTTCATCCTTGAAGAGTTGAAGTTGTGTAAGTGCACTTTTCAACCTTTTTCTATATGTAGTTGTTCATATATATGATCAGTTAAGCTCTAATCTATAGTCTATCCTCCTAGCATTGGCATGTATATATGCATGCGTCATGAATGGTTTGATTTTTTTTGTTTATTATCTTCATTTCATGGCGTCAGTATTGACAGCAGCTTTACAGGGTTGTAGATCTGAAGAATGAAGCATCTGCTAGTAGTTTTCCTACTTGTAATGATCAGTTCTCATGTGGCTACGAGCAGAAAAGTCATGCCGGGCGAGATGCAAGAGCAAGAGAGGAGATTTCTGGTCGCAAATGATGAGGGTAAAGTCGATGGTAACTCCGGATCAAGCGTGGATAATCACCATTACATACCAAGGCAGGACTTCAACAATCACGGCGGAGGTGGCTCCATGGGAGGTGATGACTCGGACGCTCGCAAGAACTAAGAATAATTAGCTACGTGAGTACTTGGGAAGTTTAGTCATGAAGATTATATATAGTTATTTCCTATTTCGAGTTAAAACTAAAATCAGTGAGGGTGGAGTTTTCCCATCAGTACGTTTGTACAATAGGGTTATCTGTTTGTCAATAATCGATTATGAAGAATAATCCTCATGTATCCTAGTATATGAAATGGCTGTGGCTATGGCGCATGCATGCATGCATAGTAAATAAATAAAATAAAATCTTTGATTTCCTTTTAGTCCAAACTTGAGGAAAAGAAAAGGCAAAACATAATGAAGAGAAGTTCGCGCGGTAATTTTTGTCTTCAAGATCATTGATTATATGTTTTCATTATTAGTGGAAGAGAATAATCTGAGTTGGATTTGTAGTGGACAATTGGTGAATTATATTCATTTGGAGTAAAAAAGACAATATACATTTCAGATTTGGAATTGTGCGACAAAATTACAACGACAAATAGAATAGATGTATTAATGGGTGCCCATTAAAAAGACCCTAATAATAATAATAGTACAATAGACTGTATTTATAGGTTACACTACAAATAGATGTAACGAATCCAAACACTATTGAGTAAATTATACGAACTAGATTAGTGCTAGTACATAGAATTTATCTTAACATAAAAATATAATGCTATAACACAATTGCAGCAAGCATGTAGAACAATCCCACAATCAATTCTATGGCAACATTTGAGTTGAATATTGAAGAACCAAATCAGAAAAGTGAAGCCTCTTTGCGCATTTCCAGGCAACGTTTAGTTCGTTAATGACAGAGTCTAATTTTGACGGGCTCATTTCTTAAGCTCCCCTGGATTCTTCCCCTCTCCCCTGGATTCTTCCTCTCAAGTTTTGACAAGAAAAAACCCAAGTTGGTTTCTGGACTTGTTTCTGGTTTCCAGCTCAAAGCGGTCCTTCAGACGCACGAATGTGCAGTAGTGGTGGACCTCAGACAGCTTAAAAAACATATAGCAATTGAACCGGGATTTGCTTGATGATGCATGAATACTAATATAACTATTAGTTCTAGGCCCGATAATGGAGCACAATGGGCCATAAAACACCAGTGTTTGGTGTCTAGTAGGTCAATGATCTACTAAACCTTTTTCAGGATATAGATAGGGCAGTTTTAAAACAATTTTCCTTTCATTTTGTCTTTTTTTTTTTATGTATAAACTACCTTTTATCCTCCAATGAATTGGTACTTTACCACATAACCGTCTTACTCTTTAAAAACTCTGTATTTGATAAAACTGAAATCTAAAAATTAAATTTGAAATTTGAATATATTAAATTACTAAATTATTAAATATTAATTGGATAAAAAACAAAAAAATCCCTTGTGGTAGAGCTAATATACAGAAAAGTCCTTTATGATTTCAAAACGTATAAAACGACCCCTCATACTTTGATAAAAATGATGAATTCGTTAAAATTAACGGAATTAACTTATTAGAATCTAAAAACAAATTTTTTATACCTAATTTTTAACAAATATACATGTTCTACCCCTTATCTCTCAACTCTCTCTCTCCAAAGAATGAAACAAATGATTTTGTTGAACTATCTTTTGTTTAGTTGCATCAGAGCATTTTTGTCATTTCATCTGTCCCCATTAATTTTAACGGATTCCGTCACCTTTACAATTTAGTTCAAAACATGGGGTATCATGTTGTACGTTTTAAAATCACGGAGGTTTTTTCATATATTAGATTTATCACATGGGATTTTTTGTTTTTATCCATACTAATCTGATACATTTGAATATATATTACATTAAATGATAAGTAATACGTTAATAGTGTCACTATCACAATCCGGATCCAGGGGCTAGCCCAAACAATTTTTGGACCACAATTCACTGGCCCAAAATGGTTAACCCAAAATTATTATGCAACCCAAACACCCAAATTCTTAAACCATTCTTTGCCTCTTCATTCCACTAATGTGGGATACTATATTATCCCCATCTTTAGAACTTTGCATTCTTGCAAAATTCATCAGAATTCAAACTGTCCACTTGATTATGCTCTGATTCTAGATTCGTACGGGTTCTAGAAGTGACCCCTGCATGACATGGTAACACTTCCTTTATGCAGTCAGAACCATAATCCGTTGGCCCAAACTCAACCCCATACAAAGACAACACGAGATTCGTTCTGATATCAACTGTCATGATTCAAGACTAAGGGCTAACCTAAGCAATTTTTGGACTAAAATCTACATACCCAAAATGGTTAATCCAAAATTACTATGTATCCTAAGCACCCAAGTCTTTAAACCATTCTTTTTCTCTTTATTCCACCGATTTAGGATACTACAATCACATTAAGTGATAAGTAATAAGTGAATAAATTAAAACTTATTTATTGGAGCGAGTTTTATTTAAAAAATTTAGCACTGCTTAATTAATTCAAATGTTCTATTTTTTGTTATCAAACCCATTAAGTTTAAATATTGAATCAGCTTATCAAACAAGGCCTTATACGTAACCCTTCATAATTTGGATAAAGTGTTATTGTTACTTTTTTTTTGTTAAAATTAACGGTCAAAATTTAAAAAATTTAAAATCAAAGTAGTAAATTTATAAATTTACCCTTCACTACTTTTTTTTCTTTTTTTCTCCTTCCTTTTCTTTCTCTTGTTTTTCTTTGTGAAGAGTAGAGATGATTTTACAAATAGTACTTTGGCCCACTAAAGTTTTCTCCAAATGCGAAAAAGAAGAAAAGAAAATAAAAAATAGATAAATAAGAAATAAAAAATACATTAAAAATTTGCAGCCATTAAAGATTCCTATTTCTTATTTATCTATTTTTTTAATTCTCTTTATTCTTTTTTGTATTTGGGAAAAAATAGTGAAGAGTGAATTTAATAATTTAATTTTAATTTTTTAATATTGACCATTAGTATTAATGGAAAAACTAATAGCGACACTTTAATTCAAATCATGAGAGAGTTATGTATAAATTTTTAAACTATAAAAAAAATTATATAGTAAAATATCAAATCACAAGAATAGAAAGTAATTTATTTGTTTATTTTGATTTTTCCGAGTGTGGTGCGGGAATAGAAGAATTTTAATTACGACTACAAAATGGTTTGGACATCTGTTCTTTTTGTTGAAGAGAAACAGAAGTTTGCAGTTGCAAACTCTGTTCTAAATGCATAAAACTCATCGTTTGATTTTTTTTTTTTTTCCTTCTTTAAATGGTAGAGACCACCCACGCATGAAAAAAGGGTCTTTTCATGAACATCCGAAGGATTCAATCCACGCATTTAAATTTTGCAGGTTACAGGATAAAAGCTGCCAAACTTGAGGATGCTGATAAATTCCTCAAAAAGAAAATGCCACATAAAAAGAAACCAATAGGGGCTACAGCCAACAGGAACCCAGTAATACTACAAAGTTGTGTTTTGGACTTCATTAATTACTTTTGATCAATTACGGAAATGATATATTTCCCACATCCAAGCAACATTTAGCATATAAGTACATTCTCAGTAGAGATTGATTTTCAATTGGTTGATAATCGATTTTCATCTGGGACAGTCTACTTGAAGCATACTTCCAAAAAAAAAAAGATAAAAAAGGTAATAATCTACTTGATAAATGCCTTGTGCAGCACCATAGTAAATAATGGTACTTCACCTTGTGCTACTATTTTGCATCTAAATCCCCGAAGACAGCCATAACAAGCAAAAATCAACCCACAAAATCATAAATTATCTGATCTCCAAAATGTCGCCTTAGCTGATTTTCATGTTGCTGCTGCAATGGATGCTGTGGTTGCACACCATCTGCATTTTGCCTGAGACCTAATGTCAGGGACACTGCTCCAAGCCCTCCAATCTCAATTCCGCTTTGCTGGTATGGCACGAAGCCCACCAATGAACCATCCATGCTTCCAGGAACATGACATTCAACTCGACTCCGCTTCTGATTCCATGTATCATCATTCATTCTAGATCCCATATATACCGACGATCCAACATCCGAACACTCCACCTGCTTTTCAGATGATCTACCAGCGTTGAGCCTATTCAGAGGCTGACTATCATTCGATCGGCTAACACTTTCAGTCATAGCCTTTCCATCAGTTTTTCCCACACTTGCACCTGTTTCTGCAATCCCTTTAGTTTCCAACATGTGTATCTCTTCAACCATGGGTTTCCACACTCGAACACGAGCATTGATAAACCAATTTGAAACCTGAAATGCAAATCCAAGCTAAACATTAGCCAAAAGGAGTTAAAAGAAAATGAGCCTGGTCTACAAGTTAGATGATTGCAACTTTTCTTTCCACTGCAAAATGCCATCTGATACAAGCCCCATCACTTCCTTTGGTACCAATAATTTAGGGGGCTAAGGATGTTCCTCACAGGAAAATGACGGTGCTAGGGTCAAGTATTAATCTCAGATCCTACATATGAACTTCTTATGAAATACCTCAAACTTCACAAAATAGATCAAGCCAGAATTAGAATTAAATCTGGCAGTAGAAAATTTAGTTCTCAAAGGGAAGAGCAAGGACATGGTTACTGTTTGAGTAAAATCTATCTACCACAAACAGATGATAGGATTGCTTTTTCTACAATCCAAAGATAATCATCCAAATGCCATATACTGAACCGAAATAATGCACTAAAGTAGCATGTAAGATGAAAAATTGGAAGGAAAACCGTTCTAAAGCGGGTATATCTTTTAGTTATGCTGCTTCATTTTTCTCTTTTCTTTTCCATTATCGTTTAGCCCATCCTTATTATTGCAGCATCTTTGCTCTCCAGATCATATTGCAAATTGGACATCTGTTTAGCTAGGGTTAGATGAAGCTGAAATAACATTATGTCTCCACTCATTGGTTAGGAGAAATAAAGGTAACAACTTGACGGCACAACACCAAAGTAAAACAGGAAGAACTGCAAGAGGGATCACCTACCCTCTCTTCTTGCTCTAACATGTAAATGTATCAAGAGCTTACTATACCTGATTTCGACTCAATCCAGTTTGAGTGGCTAACATATGCTTGTCTGCATCAGTGGGATACCTAAAGTAACAGATGAGATTCATTTTCAGTTAGATTGAGAGTCAATGAATGGTTCTTCCAAGTCCAAAAAATTGTGGACTTACGGGTGAAGGAAGTGATCAAAAAGCCAAGCTCGAAGAATAGCTACAGCACGTTCTGGCAGTCCCCTTTGGGGCCTCCAAACATGCTGTTGGGGTTCAAAGAAACCCACATTTCCTCCAACAACTTTCTGCTTCTGGAAGGTCTGATCCATCAATTTCAACCTTGATGTACAGATGTCACCTTTACTACTGCTCGTGCCAGTTGTAGGGGATGCCAACTCTTCTCCAAGAGCTTTCCTTACATTTTTTAGCTGGTCAGAGATTGCATTTCTGATGCACCGAAAATGCCTAGCAACAGTCTTCAACGCCTGAGAAATAAAAGGGGTGGCTGCAGTAAGACCTGCCACAGACTCAAAGGATGAAACAACCATTTGCATCTGCTGATGATAGTGCTTGTATCTTCGGCATACCTTTCAAAAACAAGGCAGATGTAGAAGTCAAAAGCTGAATTCTAGCATGAATATATTGCAGCTACAGCACAGCAGAAATATGTAACAGCAATTAACGATGTAGAAGTCACAGCAGATCATGAATTTTGTTAAGTCGTGATATTGAGATATTCTACTAATGGCTCTCTAAGAAGCATGGAGGAATTTAAAAAAACATGCATGATGAATCAATCTAGCGTACAGCCATGCATAAATATAGGCTCTGAACATTGGCAAATATCTATGCAAACATGGTAGCTCTAGATGCTAGCACACTGTTTCTTTTAATTATGTTAGATGTATTGCAGGCTAACAGGTTTACTGTGTTTCCTGGGCCCATTTGCCAATGAAGATAATAAAATTGGGAAAGAGAATGGTCCACAAGAAAATCAAGGATGAAAAAAAAATACAATAAATGGGTAAGAATAATAGAAAGAAAGATCTTGTTTATAAACTAGTACTATTATGGAAGAAATTTTAATTGAATCTTACATCAATAGACATTCCAAAAAGAAGTTCACATTTGTACTGGTTTTTGAGAATTAACAACATTATGATATTACTCAATATCTGAGTACTGTACAGCTAAAACAATATTTTACTTAGTTGAATCTAAAATTGTAGAGTGCAATGTCCTTGAAATACTATTACCATAGGCAAAATGTCGTATTGTTAATATCGAGGGTACACAAATTAATGCAAACTTTAATCACAAATACATTTTCAGTAATCTCAGACCACCAATCCAAAAATATCATCCAGTACAGCTTGTATATAGCACCAAAAGACTTCCTTACAATAATTGCTTACCCCCTAAGTTTAGTAGCTAGGGGGCTATTTCTAGGTAAGTACCAAAAACGTCCTCATTGCCACTATAGAACAAAAGTCATGTAGGCCCGTGATTTTGATGCGGGGCATAGGAGAAAAACGGAAACTTTCTGGCTAATGGAGAACCTTTGATCCCACTAAAACAACAAATACTCACCCTAGTTTTGTAGGAATTTTAGTGAGCTCTCTTTTCTTGTCAATGCATGAATATGTGTTTTTTGCTTGACGTCGAGTTCCAGAATTATCATATTCAAATACCAAACTATATAACCAGTAGAGCATATTAAGAATCCAGATAATGACAGGAAAGAAGGATACAAACCTCCTCCAGCATGTACAACAGCTTTGCCTTCTTTTGGAGATAGTCTGGCCGATAAGATTCAGTTGGGCTGCTTAAACCTCCATGATCCTGTGTCTTTTCATTGGAACTGTAGAATGTAGATGATGAGCCACCAGAATCCCCAGCCAAGGCTCCAATAATGGATTCATTAGCATTGACAGCATCATCACAGGCCCTAATCTCATCTGAAATCCTTTCCGGTGGCTCTGGCATTTTGGTGCATTTTGGACCGAAAACATTACAGAAGTCATCCAATAGCTGTTGGGCTGGCTTTAGAAACTTTGAACTTTTCAGTATGGTTGCATAGCCAGTAAATGGACCAAGTGGACCTGCAGCCCGATGAGCAAAAGTTGGATTTCCCACCATATCATGTTGAGCACTTTCCAAGACTTTACCATGATATGATGGTTTTGAATCAAAACAATGATAGTCAGACTTCAAGGCCTTTATCTCTTGAATATTGCTAAAACAACCAGCTCCTGAATGCAAATCTTCAGACATAATCCTCTCCCCAGTCTGACATGCATATGATTTGGACAACGGAACCGAAGAAAGTGATAGAGACAAGGCCTGAGTATTAGGACTATCATTTGCAATTGATCTATGGTCTCTCTCTGCAGCATTCTTAGTACTTGCACAGTATTCTAATTCACCATTCCATCGTCGGCATTCACCAGAACCATGTTTAAGGCCTAAAGGGTTTGAATGATCAGCATAGGCTGGAAGAAGCACAAGCTCGTTTCCACCATTCGGCCATGAAACATGAGCAATTTCCTTACTGTGTTGTTGAGCAATAGCTGCCACTCCTAGCTCCTGTGTCATAATAGTGGCAGAGGAAACTTCTTGAAAAGTATTAGAAGTATGGTAAACTGAAGGCGAGTTGAAATGCACATGATCAACCTGATTTTTGGGGCTGTTACGGGCAGAAATTTCACCAGGTGGACTAGTCAAAGATGAGCGGACCTCATGATGATTGCCATAGGAAGAACTAGGCTTATTGAAGTATATTGTGGAAGTAGAAGGATTATTGTTATTAGCCTTCAAAGAACCAGACAAGCCTCCTCCGACAAAAATTGGGTTGTGATTGCTATCAATGCCTCCAGCGGATCCACTTGTATAATTAGTAATCCAGTCGCAGCTCTCTTGTGAACCAATGCTTTTCCAAGTGCTACAATTTTGTGGGTCACCACTAACTTTAGCTAAAGAATTGACATTTGATGGGAGAGTATTGGACAGATTGGTAGATGGATCTTCTACATCACCGGCTATCCGCTTCGATTCTTGATGCAACATTGTAACATCCTTGTTACTGTGAGCTAACAAAGCTTGCGAATTTGTGGAAAAATCAAGCATTTCAGATGAAAATACTACCGGTTCATACGATAAATTTCCATACCTAATACTTCTAAGCTGAACGAGATCCGGGTTTAGACCCTCATGGGTAGAAAATGGAACCAACTGATTTGCATAGACTTCCACATTTTGGTTACACGGATTAGGATGGTGTTGAACCCTCAACTTATCACGACGGCTTTGCTGTGCTACATGCAGTTCAGGCCTAAAGTTGCCCGTCTCCATAACCTTTCCCAAAAAATCCCACTTCTCCAATGCCACACACTCATCTCATTGTTATCGTAAATGAAGGCCTAAAATGAGTTCTTCGTACCTTCAGCAAGAAAATGGTCCAAGGAGATCCAAAGAAACTGCTGCATGCGATCCAAATCCGATGGAAACATCAACTAGTGTACAAGAACGAACAAGAATGCATAGCTGGTAAGGACAAATACAGCACAGGAATTCCACTGAAGAGAAAGAGAGAGAGAGAGAGAGAGAAGTCATGTAGACTTGCAGCAGGTTTAGGCAATAAATGAAGTGAATTGATGAAGACCATGTGGAGGATTGTAGCAGTTACGAAATGGAGTATCCTGGAGTACCAATATCACCAGGCGACCAGAAACAAAAAGCAAACAGAAGCCAACGAAGAAGAAAAATCTAGGCGATGAGAGTTGAGTAATAGTACAGATGATACTAAAGGAGAATGGTGCAGAAAAGAACTCTGAAATTTAAACAACTGGTTTGCCATTTTGAAACCTTTTTTTATTTGAAGCTGTTGTCAAAGACCTAGCCTTCTGGGCCAAGCAACACTATTTTACATGGCTCATTCTTCAAAGTTTTCTATATATAAACAGTAACTAAATGCATTCACTGTGCTGCAGCTCCACCTTGTCAAGAAATACTTGCTTCTACCACCAAAACTTTCACCAGAAAACTAAGCAAAAGCTTCAGAAAATAGTAAACTCAACACGTTAACCTACTAGAATATGGGCGTTTGGGTAAAACCAAGTCAGGCAATGTGGAAAATCAAGCAAATAGTGTGGACATTCAACGTTTTCATCAACAGCTTAAATTTAAAAAAAAAAAAAAAAGCGGCTTCTGTGGGAAGTTATTCAATCTTCGGATCATAAAAATCCTTTAAATTTTGATATTACACGAATGGATCTAACCCGGGAAGCTGGGGTTCTAACACACGAAGCTACCACGGAAGGGATGGTTTAAACACTTACCTGAGCCAGAAAAAAGACATTATTCACTTTGAATGAAGTGAAAATGCATAAATTCAAGAATCGAGAAGCTTGAGTTGAACTTTCGGGGGCAGGAAAAAAGAACAACAAAGAAAAGAAACACTACATCACACAGGGAGTTTAAATAGAGTGTAAAAGATAAGAAGATTTAAGTAAAACAAATTTTCACCGGAAAAAGTTATTAATTTAACTAGCTGAGCTAGTTCATTACCTCAAAGAAAGAAGATACAATGAAAGTTGGACTTGGAACCAGATCTTGATATCGAGAAGAACCCTTTTGAACTATGGACAGTATAACGATTCCGGCGAGATTCCGATGGATTTTCAGGCGAGAATCTGGAGAAGGAGTGGGGTAGGGGCGGTTTGGGAGGCAAGAGCGAAGGTAGCTGGAGCAGCTGTGCAGCAGTAGTAGCAACTACTACTAGCAAGTAGTAGTAGTAGTAGTAGTAGTAGTCGTAGCAGTAGGAGGACAATGATTGCCAAGGTGATAATTGCCGTGTTAACAACAAAGACTTTTTGGGGTTTTCACAAAGGAGGCATTTAACGTCGTTAGATTTGACGGCGGAATATTGTCATGAGACTCTCTTTTTTAATATAGTGAGAGAGATTGAAATGAAATTCTCACCAATTTGTGGGTTCAAAAGTTTCTTGTCTTGGAAATTCTTGCTTGCACGAGCAGCTGTAGTCAAGAACTAATTCTCGATGCAAATTGTTGTACTATAGCATTAGCAGCAAATTGGCCAGGGCTTTTTTTTCATCTTTCCTTTTTAGGGAAGTAGAAGTACGGTAAATGCTATTGTTCAGTTTACATATTATTGTCAATAAAGACATTTTAGTAAAGATAATTGATATTCGTACGTTTTATTTAGCATCTGACACTCTGATTCATTCATTAAAAATATAACTCCCAAGGAGTATTACAGGCTAATTGAGTAGTGCAAATATCACTTTTCTTAAAAATTATGGCGTTAACATTTTTTCAATATAATTATATTGAAGATAATCAAAAAAAGATAAAACAGGATAAAAAAGAGAGTTTGTTTGGATTGCAACTTTCGAAAAAAATTATTCATTTAGCACATTCTCAACTAACTTATTTCTAAATAATTTTTATTTTACATAACTTATATCTCAAAAACTATTATGCAATTATTTTTTTCCCTAAATATACTCTCAAAAGCTTTTTAAAAATATACTCTCAAAAACGGAATCGAATTAATTCCTCAACGTAATTGGAGAGCTTTTCAAAAAGTTCCTTTTTCGTTGTTCCTGCAAAACATCAATCCAAGCATTTAAAGCTATGTGTTTCTTTTCTGAAGAACATTTGAAGCTTTCTTCATTCCACTATTTCATTAGCATCAGCTAAACATATATAGTAAGGCAAACACGGAGTGCTAATTACTACTATAAACTAGAATCTCATGATTTATACAGACACTTAAATGCGAATACACGAGTGTTGTGACCATGCTAGATCACTAGCATGGAAAAAGTTGTACCTCTCCTGTCGAAAGGCAAAAGAACAAGATATTTATGGTTGGTGGATACGACCTTAATCACTGATTTTAGCTAAGAAAGTACACTTCAAAGTCTAAAGCTCGGGGGATTTTTGGCCCTGGTATATTAATGGAAGTACTCATATTGTCAGTTAAGTGTCTGCTACAATTATCAGCTATTACTAGACACTAGTAGGTGGGCACGTCATTAGAGGTACTGGCTTGGTTCCTTCGGTTTATCTCTAATTTAGGGATTACATATTATAAGAAACTTCTCTAATTGGTCCTCAATTATGGTGCAAAAGTTGTACCCTTATCCTTAATGATGATGGATTATTTTGCGTTAAAAATCTGAGAAGAAATTTTGGAGAGAATAAATAGAGAGAAATCAGAGATTCTTGATTGGAGCACCATGCATTTCTGTTCAATCAGATTCTCGGGTTTGTAACTTAGCAATGTGGATTTGATTAATCTTTCCTTTTTATTCTTGATGATTACTTTATTAGGAGGAAAGTTTAGATGCAGCAGCATGTCACATCATTTCTAACAACTTTGGTTTAAAAGAAAAGTTTTGTTTTCCCAATAAATACTTGTTAAAATGTTTAAATCACACCTAACTAACGTTTTATGTAAATGTACAAATTAATAATTATTTTCTTGTATTCATAAATTTTTCTTATTTAACTTTATATTTTAAAAATATTAATACGTAAATTATATTTTAACGAGTGCTTAGTAAACTACTCTTATTTATTAGACGGGTCATGACCCTGAAAGAAAATTAGGAGATGATTAAAAATTTAAAGGTATAAACTTTTCCTTTCATCGCTTAAATTCGTGCGTCGACCCAGACCGTTCATGTTTGCTTTGCCACATTTTCTGGTTGAAATGTTCCACTTTTTGGGTTTGACCCATGTTGCTTATATGCTTTAAAGTTTAAACAGTTGTTTTGGCATCCAATTCTCCTTAAAGCAGGCTTTGTACCACCGAGTAAATGCTACGCATCTCTTCGAATTGATGGACTGTTAAGTGCTTGTGCCAGTTTTTGGTTTGAGAATTTTTCCGGTAGATGTACTAGAGATTTTTTTTCTCTTTTTTTTTTTGAGAGAAAACTCCAACTATATGAGCTCGTCTAACCCTGTCTAAATTCCCAGTCCCAAATTTCTTTTTTTGTTTTTAAGAGAAACCTAATTAATATTTTCCCTAGTACATATTTTACACGCATTGTTGGATTGAGGGCATAAGTTATATGATTGGTGGCCAATCTAAAGCAGCCTGCCTGCATTCATGAACAATTGTCGTATACCATCTGGATTTATGAGCACCTATAGTAATTTGGCACATAAGAGATAAACCTTTGATGTGCACGTGCTGCATTTTTTCACCGTGGATTGCAATCAAAACCCTCTCCCCCTTCCTCCCAAAAAAAAAAAAAAAAAACCTCTCTCACTCTTTTAAACACCATCCGACCCTCAACTCCTAGATATAAAATTCAAATTCTGAATCAAAAAGAATTTAAAAATTCTTTCTTGGCCATTGAATCGACCCAATGATTGGATTGCAGTTAAGCTTAACACACCTCTACCATCAATTAATCCTACAGTAATTAGTCATGTTTCAACTTACTATTTGCCGATGTTGATATATTTATATTATTATAAAATATTTTGGCTCGATCAAATATCTTAAAGAAATAGGAGAGGAATGAGAGGGAAAAGGAAAAAGGGAATTTGAAAACATGACCTCTAATTACTAGGATTTCAATTTTAGTTACTAGACCTTATTCCAAAGCTACTATAAATAACTCTTTTTATATCCTATTTTTTATAAAAGAAAATCTTATATACACTGACAGTGTGTACACTATCACGGTTTAATGCATGACATATGAGAAAAATTTGAAATTTAAATTTAAATTCATATGAGTTATCATGCATCCAATGGTGATGGTGCATACATTGTCAGTGAATAAAATATTAATTCTTTTTACAATGGTTGTTTACAAATAATGGATTTAGGCATTTTGTTCAAAGTTATTTTTGGTCTACCACTTAGTTATACCTTCTTTTAAAACATCTTAATAAATTATTTTTGAAGAACAACTTGCAGGATGCTTTTTGGTTCAAATGCATTTGCATAGAACATTAATTAAAAAAAATTACAGTAATACTTTTATAATATAATGTTTGCGAGATAAAAAAATTGCTAAAAAATTTGTAGCTATTTTTTTGTTAAATAATAATGACTGTGTTTGGATATGTGATTTTTTAGGATTTTTTTTGCATGAATCACAAATATATTTTCAAAATATTTTTTATTTTACATATATCATATTACAAAAAATACTAATACAATAATTATTCTTATGTCGTCAAGTAGTCTCTTATCCAAACCAATATGACAAACTCGCTTTTAGTTTATTTTTTTGTATAAAATTTAATAGACGTATCTTTTCCAAGAGAATGAGTCGCAATATACACATTTGAACTATTTGACTAATATACCGCAACCACCATATGAATACGTTTCAATAATAATATACCATTATCTGCAAATAAATAAATAAATAATTCCCTCATAAGTAAATATTTTCAATACTTTTTTAATTATCTATTTATTTCACATATATCAAATCATAAAAAGTGTTACATTTGTATTATTTAAATTTTTTCTAATGATCTCCCATCAAAATACAATAATACTACTTAGTGTGTTTGTATAGCCATTTACTTGGGAATTTTCTTAATTGTATCCATAAACACGTTTTTCTAAATTTTTTTGGTTTTTCTAACTAACTTTTCGTGTCACATATATCACATGAAGACAAGTAGTACAGGTAGTTTGTTTGGATTGTAATTTATTTGCTAATTTTTATTTACTTGCATAGTTAATACATTTTTCAATCACCTATTTATTTTATATACATCACATCAAAAAGTACTACAATATTTTTTAAAAAATTATTTCAAATAATCTACTATTCAAACTCATTCAGTAGAGTATTATTTTTAAAAAATTCAAATAAGTTTAATTTCAAACAAATGTGCTACTTCATGGTAATTAGGGGTGCATAGTACTAGCATTAGCCTTTTTCAGCATTATTGGATAAGCAACAAGAGAGAGAGAGGAAAAATAGGGATATAGTAGTCCAAAAGATTGGAGCCCACGCAAACATGCATTTGATCCTACAATTAATCAGATAATCTCCTGACACCTAAAGTACTGAATCTAAATTAGAAACGTACATTAAAACAACTGCTATAGTACTAAATGGTGACAGCAAATACGTAATAAGAATAAAAAAAACAAGAAGATAAAGAAAAAGCTAAGACCTAAGAGTGTGGGACAAGACAGCCGAGATAGGCTACTGATACTTGCGTCACCTGAAGCTGATAGGCCTTGGGGAGTGCACCCAGGGGGGTTCGTTCCTTCGTTCGTTTGGTTCGGGACCTGAGCCCCCCCCACATATTGCATGAAGACCCCATTGCTCTTCTGTAGATAATAATGGATATGATGAGTCCAGTTAGTGTGTGACTGTGTGTAGTGTGTGAGTGTGTGTGTGTGGGGGAGTGACGCTGTGAAAGAAAGATAGATCTTTTGCTTGGGGGGACAGCGGATATGTTACCGATTACCGATAAAAAAGCCGGTCACTTCAACTGTACGGAAAAGCCTGGAAGAAGTTCTTCACCAAAAACTCACAATGCTCAGAGTTACAAGTTACGATAACTACAAGTGCAAGTAGCAGTACATGATGTCCCAGATTTAACTATGTTACTGTATTATGGTATTAAAGCAGGACCCCTTCCATCTTTTAACCTTGTCCGTTGGATCGACTGAAAAAGCTGGTCAAGTGGAATATCCAACGGTCAGGGACTCTCTCAGGTAATGAAAGCTTATTCCATCTGATGATATTCATGTATTTATTCCCACAGAGCGACGCCAGAAAGGATTGACAACCGTCAGATCTCGATCGAAGGGCTTGCATTGATAATGCTGCTTACTGCTAACTGTCCAATCAAAGTTAGAGCTGGCTTTTTTTTTTTTTAAATATATATATACGTCTTCTTTGGTTTTTTTTCTTTTTTTTTTTTTGTGGAAAATTTGGGTACTGTATATTTTGAGGGGGGCATGTGGTCCGTCCTGCACACAAGCATGACATCAAAGATCAGTTGACACCCAAAGTTCCATCATTGCAGAGCTCAGAATATGAAACCTTTTCCCCCGCCCTTACGTGTTTAAATTTCTTTTAGTTTTTCTTTTTGGTTTTATTCTTTATTTCAAGAATAATATTTCGGTATATGCATACTTTTTTTTAAAAAAAAGTAACAAAAATATGATTAAGTTTTCATAAAAAAATATATCATGGTACAGAAGTTACTACTACCACAAAAATAGGTTAAAAAAAAAGTACAAGCTCTTTGAACATTAACAAGTGTCCTCGTAATCCAACAATTAATGTAAGAAGGTTAAGAGAAAGCAGGATGGAGTATAATACTAGTAGTTTTTCTTTTTTTGGAGAATAATAGTTTGAAAGATAGAGATTACACTTTTTCGTTATATTTTTAGACTTGAATATGCTCAATAAAGTACGTATCAGGCATATCAGAGCTCATTTGGATCGTTATTTTTTAAAATTTTATAAAAAAAAATACTGTAGTGATTTAATATATTTGAAATAGAAAGATGATTAAAAGATATATTTACAAAAAATGTAAAATTTTTTTTAAAAAAATTACAATTCAAATAAGACCTAATATTATTACCATTTATCCATAACTAGTAAATCTTTTTTTTTTTTGGGGGTCAAGACGACCAGCCAACGAAATTACAACATTTATGTGACAGCGAAGAAGTAAGGCCCCGTTTGGATTGCGGTTTTCTGTCGGAAAATTGCGTCATTTTCCGTGATCACATTTCCCTATTACCTTTTTTCTTCACATACATCAAATCGCTACAGTAATTTTTCCATGAAAAATGACGGAAAATACAATCCAAATGGGGCAAGAATAAAGGAAATATACTAAACAACTGAAATTTCACATTCAAGATATTTTTGTGATATTTGACGAGAAGGATATATGAACAAAACCCATAGTTTTTTTTTGTTGGTGCAATAAATGTGCATTGCATGCGCACATAAAAAGATCAAAGTTGGATTTGAAGGTCCCAAAGCATTTATTCGGATGTCTGTTTTGTGGCCCTTGAATATCCACCAAATGCCTTCAGAAGAAAATAAAAAGGAATATCTACCGAATAATGCCAAATACAAAGTACAAACAAAGACATTATTGAGTCCCATGCTAGAATAGTTTTCCTTCTAATTACGTATTTTCAATCCTAGTTATGTTGATCTTGGGCCAATCGACTCAGCTAGGCAATGCAAAAACAAATATTAGTTCTTCTACCTTAGTGTTTTTAATTACTATCATAATATAGTGTTTGGTTAGGTACGTATTATTTGAAATATTTATAGTATTTTTTGTAATGTGATACATGTGAAATAAAATGGTGATTAAAAATGTAAAACAGTGAATTGAAAAATATGTTTACGATGCAAGCGAAATATTTGTTCCAAATATTATTTCATAAAATTGCTATCCAAATACTATGATCACATGTATTCTGGTAACCACCAAGAATAAGAGGAAAGAACAACTGACATAGGTGCTAATACCTGCTAGTTAGTAATACGTAGAAATTTACTAAGTGCTTTTAAATCAGAACCATGTTAATGCCAAACTATTTTGATTAGGCTAGACTGAAATATTAGACACAAATTGGCTCCGGGAACCCAATTTATAATGAATTTCATGTTTACCAAATTATACTCATGCTTCTTACACCACTAGAATACGTTTTCGGGGCATGTTTGAACTGCTATTTTATAAGAAATTTTTTTTATATTTTTGTGATTATATTTTTTAATTATAATTTTATTTTATTTGTATAAATCGTTTCATTATATTTTTATAAAAAATTAAAAAAAAGATAGCAATTCAAACGAATTGTCACTTCACCAATGTAATCAGCAACTTTATATTAAAATTTGTATTAATGAAAACTTCAACTGTTTCACGTACGGGCGTTAGTAATCAATCCCAGAGATCTGCGTCCATTATGTACAATAATTTTGTCCAATAAATGTCATGTCTGGTCATTTAAACAAGTTTCTCTTCTGGTCACAAATTTTGACATGTGAAACATTTTTTCGGGCTTTCGGAACAGGCATCTTCCAAGACTTCCATAAATCTAACATTAGCTGTTGATACTAAAAATGAAAACACGCGTACATGCAACTTCAAAAGGAATTGAGATTTTGTTGTGTCCAGTTCCGTTCAGTAGTTTTGTACTATATTTTACGTTTTAAGCATGATTTTTGACGCTCTAGATATATGTAAAATATCTTATTTTTTGTACACTAATTACTATATTAATATATTAATATACCATATAATGTGACAAATACAACAACTACAGATAACTAGAAAAAACCACAACCCACCATCTGTTGGCAATAGAATATTCAAACTACTACTAAAATAATAAAAGAATAGCACTAGCAATATTAGCTGTTGGACACTTGAACTAATAATCAATAAAGAGAGAAAAGAAAAGTTAAAAACAGATGAAAACTTGTTTTGGTTGTTTAGCAGTCACGAGTCATTTGATCGGATATGCAGCGGGGCCAGTCCTCAAGACATGATTGCTTCATCGGACCCTCTTCCTTTTACCTGCGACTTGCCTGCAACCTCACAAGCCTTCTTTCCATTTATGGCGTCCATACTCCATACTTCTACTTCAGCAGGTGACCTTAAAGAAGGACATGGAAGTGAAAGACGTGGGAATAAGCTTCAATTTGCCCTCACCGCATTTTCTGATGTATCTGATTCCCCAGTCAAATCTGGTGATCTTTCTGTCCAATAAACTTAAATCAATGGTGTGGTGTTGAAAAGCTCAATTGAAAGAACTTGACAACCCTAGCCTGTACTCCCTTGTCCGGCCATTACATCAGATAGTAGGCGATCATGGACGTAAAACTCAGGTTGGAACGGGAAATATTGTGATGCAGACAAGATGAACTTTACAAACTACTATCAACTGAATTAGAATTGTGATTTTTTTTTTTGGTTCTCAATCTGATAGGAAACGAAATATAATCTAAATGGAACCACAAAACAAAAACAGAAATATCATTCTTCTGAAATTTCTTTATGGACTGGACAAAAAATTTATATGTATTTTCTCTGTTTTATATTTAAGGAGAAGGGTTTATATTCATGTGCATATCTACGGTATTGATTAAAGTGTTACAGTTTCATACAAGTTATTATGAGTCTCTCCTGTAGATGGAGCAGAATTTACGACTTTATAATACATAAAAGTCATGCGACATTTTGTGTTATGATGTCAAATGGTCTACAAGTTCACTGAAGCCTTGAAGGTTTCTGCAGTTATATTTTCAATGTATCATATGAAAAACCACAATGGATACTTAAACATCGCACTTATGCAAGTACTTTCTTTTTGAAGAAGAAAATTGAAAAGGGCATTAAAGGATGTATTCGTACCTCAAAAAAAAAAAAAAACCAGTAATGCAGCTCTGAAAAAAAAAAATTAGTAAGTATTGCTTCCGCGGAACAGATAAAATTCAGACTGCATGTCTTTTGATACCTCCACTATGTATCCGAAGAAAAAAAAAATTTTTTTTTTTAAATGTTGCCCTTAAGTGACTGGTTCTGGCTGTTGGATGAGTTCGTCGCAGACTCATTCATGATTACATCTAGCTAGGAAGAAATCAAGAAATTAGTAGAACAGCAAAAGGAACAATGGCTGCCCCCTGAGTCCATGATGACGATTGCCCTAGTTAATGACATCATCCCTTTCTTGTCAAAACAGAAACCCTACATGGTGCCCTAACCTCCCAACAATTACTACTTTACATATTTTGCTTTTTAAATATTGCAGCCTCATTTATGGAGCGTCCATCTTTAATCACTTCCCGTTTAGCACTAAAGTTATACCCTAATAACTAAGCTGCCACAGGTGCTATCTGCTTTGTACCTGGCAAAAAGCAAAATCCATTTCCTAATCTATAGATTTAGGGGTAGTGACCTGGTGATAGTGAATACTAATTAAATCTAGGAGAGTAATGCTTTCCTGATGATAGTCTATGAGAGCAATGCTTAGTGGTTTTTACTTAGTCATCAAAGGACAATATGTTTAATATAAAGCCGTTCAACTAATTTTGTGTTTAAATCTCACTATTTGTAAATTGTTTATTCAAATTATATGTTGATATTCATAATTTGTGGGTTAATTTGTAAGTTAGTTAGGATGGCATTAAAAAAGAAGAAGAAGTAAACGCAACATGTTCAATAATGATTTTGCTACTTAAAAGCAAACCATGATTATGGAGTATAGAAACTATTGAGGATTAGATATATGGTTTAGCTTATAATTTTGTCAAACATTAGTTATGAATAAATCAGTGAAAATACAGAAAAGAAGAGCGTAATGGCATAAAGCTCCTAAATAGTGTGCTAGACACCTCTTCTTCTTCTTCTTCTTCTTCTTTTTTTTTTCTGAAAGGGCTCAACACTTAACCATAGTGACAGTTTCGCAAAAGAGAATATTTGCTTTTCATGAAGCAACCACTTTTATATCAAAAGCAGGAGGAAAAAAGGATCTGGATTCCTGTAATTAGATGCTTTGCGACCAAATTAAAGAAAACAGAAACAATAAAGGGGTAGGGAAAAAGAGGAAAGAAATTGACTGCGGCTAACCAAACCATCTGCAACTCGAAAGTCTTATACCCCACAAACCCTTGAAGACAATTATGATGAACATTGCCTATGTTTCCAATGCATTTACTTGAGCAAGCTGTAGTATGGCTAATTTTTGAAGTTTTTATTAGACAACAATAGAAAACTAAAACAGACACGGTGAAGTATGAGGGAAAAAGCATTAACATGCATAAATCTTCCAAGCTAGTAAAACTTCGGGCACTTTGAATCTTTTGTCATCACATTTGGTGAAGTGTTCGTACCAATTTGGTTTTGGTACAAAGGGGAAATTGGAGGTGGGAGAATTGAACTCTCTAGCTTCCTACCTTGAAAAACTCTCCACTGATTCCCGTACCATCAATTTAAAGATCTGTCAACTGATCAACTAATGGAGGTCATCTAATGGTAGGACGAGTGGAGTCCACAAGAACCAAAAGAGATCCCCACTATTCCACAGCATCCAGACAATTGCTGATTGAGCAAAAGAACTATGGAAATCTTAGTGCCAGTAAGACACTCGTGCCTAGTTCTATGTGGGACAAAGTCTCCAAGGCTAGGCCATATAGGCCTACGGATTCAAATCCTTGCAATTACCTTCTTTTCGAGAAAAAGAAGGGAGAGCGGGGCAGGGGGGGGGGGTGAGCTGGTGGAACACCTGACAACAGAAGCTGTGCAAGATAGGAAGGGTGACAAATATTTGAAAATAATTACTATAATACATTTTGTGAAGTGATTTATGTAAGATAAAATAGCGGGCTGTTTGGCAAAGAAATTTTTAGCATAGTTTGCCTGCCATCAGTTTTTTAATAATTTTAACTATAATAATTTTTAAAAACTTCTCAAAAATTTTAAATTACACACTTCAAAATATTCAAAATGCACAAAAAAATTTTCATTCCTCCTTTTTTCTTCCACCTCAACCCACCACCTTAGCCACCGGCCACCTCTCTCTCTTTTTTTTCTTTCTCTTCTCCTTCTCCCTCACCCCTGCCACCTCTTCCCCCCCTCACCTATTGCCCGATCTGGTTTGCGAATAGATTGTGCAGAGGGGAGGGGAGGGGGAGAGAAAAAAAAAAGTTTCTATTGATGCTTGGTTTCGGCAAGAGGGAGAGGTGGCAGGTGAGAGGGGGGGGAAGGGAGAAGAAGAAGAGATGAAAGAAAAAAAAAAGAAAAAAATTTTTTTCTTACAATTTTTATAGTAAATTAAAGTAAAATTTTAGACAAATACCCAAAAACTTTTACAGTAAAGTTTTAAATAAATATTCAAAAAATTTATATGTCAAACAGGGTTAGTAGTTGGAAAGATCAAAAAAAGATTAGAAAATCTATTTATGACATAAACAAAATAATATTTAAGGAAAAATTGATATCCAAACACATGTTTTTATAGTTAATTATATATTATGTTCCTTTTATTATAAACATGTTTTTAAATTATTTTTTATTTTTTAATATATTTTTATCTCATATGTATCACATCATATAAAGTATCATAATTAATATGTTTGGATAATATATTATTTGCACAAATTTGTTTGCTTAGATCATAAACATATTTTTTAACTTCCATTTTATCTCACATACATCATATAAAAAAAGTACTATCGTATTTTTTTAAAACTTATCCCAAATAATGTATTATCTAAGCATACTCAATATTATTTAAATATTTGTTTCAAATAATTTTCTATATCATAATGTTATTTAAATAATTTTTTCAAATAATCCTATATCAACAACTCATTTGAATTGCTATTTTAAAAATTTTTTATAGAAGAATATACTGTAACAATTTAACGTATATGAGGTAAAAAAATAATTAAAAAATATATTTACAGAAAATATAAAAAATTTTCTACGAAGAATGGTAATTGGAGCAACTATTTGCTTTTGAATTTGATAGTTGGATGATACCATAAAATTTTGATTCCATACGTAGAGTGAAATTCCAGATGAGGACAGCGGGGCAAGTTCAATGAAGTACAAGTGCTATGTGCGAAAATTCACAGCTATATAAAACGTTTGGTGGTTTCACAGTCACATTGACCATTCATAGGATCAATTATTCCAAAGGCTCTAATCAAAGTAGGGCCCTTTCATTGAAGAATATCTACTTCCATGTGCTGCCATGGACATCCACACAAAATTCAGATGGTCACAGCTACAGTAAAAATCACATCAACCAAATCCATCTTGAATCTTTTGTCACAGTGAATTTGCTTGCCTTACATTGAAACTTGCCCACGTTTGAGTCATGTTTGGCTCTAAAGGAGTTTGAGATTACTATATTTATTTATCTGTGCATGCTATTCGTTCATCTGATGGTTCGTGTTTCCTCTTTAATATTTTTCTATACAGTACTATTTTATGGCAATCAAGAAGGGAAAGAGTAAGTAAACTAGTGGAGCCATGCCAAACAGGTAAAATGGGGCCGAGATATTTCCTATTGGCCATGGAAAAAGCAGTGTGTTGAATTATTGTCCAGTTGGAGCTTTTGTCAAATTTGGAAGTCGATTCACGAAACAAGAAAGAAAAAGGGGGTAGTTGTTTTTGAGGAAATTCAACAATGTGGAGAATGATTATTTAGACAAATTACTAAGTAGTGAGAAATTTCTTTTGAGTACTTGCAAGTTTAAGATGGAGATTACCCATTCCAAAGTTGGCATATTACTAATCCACGCAGGCTTAATGTGGTATTTAGATGTTACTTAACAATTAATATTATAAGAATTGGAAGACAAATTTAACTAGTTTGGATTGCAATTTTTTTTTTTTTACATTTTGTAAAAAAAATACTATAACAATATGATGTATGTTAGGTTAAAAGATGATAGAAAAATATATCAAGCAAATATTCCAAAACTTTTCCATAAAAATTGACAACCCAAATGGGCAACTGCAAATTCTTGTTTTGGTGATATGGACGTATTCGTGATGACAAAGTGCAAATTGATTACTACTATATTGCAATGGGCAAAATACATGTACTTTTAAACTTTTCTTCTACAAGACTCGAATACTTCTTTTTTATTTTGTGGTTTCACATTTTTTGCATTTGAAATTATCACAAATGTCATAAAGGCAATCGGTGCACTTTGGAATATTTGATAAAAAATACATTTTATAAGCCTTTCATCTCTCTTTTAGATCCCCAAAAGTGATTCAACCAAATTACTGGACTCATTAATTCTAGTTTAACCGGTCAGACCGGTTGATAAAAAAATATGCGGTTTGAGTCAAATCTTCAAAAGATGCGAAAAAAGAAGTGTAACTTGCAATTACTTTTACCGCCATTTTTTGCTCGGTTTTCACCAGTTCTTAACCGACTCGGTTTCCTATTTATGTTGGGTTGTGGTACTTTAGCCCGCTACAATAATCCGATGTATTGTTTCGTTTGCCGGAAGCATAGGCTGTTTTTTTTTTCAAAAAAAAATCTGTTGATTGATGCGTCACAAAAAAATTTATCATGCTAATATATATATATTGATAAATGTGAATTTGACCCCAAAAAAAGATTGAAAAACATGAATGAAATTTCTCATAAACGTGTTTATTTTTTGCAAGGACCTTATTCATCTCCTTGCAGCCATAACACACATGATTATTGATGACTTAATCTCTCGGCAAGTTAATAATAACTACAAAATTTTAGCTATAAACCTCTTCATTTAGTTGCTTATTTACTTTTAACTAATAATGAAAAACCCAAAGGACGTTTGGAGGATATGTTGATGTTGTTTTATAACTGGATAATAGTGCGTGTTTGGATTGCTTAATTATTCCAAATAATATTTCGCTTGCATCATAAACACATTTTTTCAATCCACCTTTTTATATTTTCAACTACTTTTTATCTCACATACATCACATCACAAAAAATGCTACAATAATTATTTCAAATAATACTCTATTCAAACAAGTATATTTCAACATCAGAACATATGTTATGTTAAACTTTGTGTGTAAGATGGTGGAGGAAATGTGAACCATCCAAATGAAATGAAAACAGAGCTAGTGAATTAAATTGTGAAATGTTCTTTGTTCAATTTAATATTTGTACACCACTGTACCAATAGTAATAGCAATTTAAATGAACCATTCTCATAATAGCAATGATATGGTTCCACTGCCAAGTCCAAAAACAAAAATTTTTCGTGCTCTTATTCCCTTTTTTTGTTGTTGTTGTTGTGTGTATCTAAAAGCCAATGACACTGCAAATTTCCGCATTCTATGCTATTTGTTTGTTAAAGTTGGAATAGGATGTAACTTCGATTTTACTCTGTCTAGAATTGATATCAAATCATTTTCTTCTTTAAATTTTTTTAAAATTTTAGAAAAAAAAGGAAAGAAAAAATTAGAAAGAGTTGCTATCATGCAATTTTTGAACCATTGAAATTTTGATCCCATGATTGGGAAAGTATAATACTTCTTTTCAAAAAGTGTAATAGCATACTCGTCTGATCTGAAGTTCGACGCCAACTCTATAAAATTCCAGTTGAGCTCCCCCCACCCGTAATGTAGGCGTAGGTTGGACTCTGCCCTCCTCTCATAGCATCGGAGAGAGCGAGGGTAAAGAAATTAACCATAGCTCTTGACTCGGTTCACGGGACAGAGAGAGAGAGTGAGAGTGAAGAAATAAAAGGAAGGTGAAATTGCGTCAGTTCGTACAATACGACTGGCCCACTTATCAGGCCTACTGGATGAAGATTTTTGGGCTAGTTTAGTCCACCCAATGTGAAGCCCAGTTAGTCAGGGGAGGACTTGTATCAATAAAGAAATGCAATTTTTTTTTTGGGGGTACCAAAAGAGAAAAAGGGGGAAAAAAAATCTTAGATTCTGGTCTTATTAGTGATTGGAATTTTTAAGTCAAGTTTTGCTGATAGAAATATCGTACAAAGCAAACGACCTCTTGGGTCTCTTTCTTTTCTTTGTAATCAAACCAAAAAACAAAAAAATTAAAGCGTGACACTAGAGATCTTCCATGATTTGTTTTCCATTTCGTTTATGATCTTCTGTCTCTCTTTTTGTTGAAGGATTCCATTTCCTATGATGTGGTGATGAATGATCATTGGTAATCATGTCCCCATCATAATTCCCTTGTGGAAAATAGGCCAGCTTCTTCCCATATGATTTCTTGAGCAGGGAAAATGCAGACTAGTTGCAAATCAATTATGATTACTCGACAAATCCAATACATTTTCTGTTGTTTACCCGAAAAAGAGGCAAATGAAAAAAAAATGAAAAGTCTACACAATCCTCTCATTTTATTTTATTTTTTTGGTTGTTGGCTGCTTTGTTGGCTGCGCTACTAAGTACTGTTGTACTTGTGAATCTGTTGGAGTCCTCTTCTCCATGGGCAAATTTTACGTACAAAGATAAACTCCACTAGTTATTGTTGCTTCAATCCGTCCACGAAAGTTCAGTTATAAGTAGATACGCACGTACATGATATCGCATATTTATATAGATTTGCTGCTTCTGCAGTACTAATTTCGGTGCTTTTCATACAGTTCATATCTTACTTTTCATGACTATGTAAAGGTAGAAAACTTTTATTTATTTATTTTTTTTGTGCGTAGGAGTAAAAAACTCGTACTCGCATGCGAAACGCTTGTAGTAGGACTTGTGTATCCAATAATATATAGTATTGGCTAACTGGACAAATCCATTTATGGAAATGGCTCTCTCTTCTCCCCCTCTAGTTTTTCTTGACCTAATTGGACCGTTGCTAGTATATGTCAGAGTAGTTGTAATGTAGATATTGTCTGTTGATAAAAAAATAAAATATAAGAAAGATTAAAAAAAAAAAATTCCAACTTGGCCTGCATTTTCCATTACAACTAGGTACACCATGGCCCTTCATGTATCCATGATAAAATTTAACGAAAGGACGGTTTTGTCAAAATTTGGCATGTGATTGTTGCTAGAATAGACATGTTTTGGAATAACAGTCTTGAGCTTGAAGTGTAGATGGTAGTTTGTTTGGTTTTGGGTTTTGCTTTTACATCTCTCGAAGAAATTCGTGTTGCAAAATTTTAGGGGCCAGCTAGCTTTAATGGTCATGCGGTCTTCCTTTTTTTTCTTTTCTTTTTTCAATGCTCATCTTTGATTGCCCTTCTTTTCTCCACCTGAGTCCTGCGAATATTATCCGTGGAGTTTCATAGCAGGAAGATGTACTTGAACAATATCATGTCATATATCCTGATTCTTTGCGAAAAATTGAAGAAATTTATTTTTACATTCAACTTATCTAGAATTAGTAGGAAATCCATTATGAGGAAGGACTTACACAGTGTGACGAGGAGGAGGAGCGGAGAAAAGAGAAAAAGGCAAAAAAGACGACCGATGAGACCGAGGAAAGAGGAGGGGATAGGTCATAGGTGGAGAAAGGAAATGCTAATTAAAGGATGGATGAAAGGATTAAAATTTAAAATTGGGGCTACATATAAATTAGCAATGTTAAAGGAGCGGCCTTTTCTTGTATTACAAAAACTCGTTATAATAAATTATGTAAGTTTGTAGATGACAGTGTCAATGATTCTATTGCAAAATTAACAGCACCCAACAAAAACAAAAAAGAAAAAAGAAAAACTGCACATTATTATCAAAGTCCATCCAAGACATCATTTTACTAGCATGCCCACTCATCACATAACTGACACTTTATTTATTTATTTTTTTTTTGAAAGGACAAAATTGACACTTTAGAAAACAAAACCAAATTTATACTCCAAAAACAGACTCTTTTTATTTTTTTGGGCCCCCAGGAACAGACTTGGGAAGCTCTTATTCTAGAAGCCAACTTATTGTTGATGGAATTGTTGTGCATATATCCATCTCAATGTCATCATATGAATTAATCATGCCATGGACCAAGTAACTGGTACTCTTCCATCATCCTCGTTAAGCCCTAATGCTCTCCAGACAGCACTGGATCCATCAACGATGTTGTTATCGCAAGGTGGCTGGAAAGCGTGCTCCTTATCACAGCCATTTCTGGAGTCGCATTCGTCCACAACCTTTGCAGTCACGCTTCTCCCATTGCTGGCTCTGATTCTTATCATTTTCCCACACCTCGACCCTCCTGCAAACCAACCAGTGGAAAGTGCAACAATCCTTTCACTATTTCTGTGAAATTGGCCGTCACATTCTGATTCAGCCCCGCCGTCTCCACCTACGTCAAAATCATTTAGCGTAAGAATTGCCGCCGTGGAGCTAGTAACCGGCGGAGAGCATGTATAAGTGGGTTTAGTCTCTCCTGAACATGTCATAGAGCCAGTTGGGCGGCAATTGCCCTGAGGGATGGCCCGGGAGGCGAGCTTCCGCCGCATATGTGGGTTCCAACGTCAGGATCGTCGTTACATTTTCCTCCAATGCAAATTAACTGGCCGTCGCAATCATTCAAGGTTTTGCATGGACCATTGCATGAGGAGATGGCTGATCCTGGGGAAGAAAAAGATAAGATGTTGAGCGAAATCAAGAAGGAAAGTATGGCAAATTTTGCCATGGTTACTGGAATGAAGGATGGGTAGGGGATAATGCAGGATACTCCTTAAGCTAGGACGAGCTAAAAGAGATTGAAATGTTGGTGGGGTGGCATTGGAATGAGAGGTTTTGGCGTATATTTATAGTGTGATTTGTTATGGTCGCCTTGAGAAGGATGAACGGCTGCTGAGTTTATCTTTGGTGCTGGCTGCTGCTATTGTTGACCGACTAAACAGTGAGCATAGGGAGTGTCGTGTTTCCGCGGCTAATTGCCTAATTCACGAATCCTTGAAAACCTGTAATGTCAACTGTGAAAAAAGCCCTATCTACAACTTGTAGAGCTTCTGATATGTCCAAAAGACACGGGGATATGATTTGAGTCGAACTCAAATAATGCATTATTTAAATTCGACTAGAGTATAATATTTGATTTTGAATTCAAGCTGAAACTCAATTTAATTTTAGTTTACTTTAATTTGAGTTTGAACTTGATTGAATTTAAGCTAAATCGAACTCATCAAATTTAAGTGATCTAAATTAACATGTTTTAAAATTTTAAATAACGAATACAATACTCAATTTCGTAAATAATTCGATTGAATTCAGCTTCTTTGCATCACTAGTCATGGATGCACATGATAAGTACAAGAGTTGATGAGAGACCATAGCTAATAATGCAGCCAAAAAAAAAAAAAAAACCTCATCTTAGTTTTCAGCATACCATATGATCTAAAACTACGGCTATAGATGATAGACCCGGGTTTACCTCCAAGTATTTGCCCTTCAACTAAGCTACTGATATGTTACACCAATTAAAAGACCCAAATTTTAGGCTTTCTAGCTAAAGTCAAGGGGCCCTTCGGTCAACTTATGCTTGTGGTTCATTGGATAGAATGCCTGCAGCTTTTGCTTGAGTTTTCTTTCTTTCGTGGAAGACGCGGCTCACACAAATAGATGGTGGTCAGGTTTGATTTTGCAACCAATCAAGGTTAATGCCAGATTTTAATGGGCATATAGGTTCAAACATCACACCCTTTTGTCTTTGCAATGTGTTAAGTTCTTGTGAGAGATTGAGACTTGAGAATCGGCTGCCTAGTTAACTCACGAAGCGAGGGGTGTAGCTTATTATTAATGACACCAGATGTGGACCAATGCCAGGCCTAATGCATGCACAGGGTCAATAATGCTAGGAATTTGGTATGGTTTTATCTCCTGTATATGGATGTGATGCACTATCGATATCTAAAGTTAGTGAATTACGATATATAACAACATGACTAAACTTTTACACATCATGACAGATGAAAATTTGACCTTTTTTTTTTTTTTTTTGAAGCATAAGAAGTTATAGTTTGAATTTCTTTTTAGATCCTTGGATGGGCTCATCGGACAGAGACTAAAGAATGAAAAGGAAGGCGGATTTGCCTCCAACGCCAGTTCGTACAGTATGGCCGGCGCACTTATCAGGCCTACTAAATGCAAAATTTTAAGCTAGTTTTGTGCACCCAAGGTGAAGCCCACTTAGTAAAAGGAAGACTTGTATCAATAAAGAAATGCATTTTTTTGTACCCCCAAAACAAAAAAAGAAAAAAAAAATCTTAGCTTCTGGTCTTATTAGCGATTGGAATTTTTAAGCCAAGCTTTGTTAATAGAAATATTGTACAAAGCAAATGATATTGGATGGTTGGAATCTCTTGTCTTAAAAGTAATAAAATGATATCTTGATCTTTTCTATTCTTTGTTATCAAATCAATAAAAAATAAATAAATTAAAGCGTAACGCTTGAGCTATTCCACGGTTTGTTTCGTTTATCTCCTCTCTCTTTTTCCATTTCGTATGTTTAGATGTGGTGACGAATGATAATTAGTAATCATGTCCCTATCATATATAATTCGCTCGTGGAAAATAGGCCAGCTTCTTCCCATATGATTTCTTGAGCAGGCAAAATGTAGACTAGTTGCAAATCAATCACGATTACTTGACAAATCTAATACATTTTCTGTTATTTACCCAAAAAGGGGCAAAAGAAGTAACAAAAAAAAAAAGAAGAAGAAATGTCTGCACGGTCCTCTTCTTGCATCGTTGGCTGATTAGTTGATTGAGCTATATTACTGTCGCCCTCGCAACTTTGTGGGAGTCCTCTCTCTATGGGTAATTTTATTGTTGCTTCAATCCGTCCACAAAAGTTCAGTTATAAGTATCAAGTTGATATACACATAGGTGATATCGCATATTTACATAGATTAGCTGCTTTTGCAGCACAAATTTAGTTACTTTTCATGCAGTTCATACTTCATATCCCCAGTCTAATTAACGTCCTAAACATACCCGCATGCAGAAAACTTAAAAGAGCAGTGTATCTAATAATAATATATTGGCTAAGTCGACAAATCCAAATCCATACACTATATAAGATAAGAAGAGCTTGTCTGTTTTACTGCAGTTCGAATTTGGAGTGCACTCCACTCGTGAAAAGAAAAAGGAAAAATCCATACGATTTGCTATCGTCTGATTTTTTTACCCCATTCCCCCCTACACTATGTATTGCCTGCTTACAGTTTTAACCCCAAAGTTGCTTTTTTAAGTGGTGTCATGGTACAATTAGTGGGGGACTAATATGACTTTTTGTTTGATGTGATTATGAGTTTAGTCGGGGAAAAGAGCTTGGGTTTCCTCTTCTGCCCCTGAAGATGCTTATTAATTATGTGGCTTAATTCGTTTGTAAATGTGTCTAATTTGGTAACTAAATCATTACCTCAGCTTGGAAGACTGGCTCATGGCAGTTTGGTCGGCCAATTTCATTTGTTCTACTCCTACTTCAATATCTTCCTCGAACGTCTTTTGCATACGCTCACGTTCCTATTAAAGAAAAGAAAAGAAATTAACTGGAGGAAAGTAAAAGGGAGGACATTGCCGTTTTGGTCCTGTGAGAGCTGCATCTTTAGCCTCGTCTTGGTTTGTTCCTGCTATATACAATACATGTATAAATAGTACATGGTTGTTGTATGTTCAAGTACTCAATTGTGGAATGTGGATATTCCTCTTCCTTTTTCTTTTCATGCACAGCTTCGTTTGTTTATGTATATGTTTTCAGCTCATCTATTTTGCTAAAGGCATGATTTGTTGTCCCGTTGATCTACTAAATGATTTTCCCCATGGTCAGTTGTTTTGTGTTATTTGTCAAGTCATATATTTCGCCTTTGATCATGTACTTGATCAACATTCCATGTGCAGCTAAAATATCCATTCATAGTCAACTTACAAAGCTCATCACATCCAAAATAACAATAATTTCAATCTACAGCCTTCCATACACTCACAATAAATAGCATCACCAAACAGAAGCTAAAAAAAACAATCCACCAACAGCCCCAGCAAAAAAAAAAGAAGAAGAAGAAGAAGAAGAGGAAGCATTCGAAACCAATTCATAGTTATACACCAGGCACCTTCATATCTAGTAATTTATAGAGGTGGGTTTCTCTTCTCTGCCTCTAATCTTTCTTGGCCCAGTTGAATCGTTGCTAGTATAGATTAAAATAGCTGTCATGTAGATATTGACTGTTGACAAAAAATAAAGTATAAAAAAATAAAAAATTGGCACGAAATTGTTGCTAGAATAGACATGTTTGTGGAATAACAGTTTTCAAGTGTAGATGGTTGCTTGTTGGGGTATTGCTTTTGCATCTCGTGAAGAAATTATTGATGCGACATTTTAAGGGCTAGCAAGCTTTAATGCCTTGCGGTCTTTCTTTTTTCTTTTTTTTCACAATGTTTTTGCTCTCTCTATCTCTCTCTCTCTCTCTCTCTCATCTTTGATTGCCTTTCTTTCCTCCATCTGAGTCCTGCGAACATCTACCAAATCATCTGTGAAGTTTTTCATGGCAGGAAGATGCACTTGCAAAAGTCTTTTTGGAACTTTAACAATATCATGTTATGTATCCTGATTCCTTGTGAAAAATTGAAGAGATTTATTTTTACGTTCAACTTATCTAGAATTAGTGGGGAATCCATTGTGATAAAAGACCTGCACACGGTGAAGAGGAGAAGCAGAGCAAAGGGAACAAGGTAAAGACAACCGAAGCCGAGGAAAAAGGAAGCGAATAGGTGGAGAAAGGAAATACTGAAAGATGCTACAAAAAAATAAAAGGGCAAATTACACTTTATCCCCTTCTTGTATAGCTAATTTTCAAATAACCTCCTAAAATTTTAAAAACTATATATAACCCTCTTATTGTTTGGATTAAAGTGTCAAAGTAATGAAAATGATCATTTGTAACAGAACCTATAAAAATATCAAAATTACTCTTATTTAAAAACTAAACTAGTTGAAATGACCAAAATATATAAATATAATATGCATAACACTCTAATCTCGTATGATTTTATATTTTATCATATAATCCCTTTATGGTTAAGTACTTTACCATATAACCTCTTTATGGTTTTCAATATATATACAAAACCCCCTGTGATTAATAAATAATTTTTAACTATACATAGAAGTATTTTTGACATTTTAGTTGACTCCGTTGTAGATTGCAAATTCTGTCATTTTGACATTTTAATCCATGGAGGGTTATGTATAGCTTTTAAAGCCATATGAGGGTTGGGGGTTATGTAAAAAAACACTAAACTACAGTAGGTTAAAGTGTAATTTGCCAAAAAAAAGTGTTAAAACGGGGGTTATGTAAAAATTAGCAACGTTTATAGACGCTTTTGTGATATTAGAGAAACTTGTCACAATAGGTGATGTAAGTTTGTAGATCACAATGTCTGTGATTTAGATATGACTCTATTTGTAAAACTAATCGCAACAAGGAAAAATGTTTTTTTTAGAGAGAGAGAGAGAGAGAGAGAGAGAGAGAGAGAGAGAGAGACTGCACATTTTTATCAAAATGTTACTGAGAATTCTTTGTTTGAAACATCAAACACCATTAACCATTTGTGTTCGCGAAAACGAGAAGTAAGAAATTCAAAAAGAACCCAAGTGAAAAGCACTTTGGAAACCATATCCAATCTTATTCATTTGACGAATTCTGGGTTGGTCAACCATTGAAGACCATCCAAGACATCATTTTCCATAATGCCACTTATCAGTAAATTGACACTTTAGAAAACAAAACCAAATTACATTGCAAGAACAGACCTTTATTTTTTTGGGGCCTCCAAGAAGAGACTTAGGAAGCTCTTATTCTAGAATCCAACTTATTACTGATGGAATTGTTGTGCATATATCGATCTCAATGTCATCATATTAATTAATCATGCCATAGACCAAGTAACTGGTACTCTTCCATCATCCTCATTAAGCCCTAATGCTCTCCAGACAGCACTGGATCCATCAACAATGTTGTTATCACACGGGGGTTGGCCAGCGTGCTCCTTATCACAGCCATTTCTGGAGTCGCATTCATCCACAACCTTTGCAGTCACGGTTCTCCCATTGCTGGCTCTGATTCTTATCATTTTCCCACACCTCGACCCTCCTGCATACCAACCAGTGGAAAGTGCAACAACCCTTTCACTATTTTTGTGAAATTGGCCGTCACATTCTGATGCAGCCCCGCCGTCTCCACCTTCTTCAAAATTATTTAGGGTAAGAATGGCCGCTGTGGAGCTAGTAACCGGGGGAGAGCATGTATAGGTGGGTTTAGTCACTCCTTTACATGTCATAGAGCCAGTTGGGCGGCAGTTGCCCGAAGGGGATGGCCCGGAAGGCGGGCTTCCGCTGCATATGTGGGTTCCAACGTCAGGATCATCGTTACATTTTCCTCCAATGCAAATTAACTGGCCGTCGCAATCATTCAAGGTTGTGCATGGACCATTGCATGAGGAGATGGCTGATCCTGGGGAAGGAAAAGATAAGATGTTGAGCGAAATCAAGAAGGAAAGTATGACAAATTTTGCCATGGTTACTGAAATGAAGGATGGGTTGGGGACAATGTAGATACTCCTTAAGCTAGGACGAGCTAAAAGAGAATGAAATGTTGCTGGGGTGGCATTGGAATGAGAGGTTTTGGAGTATATTTATAGTGTGGATTCGTTATGGTCGCCATGAGAAGAATGAACGGCTGCTGAGTTTATCTTCGGTGCTGGCTGCTGCTTTTGTTGACCGACTAAACAGTGAGCACAGGGAGTGTCGTGTTTCCAACTTTCCGCGGCTAATTCACGAATCCTTGACACTGTTTAATGTCAACTGTGAAAAAAGCCCTATCTACAACTTGTAGAGCTTCTGATATGTCCAAAAGACACGTGGATATGATTTGAATCGAACTCAAATAATGTATTATTCAAATTAAACTTGAGCTAGAATATTTGATCTTGAATTCAAAGTAAAGCTCAATTTAATTTTAATTTACTTCAATTTGAGTTTGAACTTGATTGAATTTAAGCTAAATCTAACTCATTAAATTTAAGTGAGGCACATTAGCATGTTTTAGAATTTTAAATAACAAATACAATATTCAAGTTCGTAAATAACTCAATTGAATTGGGCTTCTTCACATCACTAGTCATGAATGCACATGATAAGTACAAGAGTTGATGAGAGACCATAGCGTCCAGCATACCATATGATCTAAAACTAGGGCTATAGAGTTTACCTCCAAGTATTTGCCTTTCAACTAAGGTTACCGATATGTTACGCCAATTAAATTTTAGGCTTTCTAGATGAAGTCAGCCGCCCTTCGGTCAACTTATGCTTGTGATTCATTGGACGGAATGCCTATGCCTGCACCTTTTCTAGAGTTCTCTTCCGTGGAAGACTAGCTTAAACAAATAGATGGTGGTCAGGTGGGATTTGCAACCAATCAAGTTTAATGCCAGGCTTTAAGGAAATGTGTAGGTTCAGAGGATCGCACCCCTTGTATTTGCAATGTCTTTAAGTTCTTGTGAGAGATTGACACTTGAGAGTCGGCTGCCTAGTTAACTCACGAATGTGAGGGGTGTAGCTTATTATTAATGGCACCAGATGCGGACAAGGCCAGGCCTAATGCATGCACAGGGAAAAAGGCATCAATATTGATCGGAATTTGGTATGGTTTTATCTACTGTGTATTGATGTGATGCACTATCGATCTAAGGTTGGTAAATTACGATTAGTATTTCCAATATATAAACATAACAATATGACTAAATTTTTACACATTATGACAGATGGAATTTTGATTTTTTTTAAGCATGAATTTATAGTTTGAATTTTTGGGTGACTTTCATTATAGATCCTTGGATGGGTTCATCAGACAGAGAGTAAAGTATGAAAAGAAAGGTCAATTTGCCTTATTTCAACTAAGATCGTAAACAAATCGAACCGCTCGCGATCAGAAGGTTAATTTGCCTTATTTCAATTAAGGTTGCAAACGAATCGACTCGCAAGTGGTTTAAATACGAGTTCGGTCAACATCGAATTCGAGTCGAGATCGAGTTGATCAAGTCGAATTTGAGTTCGAAATACAAAACTTATTAACTCGCGAGTTGGTTCGAGCTCAATTATATATATGTATTATTTTTTATTTTAATAGTAAAATTACATACATATCCTTAATATTTTATTATTTGTTAAGAAAAAATATTATTTTATTATTTTTAAAAAATAAAATAATTTTTATTTTTTTAAACTCGAGCTCGAGATTCAAGTTTCATAAAATTACGTTGAGACTCAGCTCGATTAGGCCGAAATTCAACTCCGCTCGACTCGTTTCCACTCCTAATTCCAATGCCAGCTTGTACACTATGACTGGCACATTTATTAGGCCTGCTAAATGAAAATTTTTGGGCTAGCACAGTCCACCCAAGGTGAAACCCAATTAGAAAGCGGAGGACTGGTATACATGTGTGTATGCGTGTGCGTGTAAGTAAAAGGGTTCGAATTCAAGATTTTTTACTTACAATCCCTCTCCTAAACCACTCAACCCATGCTTTCTCCCTAGAGAACTTGTATCAACAAAGAAAAGCATTTTTTTACCCAAAAAAAAGGGAAAAATATCTTAGATTCTGGTCTTATTAATGATTGGAATTTTTAAGACAAGCTTTGCTAATAGAAATATTGTACAAAGCAAATGATATTTGGATGGATGGAATCTCTGGTCTTAACAGTAATAAAACGACATCCTAGGTCTCTTCCTATTCTTTGTAATCAAACCAAAAAACAAATAAATTAAAGCGTAAAACTTGAGTTGTTCCATGATTTGTTTTCCATTTCATTTACCTTCACTCTTTCTTTTTGTTGAAGGCATAGTTATAATACCCAACCCGAACCTCAACTTAGAGAGGTGACTGGTTCAATGAGTTTCTGGTTCAATTGTAGATTGGCTAGTTCACCTATTAGTTATAATATATAATACAATAATATATTTTAAATTACAATAATAATATAATTTTTAAGTTGACAGTTCAATCGACGATTCAACGAACAATTTTTTCCGCATGAACAATTGAATCATCGAGTTGTTAACTAGTTAACAAGTTTATTACTTATTTGGTCTGACTTAAAAACTAGCTAGGCTAGGTGGCTAATTCATGGGTTTGAATGATTGAACCGAAGGCCGGACCGAGTTTTATAACCATAGTTGAAGGATTCCATTTCGTATGTCTAGATGTGGTGATGAACGGAAAATAGTCATGTCCCTGGCATAATTCCCTGCCAGCTTCTTACCATATGACTTCTTGAACAGTGAAGACGTAGACTAGTTGCAAATCATTTATGATTACTTGACAAATCCGGTACATTTTCTGTTGTTTACCCGAAAATGGGGCAAAAGAAAAAAACTGTCTGCACAGTCCTCTTCTTCCATGTTGGCTGCTTAGTTGACTATGCTAGTACTATAGTACTCCTGACTTTGTGGGAGTCCTCTCTCCATGGGTAATTTTACGTACAAAGATATAATTATTATTGATTCAATCCGTCTACCAAAGTTCAGTCATAATTATTAAGTTGATATATACGTACATGCTATCGCATATTCACATAGATTAGCTGCTTTTGCAGTTCAAATTTATTTACTGTACATGCAGTTCATACTTCATATTCCCAATCTAATCAATGTCTAAATGTTTAGTTGTTCATTTCTAAGTGGGAGTACAAAACCCTTATTTTTCTTGGCGTAGGAGTACGAAACTTAGTATGTGTGCCTAAAGTTTATAACGATATCCTCAGGCAGAACACTAGTAGTTGTGTATCCAATAATATTGGTTAAGTGGGCAGACCCAAATAATTTATAGAGGTGGATTTTTCTTTTCTCCCTCCAATCGTTTTTGGCCCAGTTAAACAGTTACTGGTATAGATTAAAATAGTTGTAGTGTAGATATGTTATGTTGACCAAACATAAAATATTAAAAAAAATAAAAAAGGACCAACTTGGCCTGCCTTTTCCGTTACAACTAGGTACACCATGCTGAAGACCACCTAGTGAATGATGGACATGGCCCTTCATGTATTGATGATAAAATTTAATGAAAGAACGGTTTAGTCAAAATTGGCAATATTAAAGAAGCCTTTTATAGTGTTGCGTAAACTTGTTATAATAGGTGATGTAAGTTTGTAGATCATTGTGTTGTAATTTGGGTATGACTCTAATTTGAAGAATTCAATCTTTTTTTTTGATAGAGACTTCTTAATTAAAAATTTAATTAAGAATTAGAAATAAGAAATTTAAGTAAAAAAGAATTATCCACAACTTTTGATTCGTTCTATAATTCGAACTTATGCCACCAAAGAAAATTCCATTCTTATTTCCTTTGATTTCGATAAACTAACTACTCATTTATGACAAATAACAAATAATTGTTGAACTTAGTGCTCTGTTTCATTTTGATTCAAAGGAACAAAAGCATAGAAGTGAAATAACTCACTAAGTAAGAACGCCTTTTAAAAGATTACGCAATACGATTATGTCGAATAAACCCTTTTGGAATAAATATTCAGCGGCTTGTGAACTTTTAAGAGGTACTGTTGTATTCAATGTTTGTTCAATTACTCTTTTACCTGCAAATGCAATATAGGCATTGGGTTTGGCAATAATGATATTACCCAACATACCAAAACTGGCTGTTACTCCGCTAGTAGCAGGAGATGTAAGGATTGATACATAAAATAACTTTTTATTTAATTGATAATCATATAACCATTCGGACTAGACTAATTGGTTCAATCAATTGAATCGATAACCGGATAGCAGTCTGGTCCAACTTTACCTAAAAATCAGCTTATTAAAAGGTTGGTCAAAGCCGATAAAAAATCAAATTTGACCGAAAACCGGAGACGCAATATGAACCGGATTTTCCATTTTTCCCATTTTTATGCTGACTTTTTTTTATTATCAAAATTTCCCCAATCCTCTTCAGAATCCAACCTAATTTCATCTTGTTATTTAATTTTATCTATTAAATAAATAGTAGTAGTAACAAATCTAAACTCAAGAAAGGCCAAAGAAAAAAAAAGAGCAACAAAAGATGGAGAATCAAAAAAGAGAGAGAGTGTGTGAGGGAAGAGAGAGACAGAAAGAGAGAAAGATTTCAAAGGAATAAAAAAAAGAAAGGAAAAACAAATGAATAGAGTAAGAAAACTATTTTGTTGCTTATTAGAAGAATAGAGGATAAAAATGTAGAAAATTGACGAAATGAAAAAAGAGGAGAAAGACCAGAGAAGTAGAGTAGATGGCTGAAGACATTGATGGCTACGAGAATGAAACATGACTGGGAATGTAGGTTAAGATGAGGAAATAAAAGACATAATTTTACATTCAAGTCCAAAACCTTTCTAGTATTTTATATTGACCCTTGAATGTTTTAAACATCCACAAGTGCTCTCATGAACTCTTTATCACTTCAATATGCAACCTTAATTGTCATATTTCTTCAAATATGTCTTGAAAATTTAGTTTTAGAATAACCAACTTCTGTTGGAAATTTTAACAATATCTAATTGATGTTAATTTAAGTGGTTTTGAATTTTATGATGGATTTAAAAAAAAAGACAAAAGGAATATTCTTGTGAATTGTTTGGTGACAATTCTTTTTTACATATCAAACACCAATAAACCAGTTGTGTTCGCGAAAAAGGAGAAAGGAGGAAATTCAATTTAACGAAGAGAGAACCCAAGTGAAAAGCACTGGGAAACCATATCTAATCTTAAGAAATTCGTGAAGACGAATTCTGGGTTGATCAACCATTGAAGGCCATCCAAGACATCATTTTCCATGATGCCACTTATCAGTAAATTGACACTTTAGAAATCAAAACCAAATTACACTTCAATACCAGACTTAGGAAACTCTTATTCTAGAAGCCAACTTATTACTGACGGAATTGTTGTGCGTATATCGATCTCAATGTCACCATTTTCATCATGCCATAGACCAAGTAACTGGTACTCTTCCATCATCCTCGTTAAGCCCTAAAGCTTCCCACACAGCACTGGATCCATCAACAATGTTGTTATCGCAAGGTGGCTGGAAAGCGTGATCCTTATCACAGCCATTTCTGGAGTCGCATTCATCCACAACCTTTGCAGTCACGCTTCTCCCGTTGCTGGCTGTGATTCTTATCATTTTCCCACACCTCGACCCTCCTGCATACCAACCAGTGGAAAGTGCAACAATGCTTTCACTATTTTTGTGAAATTGGCCGTCACATTCTGATGCAGCCCCGCCGTCTCCACCTACGTCAAAATCATTTAGCGTAAGAGTTGCCGCAGTGGAGCTAGTAACCGGCGGAGAGCATGTATAAGTGGGTTTAGTCTCTCCTGAACATGTCATAGAGCCAGTTGGGCTGCAATTGCCCTGAGGGGATGGCCCGGAAGGCGAGCTTCCGCCGCATATGTGGGTTCCAACCTCAGGATCGTCGTTACATTTTCCTCCAATGCAAATTAACTGGCCGTCGCAATCATTCAAGGTATTGCATGGACCATTGCAGGAGGAGATGGCTAATCCTGGGGAAGGAAAAGATAAGATATTGAGTGAAATCAAGAAGGAAAGTATGACAAATTTTGCCATGGTTACTGGAAAGAAGGGATGGATAGGGGCTAATGTAGATACTATTAAGCTAGGACGAGGTAAAAAGAGAGTGAAGTGTTGGAAGGGTGGCATTGGGATGAGAGGTTTTGGCGTATATTTATAGTGTGGATAACATACTAACAGTCTAACACAGACGGAACCAGAAAAATTAGTTAGAGAAAGCGAGCTTTAACATATTTAAAATTGTACATACATCATATAGTATTATTTTCCAAATTTTTCAAGGGCAAAAATTTGAATTTACAAAAAATTTATTTAAAAATTCTTAAAATTTTAAGGAAGAAAAATCTAATTTTTAAGACTTTAGGGCGGCCGGCATGGTATGGAATGGATTTGTTATGGATGTCATGAGAAGAATGAGCCACCGCTGACTACATCTTTGATGCTGGCTGCTGCCTTTTGTTGACTGACTGACTATATAAAGTGTAAAGTCAACTATGAAAGAATTCCCACTTCACACTGTAGAGCTTCTGATACGTCTAAAAGACACATGGCCATGGTTAGACGTGAAAATGACTCAAGTGGACCCTGAATGAACAGTGTATTACTTAAATTCAACACGAGTTCGAACTGAATCTAAGTCAATTAATTTTGAATTGAATTTGAATTCGATTGAATCTAAACTAAATCGAACTCATTAAATTTAAGTGATATAAATTAGCATGTCGTAGAATTTTAAACAACGGAAACAATACACAAGTTTGTAAATAACTCGATTGAATTCGGCTTCATCACATCGCCGGTCATTGATAAATATAAGTAAGAGTTGACGAGAGGCCATAGATAATGACGCAGCAAAGAGTGTGAAAATGGAAAAAAGAACTCATCGCAGTTTTCCAGTATAGATTATAGACCGGGTTGACCACCAAGTATTTGCCGTTCAACTAAGGTTACTGATATGTTACGCCAATTAAATTTTAGGCTTTCTACATAAAGTCAGTGGCCCTTGGGTAAACTTATATGCCTACGCCTCCAGCTTTTGCTGGAGTTTTCTTCCGTGGAAGACCAGTTAAAACAAACGTAGATGGTGGTCAGGTTGGAATTTGCAACCAATCAAGAATATATAGGTTCAGAAGATAACACCCTTTGTATTTGCAATGTGTTAAATTCTTATGAGAGATTGAGACTTCAGAGAGGTGTAGCTTATTAGTGACACCAGACTTGGAGAAGGCCAGGCCTAATGCAGGCACAGGGAAAAGGGCATCAATAACAATAGGAATTTGGTTAGTGAATTACGATTAGTATTTCCGATATAACAACCTGACTAAATTTTCACACATTATGACACATGATTAGTAAGTATATAACAACATACCAACATTAATCACTTTCGGATAGCAGTTGCGGGTTTCCTTGTCAACAAAAACATACCAACATTGATGCTGGAAATTCACTAAACAACTCTTCTGCCCACGAATTTTGCATTTGATTAACTCGAGAGATGCTACGAATTTTCTTTAGTGGAAAACTTAGCTGGCATTTGACGGAATTTGGGTGGAAGTCAAGGGACCACTTCATATAGAAACTGCTAAGTTATTACGTTACAAAATCCAGAAACTTTTGAGATAGTATTAGTTCTCTTCAGACCCGTTTAGCAGTTCCCTACCCTAAACGAATCTCCGAACTTCTTAGAGATTTTTTTAAAAAAAGTTTTTAGTAAAGGAGGGATGGGATTTAAGAACCAAGAACGAGATAAAGGAATTAGTATCCGGAATCTTTATATTCGGGGGCCTCAACCTTTAATTAATTTTTTAGAGATGGAGCCAATTAAAAAAAAAAAAAAAAAAGAAGTTCCATACACACGCATATGCTGACCAACTCCTCTCTTCTTAACTTATTTTCTTGTGTCTTTTGGGGTGAAAAATTAATTATTTACCTGCATACTACTTCATCTCCGAATTTGGTTGAAAATGAATATTTTAGCCGCAAATATCAGAAAAGGCCAAAAGGAAAATGGAACCCCGGGCGAACGTTAATCCAAGGCTTTGATCACCATTGTATGGCGCGGCTCAACTTCCAATTATGAAATGCCAGTTTTGAGGCCCATTTCGGAGTGGGAGGTATTTAAGAATTCTTTTTAACGCTAACGCCCATCATGATTCAGACCAACATAAAAAGAGCCTTTTGGTCTTTGTTCTGTCTTTTTGGGCAGTTCTATTGTAACTTTTCTAGTTTTCGATTCATGTCTTTAGTTCCGATCTTTCAAGCTCACGATCCGATCTTCTGAGAAGAATATGGGTTTCTGGGCAGCCAATTGCAAATTTGTAATCCATGTTTTATTCATCATTGTAAGTAGACCAATTAATTTATACGTATTTCAACTTTGTCAAAAATAAACTATATTGACCTTTCCTTCTTACCCTTTTACCTTCATGTTTCTTATTCCAATCTTTTAAGTTAATTTCAATACTTACACAAAATTTTATTTAAATTACGATCACTTCCGCTGAGAAATAAAAAGCAATAGGTTTTGCTGCTATATTCAAGCTTTTAAAGAAGTAGAAGATTTGGTGTTACAACTGGATTATGGTCTAGTAGTATGAAGCTTGGAAGTCTGCCGTAGTGTTTTAAATTTTTGTAACAGTAATCGTAGGTACAACAATGGATCCGTATGGATTAGCTATTTTTAAAAGTATTTTTTAAAAATTTTACTGTAATGGTGTACATGAAAAACTTTTATTGTAAATAGTTAGGTATTTTTGAGGGGTATTTTTAAGGTGCTTTGAGGATGTATTTTGGAGTATTTTTAAAATTTAAAATGTTTTGAAATATTTTTTGAAAATTAAAAATAACACCACGTACCACCGCCACCAACCTTTTCTTCCTCCTTTCTCTCCATTCTTTCCCTTTCCTCTTCCTCCCTCTTTCTCTCCTTCCCTTCTTCCTCCTCCCTCTCCACTTTCCTTTTCCCCCTGCTGAAACTTCCCCTCTTTCCCCTTTTCAATTATGACCAAAGCTCCTCTGGTCATGACTGAGATCTCAGTCATAATCGGGAAGGGGGAAGGAGGGGGAGAAGGGTTCTAGTGGAGGGAAAGGAAAGATAGAGAGGGGAGAAGAGGAAGAAAGAAGAGAAAAAGGGAAAGAGATGAAAAAAAAAGAAGGGAGAAGGTGGCGGAAGTGATGGATGGTGATCATAGGTGGCAGTGGTGCGTGATAGTAGGTGGAAAAAAGAGTATAAAATTTTATTTATTTTTAGGTATATTTGAAATGGGATAATTTTAGAAACCTCCCTTGAGGTTTTTCCTAATCACACCTTGCAACCCTAAAGTTTCTGAAATCACACTTAACACCCCTTGGAATGACAACTTTTGTCACATATTAGCCCCTTTAGGTAAAAATAGTATTAAAAAGTGTATTTAGGAGAGAGACTATAATATTCTTCCACGTTTGCCCTTTTGCAAGTTGATTTTTGAAACTCGAAGATGAAATTAAAAACAAGTTGATTATTTTTCTACCCTTTTCATATTTCTTATGCAAGAAAAGGCAAGAAAAAGAAAAACCCTTTATGTTCGATTACATAAAAATAAAGTAACAAAATGCCATAAAATTTGGACACATTTTGGGTTTTTTTTTTTTTTTTTTGCATATGCAACCGAAGATAGGTTTTGAGATACTTAAACAATCTAAACATAGAAAATTTAACTTTTTTTAACTATGATTTTTATCGTGTTATCTAGTTTAATAAAAAAAAAGTGAGGAAAAATAGATTAAAATCATTCATTTGGTGAAGAAAAATGTTGGAATATAGTTGAAATCATGACAAAATGCATATTAAATATACCTATAATGGCGTTCAATTATCAAAAACAAATTTTTTGAAAAACTGGTTAACAAACAGTATTAAAAAAATTTATTTCCTTACAATCCAAACTTTGGCACAGATCTTATAACGGTCATACGAATCAACAAAAATTATACAAAAACTTTGATTTAAGAAGCAAATTTTGCATATTCCATTTAACAGACGAGAGATAAGATTTAAAAAAGAAAAAAAGTTCTAAATTCTAGAGTTTCAATTTTAATTACTAAATTAAAGCCTTCTCCGTAGCTGATCCAAGGATTACGGATTTTCAATACAAAAAAAGAGAAAAAGTCCAAACATCACTCTCCACTAATAAATAGTTAAGGCATAATATTCAGCAAATGGAAAAGAAACTTCAAGACATTTTTGACAACCAGCAAACCAGCAGGTCTTTGACCAATAATCTCCTCTCATCCGTGCTCTGAGCTTGGGATAATTTTAGGACTGGCATTCTCAACCGTTGAGAGCTCAAGTTGACATAGAAACTGCACAGTTCACTCTTGGGTAATGCGGCCGTTCGGTTTGACTTGACTAAGAGGAGGCATGACGTCTTTGACATGCCCCGCGAAACTTTCAACCCAAATTTGGTTTTTTTTAATGTGTGCATTTCTCTGCGACCATTTTCTTTAGTCAAATACTATAAGGATCCTTAAACCCGCAGCTGTAACATTTTCTGACCTTATCCTAACTTTTTGAGTTTGGAGTTTGGAGTTTGGACTAAGTATTTATGAGACTCCAAAAAGGATGGAGTTTTCAAGCCATCAACCCAACTCGTTCTTTTTGCGGCTGTCCATGACACGAACTATAAATCTAAAAATCGATAGTTTCTAGCAAAAGCATACACAATCTTTATAAATGTTGGGGAGAAAAAATGTTTTGAATTAATCACATGTCAAAGATGTCCAAATTGTTTAAGTTGATCCTCTGAACCGTTTGATGTCCAAATTATTATCTTTACCAATTCAACTGTGCTAAGAAATAGGAGTACAAAAATGCTTCTCATTTGTTTTTATCAGGGACTGCATACGTAAAGCTACTTTTTTTTTTTTAATCTTAGTAGTCACAGAAATTAGGAATTCGTTTGGATTGCTATATTTTAAAATTTTTATGAAAAATATACTGTAATAATTTATTGTATGTGAAGGAAAAATATGATTAGAAAATATATTTACAAAAAAGATGAAAATTTTTCTTCAGAAAAATAACAATATAAACAAGGCAAATTTTGCATGGAGTCGTCACTTAATCAATCAATTATATAGCCATTTGAATTGGCTTAACTCTCATTAATCAGCGTTTACAAATGTAACAATAATGATATTTACCTCTTCACCAAAAGTAGTAGCAGAAGCATTAGGGAAAAAGAATTTCTAAATCCATATCCAAAAAAAAAGGGAAAAAAGAAAATAAAATAAAAAAGCTAATTACCAAATGAATCAATCAACGAGGTGCTAACGACACCGAGAAATCCGTCGAAGTCTAACCCGGTCCGACCACATTTTCGAGTCCAAATAAAGCTTGGATATTTTTCCCGCGACCCGTCGCATATCGGGTCTCTTATTCGGATCCACATGTACGCATTCCAAACACCAGACGGATTAACTTCTCCGCCACCTCCACCGGGAACGAATCCTTCAACCGCTTATCCACCCACCGTCTCAGCCTTCCCTCCACCGTTTCATTACCCTCTCCGTCAGTTTCCACCGCCTCCGTCGCTGAATCGATAATTGAAATCTTCCTATAATCTCCGCTCGCTTTATCATATTTATACTTCAGCGGCTCCTCCCCGGACAAAAAGCTCCAGAATCACCACTCCAAAAGCGTACACGTCAGACTTCTGTGTCGCCAAGCCGGTGGACTTAAACTCCGGCGACATGTATCCTCTCACTCCTTCAAATTGCCTCCCCCTACTCCCCGACCTCCGCAGCTCCGGCAACTCCTCTTCCGTTATCTCACCTCCTTCATATCTCTCCGTCTCGGAGCATAGCTCGGCGGCTCCGAAATGGCAAATTCGGGCATTCAAGGAAGGCTCAGTGATAATAATTCCGCTGCTCTTCACGTACTTGTGGACCAAACTTATGCTGAATCCGGCTGCGGTGTGGATATAATTCAAGCCGTTAGCTAAATCCGTGGCGACTTGCATTCGCGACATCCAGGTGGAAAGAACTGTGAAATCAGGGTTTCTAGGATTTCGGAGACAAGTAGAAAGATTCGAGCCGCTGATAAATTCATAAACTAAGTAAATGTTGATCGTTTGAAATGGAAGCTCCGAGGAGCTTGATTAAGCATTTATGATGGCTTTTACAAATAACCGATAATTTGGATCTCAGCTCAGATTCGTGGATTGTCTGATGGATTTTCCGTTGAAAAATAATGACGTCTTTTCCGTTGAGCTCGCATCGCCAGGACTGGGAGGAGGAGGAGGAAGTGGAGTAGCGTTTGGCGAGAAAATTGTTGGTGGCGGAACGGATTTCGGAGAAATCATAAATATGGGCGTGTTCCGGGAGGGAGAGATGGAGGCAGGAGAGGGATGTACGGCTTGAAGCGGAGGTTGTGCCAACCGACGAATTTAGTCGAAAATCAGAACCGGAGCCGGTGGCCGGGGCAGAACCTGAATAAATGGTGCCGCTGGTGGAGGGACTGGAGGAAGGAAGTTTAGCGAATGGAGAATTTGGGGAGGGGCGGCGGGGAGATTGGGTTGCTTGAGGGAGGTTCTGGGTTTGGTCTGACGGGACGTTGGGTGGGATTGGGTGGCGTGGCTGGGGGTGGGTTCGGAGGCATCGGTTTGCCATTTTGGATCTACACATGCGACGATGACGAGGAAAGAAGGTGGTTTTATTTACTTTATTTTCTAAGCTTTTAAGCTGGGAATGGGGAATGGGGTGGAATTTGGGATTGTTTAGAAAAAAGAAGAAGAAGCTGAATTGGAAACGGAGGGATTTGAGTCATTTGATGGAGGCATAGACTTTCGGCGCGAGGCTTTTTGAGGTTGGGGTTTAAAGCTTTAAAGAGTAGAGAAAAAAGCATTTACGCTGTAATTAAAATGTTTTTAGTCAAATGATGCTGATGATTTGATTTATTGAAAATGGAAAAGGTGGTTTGGTTTGGTTTGGTCTGCTAAAATTTGATGAGGTTGGAGAAGAAAGACACACTTTAAAAAGTGCAAAAGCCTCGGGGCAGACTTTCCTTGACAGGTCTCCAACTCGATTGCCTCGAAGAAAACAGCCTCACGGGCCGACTTAGTTTGGATAAAATGATTTGGAGAGAAAGTCACGTAGATTGGTTCATTGGCAAGAACGAAACAATACCTTTGACAACAAAAGGATAGCAGTGTATTGAATCTCATTATCTATGTAAAGGTGATCGTATGTATATTGGCCGTAAGTGACTTGTAAGCGATTTAGAATATATTTGAATTGTTATTTTTTAAATTTTTTATAAAAATATATTATAATAATTTGATATATATAAAATGAAAATGTGATTTAAAAATATGTTCACAAAAAATAAAAAACAAATTTTAGAAAATAACAGCATTCCAAACAAGGCCACAGTTTTCTAATGTCAAGTTTACACATACATAACCACTGAATGGATATTTAATACTAAATCATATCGATGATCCTTTTTTTTTTTAGTTTCGTCTTGTTTGAAAAGTTATTTTTTAAAATTTTTTCACTTTTTTGAAATATTTTTTCAACCAATTTTTTTATCTTACATATATCAAATTATTACTGTACATTATCTATAAAAGTTTCAAAAAAATAGCAATATAAATGAACCTAAATATCTTTTCCTCTCCTTTCATATTCTCCTTTAAGCTTTCTCTTCCAAACTCCAAAACTCGGCCTAATAATAAAGAAGGATGGATGGAGGTGGGAATGTTGTGGGCGCAGTAGAAGCACCAGTGGCTGTCACTTGTCAGGTTGGACGTTGGAAGAAAATTATTACTACTATTAAGACGGCTGGAAAGTGAGGTACAGTAAAAAGAAGAAGAAACAGAGAAATACGGACATTTGATGAAGACGGGAGTGAAGAAGAAATAATTTGCTAATTAACCATCTAAGATTGGTGACCGACCCAGATCTTCTGGACCTTGTTAACTTTCGTAATGGATTTGGATGTATCCTTTTGTTGGATTCTCTCTCTCTCTCTCTCTCCTTTGTTTTTGGTAGAAAGCTTTTCTCCTATGCAGCATGACTCTTGACTTTTGTCTACTTGCCTTTGTACCGCAGCCCTTCTATTATTTGCTAATTTGACGGCTTCTGGCCTTGTGCTTTACAGTTGCAGGTTTATCTGCATCATTTTTTGAACTTTTCTCTGGTCTTCTTCAAATGAAAATTCCATGCGTGTGAAGGAGCTCCTCTCCCTGTCTTCCAAACTCAGTAAGTACCATACAGAATAGAATAAGGGATTTATTCTTGATTGATTATTTAACTGATTATTGATTTTAATTTTAGATACTCAATTTTTATAACTTTCTCGATTGTTTTTGTTTCCTGATTATAGACTTTTTTAATGGTAAAAAAACTAAAATCTATAATCACATGAAGACTAGTGTTTTAGTTTTTGTTGATTCTGATGATCAGTTTCTATAACAAATTTTGTAAACTAATCTCTTTTCGGTCGTATGAATCGTGTGGTAGGCTGTAAACTAATCTTAATATGCGTCTAATCAGATAGAGTGTCTAATTTTTATCCCAAACTAGAATTCACAAGATGCCAATTATCAGCCCGGCCTGTCCTTTCGAATTGTTTTTTTCGTTGGAATCCAATTAAAGAACAATTATTTGGTATGCTCAAAACAAAATTTTTTTTTAAAGCGTTCGAAGCAGGACAGGAACTGCATGAGGTACTCCTGGGATGGCGGTACCTGCATTAAGGATATTCACAATCAATACACCATTAGGATATTATTAAGACTTATAAAAAAAGTAGACTTTAAAGCAACAGCCATCATGTCCATAGTCTACTTTACCGTCGTTTGCTTCAAACTACTAATATAATTATAGGTGACTAATATTCTTTACGGTAAAAAAATCTTAGCGGCCATTAAACTATTGCTCGCGTTGATTTTTGATCATCAAATAATTTTTCATCATAAATTGATTACTAAACTAACTAATCAGCACAATCGTGGATTTTCAACTCTTAATCTTCAAAATAATCAAAAACTCCCACCACCAACTCCCAGGGCCATATTTCCTTGCTCCGTCAAGTTCCAGCAAAACAGCTCATTTTAGATTTCTTGATGGCAACAGCTATACCCTTACTCTTTCTAGATAAACAGTATTAAATGTATGTATTTTCACAAACTCCAAAATTCATCCAATATAATAACATTTAGTAGTGGACAAAAATACCCCTATGCATTCTGATTATTTTGTAGATTAAGAGCCAAAATCCATGAAATGGCTACAGGTGTGTTGATTAGTTAGTTTAATGATCAATTTATGACGAAAAAATTATTTGATGGCTACTGAGATTTTTTGCTCTAAAAATTCTGTCATTAAACAATACCATCATGTTCATAACATACTTTAGTGTCGTTTCGCTTCAAAATAATATAGGCGACAAATAGAGTATTCTTTATTTATTTATTTTAAAAAATTGCACGTAACTATTGAACGCTATCATTCTGACATTCTCTGCTCCGCTATACCATTACTTGTTATTGGCAGATAAAAACTACGCATCTTCAAGTCAATTCAAAGATTGGATCATTGCCTGCGGTTTGCAAATTAGTATTAGTATGAGAAAGAAACAGTCTAACTTGAGCAGTTTACATCCTGCCAAAATGTATTCAAAGCTATGCATTTCAACAATTGAAAGTTGCATATTCAAAAAATTTTCTGTATTTCAACCATTGTTGTGTCATCTGCAATCCGCCATGTATCTATTATGGACAGCAGAAATTTCAAAACGCAATTGTATGTTTGTTTGAATAGCCTATTATTTAGAAAAAGAAAAAACAAATGTTATATTATAAATACATTTGTCAATTACTTTTTTTTTTAAATTACACGAAGATCTCTGATACATTGCATCACCAAAAGTGTTATCATATTATTTTATAAATTTTTTTTCAAACTATCTTACACACTCAGTTTTATTCGCTGGTCAGGTAGGAAATAACCTCTTGAGTGATTTAATCATCTAATCCACCTTTTCTGTTGGTTGCTTGTTAATAAATTGAACCACACTATTCTATGTTATCAGAATTGACCTCCAACTAATCCTACTACGAGCACATGCTATATTACCATGTATTTTCCTTTTGCGTCCTTATTGTATGGCCCTTTTATTTATGTTTCTTTTGTTCATCCTTTCTTTTATTTTCTATTTTTTTTCGATACGATAACTGTTGTATAACCTATTTATTCTATACTAAAGGAGGGGGAGGACCTAAAGAGACTTGAAGGTAATTCGGAGAGGACTGAACCACTGTCGGACCAAACGAATGCACTACGCATCCGTCTGAATTTTTTAACAGAGCCATTTAATGTAGTAATTGGTGGGAGGTAAGGTTTGAATCATTGACCTCCCACCCCACTAAACTTTAATGCTTTGGTGGTAAACTGGAGGGTGGATATATTTAGATGATATGCTGGCATCCAAATCATGTTCACGTCATACTGAGTAAATTCTGAGATTTTGTAGGCTACACCTATTAAATTTTTAGAAATATAATAATAATAATAATATTATTATTCAACCAATCTACAATTGTTTTTGCATCACCAGCCCAATCCCATGCCCAAGACAAAAGATAATAAACTGACTAGAAAAATTCGCTGCCTATATGTCATCTTTGTATCTATACTTATTTGTCGTCTAAATCAGAATCCTCGTGGTAGGTAATCTTACAAGTTAGGTTTCTTTTGACATCGATTTTATCACTATTTTAAGGTAGGGATTTTAGGTCAAATAATTCTGTTGGCATAAATTAGTTTATTGCTTGATCAGAAGCAAGATACGTGGTAAAAGATTGCAATGACAATTGCAGAAAGAGTGCACCTGACACTAAAGCCGATGGTCAAAGACACCTTCCGAGTTCAAAACTGATCATAAACAATTCAACTTTCACCAAAGGGCAAATCTAGTATTAATCGGCCAAAATATAAGTGCACCAAAATTTTGGGCATTCAGTTTACATTCTTCCGAGGGAAGCCCATCCACAGGATTACTCTAATAAATTGGGGATTAAAGTTAATCAGTGAGGCTTAGATTAAATAGATTTAGTTAATGAATGAGGCTTAAATTTAGTTTTCAGGTTGAGAAAATTTAAAAGACCTAATTTAAACTCTCACCATATGTGAGCTATATGTTAATAATATTGTTGCGTTTTAAGTTGTTTATAATTTTGTTATAAGTTATTTATATTGATTCAACTATTGTAGGTTAGTTCATAGTTGTAATGTTACTATAAAAGATGGAAGTTTTAAGGCACAGAAATGAACATTTTTACTACCAAATCCGCCAATGATTTGGGAAATTCATCCTTTGATTAACAAAATTTGTATATACTCATAAAGAGTTTCATTAACTTGAAAATCTTTCGAGTTGGTTACTGTAATTCTTTTTTAGTGACAATATGATCCGTGGGAAGAAATAATGATCCATTGTAGACCGACAAATTAAGTACAAATTTCATATGGTGAATATAGGTTGAAGGAGAAAAGAAACAAAATTTCTTATCTGGAAGGAAAAGACTTGCCTCTCAATCAAAAACGAAGCACGTACATTTGCAATTACCAGGCTGCCAGTGGTACGCTATAAGGTTGGCGGGTGCGACATTGTGATAGAATTCTTTTGTTCAATGGATTCTTGGGAATGTCAAAATACAGAAAGTTCTATATTCATCCTTGAGGATAGGAGCTCAAGATGTCTGAGCTGTGGGATGATGTTTTCCCTGTCCAGAATCATGATCACCAACTTCACCATAAAATCAGATGATTGAAACTTCAAAGCCGAAATAGCTGAATCTGCTGGCGTTCAATCATGTTTTCCTAGTTTATGGCTACAAATCCAGTAAGTGTTATGCGTTCCCGGATTGGCGTAGATTGCCAAATGCCAATGCAATCTTCTATTCAGTCTAAGACCATCTTTCAATCTTGCCCCGACTTCTTGACCATTAATGCGTCTCTTAGCAACTGATGGTAGGAACCATCTTGGCTTTCCAGTAAATAACAGGCCTCCAATGCAAAGCCCAGCAACCATGCGAAAGCAATATCCACTGACTAGTGACTTCTGATTCCCAAGGAAACAAGCCAAGAATGCCAAATAATTGCTTTGCGATGTTTCCGCCTTGGCAGGTGATTGTGCGGCCTCAATTTCTCCACAATCTTTCCATAGAAATCCACATAATGCTAGGTTTCCCTTTGTATGAATCACTTGAGAATGTGCCGAATTGCTTACCTTGAGGAATGCGTCTGAGAAGATGATTTTGGGAGAGGTTGAAGAATGCAAGAAAGGTTAGTTTTGTAAGCTGCCATGGAATCTCCCCTTGAAGTTGGTTCCGAGAAAGGTCCAGTGATTCAAATGCAGTCAACTCTCCTAGTGTTGCAGGAATGGAACTCTGCAACCCGTTGTGGGAAAAGTTGAGTACCCTGACTGATATGAGATTTCCTGTGGACTTGGGAATCTCACCTGAAAACTTGTTTGAAGATAAATCAACCGCAGTGAGAAGCTTGAGGACTCTGACAAACTCAATTTCCTTGCCCTTCATCACCAAAGTCACAGAATCTACGTAGTAAAATCGATTTCCTATGTATTCAAGTTCTTTTCTGCTATCATGGCTCTAAAGTTCTTCGGAAGGTCTGCCGGTAGGATGCCATTGAACTCATTGTGAGACATGTCGAAGATTCGCAACTTGGGAAATGGGAGTTTAGTCTTAGAAGTGGCTATAGGACCTTGAAATCTGTTGGATTTCAATATCAAAACATGTAGCTCTGGAAGAGTTTCAAGCCACACAGGGGATGCATCGCGAATCTTGTTATTGCCAACATCAAGAACTTGCAAATTTTTGCAATTGATCAAAGATCATGGCAGTGGCCCTTCCAATTGATTTCCGTTGAGGTTAAGAGTCCTCAACTGATTATCATGTTTGAATGTTTTTGGAATCATCCCGCGGAAGCTATTCTTTTTCAGGTCCAACACCTTGAGTCGATTGCTAAAACTTCCCAAGCATTGAGGAATGGTACCACCCAATTTGTTTTCAGCCAACAGAAGATACTCCAGGTTTTCAGAATCACAGATAGAAGGAGGCAATGGTCCTTCAAACATGTTATGCCTAAGATCAAGAAAAGCCAGACTCTTCCAAGAGAGACTGACTGGAAATTCCAGAGCAAGTAAAGTGGCAGGCCAGAGCCACAAGAGCCTCTCCATTGTGTCTTGGATGATTTTGATTTGTTATTTCTGCATTTACAACTGTTGCAATGATTATGCAGTAGTGCCTGGTTCCAAAGAAAGGATGAACCAAAAGAATCAAACATTAAAAATTAACGTTCGCATGCTTGCCCATCAGATGAAAGAGCAAGACAAGTGATGCATAAAGAATTCCAAAGCGTTTAACAAGATTGAAGTATATTCAGCAAGTTAGGGTGTATATGATGTGAGCGCGGAAGCTATCTTAGAATCTTAGAGGAGACATTGGATAACGGATGGAATTGAACCCAAACTTGGACCACTCAAGAACGGATTCAAGGATAGAGGACGCTGCAATCAAGTGTGTTTGCTTGATTGATAAGTCAATAAACAACCTAGGATCAACTCTAGGATGTTTGAACTAGCTTTCACAAGCTAAAGGAATTTGCCACAATCAATGGACGAAATTCTGGAATTTTTATTGAATAATATCGAAAACTGAATGTAAGACATCACTTAAGGTTATTTATAACCCCCGAACAGCTCAGCGGCCCACTCTGCTGTTTGGAGCTTGAACACTCGCATCTTCAATTGTAAACAATACTTTAGTAGTCTTACAAGGATCTTCCAACTCAATCCCTTCAATAGGCGGTTTCTCTTGGGTTTGGACGACATGAACCAAGACTTGAAGCGACTCCTTGAATCTTTTAGCTCGTGCTCGTGTCACTAGGTCTTGGGCATCTTCACAGGGTCTACTTAAGCACCATGAGCCTCGTGCTCAACCGCATCAGTATAGGTGACAATAATTAACGAGAAAGATGTTACCACAAAGTACAAAATCAGACGTGGAAAGCATGTTCATGTGAACTATACTGAAACCCATGCAAATTATCCACCCAGAATGGGGCCTAGTTCTATTAGTTAGTCAAATTTGGTCTTAAACTAAGCTACATTTTAAAGATATCTTGATTCCTCACTTACCCCAATCAATACAGATCTTCGTTATTTTTCATACAGACTTCTACAAGCGTTCAAATTATTTATTCCCCACAGGTAGTGAACTTTGATCCACGGCCTCTTTAGGATTATACTAATTCCTAGTTGCCCATGCAAACAGTTACTAGCTTTAGTAATGACCATAGTCTCTTGATTGTACATGTTTTTAATTGCAATTGAACAAGGACATAATGCAGAATTCTTCTGTGAACTCCTACTCAGTTTTCTTCTCAAAACCATCAATTTGCAGAGGAGTTTCCTCCCCAGTGCGTTGAATTAAAAACAGGCAAAAGAACCAAGATTTATTAATTATTCCTTGGTTTGATGTTATTTCGTCGACCAAGCAGCCATAAAGCGTTGAAGAGCAGCCAAGTTGTCTGAGCTTGCATGTCAATCTGCAAGGCTGCTTAAGCACTGTTCCTCTGCAGCACCACATTGAGGTCACCGTATACCTCTTGTAAATAAACCTTTCCTTTCCCTTTTGCAGTAAATTTCTCTGATTCTCTTCCTCACTCGTGCGAGCATAAACCTTTTGGTTTGGTTGGCTCGTTTTCCTTCAAATTCTGCATATATATGGCGACTTCTTTAAATCTTTTTGTGCTATTTATCTACTTCTCTGCATTAGTCCACGTTCTTTCTGCTCTGGGTACTGATGGGACAGTCCTATTATCCCTCTCAAAACGTTGGACCGTTATTCCTCCTTCTATAAAATCTAGTTGGAATGCATCTGATCCCAATCCGTGCTCATGGATCGGCATTAAATATGGTAACAATAGTCGCCATGCGGTCTCTCTGAGTCTTTCCAGCTCTGGAATTTCAGGTCATTTAGGACCCAACATTTGTTCACTGAGGCACTTAGAAGTAATTGATATCTCCTTGAACAACTTTTTCCGCACAATCCCTTCAGAACTTGGCAACTCTAGGCTTCTGGAATTCTTGGACCTGTCCTTGAACAGCTTCACCGGAATCATACCATTCAGTCTCGGAAACTAGAAGAATTTACAATTCTTAAACTTGTATGGCAACTTTCTAAATGGTTCAATACCAGAATCCCTTTGTTCCCTTCCATCTATAGGGTCCATTTACTTGAACAACAATAAGCTTAGTGGCACCGTATCTTCAAATGTGCAAAACATGAGCAAGATTGTCAATTTCTGGTTACAGGGAGCGAATTATCCGGGACCATTCCATCTTCCATAGGACACTGTAGTACCTTGCAAGAAATTTACTTGAGCGACAACCATGTAGTTGGAACTTTGCCAGAAAGCCTGAACAATCTTGCGCACCTTACATACTTAGACGTCAGTAACAACACTTTAGTAGGCAAAATTCTTTTGGGTTCCGGAAACTGCAAAGAAATGAACTCGTTGGTTTTGTTTGACAACAGATTTAGCGCAAGTATTCCACCAGGTTTGGGAAATTGCAGTAGCCTAACAGAACTTGCTGCCGTCAACTCTGGCTTAACTGGACCTGTTCCTTCTTCTTTGGTCAGCTAACCAAGTTGATAAATCTTTTCTGGCTGAGAATTCCTTATCTGGGGAAATTCCACCTGAATTGGGAAATTGCAAGCTTTTGGAAATGCTGCATCTACAGGACAACAGATTGAAGGGTGAGATTCCACGAGAGCTAGGGATGCTTAGTGAGTTGCAATCCCTTGATCTTAGGGCGAACCTGTTGTCTGGTGAGATTCCAAGTGAGGTGGGAATGCTTGATAAATTGCAGAGACTTTCTCTGCCCTTCAACTTCTTGTCTGGTTAAATTCCTAATGGTATTCAGGAGATTGAACAACTACAAAAATAATGCTTGGAGGGAGCTGCTCTGGGAGATTGCTTAGCGTGAATTCTTGAGGAGTAATATCCTTGCTTGCAAGAACGTATGTAGGATTTGATTATTCTTCCTAATGTTAGATTTTTTTTTTTCTGGGTATCTCCCGGTATTATGTTCGTCTGTTTTATGTTAGATAAAAATGTAAATTCATTATGGTACTTTCTTTTTTTCTTTTTTCCTTTTTTCTTTTGGTTGTACAGTAAAACTGAAACTTTAGGGCCTCAACAATTTCTATACTAAACAGTTGGCGTCATGTACACATCACTTGACTAAATAATTTACACACAAATAAGAATTTACATTTCGAGAACAATAAAAAATTAACCGGTGTCAACTGCATGTCCATATTCAAATAATAGAGTATTATTTGAAATATTATTTGAAATAATTACTGTAACACTTTTTGTGATGTGATGTATGTGAAATAAAAAGGTGATTGGAAATATAAAAAGGTGGGTTGGAAAATGTGTTTATGATGCAAGCGAAATAATATTTGAAATAATTTCACTATCCAAACACTCTTATTAATATTTTGACCTCCAACCGTTTTCAATAGGCCATTTATCAAGCATTGAGGCTTTATCCACAACTTTATGGTGATATGTTCGATTTCATTTGCATGGGATGGCATCTATATAAAAAAAATACAATTTTAGGCAAATTGTTGCAATACAAAGAAATACATATATCAACCATTAGGGTTGGTCCAGTGGTTAAAAAGCACTCTTAGAACTCTCGTTACTTTTAACTAGAAGTGTCAAAATGGGTGATTTGGACGGGTTTGGGTTGGGTAAAATGGGTAATGGGTATAAGTGAGTCAACCCATTTATACCCATCCAATTAAATGGGTATACCCATTTAATTAGATGGGTATAAATGGATAAGTCAAAAAATGAATTGACTAACCCAATTACCCATTTATAACTCATTTATTTTAACTTTTTGTAAATTCATTTAAATTCATTTTTGCAAACTAAGTTATCAATTTATACCATCCTTTGTACCCATCATTAGTTTTAAATATTTATTTTTTATGCTCAATAAACCTAATTATCAATTTTTTTCCATCTGTAATCTATGTCGCAAGATTACATACTATTTAATAATTAAACAATAAGAATATAAAAATTTGAACTAAGTCCTATAAAAGTTAACATAAAAACTTAATTCAAAAAATTTGAACCTTTAGTATTTTTTCGTGTGTAAATTTAAAATTTCATTTTGGAAAAGTAAGAAAAGAGGCTAAATTTTGTCATAAATTGGTTATGTTGAAAAATGAGCAAGTTAACAAACTAAGATAAAATAAAATGATTAGATAAAACCAACAAATAATAATACTAATGAATCAAAAGTAGTTAACATCATGACAAATTGAAAATTTTGAAAAAAAAAATGGGTGGGGAAAGAGAGGAGGTTTGGGAAAGACAATTCTAAATGAGTTAATTGGGTTTGATGGGTTACCCAATAATACCCATATGCAAAAATTTAAGATACCCATACCCATCTATTCATGGACGGGTATGGATAAATTTAGTTAAATGAGTTTGTTTGACAGCTATACTTTTAACTGCAAAAAATTTACTCAATGGCTTTCATGTTTAACTACAACAATTCACACAGCCAGATGCCTTATAACTCTCCAAAAGAGGAAAAAAAAAAAAAAGAGGTCGTTATATGCAAGGCAGTCTTTCATCGGAACAAAAGAGTTTTTCTGCGTTGTCTCGTGTCAATTAATTTCTTGTTGGACTAAGGCAGTGGTGTCCAAATTTGACTGCTTTTAACGCTTGCAATTGCAGATAGAACAAGGCATTTGATGGTCCCTCTATGGTCGAGAGAAACATTTCCAAGAAAAACTGAGAGGGCTTTAAATCTGTTGGTTACTATTCAAAGTCAGTTTCACAGCTAGTGGTACGCCAAAATCATTTTCGAGCCTTAAAAGTCTCGTGGGTCTTAAAAATTTATGTTTCTTTCTCTCTTCCAAGCTTTGAATGTGCGTTTCACATGGCCCTAAAGAGAAGATTATGCCCCATCGATCAGTAAAGTGGTATATATTTCCAACTTGAAGTCAAGATGACTTTTGGAAACGTTGTAATGTGGTAAAAGCAACCACGTTTTGCAGAGGACTTTGAAAAAGATGCTGTTAGCCTCTGGGTTCGAGTTTTTGTATGTTAAAAATACAAGAAGTTTACTAAAGCAGCTGCTGCACATTAAACAGTTCAAGAAGCTTAAGCACATTGAATAAGCATTTATCCGAAAGACATATACATATATACACATATACATATACTTGGTGTATTAAACAAAAAAGTTGACTTGGGTCAACTCTTGCCCACAGGCATGAGTACATGAAAACGAAAGAGGTCCCTCACATTCCGCTCAAACATAATTACTGCTAGCCCTCCACCTTTTGTCCAAAGAAAGAGGATGGACTTTAGCTTAACCACAAGACTCATGTTTCGGGTTCTGTCTGGCACTCGTGTTTTAGAGATGTTTTAAAAGAGGCAAAATTTTGATAAAACACCGTTTACGGTAACACTTTGAAACATTCATGAGTTTCAAAGAAATACTAAAAAAAAGATTAAATTTGGTATCGATAGCGAATATGAATGGTGGTGATGGGTGGCAAAGGTTGTCTTCGGTGGGGGAGAGGGAAGGGGGTGTTTTGAAAATATAACGTGTTTTGGTTATTTAAGAGAATAGTCTATAGTCTTGTTTTAGTTTGTTAAAGAACACGGTAGAATTTTTTTTTAATTTGTGTTTATAAATGAAGTAGGTGATATGATGTATAATGTATATGATATATATATAAAAAAAGTTAAAGTAGTTTATAAGATTAAAAAATAAAAAATTAAATTTAAAAAACGTATTTGCAATGAAAGCAACGAGATTTTTCAAAATCATAACATATCCAATTACATTCGGTCGTCCATCATCATTAAATGAATCTTAGACTAAATGAAAAAGAAGGCGACAATTAACTCATTTAATTCAACGACAGCCAGAAATCATAAGTAAAATAATCCGATGAAGAAACTAAAGTACAGTTCTTAAAGCACAATATTGCAAGTATAAACATGCATATGAACGATCAAACTAATACAATATAACGTTGAGCTAATTAATCAATTTTTTACGCCATCGGAGGGCTTCTTTTCGACCGTTTACTCGTATCTTGAGCCATAGGAACGTACAGATCTCTTCTTGGCCTTTTCAATCGTTTGCATACATCTTCAACCATAGCAACGAATAATCTTGGGGTTCGAGTAGAGAACATTAGGAATCCAATGGCCGCTCCAAGAATCATTCCAAAACAATATCCCAAGAGCACTGGTTTCCACGTTAAATCCAGTCACAAGGTCTAACAAATCTGTGGGATGAGATACCGGCATTGGAGATGACTGTGGTCCCTTATCTTCTCCACAATCGTTAAGTGGGAAACCACATAATCCGGGATTCCCAGTATATGAAGAATTAGGAAAGGTATAAAACTGCCCACCTTGAGGAATTGGTCCCTCGAGATGATTCTTGGAAACGTTCAAGTCTGAAAGAAAGTTCAGCTTTTTTAGCTCTGGGGGGATCCTTCCCTCCAGTTGGTTAAAAGAAAGGTCTAACGATTCAAGTGCAGACACGTCCCCCAATGAGGTTGGAATCAAACCATTGAAGTTGTTGTGCGAAAAGTTGAGTAACCTGAGAGAATCGAGACCTCCAATCGACTTTGGAATGTTTCCTTCGAATTGGTTTCCAGACAAATCAATGGTTGTGAAAACTGTGAGGATCCGCTTTACTTCGTATTCTTGCCCTTTCATGATTACAGTCACGGAATCTAAATAGTATGTACCGTCTCCCATGTATTGACGTTGTGACGTTTCGCTGTCATTCTTCTTCATAGCCTGAAAATTTTCAAGCATCTTGGAGGGTACATAGCCGGTGAACTGATTGTAAGATATGTCCAAGATCTTGAGTTTCTGGAATGATGATTTATTCGATGAATTTCCAATTGGACCTTGCAATCTATTCGATTTCAAAATCAGAACACGTAGCTCTGGAAGAGTTCCGAGCCAGTCAGGGAATGGACCAGTTATATGGTTATGTCCAACGTCGAGAACTTCCAAGCTCTTGCAGTTGATCAAAGATCGTGGCAGGGGCCCTTCTAGTTGATTGCCGTAGAGACCAAGATTCCTGAGCTGATTGCCCTCTGGAAACGTTGTTGGAATCATCCCATGAAAGCCGTTTCTCCGCAAGTCCAACACCGTCTGTGTGCTGATGTTCCCGAAACAGTGAGGTATTGTTCCGGTCAGTTTGTTGTCAGACAGGAGAAGATATTTCAGCTTTTCTAACTTGCAGAGAGAAGCAGGTAATGGTCCCTCCAGTAAGTTGGAACCAAGATCAAGAAAGGTTAGACTCTTCCAAGAATAACTGAATGGGCACTGCAAGAACAGGCAAATCAGTAGGCAGAGGCATAAGCTTCGATCCATCTTTTTTTTTCTTTTGGTTGATTATAATGAGCTAATTGTTGCTGAGAAATGCACTGCCCTGTGCCAATTACCACTCTTATTTGGTTTCTGGCATCACCATTTGCTCTGATGACCAGAAATAAAAGATAGAAGGGGGCAGCAAAAAGGAGTAACAATCAATGTGTATCAACAACAGCAGTTTCACAGAGTCATTAACAACCGAGTGACTGACTTGAGTCAATTTCCACACAAACACGCCTAACTTGAGGATTGGTTCGTGGAAAAGTATTTGCTTCCACCCAAGGAATCAAGGTCACACTGAGATGAGATTGAACGTAACTAGGCTTGTCGGTACTCCATTAGCTCTAATCAAACCGTTGGATTGAAAGGCTTTTTTTCACATGTTCATTTATCCAATTTAATTGATGGTGACTACGGCTGAGGCACCAGAAATTAGAAGTGGTAGATTCAAATTCCCCTCTCCTCTTCCCCACTTCTTAAGTAGGTAGTCGAAATGCTATATATATATATATATATGTATGTATGTATGTATATCTTCCCCTTTAAAGATTTGGACTCTCCATTTGTTTATCCACTTATCTAAACTAGTTAGATATGTGTAGTGAAGTGGATTTATCTATCTTTTGCAACTATGGTCCTAATGGTTTGATGGAAGCCAAATGAGTACATTTACTGAGACTTTTGTGGACTGAATAAAAACCATTCATTTACAATCCAAATCTCAAATCCTCCACGTGAAAAGACTAAAATTCAATTTTCGAATCTACAATTGATGATGGTTGGACCGTGTTACCAGTTACGCAGAAGCTCTGCGTAAACTATAAACGCGCTTCTAAGTATATAGTTGTCAGGGTCATGAAGTAAATATAAAGATAAAGATGAGAATAATTCTATTGACAATGAAGATTTTTTTCCCCTTCTCTTTTCTGGAGGACCAAGTAGGAAGCTTGAAACTAGTAATGAATACGCAAGAATTAATTGGTGGGAGAAATAAAAGCATAGGATCTTGACCACTGACAATAGTGAATTCTCCACAAATGCTTCTTAAAACCATTTCCGGAAAAAAAAAAACCCTTTTGACAAAAGCAATGCTTCTTCTATAGCACTATGAAAAAGACCAAAAGAATAACTAGTTTCCATTTACATATCGAAAAAAACTTTCCACCACATAATTACACAATAGACCTGCAAAATGGCCCTAAAATTATATTGCCAAGAGATACTGGAATTCGAAATCATATGGTATAGTATCTATAATAGTGGAGGCCGTTCCCACAGGAGTACCCCCAAAGGAATCAACCATGGACTTTCAGAGTGACCCAGATGTAGGCTATTGGTGGCAAACCCACTCAATCAATGACTCCACATCTTGGGCAAAATCATGCATGTGACGAAGCAGATGCTTTGGAATCGCAATTCTTTTAACAATTATTAAAGCTTGAAGATACTCTAACTTAGACTTTTCTAACTCAGCCATCACCCCCTCAGCTGTATATATTTTTACCTGTGAAAGAAAAGATAATGCAACTAACTACTAGCCATTGGGTTTTTCAAAATATGTTAGCCTTCACTGTGCAATTTTTTTGTTAGTTCTTTAGATGTTTCTTCAGATCTATTGTATCAATTAATGACTGATATAATTTCTGTTGTTAGTACGAACTTAATCGAGTCCGTAGCTTGCAGTTGCAGATATAGAACAAGGCATTTGATGGTCCCTCAAGCAAGGAACACCTATGGTCAAGAGTAACTTTTTCAAGAAAAATTGAGAGGCCATCGACAGATTGAAGGAAATTATACCAAAATATTTTAGTATTTAGTTTCCTAATTCTTCTAATTTCTTGTTTTGGTGTTTGTTTGTTTAACTTCCATATTAATTTAGAAATTCTTAAATCTATTCCAAATAAGTTTCAGTTTATAATCGTGTTTATTTGGGAAGTTTAGCAATCTATAAATACTATTAGTGTTTTATTGTTTCCTTGAAGAAAGAGTTGAGAAAGTATGGTTTTGAAGAGTTAACTTGAATCAAGTTTTGAGAATGGGTTTCAGAGAAAATCTCATAGTTGAGATTTATAAGTTGTCGGGAGTGAAAAATTAGACTTGATATTTGTTATTGTTGGGTTTTGAGTTAGAAAATTATTGAGTATTTGTTTACCTCCTTTTTTCACATATTTCCATATGTGTTAAGATTGCTTTTCGTTGTGCGTGTATTTTTTTTGTACCAATGAGTGGTATCAAAATTCTAAACTTTGATTTTGGGGCTTGAGGCTTGTTTGTGAAGTTGAAATTTGGATCCATATTATTTACCACATTGTGATGTTTTTATCTTTGATGGTAAAAATGATTTTGATATTTGGAGTATAATGATAAAGACTTTTTTTTTCAATCTATTGGAGTTTGGAATATTGTCCAAAAAGGGTTGGCGAAACCTATAGCAGACTCGAAATTATCAGGCGATATAGTTAAAGAGTTATAGAAAAATAAATAGTTATATTGTAAGACATTCTACTATCTCAGCACTTCATACATGCAAAGACGGCATAGAAGGCTTGAAAATTTCTGATAAATTCTTATTGTAGTCATGGTGGAGAAGAAATTTGTGACAAGAAAGAAGAAATAGAATTTTTTGATGAGATAAAGAAAAAAAGAAATTGTAAAAATTATGAGTGCACATGAATATGAAAAAATTTGTGATTTAAAAAGAAATTGCACAAATGGTTGAGAAAGAAAGCGAAATTATTAGTGAAATTAGAGATGTAACTGAAGATTGTAACGATGCAGGAATTTTTTATTTTATCGAGGTTGATGAATATTTTGAAAAAAAGAATCAAGTGATAGAGTTGATTGAAATCTATTGTGGAGTTGACAAATTAATTGAAAATTGTGGTGCTGCTAAAGTTGATGCAATTGTTAGTATGAAAAAAATTAAAGAAAAACATGGTGATGTTGAAAATATGGGTGGTGAGAATTATGATTTTCTGGTATTTAGAGATTTTCTTAGAGACATAAATAAATAAAATTGTGGAGTATGCGAAGAAGAATTGGTAAATACGTTTGACTTTTTCTGACAAAAGTGATTAAGCCAAGAAATTGTTCGAGAATTATACGTTTCGTCCATTGCCACGTGTGAAGATAAAATTAAAAATAATCATAAATTGGTGTTGAACGTTGTGTTTACTGCGATTAAATTTTTCATGGAGATTAAAACTTGAGATGGCATTGGAGCTGATTACAATGGCGAGTTTGCTTTAAAGTAAGCAATGAAGGAAATTAAAGCAAATTATTTTAGTATTTAGTTTCCTAATTCATCTAGTTTCTTGTTTTGGTGGCATATTTGTTTAGTTTCCATATTAGTTTAAAAAATTTTAAATCTATTCCAAGTAAGTTTCAATTTATAATTGTGTTTGTTTCGAAAGTTTAGCAATCTATAAATACTACTAGTGTTTTATTGTTTCCTTGAAGAAAGAGTTGAGAAATTATAAGTTTGAAAAGTTGAGTTGAGTATGTCTTGAAAGTGGGTTTGAGAGAAAATTTCATAGTTAAGATTTATGATTTGTCGCGAGTGAAAGGTTACGACTTGATATTTGTTACTATTGGATTTTGGGTTAGTAAATTATTGAGTATTTATTTGTGTATTTATTCTCTTTCTCTTCCCACATATTTTGATATGTGGTAAGATTGCTTTCACCGTGCGTGTATTTTTTTTTGGGTGCCAACACAGATCGAGCAAGTTTTTGACTGCACAAACGAAAATGCTGAAAGAAGAATGAGACACATCTCATAATTACTGGCGTCAATAATGAAATTGAAACCCTCATCCAGAAAAGGAGAGAAAAAGTTAGAAAAGAGGAAATGAAGGGTAGGAATAGAACAGCTAGTGTTGTAGCTTTGAATCTGTTGGTAGCACATACAGCCAGATCGTATTTAAAGTCTGTTTCATTGCTAGCGGTACGTCAATTAAATCATTTTCTAACCTTAAACTTCTTGTGGGTCTTAAAATTCGTGTTTCTTTCTGTCTTCCAAGCTTTGAATGTGAGTTCACATGACCCTAAAAGAGAATATTTTGCCCCATCAGTGAAGCATATATCTCCAACTTGAAATCAAAATAATGACTTCCGGAAACATTTCAATGTAATAAAATCAACCACGCTCTGCAGAGGACTTTGAAAAGGGTGCTGCTAGCCTCCGGCCTGGTTCGAGTTTTTGTATGGTAAACCTGTGGTCAAAAACAGTAAAGCAGCTGTCATTGAACAATTCAAGAAGTTTAATCCTTCGGAATAAACACATCAGCCAAGACCTTTCATGAACGTGTCAAGCTCGTAAAGCACTTTGAATGAGCATTTATCTAAAAGAAGAATATAGATTTGCTTTATTAAACAAAAAGTTGACTCGGGTCAACTCCTGCCGATAGGCATGAGTGCATGAAAATGCGAGAGAACATATTCCATTAAGCCCTCCGACCTCTCTCTGTCCAGAGAAAGAGGATGCTCTTTAGCTTAACCACAAGACGCAATTTCAGGGTCAATAATTAAAAGAATTAAATTAGGTATGGGTAACGAATGTGAATAGCAATGGTGGGTGGTGAATGCTGCCATTGGTGCGGGAGGAGTAAAGGCTGTTTCGTTTGGATTAATTGTTTTTGGAGAGTGTTTTTGAAATATTTTATTGTAATAATATAAGTGAAAATTTTTTACTGTAGATAAGGTTACTTTTGAGGTTTTTTTTTCTTTTGTATTTTTGATATTTTTGAGGTTGCTTTTTTTTGTGTATTATTGTAACATTATATATGAAAAATTTATTTTCAAAAAATGGCCAATCCAAATAGAGGTGTTTTGGATATTTTAGACAAAAATCATTATTTTTTTAAAAATAACTTTAGTAAATCACAATAAAATTTTAGATAAATACCTTAAAAACTTAACATTGGAATAGAAAGTTTGTTAATAACCACGTTAGAATTTTCCTGTTTTGTTATATACTTTTATACGTGATGTGATTATGTGAAATGAAAACCACCTCCTATTGCGGAAAGAAAGAGAATACTCTATAACTTGATTACAAGTCTTGTTTTAGTTTATTAAAGAACACAATAGAATTTTTTATATATATATATGTGAAACAAAAAGGTAATTAAAATATTTCTGTAAGTGTACGCAATATGTGAAATAAAAAAAGTAGTTAAAATTATTCAAAAGATTAAAAAAATTAAATTAAAACACATCTTTCTAATGAAAGCAACAAGATTTTTCAAAATCATAACATATCCAATTACACTCAGTCGTCCATCATCATTAAATGAATCTTAGACTAAATGAAAAAGAAGGCAACAATTAACTCCTTTGAAATCATTAGAGAGCAACGAAGAATACTCCGATGAAGAAACTAAAGTACAGTTCTTAAAGCACAATATTGCAAGTAAACATACATATGAACGATCAAACTAATACAGTACCATTCAGCTGGTCGATCAATTTTTCACGTCATCTGAGGTCTTTTTCGATCGTTTACTCAAACCTTGAGCCAAAGGGACGTACACAACTCTTCTTGGCCTTTTCGATCGTTTGCATACATCTTCAACCATAGCAACGAACAATCTTGGGGTTCGAGTAGAGAACATTAGGAATCCAATGGCCGCTCCAAGGATCATTCCAAAACAATATCCCAAGAGCACGGGTTTCCATGTAAATCCACTCGTAAGGTCTAACAAATCTCCGTGATGAGATACCGGCCATGGAGATGGTTGCGGTCCATCAACTTCTCCACAATGCTTAAGCGGAATATCACACAATCCGGGGTTCCCAGTAAAATGAAGAATTAGGAAAGGTATTGAAGTGCCCACCTGAAGGAATTGGTCCCACCAGATGATTCTCGGAAAGGTTCAAGGCTTCAAGAAAATACAGCTGGCCAAGTTCAGGGGGAATCCTTCCCTCGAGTTGGTTACAAGAAAGGTCTAGTGATTCAAGTTCAGATAAGTCCCCCAGTGTTTGTGGAATCAACCATTGAAGTTATTGTGGGACAAGTTGAATACCACTAGAGAATTGAGATCCCCAATGGATTTCGGAATGTTTCCTTCGAATTCGTTTCCAGACAAATCGATGGTTGTGAAAACCGTGAGGACCCGCTTAATTTCATACTCTAGCCCTTTCATGATTACCGTCACTGAATCTAGATAGTATGTGCCATCTCCCATGTATAGATTTTGTGTTTCACTATCATTCCTCTTCATAGCAGGAAAGTTTTCGATCATTTCTTTCGGTAGGTATCCAGTGAACTGATTATAAGATAAGTCCAAGATCCTGAGCTTCTGGAATGATGATTTATTAGATGAAGCTCCAATTGGACCCTGAAATTTGTTCGATTTCAATATCAGAACACGTAGCTCTGGGAGAGTTTCGAGCCAGTCAGGGAATCTACCGGTTATGCTGTTTTCTCCAACGTCGAGAACTTCCAAGCTCTTGCAGTTGATCAAAGATCGTGGCAGGGGCCCTTCTAGTTGATTGCCGTAGAGACCAAGATTCCTGAGCTGATTGCCCTCTGGAAACGTTGTTGGAATCATCCCATGAAAGCCGTTTCTCCGCAAGTCCAACACTGTGAGCTGTGTGCTGATGTTCCCGAAACAGTGAGGTATTGTTCCGGTCAGTTTGTTGTGTGACAGGAGAAGATATTGCAGCTTTTCTAACTTGCAGAGAGAAGCAGGTAATGGTCCCTCCAGTAAGTTGGAACCAAGATCAAGAAATGTTAGACTCTTCCAAGAATAACTGAATGGGCACTGCAAGAACAGGCAAATCAGTAGGCAGAGGCATAAGCTTCGATCCATCTTTTTTTTCTTTTGGTTGATTATAATGAGCTAATTGTTGCTGAGAAATGCACTGCTCTCTGCTAATTACTACTCTTATTTGGTTTCTGGCATCACCATTTGCTCTGATGACCAGAAATAAAAGATAGAAAGGGGACCGCAAAAAGGAGTACCAATCACAAAGTCATTAAAATAACAACCGAGTGACTGACTTGAGTCAATTTCCACACAAACACGCCTAACTTGAGGATTGGTTCGTGGAAAAGTCTTTGCTTCCACCCAAGGATCAAGGTCATATTGAGATGAGATTGAAGGTAACTAGGCCAATTGGTATTCCATTAACATTAATCAAACCGTTGGATTGAAAGGCTTTTTTTCACATGTTCATTTACCCAATTTAACTGATAGTGGCTCCAAAAATTAGAAGTTGTAGTTTCGAATTCTCCTTCTCTCCTCTCATCTTAAATAGGTAGTTAAGATATTTTCTTTTTTACTGGACTCTCAAACTTTCTTCTTTCTTTCTTCCTCTTTTAGGATTTGGACTCTCCATTTGTTTATCCACTCATCCAAACTAGTTAGATATATATGTAAGTGAAGTGGATTTATACATCTTTTTGCAACTATGGTCCTAATGGTTTGATGGAAGCCAAATGAGTACATTAACTGCAACTTTTGTGGACTGAATAAAAACATTAATTTACAATCCTAATCCCAAATCCTCCGTGTGGAAAGTCTAAAATTCGATTTTCAAGTCTACAATTGAGGGTTGGACTATGTTACCACTTACGTTATGCAGAAGCTATATGTAAACTATAAACGAGCTTCTAAGTATATTGTTGTCAGAGTCATAAAACAAATAAAATCATAAAGCTGAGAATGCTTCCATTGATAATTTCTTGTCTGAAGGAGCAAGTAGGAAGCTTGAAATCTGAAATAAGAAATTAAAACGCAAGAATTAATGGGTACCAGAACTAAAGCATAGGATCTTGACCGCTGATAATAGTTAATTCTCCACAAATTCTTCTTATAACCCTTTCCCCCCGTTTGAGTTTTGACCAAAAAAAAAAAGAAAAAAACCCTTTTGAGTTTTGACAAGAGCAATGCTTCTTCTGTAGCATTTTAATAAAGACCAAACGAATAACTAGTAACCATTTACATCTCCCAAGAAACTTTCCACTAGGTAATTACACAATAGCGCTGCAAGATGGCCCTAAATTCATATTGCCAAGAGATACTGGAATTCGAAATCATACGGTATCTTATCTATAATAGTGGTGGCCTTTCCCACAGGAATACCCCTAAAGCAATCGACCATGGATTTTCTGAGCGACCCAGATGTAGGCAACTGGTGGCAAACCCACTCAATCAATGACTCCACATCTTGGGCAAAATCATGCATGTGACGAAGCAGATGCTCTGGAATCGCAATTCTTTTGGTGCCCGTTACAATTATTGAAGCTTGAAGATACTCCAGCTTAGACCTCTCTAACTCAGCCATCACCCCTTCAGCTGTATATATCTTTACCTGTGATGGAAAATATAATGCAACTAACTATCAGCCTTTTGGTTGGGTTTTCAACATACGTTAGCCTTCACTGTGTAATATTTTTATTAACTCTCCAAATGTTTCTTCAGATCTCTATTGTATCAATGAATTACTGATATAATTTCGATCGTTTGTGCAGATTTGATAACATTATGATGATCTATCAAAAAAAATGTGTACACCTTTAAAAAGATTGAAATTGTCCAAGATAATCGAGTCCGTAATTTAATAGAAATTCTGGTGATAAATGTTTCATACTAATTGATTACTTACAGCAGGAGAAGAACGTGTTCCACAGCACAAAGCAAAGGTGACATTTGGATCAGCCGGCTCAAGCCCGTAACGTTCTCGAACTTTAGATTCTAAATTGGTATTATCCTTTTTATCAGCCTGTCCTAGGACCTGAGAAATCCGGTATAGCATCGGGTATCAATTATTATATCGTTGTTTTTTTTTGAAAAAAAAACCCAAGAAAAGGATGATTATTTGTAAAAAAAAAAAAGAGGTAATATTTTTACCTCTTTTATAAGTGATGATTCTGGTTTTCTTAGAATATATTGTTCAATTGTTCGAGCAGTTACTGTAGTACCTCCAATGTTCAATTTGGCCTGAAACAAACGAAATCGTATGATTGTGCTGTTTTATTACGCAATAACTCAATGACGAATATAACTATGACACATTACCTTGTTCAGCAGCGATAACAGTTTTTCAGGGCTAGAATTAGAGGGGACTCCGTATTGAAGAAATGCCTGGAATCACAGTTGAATATTGCGCTAGCTTATGAGTTAGTGGCGAAAAGATAACGATGCTTAGCGAATAAAAAGAACATAAAGAAAAAGCCCAGTTCACAACTGTACATGCATGATGGAGGCATTGTACATGTTGATCCAGAAAGCCAGTTTCTGCTGGTAGTTCATATGTTTCAAGTCCACCTTTTGCAGATTGTTCATTAGCAACCTGCAGGAAGTCGAAAAAGGATACTCACTTGGAAAATGGAAATCAATAACGATTACATATATTAAGGAGCCATTGCTTGGAACTCATATTGCAGTAAGCAAAGAAGATCTGAATGTAGCATTTGTCTGCTGTACACCATTCATACTTGTATACTGATCAATTGCTTCTAATTTTGTTTAGATGTAATTCATTTGTATCTGTTCCACCATCATGGACTTGGATTTAAGTTTGTAGGCTTATCAAAACAAGGGTTTTTTTTAATGGACACACGTTGACGCACTTAAATTGAATCCAATTTACCGTGTATACACACACATACTAACAATTACTATTCTCGCTAATATTTATACACTTTTTCTAATTAATTTTATCTTTTGAAAAATCTAGTACCTAAATTACATGTTCACGGGTGTCCATTAGACAAACCCTATAAAAAAAATAGAAAAATTGAATTTGGAAAGAGTTTACTTTCTAGGATTCAAATCAGGCTGTAAAGGAATAGTAGAGTAAGATCAATGTTTGCATTGTTAGAGAACTTACTTTAACTTCTGAAATAAAGCAATGGAGCTTGAATTGGAGATGCATTTGGGATCGATAGAGTTTGCTGTGAACCTAACCAAATTCTTGTAAGGTCCAATATCCCTAGTAATGGACTCTTCCACGTCAAAGATTCCATAGGGATCTTGCTGTCTTGAATCCTTCTGCAGCAGAAGGCTAGCCTTAAAATTTAAGCTGGGCTCAGCTCTGAAGCTTAAAGAAAAGTTTGTGGAGCGTGAAATTGGGCCTGATTTCTCTAACTCCATTGTTCTTGATGTCCGGAGCAGTCTAACAAATATGAAATGCAGGCATTTCACGATGTTCTCGGATAATTTGTTGGGTGCCCACTTGTTGATGCTCTCCTCTTCTGCGTCTAGCGGAGCAGATGGTATTTTGGATGGAGGATCCGAGGAAGTTTCCAAACGTCGATCCCTCTGAAACATGAGTTGTTTACAACATCAACTACAAATAGGCTGCAAAATAAGAGCCAAATATGCAAAATTCAATTCTTGAACTTCTAATGTTCTCTATTTTGCCTCAATTAATTACTGGATGTTAATTTTTTTTCCAACAAAATTACGAGGAAACGTATGCTGAATGGAGAAATAAATATATATAGCATAAACAACGCCAAAGAAATTAGTAGTGTTACTAAAAAAATCTATAATTAGTGGATCCTGTCGAAATGTGATCTTGTTCTTATTTGCCTATTCACTCTTTGATTGATGATAAATTTTAACTTTGTTTATTATTAAAAAAAATCTATAATTAACATATAAAAACAATCCAAAACATCACAAAAGTTGGTTATTCAAACCAAATTCGGAATCTATAATAAGTTAAAATAATAAGTTGAACACAAGCACTACATGCTATGCATTACTCTCAATATCTAGGGGGCATGTGCATGTCTTCTCGCTTATGTCCAATCAAATTTCTTAAAGATGACACCTTCGACATTGATTTGGCACGGATAAGTGTTAATTTAGTCTTAAAGATAAACATTATTGTTACTCTCTCTAATGATCCAAGGTGGAATTCCACTAATCTAGTGAAGTTGATAAGCGTACAAGAAAGCCACAAGCTTTGGTGAACGTTACCCTGGGGGTCGGATGTCTTGGCTCGCGCATGGGCGATGCGGGTATCAGCATCCCACTCTTTTTACCACCCTTGTTCCGATGTGCATCAGATTGCTCTTGAAATTGATTTTCCTTTTGATCAGAAAGGATTCTTGAATTCAGTGCTTTGTCACTAATGCTGAAGTCACTGAGATTGTAATCACCTTTTATGGCCTTGCTAATGAAATGTAATGCCTTGGTTTCGAACGACACCTTCTCCTTCAACTCTTTGTTGCCCTCTTCTGGAAGAGATGTGAAGTGAGCAAGATCAGGATTCATGTTCTGGGATGGAGGAGGTTGTTTCAGCTGCTTGGATTTTGATTCTGCTGTAGCTTCCTTCTCGAGCTTCACCTCAGCTTGGAGCTGGCCGATTTGGCCTTCTAAACGAGTTATCTCGTTTTCAACCATTGCCAACTCTGCTAGCAGCTCCTTCATCTGCGCAATTCATGAGTGTAATTAAAGTTGAATCCGTCCATCAATTACCACAGCAGTTAACAAATGGAAAGCACATCAAATTAATTAAGTTCCAAAATCCCACTTGGGATCTATATATATATCAAACTAAGAAGAAAAAAAAATTGATTTTCGGTCCAAACTCTGAATTCAACTCTGATTTGTTATTAATGTAGTGGATATAAATCAGGAAAATTAAGAACTGTTCTGAATAATTCTGCTCTTTCCCATTGAATTCTACATAGACTCGACCATGTTATCAGGAACTTTTTATCTTGGAAATTGGAACGTCTATTACCATTCATCAAATTCAAATGAAAATCAACTCTGAAACTAACAATTTGTTTCACCTACATAACTCAATGTATCTTTAGAAATGTGTCTCTCGAATCTATTTTGCTTCAGTAATAGGAACATCGATCTTACATACGGATTTGGTTTCTATGAGATCACCTACACACCTAACACTGGTACGTGACATTGCACGATATTACTCACCTTAGGAGGAAGAAAGTTTGGGATACCAAGACTACTACTTGACGTACCATCCTGTCGATGTTGCACTCGTCCCAGAAATTCATGCACCTTCTCTTCATGATCCAGCATTTTCCGGAGCACATCAACCTTATACAATATTGCTTCAGTTAATTTCCAAAATTAGCAGTTCAGTTTGCATAAACATCAACCCCCAAAATAAAATAAGTATTAAAGCCAACAGGAAAATTTGCAAGAATATCTAACTTGAATGTGTAATAATTAATTTCTTTCAGATGAAGAATGACTGTTTCAATACGAACACTATAAGCTTTCTAAGTTCAAGAATTATGTGAACTGACGAAAAGTTACCCCAAAAAAAAAACCAAATATTATATGAAACAAGAAATATTTTGAGGAGGAAAGAATACTATTAATTAGGCCAAAAATGTGGATATGTAAGTCATAAATGACCAGGCTACAGAGTGATGGGCACCATTTTGAAAGAAGATGTAGGCCAGAGAAAGAAGCCATCTCCTAGTATTGTACTAGAATCGTGTCGGAGTCGAAGCAACCATGCATGCGAATGCCACAACTCAGAAGACAAAAGAGAAAGCGTACTTGGAATCGCACCCATACCTCTCTTTCAAGCTCCTCTTTCTTTAGCTGTCCGCTATGTTTCTTCTTTCTCTGAAACGGAAACAAAATTTCAAAGAAAACAAAATCTAATTAGCAACTGTACATACCAAAAAAAAAAAAAGGAATTACTATATTATAGAGCACTAACTATTATCAACCATGAATAAAATCATCTTCAAGAATTTGAACAAGATGATTATTAATATAGCCTTACAAACCTGAGTTGGTAAATGAAGCTGTAAGTCGGCCTCGGTTGCCATGAATGCTAATGCTGAATTGCAACGGTACTTCTTCAACCCGCAGAAAGACCCGGAGAAAATGCTAAAACGAGACCATAGAATCTTCAATGATCAAATTCTTGGTATTCCAACAAGAAGGATGGTCTCTAGGAGCCTTAGCCTTGAGCTTAAAGCAAGTTTTGCAAGTAGTTGGTAAGAATGTTGCGGTTGAGGATTGATTTGAATATGGGATTAAGGGAAGAGAATGATCAGAAGATGGGAGGGAGCTTTCAGAAGCAGTTGTTGTTGTTTGATTGACTAACCGTCTGGATTTGTGGGATGGTCATTTTGTTGAGGCCTGAGGGAGAGTGGCGACGTGGGGGTGCGGTGGGCCGTGGGCGTTTACCTTTAGGCCGTTTGGGTTTGGCGTAGCTTGCACTTGCAGTATATTAGGAGTAGGGTGTTAGAAAAAAGACTGTTTGTTAGGGTGCTTTAGTAGTTACATGGAAGAAGTATTTCTTGTTTAAGACAACATAATTTCTTGGACAACAAAGCTGAATATGATGATCCATGATTGATGATTGATCAATGCATTCTTGGGTGAAGTAAAGCAGAGGAACACATACACATGTAAACTGAGTCCTCAATTAACTTTGATTCCAACTGCCCTTTCCAGCCAAAAAAAACACACACACACACACACACGCACAAATAAATTTTGACTTTAATTGTAGTTCGCTCTCTTGTTGTTCAGTAAAGTGCTTCATTTTCTAGGCGTAGAATTGGATTGGATAGTAAGTTAAAAAGGGTTGTAAATGAGATGTTTTGATTTCAAAACCTTTTATTTATCCAAAAATAAAAATAAAATAGTTCCTCATTTTCATTTTTTAAAAACAATTAATTTACCACCTACAATGACCACGCTTGACTTCAAACTATATCGACAAAATTTATAGAAAATTAAATAGGTGGATGTGGATCTTTTACCATACAGCATAAAAGAAAGGGGGAAAAGGGGCAAAAAAAAAAGACTAGAGATTATACACTTCAACATGTACAAAAAAAAAAAGGGAAAGGTGAAACCAAGACCTTGGAAAATTTCTTTTGACTTTTTGAAACAATTATGGTGAAGGATTTGGTGGGAAATTTGTAAGCTTCCCTTTCCTGGCTAGCAGAACATGATACATTAAACCCCATAAACACTTAAACGCAAAAAAGAAAACTCCAACTCCTCAATTCTCATCAGGGAAGGCAGACAAGTTCTGTGGTATATTCCATCCAAACTGGACTAGTTGTTGACATCTGGGCAACACTACAATCCAGCCTCCTTCTCAGTCCTCCTTCACCTCCACGCAAGTTTACTCCAGAACAGGACTCCTCGCCCAGTACTCCTCCTAAAGAAAAAATCATAGAAATTTCACAGTAAGTGAGAGTCCACTTGGCACAATTTCTATTAAGTTTGTTGCCGTGCACTAATTTATTTTGTATTTCCACAGGGTCGCACTCTGTAGCTTCTGTCCTTGCCAGATTTCATGGATACATATATAGGCAAGATAATCAAGGTATGAGCCCAGGTATACTCTTAAGACTGCTTATGCTTTTGTATTGCTTCAAAGTGCTTGCAGAATCAGTAGCATTACTGCACAATAACGAAGTTCTCTTATTTCTTGTGGTTAACTCTATGTCATTTTAGTTGAGCGTACCTGATCTTTATGGCTGATTGCATATTCTCTTCCTCAAGCCTGCGTGCTTTCTTCCCCTCGAGCAAAGCATAATTGCAGCTTGTCCAAGTCTCACCGAGGAGATTGTATATTTGGGGAAATAATTATGGCTGAAGTATTTTCTTCCTCCTACTTTGATGTACTTGTTAACATGTTTTTAATATGTTATATAATTCAGCTGAAGCAAAAGATTGCATCTGCAACTTCAGCCAGCAAATTTGTTATCAGTAAAGAGGTGCGCAAACAAATCGCTGTGAGTATTCCTCTTAGGAGACTTCTCCTCTCCTCCTGTAGTTCCTTAAATGCTTAGTACTCATAAGTTGCTTTGTTGTAGAGTAAAAAGCTAGAGCAAGTGAGAGAGAGAATGACGAAAGTGCGAGATCTTTTCCGGGTTACAGAGACAACAGAGTTGTGATAGTAACAATACCCACTGTGAGTTCGAAAACTTCTGCATTTTACATTGTGAATTTTAGTAGCAAAAGTAAGTCATCAATCTTACTTGTAGGGGAGAAAATTGTTTCCTATGTCAAGAGTCGCTTCATCTTGTTTAGTTCAATGAGTGGAGAACTTTGATGAAGGCTCTTTTAAGTAAAAGCAGTCTTTTAGTCATTACAGCTTGCATTTGTTGATCTTTTCATTTGCAGAAAATAGTGATCATATAAATGTCATTGAATCTTATTTATTTTGGTAGAAATTGTCTTAGGTGGACCAGTAAGTAATTTAGTAATTTGTAGAATATTCTTATTTTTTTTAAAATGTAACTGTTAATGGTATTTTTCTCTGATTTCCTTGACAAGGCAATGGCAGTTAGCGAGTCTTCGAGGTTGTGTGCATCCTTAAAGAAGGAAAAAGTTCCAGTACGAAGGCTTATTGTAAATCAAGTGTTACCTCCATCACTGTCAGACTGCAAGTTCTGTGCAATGAAAAGGAAGGTAATATGTGAATCTTTATCATCTTGCAACATCCAAAATGGAGTATCATCATTCATCTTGCACTATTAAATTACTGTCCTTTTTAGTCACATGAGCCTTAACAGACTAGATTTGATTGATGTTAAGTTTAATAGGATCAGCGATTCTAAATTGCAAGATGATTTAGAATCGCAAACCTGATTACTCTTAAGGGCCTTGCTCAACTTCCATAGAGATCAAAGTAGAAATCATGACAAGTCTGGGCATGTAGCATGCAAATGCATATTAGGGTGTGGATATGCTTCGTATTAAAAGCGTAATCCAATTGCATTTTTTCAGATTATGCATCTTGATTACCTTCCAGAATTTCTAAAATGATACTTCTTTTGAAAATTTCTTTGTTCAAGTGTTCCATTTAAACTTGAGCTGCCAGAAAATTTTGGAAGGCTCTAGCATGGCAATGGATTTATTGTGTGCTTTTCAATGTATGGTCCCAGTAAAACCTTGTATGACCTCACTTTTTGGTTCATACTGTTACAGTTCACTTGGATTTCAAGACTGGACAAGTTTTTTTTTTATTTTCCCCAGGAAATCTGTGTAATATTGGATTTATGCTATCAATGATTTGTCTTTTTGGTTCTTTTATTGGTTTGGGCATAGGCAGACCTATTCATTGTGAAAGGAGGGCAAACAAAGTAAAAGACTTGACAGATAGGTTGGGTTCTCTTTTGGGCTTTTGGTGACTAGAAAGTTAGATCCTACAAGAGGCAGCAACTGGTGTACCATATACCACAGTTGCTCCGCTGGTTGCATCGAACTTTACATGCAAAGCTACGAAATTTTAAGGAGTTTGAGCATTAACCAAGTCCATGCCAAACGTTGATGTCTTATATGTCAAGGATATCAACACTTGCACAAAATGAATGCCTCTGCAGAGAAAGAATCCTCTGGGTTCTCTCTTTTGTTTTCTTTAGCTTCTAATTTCACGTCCTATTGATACTTTCCAGGACCATATGCATGCCTTTGATATGATTCATAAAGACCAGGAATTATCAAGTTTGAAAATGGTTGTGGCGCCTCTGTTTGATGTGGAAATTAGGGATGTTCCAGCACTTAAGTTTATGGGGAATGTCATTTGGCGTTAAAGCTTCACTTTTGACGGTTCGGAACAAGATAGGTTACTATTTTTGCTCAGACACACGATTACTCTTATCATGCAAAGATGCTCATAAATTCAAGTATTGGAAAAGGATAGTTGTGTCATAAATGGTTCTCATTCATCTGAAACGGAGAATGAAAAACTGAAGAGAATTTGGACTATTAAACTCCAGCAAAAAGATTTGAGTAGAAGTTTTTATGGTAAAAAGCTTTCCTTGTCAAACAGAAGCAGTTAGAACATACCAAAGAAGGGATATGGCAATAGTGTAATGTCTCACAGTACCGTAGTTGTATAAATCTGTTTTCTATGGCTTTTGAAACACAGATTGCTGCCAAAAGAAAAAAGATACCTATCTCTGGAGTGAATCTTCATGCAAAATGGGCAACTTACTAAGTTTTTTCATGTTATGTTTCATCACTACTATTCTGTATGAGACATTAAATTGATGTGTTGTCAATGAGATGCAACTAAAATCATTTCGTACGAAACTTTTTATTGCTTCTATGTGACTGAATTTCTTTAGTTCCTGTTAAACTATCCCTTGCGAGTCAAGTATTACTGCATTAGGAGCTCTTTCAAAGTACATTTAAGTTCCTTGTCACTAGACATTTCCCTTTCCTTGAGGTTAGTTGCCTTACAACGGGAACAATGAGCAAGAATGGAGTTTTTCTGAACCCATTTGTCCAACTTTGTCTTTTGGAGGCTAATGCACTGTAATGGCTTCAATTTGAAGTTAGTATGGTGGAACGTTTTTTGCATTTGGTGAAGTTAAAGACTAACATTTCGCTGTAACACTCTTTTGTAGGAAATGAAAGATACCAGATTTCTGTAAGACCATTATTGACTACTCCTATTATCAACAGCTCAGTAAAACATGGTAATGAAGATGGAGGAAACTATTCATTTGTTGCTGGTGGTAGTTGCTTAACTGCTGTAGAGTTTGGTAAACACGGTTTTTCGGATCTCAATATTTGTATGCTTTTAACCAGCACTCTTTCCTCAATTGCATTAGTTGTCGGGAAATCTCCCTGGACAGAATGCATGAATTGAAAGGGAGTTCAAATAGACCGATTTGAGTCTAGATGCAGAGACAAACAACACTGCAGTGTCGGCTGAGCTTATGTAACGCACCTAAGAAGGGATGGAATGTATTGACTGGAAAAGTGCTTGGGGTTTGAGAAAATATTACTGGATAGTGAACAGCTATAACGTTTCAAACCAACAGGAAGGAGGAAAAACAGGTAACAGGAAATGAACAGTGCATGGGAATGGCAAATCTTAATTGAAATATTCCCTGCCACTCTCATTTCTAAACTTAATACAACATGGAAGATCTTAATTATCCTCATGTTCAGAAACAACTCTCTTCTTACATCTGTCTGTAATTTCCCTATAAACAAGTCTCATGCCATTTACCCCGGTAAAGAAAAGCTACAAGGATACATATGTACATTTGTCATGTTAAGCAGCAAGATCATGGTGCTAAGCTATGTGTTGGTACACTGTTCTCCCTGTATTTGCAGCCCATTGTAATACTCTTACCGCCTTTTTAAACAGTAGTAGAGAGGTTTGACAAAATATATTTCCACACTCTGCATATTATCAGGGCTCAACTATAACATGCAAGAATTACACCGTTCCTTTCTTGAACTTGCATTAGCATTCCAACCCAGACTCGACTTTTGCAGTGAATAAGCAAACCATTTGGTTTTACTGCTTCATTACATTTGCTGGACAGGTTCATGCAAGCACAGTTATAGATAGGAGAACGGACCATGCAAGCATAGTTATAGATAGGAGAACGGAGAAGGTCGCATGCTTGATTCTTTTCCATGACTTTTGAAGATTCTAGAGGACCTGCAACGCCTTGTGCCATTTTTTCAGAATGTGAAATGCATGAAGTTATTGCAGGTCTTTCACGAACATAGCACGGGAAGGGCATCTCTAGATTGATTTATTTTTTCTGGAAGGTGACTAAACAGAAGAATGCTAAACCACGACTGAGTATACCAGTGACCACCAGGTATGCTAAACAGGGATACCAGTCTCCAAGGTGATACCCTCTCTGTTGTAACGCACCACATCTCGTAATCAGCCACACTCCCGAGTACCTGACAATCAAAGAAATAAGATTAGATAAATGAGCAGAGTATTCAGCCAGTAGGTTAGACATTGATCAGCTATCTCAACATTTTGTTGAGGTATATTCACTATAAGGTGCCAAGGATAACTTTTTAACTGTCTTTTGTTTTCCTCATTAGTTATCTACTGCATGCATGCTAGTAACCAGGACTGATTTGACGCATACGAGTTAATAATTTGTACTGTCTTCTGAAATCCCCTGCAGAGTTCCATCTTTCTTGGCTAGCAATTGCAACAGCATTCACGTGGAAAGAAGCATAGTAAGGTGAAGTAGCCTTGCGAGTTAATTGCTAGTATTTTCAGTCCCTTTCTTTACAACCACGCAGGTATGCCATATTAATATGCATATAAGTAATGTCCCTAGGTAATGTCCATTGTAAGTTTGTCCTCTTTGATCAGGCCTGATGATCTTTTACAAGACCAATGTGTCGTAATACTTTGACAGGATTAGAAATTTGTACAGCTACTGAATGCTAATTGAAATTCAAATCCTGTAAGATTCCAATTTCCACAGCAGCATGAGAAACAGCAAGTACCATATCTAATCAAGAAAGTAAACAAGAGGGACTGTGCAGAACTCCATCTGTAGTCACGACATTTTGGGATGTTCTTGGCATTATTTTTCGTGAAAATTGATGAATGGAACTAAATTTCTACTAACAAGAATTGAATTCAAACAATAGTCCACTAAGTCAATGATGTCGGTCTCTACGGGGCAATATAGGCTGATTAATTATTTGGCGATTTGTGACATGTGAGAAAACTAAATAGAGACTGTAATGTGAATTGCAAAGACATGATATTTGGATCAAACCTTTTTGCATTTGCTATGAGAAATGCTTCCAAAGCCCATTTTGTGTAGCAGAAGTTCCCTAGTTTATCAAAAAATGGGTCACCCTCCTGGTTTGCAATCAGAGATAGGACAACCGGAAGCAGCACTGACCACTGCAGGGAGCAGAACTAATTTATCAGACCATGCAAATGGTATATAAATATACTAGTACTATATATATATCATGCAGTAGGAACTTCTAATGCATACCAATTGGGCAGGACCAGGTTCAAAGTAGATGGCAAGCGTATAAGCTATACCAGTAACACAGTACACCAGACACACCAACACAACATAATTGTCCATAATGCTTGATCTTGGATTGTTGAAGAAATAAAACATTGACATATAAACTGCTGGCTTTACAATTGTGTTAAAATGGTCAACCGTGTCCTTGGCAAGAAAGTAAGCCAAGCTGCTCATGCCAGAAGCACTCTCCCTCCAGTAATGCAACTTGTCCAGAGAAAATGATCTCAAAGCTGTAATCTTGCTGAGTAGAGCTGAGAGCAAGGAATAAAAACTTGGTAAATGAGAAAGAATGAACAATATGATCAGTAAGTTTTGAAGAATATCTAGCAGCATCAGGCATACGCTTGCAACACCTCTTGTGTGTCTGCAAACTTTCACGAAATAACAAAGATCTTTAACAGGCAGTGCGATATAGTAGTATCATAGATGCTAGGAACATCATAAGATATTAGAATTGTCGATAATGATTCTGTGGCTCGCATGATTTTTGAAAGAGTTGAAATGGAAGAGACAAATCAAAAAGTGATCAATAAGGTAGGATAATTAAACTTACAAACTGCAATGACAGTGTAGAGATATCCCATGGCCCCAAAGGTAGCATCACTCACTTTAGCCAGTGTCCCTAGGCATATTCCAGCGAGCAGTAGAATCAGAAAATCTAACACTTGTGTCCTGGCTTCTCGTAGTCGCTGTTTACCAACTCTGAGCAAAATTAAGGTAGTATGTGTAAGCAGATGCTAAGCTAATCACTATAAGCTACCAAAACGTAGAATTTGAACCAAATATCCTACAGCTTCTGAGATTATCATGAATGTCTACGGATTCTTCCTTCCCTCTCACCCATCAAATGTCATCCAAATGAATATTTTCTAAAAATGAAATGTCTACAGAAGCGCTCTGGTTCTTGCCATATTACCACCCTAAAGAAGTTAATTCATGTACAAAACAAATATGGTTGGCTCTGAACTCAGAATTGATACATGCATAAAAGAACAGAAATATCTAGGCTGCGTGATACCAAATCAGTAATTGACTGATACCTTCCTAGGAAATATTTGTACTGCGTAAATACGCCTGGGGTTCTTCGGTCAGATAAGTCCTTCGACTTCAAGAAATTATGTTGTAAGTGGTCCTTCTTCAGCTCAACATTGAATTTGACGTCTTCCCACAGGTCTCCAGCGAAAGACTGTCCATCAGCCCCAGCCGCTGCAGGATTCCCGCCATGTGCTGAATCTCCAGTTGCCGCCATTCCAGCAGAATCCAGCATTTCTGGTGGTACTGGATAGCCATTATGAAGCATCCATCTCAGGGAAGATCTTTGACGTTAACTCCAGAGCTTGCACTCGGTTTTACAATTCCCTCCAAAATATCAATGTAGTAGTCTGGAGGATTAACACGCTCAGGGACTTGGATCCCAATTCCAGAGAAGTACTCTTCAACTTTCTTCACTGATCCATGGTATACAATTAGACCACCCTTAGCTAGAAGTATCAAATCATCAAACATCCTGAACAAGGTGTAGCTGAACCAGGAAAGTAACAGAAACTTAGATGAGAAGGCTACCAATTAACGATTACATCTTTGAAATTTATTTATGCCTTTTGGAATTAACAAAGAATAAAAACTATATGGCAGTTCATACAGCATAGTTCATCAAAACTAACAGGATAAGAATCAGGAATCATCAAAAATTGAGAAAGAAATATCTAAAATTAAAACGTCCAAGCCTCCTTAAGAATAAGATTCCAAGTCAAAACTAAGAGGAAGACAAATTTTTAACTTCCACAATAATTAGTGAATTATCTGCTATAAAGATTACCTTGGTTGGTGTACCACCATACATATGTTTACGCCTTCAAGAGCTTCGCGACGGAGTGCTCTAAGCAGTAATTGAGAAGAAGAACTATCCAAGCCAGATGTGGGTTCATCTAAGATCAGTAAAGAAGGCTCCATAACCATTTCTAACCCGACATTAACTCGCTTCCTCTGTCCCCCAGAAATTCCTCGCTTTTCCACTGTTCCTACTAAAGAGTCCCTAACCAGCTGCAATCCTAGGGACTCGATGACTCTTTCAACTACTAACACCTTCTCTGGTTTTGGAAGATCAGCCGGTAATCTGCAAACAAGAACTCAAGAAAAGAGCACAAAATCAGAATGCAAGCTCGCCGGATAAGAAAAGCTATGAGATTGAATAAGAGAGAATGATATTATTAAATGCCATATGAAGTTAAGGCAAAATTTATGTTAACAATCCTCTTTATATTGGTTTTCTTCCTTGCTTATTCCATGGCCGACATGTTGAACTAGGCACCGACCAAGGGTTATAGCTATTAATCCATGCTCACAAGACTCCTAAATTCATCAAATGCATCAAAATTCACATAGGGAGGAATGATTTCATGAACTGGAAATTCATCCAAACCTCATCATGCATAGAGCAAAAGGAGGCTGTAATGTAAAATGATGTCAAAAAAAAATGATAACAAGCCTAGCTTTGAATTTCCTGGATATATAGATGAATATGCTAATTCTTGAAGTTTACAAATCCCACTATTCACAAGAATGTATATAGTTTTAACTACATATTAACTTATAGGGAAGATAATCTGAGAAGCTTATAGGAAAATATTCAACGGAGGCAGAATATTTAAAGATATGCTTAAAATGACAATATGGGGACAAGAATAAAAACCTTCAACAGAACAAAAACCTTCATACCAATTGGAATTAGTTAGATAACTTAAATTCTCAAGAAATTAGAGTACAGAAGCACCAGTTACCAATAAATCCTAACAGATGAGGTGAAATGTCATGTAGACTAGTGGTGGCATACCTGCACCTAGCACTAAACCAGAGATTCTCCTCCACCGTCAAGTTTCCATGAACTATATCATCTTGAGGCACATATCCAATAATTCTCTTGTATGAATGCATCGATTCAACCTTACCATTTATGAGAATCAACCCACTCTTGGTGCAACCGGTAGCTTTTCCTGTCAATGCAGAAAGAAATGTTGTTTTACCAGCCCCAGATGGACCCATGACTGCCGAGACATGGCCTGGCACTAGCTTCCCCGTAACACACCTCAAGAGATGCTTCTTTTTCCCTTTCAACGTAAGAGTCAAATCTTTAAAAGCAACTTCAATAGGAAGTCTTGTGGTTATTTCGATATCAGAAGCCATGGAGATTACTCCAGAAAACGTCAAATTTTTGTTCTGCTCCTGTAGAGCTTTCTCTTTCTCAATTTGACCATATGCGTACTTGAAAATTTGACTCCGAGTTTGCAACTGCTTAGCCCTTTGCTTTTTAATGTTCTTGTCTCCAATCTCAACATTGAAGCCATCATGACTATCAGGATTCTCTTCAAGCTCTTGCATCATTTTCGTGAGGTTTCCTCCTCCTTTTTTCTTGCCTTTCGGTTTCAGAAGCTTCTGCAGGCATTGGTGGCAAGCCAGCACCTTTCCTTGGTGGTTCTTGCCGAGCAGATTTCTTCCGAGAAAAGGTTCGAGATAACTGTTCTCCCAGTCCAGTTGCATGCTTTCGAGCAACATCCTTTGCTGACTTCCACCTTTCACGTGCCTGTGCAGTTTCCCTTGCACTTCTTGCGGCAGCTTCCCTTGATTTAGCTTGTCTTTTTTCTCTTGTACTCAGTACTTGATCAGAACAGTTGTAAATAATGATAAGTACAAGCATGATGCCTCCCTACAAAGGAATGACAAGAGCAAATTAAAAAGCATTCGACCATGCACAATTTGGATGCAATACATGCGCATCAGGAAAATGTGCAGCATTTCTAATACCGACTTAGTTGTATGTAAACGGTTACTACAAAAGACTGCGGCACATTTTGCACAGAAAAGAAAGCTCACTGTTCCCAAAGGTAAGACCGGAAGTCCTATGCCTTTTAATCCAAAAAGGACAGAAGAAAGAAGTACAATGAAGCCAGTTCAACTTTGCCTACTCCTATTGATACCTCTATGTGATGCTGATCCCAACTTTATATTCCCATCAGGGCTTAAGGATTTTATAGAATCTTCTTAGTTGCAGGTAGCTGGTATTGACAACAAGATAAAAGATGGTTCAAACCTGCTTCATAAGTTCCTACCACTTCAGCTGCAAGAAAAGGCTGTGAACACAAATTCACATCTTTTGTACAAAAGATGTTAAAGACAAATTCACATTTTTAGAAAAAATTCACAAGATCTCTGCTTGTGTTGAATACAAATTCACTTTGTGCTGGCAATAAGATATGCTCATTAAACGTTTTTCCTTGCATCTACCTAAATAAATATAGGAGAAAAGAGTGAAACATCTAGCAAAACAGAAATTATATGTGGAAATAGAATATTGGAATGAAACAAGCTGCTTTCGCATGATTGTGAACTTACAAAGAACAGGATACCATATGCTGTGATATTCTGATTTTCCGTTTTTGGATCACAAGTTGCCAACGCATAGCATTCTACAAGATCATCCACAAAATACAACATTATTTTAGAACGAGCCATTAAGAAGGAAAAGATAGGCAACTGTAAAATAGGTTCTCTCCAAGAATGCTTAACTAGAAAAGGAACTGCTAGCATGCCTTTAAGACATCTCTGCAAAACTTGCAGAATACAGAAGATAAATGAACATGGCTCCTCACAGTACCTCATTCACAGTTATCAAAAACATTAAGCAACGTCTTGATCAGACATATCTGTTGTAATTAGAAAACCTTCATGTGATTTGATAATACAAAAATCTAGCAACATTGTGGGGTCTCATTTTTCATTGTACTACACTAAGTCCCTTATCAAGCATCAGACACTCAGATGTCTGGCAAAATCTGTACCCATGCATACTAAAGACAAAGGTGAAGTTTATAATCATATTTGCACAACAAAGGACATTCATATCTTCTGAGACTCGTATCACCAAGAATATGCGCTTCTTTTTTTCCTCTTCTTTTGTTCTTCTTCACATGGTCATCTGTTAACGACGCTCACATGCAAACAACTAACCAAAAACTAGTTGCAGAGACCATACTACCAGCATTACATTAGAAATTGAGCCTGAATATACAAAATTCATGGCTTCTTGTAATACATAGAAAACAGATATCCATGTATCTGAATGGTGTAAACAAACAACAAAACACGACTTACTTGATGGTTTTGTAGAGCCTGCCCTGCAGTAATACCTGAACAATAACAAAGCAACAGCCACAAGCAAATAAACAACAGGATATGCAACAGATTACAAGACTTGCAACATAAACGAAGCAAAGAGATGCCAAGAGCCTTTTCTTAAGAACACAAACATTGGAAATAAAGCCACTAGAAAAAATTGCTACGAGTGTTGGGATGTAAGTAATACCCACGGCTGCATGGAATCTTTTCAGTAGTACTTGGACAGTAAAATCCAGCTGAACAGAATAGTTCAGTTGCACTCATGAAATCAGCCCAGACATCAGCTCCGCCACAAGTGTGGTTGGACCCTCCAGGAGGCAATTGATACCGGTACCTGCATCAGTTTTTATAGACTATGGACATCACTTGGAGCAAACGCAAGATAACCTGATTGAGGAAATGGTTTAGGAGAAGACTTTAACTTACGGATCACAGTAACCTGTAGTTTTATTGAGTTTTGCAAGAGGGCAATAAGCACCCAATGGGCAGGCTTCAGAAATGAGATTTTGAAAAAGGTTAGAAATCGTCCTCCACCGGCAATATATCAAAAGAACAAAATCAGGGAAAAAAACTAAAAAGAAAAGGGAGGGAGGGGGGGAGAGAGAGAGAGAGTTTAGAAGAAAGCAGCATGGAATTTCAAATGCAAGATATAGCAAATGAAAGTAGCTAATTTTTTGTTCACTGATATGCTGAACTTGTTGAGATTTTCCTGATATAACAAAGTTGTTTAAAGTAGCTATGGCTCTTTTTCCAGCCTTCATGCGATATAATTTTATCATTACACGTAACACATGACATAGATGGAGCGTCCAAGAAAATCTTAGCAAGCTCTTCCACTTGTTAATCTCGCATGCTGAAACCATACAAACCGTCTCCAACTATGTGCGTTGGTTAAGAAAACTGCCTTCAATTTGAAACCAAAGCAAAAGCTACTACAGGTTCAACAAGGAGTAAATTCTTGTCCCCAAAGACGTTAGTCAAAATGGCTGCTGACCAAATAGATGTTCCTCAAGAGCAGAATGAACAACTTACAGTTGATAAGATATTTCTTGGCACGTTGGCATGAAATTAATGGACGTTCATGAATGTAAGGTACAACCTTTGAGAGAAACAGCAACACAAAAGTACATAAAAGGAAAAAAAAATCAGGCTAAGTGCTACATATGTTTCCTGGATTAGAGCACAATAAGTATTGACATGTTGAGCCCACTTCCATAAGCATTGTAAAACAAGTTGAGTGTTTGACATTATTCTACAAATAATGGCGTTGTATTTGTATCACATCCATTACGTGGAAAACAACGTCAAACACTTAGATTGTTTACCTTTTGCTTTTATTCCTTAGTTTGGTTTGATAAATTATAATAGTGAGACTTATCAACCTAACAATAATCCTTCAGAGCTTAAGAAGTCAAATCAAATAGGTCAGAGAAACAGAGAATGAGTAAGGCATCCATGAATTGTTCATCCTGATTCAGTTTTCTTAATGCATTGATACATAATTACGACAGTGTGAATTATTTCTCCAACTCATAGTCAATTTCTGATTCTGCGTTCTGAAAATTAAGTTCAGATGCAAAGGAAAGTTAATCTTTCGTTTACACCTTTTTAACTTAAAGAAACTTCTTAGTGCTTTAGTTTTGAAAACTGAAATCAAACTTCAAGATGGTTTAAGAAAGCACTGAAGAAAATGTAAAAATGATTAAAAATAAGATCAAGAGAAACTCTAATAGAATGGCATTCAGATGAGTGATAGATTTCAAAAGGATGCCTGAAAAGTAAGAAAGATTAAGGGGGAAAGTTTTAGATAACTTTCAAAAACTTACGTATCATGCAGGTAAGACCATGAGGACAGAAGAAGCCTTCACAACACGGTTTACAATCACTAAGTCTAGTTGGAATATCCTTTGAATTTTTGAGGTCAACCTTCTTGTCTTTTTCAATACTACAAGCCCATCCAGGTTCACAACCAGCAATCCAAGAAGTTAAGTTGCAGTTCTTGTTAGGTTTTAAGAAGTTTGATGTAGTTGGTACTCCTCCAGTTTCCTTTGCTTGATCAATTAGACTACTGGAGTAAAACTTTACTTCTGCTGCAGTGCACAAGCGCCGTGCAAGCATCCCCCTACAAATCCACAACAGAACAAAAAGGAATGTCAAAATGACAAAGGAAGACTGAAATGGAAAGGGATTGAAAACTCCAAGAACAAGCATGAGCTCAGAGATGGTATTAAAACCTGTTGCTGCATTATGCAGCATAGGTTCTCCATCAAATGAAAGAAAGCTTCTTGACTGCCAAATTAGTAATGTGACAATATATATTTGTATCATTTCTTCAATGGGGTAATTTAATCAGGAGAGTTATATTTCTTTTCCTATCAAAATAAAATTCTGGACATCACAAGCAAACCAACTTTGAGAACTTTAAAAGAGCTAGGACCAGTAGAGGTCACAAATTTGTCCAATGAAAACTCAACAGTGAAGCTTAATCAGGTATTATGATCATATAAATGCACAATTTAAGTGTTTTTCTGGTCTTCCCTTCTTATCAGCCTGTAGAACTTAGGAGCCTAGGTAATCCATTTACTAGGTGCTCTCAAAAGAGTCTAAGGATGACAATTTGGGAATTGCATCTGATCACCTAGAGAAAATAATAAGCAAAAATGAATGAAGTTGATTTAAAATTTTCACAAATATGACTGCTAGCTAATTCTGAATTCAGTCAATACCTCCCGACGATCTAATGCATTCAGCTAAGAACTTTGACTTTTTGAGAATTAAATGCGGGCATTCCATTCAGCCATCCCTAACACAATCAGAAGGCATCAAGTTCAGTATCAACGAGAAGTAGAACCTGTAGAAATGCATAGTAAACCTTCCATATAGATCAAATAGAATATACATTGTAACACATAATCTATGGAAGGAAAAATAAAGAGTAGCTAAGCAGAGGATCCCATGAGCAAATGGATCTCTCGGTTTTACTGTTCCATCTGTTTGATTTTGTCTCACATGGCAGAAATGTTTATCAGTCAGATGACTTTTCTACACCATCATGTCTATTTCTCCAGAAGTGACATGCATAGTGAGAAATTGTTAATATAGGACACTATACGGTGGAGGAAACAGGAAGGATATTGAGCTAAAGAGAGCAAGGATATGAAAAGAGAGACATTATAGATTAACAAGAGCCAAGGAAATAATGCAAACCAAAATCCCATTAATCAACTAGAAACTACAAGAAGAATAAAAGATTAACGGAATCTCAAGCAAATATCCCTTAGATCTTACATTAAATGCCAACTGGTATTAAAAGGAAATATTCTACTTTTTTAGACTAGTTGGGCCGATCGTAGTTTTAGTTACTGCTGGCTAAAATTAGCGTCCATCTTCCTTACATAAAACGTGCAAGTAGATAATACAAATTTTCTTCTGTTTGCTTTATACACCAATATACTGGTGAATTAACATCTTCCTTAACGGGTTCTCAAGTTTCAGCTAGTTTAGTGCCCAAGCTGACTTAGTACCCCTATTCTAACATATTTAAAATATGTACTATGCTTATCTCTCTTATTACACATCCTAGGCAAAGCAAGGCATTCTTAAAAAGATCAATTATACAATAGCTAGTTAATAGCCTTTTACAAAAATAACTAACTTTTGAGTATACTTGCTTATACTACTACTTGTTCTACCATTTTATTGCATTCATTAGATGTTTATGCAGTGAAACAACTGTTCATTACGTTAATGGGACAGAGATCACGTAACCCATTTCAGAACTACAGTTTACATCAAGCAACATTCACCCTTTTTTGGATACCTATCAGCTTTATCGTCCAATGCAGATGACTGTAAAACATAATTCACCAATTGTAAACATTTAAAGTCCACCAGCTGACCAACAAGAAAAACATATGCATGTAAGTATAAGAGAAAGAACCATAAGAAATGTGTGCATCCATATTTCTCTATATATCTGAGGAAAAATACCCAAGATGGACTTACACATTGTCAATGCAAAATCCCATTTCTTTCGTGATATCACCCTTGAATGAGTCAGTGAAATTGCTGAAACGGGCAGAGATTGCATCTGTTAAGAGATCCATACTAGCATCACTACTGCTGTCATTCGCCGCATTGGTGAAGACGACATTATTTGTTAAAGTGATCCACCCTGCAAAGAATGTCAATGCCATGCGAAAATTGAGCCCATTGTTGTTGCTTCCAGCAATCATTTTCTTTACCATTCAAGAACAGATTAAATGTACCACATAGAAAAGGAAAAAGTTCAAAAAAGAAAAGAAAAGAAACTTCTGTTGTGTAAATTTGAGGGATTTCTTGATCTGGGATGAGGTGGAACAGGGATGAAAGGTATCGAATGATGGGAGGATTGAGAATTGGGCTTGGGAGGGAGAAGAGTTGTGGTGAGGAAGAAATGGCGGGGAGGTGAAGTAGGAGGAAAAAGCTCTTCTGCTGCTATGTCCAATGGTCCCTTCTTTCTTCATGACTCGTCATATGGGACTTCGACCGTTGGATTTATTTCGAAATTTTTTGCGCCATCAGAGATGAGAGCAAAGTAGTACGTATCTTTGCTAAGCACAAAGATGAGAGAGAAAACGCTGCTTACTTACTGGAAAGAGGTCGTTAGACTTCTCCCGACTTTCTTGAGGACCATGACCATGTTCTCTCTCCATTTTGCAACTATACAGTTAAGTTTTTCTTTTTTCTTTTTTGGTAATATAAATGTTGGGATTGTTATGGAGTGTTTTGAAAATCGAATCGAATTGGTTGGCTCGACCAATTGAATCATAAATCGGTCATGCCTTCGATCCACTTCAATAAATAATTTAAAGAATCAATTGAATCAGTCAAATTTGGTCAAAAGCCGGTTGAACTAATAAAAATCGATAAAAATTAGGAGGTTCGATCTCTTTTTATTAAATTTTTATTGTCTAAAATAAATGTTTTGATTTTATTCAAAATTTTTAATACTAAAATAAATAAAAAATTATTAAAATTTTGAATTAGTCAAGCTGATCGAACCGTGAATTAGAAGGTTTTTTCAATTCACTCTTTAGTCTGAGTTTAAAAGCATTGCTACTCTCGATTCCACTCACCATCTCAAGGTTCAATTGCATCTGAACAACAAGTTACAGTGAAACTACTTACACATTATTAATCAAACAGTTCTCACATTGACCTAAACAATACCAAGAAGGATCAGAGTAAATCTTGGAGCCTACAAGTCTTATCTTATGTGCTACATGACACCATCCTCAAAATTCCACGTAAGACCCCTTCTGTCAAAATTGTGAAATTGTAAATAAGTGAAAGCCAAAGAGATTGAACACCATATTCTCGAATGCCTCCTTAATCCAGGCCGCCAATACACAAAAATTTGACTTAGTTTAGGCCATAAAACCACTAATCTCAAATGTGCTAGTATTTTTAGCGAAACCCCATCGGTCAATTTCGCTATAGGTTAATGCTGAGCTTGAATAATGGACTCAAATGAATTGGAAATAGGTTGTGGACCCTTGCCTTGATTATCTGATTATCCTCACCAGGACCCGATCGATTGGAAGATAAGCATCAAGTCATCTCGAAATGAACTGTCAATTTGTCCTAGAATGTCAAAGTCCTGGGGAAATTTTTCCAATTGATTGGTTTTATTGTGCCATTAAAGTTCTAAACTTTCCCCTATTTGCACTTTTTTTTTTTTATCAATTATTCAAACTAGGCTGGTGATGGCGATGCAGTTAGAGCAACTATTTTCCTGCCAAAGCAATTTTAAATTTTATTCTAAATTTATCATTCACTTCTTTTTTTTTTTTTTGGTTTAATGTCCCAAATCCCAATCCCTCCCTACTTTTACAGTTTTATTCCTCTTTCTACGTTGTTTTCTTCCGGTTTCTTTATTCCTGTTCTTCTTCAGCCTTCCATTTCTCTCTCATGGGGTCTCTCTATGATGACTCTATCGACCAAAAATCCAAAATTCATCTCCACAGTCAATAATTCATTGATTTTCAGAAATCAGAAGGGAAGGAAAGCAGGAAGAAATTAATTTACATTAGTGGAAGAGTTTATAATGAGAGTGTTTGAATAGAGTGTTATTTGAAATATTATTTGGAATAATTACTGTAGCACTTTTTGTGATGTGATGTATGTGAGATAAAAAGTTGGTTGGAAATATAAAAAGGTGAGTTGGGAAATGTGTTTATGATGCAAGCGAAATATTATTTGGAATAATATGTGTATCCAAACAAACCCAATATTTCCTCGTGGGATTGTTTCCTATGTTTTTTTTTTTTTGCTATCTGCAATGATAACTATTTAATCTACTTATATTCCTATTTTAGGGAGAAGATATCTTTGTGAAAATTGAAGAGTGAATTACCGAATTAAATAAATGTATTACAGCACTTTTGAATTTTTTAAGACCAAAAAATAGTTTGCTTTGGTCCACATAATTGGACAAGTACTGGTCAAAGATAGCAGCGTGTTTGGCATGAAATGTTATACAATCATTTCATTTTTTGATAAAAGTGGTAAAACACTACTTATGCATAAATCATTTAGGCGTGGTTTGCCATTTGTCACGTCTACAGTCTACATGGGCCTCCACTCTCTACATTCTCCATTGGGCCAATGTTGCAAGCTGGTCCACTAGTCAAACTATTCGTCTAGCAACGATTATTTTACCAGGTCCCCTTTTTTTTTTTTTTGAAGCATTATTTTACCAGTTCCAAACCTCGTACTAGAAAATTATATTGAAGGAATCGTCGGCACATTCATGATTTCGAGCAGCTAATGTTGAATGATCTTGAACAAATCATACAACATGGGTAAAATATTAATTGTTGTTTGTTTAACCCTTTGACTAATTGGTAGTACTAATTGCTAGACAAGGTAATAGTACTTGGAATTGTTAATGGGTTAGATCAGCTCGATGCTGATCGCTTCGATTCGAACAAAAAAAAAGGCCACGCTTTGTGCATAGCTATTAAATCCGAATCAATCCGACAATTGAACTGATCAAAATTGTGGACCGTCATGGAATCGGAAACGGTTAAGCAATTGAATTTTAAACCATTGGATTCAAACGGCAAAACTGGTGAACCGTTAAATCCGGTGATTTTTTATGAACTTGGTGAGTTTTGGAAATTTTTTTTAAAATTACTTTTTTACCCAATTTTTTAAATTTGACTAGCCACACTAACATGGGCATTGTCATCTTTTTGATAAATAGATGAGAAAATTGAAAAGAAATTTTGGAATTAGGGTTTCTTTCTTTATTTGACACTTGGATATCATTTATATTTGTAGATAATATCAATATGAATTTATGAACTAAGGAACACGTACGAGTATAACTTGTGTGTATAAACTATGAAATATGAATAGATTATGACTTGTTAACATTTTAAGAATTTTTGTGCTTATATTATAATTTATATATTTATTTTATTATTTTATATATTTTTTTATTATATAATATGATCCAACGGTTCAATCAGTGACACATCAGTTGAACCACTGACCCGTCAACTCAATCCTACTACCAAGTTGATGTCCAAGTTGGTTTTAATAAATGTGGCCTTGTGTATTATTAGATTTGATAGAGTTTGAGCAAAAATTCAAGATTCGATTTAAGCGTGAGTTAAGTCTGAATTTCAACTCAACTCTATCACTAACAACACACAGACACCAACGTATATAGTTTAGTAGTTTCATATAATATAATTTATACTATTTATAATTATATATAGTTGTAAGCTTAAAAATAATATCGTCTATATAGTTGTTGTGTGAGTTTGGATCGAGCTGGAAATAAGTTCAAAATCTTAATACCTTTGTGAACCAATTGTGAGTCTTATAAATATTAGTTCAAAATCAAAACTTCGAAGGTCCTAAGCTTTTTTTTTTTTTTGGCTACTTTGTGTGAGCCAAGCTTGGACAAGCCACCCTTGTAACGCTAAAAGTTAAAGCAGGAAATGGAGAAATTAGAATATTAGTACTAGTATGAAAGTAAGTAAAAGAGAAAAAGAAAAAAGCAGTAATAAAAGTTTAGAAAAGGAAATGCACAGCTGCAAAAGCCAGCCGTAGTTGAACTCGTATGGTATATGGAGTAGTATAGTATAGTATAGGCAGTAGCCCGGCCACCGTCCGTCAAAAATAACGTCCGGGAAACCGGTGAAGTGGTGTGGTCAGGAGGGAGCAGAGGTGGGTGTTGAGCTGGGTTCAGAGACTGAAACAGAGGGGCAAGTGGAAATCAGAGTTTGATTCCATTTCCAGTGTCCATATCGATGGATCCTCCTTTCCTTTATTTTCTCTCACATTGGTGATTACTCCTGTTTGCTTATTGTCCTTTTCTCCTTCCTCTTCTGTTCACTTCTCTTGTCTTGTGTACTCTTATATGCCTTCATTTCCCTGTTCCTGTCTACAATCTACACTAGTACCCTGTACCACTCCCCCTCGTGACGTCCGTCCAGTAACAACATTCCCGTTATCAATCCCACTCCCATTAACTCCATTCCCATTCCATACACTACCAACAACAAATGGACTAAATCCCTCTCTCTTTCTTCTCTCTTTCTCCTCTTCGGAAAACAAACACAAACACTTGCCTTTCATTGACTTCCGTGGCGTCTCGTAGCCGTTTCACACACAATACACGCTTAAGAAAACACAGTCGGACTCAGCCTACTCAGACTTGTTCATAAATCAGGTGATGTCTTGTGAGAATAAAGTAAAGATCATGTATCCATTGCTTTTGATGTTTGGATTTCTTGCTCTTGCCTATTCTGTTGTAGTAGAAATAGAATCAAGCACGTGTGATTGTGCATTATGATAATCTGATGATGGGTTTTAAATCAATCATCAACTCACACCTCTTCTGTTTGATTAAATCTTGGGAGTTGATCTTAACTTGGACTTTTTTAGACGATCTTGTTCTTCTTAGTTCATAAAGTTACACTAAGTTGCGAGAAAATATATAGATGGGGATCAAGGGATTTTGATTTCATTGATCAAGCTAAAGAATTCTACCTCAAACCATGTATGTTACCCCACCAGGCACACGGCGGTACGCGAAACAAATCACACTTGGAAAAGTGTGGAGATCTAAGCTAGACTAGCAGTAGGAGGTGTAGGGGAAAAACTGATTTGCGTCGTGCAAGAAAGAGGGATATTGGCCGCCTTGTCAGTTTGGATATCCTAAATCTGCTCTGCAGCAGCAGCTAGCAGGAGAAATAGGGAATGTTGGGGTTCCCTGTTAATGCACTGGCATTGCCCAAATGTGAATGCGTATTGTATGCCAAAATACCAGTCATTGTAGTGTATAATGCCCAGCAAACATTTGTCGTGACTGGACTTTGGTCCAAGCAGGGCCCAAAAGATGTTTTCTTTTTTGCTTACAATCATCCCCTACAAAGTTTCCTTCTTTCTCATTAGAGATTAGACCCCATCCATGTCTCGCAACAAAAATTACTTTTTCTTACCGTACACTAACTGCTTTAATTATTCACTTTGATCTGACTGTTTTCGTCTTCGATTCTACATTTGCCTAACCTCTAGTGCTGATAGTGTTCTATCAAATTTATCCATTTGCGGGTCTTGCGTTACTTGCAATTAGAAATTGCGTAACTAAGGAAGCCATTCCATGTTCTGACGGTAATCTCATTTATTTGTTGCAGTGCATGCAGAAGCAAATTTGCTCAGTGTTTGATGTGGCTTTCTTTTTTGGTGAAGGAGGTAAATTTGATTCTTTTCTTGAAGCAGAGGAAGTTTGTCAACTTTTAACTGGCCAGTAACTATTTGGTAACTAAGGAGCAGACTCTCGTTTTTATAAGGAATTAGACTACTTTCAAAATGCTTTCGTATGAGCAAGATCCTGATGTTGTTCGGTGGGGTCTTCAGCTATTTGATGGTGATCCATACTCTAATTGTGGCTATTGTAGCACTATCCCTCAAAATAACACAGGATGCTATGAAAATCACTATGGTTCAGTATTTAGTAACATAGAGGAAAATGAGCTGGCTGCAAACTCACTTGAACAACAATTTTCTTATTTTACACTTACCGACCAGCCACAAGATTTCCTCCAAGGAGTAGAAAATGCACAGACATCTTGTTATCAACAACAGTGGTTCAATCAGTCTATGGAAAACTACCCATTCGGTAATGGGAATTCACCAAGAATCAGTTATAGCTTTGATCACTTCATCTTCCTGCTGTATGTTATTCTGATCAATTCTTGCATTACTTTTGTTAGATGAGAATGGTAATGAAGAGGAAACAGACTTGGTAACTTCCAGTGCATATCCTACTCCTGGAGGAGAGTCATATTCTGGTGAATGGTCATACTCAACGGAACTCATGGATGAGAATGCTCTGGATGGTGAATTAGGCAGAAGGTTGAACCAAATGGTTCCAATTCCTGTAAGTGTAGCATCTGAATGGATATTCTCTTTATTACTAAAAACCTAGTAGCGTATACTTTGTCCTTCATGCAACTGGAAATGTGTTTTGAAACTGTTCCTCACTTTTAGCAATAACATGTTCTTTTTTAACTGACGTGCTTTCTAATTTTTCAATGTGGAACCAAGTTACAAGTAGCTGCACCTTTAATGTGGAGTTCTAAATGTCTATTTTATCAAGGTCCTGATTTTGTGCAGCACATCCCTAGAATTAATGGAGATATACCATCTCTCGACGAAGCAACTTTAGATCATCAAAGGCTTCTGGAAAGGTATTTGTTTTTACTTTTGGACACAGCCAAATACAACAGGCATATGTTCGAAGATAGAGAACCAGTTTTATATATTAATATTAGCAATATTCAAGAAACCTGTCTCCTGGTCTCGATACTTGGCAGAACCTCTTGGGTTAACTGATACTACCGAACTCTCTCTGGGGAACGGTGATATACTTCAAGCAATGGCCTCCAGTGAGGATATGTGTTTTAGTGCCTATTATGTTTTACTGAGACCACGTAGACAAATTTTTAGCTTTTGAGTACACATCAATTCATGTATTATTATTGAACTTGGTAAGTTTTACTTATAAGATTGCAGGTTTACCAGCTGGTAGAGTGTAAAATTCAAGGTGATGGTAATTGCCAGGTTAGTTCTCTTACTTCTTTGAAGCATAGCAAAGGAATTTCATTTGATACTATGCATATAAGCAAATGAAACTGCAGAAAATAAACAACTATTTTGTGAAAGATAACAACCTTTAAAAGGAAAATAGTTGAAGAATTCTCTTTTCATGGATCCAATTTGTCACTGGTGAAGAGTCTTTGATGAAATTGACTATAAACAAAAGTCCAAGATGAAATCTCATAAAGCTCCAAATTAAGCTTCATTGTAATATTCTGATTAGACATAACATTGACAAAAAGCCAGTCATCAAATGTTGCTAAACACCTCGTATGAGGTCCTGTAACTAGATTAGCTGCACTTGTCAACTGCCTGCTTGTTCGTTCTGATGCCTTCCGACTATCTTCTGGTATTTATAGCTTATGTCGAATTAGAGAAGTTTTTTCTGGGAACATTTTTTGCACAGCGGATCTTTATCTCAAACTCTTTGAAAGATACCATTCTTTTATTTATTGAAAACTTTTTTGTTCACTTTTCTCTTTACTGTACTGAGTACATTATAAACTGCCTTACAATGACTTATAGACAGCTGATGGTTATCATTCTTTTTCCTTTTGCAAGTTTCGAGCTCTGTCTGATCAATTTTACCGAACTCCTGAGCATCATGAGTTTGTGAGACAAGAGGTTGTGAACCAGGTTAGTGTACTGTTTACACAGTTCTTCAGGTCATCATATCACCTTGAAATTATGAATTTGTTCTTTTCTGATTGATTACGTATTCTTCGAAAATTACATTGAATAACCAGCTGAAGTCATGCCCAGAGACTTATGAAGGATATGTTCCTATGGCTTACGATGATTATTTGGAGAAGATGTCCAAGTACTGTTCTGACCTTGCATGTTAAATAATCTACTGCTGGATAGAATGTGACCAATCTTGTCTAACACTGGATATCTATATTAGGAATGGCGAGTGGGGTGATCATGTGACTTTACAAGCTGCTGCAGATTCGGTAATTCTTGCTTGATTTTCTGCCCCACAGACAACAGCAAAATACCTCGTTGAAACTTTATGCTTCCACGTTGTTAGATATCAATGGGTCCACCAGTATAGAAATTATTTGTTGAAAGTTTGTTTTTTTTTTTCCAATCATATGTTGAAATGTTGGTGTTTGCTGTGTCCAGTGACTATGTCAACTTCAACAGCATTTAGAAACTCTTTCTAGTAAATGTTTTTTTGTCTTCGAAATTTTGCTTTGAGGATGCATTTTCAGGAGTTCTGTAGGGTTATGTTGCCATGCATGATGTACTTCTTCATTTGTAAGATGTCTGACAACCTGGATTGTGTCCGTTTGCTAAAGGCCCTTGCATGCCCAATTAACAACTGATCTTAATGTTTCTAAGTGTAATCACTTAGACCAAACACTTATGCGTTCTGATACGCGTTAATGATTTGCTGCAGTATGGTGTAAAAATATTTGTCATAACTTCGTTCAAGGACACCTGTTACATTGAGATACTGCCCAGCATACAAAAATCTGAACGAGGTATAGTACGTGTTTCACTGAAGTCTTTATCTAGACTTTTAAGCTGGGTGGTTAATTGATCGTTACTCTGTTTAAGCAGCTATCCATGTATATGTTATTGCCTTAGTTAGGCAACAGATGTCCACTAGCTTTTTCCTGTGCTCAGCTTAGTTTCTAAAAACTTACTAAATTGCCTCAATAGATGAAATGAGTTGTAAGCAAATGTTTTCCTTTTAGTCTATTAATGAAGCAACATTACTATTGATTGTAAAAAGATGCCCTACTTTGTAATTATTTGGACATGATACTGACTAACCTCACCTTGTTTTTGGGATCATTCATCTCATCTCTGAGCTTTAAGAGCATTTTTGTCTTTCAGTTATTGCACCATTGAGGAAAAGTTGTTTTCAATACACAATTCACTTGTCTTGGATATTTTGCTGGAAACGTCAGAGTCTGGACTTATACATGGTGCTCTACTTGCAGTTATATTCTTGAGCTTCTGGGCTGAGGTTCACTACAACTCGATATACCCTGAAGGAGGTACATCCTAGTTTTCTAGGTCAAAATTTCTCACCTCATATGATAGGGGCTATAAAGAATTCTCAACTGAGTCACTTTTAGTAATCAAATCCTGTCAATACTTTGCATGGGCATATACTTACCAGGAGTGAACAGAAGCAGAAAGATGCATCTGCGGTCAACACTTATAAAGCTTCTGTTCTAGGCACAAAAAACTAGAAATAGACAAGTGCAAGGATTAGATGGATTCCACATTGACCTTAACTTTTCTTGTTCTTTTGGTTGTCATTTTTGTACTTCAGATTTAACCACATTTGGGACTAAGAGAAAGAAGAGGCGATCATTTCCCTCGTCAGGAGCATTTCGAAACACCAGATGATTGCAGTTGAGAAAATATGGTAATAGAACTACTTGAAGCTATAGGTTTCTAAATCCATTTTGCATTTGAGGAATAATGTAAAAGGTTGATGCTTTTCCCTTCTTCCTTGTTCCCCTCAGATTCGAAAGATAGCAGCTGTCTTGCACCTGCAAAACCTGCCATGCTGCCATGCCGAACTCTTTATCATTATCAATTCATGCCAGGCAAAGCAAGCATGATATCAATTGTATTGATTCATAAATGTAAAGATTTCTGTTCTTGCAACACTGGTGCGCCAATAATGTTTCCCATGTGAACAGGCACGTCTTCTTGATAATTGGCAGAATGTTGTCTTCATCTAATCTCAAATTTATTAATATGGATAGAATCCTCTATTCCTGTTCTTCATACTGGATGCTTTGTTGCGCAATATTTTCAGGTTCAGTTTAACAACAATATTTCAGGGCTTCTAGTTTAGACTTCAGGTGCCTTGTTCTTTTCTTTCAAATTGCGTGAGCACTAAAAATTACAGGTAACTAATATGGTCAGACAGCTCAATCCTCGTCCTAACCTTTGCAATCTTGGGCTTTTGTTTGGGAATTATATACTCGCTTACAAGCTTGGGTATAAAGTGTGTAACGACTATTGGCCAAGTTTGTCCTAATTTTTTCTTGATTTCCCATCCATGGATAACAGGTTTTATAAAATTGAATTGTTATTTGTTTCAAAAAATTACAACAGAAGCAGAATTTGCTGTGTGAAAATATATGATTCCTGCATAAATTGGGTTTAGCTTAAAAAAAGGGTTTTAAAATTAGAAGTGTTTAAATGAAAGTGAAAACAATGTGCCATCACAAGTGAAAAAAGAAAAAACACTTGTCTCCAAAATCCAGCTCATTTGATCAAGATATTAATTAGGTAATCGTGAAATCCCTAATTACTCACTTATGATAAAGATATTAATTAATTAGGTAATTAAAAAGGCTCTAATTATTAAGATTATAGCCTCGACGACTTAGAATAGTGGGTGATTATAAGGTCTCGAAATAGATAAAATTTCTATTTCTCTTTAATTAGGTGACTATGAGAAAATCGTTCAAAATATCCCTTACATTTTATAAAATAACTTTTTTCGTCCCTCACTTTTAAAAGTATAATTTTACATCCCTTACAAATTCATTTTGATTAACTTTGGTCCTACTTAGGTTTCCGACTAGTTTTTAGTCGGAAACCATCACGTGCCTTGCAGGTGATTATTTTTTAGGGGTAAAATTGTCAAATCAAATTCTATAATATGATCTAGAGTCCCTCACATTTCACAAATAAATTTTTTTGTCCCTCACATTTCGCCAAAATGAATTTTTTCATCCCTCATTGTCCATGTGTATGAATAGTTTTTTTTAATCCACGTATATATCTATTTGATTTCACCTGAATAGTACGAATAACATGTAATATATTTCTATTTAATTTCACATAAACAGGTTAATTGTAATTGTATACATGCTATTCAATAGATAATACATAGGTTTAAAACTAACCAATTTTATTTTAAACTCATGTATATATCTATTTGATTTCACCATGTGAATTTATTCAATATTTGTGGTCTTTTTTCTTTTGGTAATAATTCATTTATTGAGTTGTGTAATAAAACCATCTAATTAATGGGTTATAACTCGAATTCTATAGTCATGCTAAATGAATTGTAGTTTAAATCTGAAATTTCTACTTGTCACCTTTAAACCAACAGTTGAATTACTTGCCTTATGATTGTCTTAAAATTTGAAAGTGACAATTACTTACTTTTTTGTCATACTTTTCCTTTGATTATTTTTGTTCAAAATTTAATTCGATATAAACACTCGACAATGTCCGATTATTTGATTTCGTCTAAATAGGTTAATTGTAGTTGTACACATGTTATTTATATTACTCAGGTGAAATCAAATAGATACATACATGGATTTAAAAAAAATTATTCATACACATGATTAATGAGGGATGAAAAATTCATTGTATAAAATGTGAGGGATGAAAAAATTTATTTTTTAAAATATGAGGGATAAAAATATTTATTTTGTGAAATGTGAGGGACGAAAAAATTCATTTTGTAAAATATGAGGGACTATGGATTGAATTGTGTAAAATTGATTTGACAATTTTATCCTTAAAAAATGATCACGTGCAAGACACACAATGGATTCCAATCAAAAACTAATCAAAAACCTAAGTAGGAATCAAATTTGACCAATATAATTTTGTAAGGAATGTAAAATTACACTTTTCAAAGTGAGGGACGAAAAAAGTCATTTTACAAATGTGAGGAACGTTTTTGAACGATTTTTCCGACTTTCAAATCAAGTTTGAAGCCATCTCATCCCTCTATCAAAGGCTTAAATTCTCCAAAGTAAGGGGGGGAGGAAATAGTACTTTTTTCTTAATTTTTCTTGTTTGGTAAGTCTCCTTTTTATTTGCCAAAAAACTCCTTTTTATTTTTTCTCACAAGTCACAACACTACTTTTTTTTCTTGTTTTGGTAAAACTCCTCCTTATTTGACCCCAAAAAAAAAAACTCCTTATTTTTCTCATAAGTCACAACTAGGGCTGTAAACGAACCGAGCCGCTCGAGTCAAGCTCGAGTTGGCTCGAGTTGAAATCGAGTTCAAGATATTAAGCTCGGCTCGCGAGCTCGAGTATATATATATATATTTTTATTTTAAGTATATATATTTTTTATTTTTTAATTTTAAGTATACATATTTTTTTATTTTACTAGTAAAATTACATATATAACCTTAATATTTTATTATTTATTAAAAAATATTATTTTATTTATTTTTTAAAAAATAAAATTTTTATTTTTTTATTTTTTTCGAGTTCGAGCTCGAGCTCGAAATTATTGGCTCGTCGAGCTCGAGTTCGAGTTCGAGTTCACTAAAATTAAATTAAGATTCGGCTCGATTAGGCCAAAACTCGACTCGGCTCGACTCGACTCGTTTACAGCCCAGGTCACAACTCACAACTTAGAAAACATTGGAGAAGAAATACTCCACTAAAACACACAGAGAGGAGTTGTTAGTTAAAATAGAAACATTAAACATGGAAAAGCAAAACAACGTAAAAACGCAGTACCTGGGACTCAATCAAACGCTCGGTTCTGTTTCTCTTCTCCGCTAGGGTTTTCACTCGTCGTCTGCTAAGGTCAGCCTTCTCTCTGTGTATCTCCATCAATTTTGTACTATATTTAAGTAAAAAATTCTCGTTTTTGTTAGGTGAAGAATATTACATTTTCAATGAATGCGCCTGATTAAACCATCTGGACCCCTAAATTGTGAATTATGTTGTTTCAGTTGATAATCCTCTTAATGCATCAATCAGACATCAATTTTGCTTGTTCTTTAACTATATGCAGAAAATCTCATCTGGGAGTGTGTATGAAGGAAAGTAAGTTGGAAAATAGGATGAGAACATTAGGTACTAGAAGTATGGTTAGAGGGAAATTAAATCTGACTTTTGTTATTAAGAAATTTTAGAAAGAAATTAGAAGGATTATTGCTCACATCTAACATTATTTTGCGCAAGAATTATAGGTCAAACGTTAACGATTGCTTTGTTTGGGAACGAAAAACGTTAGCTTCTACTTGAATTGCTGCACTAAAAGATAGTGGAAATTACATGAGCCTAGTCCGATGTCTTTTTCACAATTTTGGTACTTCTCCATGCTGGGCATTTTGCTGAAAATTTCTTGTATACAAATTCCTCCCCCGGGTCCCCTGTTTTTTCCCATTTCTGCAAAAATACTTGTTAGAAAAAGATTCACTTTTTTCTTCTTCTCTTTGTTTCCTTTCCTGTAAAAAGTCCCAAACGGAGCGAAGTGTGATTTCTTTTTAGTGTTTTATCTTTGCTTCCAATTTTTTCAACTCTCGCAGCTACTTTAAAGGCCAGAGAATTGCATGTTTGATTACCATCCTGAGAACTGTGGCCATTTGGAATTCAAATTATAAATTGTGTGAAAGGCTAAATTAGGAACGAAGATTTTAAACAATAGATGTAATGGGAGTTTTTATATGTCATGATGATGAAGTATCTTTATGTTCCTGCAATCAGTAAATCATAAAGCAGTTATTGGTTTTTGTGGAGAGGTTGGGTGATTGGAGCGGAGAAGAAGCTATTACCTCCTGTGTGTAACCTCTTCACAGAATGCTGCAACCTAACTAACTCTCATTGATGTCACCTATCTTTTTTTTTTCCTTTTATATATATATATATATGTGCACGCGCGCGCGCGCGTAAGCAGTGGATCAATTAACAATGCTCACATGTTCATTGCTGTGGCAATTAACAGGTTGCTTCAATTTCGAAGTGTTGCATTGATGTTAATCCATGTTACTCTTTAGTTTATATTTCTCATAGGCAAATCTGGTGGTTTGTTGAGAAGTAAATGTTTCCCCATGCTAGATATATGTGTGTTAAGAACTTGCGACTTTGAATGAAATGTCTCCTTGTTTAAGTTGAAGCAATGGGCGTACTGTTTAGACAAGATTTTTGTTCTTTTCCTTAGAAATGGCTATCACAGTGGACCAAGGTGAAGAACTTGAGTCTGGACCAGCTGATTGGACAGATTCAGAAGAGACAATTTTAATTTACTTAATGCTGAAAGAGATAGAGAAAGGAAATAAACCTTTCACTACTTTTACAAAGACAGGCTGGAATAATATTGAAGCTGGGTTTAAAGAGAAGACTGGCAAGAGATACAGCCATCCACAGTTTAGAAATAAGTTCAATCAGATGAGGATACGCTATTTTGATTTCTGCATGCTGTCAAAAGAACCTGGTTTCACTTTGGACCCTGTGCTGGGTAAGCTAGATGCAACTGATGATGTCTGGAAATCAGCCATCAAGGTTAGTGCTGATATGGATGTACAAAGTATGACTATTTTCTTTTGAAATTTCTCAATAAATGACATGTTGAACTGCTTTCGTTTTAGGCAAACAAGAAGACAAAGAGATTCAGGAGAAGAGGGTGCCCTCTGTACAATGAGTTGGGGGTTATTTATGGTGAACCAGTGGGAAAGTCCACAAATGTTTCTCAGGTAGCTCAATGCTCTCTGGATACGGATGTTAAGTGTTTAGAAGATCAATCAACTAATGCTAGTCCATCGGAATCAGTTCGTGGAAGTAGTGACAACGAAGATTATCCTTCAAGAAGTGTCAGGCAACGTTGTCAAAAGTTGCCCTCCTTGAGGAATGAAGTACAAGAGGTGAAGGATTTGAGGCCGATTGTTGATGGCGGAGCTTTAGAGTCCACTCAAATTATAGTTCCTAGCAGGGCAGCCAATAAGGAACATACTGACGCCACAAACCATGTCGGAACAGTTCAATCTAGCAGCAGCCCCTTTTCAATCACGAATTGTGTGAAGTGCCTGGAGTCTATACAAGGGATTGATGCTACCACTTACCTGAAGGCAATCAAAATGTTCAAAGATGTTGATTGGAGGGAGATGTTCATGGCTATGTCAGCTGAAAGAAGACTCGATTGGTTGGCAAGCTTGGATTGAACTTGGTAGCAGTTGAATTTGTGTAGTCATCTAGTTACTGTACTTATGTGATCGCACTAAATCTGGACTAAGGGATGCGGTGCGGTGTTTACCTTTGTGCATAATGTTAGATATTACCATAAAAAGATTTGATGCATAAGCTCTCAATGTGTAGTTGGTTTTTTCCGAGTTCAAAGTAAGAGCACCAAGCTATTCAGTACCTTATCAAAGCTCAGAAGTCGAATTTTATTTGTCAACTAATCAAAACCAATCCCTGACAATAGATAATGTTTATCAATAAGTATATTTAGTTAGCAGTTTCATAAATAAAATTAACGGACTATGAGAAGATGCATTAATATAATAATGAATTTTGAAGAGGAATGACCGAGCATCCGCAATTATCTAGTCATTAATTATCTTGATTTGTTGTACTTGTAGCCAATTTGTGGCTGTTTTTGATACAAGGCCATATAAAATTTGCCTTCTTGGGAGGAAGGTATTTGGGGGTTTTGCTGAGCTGTTTTTGGTTTTTATCAAACTATCTTGCTCATTCCAATCGTTTTGGTTCGGTAATTTTGATAATAGATTTTTCTCTAAGATCTTCATGCTTCAAAAAGTTAGATATTAATGTAAAGGGATAATTTCAGAAACCTCCCTTGAAATTTCTAACAATTTCACTAGCTTACTCTAAAGTTTGCAAAATTACACAAACTTCCTCTGAGGTTAAGATTTGATAACAAAAAGTAGTCCAATTAGAAAAGGCTAAATATAATTAGAGAGTTGTCGATAAGAGATTTGAGGACTCCTACTTTCCGCTGCTTAACAATGATAGTTTTCGATGCTAAAATTAATTCATGGATAACAAAAGCTAAATATAGAGAAAAATGAGTAGTAAGAGGCAAGAAATACCTAATTCATAATTGCTAATTTGCCATCGAATCACGCTTCTAATAAGAGCAACTCCTAAGTCCTACGGCCATTAATAGCAAAAAGGATAGCACATGACGCCGTGGTCCCCAGGAGTATCTAGTTTTGTAGTACTTACGTCACGACTCACGGGCGCCCCATTAGTCAAAGTCCGGTCAACACAAGGGCGTCGGCGTCAGCTTCAGCATAGGTCTAAATAAAAATCCAAAAAATTTCCAACAAAACAAACGAAGCTACTGCTCCATAGTTTTAATTTTTACGGATTGAAAACAACATCGTTCACTTCGCCTCCTCTTTTCGCTGCTTGCATCAATAGCGATGTAAACGACATCGTGTCAAACAGTCCCTCTCCCTCCGCCGGAAATATCTCATAGGGTTCCTGCTTCGGGAATTGAGACCAGGCAGTAGTCGGAGAACTATTAGAGGCAACGACGGTGGAGGAGGTTTCCGAGGCGGACGGAAGGTGAACATTTCGAAGGAGCCACTCCACCGTCTGGCCGTTTGTGCGGTGGCCGAGCTCGCGAGTGAGCTGGAAGATACGGGCGGCGCAGAGCGCTGGCAGCCGCACACGGTGGCCACCTCTGGTAGCTTTCAGCTTGTTTTTACTACGGCCGTCGCGGTTTCCATGCTCGCTGTGGCTGTTAGTTCTTCTTCTCCTCTTCTGCTCGGAGTAACGGAATGGTGAGCTGGGAGCGAGTTGAATCGAGTGAGGTTTGGTGAGTTGGCCCTCCTGAGTTGAAAATGAGGGTGGGGTTGAAACACCACCATTGTTGGAAATGGTTGTGAAGTAGTACTTAGTCGCCGTCATTGGAGCAGGAGGAGTGGTAGTAAAAGGTGGGGCCATAGTCGTTGGTAAGGCTCCGGAGAAGACAGAGTTTTGTTTGAACTTTGAACTGGGGAGGGTTTTGATTTCTAGGGATTTTTGGAGATGTGGGACAGACCTCATTTTTATGGGTAGATAATTTGTAGGTAAAGAGTTGTAATTTTTTATTACCGACAAGAAAGCTACTTAACGAGAGTTAATTTTTTATTACTGACATTAAAGCTAATTACTGACAAGTATTTTAAAAGCATTCATTTGTATACATTGACAGTTTACATGATACAAGTACCTGACAATGTAAATCATTATTAATGTAAATCATAATTATACTTCACTATCCCACTATTTATTTATCTACTAACACAGCTAATACATAGGTGTACGAATTCAAGCGAAAAAAAAAAAACAACTAAACTCGACTATTTTTGGAGTTTGTAGATCAAAGAGTTGCTCATGTTTTACACCTTTTTTTTTTTTTAATCGTCAGAGTGTATTTATTTTACACTCAGTAGATTTTGTTGAGTGATTGTGTCAGCGTACATATTATAGAAGATGATTATGATCGATGACTGCAAAGACTTGTGTCAACTAATTAAGTGTAGGGTATTTGGGTAAGAGAATAAGAGTCAAAACCGTTAGACTGATCAAGTACTTGGAAAACATTCAATAGCTGTAATTTCAAAATGAACCAACTTCATTGACCCAAAAGAAACATGGCCAAGTTGTATGGGTAGCTTTCTTGTGCATTTGAAGCCAACCATAGGAGATTGTCAACAATCATCTCAAAGTTTCACTCTGATTGGAATCCCATGACATTTCTTCATGAAGGAAACTTGTAAGAGTTGCATCTGGCACCACCTCAACGTCTCTGTCAGGCTTATGAAACATTTGAAAAAAAAAAATCATAACGCTACGAGCAAAAGAGCAAGATATAATGATTGTGAAAACTAAGAATACATTAGAAAATACACCTGCCATAGCTGCAAGAATTGCCACAATATGAAATCGATGAGCATAACCAGACAAAAAAGCTTGCCTGCCCAAGCACCACAAGTAAGGTACCTGGAATATTATGAGCTGTTAAGGAAACGTGTAATCATCCTCTACTGGATTGAGCCAAATGCTGTCAGTAGTGGATTCTTGACAAAAAATGATAAACTTTGTGAAAATTAACCCACTGCAGGAACAAGTCCCTAGAAAGTTTCGTTAACTTGAGCAACTAGGGAAAAACAAAGATTTTCCATTTAACACAAAAGCAGTGCTATGAAATTTGATCTAGTTATCAATCATAACAACTTGGCTTGCAAAACAGGATGTGCACATTAATTGGAACATATCAATAATACTTGGGACATATGAATTGCAGCAATGGCATACCGGGATAGTCGTTCTAACAGAGGCTGACTGGAGCATCTTAAAGCACGGTCATATACAGTCTCAGTCCTTCTGGCAACATCATGCCAGCTGTACAGTTTCTTCATCTGCCACAAAATTAATTCAAGACAATACATTTGATAGGTATATATAAAATCTGGGGATATAAATTTCATCTCCCTAGTACAGTGCATTGTATAAGCATTGACAAGATAGGATTACATTTCAGTGTTTTGTGGAAGGACTGAACAAGACCGAAGATAAAATCAACTAACCAAATCTAATTGAAAACGTAGTTTTTTGTTCCTTTACAAATTTGTTAACTCTATTCCACTTTGCAGTTTTGTGCAATACCACTAGGAGATAATCTCAATTCCCAGGGAATGAGATTGGGCCAATATATCATTACGTAAGCTCAGCGGAAATAAATTTCAACTTAAAAAAGAGGCCAACAGTTTATGCGCACTCACACGCAAATGCATAGTTTGTGGATCAATCTGGGGAAGTATTTTTATAGCCTTTGTGATTGCTTGAACCATATCACTAGGATCTGGCTCAGCAAGAACAATCATATCATCTGGAAGAACCTAATAACACAGGAAGGATAAAAAATCAGCACATCCTATTGTGTAAGCTTTTATTCCCTTCCTGAAATAAACTGGCCAAGAAAATTAAAAATGTAGTGGACATGCCTCTGGGACACCTCCAACACACGTACTGACAGTCAATAATCCACAACTAGCAGCTTCCAATATGGCTATACAAAAAGCTTCAGTCAAAGAACTGCCAAGGTAATTGCCAGAATCAGGTCTTTGAAGAATTAGTAAAATCTGTCACACAGATGCAAAAACGAGCGCACGAGAGAGAGAGAGAGAGAGAGATGATTTATTTAGTTAACTGGGTCCAACTCTAATAATGCTAATTATATGGTAGACCAGGGAAATTGTGATTTTTTAAGGAAGTATAGAACCACATTTTCTGTCAGCAAACAATCCCTTGATGACTAAATTCTGAAAATATCAACTTCTAAAGGTTTTCAAATATCTTCTTTTCCAAGAAAAAAAAAGATCAGTATTAAATCTTCCGCAATTCAATATTTCATTTATGCCCATAATCCCAGAAAAGAGAATCTTAACTGAACTACATTAAATATCCTTTCAACCACACAAGGATTATACCTATTTAAGAATATATGCCCAGTTATCAAAACTGATCGCACATTAGCATGGGGAACAGCACCCAACATATCTACTCGATCTTGAAGGGAGTGTTTTTCCCTCATTTCTTCAAGCCGCACCCTTTTAGGACCATCTCCTCCAATGACAAAGCGAACCTGCAAGCATTGAGAAACAATGCTTGAGTCAACTAGAGAGTTGGTAGATGTGGACATTTATATAAAATTGAAATGCATTGACAAAAATATCACTAGTTTCCACTTCAAGGACGGTAAATTTGAGAAGTAAAAAAAATTTGGCACCTGTCTTAATATATGTCAGATATCAGAAGGACCCACCTCATATATTTTCACCTACTTGCAATATTCTTCTCATTGTATAACACGTATTAACTACCAAAGGAGAGTCAGTTTCATCACCAAGTGTATGCAATATGAATATCTAGAGCGAATAAAGATATCATAGCTGATCACACTCCAGTAAGGTACAGAATTAAGGGGGAAATAATTACCAGATAATCCTACAGCATCTCTGATATAGATTTTTAATGTCATTATGAGAGCAAAGCTTTCTTCTACCACACACACACACTTAGCAGGGATCATGATGCAAATAGTAGGGGAGTTTTCTGGCTGCAGGAATATTACTTATTTGAGCTTGTCCATTGGGCATGCTATAACACCAGACTTGAAGAGAGAGGTGATGATGCTGAAGTTGGAAGAAATAAACCATACAAAAGGGATTTATATGCCTCACAAAATAAATTTGGGAGGTTATACAATTATATGCTTACATTGGGATGCAATCGGCATACTTCAGGAATTACTTCAACAAGCAAATCTGCTCCCTTGCGGTAAACCAACCTACTTATCACAACGATAACAATTTCATTGTTGCTGAGTCGCTCTGGAGCAGGCTTGAACATAGCTGTGTCCACAGCATTTGGAATTACATAAACTTTTTCAGGTGGCAGCCCAGATCTTAAAACTGTGTTTTCCTTACTTGTATGAGATACACAAATAGCTTGGGTCACATCTGCCAGTGTAAATTGGAGTACCTTGTTCATATGAATGCTGCCCACATCAGCAAAACCATAAAGAGAATGATCAGTAAACACAACTTTGTATCCCATTGTCCTTGCGTGCATCAAAGCTTCATGGCATAGAGTTGAGAAGGCTTGATGTCCATGGACCACTGATATCTTTTCTCGAATTAAAATTGTCCTTATTATTGGAAGAGTCCCATAAAAGGTTGGGAGTGTGTTTTGCATGAGAAATGGTTTCCATGGCACATAATAAACTTTTAGGCCACCTGTCATATACCTCACTCCACTACGATTGTTGTAAGCATGAGTCATGACAACCACCTGCATTCATTGTTTAGAAATGATAAGTTAACTGCTTTATTCCAATTAAACTCATAAATGAGACTTTTAGATTATCCTTTTGTTTAGATTAATAAAATACCAAGAACTCAAATTGAAGAAGAAAACATGAAAAACATATAAATTAAGTCCTAACAGGAAGACAGGGTGAAAGACAAAGTGAAAAGAAGAAGACGGACACATTTGAAGAAGTACTAAAGCCCAGAAGGGAAAAATAATTAATCCAATAACCAGATTAAAGTCTAATTGACGAAAAGGATGGTGGATATTTCACCTAGATCTCTGCATGGATGTTAATTTTACAACAATAATCAGGAACAGACTACTTAAAGTTCTTTGTGGAACCATTTTTTGTTTCTAATCTCAATATCTTCCTGCGAGAAAGCAGATTCTAAGTTTTAGCAAAACCTCTACTTTTGTTTTACTCATAACAGCATCAATTTTCAGCTTGTTTATCTTGAAAAGGCTGCACATACTGCATGGTACACCAGTAAAAAATTAACCATCCCCAGAAACTTCAAGCTAAACTTACCTTATGGCCGAGCTCAATCAGGCATTGTGATAAATAGTATATGTGATTCTCCACACCGCCAAAGTTGGGAAAGAAAAAATCAGAAACCATCAAGATTCTATGCTTTCCCTTTTCACTCATAATGTCTGGTATCTTCAAACCTATTAATAGTTTTTTGTTAAAAAAAGGTAATTTTCCAAAAAAGAAAGAAAGAAAGGTTCCCTTATCAGTATATCAACAGAAATCAATACATGGGCCAATATTCCAGGTGGCTATGGAAGAGAAATTCGCAAGCAATTCGATTCAGTTCCAGATAGCTACTAAAGCATGAGCCTTGCGGCATTTTATCAGATACCTGGTGGGCCTTTTATATTTCATTAGCATTTACAAAAGACAAACTTAATGTAAAGATTACCTATTTAAAAACGACCAACCGAAGAAGCAGGAGGCAATCTTAGGTTCATGCAGAAAAACTCCATTTGCACGGAGCCATGATAGTACAATTTCGTTGGAGAAGACGATCCAGACGGTTGAGGTTGGGTACAACTTCGGATCTGCAGTGATGAACCGGTTCTCAACTGGCCAAATTACCGATTTGGTCACTACTCTTTTGTTGGCATTTGGGACATAGCCATATTGGTCCAATAAGTAAACCGGGCTTTTTTTTTCGCTCTGTGCTGGTTTAATGATTTTTCATAATGGTTTTTCTCTTTACTTCTCTTGATTAGTATTGATGGATTTTTTTTCCCCGAAAATGAGGAAACTCTTTTGAAAATGAAATGATTTATGAAGAAAAAAGCCATTATGATTACAAAAATTCATGTAAATAAACAAAACATGAAATTTTGAATGTTTTTTATATTTTGGATAATGTTTCAAGTACATATGATAGTATATCACTATAAAAAATTTCTTATAATTAATGAATAAAATATGATACAAAGAAAACTTTGAAAGAAAAAAATTATCCTATTTCAGGGACAGGACAATGTATAACATTTACATAGTTGCTAACTCATACCGATCATCTATCAATAGTATTTTAACTTATATTGTCGTATTAGCCAACTTACAATATTTGAGGAATTGGACTTGACGCACAAGCCAACGAATTAACTTATAATAATTCTTATCGATCATTTACTAATAGCGTATTACTTTTAACTAGTGCGATGATTTGAATGCAAGTGCATTCTATATAAAAAGCAAAATTTTTTTCAAATTTCATGTGTAGACTATAAGTTTTTATATTTAGAACAAGATTCATATCCTGTTTAGTTTGTTCTAAAAATGATAGTATATGCCTTTTTTGCAAATATCTCGAGAAAAGAGTAATCAAATGCAGGAAAGTATGGGACTATAGGAGTACATTTTTGCTCATATATGTGATGACTATTTGAACCGGTAGTGAAGGCAGGCTCGCCCATGGGACTCTGTGGCAACGAATAGTAGTTATTATCTCAAGCCTTGAACGGTTGAGAGTCGCACCCAGAAAAAGACACCCGGCTTTTTCCTCACAACAGTCTCTAAACGGTTCTCGAGCTAAAAGAATCTTCTGGAAACTCCTCACTCTCTCTATAACCCCCTAATAAGCCCTAGTAGAAATCGTCACCAAACGACTCCCACTTTTGCTCGTTTTACATTCCCTCGCCCCTTATCCGTTCACAAAACACCCAAGAGAACCCACCCTAGCGATTCATCAAGAGCTTACCCAAAATCTTGGTGAAATGGCATCAACCAATGCTGTTTCCACTGCCTCAATCCTGTCCACTCCCTCAAAACAGGTAAGCATTTTTTTTGGTGATTTCTTGACTTGGGTTTTATTGTTTGCTTTTGGTTTTATTAGGAGTTTTACTGATTCATGTTTTTGGGTCTTGCTTTTCTGGCAGGGAGGTTTGAGGGGAACAAGGATGAACCAATTGCAGGGGCAGAAGGTTAACTACAAGCCCACAAAAAGCAGGCTTGTAGTCAGGGCCGCTGCTAAAGAAATTGCCTTTGACCAGAATTCCAGGATTGCCCTTCAAGCTGGAATTGATAAGCTTGCTGATGCTGTTGGTCTCACTCTTGGTCCCAGGGGTAATTTCTTCTTCGACGACAAATTTTCTGTTTCAAGCTCTGATAATGATTGAAGTGCTGTTACTTATTTAGCTTCACCTGTGCATTTCTTTTTTGAACTGTTTTGCTGGCTTATGATTTTGAGAAAGTGTCTGTCTTGAATCCCACTTGACTTAATTGCAAAGCAAGGATAGTCTAGGTTTTTGTCATTCCTCCTGTGCTACTGCAATTTGTTAACTGAATGAATGCGTAAAAACCTTCTGGGCTATTTCTTGTTAATGTCTTAGGCATCCTGGAGTGTATTGCTTTAGGATGTGCACCTATAAGCTGTGAAAAGCATTGTTCTTTATGGTCGGTTAAGTATTTCTATATGGCGAGCTTTCTGAGCATAAAGAAGGAACGAGCACCACCTAGACAAATGTTGGACTTAATCTTCTTTGACAGCATGGAAATAGGATTTTCAGCGACTGGCATCATGTTTACTTCAATCTTGTCATGGTTGAATTTATTTATTTTTATTGATGATTTTTGTTAAGAAGCCAAAACTTGTATCTTATCACAATTGCGATGCTGAGCAATTGAACCATCCTGCACTCCTGTAGCATTGGCTGAGTTGGAGGGTGATTTTACCATAATCTGTTTTAATTGGTGGTACATGGTTTGGGGTAAAAATCTAGAACTTGGGAACTTAATGAACTCCTACCTTCTCTTGTGTGGTTGGCTGTTGTTCCATATGAATGCATCAAAATGCTAAAAGTCTATAGCTGTAAATTTTTGTGTTCTGCTTAGACTTCCTGCTATTTTAAATGGTGATTGATGTCACTTCATGATGAGTTTATGTCTTCAAAAAGATGAATAGGTTTTGTGGTTTGTTGTCCCACAGGAAGGAATGTGGTATTGGATGAATTTGGAGCTCCCAAGGTGGTTAATGATGGTGTGACTATTGCTCGAGCTATTGAATTGCCTAATGCCATGGAAAATGCTGGTGCTCAATTGATTAGGGAGGTAGGATCATAGTTTTCTCAGCTGCTATTTCGTTGATGTAGTTTGACGTACATTCCAGATTTTGGTGCTTTATCGGATAATTTACAACCATAATTGTCTTCCCTGTTAATTGCTAGTAAGTTTTTGACATGTTTTACTAAAGGTTGCAAGCAAGACGAATGATTCTGCTGGTGATGGAACAACTACTGCTTCAGTTCTCGCTCGTGAAATTATTAAGCTTGGTTTGCTGAGTGTTACTTCTGGTGCCAATCCAGTTTCTGTGAAGAAAGGCATTGATAAAACTGTACAAGGTTTGATTGATGAGCTAGAGAAAAAGGCCAGGCCAGTTAAAGGTCGTGAAGATATCAAAGGTATATTTTTTGGCTCTTATGATGTTGATCCAAATGTATTGTCCATTTAGTTCCTAGTTTGATGTCAGCAGAGAAATTCGTATTGATGTATTTCTTCCTCTATATGCAGCCATTGCTACTATCTCTGCTGGAAATGATGAAACTATTGGAATCATGGTTGCTGATGCAATTGACAAGGTTGGAACTGATGGTGTCTTGTCCATTGAGTCATCCTCTTCCTTTGAGACTACAGTCGATGTGGAGGAAGGAATGGAGGTCTGTTTGAGCTGCTTCCCCATTGCCTTTCCCAAGTCTTGATATGAAAATCTTTTTCTCCTGCTTTGCATTTTGCTTACTTGATAATTGTGATTTAAATATGACTTGGTCATTATTCTTTTTGACATGCAGATTGATAGGGGATATATCTCTCCACAATTTGTTACCAATCCTGAGAAACTAATTGTTTGAGTTTGAGAATGCACGGGTATTGGTCACAGATCAGAAGATCTCTGCTATTAAGGACATAATTCCATTGTTGGAGAAAACAACACAGATAAGGGCTCCTCTACTCATTATTGCTGAAGATGTCACTGGAGAGGCTTTGGCCACTCTAGTTGTTAACAAGCTTCGAGGTATCCTGAATGTTGCTGCTATCAAAGCACCTGGGTTTGGTGAAAGAAGAAAGGCCCTTCTTCAAGACATTGCTATTGTAACTGGTATGTCAATATTATCATTTTATGCATGCTAGAAAATGAAAGATGTTATTCAGCATCTTTTGTCTTTTGGGGGAATCTGGGGGAGTCATATGGGAAGGGAGAGTATTGCTTGTTTTGGCACTTAAAAGAGGGGGAAACAATCTTGACCACTTTTTTAATTTCCTTCTTTAGTGGGGCAGGGAGGGGGGGTGGTTGTGGTTGTCACGCATCTTGGGGTAAGAATGCAAAAGGCAGTCAGTTGAGAATGTTATCTGCTAATTTTCTTGTTTACTTTCTAATGCAGGAGCTGAGTTCCAAGCAAAAGACTTGGGACTGTTAATTGAGAATACTTCAGTTGAACAATTGGGTACTGCAAGAAAGGCGACGGTCACTAACAACTCAACAACCATCATTGCTGATGCTGCATCAAAGGATGAGATACAGGCTAGAATTGCACAGATAAAAAGGGAGTTGGCTGAGACTGATTCAATATACGATTCTGAGAAACTTGCTGAGAGGATTGCTAAATTGTCTGGTGGTGTTGCAGTTATTAAGGTTGGTGCTGCGACAGAGACTGAGCTTGAAGACCGCAAACTCCGGGTTGAAGATGCCAAGAATGCTACATTTGCTGCTATTGAGGAAGGTATTGTTCCTGGTGGAGGGGCTGCCTTAGTTCATTTGTCAACTTCTGTTCCTGCAATTAAGGACAAACTTGAAGACGCTGATGAGCGGCTAGGGGCTGATATCGTGCAAAAGGTAAGGAATGCACCCTAGCTCTTAAGTACCCTAAAAAGCTTTGGTTCTGTCATTTTGAGTGAACTTGGTTGATTTTCTCTACTGATTCGCATACGCTGTAATTATTTTCCAGTAGGCTTGGTAGTAGAGTTGATTTACTCCAAGACAGTTAGACCGACAAGCTTAACTTGGCAAAGCTAGCTCCTTAAGTCATTCATAGAAATGAGTCTTTACTAGTTATCTTTATAGATTGAATTGAAGAGCTCAGTGGGGCAAATTGCTAGGTGGAAGGGAATTAGGAAAGGATTCTAAGTGACATCCTTGTTGGTAATTATTGAGATGGAGTGATTCAAAGTTGAAAGCAGACCTCAAATTTTAAGAAATTGAATAAGAAAGTATCAAAAATTTTTAAATCTCAGAGGTGGTAATTCTTCCCCTGATTTCTTGAAGGATGTAACTGGTGTGTTGCTGCTTGTTGGCTGTGGTTTGCAAATATTAACATTTTATCAGTCAAACGTTTTGCTTTTCTCTTTAAATGGGAGTAATGTTGATGTTCACAAATTTCGTTGCTGTTGCATAGTTCTTGTGAAATGCCTGCCTCCAGTAACGCCTAACCGTGAACCTTTCTTTTTAAATCTCTTGATGTAGGCACTAGTGGCACCTACATCTTTGATAGCTACAAATGCTGGAATTGAAGGAGAGGTGGTTGTTGAGAAGGTGAAGTCTTGTGACTGGGAACTCGGCTATAATGCGATGACGGACAAGTATGAGAATCTAGTAGATGCTGGTATAATTGACCCTGCTAAGGTGACAAGATGTGCATTGCAGAATGCAGCTTCAGTTGCAGGAATGGTTCTTACTACACAGGCCATCGTTGTGGAAAAGCCCAAACCCAAGGCCCCCGTAGCTGCTCCCCGAGAAGGAGAACTTGCAATTTAATCAGAGTTATATAGCTTCTTCAGGAATTTTGGGCAGTGAGTGTGTTTTAAGAAGTCCTACTAGGGAGGAACTAGGTAGAAGAACATGATTTGTTGGACCATGTCAGCTGCCCCTGGAAACGGTCCTCTCATTATTTTGTCATTTGGGTGGGTTAGGCTAAATTGCGAATGGAGGAAAGAGTCACAATGATTGGTGAAAAGGGTGTTGTTGCTGATGCCTTAAATTTTACCCTTTAGTGGTAGCAATTCTAGTTTATCGGAATTTATCTTGTATAACTGAGATTGTGCAAGACATCGAAAAACTCAAATAAGCAAAATCCATAACATTTTTGCGAGCATGAGCTGAACTTCTGTGCATCATTCCTTAGCTGGAAAAGAATTGGAAAGTGCTCGTTAGAGTGTTTAACATCAGAAGATTACAGAACGGGGAATTCAATTCACCAAATAACAATTTGAAAATAAGAATGTCGAAGTTAAACTTGCCGTTGAAGCCTTCTTCCAGGGATGTGGAAGAATGGTTCATGCTCTTGTCCGTGAATTCTCCTAAGCCGGAGCAGGTAAGATTGCCGTGGCCTCGCCATCGATAACCAGAGTATTATCGTCTTTGATACATTTCGTCAAAAACTTTGCCCTGGATTTATGTATGTATGTATGTAAAAGAAACAGTAATGAACCCACAAGGCTTATAGGATTTCCTAACAAATCATGGGTTTAAGACATGAAACTTACACGTATTTGTTTTTCAGTTTCCTGATACTTGTTGCCTCCACTTGACCGGTGATCTCCTCCCCAATATAAACAGGCAATTTAAACTGCAAGGTTTGTGAAGCGTATACCGCCCCTGGCTACAAGAAACGATCAATTAAAAAGGAAAATAAAAAAGTTTAAAAAATTTGGGCTGAGAAATTGCAAAAAAGAGAACTAACAAAATGAAATGCAATGATCCTAGGGAATAATGAAGCCACGAGCATTCCTGGGACTAATCTGTCAGCGAAACCAGCAATTCTGGCACATTCAGGTTCGAAATGTAAAGGGTTCCCGTCCAAGCTTAGCTTGGAGTAGTCCACAACATCCGAGTCTGAAAATGTTTCTGGCTAGCTTCAGAACCTGTCCGGTTTTCAGCACATTCGGTGCAGATGAAGAGTGCAAGAAAGCAGAGAAGTGGCTGGAGCTAGAAGCTAGATGCTTTATCTTGAGCATTGTTCTGAAGCAATTCATCAAACACGTAGAATGCAATGCTGGTTACAATAAATCAATGAGAGGGGAGAAGGAAAACGTTTCAAAGAGTTAGTTATTCTTGGGTTATCGGTTGTTAGTAGCATGGTTTTTTGGCAAGTGAGGCAATGTTTGCCCATTATCTTTGTGATCCAAATTGATAGCATTGGGTCTGGGCTGGATGATGATTTTGGGTCAAGCTTGCATAACAAACCCACATTTGTCCAACAAACTGGTGAATCCTGAAATAGCTGAAAACAAAAACCTGTACTATCAAGATCTTTGAAGCTCGGTTAACTGAAAAAATAATAATGCGTTGATTCATAAAGTGAAAGAGAGAGGCGCGACCAAAATGGGACTTCAATTGTTGTTTTTGCCTATTAGTGTATACTAGCAAGAAAATTTTTTGACCTACAAATGGGAAGGGGGGAAAAAAAAGAGCAATCGAATTCTAATCTAAGAATCTAGTTCTGAGTCGCAAAGTTTGCTTCATTTAAACCATAAAATGTGGGGCTCTATCTTGGTCATTCGAGTTTTCTAGGACCAATTTCGAGAGTTGGAAATACGGATTGATTTGTTATATATCTATATATATGTGCCTAAGGTAACGCAAGATACCTCTTGACCAACAAAATAAGAATAGGAAACAGAAAATGCATAAATAAACGAAGAGCAACCCTCAAAAACAAGGTCCCAATTTTGGCCTGGCTGGTGACTTTAATGACCGGCAAAGATTGGTTAAGTGCAATTGCTGCGCAAGAAGGGTGCTGTCCTTTTAGTCACGTCAGCCAAAAATAGACAACGGGAAATTTGGGCCGGTCACGTCAACCAGCTAAAATGTTTAGCAGTAATGGAGCGATATTTAGATTTGCGACGATGCGGTCTTAGGTCCACTATCATTTTAAAGTGACATTTTCTTTCTTTTATTTGCCATTAAAACACGATTTGGCTTATGTTTGTCAGTATTATTATTATTGCCATCTCATCTAACAGTGACAATTCTAATCCACTATTCCTGCTGAAAGCAAGCGGTGGTCCATTTTCGTTTCTCAATGTCTCTTTAAACACATGAAAACTGTAAAACGATAAGAAAATCATTCCTTTCTTTTCGTGTGTTCTTTATTCAAGAAAGAAAGACTCCAAACCTTACAAGAAGAATGTAAGAATTCGAAAGTCGAATCTCATGGACACCTAACTAATATCTCTACCAGTTTAACCAGATCCTGGGAACATAAAGAAATATTTTTTACATGTAAAATTCATGAGCGAAATGAGTAGTATTGGTTTAAAATTGAGATGAAGCCAGCGCGACGCGCGGCTTATTTCTAAACGCAAATAGCCTCAGAAGAAAAGATCAAAAAAAGCAAGGAACACTACATTAGGGTAGTTCAAAGTTGGTATCTGTCTGCTAAATCAACGGGATTGGAATACTTAGACGGATTCAACCATTGGCAGCTCGGTGATTCAACAGGTTGGTTCTTGAATTATTTAACATTAATTTACTCTTTTGATAAGAGACTCATGTATGAGTGAAAGTTAGAATTGACACATTGGTGTACTGAGATCAACCTGCTTCTTACTTAACTGCTGAAAAGAACCCTTAAATTAATCTAGCATGTAAAAAGTGAGAAATCTGTCCATTTGACCAAGCAAGGAGCCAAAATTTGACAACACAGAAATTCAACAAAGACTACTAATGTGTTCACACCAAGTTAGCAACAGCTAAGGCGAACAAGATGTGGAGTTGTCTTGGTGGTCCACTGCTTTGCTGGGGTGCTTTTATTTTGGGCAACGGGTATAAATGATTGATTAACAAAGAAGGTTACCACTTTCAAAGTTTTCAAACGAGTCACGTCTCTTGAGGAAAGTTATGCTCTGACTCTCGAATATGGTCCCATTTGATTACTGATTCAAAATCCCAACAATCTTCATTGGTTTTCCCCGTCCCGTTCTGCTTCGGTTCTTCCGCATCAAGAATCTTGGTGTGAAGGTAAACGAAGGAGAACGGTATTTCCTCAAGCTTTATAGCATGGACGGACGTGGTGCGTCTTGGAGCAAAGTTTTTGCATTTGTATGTTTCATTTAAAATTAAAAAAAAAAAATTTTGAGTGTAGAAAAACGTAAACGTGGGGCCGTTGGTACTGCTAAAGCTTAAAAGAATTTAATTTATTGAAAAATTTTTAATTTGTGACAGAGTAGGAGTGTGATTGTATAGGATATTATTCCAAATATTATTTAGAATAATAATTATAGGACTTTTGGTGATATAATATATGCGAGATACAAGGTGATTGAGAAGAATAAAAAAAAGTTGATTGAAAAGCGAATAAGTGTTTGTGACGAAAGCATATATATATTGCAAATAAAGGGTAAGAGAAATAGCTATTGTGTGATTTTTGCTATTTTCTAACCTTGAGGGGATGAATGGCGTGGAGAGTCTGCGATTAATCATAGTAGTAATTTTTATTTGTGTTTGTATGAAGGCTGCCTCAAGTATTAATTTTATGAAAATTTGAAGTTAAATTGCAAACGAAAGGATAATAAATGCGAAAATATGCATTCACGCAATAATTTTAGTATCCATTAGGTGCGTTAGCGGTGCCTATTATAGAAAAAAAATTCTAATAGGTGTCTAATTCATTAATAGAAAAACTCTTGTTATTGATAGTAAAAACTTGAAAAGCTATCCATTTTGAAGTATTATATTTTATTTTGATTTTCAAATTAATTTCATCATCAAATGAGTTTTTTCTCCTTTTTATCATGACACGAGTTTAAGACAATATGGGAATATTTGCTTCAGCATAAGTTCTCACTGAAGAAAAAATGTGTCCTGCCTTTGAGCTTGTCTAATGCCCAACTGAAAAATTGAAATCAAGAAGCAAATCGGAAGAGCTAGTAATGAAAGAAAAATAAATAAAAATGTACAATATATCTTATCTAATTTTGTTTTATGAAATTACTATTGAAAATTCTCAAGTTCATGGTGCAACTTTTTGTCTTCTGGACTAGAGCACAATCAACTCTAGAATCTTCACTTGACGAGTTAAAATCATTCGTACAAACGCATCGCGCTTTCTCGTCTGTTCTTTTTGGAGGACGGCATATTTAATCACTAGCAAATATATTATAGCGGCCTTTTCTTTTGTATACTATTAAGCTTCGTTTGGATTGAGAAATTTGATAAAAATTTAAAATTCATCCAAATCGTTATGTAATTGCTTGGATTGATTGAGAAATATTTCAATTTAAAATACTCCAATTGTTTAAATACATTTTAAATATTAGAATAATTGGTGATTTAGAAATTTAAATATCTTCTAAATAATTAGAAAATTTTGAAAAAATTTAAAATCCTTCGTCAAATCCCTCGATCCAAATGCGATATCAGATCATTATATACGTTCAACACTCGACCTCCACTGAACTAATTCTGAGGATCAGAATGTATGGTACACCTTTAGATGACTCTTAATTTCTTTCGACTTAAATTTGAAAGTCCACGCCTTTGTGTTTTTTAGCTTAAAGAAATCAAAGACAAAAAACTGAAGCTGTGGAGAAGATTTAATACCAAAATATTACTCCTACATACTTGTGCTCATTTGAAAAGTGTAATTAACATTCACAAATTGTTCCCAGCAGACTTGTTTGATTTCACACCACCTAGTTATGAAAACGGACTAATTATATAACTGGAAATTGGAACTAAATTCGCCTGTTAGATATATTCAAATCAAATTTAGTATATTATCTTCTTCCAACATTGGTTTAAAAGTTCTGGCTTTGTAGTGCGGAAAGAATAAGTCGGACAAAGAAAACATATGGGAATCCCTGCAGTAAAGTCATTTAGGTCGTCTTTCATTCGTTAAGAAGAGAGGGAAAAAAAAGCCCTGATTTCCCTAGTCTTTTCAATCGAGAATATTTGATGCTATCACGCATATTTTTGTCAAACAATTTCTTTTTCAACCGCAAAACAAAATGCTGCACTTTTTTTTGAAAATGACAGTGCACGGAAGAATCAAATCTTGAATGTATAAAGCTTGAAATTTCAGCCCTTCTGCATAACATTGCAGAATCAATTCTCATTTATGGTAAGTACGCACCAAAAACAGAAATTCTTGTTCTTGGACGTTCAAAGCTTTTCAGTTCTAGAAATCACTCGACAAAAAAGTTTACGTGCCTTAGTTTTTAATCGAAGAACACAAAGAACAGATCCATGTACATTCCCTATAGGTCGAATATGTTACTTTCGTAAATAGCAACTAAATAAATCACTCGGGTTCATAGTACATCCATTATCAACATCAAGTGATACTAAAGCTTGTGAGAACAATTCTTCACTAGAGGTGCCAATTTCCCCCCTCCCACAAAATACCCTAGAAGAAAAAGAATATCATTAGTTGACATTTACAATTTCCTAAATTTTTTAGGGGTTTCGCATTTAATATGAAAATAATGAATATCATGATTTGACGTGTCGATTTAATATAGAAATTTTGTTTGTTTGTTCTTTTGGGCTTGAAGCTAAAGTAAGTTTGCTGTTTGGAAAATGTAGTCATCATTTTGGGCATGTCATAACTCGAACGGTTTCGGTAAATTTTTTACTTCAAGACAAGTTTCGCCATTTCATTTTTTCTTTTTATTGTGGGTGCTAAACGTAGAACTCATTAAAGAAAAATTAATCTTTTACAAAACGAGGCAACAACGCGCCTCTATAGTCATTATCTTACTAATGTCATTGCCTATGAAGTCTTGGTGCTTGGCTCTTATAAGGGTTAGTAAATGTTATGGAGCAAGCTAACCTATTATATTTGTACGTAAGGATTAATCTTTTTTTTTATATACTGACAATGCATATTTTAATTTTTATATATAAAATAAATTTTAACATTTATACATGTGATATGCATCTATTTCTACTAGTGTATGCATTTTAGTGTATGACAGATAAATCTTTATAATAACTAAAAAATTCAAATAAGCGTCCTTAAATTTGGTCAGATTTGAATCCTCTCTATTTAATCAATGGCTCGAAACTTGTCTATCTATTCCTACATTTACCCATTCCTATGAGTCAAACATGAGAATGAAATATGAGACATTTACAACATATTGTTACTTAATTCGAAATCAAATTTATGTAATTTCAAGTATCTTTATCAAGCTTTATATTGAGTAGTATATGAAGCATTATTATAGAATGGCACTTCAAGCACTCGAGTAAGCTGTGTACACACATTGAGGACAGTAGGAATAGATAGATCTAAACCGGAGATCCTTGGTCCATTAGGGATGGGGACATCAGTGTAATTCCTCATCCCTAAATAATTGGTTGTAGTAGCTGATGAGGTCCATCTCTTATTGTTAGAGGAAGTATGAATGTTGATGAGTTAGGGCCCGCAGGATGCCCTGGGCTAAGGTTTGGTGGTTGTTGTGAGTTGCCAAAAATTACCTTATTCTAATGCTTAACCACTGCTGTTAAAGCTGAGGTTGCAGAATAGATGGAATCGGCACTGGCACGGTTAGACTTGCTTTCAGATATTGTAGAACTGAGCATGGTTTAGCCAAGCAGCTTGATAGTGAAATGGGGGTAATATATATACCATTAGATGTGAAGTACATTAAATTCATCAACCAATTGTCCAACCGTTGAGAAAGTTTGACAAGCACAAATCACTTTAGATTTCTATTTTAGTGAATTCAAAATTTTGCCTGTTTTTTTTTCCAATAAGCAAATTGAAGAGGTGATTTCCGAATAGTTGAACTGAGTCAACCTGAAGAAGTGACTTCTGGTTGAAATACCGAGTCAAAGGAATTCACCCCGTCAAATCTACAATATACAGGGCTCTGTCCCTCGATCTTACTTTGACGATCAAGTCAGTTCGGGTACTCAACTGTAAATTCAAAGTGGCTTAAGAACCTCAAGTGTGTGTGTGTGTTTCTATATGTGCGTACCTTTCCTACGGATAAAAGAGTATTTATAGTAGACAGAACGGTGGGAAGAATGATGAGTTCCACTTCTCATGGACCGAACACTAACAGGGATAGTGTCAAGTTTAATAGACAAAACATAGTAGTGGTCATGTCATTCTGTCACGTCATGTCATTCCATCATGCAGAAATCAGCTTTTCCAATAAGATGTCAAGTGCCAGTGGAAGGAGAATGGTGGCCGAGCCGAGGTGAAGCCACCATTGGAAGACTGACCTTGGCCATAGGCGAGACAACGAGCCGAGATTGCATAGGACAGACAACGATCCGAGATTGCATAGGCCCTGCGAAAGTCTTCTCGACCAATCATTAAACCGAGGAGAGCCGAGATGACCGCCCTTATAGACATTTGGAAATATATTTTTGAGCCTACACGTATCATCATATAGTATAGATGTTTCTTGTATTGAGTATCCAAACTTATATATGAACATTGTGTGGGCACTAAGGATGGTCATCCCTATTCGGCCATACCAAGATGGTCCTTTATTATCTAGGATGGGTCATTGCCAATTCTGGTCATTTCGGTTAGACACCGCATACAGGTAATCGAGGTGACTACCACATCTACTGGTACCGCGGATCGGGGTTGTGCATGACACGACAATCGAGATCCTGTTGAAGAACCTGAAACCTATATGACGGACAAGACATCTGACGGGACCTGTCTACTACTTCATCTTGTCAAATCAAGGTTGGACATGCTCAATCCCTGCCAGGTCCTAGGAAATTGGAGCCCACTATCCTTTCCTCCAATTTGTCCCTTATAAATATCATTTTCCCACACTCAGAAAAGGGACGGAGAATATACTGTAAGAATCTCTCCTCAAAATTCCCCAATCCTAATTCATACCCTGTACTGACTAGACTGTCGGAGAAGAATCGGGGGATACAGCCCCGTCTCTGATAATTTTAGCAGGTGACTTTTGAGGTACCTACACCCCGATCAGGAGAAAACTTCAGCTGCTTGGCACAGCTCGTCAATCCAGAAATCAACTCTTCAGGCACCGATCAATCTTTTCTGAGCTGATATAAATGCTTCGATAAGGTTGTTCTGATACCAACAAATAACAGGATCACAAAGTAGGGTTATACTCTTGGTATAACTTTGATGCTTAAGTTAGCTACTGAAATAGGAGATAAGAAGTTCGACAGTGAGTAAATAATACGTTTTAGATATATTCAGTTACCTTCAGAGAAAGGAAGAGGGACTGAAGAAGTGATTTATGGTTTAACGAGTTGTGCTGAACGGCTGGAGTACTCTCCTGCAGTGGGGCCCGGCTACGTGGAAGTTACCTGCTCAAGTTATCAGAGACGGGGTTGTGTCCCCCGACTCTTCTTCGACGATCTAGTTAGTTTTGATAGGTGTCAAAATGGAAGGAGCTAATGAAAGTGATTCTTACAGAATATTCAGTTGGCATTTTCTGAGTGAGGAGTTCCAATATTTATACGAGACAACTTGAAGGGAAAGATAGTGGGGATCCAAGTTCCTAGGATCTAACAAATACAGAAAGTATCAATCTGATGGGACAGGTCTTATTAGATGTCCTGTCTATCTGCGGGTGTCAAGCTCTTTGACAGACCTTGGTTGTCATGTCAGGCACAGTGTCACTGAGAACAGTAGATGTAGGAGTCACCTCAGTCATCCGTAGACAAAGTGTAACCGAGATAACCAGAATGGATGAAGATAGCATTATTGACAGAAAAACGGTTAAGCCGAGCTGCGATGACCATCCCCAGAATATTTATAAAAGAAAAAATGGTAGTACTCGTTGGTATCCATACCCCTCATGAGCCCGACCTATCTTTGTAGGGTGGCAGATATCTGTTAGGTTTGCCAAAAATCATATCAAATAATTTTCTCCTGTCAATCTTGTTACGTCACAGCCGAACTATCAGGAGCTCAGACTTCCCGAGCCGCAACAAAGGGAGAGAGCAACAAGAAACGATCCTCAACACCGTGGAGTCGAGGAGGTTTTTCCGGGGGCCCACAAAAATATTACTTAAGAATGACGCAATTGACCAAAAAAAAAAAAGCTCAAGCCTTAGAGAATTTTCATTTCTTGTAGGTTTGCTTTTGCATACTCCATCCTTGACGTGCAGGTGCTACTTATTGAGGTAGAAACAAAGTAATGTTCGTCGTACGCAATTATTCCCCAAGCCCCGTGTGCTGCATGACTTTAATACTTTACTTGGAAAGCAGATTTCATACCATACCTTGCCTCTTCGGTTCCAAAGTTCCTTTTTCTTTTCTTGTGATCATTCCCATTCCCCACTATTGGCTCCACTAGGTTACGCAAAACAATAAACAAAAGGATAGACCGAAACTCTAGTCTATCTACATTTTCTTTTTAAGTCCTTGTACTATTTGTAATTTGACCCATGGCCCAAAAGTAAAAACTAATTGTCATCAACTTGTATTAAACTTTTTGACCTCAGCAATAACCATCTTTATTTGAACCGTCGATATTGTTATCAAAATAAACTCATAAGTGATAGATTGTACTCCTTCATCTGTACGTATATATGTATTGAAGCAATCTCAACTAATATATCAAAAAATTCGTACAATAGTAATTTGATCTTTTAAGTTTTAAAAACGATAATTTATAAGCTACAATTTTAATGCTGTGTATTTTTTTTTTTTGAATGAAAAGACCAAAACACGTTTGTTGTTGTCTTTGGACTCACTATTTTTTTTAATAAAAAAGTTGAGATGCTAATTTGCGAATGTTTCATCTATTTGGCGGTACCTTTTTGGGGTTCTAGTATAATAAAGTTTGGGAGTGATTAGTAAAGTGCATAAATCATTTTCCATATTTCAAATACTCCAAGGCAGAAAGTATAGATAGAAACTGCCTGTGGAGGAATCCCCCAATACTTTTCAGATGGGGAGAACAGTCGAATGAAATTATGAAATGTTGAAATGACACATTCTTGAAAAGCGTGCCAGCACTGCAAAACCCCGTCCTTGGTTTACGTGGACGGACCAGTTTTAATTCCCAATCGGATTTCTACAATTGCGCGTGCAAGTTTGGAACATCTTCCCAGACATTATAATATCATTTTTGGGGTATCGTGTAAACACATGTGTGTCTGGATAGAGTATTATTTAAAATAATTACTATAATATTTTTATAATATAATGTATATGAGATAAAAAATAATTAAAAATATAAAAAGATATATTAGAAAATATGTTTATGATACAAGTAAAATATTATTTGAAATAATTTCGCAATCCTATTTTTATGTATAATTAAAAAAAACACTCTCAAGGGTGTGTTTCGATGCACAATTATTTTCAAATATTTTATTTACATTATAATTATATTTTTTAATTATTTTTTATCTTACATACAACATATTATAAAAATTTACAATAATTATTGCACATAATATTTCAAATAATATATTATTCGAACCATAATTATAAAACTTGGCTCGATAAATGGTTGAATCGGTCAACTTAATGAATCCGCCATGAGACCGGACTAGATTACCAATTAGATCGTTCTAACAACAAACTCATTGTTTAGTCAACGATCAACGGTTCAACCGATAAATTAAAAAAAACTTATCGGTAAAATTGGCAGATGAACTACCAACTTAGAAATTTTATTATTTTTATAATTTAAAATATATTATTATATAATATAATACACCTAACATGCAACCCACGATTGAACCGTTTAATTTGCGGTTGAACCATCAACCGATGAGTCGATCACCTCTTCGGTCGAGTTTCGGGTTGGATTTAATTAATATAATTTGAACACTCTCAAGGGGTTTGGACTTATCTTTTACACAAAACTGTCAAAAGGTTGATTGTGAAACCTGTCATCCCTTCCCAAAAATAAATTTCAAAACGAATTAAAACAAGGATTTGTCTTTCTAATGTCCTAAAGCACACACTAAAGAGTGGTCAAATGTTAGTAGTATTTTTTTTCTCCATCCAAAAAAGGGGTAAATTTCTCCCTCAAAAGTCTTTCAATTCAAAAAATGAGTGGTAATTTTAATTCTATTTATAATGAGCTTACATTTCTTTTTTTAGTTTCTTATCATGTGATCTTATTATACTAAATAGAAAAATTCTTAAAACAATGTAGCATTTTTCTGAGTCTTTTTTTTTTTAATGTAAAGTACACCAATAATACATCAACAAAGCAGTTTATGACAAGTTACTGCGTGTAGAAACCGTGTTGTACTTGAATAATAATGCAGCCATGTTGGATAGTTTTGGACCAATATAAATTTCCAGTTCTGGCGTTGATTTCCAGTTTACTAATCAAAGAAAATAATACCCAGCAGTATCGAGTATTGACTAAACAAAAAATACTACTAAGTACCAGTAGCAGTTCAACTCTTGATGAACATGGACTCACGTGATTCCCCATTATCTAAAACCCCTCCGGATGTGGTCAATTTAGTTATTTTTGACCAAAATTTGTACAAGGTATCAGATTCGACGTTTAGTTCGACCCTGGAAACTCTTGATCTGGAAATTTTTTTCCTTTTGAAAATATATGGAGGGAATATAAGGACGTGGTGCTGATTATAGAATGACAAGAATGGGGGTTTTTGAGCATTGCTTTAAGAATTAGATGTCGTGAATGGTCATGAATTCTCTAATTCACCTGTCTCTTTCTAACTCTTTATATTTCCCCCTGTTCCTGTTAAACAAAAAAAAAAAGGTTTTGAGCATTGGATGAGTGAATTACTTCTGTAACAAACGAATCATTACAAACTTACGGTACTTTAAACCCTGGTTAGCATTTAATTATTCGTCTTTGACAAGTCTATGGTTAATTAAAATTAGAAGTTACTCCTTTTCATTTGTTTATATCCTGTTGCTATTTTCGTCATGTTATGACAAGTTTATGCAATACCTAGACAGTGAATGAAACCGAAGCTTGAACCCTTTACCAAATAATAAGAAAAAAAATTATATATATATATATATTATATATAGAGATGGTTCTAGTTGTGTTTTTGTATTTCATTCTATAAAAGGTTTTTCGAGTTAAAGACGCAATAGACTTTAGGATGTGTTTGGATAGTAATTTTTCAAATCAATCATTTTTTTCTTCAGATATATCAAATCGCTATAATATTTTTTTTTTTTTTACAAAAAATAAAAAAAATGCAATCTAAACAAAGCCAAATCATGGGACCAAAACAAGGAAAATTTTTCCGAACAGAAAAATCAATGGGAGATTTTAAGGAGCTTCCCCTGTAGATCATAGTACAATAATTATGCCATAAGTGCTTTATCTCTTTTTCGGTTCAATACCAATTTAATTAAAGTTGTTGGGGATTGCGCCGTTCATTGGGGACTATAATTGATCAACTCAAAACTCTAATCAACAGTAACACAGCCAGGTCCCGTTCAAAAAAGTCTTCTTGACAAATCCCAAGAACAAAAGGCTGTTTCGGACCCTAATCCCAAGACTTCAAACCAAGAACTTTCTTTTGTTGTTTTTTTCATTTTTTTCCTGGGGAAAGATTTGTTGTTTTTTGGTATACTGCTACTTATTAAAAGAAGTTTTGTAACATCAAATTTGAACATGTCAATTACTATCATGGCTAACGCGCGTCTATTTGGACCTTGGATTTGGTCCATCAACTTGCATATAGAGGCAATTGACTTTCCCATTTTTCAAGCACAACATTTTAATGGCTTTGCCTGTGTTGGTTTTCAATTGAAATCAACTCCTCCTCTTGATGTTCACACATGCAAATTTTAAATTCTAAAGATGTACTTTTCGATGACTAGTTCCTTGTTTCTTTTTTGGATAGAGTACTTGTTTCTTGTTTGGACAGGGTATTATTTGGAATAATTACTGTAACACTTTTTGTGATGTGATGTATGCGAGATAAAAAGATGGGTTGAAAAATGTGTTTATGATACAAACGAAATATTATTTGAGATATTTGTGTTATCCAAACACTCCCAATTAATATTGATTTACGATACATGCATGTATAGACTAATAACTTAGTTCGAATCTGTTTTAAAATTTTCAAGTCTTTTATATTTTGTTAAATTATAAATTTACAATTTTACTGCACGTTTTATCTGTCGGTAGAGCAACGTATATATCAATCGTGCTGGACAATTTCCAGCAATCCGTCAATGAAATATGTTTTGTTATAATAAAAAAAGAATAACTTAGTTCAAAATATTAATAAGGGTTAGAAGGTGTTATAAATGTAAATGACATACAATTGCATATTGGGAATTTTCACGGAGAATAATTAAGCACTTTCCTTGGTTTTACTGCCAAATCTTCGGTCGTTTATTTGCTATGGATAATCTCTACTTTTAGTAAATAGTAGACTTATAAGTAAACAAAATCATCCCGAAAAGCAAAAGAAATAACTCTTCATGATTCATGCGCTCCGTTAATTTTTCGTCAAACACATAATTGATCTTATTGCCAAATCGAAGATCCTACCATTGATTCCCCACTCCTCCCAAAAAAAAAAAAAAAAAGATCCTGCCATTGATATCATAACCAGATCAATGATTTTACCTTGATTTTGTATCTTACAGAAATGCGATATTAAATAGGAAAAAAATAAGTTATTTTGTGGATATGCAATTGTTATAAAATTAAAAGGGTATTTTTTTAAAACGAGTGTACAGTCGACATTCGTTAATATACCTAAATTACAGTCAATTTTATCATGTGGATACAAAACTGAGAATTATTACCATGATCACATATTCATATAGTTTTTTATTTAATTTAATTTAAAAAAATCAACATCTAAACTCCATCATAATGGTGTCCATGAGGCATAGATAGAACCCCAAATAGAAAGGATAAATTTCCTAATTAATTCATGAACCCTTATTATCGACAAATTATTAATTGGTTAGATTATGCATCAAGATTTAATCAATTATGGGATTTTCTCACTTTTATGCCGATCAAATGGAAAACTAATCGGAGTCATGGACCATGGTACAATCTTAAAACCTTGTTTGGGAAAGAAAAATTGCTATATTTTCGGTGAGTAACATATTCTAATTATTTTTTATCTCACATATATCAAATCGTTGTAATATTTTTTTAAAAAAAATCTAGAAAAATGCAATCCAAATATTACCTAAATTTGTTGCATTAAAGTATGACATGACTACTCTATTTATTTAAAAGGAGAAAAGAAAAACTATAGTGGGCCCCTGCAGTCGCACTGAACACATTTTTTGGGTGCCAAAAAAATTAATTCTGTAGTGCGATGGTAGATGGAAACCGCACTTCGTTTTCACAAACCAACCTATTCCTTTCCCCAAAATTACGAATCCTACCCCTCCAATTTCCCGGAGCCTACACCTTTCCCCACCGGCTGATGAATACTCAAAGGCCTAAAACCCGTCAATGAGCGCTACTAGTCTTTCGAGAAATACGGAAAAAATTATATATAGAGAGAATCTCTCCCCCCCTCTCTTTTTTTTTTTTTAATTTTTTTTTGTTGTTGGGGTTAGTTTAGTAGTAGTATAACTTTTGTAGGGAGAGAAAGTTGCACTGCGGTGTCTCTCAGTTTTGTTGTGTTTTTTCCATCAAATAAAGCGACCCGTGGAAGCTTTCGAGCTCTGATGCGTGTAAGCTACTGACAATAAAAATGGCGAGATCACGCTGCTTTAAATGCCGAAATTTCTCGTTTTTAGCTCAATTTCTATCTTCAATTTCAGTTTCATCGCTATATAAATAAACCCTAGCCGGACGTGAATTCGTTCGTGTATCTCTCCTTTCGGAACGAATGATATAATATATTTCACCGAAAAAAGTTCCCTTAATTTGCATTTTTAAGTATATCGGTGTTATGATCTCCTGTATTACTGGCATTATGTTAGTGATTTGATAGTATTTTTTTGGTTGAGTTGTGAGGAATATTGTGAATGCTTTTTTTTTTTCTCCTTTTCTTTTGGAATTTTTTTCCGTTTGCATGTGGACTTTTTTACGGAGATCGTGGAATTTTCTATTTGGTAGGAAAAAATGGCGGTGGAAGTGGCGAAGGTGATGTATTTAAAGGTGGTGGACGATGACGCGGAGGTGAAGAAGAAAACGGAGGACGGTAAACGTTCTTCGTATCGGTATACGCGGTCGATTTTGCAGAGCACTCTGCAACTCATGGGATGCAAGCCTCGACATGCTTTCAAGGTCTAATCTTTTGCTTTTTTCTCTTTTTTCTGAATTTGTTTTTGGTGTGGATTGTGATTTTTATTTTGTTTTAATCTCTATTTTCCTATTTCGTTGGACGTCTCATTGCAGCTTCGTGATCCGCTTATAGTAGGTAAATTTTGACTTGTTGCATGCAAGAGTATCTGTCTGAAAACGGTTATGATCTGTATGATGGGTTCGTGGGGTTCGTTTATTTTCCCAATTTGTCAGTGCAGAGAGTGGACTCTTCCTTAACTTGAGTCGGTGGTATTGGAGTTGTCGTTATTTATCCCAGCTGTCTTCTCGACCGGTTTTTGCTATGTTTTGTCTGAAATGCCTAGAAGGCACACATCGGTGCTGGGGCTAGACACATCTACTGAGGACTAGCAGCATCGAAAATATTTAATTTACTTATTCAATTGCTTGGTGATGTTAAGCATTTTGCGCTTCCAGAGAAACATCTATTGAGGATTTATGGGGCAAGATAGAAATCAAACCCAATGGATCTAATTAAAGTTGTAGCTTGTCAATGCATGAAGTTAATCATGTTTGGTAATGCTGATGGTTGAAGCTTTGTCTTAGCATAATATTTGTGTAAAATCTTGCACCTTTTGATTGTAATTCCTTTCGATTGTGCAGTTTGAGGTGCTACCTAGTTGTTTTTCTTATAGCAAACCTAATGTATAAAGACTCCACCATTATGAGGTTTGGCGTGCCTATGGTGTATTTTATGTTAACCTAGCAGGCAGCAAATTGTCTGTCAGTTCATGGATTAAATTTGGGTAGTTTAATTAATGCAATGATCTATCTGGTTATATGCATTCGGTAAAGTGTTTATGTTTTGTCCGTCAATTTCCTGGCGTGCCTTGTCCTCCACGTTTTGAGTGAGGCTTTTATGAGTTAGAAGCATTTATCAGGACCTTCTGATGCACTGCTTCAAGCTTGCCATGTTGATATGGACTGTCTTATGGTTGAAACTGATTATTAGAGTTTCTTTTTCATTTATTAAGGGATTCTGCATATTCTATCCACTTTTAACTTGTGGTTTTGCTTAATTCTATTTATGCTTTACTGACTTTATATTTTTCTTCTGTGATCAGATTAGTCAACGTGCTTTTGAGATGATTAGAGGTGGGTGTTTTGGTGAGAATTTAGGTACATGTGTTACAGAGATTTCAGGATTGGGTAATTCAAAGGTACACTCTCAGAAGGAGTTTGATATCTACACTGGGATTTTGGATAATGCAAGTGGAGTTGCCCATACTGTTCTAAAGGATGATGATAATAATGGCCAACCATTTGAATTGTACAAAAGGCGCACAACCATAGTTATTAAAAGAAAGATTTTTCTAGATGTTGTCTGCGATGCTCTTGCAGAGTACAAATATGTGGGTCTAAATCAGAGGGCTGATCTGGCATTAGCTTGCAGGTATACTTTGCTTCCCATGCTCAATTAAGACAATTGTGTAGTAAAAGCAGATGGAGTTTTTGTATGGGATGAAAAGAACATCTTTTATTCGATAGCGCATTGTATATTTGCTTAAGCTTGCCTGCAATTTGCTTGATGTATTGTGTTCTTCCTTCTTTCGAGGTATCATTTATACACGGTTAGCAGTCAAAAATTAAGATAAAAGTTACACGTCTAACTCTAAACAGTTAACATCTTTAGTTAATCATGCAATTCAAGCAATCTACTTCTATATATTGATTGCACTAAGTTCCTGTTTAACAATGCTGCACCTTTTTATTCTTTGCATCAATTTGTCATTGATTACCTTCTTGTCTGTCATAACTGTCTCTCTAACTAGCAATTTGTGGATACAGAATCCGAGAAAAAAAGGAATCTGTTACAGTGTTATTGTGTGGCACTAGTGGATGTGGCAAATCTACTTTGTCTGCTTTACTGGTATGTATCTCCTTTTCTAACCTATACTTGCATGTCTAGTGTTGACATCCTTGACATATTTAGTTCCATGCCTTTCCTGTTCTGCAATGGGGTAGTTTTATGTGGAGTTTGCAAGTTTTTGTGTTCCTAGTTCTTTCAAAAAGTTCAAAAGGTTTTCACAATTAATGATATCTCCACCATCTGTTATACCACATCTCATATTGGATCTTGTGGATTTGTTTCTCACCTTTATTTGGGAGCGTCCACTATTTTTGCTGTTTTTGTTTATTTTATTTTCATTGTTTCTTTATTAGTCGGTCTTGTTACGACATCTGAAAATTGATACCTGTTGTTCATATGTATTTTATGTAGGATTGTGTTAACAAATTTAATATGCTTCAAGGGGTTGTACTGGAGCGCTGTCACCTGTTAGAGTTTCTGAATGTAGACATAGTTAGTTAGGCTTTTGTTGCAGTTTGCAATATGATGTTTTACTGGTACAGACCATGCTGTTTTCCAACTAAGAAAGCTTTTGACTTGCATTCTTTATTATCATTTCTGCAGGCTAGCAGGTTGGGAATCACAACAGTAATTTCTACCGACTCTATTAGGCATATGATGAGGAGTTTCGTAAGTGAAGAGGAAAACCCTCTGCTTTGGGCTTCTACTTACCATGCTGGCGAACACTTAGATCGAGAAGCTATTGCTGAAGCAACAGCTAAGAAGAAAGCAAAAAACTTCAGCTGGTATTTTAACCCCTCCATTATCAAAGGATGATGCAGTTGATGGGCCTGCTGTAAAAAAATCAATACTTGAGGGGAATTCTGGCATGGTTGACTTTATCAGTCCAAAGCAGATGGCAATTCAAGGATTCAAGGCCCAAAGTGAGATGGTCATTGATAGCCTTAGATCGCCTTATCACTACATGGGAAGAGAGGAAAGAATCTGTAGTGGTGGAGGGTGTTCACTTAAGCCTTAATTTTGTGGTAAATTGCTTTTTCTTGCATGAATATTCGATTGCTTTCCTCCTCTTGTCAACGTTACTGCAACTTAATTTTGTCATGCAGATGGGGCTTATGAAGAAACATCCTTCAATCATACCTTTCATGGTTTACATTTCAAATGAGGAGAAGCACCTGGAACGATTTTGCAGTCCGGGCAAAGTACATGACACTGGATCCTGCAAAGAACAAGTATGTTAAGTATATCCGGAATATCAGAACAATCCAAGAAGTATCTGTGCAACCGAGCAGACAAGCATTTGTGCCTAAGATAAATAATACCAATGTTGACAAAAGTGTTGCAGCCATTCATGCAACGGTTTTCAGTTGTCTAAGAAGGCGTGAGGCAGGAGAGCAGCTTTATGATCCAGTTACAAATACAGTTGCTATTGTTGCTGAGGAGTACAAAAATCAGCGTGCTGCCAATTCCTTGAGTTCTAAAGGAATGTTTCAATTGATTCAGCGCAAAGGTTCTTCTAGGCATCTGATGGCTCTCCTCAATAATGATGGATCCGTGGCAAAGGCTTGGCCGGTTACCTTAAGAGACGAGAATGGAAAGCCCATGCTGGCTATGTATGGGCCTTTGCAGATTGGCAGGGCTGAGCCTGTTAATCTGCAGTTTGGCCACTTCGGCATCAGTGCATGGCATAGTGATACTGGTGCCACTAGTCGTGCCAGCAGTGTGGATGAGTCTAGGGGTGAACTGACTGACACTGGTAGTAGATATCATTCTTCCTGCTGCAGCTCACCGAGGTTCTCCGAGGGACCTGCAAAGGAGGTCAGTTCGTGTCCATTTCAAACATGTGATTAATTTTTCATTTGGGAAGCTAAATATTATTAAGACAGTTATAATTGAGTGGTAATTTTTTTGCTTCATTGTCTGTTATTGGATATTCTCCTCCCAACTGTTGTCCACTGGTGCTCTTGTTTTGGCAAGTCTTCCATTTTATATCTGTTGGAAGATTCTAATATCTGTTGGGTTTTTACCTCTTCTTTCAGCTTAAGGAGGAAGAATCCGTGCATGGTAGTGATGAAGAAGTTGACGAGTCACCTGAAGCAGGAAGTGATGAGGATCTCAGTGATTGGCGAGAAAGTGAATCATGAAGAGGTATGGATACTTGTAGGCTAACACCATTTTGTTTCTGCTGTAAGCAATTTTAAGCTAAGTAGAGATTTTCTAAAATCTCATCAGTGTATGTAGGGCAAATATCTAGGACGTTATGCTATAGCCTCTCGACCTTTTTTAAGTGTAAAAATGGTAAACCCAAAGTAGAAGGAAATGTCTTTTACTAGTCATGACCCGATAGTGATGCTAACAACTATATGCCTATGGTATAGAGCTGAAGTTTGTTTTCTAATCCATTGTTAACTTTCGCAGATGGAAGGCTCTGTAGATGAGGGGTCAACCAAGACAGACGAGGAGTATGATGACCTTGCCATGCAAGATATCCAGCAGACTGGGTATTTGTCCGATGATGATGAAACGCTCTTTAAAAAGCAAGGGTCGAAAACGAATGTGATGGATAATTCAGGAAATCAACCAACCAAAGGAGCTAATAACAATCTGCTTGAAGAGAAATACAAACAAAATCTCTCTCTTTTCTTGAGAGATGAGGGTGAACGTCCGTTGGAGCCACCTGCACGATCATATTCGTCTCTCTCAGGGAAAAGAATGAGAGGAAAGTGCCAGCTTCTGGTAATGTAAAAATAAGGAAACGGTCACTGAGTATACCGGCTACCCTTTCAGGATCACTACTGCGTTAATGTTTGTGGTTTTTCCAATTTTCCTGTTAATGGATCAAAAACTCCTGTTTTCTTGTAGTAGTAGTTTTAGTCTTTTTGTTCTCTTCAACCTCTACGAGGTGACAACTAGCCTCTAATTTTTTGTATAGAGATTTGCACATAAACGTTTTGTTCGAGGGAGGGATGTATCGAGTCTTGTTATATACCTCTGAGCTTCTTCGATATAATTATATCAGAGAAAGCTTCTTTCATTCTTCATCGTCTTTCGTGGGAAGTGGGGGAAAGCCAAAGGAGATTCTTCATCCTGGACTGTATCTCAAAAGAACAAGTGGATGTAAAAAGATGACGAGAATCTCAAAAGTCATAATCGTTATATTATATTACAGTGAGTTACAATAAATTAATATTAGATGTAGAGATGACGAGAAAACTGTCGAGAATGAACCTTTGTTTTTGTGTGTCAGTGAAACTACATAGCCGGTGGTTGAAGAGACAAAATAAAAAAAGCCAGATATTAAACAAATTTTCGCAGAGAATATAAACTAGAGTCAGAGACAGAATAGCCCTACAAAGCGAGCTCTACGCAGCTTTTGGCAAATCGGCATCAGTCAAGAGAAGTACAAAAGGGGGAGTCAAGACAACAAAATACACTTAACAAATGGGGAAGGTAGGTTTGTTTACACGGTGTTTCATATGCAGCATAATCTGCCTGCTTCTTATATGTAATTAATACAACGTAACATTTAAAAAAAAATATATATATATATATATATTAAGACATTCCAGTGTTTTTCATGATTTATGCAAGGCTTCATGCATGGGCACAGAAAAAAAACAGGGCAAAGAAGGAAACAAAAGGATAAACAGCAACAATGAACAGCATGGTCTTTGCAGAGTACGTTTTCTTTCTTTCTTTTTTTTTTTTTTGGTAAACAAGAATTTATTAATACCCAAGAAGAAAGCAACATACAAGGCAAGTCTGCAACTTACAAATCGAACGTACACAATAATAATATACACACTAATTGATTCCAACAATAATCTAGTACCGCAGATACTCTAGAACACATACCTGCAAATCATAGCTTACATTAGCTATGTGATTTGCAGGTCCATGATACAATCATTAATACACTTTGCATATATGATGAATAGTGCTGCAGAATTTCAAGGCAACAGAATTTCAGACCACACAGATACACCTGCAGAGTACTTTTTGAAGCACGAAGGAAGCAAAATGAAAATGGGAATTGGCATTTTTTCGGTTCATCACTGGGCTTTCGAGACTGAAAAACGAGTGAGACTGGCTAATGAGGAGCTGTGCGGTGGGAAGGGAAAGATCGAAGACACATTTTTAAAATTATTTTTTTTATTTTACATATATCACGTAAAAAAACGTGTTATAGTAACTTTTGAAAAAAATTATCGGAAGTATTTACTATCCAAGCACACTATACTACTATTATTGCTAACATTTTGTTTCAAGATGTAATAGGAGTTAGTTTACCGTGGATGATTGCACGTGACATTATCAAAAACCTCTCTTGTTTGAGGTTTTTTTCTAATATCACTTGGAACCTTTAAAGTTTTAAAAATATCACTTACCTCCCTTACGAATTGTAAAAAGACTATATTAAGCCTCACTTAACACATAATTCACATATCAAATAAATGGAATTCAAAAAATTTTAAAAAAAAGTCATTTTCTTTTCTTTCTCCTTTCTCCATCTCTCTCTCTTACTCATTTTTTTATGACTATGCGATTTTTTATTTGTAAATTATAGTAACTTAAATTTTATTTATCTTTTACTTTTTGTGATTGTGATAGAGTGTGTATGATTTCTTTATTTATTTTGAATTGATTTTTATAATGAATCAATGCAATTTAAAATTTGGGCATGTGATAAAAAGAAGTTGGAGAAAAATATAAGGTTCATAAGAAATCAATTTTGAATATATAAAGTTAAATTGGTGCTAGTGTATTTCTTTGCAAATATATTTATTACTTTTCAAATTTATATTTATGGACTATAGCACACTATGATGTGGTAATACTGCCAGAGATTGTTTTTTAAGTGATGATTTTCTTAGAGTAAATAAAGTGGTTTAGGAGTATTTTTGTTAGTAAGCAAAGAGTAGTTTAGGGTTTTTCAAAATTTTGTTACATAAATATAAAAGTAAGGGAAATAAGTAATATTTTAAAAATTTTAGGAGTGCTAAATGATATTAAGAGAAGCCTCCCTAGGGTTCTGATACTATCGACAATTGAGGGAGGAGATCAAGAGAAGCGTGGAGCGTGAACAGGTTAATTAAACACAACACACAACAAAAAAAAAATAGGTCAAAAGACAGCCATACCCCTCTCAAATCAAAAAATTCCCAAATTGCAAAGGGGACGAATTCGCTATTGTAGCTGCGGGCAACTCCCGCCTTTATTATTCTTCCCATTAGGTCATTCCACATTTTTCAAAATTTTCCCAATGAAAAGAAACAGTTTGCCACTCTGATTTTCTTGATCACCCTTAATATTAGTCGTATTCTTTCCTTTCCTGTTCCCGTTTCCTAGGCAGAGAGTCGGAGTAGATGAAGTGAAAAAAATACACTATCAAGTTATTCATTTTCACTGCTTAATTCATTATTTTATCTAATATTTTGTTGAAATTTCTTCCTTTTTCGTACTCGATTTGTTGATTTTTTTGTTTTAGGATTTCTTCATCTTGATCTTTTTGGATTTCTTGTATCTTTTTCAGCTTTATTTTAATTAGATGAATAAATGTAAGGAGATGATTAGGTTCTTTTATTTCATTTTTCAACATTCTGATGTGAGCTCGCTGGAAAAAAAAACCTAGAAACTTCTTTGACTTTTCTACTTTTTTTTGGGGGGTGTGTATTGCTATTATTACTGAATTTTGAGTGAATTTTATTATTTCCTGAAATTAGGTCAAATTTATCAATTGTCTACAGAAGCAGCATATGGGTAGTGTATTATTTGTCCTGAAACCCAAAAAGGAGAAGCAGAGAAAGGTAGAGATAAGTATATTAGAGAGAAACTGAATTCTGTATTTACATGAACTTGTTGGCTTTTCCCCTTAACTTCCATATTTCAGTAATTAGTAAAACTACGATTTGAGGTGTTTTCCATGTCTATTAGTACTGTTAGTTTTCTTAGATTTCTCACGAGTCACAATTTTTCCACCTCCATGGATTACATAATCCAAATGAAAGAAGCCTTTACATTATCATTGACTAATACTAGTAGGTTTTCTTTACAATGCATTTCGATTGAGTCGTGCTTCATGATCTCCTTGATTGTTCTAGGTTTCAGTATTGCAGATCTCTACTGGTTTCGCTGTTGTTACTAATTATTGTTCTATTTGGTTTAATGAGTAGAACAAAAGCGACGTTCTTTATGATATTCCTTGGTTTATTTTTACTAGTAGCTTTTCAAATTTTTGTTTGTTTGTTGCTTTTTTTTTTTTTTACTTGCTCAGCCATTTGCTTATGTGGTGAAGATTGTTAGTATAATTTGCCTTGTTGGGCATACTAGCTGCCTTGTTTACTATTTCTCATTCAAGTAAACTACTCCCATCTGGTTTTGAAATACATGACATACATGAGAATATGAACCTATCATTATGTGAGATGAAAACATTATACTGGACATAAAAGTCGTCCATTTTGTCATGTTTGTAAAGAATGGCGCGAGGAATGGAACCTAAAGCTGATGGTGAGAAAAGAGGTAGAAACATTACTGAAGTATATATGTTTCTCTGGGCTTTGATGATTTCGAGATGCAATTTGTAGAGGATGATGGTATTTTCAGCATATACAAGGCGAAGAAGAAGGATACCAGTGAGGAATATGTGTTAAAGAAATTAAAAGCTACTAATGGGAAGCCTTTACCACACTTTGTGAGAAAGGAGGCTGAACTTCTGCATCACTTGGATAACCAAAGAATTATCTAGATGGTGGTTTTTAGGATTCGAAATCTGAAAGCTATGGAATATCGACCGATTACATGGAGTATTATTTGAAAAGTTTCATGGAGAAGAATGAAAGGCACTTCCCTGAGAACAAAGTCAGATTTTTTATGGGCCAACTGCTTGAGGGAGGTACATGTACCTCCACAGCAGAAGCATTGCACACCATGATTTGAAGACCATAGTTCGTTGTTTGATGGCAAAGAAATCAAAATTTCTGAATTCTCCTCAGCCCATCCAAGAAATGCATGGCCTCCTATGTCGTTGCATTAGCAGCCTCCCTCGTTGATACATTCACCTTATTCGTAAGCAAATTGTTGCAAATTATAGAGATAGGTTTTAGTAACTTCTCTTGAAATGATCATGATACTATAGCAATATTTTGTTCTTCTCTGAGTTTCTTTAAGGGCTTTTGGATGATAACTATATGGCCATGTCGTCGATCGGCTGCATTTTGGCTGAGATCTTAACCGGGGAGTAGCTATTTTCTAGGGATACAGATGAACTATACTTCATAAGATAATTTAGGTACTTTCCATACTGTTCATAGTCGATGCACGTTGAAATTTGTAATAGATTCTTATTTAGGTACTTTCTATTTCATTTTGCAAATTTGTGAGGTCCTTGTGTCACGGGTTGGTTAAAAATCCTTATTAACATGACGTCTGTGCGGCACTAACAAGTTTCAAAACTTAAGTTATGAATGATTGTTAGTTCAGTCTGACACTCAAATACGTGGTTGTGCAGAAGCGAAAAAAGTAATCAAAGAAGAGAAAGGTTAAAAATTAAGGAAAACTCTTATATCTCACTTCAAGAGTTATACAATGTGTTTACAAATGGAGGAATGCTAGCCAAAAAGTCTTTATAAAACTCCAGAAACTTTAACATACTAATTCTCTACACTTGGTTCTAAAACATTCTATACAAAATTTAATACCAGTAATGCCCAATTTAAGTTTAATTTTTTTAATATTAGTTAATTCAAATAAGAAGTAATGTATTAAGCCGCGGGTCGGGGAAGTATGCGATTAGATAGAAAATGTAGAAAGACAATGGTACAAGAGGTGAAAGTTGTCGCATAATAAATGAAAAAAATATAATCTGCAAAAGTAGGCGGAATTAACAGGTACACAACTTGATATTGGGTGAAAATTTGACAAATTTTTGAACTTTGTGTTATATTAGGTGCTGTATAAATATTTTATAAAGTAACCTGACATGTTCTAATTGTTGTTAATATAATGATGGATATAAATACCATTGATGCAGTTTATTTTTGCAGAATAATTGTACAGAGTTTAAAACACAAGGATACATATAACTTGGTGAGCGGATTGAATGTGTGCCAAATACAATATGAAGCACTGTAGTGCTTAAAATGTTTTAACATTGGATGAGTAGTAAACTATTAAAATTTGTAAATTTAAAAGAAGAATATAATGTATTTGGTTGTGAACTAATAAATCTACACTAATTTTCATGAAAGTGATATTTGGTTGCAACCAGTTGCTTGTGGAAGGAACAAAGAATATTAAGAACAGAGAGCTATAATTTGAGGTGCACTTGAGTGTGAAGTCAGGTTGAGAGAAGGAAACTAAGCACTTACAAAAGTTGAGCATCATTAAAAGTATGGTTATAGATATTATGGTATTTGCTAGGTTAGTAAGCACTTAGATATGTAATTAAAACCATAGTTATTAAACTCGATCCGACCCGGCGGTTGAACCGATTGACCTGGTGACCTGTGTATTAGATCGAGTCGAGTCTCTAATTTGTCCGGACAAGTAATTGATCCGGTGTTTCAACCGAGAACCCGTCCAATTTTTTAATTGATCCGATTTACACTTTTTTTTTTAACTGTGAGTTTTTGTTTTTGAAACAAAATGTATAGGAGTATATGCCTTTGATAAGATTTATACATTGGATCTTCATATATATATAGACTTTACCACTTGCTTAGTTTTTATTTGATAACTAAATTTTTTTTAATAAACTTGTTTATTTTTTTATTATACAAGTAATCCCTTTAACTTTTAAATTGACAATATTTGATTAGTTAGAAAATTAATTTTTTAAAATAAAATAATAATGCTATATTTTTTAAAACAAGTAATATAAATTTTGTTTTATACTTGACTATATTGTTTATTTATTTAAAAGTACGATAAAATAAAATTAAATCTTCTATTAATATCTATGTATTTATTATATATCTCTCTAAGTATAATAATTAGTATCTAGAAGCACTTTATTATATTTATATATATATATATATATATATATATAAATTATTATTTTTTATTTATAAATATTAAATTAATACTCACCCGTAATTCGGTGATCCAATCCCTCTAACGAGTTCCTTACCGAACATTAGAACATATGGAACAATTTATGCCATGCTTTGATATGAAAAACAATCAGAACGACGACGTTTAAATTGCCGGCTTTATTTCGACAACTGCCTCAGGTAACCTTTATTAATAAGAGGGTCTAGGCCGTCTAGCGCCAATTTCTTGCCCTCTATAGCCAATTCCCAAATGGGCAGACTGTCGTCCGCTGTAGAAATCCCCCATGAACGGCGTCGTAGCAGTAGAGAATATTCCCCGGGCCGCTACGTTTTCGAAGATTCATGGCCTCGCCATCGTACCCGCAATCGCAGCCCCAGCCCTAGCCGAAGCCGCAGCAGAAGTTTTAGCCGGAGCCGTAGTCGTAGTCGGAGCCCAATCTACAACCAATACTCAAAGCACGACAGGCGCCGTGACCTACGAGCCTCTCCGGATTATTCCTACCCTACCAGAAGCCCTAGGTCTGAAACCCTAAAGTTGGAGAAGAAATACAACAACTACAGCGATACCCGGAAGAATTCCTACCTCGATCGCGATTATAGGAACGGGCGGTATGCGGAGTCGGAATCTGACGAGGAGCTGAGAGGCTTGAGCTTCGAAGACTACAGGAGCCTCAAGCGCCAGAAATTGAGAAAGATGCTGAAGAATTGTATTTGGAATTGTACTCCTAGTCCTCCCAGGAATCCGAACGATCCTGAGGAGGATGAAATCGCGGAAAACAGAGAAGTGGAAAAGGAACTTAGCGAGAAAGATGCAAAAAATGGGGATATTTTGAAATCGGATGCTAAAAAGCGAGTCTGAATCTGAGTCAGCATCGGAGTCTACTGACTCTGAATCGGATGATTCGAGGTCCAAGAGGAAGGAGAAGGGGAAGGGGAAGAAATCGAGTTCTAGGCGTAAGAGTAGGAGGTCAAAGTCGGTTTCTGAGACTGAGAGTGAATCAGATGAGTCTAGTGAAGGCTCAGAGGAAGATCATCTTACGGGGGGAAGGAGGAAATCTTCTAGCAGAAATCAGACTAGGCGAAAGAAGAGCAGCAGGAGAAGTAGGAGGAGGAGGAGTAGTAGGAGGAGAAGTTACTCAGATGAAAGTGAAAGCGAAGATGAGAGTGGAAGTGAGGATTCTGATGCTAGTCTATCATCAGGAGATCGGGTGAAGTCTAAAAAGCGGAAGAGCTCTTCCTCTTCCAGGTCCAAACATAACAAGAAGAAGCAGAGGAAAAGTCATTCAGATGAAAGCGAAAGCGAAGATGAGAGTGGGAGTGAGGATTCTGATGCTAGTCCATCATCAGGAGATCGTGTGAAGTCTACAAAGCAGAAGAGCGCAAGGTCCAAACGTAGCAAGAAGAAGAGGAAAACAGAATCCGATGACGGGGCCTCATTATCAGAGAAGAGTTCTGATTCTGCAGTTGATGCTAAGAGTAAACCTAAGCCTGCAGAGGAAAAGGCGATGTTGAATGAAGTTGATAGTGAGGTGCTTCAGTTTAAGGAGCTTATTGAGTCGAGGAAGAGAGCTGCATTAGAGAATGAGCCAGTGGTTGGGCCGATGCCGTTGCCAAGGGCTGAAGGGCATATTAGTTATGGTGGGGCACTTAGGCCAGGTGAAGGTGATGCCATTGCACAGTATGTTCAGCAGGGGAAGCGTATCCCACGAAGAGGTGAAGTGGGTTTATCAGCTGAGGAGATTCAGAAGTTTGAGACTCTTGGATACGTGATGAGTGGTAGTAGGCATCAGAGGATGAATGCTATTCGTATTAGAAAGGAAAACCAGGTTTATAGTGCTGAGGACAAGCGTGCATTGGCCATGTTTAACTATGAGGAGAAGTCCAAGCGTGAACAGAAGGTTATGGCTGATCTACAGCGGCTGGTGCAGCGCCACATTGGGCAGGATGCTGGTCCATCTCACGATCCTTTTGGCGGGAGGTCCACTGAGGGGGCTGAACCTTGATTCGAATGTATGATGGTTTATCTATCTCATTGAACTAAACTCTAGTCTTGGCTTCGTTTTCCTTTCCTTTTATTATGTTTGCTTGGATTCGAAATAATGAGTTGTTTTTGGTACTTACCTGGGCATCAGAGTTGTGGGATTGTCTTAATTTAGCACGTAATGTATACTTGTAGCATTGTGGAAATTAAATTTTATCTATATATCAGTTACTTTGGTGCATTCATGCTAAACAAATATATGAATCCGTATTTACCATTGCGCCAAAATCCGGTGCTTTCATGCGTAAGGATAAAGATTAGGATGGTTGAATGTGTTTGAGAAGAAATTTGACAGTAGTGTACTCGCGTCTAACCTCAAGATGCTACATACCTAAAGGTGCTAGCGGCTGGCTATTTAGCTTGACGTGTAGAAAGAGGACTTTAACAACCATATTGTTGAGGTAAAAGCTTTAATGCATGCCTAAACAATTACATCACCGAAGTTTAAACTGATGGAAATGTCGCATTTACAGAGCAGAAAAACCAGCTGTAGGTTTTTGGTAGGTACTTTTAATTTGAGATATAGGATTAGAACACTGCTGCTATGGAGTTGAGTAACAGGAACTAAGCTATTAGACATTAACTACACTACTCTTCACTAGTATAAAAAGGTTAATGAATCTATACAGAAGATTACGCTCATAAACGTGAGGTTAGCTTCCCTGAGCTGATGGAGAAGTCCAACGGGAAATTGGAAAAGGAAAAATGGACATATAATGTAAACGTTCCTTGACTACCATCTTAATTTCAAAAAGAATCATTAGATGACTTTTCATTCATCTCCAACTAAAACAAAGGCAGAATTCTCCGACATTGGCGAGGAGTCTCTCTCCTTACAGACATTTTCTCGTACGGGTTAAGCGGTCTGGTAGAACCATCTTGGATGCTGCCCGTATTTTTACCCTCCCTCCGTGATCTTAGTTCGTTGACTATGGTGCTCCATCCTTCAGATGGCTGCCTCAGGCAGTGTTTATGGCGAGTAATCCCCTTAGCCATCTGTTAAGATCCAAGCAAAATAAATCACGCATGAAGAGTGGTAAAAATTGAGTAACAGATTCATAGAAAATCAACCTTGACTCTGCAATGACAAGATAATCTTTGCGTTGAATTCAAAGGTACTTTTTCAATATGAGAAATGGTTGAGATTCATTCCCTCGAACACACAGTTTTGTAGGCTTGTGTTACTAGTTCCACCCATTTTCAACATTTGGGAGGTCCAACTACTCTCTTTTTCTTTTCATTTTTTTACATGTTAGATTCTAGTATTCGATTGCCGAGGCAAAAGTTCAGGTTACAAGCTTACCTTCATTTTGTTGTACTTCTCACATTCCTTCATGGATACTTCGGAATCGACCACATTAGGGTCTCCAGTTGTGGCATTCCGAAGATCAGACATGACTTTCAAGTCAGGATTGCAAGGAAGAGATGCAACATGAAACTCTCCGTCACGAGGCTCGGAGAACCTGCAGAAGAAGAGCTGAATTCAGAATTAAAGGACCAGTAGGAATGATTAACTAACTGGTGGTGATGTAAATGAATAGAAAACCAAAATTACAACATCATTTATACCCATGGGGACATTGGCATTCCGAGGATAGTGATTGGCGTCTGGAATGTTGTGATAACCTCTGCTTGCTTCTTTCAGATTGATGTGCCAGGCCATAAGTTATATTGGCATGGACGTAGTGCTGTTTTGCTCTCATCAATGCTTGCATCCTTTTACGTACCATGTATCCTCTAAACAGGGCTTGTACCCTCACTAGCGATTTCAACGCCCTGCGAGCCCGCCTTGCCTGATTCGCAACAACTTCCCATTTGTCACAATGTATTCATAGTTACACATGAGAAACAGGAAAACATTACTACTACTACAATTACAACTCTGAATTGATTACCAAGTGACCGCGATACGCGCTCTGAATCTTCATGGCAGCCGAGGTTTGGAGGTCTGTAACCCTGGGTTCAGTGATGAGCCTTCTACACATTGCAACTGCAGCATTTGCGGTGGCAATGACAGCGTTAGCAGCTGCAACGGTGGAGGCTACCATTGCAATTGCCTCCTTGCATTGCTCAGCATTAAGAGATGATGGGGTAGTGGTCATATGGGAAGAAGTTTCTCTTCTTCTTAACCTTTCACCATCTCTTCTGCCATCACCAGATTTGGTACCGGAGATCATGGAGTTCTCTTCATTCTCCTTTTCCTTCTTGTTGAGCCCAAAACAGGGCTTCAACCAACTTGTTATTCTACCCATTATTTCCTATTCTCCAAAGCAACGACGTAGGAATTTTTTTTTTTTTTTGACTATGAGAGCTGGGAGGTTTACGTTTCTGAAAAAGCAGAGGACAATGAGCGAAACACTGATGGATGATGGATGGGAATGTGGTTCTCAAGCCTCTTAAAATAGTGAAACTTGCAGTGATCACCGGCTCTGTCCCAACTCGTTTTCCGGACTGGAATGTTGCTAATATTTTGGGATTGATATTTTGGGATTGCTAATTGATAATATTTTGGGATTGCTAATATTAGGGAATTTAAAAAATTTAAGCAGGAGGGGGAAAAAATCATACTTCGGACTGGAATGTTGCTAATATTTTGGGATTGATAATTTCCCACGTTATTAGGGAATTTAAACAGGAGGGGAAAAAAAAAAGAAACATTTGTTTTTCGCTTCATCTTGAAACTTATCCAAATTTTCTGATTTCTTTTTTTTTTGGTCTAATATACTTACACTACGCTTGTACTCCATACGTGACTAACTATTATTCAAATTTTCTTGTTTACGCTAATCCTAGTAAGTTGGACAAATAGTTACTTGTAAATCGTAAAGGAGTGACAGGTTGTTCAAAGTTCAAACAAGTGAAGCTTGAAAATCAGTTTCATTCATACCATAATTTGCTGGACATTGATTTTAGGAAGCCTGTAATACAAAGATAGGAAACAAAATAAAATCAAGAGAATTAAGAAAGCTTCAGGACATGAAATCATAGCTTTGATCAAACTCAACACACAAGAAATATCCCCTTTATTTCACAATGATAAGCGGACTCAGAGAGTGATAACAGCAAAGCTTACATTTGAAATCGGCACCTGGGTTTCATAAGGTAAGAGCACGCAGTTTCTTATGCAATATATTAGGCAGCAGCAATTTCAAGAAAAGCACAAGTTATGGGCTCATGCAAGTGTTGCAAAAATTGCTCTTAAAGGGTGCAACTCTTGTCAACTTGGCGAGTAGCTTGTTGGGGTGTAATCAAGCCGAGCTGCTCGCGAGTAGCTTGCGAGCAGCTTGGTCAAAAGCTTGACTCGAACTCGGGTTGACCGAGTTCGAGTCGAGCTCGAGCGGCTCGATAAGCCTAAACGAGTCGAGTTCGAGTATCCAAAAGCGATGCTCGAAGGCTCGTCGAGCCTTATCGAGCTTTTTAATTTTAATTATTTAATATATTATTATTATAAAATTACTCTTATATCCAAAAGAGTTGTTGAATTTACGAAATGTTTCAAATCGTATAAAAATTTTAAAAGGGTAATAATGTCTTTTCGCACAAAAATTATCAAGAAAATGAAATTTGGTAACTCGAGCTCGACCGAGCTCGATAAGGCTCGATTGACTCAAGCCCATGCGAGTCGAGCTCGAGTATTGTGAGCAAGGTTCGAGCTCGAGCACCTTTTTTTTATGTCGAGTCGAGTTCGAGTATGGCGATACTCGAGCTCGACTCAACTCGATAACAGCTCTAAGCTTGAACTCCTCCTCTTCATAATCTGAACAATTCATCATCTGCCACTGCCAATTTCAAACACCTGTCCAGATATCTTGGTCCAGGAGATCATAATGCAAGATTGTGTTCCTGCATAGTAGGACAAGCCATTTAGCAAAGAAGTTCACGTTGGGTGTATTAGTAGTATATGCAGCTCCCTCTCTCTTTTGGCTCACACACATTAAAACAGGCAACCAAATTTAAGAGTGACTTCTTCTCGAGGACCACTCGGTTATTAAACACAAAAGCACATGGTAGTGGCAATCAGTGGTTTTTTATGTTAACAAGTGGATTTTGTTTGGAAGATGTCTTGACTGTTCTGTTCAATAAAGAGAAGCCTCCAAGCATCAAAGTTATTTTCAGCCACTAAAATTAACCTCGGAGGACTAATTCAGGCTTGACTGGATCATATCAAAAACCACAGATGTAGCACAATTGATGCAGCTTTACTATTGGGACTAGAAGTCTAAACATACTAATGCGGGAAATGTAGATAATAAAAGAGCAGACGTCTAGTTCTGATAATGTAATGTGAGTATTTGAAGGAATCCAAGGATACCTTATACCTGGAACTGGGATGGTCCTTAAACCCACGACTTATAGAGATGAAAACAACATCCTGACTGCCAACTGCCTGTAAGACAAGTAAGAACTACAGCTTATCATTCTTTGTTCCTTATGCCTTTTTTAAAGAACTAATAACGTGATAGAATTTCTACGAGTGAGTTAGATCATACATATCACCATCACGCTAATGCAAACTGATCTATTATTGGTTGTGCACTTATGTCATCTGGTAATCAGATATGTCGTGACTTATTATGCGAATTCTTGACAGAACATAACAACTGAAGAACCCTTATCAGTTTGGTGTAACACGCAATTAATCCTTCCAACAAAGTCTCAAAGAGTTAACAAAGTATAAATCAATCTCATATACAAATCAGAAATAGTGAAATTTACTTGTGGTTGAGTCCAAGTGTATCATCCATTCTTCCTCAGGCATTATAATTCACAAAACACCATCCCTGATGGACAGCAGTAATTTTCTTATAGTGTCACTTTAAAACTAAATGGTACAAGCAGTTAAAAACAATATGTATAGTCTGCCTTGTGGCTTATAGATCAAAGTAATATGTAACTAACACAAATTTTCATAAATTATAAAGTCATCAGCAAGCCAGCGAAAGAATCGAATACTAATAATTGCAATTTCATGATAAGAAAAAAAAATCAAAATTAACCACCAGAGAAAGAAGAGAAAAGAAATCACAGCATTTTTAAGCACGCGTATGATGTTTGTCAGAAATACATGTAAGCAAAACCAGAACTTTCAGAATTATCCTAAAACATTCAAAATGTTCAGTTGCCCAGAGTTTAAGTGCTGTTTTCTCCAAAAGATAAGATTGGTAGTATTTCTGCACAAAGAAGGATCTTTCATATTTCAGAAAAATCATTGATAATTTTCGGCAGAAAATTGCAGGAAACACTTAACTGATTAGCAAGTGCTAATACATTTCATATTATACATGTACGAATTTAAAATCTTGCATTGCAGCTTCAGAAGCATTTCTACCAAAAGGAGAGGGGAAAAAAAAAGTAGCTCAGCACGTCCAAAATAGTACATGATGAGATCGTCCACATACCTTTCCAAAGCTGTGTCCCCAGATGCTTGATTACAGGATGCATGTGCTACCAGCAAAAAATCATAAACATCGTGTTGTATAGAATCTTGATGTCTTTCTAGGTTTAGCACAGTTCTCTCTACAGCTCCTCGACAAGGCCATTCAAAGGATCTGATGTAAACTATTTTATACCATACCTGCAGTAATTCCAGCTTCTTAACTGCCAGCTGCAGGGAAAAAAATTACAAGTGTAACTCCATGTACTTTACATAAGATGAATCTTTCTTTCTGACAACCCACAAAAGGAGCATAGGAAGCCTAATCATTGGCGTGAGTTTGTGTAAGTTAGGGATTTGGAATCTGATATACTAAATGAACCAATGGGCTTGTCAATTAGGCAATTTATCTCAAAGTTCTGCATACCAGTAGTAATGCCATCCTCCTCTTCATGTCAAGCATCTATCAAACCCATCTGACAAGTCTGTGTCCGGGTTTAGCTCTTGCAAAAGTGTCCAACTTCGACACGTCATCTAGTTTCCATCTTGCAATATGGCTATCAGATCTGAATATAAATCAGAACTAGAGCAAATTTGCATCTCTTCATCTGTAGAAACCAGCCCCTGATGTTCCTGATTTCTTGATGACTCAATTAAAGGAACAGACCTCAACAGATCAGAACTTGGGCTAATTTCCATTTCTTCATCTCCGTGAACCTGCTTTTGATTTTCTTGACTTGTTGATGGACTCAGCCAATGGAACGAATCTTGAGTCCTTAGAAGCTAGGCCCCTTTTCATCAAAGTACTGAATAGCAACTTGGACTCTTCTGTTTGACCTGACTCACATAAGCCACTCAGAACCATCTCATGCACAGCAAAATCGGCAATAACTCCTTTCTCCTCCATAAGTTTTAAAAATGAGAAGGCTTCACCTACTTTTCCTTGTTTACAATATGCATCAATCAAAGTATTGAACGTGCCACGGTCAATTTCAAATCCTTTATGGTTCATTTGAGTGACAAGTTCTTGTACCACCTCAATTTTTCCAACCTTACAGAAACCACAAACCAAAATCCTGTATGTGTCAGCATTTGCACCAATACCCCTCTTATCCATAATACAGAAGAACGAAAATGCTCGTTCTACATTATCCAATCTACAATAGCCTGCTATAATCAAATTACATGTGTACACATCCATCTTGAATCCCTTATCAAGCATCTCAAAAACCATCCTTTTGGAATCTTTAACTCTACCGAAACTTGAAAATCCATCAATTAAAAATTTGTAAGTCTCAACACTGAATTCCACGCCTTCTCTTCTCATTAACTCCAACGTCTTATCCCAATTCGTCAAAATTCCACCTCTTGGCACAAGCATCCACCAATGTATTACACGTAATTATATTAGGCCTTATTCCATAACCGACCATTTTCTCAACTAATTCTCTAGCCCTTCTAATCTCACCACTCTTACACAGGCCATCAACAACAACTGTCAATGAAAAACACCGAAATCTCAATTCCAGACTCTGCTATTCGATAAAAAAAACTCGATTCCCAACTCCAACTGATCACATCTCGTTATTTCGATCAAAAGTATAGTGCAAGTTCTCTCATTTATCTCAACACCATTATTTCTCATATAATCAAATGTCTGCATAGCCTTATTGAACTCTTGGTTATCAGAGTAAACTTTAATCATCAGATTGAAAACTTTAGCACGAATAAAAGGCTTATAACAGTTATTCTGAAAGAATGAAGCAATAGCAGAAAATGGGCACCTGCCATTCTCATGAAGAATCAAGAATGCCCTCAAAAGATCCTCAGCATCCTCAAACTTCTTGATTTGACAAGCCTGCAAAGAAGGGTCAAATGGGTCTCAATACTGAGCTGAAAGAGAGTAAAGCTTGGTTTTTCACAAGGAAATTGAAGAAATCAAGGCATTTGGGAATTTGTATACGAGGGTCAGAGAGAATGAGGTGGACCAAGTTGGAGGTAAGCTTGGAGAGGAGATTGGTGGTGGTTGCTGGGATGGGTTGAAAAGTTGAGGTGATCAGAATTGCCGAAATAATGGTGTCTGCAATTTTGGCTTTGGGGTTTTGAGAAGGGTTTGGGAGTTGGCATTTTTTAACAGTTCTGAGGTTCTGGAGGAGTTTTTGGAGTGACATCCTCCTCCGTCCTCCCCACTGTTCCTGGTTGGATTTTGTAGGAGGAGGTGAATGAATTTGGTGGGCCTCAATTCCCATTTTCATTTTTTCAACTATGCAAGAGATGGGCTTGTTTGCTTATATCCGTGACATGCCACTTCACATTCAAATGATAACCCAAAGAGAAATTCATGTTCAGATGACAAAATACTTCACTTGGTCAGATCTCATATGATCCCACGGTTCCTTTGGACTCATTATATTTAATCATATAAGTTTTATTATGTACGGATGTGATAGTAATGAAGGATTTGTAAGAATTTGATTGATGGACTTTACTACGTCTTTTCTAGATGATGATCCTTTTTTTTTTGTGTGTGGTGTGTTGGGGGGTGGGGTGCAATTTTAGAAAGCTGTCTTGAGGTTTCTAACAATTTCATTCGCCTCCCCTGAGGTTTGCAAAATAACACTAACCTCCCCTATAGTGTCGTATTAGGGAAAAATTAGTCATATACCCTAACATATTACATCCTATTGGAAATTAACAATTGGCAATTAAGTAATTAGGGAACCAATTAACTGTTAGTAATTAATTAATAAAAATAATTGTTGGAGATTTTTTTTAAATGATGAACAGTAACTTGCAATTACAAAATGGTGTTAATTGATGTACTAAATATTTGTTCACTCCCAAAAATTGATACACCAAAAGGAATTTATCTGGACTTTTTGTACTCTAAAAAATGGTTCATAGTTGCCTTGCAATTACACTTGCAATATTTGTTCTTGATGCTAAAGAATGTGGGAGAATTTTACGATTTCCTCCTTGATTTTGTTACCAAAACTTTAATTTCATGGGAGGTTAGTATAATTTTACAAACCTCAAGAGAGGTTAGTGAAATTATTAGAAATCTCATGAGAGGTTTCTGAAATTACCACCCCTTTTTTTTATATATATATAATGGATCTTTTATTCCACCCTTTTTTATTTTAGTATAAATGGAAGATTTTAAACTCGAAATCTCTCAGTTATACTCTCTCTCTCTCTCTCTACCGTCCAACTTATCTCTTTTCCCACTTTTTATCCCACCTTCTATTACATTGCCATGTATTTTTTTTTGTAATATTCCATTTAAATTTTTTTTCAAAGTTAAAAAACAAAAAACGACAATAAGAAAAAAGTACAGTGCAAATTGCTATGTTTTGTGTTTTCAGTCAGTTATATACTTTTTTTTTAAACCTAGGAATAGTTATGGGAACCTTTTTTCTAAATAAAAGTTTGGGTTAAAATGGAATTCTTATGAATGAGACATGGCAGCACAATAGAAGATCCGAGAGGAAGCGGGCATGGAGGTTCAAGTTGTTTGGTCCTGGCTTCTTTTGTGCCCCACAAAAAGCTTTTTTCCTGTGATGCATATTATGAACAACGTTACAAATGTGTCAATTTGTACTTCTGCTTTCCTTCACGTCAATTTTTTAAGAAGATGCTTTATACTAAGCTAATTCCCCCATTTGGAAAACACTCCAGACATGTTTTGTAGTATCTTTTTTAACGCACTTTGTAGAGAATTTGCACATTTCGAAAAACACGTCTCTAAATATGGCCTTATTTAGCAAGCAAGTTTTTGACCAAATTTGTCTGCTACAAGTTTTTTAACAACTTTATCTACAGTAATCTCAAAAAAAAATTTCTCAAAAATTTTAAACTATACACTTCAAAATATTCAAAAATTTACACACTTCAAAAATTTGTAATATCTTTGTTAACTCGCTTTGTAGCGAATTTGCACATTTGGAAAAACACGTCTCTAAACATGTTTTAATCTGTATCTTTGCAATGGTGAACTTCTAATACATACTTTTCAACTTCGTTCTGTGATTGTACTCTTCATCAGAATTTGAACCATGCAATGCATTTTTTTAAAACAAAAAATTCCTGGAGAGAATTGGTAATGTGCACTAATTTTTTTTTTTTTTTTGGACTAAGAGAAAACAAAATAGCTAGTTTTGGAGCAACATAGTGACTTACAAATTAGACTCTAAATTTTTCCCTTTGAAGCGCTTCATTTTTTTTTTGGGGGAAATTATTCATGCTTCATCTTTCTGAAACATCAGCTTAATTTTTATTGGTTCACTAATCAAATCTCCAAATGAATAGATGCTTCAAGCTTTTATCTCTTTTAAAAAACAAAATAGGTTAATTACCATCTTCTCCCCAAAATAGAAACTAAATCGGTTTTTGTTGCTATTCGTCTACTATATATATCTTCAAGAATCCTCCTCGGTCAGAAGCCACCGAAATGCCAGTCAGCTTCTGTACAACACAGTTTTGCAACTAATCGAGCATGACATGGATGCACCATATTTAGCAAATACACAAATACAATAGATATACAGTATATGCTACATGAATATCACGCAGCAGATCTTCTATCCCACACCCTATGTCACTCACTTATCTCACTTTTCCATTATATTGCTATTTCTCCTTCGTACGGATCATGTTTTAGTTCTTTTTTGTTCCTTAAGATCCAATAACTATTAATTGAGTAATACACAAAATTTAACAAACTCAAAAAATCAAAATGCATAAAAAATGAGATTTTTTATGAATTTTCTACTGTATTTTTTAATTTTCTATTATATATTACTTTTTTGAAGCTGTTGTATTTATTTTTTACTGAATTAATAGTTCTTGAATCTTAAGAAAACAAAAAAGAACTAAAATATGATATTTATGAAGGAGAAATAGCAATATAATAAAAAGTGAGACAGTGAGCGACACAAGGTGCGAGACAGAAGATCCGTTGCGATGATATCAGCTGGCTTATCCCCTTAATTAGGACAAATTTGAACACCATTCATATCCTTAGAGCTCTTAATCTGTAGCTGAATCTTATGTTGGAAATGTAGCCAAACAAGGAGTGGTGTTGGACTTCAGTTAATCTTGGGAGTTGGATCGAACCAATATAATGTGGTTAGACATAATGACGGTGGTGACAAACTAACTAATTAAAGATGGCCCTTGTATGGATGGAGGGTAATCGTTTTGCCATTCTTTTGGCTGGAGTCAAAACAACTTTGTGATAAGTGGTGGAGAAGATGCTCTTTGTCCAAAATCACATTCATCTTCTCTTCTTTTCTCTCTAATTTTCACCAGACCCCTATTAGATTTTATCTTGTTTGTGCCATTAGATTTCTTGACTATGACTCAAATGGTCATTCACTTGCCATTTATACGCACATTGCATGGCATCTAGGACCACTGAGAATAGCAGGACCAGTTGTAGTACTACTACTATTAGCTTCATTTCAAAGTTGTCGATGAGATCATATAGCTTTACCTTTTTTTTTTTTGGTTTCACATATGAAATTAATTATTTTCTCAAGTAAAATAGATTCTTGATTGGCTATAATTTCTCAGGCGAATGGTCATCTTTCAGAGAGAACCCCCTTTCATTCATCAGGATGCAGACCAGTAACGTGGCTACCCCTTGGTTTCTTAGCCTTTAAATCCCATCTGAGCTCTGCGATGTTATTCCTCGTGCCCGTCTTCTTTAACAATGCGACATTGGCCTATCTACTACTTTCCTTTCACCTTGGACTTGGAACAGATTTGTTGATTGCTCTTTGGATGTGATAGTCAGCAGAATGAATTGATGGAAATGATACTGAATACCAGAACTTGAACTCTTTCTTGGCATCTCTTAATAACTTCAGTAATATCAACTCAAGATCAGCAAGGTGACAGAAAATGCATAATGTCTTTAGGGCAAGCAGAAACAGGATGATTAACTTCTGTTTCGAGTTATATGTAACAAATGATAGCTTTGTTTTAAACTAGGGATGGTAACAAAAAGCATATCAGTGATTGGTCGCCATGCATAAATAAAGATAAGAACCAATATATTACTGGATCCAATGTTCATGCTAAAACTATTCGATTGTCTTCCAAATAGAGCAAGTGTTCCTACATTTATAAGTGCAGTGGGTTGTTCTAAGTTAAGGAGTGATATCAAGTCAAAGAACGATTTGAAAGAATATTAATCAATAATTTTCAAATATTATGAGAAGATTTATAGATAAATAAAGTAGTCATATATATATATATATATATGTATGTATATGTACAGATTTTTTTGGCAGAATGTAATGTACGATTTACAATGTATTTTCGCTTTTGTTGCTTTTGGACAGTTTATGGCGCTTTCACCTTTTAAAAAGAAATCATCACATTTTCAAAACAATCGGAATGAATCTTGACCCCTCTGTGTGTGTGTGTGTGTGTGTTTTTATAAAAAAAAAAAAAATTCCTTGTCTAGTGTAGGAGAAGAATATTCCCGATTGGAGTAAAAGAATTAGTTTGGTCAAATAAGAAATTGGTCCTTCAGTATGTTATTCCTTCTTGTTGAAACCCTTCTTCAGTTTTTTTCTTGATGTGGTTTCCAATTCTTACATTCTCATGAAAGGACCAAATCATCAAGCTGAAATGAATCAAATTGATCCCACGTCTCCCTACGCACTCCCAATGGAATGAAATTGATCACATGAAAACACTGAAAATAATCGAATCCCAGAAATGTAATTTGCAAATTTCACAAGAGGCAAATGCTTGGAACAGTTATCAAGAAATTTTATGCATCTCTTTTCGAATGATTATTTTGTTTTGTAAGCCCACTTTAAACAAGTTTAAATTAAACAACCTTATATCCTAAGACTTGGAACTGCAATAGAATAGTAATTCTCTAATAAATTCAAATTATTCTATACGCCAATGTTGTACTGTACTTGATTTTCTATTTGTTAACCCTCCCACCCTTCTCATACCTTTTTCATTCCTAATTGCAATTCGAACCCTGAATTTAGCAATGACAAAAACTTTTAGGACTTTCTCCTAACCACTGAATTGACCCATGTTTACTGGAGTTGAATGATGAGTGCCACAAATTCCATGCAATGGAGAAGAAAGAAAGACACTAAAGTGATACAATTTACAGAAATCCAAGAACTAAAGATCCTCATTTTATGCTTAAAAAGTACAAATACTTGTTTTTTCTGCATTGAAGTAGTTCCCCTTCAACAAATACTAACACCAAAAATGACTAACAATAATGTTTTGGTGAAGCAGAGAACAAGATACAAACCTACTTTCAGTTTCTGTCAAATTTCCCCAGTCTTCTCAACAACTGATAACCAACGATAACGATTGCTAGGTTTTTGGCTCATGAATGGAAATGCTCCAACTTACCCAGATATCGTTCTAAAAACCGGTTAAGCTCATAACGTGTGTGATAAGACGATCTTTACAGTGATTGCATCTTCCGTTTCACTTGACGATCAAATCATTTCCAAGGATCTTTATATCTGAAGTACATGCCAATTTGTTCCCCCCGTAACGACAATATTTGTCCCATAAAATGTAAGTTACGACAGATGAAGAAGATACATGCCAATACTAGTACTGGGAAATGGAATAAAATACTAGCAAGCAAACTATTAGTCCCAGGAATTAGCCTGAAAATCTCTGGATTACTACATCAAGATTGTTTGGATGCTTCACAGGTGAAACCCATATTGTAAAGCGTGGGCTATTACTTTCTGCTGTTCTCTTTTTCCGCTACACAACGGAAGTTCCTCCATAGCCAACTACGACTAAAGTGAAAATTGTACGATTGGCGAAGCAAATTTCATGTCATTAGCGATCTGTTGGAGAGGCAATGAAACAGGTCGTAGGTTGAAAATCTCTATCCTTGTTCGAAAGTGGGGGAAAAAATGGCATAGGCGATCAAAACTCTTGGAGTTGTGCACTAACTTCCACTGTCAGTCATTCAGAACAAATAGTGGAAGCAAGTTGGACAAATGCAAAGTTGATCAAATACCATTATTATGCAAAAAAACAGAAATCACGCAAGCTATTTACATTCAAATGAATCTGTTTTAACAATATATTCATGAGGACGAATACATATCATAATCGAAGTATTCTATTTCCAGGGAGACAAAAAAAAAAAGGGTTCGCAGTATTTACATGATGTACCACCTAATGTATTCATACATATAATCATGAGTCAGCGTATAGATAAAAGAGATGTATATCATAATCCAAGTATTCTAGTCTTACAAAATTGCACTCCAAGGATTTTCCAACTTTATTACCCATGCAATTCATCATGAATGAAGGCTAGTAATACAGTCATCTGTTCTGCAAATGTGGTTTTACTTTCGATATGTAATGCCAAGAGTTGGAAACAAAAGTGATGTAGTAAAAAAAAAAAAAAAAAGTTACCTTTATTCATCTTTTCCAAGGTTTACCCAGCTTAGAATCTGGAGGCAGTTTAACCAAATAACATCAAGCAGAAACACAAAATACTGAATTGGAAATTTTTGAAGGTACCTTGAGATGGCATACATGTAAAGCACCATACCTTAACTGGAAACGTAAAAAAGTTGCTCAATCATGGTAAGTAGCTAGTGAGGTTAAGTTTTCAACACTGCATGTTTATGTGGAATTCAATAAAGATTCAAGAGGATAATACTGCTCGAATAAGAACAAAACAAAGGCAAATAAATTCGTAATTGAAATTATAATGTCATGGAAGAGCTGGTTTTATTTACTATTCCGATGGTTGTCAACACTGAACACAAGGAGAATCAAACAACACCCACGGGAATAGAAATTTTGTGCAAGTCAATAATGTCAGGAATCTTAAACAAGAATGCTTCACAAGTCACTACAATTCGAATTATTTTAGGAGGAAAAGTTGAGTGTAACGAGATTTTGTTGTTTACCAACAATCATCACCGACAAGTTGGAAATGTCACTAGCCAACTAGAGCATTGTTGAAATTTTGGAACCAGACAAAGTGAAAATACGACTGATCAAGAATTATTTTTGCAAAATCAGATGCATAGAAACAAATTACAATTACAATAAACTTTTGGGGAGAACTGAAACTCAGAAAATGATTAACTCCATGTTTACAATCGGACTCCATCTAAAATGAATTTGGCCCCCAAATACAAAATTAAGAAACAAGACTTTGGTGCAAAGCCAACTAAGGATAAGTGTAACTCAAAGAATGCACGAGAGAAGACAGCTAATTAGTGTGACGCACCTCCTTGAACGCATTCTTGTAGGCTGCTATAATAGTTAATTGATCACAGGAAACAGAAACTTTACAGTCCCCTTACTTCTTGCTAATACTCCATTAAACATAAGCATGGTATGTACGTTTTGACATTGGACTATCCTCAGCTATAAAGAAGAAGTTTAAAGACTTAAAATGATTTTAAAAAAATTATTCCATGACTACATTCATCGTCATAGTATTATTAGCTTAAATCAGATTTAAAACGTAGTAAACTTTATTGCTTCATGCAAGGACATATGCTCATTTAGACACGAAGTACAATGAGTCAGTGGTTTGATAGTGTTAGAACCACTCAAATATTCATATAGTTGATGGAATTGTCTGAATCATCATTATCAAGACTCAAGGGTGGCGATCAAACGAAAGGGAAGACATTATTGGGAAGATTTCGGGTACTAATACTAACAGTGTATTATTGAAGAGGGTGGTGAGGAGGAAGGGTTGCACTGAATATTTTTCAGAAGAGAGTACCATTTTAAGAGTGGCCAAGTTGCAAGATGTCACTAGGACTTGGTCCACCTACATGAATAGATGTTAAAGAAACCCAACCCATGCAGTCCCAGTAACAATATTATGACATAGTCCTTCCAAGTCCCACCACGATTTGCACATTGAACAGTTTGAAGATCAGTTACAATTTTCAAAGAGTATATTGGACAAAATCCACTTGCAAAATCTCCATTAAATAACTGAAGCTGAACTGTTTGAGCTCTGAAATAGACCTCCAAACTTAGAAACTTAAAACTGTTTTTTGCTATTTAAGTCCTGTGAGAAGAACACACATATATAGAAAAGGCAGCTTTCTTCTCCAATGCCAGTTTTGGGGTACTAATAGCAATTGCATATTCAGAAAACCCTTAGAAGCTAGGAAGATTGCAAAAGTGTTAACTGGCAACAGGACAATGAGTTCAAGTGAGAGTCTATGCCAAACATGCCAAAAAAGGAAAACAAAATTAAAAAAAAGAAACTTAAAATTAAGAAATTCCGTACCTTGTACAATAAATCAGCTTCTTCAACAAGACCACTCTCTCACCATCTCTCCCCATCTCAAAGAAGCATAGTACACTTATGTTCAACTACTCCTTTCCATTATCACTTTTACTGTTCTACATTGTCTGCACGGAAAAAGAATAATCACAGATCTATGCTACATTCATCAACTGATAGACCATCTAGATCTTTCACTAGTCCTTTATTAACAACTGCAAAAGAGAACAGCAAAGAGGATAAACCAGAATTCCAGAATCTGTTCATTAATTTGTAATAAGACGATACTATTCAACCGAGAAATAGCAAAAGCCGACTTTGGGAAAAATTTATGCTCCAATTAAAGAAGTGGTAGGACACCTTATTCATCCAATGCAAACTGGGATCTGTAATATTGGTGACCATGAATTTTCCTGATGTTTATGTAGTCGTTTATTGCCGATGCAGCATCATCAAGATTCTCACTTCCAAAAAGCTTTAGCAGTAAGATTATATATAGACTAATACACTTAATTAAAAACACAGCTTACCACCTGGGCTTTGCATGTGAATCTTGATGATGCTACACCCGCAAACAACAACTGTCAATCGATCCATCCATGCACAGCTAAATCATCTAAATAGTTTAAGCCCTATTAGGACCTCGCCCCTAACACAAACCCCCCTCCCCAAAAAAAAAAAAAAAAAAAATCGGCCCCCAAAAGAAAAACCCCTGAAATCAATTTGTTCAGCGGACATAGAGGAGAGTATGTCAATGTGTATAGGAAATGTAGTGGAGAAGTGGGAAAGTCATCAATAGTCCACGAGTATGAGCTGATGTGGCCAGTTGGTAGTGGACGTGATGGTACCAAATAGTAAGAAGAATCCACTGTCTGAAACTCATTTTCCTACCACTGCAGCAGAAGACTAAGAAGATCGAGAACAAGACAAAACCCTATTTTCCCCCTCTAAATAAAAAAAGTTTTGTTGCAGATCGTGGTAAGTTTTAGTAAATCCCAGAAGAAAAACAAACACAGAATCAACATCAGCAGGAGCTGCCGTTTTTAGTTCAGACCACTGATTGGATTTTCCAGACAGATTCTATCCATAAACCAACTGGATAGCTAAGCTCAACAGCCTATCCAAAAAGCAAAAAGCCAAAAAAGAAGGAAGAAAGGTTGTTATTAAACTAACTCAAGTAGATTTGGAAAAGACTGAAATCTTGCTTTTCTAGACCAAGTTTTAAGACAAGAAGGAAGTAAGAAAGCTGTTGAAAAATCATCACTAAGTAGAATAAAACGGCAAAAGTTAACAAGAAGAAAATTTTGAGCAAAAACAATGATCTAGCAATCTTTCCGGCCATCCGTCCAACTTGCTGTTCCGCAAGTTTGCCTATCTGTGCGTGTCTGTTGAGGGATGGCTTTCCCTCTTGTGCGCGTGTGCTGCGTGGGAGAGAAATATACAGACAGCGTATGAAGTAGAAGGAACGAAAGAGGGAGGAATTTTGGGCAGGGCGGGGAGGCTGGGTGGCGGGTGGAGCTAGAGACCTCATGTCAATGGCGACAGGGGGACTTTAGTTGAAGGGAGGGAGAGAGATATATATACTACACAGATGGTATAAGATGAGGTGTGTGGTTCCTTTAATATTTTTTCTTTTTCTTTTTCTTTTTCTTTTTCTTTTTCTAGGGTAAGTAGAAGATCTGAAACCAGGACCTCTTAGTTTTTCTGACAGGTGACCTCTTAGTTACAGTTCTCCTAACTTAACATCTAATTTAACCTTCTCCACATGGGCATGGTAATCTAATAATTTCTATTAGTACATTATTTTTAAGGTTTGTTTATCAATTTTTGTTTATTATTTTCCATATTTTCGGTCTGAATTCTAATTCTGATTGGCCAGTGCTTAGTTGTATTATGAGGCTACAATATGACTTTAGTTGTACATCACCATCTCCTCCAAACCCGAATTTTCTTATGATCAAAATTAGGAATATGGCAGCTTTAGTGTAAACTTCTGATTGTTCATTCTTGCCACTCCATATCCAGTGTTAAATGTTGCATGCTAATTTGTTTGGACAGCAATTTTTCAAAGAAAAATTACTACGTTTTCGTGAATACATTTTTCAATCACCTTTTTATCTACATATATTAAATCACTACAGTAATTTTTCTATAAAAAATCTAGAAAAATGCAATCCAAACACAACCTTAACAGTGATGAGATTTTCTCCACATCAAAAGTGAATATTCTTGTTTGGCTTGTCTAGTCCTATATTTCAATTTATTAAAGGCAAGTTGTACTAGTATTTCACGCAATATCCATCCTAGTATTTTTGTTTCAAACTTAGTAAATCAGTCTAAGACAGAGTTCTAATTTTATTGGATAGTGAAATGCTAGCCATACGTTGGACAGTAAAAAGCTAGCCCTCTTGCCTTATACCTGATGAGATCAAATTCTTCATTGTCAATTTACAATATGCAATTTTGATTTGGTACAAGGCATATGGATTGATTAGGGTTCTTCTTCATGTTTCCGTGTAGTCGGTGACAAATGTCGTAAAATTTGTTCGTTGGCTTAAATCCAGGTAACAAAGTTCCTGGTTAACCACAAAATTTGACGTCTACATTAAGCATGGACCAGAATTCTCAATCATGGTCAAATCAATTGTCCGAAACAATTACACAAGTGAAGTGGACCGTGGACAGGGAAAAAGCGGGACAGGGACAGTGGCTACAATAACTATCTTTGAAATGTCAAGGGCTAAGATTGGCCCCAAAAAAATTGTGTGTCATATCATTTTTAATGATATATATATATATATATATATGGGTCTCACGAAAAATTTATTTAATATTTATTTTGTGTTTTATAAAGTGATTTACATCTTTAAAAAAATATGAATGTACATTCAAAAAAAATCGTCTCAAAACAGTTGAATTGGCAACCGTCCTAGGGATTTTACCAAAAAAAAAAGATGTTTATGAACCATAGTATGTGCATTTCTACCCAACAAGTCCATGTACTGTAAAAACGTAAAATGTTCAAAAAAAAATACCGTGGTAAGGTGATGAAACTTTGATGGCTCATTCGTGTTTCTCCAAACAAGTCTTAATGCGATCAAGCATACTTATTGCAAGATTGAAAAAAGATGACATGGTGTCTAATTTATCGTATCCTTACCTAGTGGGAAAATTTAATATGTCCAATCTCTCTAAGTTATTAGTACTCAGAGTCAGAGGCTACAGGAGCGTTGGATCCTCGAAATTTTTTTTGTTGCAACATGGGAGAAATCATGGCAAACTTAACGCAGTTGACTCTCTAGATTCTTGAGTTTGGAAGGGTTCCACTTTGCAATCAACACTTCACAGAAAAGGGGGGAAAAGGGGAAAAAGCGTAGCAGTAAATCCTGGGTTAAAGTTCTGGGACTTTGTAGTTTATGTGTATATACCCAAAATATATATATATATATATATATATATATATATATATATTCCTAAATGCTGTCTCTGCAAAAAAAAATGGAAAAAAAATTATTTTCACTAATCAGCAAATATTTGTGCATGTCGGACTTTCTCATTTCCATGAGCTCTTGAGGTTAGTGTGCTCAGTGCCGACCAGTCACTTAGTTGCCTCCTACTGCTGCTGCTGGTCGCTCTCCTCCCTTGTTGCTGTGCCCGTTCCTACTCTCAGGTTCAAGCTCGTCAGTGTTCATAATTAATGCTCCTCCCGTCTTCATTCTTCCTTCTACTTCTGTACTTCGCAATTGCTATGTAAAAAATTCCAGTTTCTCAAGTGGACAGATTGGAAATTACCAGCAATAGCTTATTCTTTTTTTAAAACAGCAATAGCTTATTTCTATTTCTTTGGGTTCTCTTGTTTCTAATAGGGTACTCCTTATTCTTATTTCTCTGGGTTGTCTTGTTTCTCAATAGCGTATTCCAAGAAAGTATATTCTCAATAGCGGATACAGAATCTAAAACTTAGCGCTGTTAAAAGAAAATGATAAATGCACAAGAGAGCAACTCTACCAAATGGGCAAACAGGAAAACTCGTTTGTATAATTCCATGTATTAGCGCATGATTTAACTATGGATCTTAGTTAAATGATGTGTTAAATGATGTTCTAGTACACCAACAACAGGTGAACCATTATTGAGTGTATTTAGATGGGAGTTTATTTGAAATAATTATTATAGTGCTTTTACGATGTGATGTATGTAAGATAAAAAAGTTGTTAAGAAAATAAAAAAGATGTGTTAAAAAATGCGTTTGTAATGCAAGTAAATAATTTTTCGATCTATTCTCTTACTTGATAATTGCAAGTGTTTTTTGGCTTTCTAATTTTCTTTGAAAATATAAATCCCTTTCACCCTCTTAATCCCCTAATTCCATCACTTTTATCCACGTGCAATCAATAAAAGAAAACAGAAAAAAATTATAAGAGCGAGTCCAGATGCATCATGCATGCCGTATATGAAAAAGGCAATAATATTGAATAGAAGTTATGTGTCTTGCATCAACAACTACAAGTGTAAAAAAATTTACATGAAACAATTATAGCATCAACAAGAAATTAAGGTTAGGTTGTTTTGAACTTGAATGCCCTTTAATGTTGGATAACAGATCTGAGTCTGTTTGGTTATCAAGACTTGCAAAATAAAAAAAATTAAATTAAATTTTGTTCTATTTATATTATAAAGATAATTTTAATTATCTTTTTTTAATCTCTTATATATTACATCAAAAAAGCATTATAGTGTATTATTTTAAATAATTTTTTCGAATAATCTTCTATTTCGCTAAGAAAATTTCAGCAAACGGAAAGAATGTTACTGCACCATATAGTGCCTACCTTAGCTCCCAAGCTAAGTTAAGGACCGGTGATTGAAAAATGGAAAAATGCTTAATATAATTTCATCAGAGCACTATTTTATTACTCGTATTATATATATACTTTGTGAATGATGATGGGAGATGAAGGCTTGAATGTGACAGCGAACCCTGAATATAACATAACCGACTGGCGATTGCTTGCGTCTGGACTCTGGGCTGAGAAGAAGAAAGTAAAAAATTATTATTGGTGTTAGATTCTCCACCTGAAGGTTGGTCCCATTTCCGTACACTCTGATGTGGCTTCTGTCAGTAACTCTTGATTGTTGATCAGATCACACCAACAATTTCTTTCTTTTTTTACTTCCCACCTTTTATTTTTAGGTTTGGTGGGTCTCTACTGTTGCGTGGTTTTCCAGTGTCTGTATCGTTCTGTCCATTATTGCATTTATTTTCCGTATTTCTTCATTTTCTTTTTCTTTTTGACAATATATTTCTTCATTTTCAAGTCTAATGAAATTATTCTATCAGTTAGCGCCAGCTACATCAACCACCATCTGTGTCATTTAACTTTTTCTTTACCTTTTTATATCTAAAGCAAAAAGCTGGTGCCCATTTTCTTTCCAAGTGTTCTGCATCGATCCTATAACTTCTACATCATTTGTACATCTCTTTGGTGGCATAACTTAGAATAGATGAGTTGCGTCTTGCATGGTTCTGTTGTCTCAAATTTTCTAGTTATGCATCTAATTTTTTTTCTTTTTTTTTGTTTTTGAGAGGGGGGGGGGGGGGGGAGGGAATATATATATATGCACGTATTCGTGTATGTGTAATTTATTTCTTTTTTTTTTTGTTTGATTGTAATATAATGGTGTAAGTTTTAGAATCATCAATGCTTGAAATTTGATACAAAAATAGGATATTCTTGTCCAAATTTTGAAATTGCTATGGATAAATGAATCATCATTATCGATCAATTGAGTTACTCATATATTTAAGGTTTATGAGTAGGTCTACGCTTGAAAAATGAATAGTCCCCGAACTTTGTTTGGATTGTAATTTTTTAAAGAAAATTATTATATTTTCTGTGAATACATTTTTAATTACTTTTTATCTCACATATATTAAATTAGTATAGTAATTTTTCTACAAAAAAAATCTAAAAAAATGCAATCCAGCACTCTCGTCTCCATAATTATAGTCAACCAAGCAAAACAGAAGTTGAGTTCGAATATGTTGTAAGTTAAAACCTGAGAATTTTGAACTCCATGTGCTTACTTCTTATTCTTCACTTAGACATCACTCAACTGTTTACTCTTCTCTAATGACACAACTATTTCATTGTTGAGATACAAGCGATTAGGTTCAAGGAACTTTTAATCTTTATATTGTGAGTTGTGTGATATTTTGTTCCTAGCTAGAGCTAGGCCAGTTGTTTGAAATTTTAATTATGAGGGAAATTTAGTTCAATTATGCCTAGGATTGTGAGCTTATTTAACTTGAGACCATTCTTTTTCAAATTTATTCCTCATGCCATGAAGGCATATGTAGCAAATAAAGTACTATCCTTTGTTTTAACTTGTGAACTTTACCAATCCTATAAGTTTCACAAGCAAACAATTTCATGCAAGATGTTGAAATGTCTATTGTTTGTTTTGTGGGCAACACGAAAAACAAGAACCATCAGCGTAATTAGCAAAATAGAGATACACCAACCTGGAATCTTTCTTATTTCCAGGGGTGATTCTAAATGAAGGGGGAGAAGTAGAGAGTTTGAGAGTTGAATCAGAAACCTCAAAGTCACATGATAAATATTTATATTAGCTGAATTGAGTTTCAAGAATCAAGCTAAAATCTTTTATAAACAAGTGATAAGAGCTTAACTTAACACAATTAAATTTACAAATAACTTATGACTTCTAGTTCTCAGAGACTTAACTATAACTATTAGAACTAAGTTTCTTCGGTCAAAGGGTAGAATTATATATTATGCTACAAGCAACGATGATATTTACCAACAAATAACGATAATTTTTTCCCTTAACCATTCCACGATGAAGAATCTCCTACATATGCACAACCAATTATTTCTGCACAACTGCATCTTTTGTTCTTGGAGTGGAATATTGAAATATCTTGACTTTTTCTTTTGGACCCATAGTTTCATGAGAAGACACAGCTCATCATTAATTGCCGGGATTAAGACGGTGAAGGAGGCAGAAATGGGGTCCATTACACATACGTTTAGTCGTACTACTATATTACTTCTATGGACCTCTATGTTGTTTAAAATTTGAAGTTATTTAAAAAATTATAAACATTGGAAAAGTTGTTTGCTTTTGTTAATAATTTGGAAAATAAAAACCTAGCTTGAATAAATACTCCTCCTGTTTTTAAAAAGCTTAGAATCATCTTAAAGCTAAATTGAGGAATAAACAACAATAACTTCAACTAGATTTACTTTGTATATTTAATTGTCTGAATTGTGGTTTTTCGTAAAAATTTTTTTTACTTTTTTTATGAACAAATTTTTCAATTACCTTTTTATCTCATATATATCAAATCGCTACAATATATGTTTTTACAAAAACTTCTAAAAATAACAATCCAAATGGGATACTTATAGAAAACTTATGTGTAAAAGGACAACTTGATAGAAATATGGATTTTCCAACTTAAAATCATTTAAAATCAAGGGTAGGACATGAGCCAAAAAAAGAAAATGATTGAAATAACTTTTGCAGAATAGGTAAAATTAAATTTAATGGACATGATGGAGGGTTAAGTTGGATAATAACGCGAGAGAAATTGCAAGAAAGAAATTTTGGATTTATTAAACTCTCGTTTGTTAAAAAAGAATATTAATGGACATTAAACAACCTTAGCTACCTGGAAAAATAAAACACGCCAAATATAAAGGAGACAGCTAAAAACCGATACCTAAGGACGGACGGTTAGAGATCTTGTGGGGAAGGGCGTTCACGTGGGAGGCACGGGGACCTGTTGGAGGAGGCCGGTGAGCTGTGGCAATGGGCCATGGGGTGCCACGTGATTGAGCGGGGACGCGTGGGAGGGGGCGGCGGCCAGGGCCCGGACGATATGCCCACGACCACTTTTGTCTTCGTTTCATGACCAAACCATCCAACCGCATATGGCATGCTCCCCACAAAACCCGTGACATTAGTAGATTAAAAAGAGAATAATTGGTGTTATTTATCTGTTCATTCGTATAATTAGTATAATAATTTGTGTTGTCTAAACCAGGGGAGGTGTTCTCCTCATGAATTGCATTTTTATTTTGGCGCAAATCTCTCAGTTTTGATAGTGTAATGTGTATACGCCTTTTACTTTATGCATTTTAGTGAAACTGTACTTCCATACACTTTTGAATCTTTGTAACACTTGATTTTGTATTCTAACATTCTTCTATCACTAAATTAAGATAATTAAATTTGACAAATTTATATGTCAATGAATGGATGAAGTTTTAGTTTTATGGCTCGAAATTGTTTAAACCTCAAATGATTCAACACTTGTGATCATTTCGAAATAAGTACAATAACATTTTGAAATAAGACATCTAATTCCCATAATTTTGTTAGATGGAAGAGAATTGTTATTAGACCCAAGCTAGTGGTTCAACCGATCAATTTGGTGGACTGATCGTGCAATTAAGCTAGGTTAGTAGTTAGACCGAATTTGGGAGGAATCTGTTGACCAATAAATAACCTGTAGGTTTAACTGATAAAATCTCATAAACTTGATGCTTCAACTACCAATTAAATAACTATATTATTTTGGATAAAATGTCAAAATATTCCCTGTAATTTGCTAAATGTTCATTTTAATTTCCTTTGATTTGGAAACATACACTATAGCTCCCTGTGGTTTTAGCTAAATTAAAAATTGGACGGAGAGCATCAATTTTAATAGTTATACGTGAAATGTCAATATTACGCATGTTATATGCGAAATGCTTTCCGTTCAATTTCAAGTTAATCAAAATCGTAAGGAGTTATAGTGTAGTTTTTCGAATCGGAGGGAGATAAATTGAACATTCGACAAATCACAGGGAGTTCATTTATGTAGAGGCAATATTGATATTTTACGTACAACAGTTAGATTGGATGTTTTTGGTTCAATTTTCAATTTAGTTGAAATCACATGGAGTTATAGTGTAAGTTTTCAAATAAAAGGAAGTTAAATTGAATATTTGGCAAATTATATAGAGTTTTTTTGGTATTTTATCCTATTATTTTTTTATAATTTTACAATATTATGTAATTATTGGTTCAATCGATGAACCTACAATTAAACCGCTAACCCATTAAACTAATGAGCTTGCAGGGTTGACATCTGAAGGGTTTAATAATTATGATGGAGTCATAGTGCCCCTCCCCCCACAAGAACTTTATAATATCAAACGATCCGACTTCGAAGTATAAAAGTTGGGACAGGGTATCCTGGATTTAGCGATTTTCAATCAATAGGATTCTTGACTAGTATTTGCATCTTTTGTTTTATTACGTGTAAAGCTTTGCTGAATATGTTGGAAATTAGATGCTGGCAGAAAAAACATTTGGTAGGCCTTATACGTAGGACCTCTTCTGTCACTGTTGTCATTCAAGATTGAACTCCAATGAATACATCTATTCTCCCCTTGGTTATTATTATCGTCATACATTTAAATGGCAAGTAACTTATTATTTCCCCTTTGAAATTCGACTTATGATTACCTCCAAAGAAAAAAAAAATTACAAATCTTAAAATACAGACTGTGGTTAGTACTCTCATAGTTTACATATTAAAAAGGTAGTATGATTGAGATTCCCTTTCACAGTCGAAATATCGATGCGGCTGTGGTTGGAGGATCGGAGAGAGCATCACTTGCTACAACTACAAGTGCAGCCCATAGGATGAGTTGTAACTTTCAACCCGGAGATCTTTTGGAGAATTTTGTTGCTAATTTAAGGTGCAGTAGACGAGTGAAGAAACATCTACTCCAAGTTTAGTGACAAATGGTAGTTTTATTTCACGAAGTACTATGTACCATAAATATACTACATATAAGATGAAGAAAACTCGAATTAGATTTCCTAAGCTTGAGTTCGAGCACAAACGATCGGTCCAATCGATCTCTTTTTTAGTTTGTGGATACAAATTTTCTTTGGAAAATTACGTGCAGGCCCTTGAGCAAGTACAAAGTTGAATATATAATTTTCTTATTTTTTCCTTATTTTCAAGAATATGAGTTAAGAAACATTACGCGAAACAGAAAAAAGAATAGTGGCTAGTGGGAAATTTTAGGTTACAATAACGGTTTAACATTGGTTAATCTATTTAATTTCTTATTATTTAGTTGTGTCAAAATCTATTTTTTTTTTGTAAAACACAAATTTTGTTAACAGATGGTTGAATATCGTCCATATCCATTTGATTTACATCACTACTCTGTTGACGGGTTAATCATGCATTAAAAATTACGGATCTAATATTTAACAAATATAATAGATCTGAAAAATATAAGAAATTTCAAAAAATATATTCTAATTAAAGTGACATAAGTTCTTGACAAGCAACAATTCTAAATTCAACAATCTCATATTCAAATCCCTATTAAATTCTATACAATTCAACGTAAACCCCCCCCCCCCTTCTCCAAAAAAAAAAAAAAACCCAGTCCCCAAAAATAGTTCACTCGTCACTGGTACCAAATTAATGTATGTATATCCATATTTGTCAAGCTTTCATAAAGTGAGACCAATCAACTTGGAAATTGGCTTTGATGACTTGTAATAATTTTCAGCAAACATGCATGTAACTCAATTGAGATATTATTATCGTTATTAGCCAGGGGAGAAGAACTTGGCTTGTGATATACAACCATCTCTTGATAGAAAAAAGGGAAATTCAAGAAAGGTATGGCACAAATGTCTGGATGCTGGATGCATGGCATTCTCGTCAGAATTCGTACTACCCAACGTCTATCTGCCGCAATCTTTCTTTCACTTTAGTCCATAACTTGTAGAAGGCCTTACGTAGCTGCATTAATCTCCATGTAATGTGCCCCCGCATCTATGCATTTCAACACTACTGTTAGTGACGTAAGGGTTTGGAAGAATTGTTACGTAATTGGAACTAAATATTGTGGCCCTCAATCAGTTTTACGTCTACTTTAGATATGCATTAAATTCCGGTGTGCGTTACTTCAATGAAAACGTGTGTATAGAAATTAGAAAGAGAACCCTTAGAAATTGGAATCACCATCAGTTCATTGTATGCGGTTGGAAAGATAACCAGGTGGCTGTTGTGTGTTTCTTCTTCTCCTGGTCCCGTTTGCTACTTGCTGCTCAATGATTTCTTAAATGTCTGCCTCATATGGTATATTGGTATCTTACAAATCATTTTCTAAATAAAGATAAAGAAAGGAAACTTTTTGAGAAAAAAAAAATCTTGGTAACGTCTCAAATCATTTCCGGGCAGCTGCCTAGCTAGCTGCTGAAGGAGAAAGTACAATGATTAAACGTATTTATTGCAACTAATTCATGTCCTTGAAGGACTACTTTTGCGGTCCATTTTCATTTGGAGGTTAGCAACATTTTGTTCAAAGTCAATTCACCTCACCGGATGATGGCAAGTATAAATTAAGGAGCTATGTTTGGCCTTCATTGGCCTGCGTCCTAATTCAAGATTTTTAAAAAAGTTTCGTCAGCATATGCGTAGACATCCATTTAGATCGGCGGTGATTTAATTCCTCCAACTTTTCTCTTTACTCTTTTGAGTAAAAATATGTGTAAAAAAGAATCTATCGTGTTCGACAAAAAAAAAAATTTGGATTGTAGTTTTTTAACAAAATTTTTTTTACATTTATTGTAAACAGATTTTTGAACTATATTTTTTTATCTCATGTACATTAAATCATTATAATACTTCTTTCTATGAGAATTTCTAAAAACAATAATCCAAACAGAAAAGTCGACTCTTATAATTGTGTCAAAATGCAAAATTCGGCATCTCACCAGCCGTCTCGAATTCAAGAAAATGGTCAATTAGTTCTCCAAATTATTCATTTTCCAAAAAAAAAGAATTTTACTACCAAAAAAATAAAGAAAGAGAAAACAGAAAAAATTAAAGATTTTTGTAGCTAGTTTACTAGATGTCTATATACTTCTTATAGTTTAAGAATTCGTCAAACCAAAAGAGTGGTAACCAGACATGCTAAGACCGAATTAGTAGTTTGAACGAATTTAAAGAAGCTAAATGGTAGTGTCAACTGCCTAGGCGGTCCAATCTCGCAGCCTCTTTTAGTACCATCCTCCTTTAGTAGCACCCCCTACATAGAAATTTGTTTGAGTTGCACCTTCTTTACACCTTATTTACACACACTGATTTACTTGCATTATCAACACATTTTTTAATTATTTTTTTATCTCATATACATCACATAAAAAATGTGTTACAAATAATTATTCCAAATAATCTACTATCCAAATATGAAAAAAGGAACTAGTTTAATTTGAAAAAGATACAACATTGACTAATTGTAGTTGTACTCGAAAAAGCACTAGAAGTACCAAACCAATTGTACCGTCTAAAACATCTTTTACAACTAAGTTAAGTTCTAAAATACGGAAAGAAACAGTACAAATTGATTTAGTAAACTTTAATAAAACAGAAAAGACTCAAATAAGGTGCTATACTTCAAATGTACATCATCGAAATATTGAAAACCTGCATATGTGCACCTATTTTTAGCATGCTCCCTCCTCAAATTAATTGCACTTTTTCTATTTGAATCAAATTTATATACATCATTAAAGTACAAAAAATACCGTAGAAAAGCGAAACTATTTCGTCTATTTATAGGTAACGAAGCCGTCTTATTCTTAGATATCAGATGGATTTCCAGTTATACAGCTTTGAAAGCGATGGAGTAGTTGGAGGGCATGATTGTTTTCTTAAAATAGGTTATGGACAAGGTGTTTTAGGGTTACGCGCATTCTTGGACACCATCCTAGCTGCAAAACGATGAAAGATTAAATATAAATCTGTCCGACAATTGGATGCGTATTTTGTTTTGATTAATCATATCCACAGACAAGAGGATGATACCCACTGTTTGAATAAAGCATTATTGAAAATATTGTTTTAAATAATTACTATAACACTTTTTATGATGCGATCTTATATTACTGTTTCCAATGGAGATTACTTAATTTATTTGTCACTGAGGAACCTATTTCTAAACATTTTAACCTTTCAACTACAAAATCGTCCTTTCTTTTAATTTAGACATCCTATACCTATAGTGTTTTTAGAAGGGTAATAGCGAGTGTATTTGGATTGGTGCTTATTTGTAAAAGCATTATTTGATTGCATCGTAAACACGTTTTTCAATCATTTTTTTTTAAATTTCATATTCATCATTTTACAAAAAGTAATATAGTGTTTTTTTTAAAAAAATAGGTACGGACATCATCCCATTTCAACTAACGTGCAATTTTTTTTTTTTTTTTTTGGTGAGGAAACTAACATGCAACCTTGATGAACGAGTAGCATTCAGGAACTAATGTAAGTTAAATTGAAAATCACATTATCAAGAAAAAAGATACTGCCAAGAAACAGACTCACACATGGCTGGAGTTTGGTAATTGTTATCACCTGAATCAACATTTCTCCTAGTGTAGGACTAGGGTTGATTCCGTTCGTCAAATCCAAACTAATTAACCGGTTAAATATTCATTCTTACTATTTAAAATTGCTTTAGATGCTAGTTGAGGGGAAAGCATATGCACAGAGAACTAGTTTGAAGCTATGTTTTCAGAACCGGACCAGGTATCGACTCGGTCAAGTTCAGGGGTCAGGGGTCAATGGGTTCAACCGGGTTCGATAGGGGTTGAACCGGATGACGTCATAAATAAAAATTATTTAAAAATTAAAATATTATATGTAAAATACCTAATAACATGTTAATATTAATAAAGGTATATTCATATATATTTGATGTTTCAAATATATTTAACAAGAAAATACAAAGAAATTAGAACAATCAAGTAGCAATTTATATTATTTAATAAGTATTAACAAGTTTAGAATTAAAATTATGGACTTAATTAAAAAATAACACCAAACTTTAAGAACACATTGATAAAGTATGAAATATTTGAGGTATATTAATAATTTTTAACAATCTAGGGGTCAAAATATAATATTGAAAAAGTTTGAGTTTTTTTTTTTAAAAATGCTGTTTGAACCGGAAATCCGGTTTTTCCCGGTCAAACCCGGGTCTTGACCGGATTTGACCGGGTTTTTACTTTCCCGGTTTTTTGGTATAACTCGGACCGGACACATGGCCGATTCCCGGTTCGACCGGTTGAACCGGCCGGTCCGGTCCGAGTTTTAAAACACAGGTTTGAAGGGGATACTATATTGACTAGCTGTACCCGTGCCAAAAAGAGGGGGGGGGGGGTACTCCTGTTAATTACCAACCCAACTGTATCATCTAAAACATCTTCTCAAATTAAATTCTAAAACATACGGAAAGAAGTCAAGAACAATACGAGTTCAATTATCAATAATATTTGCAGAGTAGTTAGAGACATAATTGACTAATTGAGGAATTTAATGGAAACCATGACTTTGATAAACCCTGAAACGTCAAAGCAGAAGAGACTCAATCAAACAAGCTGCTATGCTTCAAATGTACATCACCATGTTGAAAACTAACCAGCATACGGGCACGTATTTCTATCTACCTATTATATAAGAAAGAAGTGAATTTTAGTGATTTACCTCCTTGCTCGTCACGTGGCTTCGTAATAGTTTGACAAGTAGTTTGCTAATATTTCTTGTACATTGCTATTCTTGTCATTGCATTTTTTTTTTGGCCTTTTGTTCATACAAAATCAAGCAAATATGGCTCTTATGTTTATGGATATTCATCGGTCGATAATCAAAAATTTGGTAAAACAATTTTTGGTAATTTGGGAATTGATTTTTTAAGACCAATATACAATTACTGTCCAAACCTTAGTTTGATAAATTGGATTGAAGAATCAGTAGCGAGTTAAAATATTTTAATTTTCTCTAAAAAAAATTGTTATAACAAAATAATATCCCATATGTTTTTCAACAAAATTAATCGACTAACTCAAACAAACATGATATGCAAAAAAAAAGGGGTTCATAATCCTAAGTTCTAAGTCATAATCTCAATTCTTAAACAATATTGAAATAAATAAGAATTTCAAATTTAATTGTTAAGCTAAACTCCAATGTATCAACTTCCATTAAAATTTTATCTCTAAGTATGGTTATAGTTAGTTAAGCTAATCACTAATTACTAATTAATATTTAGTGATAGGATAAAGATTTACATGTGTATTTAGTAATACACATAAGTGGGCATATATTCTACTTTTGTCTTTTATTGATTTTATGCGAAAGAATGATTTCCACTTAATTGTTCTTGAAATTTTAAGTGGGCATGGGCTGTGCTTAGCATGGCCTGAAGTCTGCTAGTTTAGCATATATGTTCCCTCGTCAAATAAAATCTATTCTTCTCCTGTTTGAATAAAATCTATGCTGTACATCATTAAGGTAGAGTAATGATCAAATTCATGCCACATATACAAGGAAAGATTCCCATGATTAAAATTGTACCAATTGATACCCTTTAAGAATTTGAAAAGTTTATCGTCTATTTGTAGATAACAAAGCCGTCTATTAGTGTACAGCGTACCTTACAACTTTTCCAGTTTTACACCATTGAAAAGGAGGGAGTAGTTGGAGGGCCAGAGAGCATGGCTGTTCTTGAAAGTAGGTGATCCCCCAAGGTGTATTTTTAGGGTTACGCACATTCTTGGACACCATGCTGGAAAACAGTGAAAGATTAATATAAATTTGTCTGACAATTGAACGTGTATTTTGTTTTGATTAATGGTATCTTTGGTATCTCCCGACAAGAAGATGATACTAATTACTAAGCTGTCGCCGAGAAATTTATTTCACGTACATCACTCACTCTGAATATTTTTAGTGGAGATTAATTTATTAGGACTTTATTTCAAAACATTTTAAACATTCAGCTACAAAATCGTCTATTTTAATTTGTTTAATTATGTCATCCTACACCTCTAGAGTTTTTAGAAGTATAATACTACTAAATTTATAGGTGCTGAGACACCATCCCATTTCGACTACTAGCATTCCACGTTGATTGATGACTAGCATTAAGGAACTACCGCAGTTAAATTGAAGATCACGTTTTCAAGGAAAAAGATGCTGCAAAGAAACAGACTCACACATGGCTGGAGCTCTGCAATTGTTGTCACCTGAATCAACATTTCTCGTACTCTAGGACTAGGATGGAATCTATCAGTTAGATCCAAACTAATTAACCGGTTAAATATTCGTTAGTTTACTATTTTAAAATGTTTTTAGTAGCCAGTCGAAGAGAGAGCATATGCACACAGAACAAGATGCCAGCAGTGGAGCAATGAAGCAAACCTTTTTAATTAAGAATTTGCAGATCTTAATCCGTTTCAATAATTAAACTAATGGGAATTCATCCACATCCATCATCAAAAGGCGTCCAATTGTTATTATATATTATAAATTTATACAGCACATCTTTTTCTATGATGATCTCTTCCAAAGTACTGAGAAACCGATGAGTCAGGATAAACCTTGTTTTATTATACACAACTAGTAGTATCCATTTGGACAATAAAATACCAGAGTTAATCCATTTCATCCTCAAAAGGTGTTAAATTGCAGACGTTATTGGGCATCTCATCTACTGGCCTTTTGACAAGTGGTTTGAAGGCAGCACTTCTTCGAGGATTTCCTTTGCCTCGCCTCGAAAAGTAGGAGTAAAAGATTTCCATCTGCTAATCATGCAATGAAAATTAGAAACAGCACAAAGTGATCGAGTCAGCTGGGGAATAACAAGGCAGAAGATGCTAATTAACACCCTCTACACCCAACTTTGTGACTCATACTTGCAAAAATATTGGCAATTAAATCAATAGGTATAACTTTTTACATTTTAGTAGCACCCTCCAATAGGGTTTGTTTTTGTTGGAATGAGAAGTAAAGGTGAGCAAGCCTACAACGTACAATGTGACAACGAAAGCAAATTAGCTGATAAGGCGCTTTGTCTCTAATCAAGAGGTTAAGGGTTCGAGTTGTCGAGAAAATAGGTGATAAATCACTGTTGATCCTCTTATATATTAAAAGAAAAAAAAGGAGAATAAAGGGAGAGAGTAGTAAAAGTGAGCTACTCTTTTAGTAAGAAATTAAATTTGGAATTCTTTTTTTCTTTTCTTAATGTATAAATACATTTCAGATATCACTCAATATCTACAAGTCAGCTGCTTTATTTTGTGCATGCGTATGTATTTGTGTTCAAATTAATAAGATAAAAAAAATAAAAATTTCTTTTTAGTCTCTTTATCGCTTCAACAAAAGAAAAAAAAAATCGCATTATTTACTGTTTTTTGGCATTTTACTTTTTTTTATATTAAAGTAAAATATCTTAAATTCAAGATGTTCAAAACCCTTTCCGTACAATCTCTTCTGCCTTAACGTCTAAGCCAACCCTCCCCTTTTATTATTTACTGCAAAAGACACGAGCAAAGACATTCCATAGATAAGCACTTAAAAGTTAAATTGATCTACTCTCGTATCACAAAATCAAAAAGAACTACTACTCCTACATAAAATATGACAAAAAAAAAATAATGTTATAGGGACGGCGAAAAAAAAATTAAAGTGCCATTAGCAATGTCCAAAAGGGAAATATTATGCTCCACCAACTTATGTCTTCCCAATCCTGTCGATCCCTCCCACCAACTGGTTAATCCAAATTGGGCCTTTAGATCCTCACTTCAGAAAACCAAAACATATACAAGATCACAAAAGTAGGCCTCAGATCTCAAAAAAGTCCAACTAAGTAGTACATTTTGATCTCCGGGCCCATTTTCACATTCTCATCTGCCAAAGTTCCAGACTTTTTTCCTTATAAATTTCAGCTTACTTGCTCTATTTCTTTTTCCTCATTTAAAAAATATATTCATATATCATTAAAGCACACACCAATGTGTATATGAATGATTCTCATTCTTCTTGGCGGAATCTTCAAGGTATTTTTGCTACTTTCTTTCCCATAGTTGCATGTAAGCTACACTAAAATTTTCTTTTCCGTTTTTCCCTTCCCTTTCACTTGAGCATTTTTTTTGGTTTTGTTGGTTGTGTTTTGTTTTGGAATTCTATTTTGAACTCTTCACCCTCTTTTCACCGTTTGAATGATTTCAATTCGTGGCCGCGCCTAGCCCCATATCCCAAAAATTTTTTTTTGTTACTTAATAGGGATTTTAAGGTTTTCTTTTTTTGGGTCTTTTTGGTTGGAGGAATGTTTTCAGTGGATGAGTTTTGGGAAATCTTACATGGGCTGAAATTAAGAGTAGCCTGAATTATACAGATAAGTTGTTGGACCTGCCATAATTGGTTTCAAAATTGATTCTTGATTCTTCCATGTTATCAATTTTTCAGAGAGGAGGATTGTTTTGGGAAGCTGCTGCTGATATCTGAGGTGCCCGGCTAGATATTAGTAAGGTCAGCTGTACTAATTTGTCTATGTAAAATTTATGGTGATAATGTTGTCCTTTTTTTTTCAAATGTTTTACTGTTGATATCCTGATGCAAAGAGATTTTTAGTTCTTTGATGTTGCTCAGTCTTCGGTGCTTGTTGAAAATGTTGTGGTGGGACTTTTTTTTTTTCTTCCTTTGCTCGGAAATGAATAATTTGGTTGATGGAATTGCTAACTGTGAATAAATTAGGAAGCGGAAAAGAACTACTAGAAGTGCTTGTGAACAGGGAAAGGAAAACGGAGAAGCTGAAGCCCTTGTCAACCATGACTTGCTACCTTAGTGATCCTTACCAGTCTCTAATTCTTTCTAGTTGGTGTATTTTCAGCTATTATATTGTTTATGTCCTTTTTTTTGGTAGTCAACTTTGGTATTTAACTAGACTTGGATTAGATTGATCTAGTTTAAGTTCTCTTATTTGAAAATGATAATTAAAGCAATGTAGGAACACTTCTTTGGTTTTTATGGTGATGTCAGTTAGGTTCACTATTCCAAAGCCTTGTAAACCATCATTAAAGAATTTTTGGTTACCCTGCATTAGCTCATTACACATGTTTTATGATTAGAAGCATCTGTTGGTGAAAGTATCTTTAATGTACTTTCAAGGACTGTTATTAACCTGCATGGAGAATGAGCTCTGGTACCACATGGCAAGAAAAGTAGAGAATTGTTTCTAAGTTCGGCTGATATCTTTTAGGACTTATCAAGTTTGATATTACAAGTCTTATTGCTTGTTCGGAGACATAAAATTCCAAGGATCCATGTCAACCATTGACTCGATGTATTAGTGATCCGTAACAGTCTCCATTCTTGGCACTAGGTGTAATTTTCGGCTTGTCATTCTTTGGTTATATATTATTTTTGGATGTTTAGTTTGTCAATTTTAGCATATATCTAGACATGGCTTTAATTAACTTCTAATTCTGATTGACACAATGCTGATATAAATAAAGCCATGTACCTAGTCTCCCTAGATCTCTTGGTCAACTTCTCTAAAGCTTTGTCAGTTATGCATATTAGCCTGCTACATGTGTTTTAGAATGACATGCATATCTCGGTGGAAGTGTCTTATTATATTCTTTTCAAGGACAGTTTTGAGTTGCATGAAAACTGAGTTGTGGTACCATGCAGCGAGAATCTCTTCTAAGTTAGCAACACATATTTTCTGACTTGTCAAATTGATTAATATGTGTCAATTTCTTGCTTTTGGCGAAACAGCTGTCATAAAGAATCACACACATTCCATTACTTGCATCAAGTAAATTCTTCCAGGTGTTGCAAGAACTGATACCCTGTATGTAAGATGAATATCTTTATTTGAAATGTGAATTACACATGTAGCTTTTCACGGAGTCCATTGTTTTGCATTCATTATATGAATAGCTGGCTGGCTGACAGATTTTTGAGGAATATCATAGACTTCTGTTTTCTATGCAACTTTAATAGGAAAGCCGAGTAAGATTATTGATTACTTTATTACTGCCTTTCATGTGTCTGATTACCTGCATGTATATTTGTACAAGTCGGCACAAATCTTTCTATCTAGCCTTTCCGAAATGGACTAATTTTCTCATACTACCTAAGTCATATGATGGCACTTGAAAAGTGCTCATAGATAGACACAGATCAATTCCTGATTGCAGGTGGATAGGCTGTTCAAAATATTAGGAATGGGAGGGGTACCCAAGTTTAGCACGTAGTCCTGTTATCTAATTGCATAAACGTTTTCAGCTGTTGTAAATTGAAAAGATTGTGTAGCGGATGATGTTGGACCATCTTGGAAAGTGGACTATGATGGGCTAAATGAGCTTGTCTTATTTGTATAGCTTGTGCCTTGAAGATTAGTTGTGGCATTTCAAAGTGTAATGGAACTCCTAAATATTGTATTTCAGCTTATTAATTTAATCGACTGCTAAATGAGTTCAACATTTTTCCCTATTTGGATCATAAAATCATTTTGAGGAATTGTGTTAAGTTTATATGGTTAAAAAGTTTAGAAACTTGAGTTCTTGTCCATTGTTTGGCCTCCCAATAGGCTATGCTTCTAATTTTTTCCAAGCTCTTAGGTGGCTAACACAAGTGGAAAATTTGAGTGCTTGGAACTTATCATGCTTTTGGTTAGTTCCTATTACCCAGTCATTTTTCTGACAAGGGACCAAATATAAATGGTTCTGTTATGCTTGTCCTGTCTAGCATTTTTCATTATGCATAGGACTTTGCAACTTGAAATAGAAAACTAGAAGAGTAAAGGACAATATGTCATGCTAATGAACATAACACAAGGTGGCATTTAACATTACTGGGGCTTTTGTGTGACCTGCATTTGTAGATGCTGATAGTTCTAACCATGTGAAAGTTGTGGGAAGAAAACATGATTTCATTAATCTACTGACATTCGAAAGAAAATTATCAGATGTTTGGCTTGTTGGAAATTTTAGGACGAGCATCTAGAATTAATATATCAATGTCAATGATGCTGTCATATCACCTGACGAGCTCTAACCTGCATCAGACAGCTTGAAGATCTCTTATGTAGGATTTTAGATATTTACAAAACTGGATTCTTTTTTCTTGAATGCAGTAGAATGCGCTATGATATTTTTGTCCCCAGTACAATATTTTTTGAGAGTTGTATGGGTAGGTTAGATCAACTTTTCTCTAAATAAGTAGGTGCCTTGAGGTCACTTGATCATGTACATTACATAATTTGGCAAGTCGGCAGAGGCAAAATGTGTGACACTGGCCAACGATGTAGATTCATTTTTGTATTTCCACAATGCCTCGGCATGACAGTGGCTCCCTTCAATTTCAGTAGTTTAATAGAAAACCTAGGTGTACTGGTCAAGGCATTGAATAATATTTAATACTAACCCTAAAGGTTTCAAAAATAACCCTTGTGTCTGGATTTGAAGATGTTTGAAATGTACCTACAATCAACTTAGGTAAAGATTCTGGTGTTTGAATACTAATAGATATGTATGGCTTGAGATCTGGTTTGTTTTGTAATGGAGGGCTGCATTCCTCTACAAGATGCAGTAACCTGTAAGGGCATGTCATGTGTAGGCAACATGGATCCCAAGTGCAGTGCATCTCAATATCTTGGATTGGAGTGCACCCCCCCCCCCCCCCCAACCCAACCCAACCCAACCCAACCCAAAAAAAAAAAAGATCCAGATGCAACAACAAAATATGAGTTTTGAACTCACCTAAATGACTTATTGTTGCGAGATGGGAAATAGCAATTTTCACGCATCTCTATCTCTTTTCAGACACCTTGCTTGTCCTGTTGTTGATATTCTATAGTTGGGTCTGAAAGTGCTTTGTCCTGAGTGAGGAAGTAAAATGACATTGGTTATGTCCAGTGGTCGCGTCAAATGCAATTGAGATTGGAGAAGTTTCCTTCATCTTCAAGTCCACTTGACCACTTCTTTCAAATCTATTCTTTCTTAACATTGGCCATATGTTCAGAATTTTCTCTAAGCCATAAGGATTGTGAGAATCAAAGGCATTATAACGGCCAATTGTTGATGTCAAACTTTTCATTTTTGGATGTTGAAAAGTGTATTCTTGTTATGAAAGTTAATAAGAAAAGGTAAGAACTTGTCTCATGTACTTTATAATAGCCACCTTTCAATGCACTATCCTTTTCAGTTGATATTTTGAACAAGAGGATAGAAGTTTGATTACCAAATGCAACCTGACCACATGATCATTGGCAGTTTTATTATCAAATGCCCCCTGACCCACATGATCATTAGACTTTCCATGAAAGTTGAGAACCTGAAAAGTGATTAATCTGAACGGAGGGAATAACTTTCAAATTTCTACATTATTGTGTACAAATTTGGTTATTTTTTGTATCGGCAGTGACTGCATCTTTTGGCCAGCCAAAAAAGGCTAGAACTTAGTCAAGCTATACTACACATATCACCAACAATTCTTTTTATATGAACATATAGCTTCTAGTTGTGTCTCTAGAGACTAGAGATGAGGTGAAAGGTAGAAAGCAGCACTTTGTGGAAGTCACTTATTTGGTTGGAAAGGCTGATATATTGCTTTACATTCAGCTAATTGTTAGTGTTCTTTTGGCTTCTCTCCCCCCCTCTTCATTCTCTTATTTTTTCTACTTTTTGTTTTCTGTTGTTCATTTGTTCAGTTAAGATTCCTTACCCTAAGACTGGAGTTTCTCCTGTTGTAATTTTTGGTAAGTTTTCCTTTAGAAAGTGAAGCTTCTTAAACTGGAATTTTGTCCTTAATAATAAGGAAATAATGGGTTAACAATTAGATATCAAGCCTTATGTAGTTGGAAGTATTGTATAGGATAATGTACCCACTGATGACCACAGAACTTGGTTATCTTTTTCTGATCTCTGTCTAGGGTTCTTGACGTCCAGCACTGGGCTTTTAGAATCTGTTGTGTGCTTTGAGACCTGCCAAAGAAAATTTCATTCCTTTTCTTCTAGTGGGTACCAATATGTAGGATGGCTTGCAGTTAACCACAAACGTGACAATAAGGGGCTAGAAGCTTGAAAAGAACTTCTTGTCTGAGTGATATTAAGGCGAGCTCAAATGGTTGCTATAAGTAGGCAGCTTGGTGGCCTAAGGCTTGAAACAAGTGGTAAAATGAAGGCTTATGATAAGCTTGTCAATGTCTAGGTCTAGACCAAATCACCCCATTGGAATGGTCTGGGATTAAGCTAAAATTTTCGGTAGGAATTTTGTTATAGACTTGTTTGTTGCCTTTATTTTTTCTCTCGTACTTTATATTATCCTCTTCTAGAAGGATAAGATAATCTCATTCTGGTAAATGGAGCATGTGTGCAATTACTTGCATTTTTTGTTGCGGTCGAAGCTGGAATTTTCAGATGCATCCAGATACCTGAGTATTTGGTTGCCTTGTTTTTAAGGAATAATAGCTTTAATTTTGTGAAAAGCTTCTACTTGCCTTGTAGTTTCCTATTTACCTTGCACTTGCAAAGGGATGCAAAGAACCTCCAAATGTCTTGGTTATACAGTTGTACTACTGTTCTATCTGTTGTTGTGTTGAACTAAACCGAAACTTTCTACTTTCTGAGCAGACATGAACTAACACGTAAATGTAGATGTCCATGACAAAATCTAATTCCAGTTCAGTTTAAATGAGGTTATGCCACGTTGTTTGTATATCTGGATTGAGTACTTGATATGTGCTTTTTATGAAACATTTCCACAATGCTGACCCTAGAAATTAATCTGTTTCAGGTTCTTCATTCAGGCAAGCCACATTTGCTGGCAAATTTGTTTTTGTTCCTGTTTGCATCTCCATTTCTGAGAATGAGCCACCCATGCCGTGATGATCAAGTAAGCTCAAAAACTTGGTCAGTGAATGTTTTGATTAAACCTTCTGTTGCTAAGCGTTTACTTGCTGTGCAGGATGCAACTGTTGTAGGATTTGAGGTTCCAAGGTCCCCAGATTCAAGTTACAACAACGTGTACCCTGGGAATGAAGATGAAGGACGGGAACCACCTTTCGTCCCCCCTCATCTGCAACAGACCATGCTTAACTGCCCACCAACTAGAGATCCTTCTGTGTCCCTTCCGCTGCCACAGAATGTTACCCTGAACCATCTTTACCTACAGAACAGGGAGACTCCTCGCTCTGTGGTTGCACTTGGGGTCACCCATCGCTTTCGCTCTAAATTTGTCACAGTCGTGCTTTATAAACCAGTTCAAAGAAGGGGAAGTGGGAGCACTTAACCACTTAAGACTTCCTTAATGTACAAACTGTTGTGGAGGCATGTTGCTCCATATTGTGATTGATAGATAGATAAGTGAAAAATTAGCAGCAATATTTTATTCCCTCAGAGGTGCTGGTAAACATAGGATGATTTCTTTGGAACTTGAATTGTTATGATTTCTAAAATACTATGTAATTTTGGCCTAGATTAATGTAGGTGAAGCATTTTACTCTTTAGTTTGGTTCTAGAAAACTACAGATGTAATGGGGCGTTAGAAAAGTGTTCTTTGTTGATGAGCATGCAAACCTGTTAGATGCAAACTGAAAATATTTCTCCTAAAGTGTGACTGTCTCTTGATATCAGCCGCCATAAATAATTGAGAGCCGAAGGAAAGGATATCTGCAGCAACTGTAACTGCTGTCAATTGGGATCCTCTGATTCTAGTGACCATTGATATGTCAAGACTATAACAGGCAATAACTTAAACTGATTGAGATGTTATTTATTGATCATCCCTTTCTTATATTTCTTCAACTGATCCAGCATGGCTATTAGTCATCCACGAGGTTTACGTGTGCTCTGAAAATTGTCAATGCTACGAGAGGACGCAATATTGCAATTGTTGGTCCTCTTGACAAAAGCTGGGATGAAGTCGTGCAATGATTGGGGAGAAAACAGATAAGTCAATGGGAGTACTTGAGTGTGGATGTGGTGGTGGAATGACAAATTTAATCAATGCAAAGTTCTCTCAAAAAACAAGGAGTGTTTGCTGCCATATGCTGGAGGCGTATTTCTGTTTTGAATAGAATTGGTAGCAAATTACTGGAGACTTTTTGTATTGGATTGTAAAGATAATAGCTCCAATTTAAGAAAGCAGAGTTTAATGCTGTTAGCTGCATGGCATCTATAAGTTCGAATGCTTAAATTTGTCCTCTCCAGCTTTCTCGAATTGGATTAGGAACATGAAATCCTCAGGATTTGGCATTGTATATGAACTTTTAGTCGAATTACCATGATTCCAGCAATGCAGCATAGACCATTGTTTACTGGGTAAGAGAGAAGATTGGCCATCTCTGTGCAAGTAAACCGAGTCCTGAAGGAATTTTTGCATATCAAACAATCCATAAATGGGAAGAAATTAAGTTAACGTACTAATCTCCGTTGTATAATTTTCGGTAACTCTGCTTTACCTGAAACAGAAAATTTTCAGTGCGTCTCTAGGAGATTAGGTCTGCACTGCTGAATACATACATGATCTACACAAATGACTTGTGAAGAAAAAAATGATTAAGCATTTTCACGGTTATTTTGCCGACATGATGTCATGCTCACCGGGTAAAAACAAGGACTTAAAGGGATTCTTTTTTTTTTTTTTAAATGAAGAAAAAGGAATAGAAAGAATAATGCGAAGAAAGGAAAAACAAAGAAAGAGAAAAAGCCATCCAAGTATCCTGCTCTGGTTTTTTATGGCCTTTTTTTCCCCCGATTCAAGGTGGTAGACTAATACCAATATTATGGCCATTATTAATTGAACATTATAGCCTTTCTATGATAATAGAGCAATGATTCGGCCAAAGAATAATAATGTTCTGTAGATATGTGTTTTTTTCATTCTTATCGTCAGATAAGAGCAAGTATATGCACAAGGACATAAGGATCATGCATGGAAGTCTTTACGCAGTTCCCAGCCCCGAACAACAATGTAAACAACAAAGTAAACATGTCATCATGACTAACTCAAACTTCTTCATCTCCAATCAGACCAAATTCTCAATTTTATATACTCCTAAAGAACTCTCAGAGTTTACGTAAGGGTACAATGTGGCATATCATATAGGTTATGTCTACATCTACCTTCCGGCGCAGAAGGATGATAAGCAGCCAACATGTATGTTTGATGATAAGTTTATCAGTTGACCTTAAAATTACACATCCCAAAGGATTCAAGACTTCCAAGGAACACACTCTCTTATCTCAGATAATATATTCATTATTTCCGTACACAGGAAATGGTCAGAGAAATAGCTGATTCTACACAACTCATTTGACCCTTGGTTTTTGTAATATGCTGCACATTATTGAGGTATAAACAATATTATCGTTTAAGGAATCTGTCTACAATAGGTGGATGCTGTAAAATATTGTGCTGGTGAACAAATTTGGCTGTTACTTCTTTTCTTTGATTCCAGCTCATTTGATTAACAAGGGCAAGTTCTAGTTGCAAATTAAACTGAGAAATAATGAAAAATGTTTCAGAAAAAGGTTAAAGTAGCAAAGAAAGAAGTATTCTGGGTTGGCCTAGTACTAGTCGTTAGCCTTGAGGTGAAACTTGGCATATGAAGGAAGATTGCTATTTTTTGCGATCGTCAAAGGTGTTTCAACAAGTTGATATATTGATTATACAAGTCATTCGCCAAAATCTCTCAAACTGTACTCTTTATTGAATAACAGATTATCGTGGAATACGATTGTCATTATGATGGGTGTTTAGATATAGTAACAGATTAAGCTATGCCGAAGACCCTAATCACCTGCGGGAATTAAAAAAATTAATGGTCCTTTGGGATATCCGATAAGGCTAATCCTATTCAGAATCAGATGCCATCAATTAAATGAATATTCAGTGTATATTATAGAATCTTGTACACTTGTATAATGTCAACGCCTTTATCCTATATAAAAAGAACATATTGTCCACCCAAAGATCCCAAGAAACATCAGCAGTGCACGAACATACCCTGCTGATTAATCTTTCCTTCACACTCTTTTATTCTGCTTAGCAGATTTTATTGGGCTACAAGAAGAATGGCTGATATAGAAGCATGGTTCGCCATCGCGGGTCGCGGTAGCATCGCGGTCTAGGTTGTTTCATATCCGTCGCGGCATATCGGTTGAATATCGGATGATACGCACATTATAACACATGAAAGTTTTCAAAAATTTTGAAAAAATTACTAAAATTAGAAAATACCAAAAAAGACACAATTTAAAAAAATATCCAAATCGACTCCAAGTTGACTTGGATTTATTGATCGATATCATTTATTTCGGATTCGAATCGGCCAATATCGTCCAAGTCAGAGCGAATCGTCGCGGATATAGTAATATCTATCCACAATTTGGGGATCGGTATCGTACAGGTCCCCGTTCCAATTACAACTCGTATCGCCCGATATGGCGAACCATGGAAGGATCACCAGGAAGTTCAATGCATGGGGTTACAGGCAAAGAGAGAGTTCTTTCTCTCTCAGTGGCATCACCAATGGTGCCAACTGACACAACAGCGAAATTTGATCTGCCTGTGGACTCTGAACTTGGCCAAAAAGTTCAAGCTCTTTTCTTATGCCAATCCTCACATGAGGACCTTTCACCTTTCCTGGATTTCATTCTTCACTTGTTTTGTGTCCACATTTGACCTGAACCTCAGAAAAGGCGATATTGGCAATGCTGGAGTTGCTTCTGTTTCAGGGAGCATTTTCTCCAGGCTTGTGGTGGGTGCAGTGTGTGATCTGTTGGGCCCATGATATGGCTGTGCATTACTGATCATGCAATCAGCCCCAACAGTCTTTTGCATGTCCTTTGTTTCCTCAGCTAGTGGATACATAGCTGTCCGATTCATGATTTTCATTGGCTACTTTTGTGTCTTGCCAATATTGGATGAGCACAATGTTTAACAGTAAAATCATAGGTCTGGCGAATGGTACAGCGGCTGGTTGGGGGAATATGGGAGGAGGAGCAACACAATTGTTGATGCCACTGTTGTACGACCTAATTCGTAGAACAGGTTCAACACCTTTCACTGCATGGAGAATTGCATTTTTCATCCCTGGTTGGCTACATGTGATCATGGGAATTTTAGTCCTTACTCTTGGCCAAGATTTGCCTGATGGAAATCTCAATACCCTGCAGAAGAAGGGTGATGTTGCCAAAGATAATTTCTCCAAGGTAAGTCCAAATCACTAAGTCGCGGTAGGCAAACCTTCTACTGGTAGGCTATAACTTTAAATGCTTTTACCATTTTAGAAGTTGCAGCTTTTCCATGCACAGGATAGAAACACTTAAAACACTTGGTCGCACATAACATAGTCATTTGAAAAATTCTATGTTAAGGTGTGTTTGCGTGACACCAAAATAGCATAGATGTATATCCTACTCTTTTAATGAATTAACTTTTCTACCCTTTTCAGTTCTTATATAAGGTGGCACCCCTGTGGCCTTGCTAACAGATCAGTTTTCTCATACAGGTACTGTGGTATGCCGTGACAAATTACAGAACATGGATATTTGTCCTTCTATACGGATACTCAATGGGAGTTGAACTATCGACAGACAATGTCATTGCAGAATACTTTTATGACAGGTCCCTTAACATTTCCCTACCTTTCCTAATCATTGTTGCACTAATTATTTGCACAAAAAAAAAAAAAAGTGACAGGACTAACAGAATTATTGGTGTTAATTCCTGTTATACAGGTTTGATCTAAAGCTTCACACCGCTGGAATAATTGCTGCCACCTTCGGCGTGGCTAATCTTGTAGCTCGCCCCTTTGGCGGATATGCATCAGATTTTGCTGCCAGAAAGTTCGGCATGAGGGGCAGACTATGGAACCTTTGGATTCTGCAAACTCTTGGAGGAGTATTCTGCATCCTTCTGGGCAGGACAAATTCTCTCCCACTTGCCATTGTTTGGATGATCATATTCTCCATTGGAGCACAAGCAGCATGTGGGGCGACTTTTGGTATTATTCCCTTCATCTCAAGGCGATCCTTGGGTATCATCTCAGGCTTGACCGGAGCTGGTGGAAATTTCGGCTCTGGATTGACACAACTAATATTCTTCACCAGTTCTACATTTACTACGAGTGAAGGTCTATCTTACATGGGAGTCATGATAGTTTGTTGCACCCTTCCTGTTGCATTGGTTCATTTTCCACAATGGGGAAGCATGTTTTTTCCTCCATCAAAAGATGTGGCTAAGGGAACTGAAGAACATTATTATACCTCTGAATACACCGAGGAGGAAAAACAGAAGGGAATGCATCAGGGGAGTCTCAAATTTGCTGAAAATAGCAGATCAGAGAGGGGAAAGCGCGTCGCCTCTGCACCAACTCCACCAAATTCTACTCCAAGTCATGTCTGATTTAAGTGCAAAATGGAACCCCTTTTACCTATATCTGTAATATGTAGTGTGAAAGTATTGCCGAATGAGACAATCAAAGTTGTGCCTTTATCTTTCCAATATATGATAATGTAAGCTTTATCATCTCCGCAGTTCAAGAGAAACACAGTAAAAACTGGAACAAGGAAAGATAACTTTGATTGTGATCATTAGCCTTCAAAATTACTCTACATATCCTTTTTTTTTTTGGGGGTGCACATTTGTTGAAAGTTTGGATCATTCAAACCTTTTCTCTTAAGAAGATTGTTTGCACAAGATTCCTCGAATATTTGACAAACATAAACAAAACTTTTTACAGACAATATCGAATAATATGTATATAATTTTATGAACGTCACCCAAATATCATTTTTGAAGCATAACTATCAACAAACCAGAGCCTAGATATAAAAATTAACTAAGAAATCCGATCTTTTCCATAGTCCAAGAGAAAATTACAAAAAAAGAACAAATTCAATTGAAAGTCCCTCTTTATACTTGGTAATTGAAAGGACTTTGTGGAGAAATTTTATACAATAATCATATGCTGTGAAGAGTTTATATATTAAGCTCAAATGGATAACATGTTCATCTTTAAGTGTAATTGATAGGGCTGTCAACGGGGTTGCAACAGTCCGAACTTGACCCGTTCAACTCGAAAAAAGTCTGTTGAGTATAAGCTTTAATTGGATTGAGTAGAGTTTGCATCTAAATATTAAATGCAAACTGAATGTGAGGGAAGTTTGGGTTATGTGAGACTCAAACTAATAAAGTTCGGTATAATTGTATATATAAAATATATACTAATATCTATAATTTATAATTATACATATTACGATATAAAATTTTAATAATTTATATATAAATCTATAGTAATTCATAATTATAAAATATATATTATATATAATATGTATTTAATTATAAGTTTGGACTGACCTCGATTTGAGCCCAAAAACTCATAATATAATATTGTGAATTGAGTTTGAGCATTTTGATTTGAAGCCAAAAATTCGTATAATTTATGAGACGAGCCTGAGCTTGCACTCAAAAAACTCAACTGACACACCTCTTTCAGCCTCTTTGCCCCTACAGTTTCCAGACAATCACAACCGCATTTTGAGTCGGTTCTGAGCAATTTTTAGGTTAATAATTAATACAATTGAAAACCTCTAAAGGGTTGTGAAAGGTTAAGGAAACACATTTGATATGATTTATGTCTGCATCAACCCGGCAACCTAACATGATGTCAACAACACAAAATTGCTAATAAGCAAACTTCTTTCATTTGACCTTTGAAAAGATATATATAGTGGCACAATTAATGACGTCGGATAAAACGATTAAATTTCATTCTACATTCATTAATTGATGTTATGCTCGAAAAGTTTTGCACTTTATAGTCGTGATAATTGACTTGCCCATGGACGTTTTGTTTCTCTTCTACTTTGTTCTAGTTCTCAAAAAAAAAAAGGGAGTAATGTAATGTCTGTCTATGCCTTAAAAGAATGTAAAAAAAATATACGTAATAAATAAAGAAATGAAAGGATGATAGTTAAGTCCAGCGATTTATCCAAAATCCAACAGATTCAGAGATTAGAATCTAATAAAACTTCCCCGGAGCAAAGTGCTAGAATGAATGAAGTATCAAAATTGAGTGTGCATTTTTTGATTGGCCCTGGGAGATTTTTTTTTTCTTTTTTGGCTTAATAATGCTTACGCTTATGCTTAATAATGCTTAAAGTGCGTTGCTCGAGTTATCATAATCTTTTCCAAAGTTGGAGGGGGAGTGAGTAGTGCGGCAAATTGACTTGCAAGTTGCTAGGAGGGAATGGATGCAGGCACTTGATATTGTTTCTTATTATGGGTCAAAAGCAAAAATAGTTTTGTAGTAATTTTTTTTTTGTTTTATGGGAATATGAAAAACAAACACCGCCACCATCCCAGCCAGCTGCATACATCTGAATTTCAAGAATCGCATCATGTCCTTCTAATAATTAGGGAGAGACAGAGAGAATGGCAGCTGCGGGCATTGATGGTTGAATGCCGGCAACGGTGGATGGTGGTGATGTATGGAAAAAAGTATAAGAGGGTGAGGATTTATTTTATTTTTATTTTTTAATATATTTGAGCGTGTTTTTGGAGTTTAGAATCTATAGTAACTCTACAAACGAAAAATAATTTTGAAAAAATTCTCCAATAGTTTACTAGTTTTTATATTCAAGTTTATTGAAACATATACTACTAATTACTACTAGCGCATGCAGAATCATTGAATTCGTTTTCTTGAGAAAACGAAAACCAATCAAAAATATATTTATAAGAGAATTTGATTCCAAAATTTTTTACTTATAATAATAATCCTTCCCACCTTACCTTTGGAAGTCCTAAGTCCTAACCCTACCCTCCCCCATTATATCTCCATATGCTGAAACTCAACACATGATTTTACTACTGTTCTCTGCGAAATGGTTTCTAAAGAAAAATTCAATCCTAAACTGCATTCTTTCAAGGAAACAAAAGGGTGGATGCGGTACTTCACAAGAATGGATCCTTTGGGATATACGATGAGACTAATACTGTTCATTAAAATGGATGTGGCGAAATGGAATCCTATTATTTAATCCCCAATTTTCAAAGTAGCCATTGGGAATCTCCATAAGCTCATGGAGGCCATGAAAAATGTCAAACTCCTACCACCATATAAGCCCCATATGTATGACTTCTTCCCACAGCAACATAACAACAAGGCAAAAAGATTCTTCTCTCTGTCTATTAGCTAACCATACTCCATATTTGCAGCCTATAATCAGTTCTTAGTTCTTTCTTCAAGACAAAAAATGGGCGACATTGAAGGTTCTCCGGGAAGCTCCATGCATGGAGTAACGGGCAGGGAACCAGTCCTTGCTTTCTCAGTTGCATCCCCAATGGCCCCAACTGATACAACAGCAAAATTTGACCTGCCGGTGGATTCTGAGCACAAGGCGAAAGTGTTCAAGCTCCTTTCTTTCGCCAATCCTCACATGAGAACCTTCCATCTCTCCTGGATTTCATTCTTCACTTGCTTTGTCTCCACATTCGCAGCAGCCCCTCTTGTTCCCATCATCCGGGACAACCTAAATTTAACCAAACAGGATATCGGTAACGCTGGAGTTGCTTCCGTTTCTGGAAGTATTCTTTCCAGGCTTTGCATGGGTGCAATCTGCGACTTGCTCGGGCCGCGATACGGCTGTGCATTTCTCATCATGTTATCAGCTCCAACTGTATTTTGCATGTCATTTGTGTCAGATGCTGGGGGTTTCATTGCGGTCAGGTTCATGATTGGATTCTCATTGGCTACTTTTGTGTCGTGCCAATATTGGATGAGCACGATGTTTAACAGTAAGATTATAGGCCTGGCGAATGGAACAGCAGCCGGTTGGGGTAATATGGGAGGCGGCGCAACTCAGCTTATAATGCCCCTGCTGTATGATGTGATCAGGAAAACAGGATCTACTCCCTTTACTGCCTGGAGGATTGCCTTCTTCATTCCTGGCTGGTGTCATGTAATCATGGGGATTTTGGTCCTGACTCTTGGACAAGACTTGCCTGATGGGAATCTTGGTTCTTTACAAAAGAAGGGCGAAGTCAAGAAAGACGAGTTTATCAAGGTCGGTTAATGCAGCATACTCATTAAATATTATTCTTACTTACCTATGTAGTTTTATGTGAATTAATTTGTCTACAGGTTGACTAATTGTAAAATTGTAATTTCGTAACGCAGGTGTTGCGGTATGCTGTAACAAACTACAGAACCTGGATTTTTGCGCTCCTTTATGGCTATTCAATGGGAGTTGAATTGTCAACTGATAATGTAGTTGCAGAATACTTCTATGATAGGTAAGTAGTTTTTTTTTTTTTTGGTCTTTTTTAAAATCCCACGATCTGTCTGGTATAATATGCGAGAACTTTTGAAATAAAATTTGATTTATATATGGATGATTCCTAACAGGTTTGATCTCAAGCTTCACACTGCTGGTGTAATCGCGGCCACATTCGGCTTAGCTAACATTGTTGCTCGTCCATTCGGTGGATTTTCTTCAGACTTTGCAGCAAAAAAGTTTGGGATGAGGGGGAGGTTATGGGTGCTTTGGATGCTACAAACTCTGGGTGGGGTTTTCTGCATCCTCCTCGGACGGGCTAATTCGCTTCCTATTGCCGTCACAATGATGATCCTCTTCTCTGTAGGAGCACAGGCCGCCTGTGGTGCTACTTTTGGAATCATTCCCTTCATCTCCAGAAGATCATTGGGCATAATATCAGGAATGACTGGAGCCGGTGGCAACTTCGGCTCTGGATTGACGCAGCTGATTTTTTTCTCAACCTCAAAATACACCACATCACAAGGTCTATCCTACATGGGGATAATGATAGTATGTTGCACTCTTCCGGTGACATTAGTCCATTTTCCACAATGGGGAAGCATGTTTTTGCCTCCATCAAAAGATGTGGTCAAGGGAACTGAAGAACATTATTATTCTTCTGAATATACTGAGGAGGAAAAGCAGAAGGGGATGCATCAAGGGAGTCTTAAATTTGCTGAAAATAGCAGATCAGAGAGGGGAAGGCGTGTTGCCTCAGCACCAACCCCACCAAATTCAACCCCAAACCATGTTTAATCAGTTACTATGTTAAATAGTACTTAGATGCAGGTGGACACCTCCAACCATACATTGGTGTGGGGTAATTTAAGGATGCTTACACCTATAGCTGACTCGGGGTTTTACTATCTTTCCAATGTATCGACCCATACTACTCAAACTTGACAATTTTATATTGTCATGAGTATTGTGCATCTGTCATCATTTCAGAAATAACTAGACATCTACCTATAAATTGCAAGACACATGCTTTCGTACGTAATCCCTTGATTACTATAGAAGTAACTTAAACAAATCTGCTCATTTTTTACCTCCAAATTGTTGTTTCTTACTACATGTTGATGCAAGAAAAGAGGCCCTTTTTTATTGTTCTTGAGAAAGAACAAGTGGGAACCTAATTAGTCTAATCAAAATCCTTGCTTTCTTTCTTAATATTAACCAAACAGTTTGCAATTGGTTTGACTAAGTAATTTGTATACACGGTCTAATGTAGGATCCTTCCACTAATTTAACTACTACTTAATTTATGGAACCAAACGGAAATGTGAACTTCTTCTCCTTAAGCGGCCGGAAATGTATGCATGCTCGCCTCCTCTGTATCGTTGAGATATGACCCACTCAACCATCACTACACAATTCACTGGATCACTTAATTATATCTCCCTCAATTACCTACTAGTTTTACTAAATACTTGTAACAGAGAAAATTTTTAGATCAATTATTTTTTCTTTTGCACATCTTTTTTTTTTTTATAAAATTCAATGGGAGACTCTAAACCTTCCTAAGGAAAAAGAAGAAAGGAGAGGACTAGAGAATCAAATTAGAAAACTTATGTATCTTCACAGGTCGCAGCTACTCCATGATCAATTACTAGACCTTCATTATTGCCATACAGCCCTTTTAAGTTGGATCAGGGCTTGTAAAATTGTTAAACTTAAAGGTCCTAATAAGAATCATCAAAAAGTACTTTCTGTGTCTCAATCTGAAAAGCGAATAATTGGAACAACAACTCAAAATATTTCAAATACATGTATATTTACAGTTGTACATATATAGCAGCAAAAAAATCCAGTAATATAATTATGATCAACAATTATACAAAAGCATAGATAAATGTATGAGGTTAGACATCATGTGGTACAATTATGATCAACAATTTTAGATCATATACAACACGGCAGCTTCCTAGTTTCTTTTTGGTCGAAATCTGCATTGAGGATCGGCTTCTTGTAAATAGGATAAGCCAACAACTATTATTGACTTGGTACGCGGAAAAGTGTAGCACTATTAGTACCATAGTCTATAGTATGCAGACTTTAGAGCGAACGGAGAAAATGATACTCAGTGAAGGATCGTGATTAGTTTTAAAAACCACTCTACTGCTAATTGAAGTCCCAAAACAGGCTCAAGGAAATTTTTCGATGAGCATGTTATTTGAAACTACAATTGCAGTATATAAATTCATTTATGAACTGCATAACTTTTTCTTTAAAAAATAAAACCAACTTGAGATGTGGAAGGTCTGGCATGAACCACCATTTGTTTATCCTTTCAAATCAAAATGAATACTTGAGTTTTATGATGCTTAATGCAAAAAATTCTAGTGGTCTTTTTTTTTTTTGGTGAGTAAGATAGTGGTCAAAATAGATGATTGAGGATTAAGGGATGCTGTTTAACGACAAACCTGGTAATTGTGATAGAGTATAATGTTTCAAGAAACATCTAAGTCAACCAACTACCACGCATATTCCCCTGTCAAAAAGAAATAGCAAAGAAGGTAAATACCCTATTCCAAACAAAAAAAAAAAAGAATAACAATTTGTAAACACCTGTCATTGATAAATAAAGTTCACTAATAACAAATTCATTCAACAACTTTTTTCTCGAAAGAAAATCCAATTCCTCCAAGTGTATGAGAGAACAGACATAGAATTCGTCTAAGCAGGATAATATTCTAATGTGAAAGCATATATGTCAACAACCATGAAATATTTTTAACTTACCATCGTTGAACTAGCATAAACCTTAAAGTTTGTTAAGGCAGTCAAAATGGTACGCGGCAGAACTTCATTTTGATGATTCAATAGTTTGATGAGATGCTTTCGAAGGGTTAATGGATCCCGTGATCCCATCCTTTGAGGTAACTGATGAGACTATGAAATTGTTATGTGTTTTTCTTTCGCATTTGTTAATTTCAATACCAAAAAAATATTACTGTTCTCAGTAACTATCTATCGGCTAAATACTTTTAACAGAGAAAATTTTTAGATCAATTATTTTTTCTTTTGCACATCCTTTTTTTTTTCTTTGAATTCAAGGGGAGACTCTAAACCTTCCGAAGGAAAAAGAAGAGAGGAGAGGACTAGAGAATCAAATTAGAAAACTTAATAGACACTTGTATCTTCACAGGTCGCAGCTACTCCATGATCAATTACTAGACCTTCATTATTGCCATACAGCCCTTTTAAGTTGGATTAGGGCTTGTAAAATTGGTAAACTTAAAGGTCCTAATAAGAATCATCAAAAAGTACTTTCAGCTTAATCGGTGCAAATAGAAACGCTGCTTTCCAAAATATCAGCAAGAAGAAAGGCAGTAATTAACATATAGTACTTCTTAACATTTGTCATCATACTTCTAGTCTAGTATTTTCAGTAAGAAATGGCAGATATTGAAGGTTCTCCAGGCAGCTCTATGCATGGAGTAACTGGCAAAGAACAAACTTTTGCCTTTTCTGTTGCTTCATCAGATGTCCCGACTGATACAACTGCAAAGTTTCATTTGCCAATTGATTCCGAACATAAGGCCAAAGTATTCAAGTTCTTTTCTTTTGCCAACCCCCACATGAGAACCTTTCACCTCTCTTGGATCTCTTTCTTCACTTTTTTCTTCTCAACCTTTGCAGCAGCTCTCTTGTTCCAATCATCCGGAATAACCTTGACAAAACAAGATATCGGTAATGCCGGAGTTGCTTCTGTTTCTGGAAGCATTTTGTCCAGGCTTTGCATGGGTGCAGTTTGTGGCTTGTTAGGGCCAAGATATGGACGTGCCTTTCTTATCATTCCCATTATTATGGATCCGAATAGACTGAGGAAGAGAAAAAGAAAGGCATGCACCAAAACAGTCTCAAGTTTGCAGAGAATAGCAAATCTGAGCGTGGGAGACGTGTTGACTGTTGCACCCTCACCAACTCCCCCGAATTCAACACCATCCAACATTTAGAACAGGATCAAATGTATCACTATCAGGAGTACTAGAATCTGTACTAGTAAAACCATAGAATTACCAGGGTTGTGTGACTGTTTCTGCGTCTTCGCTTCATCTATGATCTATCTCATGTTAACAATACAGTTCTTGTAACAGACAACCATGATAATGATATAATTGTGCGTTTTATTTGCTGTTATTTGGTCTTAAATTTGGTCACTTATTGTGCAAGACACTGGATTTCTGGTCATATTTGGTTTTTGTGTTAGTTGTAGGAGAGTGGTATTGAAAGTGACAAAAGAGGAACAAATTCCAGAAGACTATGCATTTTTTGGTGTGCCCACGCCAGACAACACAGAGTTGTGTGAAAAAGACGGAGTGTGCGACCCTACTCCCTGAATGCTGACGCAATTCTTGGGAGAGGTGATTGTAGCTACGTGGGATTAGGAAGCGTTTGCAGAGAAGGCTTTTGGGCAACAATTCAACGAGGGAATTAAGAAAGAAACCCTTTGGGGAACAAACACCAATTCGAAAAAGGAAGTGTGCGGCAGCAAAGACTTTAAAAAGGAAATTAGCGATAGACTAGGGACATCTTGTACTGGGATCTTTTCGTTTGTTCTTCTTCTTAGCACTAGCTTTAAACTAGGGCCGCATCTCTTTTACTTCGTTCGTCATTCAACAAAAACTCCATGAAAACTTTGAATTGCTTCATCATTATGCGGCAAGGCTAAACCTTTTATCTAGTTGAGGAGTAATCAAAGTCAAGGACACGAACAATTGTGAGATCGTTTTTATTATTCTAAATTCTGCGTTTGTGGGTATTTAATTATTCTTTGCTTGAATTGCCTATTATTGTTTGGATTTATTGGATCAATATGGCCAGTTGTTCAATTGTATAAATAATATACAGCCAATTAGGACAGGAATGCGTATCACTAGAATGTCTTAAATTAGTGGCGAACGGTACCAATTTCATTGCCTCGCAAGTAGTCTAATCTGGGTCGTAGGAATAATTAATCTAGTTTAAATGAACCCGCATGTGTGTTTGTTAACTAGAATTGGGTTTCTTTAATTCCTAAAGTTGTAATTAGATTAAATCTTTCGAACGTCTCTGGGGTTATCTATTTTACAAGAGAGTAGTTTAAGAGCGTCTCTGGACTACTGTAAAATTAAGGAGTGATTGAGACTTTGGCGGTTGCTAAATTGCTAGAATCAATTTATCTGCGAACGTGTGAATTATCCCTGGTATCTATGATCAATTGTGTGAACCGGTGCCGAGATTATCTCCTTAATTAGGTTGTGTTAATCAATTGTTTATTTCATTCTTGAGTTATTGCATTTATTGCGATTGTTTATTTAGTAATCCTACGTCTTTAATTTGTTTCTTTTATCTCTCTTCCAAAAACCCCCCCAATTATCTGTGTGTGATAAGTCTACCAGTTCCCTGAGGAGACGACCCTACTCACCGCTATACTCATTCAGTTTTGATAGTAGGTCTAATATAAATTTTATTTTTGGTAGTTTGACAGCCACCAAACCGATTTAAATCCATTGCATATATGGTGGCAAAAAAATGTTATATATATTAGGGAGAAACAGCTCGAGAGAGTCCACCAACGAATCCAATATGTAAGTCAGGAACCCAATTCTGACCCAAAAACTTAAGCTATTAGGTCTTGGACCCTTACTTACATATTAACCGCTCTTTCTCCGTCTCTCGGACCAATGTGAGACACAACCCTTTACTCATGAACCTAACAAATCTCCCCCGCATTAAAGCCAAATTTTACAAACCCTTCTTCGAATCTACTTTAATACTCAATGCAAGCCCACTTTTATCCCTAAGGTCATCTCTTCTCCCAAATATGGACCCACTCTTCTTCAACATTTAAATTGCATTCTGGACCCTTGCCAACTCTTGGCTCTTTGGTCTAACATCAACCAGACCCCTGCTAAACCCATGGTGCACCTGGTCCAATACCAACCAAACTCTTTGGCACTTCGGTCCACCATCAAGAAGAGAATTTTCACCGATCTAACTCCGAGAAAAATCCACTTGCCCATGAGTAACCCAGTCTCACAATCTGAAACTCTGATACCAATTTATTAGGGAGAAACATCTCAAGAGAGTCCACCAAAGAGCCCAATATATAAGTCAGGAACCCAACTCTGACCCAAAAACTTAAGCTATTAGGTTTTGGACCCTTACTTACATATTAACTGCTCTTTTCCATCTCTCGGACCAATGTGGAACACAACCCTTTACTCATGAACCTAACAGTATGTTCTACATAAAAGTTGTTTACTGATTAGATTTTCTCAAAGACTGGGAAGAGAACTCATGTCTAAACTCAAAAACAACAAGAACTCATGACTCATCATGAGTAAAAATTGTGTCCTTATCAATATACTCCCTCGAGCAAGCTAGAAATTACTACTGTTACTACTTGTTTGTAATGGCATGATGTGTCAATTGGAGATGTCTGCATGAAGGAATCTGGTTTGCTTCCGAAATTGTCAGAATCATGTGAATATTCAATCCTGGAATCTTTCAGATATTAAATCTCAAGTTTACGCAGTTTGGTTTACCTCAATAAACTAAACTAATAATATGTGCTGCTGAAATGGCAATCGAATACAGGTGGAGAAAATAAAGTAGAATATTTCAAGGTTCTCAATTATATATCCGAGAGTAGGAGTTGACTTTTGTGATTAATCAGAAACTATTAAAATAAGATGCATGACTGGTTTATTTGAAGTTATATCCAGAGTTCTTGGAGAGATGACATTATACACCTGAGTTATTGCTACAAGTCTGGCGCTTGAAGGGCTTAACAACTGGCAAAGAAATGATTTTTCTTCATTAAAAAAATCATTCAGGCAAGCCAAGAGTTTATAGTTTATATCAAACGTAGGAGGTTTCAAGCCTACTCACCTCCTCGATACCTCAAGGCTGTTTGGGCCAATGTTACGCGGCAAGCAGCAACTTCTGAGGCTGGCATTCCAAAAGAATTACCGAGTTCGACCCCTTGGTAATACGCATTGCACAAGAGTATAAAGTAAGTATCCAAATGAAGTACAGAAAATCCATTTTTAATTCATTTCTAGATGATTCTTGGTAGTTCTTGATGATAGTTGAAATTGAAATTGAATCGGCCCTGGTTCTCTGATCAGTCTACGGGGCAAAGGGCTCTGATCAGTCTATGGTCCTCGACAAAGGGCAGTATTCAGCTTCTGTTTTATTTGTAATGCTAGTAGAAAAAAGCTGATTATTCTATAACATGCAAAATGAGTGGAATTGAATTCAGAGGAAAAGAAGGGGGGAGAGGGGGGCGGGGAGTAGAAACGGGCGGTGACCAGAATAGATACACAAGTCAATGGTAACATTTACATTATTCTTAAGAGTTATGCCAGAGGAAAGCCAAACTAGTATGTTCAGGAGATTAAAAGAGAAACTTACCTGTAGATTACAGGAGTTTCATCAATGTTTTGAAATTCGGACCGTTAATTGAATCGGTAAAGTGTTCGGATCAAGGTTCAACCAGTCGGATCGGTTCAACTCTGGTTCTATAAGTTTTTTAAAAAATAATTTATATAAATATATATGTACAAAATAAGACATCCAATGCACTAATTTAAAACTTTTTAAGATGAAAAGTTTAATATTTTCAAAGAACTTGGATTTTCACAAATAAAAATTTTAAATTATAATTGCAACAAATAAATTTCATTTCAGTCTCAATTGTATCTACCAAAAAATAATCTTAAATCCAACCCAAAAATACCACAATATTCTAAAATTATACAAAATTCACATTCATGAGAATTAGATATTGTGAGTTTAAATTTTTAATTCACGTTTTTGGAATTTAAAGATTGCAAATTTAAAAAAAAAAGAAGTTTGGAGTTTAGAGGAAACCAGGAAAATAGAAAATAGAGATGCAAACTTGATAAGAGACAAAAAATGAGAAGAAAGTGAGTGGATGTGGCATTTAATAATTTGTCTTTAGGGTTTAGGAGAACTTATTTATATATATATATATATATATATATATATATATATATTTCAATTTAATAGACAAAAACAAAAAAACTGTTGGTTCAACGGTTCAATCTGGTTTGCATGATTCAAATGGTTCATACTGGTTTTTAAGTCCAAGGTATGAATCGGACCGGAGTTATGACCGATTGACGGTCTGATCGATCGAACCGATTTTCAAAACAATGAGTTACACTGTTGCATATATCCTTACTTGAATTGTATTTACCAAGGATATTAAGTAGTACTAGAGTTAGGAGCGATGATAACGAGTGAACCTATGTTTTCAAACTCGGTCCGGTTGAATAGAAAATTGGCTAGACGTCTGGTCCGAGTGTTTCTAAAAAACCGTTTGTTTAAAATTCGGTCAAATCCAGTCAAAAATTGGGTTGGACCAGAAACCGTGAGAATCGGAGTTTTTCATTTTCCTTTCTGCTTACCCTTTTTTTTCCTTTTCACTCTAACCTGCAAACCTATCTTCCTTCTTTGACCAGCCGTTTCAAAACCTGCAAAACCATCTTCCTCCTTTGAACAAGATCCCATCATATCTAATCTTAAATGCATTTATTGAACAAGATCTAATCACACTCATATTAAAAAAGTGAAAAAGAAATAAAATAGTAAAAAAAAGTTCAAGAAGAGAGAAATTTAAAAAAATAAGATAAAAATTTTATATTTTGTGAGTTTGAGGAGAAAATACTAGCACTATGAAATCTGGAACGGAAAATGGAAAAAAAATAAAAGAAAGAAAAAGTAGGAAGAAGAAGAAGTTGCAGGGGAAGAAAAGATAGAAGCAGAACAAAAATGGAAGAGAGTCAGACGGCAATGTGAGTGCTTTAGGCTTAGAGTCAGAGAAGAAATACGAGAAAATTTCATTTTGGGTTCAAAGTTTTAACAATTCTATGTTTTGACCTCTAAAGTATCTCAAAACTATTGACATACTTAGAAATATTTTACGGTTTATAGATAGTCCTAAATTGTAGTGTTGTATTTCAAATAAATCTCCAAAATTAATTCTAAACTATGAAATAGACATTAAATCATATGAAATACTAGTTGATTATTCTATTTTTTTGCATTTTCTTGTTAAATAATTTTGAAACATCAAACATGTACTAATATACCTTGCTTGATATTAACCTATGGGCAGACATTTTACATAATACTTTAATTTTAATTAAATTATATTAATGATATCATGCTAACATCATCCGATTTTTGACACTGATAGAACCCGATTGGATCTATTGATTTCCGACCCTAAACTTTACCGAATTTTTATCCGATCCGAGATTCAAAACACTTGACTAAACGACGCATGTTTCCTCTAGTTGCCCTATCACTTTGGCAGTTGCCTCATCTTTGGGCTGGGTAATACATCATCTGATTTGTGGAACCACGTATTTTCCTCTGGCTGCCCCCTTTGGCAGTTGCCGAATCGTTGGGCTGGGTAATACATCATCTGATTTGCGGAACAACAGTGTTTGGACGGGTACAAATATGTCCAAGCCTAATTTTTCATGTTATGGATAGTCCAAGCCTGTAGACATCAAAAGATAAATTGTTTGTGGACTTTAAAAGTCACAAAGTATTGAAAAATTACAGTAAAAGGAATTACCCTTTTACGGATACTAACAGATAAACCCTTTTATGTGAACAGAAGCAAAAGTATATACATTATTATTCAGGAATTATGGGCAGTAATGTGCATCTAAATTGCCAGAAATTCTTAACTTTCAGGAGAAGTACTAGTTGTTTGGGGAGACCCTTCTCGTCTTTTGATAGCTCTGCACTTTTTCCACATATTTTCATGATTAATAAAGTTATTCTGCATTTTACCAGCCCAAAAAAAAAAAAAGGAAACCCAAGTTAAATCAAGGTTTATTATTCCAATTTGAATAGTTTCCTTCTCTGTTTCCTCTTTTATCTTTTTTTTACTGATTTTTCCTGCCAAAAAAATACTAAACAAAATTACACTTTTTGGCCAATGTTTGATTGGGGGATCAAATCCGATTGTCAACATTAAATGTTAGGAATTTCTAACTTCTCAAATTAGGGGTGTTTTGGTGCACTGTCTCGTCCATAGGTGGTTTAATCCCTTTAAATTTCTAATAACTTCATTGAACCTGTCCCCTTCCCCTATAAAATAAGAGTAAATATAAATGTAGATATAGAATGTTAACGTTTGACAAAAAAAATGTCCTTGTAGCTATCTATAAATAAAAATCAAAATGCTAAAGATGTGGAAAGCCGTTCTCAAGTTTGCATAATCTAATACTGATAAAAGAAAAAAGAAAACGAAAAAAAAATATTTGCATAATCCCACATCAATAGACAAGTTGGCAATGTAAGTTGGGATCAAGGGCTCTTCCCTTGAATTATTTATTATCAGATTATATAAATTCTTACAATATTTAGTAAACAATGCTATAATTTTGATATAAACATGAATTGTCAATCCATACAATTAAATTAGAGTAAAAAATCATGATTACACCAAAATTATAACAAAAATTATTATAATTACATGAATCGGATCAAACTAGAAAAAAATCAACCACGCAGACCCCCCCGTCCCGTAAGCTGCCGATCCAAATCTGATCCAAAATCCAAATATGATCGAATACGAATTCAATCCATATCCATTAGCACTCAGATTAGATTAACTATCAATTCTCTGATATAATATGACGTGTTGATCATGACGTGCGCCATAATAAAAAGTCAATATTGTACCTACAGAATTTCGTAACTAAAAGAGTTTGAAAATTAGTTACTTTAAATTTTGCAACGATAATTTTAGTTCTTTTTTTTTCAATATTGTACCCACTTACCTTTGACAAATTGATAAATCTTTAATTCATTTGAAATATGTACAAGTCATACAATCATTTAATCATCGTGGCATAAGGTGAGATATGTACACATCCTGGATTGAAAATTTCACCACTAGATATAATTATATATTTTATCCTACCTCAGATTTGTGAGAATTTGCGCTAGGCGTTTTTAAAGCTTTTAGGTTGTATATTACTTATAAATATTTAGATTAATTATTTTGAAATATAAATCTATATAAAAATTCGTCTTACTAATACCAATATTCCCTAATACTTTTTTTTGGCAAATTACATTTTACCTCCCTATGGTTTAACTTTTTGTACATAACCCCCTATAATTTTAAAAACTATACATAACCCCCCCTTATAGTTTGAATTAAAGTATCAAAGTGACGGAAATGATCTTTCGTAATGAAACTTTTAAAAATCAAAATTACCCTTATTTAAAATTAAAATGGCTAAAGTGACCAAAATATATATGATACATTAACCCCGTATGGTTTTATATTTTACCGTATAATCCCGTTATGAATCATAAATTCCGTTACTTTAACACTTTAATCCAAATCGTGAGGGGGTTATGTATAGTTTTGAAACCATAGGAGAGTTATGTACAAAAAATACTAAACTACAGGGGGGTAAAGTGTAATTTGCCCTTTTCTTTTTCAAATTGTAGGGACAAAACTGTCAAAAATCGAACTCCCATTTGGAAATTGGAAATCCTATGTTATTATATGTTACATGTTAAAGAGTGTGATGTGTAAAATATTTTTTCGAGGAATAAACCGATTTTATTTAAACTAGTCAACTTTGTATTTTTCAGTAGGTGGTTGATCTTTATTTATTGCTTTACCTAGAGAGAGGGAGGGGAAAAAACAAAACATTTTTGTCAATTTCTTTGCACGAAGCCAAATGTACGGTACCGTAGCCACCGTATATGATAGTGACCTGAGGATAGTCTCCTAGTATAAACTTCTTCATGTTCATGCACCATGCCAACACGCTGCCAAAATTGCCAAAAGATTCCAAAATTCCAATAACATTGAGCGTAGAAATTTCTAACACCTCAATATATTAACAAAGTTTTTGTTTTCCTCATGCTAGAAGGTCAACGTTGCAGTTCAATTGGAGGTGATTTTAAAAGGTCTATTCTAGAGAAACGTATTACTAATGTAAATGACATTAGTCAAGCTTCAATGACGATTATAAGGGTTGTGAAAGTGTCCTAGCTTACCTATCACAACAGACCTACCGTGTTTAAAAATTTGTTTATATGAATCACAAGGGCGCAGACGTATAAAAGTAAGAAAAATGAAATAATAGTCAATGAAGTCGCTAAAAGCAAAAGGTTACAGATAAATGGTAGTATTCAATCCAGTCTGATGAAGAAATAATTTTTCATAGCTGATGAAGATAGACATGACTATAAAAAATTTGGGAGAAGGAGGGCCTAAAATGATACAGAAGGAGGGCCTTCGAATTCATCTCTTCTAATGCTACCATCGTCCCCCTCTGCCATTTCCAAGTGCATGAAGCCGTCGGATATAAAGACTTGAATATTACAGCAATGATAAACGTTTCAAGTGTCAGTGGCAAGAGTGCAATTGATTATAGTTAACAAGTTCAAAAATGGCTGCGTTAGTTGAGGATAACAGGCTGCTGATGGTGAGAAGAGAAATAGGCCAAATGCTGTCAGCTGAGTTGAAAATGCCATACGATCCAATTTTACCCGTAAAAGTTTGTCCAACTTAATTACCATTTGTTATTTGATATCCAATGAGAATCAATTTATTTCGCAAACTTTGATCTGAAGTTTTAACTTGTTGAGAAGAATTTCACTCCAAACCGTTAAACTTACTGATGAGTTGGACCTACTCGCAGTTTTGTCAGTCAAGAACTTCTTCCACATGAAATGGAACTCACACCCTTGGCTACTCTTGATTGCTCATGCAAAAGTCAATTCTCCCTATGCTTTGCATTACGTCTTGTGATCTGAAACAAGATTGATTTCTTCAGTCACGGATTGTAGGCAACCAACCGCACATCATGGACAAAAAAATTTCACCTACACGTAATTATATATTCTCCTACATCAAATTTGTTATAATTGTGCCAGGTATTTTCAGAGCTTCTAGGTTGTGTGTTATTTGTAAATTTTAACTTAATGATTTTGAAAACACACACACGTATTCTTTCAGGGGAGTTCTACAGCACCTCTTCCCTTTGGGTACTATATCAATGAGTTTATATTTATCGTTGAATATATAATAAGAGTTATCAATTCTTAGATTATTTCAAGAATTTAAATCATTAAAAATGACGTGGTAAGATGTAAATGGATTAGAATCATGAGTACCACGCCCAAAAGGAATGGTAACGTGTTCCATTCTTGCAAATTGATACTACAAAACTATCAAAATTTGAAATTATATTTCAATATATATATATATATATATTTTTTCCCGCTAAGCTCCTATGTTGTATGTTATATGTTAAGAGCGGGATATAAAAGTATTTGTTCGAAGGAATAAAGGGAATTTATTTAAATTAGTGATATTTGTACATGCGATAGGTGATGGATCTGTATTTATTACTTTTCCCATAGGAAATAAAAAGATAAGAAACATTTTTTGTCAATTCTTTTGTCTTTGCACAAAAGGTCCCTTTCCCAAAGTACTAGGCGTTTGAAATGTACGGTATTGCGCTGGCCGTACTTTTCGTTGACTTGAGATATTTAAACACGATCTGTTTAAAACGGTTGTTGGTTTTAAGCAATCGAAATCATAGGCATCGTAGAGGGGGGTAACCAGATTTGACTCCTCTTCAATTGATTTTCTCGTCATATCCGATAATAAACATTTAGATGTATGATATATATTTTTATTTATTAAAAAAATAAGTATTTTTATTTATTAGTAAGAAATACGATTATTTTAAATTTAATTAATTATAATTTTTATTAACAAATAAAAATACATGTCATACATTTAAATATATATTAAAAAAATAAGAGAAAATCCGGAGCCAAAGTCCGGAGGCAGCTACCCTTGAGGAAATCCGGTCCTCCTCTGCTGCCTCATTCATTCTTCTTTTTGAGCTTTCACAAAACCCTATTTAAACATGACAGTGACCTTTGTGGAGTACGGTACAGTTTTCTACGCGATCAAGCCAACGTGCAGCAAAAAGATGCCAAAATTTCAGCAACGCTCGAGCCCGGAAATTTCTGAGAAATTACTAACACCTTGAAATCAAAAGGAAAAAAACAAAATTGTTTTCGTCATAGGAAAAGGTCAACGTTGCCATACTATTGGAGGTTACTTTGTGAGTTTGAAGTCCTATTTGTCAAAAACATATTACCAAGGAAATGATACTAGTCAAGCTTCATTGACGATTATGAGGGTCATGACATGGTTCTCAATTGCTTATCATAACATACCATATTTAAAGTTTTCTTAGATTAATGATTTCAATAGTCCTATCGTATTTAGTTACTCAGCTTGTAAAAGTATCTATTATGTTCCCTAACTAATAAGTTTGATTATAAATGGTTCATCCAAAGCCAAATTTAAATATGATAAATTTTACTCCCTACGTTTGATTTTATATCTGTTTTGCTCCCTACGTTTAAAAATAAGTCATATTAGACCCTTTTAATTGTTTTGATTAAGTATATACTAGTTTGGCTAACTTGAACAACAAAAAAGAACAATTGTATCTTTCTAACAATTTACTTAAACTTGAAAAAAAAAAGTTACTCTTTACCAAATATCAAGAGTAATATCATCTTATCTTAACAGAAGTTTGCTGACTTTATTTATTTAAAGGGTAAAATACTAAAAACCTCCTATGGTTTTCACTAAAGCTAGCAAACCTTTATTGTTGAAAAAAAAATTTTTATGAATCTACCTATGCTTTAAACTGGTTGATGAACTTGGACCGGACCCTAATGTTAGACAGAAGTGGATGAAATTCCAACTATTACCTCTTTCAAATGTTTATATTACCATTGCTTTTTTTTTTTTGCGTAGGTTTATATTTACCATTGGCTTTTGTTTTACATTTTCAATTTTTCCCTTTTTCCTTTCCTTCTTCTTGTATTACCTCACCCCAACTCTAATAGAATATTCATTTAACCTACAATACTCTTCACTTTCCCTCACCACTGTCAATACTCCCTCCAAAACTCTTCCCCTGACCAGTGACCACCACCGCGGCCGCTGCCATTACCACCGTTCTCCAGCAAAATCCTGATCAAGACAACACCCGATATTCCACTTTCCAAATCCTATAAAAAAAAAAAAAGGCCATGAATGTTTTACGATATAGAAGAGCAACTCTTGAACGGAATATTACTAAGCAGTGGTAATCTCCTGGTTCATTTGGTAAGCAAGACAAAGAAAGGCGAACTGGAGATATACGAGGAATTAGAGCTCAATTTCCTCTGAACTTGATGAAAAACCAAATCCAAAATCCCTCTTGAAAAGATTCACAGCTCCACCAGCGGAACTACTTGTACCACTTCCGTGTCAAAGAGTACTTTTTCCGTTGTTTATTCGGTTTGGGTGTAGTTTCGTTTTCTTCCTGTTAGTGAAATTAGTCAACTATTATATTCGTAACCAACACTATGAAAAGGCGTTAACATGACTTATATGTGAATTTAGAGGGTGAAAATAGACATGAAATCAAACCTCAATGGGCAAAATGAAAATTACCATGCCTAGATTTGTCTTAGAGGGACCATTTAGAACCCGAGTTCACAAGGAGATGTAGTAAATTGACATTTTTACAAGTTGAGAGACCAAATAGGATCATGTGTACAAGTTGAAGGACTACTGAAATTATTTACGTTTATATATATATATATATATATGTTTATATATATATATGTATATGAATGACAAAGGTGTATTCATACAATGTAAGAAAATTATGAAATAATATTCAATGAAGTTACTAAAAGTAGAAGGTTACAGATGACGAAATTCAATGTGGTTTGATGGAGAAATAATTTTGATAGCTGATGGAGATCTATATGGCTTAGATTTTTCAAAATGTTAATTTATAATTAGTATCAAAAATTTGGGAGAATAGATATAAGGTTATAGATAATGGTATTCAATCTAGGGTCTTGAACAAATTATTTTGATAGCTGATGAAGGTAGGCATTACTTAGATCTTCACAATGCTCATTGGCTATCAAAATTTTGGGAGAATAGACAGAAAATCAAGGACAATTTAAACTCAACACTCACGTATCAAAGAATTCTATAAACGTTGAGGGCATATTTTTTTTCTTTTTTCTTTTAGAATATGGGCTTTTTTGTGGGTCATGTAGTATATTCAATAGCTATATGAGGATAATCTTGTATGATGACATAAGAAAAGTGAGGAAAGTGATGAATAATGATATACAAATATCCATATGACTATTGCAATTATCACATAGTCTACGAGTGAACTCGTAAATTAAATTTATTTATTTATTTATTATTATTATTTATTATTATGTAAGTGTGATGGCCAGTTTTGTGCCCAAGTGAATGCAAAATTCATCCCTTCTACGTCCAGCACGTCACTCTGCGCCCGCATGAACTTATTTAGGCCGTCAGATAAAAGAACTTGAATGTCACAGCAATGATAAACTTTTTAGTGGCCAGAATGCAATTGATTACTATAATTTACAAGTTCATAAGTAGCGAACTGGCTAGTGATAGTGAAAAGAGAAATTGGCTAAGTTGAAATGTCATAAAATCCAATTTTACCCGTCAAAGTTTGTCCAACTTACCATTTGTTTTTTATCCTTAAAAGTGCAATTCATATCGAATATAAAAAAAAGGAAAATTTTATTTACACTTCCATTTTTGTTATTCGGACTCCCACTATCATTTTAATAATATAATTTTCATTTATTAGATTATATCATAAAACAAATGGTAGGAGTGCAAACAATAAAAAAATAGAGTGTAAATAACATTTCCTTCAAAAAAAAATGTTTTAGCTTATTAACACAAATTTCGCTCCAGCCAATTAATTATCTAAATCAGACTCTGAAAATTATTGAGTTGGACGTGTATAAATTGGGAGTATCAAAAGCAAAGTTACAGTTTACACATGTACATCTAAATTTGTGAGATGCATATAGCTAGAAAAGAAAAAACAAATTTTAATTAGTAGTTTAAAGAACTTAACTTCGTGTATGTTTTCCAGAATCTGAGAATTTTCAGCTTGGAAGGTAATTAACACGATTGCACTTGCCACAACATTTTTCAGCGAAAGACTCCATATATCTCAAGTACTTCTTCCACATGAAAAGGGATTCACGTTGTTTGAAACAGGAATCTTTTCATTATACTCGCACATATTCCGGAAAAACAAAACTAATATGTAGCCCAAGATGTTAATTACACTACTATTACAGTGGCAGTTATATGTACAGAGAAGTTATAGATCAGATCATGTGAGTCCTATGTCTTCCTTACGTAGGCTACCTCCAAAATGTCAACGCTTGAAACACTATAAATACCACAGTTTCTCACCTCCCATAAGCCATCAACAAGCCAAAGCAGCTAGCTAATAGCACTTGCTCCTTTACTTTCTTCTTCTTCCCATCCACATATTTCAGCCTCTCCCATACTAACTCCTCTAGTCAATGGCAGACATTGAAGCTCCTTTTGGAAGCTCCATGCATGGAGTAACTGGCAGAGAACAAAGCTTTGCCTTTTCTGTGGCTACCCCTGAGACTGTCCCTGCTGAAACCTCAGCAAATTTTGCTTTGCCAGTGGATTCTGAGCACAGGGCAAAAGAAATCAAGATCTTCTCTTTTGCTCAGCCCCACATGAGATCTTTTCACCTTGCCTGGATCTCATTCTTCACCTGTTTCATCTCAACTTTCGCCGCTGCTCCTCTGGTTCCCATCATCCGGGACAATCTTGACCTAACCAGAGCAGACATAGGCAATGCTGGAGTTGCTTCTGTCTCGGGAAGCATTTTCTCCAGGCTAGTAATGGGAGTAGTCTGTGATCTGATCGGGCCGCGATACGGCTGCGCTTTTGTTAACTTGTTAGTAGCTCCTGTTGTTTTCTCTGTTGCATTTGTGTCTTCAGCCGAAGGATACATAGCCGTGAGGTTCATGATTGGATTTCATTGGCTACGTTTGTGTCTTGCCAATATTGGACCAGTATTATGTTTAATAGTAAGATTATAGGGCTTGTTAATGGTGTTGCAGCCGGATGGGGTGACATGGGAGGCGGTGTTACCCAACTTCTCATGCCTTTTCTTTTTCAACTGATTAAAATGTTGGGTGCCACCCCATTTACTGCCTGGAGGATTGCCTTTTTCATCCCTGGATGGCTTCATATTATCATAGGGATTATGGTCTTGACCCTTGGCCAAGATTTGCCTGATGGTAATCTTAGTACGCTCCAGAAGAGAGGTGACGTCCACAAAGACCAAATTTGCCAAAGTGAGCACTATTTTTTTTTCTAGTCAAAGTGACTATAATTTTAAATGTTTGTACTCTTCTCAAGTACAAATATTTTATACATATATACATTATATTTATGTAAAATTATGATCGACCTACACTGGACCTTTACAAAACCCCATCTGATCAAACCCAAAGAATGAAACAATTGAAAAAAAAAAAGATAAAGAAAATAGAGGAGATTTTACTTTCTAAATAAAATACTGAAAATTTTAATCTCTTTTCCACCTTCTTTTAGGTGTTTCGTCATGCAGTCACAAATTACAGAACGTGGATATTTTTCCTGATCTACGGCTTCTCCATGGGAGTTGAGCTATGCATAAACAATGTTATTGCAGAATACTTTTTTGACAGGTTTGCTCTATTCTTAATCCCTTGTCTTCAATATATCAGATATCCATTTGTTGTTCCATAAACTCAACTACTAAAATCTTATGCACTTTAATCAGGTTTAACCTGAAGCTACACACTGCGGGAATCATAGCAGCAAGCTTTGGCATGGCCAACTTCGCAGCTCGTCCTTTCGGAGGATTTGCCTCAGACTTTGCGGCAAGAAAATTCGGCATGAGGGGTCGGCTATGGGTTCTTTGGATCGTCCAAACCCTGGGAGGAGTCTTCTGCATCTGGCTTGGTCGCGCCAATTCACTTCCGCTAGCAATTTTAGCCATGATCCTCTTCTCTATTGGAGCTCAAGCCGCATGCGGGGCAGCATATGGAATCATCCCCTTCATTTCTCGACGATCCCTCGGCCTAATCTCCGGCCTAACCGGTGCAGGTGGAAATTTTGGAGGTGGATTGACCCAACTAGTCTTTTTCTCAAGCTCGACATTTTCCACAGCCACAGGCCTAACTTGGATGGGTGTCATGGCGGTGGCGTGCACTCTTCCTGTGGCGCTTGTCCACTTTCCACAGTGGGGAAGCATGTTTTTTCCAGCTTCAAAAGATGCAAAGTATAGTGAAGAATATTACTATGAATCAGAGTGGAATGAGGATGAGAAACAAAGAGGGCTGCACCATGGAAGTCTCAAGTTTGCTGAGAATAGCCGATCAGAACGTGGGAAGAGGCAGGTGATTGCTTTAGCGGCTACACCTCCTTATTCCACACCTAACCATGCGTGACGTTTGTTGCATGGAAATTAGTCAATGATAAAGTAAGCTAAGAAAACTAAGGATCTTCTGGATTCTATACGAATAAGTAAACAAACCTTGTAAAATTGCTGGTGTTGCTTATGACGCTAATTAACTAGTCTGAAAGAATCGAAGTGATCGAGAGAGTGTATTTGCAGCTAGTTGTTTGCAACATACATCCATGATCGATCTGCCGGAGTATTTCAACTTTCTCCTATGTATTACTGCCTCGTTATGTATCTTCCAATAGTAATATGAATCGTTGACTGGTTTGTCTTATTCCTATTATGAGCTAAACTGAAGTACTACTACTATCTTTTTACTTATTTATTTATCTTGGTAAACCAATCTGAAGAGGATGCTGAGAGAAATCCAAATTCCATTTTACCCTTGGATGAGAAGAACCTATCGACCATTTTTTGTTTCCATTTCCTTTTACATTTTTTCCCTTTTCTGGTTCTTCTAATCTAGACAGTACTCTGCCCTGCCAATCGAGTTAATTTGAAATTAAATGGAAGAGTATCCACATTGACGATTTAGTTTATAGAAAATATGAACGTTGCAGACACTTTGTGATTGAAATTTACAGAATCATGAATAGGGACGGACACAGAATTTTAAATTAGGGGCCCGCGAACAGTGAAGCAAAGAATAACCCGAAAAAAATTATAAAAAATGAAGCACGCTAAAAACAAAAATTAAATAAATGATAACTAACAAATAAATATTTTTAATAATAGAAGACATTGTATAAAGCAAATTATGAAAATTAGACTTGTCTTTAGGAAGATTGGATGTTTGAAATGAGTTATATGATTTTTTTTTTTTACTTCTATGGTTCTTTTTTTAATTCAAGTTAATCTTGTACAAATATAATTCCAGCTGTGATTGAATTTCCTTTAATTTGTCATTTGTTTTCTATTTGTATAATGTTTTCCTAATGTTAACTCGTAAACAAACGGTTTGGCTAACAAGTGCTCATTAGGCACTCTAAGAGGGGTGTTAACAAGTGTTAGTTTTTTAGAAAAGTATAGTTAATTCAGAAAAGTGTCACAATCCAAGGGTGCAATAAATATGTCTGTGTGTATTTACATAGTTATTTAGGCATGATTAATGGGCACCCATTAGAAAAAAAATCATAACAAGAAACTAAGAGTTCATTTATTTTAGGAACTTACATAAAGAGAAGTTAGTGTTTCCTTAAGATAATATTTGAAAATTTTCTGATATTAATAACATAGTTGCAATAATGGTAAACTACAAGAAACTAGAGCTGGCTTGTTGTAGGTTACTTTTAATATAAGGACAGTGGAGTTAGCTTATGAGTAAATTTTTTATACATTGTTAGTGTACAAATTTTTTTTACACTAGTAGGGTTAAATTATTGCCACATTATATGAATTTAAATTTAAATTTAAATTCATACATATGTGACATGTATCCATAGCTGTCAGTATAAAAAAAAACACTATACTGTCAGTACTTAAAAAACTAATCCTTAGTATATTATGGAATACTTTTTGAAGGAGTAATAAAATAAACAACATAATTAACGATAAACATGTTGGGAGGCAAAGTGATAGAGTTCTAATTAAAAAATAATACTCTATGAAGAATTTTTGAAAAGTTTGGAGGACGACTGCCCCTATCAATTAGAACCTATCTAGTTTGAAAAGTTTGAAAAGTTTGGGAACCTATCATGAACCATTAATTCTCTCAAACCTATCATCATTTTATCTTCTTATACATTCCTAAATTTTATGTCTCTATTTCTTATATTTATTTGGGTATTTCTATTCCTGTGTCTTTAGCACGCATGATAAAAGGTGGTTCTAGGTTTTAGTTATGTAGAAAAAATTTTTGGATAAAGTTTGCTAAATTCAAGTGATGGATGATAATATTTAAAATTTGAAGTGAGTCCATGCTCTATATTTTGTGTGCTTATCCTGTGTTCTAAAGGCACAAAATTAAAAAAAAAAAATTACTTGGTAAAAAGACACTCATATAAAATTTGAAATTATAGGTGATAAAAAGTACAATTGAAAGAGTGTTGTATATTATCTTTTAGACACTTGCAATTTTTAAAAAAATTTAGGCGATAAATGGTATGCATCTATATTCTATAACTATCAAAGTTCCATAGTTTATTATACTAATAGAATCCTAAGTTTATTACATAATTAATAACTATTGTACGAAAGTAAATTCTACTAACAGTTAATGTGATGCATTATCTGAAATGTTGTGCATACTTCTAGATGTGAACTAATATCATCTATAATGTTATGGATACTTCTATCACCAAAAAAACTGAGAAATTTTCAGCATTGGAAAGTACCCACAAAATAAAATGATATAGATGACAATTAACATCTTAGAAAATGATAGTGTATCATCCATCCAATTGTAATAATATATACACTGAAAATATATATAAAATTTACTTTCAGGGACGAGATAAGGACGTATCAAAAGTCCACCCTTTCGTTGGCCACAAGTACGGCAATTTATTATATGCAAAAATTGATAAGTTGACTTAGTCATATAAATTATAAAGCGGTTGGCCACCAGACCAAGATACTACAAATAGGGCTGCAAACGAGCCGAGTCGAGTCGAGATTTGGCCTTATCGAGTCGAGCCTTGACTTAATTTCATCGAACTCGAACTCGAGCTCGAGCTCGACGAGCTGGCAATTTTGAAGATCGAGCTCGAAAAAATAAAAATAATTATTTTATTTTTTAAAAAAATAAATAAAATAATATTTTTTATTAATAAATAATAAAATATTAAGGATATTTATGTAATTTTACTATTAAAATAAAAAATATATATATATACTCGAGCTCGCGAGCCTAACGAGTTTAATATTTTGAGCTCGAGTTCGAACTCGACTTTGACTCGATCAGCTCGAGCTCGAAAAATGTCGAGCTCGACTAGAGCTTGAATCGAGCCGCTCGCGAGCTGCTCGATTCGTTTGCACCCCTAACTACAAAGAACCATTAACGGGGCAAATAAAAGTTAGGGATAATTGCAGAAACCTCCCCTGAGGTTTCTGACATTTGCACTAACCTCCCCTATAGTTTGAAAAATTACACTGACCTCCCTTGAGATTACTAATCTTTTGCAAATTTAGTCCAAACGATTAAAATATTATTTTAGGGAGTGAAATTAGAATTTTGTACAAGATTTGCCCTTTGTGCTATATGTCCAATGAATGACAAAGTACTATAAATCAATTAACAATTAATAAACTTTAAGGAGTATAATTTATGGGCAAACATGCATTACTCATTTAAAATACCGGCTCTTTACGGGTATTTTATTTTCAAACATTTAATTTGTGATAAATATATCAATATTTGTAAGTAAAATTCAAAAAGTGTTACAGTAATATTCTTGCAAAAAGGAAATCGGTAGGTTATTTATTTAATATAAATTAAATATTTTTTTAAAAAAGAAATAGCCCATAGAGTATTAATTTTTTATGGCTTTCATCCATTACATGAGTAAAGTATTCGCTCTTTATGTGCATTTTATTCATTTAATTTATGTTAAATATTTAAATATTTGTAACTAAAATTGAAAAAGTGTTATATTAATATTTTTACGGAAGAGAGATTGGTAGGTTTTGTATTTAACAAAAATTAAATATTTGAAAGTAAATACAAATCTATATTTGAGCGTAAATATTTGTATTAAATTGAATATTTGAAAGTAAAATACCCGTAAAGAGCCGGTACTTTAAATAGTTACTGGCTCTTTATGGACAAACACGCATTACTCATTTAAAATACCGATTTTTTACGGGTATTTTACTTTCAAACATTTAATTTATGATAAATATATCAATGTTTGTAAGTAAAATTCAAAAATTGTTACAGTAATATTCTTGCAAAAAGGAAATCGGTAGGTTATTTATTTAATATAAATTAAATATTAAAAAAAAAAGAAATGGCCCATAAAGTATTAATTCTTTATGGCTTTCATCTATTATATGAGTAAAGTATTGGCTCTTTATAAGCATTTTATTCTGAATCATTTAATTTATGTTAAATACATAAATGTTTGTAACTAAAATCGAAAAAGTGTTATATTAATATTTTTACGGAAGAGAGATTGGTAGTTTTTGTATTTAACAAAAATTAAATATTTGAAAGTAAATACAAATCTGTATTTGAGCATAAATATTTGTATTAAATTAAATGTTTGAAAGTAAAATACCCATAAAGAGCCGGTACTTTAAATAGGTAATGCGTATTTGCCTATAAACTATACTCCTTAAAATTTATTAATTGTTAATTGATTTGTAGTACTTTGTCATTCATTGGAAATGTAGTACAAAGGACAAATTTGGTAAAAAAATTCTAATTTCACTCCCTAAAATAATATTTTAATCGTTTGGACTGAATTTGCAAAGGATTAGAATCTCAGGGGAGGTCAGTGTAATTTTTCAAACCACAGGGGAGATTAGTGAAAATGTCAGAAAGGTTTCTGCAATTATCCCTAAAAGTTAAAGGAACTTCAAGGAACGTGCATGCTTAGCTGCGTTCGTCGTCCATCATTCATTATACTTGCACATTTCTTCCTCGGAGAGTCAATAAAGAAACCGTCGTTTACCAAAAAAATAGATAAAGAAATTAGGGTACAATGTGATTCTCCTCTGTGTAAAGCCATCCTCTGACTTTTCGAATCAAATATTTGTTTGGTTGAACGTGAATTCCATGTGATGAAAAAAGAATATCCCAAATTCCATGGCAAGTTGGACGGTGTGGTAGGAGGAAAGTAGTGCGTTTTCCTCCTATCTAGTTTTTTTTTTTTTTTGTTGTTGAAAAAAATATAAATTTCAGTAATATCTCATGTCTGTCATTTTTAAGGATTAGAAATTGGAACCCTTTTTCGAAAAGCAGCAACAATTACAATAGAGGGTAGAAGTCTTGAGAGAATGTCATTCCTTAATCTACACTCGATCTAGTAAGCAAATTTGATCTGAACTAACAGATGCAGGTGAATTTGGAGTCTTTCAACCATTAAAAAAAAACCTGCAAATTTGTGATTCAAGCATCATAGTTGCATTGAAGAAAGTGAAGCTGAAACGCATCTTATCATGCCTTGGGACTAATTAAAGTATTAGACCCTGTATTTTGTTAAGAATACAACTCCATGAAAGCAGACGAGCCTTACAGTCAGCAATGAATTTATTAAAGTTGTGGGAGGAATCCTGCAGCATATATTCAGGCGAAAATGATGCTGATGCATGGTGGGAAATTAAATTCTACACCAAGTGGAGTTTAAAAGCTAAATACCATGTAAAGTTCCGTCTTAGACAAAACTCAAAAGATTCAGAATAAGAAGAAGAAAAGAATCTGATAGGTTGCTCCACATGTAGAGTTTCCCAAACAGGTGTACGGTCATACACTGATAGCATTTCAGCACATTCATCCGTACTTATATTTGTTTCCTTACTACGATTCCTACCAACTAATTAACATTAAAGTTTAGCATGATTCAAGGGCCCTTGTCAGCTTGATTTGATTATTGCAATTGCAAGCCTGTTTCTTTGACTAGCATTCTTAAATCACATGAACTGGCTTATACCCCGTTCGAAAAACTGAAAAAGCATATTCTTGATCCTTTGGCACCCTTGGAGACATGAAGATAATGTCATTATGTCGACATAGTTTAAAGTTTAAACCATTTCTTCATTATAAGAAGCACTAGGACAGCTGATAGTTCAGTTGCTTCCTCATATAGCCTTTGGGCTAATCAAGCTGATGATATTTTATGCTAGTCCTAGTCCAGTAGTCATTCACAATTTAGGAAGCACCGTCAAAAAGTTGAGGCATGAAAAACTTGCAGGAAAGGGTGCCTTCAACAGGAAAGATTAACTAGTTAAAGTTATAGTTCCTAAATCCTAATGTAGTTGCACCGATTTATATACAGACATGTACTACCGGCTTTAAGATAGATCACCTGAAGTCGTTTATGAATGGCTATAGAGGGTTGCCTAGGTCTGCATTGGGAAACTTCAGTAACAAAACTACAAAAGGGTTTGATTCTCATTCGTACCGAACAAAGCAAAGGTAGAAGCATATTATATCTCAATACAAATTGCATTCAGTTAAAAAATTACAACAGCCACGGCCAAGTCGATCTCATTCTGAGATTGTATGATACTCTTATCACTAAGTTTTGAACTGAACAGGACTCAATTCTGAATCTGTCTGAGCACTGATGCCATGTCTCAAGAACCCCGGATATATACACCAAATCATTTCAAGCTTCAAAAAATGTAATGAATGCACGGCAAATCGTTTCTTGTAAACATGAAACAACTAAAGTAGGGAAAAAGGTAAAAGCAACTCAAAGCTCCTACAAATTTGTCTATACATATAAGTTGCATGCAATTACATACAAAAAGACTTGTCCTTTTTGTTTTTTAGGTGCGTAAAAAGACTGACTTTTCCAGGGACTTCAAATAAAGAAAAAGACTGGCATTGATTTGCTTGAATCACTTTCTCGAGTCTTGATGTCTTTAGCTGATCGATGCAATGAGAAACAGAGCTCAATTAGAACCACCGAAACTTCAGTTAATCTAGAAGCTAAGCTTCCCTGTGCCACCACAATTACTACAAGATCGAGAAGAGGAGCATTTTGTGCAATAGCTCCACTTTTTTGGAAGCCTGTTGAATTGAAGTACATGACTCTTGTTACTATTTTCCAAAATACAGAAATTTGTAGAGAAAGAGTAGGGAGGAGGTACATCAATTTTACCCTGCTGTGTATCTGGTAGCTGCGTTCTTTGCCATCAATCTTGCTCTCTCAGCGCTTTCCTCTGAGAGTTTCTTTAGCACAAAGCCTTCTCCTTTGCATTCCGGACAAACACCAGAACCGCCACAGTCATCACAAATTTTTGTGGAGGCCTGTACCAATAACAAGGATCACACTTCAAAGAAACGCCTGCCTACAGCATGGGTAAAGGCAGGATTTAAATGCAAAGCTAATGGTCTTCTGTTTTTCCTTAACTGTTGGATAAGTTTTTTGTTTTTACAGTCTCTGTAGTTCCACAGAGGAAATAGATCAAGGCAGAATATATACCCCATTGAACCAAATAGGAGATATTCTAAATGCATAAATTTCAAATCATAGACTACTGAGATGCATAGAGGTTATCGATCCCATATGATAAAATTCTTCACTTTGATATAGATGGGAATAAGTCTCACAACAATAAACAGTTTTTTAGCTTCAGCTTTCAACAGACATAATGGAAAAATCACATCTATAAGAACGACTTACATTTGATTTAGCAATGCACAAGAACTTGAAAAGCTCTTAATAAATATTCTACTTCTCTGGTTACATTAGTGTTATGTGCAACATTACCTCTTAAAAGTCTCATAAGAACTGTGATTAGTTGTTATTCAAGTTCTTAATAGATATTCTACTTCTAAGGTTAGATTAGTGCTATGCGCAACATGGCCTCTTAAAAGTCTCATAAGAACTGCGATTAGTTGTCATACACACCTCAGTTGTTTCAGAAGCTTCCGTTCTTCTTTTAAGAAGAGTAGCTGCCGCACCTACAATGGTAGCAGCAACTGCAATGGAAGCAGCTGTTTCTGGTAGAGCACAGAATATTCTGCATGTTCTGCACCCTGGTTGGTTTAACTTCAGCACTGAAGGAGAATAAATACTTCTCTGGAGCACTTTACAGCTATTGTGTTTGATTTGTCTCGCTGCTCATAATATCAAAAGTCAGGTCAGCAACAGCCACTGATGATTTTGAGCAGTTGACAAGATATAGTGCAAAATCTTGTAAAACAGAGATCCATAAATTTAAAAATGAAAAGAAAAAAATGCAGGAAATCTGTCACGAGAGGGACATCTTAGCAACTCTAACCAAACCTCAAAGACACCAATTTTCACAATATAGCAGTAGAGGTATTATCCACAGTCAAGCGGAGTTCATTGCACCAACAAGATCGGAAGCGCAGAGATCAATCCAGTTTTGTAGCCAACTATAAATGAGCTGTGAGCCGACAGACACATCAGAATGAGCAAGTTCATGTTGTTAATATTGCATAGAATTAACAAAGATATACAACTTTCAAATTCATGTTTGTGACACCAACTGGCAATACATCATCAAAGCACATTTTGAAAAGCATGTATCAAATTGTCTTATGCGTCCAAGTTTGCATTTACGGTCTAGCAATTGAGGGTAGTCGAACATGCGTCTGTTGACCTGGTCTCCTCAGCAAGGACGCAGCACCAAGTATCAGACATTCTCTGAATTAAAAAGAAGAAAACAAGGTTTGCTCTAAAGATAGAATGATCGTCTTGATAACAAGTTATCGTTACATCTGTGTATTTCACAACACCAAAGTCAAAGATTCATACTCAGTGAGCACTCTGTCATTTTGTTGGCGTTTAAAGCAATCAGAGAAAAAGCAATTTTGAGGTCAAAGCTTTATCGCTCGCATAAAGCACAAAGCTCCATCCCAGCTTGTCTTCCCAGTTATCATTTTATTCTTAAATTTGATTGTCTTCGGTTCAACCTATAGAAATTGGGATTTCGTAGATCTAGGTACTGTCTTTTTATCAGAGAACGGTAAGCATGCATAGAACTAGAAATCTTTAACCATTAGAGAGACTTGTTTAACTGTGACCATTCAGTAATCCTAGACAAGTTAGATATTATTAGCTCAAAACAGCACAAGAAAAGGTTTTCTCATTAAATCAAGACATGGCATTACATCATTGTCAGTTATTTTTTAATCCTCCCTTTCATTGCGAACCAAATTATGACAAGGAAATCGACATCCAAACTGTTTCATTAATCATTACAGACACTTCAGTCTCCACCTATCAATTGAAACTTTATGCCTCACCTTTAAATATGACCATATCCTTCTACCATGCTTCAATTTTCAACTTCCTAATCAAGAGTATTAAACAGGGGACAGTTTCCTCCAACAAACTACACCACCTCATTAAGTATAGATCTTTATTGACAGCATTTTCCCAACAACTTTCACGGATCAACAAGCATATACGGTCATTAAAAGGTATATAAGAGAAGACATACCAGAATGTGCATCTAACTACATCTTGAATTTATAATATATCAGCAACCCTCTTGAAGTGTTGTTCACCACCCAACAACAACAAACTGCAAACCTCTTGCCCCATTTTAATGGTTCCATTTTAGTGCTGTGAAATTAACTAGCCATCTAATCTGTTTATTTTTTAGAACTGTGCACAACAGATAGCCCTTCTTGGTTAAGTCCTTCTATCCTTAAATAAGTTGCAACTACTTGACGCTGGTGATTCAACCAATTAGAAACCAGAAACCAAACCTCAAATTGCGCTCAAATTCAACACTTGCTTGAAAAAACCTAACAAAAAGCACCATATCTAACTTCCTTATCTACCCATAAATGACTTATCCTAAAAGTTTAAATCAATCCCAGTTATTACCAAATAAATAAAAAAATCCCACTAATTATAAGTTCGGGTGAAGTTTTTACTGCAATCTATAATGAACTCAAGAATCCCATTTACAGCACATGCATCAAAGATTCCATTTTTAACTAGACACTACGCTCATATTATACAACTACTCGTTCAACTACCGCCGCCAGCAGCAATGGGTAACAATGGAAAAGTTCAACAGATGGCAGTAGTAGGCAGAAGGTAAGTAGAAAGTCACAATTAAAAAACAAACTAATATCTCCCAGAATTGCTACAAAATTCTCAACTTATCCAGATGGGATTTTAAAGAAAAGAAAGGACATTAAGGAGAAAATTTACTATCTTTACTGTCGAAGGAAGCAACTGATACAACCGTACTATGCAACCTGAGCTCCATTTTGGAATGGCTCCCTTTCTCCCCGGTGTGTCAATCAAGTGCCTTATCTTGGAATGGTTTAGGAATTCTGCCTTCAGCCTTCGGCTGTTGATATCAGGATTTGGAGTATCAAGAAAGACTAGCAGTATATGATTTGCATAATGCCCTCAGTTTTATCAAAAATTTTAATTTGCCTTTCTAGCACTTTCCAAGACAAAATTACAAATCCCTGTATTATTATCAAAATCTCCGAGTGCGCTTTTGTTTTCCTTAACCACTGGCATTCCTTTTCTACAATGTTTAATTTTCTAATTTCCAAAATTCACCCCCTTTTCTATCAGATGCAACATACAATTGAGAATGAAATTTTACCCTTGCTAACTTTGTTATGAGAAGTAAATACTCAAGCTCTACTTCTGAATTTATGCTTACCTGTCTCTCTTTGTTGATAGGCGCATATGGTAAATTATGCATTAATAATTTTTGGTGGATAGCTTAAAATTCTATCCGGATAGAACTCTGGCGGACCAGTAAATATTTTTACTACTTTAGCCAAGACTACAACTACCAAAACATAATGCACCAAAGTAAAACTGAAAAGGGTGGAAAGGGGAAAGGGTTAGTTAAGAGGAAGTCTGTACACTTATTGATTTGCCGCCCAAATCTTATTACCAAAATCCTATCTATTGTTATACTAAAACCTGCTCCTTTTCACCTTCCCAACTACTGTACACTAATATTACAAAGTTGCAAACTTGCAATACACTTGTAGTGTACCAGTTAAGGTGGTTGTGGCAAACCTTATTATGATCGTTCAAAAATTTCAGCTTGGCATTGTTGGGTTCCTGCCAAGTGGCATAATTGTTTGATCTCCTGTCCAAGTTGTATTGAAGAGGAACACGTGTGAACTTTAAAGAGGAGAAAAAGCCTTGCATATCAGGTCTTGTTCATGGGCTTCCACCCTCCCACAAATTGGGGGGGCTGTACTTGTGGAGTTGACTTGGAAAAGTCCACTATGTATTCATTTTTGTTTTGGTCAATGATTCTTACTTGGGAGATTTTTTTTTTTTTTTTTGTGTCAAACAGCAATAATGTAACTTGGGAGATTTTTGTTGTTTAGAAATGGAAGTGAGAGAAAGAGGAAGGTTTCTATTATTTGTAAGATTTTTGAGGATCGAAAAGAAGAAAAACCAACTGATTTGAAAAGGGAGTTTAAACCAACCGATTTGGAAGGAGAGTTTTGTAGCTACAGTTAAATAAAGTTTCTGTCGGTCTGTCCAAATATGGGGGGAAAATGAAGGAAAGCTGGCTGAAGCTTGATAAATCTTTTGAAAATATCAATTCTGTTCTTAGATAGTTATTGAATAAAATTTTAATTGCATACATGTCTAAAATCTCTTCCCTTATTTTCTCTTCTCTTCTTTTCTGTCATAGCTTAACATTTCTCATCTTTTCTTTTCTATCCTAAACTCCCAGACTAAGCATTATCATTAGAAACTTACATTGGCTCTTCCAAGGTCTTCAAAAAGGCTAAAAAGATGTTAATAGACAATAATTAATGCTAGTGGCCAGGGCGGTGTTTGATCTTTATAAGAGTAAACCAATTCCTATTGAAGCTTCATAAATGCTATTTTAAACCTTGCCCGCCAGGACGGCCCCAACACTAGCTGCACTTAAAAATGCTTTCATGGTAGCTAATAGGTTTTAAAGACAAACTTTCCGAAGAGTTGTAGGAAAAATGGAAAATCATTGAAGCATCAATTTTGTGTTCGTCGGTCATCTCGGGAACGAATAATTTGGACTAGCTAAATTTTGCAAATGTGCAGTTCTTGTTCGAATCATTTATTATACTGTAGATACATCTATCTAACTGAGAGCAGATGAACAAAAATTTTACAAGATGAGAAAAGAAACCCCAGAATCTTGAACAGGGTCTGATGTATTGTTTTCATAAAGTATAGTAGCTCAAATTCACACGACTCAATTTGCTAACTTATGAACGAGGAAATATCATGTACTAAGAGGGGTATCTGACTTGGGTGCATTGACGGGAAATCACGGGCATCCTGGCCTTCAACAGAGGGACTTTCACAGTTCAAAAAGAGCACCCACCGCACCAACTCATCATGACCACACTTTGTGTCCTGAAGACTGAATCCCCCTGCCTGCATGAATGCTGAATAGTGATAACTCTCCGTACTCTTCTTACTTCAGCTGAGCTGTGCATCTCAGCATCTGCCTTTCCTCAAGTCTTACTCACCAGCCTATTTAAGGACCTCGTCACTTCTTTTCTGCAGCACAAAATTTACCAATTCATTGCAAAACTTCTATCCAACCTTAGAGATGGCTAGTACTAATGCATTCTGCATTGCGATCATATTTCTGCTGTTGTTGTTGCCTACTCCTAATGATGCAACAGCAAGAAACTTTCCGTATAGCGGTCCGAGCACGATGATATATGGAGAAACAAGAAGGCCGGAAGGAGGCTATGTCATTATGAAGCCGCCCCCGTTGCATCACAGAAAAGGGCTTCCCTATGGAAGGGTAGTAAAACACTGCATGCCAAAGGGACTTAGGCATTCATCAGCGCCAAGTCGGTACGTAAACAGTTACCCTTTTGGATTGCCATGCTTCACCAGGAAGCCTTTTCAGCCTTGAACGAGTTGCAATGGAGGTGGGATTCAGGAATGGTTGTTTTGAAGTCAGGGAATTTATGAACTGGGAAATATAGATTATATATGCGCAGTTTTGCTTCTGCCTACAGGGATTCAAACTATGTATTGTATATGATTCGAATCTGTATCTGAGTTTGTGGTGTGTGCATGTACGCTATATGCTCTGAGGTATGCTAACTCAAACTAGATTATATGACTGCAGAGCTTCAATGCTTAATCAAATCATCAAACCTTTATAAACAGCACTGCTAAATTTTGCTCTAGATTTCTCATTGTTTATTTAGAGTCTGCAGAATATATCCTCTGGACAGTTATTATTTGCAAACATCAAGCATACGGCTTATTCCATTCCAGCCAGGCAAAGCAAAGATGAAGATTTACATTCTTTATGTACAAAACAAACCTACTGAACTTTTAGTTCCTGCAGGAAATGTGTGCCTTTGAATGGAAGTGGAAAAGAACACAGAGTTCAGACTTTTGTTTCAGTTTTGTTTATATCAAACAATTTGAAATGACCCTTGACCTAAAACATCTGTTAATGATCATAACTCAGATTTATGGTGATTTGATTATCTGATTAAAGGCCACATATACAGCTGCGCCAGGATGGTAGGACCACAATATTACCACAGTATATCTGCCATGTTACGCGACGGGGCAAGGCGAACCGTGAATGCATTTAAGTAGAATCCAGATTAAGTCAGTCCTAGCATCAGAAATGCCGACAAGATGACACCAACACAGTAAAATAAATGGTGCAGTGCTAAAGAAGGAAGACAGATTAGCTCCGCTTGGCTACTCCACAACACCATTTACAAAGTTTTCATCATCACCCCTGCAATGGGAAGACTTCCTAATAAAAATTCGCTGATAAAGCAATCCTTTATACGTTGGCAGCATAGAGTCCACTTTTAAAGGGTACAAAGGACGGGGCTATGAAGGATCATGCCCTGCAACCATGCAATTCTGAGTGCAGCCGCACCCAGTGCAGATCACATAAATCAACTTTTTGGAGAAAGGTTCAAAACATCTTTGCCGTCTTTGCTTCACATAAACCAGAAAGTAGCCAATTTCCAACCAGTACGCGAATTGTTTCCGAGTAAAATCCGGGTCATAAGTGTAACACCTCTATTTCACACACTAACATTCAGTTGTAAGGCTCCTAATTAAGTTTTAACTTCTATTAATCTAAGCAACATCGATCACCAATAGAGAGGCCAAAAAAACAAGAACAGGATGGGGTTCTTCTCTCTCCGTCCGCACCTTCTTCTCATTCTCTCCCAAGTTGGCTAATCTTTCTCATCAAAAGCCCCATAACAATTGTTGTCAAATAATTTCTGGTTCGATATTTTTACTTTTTTTTCTTTTTGGTATCATGTATATAACAAACATTGAGGTTGACTTTGGAGATTTGAGGATTACTACATATTAATCAAACAATGAGGTTGAATTTGGGGACCTGGTGATTTGGGAGAGAAGAGGGAGAAGAAGCTATACCATGAAAATAAGGGAGCCTTGAAGAAAAGAAGAAGAAGATGTGGTAAACGAGCAGAAATTCACCCAAATACTGTAGCCAATTTCCAATGGATTGTAGCCTTTCTCCGGGGAAAAACCATCCTAAAAAGACAAGTACATATTCACGTACACATTCTTTAACCTAACCTACACGACGACTCTCTCCACTTGGAATCCTGCTCCACCGAAACGGCACAAAGCTCCATCACCAAATAACAACTTCGTGGCACGGATTCGCATCCTGAAAAGTCAGCCAAGAAGGCCACCAAAAAAGTATCGGTTTCCAACTCAAAAACAGATTAAAATCCCACCAGAGTAGAACCCTCTCCTACTCGCACTCGAGGGAAAAGAATGACGACGCACAGACATATATGTTCTCCATAGAACAAAATGGGAAAGCATAATATTTTTCACACCAGTCACGCTCCCGTTTTCCATTTGGGGTGTTAGTCCCCTCAGAGCCACTACTGACTCTTATTCGATATTAGGTCAACTAAAGTACTCAAGTCTAGGAAGATAAATCCTTCAACAAAAAAAAAAGTCTGGGAAGATAAAGATTTTAATTCTAAAATCTATCTCCCAAACAAAAATAAGTTACGCTTGAAGGAACAGTAATCCTCGGAGGGGTTGAGACCCCAACTGTCAATGTCAACCCAGAATCCCACAAACTCCTCAAGTTCTACCTTTAAAATACATTAAAACACAATCTATAAGCGAGGATCACCTCCTCTTGTGTAACCAGAATTGCATAAAGAGAGGGGATAGCATCACTTGCAAAGCAAGTGCAGGATATCTATATGGCTAACTATACAAGTCATCTTCATCAGCACCACCAGCAGAGGTTGCAAATGGGTCAGATCCGGTATTCTCAGTTCCAGACGCTGCAAATCGGAATTCACTTCCAAATCCTCGGGACTGCTGTAGGGTCTGAGCAAATGCTTGGTATTTCCGTATGTCAGCATCACTCACACTTCTGCGAGCAAACTTCATGGACTCCTCAAAGTGTGCAGCCTTAATTTCTGCAACCTCTTCCTCAACATCCTCGTCCATTGAATCAGGATTCTCCCTTCTCCTCTTCTCTCTCTCAATGTCCTGCAAATAGAAAATATGCAACATCAAATCATCATCAATAAGCAAAAACAAATTTAGAGACCCTAAGAAAGGCCAAAATAGATTATGACAAGGTTGGAAACCACCAAAAACAAACCTGACTTCTAAGATAAACATTTCAAGCAGTGTCCACAAAACATTACAAATTGATTCATCAAGACTCAGGCCAAATCCTTGGGTTTACAATGATTTAAGATCAAAGAAATGAAATCTAGTAAACCGGTAAAAATCCCAAAGGACAAACTACAATACCATCACCCAGGGAACCATAAGGCTTGGTGCTTAAAATCCTCCTTGATAAAGTAGGACGCAAGAGAACCAAAGAAAAGGCAATCACACAACATGGACCATCAAGAGAGCAAATTGTGAACATTATTAATTCTAATTGAAATCTCTAAAAGACTAGCTACATAAAAGGAAAGACACAAAAACACACACACGCACACATTCAGCTTCATATGGTTCTATCCTTCAGAAGTTCCACAAATAAATCTTCATATGAGATTAATAACCCTCGTGCCTTAGGTTGGAAGTAACGTCCTGCTCACAAGGATTTGAATTATTATCTTCATTTAGTTGAATCCTAGAGTCGTAAAGTCCTAAATAAGAACGGAAAAAAATTCTTCTTTGGAAAGTATTCCTCAACAGCAGTTTTAGATGGTCCATTTACAGCAAAGCATCTGTATTATACAGAGAGCAGAGAGCATTTACCTTACTTGTTACATGTCTAACACACATTGACCAATAAAAAATAACAAAAATAACAAATCTTAAGGTATTCAAAAGAAGAAGATAAATGCAAGCAGGTCGTTAGCTCATAAGTTAAAACTGCAAATAGAAGAGGGTAAAAACACATACTTTCTCAATATTCTCTCTTATGGCATACTTGCAAGCCCGCTGGCATATTTCTGTAATATCAGCCCCACTAAATCCTTGAGTATATTTGGCAAGAGCTCTCAAATCAACATCTTTGGAGACTGGTGATTTCCTGAGGCAGGCCTTAAAAATTTGGAGACGAGAATCTTCATCTGGTAGAGGGATATAAATTAGCTGATCAAGACGGCCAGGCCGGAGAAGTGCAGGGTCTATTATGTCAGGCCTGTTAGTGGCACCAATGATAAAACAGTTTTCTTAGCTGACATGCCATCCATTTCAGTCAAAAGCTGGTTAAGAACTCGGTCAGCTGCACCACCAGCATCTCCCACACTGCTTCCTCTCTGTTAACATGATCAGGAAGGTGCTTTGTAAGGTATTCATTTCAAAATATGTAAACAAGGCAAAGTTGCAGGATCTAGGCTATCTTCTTCCATTCATTGCTTTTACATAATCTTTTTGCGTTATAGCAACATAGGTAAAGCTTCACAAAGATGATCATCATTTAAACAAATTAAAAAATAAAAGATCCTATTTTGAAGTTATCCCAAAATTTCATTATAGTTCACTCCAATGAAAAATAAATGACACCTTTCAACATCTCACAAGTACCTTTATAGCAACAAAATTTCATAATTTAATCAATGGCAAATTGGAAATTAAACTCTGGATATAATTACAAATATAATTGGACAAAGTTCATTGCAATTCACAAACTCTAATTTTGAAATATATTAATAGCAATGGATAGGTTTACTTCACTCTACACGCGAGAGAGAGAGAGAGGTACCTGGGTAGCAATGGAGTCAAGCTCATCAAAGAAGAGAACACATGGCGCAGACTGTCTAGCCTTGTCAAAGATTTCACGTACATTGGCTTCACTTTCTCCAAACCACATCGTAAGCAATTCAGGGCCTTTGACACTAATGAAATTGGCTTGGCATTCATTTGCAATTGCCTTGGCCAAAAGAGTTTTCCCACATCCAGGAGGGCCATAGAAAAGGACACCTTTTGAAGGGGACATGCCAAACTTCTCGAACTTCTCCGGATGTTCCACTGGATATTGGACAGTCTAAAAGATGAAGAGAGAAGTTAGGCGTGTACAATCTTGACAAAGATTACCAGATGCAGTTGACAATCCAATAAAAAATTAAGGCAGTTTCTAGTAACTCCCATACCTCTTGAAGTTCACGCTTGACATTTTCAAGGCCACCAATGTCTTCCCATGAAACATTAGGAAACTTCAACCACCTGCTCATCAACACAACAAATTTGAAGTTTTCAGCAAAAAGACACACCAAGAGGAATGCATATCAGAACCAATTAACATGTTACAAACAAAAAGTTTACAACTAAAAATCACTTACTGTCTCACGCAAAGCAGATGGATTGCTGGTACCAAGTGCTGTCTGGAAGTGTTCATTTGTTACAGCCATGGAGTTCAATATTTCAGCATCAATTGTGTCATCTTCCAAGTCAATGACATCCATCTTTTCCCTGATGCATTGAAGGGCAGCTTCAGTGCAAAGAGCAGCAAGGTCAGCACCAACATAACCATGGGTGTCTTTAGCAATTCTTTCCAAATCAACCTGCACAGAAGAAATATTTTTGTCAACCCTATTAGTTTCTCTTTTGTTCATTTCTTTCATTAATTAACAAGACCATCTTAAATAATAAGTCGGCCTTACATCCTCAGCAAGTTTCATGTTCTTGGTATGTATGCGAAGAACTTCAAGGCGTCCAACCTCATCAGGAACACCAATGTCTATTTCCCTGTCAAACCTACCAAATCTTCTAAGGGCAGGATCAATACTGTTGGGGCGATTTGTTGCCCCAATAACAATAACATGTGATCGGGATTTCAGGCCATCCATCAAAGTCAATAATTGTGACACAATCCTCCTTTCAACTTCACCATGTGTTTTCTCTCGCTTAGGAGCAATGGAGTCCAATTTCATCAATGAAGATGATAGATGGAGCATTCTTCTCAGCCTCCTCAAATGCCTTCCTAAGATTGCTTTCACTCTCTCCAGCTAATTTGGACATAATTTCAGGTCCATTAATACAGAAGAAGAAAGCCCCCGTTTCATTAGCAACAGCCCTTGCTATTAAGGTCTTTCCAGAACCTGGGGGGGCCATAAAGTAAGATTCCTTTTGGCGGCTTCACCCCAATGGATTTGAAAAGTTGAGGGTGCCTTAGTGGCAGCTCAACCAATTCACGGATCTGAGCCATCTGTTTTCTGACACCACCTACATCATCATAACCAACCTCATCTAGTCTGTCCTCATCCTCCCTCCTCACGGGCTCACCCTCACAAAATATCTCTGTGTCAGGGGCAACAACACAGTATTCCCCTGGATCAGTCTCAATAACCTTGAATTCCACACTCCTCATCCCTCCTCTAACAAGAAAATGATCTCCTTTCCTGACTGGACGATATGCCTCCAGAAAGTAAGCTGCAGACAGAATATGTTCACAATTTAGTCACAAAAGGCAAAGTTTCTCGTGAGATAAACAAAAGACTGCATGACTAATGGAATCAAACCAATTACTTAAATTTGGATGGTAAAATAAAATCAAACCGATTACTTTAATCTTCATTTTCCAGATGCAAGGGGAAAATTAGTAGCATGAGACAAGCAAATTAATGAGCAATAAGAACTTACGTTTAAGAAATGCATCAAACAGATCTCCAGTAACACCTTCTATGGTATCATCCAAGGGCAAAATGTGAACACGCTTCCCATACTTGACATCTGGGCACTGGTGCACGGATACAACATCTGCAAGTCTAACTCTCAAATTTGCCCTGACAACCTTGTTCATCCTAATCTTAGGCTCCTCACATGTCTCATCAGCAAGAGCAATGCAGACAGTATCTTTCCTTTTCTTACCCTGGAGACCAAAGACGAGCAGAAAATATCAATTTTAAGCTCTCATGAAACAATCAAACATGTAAAGCACGACCAATACTTCAACCTCATACAAGATAGTAGAAGGCAACATAGATTATTATTCATCAACACCGTTGAAGATGGACTTAAGTGTAAAAAGAAAAAAGGAGAATGACAAACAATTGTACAGACCTTCCAAATTCTAGCCACGATCATACCAAACAGTATAGTCATGGCCATTTGGAGCTAAGCAGCTTTAGTAAACAAGCACAGATATACTTCAAAAGATGACCATAAACACTAGGAATAATGTTATACACCCAGCAGAAAATTTGCAGACTTTCCCTTTTTGTTTAAAAGGCAATGATCAACGTCATTCTTGGTTTATATAATCAAATATGATTTATCAATCAACACGCAGAGCTATATAAACCAGTTTTTTACGCACGTAAACTACAAATATATACCAAAATTCTGACAAAATTTGGCCGCTTACAATTTCCACAAGCTAAAATAAGCCAAAAAAAAAAGAAAAGAAAGAAAACTCAAAACCCCTAGAAACCTAAACCACGAAGAGAAAAAGGGGAAAATTTGAAGAAGACCTTAATCAAAATAGTGTCGCCACGGAAAAGCTGGAGCTTTTCCATGGTATTAGGGTGGAGGGCGACGACGGAGTTATCATCGTTGACCGCTTCGTCAACGATGAGCCGATTAGGGGCCTTCTTCCGCTCCAAAATCGCCGTGGAGAAGTCCTTCTTCCCACCTTTCCTGAGAGAAAATTAAACACAAAACCCATCAAAATCCGACCGCAAAATAAAAATAAAAATACAAAACCCCTCCAGGGTTTCCAGAATTAAGGAACATGAGGAACAATTTTAATAGCGTTAAGAACAGGAAGAAGAACAAGCGGACGCACGAGTCAGATGACTCAGCTTGGTGACTCATCGTCTTCGGATTTCCCTCTTTGTGTTATCGGTTTTTGATCGGAGGCGGAAGCTACGAGACAGAGAGCCTTTGAGTTCAAGATAACAAGCGAAAAGTGGACAAAGTAATTTCGTTCGCTAAATATATACTGTAGTAGATTTCATCCTTACTAGTCACAAGTATAGTACCGGATTTACCCACCCCTTTTGGACCATCGATTATTGATTCAAGGAAAAAAGTTCGAATGGCCCCCAAACAATTAGTCGAGTGAACTTTTGGCCCCCAACAATTAAAGGTGAATTTTTGGTCCCGAATCTATCCAAAGTGCAAAATGTTGGTGTCAAGTTCAACAATTAATATCGACGGAAACTACGACTATGTGAGACGCACGCTGAAATACTAAGAACATTTTTGTGCACGGCGAACTATGTTTCAATCGATAAAATGGAGTAGAAATGACTTTGACCTAATTATTTGCTTTTACAACTATCTCTCTCTCTACCATTATTTTGAGATCAAGAAATTCATTCACCCTTTTAGCAATCTGTTCTTTCACATAGCCCACATTTTCTTTCTTCCAACATGGAACTCAAACTTTTCCCACACATAGTTCTAACAGCAATCGCCTGGAGATCTGATAGCCTAAGGACCAAATGCAACACATTCCCATCAGTGACCTCATAGTCCTGAACATGGGAATGATTCTGCACTAATTCTTTCCCATCAAAAACAAGTTTTTAATTCTTCTCAAAAATCCCTTATGGTTCTTTGTCCTGAGCTTTATAGAAGCAATAAAATCAAACCCCATTACCTATATAGGAATCACAGAACCTCCAATTGTAAGGAAAATTACGATGAAATCATTTGAAAATGCTCCATTTCTACCCAAGACATGACCAGGGAAGTTCCAATAATCTTCATAAACAAGAGTAAGAGCCACACTGGCAATCGACATTGCAGCTCCAATAGATAATCCTCCCCTGTATATCAAGCAGTAAAGTTCTCAATTTTTTAAGAGCTCATCACAACAATCACGAAGTTTTGTTCTTCAACAGCCTAATTAGTCAACCACTTAACAAAACCATAGATTCACTGCCAGCCCGTGAGATACACCATTCTCAACACCATTCACTTGGAGCTACTATCCACGCACATTCTCAACACCATAGATCTACTTGACACTTGCGAGATACACCATCTCCTCATCGATCCACTGCCAAAATCTGCAGCCACCATCCGTACACACCGCAAATCTGTGCCCAAAATTCTTTGAGGTCCATAAAATTATGACCCTCATCACTTTCTCATACCTACACAAGGGGAAAAAGGGATTGATGTTCCCTCGCATTTTTTGTTCAGCAAGCTCTTTGATTGCAATGGAGTTTTCTTCATAACTTCTTTGTTCGGGAAGAACTCCTATTTTATCCAGTGAAACACAGCTCATCGCGGACAAAAATGCCCTTCATATTTTGGCGTGCGTCTCACGTGGTTGTGGTTTCCGTCGGTATTAACTGCTGAAGTTGACAGAAGGTCCAACATTTTGCACTTTGAATAGATCGGAAGCCAAAAATTCACTTTTAATTGTTGGGGGCCAAAAGTTCACCCAACTAATAGTTTGAGGGCCATTAGAACTTTTGTCCCTTGATTTAATAGTAATACCTTAATAAAGTAATTAGTTAATAATCCTAATCTTATTTTGAATTTGTTTTCTTTGCCCTAGTATTTGTTACTCTTTCTTGGAGAGAAAATCTAATTTTGTTTTCATTTGGATTTAACCTCTCTTTTGTTTATCTGGGGAATTACAATCTATTACACTAAAGCCCTGTTTAATAATTCAATTCAGTATTTTAATTTAATGAATTTAAATCATAATGTGTTCAGACGAGTTTAATAAGCAAAAATTGAACATCTGAATTAATTAAATGGCATTGAATTTTCTAGACAAATTTGCTATAAAAATTACTCACTTATCACTTAATGTGATATGCACTCAAATGCATCAAATTTGATATTTTACAATTCTATAACTTAATAAATTTCAGATTTCAATTTTCAAATTTCAATTTTATTAAACGCACCTAGATAGGGCATAATGAATTTTTTTTTTCTAAAATGGGATCCTAAAAAAACCTTTAATTCTATTAACTTGTGGTTATTCATCTTTTGTACATATCTTATATAAGTGGTGTAATTTTACATGTTGGAATAATTTTCACAATGACCAAATATCAGGAATCCATGTGGTTTGGTCCGTCCAAACATATGAACTACTTTAACATAACAAGCAAAGCATCATTAACAAAATCAAAGATGATAAAACAGGATTCAGAATCTAAATACACTAGTTGAGAGGGATTAAATGAGAAAGTATCATAATGAAAAGAGATTGGCTACCAGTTGTTAAGAATGGGACAGCCTAATCATGTACTAATACCTAAGTGTGTAAAAGATTGATTACAAAGAAAAAGGAAAGAAAGATAGAAAGAAAAGAGAAAAAAACTTAATTAACAGCTTGATCTTCCAATCTTTTGACAGTAAGTTTTTGCCTAGGGTGAGATAAAATGTGCATGCAAAGCATGCGTTCCCTGTGGAACCAATTTATTTTTAGCTGTACAATTTCTATATGATGCTATCTTTTGGTGCCTTCTTTGGATAGGGATACAATTATATCAATTACTCCTTTGGAGATTTTTCGAGCGTTGCATAAACCTGAACCGTAGTCACTATTAATATGTGCATTGATTAATTATTATACGACCATTGCCAATATGAACTTTATCATGTAATTAAAAGATATAAACTCAAAAGAAGAACTAAATGTCCTCTTCGTGTCGCTAGATTTGGTGGCTAAAGTTTGAGATCTCAAAACTTAGAGGTTTTGACCCTTCTCTTTGTTAAAAAAAAAAAAAAAAAAAAAATCCTTTTCCCTTTTAAATTTCTTACGAATAGAAAGTATTTCTCTACAAAATTATAATTTTCAATGTTTTTGTTAAATGCAAGTTTCGTTTATTAACTTGTTTATGTTCATTCCACTAATTATGAGTTATTATTCGTAATTTTCCTATAACATGTATAATAATGTATGTTTTATTCCACTAGCATGAGTTACTTGTTGTAATATCAAAAAATTATAAATAAAATTTTGCCGAAAATATTTAGTCTATTCATATTGTAGTATCATATATGCCCTTGGTGGTGAATAAGAAAGTTTAAGGCTGTAAAAGAATTGGAGACCCCTTCGGAGCAAAGATAGAACTCGTGAGATATTCCGGGTACTCTACTAAGTGGGCCGAGAAAGTTCTAATTTTCTTAGGCCCAGCTTATGGATACTAAAACGAAAAATCGTTGTGGGCCATGCATGACAGACACGTGGATCATAAACACAAATCTCTGGACTGGTAGTAGCTTGTTACTTGAACAAGACCTCCTCCACGGTGATAGGGAAATAATTTTTGTGGAGAAGAAGGGAATGTGATCTTCAAATCCATTTTCACCAAAAAAAAAAGTGTGATAATTGGGACATGATTTTTGTTGGAAAAGGACGAAACATTCCGTGAATTATGAGATAAAAATACTAGATTTAAATCTCACGACGTGTGAATTTAGTTTAACTATGTGTTTGCGTTTATTCCATCAAGTGTAGCTTAGACATAGTTTTAATGAATTGTAAATTGTCATATTGACTCCATAATTACAAGTTAAATGTAACCTAGAGAAAAAAAAATACACACCCTAAATGGAACACAAATTAGAGTACCACTGTACTAATTTTTCTATGATAGTAGTGTTCAATATATATAGACACTGTCTGTGTATATATTATCATTATTATAAACGTGTGTACTGTGAATGTATATCTTTTACTTTCATATTCTATTACTAATACACGCAGATAGTTAAGAAGACATGATTGTGGCTTAAAGGCCAAGAAAGACAGTGAATTGCTGTCGGCCCGAGTATTTAGTCGATCACAGACAATAAGAACAGCTTCAAATTGAAGCCTGAAGGTAGGAAATGCACGTCAAAAGTAGTAAAGCAAACTAGTAATGATGGATGTTTGCTGTGGCCATACTGATGTTATCATGATTAGCCAAGTCATGGCACAATATTCACTTGTATTAAGAACTAAATAACTACGTACCCCATCTATCATGTCAATCTTAAAAGGCAAAATTAAATGAGTCCTGAGAATTAGTAGTATTTAAAATGGTGCCCAACACCTGCCTAAAAGGAAGAAAAAGTTAACACCCACAAAAAAAGTAATCACAGGGATAGATTTACCATCAATGTGATATTATGCTATTCTATGAAACTTTGTGAATTGCACAAGACTTTCTAATCTTCATGCCATGGTAGGCATGCCTCATATTCTCGTGAATATTTTCTTGGTGACCGAAACCCAATTTCTGTAATTTGCTTCAATGCCTATTTTAGGTTGAAAAACAGAAAAGATTTCTCTACCATGATGGGATATGGTGTGAGATATGATGATCACAAGCTGAGTCTGGGTCTTTTTGGGAATGATTGAGAATCAGACTGCTCTCTCTCAAAAAAGATTGGTATAAAGTATAAACTGAAAATTTCTAAAGCTAAGTAATGAATTATCTCAGCTGGTCGTACTTGTCCGGGTAGGACCATTTCTTGAAGTGGTATATAACAAAATAAAGGCATAAATTACAAAATTCCTAATCAGGGTTGTAAACGTTTGTTAGCTAAGTAGATTTCCAACATTGATCCAAATCATGAATTGGCATTGATATTCTGGTGATCAGGTGATCTTTAATAAACAAGGTCCAATACAGAAGGATACCCTTTTTAAGGTTTTCACTTCTTTCACATAAAAACCCACAATTGTGTCATTGTTCAAGTCCCAGAAAGACAATTTCACATTCATGTGGCAAAAGAAAAAAAAAGGGGTAGGTGCTACAAAATTGGAAGAGTAAATCTTACTGTCATTGTTGGATTCATGATATATGTGCAAAAGTTGAATTTCAAATTCAAATTTTACATAGTCATCATTCATTCAATGCTGACTGTCGGTGTAGGAAAGATTAATCGAAACTGGATGCCTTAATCCAACTGTGTAATAATTGCTTAGAAAGAGCAAGAACAAGTCATATGCTGCAGAAGCAAGCAGCAAGTGGTTCAAATTTAAGTAATATGAGCATTAAGAAAGCTTTTGGCTGGATTAATTTTATGTGAAAGATTCTCATTAACCATTGAAATTAATATGTTTGACAAAAAAAAAACCATTGAAATTATTATATATCTCCAATAGACAACTTCTGTACATACAAATTCCAAACAAAAGTAGACTGATGTAAGAGAAATATAAAGACAAAAGGGATAAAGTCAAGTTCTTTTGACCATATTTTACACTCCTGTATTTTCAATTTTGATGAGTTGTCATTTGGCTATATGCCTAATACCACCAATCATGCAAGCACAATAACTAGTAAGAGCAAATTACGCAAAGAGACTTTGTAAAAAAGTTTTCGTAGTTAAAATAGTTTTCATTGTCCACCTCCCACCCCACCCCACTCCAAAAAGCACAAACAAAACAAAAAAATTGATTTCGGAAAGGAGAATAAAAAAAAAAGAACAAAAATGGAAAAATGAAGGGCTTGATTGGAAACTGACCTGTGGATTATGAAATTCTTAATTTTGTTTCTTCAATAGAAAAAGAAAAGAAAACTGTCTCTACAATTTGGTTCCTTTGTTACATAGGTACGAATGTAAAGATAAGGGAATTAAAGCTTACCAAAAATGGAAAGAAAATTTCAGTGGAGTTAATTTGCATAAAGATAAACAAGACACTTGAAAGTAAAGCACCTAGCAAAAGGCTAAAAAGGCAAACCATTGATTTAATTAATTGTTTGAACTTCGGAAGCGAATAAAACAATCAATTCTCAGTGAATGCGATGGTAAGTAAATTAATCTACTTTTAACACTTGAGTAGTACTGTCCTCATTACTCTTCGCTCCAGACTTCAGACATCCTTTTTCCGTAGTCTTCACACTGCCTCCTCACTCTTCCCTCTTCAGCGGTCTTCACTTCAGTTCTTGAATTCTTTGCCCTTTACTTTATCTAACTCAGATCCAGGTTTGTTTTCTGCTTCTGTCTTATCCCTTAAGCCTTTTAATTTTATTCTTTTTCATCCTCTTTTATGTTTATCTCTATCACTGCTTGTGGGGTGTTCTTGAACTACTGTTTTTGATAAAAGATCATTGCTTCTAGCTTCCAGCTTCAGGGCTTCTGTTGTATTTATCAATAGGCTTGTCCTTTTCATTTGTATTGCTATTCTGTTGAGTTGTTTTTCTAGTTATCGCATTTGAACCTTTGGGTTGATGGGGTTATGAGTTCAATGAGTTTAGTTGCTTAGTTGAATAGAAAAGAGGATAAAAGTTCTCAGCTTTATGATTCTGGGGCCTCAGATGAGCTAAAATTTGCTTAACTTGTTGCTTGTTTGGTAAAGGATTCTTTCCTTACAGATTAACAGCTACTACTGCCTTCAACCCGGGGGGGTGGGGCAATAGCCTGCTTATCTTTCCATTAATAGGAAGAAACTAGTGCTCTAATTGCTTACTATAGCTTATTTCTTTCTCGGTGTATTAGTTTTATAGTTTTTTATGAGTGACTACAGACTTTGAAAATGAGATCTTTTCGTAATTGCTCTTGCTACTTAAGTTTCTTTCCCTTTTGTTCCTAAGTTTATGATGGTATATTATTGCAGTTTTGGTTGCTTATTGCTCGTGAAGCACTTGTCAGGGATTCAAGGCAGTTGCAGGAGAATGTAATGATTTTTTGAAATATGTTTTATGTGCTGATGATGCAATTTAGTCCAGTTAAACTGATATAGAGAATCTTAAGATGGAAGAAATACAGTCTCAATCAGATCATTATAGGTCTTCATCATCTTCAGCTAGTAGTCCAGCTAGTAGAGTTCCCTCGAGCAATTTCTTCTACCTGCGAAAACCTGGTTCTCTTAGACAACCAATATCTTTCGAGGATTCACCAGATTGGGATGATACTGATATTGAGGTTCGGGTGGATGAAGGAGGTGATTCCATTAATGCTGCGACTACTCCAGCCTCCCCATCCCTCTCAAAGCTTAATAGTGGATCATTGCCATCCCCACCACTACCGGAGCGTGCAGTAGTTGCTAGAAAGATCTCAGGGGCTTCACTTGCATGGAAGGACTTGACTGTTACCATAAAGGGAAAGAGGAAGTATTCTGATAAGGTCATAAAGAGCTCAAATGGTTATGCATTACCAGGAACAATGACCGTTATCATGGGTCCAGCAAAGTCAGGAAAATCAACTCTCTTGAGAGCCCTTGCAGGTTGATTGCTTTGGATTCAAAGTGCTTTTACTTTTAACATGTAATGTTACATGTTGTCACATAATATTTTCTGAACAAATATGATCTCAAGAGTTTGTTTCTTCTTCAGGACGACTTCCTGATTCAGCTAGAATGTATGGTGAGGTGTTTGTGAATGGGTCAAAATGGCACTTGCCATATGCATCCTATGTAAGTTTTCAATTATGCTATGTGGCATTTTCCATTAATTGGTTTTCATCATTTAAGTAGTCTATCTCCATGTTTCTTAGCAAAATCTGTGACAAATCACAGGCTGGGTTACTTTTCTTTCAGCTTGTTTTGAAGTAATATTGGGTCTCTCCTTCCTCTGGCAGTGACACAATATGCATTTAGTGTGATATCTGTACTTTTGCACTTATGTATCTATCGAACATGGGTAAACCATCCCAACTTGTATCTCTCTCTTAGTTATCTTTTACATTAATCTGGTTAATTTTAAAGTAAGCTGTCATCCTCACGTGACATGTATGCTAAAAGGAAGTATGAAAGGAAAGAACAAAAAAATACCCTTGCAATTTTATCTGAAAAATATACTGATACAATCTGCTAACTCTCTGGGAAGTTGGATTATGTGTTAGGTCAATTCATTACAGGTAACCAACTTGTTTTTCATCAGAACTAGTTAAAAATAGATTAATTACGTTTCGGTGCAAGTTAAAAGTCAAATTGGTATAATATGGATATACATCTTTCACTAGTTCTGTATGTGTGGTTTGACTAGATACAGTTTTGACTTTGCCTATTCACAGGGATACGTTGAGAGAGAAACCACCTTAATTGGATCCTTGACAGTGCGTGAGTTCCTCTACTACTCAGCATTGCTCCAGCTTCCTGGTTTTTTTTTGTCAGAAAAAGAGTGTGGTGGAGGATGCCATCCTGGCTATGTCATTGGGAGATTATGCAAACAAACTGATAGGTGGTCACTGCTATATGAAGGGTCTTCCTCGTGGCGAGAGAAGGCGTGTTAGCATCGCAAGGGAGCTTGTAATGAGACCTCATGTCTTATTTATTGATGAGCCTCTTTATCATCTTGACAGGTACCTCACAATTAATCTCAATTTGAATGAAGTTTTAATGAAAATCATAAGCAGCTCAATTTTGAATTGAGTTGCACTAGCAATACATTCCCCCACCCCACCGCACCCCCCAGTAGTATCCTACTCATCAAAAGCTCATTCATTTAGTTGCTCTGTTGGACTCCACCATGCATTGTTCCTAACTGCTGGTTAATTTTTCTATTGTCAGTGTCTCTGCACTTCTGATGATGGTTACACTGAAGAAACTAGCTAGCACTGGATGCACCCTGATATTTACCATTTATCAAAGCAGCACAGAAGTGTTTGGCCTTTTTGACAGAATTTGTCTCCTTTCAAATGGAAACACATTGTTCTTTGGGGAAACTTTGGCTTGTCTGCAGGTGATTCATCTTGATACATGATCCTTCTCCTCTTTTGTCTCATATATTACGTGTAAAGAATTATATCATAATAGGAGTTTGTTCAATACAGAACTCTTGAAATGATCTTATCTGTCACTAGCAAATTTCATATCAGCAAAGAACTCATTTGACTTTGAATTGTCAACAACCTGAGACAATTTATGAAATTTAAATCAGAAAGCCTCTGATGGTAGCAACAAATGCTTTTCCAACTTAGTGGATTGAGACTATGCACTGGCAAATCTAGGATTTGGAGGTTGGGGATGCTGGATTTGTGTGAAGATACATTTTGGGAGCTAGGGAAATTTTTTAGGAAGTTTTAGAGGGAGGAGAGTGGGGAAAATTCTTGTTTCATATCCTATAGTTCAGGATTCTTCTGGGGCAAAAGTACTATTGTAAACTTGTAAACTAGTTACCTCTTTTGCCTCATATAACAGCTACTAGTGAGTATCTGAATCACATGTTACAGTCGATGTTCACTAATAATCAAGTTTAGATGATATTATACTGTAAAAATATCTTTATGATAAGTTCAGAGTATTAAGGTTACTAAAATGTCCCAATGGAATAAATGAAATATTAATCTCGTTTGTTTACTGGTCTGGGATTTGGTGTTGGGAAGGGAAAATTATTACTTTTGGTATGTTTTCATCTGTAAATCTTATTTCTTTTAAATCTGCCATGGCTCTATCTTTTTCCATGACTAATTTATAATTTGTTGGTGAAGCATTTTTCAAATGCTGGATTTCCTTGCCCAATTATGCAAAGTCCTTCTGATCATTTTCTTCGAGCAATAAATACTGACTTTGACAGAATCATTGCAATGTGCAAAAATTGGCAGGTACATCCCTTTTGACCTTGCAAAATTCTAAGTCTACTGCTTGGGTTACTTTTCATGATATTTATGCTAATGCATTAAGGAAAGATATCCATGGATAGGAACTTCTTCATGGATAAGTGATGCATACAAAATCGAGGGACAAAATAATTTCATGGTATTTGATTCTCGTTTGTTCTGAAATTTGATGTGATACTGTTTCATCTGTTTTGTGACTTTTAACTATTAGACTATGATGTATCCAGTATGGAAGTAGGCCTACATTTCTACAATATATACATTATTTAGATATGGTTATATTAAACAAATACATGCATTTTCATCATGTATCAAGTTATCACAGTACAGATACATATCGGAGCATTTCTTTACTTTTTTGGTATTAATTGGAATAAATGGCGTAGATAATTTGTACAGGACGACCATGGAGATCTTTCGTCTGTGAATATGGACACTGCTGTTGCAATACGTACTCTTGAAACAACTTATAAATCATCCGCTGATGCTGCTGCTGTGGAGACTATGATAGTAAAGCTTACTGAGAAGGTCTGATGAATGAATGTCAAATTTTTCCTAAGCAATTTCAACCTTAGTTTTAGCTTCTACTTCTGCCAGTATGTTCCTTCCACTATCCTTTTGGAAAAGAAAAAACTGAAGAAAAAGAGAAGAAGAGGAAAACAGAGTACTTCAGAAATAATGCATCAATATTATTCCTTTTTTATTTCTGGTTTCTCAATCAGCAACATGAGGTAACTGTGATGTAGAAAAGTGCTTTGCTAATAGTCTTGGTAGTAACTTTCTTAGTGCATGCAACCCTTAATTTCTGCTTCCAGCAAAGGCTAAAGATCTTTAATTTAAGAACTTATTTTGGTTGTTGAAGGCTGGAACTTCTTGAGCGCTTCCTCAAAATCGTTTATTAAAAGAGTGATGAAGATGTGTCTTGGCAAAAGTACATTTCTTTGTTTCACATACGATAAATTTAGTGTCACATGTGCCTAGTCTGCCTATATGATCAACACATTGCAAATTGTGACCCAAAGTCAGGATAAATTGCAGATTTTTCTGTTGAGGGCATAATCCTACAATCTGCAGAAACAAGTAGTAGGTTATTATAAAAACTCATCACTTCACTGCTTCCTAACGTGCTACTGTTTTTCATTTCACTAGATTTTGCTTGAGCTATAATATTTCATCAGGTGCATTATATGTAATACTTCCACCAAGCAAACTTCTAGAGGGGGTTTTTCATGCTTATGTTACAGGAAGGCCCATCTCTCAAAAGCAAGGGAAAGGCAAGCAATCCCACACGAATTGCAGTATTGACATGGAGATCATTGTTAATTATGTCAAGAGAGTGGAAATACTATTGGTTCCGACTGATACTTTATATGCTTCTTACACTCTGTATTGGTACTGTGTTTTCTGGATTGGGTCATTCCTTGTCGTCTGTTGTGGTAAGTTTGAGAATTTCTGCATAGCCTCCTTCTTTTGTTCAATCTTTCTTAATTGGCGAATGGCTTGACATGCATAAGACCTTGACATGCATAAGACGCATTCTCTGAGGATTAATCTTATTTTATCAAGTTAACCTGTTATTCCTTTTCTCTTTCTTGGTTTTTCTTGAATTTACTGATACAATCAAGTTTTATGCTTGTAATATTTATTTAGAATTGGTCTGTTTAGTATACAACTGAGTTCTTATATTCAAACAAGTGATCTGTTAGTTTTTGTTTCATGAGTACGTTACAAACTGTATGATTTGTGATTCAGAAGCTTCAATTACTGATGTTTTTGGCTTTTCAAGGATGTGGGATCTCTTGCTACTTTTGCTTCCCTAGCCATGTTCTTTCAGTTCATCAAGAATAGACAATTCTACCTGCATGCATCTAAGGACAAACATCTGTGAAACTTATTTCCAGAAATTAATGTTGTGACATTTCACCTAACAAAAGAGGGAATGGCTATTGCATGGCGTTGACTTGTGGCTGGACTAAAGCAAATAATAAAAATTATTTTTGGTCCTCCTTTTTCTCCTCCATTTGTTATTCTCTCTTTATATGTAGGAAAACATTTGTATCACAAAATGCTTTTTACTAGTGCTATTTTTATTCCACATGTGAGAAGGATTGTTTAGCTTTTTTTTTTGTTCTGAAATTGCAGACAAGAGTTGCAGCGATATTTGTGTTTGTGTCGTTTAATTCACTTCTAAGTGTTGCTGGAGTACCTGCACACCTGAAAGAAATTAAGGTAATGGGGTTGCTCCTCTTAATGCTAGTGTGGGTGCAAAGCCAATGCACTTCTTCTGTGAAGTTGTCTGCTTGATTATCTTAACTATGTTCAGTACTCTTCACTCGGATAAGTTTTTAAGTGTTGTTGCTGGTGGTGAGATTGATCACCTTTCAGCAAGAGGGATTCACCATGACAGTCTACTTGCTCCCAAAAATTCCGTTCCATTCTTGTCCTCCTGAAAGCAAGATACTCCCAACCATTCTCATGGCATCATCTCCCCCCAGACACCCCACACCCCATCCCAATCAACGCCTATTTCTGCCATTACCACCCATATATATGTCATCATCCACCCCCGTGAATTCACCACTGGATATTGATGTTTAATATCACTGACTGCATTATACCTTCAGGGAAATAGATTTTGAGTAAGATACTTGCGCTCTTTAAGGCAATCGATAGGATGCATAGACAGCCATGATAAAAAGACATTGAAATAGAAACCAAATGCACTAGACTTCAATAGAAGTGGATAAAAATGACTTGTGTTATATTTACAGAATCAAGCTGCATGACATCATTATCAGTCAGAAGGTGAGCATGATCAGCATTTACTGTGTCCCCTGATTCAAGGGGCCAAATCCAAGGGCCAATACATTTGGTAACATTTATATGCATGCAATACAGTTGGTGCAGCTGTTGATAATATGGTGATCAATGTTATAGTTCTGGACGACATTGGCATGTAGAATTCTGCGGTTCATCATCTCTTATGCCTGAGCATTGCATATCTTTTACCTGTAATTTTTTGGCTCATCACTCATCTGCACTATTTCTTTGTATGTTATGCAGATATATGCCTGTGAAGAATCGAATTTACATTCTGGGACATTTGTCTTCTTACTTGGGCAGCTCTTTTCCGGCATCCCATTCTTGTTCCTCATCTCCATTTCCTCAAGTCTTGTCTTCTACTTCCTTGTAGGCCTACGGGATGAATTCAGTTTCTTGATGTATTTTGTGCTAAACTTCTTCATGTGCCTGTTAGTAAATGAAGGACTGGTACTGCTGATTGTTTCCATTTGCCAAGAGGTCTACTGGAGCATCTTAACATTGGTGTCAGTACATGTGAGTTCTGCTCTACCCTTTTTTCTGGATGTTATTTTTCCACTAGTTCCTTTAACACCTTAAACCATTTCTGAGTATCAGTTCAACACAAATGAGCACCATTGTGCACATTACTAAATTACAGCTGTTCAAAATACCCAATAGACCCAGTTATCGAGAACATTTCTAGGGCATGGTTGCTTGTATCTTGTCATTCTTAGACCGGTACATGAGCCTTTGAACTGATTTGCGCTTATATTCGCCCAAGTTGATTCTCTGGCTTTTTTCCCATATAATAAATGCTACTGATTCTGCTGCAGGTGATAATGATGCTCTCAGCAGGCTATTTCAGAATTCGCAGTGCTTTGCCCAGGCCAATATGGATGTATCCCATATCCTATGTGTCGTTCCATACTTATTCTATCCAGGCAAGTTGATATCATTCTGATATGCCCAAAGTTGTATCATCAATTACGATTGATAAACCTTAGGTGCACTTCCAAGTCCTCCTTTCTAGGTGAAAGAATGTTCAACTTTACTTCCTCCCCCAGTCCTGTCTGATTATAAGAATTTAAAAAAATTTGTAGTCAGAAACAAATTGATGTTAATCCAATTCTTTATTTGACTTCAAAAGTTTTGTTTCTTTGGCTTCAGGGGCTCTTGGAGAATGAGTATATTGGAAGTTCCTATGCAGTTGGGCAGGTGCGGACTATCTCTGGTTACCAAGCACTTCGAAACGTATATGACATATCTACCAGCAGTAGCTCAAAGTGGGAAAATTTACTCGTTCTGTTTCTGATGTGTGCTGGATATCGTATTCTTGTATTCGCGTTGCTACAATTTTGTGTTAGAAAGAAGTTCCCTGGTCGTAGATTTTTCCGGTGTAATCGAGAAACGAACAATCCGAGATAAATCGTATGCCCTATCTGGGCATACTTCCGTCTTTAGACAATTTTGCATGAGGTAAAAATGAAGATATATAGAATTCAGAATGCGAGGTATCCATCATTGTTTTTGGCGATTTCGTCTTCTGAAATTCCATGGCTGAAATATAGTAATTCATTTTAGGCCGCTTGCCTGAATTATTAAATCATTGCGCCATGGCTTCAGCAAATCGTGGGACTTAATTCTTAGGAATGCGGTACACAGGAGATGGCATGTCAAGTTTGAGATTCCTCTCTCAAATTTTAGTTGAAACCTTGAAAACTGGGAGTTTGGAACTTTTTGGAACTCTTTTTTCATTTCTGGTAAACTTTTGGAACTTCTTTATCGCTTGACGTCCTTTTGCATCAATGGCATGTGTCTTGGACTGCATTGGGTTGGCTTCCATGAATGGTGACTATTCTTGGCTCCCCGCATCTATACCCGCGCAGAAGAGTGCTCCTGCAGTCCGCACGAGCCCCCTTTTCCTCCATGATCATGTCCACGATCGCTTTGCAATCTGATTGGAATTCCACTTCCTTCCATTGTGCTTCTGAGGCCATCATCATTCCCATTTTGAGTGCTGCAGCTTCCTCCACTAGTGGTTCGCTTGATTATGCCTCAGATCTTTCGCATGCTTTCAGTAGTCTTCCTTTCCAATCTCTAGCAACAATTCCGGTTCCATTTCTGTCCAGACCTGTTGAGAAGGCAGCATCTGCATTGATCTTTACGACTCCTCTGCTTGGTGGTTTCCAGCTTTCTACAGTAGTTGATTGATAGGTTTGCTCAATGTACTCTCCACTTCCACTGTTCTGAGCTTCTATAAATTCTGTCCACTCCAGTTGTGCTTTTTGTACAGCGAGACCTACATCTACATTTATCTTCAGAGAAAATCATTGATATGGTAACTCCATAATTTTATACACATGTTACTCAAAATGGGGGTTGTCAATTGGCAATTGGCATGATAAGTGTGATGAATCATCTTTTTGGCTCAATCTGTTAACTAACACGAGCTACACATAACCCAAAGAAAAGGATCTAATGCAGCCTTAATATCACAGCATAATCCAAGTCAACCCTTAAATTATGGTTGCATTCGAGGTGTCCAACTAAATTGTTGGATGCTCTCTATCAACTAAAATAAAACAGTGACTCGAGCTAACAAAGCGATATAATTTTTGAATATGCTTTTACTTGAATACTGGCAGCAACTGCCACCAACCAACGATTAAGACCACCCTTTTTTCTTGTATACATATCACATTGGTGATTGGACAGTCAAGAAATGCAGTTGGATGATTGAATCTGAGCTTTCTTCTGAATAGCTTGATGAAAATCATTGATGAACTGATCCGTGTTTCTTTCCGATGATCCTTCTCTTGACAGTGCGTGTTCCATTGTCCTTCTTAGTTCCTTGATTATGTTTTTGAGCTCATGGTTGCCTGATTTCATGAGAATGTTAATCTTCTCTGATACTTCAAGCTTAGTGATCTGGCTTTTGTCGCAAAGATTGATTCCAATCTTCCAATCAACCACTAGTTTGCGATTAGTGGGTTGATCAGCGATGAGTGGAAAACACACTAAAGGTACTGCATACCAAATGCTTTCCAAAATTGAGCTCCAACCACACTGAGTGAAGAATCCCCCAATTGCAGGGTGACTCAAAACTTGGTTCTGGAAGCACCAGGGTATGATCATCCCACGGTCGCCAGTTTCTTCCCTGAACCCTTTAGGCAATGGATCAGAATCATTAGAGCTTACAATATCAGGACGAAGCACCCAAACAAAAGTTACTTGGCTTAGTTTAACACCGTCAGCTATGTCCTGTAGTTCATTCTTTGTAACATGAGCATAGCTTCCAAAGGAAATGTACAAAACTGAGCCAGTAGGCTTGGTATCGAGCCACTGAGTGCAGTCAGACTTGGACCAAAGGCTTGTGGCCACTGCCACACGGCATTTGGTGAATTCCAATAGGGGTCCTATAGCGTAAAAAGGCACTTTTTTCTGGAGATCTGTCATGGCTTGGAGTTCTAGTTCGTGTACATTGTTGCTTAACACAAAATCTGCTTTCTTTGCATCGTGGATTGCCTTGAAAGTGATCTGTTGACAGATTGTGTTTGTCTCTTCTGCTTGAAGATATGACGTCAAATCCTTAGGCTCAATGGATTGAACCCCTGGTATGTAGTCTATTGCATCCTCGCGCCTGTCTGATCACAAGAAAGCTTAAGTCTTAGCGGAATATACTTTTTGATGAGATTGAATTTTGCACAAGTAATAATACGCTTATAGGGAGAGGGGGAGAGAGACTACCAATGCAATCGAAGTGACCATTTAATCTCAAAAGATCCAGATGATAGTAAATGGTGAAAACTGTAGCTGGTTGTGTCCAGAAAGAAGCATACAGAAGTCCATGTTTCTTTGCAACACGCCCAAGCTGCACAAGGAATGAATCAGCAATCAGGCAACTCACTGGAGGTCCTGATTCCATAAGTCTTTGAACAGCTTCGTCTATGTGAGCAGAGAAGACATGGAACATTGCAGCCATGAACTGATCATGGTTGAGTGACCTATCAAACTCTAGAGGAAGACCATCGGACACGGTGGTGTAATGAATATCAAGTCCTGATTTCCTTGCATCAGAAAAGATGTCTTCATCGCTGTCCTTTTGAGTGTTGGAGGTGATTTGGTGATGTATAGATTGAGTGTTGATGAAGGTTATGGTGAAACCTTTTGATGCTAGCTTGATCGCTAACTGGACTGCAGGATTAAGATGGCCTTGTAGTGGAAAGCATACTAAGATGGCATGAGGCTTCTGTTGTATACAATCCATTTTTAAATCTTTTCTTAACAATGAACCTTTTTTTGTGAATGAGCTAGATTGAGTAGTAGAGTTGCAAACGGAGGTTGAAGGGAGGCCAAAGATGAGACAAAATGTGTTCAATAACGTAAAGAGATGTCTAATTTATCAAATTGCAGGAGAAGCTTATCACGAAAATCAAATTGAGTGGAGAATGCAGATGACACTGACGGATTTCTCTTTCCTAGACATTAGTTTATTTTTGTTTCGTTATTATTCTTATCCATGCCGAATATTCCAAAATCCAATACATGGTTCATCTTTCGAGACACTTATTCTTTTTTTTTTTTTGTAAGTTTCGATACGCCTATTTAGGGATGTGGGCTAGTCAAGCCCATGGTCAAAAGATTGATTGACGGAGTTCGAGCTCGAATTTAAGTTACTGGTTTTGTATAATGAGTCGAGTTTGAGCATCAATAATAACTACTCAAATATTTGACGAGATTAATCGAGTATTTATATTATTTATATAGTATATATTATAATTATGGAATGACTATTATGGGTTAGTATTTTAATAAATTTACATGAAGTAATGCTTAGTAAAAAAGTGATGGATGGCAAATGATTCTAATAAATCTAAAATGTAAAAAAATTAAATACAAGAAAAGAAAAACTCGAGCTCGAACTTGATAAGGTTTGCAGTTGATAGGATGTAAATTTTAGTATATTTACATGCATAAGTTGCTAGGTAACCATGTTGTTTGAACTTTATATTGAGTAGAAACTACTTAATTTTACTTTTATATTGTTCTAATAGGTGAAAAACTCAATTAGAGAGAAAGCTGACTAAAAACGCGGTGTGAAGAAGCAATGGAGAGGAAAAAGTCAAGAGTAACGGATTTTGCAGAATTAACATGTTTTAGTAATTTGGTGATAACTTGAGCTACACAAATCAAATTAAGATGATTCTTAATTCAATTTGAACCTAAGAGAATTCTCTGTAACCTTTATGGGGATCTCAAAGTTTGGTTCTCACATTTTCATAGTTAAAAATCTAAATTACTGAAATATAGTTGCACTATGATGCTCTTACAACTAGATCTCAGTATTTTAGGCATATCTCAGCATCCAAACCTCCAAATGACTTGATTATTGCAGTGTTGGAAAGTTTTTTCAAAGGTTACAACTTTCATGTTTTAAACAAGAATTGATTCAACATATTTAATGGAGTTTTGAGACTTCAAAGAGGATCCATGTGCGGAGCCGTACCAATCCAGGAACGGATCCATGCTTCGCACCGGATATCTCCAAATTCTTTGGCTCTACCAATGACCAGCTCCGGATATTGGGCCCATCATTGGGCCAGTTTTCATCGAATAAATGTTCAAAAAACTGATTTTTCTAGTCCAATAGAGCCCATTCCTACTTTGTTTAGAATATATTTTCAAGAAACTATAAATAGGGTTCTTTAGGTCGTTTTTAAGAGTGGAAAGCATTAGCTTAACCTAGTTTTAACATCTTTTCATAATTTATTCTTGAGAGATCAAGATCAAATAGAGGCTAATCAAGGAGCGCGCAAGGAGAACATTGGAACAAGCAACTGAGAAGTTTTCTTACTTTTTCTCTTATCTTTGTAGCAACTCTTTGAATTCGTAGTTTTAATTTCTAAATCATATTGAACTAAATTGTTTTTAGGGTTAGGGTTTTTATGAAAGAACTTGATTCATTTTCTTAGTTTAATTCCTTGCTCTTTACTATGATTTATTTATCTTGTTCTTAATGCTTGTTTATGCCTGATCACCATAGGCAAGAATGTTGGGTGTATGTCAAATTGAGAAAAGAGATACAACCGTGTACTAGATAAATAAACACATATAGACTAATCATGAGTGTAGGTTAGGGTATGTGTGACGCACCTATATCACTGAGAATCTTTATGGGTTTAATTAAATTCTTATGACTATCGAGAGAAACGTAGGGTTTAATTAAACACACTTTAGATGCTTTGAGAAATGATCTAAAATATAGTTGTATGATGAGCGTTCATAATTTGGTAAGAAATTAACTAGATAATAACTCAAATTTTGGATTAAAATCTCAAATCCTAGACTCACATCTATTGTTTTTTCACCACTACTTTATTTAAATTGATCGTTTCTTTTATTGCTTAGTTAGAAAATACACTCATTAAATTTGAATTTTATTATTTTGTTAGAATAATTAAAGTAGAAAATTAACTCGTCCCTGTGGGTTCGACTCTGGGACACTCCAGGTAAATTATTATTACGATTGACCCTATGCACTTGTAAGAATTTGTCAATCAGCAGTTTATTCGAACTCAAATGAGTCGAGTTCGAGTTTAATCTCTATTATGTTGAGTCGAGTTTGAGCTCAAATTTAAATACTCGTTCGAACTTAAGATCGAGATCGAATAACATTGATAGTGATCGAGTTCGAGCATGGTGCTACTCAAACTTGACTTAGCTTTGGCACCCCTACATCTATTCGACTATAAACAATGAAGTGTACAACAATTTTCTATTTTTGGAATGTCCGAGATGAATGTTTTGGCTAATAACTATGTTGATTGTGTTGCCGTTTTTGACTAAAAAAAAAACTATGTTGATTGAGCTTTCATTTTCATTGAATATTAATTGAGCATTAATTTGTTACAGGTATATAGATACACGGACAACATAATCCCACGCAGTAGAATGTATGCGATATTTTTTTCATGAATTGAAAAATATCATACAACCTGCAGTATAGAAGTACGAACTATCAAGAATACCTAGTTTATATTTTTAAACTACTTAAAAAGACTCGGGAACTAATTAACAACCTTCTGCATTTGGTTTTTCTTCTCAAGAGTGATCTTCAAATCTCTGATAAATCGGTCCATATTTTTCTCTGACGATCCATCTTCTTTTAATGCCTTTTCTAATGTCTTTTTCACTACCTTGATTGCATTTCTGAACTCATCCCCTGATTTCTTACTCATCAAACGGTTAATCTTCTGCGAAACTTCAACCTGAGTAACAGATACTCTATCATAAAGATTAGCTCCAATCTTCCAATCATCCACCACTAGTTTCCGATTAGTAAACTGGTCAGTATACAAAGGAAAACATAATAATGGAACTTCACACCAAATGCTTTCCAAAATTGAATTCCAACCACAATGAGTCAAGAACCCTCCAATTGCAGGGTGCCTTAACACATTTATTTGACAACACCAAGGTATGACCATCCCTCGGTCACTGGTCGCAGCTCTGAATCCATCAGGCAACGGATTACGATCCTCAGAGCTAACAATATCAGGTCGGAGCACCCAAACAAAACTAATATTGCTTTCTTGTATACCATTTGCTATTTCCAACAAATCCCTTTTTTGGACGTGGGCATAGCTACCGAATGAAACATACAAAACTGAGCCAGGAGGTTTGGTGTCTAGCCAATGGGAGCAGTCTGACTCGGACCACAGGCTCGTGGCCACACAACTCTTGGTGAACCCTGATGGAAATATGGGTCCGACTGGAAAAATTGGAAGTTTCTCCTGTAGAGCAGATATGGTCTCGGGCTCGAGTTCTTCAACTGTGTTACATAGTACAAAATCTGCATCTTGTGCATCCTTGAAGGCCTTATAGATAATTTTGTGGCATACTGATGTTGGGTACATTTCTTGGAGATATGATGGCATATCCAGGGGTTCTAATGGTTTTACACCAGGAATGTAGTCAATGGGGTCTTCACGCATGTCTAGTAGGACCAATAAAGACAAAACAAATATTCAACCATCAACAAGTAGCTATAAATAAATTGAATTTCCGCTATATTCTTATAAGTCAGTCACTGGAGGAGTATCAAAGTGTGGCCAGGTCAAAAAGAAAAAGTTTGACTTGGTTCAGAATATTATTTTGTTTTCATTTTATCTGACATGGTGAAGTTGGTAATTTTTTCTTTCTTTCTTTCTTTCTTTTTAAATCTTGGTAGTTTGTAGATCCCAAAAAGATCCAGATGACAGGAAAATTACGTACCTATGCAACCAAAGTGGCCATTGAGCCTCAGAAGATCCAAATGATAATACAATGAAAAAACTAAAGCCGCCTCTGTCCAAAGAGAAATGTATACAAGTCCATATTTCTTAGCCAACACGCCAGGCCATACAAAGAACGTATCAGCGATCAAATAACTAACAGGAGGTCCAGACTTGACAATCTTTTGAACTTCCTCTTCAACATGAGCTGAGAGGACATGCAACAGAGAAGCCATGAACTGGTCATGATTGAGTGACCTATCGAACCCTAGAGGAAGGCCGTCGGGCACGGTGGTGTAACGAATATCGAGTCCCGATTTTCGTACTTCAGCAAAGATATCTCCTTGGCCATTAATGCTTTTATCTCCTGATGTAATGTTGTTATGTACGGATTGAGTGTTAATGAAGGTGATGGTGAAACCTCTTGAAGCAAGCTTGATGGCCAAATGGACTGATGGGATTACATGGCCTTGTAGAGGATAACTAACCAAGATTGCATGAGGCTTTTGGGGAGAAATTGCCATTTTTTTGAGCTTGATCAATTGTCTGTGAGGAAGAAGAAAGGAAGTTTAATGCACTGGTGGAGAGAAGAGTATGGAAGAGAGTAAGCGAGGATGTTTAGGGTGTACTTGGCTCTCTTACGGTGAAGTTATAGGGTTAGAAAATCTCATACTAAATATACTAAATCGAGTCTATGGACATAATCAAGATTGGTATGACCGAAGAAGCCTTCTTTCCGGAGGAGGGACTCAATATATATTGCCAACTATAGAAAAGGTTGCTTCATGTGTGGAAGATCTCTTTGTGGAATAATGCAATGTACCATATATGAAAGTTGATCGAAACTTCAGCCATGGCAGACCATTGAGGATTTGAGACGAAAATGCTTTTTTATTCAACGTGAACGGACATCATAGGCCCCCTGATATTTTTATTCAGAAACAATTCTAAGCAGTTGAGCCAAGTCAAAATCATTGGAGCATGTTAATTTGGTACTTAAGCCATTCTTAACTTTTAAAAATTTTTAAAAGTATTTTAGTAGAGGAATGATGGAATTTAAGGAACAGAAAGGGAGAAGGGGACATTCGAAACCAAACTCAAAATCCTCAGATCACAAGTTTAGCCACTAATCCAATACATTCTCAATCATTGTAAAAATTTATTCCACACAATTGGTGTTGACAAAGAATGGTGTCCTATGTGTGAATAGGCAAATACTCAAGTAAATCAAGATTCTTGACTTAGTTTAGTGAAAGCACATACCATATTGCTGCAAAGTCGGGCTTTAATTACTTCAATTTATATAAAAGTAAAAATTCCCAACTGTTTGATTACTCTTCTTTTCGTTCAAAACCACCAGAAAATTATATACGTGAAGGAATGAGATTTAATTAGTGTTTCAAAAAGATTTTGGAACCTAATTTGGTTTGACATCAACGTTTTGGAATGGAACAAATTGAATATTTTACAAGCAATTGAAGGGGCGAAAATGGAGTGAGTGAATATTTTACAAGCATTCAGGTTGCCAGGGGAGGCTGGTTAATTAAACAAGTAGCCAATGTACTACATTTGATCTTGAGAAATTCTCTTCCCTTTGCATCTTATTCATAGAATTGGTGAAATGACTTAGAATTCCATTTGGCATAGTCTGTGGATCTCTTGAATTCATTAACACCATTTCCTCTTTCATATTTTCTTGAATACTCGAAATTGTACGCAGAATAAGAACCCCGATTGGGGCGCCTGTTAAGATGCTAATCCGCTCAATTGTGGTGAGGCACATTGAAGAGAACAGGCCTAACTACACAGCGAATACAACCAAGATTGGCGTTTCATGGGTAATAATAATGACATCTTTTCTTTGCCTTCCCTTTGCTAATAATAATCACATCGTTGATTGATTTATAGGTTGCAAAGTCACAGGAGATAGACATTAGTCTCCCTAACGTACAAGTTATTGCTCATTAGCCACTTCTGATTCTTTTTTTTTTTTTGTCAATCGTTACTTGTCTACCTTACATTTATTTCTACTTGTACTCTAACCTATTCTAAGGAGGAGGGCCCAACTGGATCTATTAGAGAACCGATGGAAACTAAATCACTATCAGACCAGAATGAACCACTATTGAATTACCCACTTTTAATTCGTATCTAGTAATTACAATATATATACCACCCAAGAAAATAGTACCCTATGAGCAAATCTAGAAACAGGAAACGAAACCAATAGCTGTTGGTAGGGATGTACTTGAGCCAAGTTGAACTTGAGTATTGCTATACTCGAGCTCGACTCGACTCATATGTACCTAGGCTCGAGCTTGGCTCGAGCTCGACCGAGTCCAAAAAATCGATACTCGAGGCTTGACTCGAGATACTCCCTTTAAACTCGAGACTTGACTCGATAACGCTCGACCTTTAGTCAAGCCTTATCAAGTCGAGTCTAATCAAGCTTTTTGACTCGATTTGACCAATGCCGGCTGCTTCTTGCTTAATATCAAGCTTATATGAACTACTACTCGGGAAAATTCTAGCTGACTGGTAGACTGGAAAAGGGGCACCACTAGAATTGGAGTTTGCAACAATAGAGTTCCCCTGACCTTTCACAGCAACTGAAGATCGAACTGAATCAGGAACATAAGTCTGACCAAAAAAGGTGACGTTTTGGGAAGATCCACAGGCAAGCAAGTAGCAATCAGTTGGAGTAAATGAGGCATATAATCCATGATTCATCGATACAAATACAACCAAAAGTATCCACATTCTACCTCCCACAGTTAGCATCTTTAACACCCCCAAGTCCTGCGAAAGTACCCAAACTAACCAAAATTCCCCACAAAATTCCAAAATTCAGCAAAACATGAGCTGAGCCACCAAATTGAGAGACAAACAATTATCTCAAACAGCCACAATATCCCAACTACCACAAGCTCAATTCAAGAAACTAATGCCAAGATCTATCCAGAAATTCCTTTTCCCCACAAATATCACTAATTACTAACTAAAGAAAGCTGCTTTAAACAAGAGCATGTCAGAAAAATATATTCTGGGTTCAGAAATGGACCATAGTCCAGCAGAATTACAAGTGTTTGAACAAGATATAGAAGAATGAAGTTGAAAACTCTTGTCACTAACCTGACCCGACTAACAGAACCAAGAATAGCTTTGAAGAGTGAAATGTTGGCATGAAGCAGAAAGCAGACAGCCCAGCAAAGATGACCTGAATGCCACCATTAAAATGAAATCCCAGAGGCTGGAGCCTTTTAGAGCAAATTGCAACAGCTCTTTCCAGGCTGTTGATTAGGCTGTCATTTTATACAGAGGAAAGAGCAAAAGAACTGGACCCACAACTAAAAGATTGGAAAAATAAAACTTGTAAAATAAATAAAACGAAAGTTAGTCACCATTAAAGCTTCTGTTCTTATACCACACACTTCCTGTCTCCACGGCATAACACCAAACAAGCAAAGCCTTTGAACATTATACCATACACGACACACTCAAATTATAAATATATTATTTAAATAAATCCCCGACTCGACGAGTAGCTCGACAAGCCACGAGCCTCAAAATATTGGCTCGAAACTCGACTCGAATGACAATCGAGTAGCTCGAGACTCGGCTCGAACTCGGTCAACCCGAGTTCAAGCCAAGCCGTTGACCGAGCTACTCGCGAATAGCTCGACTCGCGTACATCCCTAGCTGTTGGGTTGTTGGACACTGCTAAAAAGGTTTTAAAGCTCTTCATAGGGTGGGATGTCAAGATTGGAACCTTGCCTTCTATTAATTGTTACTAATATATGGTTTCTATTAAATTCAAAGGGTGTGCAGTAGTGCACCCCTTTTAATCTAAAGGTGGAAATCAGGAGAATGCCAACACAGAGTTAGTGTATGATCTTATATTTATAACTATTTAACCGGCTTGGATTGCTATTTTTCAGAGTTTTTATAGAAAAATGTACTATAGCGATTTGATATATATGACATATAAAGTTATTGGAAAATGTATTTACAAAAAATTAAAAAAAAAATTTGGCCAAAAATGGCAATCCAAACAAATAATGCGACACAAGGTTGCGATATTGCTTTAGAAAATATTAGAGTCGTGAAATTTACCAGATAAAAGAGAATAAAAATAAGATAACAAATAGTGGGATCCTACTTTTTTTTAATATTATCCATTTACAAATATAGACTAATTGAAGAGTTTTAGTTTTTTCCTAAAATTATATATGTATTCATCTAATTCTCATAAATTATACACTTATGTTTAAAACATTTACTCACCTTATTAAGCTATTTCAATCTATTTCAAAAAAAAAAAAAAAAGAGCAGCTCCAATCGAAGGTCATTGGATCAAGATTGCCACATTATACAGTTCAGTATAGACACTAGTACACTACTAGAACAAATATAAATGTGCGCATTAATATAGCAATATATAAAAATACAATAAATTTTCTCATTCATTGAAATTTGTGCTTAATTTTTTTTAATTTTTACATATTATTGTTGTAGTGTTTTTATTAGTATTTATTGTTCTAAATGTAAATTGCTCGTAGAAGCAGAAGCCTCTGATTCGGAATATTCCGAAATCATTGACTGCATTGGGAAACGAACCAACCAAAACGGTGGGCCAACCTTAACGTACTGTTAACGGCAACGGCATAGATAAACCTCGTGCGCGCCAAGTCCCCATCGTCTACTAGTCCATTTGTTTCACCTTAAAAACGCGGTTTTTAAATTTCTTCCCAGAATTCTTCCAAAAAAAAAAACTTCCCAGTAAACGGAATTTCCCACCTTCAGCCGGAAAAAAGAAACATTGGCCTGGAGGAGGAGCTGGGAGGAATGGCGGTGCCGGCGGCTTTGCAGTGGATGAACGGCGAAAGAGGGGTGATGGTGCTTTACATAGCTAGGATCCTCTACGCCGCGCCCATTTCTCTCCTAGCTGAATCCATTGCTCTGGGTATTCTTTCTCTTTTTGCCCTATCCCTGGAAATCTCCGCCGATCATGATCATGATCCCTTTTCTCAGTTCTTCAAAACCAGGTATTTTATGCATCAATCCATTCACAAATGGCAGAAATTGCGGAATTAGGGTTTTAACTGGATTCTGCAATATTTAACTGTTAGATTATTCCATTTCTGTGTTTTTTCTCCTAACAATTGTTAGCTGAAATAGGGGGCTTACTTCAGAATCTTGAAGCTCCAGAATTTTGTAATTGTGAAATAAATTGTAATTCACATTTTTTTAATATTCAAGTTGGACTTTAGAGGTGATTTTGCATTGCATTTATTGGTTTGGGTGAAATTGATTGTTGTGTAGGCCAGGTGTATCGTCTGGGATACTGCTGGGGGCAGTGACACTTCCGGGATTAATGCTATCAAGGTTGATACAAATGCTGAGAGGGTTATCTTTAAATGAGGTTGGAGTTGCAGGTATACTATAATGTTGCATACACAAGACCTAAGCTTTGTGATGTTTCTGGAATAAATTAAAATTTTGATATGTTAAAGATGAACGAATTTGGATTAGGAACCAGATATGGAAATTTGAGTAACAAAATGGTCAATCGCCGAAACATTGGAAAAATCCTGTGTAGTGTCAACTTTGCTAGCTACTTTCTAAGCTTGTCTACATTTTGAAAAGCAAATAAGTGATTTCCACAGACGAATTTTCAAGAAACTGTTGTTCTTTATGGGTGCAATTTCGCATCTTCTTATCTCTGTATACTGCCCTTATTACCTGATCTTACTTATTTTGACTTTGGATCAGGGAAGACTTTTATAATAGTAGGGTAAATTTGGGTGGTCTTTATTAGCTTTTAGAAGTTTCTTGGCTTTAGCATTATCTATTTCTTGTTATATATCGCTTAAAGAAACTTAAAGCTTGCAAGCTTAGGATTGTAGAAAACAGGTCAGCCTAGCTTTGTTATGTTTTAGGGTTGTCTTTGTAGCACAAGGTTAAAACTCAATCTTAGTTAAATAGCTGAAGAAACACCAGCATTCACATTATACTTTGTGATTATCCATAATTTGGGGCAAGAATAGGATTATACTAAGAGAAAAATGAGTACAGTAACATTAGGAGGATTAGCATTTATTTGACAAGAAATCGAAACCATCACATTGAGTCTCAGGACAATTTCTTTCCAGTAATATTGCAAAACTGATGTATGAATTCAGTGGATTTGAATTTCTCAGGATGCAAGGTATTAAAACAGGAAACTACCACAATGAACAAGAATCACAGAATCATTTTATGCCATCATTATTTGTATACTTTGTCTTTTGCATTAGCATAGAAGACCTATAACGTGATTAACTGGTTTTTACTTCTACCTTATACAGAGCTTGAAAATCTACAATTGCAATACTGGGCTACCTTTGCCAGTTGCTTCAGTGTGCTAGTTTGCTTCCATGTCATTCTTCAGAGACAAGACAATGGTGTTCCTTCTGTTGATAGTTGCAGTAATTGGAATAAAAAGTTTAGCTTAAGCTGCATAGCCTTGTGTGCAGGAATCTGCTGCATTGCCTTCTCAGCTAAGTATCAGTTTGGTAGGTGTCTGATAGGTCTTTGAGAATGTCTTATGAAGTTTAGGGTGCTGGGAAGAACTGTATACATTCTTTTAGCTTGGATTAACCTGATTTAAGTGATAAAAATCCATGCTGATAGATACTTTGTTTCTGTTGATCTTTGTTTTCCTCTCTTGGTGGCGCTCCTTCCCTCGCCCTGCATTATCTACACAGGGTGGCAGATGGTATTTATGTTATTGTGGGTGGTCTTTCACGGACTAGTGGCATCAAAACTAATTCAGAGAATTCTTCGAACATTTCCAGCTTGCGTTTCCATTGGTAGGTTATGTTACTGTGAAGTATTGATTTGTTAATTGGATGCACCCTTTCTCTTAATGTTTAATTCCACCTTGCACCCTTCAACTATACCCAAATTCCGGCTTTGGTCCTAATCTTTACCACAGGATACTTTAACCCCTCAAGTATAAAATTTATTCAGCTACAGTCTCTAAAGCATAATGCTTTTTATACTTTAGTTGGGACAGATTTTATTCTTGAGCAGACAAATTATATACTTCGGGACTAAGGCGGGAAAGATTTTATACTTTAGGGACTAGAGTGTCCCACTTTAAAGTGTAGGGACCACATTGGAAATCCAGGTATAATTGAAGGGTGCAAAATAGCCCATTTCTTAATAAACAAAAATAACCGAGAAGACTATATAGGTATTAATACTGCTACTTTTTGTGATTCATTAGGCTATTTTAAGATTTACAGGAATGTGTGTCATCTATGAGATATAAAAAGCTTATCTTTGACCTTTAGCTGATGAACTGCACAACCAGCAATAAACATGTAATCTATATTTTTTCACCTTCAATAAAAGTGTTTACTAGCCTTACCTTCAGGAAAACTATAATCACCATTTAAAATGCTAGTAATGGCACAAATATCAAGGTTTCTTTGTGTTTCAACTTGGGAGTTGTCTCTATATTGTTGGTGTCTAATTTGCTTACAGTACAGAAATGAGTTTCAGTATTAATACAATGTTCGAGAATGATAGGTGTTCTTAATTATAGGATATTCTAGCTGTTCTTTAGCAACATTGTCTGCGCTTAATCTAATTTGTTTTCAGAAGGTACTCCTTTAACAACTTTGAATTGGAATTGGATGCTATAATTCTGTAATTTTCTAATATGCTTGATTGCCTGATCTTCTGAGTGGTGGGATTATTATCTCTATATTTAGGAGAAGCACTTTTGGTTACTTCTGGCCTTGTTATCTATTTCGGAGACATGCTTCAAAACACTGTTGCAAAGGTAAGTTTGATTTTTTTGCTTCTCAAAATAGCCAGATTATATAACTTTATTTTCTTCATTTTCCTTATTTTTGCTTACAAGAAGCAATTCTCTGACTGAACAGATTTTTGGGTATTGGGCATCCTTAGGATATCTTCCTGTGCAATATGTTTGTCAAAAGAAGTGAGATAAGTACCATTATTCAGGTAAAGTACTGCCAAATTACTCTTTCCTTTGGAGCAGAGATATGCATTATAAATGATATTTACTTGTGGTGAGAACTTTTGTATCTGATGCAGGGCATGACAGTTGGCCTCCTCCTCTTTCCTCTGTTTTTGAAACTGATTTTCAAATCTCTGGACATTTCAAGTTTGTGGACATTTCTAGGGAGAGAGCAAACCATGAGATGAAGAAGTCCTTCATCTTTTATGCTTCCCTTGCATTTCTGTTGATTGTGGTTATTCCTTTATGGATGCAGTTTGTTCAAGATTTTTACATGCATCCTTTGTTCTGGTACTACCTTCTGCAACTTGTTTCCATGTCATATTGGTAGTTTAGTTTTTTCTTCATTCACTTATTACGGAGGCAGATAGGTAATTTTTGGGTTGTTCCTGTGGAGCTAGTTTCCTGGTAAATGGTCATCAGATTGTCTTCTGTAGGGATGGGTGTTTAAATTGCCCACTTATTTTCCAATTAAGCCTCTGCCATCTCTCCCATTCCTCTAGTGCATTTCAGGTTTAGTAGATCAGAAATTTGTTAGCTGGAGGAATTTCTATGAGAGTTGGATATACTTAAAGTTTAACTTTGATGAAAGAGCCACTACCTTGGTGGCTGTTCCATTTTTGCATCTCTATTCATGCACTTAAGGGAAGGAAATTTAAGTAGAAGGTGTGTGATGATTGTGTGCATCATATCTGTGCATCATATCTTTTTTTCAGAAAAATAGGGAGCTTTATCTTTAGTAACTGAATACTGCTAGTTAGTCAATGGAAATGCATTAGATATTGTGTGTTAGTACATTGCATAATGTATTTGAAGAAACATATTTATTCAGAAAGTTGTAAATTGAGTAGCATGTAGTTACTTTCCCCTGGTTGGGTGAACCTGAAATCTGAAAAAGCCTTTGAAGTACAAATTACGACTTGATCAGGCAATACAAGTGAACTTGATCAAGGAAAGTTAAAGGATTCCATTGGTGGTGTTTTAAATCAATCACTTGGATGTTCACTAACCATGAAAGCAAATTGACTGGTAATACTTGGAAATTCATTCGCTTTGTGACTGGTAATACTAATCTCATTAGTTTATCAGTAAAACTTGGAAATGAGATCTCATTAATGGCCTCACTCTTGAAATATGAGTGTAATATGTAATTTGTTACTCCTTGATACATGGACATACGTAGGAATATACCTATTATTTGAGACAAAGCTTCATAATGGACTCTGACAGATAATAGTTGTTTATCTTAGTATTATTGTTGTGTTGTAAGTGTACTTTCGCATCTGAGTTTAACATGTTGACTTTGCTTATTCTGATTCATGCTAGGGTGCTTGACTTTGTATTCTCAGAACCACTTAAGACACTGTCATTATGTACCTATTGGATAGCTCTAATATATGCATCAGTTACACGGTTTTATGCTATATCAAAGAATAGTAAGACTGAGAGGATTCTTCTTCGGAAATACTACCATCTGATGGCAGTTGTTATCTTTGTGCCTGCTCTTATACTTCAGGTGAGATCAAAACAACAAGGTATACCTGTATTTTCAAGTGATCTTTTGTCATATCAAGATTATATTGAAATTTGTGTTGACCATATAATGACATGCAGCCGGAGTTTCTTGACCTGGCATTCGGTGCAGCTTTGGCAGTTTTCTTGATATTGGAAATCATACGAGTAAGTTCCACTTTGAAACTACATGTTTGCTTCCAAATTCTTCTTTGAACAAGAAACGGTGACTGTTACCAGTAACACCTTGGTGCGAATTTTTTGATGCTCAATGATCACTTGTAGTAGTTCAGAATTATTAACAATAATATGGTGAATACCAGAACATACAGTCTTTCTGCTTTAGACTTTGGAAATTGTGTTAGAATGATTAAATAAAATATTCTTCCACTGCTTTCGGACTACAGTTAGTTTATGATTACTTTTCATTTTAGTTCTCTGAGTATGCTAAAGTATGTTTCACTTTTTCTTCATTCTCTCAATAAGTATCATTTTATGCCTTTGTTTTTCCAGTCATAATAAGTCATTGCCTTAGATTATAAAGAATTGAAAATGCTGAAAGAAACAATGCTTAACTGAAACAAATCAAAGTTTGAGGGCTCAAGAAAAAGTTATTGAAATTGCGGGGCTTGCTTGGAGTTTTATCTGACATTTAATCTTGATCAGGGGTCTTACTTATTTTGAGCGTTTTTCCCCTGACAATAAAATTCTCAATGGGTTTCCGCAATGCTCCAGCTTTTAACATGCTAGACTTTTGTGGTTTTCCATTATTGGATAACTTCTTTCTATGTCTGCGATTAACCATTTTCTCTAGGCAGGTATGGAGAATTTGGCCTCTAGGACAACTTGTGCATCAATTCATGAATGCTTTTACGGATCACCGTGACTCAGAGATTCTTGTTATCAGGTTTTATTTTTGAAACGATTCCTACGTTTGCAAGCTGTGTTGCAAATAATTCTTCTGAAGTTTCAATCATGTTTTCTTTGTTCCCTTCAGCCATTTTTCGCTATTGTTGGGCTGTGCTCTTCCTATTTGGTTGTCTTCCAGCTTTAACGATCGACCTCTTGCCCCTTTTGCTGGAATTTTGAGCCTCGGAATCGGAGATACAATGGTGAGACTGGTTCAGTTTCTGATTTTTGTCAACTGTTTGTTGCTTTTGTTTACTTCAATTGTTACTCGGTCATGACAATGCTTGATTCAATGCTGAAAATTTTTTAATTGATTGCACATTGTGCAAATTTGTTTGCCTCAAAATGTTGTTCAAACAACCAATATCCATATATGATGTTTTTACATTCTCCTAACGAGTTTGTGGTACTTAATTTGAGCAACCTACTTCTTGCTATATCCACATAAGATTTTTTTATGTTCTCCTAACGAGTTTGTGGTACTTAATTTGAGCAACCTACTTCTTGCTATTATAAGTTTTTGCCAGTTGGTATAGATTTATACATGAAATTGGGGTTCATTTGAGAGTAGGCCATGAATTTGTAGAAATAGAGCAAGCTTTCACGTAAGGGCATTTGTAGGCAGGCATTTTTCTAATATAAAGCAATGCTTCACATAATAAATGGTTGAATTAGGGTACATTTCTTGACTAAATGGAGTAACATTCACTTGCTTCCCCACTCAACGCTGCCCACAACCCCAAAAAAAATAAAAAATAAACCTAAATTATTGGTTTAGAATGTTCAAGTGCAAGATCGAGTTATGTGGTTAAATCCTTGACATAAATTGTTTGGCATCTATCCTCTGTCTCTCCATTTTTTTTTTCAAATTCATTTGCTAAACTTGCTGTTCGACATTTGACTATGGAACTTTGTTACCTCTGACATTCTGGCAAGCGTGCAAGAATGTTTTGTTCCTGACTATGTTACTTAAAATTCCCTTTAGGCTTCAATGGTTGGCCACAAGTATGGGGTTCTACGATGGAGCAAAACTGGCAGTAAGTGCTCATTCAAATTTTTTCATGTTTTATTCTTCTTTTATCTGTAAACTAGGGTATTATATTCTCTCCTTGTCAGAGAAAACAATTGAAGGAACCGCAGCTGGTATAACTTCTGTCTTGGTCGCATGTTCTGTGCTGCTTCCCCTTTTAGCTACAACTGGGTACATTTTTAGTCAGGTCTCTCTCTCTCTCTCTCTCTCTCTCTCATATGATGATGATTAAGAATTATCTAATGTTTCCGTAGTCCTCATCAGCTTCAGTTCATGTTCACTTTCCTTTAGCTGTTTCTATAGAAAGTTGAATGGATCATGATGATTTGAGTTTTTTTATTTCAGAGAACTATAATAGTCCATTTGGTTTATCATACTTCTCCGTGTTTGTGTTGTGCAGCACTGGTTTTCTCTACTTGTTGCAGTGACCACTAGCGGGCTGTTGGAGGCCTATACAGCACAGCTTGATAATGCATTTATACCTCTTGTTTTCTACAGCCTACTCTGTCTGTAATGTGACTGCGTCATGCATCAGAAGTAACATAAATGAACCTGTTGAGGGCCAACAACCAATTTTCTGCAGAGTGTTCTTGACTTGTGACTCTGTGCTTCATTGAGCACTCAGTTCGTAGATATTAATGACGTGGACCTGTCCCTTAGGCCATAGGTTAGTCTCATGGTGCAAGAGGCTGAGTTAACCAGTTTTGATGTTGTATCATTGTCCCAGTTTTGATGTTGCATTAGTATCCTGCTACCTGTACAGGAATAAGCACTCCATGTACAGCTTTTACTTCGCATCATGATGTAGCAGAGTCAAATTTAGGGAACTCATGTAGCAGTGTGTATTGGAAGTTCTGCAATCAATGCAGATAAATGTTGTGACATATTAGCTGGTGTTGCAATACCTTCCGTTTATTCATATGTAGAACACATGTTGATACCGTTCATTCTCACGATCACTGCTGTTCGTTGATGGCATGTATCAGCACAAGGCACAGTTCTTTGCAAATTGCAGGAGCGTGAAACATAAGCATTTCATTAGGTTGTTTGGCCTGAAGAGTTAATTTACATCTACTTTTTTTCACCGTCAATGGAAAAGACTCGAAAACTTCCCCAAGGGATCCATAAAACATTGACTGCCCAGTTCTCAAATACCTCCTTCGTTTCATCTCGGAACATTTTGGGGTGGTACATATGTAGAAAGTGTCAGTTTCAAGATCTAAATTAAGAATCAAGGGAAGCTTATTTATGTGTCCAATGCAAAATCGCATGAGTACTAGCAATTGGCTTTTTGAAAACTGAGCTCCAAATATCTCAAATTTCCAAGTTCCATTCAGTTGACAAAGGCACCTCCACTCTCTACCAACACCAAGGGGGGGAGGGAGGGAGGGTTGGATTGGATGGTAAGGTACTAAGGTGAGTGAGATTCTAAGTAGAGGTTTTGAATTCAAGACTTTCCACTTAAAAAAGTTAAAAAAAAAGAAAAAAATAATTATTTTTTAAATATGGATAAAATGGACATTTCACCTTAATAAATAATAGAACTAGACAATGCAACAGATTTGGTATTTACTTCACTGTAACTATGGCTTATCAAAAGAGAAGCTTTCCACTCAAAAAATGGTACTAAATGCCATTAAAAATTATGGGAACTACAAAGGTTTTACGGATTAAAAAAATGTTTTGCATAAAATAACTTATCACCACTTAATCAACCACGTTTTCCAACCGTGTATAGAAAAGATGAGCATATCATTGTTTTTGTTTGTGTGTGTGTGTAGGTGAGCATAACATTGTAACCAACTTATTTAAGTTAATATCGAATGATGGTATACTTATTTATGTTGATAAATAAGTATTACGCCGATTTTATGATTCTTGAGTAAATCTGGACACATTGGTTTGCTAACTCCTTTGAAGATTAAGTTTCTATGTTTGGTTAGGAAAAGTTAAAAACTAAAAAGATTTAAACCAGTATAACTCTACATTCTAGCCCCCAAAAAAAAAACTCTATATTATATTTCCCTTGTCATTCTCACTTTCCTCTAGTTTAAACCAATCCAAACAAATATTTAATGAAGTTTGACAGGTTAAAATCAATATTTCATCAATGTTAAGAATAACTTATTTTCCAATATTAAACTAAAGTCATACGGATCTAAACCAAAACCGTGTTTTTCTTTGTCAGTTAAGTTTTAGTATAAAAACGAGGTTGTTCACTCTAGAAAATCTCAATATCTCTGAACAAGTTGCAGTTACTTCACATCTTTGGATCAATCCTTTTAATGACGATCATCCTCTTACTCCTTTTATCCTTGTAATTATTATGCACACATCTTAGTTCTTATTGTTTCTTTTTTTTTCTCGTTTTGCACTAGTTATATTACTTTATTAATAGCGTTATATAATATCCTCCCCCCCCCCAAAACAAAAAAAAAACATAGTAAAGTAGTAGCAATTGTAGCCTAATGAAAGTTAGCAAGAATCAAATCAGTTAGAGCTGAATTGCAGCACTAGAAAGGCGGTGGTAGGAATACTTGTAATTCTTGTATAAAAGGGACGAGCAACAAGGGGGGTAGAACAATCTGAAAATTAGTATTGTTCTTATTAATTCTCTTGAATCTTCAATAATATTGCCTCTCTTTCTCGAGTTGCTTTCTCAAGTCCAGTAGCTCTTGATTGAGTTGATTTTCTCCTACACCTTTACTACTCTACGCAACAGAACGACACAACAATGCTTTGAGCAGTAAGATTCGATTGATTCAGCATTTTAGCCGTACATGGTGGTTGGTGAATTCCAAAAACTTTTGCTCTTCCTACTTTCCTTATTCGTTTGATAAATTTTTATTTGGATTTTTTCTTTATTTTATCTTGTGAGCGGTATGTGGTATGTCTTATTTCTTCTTGTTTATCTATAAGTGAAATGAAAAGGTTTAATTGATTTCAGTGTTTAATTGGTATTGGCTTATGCAGAAATGGCTACAGCGTGGGAAACTGAACAACTATGTGAGTCAGAGGTGTATATGCCCCGTGGAATTGTGGATTCATACTACACCAAGTTAGAGCCAGTCAGAAACTTGCTTTTTTCTATATGACTACGAAGATCATATGAGAGAGTCATGTTTGTTTTTCACCAATGCCGTTCTCAAGGTACTAAGATATCATGTCAGATTAAGGGTCTATTTGATAACATAAAAAAGTGCTGAATCTGAACTTTTTCAGACATTCAGATGTTTTGAGTGTTTGATAAATGAAAATTCATTTGCTGAACTTGTTAAGTAGTGCTGAACTTGTGTATATTTTTTTCAGCATAAGAATTCTAACTGAATGATTAATTCTGATAAGAATCAATATAATTACTTCAACTACCTTATTTTATCTACTAAATCTACCTTTATTTGTTAATTATATTCAAAATTCTTATCTAATTAAACAACGTAATATTCTCTATCTAATGATTTTCTATTTCTCTTTTCTCCTTTTTGAATGACTTTCACATCTTCTCCATACTCCTCATATAATATATTTCATCTTTTATATTTATTTGATTTAAAAATAAATATTATCATTTTTATACCTAAAAATTTTAAACTAATTAAATCATCGGTTCTATTTCTTTTTTGGATGAAAAGATATAAGGGCGAAATTGTCAAATTTAACTTATTAAGCATTCAGTTATAAATGTTTATCAAACAGTATAAATAAATTTAGTATTAAAATTCAGATATTCATATATTTCTTTTCGGTGCTTAAAATTCAGTAAATTAATTGTTTCAATATTCAGATTTCAAAATTCAGATTTAGTTTTATCAAACGGAACCAATTAAGTTAGTACTAGAACCTAACAACTTGCTGTTGTTGAATTTTGTGGTTTATGTTTTGTTTATGTGTTTTCTTTCCTCTACCTTTTTAGGGATAGGCATAACGATTCAAGTTGATGGAATGGCTTGAATTATATGTTTTAATTAATTGGAGGGTTAAAACTTATCAATTAATAGTTTGAGGATCAAAAATTCAATTTGGTAATTGTTTGAGGGTCATTAGAGCATTTTGCCCTTGTTATTATTATTTTAAGTTTCCCTGTTAGTTGTTTAGTCATAAAACTATTTCAACATATGAAAAGCGAACAAGTACTTACATGTAGTATTAATATGCTCGTTGATCTCGTACGGTTCCTCTATACCTACTGGTGATGGAGCTTCCCAACGTGTGGCCTCTCTGAAAGTGTATAAGAGTAGGAGAAAGCCACGTTAGCAGACATATGGGGCGGTACATCCCATTTGAATTTGGAGAGTTACTCCATAATGTTTGGCTGTAAGTGACCTTTTGGAAAGATTACTTACATGTTTATCGGGTTTGCCAAAAAACATTTAAAAAAAAATCCTAAGCGCGACCAAGAACTAACACTAAATATGCATTCCATATTTTATTATGAACATTTTTTTTTAATTTTTTCTGCAACAAATTTAAATGCAAAGGCTATTAGTTTCACTATATATAACTGGGGCGGGACAAAGGGAACATAAACTATCAATTGCACATATTGGACTTTTCTTGTGGAAACCGCCATTAACTTGGCATGCATGATATGGTATTTCTTTGATGATGATAATGGATAAAGAGGTTGGCAGATGAGTACTTTGTCTAAGATGTACTACATTTGTCGATTGTGACTGTCAATTGTAAATTGTTTTTGATTTTATGGATATTCTTTATTACAGGGAACCTCTTGTTCATGGTGTTGGGGCAACACAAACTCATGATTCACCAAATAGGTATTGTTTAAAATATATAACAGATTATTACTTCAATGACAATAGCTGGCATGGATTTTACAAATTATTATTATTATTATTATTATTATTACATTTTGTAATTTACATGGGGCGGTTAGACATGAAGAGGGCAGCAATATTCCTACAAGTCCTATAAGAAGTCAAATGGTGAGTCCTTCCCTACTCATAGGGATGTGGCGAGTTCTCCTTTTGGAGCTGGTAGACATGGAGAGGATAGCAGTATTCCTACAAGCGGTTGTATGGCGAGTCCTTCGCCCCCCTTCCATAGGGATGGGGTGGCTAAACATGGAGAAGGCACCAATATTCCTACAAGTCATCGCATAGGGATGTGGCAGGTTCTTCTCGTGGAGCGAGTCCGACCCGATAGGATGAGACGGGTCATTCTCGTACTAATGAAAAGAGTCCAAATACAAGGTATTTTATAAACAAGGGCTATTTTCCCTTTATAAGGCAACTAAACCCGTTTGTTCTTTTGTTAATTTGAGATCCTTTAGTGTTTGTCCACAAAAAAAGTACTTAGGATTTTGAGTTTTCTCAATACAAGAATATATGGATATGTTTTGAAAGCGTACCAAACCACCAAGAACATCGGATCTGTTTTGTCTTTTATCTGTTCTCATGATTTGATTTTCTTAAGTGCTAACAATAGGTAGGAGGCTAACAAATAATAATGGATAGGGTAAAATCTCATAGATATTCGACTTGGTATCTAATCCAGTTGCATGGTATGGATTAAAGCTATAAATTTGGGATTTTTTTCTCAAGATATGTTTTTTTTTTACTTTCCTTATTCTAATTAGATTTAATGTGACAAAGGTTGGGGAATTTTATACCGATGTTAGGATAGTATACTAGCTATCTCAATGTAATCAAATCATTTACTTAACATATGTCTAACTAATAGTTATTTAACTAATGAAATGATATCCCAATCATACGTACGTACTGTGGAATTAATTACTCGTAAAGATATGTTTCCATGATGATTGTTTGTTTTCATTTTGAACTTTTGTTTTATGAAAGATTTCAATCCAACTAGTAAAGTGGCAAAATGTAATAAGGGATAATAAAAGCGGACAAGTACAATCAAAATCTTTTGTAATCTTTTGCATTGGTCCCATAATTGTATAACCTTATTTTTTTTGAAAAAAAAAAACCAAGAGTCTTTTGCCAAAGTAACTTTTCTTCAGAAAAACTAGAGGGAGAGCCCATGTATCACACGGGAATTTAGCACCTATGGTTTAAGATACCTTATAGTTTTTGTTTGGTGTAATAGTATAGAAGTGTAATTTGTAATAAGAAAAAGAGAACTAATTAGAAGGATTAAGTGTAATTGTATATTAAACTATATAAAAATGGAATATTAGATAAAAGCGGAATTCATAAATTTCCTTCATAGTGCCTCTCGTATTTGCATGAAGTTAAAGTAGTAGCCTGTTAAATTTAACTTTTTCTTGTAGATGGTAATACTCTATTCTGGTAGTGTCTTTCCTTGGGTTGTCTCTAATCTTGTAGATAGGTTGAGAGTTGCAAAATTTTTGAATATTTTATTAGAAGCTATTTCTGAGTGTAATAATCCATCTTGAATTTTTGTAATTTTTGTAATATTTGTAATATTTAATGTCGTAAGATGCTTGCGTAGGGGAGAGAGCAATGTCAACTATTGGTTGGTTCTCATTGTGGTCATATACATGTCAAAGAGTTAGTGCTATTAGTTGATAATTGTGTAACATTGTTAATGAAAATATATTTATAGTGCATTTTATTAATTGGAAAGGTGTTAGTCAAACAGTTGATCAACAATGATGATTTGTCTAGTACATGGATCTGCTATTATAGGTTGTGATTGAATGTGAATAGTAATTGTAGGAAAGTTTGAACATATGAATTTGTTAATAGCGTTATTTAAGAGGCATACTTGTTAGTTTTTGAAAGAAAATTTGGATCGTACATATTTTGTAGTTTCTATTAAGGTGGGAGATGGAGCCATCTGAAATGAGAGTGGCCTGTTAATTTCTTACAATTGTTGGACAATAGTTGTGGCGTTAATGATCCATAAATATTTCATTTTTTTTTGGGTGGAACTTATGGTCAAAATAGGTTGAACTTTTGCATTAGAGATGTAGTATATTTTATAGGTGTCAAAAAATTTGTTGAAAAATTCTATATCTATACAATAAATTAGTGCTTCAACATTTGGTCCCTGTACAGCGAAAATGTATTAGAAGAAAATGTTAGGTATAAAATTTGACCAGACAACTCATTGGCTAAAACTTTCTCAATTAGCACATAATATTTATTACATAATAAAGATAAATGAATTTTCCACGGTATAATCACATATTCCTTAATGATATTGAATGAATTAAAAAAATATGGATAAATCCATGAATAAAGCAAATGAAGAAAGAATTAATTAAAAATAAAAATATAATTTATCCTACTTGTTAGAAGCATATGTATTTTACAAATTATCACAAATTCAAGTTAGTTACTTGTATAAATTAAGATCTTTTTTTCACTACATTAGAACCTTTATTTTTTCTTAAAACTAACATAATGCATTTGTTTGAAAATGAGAAACAAGGAATAATCATATAACTATATAAGCTGAAATGATACATGTCAATGATTGGGCTAATAGTGATCGAAGTAGGAATAAGAAAAGATAGAGTTTATTTTGTATGGTTGGGATTTTTGTACATTACCTAACCATTGGCGAAGAGCAATTTTGGACAGCATTTTGCATATTCCGAGTACTGTGATTTTTGTTTTTCAATCACTTGAATAATAGTGCTCCAATTGTGAGCGAGTCGTTGGATTTTTTACAACTTGAGTAAGTTTCCAAGTATTGTTCTTCATTTGAATAAAGTTGATAACAGTTATCCTAAGACTAACGAAATAGTAAATATGAAGTTTGAAGCGAAAATTAATTAATCATAGATTTACATTTGAAGTCTAGAAACTGTGAAGCCAAAGTTAGAATAAATTACTCCCCTAAATTGGAATTAGAAGCTATAGGTAGAAATTTTGCATTTGAATTTTATCATGTCAATAGTTGGGTATTAAAATGAAAGGAATGGAAGGAAAGAGGAGGTTATAAAGAAACAAGTTTTGATAATTAAAGGAAATGTTTTAGAGGAACTAATCAGGAAGGAGTATAATTCTAATTGATAAGCTCCTCAACTTTGAGACTATTAAAGGAATAATAAAGAAGAAGAAGTTGAACCAGTTGAGTGTTATATTATGATTATGGGAATCCAATATAAATATCCTAATGATTTCTATTAATTATATATATTCACATCTCTCTTACTCATAAATATCCAATACACTTACGTTTTGTGAAATAGAAGGACACAGATTGTTAAGGCTATATACAAAAAAAAAAAGAAACAAAGGAAAAAAACGCAAAAGGAACAAAGACTAATAGATAATTGAGGTCGTTTAGGTCATTACAGCAACACAAAGACTATTATAACTTGTATCCTTATACTATATAAGAATAAATTTAGGGCAAAGATTTCAACCGCAATGGTAGGGCTATTTTGGGAATGTGAGAATATGTAAAGTGCAATTAGAGTATTGAATATGAATCATTATAACTAACTTGGTTTTTTTATAATTACTTAAATGTTCTCTCAAACATTTAAAGTTAGGGGTAAGTTTAACCTGTGACAGTGTTCGATATCTGATTGAACATTGGGTACAATTGAATTCGACTTGTGTTTTAGTGGAATTACACAAAAACCCTTTTAATTATTTAATTATATTAACATCCAAGTCTCTTAATTTCTTAAAGCCTTTCTCATCAGTTATTTGCAAACTTATGATATATAGATGTTAAGACACAATTAATGCCGATTAGTAGAGAAGTTTGGTTTCTTAGTCGTTACCATAGTAACCCCATCTATTCAAATTCATTTCATTTACTTATAACTTTGTTCCACTACAATCATGTAGTCTATTGAATTCGGATATTGCTATATTAGCTACTCCTCTTTCCCATTTGGCAACATCTTTCTCAATGGGTATGTTTTCTGTAGCTAATCTACTTTTTTGGTTGTAAGAAATCTGTGATCTTGCAAGTTGTATGTGCAATACTTTTTTTAGTGTTTTAATTCAATTGTCCATGTTAGATAGACTTGATAGGGAGGATATCACATTTGTTAATTGTTATTTGTGGTTTAAAATAAATTTATCATCATAAATTTTTCCATTTATAGATTGCATCTACTTCTTTTGTTGTTTTAACTATTAGTTACGGTAATTTTCAAATTGTTTGCTACTTTATTGATGATTCCATTTAGGTAATTTTTCACTTCATTTGATTTGCCAATATGTTTAACTATCTATTTAAAAGTATGTACTTCGTTACTTTTAATTGTTTTCTTGAATTGAGTGGATTAAGATGTTTTAGTATTTTTTTAGGTAATTATTTATCTAGATTGGCGTGTTAGTTATTGTATATTTTTGCAACTAGGTCAAAAATTGATGTTTTGCGATTGTAACCCCTATCGAGAAGGAGATGCTTTGCTATATGTCCTAAATCATACAATAAATCATAATTAATTGATTGGTCAATGTGGAGGTTTCATGATGATATGTCCTTGGAATCAATATAAATTCAAGAATTTGGCTTGCAAGAACCAAAATTCCACTGGCAATGATTTTTTCAAGTATGCTAATTGTTCAAATCTCACTTATATGACAAGATAATGTGGTGAATTGCTCATATCAAGATCAAATTCAAACTAAATAACAAATTTTAATATCCCTAAAGTGCATGAGCAAATACAAGTAGATCTTTTATTCTATTAGATTAAACGCAAAGTGGTTGATCGTATCTTATAATTATATTTCATTGCATATTATATTTTTTTGACTCAGTACGTAATTTATGATTTTTCTGTTTAATATCACATAATAAAATTGTCATACTTCAATTTTTATACTACCAAAATACCAAATAATAATTATTAACTATCTTTAATTACAGGTACTAAACTCCCGCGCGTGGCGTGGGCTTTTTCCCATAGTCACTATGTACTATAAAGACAACCACGATAACCACACATTTTAGAAATGTCCAAATATTTTCAAAAATATAAATTGAACCATATTGCATTTACGAAACAAAAGGCCAATTTCGGAAGTACAAGAAAACAAACTCTACCATAAATTGTACTCTGCACTATAACTACATTCCAAACTGCCTCACAATCCCATAATGCCCCTATCCTTCCAGTTGAAATTCAAAACCCCTTCGATCTAAACTCATTCTTATATAGTATAAGAAAATATTTCAAAAGTGATTCACTCTCAAATTAGTCTCTCTCCATCTTGTCTCTCCCACTTACGCTCTCAACTTTGTGGTCTCTGTTTTTTTTTTTCCTTTTTTTCAATTCCATTTTCATCTTTGAGCCCATAATTGTTTTGAGAAGTACATTGATTCACAACAATTGAAACTTGAAAATTGATCTCCTTGATAATTTTTACTGTTTAACAATTAGTTCTTCCTGTACATAATTTGAATTTGTAAGCAAATGCTATTATCTTTTTCTTCTTGATTGTGCACTTATTTCAAAAATTTTATGGACTTTAAAATTGCTAAGACATTGATGTCAAGACTAGTCCACGATTGACCAAACTTTGCCAGAGAACGAAATTCAAAGGTTAGGAGAAGAAACCACTCTTTGCCCGAAATGCCAACACAACCTTCTTTGTTTAAGTACTTTTGCTCTATTTTCTGTTTGGATTGTTCTCCAACTCTTTTTCATAACCTCCAGAGCATTTTTAGGAGAAGATCACAGTCAGCCTTCAAGAACACGTCTCTAGCAGAGTAACACGCCAAAAAAAAAACCCCCACAACAATGTGATTATTTACTCGTGAAAATGACTTGAACCAAAATTTGCTAAAACATTATTGAATCCGAAAAAGGAAATTCTAACTAGTAATACAGTGTAGAATTGCGTATATGTAGTCATAATGCTCATTTTAAGCGTAAACACCAGTGACTAGACACCATAGAAAAGGTGGTTGTGGTCCTTGTGGATTAGCTCTATTAACTAACCATTATCCATCGTTGTTAACCTTATTTTCATGCAAGTCCTCTTAATACTAAAATTATCCCCAAAGAAAAATCTTTGTTTTTTTTCCCTTTTTAATCAAAACCATATCAGGCGGTGAATGGAACCATACCAACATGCATACATATTAAGATATAATAGATTAAAAATCTGACAAAAAATTCATGTAACACATGTTGTTATTCAATTCAGCACTCTTGGGCCCAATGGGATAGAAAGGACTTTTTTTATTTTAATCTTTTTCTAGTAAGGAAGAAATGAGATTTTTGAAGTAGAAAAGGGGGTTAGAAATCAGGACCTCTAAGATTTGGAGTCTCAATTTTAACCACTAAATCAAGACCTCATGTATTAATTAAGTAATCTACAATTCTTTTTTTTTTTGAGCAAATACTCTACAACATAGTAGTAAACAAAGCCGATTCCTAATTGCAATTGAATAAATATCTGATGCAGGTAATGTGGAATAACCCTGTGGCATTCTTCCCCACCCAAATTTTAAGAAAATGAAAGTGAAGCAACAGAAACCTAATCAACTCTCTTTTCCTACTCTGTTGGGGCTGCTGTCTGCAGAACCATCAATACTTCAATACCATATTAGTTAGTAATACGTGGGACAAGTTACACATTAATTAGCTCTATTCAACTCATTAGAATAATGTGGACCATTTCTCATTAATTTTGTTTCTCACTGCTTATTGCAAAATACTTTCGTCCAGAAAATATTTTCCCTACAGAAAATGTGCTTTCCACATCAAGCATTTGATCATGAACTTTTGGGTTTTTTCCCTCCAGCTTATAATATTAATATATATATATATATATACATATATTAGGTGGAACCTTTTTTTTTTTTTCCTGAGCTCTTATCTACGAGAAGCAGACTAAAATGCTCAAAGACTATGAAGGGATGAGAACAGTTTCACGTGGCAACTGAATTATGGGCCCTGAATTTATGCGCTTTCTTCGTTTATGTACTTTGAATGCCAGCTCCCAAAAGAAAAAACGAAGAGACTCCTGCCTCGCAGTGGGGTAGGTCATAGATGAGCCATGTATAATGTAGTCAGAGATTCAATAAACTTGCAGAGCGATCATTCTCCTGATGACCAAAAACCCTTTTTGATCTTTCTCGCATAAGAACTGGGACGGTTCTGGGAAGGAATATTCATCTTCACAAATTAACAAGGATTAAAAAACTCCTTAGCAAACTTGTCTGGTTTCAACTGGACGTAACAATACCTCCTCATTGTTGTCGTTTCATGCCATGTTGCAAATTAATGTCTTTGGCTTTTCCTTATTCCCTAGCTCTTTTTTAGTCATGCAGCATCAACCGTTCAACATATATACATTCTTTTTTTTCTTCATTGAACTGACTGTTTGAAGTAAATAAATTGTAATAATTTCAGGTTTAAGTGGATAATGTGCAGGTTTGAAGTCCAAAGCTAGCGGTTGTAATATATTGTTTTGATCACCATGGGTGAAGAATTAATTTGAACCATATGCAAGTAATAATGAACTCGATAGTGAAGTAAGGGAACGAGCATGGACATGCCAGGCTAGCTAGCTTAAAATATTATGGATTATTGAGATATGGGATGGTTCGGGAAATGACTGTTCAACATAACAAACAAGGATAAGGCACTAATAAACTTGTCTGGTTTCAACTGCAAAGTCCACAAGAAAATATCTCTAGCAAGAAATATTTTTCAGTGGGGCCTTAAATTAACAAGCAAAACTTTTCAAATCCTTCTAAAGAAATAGTAACTCCTAGTAAAGAAATCCAAACGATACTAGGTAAAATGTTGTGGATCAAGAAAAATCAAATTGCAACTTAAGAGTTCTAAACTGTTAGAACTTGTTTGTTGATACATTAGTTCTCTTCATTTATTTATTCTATGCGAAATTATCATAACAACCAGGATAATAGTAGGATTTATTTCACATTTCATTGGGGGTATAAATTGTAATTCTAAGAGTTATGACAGGCCATTTCTTTAGCCGACATTGCATACCATGATAGAATTGTACTCCCTTAATTTTCACTGTTCCCTCTTCCCTTTCTAATCATGCAGCAGTAACGATATTTTTTTTTAATTCAATATTGCTGCACTCTGAGGTACGTAAATCCATCAGTTCAAGATTTCAGTTCAAGGTACCTGGTTTGAAATTTACAGCTTTAGCGACCCTTAAATGTTTAGCTTAGCTGGAAATGCAATTTTTTCACCAGTTTATTGATCAAAAAGAAAAAATGGTCTTCCTTTGCATGTAGAGAAAGTCCAAACTGACAAGAAATTAAAAAAGGTCAATGCTCATGCCACGCAACTCATTACGATTGAAACAAACGATCATTACCATATATCGAACGAATCTTGTACAGTTCATGCAAATTTTTATTATTCAAATTAACTAATGGTCCGCATATGAAAGAACTTTTTGTGGACAGCAGTTTGTTCATCTCTTACATGTGGAAGTTCAAGGATTTATGTAAATTTTTACACTATTGTTGTTGCAAATGTGCAAATAGCCAAATATCATCACATCTACAGTAGGCTGAACATTATCCTTAGACAACCGAATGTGCTGGCGTGTTTTACTTCTTATTGTTCAAATTCTAACTACAAATTGCTTGACTCCAAAATTATGAGGTATTATGCCATTGAGAGCTGAAAACTGCTGAGTCCTTGCATTGGTAATTAATACTTGCAAGATTGTTTACAGAGACAAAATCACTAAACAATCGTTGGCAAAATAAAGAAAAAGCCCTTTTTGCACATGGCTACTTAGTTAATCATACCCATTTGAGGTGATCAAGAAATCAAAATTACAAACAAAAATGATCAAATCAAATTAAGCCAATGCATTTACTAATGTCCAACATTAATAACAGACTTCAACGCAATTGATCAGGCATTCTACTCATCTTCTATTGATTTCGAGTATGAGAAATCTAGTAGGTTAATTACACATGCAGCTGGATTTCCATTGGAAGGATCTAGTCAGGTGTCACGGGCATAGCTAGTACAATTATAGATGCATATTCTTGTGAAAGTTAGCCGTCCGTGTATGAAGTATGCCATGCTTGTTGTGCAAGTGGGGTAAAGACAGAAATAAGCTGCTGAAAGAGAGGAGCAAACTAACATGCTTGAGGCTGATCTGTTCTATCATATATGTGCCACATGTTCCCTGAAATCGAGAGATACTACTCATCAACGGTTCCGGAAAGTTCTCCATATATCATGTGGCTGCAGATGTAGAGGGTACAAAACTGCACAGGAGAAGCCAACCACCCTTCTATATTAACCATGCACAAACCACATACACATGGTGAAAGTACAAAAACTTCATGAGTGGACAATTAAAATGCCTGTGAAAGCACAAAAAACTTCATGAGTAGACAATTAAAATGCTTAATTTCATGTCAAGTTCCCTCTTTTTTTTTTTGATGTGGACAAAGCAGTACTCAGTTTATTTTACAAATTAGTGCATATTATGCAACTACATTTTCGTTGGTACTTTTCTATCTTAGATTTTATGTGCTACACTAGTTTCAGAAAGAAAGTAAGAAATGCAAGTAATTAAAAGTAAGATTAATTTTTCATACCCTAATAGCATATAGATATAGATGCATGTTACATGAATAGAATTTTTAGAATTCAATTTGAAATTGTGATTACGTGACATGCTCATTAAGAATTCATTAGGGTATAAACTGGTAATATAAGAAAGATTAATCCAAAAAGAAATTTCTGCTCATTGGATATGAATAGCAAAATGGAAATCTAAAACAAGCTGGTCATTGGTTGATGGGATTTATTTGGTACATTACAGCTGTTAGACGGGACATTACAAACGATTTAATGGGAATCAGTTCCGCAGTCTGTACAATCCGTATTAGGCACTAACTTAGAGTATGCAACTTTCCCTTACAGGGTTTTTAATGAGATTGAGCAAGTTTTCCTGTGTATATAACGCCTAGACGAAGCAAGCTAAGAAAACTGTACAGATATGAATGATTGGAAGGCAGGAATGGCTAGCTAAAAGCGACCTTTCATGCTTGAGTCGAAACTTCATGCACATGCAGCGGTCTCCCATAATTACACGACTCTCATTTAGTCCTTCCCATGTCCCGATCTCTTTAATCTTAACCCGACAAACATCACCTGACCTTATCTTTGTCACGACCTCTTCCACTATAAATATGCAGGTTTAATTTGCGCAGAAAAAGCACCAAGACTTGTTCAAACTTCAAGCAAAACAAAAGCAAAAAAAAAAAAAAAAAGAGTCATGGCGAAAATGACTAGAACAAATGGCAAGAAAAGGAATGGCATTGTGAAGCTCAAGATAGTAGCAGAGAAGCTACAGAAGAGTCTTTCATTAGGCAAGAAGTTAGCTTCCCGAGCTGACGAATTCGAAGAAGTTAATGATTCAACAAATGTCCCTGATGATGTTAAGGAAGGGCATTTTGCTGTCATAGCTGTGGATGATGATGAGCTCAAGAGATTTGTTGTCCCCTTGAGTTATCTAACACATCCAACATTTTTGAGACTCTTGGAACAAGCTGCTGAAGAATATGGCTTCGACGTAGAAGGTGCATTAACTATTCCTTGCAGGCCAAGCGAGCTGGAAAGGATATTGGCTGAGCAATTGGTGGACGGAAGAGATTCAAGAGCTAATGCTGATTGGTCACGTACTAAAACCATGGTTAAGAGCTGCTGAAACATAGTACTATAGAATAGCTAGTACTACTGTACCTCAGAGATTTTGTTTTTGGGGGGGTTTTCATCCTCTTTTCAAGCTTACCACTATGTGTTGTTTACCATCTTTCTTGGGTTGCCAATGTCAGGCTGCCTTTTCCTGGCCAAAGGAAGTTGGGAATGTTCTAATCAGAATTAATTCCATGCAATTGTTTTTTGGTTAATAAGATTTACGAGTAAACTTTTTCTACAATTCTAGGCATTTGTTCATTTGGTAATTAACATTTACGAGCAAAATTTAATTCTAGCCACTCTTATTGATTTGTTAAATATGATTTACGTGCAAGAATTATCTATTAATCCCTGAACGTTGCACTTGTTCTTGAATTGAAAGACCTACTGAAACCTCAATAAATTGTCTCAAGATCGACTAAGACAAACTCTAGCTTACACCAGAGACTCAAAACCTTTTACAATTAGCTCGACTTGATTAGATTTAGCAAAATAACATCCCCGATATCTAACTGGACTGACTATCCTGCAAATCTTGTAATTGTCATTGGAATACCAAGTACACGCATGCACCAATACCTAATTACAAATTTTAGAGGACACACACTTTTCTGAGATTTATGATATGGCAGATGATTGTCGCAATGTTTACTTAGAAGCTGCAGCTGCTTGAACTTGGACCAACGCCAAGTAAGTGCGGAGTTGAGCATCCGCAACCCTCGAGTAGTTTAACTTGTTTGTAGCCCTATCCTAATCCCTCCGAAAGTGCCAAAATTTTCTGGTTCTTGTAATAAGATCTTCAAAAGTTACAAAATGAGGCAACTAATTAATACCAATTTGAACTCGCGAGTATTTAAAGTCCGTGAGTTTATATACAAACACATGTATGTGTGTACGTGTGTGTGTATATATATATATATGATCATCATTCGAAGAGGATATGTCCCCAAGATAACTCATTGAATTCACTAAAAATTAGTGTAGTCACAGTAGCGATCGATTCAATCCTCTCAAGCTGTTGAACTCATTGTTGGTACTCGACCAAAATAAATCATATAAGTAACAATAATTACTCCAATAAAATTTAACAAAGAAATTAACAAAAATTTCATACCTCAATATTGCATTAAAAAATGTAAATAATTTGTACCATAAAAAGTTAATTTGGCGTGAGTTGAGAGGAGAGTACACGAATCACTTTTGATCTTTAACCTCATCACCTTGAATTTGACAGCTACTAAGAAGTCCTGTAAGGTTGAGGCGAGTAGAATGCTCTTTTTAAAACGATATGCGTCCTTACGGTATTTTTTTAACCGATGCAAAAGGTCTAGCGCGCCGCCTCTAGGATACAACAGTCCAACTCTATAGTTTGCTTCCCTTTGATCTGCACAACCAAGAGAAGCAGAAGCTTCCCAATATTTTACTTTGCCCAAAGAAAAACAGAATGAGAGAGAAAGAAATGAGTGTAGGGAAAATAGTATTTAGAATAATCTTTTGTTAAGAAAAGTGTATCAAAAATTCTCCAAAGAATTTCACTATTTATAGGCTACAAAAACCTTTAGAAAAAGGTTGAAAGTCCAAGTTTAATGTATAACCAGTTTTTTTCATATTAAATTGTAGTTAATTGGTAGAGTTTGTAACCTAAAAAATGATTCATATTTGAATGGCTTATAATGACTTAATAACTCTTCATTTGACCAAGTAATTCATTTGTAACTCCTATTCAAATAATTGTATAATAATTCCATTCAAAATGTATTGTAACTCCCAACACTATAATTCTCATAACTTTCAAATAAATTATTATAACTCCTTGTAGAGATTTGATCAAGGAAAAATTAAGATTATATTAAAATACACTGACACTCATTTGTAAGTCCCAACCAATCCTCAAAAAGTTTGAAATTTCTCCACGAATCTGAACCTAGTGGTAATAAAAACTCTAGCATTCACTGGCCATGGACCAACCCCTATAATTTGTAATAGGGTACTTAAAACTTGACTAAAGGGTAAAAAGCAACTAATTAAAACCAATTTTACTTTGAACCATTTCTGTTAGTTTGTATTCTAAAAAAAAACTGATAGGTTAATTAAATAAAGATAGTAATTAGCATTTTAAGGATAACTTCCCAGGTAACCAAAAGTCTAAATTAAGTAAAAATTACTCCATAATCAAGTGGTAATTCAACGCAATAATCAGGTATTACAAACTGTAATTCTTAGCACTCCAATTATATAAAAATGTTGCATTAATGCATTACTGTACATGCATCATATTCAATGTGACGCAGAGCGTCCAGTCAGGTGGATTACAGACAGCAGTAGTGAAACGACGGTTCCACTGGCACAATATTGGCAGCTCATCAGCCACTGTCGACTGAATTGACTTGCTTATATTTTTATGTTTCAAGAAAAAGAGAACAGTGATAAAACTGACCGGACTTTCTTGCTTTCGTGCTGAATCGACTCTTCACTGCCCTTCTCCATCCCAAGACTTCAATTGGTCCCTTTCTTATTTCTGCGTCTTCCTTCCTTCTAGATATGAAACAGAAGGAACCTGCACAGATAGTCCTTTTCCATCCCTGAAGTGAGAGGGCCCTGTTGGGTGTACCCATGCTGGGCTACAAAACATCATACCATTCAGTATAGGACAAATAATCTCTCAGTTAGTTTAGAGAAGCAAGGAAGGTTCGATTTGTGTTAGGTGGTGCATGTCATTAAAAGTTTACTCAATCATATTATAAAAGAGAAATTTGCACTTTGAAATTATTTAATGTAACCTCATATGTGTACCTCATGAATCAAATTAAGGTAATAGTTAGACCATACCTTAGAAGTGGAAATGTCTACTGGAATTGATATCTTGCTAGATTGACGTAACAACTGCATAAGAGAAAAAATCTAATCTTGGTTAGGAGAAAGAATAAAATATTCTTTTGCTTGAAAGAAGTTTGATCAGAATTTGTAATTTGCCAAGTTCTTGGTTCTTTTATCGTTAATGTTATAGTTTGCGTTTTCTTGTTTTATGTTTGTGTTTGCAACTGAAAAATGGAGGAGAGAAAATTCGAACCATTAGAGGAGGATTACAAAGATCATGCTCGGGAGAAATCACATCTAATTAGTCATCATCAATTCTCACAATTCTCCTGTATAAAACTGAAAATGCAACAATTCAGAAATTTTGGCTATTGGCTGAAAGCAATAGACACATCAAATCTTAACCCAAAAACCTCGCCTAAAATTTGTTTCTCATTTCAACAGATGTAATCCCAGAAAGGGTTTGTTTAGATTGTTTCCTGTTTGCCTACTTTCGGTAATCTTATCAAAGTGTTACAAACAACATGAATTTCGAACTGCAAATAACCATGTACGTCAATTTTACAAGATTTCACAGAAAATTCATCGTCTCTGCTGCTTTAGAAGTTGACTATTCGCTTAAGCAGGTTTTTTTTTTTTTTTTTGGGGGGGAAAGCACGTTTCTCGTAGGCCAGATAAGTGCTACAGTGCTCCTGGCAGCACCAAGATCTGGGCCTTTTATGACCGGGAGCCCCAAAATTCTATTTCCACGGCTCTTATCGAATCCTCAAACTTACCATTCTCAACCAAGCTAAGCTTGAAAAGGGTAATTTGTCCTTTTAATTCAGTTTACAATAGACATTAAAAATTTGAGCTGTGATGACATCATTTTTTACCCATCACAATTCGCACGGTACTGCATCTATAACTTCCATTTGCATCGATTTTCAGTACGAAAGAAAAACCACCATTTTGCTTAGTATTCTAAAACATTAGCTCAAGTGAAAATTACAAATCCAAAGAACGAGATAGTGACATATTATCTATAAATATGCGATCTATAATAGTAGCATAATCGACGCTACATCCTCTCCCAACCATAGACCAAGTTACAACAGAGAGCAACACATATGATCCTTCAAAAAAAAAATACTATCGTGTTAAGTACTAGTGGACTCATCAGTCATCAATCACTAGGAGGAGTCCTTAAAATGGTAAAAACATAAAGCGATCAAGCTCTTCCACCATCTTTCGTCATACTCATACCTGAGCGGCAGGATTTTGTGATAAAGAACCGATCAACTCTTAAAGATCTGTTTTAGTCAGATAAACCAGCCTTTTGCCTCAAGTGCTCCTTGAAGCTCATAATGTTCATCCTGCCATCTAGTCACAGTCTGATCTGCGCACACCCATATCTCCTGAGCAACCTGATTTATAAGCCTAAAATCATGACTAACAAGTACAAGGCCACCGTCCCACTCATTCAGTGCCTCAGCCAAGGAGTCAATTGTCTCGATATCTAAATGGTTAGTGGGCTCATCCAACAGCAGCATGTGGGGGTTGCCTCCAAGCTAACCAGGCAAAAATCACCCTGCTCCTTTGGCCATCTGATAATTCTTCCATGGCATAACTTGAGCTTACCAGAAAGCCCAAACTTACCAAATTGCTGCCCTCATCCTCTCTTCCTCGTTGCCCAGGGTACTCTTTTATCATAAACTGAAGAGCTGGCATCTCCAGATCAAGTTTCTCAGCCAAGTGCTGGTGGAAATTGTGCAATCCTCAAGTGGTTGTGACGGCGGACCATTGCCATCAAGGGGAACCAAATCACCTGTCATCAGCTTTAAGCCAATGTGCTTTTACCAGCCCCATTGGGTCCAACCAGAGCAACCCTTGAGTCAAGGTCAAACCCCAAAATCAAGATTCTTGTAGATGAGGTTATCAGGTGTATAGCCAAAAGAAACTTCAACAAACTGTAGGACAGGAGGTGGAAGCTTCCCAACATCAGTAAAGCGGAAAACCAAAACCTTGTCCCTCGCCACCTTCTCTGTCAGGCCACCTCGCTCCATCTTGGCCAGAGTTTCTCTTTACTCTGTGCCTGACGAGCTAGTTTGGCCGACCCATGTCCAAAGCGAGCTATGTACTCTTTCATTGAAGCTATCTGCTCCTGCTCCCACTTATATTGTTTCATCTGATTCTCCTCAAGTTCGGCCCGAGTCTGGACATACTGATCATAATTACCAGTGTAAGGCTTCAACTTCTTACCTTGCATATGGATGATGTTGGTGCAGACACCATTCAGAAAATCCTGGGAGTGAGAGACCACAACCAATATGCGGTCAAACTTCTTGAGAGTTTCCTCTAACCAAACACAAGCCTCTAAATCTGCAATTGCCAAATTCACAGATGAATGAAACAACGTTAGAAATAAAGAAAGCCTACAGGGATATTTATGCTATCTTTTGCAGCAGATGACAGTGGAAAAGCAGTAAGCAAGGGTTGCATTCTTGTGCCAGTATGCATTCTTAACATTGTTCTATCAGCTTTTCTGCTCAACTTCATGAAAAGGAAAGTCTTGCTGCATATAGAAATGATTACAAAGATAAAATAAATACCATGCCTGAAACTCATGTAAAGATGAGCCAAAACAAGAAGACCAACAACAGGCAGTCGAAACCAAATATGGTTTCAGCATCAATAAATTAATATGGAGATTATTGCCCCCCTTTTTCCTCAAATAAAATATCGCACTCCCACATACATGACAGTAGACAGCAATGGCAAACACTATTAACAACTATTTTACAATAACCAGATAATGAACCTACCGAGATGATTTGTGGGTTCATCCAGCAAGAGTATGGTTGGATTCATGAACAGAGCCCTTGCTAGAGCGATCCTCATTCTCCAGCCACCAGAAAAGTCTCGGGTTTTCATTTCCTGCATCTTCTTGGTGAAACCAAGTCCAAACAAGATTTCAGCAGCTCGCTTTTCAGCAGTAGCCGCATCCATGGCTTCCAAACGTTCATAAACACGCTCAAGTTGTTCACCACCACCATCGTCCTGTCCAGCCAAGGCTTCAGCCTCTTTTTCCAACTTCAATCTCTCCTCATCACACCTTATGACAGCATCAAGTGAAGATATGTCTGAAGCTTCAATCTCTCTGGTGAGGTGGTAAATATCCATATGATCTGGAATTGGCAGTTCACGACACCCTATTGCAGCGAGAAGAGTAGATTTCCCACAGCCATTCAATCCTAGCAAACCATAACGTCTGAAAATACAAGATTTTAGAATGGGAACTAAAATAGTGGTTAACGACATTTTGCATCAATCTAGAGCCACAGACCTGCCATAATTTAGTTCCAGTTCAGAGTCAACTATGAGGTCATGTCCATGGAATGTAAGTGACAAGGATTCAATCTGCAAAAACCAAGGAAAACTGTTCTTAGTCAACATTACAGCAGCTTAATAACTATAATAGAGAATATCCACGTGCCATACACACAGCTTTGAAAGATTGACTGCTCAATCAACATGATACATGCAGTTCACCAAGGGTCTCAGACAACATATTTCTCAGATGAAAAAAATGATGAAGGAAACAAACTAGAAGCAGATTATCCCAATAATGCTGACATATTACATAACAAATTACAGAATACACTAAAACTGGACATATTATACATCAAATGATAGGTCACATATGTATATTTTATGATAGGTCACATATGTATATTTTATGAAACACATATCTTTCATCTCCACTGTTTTTGTCTACTTAACTGATTCCAGAAAGTGCTAATATTACCACCACACTCTGGTCAAGGTATTCAGATCACAAAGCTGGCAATTTAAAAGGCTAAATTACACGATTATGCGTAGCAGATGTTGCCCTTTTGAAATCAGGTAAATTGGAGAAATTAAGTTTAATCATGACAGCCCTTAATACAAGAAACCAACAAAAATTTCTACTGCCAATGTCTTTTGAGCAAACTTTTCAGATGACACCACAAGAATTGCATACTTCTACATTTAGATAAGTGAAATTCAGAATCTTGAACAAAATTTAAATGAAAAAATTCTAATAAATGTTCTCTGTTATTAAGTAATCAACTCTTCTTTTTTCTTGTCATCATACAATACGTGGGAGACAGTTACACAAGGCAGATGTTGACTCAGATTACAAACAGACCAGCCAATGCACGACATGACATGGTATTTACCAAGTAAAATGAAGATAATCTTACACACCTTTGAAAAAAAACCCTACACCTTTTGTATATCATTGCAACCAAAACAGACCAAAATTGCAAATGAAATTGTCACTTATCAGCAAGGGTCCAGTTACACTTTCAATGGTTTCTTAGTAACAATAAAACAAGATTAATATTTGTATCCAGCATCTTGATCAACATAATTTCAGAAGGTATGATCAACACAAGTCATTCCAAATCTTCATCACGTACAGAGAGTGTAAACATCTAGCTTATAGAAACAATACATTCCTAAGTCTAATCAGAACGTACTCTTGGGCAGTTTATTTTCTTACTCAGCATCTTGTTTTACAACTTCTAAGAACGCAGCCCAATATACACATACAACATGAAAAAGGGTTGTCTTCTAACTAATTTCAGTCCAAAAAGAAATTGTAAAAAGCAGAAAGCAAACAAGAAATAAACCCATTAGGAATTGCGTTAAAAGACAAGATACTACCTTTTTCTAACCAACATAATCCCCCAAAAAAACCGTTTCTTTTTGATAACCATAGAAACCACATAATGAAAAGAAAATTTAAAAAATAAAGACAATATTCTTTTCTATGCATTATGTTAGTAACTGCAACAGGTAACAAATATAGTGAAAAATCAAGGGGTAAAATACTATTTATTGTAACTGAAATGGTACATATAATGGCATGATTAAAAAATGGATCTTTAAAAGAACTAACCCGAATATCTCTGGACAGCGGATGAGAACAAAGCACGCCGGTACAAGTCCGATCCGATATCTGGAGCATCCCAACTCCATTTGCCAAACTATCAGCGCTTCCATTCTCCGCAGCTGTGGAGGCTGCCGCTGCCGCCGCGGCAACTTCCTTGGCAGCTTTAGACGATGCTGCAGCTGACTTACCTCCTCTCTTAGCTGCCGCCGCCGCCTTCTTCTGCGCGTCTCTTTTCTTGCTCGCGTCCGAAACCATCTAGAATAACCCAACGAAAATAATAACAAAATGGGAAAATCACAATTATTATCAAAAAAAAATTAAACAAACTAAAAATCACAATAAATTGCGAAAAATTACAAGTACCTTGAGAGCTGAGATCTAGGGTTTCAAGTATCGTTTTTGCAATGGAATAGCGTGTGTGTGTATTTCTTTTTCTTTTTCTCTGTTCAATATGGTAGGAGTAATTATTCCCTTGTATCGGAACAGAAAGGATGAGGGGCGTGCTCCGATGCGGTCCGAGAATGAGGGTTTGAGGGGGGACTCTGCGGATATTTATACGGGTTGTGAAGGGGACACGTGGCGGAGAATGGAGGGTACAAGGGAAATTTAACGGTGATTCTTGACACCACATAACTGGAGACTTTGGTGTTTGGACTAAGGAGTTTGCGTATCCAAGTTGGAATCCAATAATATTTCTTTTCCCATTGTTTTTGTTTAGGGAAAATCGTCAATTTAGTCCTCAAACTATTTTATTAAAGTCGATTTGGTCCCTCAACATTTTATCGCACGAATTAAGTCCCTTAACTCAAATTATTGTGCCAATTGAGGACATATGCGGTGTCGCCACCCAAAACACATGTATCTGTACAGAAACCAACGGCGAGGCAGGGGCATTTTTGGAAGTACACATCCTAATTTCTACAGGAAGCAAGATAGATCCTATTTTGCATCCAAATTGGGGAAAACCTGTGAAATTAGGGGTTTTCCAAGACATAACCCATTTTGCATCCAAATAGCGGAAGATCCAAAATTCTGAGTTTGATCCAAAACTCTCAAGTCCTCGATAGCATCCCATACTTTCACACGTGTTTTCGTGGCCTTGGTTGCGGCGATCAACTCAAGATACCCTGATGTTGGGTACCTTCTGATCAAAAGAATTGTGGAACAGTTCAAGATATCTTGCAAGCAAAAGGATAAGCACCAATTTGTGCCTCTTGTGAAGCTTTTGGCTCATTTAGTCAACCAAGGAGTTGTACATGAATTGCTGGCAGTTGAGTTTCTGTTTGTTCTTTTACAAGATGCTACAGAGGATAATATAGAAGTTGCTGCTATCTTGGTTCAACAGTGCAGTTCTACAAGAGGGCTTGCTGTTGTTTTCGAGACGTTCAGAGAAATAATTCATGATGGGGATATGGATAAGCGTACTGAATCCTTAATTGAGAGCTTACTTGCTGTCAAAAGTTCTAGGTTTTCTAGTTACCCTGCCATGTGCCCTGAGCTGGATGTTGCTGAATTGTATGATCAAGTCATCCATGAAATCTCTCTTTGCAATGACTTGGATCCAGAGATGTACCTTGACATGTTTCACCTTGATCTTCAGGTTCTGATGAGCGATGAAGAGAGGTATAAAATGCTCAAAGCAATTGTGCTTGGAGAAGATGACGGAGGAGCTAAATCCAACCAAGGTATATCTGAGGAGGATTCAAGCATTGAAGACAAGACTGATACTGATGTTGAGAACCTTCGAAAGACCATCTTTCTCACTATAATGTCAGGTAATGATTTTGAGAATGATGGACACAAGCTTCTTGCCATTCCATTACGCCAAAATCAGGAGATGGTACTCTGCAACACGCTGCTAGACTGCTGCTCCCACCAGAAGACGTACAACAGATACTTCACAGTGTTGGCACAACAACTTTGCCTGCTCAAAGAGGTATATTGTGAGAATTTTGAGAAATGCTTTCTCCTGCAGTACTCCATTGTTGACAGCCTTAAGACACACAAGCTGCACAATGTTGCCAAATTTTTTGTCCATCTTCTATTCAGTGATTCCCTGACATGGCATATTTTGGCCTGCATTCGCCTCACAGAGGAGAATATTACTCCCACTTCTTCATCAGGGATGTTCATCAAAATCTTATTCCAGGAGTTGGTGGAGGAGCTTGGTGTTCCCTTGCTCAAGAAGAGGCTGAATGATCCAACCCTACAGGGATCGCTTGATTCAAAATTCTGAGGTTTTGACCTGAGCGTGATATGGTCGATCCAAAATTCTGTGTTGGGCTGTTGTTTGATAGCATCCCATACTCAAGTCCATTGCTGGTAATTTGAATCGGTTTCAAGCTCCTAATTTCTTCCGCTATTTGAATGCAAAATGGGTTATGTCTTGAAAAACCCCTAATTTCACAGGTTTCCCCCAATTTGGATGCAAAGTGGGATCTATCTTGCTTCCCGTAGAAATTAGGATGTGTACTTTCAAAAATGCCCCTGTCTTGCTGTTGGTTTCTGTACAGATACATGTGTTTTTTGTGGCGACGCCGTATAAGTCCTCAATTAGCACAATAATTTGAGTTAAGGGACTTAATTCGTGCGATAAAATGTTGAGGGACCAAATCGGCTTTAGTAAAATAGTTTGAGAACTAAATTGGCAATTTTCCCTTTTGTTTATGAACAATATATTTTTGTTAGCATAGTTCTAGTCTACTAGTAATTGTCAAAACAAGTTTAATGGCAGGGCTACTATCTAAGCCGGGTTAAGTTCGAATAATGTACTATTCGAGCAAAAATATTAAAGCTCGATATCGGGATTGTCGAATTTTTCAAAGTTAAACACGAGTTTGAGACCAAATCAAATTCAATCAATTTTGCAATCTTTATTTTTTAATAAATTTCATAATTTTATAATAAATATTTAAAAAATATACTATAAATACACTATTCGATAAAACTCGACGAGTATTCTGAGTTTTGATTTTTTTTTACTTGAACTATTTTATAACCTTATCAAGTAGTTCGAATTTAATTCGAATTCGGTCAATGATAAATTTAAAGCAATTCTTTGATCGAGCTATTCACGAGCCCGAGTAGCTTGATTAATTTACACCCTTCGAACTCCTCAAGTTAAAGTTGTATCATTTTGTATCTTTGAAATATTGTTGCTTAAAAGTCTTTTGAATTTTTTAATATAAAAAATTCTTTTAAATTTTATTTTTTTTGTCGCAACGATAACATTTCTATAACTTAATCTATTCTATTTTACAAGGAAAGGGAAGTCTAAAGAGACGATAAATCTATTCTATTTTAATAGTGTGTTTATATATTTTACATCCTAGATCGGTTCTAATTGGAGATACCATTATTGTTTCTGGTACAGAAGGTCCTACAAAAATGGGAAATGCCCTTCCTCTATCCTAGGTCTATCTAGTATGGAATGAACTTATAATCATGAAATTGATTTGATCATCCGATTATAAGTTCATAACCCTAGCTCATTCCCATTCTGGGCAGATATGGGGAAATCTAAAGAGATTGTGTAATGAGGTATACAGATCTGATTATATTAAATGAGTACTCTGGAAATTTTTTTTGGATTTTTTTTCACTGCAGATGGAGTTGGAACCCCCCGACTTACAGTTCAAAGAGAGATTTAATCTCTTTTTGGTGACGATTCAGCTTTGGCTCAATGGTTTAATTATTTACACTATGAGACTTTTTTTAGAATTTAATGGTGTTTTCCTATTCTCAATGCACGTCGAATTTTTTGGTGCAGTACGTGCCTTTGTGAACTAATGAACGAAAGTGGACAAATCAAAAGTGTGAGATCCCAAAAATTTTCACATTTTTCAAGTATTATTTTATTTTCTTGCCTATATTTTATACTATCCTTGGAAGTATTAAATTTTCTATACATTTTATAAGTAAGTATAGCTTTTAACTCATTTTCCTGATTTAAGTTAGGGTACGTTAAATTGAAGTACATTATTGGATGTGGGACCCGCTAGTGCGATAAAATTTTGCCGATTAGGCGATGAGATATTAAGTGTTATTATTTTTCAAGGTGTTAGGAGATGATTAAAGGTTAGTTAGATAGATGAATCATTGGGAGAAAGAAGATAAGCTTTAACCATTCAAAGTGCCAAGTGTCGTGATTCGTTTGGAGGGTGGATTTGACCAAATCTTTCTACCTTTACTAAAACCAAATTTTGACCCAAAATTTCATCATTTTCTTACCTTCTTGGCTGGCCCTTTTGAGGAGAAAACAAGATAAACTTCTTCAATTTCTAGCTCCCAATCTTGCTCAAATCTTGAGTTTTAGCCAACCAAATTGAAAACCACACCATACAAGTGATCACTAAGGAGGATTAAAGGTTTTGGTGGAGTTGTTTTGGAGGAGAAAAGACTAAGCTACCATTTTCTTTGAGGTTTTAAGGTAAAGTGCTAAGAACATCTCTCTTTGCTTCCAATAGTTGTAATTTAGTGGCTTGTGGTTGTCATTTTAGTAGTTTTGTGCAATATTTCTTGGTTAGAAGTGATGATGTGTAGATTTCAGTTTCTTAGAGAATTTTCTGCCCTGTTCTGACCAGTGTTATTCGGCCATGATGGAGGCCGAATTGGGCTTATCTCAAAACTTGAAAGTTGTAAAGAATTGAGTGTAGATTATGCCTGTAAATTTCCGCTCAATCGGAGCAGGATAGCTTTTGAAATGACTAATTTACCCCTGCTGCCCTGTTTCTGTCTGAAATGATAATCAGCCTCTGTAATTGGCTCGTTTGGCTGTGAAGATAAATGAATTAGCTTTGATGCCTTCTTAAGAATTGTAGCCTTGTATCTTATATTTCAAATGGCTTTGGAATAACCTGAATCGGAGTTGTGTGCGCTGAGATATGATTGAATAAATCAGGACTGCTAGTTGAATTTCATAGTGAGTTTCGAACTGGAAAATCTGGGGCTGTTTGGGTAAATTTGACTAGGTTAGGTTGAGAACTGGGTTGAGGTGTCTTCATAAGAATTGTAGAGCTATATTTTAGCTTCAAAACGGTATAAAGTTTACCCGAATCCGATTGGTGTAGATTCAGTAGTGACCAATACGCTAAAAGATGTCAAACCTGCCATTTTATTCCTTGTTTTAAACCTTAATTCCGGTCACTTTTCTAGCTTGGCTTTGTAATTGAATGACTTTTAGCCTATTGAACGGCTATTGTAATGAGATTATTTGTGTGTGTTTTGGGGGCTGATTGAGGAAAATAATGAAGACATAAATGGCTTGAAAATAGGTAAATACAAAGGGCGTGCTGCCCAAATTTGCACTCGAGGGTTAGGTAGATGTACTCGCCACACGAGTAAGGGTTTGAGGATGAAACTAACTTGAATCATCTGAGGTATTCGAGTCTTCTTTAATAGAGGTTTATAAGTTGAAATTCGGCCGAAATTTGTACCCTTGGAAATGAAAATAACGATTAATAGAAATTCGTTTTCTTGTCACTCCGACTCGTATGGCAATTTCAAAGTTGTAAGGGCGAGCATAAGTTTTATGACCATGTATTTTGGTCTAAATGTACTCTTTTCATTTCCAAAATCATACTTAATTTTTGATTCACTTAATCTTGGGTTGGTTGAATCGTAATATTGTCTTATGGTTATTCTTAAGGTTTCTTGGTGATTAAGGGTGTTGTCCAGAAGGAACCTGGGATGTTATTTTGCTTATATAGGTGAGTGTTCTATATACAATTTGTTTCTAATGACTATGTGAATTATTGTGACTATTTGGATTGTTGCTTTAATAAATAATTGATGTACGTTATGTTTCCATTGACTGTGTGGCTAGTTGTGATTGTTTGATTAAATGTTAAATGTTTTCAATGATTGCTAAAAATGATTTGATTTGTGTTAGGCGAGTGTGTACTTTATCGCACTCGACCTAAATGAACGTGAAATTTTCAATGATTGAACGATTAACTGCTACTTGTGCATGAATATAAACCTTGTGGCTGAACTGGGCCCTTGCCCTTCGTTACCGGTTGACTCGAGCCAGAAGCGGATTCAGTCGGGCGACTAGTGATCCTGGGCTAATGTTTGGTATACTCGAGTATGACCACGTTGTCTGGTGGAGACTGACCAGTGATCTGGCCAAAAGGGAGAAATGAAATGAATGAACGAATGACAAGAACAATGAAGGAGTTTTCACTTACAAACAATATTTTTAATGATTGGAGGAATAAGGGAAATGATGGGCGAATGAATAAACGAGTGGCTCCTCATGAGCATGTATCCTTTTAATGAATGTGTTACCATTGTTTTATATTGTAAATGTTTTCTGGATTATTTGTTATTACATGATTATGTCCTTGCTTAATTGTTTGGTTCTGTATATAGAATCTCGCTGGATTTTTAACTCATTCCACGCCATTTGTTTTCCTTACAGGGGTTGCGAGTAAGGGCGAGAGACCTGTATAGAATAGTCTAGTCCTTTTGAATTATTTTGCGTTTGTTCTCGCTCTAGTACTTGGTTAGGGTTGGATTGTATTGAGAATTTAAAGCTGTTGTTATTTGGGAACTCAGAACTTTTGATATATTTGGGATTGTATATCTGGTTGAGATTGGTATGAATGTAAATATATATTTCAACGTTGGGAATTATTTTCGCTTATTCTCGAGGTTATATTTTGTTTTATTTGATAAGAGTGAACGAGTCCTGACGAGAGTTGGGCAGGCGACCCGCCGAACCCTAGGGTTCGCCTTAGGGGAAGGGTTCACCTTAGGGAAGGTGGGGCCGTCACAAAAAGGCATTAAAAAATATTGGATTGAGCGATGAATTTTAACGGATGGTGATATGTGTTATCATATATTTCTCACTTACTTGCAATCTCGATAGATATCCAAAATTTTGAAAATTTTGAAAATTTTAGAATTATGAAAACTATTACCATGTCAAAAAAGCTTTCCAAGAGTAAACTGACATTGTGCTGATTTTGTCCATTTCTTACTAGAGCAATTTAAAAAAGTGATAAATTAAGATGTGAGAATATAACAAATTTCATTATTTCGACAATTATATATTAGTTCTGTCTAATTGATATCTATAACTCATTAAAATATATTTCAAGTCTCACATTTTTTAAAATATAAGATTAAATAGAAAAAATAAATAAATATAAAGGATGATAAGTAATATTAAATAGGAAAAGTATACAAATATAATAGATGGAGGAGTAATAATTATTAGTATGTATATATATATTAGATAAATTTTAGATGTATTAACCGGTACTTCAGATGCATACTAGCTAGAGAAATCCGATCTTAAATTCAACATCCATAGTGAGCAAATGAATACCCATTTTCATTTGGGGATAATTTCAAAAACCTCCCAGAAGATTTAAAAAATTACACCTACTTCCTTAAAATAATATTGCTTGGTCAAATTTTTAAATGAATACCCAAAAAATGCCCTTATGTAATGAGTTCTAATTTATTTATTTTCCTATACAATTATAAGATTATCTAGTATAATTATAAGGAAAATGTGTCAAATTTTTCAGGTTTATACCTACTATTTGATAAACAAATATAATAATAATTTATCACTATAATAGGATACTTTTGATAGTATTTTATTTGGGATTTAGGTTTATAACATAGAAAAGAAAATGTCAAAATAATTCATTCAGAGTTTATGAAATTTTTAAATAGTGAAATTGTCATAATTTAGTAGTGGTTTTGGACCATTTCTTTTTAATTTATTGTTAATTTTAATACTAAAAAATATAAAATCAAAATCAGCAAAAACATTGGACTACATAAAAGTTAACTCATAAAAAAGAATCACTAATTCGACATTTGGTTACAGTAGAAATTAGAGGTAATACTAAGGACAACGAGTTCACTGTCAATGAAACCATGATCAAAGTTGCAAATTCGGTTCCAATGGGTAGCGAAAATTAACCCGGTCATTTTAAAAAAAATTCGGGTTGCATATATTCTTCTGACAAATATGACCCAGTTTATTTTTTTTTAATTCAAAATTGCGACTTCACATAACACAGGAAAATACCTGAAAGTTATCCCATCCTCGTACCAGAACTCCGGTGCTCTTCTTAGTACGCATCATACTTTTGCTTGAACCTTCGGCAGACGTCAGGAAGCCGGCGGTGACTACCTTTCAGTAAGTGACCCTGCTCATTTAGCTATTGATTAGTATTATTGTGTTTCTTTAACTTTGCCCCGCTTATCTGCTATCCCAAATTCAAGTTGTCCTATTATTTAATATATTAAAATTTTCCACTCAAAATTTGTAGGGAACCCATCTAAAGTTTCCTCTTAAGGGTGATTCTTGGATGGTTTGATGGGAAATAAGGAGACTCCATAATTGCATAAATTAAGGTATGGGAACAGTATATTATTGCATTTCTTAATGTATCAATTTCTCTGACTCTTACTTGATAATTGATTATTGTTATTATTGTTGATTTGTGTGACTGTTAATTTTATTGCATTCAAGTGTTGATTTTGAATGTGTCATGGAGCTGATTAAATCTATTTAGTTTCGTTGCTGTAGTAATTTTTGCTGTCAGAAATTTAATTGGATTTTGTCTGATTTCATTTCTCTTCCTTCTTGTATGGTTAGCCTGCAATAGTTCTGGATCAGCAACCTCAAAGAAGGACTGTAGGATTTGATAGGTGGAGGGTTGATGACTAATGTGTAACCTTTGACCGCACTAATGGTTAATCTGCAGTGCTTGTGCTTGAACATAAGAATCGATATAATGGTGCCGTACTTCTGTACAACATGGCTCTGGTTTAAAAGAAGGCTAGTGTCCTGATAATCTAGTTAGTCGAGTTTGGATATTAATTGTACAGGGTTGCTAGGAAGCTGTATATGGTTTCTTTTTAGTGGTATCTGCCATGACCCAGTCTTTTCAGAAATGAGTTCAGCCTTTGCTGCTATTTCCCTTTGCTTTGTTGTGTGTGTGTGTGTTGATCAAACTTATTTCATGGTTATATGCTTCAAAGGTTTCTTCATAAGGTGAATGTCGTTTTTACAGCTTGGCTTAGGTAGTTTGATGAAGTCAAAATTGTTGGTATCTCTATTATTTTCACAAAATGCATAAGGCCTCCCCCCCCCCCCCCAAAAAAAAAAAGAAAAACTCCTCTCTCTCTCTCTCTCTCTACCTTCTCTTGTGCAGGGAATGGGACTTGGAAATTGATAGTTTAACATAAGGTAGCATTGTTGGAAAGGCTGTTGCATTAATTTAAAGAAATTGCTGATGTTAATTCACATTTGAACTTGTAAGATAGCTTGATTTTCGGATTCATTCTTCTGTTGAATTTGTTTATGAAAAGAAGTTTTTAAGCTATGGATATGAATTTTAGAGAAGAATACTTCACCTTTCTCAGTTACAATGTTAATCTTTCTTATGCATCATGATCTCTAGCAACAAAATCAGAAATACATTCCCCAAACGTACACAGCCAAAACAGATCTGTTCTTTTGTCAACCTTGGGGGTCCTTATTAGTTTTTTAAGTTTCTCAAACACAGGCAGGATGTTCATTTCTTTCCATTTTTGGGGCACTACTTTCCCATATAATTTCTCTAGTATTTTCTTCATTTTCCTTTTAAAGATCCATCCCTTTCTATCCAGCAGTTAACCTGCTGCGTTAATTTCTGCTGAGTGACTTGCACCAACAAGAATATCATCTCTTTTACTTTTCAAATGATAGCACATAGATGATGGTCTTTAATCCTATATAAGATGTGCTTCCTTTTCTATCTGTTTCTGGCGGATGCAAAATTTCAGTTATGGGAAGGTGATGGTTTTGTCTAAGGATCACAAAACAGGTGGTGCACTTGAGATGTTTGATCAAATGTTACTGGGTAATTGCATTGTTTAGATATTAGTTCTTTCCGTAGAAGCATGGCTGGGGCGACTGTTTACAGGCAGTATTGTATTTTGAACTTGACATAGTATGTCTCTGGATCTAATTGATACAGGTTGCACCGTCAAGATCAAAATTAGCAAGGTTCTGGGCCAATACAATAATAACTGCATGGTCATGTCATCATTGAAGAGATCCCTATATCTCGTGGTGTGAGATAAAAATTAGGAATCAACTTGTGTAATCAAGTCAATCTACTATAGTTAAACACGTTGTATGTTGGCCTTAATAATTATAATTATTGTACCATATTTGAGAAGTCATTAATGTTTGATCTTAATTGTTTCAGTGCATCAAATTTGTTGTGGTTACTTACTACTTAATAAGATGTTTACAAATTCATGTGAAGATTATAGGGCTCTGTTAATTTCTTTTGCATCTCAAACATGGTACCAGATTGATCTTTTATTTCAACATTTTCTTTAAAAGTTTGTCCTGAATTAGTTTTTACCTTTAGCTCCTCCATCCAAGTTAGAGCACATTATACCATGGCCTCATTAGAGATTGCAGCTAAAGAAGCTAGAGTAAAATGCCACAATGACTCCTTAAGGAATTAAATAGTGCAGAGTTCTGTTGGATTTGCAGTTGGCCATCAGAACCTGTGATGTCTACCTTTATTTCTCTAGGCCCACTGTTCATGACATTTTTCTTGAAACAAAAATATTTGTTGTAATTACATCTTGTAAGGGTAAATGTTAGAATTCCTTTGTTTGTTGTAAGCACTGAAGAGCACTTATCAGTTGCTCTTTTCTGAACAACAAAGTTAGTTATCTTTTCACATGAGTGCCATAACTCTTGTTTTTAATAACCAAAGATTTCAATAAACAGCACCTGAGAAGTGTTCCATTTTTCTCTGATGCTTCACAATAGACTGCTTCTGGGCATGCCATTTTGTGAAATTGCATGCATCAATAGTGGATCTTTTCCTTGCTATTTTCTTGCTTGTCCACTCTGCTAGAAGCCTATAATGTAATGTCTAATGAACGTCTTCTGAATAGGTCGCTTTTCCTGACGTGATGACTGTTATGAAGAGGTATGTCTTAAGATTGTTCTTTTCGCTGAAGTACGTCACTGCAAATGTAGTGGACCGAAACAGTGGACGCATAGTCGCATCAGCATCAACAGTTGAACATGCGCTTAAAAATACGCTTGAATGCGGTCGATCTTGCAATGCCAAGGCGGCATCAACTGTTGGAGAAGTATTGGCAATGAGACTTAGAGTAGAAGGCCTTGAACAAGGACAGGGAAATGGAATCCACGTTAATGTGAACAAGGAAATTGAGAAAAAAGGTTTCAAGAATCGGACAAAAGTCTGGTCTGTTGTAAATGCCCTCAAGAACAACGGAGTCACACTTATTCTCGACGATGATGACAATCAGAATTCTCGTTCAAGTTATCACTGACGATAGAGCCCCAACTTCCAACCCTTCACTTCCCTGATAGTTAGTTTGTATACATGCTCAAGCACTTGTGACATGACAGAGGAAGCTTGTCCTCTTTACTTGTGACTGTCACAGGTGACATCTGTAGATCAGAATTGAATTTAATTCTGAACTTAACAATGAGAGAAGAAGCACTTTCAACGAAATCTGTTATAATATCAAGAAGTTGGTGATAAATTATTATATAGTTGGTGATCAATGTTGACGATGGTTCTATGTGATGAAATCAAAAAGCTCAGCTCTTATAACCAGAGTTTATCCCATTGGCCATCCATGTGAATCCGTTGATAGTGGATTTTGTCCTCAATATCTAGTCCAGGCAGATTGTAGAGTTTACACTTTTGCCGGGAGGCTAGCATCTTATTGTCTTATCATTTTCCATTTTTCACTAGGGTGGTTTGGGGATGGGTACGGTTAAGCAAACTGTGAGTAGAGAGCTTCAACCAAATTGCATTGCCTATCGTAATCATGAACACTCAGCAACAGGTTCGATATAAATGAAACAAGGACCATGGTCTATAAATGCCTGGCAGGAAATAATTCTGGCGACAGATTTGGGAAGCCGTGACTATGTAAAGCCCAAAGACAATTAAGATGCAGATAATGGACCGCGAATGTGAGGCACAAAATTTTGCATGACAGACATGACCTTTGCCGTCTATTGCCACAAAGGTGGTCCTCCGGTTAAGTCCATATTTGAGTTGGAAATAAAACAGAGGTGGAAACCTACTAGGCTATTTGCTACCCGTTTCTAAGATTGACTGTAACTAGGCATGAATCTCTACATAAAGGGTGGTCCTCGCACAAAACTATTTGTAACAAGAACATTTTTTTTCTTCTTCTTCTTCTTTTTTAAAGAAAGAAAATCAACGGTGATTCTTCACGTACTTTTTTTTCATTTACTTGAACTCGTCGTATCTCAATAACAAGTAAAAAATCTTACCAAATAAATTACACTTCGTTTGTCTTTATGGTCAAAACTTCATTTAACATTCACATATACAAATCTAGAAACCTAGTAACTTTGATTCCTATTGTTTAGAAATCCCTTAATAGCAGATCCTAATCTCTGGAATTAATCATTAATTAATGGATTACTTAATCTGTACCAATAAAAGGTGAATTCTTGAATGCATAAGTTAACTTTTTAAGAGCTAATTTTTTTTTAAATTTCGAAACATATTTGTTTGCGGTGAGTCCCCAACCAACCAACCCGAACCTCCGTGGGTACAGGAGCTAAGTAAGCCCTACAAATATCTAAGACGGTAGGTGAGTCATAGAACCAACTACCAAGCAAAGAAGCTACAAGAATCCAACTAAAGAAAGACAAAAAAGGCGCAGGCTGTGTGATATGTATTTCAACTATGCATCTAATCTAAGCCGATCGAGTCCATAAACAACCCTCACGCTGCATTATTCTGCCATTCCCTAATTGTGGTTTACTGATAATCTAGAAAGTATTACAGCTAATCATCAACCTTCCCCCACCATTATTGCCACTGTTTCCTTCCAAAAGAAGAAAAAACAAATTAATCATCATTAAATTTGAGGATGAAAACATTTAAGTTTGATAGGCTATCCGCCCGTGCAAGTGCCACAAACCTAATAATTTGTTTGCTTTTTTCCACGTCAGGAAAAGTGGCACACTTTAAACTCATTCCAAATCTCACCAAAAGTCCAATTTGATGATTCTCTTGGCATTCTTGGTTAGTGATGTAACTAGAAGAAAGGTGGAACATGGGATTGGAAAAAAGTGGCCTCAAAGACTCCTTTTACTGGTTATGCTTTTCCTGAAAATTTCACGTAGAAACTCCAACCATCAAGTACAATGATGCCTTTCCTGAAAATTTCACGTAGAAACTCCTTTACAGGGTAAAGCTGAGGTTTTGTGAGAATCATGATGCTTTATGATCAGTCAGCAATGATGCCTTCGGCGAAGTTCATAGCTCAAAATTGACCACAATTTTGTCAAGAAAATTCTATTAATGTGGAAACATATTACAGTTGCTAAACATGAGATGGGATTGCAGTACCATGTTAAAGTTTGGATTGCTATTTTTTAGAGTGTTTTTCTTTTTGTAGAAATATACGTCATAATAATTTGATGTGCGTAACATAAAAAGATGATCGAGAAACGTATTCATAAAAAATATTAAAATTTTTCAAAGAAGAATAATAGCTTTCCAAACAATTAGAGATTGTTTGCCATTCAAATTACTCGAGAAAGATAGACGCTGGAGCTGAAGAAGACTAGCAGTAATAAACGATGCGGTTCTTGAAGTTTCTTGGGAGAAGAAACAGACAAAACAAATGAAGCATGGAACCTCATACACATTCAAGTAAACTAGTGCGTTAAAATTTCCATTAAACCAAGAAAAATGAAAGGGTAGTTTAGTTCCCTTAAACCTATTAAAGAACAGGTTTTTATCTCAAAAAAATCAATCAGAGTTGGAGCGAGAGGCTTTAGCCAGGATCTTATTGATCAGCTTTAGCTAGTCTTGACTCTTGACTAATTGATGCAGGATCAGGTTGTTTAACAAAAGCCAACTAAGACACCACAAAAAGCGAAATAGGAAAGAACAAAAGAAAGGACGAGGAAGAGAAAAAAGCCAGGTGTGGTGCCAATTGATTCCAGGACTTTTACGCTGTGAATAGAACAGAGCATGAGTGGAGGGACAGCTGCATATTCAGCTTATCCACCATTATTATCTTTTCCCATTTTACGGCTTCGTGTGCAGATTCAAGTACACAACATGATGGATGGCAACAGTTTATTTCTATAGTTTTATCTTTTTCTTTTCCATTTTATTTTAGAAGGTCCGTGGCTGGAGAGTAGAGGCCAAGTCCAATTTTAGAAACTAAAAAAATAATGAATAATTGTATCCGATTTTCATATAATATCAAATCCATAAGAGCAGTAAAATTAAGCTATGATGGATGGATGGATGGATGTCTTTTTTTCGCCCTGTCTAGCCTCATACGAGTAAAGGTTAAACAGTACCATATTTTTCTTGATAGCCAAAAAAGCGCCTTTAGTCTGGCTTATTTTATAGTAGTACTAGAGTAAAAAGAAAATGAAATCAGCTTTGTGGAAAGAAAAGGAATGGGGTGGACTTTCAAAGTCTTTAATTCAGCTTTTACTGTGATGTTGGTTCTTTGGTTATCAAGCTCTTTCCATAACTTCATAACCCCGCATGGGATCGAGCTCAGTGGTAATCATCACAGTAAATGAGGAAAGCCCCACAATCACATGGATTTGGAATCTAATCAACATAACCCTCTTTTGTTTCTTATCTCAGGGTGTTAGAGGACTAACAAAAGTTCCATCAAATTTAATTGCCTTTTCTCTTTAGAGCAGCAAGTTGTGTGCTTGGAGTGTGTATTATGAGCATTGCATGGGCTTGAGACTTTCTGTGTTACCATCCGAGTGAGGTTTATGACTTACTATATATGAGTATTGAGTAGGTAGAATATTGTTGGCTTTGTCCCACTGACACTTGCACTGATTAAGCCAAAAAATATTCACACACCCTAATGAAGCCAAACATTTTGGAACTTTCCGGAGATTTTAAGCTTCATTTACCATTTTCCTTGCCATTCTAATCTCAAGTAATGCTCGATTTGCTCCCCAGAGCCACTCATTTGCTTTAAAATGTTTTGTTGCTCGAAATTTCCAACTTTGAACCATAAGTGTTTTGCCTCCGTCTCTTCAAAATTTGTGATTTGAATTGAAGACTCTCTAATTTGAATTTTTCTGTCCTTTTGTAAGGGTTCGAGCTTTTTTTTAAACCAAAAAGAAAGAAAAAAAAACAACTCCTGATAAAATTTTGTTTGATCGATCACTAAAGAACCGTTGTTTGATTCTCTCCTATAATTAAAATTTGGTTAGAGTTGCAAAATGTATCAGCAAGCTAATTTGAATTTTGATATTTTTATTGCTTTTATATATCAAACGAACCACTAAAAATACACAAATTGGTTAGGTTTATGAAATACACAATTTGGTTAAGTTTATGAAATAAGTTTGCGTGCACCTATTGCTATTACTATAAACATTGCTATTAGTTTAGAACACAAGTATTAAGATTGATGAACAGAAGAACCCAAGTATCCAACTGTTTGTATAACGCATCTGTCCAAACACGAAGACAACTACTTTCCACTAAATTTACTTTTACCCCTCTTTCCGGAAGCTTCCTTTTCTCTATAAATCATTGAGAAACTAAATGCATGCTAAGTAGTTCATGTCATCATAAACAATGGTTTTATGTCATGTACATGACATACATGTACATACACAGCCCATGATGGCATTGGCATACAGCTTCTTTTTCTTTTTCTTATTTTAATACTAGGGAAGAAGTGCCTATGCATCGCGGGTGTTTTCTGCACGTAATTAAAGAGGATTTTCATTTGACAAATACTGCTTGTATATTTTGGAAAAAAATAGTCATTAAATATGACAAAATTAATAATAATATATTTTAATTATAGCACATACTTGTACACCTTATTTTATCAATATTTTTATTATTTTATCATTACCAAAAGTCCCTTCCAGATATTAGTTGAAAATCGTCCGAGAGCAGATATAAATTGTTTCAAACAAAGGAACATCCTTTAATGGTTGGTTATAGCAACGTGTCTTTGTGTTAATTACACAACAAAAGCCACACTTCAACTAAATGTGTTTATGGCATTATTTCAGTAATTATGCCAACACATAAACTTATATGAGTTGTACACGATGCAAAATTGTTGAAAAATAATTTCATATTTTAGAAATACCCAAATATCTCCATAAATCAAAACTTTAAATGTACAAAAATGAGAACATTTCAATAAACATATTAAAACAAATGTTGTCTTTAGTTGTACTAAAAGTTTTTAAAAAACTATATAATATTTTATATTTTCAAAAAACTCCTATCCATGTTATTGAAATTCAAACCTTCATTTGACCAAAACTCACTCTTATATATAAGAAAACAATTTAGTTAAGTTCAACTCAGATTACTATCAAGAGTTTGACTGTGTTTTTTAATTTGAACATACTTTCAAAATTATAAATTATTTAAATAAATTCTTACAAATTAGTCATTAATATAAAATCTTTATAAATTATTCACCAACATAATTCTGGCATGAATGCTCAAACACACTACTTGTGTTGGCGTTGGCCTACAACCTATGACATATGCAATGTGCAACTGCTTTAGTTAGATCTCCAGTCCAGAGTCCGGTCCTAGTAGTAGTACGTATTTGTTAATGGGGGCCAGGGTCAACGTCGTCATTACATAAGTGTCCACCATTAATAGGTGGGACCCATGCCCGTTTCCTCCGCCACTTTCCAATTTACCGTCTCCTCAGAAATTGTCTCCGTCGCCTCGTATCAAGTCCGGACTTGATTCCCTTCCACGTTCAAGTGCCGGATTCATTCCCCTTTTGGTGAAGTTGAACCAAATCCTAATCATTTTTGGAAGTCAACAATTAGATTAATCATTTCCACTTTGTTAACATACCTGTAACATAGAGATTCTGTGAACTTCGGACAACATAGGAGTCCAGTTTCTGTTTCATTTCAAGGTGTAGGAAAACAGGAATCCAAAATGGCCAGCAGGAGATTGTCAGAGCAAAAAATAGGATTTAGAGCAAATTTCTGTTCACGAGGCACCTTTGTTCTTACTTAGGTTTTGCAATTAAATTTCAAATTTTGAGGTTTCAAATGAAACTCTCCCAAAATTTTAATTGTTCCTCATGGTTCCACCAATCAATTATTCTTTTTTTTTTTTAACAATCTGAAGGGTTATCTCGGAATCACCCGGACTAATCCCCCAAACTGGATAGAACTCGCCCAAAAATTGCCAAACAACAATAGTAAGTGGATGTCGAACCTAAGCCCTTAGTGTAAAAACAGACGATCTGAACCAGTACAGCTACCACTGGAGGCCAATCAATTAATCATCCCTTGTCTATTTTCTACCAATCAATCAATCATACCTTATCTATTGTCTACCCCACAATGCTTACCATCTTCCTTCTTCTTGCTCCCAAACAAGTTGTGTTTGGATTGCATTTTCCATGATTTTTCATGGAAAAATTACTATAGCGATTTGATGTATGTGAGGGAAAAGGTAATAGGGAAATGTGATCACGGAAAACGACGTAATTTTTCGACGAAAAACAGCAATCCAAACAAGGCCACACCCCAAATAGTAACTCAAGCACGAAATCAAAACCCAGAAGAATCTCGTGAATTGTTTCTTCTTCTCACGCCTATTAGCGACTAGCAATATCTTCCAATTATGCATATCACTTCTTTTTCTTTTCTTATTTTCTGGAATTGAAATCAATGATCGTGAAGAAAGAACAAACAAGTGGATTCCATAAGACTTTGTTTTTTTTTCCCATGTATTTAATGATTACCCTTTTATTTGTTGAACTTTGTATATGATTTGTTTGGAAAAAAGAGTTAAATGGGGTAATTTGTCAATTTCAATTTCAATTAGGTAACTTTGTATATTATTAGGGAAAAAAGAGTCTAAGCTTTTGTTGAATTTTTGAAATAAAGTTGGGTCGGAGGTTAATGGTTATGGCAGTGATAGATGGCGGTTTTATTGTTGTGGCGATCATGATAATCAAGAACCAAAAATTTTTTTGTTGGGAACAGGAAAAGGAAAAAAAGGGTTTGTCATGGGGTCTAGAAGATTTAGTTGAAGTAATGATTATTCATGTAAGGAAGGGCAAAGTTGTCTTATGATGTGAAATTTGCTCAAAATCCTATTCTTTTGCTCTAACTTCATCCATCCAAAATATTGGGTTAGGTTATAAGTTACACCCTTAGAATTAATGTAGACATCACCATGAACCCACCATGTAAGCAAATATTAACCAATCCACACCAAAAACATTAATGAACGTGCCTAGATAAAAGACTATTTGAAAGACTTTTTTTTTTATAATAATACTGTATCATCTTTTGTAATGTAGTGTATATAAATTAAAAGATAACTGAGAAATGTGATTATAATATAACTATAATTTGTTTTTTTGTTTTGCAAATAATGCTCTATCAAAACAAGTTGATTTTAACTCAAGCACCTATGAACTAATGAGCAAGCCTCCATGTGTTAACCCATAGAATAGGGAAAATATTACGGGGAGAGATTATGCAAAAAAAAAAAAAAGGGTCACAAAGCCAGCTTGGATTGAAAATTATTTACAAAATCATTTCTTGTTTATATTATAAATATGATATTCGTAATAATTAAAAAAAAAAGTGAACTGCTGCAATCCCACCTATTCCGGCACCCCTGCGGCATTCCCCGAAACGTCGCTGGATGCTGCCAAACAGAGCCGGACCACTGCCTCCCGAGTGAAAGTGATAATACTACTAATAGCTTACGCTTAGCTTTACATATTTTGTTTCCACGCAAAGCCAAAACAAATTTTCCTGCCCTGAATGATCGATTTCGAGCGTGAATATGGACTACGGTGTACAATTCTCACGTATCGTCGATCATGTCAAATTATTCGATGGGCCCTTTTTGCTTTTGGCTCAGAATGAACTAAAAGTCACGATACTAGTTAAAAAAAATGTCCTATCAAACGCTCTTTCTATCTCTAGAAATTTCTGAAAATTGGAGATGGACTTGAAGAAGTACTTTTTTTTTTATAGAAGAAAAGATAATTTCATTCAACAAATATATACTAACGATAGAAATACATCTAATCAAACACGACACAATTATATACAGATTTAAAATTAATAAATAATACATATCTAAAAAATTAATACAAATAAAATTAAACTCCAATGTATGTATTTTTTATTCGGATGAATCAATTTTGAATAGTAAATTTTTTAATAATATTTCGCTTACATTATTAATATATTTTTCAACCTATCTTTTTATTCCACATCATAAAAAGTATCATAATAATTATTTTAAATAATACTACTATATCCAAATTTACAAATAATAATGTACTCGTGTAATAAATTTGTGCATATTTTCTAACGGTCAAGTCTGAATCATTGATGTTTGACAAAAGAAAGCAACGCGCGGCTCGCAGGAAATGGCTTATGCAAAGGCACTTTCCAGAATATGACTTTGTGACAATAATGTGAAAGAATTTAAATGGTTTACGCGTGTAAATCTAGTAACATCAACCATAGTCCTCAAATTTCCAATTTCTTATATCTTTGATTTGATGATGGGTATTGTTGACTGGGAAGTGACGCAGAAGGATCCGAGGCATGCGCAGACATATTATTTCGACATATTTCACGAGTAAGTATATAATCTCTCGCTGTTGGACATTTTTGATGAATTAACAACCTAAAACCAATTATTAAAAGAGGTTATAAGATTGAATGTGAATTGCTTTAGAAAGAAAAAGTTGTAAATCGCAATCCACAACTAACAGTTAATTCTTACGCCTAAGTTGCTTGATACCCGAACCAGGTGAGCAAACCGTTTCCTGACAATTACGTGTATTTTACACACGGCGTAACTTTATTACATATGATGTAATTTACTTTCAATAACGTGTAATTGTAAAACAAAATTTTATAAATTCTACACATTAAAATTAAAATACATGATAAAATCTGAATCGTACAATTTTTTTTTGATCAATTCTTGGCTCAATTCTTGGCCGTGAACCGCTCCTGGCCCCTTCCCCTAATACCCCGTCCATTTTTCCGTCTTTAACATCACATCTTATTTTCCCGAACTATAGGTGGTGCAAGTGCCCGATGAACTGATTGAGGTGTCAGATAACGCTACTACCCTCGGCCGAAGGCCTCCATTACCCCAATAAAAAGGCCAAAAGGGCTTGCCTTTTCACGTACAAAGAAATAAAAGTTATTAGCCAAGATTTTCATTTGAGTTCCCCATTGTTGTACACTACACTACTTTCCTTTTCGTCTGCAAATCATTCGGGTTTTGCTCAGTGGAGGCACTAAAGATTTAGTCTCCACCCGCACAAATACTCCTCATAGCTCAACAAACCACTCCAATCTGCCAACTGCCTTTTGCCAAAAATGGAGGAACCAACAAGCTTAATAATACTGGCCGTGACAGAAAAAGAAAAAGAATGACTGGTCTAAAACTTTTCTTTGGAAGCCTAAGCAAATAAGAACAAAGGTTAGTAGATCCAGCTACTCTGCAATAAAGAATAGTACTGCAGCATTAACTTGCATCATACATAGACTGTAGTAGATTACAGAGTCATAATCATGATTAACAAAAACAAACCACCCTAAACCTCATTCTCAACCAAACTAATCTAATGGAGCACCTAGCTCAAGTCCCAACCTACCATTCTCGCTCCAATCATCATATATATATATATTCTAATTCGCCACAATCTTACAACCATTCAAAACCCCCTAATAGATTTCTTCCCTCTATGTTATTTACATTTACTGCCTTCCCCTAAATGCCCAAAATATCCGTGTGATCCATCCTTCCTTTATTTAGACACAAAGTCACATAACACTACAAGCATTTGGATTCTCATCACTAAACAGCTGAGGGGCAATGATATTGAAATTGATAAGGATCACCCATAGAGGCAGGCCCCCCGTATACTAAAGGGCTAGAACTTGGATAATCATACCCCAATGGACCAAATTGGTATCTGCTGCTGCTTTTTACTCCCTTCCATTTGTTCACCACCACCACCTTCCCACCAGCAGGTTTACCTTCGCCGCCGCCGCCTTTCTCTTTCTTGTCTTCCTTCTTAGCAGGAACAATCTCCACATCCCTTTTCAGATGCTTCTTCAAGTTTTCCACCACGTCCTTCATGTCCATTGCACCCTTGACAGTCACCAAATCCTTCTGCTTATCCACTTTCATCTCCTGATAACCTGTAATCATTGTCATTCACCCATCCATTAGTCATTACACACAAGATACTACAGAAAAATTAGCAGTCAAATCTAACATTAAAACAGCATTTCACCTTTGGTTTTGCTGACAATTTTGTGAATTCTCTCGATGCATCCTTGACAGTGCAGTGGCACCTTCAGCACAGCTGTTGTCACCGGAAGCTGCAAAAACAGTCATAGATTATAAAATTAATCATGGGTCTTTCCCAATAAACAACAAATAGCTGTGTTAACAAAAGAAATTCAACAAATACGACGACACGTGACCACAATAAACGTGGTAGGCACTAAAATGAAATGATTACAGTAATAAGCTAACACTGGGTACTGAAACATGAAAAAAATTTTCAAACTGAAGAAGTGATGTGAAATATCGGAACCAACTGCAACAAATGCGGTTGCTCATGAGCAACTGCTAAAGTGCTGGTAACGTGTTGCCAGCACATGCTTCCACCGCTGAACTCGGAAAAAGGCAAATTCACCGAAGTTTAACAGTAGAATGTAAATTTTGCCCAAGTACGGTAAAAAAGAGAGTAATTAGAAAATGATAGTATTCTTTTTCATCTGGGGGTAACCCAAAAAAAAAAGGGTAAAGTAAAGATGCTAACATGCGCAGTGTGTGCAAAAGACGACGACAAAGAACTCAGAATTTGTAGCAGAAAAAGAAAGTAAGAAAAAAAGGACGAAAATATGTGCACAGCATTACTTAGCAGCGTACCTCTTTGGAGTTTTTCTTGTCTTTTTTGTTTTTGCTATTATCCTTGGGCTTTTTCTCCTTGGAGTCTTTCTTCTTTTCCTCTTTTCCGTCCCCAGCGTCGTCGTTTTTGGCTTTGTCCTTTTTGGGCACCGGCGAGAGTAGTTCGACCTTTTTGTGCGTTTTCTCCTCTAACTTCTCTCGAAGCTTCAAAGGATCAACTTTTCCGGTCACCGTTATCTTGCCTGAGCCGCTGTCGACTTTCACAGCCTCCACACCTAGTCAAACCGGAAAGCAAAAATTACTTAAAATGTCAAATTTGGGAATTTCTTCAAACAAGTAATATTCAGATGAAAAACAGCAGTGAACAGAGCATCTTAGGTTTAGGAAACCTCATGGATAATTTTCTTGGAAACTTTATCCTGAAGAACAAGAGCAGTTTTAGAAACAGACTAACATGAAAATTAAAAAATTAAAACTGCAAAATTCTCGAAAAAATAGCGGCAAAAGTAAAATATAAAAGTGAAAAAAGGGAGACCAGAATCTGAGCAGAGAATATACGAAATATGTGCAGTTACGGATGATAATTTATTTCATAAATAAATGCAAAATACCTTCCGAACCTCGGATACACTTGACGATTTTGGTGACGCATCCGTCGCAATGCAAATCGATCTTGAGAACGACAGCGTTTCCGCCATTACCGTTGTTGTTGTCCTTCTTGGCGGCTCCTCCATCTTCTTCCCCTTTTGTTGCTGGTTTTCTTCTTTGTCGTCCTCCTTCTTCTTCTGGCCTTCATCGCTAACCTTCTTGTTCTTCTTCTGCAGACAATCACAGCCACAAAACACTTTAAAATTTCCCATTACGAAAACTTTTCTACGAAAATTCAGAAACCACAGATCACATTCATATTTCAGAAAAGAAATAATGGATTTTTCGAATATATACACATATAGAGAAGACTACTAAGACAGATTTAGATAGATAGAAAGAGGCGGTTACTTTGCTTCATTTTTTTGCTGCTCTTTTTTTTTTCTCTTTTCCGGGGGCGTTTTCTATCTGCCCTTTCTCGAACGAGTAAGAAAGATTTCGGAACGTAGAGAGAAAAGAGCGTGGAGGTGTATTTATACGAGTGAGGGAGTGAGGAGTCTAAGAGTGGAAATGAGGGCGGTCGTGGTGGAGGGCGGAGTTGTCAATTCGCTCACATGTGGGCGATGGTGTGTACTACTGCATGTGTCATATGTGCTTGTGCGTATTATGTATGCTTAATCATGGATTATTATCATGGTTTGATATGCGTGTAGTTAATTTTGAAAAGGTTTTTTTTTCCTTTTTCACTTTTGGCCTTTTGACACAAGATAAAATGGGATTTTGCAATATAGTTCTAATAAAACAATTACTTTTTTTTTATGGAAAAGGATACATAATAATCTAGGAAACATATTTTTAAAACATTTTTGGCACTTTTTACCCTTGTTTTCATGTTTTATTTTATGTTTTTAACCACGCATTATAGAAAAAATTTTGTATATAAAATAAAATTTGACCTGAGTTTTATTTCTTAAATCTTGTTTATATAACTTGTTATTGCAAATAAATGGAGAATAGGCTTAAACAAAGGGAGAATAAAGTTTGTATTGACTGCATTCACCGTTGACGAGAAAAAGAAGTGTATTTACTCGGTGTATATTTCTATTAAAATCATTCATCTTTCGAAAGGAAAATGTTAATCGCACTTCATTTTTTCTTGTTAATCACACATTTACTATCATTTTTATCACATGATTTTCATTTTATTACATTATATGATAAAACAAATTTGTGAGAATGTAATTAACAAAAAAATGAAGTGCGATTAGCATTTCCCCATTTGAAAATGCGACATTTATCATCCACCTTCTTGAAAAACAAACCTCTATCTCGTAGGCATAGAACATAAATCCATGACATTCTTAGATCAAAGAAATGTAAGTCTAAAATCCTAAGCACAATTCAAGCCAAGAAAAAGGAAGATTTAAGTAAGATGAAGATAGTAGTATATATTAAACTTGACTTGGAGACTTGCTGGTAATTTCAAAACTAAAACACGAGGGAAAGTAAGAATAATCCAACCACTTTCTTTCATTTGTTTAATTAGTCTGCTCAGCAAGGTACAAATTTTTTTTTGTCGTTTTTAATAAAATGAGATAAAGAGATATACATGTGCGCATTTAGCAAGTGTCGGTTTGAGATTGGTGACTGGGTGCCCTGCCGCGAAATTTCTGTCCTTGGGACGCTGGTTTAGCCGTTCACGCGGGTACGCGTTTTAGAGTCGTATCTAGGTCCTTCTCCCTTGTGGGCTTCGCTTTAGCAGGAAGATGCTGGGCCCGGACAGGATATTTTTCGTTTCAAGATTAGAATGGCCTTCTTATAGTGAGGTGTTTGTCAACTTGATGATTTTCCAAATTATTTAAGGTAGAATTTTAGTCAAACCACAACTATTATATAGTAGAAAAAGGCGTGAGTGAATGGTGGAGTGCTTTGGACAAAAATAAATAAATAAATAAAGAAAATGCTGGAGTGCTGATCCATGATGGCAAAGGGCTGCCGTGTGTAAGGATTTTTAGGGTCTATTGGGCTGACAACTGGCCTGGTAGTTTAGATGCCTTGTCAAGGAGATAATCGAACAGGTTGATGATTATAGACAGTATCAAATTTTGGTTGAATTTGACACCGATCTTGTTTGGATTGCATTTTTTTGACTTTTTTTTTATAGAAAAATTATTGTAACGATTTGCTATATGTGAGATAAAAAGATGGTTAAAAAATATAGCAATTTTGCAGAAAAATTGCTATCCAAACAATTTTGCAGAAAAATTAGCACACTTATTTCTTTCTTTTTATATAATTATTATAAGTGTGTTGAAATAGCACTTCCATTCCCTAGGCAAAAATCATCATGTTAGAGTGATGCTATTGACGGGTTGTGAAGCACTGAAGCAGCCTGCAAATGCTTTGTAAACACTCCACTAGGATTTTAAGGTCACGACGCAACAAACTAGAAGTCAAATAAGAATTGATTTATTTAACTATGGTCAAAGTTTTCCATCGTTGCAGGATTTGCTTTCCGATCAGCAAAATACAAGGATCAAGAGAAGGTTTCTAGAGTTGGATGCTCTTTGGAATGAACTGGAAAGACGGTATATGAAATCAAGTTCTTATGGACCCAACCCAAAATGTGCTGGACACTAACGCAAGTCTTCTTTTCTTGCCATCAGATTACAAAATGTCAATATGAGCCCGTGTATTTATCCAATAGCTAGCCGAAGGTAAAGTCTCCGCGTCTCAGCCCTCATGAAGGCAGTTAGTGTGGAGAATTGTGGTCAAGGAAACGTTGGACTCGTAAAGTTCGTGAGCATGCATACTCTTGTCTCTTGATTACCCCACGGATATAAGAAAACGATGACTTTGTAAATTAGCAGTATTATGATAGATCATATTACTCTCTACCATTTCAATATTTCCAAGTGATGAATGTTTGGGTATCAGTGTATTATGTATGTGGCATGTCACATAGTTTACTAGCACTTTCTTTTCAAAATTCAAACCACCTATTCACTAATTCAGTAGTCAGTGTTTGATTCCATGACCTAAATTAAGTTATTTTCTTCTAATTGAAAAATGTCTAAACTTGCACTTTTCGAGGTCTGTTTCATTTACGGACAGAATAAGACAAGATTACTCATCTTAAATTCAGTTATCCTCGGATAAATAAACATGTTATTCAATGTTTGATTAGTTTTAGATTAAATAGAATATTTTAGGAAATTGTCCCATGCTGTATTTGGTTAGAAATAGAATGAGGTGCGAATATCAATGTATAGGCTAAAATTATCTCTTTTATCAAACCTAGAATTACGGGTATCCATAGGGCTTTGACAAAACACAAATTCAAGTCACACGAAGTCGAAGCTTTGCAGTTTGCAATTCAGGCTAATATTATAAGACCCATGCTCGCCTCACAAAATATATTAGGGTTTCGAACCTTGGCCCGAACTTGCAGTTAATACTTAATTATGTGTTTAATAATTATATTTATCAAACAATTAAATATAAATTTTAAATTGTTGTAAATATATAGTAATTATGCGATTTGTTCCATATAATATGCACATTTATATGAATACTTTTTGGAGCCAAGTTTTAGTGGGGTTGAGTCTAACAAAGCTCAAACTCACAATTAAATTGGGTCTCATTCAAGTTTCTCCTAGCCTAATAACATATAAAGCTCGACCCTAAATGTAGACTAAAGTCAACCTCACAGACGTCAGCTTTGTGCATTCTGGGCTTGAGCCTCAATTGATATGTTTAATCTTTTTACAACCAAAATTGGTCAAGAAAACATGATTACATAATTAACCACTAGGGTCAAATTAGTGCAAAATTTGTTTTGTTAGTAGTGTGGGCAAATTAGTCCAAATTTTAGTTTTGTTATTAATATGGGAAAATTAATTTAAATTTAAATTTTGTTATTAACAGAGGCAAATTGATCCAAAAAATTATTATGTTATTAATAGAAACAATTAAGCCCAAAACTTGAATTATATGATAGCGATAGTGTAGGGTATATAGTTGTTAGACTATAGCACATTCCATTAGTAGGGTATAGAGGTCTAAATTGTTATCTCACCTCACCTCCTACTTGTCTCAGAATAATTAATACTATCTCCTCACATTGAATTATTTTATCCCCATATGAAGTATTAATTCGATTAGGTGAAATTTATCATCTATGCAAAAAAAAAAGTAACTAAATATGAGATCTCACGGGACAGATTAATAACCCAATCTTATGTCAGAACCAGCCCTACCTTCGGACCGCGGTAAAATGACATGAAATGGTCACATCGAATATTGGGCCTTAAGACAGTAATTTTTGCTCCCCAAAGTTCAAGTAGTGCTGGGCTACAAGTTGATTTCCAGGCCACAGGCTAACGTTGTACAAACTCCTGTAAATTTCACATATTTTGGTCGGACATTTTCACAAATGATGGAAGTTAACTAGTGCTCCTCATTTTCCATCAAGTTTTTATTTTTCAAGTAGTTTTGGAGTGTGAGCACACAACACCGACAATGAAATTTCTAATGAGAGAACTTTTTATCTCAAGGTAGAAAGAGGCCCTATCGAAATCAAGATTGCAATGTCCCTGCATTTGAACTCAAATCTTCTTCCTTAAAAAAAAAAAAAACTCAAATCTTCTTGCTATCATAATGACAAAATGATACAAGCCCATGTATTTTTATCAAATAATTAGGAGCTAAGGTTAAGTCTCCACATCTCAGACATTTAGGTTGAAGGCAATTCGTGTAATGTGGTGAACAGGTACCCTAGATAGACCTTTGCCATTGAACAGTAACAAATTGGTATTTCAAGTTGGCATTTGCCCCTTTTCTATTTGCTTACGTGATTAATACATTTTTTAACTATCGTTTTGTCTTACATACACCACGTTAAAAAAGTTTTACAACATTTTTTTTAAAAAAATTTATCTTAAATAATCTACTATCTAAACATACGCATTGTCTTTATATATTTCCAACAGGGACCATAGATGAGATCTTTATCATTGCCAGTGATAAAAATGATCTCTCTCTCTCTCTCTCTCTCTCTTTGTGTGTGTGTATAGTGTAAGTGGAAGGGTTTGAATTCAGAATCTCTCACTTACACTCCCCTGCCAACCTCTTATTTCTACTATTAAGTTCTAAAGCTAATCTCAAGCATTTTTTTTAGCCAATCTCATGTATTTTCTAACATCTATATGTGTTTCTATACTATATATATAAAGGGAGAGAAGGGATTGGTGTGAACATTTTGTGTCACTTAATATTATATCAAAAACACCCTTTAAAATTAGTTTTCAAATTATTCACCTTCTTTCTTATTCTCCATCATAATTTTAAATACAATAACTTTTCCTAAAAGATGTAATGATTATAGATTTTTTTTAAAATAAACACATACTTCTTTACCACGGTACGTCGTAATTTAATAATGTGAAAAACTATAATCATACATTTTTTTAAATAAGCAGACACACCTTGGGATGTGCCAAAAGCATTGGTTTGAAGTAAACCAATCAACTTGGTTGTCCAATCACATAAGTAGACCTTATGTTGTTAATGTAAGAAAAGGATCATTTCATAAATCGGTCATTCCTTTTTCCTAGTTGGGTTATCATTACTTTGTCCTCTCGAACTGTAGTATTACTTTCAATTTACTTTTAACGTTATTTTTTAGGCACTTTATCCCCACCATCAAGCAAACTAATCATTTTTCTTATATTGAAAATTTTTGGATGAAAATGCCCTTTTTTCATATAATTTAAAATAAATCACAAATTTGCAATGGTTCTTCTCATTTTTAGCGAGAGTGAGGAGTGATGTTAAAGTAACAAAAAAACTGTAAGCCTTTTAATTTTCCTTCTTTCCAAAATTCTTTATCTCTTTCCCCTCTTTTTGTTTTTTCTTGGTGATAATAAGAGTGCAATAAAAATTTTTTTTAAAAAAAGAGGAGAACCTTGTTGATTTTTTTTCTTGGTTAAAAAGAATTAAAAAAATGGTGAAGTACCATTACAAATTATTTATTATTATTATATAATAGAGAAAGGTAGTGTCCTCCAAAACCTTTCTATGTACTGAGTTGGTTAAACGGTTTGATAATTGCCTTAAAAAATAACATAAATGGTACTCTACAGGAGTACTTTCAAGGTGATAACAAATCTAAGAGTTAAAGCATGTCTTGAAGTAAGTTACTAAACTCTTACGTTTGGACTTTGGACTGCTAGTTTTGTAGGTAAAAAGCCTAAAACTTAACGTTAGGGGAAGCTGATTGTATCACTAAATGTTAGGGAATAAAGTAACAATAACCCTTCCTAGTTCGATATTTTTTCTGCAGAAAATTATTTTCGTATTCCTCCACTTTTCTCCCGCTCCGGGAGGCTGCTTCCAAGTACTCTCGGTCCCCTCCCTGTCCAGCCCACTTGCACACCAAATTCAGCAGTGGGTCAGATTCATATGAGCTAAATTACAAGCCTAGGTACTGTTTAGATATATACGAGTTAACTCGTTTCCATGGCTTTAAAGATATGCCAAGTTAGAATCAGAGGAAGATATGCCAAGTTCTAACTCGTCCATTTGAAAGGTACTTTGACTAGCAAACTCGAAACGTTGCAACCATCCACCGTTTTTAGTCATTATCGCAAATATCCTAGTTGCCGATAAAATACTTTTAATTTGGTGCTATTAGATTTATCCTACGTCGACTGCGAAAAAAAAAAAAGTAGAGCGCTTGATTATGACTTCTTCTCCCAGTAAAGATTCGAATGAAAGATTGATGATTTGATCCAACCTAAAATTCAATATACACTGTCAAATAAAAGGTCGATACTGTTCTAACCCAATGACAGATGTGTGAGGAGGGAGATTATTGAGTGATAAAATGTTGATACCGTCTCAATCTAGTGCTCGATGTGTAATGCGTGAGGGGAGAAGATTGTTGAGAGTTGACGAAAAATTCATGCTATCTCGACTTAATACCTACCTGATGTGCGAGGAGGGAGATTATTGGGCTTATCCCATAGGGACATGTTGTGTGGTCAAAGTGTGAAGAGAAGTCTCAAACCTTGAACTAACTTTTGGAGTAGGACGGCCAATGACACCTAGAGGTGCCGGTAACCGTCCTGTCCAGGCAAACATATTTGGTAGACATCAGTAGCACTTGGCAGATCAGCACAAATTCTCCAAACTTTTATACATTAAGCACAAATGATTTTCAAATTTTCAGTTCAAAAACCCACAAAATTTTATGAACTTAACAACTTAAACTTCTGATAAAACTGAAGTGTTTCATACTTGAGTTCTCAGTTTTCATGCAATAGAATACTCCCTTTTCGTCTCTGTACTCGTTTATTATGGTAGTAGTAACATATTTCAGATGCCGTTGCTGGGAGGATTTTAGTTCTATTACACTTTGACATAACTATATTTCGGGTTCATCTTTCAAAATCAAGTAAGCTTTATGTATATAAATAGTCGAAACCTTGTCCATGTAGAGTTAGCTATGCTGGTTGCACAATGTCCCCATCTCAAAAAAGTGGAAAAAACAGATCAGTAGGTTGTAATTCTAACCAGTTACATATTTCCAAAGCCGGAATTTTTTTGATTCTGGAATTGGCTTCCCTTAGTTTCTCATCAGCCACGTGCACAGCTTGAATGGAAACGCATTCTGAATAACTAACCTTGTTTGGCTCTCTATTTTTTCTCAAAAAATTTTTAATTTTTCTGTAAACATATTTTTCAACCATTTTTATATCTTACATTAGGGTTGATTGCGAGTCTAGATACTGGTGATAGCTTGCGAGTAGTTCGGTTAACCACTTGACTTGAGCCCGAGCTCGAGTAGCTCGACTGGGGATGCAGGTCAAATTTCGAGTTCGAATATATGGTACTCGAGTTTAACAAGCTACTCGTCGAGTATTTTTTTAATTTAAATAATATATATTTTTAATTATGAAATTATCATTAAGCGTTTATGTTTCAGTTAATTTACAAGCTGGTTTGCATACTTAATTAAATTTTTAATGGCAAAAAAGTAATAACATAATTGTTAGAGCCACATAGAGTCTAGTTCGAGTTTTTTTTTTTTTTTTTTTTACATTTTTTCGAGTCAAATTTGATTCTCCATTTCCTAGCTCAATCAAGTTCGAGTTCGAGTCGAGTAGTGTGCGTGCACTGTTTGAGTCGAGTTCGAGTATCGATTCGTATACATTTATATCTTGCATATATCAAATCGTTACAGTACATTTTTTTTACCAAAAAACTCCAGAAATTAGCACTCCAAACGGAAAGGTGATCAGGAAACACACCGTGTATCAAGTCAGATTTCTCACTGCTAGTTGTCAAATATCAATCTCTTTTGCGGTTCGAAAGAAAGAGACTCCAAGCCATCCGAGAAAAAAGAAAGGCTTGCAAATATTTTCAGTGACCCGCGAATGATTGCCCTGATTTCATTCTGATTCGGAAGAGCAACCAAAAGTTGCAAGAAAGAGGAAAGATTTAAGAGCCGAATCAAAAACAACAATCGTCCTATAGCTGCAGGCGAGGCGATTGGAGACTGGGGACAAATACCAAATCTATCTAATCTTTAGTTTTTACTTTTTCTCCCTCGTATCTGTGGCTGCATAGCTGGATTCTGGCCCATCATTAAAGTCTTATGCGGAATAAATGTGAGGCTGATGTTAAGTGTTCCTGCCACGAATTGGCTCCATTAAAGTCCAAAGCTCCTGTGAATATATTGGGCCCCCACCAAGCCTAAACATATCAAAGCCCACGAGGGTCTGAGCCCTCGGTAGTAGAGTTTCAGATGCAGTGTTACATTTGGCAGCTTTCAACTGGTGGATGCATCACAGTTCACGTGATTAGGAACTTATCAGTCACGTGGCCTAATTGGTGTGGACCATTGTAGCTGGCCCAACATAAAAAGTAATGCCCCAAACGTTGATCTATTAGTCACATCATGCCATTGTCGCTTAGCTATTCGTAGAATAACTCCTTTTTTTTTTTAAAAAAAAAAATTGTTTTAGTAGAAGAAGAATGAAATTTAAGAAAATTTATTAATTTATACAATTACTTCTTCATTTGTTCATTTTTTTCCCTATTTTGTTGTAAATATGCAGGTAGTTTATATGTATTCAAAGGGAAATGAAGTGAGTGATCGACTATTACCTTTACCATATTTATTAGAAAATTTTCATTATTATTAGAAGTTTCACTAATTACATATATTGCGTTAGAGTGTACAACTTTCTCTCTATATTTTTCACTGCTCTCAATATTAATTTTCAATCTAACACCTTAATAGTCAAACCATCCCATGTTTAGTTGTTAACCTACAAGATAACCAGGTGCTATTTAGCTTGCATATGTTTCTAGTTTGCATATTAGATTTGACATGGTGTTACTAAGCATATTACCGAGTTACTCATAGTCAATATTCTCATACGAAGAGTGGGAATTATGATTCACAAGTCAGAAGAACATGTTAACTTTGTGCCATGATTAAGAAAAAATCTTCTAACTTTCAACAAAATCATAACACAGGGGAGGGAAGGATTCAGTTGAGTGGTAAGGTGAAAGGAACTGTAAATAAGAGATTTTAAATTTAAAACCTCCTATTTACTTAGAACAAAAAAAAAAAACTCAATCATAACACATAGAGATTTAGGCCACTTGGTGCTACATTGATAGTTTCTTCCTTTGTCCAACTAAACGTCTGGGGTCTCACTCATAACAATATCCTAATTAATCACTTAAAGATTTTTCCCATAATAAAGATTAAATATGAATAGGCTAGAGCTAATAACTTTCTTGTGCAAATGGAATATATATATGTGGTGTCAAATTGTTGGCAATGATATCAATGTCAATGTCATTAATGTTTCTACAATAATAATAATAACAATAATAATTGAAAGCTGTAATGTGACCTCAAACAGTTGCTGCTCTCATTGTCATGAGCAATGTCGAACAACTACAACTTATAGATATTATGTTACCTGAATTCACTATCATCACCATCATCAATCGTTTCAAGAAAGAAAAGTTTAAGATATTTTGTGATATCAAGTTGTAGCTATTGTCATTTTCGTGGATGTCAACAACTATAGTTCAAGATAAAATGTAGATAATGAGGTTAACTACAATCACTTATGATAGGTTCATTTGTCAATTTCACCAAGTAGGGTTTATCTTTAATTTCTGTATGCTCAAGCGACACACATAATGTAAATTTGGATCTTCAACTTGCATTTGCTCTGGTAGCAACATTTTTTATGGCAAAGTTGTCAAATCCGTCCCGAAGCAGAATGATTAAGGGTCATTATCATAAGTATGATGATTATTAAGAGTCGCCATTATGGAGCACGCAAGTGATCACGTGAGTCCTATAAAGTTTCGATGCGATCCTACTTTCTACTCTAAAGAATTTTGGATATGAAACGCACAAACAAGTATAGATGCTGCTCTACTTTCGCCGGACATCATATAATCCAGATATTCATTTGTTTTAGCCAGAACATTTATTTGGTTGGGGATTACATACATTAAAAGCTAAAAAAATCATTACTAGTTATTTAGACGAAATCCCAAATCGTTCTGATAATTAATTATGTGAACTTTTGAAGCATCTTTCCACAAAATTACCATGCCAATGCTTTGTGGCCAAAATTCTCTCTTCGTTCATCTTGTTCATAGAAAAGGGACTTGATTATGATGAGAAAATGACTAATGATTTGGTTACAGTCAACTCCATATATTTACCCTTAAGAATGGTTTATTCTTCCATCAAACTTCAATAATTTACCTAGCAATATCAAATTGGGAAGAAACTTCCTTAACAATATATAGCATCATCCCGAATCCTCCCTTTTCTATTCTTTTTATCCTCACATGACTCCTAGTGAGAAAAAAACTTCATACTGTCTATTTCATATCTTCTCGTATCTTTCCGATTTGCAACTCCCAAGCCCAAACAAACTGCTAGTGAATCCACCCGCACCATAGTACAATCAGGGCCGGGTTGGTATAAAACTTATACTTTCCCTCCGTCCCATTCATTTAGTTATACCTTCTATTTTGGGATGTCCTAAAACAATTGTCATGTTAGAAAAGTCAAAACAACTTTTACACTTTCTTTCCAATATAACCCTTCTTTTTAATCATACATTCAAATTTAAAATTTGAATTTGAGGGGTAAAATTGAAGAGAGAAGTACAAACATCACAATCAAATCACTATTTTTTAAAAAGTTGGATTCCCCAAACATAACCAAATGAATGGGACGGAGGAGTACTAGTGAATAGTTGTAGTATTTTCTTCAGTATAATGGAAAGGCATATATTCGTACACGTAGACCAAAAGCAGCCCGGATCGGCCTTTATATAAACATGCATAAACAAGGGTTTTCAGCAGCATAGCAGCTAGTAGAGAATTAATAGAGTAGAGAAAACAGCCTGAATCCAGGCTTCTACTAGTCTCTTTCTCCCATTTCCTAATGGATCCGGATACTCATAAGTTGAAGATAAGCAGCCAATCCAAGATGCTGCTTTCGGCTGCATTTGCACCTGCACCTCCACTTCTTTCATTTACTTCTTTGTCTCAATTATATATATTTTATCCATCTTTTTGTTTCCCTTCAATAATGCTTCATTAATTCACTTTTTTCTCCCTTGTTTTCCTTTTCATTTCATGAAAGTGAACTCTGGACGCAGCCAGCATAAAGGGCTACTACTTGTTCACTAATCCAGCAACAAATCCTCTACCATGACCCCCCCCCCCCCCTTTTCCCCACTCGAAAATTATCATATATATTAAAGGGACGACAAAGAAGAGAAAGAAGAGGTGCGGGTGCAGATGCAGGTGAACGCCATCTTGGTCTAGATTTCTGTGTATGCATTTTGTTTTGGAACAAGCCAAATGTACTACGACATATGCAGCTTCCTTAGCCTCCAAGATATGTGGATCTATGAGCTTCAAAGACTAATGAGCTTTTGAGAAAGTCTTTGGCGGACATGCATTTAAACATCTGTAAGCCCTAGTATTGTGCATAAGCTTTTTCCGTACATGAATTTACTACAGAAAACTTTTTTCCCTGCGTATTTGTCTGTGTATGTGTATTTCGTATCGATTTGTTTGTTAATGCTACATTGGTTCCTCTAATATGTTACACCTTGTATGAGAAGTGATGAAAAGTCTAATACGGTACAGTAGAGCTCAAAATCATATTTTTATGATATGTGACATCTTTTTTTTCTCCGATATGTGTTTTCTTTAAGAAGTGAAAAGATTTGCAGTTTGAGTTAAAAAGCCGCTAATGTATACTAGGAGGCTAACATATCATGGGCACATCATTTGATCAACCTGCAGTCATCACATGGTGAACCCCCATCATATAGGAGTACTTGTGAAATGTTGCTTTCCATCTAATGAACAAGCTTATCAGGATAGTCCTTTCTCTGCAACCTTGTCAACTGTATAGTAATACCAAAAAGCTGTAATGGGCCTAAATGTTTCTTAATTTAGGAGTTTAATTGGCTTACTTTTCAATGTGGGTAGAAATCCTCATAATTAATGACTATTCTTTGGGTCTTGAAACAGAAGAAATTTCAGTGGAACATTACCCGGCGTTTGTTACTTATGAAGTACACTTGGGTTTCTGTCATTACTAGCAAAATTATGCTCGTCTAGGACACTCTTAAGCCTATTTTCTAATCCTCGAAATGGATCATGCGTCTTTCTGTTGATAGAAATCTGATATATATGCATGGTTTAAATTATCATTGTCTAGTTCCTTCGTGTTCTTACGAACTTGAAGTCAATTTGTTTGGAGAAATTTTTTTGATTTTCAAACATTTTGTGATTCTAAGACAGGCTAATTTTCCATATAACTATCGTAACATTAGGTATAGGGCGGATGACACTTTTGTATTAATTGTTCTCACACACGAATAAACACATAATTGCTAATGTTCGGACGTCTCTCCAGTTAACAATTTGTAATTAAAATCAATTAAATGGTAGCTGTAATACTTCACAGTTTGTCATGTTTCCCCGACATTAGTGATGATTCACAAGTTCATGTGAGCAATTGTTCGAAGTAAACACATGGTTAGCTGTACAAAGCAAGATGCAGTTCAATTGGAAGCTGGATAACAGGTTTGATCTTTATCCTGGATAAACAAATGATTAACATTTGAATGTCAGTCTAATACTTAACAAATTGGAAAATATGCATTTCGGACTATATGCTTAGTGATATGTTGGCCAGTCATGTGGTAGTTTTTAAAAAAATGTATAGTGTTTGACATAGTCCAACGACTTTGAAAGTCACAATCCATTACACTTTTTATAGTCTGTGGTCATGTAATACGCTGACATACGAATGTCTGTTGAGTATAAATGTTAGTTTAATTTGAAACATTAAGTAAGTGAAAGTTTTGTTATGTCAAGTTCTTGGACTAGTGAGAATGTCGACTTTCCAGTTTGAAACTCAATAGGCCATCCTGGGAGATCAGGCTTATATACGTAGTGTAGCAATATTTGACCCTCGATAAAGATGTGTATGAATCCAATGACATTGTTTGTGTTGATATATAAAAACTCAATTACCACATTGACAATCACAAGAGATCAGTTTGTAGTAGAAGCTAGCCTAAAGAAGAAACGAAATGAGAAGCATATGCTTCTCCAAGAAAACCTAAAAAAGGATCGATGCTTGTAATGAGTCATATGGTGGCGATGAAATGAAAACTAAATTGACCATTGTGGTGTTAGGTGTTTGATGATGGTTGCATGATAAGAAATCGTGATCTTTTGGAGCAATGGTTCAAAATCTGACCTCAGTTATGAATGAATCTTATTCTGCAATATTGCAAGCCCAGCTGAACTGTTAATCCTGTCAGACATGCTCGAATGTGGAACCTATGGTTTCATTATAAACAAACTTTCGGTCCGATTACCAATGGTTCACAAGACTATGCATTGTTGTTTGATTCTTTCTTCATTTTGAAGTGACGATTAATCACTAACGTATAGGAAGTTACAGCTTTGCTTCAGGCATTTCTCGGAGTAAGAAAAAACCTTTTATCTTGTGGTTCTGCATTTCTGCAAGATGGATCTAAAAACATGTATTTGCAGCTGCCGGATCAGTAGCGCCCTCTCCCATATGAATAAAGATGCCTGCTTACTGCCTCGGTGAATCCAATTAATTGGTAACCTTTACGTTTCATCAACAAATAGTCGATATTCTGATAAACGATGATGATCCATCTTGACACATCTTACCAAAGTAGCGCTCAAGGAATTAGATTTATTGTCTATTCAACAACTAACACACTACTATATACATTATCAGTATTTTGTCATGCATTCAATTATGGTAGTATATATATATATTGTCACCATATATCTTGATTTTAAGGATAATCTATTACTTTTCCTCTCATTTTCATTTCATCTTTTTTCTTTCAAATCCTATTAATATGTCAAACATAAATTATGTTTAACCCTTTCAAAAATGGAGCAAAAGAGATCAGAGGTTGAACGAGTTTTTCACCGGTCTTACAAACACATAAATCCATCAAGATCAACAAATTGAACTATTTGATTAGCATTTCTTTCAGCTTGATGGTTTTGGTATTACTCATAGTCCAGATATAAAGGTTATGTTTATGACAATTCTAGCATCCTTCTAAGTGGGCTAATCTTGATTATCTACTATCTCATAGGCCACACTAAACAGCATAACCCTCTGGAGTTGACTCTTCCTATACTCGCCGTATTATGCAAAACACATCATTAAGCAACTCATCTAAAACTGTAAGAGATTGTAGGACTACAATGAGAATCTTACTTTTAATTGACATTGATTAACTGTACATCAACAAATTTTCAACGTAATAATTCTGCTGAATGTGGAAATTGGAAAACTAGAATTAGTTTAAAAAAAAAACAAATATAGACTGCATAAACAATTGATTTAGGTGCTCTATGATGTGATCCTTCACGAATTCACGACTCCTGAAAAGTTTTTGATGAAATAATATATTTCAATATAATCAGATAATATCTGAATTAAGTTCGGATTTGTTTTGTCAGATATTGGTTGAAAATGTAGATTTATTTATCGTTGTTACCAAACTAATTGGTTAGTCATTCTTTAAATGCCAGATTTTTTTTTCAGGATGTTAAAAAGTATAAATTAATATGAACCCCCCTATAGTTTGGTCAATCACCATAACGGAGGTACTTTTTTGTTCATTTACCACACCAGGATTGTATGAATCTTTTGAAACATCTGGAGGATCATGAGATAAACGGTAATTATCCTGATATTTTACAAGAAGATAATGATAACAACATTTATATTTCGCAACACAGCTACTAGCATTCTTTTGTAACATACAGCAGTTCTTTTATTTTTTTTTCCTTGGTATTTTTTGGTTGCTCATTCTTTCTCCTTTTGTTGATCCTCCTCCAAGCCACATCCACCATGATCTCCAAATAAGAACCTCGCAACTTCATCAGCAGAAATTTCCACATCGCTCGCAGAAGTTAAAATAGGTTTAGACAGTGAAATCGAACCAGACATTTCGTCTCCTGCAAAAATTTGGAAGGGATTGAAATTTGATTAGTACGAGGTGGAAAGATGATGGCTGCAGGTGCAATAAAGTTCGGACGAGACAGATAAGGATATAGTATGACTTTAGGACCATTTTGATTTTGGGGGGCTGATGGATTTGTGTTAAGAACAGCATCAACAGAGGCTTTGGCTTGGATCAAAAGCCACTCCACGGTTTGGCCAGCAGTACGATGACCAAGCCTTTTTCTGAGCTCAAACACACGATCAGCACATCCTATTGGCAAAACAATTCTTCTATCTTTGCCACGCACGTTCGAATGTCGATCAGAAGAAGCCTTTTTGCAAAAACTGTTCATTCTTGGACCTACAAATTTGGAACCATGTGAGGGCTTTGGCACATTTGAGGGGGTGTTTGAAGAGACCATTTTCTGAACCGATTAGCTTAAGCTTCTTTGTTGCTCAAGTATTATTGGCTGGAGAAGTAGTTATATTTATACAAGTACAATGCGGTTGAATTTGTAATGCAACATGATATCAATTCATACTCATATTTTCTTTTTTTTATTATAAATTAATAACGTGCTGACACAAAGATTTGTTCCCTTTTATGCAATTGGAAAGGAAATCTAGTATTTGGAGTGATATATTTATAGAGCAAGTAATAAATGTCTGCTTGTTGTATATGTTAAAATGCATCCATCCTGGATTGGTACATTAAATTCTTTTAGATATTATCAAAAAGGAACCCCTTAATTATGGCAGGTATAATAATTAAAATTGAAATTTGAATGTGTATCAAGAAAAAAGAAATAGCTTTGAACGCTTTGGCATTAATTCATTACTTGTGAACGTAAAATGCAATAATTATATGAATATTTGGGTATTAATTTGGTGCACTGTGCATTTAGTTCTTTAGATACTAAAACTGCAATAAAACATCTACCTCAATAGTTTTTTTTTTTTTTCCTTTTTTGGTGCACATTAGTAGTGTAAAATTCGATTACCAAATTAGACAAGCTCGATTAGTTTATTCATGTAATTAGCTGTAACTAGACTCACACTTGAGCAAAGTTTAATGCAGTCAAGCTTTAGATTATGCTGACATTTTTGCAGCCCTACATCTAGTGCTTCAAAGATTCTTCTTTTAGTCTATTACAATTGGAAAACTTTCTTATTTTATATTTTAGATTTTTTTATTGAATGCCCAATATATCCAACCTACCATGTGAATGCACGCATTAGTAATTATTACCTTCTCTTGTGTTTATATACTTTCCTTAATTAAATTTATTTTTTTTAAAAAAATTTACCTCGTGAATTTTGAATAGAAATTTCATAAGAGCCGGATTCATTTTATCTCCAACAAGCAAACATTTTGTTTCTTTGATTTCAAACTTTAGATCTAAGAAAAATATTCTAGGCAATATTTGGTTGGGGCAATAACGTACATGCAGATATTTGATATGAATTGACAAAATTTTGACTAGATTCAGGTCAACCTGGATTTCATCAAGTAAAAATAAAACCTCTGAATACAAGTTCTCGTGTGATTTTTCCTAAGTATATATACATCTTAATATCATAGATATTAGGACAAATCGTCTGGCCCTGCTTTTCTTGCAGAAGAGAAGGAATGGAGAGAGGATGCAGATAGGACTACAAAATATGCAGCATTGGCAGAAAAAAAGAGAGGGGGGCCTAAAAGAGAAGGGAGAATGAAGAGAAGACACAAGTCATCAAGAATTGATACACTTGTATTCTTCAACAAACATTAGCACTCATAGAATAGTGTCATCCTTCTGTTTAACACGGACCATGCAATAAACATGCAACAGAATCCTAAATCTTTGATCTCACTTTTTCAATAAGTTCTCTTCTAAGAATCTTGCCTGAAGCTGACTTTGGGACGCTGTTAATGAATGTCACCCTTCGCAGTCTTTTGAAAGGCGCAACCTAGAAAATTTGGAGAGATAAAAAGACAGAAGGTTATAGCAGGTGCTCCCTGTAAAACAAAAATGCAGACTGTATTTCCCCCAGAGACGATATCTAAAAAATTCCAACATTTCGAGCGTCGATAAACAGTCATAGTAGTAGTGTAAGCAAATGGAAAGTCAGGCATGCGAAAGAACTGAACAAGTAAGAACCTAGATATTGCCCTTAAATCTCATGAATTAAAGATCTCTCTCTCTCTCTCAATATGCAATTCATCATCTTCAAAATGACAAAGTGGTTTCTCTCCACTGTTTGTCCTAGCCAAGTTAAAACTGGGGTGGTGAAAGTTATTTTAGAAGATTAGTCAAAATGATCCAAGATCTCGCTTGCTGATATTGAAACAAGGCAAGTTAACCAGGGACCTTCGTTGGTGACAATTAAGCACTCATTCCTGCGCACAGACACCAACACTGCAGATAATCCTGCCAGAAACTGCTCCTAACCCATCCCGCAGATCTAAGTTCCCAATTTGATAACCATGAGTGTCTATAGAGCCAGAACAGTCTGAGGCATTTGTTGCTAGGTCCTCGAGAATCTTTACTGGCTCTTGAGCACATTTTCTTTTCTTCAAATTTTTTAAACAACATTATGAGTTTACTTGCAGATAATATGCTACTAAAACCCTTTTTTAACTAATGATACCTGATCTGCAATGTACTTTTTAATATCTTCTTCAGTCAGTGAGCTATTGGGAGAGCGGACAACATAAGCAACTGGGACTTTCACCAGCTTCAGCATCAGGAAATCTATACATTTGAATCAAATTTTGGTGAATTTGTATAACCCAAATATTAGGTAATACTTCTACAAAAAAAACTCTTGCACAAAAAGTTCTGCTTACAACTACTTACGGGATGACAACGGCATCTAATATTTCAGGGTGAGAAACTAGCAGCCCCTCAAGCTCTGCAGGTGCAACCTGGGAAAAATGGGCAAACAATTATTGAGACAAAAGATGCCTTAACAATCCCAGTGCTATTGATTTTCTAATGATCTGTGACCTGAATTTCAATGTTAATATATCCACTGTATCTGTCTTTTGTTCCTGCTCAATGGATTCTTCCTGCAATTACTTACCTGAAAACCTTTGTACTTGATGAGTTCTTTAATACGATCAACTACATATAGCTGTCCTTCCTCGTCAAAATATCCAAGATCACCAGTATGCACCCATCCCAGTTTATCGATGGTGAGCTTTGTGGCTTGTGGGTTGTTGAAATAACCTGAAAATATCAAATACACAATTAACACAGATGAATGATAGTATGAAAATAGGACTGACATGAATAATGTTATATACAATAGTAAAGTGGCACATGCACAGTTTGAATGCTAACAAGTGTGCTGAAATACATTGGCACTTAATTTGTAAAACAAGTGGCCACTAGTCCCTCAAATTTACTATAGCTGTATGAAGCAATCCATGCACCTCAAACACACAAGCCAAACCTCTAGGACACCACTTCAGAACCAGTTACCAAAATTCTACAGAACACATACTGAGACAAACTAAGGAAAAGGAAAGAATACACTTTGTGAATTGAAACCTCTATTCTTGTATCATTAAATGTAAAAGATGGTAGTCCACTTTGCTCCAGTATAGCTTATTACCAAAAATGCTAATTTGAAACTCAGGATCTTTAAAGATTATAATCATTTATAGCTCCAACATTAGTTTCATTTACAAAGATTAGGCATCACTAGAAATTGGATTTTTTGCCTATCTTCATCCTAAGAACAACTAATTTAAGTTAACTATTAGATGTACAAACACAGTTTTACCTTGCATCATGTTTGGTCCCCGAACCCAGATTTCACCTAACTTGCCTGGAGGAAGAGGCTTCGATTTCTCCACACTAACTATTTGAGCTTCAACTCCTGGAACAAGCATTCCTGCTGAGCCAGAGTGTCTAGCGCCTAAATTTGAATTCTCCACTGAGACGATCCCACAAGTCTCTGTCATACCATAGCCCTGAAATGAGAGAAGACTCTTGTACTATAACACAGTTACCCAATCCAAGAAACTCATACAATGCAAAACAAATGCTAAAAAAGGCTTGATACACCATCTTTTGGAGGAAATGAATATTTGTTAGCTATCCAAATTCTCTCATGACTAGAATGTCTTTATAGATGAACTTGAGATGCAGCTAGGAGCAAAGGCAGACTTCAACTTCTATGTGACTTTTTATGAGTATATCTATCTATTTCTGAGAAAAAAAACTAAAACTTGAAACTGTAGAGCATGAAGTTATTCAATCTCAAGATCTCTGAAACAATTATCGACCTCAAGACCAATTTAATGTATCCAGTTGTATTGACTTCAATTCATTTTCAGCCAGTAAGTTAATTAGAATGAATTGTCCTCAAAATGCAAGAATTATAAACACAAACTATGACCACTGATTCAATAGTACAATATTTAAAGGTTTCGACGATTTTGACAAATTTCTAGATGACTTAACTATCAATTTCACACAGTTCACATCCATATCTTTTAATCTCAGGATCAGGTGGACTAGAACTTTGATCATCAATCAACAAAGATATGTAAACTATGCAAAAGCTTAATGAAGGATCTAATCTTCTCTTTCTGATAAAAAAATAATTCTCACAAGCTCATCATACTACATGCTTTCGTAAGTATCAACAAGCAGAAAGATATATGTCCTATTAGGTATACACCATAGTACAAAGTAAAAGTATTTCTTTACTTCTTGTACTCAGTACATCCAAATACTTCTTGTGTTAGTATATCTAAATATATCTCGACTTCTTGTGTTTGTTAGGTCCAAATATTCCTTCATTCATTTTCTTTATTACATCCAAGCACTAAAGGTTTATTTACTAACTCTGATGTCTTTTCTAAACTTGTTCCTTTGCTAAGATACTTAATCATTGACTAACTACTAGTACATCAAGCATGCTATCAGACAAATTTCATGATTCACCGATAACAGCATCTTAACATTCTCAGCCGAAAAAACATAGACTAAGGAACCAAAATTTGAGCAAAACCTTCTACCTGCAAAACCAGAGCATGAGGGAAATTTTTAGCACATTCTTGCATCAATTCCCTCCCCAATGGTGCAGCCCCTGATCCAATCTGCTTCAAGGATGACAAATCATACTTCTTAACCACACTATTCTTAGCCAAAGCTAATATGATTGGTGGCACAACCCACATGTGAGTGATCCTGTGCTTTTCAACAGCTTTCAAAATCATTTCCAGATCAAACTTTCCCATTGAAACAACAGCATTACCCCTCTGCAGCTGTGCATACATGATAACAGCAAGCCCAAAAACATGAAACATAGGCAGAACACAGACATACACATTATGCAATTCCCCTGCAAGTTCTTGATCAGCAGTCACCATCAATGAGGAAGCAATAAAATTCCCATGCGTCAATACTACACCTTTGCTTATACCAGTTGTCCCAGAAGAGTACAACAATGCAGCAGTGTCCGATTGCTTAATAACAGTACTAGAGATATCCCAGTTCATTGGCCCAACTATCTTGATCAAGTCAGCAAAAAACACAACTTTCCTAGATAATTTACTGCCAAATTCTTGATTTTTATCGGACCCCAGGAGCAAAATCGGGAAATTAAAACCAGAAACTTTGGAAATCAATTCAGGGACAGTGATGATAAGCTTAGGGGAGCAGTCTTTGACTTGTTTGGAAAGCTCGGAAACTGTGTACATGGGATTAACGGTGGTAGCTATGGCACCTATAGCGATTATCCCAAAGAAACAAATGGGGAACTGGATTGAATTGGGAGCAAGGATCAAAACAACATCGTTTTTCTTGATGCCCAGATGGTGAAATAGGCCATAAGAGACTTTGGAAACGATTGATCTGAATTGAATGAAAGTTGAGGTTTGGCCAGTATGGAAGTCGATAAGGCTGGTTTATCTGGATAGGATGAGATGTTTCTGAACAAAAATGAGACCATGGAAAGATTGTTGTCCAAGGGTTTGGGAAGGACGAAAGGTGGCCTCAGAGATCTGAATATCCCATCTCTGCCATAGCCAGACTTCTCCATTTTCTTCAAGCTGGAAGCTTTTTCCTCTTTTCTTTTGCTTTTAACTCTGAACACTGAAGAGCTGAAGGATAAATGGTAGCGGAGTGCTATTGAGAGAATATTCAGCAAGGGTGTTCAGAAGGGAGACGCTATTAAACCATGCAATCTTAGAATTGGTCCAACTGCTTATCTCACATCTTGGATGACAAAGGCAACTTGGCAGTTGGCAAGTCTACGAACATGAAAGCCCTTGGTAATTTTGGCAAATGACAAGCTGGTAATATGGCCATACCGCAAAGGCAATGGCATCGTCCACCATTCAAGTGCCGGAGGGCCTTCTTAGTTCTTTACCCAACCCAACCCAACCCAACCCATATAAGACAAAAGAAAAAAGACATGAAATTTTATCAAAAAAAAGAAGAAGAGATAATCCGAATCTTAAGCTTAATCTTCTAAGCCAAAAGAGGGAGTTTCCAATCAATAGATTGCGACCCCTTGTACAGTTGTACGTTTCGTGATTGGTTTGTTGTGGACTGGTCATCTTGAAATTTGCAGCCCCTTGTACATTTCGTGATTGGTTTGTTGTGGGCTGGTTATCTTGTAATTTGAATCAATTTTAGTGGCTTTTTCAATCGAATCTTCCCTTTCTTTTCTCAGTGAAGAATCCCACACTCTTCAAAGTGGCTAATTTCTTTTTTTTCTTTTTTTTTTGAAAACGGAAACTTCATTAAAGTAGACCTGCATTTGCAGCGTACATAATCTCCTTTGGGAAATTTACAAACCAAACGTGACTTCCTAAATGCAGCGTACATAATCTCCTTTGGGAAATTTACAAACCAAACGTGACTTCCCTCAAGAGACAGAGACAAATGAGACAATAAATGTGCAGGAACATTGTTCTTCCTTCTTACATGTGAGACCCGTACGTAACAAAAATCCTTCAGCATAACTCTAATGCATTTGATCAAATTACCCAACACCGATGAGTCAAGACTCGTGGCTAATTTCTTAGATTATCAATGAAAAAAAAATCGATCAATTGTTAGTCTAACAAGAGGTTTCATAAAACTATACTGTCGTGTTGACTCAGTATAGTATATATATTGTAAAGTTAGATAAGGCAAAAAAAAAAAAGCTTGACAACATATGTTTTTGTATAAATCTTGTCTCCTGTCAGACTGAGTCAGTCCTATAGTGGTCAATTCTTTTTTTAAAACTAGGAGGTATAAATAGCGCGATGCGCACTGGTAATAGTGTTTCACATATCTTATATCAGAGATTGTAATAATTTAAAGTACAAAATGTTTTGCACATTTGACGACTGTCGCTAGAAATAAGCTACATGAGAATATTAATCCTTCAACGCAAAAGATGGTATGCTTGACTAAGAGGAGTAGAGGACCCTTCCTGGCTCAAAATCCAAAAAAGAAAATTGCGTCTCAAACGTGAGGTCTGGCACCTCACGATTGATATAGACAATACATAAGATATAAACAATTGATGTTTCATCTTTTTTTATTGGTTTATTAAAATTTAAATTACCAAACTAAGGAAAAACAGAAAGCATTTGCATTTGATAGCTAGTATTAAGCAAATTGAGAAAAATAAATAAATGCACTGTACTCAAAATTTATAACCATTAACTAATTTTGGAGTTCGATGACGATTTCATCTAATTATCAATCTCAGTTCATCTGACCACATCTTAGTTTTCATCCAACTTTTTCTTTGCTAGGAATTGCTTTGTCAACAATGAATGACTCAGTCAATCCACCTATTATTCTTGGCAATAGCGTCCCAACAGTTGCAATACCAGGCTTGTATACATTGAGCAAAGCTTTTACAGCTGTGAGTTCTTAATTTATTACAGTCGTTGAAGTTTCGCAATCGTCTGTTGTTAACCAAGTTTCTTTATCAAAGGTGCAAATACGCCTTGATACAAGATTTGAACAATCTGGAGACATAAATGACAGTGCATCCGAACGTGGCGAGGCTAACATAATAAAAAAAAAACAAAGAAAAATTGATGATGATTTTTTGTTCCTCTGTTCTACAACTATAAGTCCAGGTGGCTGTGTCCTTTGTTAATGCTCACAGCGTTGATTATGCAGCAAAATTTCAGTGAACTTAGAGCTTTTGAAATTGTATCTGTCACCTATTGACTTGTTCAAATTACTTAGAACTTACAACAAATCAAGTTATGTCAACTACATCATCGAACATTGGTTCTCTTCCTTATCTTTAATGGCGTTCATTAGAAGCTGGACAAGAATTTTGACCTCGCATAATGTCTTTGTAGTTTTGTTTACTATACAATACAAATACAATTGCAATAAAAAAAATTACAGTGGAAATGCTATTCCAAGTATTACTCAAAATTCCCCTTCTCCTTCAATTATTGATTAACACAAAAAAAGTAATGGGAGTACACCCAACCACTAACGATGTTGATCAAATTGAGCATGATATGTTCGATATCAGGTCTTGAATTTGCTTCGGTTGCAAAACAACCATCACGGGCTTCAATAGCCTGCATTCGAAATCCTCTTCGTAGTGCCATATTGGAAGTTCCCAAGTTCACCTGACCTGCAGGATCCGGGAACTGTTAATATCAACTATGGGTCCAAAAGAATCAAAGCATTAGCTAGCCTAAACAAGATCAGGCTTAAGCCACCCATATTAGCATAGCGTGGTATTCAAAATTTGACGTGTCGGAGCAAATTTTGACAATGAATAAGATCTGTCAATGGTTTTTGGTTTGTGGTATTCAAAATTTACTCATGTGTTATCCATCTAATCATGATAGTGTATATACTGACAATATATATATATAATTTACTCTATCTTTTTATCCCAGCAATGATTAGGCCAGTGGACTGAACTCTAAATTATGGGCGAGTTGGAGTAAATTATCGATCTGCCTAAGGACAGTAGGATGTAGGTGAGATTAAGAATGACAATGGAGGCGGGTGGCGCGGGGGGCTATTGGGGCGGGGGTGGGGGGGGGAATTTTTTCCCACCCCGTCTACACTTCCCCGCCCCGCCACCCGCTTAAAAAAAATAAATATATATGTATATAATTATATATAATATTTAATTTAATTAGTTACAAACTTATGATAATAATATTATTAGTTATATGTATTATATAATATATATTAGTCTATGTAATATAATTGATATTATCAATTATACTAATAATTATATATGACTACTAATAGAAATTATTAATTAGTTATACTAAATTTATTAATACATTTATACTAAATCCCTAATTACACTTAATACAATAACATTTTTTCTCAAAAAAAAAAACACAAGCACAATAATGAATTAGTGATTGTATTTGTGCCAAAAGTAAAAACTTGACTACTTTAGTTGTATTTATTTCATCATATTGGATTGTATTCAAATAACTTTTGTTTGATTGTTTTTATAAGTTTCAATTTTGAAATTACAATGAATAATAATTTAGTAATGTGTTGATATTTTAGTACTTGATTATTTGTTAAAATTTAACTATAATAAAATTATATAACAAGTTTTTATTAACCCGCGGGTACCCCCGCGGGGGAAGCGAGGAAGGGCAGGGTCGGGGCGGGGGCGGGGGAGAATTTGTAGGTAGCCACCCCCCGCCCCAACCCCACCTCATTGCCATCCTTAGGTGAGATGGCCCTCTTACTTGGGCCCATCTAAGTTCCAAAAATTGTCAATAATTTGAACAAGATGTCTAACTAAAATAAAGGAGTCCGATATTAAGTTGTCTATCGTTCGACCCTTCAAATCATCTGTTTCAGATTTTGTTTCTATTCCGCCTGTCTCATTTTTATTTAACTATCTTGTGTATTGTACTATTAGACTTATCACCAATATAATACTATAACAAAATTCTAAAAGTTATTAATTAATACACATAGCAGTTAAACAGAGACGAGACAAAAATGAAAACGAGCCATCATTTGAATAAGATGTCTAACTCACGAGTTGGATGTTAAGTTGTCCATAATCAAGATATCTAACCCCCAGTTAGCTCCAACACCCAAGTAACTACTGACTATTGACCACAAAAATTGTATTATGCCTACCACCATGTAGTGGCGAAGCCAAGATCTTAGAGTGAGGAGATCAACCACCATGTAGTGATGGAGCCAAGATCCTACGGTAAGGGGATCAATTTTCATTATTACATAAAAATGACGTAATAGTATATTTAAAGTTAATGGATGTTTTTGTTAAACATATAATCTCTCTCTCATTTTTAAGTTTAATAAGTTTTGAAGTTCATAATATTCTTAAATTTAGAAGTCAAAATCATTCTTTCTGTTCAAATTTGAAAATTTTGAAAGAATTTATTTTAAAATAACTTCCACAATTAACTTTAAGGAGATCCAAAATTCTAGCATATAGTAATAATTATGAATTTCTAATTATTTGGGGGTCAACGTAGATTAGAAAGGAGAATGTATTAAATGTTAGTGGGGATAAATAAGGGTAATTTTAAAATTTTCTAAACCTAAAAATTAATTTTCTCAAATTTAATTGCCCCCACTTAAATATATGCGGTTCCGGCCATGCCGCCATGCATGATACATGTTGCCCCTCTCTTCAGCACACGTGGTTCCGGCCATCCAACCGTGCATGACGACACTTGCGGCTCCGCCCCATGCCACCATGCATTGACTTTCCCAAACCTCAGACAGCTCTAATTATACAAAGCCAAAGGTGGCTGTCAGCTTCTTTTACTTTTATGGGCCAATTAGTGGAAAACTTCTTGGTACATCCACTACCTTTTTTTTAAAAAAAAGAAAAGAAAATATACAGCCCATTAGGAAAATGTTCAAGCTTCAGACCTCGTTGTGAACCAGATTGAAAAGTGTATTTGTAATGGAAGTTTTTTGTTTTTCTTGTATCCAAACAATTTGTTGGGTCAACGGTGGTTATCGTTAATAAGCCCAAGGGGCATTTGGTTAAACCCAGTGTTATCTCCATAAACCGCTTTGTGCTGCTGACTGCTTGAGCATATATATAGTTCACAAAATCACAGAAGTTATCCGAAAATTGAAGCCGCTTTTGTCTCTCCTAAAACTTCACCAGGTACACTCACTCATCTCGTTTATGTCTCTTCCATTTGCACACAGTCCCACAGTGACGTACTCAATTGTCGCAACAAATGGCCGCTTCACTCACTAAAACCGCCATCTCTCAAATTCTTCGATCAACCATTCTCATTACCAAATGCCCTGTGTCTAAAATCCCGTCTTCTTCCATCTCCCCTTTCCCCATAACTAAGCCAAAGGTCCCAACTTCCCACCACCCCTTCTCTTTTCTTTAATATTAGGCATCAATGATTATAAAAAAAAATCGCTGTTTTGATACTCTAGTACCATCCATTTGCTCGAGCATTTTTAAGCTGTAATTCTCTCTGCAGGTTCCTAATTTTCCCAAATTCATAGCATCACCAGTAATGGCTTCATCAGGTCCAAGGAATCACCCGCCAACAATCCCGGACTCAATACCAACCTTGATGACGCCACCAAAGGTTACATCTTGCAACAAACTGTAAGCTTTGATCTCAGTTCATTTCATTTTCCATGATCATGTATTACTGCGGTAATCTATACCATCAAATTTGATTAAGTATCTCTTTAATAACCCTTGTGTCTTTTTCATTTTTTTCCCCTGCATCTCTTTTGGCTTTTCAGATGTATCGGATTAAGGACCCAGAAGCTAGTTTGAAGTTCTACTCTGAAGTGTTGGGCATGTCGTGAGTGCTTCTTATTCTCTTCTTGTTAATCATGGTCAAATTGGGAATTTGATCTTATTCATATAGTTAAAGTGATATGCTTAACCTTTTGCTAACTTCAGAGCTTTAGGTGATTAATTTAGTGATTATCTTGTGGCAGTTTACAAGTACAATTTTGATATGCTTTCTTAGTGTCAGTGTAATTCTTTTTCCGAGACTAGACAATCTCACGGGACGTAGAGATAATGTGTAATATGGATGGTGAAATGACTTACTTGATTAGTTGCTAGAATGATCCACCCTTGTAATTCTAGATGTGCCTGGGGCTTAAACCAGAGCTCCTGTTATCAGAAAGTTGTTCTTATACATTTTTGACAAAGGATATGATTCTCCACAAGCTCTTCCTTCTGCATTTATTTGGATACATTTGAAGTCTTAAAATGGCTTAACCTTTCCTAAAAATTCCATTTTGTCAAGTGTAATTGACATTGCAGTTGTTTCTTGTTGTGCTTTCTGTTGTTCTTTCTGAATCGCAGGTTACTTAAGAGGTTGGATTTTCCAGATATGAAGTTTAGCTTATACTTTTTGGGATATGAGGTGCAGCTCGAAATTTACTTATAGAAGAACTTGATCACCTTCAGTTGCATTTTTTGTTTGGCATGGACTTCTTGTTCCCTGTTTGTTCTGAAATATAGATGTTAAAAGACTTGAAACTTATGATTTACATCTCTTCCATCATCTATTCTCTATCCTGCTCTCTAGGATATGTCATCTGCTCCAAGTGATCCAGTTGAACGTACTTCTTGGACCTTTGGACGGAAAGCCACGATAGAGCTTACTCAGTAAGGATTACCCCCCCCCCCTCTCTTGGGGGGTGGGTTTCTACTTGGAAACTCATTTCCTGCTTCACCTTTTTTATGAGAATGATATTTGACATTCAATGTTTGCATTACAGTAACTGGGGTACGGAAAAGGATCCTGATTTTAAAGGTTATCATAATGGAAATTCAGACCCTCGTGGGTTTGGTGAGTAGTAACTCAATAATTACTTTGATGGGCTTATTTCTTTCTCAATTGCTCACTTTTTGTCTTGTGGATTTGAGGTTTTGCCTTCATTCCTTGTCTTTAGATTGGAACTTTAAATGTCATGTGCAATTGGTTTAAGTTGTTATGTGGAGTGATGTAAAGTTGCATCTGTACCTGTGTACTCTTGGCTGAAAAAAAGTTAGAAGAAAAGAACTGTAGTAACAGTTCTTCAATTTAAACAATGAGAACAAGTTGTGGCTTTTTGGGGAATTTCAGTTGGTAGATGTTTACTTTCATTATCATTGGTCATAACTTGGGTCATTTCTGCAGGACATATAGGCATCACAGTGGACGACACTTACAAGGCGTGCCAGAGATTTGAAAGATTAGGAGTGGAGTTCGTAAAAAAACCTGATGATGGTAATTATGTCCTCATATGTATTCAGATTGAGTATAAAATTTTGTACTTCCAGAATGTTGGCAAATACATGTGAATGTGCTTTAAGGAACATATTGAAAAGTATTTATTTGTTTACTGCATGATGTCTTCATGTTATGAGATGCCATGTCGTAAGAAACGACTCACTAAATGCTACCACGTGAATTTTTCAGTTCATGGATCTTGTATCTTGAGGTCATGCATCTATATTTGCACAGAAAGTATTTGTTCACTAGAATATTCCTTCCTCTGAAACATGTGAAACCTTAGAAGGGACAAGAAATTTACTTAGAATCAGATGAAATCTTTATACGATTTCTGAAGTTGGACATATGGAGTGAGAGCAGGAAGTGACTTATCTACTCTAAGTGCTTAACTTGATATGACAAAAAATTAAGGGGAATTTGAGTTCTTAAAAAGCCATGTTTCCTTTAACATGAAATTGTTGGATAGATGACAAGAACTCAGCATTTGGCTATTTAGTGCATATTTAGCATCATCAAGAAACTAAATCTTTTTTTCTTCCCTTCTTTACAATGAACTTGTATAACCTTTTGTGTATTGCATGATGTATCTGTACTTTCAATTCTTGTATGCTAGACTGTTTGCATGTCTTGCTAGGAAGAATTTACAGGACAACAAACTCTGTGTTGTGGACAAGTTACATGAATTCTTTTTGCCCATTTTTCCTTATAGAAGGTGCATCCTGATCAAGTGCCATCAGCAGGTTATAGATAACAAACTTCTTGACCTGTTTGAGTCTATACTAAGTAATATTTTTCCTGGATATCAGTTGCCATGAAGAAAAAATGACTTTTGGATTGTAGTTACCATTGACCTCTTACTTTTGTGCTTTGCGTAAAAATATAAGGAAAAACTTTTGCTCTCTGCTCACTTCAGGCATGGTCACTCTATCCAAATTTTTGAGAGAATGCAACCTTAGATGCGTCTTTGCAGTGCATGTCTAGCCTCTTGTCTCCTTCTCTCTCTTTCCCTCTTTTCTTTTATTTGGACGCATTCCATGACTGGGTTTCCTTGGTTTCAAGATCCAAATTTCATGAGCAGGTCCTTGAAACTGGGTTAGGATGTAAAATAGAAGGTGAAGAAAGAGAGGAAGTGGATCTGGGGCATTTCCAAACTATGAAGAAGAGTAAAGCATAGGCCTGATGAAATGACTTGACGTGATAAGAAACATAGCATATTGATAAATCTCCTTTATTGCTGAACAGGCTTTTCATTCATGTTGTTACACATCTTATTGATTCACTAGATGGAAGGGGTCCCAGGGGGAGGGGTAGTTTAAACTACCGATGGTTGTGAATGGTTTCCTCATGGGGAACTGTGGATAAATGTCACCTTAGAGGACATTTTAGTATCAATTCCTCTCACTTTAGAGTTTAGAGGGCACTTGTGTCAATCCTTGTTTCTTTTGTTCAATATGTTTAAAGTACATCAACATTATATTGAAAGTTCAAAGCAACAATACCTCTAAATTTCTTTACTTTTGCGTGATTTGTCTAAGCATTTTTAGTTCTATCTTGTGAAATACTCTAGCTTCTTGTCTAAATTGGCCACTGGTTACAGGAAAAATGAAGGGGATAGCATTCATTAAAGATCCTGATGGCTATTGGATTGAAATATTTGATACCAAAACAATTGGAGGAGTGGCTGCTGATGCTGCTTGATATAGTAATGGACTTGCTTGTATTGCAGGTAAGAGTGTTTTTGCTATGTTCTGAATTCTGATACAAGTTGATATTGCCTATCATGCTGCATCATGTGTTGTTTTGTAGTAAAAATAGGTATATGGATGATATTAGGCATTCCATGGTCAATAACATGAATGTCTGTCGTTGTTGCGCAGCATGTTTATTTAGTCTTTTCCAACAGTCTTTTGAACTTGATTCTGTTATTCAGTGTCTGTATATCAAGTTTCTTGCATGCCATATGATGATTTTGGTTTTAAGTCAGATTATCCCTTTCAAACTTTCCAATCAAGTTTTTGGCACTAAATTGCTGATCTCGTGCTTCACAGTTTACCCCTTTCAATTTATCGATTAAATAACTAACTCTCCACATTTTGCTCTCTGTTTTTCGAAATATTTTAACTAAATAACTAACTGGCTGGCAATTTTGTTTGGTGAATTTCCACAGAATTGTTTTCAGGGCTTTGACTGCCAGGGGCAGTAGAGTGGAACATGACTAGTTTGTATGTTTATCTAATAGGGAGGTTTTCGGAGTAAAATTTAATTTTGATGCAGGAGGGCAGAATTTACTGGTCTGGATTCCAGTGATCTCCAAAACGCGAAGATAACTTTGAGGAAGGATATTGTTCATCGTGTTTATTTCATGAATGTACTGTTTCGTCTTGCTGATTTATAATTCTCAGAGGCGCAGTAAATTGTTTTGAGCTGTAGTTGTACTAGCATTTGGTTTTCAACATTAGCTGGTGTCTTGCTTGTATGAACTTGGAATCTGTTGTGAGCTTCATGAGCTAATGAACAAATCAAGATTCAGGGGAAGCAGAGACGTCGTATCCTTACTTTGGATAGAATATGTTACGCTTCTTTCACAACGCGAAGCATATTATTTGAATATCAAGATTTCAAAATGCAGCAGCTGCCTCTGTCAGCTGTCCCTTTTTTATTAAACCCCTGACGTATTTTGCATATGGGCTGCGTTTTTATTTTATTTTATTTATTGTGAGCTGTGTTTTGTTCTTCCTTTACCATTGAAACGGATTTATGTCATCACATGCTGGTTACCCTAAGAGTGGCATATGGCGAATTTGAGATTCTCACCGAAATTATTCAAAATATAGTTGTTTCATTAGGATTGGAATGTCACCGGACCAGACGGGTGTAACGGCACTCGCTGGTGAAATTTTCAGGAAATTTAGATAAGAATGTAGGTCAAAGGATTCGATCTTTTGACCTACACCCAAGAAAAGTTTTAAACTCTCTCTGGTGGTCAACTACTCTAAAAGTGTTTGTATATTCCACTAAATGTTAATTTTGGATTCGAGTTGGAAATATTAATGTTAATTTTTTAACCTAGCACGCGATATTGAATATTCTTAGAATCATTTTTCACGAACATGGTAAGGGAGTGGGACAGAAGAGAGAGAGAACATTCTGCAAAGTTTAATTTTACTTAATCCATCCGTCTCTTTGCAAACCGCAAAAAGAACAAAAAGGCAAAAAAAAAAAAAAAAGAAGAAGAAGAAAGGTAGAAGGTGAGAGAGACAGAAATGTAGAAGTTAATGAGGAAGAGGAAGGATGTAAGAGGTTCTCCTTGATCTTGTTAGGTTTTGCGGAACCAATCTCTGGCTAAAAGTAGGTTGGAGGACACTGGTTCCCTGTGTAATTCTTTCGTATAAAGCTGCGAAGTTGGACAGGGTCATATTTCTCGAGACAATAAATAACTCTCTGGTCATCACATCAACTCCCTAGCGATAAGAAGAAGCATATTGTCATGACATTCCACGCTCTTGGATTTGGAGAAAACTTCAATCACAATAATAACTCTCTCTAGCTGAAATTCTCAGTGGAAGAGAATTAGAGGCTAGAGGCCTCATCACATCATTTTACCTTTAAGGGTAGTAAAAACTGTTGGCGGTACCAATAAAATTAAATACAAAGCCAAAAAAACTAGTACTACATGACTTCTCACTTGCCCTTTTGGAAGGTCTCTTTGCCTTTTCAGTTGTAGCCAACAAAAGAAAAAGGAAAGAGATACAACGGAGGATTCCTCGATGTAGTAGTAGTACTAATGTTCAGAGGAAATGGTCCATGTGATCCTACTAGTATTCAATTCACTTGAAGAAAGAGATCTAAGAAGAATCCTACATTTCTATTAAAATATGAATATAGCTAGAAGCTGAAGCTTCAGGGATATGTAGGAAATTTTATGCTTGTTTCTTTAGGCAAACTTGTAAAGTTATTATCCGTCGGGCCCCCCTTTTTTTTTTTTGGTTAAAAAAAATTCAATGTCAAGACAGCATATCATTATCCAAAGGGAAAACTGTTAATGAATATTTTGGATTTTAATATTTACATACTTCAGGTGCCAGTCAGTAAGGTTCCATACTTTTTGACCTTTCTCACAATTTCGCTCGAAAGACTTTCCTAGAAAAGAAGCTCTTCCCTTCCCCACAGCCACAGCTAAAAGACAAGCAACGGGATTAAACAACTAAGACTATAGCTGGCAAATGGCAATAGCAGCAGCAGCCCACTAATTTACCCTTCGGAGGAGGACCATTGTACATTTTTGTTTGTGTCTTGCATTCTCTAGAGCTCATTTGGGCTGTCAACACGTGTATTTTTATGGTTGTTATTATTATTATTTTCCCTCTCCTTTTTTTTGATGAATAATATAAAATGGGTTGCAAAGTTGCAATTGTTTAAAGAGTCAAGAAAAGACACGCTAGTATGATAATTAACGTTTGGAACAAACTCAAAACCAGCTCACCAGCGTTCAACTGCTTGTGGAGAATAAGATGTGCAGATCTTTATAAGGTGAAATTTTCCTCAACAACAAGAAGAAGGTCGTACTATTAAACTCAAACGTTGATAGCTAGTTTGGCTTTGGAAAACCCAGACATAAACATGGGTGTGTTGCAATCTGACCAAGTGGGTTGGCAGGCACCTAAACTGTGGGGAAACTTCAGTAGGTCTTTCTTCTATAGTGTAAAATCTAGGATTTAGACATGTTACAAGTTGAGTCGGGATTTTCAAATGTACGTTCAACCAATAATACTTCTGTTTGCATTGCTATTTTATAGAATTTTTAGCGATAAAAAAAACATACTGCAGCGATTTGATTTTGACGTGAAAAAATTAGCAAGCTTCTAGATGGCAAGTGACAGCGCGACGACGGAGTTCTTGTATTATATTTACAATTTTGTTTTAATAATGGGAAAACATTGTGCACGGAGAAGAGATGCTGATGATCTTAAATTTTTCAATCCTCGACTTCTGCCTTTACTATGATAGGTAGAAGAAGACTAATTGATCATCCTCTTTTTATTATTATTATCATGTGCTACCACAAAGATTAGAAATCACAGAAAACAAATATCAGGAATTGTTTTGGTAGTTTTGGCATTTCCATGATTTGTCTATAAGATTCTTGGCATCGAAATTTACTTTTCAGTTTAACCCTTTAAACAAGTTTGCAGTCGGGTATTCAATCTTGGTAGAGTACAAGTTACTTGAGCATTTGCACATGGAAAAGTTGGGACTCCATTCATATTAATCAGTATCTGCACGGTGGCAGTGGCAGGGGAGGAGGAACTGACGTCAGATGTTGTGGCCGTGTAATTTTGGACCATTTGGGCTTCTTCCCAACGAGGATTCTGATCACTTTGGCACAAAATCAATTGAAGATGTCTGTATCTTTTTATCATTATCTGTTGTTTGCTCACATTTAGGATTTTGACGTTTTAAGACTTGAAGTCATTGTCTCGTTAATAAAGCTTGCATTTCTTTTTTACTTTTTGATCAATAAGCTTGTTGCTGCTTTACTTCGTACTATGTCCTCACTAGGGTTGCAAACGAGTCGAGTCGAGTCGAGTTTTGGCCTAATCGAGTCGAGTCTTGACTTAATTTTAGTGAACTCGAATTCGAGTTCGAGCTCGACGAGCCAACAATTTCAAGATCGAGCTCGAGCTCGAAAAAATAAAAAATAAAAAATATATTTTTTAAAAAATAAATAAAATAATAATTTTCTCTTAATAAATAATAAAATATTAAGGATATATATGTAATTTTACTAGTAAAATAAAAAATATATATGTATACTTAAAATAAAAAAATAAAAAATATATATATACTTAAAATAAAAAAATAAAAAAATATATATATACTCGAACTCGCGAGCCGACTCGCGAGCTAACGAGCTTAATATTTTGAGCTCGACTCGAATTCGATATTGATCAAGTTCGAGTCGAGCTCGACTCGAGCGGTTCGATTCGTTTGCAGCTCTAGTCCTCACCCATGCCAAAATACTTCCTCTCCTCTGAGTTAGTATAATCTTTCTTCTAATTAATTGAGTTTTCATCAAGTCTCAATCTCTCTAGTACTTTTACATGGTCTCATTACTAATGGAATACATATATATGTATTCAGAAACAAAGTAGGATTCCTTACACCATTTTTATGTGTTTTATTAGTTAAACACTTGACGTAGGTTATGAGTATCCAACACCTTGGAACAAATTGATACAAGACAACTCAGATGACTTTTAAGGGCTTCAAATTGAGAGCATACTTGCAAGAACATTAAAAAAGAAAAAAAAAAAGAAAGAAGGAAAGAATGAATTTAGCTCGAAACAAACTTCCTCACTTATTCTTCTCAAAATGAAAATCAAATATACCCAAGTAGAAGTAGAAGCTAGAATGGAAAAGATTATGCATACATGAAATGATATTCACCAACAACCCCACTCATATAATTTTTGAAACAAATAGATTTGTTTATTGGATTTTTTTTATAAAAGACATAATTTTATTGTCATGAATCTACACTAATGCTAGAAAATGCATCAATATGTCACGGGTGTATATAGATATGAAAATCATAAGGTTCTAAAATTTTTCAGCCCATATGAATTGCTGTAACTTAAAGATCTATGCATGTTTTCTAATAGTAAGATCTAATTAAAAAAATTATTTCAAGGTCAAAATGAAATTTAGATTTGACATAAGAAATTTAGTTTGTGAAACCAGATATGTAAAATCTCAAAATCTCAGTTCCTGTACAAAAAAAATGATAGAAAAAAAAACTCTCACAAAAAAATCTTAAAAGACAATAAAATTTTCACTAGAAGAATTCAGGAGGAAAAAACCCTCACTAAAGAATTCTAGGTCAGAAAAAACTCTTAGCAACACCCTAAGAGAGACTTTATTCCAACAACTAGGAGATACTTTATTCGAACAAATGAAAAAGAAAGTAGAGAGAGAGAGAAAAGAGTGTTGTTGCTGTAGGAAAAGACCAGACAAATCTAATCTCTCTCTTAGGGAGAGTCGGAGAACGTTTCGGTTGGAGGAATTTTTAATGAGAAACGAGAAGAGAATTAGCATTAGAGAGAGGTTGAAGGGTAACAAAATTTTGTTTATTGGATTGAGTGTGAGTTTCGGTAATTGATGGTTAGATAAGATTCAAAACCTATATATAATCCAAAAAAAAGGCTAAACAATCAAGTATTTTCTGGAGTGAAAACTGTAAATTTCTGTAGTGTTTGTATCGAGCAGTTGCAATCGTACCAACACCCACCCCCAAAAGAAGAAAGAGGGGGAAAAAAAAAAAACAAGAATCTGCTTCTTTTTTTAATTCTCTCACTCACTGCTAATTTTGAAGTTTCTCTAATGAGACAACTATGACTGTCTCTGACCACAAAAAATCTGGTCATTTTCTGATCAATCCAAAAACATCTCTTGTTTTCAGGTCATGTCGTGTGGTCGAACTACAACCTTAAATCAATTTAAAGACAGTAAAATCCTGTCTAATTTTATCAAAGACCCGTTTCCTATAAGTAAAGGAAGAAGAAAATAAAAGAAATTCTTCCTATACATTTCTGCCTAACATATAACTCGCCTACTCAAACACTCAAACTCGAAAAATTAGATGCTCGAGCCGATCGAACGTGCGTGTTATGTGGAAATGGATAATTGGACCATGCAGATTTGCTTGGTCAAGGACGTATCTTGTAACATCAGCAACTTTCACTTCTATTTTCCTTCTTTCATATCCGTTTTTTAGTATTCATCACCTTTCACTATTCTTGTTGGTGCCTTGGCTGAAAACTATTTGGTTAAGTGTTCACTTTCTTGAATTTGACAAGAAAAAAAGGCTAATAAACCTAGAGACAAGACAAACTGAAACCCATAAATTTCTTGGGTTTTCTCGAACGATTTTGTCTTAGACGACTATAAATAATGTTTTCCAGTGCTACATAACCATTAATTCCACATCTGATATTAGCTGGAGAAATAATGGGAGCTTACGAATTTGCTAAAGCTAACAAAATCGTCCAATTCACACTCCTTTTCTCTAACAGTAAAATATGCATATATCATCAAAAAAGAAAAAGAAAAAAAAGGTTAGATGTAAAGTGCAAGAGCGGTGCAGAAGTTAAGATTGACATGCACATGTATCATTTGACAGTCCTAATTAGCTGGCCAACATATTCTTGTCAATTTGAACTTTCTGGCTTCTTCTTCTAAAGAGATTCAACACCGCAGTCCAATTACGGACTTCTCAAATGCATGTTCCTAGTAAAAGAAAAGTCTACTTCGATAACTGTTTTGGGCACTAGAAAGTCAAGTGAAATAAATGCACAACTTTCTTGATGCAAACATAAACACAAATTTTCGAACATGATTAGCACTTTTCGAGTATTTAGCTTGACTGACTTGCCTTTTAGTCAAGAAGAAATTGCAAAAATTATAGGGAGGGTAGGGGTTTACTTTAATTCGTCTAACAAGAAATCATTAATTGTCCCTAAAATAGATAATCATCCAACTGGGAATGTGTGGCTAGACCAATGTTTAGCTTACCTAAGCTGATAATGCTAAACAAGGGTCAACTCTATTTGGGACCCCCATTTGGTTGATGATCACAAAAACAATGGTCAGTGATCGACCAATCAACCCAATCGGCAATTTCCAAGTCTTAATCCTTTGGGACCATGTAATTAGCTGTGGCCGACTGCTTGGTTCCGTTCCGTGATCTGCGTGTGAATCAACAACAGCAATCTTTGTTCCAAATTTGTTTATTGGGATTGCTTTTGGATTATTCATAAAAATTCACATGCACGTACAGAGGTAGATGCCTGTTCCGCAACATTTTATGTATTATATTTATATATGCGAGACTAGAGATTTAAAAATTGAGAGACTGGTCATTTTCTGTTCCAAAATAGAAGTAGTATTTGAAGTATATTATTACTGTTACAAAGGACCTATTATTTTCTTATTTAGCCTGGTCCTGACTCTTTCAAACAACACTTTTCTAATGGACTAAACGAGTATATGTATACCTAAAAGGCCGTACATTTATATAATTTTGTATTAGCAATTCTTGCAACCATTACAGTCTTACGCAACGCAGGTTCTTTCTATAAACCAAAGCAAGGTTGAAAATAAATTAAAATGAAAGATAAAAGTGCTTTTTTTTTTTTTTGTGGAGGAACCGGTGCCTCAATTATGGACAATAAACAAAAACCACACAAAAAAAAAGAAAAAGAAAGACTTAAAAAATGATTTGACAGCATGAAGATATTTACGGATAAACTACAACGACTACTATTTGTTTCAGTGAGGGATCACTGTTGCATGGTGGATTGTTACTAGAATAATGATGATGACAATTTCTCTCATGCTGCTGCTAGTGCTAGAAACATAAAGGGCAACATTTATGTCTGAGTTCTGACTGGATGTGGGGGGTTGTTGTTTTTGCAGTAGGATTAGTAGTAGTGATGCTTGAGGCGAAACCGTACAAACACAAACACATCATCAATACCCAAAAAGCAATGCACAAAAAGAAAGGCTTTGCCCCCGTACTGTCAAAAAAGAAATAGAACTTTTTTTTTTCCATTGATTTCCATCAATACACACAAACCCCAATAAACTCAACTCAAACAAGTCTCATCTGAATCATATTCATCTGTGCTCTGCCTCCAACCACGCCATACCCCGCCACCACCCCCAACCCTCCCATCCCATTCCTTCAAATCTTACTGATGGTACTTGTACTACTGCTAATACTTACAGCGTTCAGATTCTTTTTTATCAATAGTTGTGATCAGTAGTTGTAGTAGTACATAGCCTCCCTACTCTCATGTGTCTTGTTTTCATCATTGAAAAACAAGCTCATGTTACTAGAGCTAATCAGTTGCTTAACTTCCTCAAGATCATACTGGAGTTGAGTAGTACTAGTACTGTTTCCACAAAGCACTACACTTGGCTTCTGATCGTGATCATTACCTCTTCCATCACCCCATGTAGTTGAACTGATTTGATTTCCATAGTCAACCATGAATTTTTGGTTTTCTTGATGATGATGATGATCATAACCGTTAGTACTGTTAGACAAATTGTAACCCTGAAGACTACCACCGTTCATATGCTCTTGTTTGATCTCCTTTCCATAGCTGATCTGGCTGCAACTTCCATCAGATGATGAACAACTTGCTTGATCAGTACTCCAAAGATTAGCATATTATCCTTTCCAGGGTAAAACTGCATGGGACTAATCAAACCCTCTTGATTGTGCCCTTGAAGATAAGAATGATGATTAGCAGTAGTAATAGTAGCCATAGGATTAACGTTGTTGTTGTTGCCGTTGAACAGCAGATTTGGCTGGACTGAGGGAAAGGATTCAAAGCCTGTGAGACATGACTTTGCTGAGGTCGAATAATAAGGGCTGCAATCATTATATAGTTGAGACAGGCTAGAAAAAGCTTGAGATTGTGGTGATGAAGTTGTATGAAGAGAATTTGAAAATGGGGGTAGTTTTCTTGGGTCTAATGGAATCATCCCCATGAGCTTCTTCTTCAGCTTGGTATTCCAGTAGTTCTTGATATCATTATCTGTCCTTCCTGGCAACTGTGCAGCTATAATTGACCACCTGTATAATTATTAATGTTCTTTAGAAACTATTTCAACAGGAAATTTTCAAGATAAGTTTCTCACCAGAAAAAAACACTGAACTTTCACCTATAGTTGTTAACAAACAAGCATTGCTATCTAGTGGGCTTCAGCTTGGCACGCATGCACAAGAATTGTCCAAAAATGGTAGAATCTTTTGACACTTTGCAATTGAAATATCATAACTAGTAGTAAGTTAGTAATATCTATTCCCAGTACATTCTTCTTTCCTTTTCCTTCTCTTTTCCTCTATTGGGTTCTTATTTTTTCTATTTTTGGTTGGACTTTACTGTTCTTCTGTCATGAGAACAGTTAACAATTTAGGAAAAACATAGGAAGGATTTGGATCAAATGGGACAGCCTTAGGTTAACAAAATAGTTGCTCAAAACAGCCAATTTTCGTGAGGGGTGGTGATAGTAGATTTAGATGCCTACCTGCTTCCAATGCTTGCATACAAACTGCAGATTATTCTGTCTTCATCATCAGAAAATTCCCCATGTTTGATGTTTGGCCTGAGATAGTTAAGCCATCTCAACCTGCAGCTCTTCCCACATCTCTTCAAACCTGATCCAAAACCAAGCCAATCGCGTTCAGAAAATGTATCACAAACTACTAGACACCATTGACAATAACACACACAAAGTTTGAGGCATTTCCTTGACTATGTTCATATGAAGCTTGAGAATAATAATAAAATGTTACCAGCTTTTTGAGGAAGAGCAATCCAGTTGCCACCAGTCCCAAATTTCTCTATAAACTCCTTCAGCTTTGCATCTTCTTCAGGTGACCAGGGTCCCTTCTTCACGTTGGCCTTATCACAGCAAGGAGCCCTTCCCATCGCTCTCTCTTTCTTTTTGTTGATTCTATGTGTCTCTTGTCTCTCTCTCTTGTTTTCTTGTACTATTACATCTATTGCATCTCCTTTGGCTTCTTCTGAGGAAACTCCCTCTTCTCTTCCTTTCTTCTCTCTCTCTCTCTCTCTCTCTCTCTCTCTCTCTCTAAAAAACTGGACTCGGTATGATGTGGTCTTAGTGGCTTTTTATTGAGAGACTTGGGTTTACAACAGTTAAAAAAAGTGAATATTTTATAAAGGAATATATACAAGTCAAAAGGATAGGCCTGTTTAATCAAATTTCTCCGCCAAAGTATTGGTGAATTAGTAGCTGACGGAAGTTTCCACCTCTAAATAGTGAAACACTACATGCAACCTTGCTCAGTCTCTTCGTTTTGGTTCAAGAATCAAAGTCTTGCAAGTAGATCTAGAAAATTTAGTAGTATAACAAACTGATAGAGATAGCTAGCCAGGTCAGTAAATTTTGACAATTTCCAATCGATAATATAATTTATCTTCTGTTAAGCACCTCTAAGGAAAAAGTCCTAAATCGATTCTCTAGAAGATCACTCAATCTCCATGCATAAAACCAAACATATACGTCCTCAAAATTTATACTCCAAAAAGGAAATAAAAAATAAAAAATAAATAAAATGACTGATTAGGGTTACTCCTGTTTACTATATACATATATGGCGAAATCCACGGTCAATTTTTTTTTAAAGTAACAAAAAATATTCAGTGATGAGGGAATTGGTCAGTTTGCATTGTGATGGATGAGAATGATCACCTTCCATGATACATCTATTAGATTCCAGGTAGCCAATGTTATTATTATGATCAGGTGATCAATTTGCATAGACTAATCAATGCCACCTTTGAACTGTCACCCTTGCACACACCAGGCAAACCATTTTACTGGTCCTTGATCATTAATCTACCATGTCCTTCTCAACAAGTACCAACCAGCACCACCAGCTACCTAAGGTAATCTCACTCACCAACAAAAAGATCAGCTAGAAATTTACATGTCACACTTACTTAACTTTCAACGTGTACGTACGTACCCACTGATCAATCAGTTCAAATCCAAGGAAGAGTTTTCCTTCTTGGTTTCAAGTGAATCGTGCATGCCCTGATCTTTGCCATCAAACCACTGATCTTTCCCAAAATGAAAGTATTCAACCAATTCAATTCTTACCGCTTTGGAGGATACAAAGTAGAGGGGAGTCGTTTTCAGAAGGCAAATTCTGGCATTTGGTTCGTTACTATTTCGCTCCTTTGTAGAAAGTTGAAGCAGATAATGCATCAAGAAAGTCGTCGTTCCCACTTTATTCAAGACTTTTATGTAGCGATCTGAAATGGTATAGTCATGATCAATAGAACCTTTAGACCAAATAATTTAAACTAGCAAGGAAAAGTAAAGTCCTCGGAGTTTGGCCGTGGAAGACATCGCCCGCGGACATGTCATTTTCCTAAAATTTTAATTACTCAGTCACATAATTATAATATTATTAAATAGACGCCTTGATTAACTAGAACATATTAAGACCAAAGACCAACTAATTACGGCTAGGCCAATTTTCTCATGGCTTCACAACTGAATACTATAATTCAACGACCCTTGTCGGTTTCTGCTATCCAATGTCATTGGACCTATAAATTATTACATCTCTAAGTGGTCATTCAGACCGTAGATTGATTTATGTATACCACAGTGTCATGTCTTGATTGGGGAAGATTAGCTGACTTGTCGACAAAGTGAAAATAAATTGAAGTGACAAATAAATACTCATTGCATCGTAGGATAAAATTCATGGCAGAGTACCATTAATTACTGTTTTGGCTTTTAGCAGCACATGTTCCTGAAGCACTTGCACCCTATTATGTATTTGAAACATCAATGGCCATATGGTGCTGGAAATAATCCTTTTTTTTTATATTGATGACTATTTTTTTTGTGCCATCATGGACATGGGAGATGAGGGAGAGGGAGGTTCTACCGGAAGAAATCAACATGAATCGCATTTTAAGTTATAATATGATTTGGGCCCGTAATTCTTGACTTAAGACGAGCTTTGTTCTGTAATTAAAAAGGTAAGCACACCTAGTTTATGTACCAAACCCTTCTGGTACTAGCTATATCCAGGACTTGAGGATCTGTTTAACCACTTTATGGATGATGAATTTAGAAAACCTTATCTAGAAATGTCGCCTTTTTCTATGCAATTATGAAAATGATCTCACTTGTGGCTTAGGATATTGGCTCATTTGAATAAACAAATCGAATATTTTGATACTAAAACATCATGTATTGACCTTTGAGTTTTTGCTTGAAGCACTGTTTATCAAACTTGATTAATCATTCATCAAACTAATTTTCTCCATGCTTAATTATCAGCAAATGATTCATCTTTAAGACAAATAACAAGCTGATGAAGACGTTTCCCGAAGTCATTGATATGGATAGCTCTTTCTTTCTTTTTTTTCTTTTTTTGGTTTGATGAAAACAAATTTCTTTTATTGCTGAGGAAAGTGTTGTGGTATTGTAAGAGAGAGATGTAGCTGCCTCGGGCTTAATATAGTATTTTCTCATTTTGGTGTCTGGTGGCTAGAAAACATGCTTTTTTATGCCCATATCTCTCTTTTTTCAATGCAAATGATTGTTTGCATTAAGACCTTTCTGCTACAGCAACAACTATTCCTGCTTGCAATAGATTTTGTTAATTACTCATTGTTTGTCCTTGTGCTACGTACCACAAGAAATCATATAGCAAACCAAAAAAAAAAAATCTAATTAATCTTTGTACTGTTGTCCAGAAAGAACTGCTAACACTGGTAGGCGTTTTGATGTTTAGTTTTTACTTCCAAAAATTAAAATAAAAAAAAAAGTATGTTGCCTTTTAAGTAAATCAGTAGACTTTCACGGTTCTTGGGTTCAGATTCTGGACATTTCCTCAATTTGTCATTAATAATAAGCTTTACCAGTTCAAACATTTTCAGTGTCCGTTTGCCAAGATGGAAGTTTTGAAGTGGACAAAATTTTTTTAAAAAAATTAAAAAACGATTGAATTGTCTTATTGGTCAGTCTAAAATCTAAATCACAAGCTGCTATTGACTTCACATGAATTATTGTTTACAACCAATTTACTTTCTGCAAATACTTTTGACATTGTGAAAACCTTTTACTTAAATATTCATTCAATGGGTCGGAAGTCATAAACTGAGCTGTTGAACACTCATAGGCGATTATACCATTGCTAAATTCCGAAGAGGGTTGACGCTTGCACCCTAACCAGCCACTGAAAGTAACATCACCCTACCTTGTTGAATTCTACTGTATTCTATTCACGTTTGCTTTCTTCATTTCCATTTCCCTCTGCATTTTGGACGTGAAAGATTCGTTCAATTGTTAATTAGCATCGATCATGAAAAAAAGCTACATTGTGGGATTAAAAAATAAAAAAAAACATAAAAAGTAAAATGGGCATCAATTTATTATGATGTCACAAGGACATCTACACTCTTAAGTATCTAGATGCTATGACCTAAACATGATTTAGATTTCGCGACGTACATAAATAAGTGATTACAAGCCTTAAGTTGATAGACGAATGACTACTTATAGGATTTCAAAAAGGAGATGAATTCACGGCACATCCTAATATGATTGTTTTTCTTTCTTCGTTTACCTTTCTGGTTTCTTGTATTGTTTGCTATATATATATTTTTTGTTTCTTAATTACTAAGTTGCATTGCAACAAATGACATGTGTATGATAGTAAAAAAAAAAAAAAAAAAGGACATGTATGACAACGGTTTGAGGTACGTGTGTGAATCGGCCTATATGAACACAAAAAGTTTAGTATAAGCTCCATAATTGTTCAAAACTGTAGTTTAGGCTCTCAATGACTGGCGTGTGGTTGGAAAGCGTATGAAAATGAGAACATGCAATGAACAAGAGAAACTTTCAACAATATAAGGGAGGAACACAAAGAGAAATCACTTTTTTGTATTGGTAGACGTCCAAATCATAAAACAATAACAACGAAAGGGGTTTTCTTTGACTCTTATCAAGAAAAGAAGCCACAGATCAAATATTTTGGTCTGTAATCCATATTTAAGTCATTAATTTTCTGTCTTTTCTTGTGAGACATCGAATCTCATATTTGAAAACCACATTATTAGAAAAGGTCCTCACAAGTCATATCTGTAACGCTCTAAATTATTGTGGATCGGATGAATAAGAAAATGAACCGAACAAGAGACAAGTGTCCTCATCGCCATTGACTCTTAGATAGCAAAGATGCGGACTTGTGATGCACTTTCTTCTATGACTTCTCAACGGTTGGCAAACTAAGATAGAAAAAAGTTCTTCTGCAGGCTGTATTTGTTTGATTACTTTAAGAAGGCTTTTATTAATTAACCAGCGAACGTAGAACTTAGACCTTTGACAATGTTTTACCTTTGCACTTCTTTGTCTTTACTCATACCTAACGCTTGATAGTTTTCAAAGTACTGAATCTCTTCATTTCCAAAAATATTTTCGTTGGAAAAATCCTAAACATAATAGTTTGCGCTTGGAGAAAATTGGCTTTGAGCCTTGAAATTAGTTTTTTTGGGGGTAAAGTAAAATATATAGTTTATCATCTTGATTTATGTCATGATAAACTTTCATTGTCACTTGTCAGCATCAAAGTTTAGGCTGTATTCGGGTTAGCCTCTTTCTTGTAAAATGACTGACACCCACTGAAAATAGAGCTTTTGAGTTCTTGTTTTCTTGCGGAAAAAATTTGTTTGTCCCCCAAAGATTTATCTCCAACCCTTCCCTCGAACCACTTATTCGAGTATATATTGCGGTGTGCAATGAAGGGTTTCATACTAAATTGCAAATGATATAATGGATTAACCTTTCTAAATGGGTAGTGTAAAGATTCTTCTCTCAGAGTACCTTTAGTTGCATGCAACATAATTAAACTAAATTTAAATAAAAAAAAAAGTATGCGCCATCCATTTAGACTCAATAATATTTAAAAAAACAAAACTTTTCACACTCGCAAGGTCGGAAAGATTATTCAAATATAAATGTTTAGTATATTGCAAGAAATGATCTGAACAAGATTGTTCCGTTCCACCAGCAATATTTCATATGCACTTCAAAATCTTTGAAGAATGCGATTTCGTATATATTCCAAGTAAAGGATGTGGAAGTTCTATCGAGCCTCCTCTTACGTTGTGGAAACGAAACCCCGTCCCAATTATTGGTGAAAGTAAAAAGTTTCAAGAAGTGGCGCCTTTGTGTGATCCAGTTCTCATCGGGGCTGCTGCATCATCCAAATGTCCGAAGACTGGAGAAAGATTGTTTGAATTGAATGGAGAATTTGTAGAAGATTCTTTTGGATCAATTGGTGTTTTCTATTCCTGGAGGGAGGGTGAAGGCTTCATGGCATGTCACTGTGAAAAATGTCGTGGCAGTGCTTAGCTCTCTTGCTTTCTGCCTCTCGCAAACAAGTAGAGAAAATCCACTTCTAAACCCATGTGCAGTTGGTGGTAATAGATAGATTTGTCAATAGTGTACCTCTAATAAAACTTGTTGCTTCTACAGTTAAGAGAAAATTGCAAACCCATAAAAGTATGCTCCTACAAGAAATTAAATACAGATAGTTTAGAATTAATTAGTTGTTATTCTGCATAGTGATAGAATCAGAAATGATTATAGTTTTGGAAAAAAATTCGTACGAATATATATATATATATATATATATATATTTTGTCTTGTTTGTTTAAATTGCAATACAGACTATAGTGGATGTTAACGATCGAATTACTATACAAAGGGGCTCAGGTAGTAATTAGTTCATGTTCATAAAGAGCTTTTTAATTTTGATGTGCAGTAGTAACACTTCAGCCAACATACGCATAAAGAACTATATCATTCATTATATTACTACTTGTTTAATGGGTTTGTGCAGAATTCGATATTGCTCTCAATAACTACCTGAAAAAGGAAAAGAAAAATGATGTTTGAAGTTAAACGCTTTACATTATTTCATGTGGTGAAAGGTAATATTGTTGTCACAACTTTCTAGAAGCATGTTAAAACTTAAATAGAAATATGCATGCAGTATCTTATAGCACTTAGTTAAGCATGTATATTGATTTATAAAACGTTTACAACTATGCTATGACTATGTAAATTAATGAGATAAGTGTTTTTTGTGTTTATTCTTCTCTTCTTCTTTTCGCACCCTCCAACGTTTCTAATTTGTATTAAAGATATCTCCCAATATACTCTAGCATATTGTTTAACAATAAAGTCGACCTATATACAGCGACTGAAAATCACTAACACTTTCTAAATGACAGATACAAACAAATAAATTCCTAAAGTTAAAGAGGTGAACTGCTTTTATCTTTTAGTTTGTGTATGTACTTTATTCGTATATCGTTTAATATAGAATTATTCTTGACGATATTCTTCATGCAACATATTGCAGCTTAAGATGCTTAACTACTAAGTATAGTGCTTCACCAATTCGTGGCTCAATTAGAGAAGAGTTCATAATATATAATACAATGATTATCATCCCCACTTATCAATTAAAAGATTTCCCAAGTCAGAGCTTGACCAATTGATTAAAGAATATAAGTTGAATATTATTATTGTCTCTTTCCAATGAAAATTGCCGGGGTTAATAATTTCGCAATGTTAAACACAAAATCATGAGGAGCAGAATATGTGCACTGAGAAAAAGAAATACGTGACATATTGAAAACAAACAAAAAAGCAAAGACAAGAAAGAAAATTGGAAAGAAAACAGGAAAAAGAGGACAAGGAAGAAGCATTAAAAAGTCAAGGTAAGTCTGGGACTGGGATTCGATGGGACAAGAGAGCTCCGCTGTCCGTGATGACGTCATAGGTTGCGTGTTGTTTCAGAGTTGAGGCCCCTGCCCCACATGTGCGCAATATTATGCTCTTCCCCGCCGGGAATATTTTCAATATCATCCCTACTTTTATTTTCGTACGGACCCAATTTTTATCTCTGGCCCAAACGTGTCACTATCACGCTCCGGGCCCCAACCACAAAATTGAATCCTAGTTATATTTTTACATTTAGTTGTACATTTTTTAGAAGGGAAAATTACCAAATGGCAAAAAAAAAAGAAAAAGAGAGAGAGATATTTTAAACACAAATTGCATGTACCGCTAAAGAGTTTTTCGGTTCGTGGGCCATTGTAGAGGCGGCGATTCTGATTTCTGAGCTCAATTTGTTTGGGTGAATTTCACTCTGCATCCCTAAGATTTGTGCTAATTGCAAGAACCTCTTTTCTTGATTTATAATCATGGGAGAATTGGTCACGAGAATTACAACTAAAACAACCCGCGTTCTTTCGATATTTAAATCTTGAGACGGAAAATTTTAATTTTTAAAATTCTTTAAAAACTTCTCGCACGGATCAAAACCATCATCGTCCTTTTTTCAATCGCACTTCTCTCCTTTCTTTCAATGGTTGGTGATATAGGAAAGATACTAATAGGATTATGAACAATTCGATCCTTCCGCTAGCCTTAACAAAGGATTTTCTCCCTCAGTTTAATCCCACGTAGTCACAATTTTGCACAATATGTTACGTCACGCTCAACATCCCAACGACTTGAGGAAGGTTCATTTGGAAAACACTGTACTACCAATACTTTTGTGGCTCAAAAAATTACTAGTGAGAAAAACTAACTAGTCCCATGTGAGTGAGTCCCCATCGTGGATGGATACTGGATATTGAATTTCACGGTCTTATAAATAATAGTAATAAGTAATCATAAACGAGAGATAAGATTAGTGAGACCAAGGAAGCAATTGAATTCAATTTCCATCAATGAATGTTTGTTGTTTTGATCACGATTCACGAGCCACAGTAGATCATCAAGTCCGATGTTGGAATTTGGAGGGATGCGTGATATGAAATGATATGTTGTGTTAAACCAAGAAAATTGGCTCTCAAAACGGGAAGGTCAATCTGCAAATGCATACAATAACAGTAGTAATAATGAGGAGGTCCGATTAGTTGACTGGGGGCTGGGGCTATTGGTATTGAATTTTGAACGAATCAAATCAATCATATCAATCAATCCATTTCAATGATGTCTGAGTCTGATCAAGTTGGTGGATTTTTGGTTTCCTTTGAATATCGGAACCATTGTCAAGTGTCAACGGGTTATGGGTCGGGTGTCACATTTGCAGCCGTATATGAAAATAATGGTGGAATACTTCTACTAGTAGACTCTATTACTACTCTCTTGCTGCTAGTTGCTTGTGCACAAAGGATATAACCACAAAAAAAAAAAAAAAAAATCATGAGAATGGATGGTAGTTTGGGTTCTAATTTTACTACTACATCATAAATCCCATAGAAGAAAAGAAACCTCTCTTCCTTCACTTCCACTTTTTCTGAATAGAATTTCCTTTATAATAATGGTGGTTGTAATCTAGGAGTAATAGCTTGATCTATTCTGTTAGTATTCATTCATTCATCCGATATCTAAGCAGAAAGTGCATGTATTCTATTTTCGTGTAAAATTTGACATTTTCCATGGCTGCTGTGTTTGACATTCTAAAAGATCCGATCTTGATTCGTTTACAAAATTGTTGAGCATATCCAAAGAGGATTTAATCATATACCCATCAAGTTTATCAATAAGTCGGACCTGATTCTCTCGACATATATATTTGATTCAGGACATGACACTCGACAAACTCACCCTAACACTCAATCGAGTATTTTTTTTTCCAAGCCTGGCTAGAATTTTCTTTCTTGCTGTGGATGATTTATAATCAAATTTATCTCTATGTGAGAAAAACTTTGCTACATTTTAGTCGAGAGCTTCCAAACAAAGAATTGATGATTATCTTCCAGGGACCCCATCTGCAAAAAGAGAAAACGCCTAAAGACAAACAGAAGTAAAGAGAAAAACACTAATGAGTCCAAGGGGTTCCACCAACACGTTCAAACTTCAAAGAAGTTGATGCTTTGCCCTGGTCCCTTTAACTCACGAGCAAATCTCACCCATTTTTTTTAATATCTCGTCCAACCTGTTTCATGGGAGTTTCTGTATTCTGTCTTCGTGCAAATTTTGACATTTGCATGCCTGTTGTATTTGACGTTCTAAAAGATCTGAACTTGATTGGTTCGCAGAATTCTAAAGCAGATACAAAGAGGAATTGATCATCATATATAAACCCTTAAAAGTTTATCAATACATCTATCTAGTTCAAGACATGACAATCGACAAATTCACCGAAAAACCCGTTGAGTATTTTGCCAATCCTGAGTAGAATTTTTTTTCTAGTGATGTGGCTGATGCATAATCACGATTTTATCACAATGTGAGAAAATTTAGCTACAGAGTTGTAGTAAAGAGCTTCCAAACAAAGGTCTTCGTTACTTTCCAGGGACCCCCCAATCTAAAAAGAGAAAACCTAAAGACAAAACAAAGGAAACAGAAAAACAAATGAGTCCAAAGGGTTCCACCAACATGTTCAAAGTTGTTGATCTTATGAAGACATACTTTGCTCTGGCCCCTTGACCTACGAGCAAATCTCACACATTTTGGTTTGTTGAATATCTCATCCAACCTGTGTCATGGAAGTTGATATGTATCTCTCAGTCAATTATTGACTCTCAATCACATAAAACGATTATTGGATCGTGATTCATGAACACAACATCGGTCATGAAACGATTATCCCGTGGCGGTCATGTTTAGTGATAGACTCGTCCAAGAATGGCCATGCACATTTGATTGTTAAGTGGGAATTATTTTCTAGCCTCGTGCCAGGTTTTTCTTCCATCCCACTATGCGATCAAACAATCCCTGTCTCATCTATAGACCTCGAAGGATATAAACGACAACCCAGACTTTAAATGCGTGTGACTTTCTTTGATAATGATAAAAATGCACCCCGAATTCATGGAAAATAAAGCACCGTATATCTTCACCGAAGAATAGTTGCTTTGTGCCTTTACATTGCACAAATTAAGCTCTAATTATACTAGGTAAGGTAACCCCTCTATTTAATGATCATTCTTCAATTTTTTTTCCCTTAAAAATCTCAATGCAACAATCATCACACTTGTGACGTTTGCACTATGTCATATACTGATCAAATTATCATTTTTTGAATAAATTTTATATATACTGATGATGTATATATAAATAGGGTCAAATACATGCCACACATGCAAAATAATAAAACATAACATTCACTGTGGATCCAAATCTGCCTATATATACACACACTTTATCCTTAGTTTTTACATCATGCGAGTTTCTTTTGATCGGACTCTAAACATGATGGGCTGATCGTAAGTCAAAGGCAAAGGGCCGTCCTTCAGCACTTACTAATGGATCCAAGCTTCCCCGTTTTATGGGCCTAAATGTGTATGGCTATTTGTGTATCTATTTGTAAAGCTGGCCCAATAGCAATGATTCACTTGCCGTGCTTAACCTAACTGTTCGAAGGATTTAGTATTTTCTATTAAGGATGTAAACGAGTTTAATCGAACAAATATCCTAGTGTTTAAATTTATTTAATTTATTTAATGAGTTTGAAATTTTATTCAAATTTGATTTGTTTATTTGTCTAATCGAGTTTAAACGAACTTTTTATCAATTTTGAATGTTATCAAATATAAAACTCTATTCAAATTTAACTTGATTAGTTGGTGAATCAAACTCAAACGAACTCTTATCAAGTCGAGTTTGATTTGAGTATTGAGTAGTTTGATTCATCTTTCAGCCATATTTCCTACAATTGCTTTACAAGAAAATATTTAAATACATTCCACATGTGGAAAACATTCATCCATACTTGAAACATTGTATTGGTCAAGGACAATATTGAAGTGACATATTTGAGTAGACATATGCTTGAAGAGTAAGCAGGAAGTTAAAAAAAAATGGAACAATATGCTCTCCTGCAATTTGAGTGGCAACAAAGTTAATTTGTTGTAAATAAGAATAAACACCATCTTGTTACACTAGTTATCATTACATTGGTCAAGCAAAATATGGAAGTGCTAGACATATTTGAAGAGTTAGAAGTAACTCAAAAAAAATTTTGGAACAACATGCTCTCATACAATTTGAGTAGGGATGGCAATGAGGCGGGGGACACCTCCCCCAACCCCCGCCCCGTTGCATTTTAATCCCCCCCGCCCCCGCCCCGTCCCCCGCCTCCCGCTTCCCCCGCCCCGCCCCGCTTCCCCCGTGGGGTTAAAAAAAATTTATTATATAATTTATTATAATTAAATTTGAACAAATAATCAAGTACTAAAATATCAACATATCATCAAATTAATATTCATTGTAACTTTACAATTGAAACTCATAAAAATAATTAAACAAAAGTTATTTGAATACAATCTAATATGATAAAAAAGTATAACTAAAATAATCAAGTTTTCACTTTTGATACAAATACAATCACTAAATTGTTATTGTGTTTTTTTGGAAAAAAATGTTATTGTATTAAGTATAGTTAGGAATTTAATATAAATGTATTAATAAATTTAGTATAAATAATTAATAATTTTAATTAATAAACATGTATAATTAGTAGTATAATTGATAATATCATTATATGTATAATTATGTATATATATATATATATATATATATATATATATATATATATATATATATATATTTTTTTTTTTTTTTTATTTTAAGCGGGTGGCGGGGAGGGGAATGTACCCCCGTCCCCCGCCCCGTTTCTAAACGGGGGGAAAAATTCCCCCTCGCCCCCGCGCCATCCCCCGCCCCAATAGTCCCCCGCAGGGCGGGTGCCCGCCGGTCACCCGTCCCATTGCCATCCCTAAATTTGAGTGGTAACAAAGTTAACATGCCGTGTAAGAAAATGTACCACTTACAAAAATGTACAATTTAATCTACCAACACCAAGATTATAAAGCTTTTCAAAAAAAAAAAACACCAAGATTATAAAGAAGCAAAGGAGCCCAATAAAATCTTGTGGGGAAATCATGAGATTTGAGTGTCCAATGCTTGAATCATAAGACCTAAACCTTGAATTTGATAATTGATTTGACATGATTGCAATACATTGTACATGATTACCACTTAATGATTTATAATGATGACAAACAAAAAAAAAATCCTTAATTCCTACATCAAACTTTTGAACTCATTGCTCATAATGGATCCTAGTGAGGACATAAAGTCACTCTAGATGTTGGATTGAAGGTTCTAATACCTCCGCCAGCATAAAAAACTTTTGTGATCTCCTAGGTACTGCCCTTGTCATTTCGATAAGGGGTAATTGTAGAAACCCTCTAAGGTTTCTACAATTGCACTCACCTCTTCTGAAATTTTGAAAATAGCACTAACTTCCCCTAACATGAATTTGGGGTACATAGTTGATGTAGATAGGGTGAATTTACTTACATACCTTTAGAATTTAAGGTTGTTAGTAAACAAATTTGGGGCAAAAAAAGGGCTTCAAGATAACTAATTAAACAAAATTAATGGTTATTTTTTTCGACTGATTAAACACTGTAAGTGCACTTACAAAATGCTGCCATAAAATGGCGCTAATTGATGCTCCAATATGTTGTTATTTTTGTGATTGACAGCTGTTGAGAGGACAATCTAAGTTGTATATTATCTACACAGAGAGAAGTAGAAGCAAGAAAAATGTATGGGAAAGAAACCTCCAGGCAAGACACTATAAGAGAATAAGTTCTAGTGATTTTGGTTGATCTCATTTTATCTTAAGCATTCATGAAACGGAAGGAGGAAAAAAACAGAAATCAAGCAAATTTAAGAATTTTTCGGTTAATAATTTGCGGGAATTAAAAGACAATAGGTAAGCAATCCTTTGTCATATTAAGTTAATACAAAAGTTTCTTTAGTAAAAGGAGAGTTTTTGGAGTTGGTTGTATACTTTATATGTTTTAGAATCTCAGATTTTTTAAGGTATGTTTATTACTTCTTCTAGTTGTTGCTACCGTATTTGTTTTCTTTACCCTTGTATCCTCTTTGGTTTTAGTAACTGGTTTGAACTTTTAATGTTTTTCATTAGGGTAAAATACAGAAAACCTCCTTGTGATTTGACTATTTGACACACCTACATCCTCATTATTTAAAAAACCACCCATATTACCCTCTCGTACTTTGGATTAGAGTGGAATTACGCTTTTTGATCTGCTGTGAACCGACTAGTCTGTTCTTTTATTAATTTTTTCCTTTTTTATTTTATTTTCCTTTCCTTTTTTTGCTTTGCTTTTCTATCTTCCTCTCCTTCTTCCTCCATTTCACATTCTCCATAACTGACAATATCGAAGCAAGGGGGTCTTGGCCATCTGCTCATGTTTTTTATTCTTTCTTTTTTTTCCCATTTTCCCATTTTCCTTTGTTTTTCCCTCCTCTCTCCTGCTCCCTTCCCTCTCTAACCACTTCACACCACCATCCTCTCCACCCAAAGTCTAAAATCCTACAAATTTGGAGTATCCATAATATGAGAGGTAGTGGGTTTGGTTTGTACTTTTATGTATTGCTACAGATCTAATCCCCCACGGGAAAAATGGGCACCATAGGATCAGCCATCAAAGACCCAAAAATTGGGCAGAGGAATTTTACAGGTGGGTTTTATTTTTGCTATGATTTCGGAGAAAAGAAGAAGAAGGACTTGTAGTTGAAATTTTCCATTTCTGAAAACTTGCCATTTTCACTCATTTGATTGTCTACTTTTTCCAAAAAATTTTATGGTGGAAGCTTATGAAAATTCATGAAATTTTTTCTTGGATTTTTGGGTGAATTTGGATTTTGGGTCCATTGTCGTGGAAGACAAAGTCGCAGGCGGTAGTGGAGAGATGGCAGAGGAAAAAGAGGGAGAGGGTATGAAGCTCCTTTGGTGATATTGCTTTTTTGTTTCTCCTTTTTTTCCTTTTTTTTTCCCATTCTTATCTTCTTATTTTTTTTCCTTTCGCCGCTATTGCTGCCATTGCCGCTGCCACTTTGTTAGCCATTACTGCCACCATCACCTACCACCGAAACTTCAGGCAACCCAAGAGACATAAACAGACAAATAAAAAGGGGAAAAATGAAGGAAAAACCCCTGATAAAATCTTCTCCTTTGAACTTAATCATTGCGACGAAAGTTCCGAATTCAACAATGCTAGAGAGTTGCGTGAATGATGGAGGTCAAGGTTTACGAACCCTTGATTAAAATTGGATGAAGATGAATTGATTTATCGGATCAAGCCAGACTGAAATTGACAGTGGAAAGTGCCCAGATTTTTGAGATTCTTTGGGCAGCAAAGGTCCACCTAAATTCTGTGAGGTGTTATAGGTAGATTTTAGCCGATGAAGATTTTGGATCGAGTAAGGGAAGAAAAGAAAAGGAAAATGGAAGGAAAAGCAAAATAGAAAAAAATGAAAACTGAAGGAAAAAAAAAGAAGGAGCAAGATTTCTCCTATAAAATTCATAAAGCTTATATTAAAAAATAATAATACATCACTTGCAGGTAGCATACAGGTTACCGGTTAAATTTCACTGTAGTCTAGAGTACGATGGGCTATGTGGTGTTTTTAAATAATGAGGATGTAGTGTGTCAAATAGTCAAACCACAAGGGAATTTTGTGTATTTTACCCTTTTCATTATTTTACTAATACAACCTCACAACAAACAAAAAGGGTACAAATGAACAAAATTATTATCTCATTTCTCAAAAGATTTTTTTAATGTCATTTTCTCTTACATGGGTTGAATCTTCTAGCAAAACCTTAAGTTCAAGGAAGATTAGTGCTATTTTCAAAATCTTAGGGGAGAGAGTGAGTCAACTACTAAAAACATCAAGGGAGGTTTATGCAATTATCCCTAAATGCATTAGTGTAGTGTAGAAGTTTATGTAGACTTAATTTTTTGGATCCTTTTATTTTTTAAAACTAGTTTTTCAAATACTATAAAAATTTTTAAAAAGTACTCTAAAAGATATTCTAAAAAGTAGTCTAAATTTTTTTTTATGTTTTAAAAATTCTACTACTCTTAAATATTTCAAATTATGACAGGTTGTCAGCCTGTGCAATAATAAAAACCTGCTCAATTAAAGTTAATTTTTGTAAATAGTGGTAAGCAGGGTCGAATCCACAGGGACTGGGAGTAACTGTTTCTTTTCAAAATTCAAACTAATAATGGGGGTGTTTTTGTGTAGAAGGTGACAATTAAAATAATTCAACTAAAAAACAAAATAGTAAACTAAAAATTAAATGACAATTCACTAAAATCAAGGTAATAATAATTAAAGGTCTAGCCAAGAAATAACTTCAGCAATGGTTCACCTAATTGATCATCGATACACAAGCAATTCCAATTATTTATTAATAAATAGGTTATAACTACCAAACAAGCGATGACAGTCAACCCCTCCTTACTGTGTCGGTGATTAAGGTACGCCCGTTAATCACTGCTCTAATTAAGAAATAATCCTAGGTACGCTCATAGGATTTAATTCCCCAATTGCCTTACGTATTAGAGGAGCCCTATTCTAACCAAATAACGCACTACCAGGGTTATTTCAGATTAGCCCGCGTATCCCCCTGACACAACCCTAATTGTGCCAGTTGTCACTTTTTAAGGCAGTTAAACAATTACGGATTTAAATGCCCTAATTGACAATAGATTATCAAACTAACTAATTATCCGGATCCAAGACAATCAATTAATCAAATAATCATAAGCACTGTAATCAAGGAATATGCGAATACCAAGAAATAAAAGAAAAAGATAAGATTAAACCGATCTCACAAATTTTAGGCGAATCAAAACATCCGTTGTCCCTTGGCTAGACAAAGGGGATTTAGTTCATCCCGAATGCGAAAAACCCACGCAAAATTGAAACAACAGTCGCGGCCATCAATTGGATAAATTCAATTCCGTTGGACTACTGATGAAAAAGCAAAGCTACAACAAGTGATTAAATGTCTTCCTATTGTTCCTGACATCCGAGCGAGTAAAGCTCACTAAAAGACGAAAAACTAGAGTCTAAGGCAAGATACTACGGAGCATGATTCAAGTCTCTATAGCTCTTGCCGTACGTGAGCTTATATTTGCCCCCAAAAGCTCCCCCGTGGAAAAGTCAGCACAAAACCACTCAAAGGTTGTTGCTCATTCTTTGCGGCGGCCCACCCCACGAAAAGGAAGCCCTCCATTCGCTCCTTCCTTCGGCAATTTACCAAATTGGACATAAGCTTTTCGTTTTCCAAAAATGCCCCTGGGATTGGGCTCTGCCTACTCGAATTTCTTTCCTGTCAAATTGGTACTTATTATCATATTTTCATTCTACTTCCTGAAATTAAATACAAAATATCAAAAGTGAGTAGAATCTAACAATTAATCCACATCGGGTCAGGTAATAGGGGAAATTAATAATAAAATAAACGGTAAAATTGCAACCTATCAAAATATTTTCTAAAAATATTTCAAAATATACTTTAAAAACTCTGTTATGGTAAAATTTTTTAAAACATCCCAAAAAACAGCTAATTCAAACGGAGCCATAGTTTGTGATCCATGTCAAACATTCGTGATGTCAGTGGTACCTGTAGCAAAGTTAACTGCGTTTTGATCCTCCAACAGAAAAGTCATAGTGTAGTTTCAATTCCCAACAAATACGTGACCCCTTTTTCCATTTAAATTAAGTGTATACTGAAGAAAAAATTGGCATATGATTGTAATTTACGTTACCATCTCCTTCAATCAAAGAAAGATATTCAGGAGTTGGACCAATTGGTTGATTCCTTAAAACTTGGCACCTTTGGTTTATCAATAAAGCAGCTCAACATTGCACCTTCTGTTGTGGAGTTTCACCTGTTACAGTAACACTAGATCTTAGCCAAATTTGATTAAACAATTAGATTTATATTGTTTTCTAATATCTAGTGCAGTCAACCACCTCAACTTGGTCTAATCGCCCAGAAACTGTTTCTCCTAGCCTGGAAAATGATCAAGAATCCCCGCGCCAACCCTGATGAACCTTCAATCCAAAAGCTCAAATTCAAATTCAAGCACCCCATTTTGTCAAAACCCCAACAAATTAGCATCCTCCACCTCCTAATTTTCACTCTTCTTGAATCCTCACCTTCACTAGCTTCCCTGCACCCAAAGCCGCCCCCACTCCCAATTCTCCCAATCCCAAGTTCACAGCAGCTCTCATGGCAGCTAACAGAAATGGCCCTGTTCCTGCACTTTGGAACCAACACTTTTACGGGCTCAGAATGGGGTACAGGCCATGTTGATCCATCAGTCTTTAATCCCACTAAATTAGATGCCACCCAATGGGTCAAAGTGGCCAAAGATTTTGGCTTTTCTAAAGTTATCCTGACTGCTAAGCACCATGATGGGTTCTGCCTCTGGCCTTCTGAGTATACTGATTATTCGGTTAAGTCTAGTGCTTGGAAGAATGGGAGTGGTGATGTTGTTGGGGAGCTAGCTGAGGCTGCAAGAATTGCTGGAGTGAAGTTGGGGCTTTATCTTTCTCCTTGGGATAGGCATGAGTCTTGTTATGGCAAGACTCTTGACTATAATGAGTATTATATGGGGCAAATGACTGAGCTCCTCACAAGGTATAAAGTCACTTCCTTTATGTGAGTACTTGTATTCTTTGTTACCGTTGATCCGGGATTGTGCCATTTCTGGGTGTTGTTGCCTGCTGTGCGGGAGATATTGCGGGTGATTTTAATGCTGTTTTGGTATGTTATTTGGGTTATTACTGGATTTGTAAAGTTGGTTTTTTGACTTGATCAGCTGATGTTTAGACAATTATTGAAGCTGTTTTTCCTTTTTGGTTCCCTTTTTCTGGTTGAATTTTTATCTTTTCTTGGTGTGATTTAGGTTGATTAATGGGTATGGTTTTCAATATGCTAGTCCGGTGGAAGATGGGTGGGTCATTTATACATAACATGGCAGTCTGGTTATTTAGAAGTATTTTGTGCTCAAATAGGTGCTAATGCGAAATCATAGGGTAAAACGTTTGCGTTATATCATTATCAACCTCATTAGCCACGAAGCAAACTATTTTATGGAAGAATTTTGTCTACTGGAGTGTAACAATTTCGGAGAGGAATTTGCACCTTTAGATAATATCTACAGTTATAGGGATTGCAGTATGCATAACTCGATCTGAACTTGATATAGTTCTTTATAATTTAGACCATAGCTAAACTCCGTCCTTTTTCTCTTTTCGTAATATCCCTGTTACTTTGGTTTACTGTAACCGAATTGCAGATATGGTGTGGTGGAAGAGGTTTGGTTAGATGGAGCAAAAGGTGAGGGGGAGAAGGATATGGAGTATTTCTTTGAAGATTGGTTTAGTCTTATTCATCAGCTACAGCCTAGAGCAGTCATTTTCTCAGATGCTGGGCCTGACACTAGGTGGGTGGGAGATGAGGGTGGTTATGCTGGGAATACTTGCTGGTCCCTCTTTAACTGCAGTGCTGCAAAGATTGGTGATACTGATCCAAAGTGAGTCCTCTTGTTTTGATCTCACTCTGCATTTGATATTATGCTTACTTTGAAGCAACAAACCAAGTCTGTGCACCCCTTTGGCCCCCGATCATTCCTTTTTTTTTTTTTTTCCTTTCCCTTTTATTTCAACCAATTCATTTTTAAGCACTTGTGGTGCGTGTGCTGCCATTTGATTATCTGTTTCTCAGCTGATGATTGCTTAATCTTGCTTACGCTCAGTGGAATGAAAGTCTTTGTGCTGTGGCCTGTAGAAGAAGTTTAATTGGCTAATATTGCAGTTTCCGTGCAATTTTTTCCACCGTTAGATTTCATTTTAACAGAAAATTAAATATTTAAATTTGACATTTTGATATGTCTAAATAAAACCAACTGCATGCATCTAAGTTGGAGCCTCTTGATTTGTATTATTAAGCTTAGCGGCCTCATGTCTTCTGCCATATAATATAGAAGTTGCTGGCAAGTGACATGTGTTTCAGTTAGCTGTTCAAATTTTAGTGTAGAATGCATGCAATCGGGGTGTTTCCTCGTCAATATTGTTGATGAAAGCACAATTTTGACTTTGATTGGTATAGGATTTGAGGCTTTAGTTAAGGGGACTTGGAGTATATAATGGAGAGCTTTCAAAATGCATATGAAGGAATTTCCTGTCATCTTTTATTTATGAAGGATATGTTGTTATCTTGAATTTCCTGTTACTCTCACTAAAGTAACAATGCATCATGGTTTTAGGAACCAGCTTATAAAATTGAGATCTGGTTTGGAATAGCAATAGATGTCCCTCTAGTATCAGCAAACAACTAGATACAGTGTAGCAGGCAGCTAATACAAGTCATATATTTGAAACATTTCCATGCTGCGTTTTCTCAACTTTACCGATGCTTATTGGGAACTTCAGTGGATATTTCACTGTCATGCACATGTACAACAGATATTCACAGGAGGGAGACCCTTTTGGCTGTGACTGGGTTCCTGCAGAGTGTGATGTATCAATCAGGCCTGGTTGGTTCTGGCATGCATCAGAAGTTCCAAAATCTGCCAGAACTCTTCTCGATTTGTACTACAAATCAGTTGGTAGAAACTGTCTTCTGTTGTTAAACGTACCCCCAAACTCTTCAGGCCTGATATCTGATGAGGATATTCAAGTCCTTCGGGAATTCAAGGAACTCCGAAGCTCCATATTTTCCCAATAATCTAGCAGGAAGGGGGTCTTCTTTCTGCCAGCAGTGTCCGAGGAGGTTTAGCAGGTACTAGGTTTGGCCCTCAGAATATCCTTGAGAAAGGTATCTTTTCTTACTGGGCTCCTGATAAGCAGCAAGCAAACTGGGTAATATATTTAGATTTTCAAGAACATGTTACTTTCAACGTCTTAGAAATTCAAGAGCCAATTCATATGGGGCAGCGGATTATCGAGTTCCATCTAGACATTTTAAATGAGAAAGGACAATGGCAGACGGTGATAGATGGCACGACTGTGGGATATCACAGGCTGCTACAATTTTCTATGGTTGAATCCTATCACTTGAGGCTTGTTATAGACAAGTGTCGAGGAGACCCTCTGGTTGCTTATGTGGGAATATATCTAGATTCATTTTCCCATAGTAGGATATGCCACTCATAAAAGATCTAATTCTTTCTTCAATAAAGCACTCAAGCCCTTCAGCAAGCTAAAGCTATCCAGTTTCTAACTCTTTCCCTTTGTTTGGCTTGCATTTGCTAGAATGTACAGGAGCTGATATTTTATCAGTAAAGCTGCTGTTAATTGTGTTTTATATCTATACTTTTGACAATTACTCAAGGAAATCTCATTTACTCTAGTGAAGTAATTCCCTCTCTTTTTCTTTTTCTTTTTCTTTGAGAAATAAACCAAGAGAAACCTGCATTAACTATTATTTGATCTCCTTTGGGAGCTTTTGGGAAGTCTTCTTCAGGGGCATAATTGAAAATGAACGCCTTTAGCGACTAATGCACATATTTTGGTTTGCATATGAAGTAAAAGCTGAACTGAGACTGACTTGTCACTAGATTAATCTTGTGCCGGACATTTGAATAGGTAGCCAGGAGGAGGATCTTGATGCATCAACCAAAACACATACAGCTCTCCAGAGACTTGTACCATATCAAGTAAAATAACAGTAAGTTTGAAGGAAAGGAAGTTTTGATAACTGGTAAATGTAGGATCTTGATGCATCAACCAAAACACATACAGCTCTCCAGAGACTTGTACCATATCAAGTAAAATAACAGTAAGTTTGAAGGAAAGGAACTTTTGATAACTGTAAATGTAGCATTTACAGGAATAAGATCATATACTCATTAAGCATTAGCAGCCATAATAAGTAAGCATTCCAAACTCTCTTTTTTCACCATATATTGAACATTGAGGTAGATGCAGCCTACAGATGATTGACAAATGGTGAAGCATCATCACAAGGATGAGGAGTCCAATTTGCTTAGGCCTGTTCATTGATAATGGCAAGTAATTGCAGAAACTTTTCCAGTTGCAGAAGCAAATCTAATGGCCTTGTGTTGGAGGTAATCCAGATATGATAGCACGGAACATGGTCCAGTGTCGCAATTCAATTATCTATTGGAGCTCCATTCTATCTTCATTGCTTTTAGCAGTCTAATGAAGGAAAAAAACACGCCATTTTAGGTGCTGCCTACAAATAAAACAAACTCAACTTTTGGACTACAGTAAAGCTAAGAAAGAAACATGCTGTGTAAACTTGGATTTTTGGAAACAAACCTCATATCTTCTATGATATTTTGATATCGCGAAGCAGCCGAGCAGCCATAGCACCATATCTTCTTGCTTCCCATTCACTAAGCTTTTTATCCTGGAGATCGGGAACTGGGACTATGCGTCCACTGGCATTTTCAACTTCAACCTCAGTCACCTCATCAACTCCACAACTAGCGTCGCAATCTTCATCTGATCCATTTTTAATTGGTCCAGTTCAACCTCTTCAATTGGTTGATCAACACATCTCTTGTGATTTTTGTTCTTTCTAAAGGCTTTAGGTTCATAATGTAAAGTTGTATACTTGGGTGTTGGTATTTATTGTCCATCTAAATGGAGAAAAACATGCCTTCGTCAGTATATGAGAATGGACAGTATTCTCTTTCAGGCATTAAGGTTACACGCTCAAACTGATTAGTCCTCCTTTTTTTAATTACCAAAAATGATCTTAAAAGGATTTCCAGGTACAAAATTAGAAAAAACAGCTCATGATAAAGAGTCATCTTCAAGTTAGAAATCTGAAACCAAGAATTGCAAGGTCAGATTTTGATGATCCAGTAAAATTTCATAAGCCTATTTCTGGTTGCAAAATCACCCATTTTGAAATCTTCCTTGCCGGATTTTGATCTTGCTGACCAAATTTAATGCTTAAGCTTAATACTGATACGTCAACTGAAAACCCATCAAGTACTAAATTCCAGCATACTCAATGACCACAGACAAAAAGAAACAGATAAGATCATAAAACAAGTAAACAATCATCCTAAAAGACAGGACATACCTTTGCTCTAGGGACAATTTTCACCTCAAAAATTCCCTTCCACATTTCCATCATTCTTTCATGGACATTTGTCGAACGAATTTCATATCCCAACTGAAAATGAAGTGGCAGCATGGACTAACAAGTGAATTCATCACTCGTAAGATAAATTGGCTTCTGAAAAAGAAAATACGAAAGATAACAATACCAAAATTGTGGTTTTTGGTCCAGACAACGCAAGGAATAGTTTGTAAAAGTGGGCTCCAAGAGATGCTCCGCATAAACCTTTATGAAAAGTTAGAGAACCTCCAATTATGCAGTTGAAAAACTAAAGCAAGATTGCAGTTACTCTTCTCCATTTACTCTATAATGAACAGTAATGACATCTAGAGGAACAAAAGACATCCAGACGAAAATGACGTAAAATGAAAGATGTCCAGAGAAACTGGGAAAAGTGAAAATAAAAACAACACCAAAATTTATTTTCTTACGCAATTTGTTATCTCCAAAATCTCAAATTTAGCAAGAACAGTCATCAGATAAACTTAATTTAGGACGAAACATACAACATCAGTGCCAATGATGTAGTCGAATGGCGGATCAACAGCATTTATATGATCTTCATTACCCCAGTTCAGCTCTGCCACCCGGATGGAGCCAAAGGAATCTGCAAAATCCTGATTCAGATTAGGTCCAAGTATGACCTGTACCTTTTACATCGGAGACTTAAGCACCACTAGATTTCTATGAGATCTACAATGGGATGAAAAGAGTTAAGCAACTAAACTTTTGTTTTTTATTAAAATCAGAATGAGAAAGCACATAAACAGAAGTTCACAGAGAGACTAGAAGGATCACTTGAATGGGTCCAAAGACCAAAGGCGAGGGTACCTGATCCAGAATTCATCTGCACTTAATACTAGAAGTATTGCGTTCGACATTTCTGATAAGCAATGGTAGAACCTCAGTTTGATCAGTTGAAGTGACATCACATCCAAGTAATGCCATGCCTGGAGAAGGGAACCCACTTCAGACTATTAAGGGATAAGATATAAAAGTAATCTACACAATGAGAAAAATGGCAGGCAAAAGAAAACTCACCAAACCCCTGCAACTCCACAGCCTGCCCCAAGTTCAACCACGCGTTTTCCTCTCAGTTTAGATGGGGAAAACCTTCCCCTTCTACAATTTTTCTCCTGGATATCTCTAACTATTACATTCAGGTTTGCAAATACCAGCTTATTAATTGAATAAACCAACAAGTGGACTCATATCATGGTCAAATGGAACAAAAACCAGAAGAATATCAATAACGTTTTAGCTTTCATAACTACATTGCTGCAGCATTGTGGCTCAACATAACACTGTAAATTGAAATGCCATTGTACTTTGGCTATTCAGATAAGCAAGCAAGTGAAAGTGACATGAATATTACCAGAAATTTTGCGAATACCATTGATGCATCCCACACTGTGGTCCCTAAATGCTTGGAATTGGGATCCTACAACAATACAGACAATACTAAATCTGAAAATTAAGCTACCAAAATCCATGAAAGTACATTGAATGCTTTTGAAAAGAAATAGCAGTAGAATTGAAATAGTGAAAGCAAAAAGAGGTGCAAAATGGTTAAGGCAACAATAAACTAATACTCGAAGGCAGAAACTTGACATAGGCTCTTGAACACTAAACAATCCACTGCATACAATCCTCAAAAGTAAACCAAGGAAAACATAATTCAACCAATTGCAGCTGTCTTAAAATTAAAATATTAAGTTCCTCTATCTGTGGTAATAAATTCAGGAAAAACAAGTATTTCCAATTCCATTGAATTTTTGCATAAGAAGAACCGAATCAGATACAGTTCCAAAAATCAAGATTAAATCTCAAATTGAATTTAAACACTCAAATGACAAAAAAGCACGTAAAGTTATAAGAGGAAATGACAACGTTTGTGTATCTAGAATAACAAAACAAAAATTGCAACATTGTGTCAAGAATCTAGTACCTGAGAAAATTGAAGTTGGTGGCCAAGAACTTCAAATAAAATTGCTGAAGTATCTGGAGAATTTAGCCTATAACAGATAGTAAGTATTGTGCAAGCCTAATTATTTTGAAGATTAATAGAATGGAAGGAAGAACACAAATAAAACCTCCATGTTCAAATCACATGAACAAAAAGCAATCAGTCAGAAGTCAGAACCCAAAGGAATATACTTCACAAGCTGCTGACAGCATATCTTTTTACTTTTTGGGATGACAAGCAATTAGATATGCTCAGGACTAGCTAAGAACGATCTATAAATTCTGACGGCAAAAGAATAAAAGCAGGAAATAGCATAGCGGAGAAGTCTAGGATACCAGACAAAATTGTGAATTTTTCAAAGTTCACTGACTGTTGCATGTTCTCTTGTTTGAAGGTATCAAATTCATCAAAATCAGTTTTCCTTTATTTTCATGTTCTATAGGTGCCACCTTTCATCATATAAGCTTATTGCAAAGCTCTTATCACATTTTGTTAGTTTTACAATGTTCAATACTTCAATACACTATGGGAGACCTGGCTTTATTGTTAAAATTTCCTTTCTGTGGCATAGTATGGTAACCAGAAATCCAAATATAGTGTCAGGATTTTGTCTGCCACTTATAATCCTTTAAGTAGCATCTTTCAATCCATATTTACCTAAAACCAAGAACCACAAATTTTCAGTTAAAGGTAATCCCTTTTCATGTTCCTTCAACTGTCATTGCTTCTCTCTTTCAGAGCATATAACTCACAGAGTACGTAATCCACCTCAATGCAACTTATCAAGAACGGACCACTCAGTGAAGTTTCATTTCTATAACTGCAACACCAAATTCAATCCAATTTTAGAAATCTTAAGTAGTCCATGCTACTTAAAATGGAAAAAAAAAGTTACTTAACTCAGTATTGCTAAATAGAAACGGCATTTAAATTTTTGAGGTCATTTCTTCAAACAATAAGAAAACCTCGCACCCTGTAGATTTCATATCATTCTAGTCTGTCTTGAGTGCAAATGATTCAAGGCATGGAAGATTGCCCTAAAAGTGCAACAATGTGCCTTATCAATACTAGATTATTTCACCTTAGAGTACTTTTCTTTAACCAATTGGATAAGCAAAATATCCTTTTCTTTGAAACTATTTGGAACTGAAGTGCAAAGCAAAAAGGAAATAGAGTGACTCCAATCTCATTGGACAACATCACCAGAACCTGATTGACTACCAATATTAAGAATTAAAGTCACACGAATCTCCATAAATGTGCATATTCAGATGATATTACACGTCACCATGAGAGGGTTGAAATAAAGAGACAAGTAATAACTCAACCAAGCATGATGACTGCTATACCTGTCAGGCTCCATGGACCGTCACCTGCGGCTTAGCTGAAACATAGAGAAGAAAAAAAATCAGATCAAATTGAGTTTCTGCCTTACATCCATGAGATTCCTGAGCAACCAAAGTTCCTTTTCCCTTAAAAAAAAAGTGTTTGGTTTCCCAATTGGTTACTGATATTCACGTCTGCAGGACTGAACATATCTGTTAGATGACTGCCGACATAAAGTTCCAACATTTCTTCTCCAAATTCCTTTGTCATAATCACAGTCTTCACAGAGGTAACAATGGGTACATCTATTGGCAGGGGATTGGAGGTTTCACGAGTCTTTCACAGCAACGGCCAACAGCATTGAAAATTATGATCTTTGAGGAAGAAAAATTCGATTAGAATAAAAAGGTCTGAAACTATGAAATCTTTGTTTGAGCTGAGTTGATGAAGTGCTTTATCATTCAACCAAACAATGGAAAAAAGCTAAAATTATTTTCAACTCTTGAAAATTACTAAATACTCTAAATCACTTTTATTTACTTGCACAACCCTGAAAAAGAAAAAGACTAAATACTTTTATCCAGAGAGAGAGAGAGAGAGAGAGAGAAACAGTATCGTGGCACCATAGAGATACTGAAGTTCTAAAAACATGTGTTGCAAGAAAAAAGAAAAGATTCATGTAGGATTGGTAGAATCCAGCACTGTTCTTCCGACAATGAGAAATAGATGCCAAATTCAAAACTGAGTTCAAGTATTCGCTTATCCCACTATTTAGATTCCAAAGAAATTCTTGTTTTTTCTGGAGAATTTAGGAAAGGATAAACGGGATTCCCACTCGGGTTTCTCCAGAACTAATAGATGACACCATTAAAAGGAAAAGTACATATTTATATACACGGATGCCAATATACCTAAGCTGATACTTTGAGTCTGTCTGCAGCTTTGCTTGCTTATTTTTCAACTTATCAGCGGCTGCCCTGATCAGAGGGAATGCAATAGCAACTCCCAAAAGGTTTTGTTATGCCTTCTTATCAGACCGAGGTCCCATCAGGTTTGGCACAATTACAATTACCACTGACAAATACCTCTAAATTCTACTTCTTGCCCCTTCAATCATACTTTTTCTCCAATATCCTCCTCCATACTTTAAGAAGTTTGAAGCTGAAGCATTAATAGGACACCAGCTTTAATGTACTTCTAAAATTTCTGTTAGTTAATTTTTACACAAAAAAAAGAGGGCAACTTTTATCTGGCAAAGTTGCATACTTTTTATCTATTGCAGATACATGTGAATTTATAGAGTTAATTGGGTTTTGAGCGGAGAAATCTTATATTTTGAGAGATATGCGTTTTTATTTTTGCTTTAATTGTGTTAAGTAACTCCTACTTAAGCTCATGCATTGTCTTATTAGTACAAAATTTATATTTTGTAAAAAAACATTTAATTCAAGTGTGACTCAATCATTAGCTGTTTGATGTAAGTAACCTCCCTAATAAAGCAAATTACCCTGCATTTGTTTTTCTGGGACACAATCGGACAGAATTATGGGAAAGGACCGGAGCACGAATTTAGGCAGCCAGCCACTAAAGTACTAAAAGCGTTTCAATCTGAAAAAAGCGTGTCCGCCAGAAGACAAACAAGAAATAAAAGCGGGAGCTTAGGCAGAGGAAGAGGAAATTTTCACTCGAGTCTTCTCTTTCAAGCCCCAGGTGTAAAACTGAAAACGGAGGGAACCTTTCAGTTTAGAAAAACCAAAAACTCTAGAGCCATTTTCCTGCCTCCTGCGATAAAATGAGTTCTGAGAACCCAGTTGGCCAAACAAATCCTAGAAAAAGACCCATTACAGAAGTTTTTGAACCAACCTCTCTAATCTGCACGGTAGTAGCCATTGATCACACCAATCTCTACTACAGAGTTTGCTCAGTTTGTGAGAAAACTCTCCCTGAAGCCACCCATAAGAATGCTACTATTAATCCTTGTTCTTCTTCAGTTTCTTTGCCTATTTGTAGATATTGCAACTTTAAGAATGCCTTTAATCCTGGTTCCTCTGGTTCCAAACGCCTCTTTAAAGTTCTTGTAAGTAATTCATTGGTTCAAAGCTTTGTTCTTTTTCTGTTCGTATAATTGAAAAATGGGTACTTGAGAAAATGACCAAAAAGGTGGGATTTTTGTTTTACTTTCTTTTCCACTGGAGTTTCTTGGACTAATGTGATACGGGTTCTTGGATGATTTGGATTTTGCAGATGTCTATAGCTACGGATACGAAGGTATTTGTGGTGGTAATGTTTGACAGGGCTGCGAGGGTTCTTTTTGGTTGCTCTGCTGATGAGTTTTTTTATTTTGCCAAGATTCACCCTTTTGCTGGTACTGTAAATTTTATCTCGCATTTTGTGCAATTAATATGCATAAGATTAACAATTTGTATTCTTAGCTCATACACGGAAGTAACTTGTTGAACCATGACTTTTATGCTTACATGAATCGTTTTCTGACTAGCTTTATGCCATCTTTTTCTTGTACTCGGCATTTTCAGCTTTTTTGCTACTTATGTTAAGAAGAGGGAATTTAGTTGAAACATGGCATCGTGTCATTCCTAAACCCAAATTGTATATATTCTAATTAATGATTTAAAAACCTTGATTGGCTTTGCGAAGGTGTCATGATAAATTTTGTTTTCCTGATTAGCCAAACTGGAACCTATTTGTTATTTTCACAACAATTTCTGCAATTTAGTTGCTTAGTGAAGATCTTAGATGTTTGTACTGCAGCTCATGTGTGCAATGCCAGAAATTGAAAAAACACAGAGATATACCTTTCTTAGACGGTGGAATTCTATTCAAAATCTGGAAAATTGAAATGTTTTCAAGATTATTCTTCTCAATCACAGGTTATGAAGATAACCAGTTACTTCCATAAAGTGTCACATCTTACCTTTGTTTTTTAAAAAAATGGTTATTGATCACTATAACTATGTGCATTTCTTTTAATTATGAAGCTTGCTTCCTGACTAGACAGTATACTCGCATATGTCATGATGCTCTAAAGAATTGAGCCGCTCTTTGTGACTCTTGTTGTTGACTGGGGTATCTTTGTGCAGCCACAACTGCAGGCAAGGTTCTTGAGGGAGAGATGTTAAGAGTGATGCTGTCAAAACCAAAGAATGGAAATGCACAGCATCTACGTGTTGCCTCAGTTGTTCCCTTACGGTCTAGTTTTCAGCCAGCAATTGTGACCTTGAGGAAACTGTATCAAGTAAGAGGTGGTTCTTAAGTACGTCTGCCCCATTTGTATATGCTTCACCCATGGAGTGATTTTTAATTATTTTTCTTTTGGTATGCCACTTTTCTTTACATGAAATTTCTGGATTAACTTTCATTTTTGTTTCAAGTTAAAACAAAGTCTGTTGATGAATATGATCAGTTGATTGGAAAATTCTTTTAGGAAGGGAAAGAATGAGCAACTACCGGCTGCTCTTGATCTTTTTAAATTCAATGGCACTTCTAGGCAATGTGATTGGCTTTCTTTGAATTTAGTGATTCCCTGAATCTGTGGAGATGCTTAGTCTTGAAAGTGGCAAGAAGCGGGTCTCAGCAATCTTGCCCATTTGGGTGGATTGAGACACAGGAGGATTATGAGTATTTGACAGTTGCACGTATCAGAAAATGTACAGTTGGTGACTTGATGAATTGCCTGAAGGCTTTGAAGTTGAACTTTGGATAGCAGACTGGTTTAGGCTCTTAGGATATATCCAGAAAATGCGAAAATTGGCTTGCCTAGTGTAGAGCAGTCTAAACGATCTATGAAAAAAATTCTTAATTACCAAGTCGACTGATCTTCCATGTTATGCAACATCGGTATGTTGAAAAGTGTCAATGATGTTATAAGTGCTTTAGGGGCTGACAAGTATTGCAGTGACCGTAGGGCTTCCCTCTTGATGCATATGTTTGATTTTAATTTGAGGAATTAGTTAATGGCCGGATTATTCCTTTAGGAAGAGAAATCCATGAATGGCTTTATAATTACCATCACTCACAGAATGCCTATAGTCACCATTTATGTTTCCAAGCAGTAGTTTGTTTTATGTTTTGATTTCAGTAATTCTGAAGGTAGATCTGTTCCCTTCAACTCTATGCCTGTCTTGTTTTGGAATTCAACGTGGCATGACAAAGGCTAGTGGGTGAACATTGTATTTCAGTTTCCAAACAGTTATTGCTGCACATAATGGTAATTCTAAGCATCTTTTGGATGGATCTCTGTAAGATAACAACCAAAATCTCTTTGAATGTTTAAAGTAATGTTTAGATGTCATTTTGAAAATAAAAAGTGAAGACATTATGTATAAACTTTACAAATTTTTTTAGCTCGTATGGGGTAAATCACAATTTAAGTGCAGTTAACGTCCTTCTCTGTCAAAGCTTCCCTTTTATCCAGCTCTCTAACATTTCCAGTGCTGCTTGTGGCTGATCCATTGGGACCAGGTGTCCAGCATTAAGTACCTTAAGAAAAGTAAGTGGACCATAGCCTTTTCGCACTCCTGCCTCGACACCATTTGTTGTAAATGAAGTATTAGGAGCAGCTAAATACGCTTTCTGACCAGACCATTCCATGGCCTGAACCCATCTTGAGTTTCCTGACAATGTTAGAACACAATGTTGTTAGTTGGCAGTTATCTTTACTGTCTCCCTTGCAATATGATAGTTAAATAATTCAGCTGAACACTAGATAAATCTTACCAAGCCAGTTGCATACTAGATCATACTCTCCTGCATACACAAGTAACTTGATTCCATCTTCGAGTAATGCTGGAACACCTACTTCAAGATTTCTCATCCAGTCATCAACCATTGCGTCGTACACGGTTGAACTACATGAAACCCATTCAATGTGCCCAACACCTAGAGCTTCTCTCACTGTGTCCTGGTTCAGAAAATTCTCCACATTTGAAAAATCATAGCATAGTTGACCCTCACACTGCTTTCGGATGTCATAGAACTGCAGCTCGAAGATTAAAAGAAATCATGTCAGGAAATGAATCTGTGTGCACCTGTTTTTTGATGCTTCTGTTATTGGAAAACTTAGGAAATTGCGTTCTTACATTTATATTTCCAGCACTACTCAATATATCATAGAATATTTCATCGCCCAGTTCATGCGCCGTCTCACAAGAATCTGTGCCACTAGTGCCTGGCATTGAACTTCCAGTTAGTAAATAGAAACAACTGAGGAATGATCAGATTTTTTTATCTTTTCCTTTTTTTCTTTTCTTTTTAGGAGGGAAGAGAGAGGGGGGGGGGGGGGGGGGGGGTGATGGAGAACGGGGTGGCAAAAGGGGTTTACGAAGATCATTCTTAGACCCCAAGAAATTTCTTTTTTATCTTCTTTCTTTACTCTCTTTTCCTTGGGATTGTGTTTTGGAGATATTAGGTCCAATGAATTGGGACTGATGATTACCGCAAGCTTCTATTGCCTCTTCGCACTCTGTGACGGACTCCTGCATGCCGTTGTAATATGATTGACTGATTAATTTATGTTCCAAAGCATAATCAGGCAATCCCTTATACTGGATTAGTGGATTTGTGAGTCCATTACCAATAGCGAAGCCCTGCTCAACCATGAATGAATTGTTAGAATCAAACAAAAATTAGTAAAACGCAGCTGAAAAAGTTTGCACTCGGAGGCACACCTTCAAGTTTATAAGGATTCCTTCTTTATTCTTGTTTCCTTGGTTAACTCGTCCAGCAAGAGCAGGAACATAATGCCCTGCATATGATTCTCCTGTTATGTAGAATTCATTCTTTGCATACTCAGGGTGCTTCTTAAAAAAGGCCTGTCAGAGAGGAATGTTCTTGTCAGTAGTAATACTGCACCATCATTATATTTCCTACTTCGATAAATACTACATCATTAGTAGAAGCCAACCTGGAGGAAGTCATACAGGTCATTGCTGACTCCTTTTTCGTCATGGCGAATATCATCGTTGCTGGAACTATAACTGAAACCAGTACCGGTTGGCTGGTCGACAAATATGATGTTTGATATCTGCAAAAGTTGCACTAAATTGTGAATGCAAGTGATTAACTAAAAAAATAAATTAGGATCCACAGAATGGACGTGCTGCGATGAGACATATGCCTGCGGAGGAGAAAAACAGTCCAGAAAGCAAGAAAAGTGAAAAATTGGACTACAAGTCATTTGGATATGTATGGATATTCTAGTATGTAATATCTGCAATTCAATCAATCAATTCTATTTACCCGTTTTGGTTTTGAAATGGAGAATAATGGGGCTAAATTCCAGACGAAAATGCGCAAAAAAAAAAAAAAAAATCCCACACCAGAGTACCTTGTCCCAACCAAAATTATTCCACACAAGGGAGAGGCCGTCAGTTATATGAAAGGGGCCGTTTTCATAGAAGAGAGCTAATTCACTGCTGCATCCCGGTCCTCCAGTCAGCCAGATGACAACAGGGTCAGACTTATTCTTCCTCCTCGATTCAAAGAAAAGGTAGAACATCCTGCATGCAAATTAATTTTGGACAAGTTATTCGCATGTTGTAAGCACCAACTCAAGCGGTTATAGTTCGTACGGTGAACATAATTAACTGAAGCCCTTAATTAGCCAGAGATATCTACTGCAAATTCTCTCGAGAATTTTGAAAAAATAAATATTTTCTTATAATGGAGTTTGGCAGGCTTGTCCCTGCAACATAATCAAAGAAGGAAAGTAAAGGGGAAAAAAAATAGCGTGCAATGTGTTTCACCATTGGTAGTCTATACCTTGCTCCTACGGTGTGGGGAAGGTTAAAGTATCCAGCATGATGACCCAAATCTGCAACGCTGGGGTCAGGAGCACCAAGAATATTAAGCTTCAAAGGTTTTTCAACAATTCTTGAGTCATTTGCCGCAGCAAAATCATTCGCAACAATGTTAACGTCCTGCTTTGGATGCAAGTTAAATCCTCTAATGAGCCCTTTGGCTGGCGATACTCGAAATTTTGGCACTAAATGAGGGAGAGCTTTTTGATGGTTTCCTATTCTAGCTGAAAAAGTTGTAGGACCAAGGAGAAGTATGCAAAGAAGAAGAGGAAGGAAAGCATTTGCCATTGTTGTTGATATGTACATGAAAATCTTAACTGATGGAATATATATAGCAGTTATCAACAAACTAGTTGACGGGCTTCTCAGCGCCTTGCATGTCCCTTTCATTCCATCCGCGTTATACAAGAAAGAAGTCAATTAATTATGGAATTTACAAAGCAAAAATTTATTGTTCTTGTTGGCATATCAAACCAAGCATAAAAGGACAGGTTTCTATAAGTTTCTATATTGTTATTTAGTTGTGTTTTAAAGTTTCTATATTATTGTTTAGCATTGTTTGTTTTGAAGTCAGTTTCTATTAAAGTTTCTAAATTGTAATTTAGCTGTTATTTCTTTAATTCAATACTTCCACAAGAAACTCTATTATTTAGCAGTACTTTAGTCAAGTCAAGTCAAATTTTGAGTAATTTTATTGTTTAGAAATTAGTATTTTATAATTAGAAAATTTCTTGTGCTTGTAAGATTTGTTGACCAAGTCATTTAATCTTGTTATAAATAGGGAGTGTTAATATTATTATCTTTTGAGAACAGTGTACGATTGAGAGCTTGTATAATTAATGATATATTGTTGTGGTGTTTTAAAATTTATGACCTCTTAGGGATTTATGGTGATTTTGTTTTTGGTTCTACAATTCTGAAAATGTAAAATAATAATAATTTTATTGGTAAATAAATTTTAACGACAGGATTGCTGGTCTGCTGGGCTGATTATTCATGAATTAGGATGATGGTTATTGCATACTTCCAACTTATTGAATTTTTTAAATTCTCAACTTAGCGGGCACGTAACAACATGGAATGGTTATTATTAGAGGAACCAAAAACAAATTAGAAGTTTCCGCATTTTTTATACTATTTCTGTCGATAAAGCAGAAGCAGTAGGAACTAGCAAGACAAACGGGAAGCAGTTCAGAATTGTTGTTACAACTTACAAGGCGTTCAGATGGAAGATTGTCAGCTGTCTGTTCAATTAGATTGAACAGATAGTAACGTCAACGCAACTTGATGGTTTAAGAAATCAAGACTCTGATTATGCCATCTGATTTTGATATAAATGGAAAGAAATTAGAATAAGAATCATCTTCGGGGCTTGATATTTTGTTTCAATCGGGGAATGATTGGTTTTGGGCAGATTTCATTTCAGATTTTGGAACTCGACCTGGTTGTATTGTAAAATTATTCTCATTTTGGTAAGAACCATGATCAGATTAATGTGAGTGGCGTAGTTCCCTGTCTGAGTTTGGGGATCAGTAATGCATGCTGTCATGATCTTTATATCTACTTTTATATCTGCTTGACTTCCATTCCCAAATCAATACGTTGCAGTTGAACAAATATATCGGTACAAAGATTGTGATGAAGCATTTCGGCTTGTGTTTCAAGTAATCCATCACATGTGTCTGAATGGAGAGCCCAGACTGGAGTCCTGGACCTTTCAGAGTTTGCCTTGTAGCCACCTCTGTATCATATCCAATGCTGCTTCTGGCTGATCCATGGGAACCAAGTGGCCAGCATTGTGTACTTTGAGAAAGATCAATGGTCCGTACTTTTTTTGTAATCCTGCCTCCAAACCGTCTACTGTAAATGGAACAGTAGGAGCTGCTAAGTAATTCTTCTGCCCTGACCATTCCATAGCCTCAACCCATCTGGAGTTCCCTGCTCAATGTCAAAAAGCCATCATGTTTGTCGAATTAATTACTTCAATTCTTGGCAAAAATTGTATCGGCTAAATCATGGATGAATCTTGGAGCTTACCAAGCCAATTGCATATTAGATCATACTCCCCGGCGTAGACGAGCAAGTTAATTCCAGCCTCCAGCAATGCTGGAACGCCAACTTCAAGATTTCTCATGATGTCTGTGATCATCTCCTGATGCACCGTTGTACTGCAGGAAACGAATTCAATGTTTCCAACTCCTAGAGCATTTTTAACTGATTGCTGGCTCAAAAAATGCTCCACGTTTGAGAAATCATAGCATAGATCGCCCTCACATTCTTTTCTGATATCGTAGTACTGCAAAGTTCAAAGATCGAAGCAATGGCAGTTAGCTTTAGGCCTAAAGCCATGCCACTGATTCTTAATGATCTAAATAACAAAACAAATTTTCTTTCTCACATTTAAACCAAAGGCAATTGATAGTATGTCGTTGAAGATACTTTGGCAAACTTGAAACGCAGTCACACAAGAATTTTCACCATTAGTGCCTGCCATAAGATTACAAATTTGATAACTTTTACACACAATGATTCAAAAACATTGTTATGTTTTATTTTCTTGATAAAAAAAACTAATTAAGATGAACCAGAGGTTAGAAATTACCACAAGGTTTTAACGCCTGATCACAGTCTGCCACAGACTTCTGCAAGGTGTTGTAATCTGATTGAGAGATCACTTTCATATCCAAAGCATAATCGGGGTAAGCTTTGTACTGGATTCCTGGATTGGTAAGTCCATTACCAATTGCCAAACCCTGATCAATTATCAGTAAATTCTGCCAGTCAAATCCAAATCAAGGGCAAAGTTGGGTAGCTAAAATTTGATGAATTTTGGGACGCACCTTCAAGTTTATATAAGTTCCTTCTTTGTTTTTGTTTCCCTGTAGAACTCGGGAAGCAAGAGCAGGGATATAATGCCCTGCATACGATTCCCCCGTTATGTAGAAGTTGTTCTTGGCATATTCAGGATGCTGCTTGAAAAAGGCCTGTGATAGAGGAGCAATCATTCATATTAGTCCAATCTAGGCCATGATTTTTTGGTGCCAAATCACTAACTCATTATTGAACATAAATTTTTGAAATGGAAAAACAATTGCAAATGATAACAATTCATTTTCGATTGGGAAATGTTTTATATCATTCAATTTCCAAAAAAAGCAGATAGAAATAAGAAGAACCCAACCTGCAAAAAATTGTATAGATCATTGCTGACACCAAATTCATCATGGCGAACGTCTTCCTCGCTTGAACTGTAACTAAAACCGGTCCCAGTTGGCTGGTCGACATATATGAGGTTTGATACCTGCCAAGCCTTTCTACCATCAGAATATAGAGCATGATCTTTTTTTTTTTGGGGCTCTTTAATTGCCTATTCTGGCGTTACTTCGAAAATGCAATACCATTGTCATAGTCTTGTTCTGAGAACCAAAAGATTGTATGAAGAAGTTCCTCTAGATACATATATTTTCTAGACCAAGTTAACGACAATTCGTACATGAATAATATGATCAACAAATTTGGATAAAAATGAAAGGGTTAAGTGGAAGATAGGATCGAATACCTTGTCCCAACCAAAATTGTTCCAGACAAGGGAGAGGTTGTTTGCTATCTTGAAAGGGCCATTTTCATAAAACAATGCTAATTCACTTCCACATCCTGGTCCTCCCGTCAACCAAATAACCACAGGATCAGTCTTATCCTTCCGCGATTCAAAGAAAAAGTAGAACATCCTGCAAACCAAATAACCATTATTAGTTTTGGAAGCTTCCCAGCAAATTTGCACCTTTAAACCATCAAATTGCTTAAACAATTGTTTGTACCGAACTGATATACTATTACATGTATTGGTCTTTCTTTTTTCAAAAAAAAAAATTTCTGTCATGCAGAAAAAGGTAGCAGTACAAACCATTTTGTGCTTATATGCTAATCTTCAAAAGTTCTTCTTTACATGCCAAATCAAATGATTGAAATGGCAAAAACTCAGTTGGTACATTGACAATTAATCCATTTTTTTGTCAAAACATAGTTATGCCGGTCTATTGGATCCATAGAGGGTAGCGTAGACGAACTGGCAAATATTTAGTCACAAATCAAATAGTGAGAGCCGAATTCTCGAGGGGGGGACAAAAGACAATTAATCAATATAAAGTAATATATCACTTTTGACTGATGTCAATAGTGCAAGAATGGAATATTATAATCCAATGATTAACGATTTTCTTTCCCTTGTAATATGAACCGATTTCAAAAATAAAATGCTTAATTAAGAACCCAATGTGGCCTAATACTATTTTATTGGACTAGAAAGAGACAGGTTCATAAAAGTGATAAAACTAAACATTTTAGGGTAGAATATAGGCTGAAATTTTAACTTAATCTAGAGCGGGTGTTTCATGACTAGGAAAGCACTAGTTTGACAAACCATCATAGAACTATGAACTAATCAAACACAACTTAATCACCTAGAAACCTTTTAACAATACGTATTAAAGAATGTGAACATGTTCAGTTGTCCTACTATTTCTACATCCACCACCCCACGTAGCTAATCCTGCTCTTATTGTAACTGTCTTAATCTGGGGAGTGGGGACAATAATGCTCACGAGTCATGAATCATAATCAAACAAACATGTCAAAATCAAAAAGACAACGATAAAACTCAGTTATTTAATTAATTAAATCTTTTTAACTAAGACATTTTGTAAAGCCCCGAAATAAACATCACTTTAATAGTGTGTTAATCATACAATTAAGTACCTTGCAGCTTTTGTGTTGGGAAGCCGAAAATAACCAGCATGGTGCCCCAAGTCTTGAACAGTTGCCCCAGAATCACCAAGAACGGGGAGGTTTAAACGCTTTTCAACAACACTCGGGGCGGCGGCGGCGGCGGCCGAGTTATTCCCGGTGTTAATGTTGATGTCGTGTTCAGGAAACAAGTTGAGTTCCCTGATCAACTTTTCCGCCTGTTTCTTGGGGAAGTTTAACGTTGAAGATGGCAAGAGATTATGGTCATTTCTTGTCGCTCGGATTGAAAAGGTTGGAGAAGTACTGCTGAGAAGGAGAATAAGGAGAGAGAGAAACTGAGGAAGGAAAGATGATACTACCATGATGGCTTTCTGGATTGGTTCTTGTATTGTAGAGATAATTTGTGTGGGAGGAGAAGAAATGAATATGTGAAACGGCTTTTTCGGTTAGTGACGATTGTGGGTTTATATATATAGACATATATAGTGCTTTCATCATTGGGATTTTGAATTAGTCTATTGGTGTGGTCACTCGTCAGTAAAGCAATTAAATTAAAGAACAAAACACCAATCAATACAACAGATCTCCGTTTATCCGTCTCCCAAATCCTATTGTATCCGCAATAATTGGTGGGATTAATTCGTGCCAAGTGTTGCTTAAGTGACAAGGTATAAAGGTGGCAGGTGTTAATATCTTAAAAGGAAAAAAAATAAATAGGGAAAATATTGCTAAGGGGCAATAATTATGAGTTCCTACAAAGGTAGCCGATAGAAAAATGTACAATGACTTGGAAAAATGTATTTTTGTATGGTTATTTTGTATTCTGAATCAGCCACGTTGAATATCCGGCGCGATTTTTCTTCTCCTAAAAAATTACCCGCAATTGAAGGCGTGAAATGTTAACGATCATGGATCACGTCTTTGCCAGGTTTTAGTTTAAAATTTCACCCATCTAGCCGCAATTTTTAGTTCTGCACCGTGAATCACGCCTCTGAGCTCTCTCATTTCTGGCCCTCCTCTCTCAAGGAATTCCTAGCCCTCTTAGTTGGGATTATAGTCACAGATTAATGCAACCATTTTTAGACATTTGTTAGACTTTTAATTGAGTATGATTGACCAACCAAGGGACAGAAACAGATTAAGAAATGGCTAACTCAGCTTAACCGTGAATGGTAATGACCTATCATAAATGGCTAACTCATTGTGAAATCTGTCAGGCATATGCTATATAGTAATTTTGTTGCACAAGAGTTGTGTGACTTTCCATTCATGAGGTTCAGGCACCACAAAAATTGGGATTTCCGTATCCCTCTTTTATTTTCCACTCATGATTCATACCATCAATGGTAGGATTCCTTGTCATACGTATAAATGCTGTGACCAATTACACCATGTTTCATGCATGTTTCAGATTAGATACTTTTCTTGGACAATGATGATAATGTTAAACATTAGTGGTATAATCTTGATTAATGATTAGTAGCTGGCTGTCTCACAGTTGGCAAATTCTATATCTGCTAAAGAAAATGTGCTTGAACTTTTCCGTGTTTTTAGCAGCAATCTATAATAGCGGTAGTGCGCGAATGAGCCATGCATCTATAAAGAAGAATTTCATACTTTGTGTCATTCATCAAAAAGCCATGCATTATTGTTCATTTATTTTGATGGATGATTTCTGCCAATTAATGGCTCAGGAGCTATCTACTCTATAGTAAAATTTTTTGACATATTTGCTGTTAGACAACACAAGTACATTGTCCGATTGTACAAGTTTCTTGTGCCTGATTGCACATAATCACAAACGAGTGACAGAGGTTGTCAACTGTACAGCTCTTTTAATGAATAAGTGGATGTCTTTGTTTGGAATTACTAAACCAACCCATTTAAGATTCTGTATTTCTAATTATCAAATTGGTGTTTTTATCATATGGGGTATCAATATCATAAGTCAAATGACCTTGGGTTCAATTGATGGATGTCATTTAGGAATTGGTTTCGTGGTTGGTCTTGAACTCCTAGAAAGTTGTGTTTACATCGTACTAGTAGGTTTTAAGGCTCGCAGGTTTTGTGCTGCAAAAACAGCCATCAAGTTTGTTTCGTTAAAGAGTAGTTTTGCCCCGGACTTGGAGCTTTTCCTTGCGTTTTTGCTCCTTTTAATTCTTCCTTTGAGGCTTCCGGATTTACGTTGCTGCTTATTGCTTTGGTACTTAATTTTCTTGGTTTCTCAAATTTAAGAGTTATTTTGAGTTCCTAGGGTCTTGCATATATATATTTTTATAATTCTAGATTGATTCTCTTTCTTGTTTTTTCATGTTTTAGAAATTAGAAACACAGGAAGAGATTATGACAGCCCATCTGAAAAGATGTTTAGCATACCAGTATCAGCTTCAAATTATTTGTTATCTAGCAAACTGCTTTCCCCATCAAGAATTAAGACCAAAAGATCGATGTTGATACTCTATGGGGATGATCATAAGCTCCATCTCATCCAAATTTCTCAAACTAAATAATGCAAGAATAGTATGAAAATTGACTATAATATTGTATTCAATTGGAGTTTTCTGCAACTTATGCTCAGAAAGAATATATCATCCCAATAAACTCCCAAAATTCTTGAAAGATAGTGAAGCAGCAGTTGAGGTCAATTGTGTAGTTAGGCATAAATCACTGGGTGCTCAGCTTATCTGCTATCCCAGTCACTGGAAGTGTGCCCTGCATCCACTTCTCTATCATAACCAATGATGCTTTTGGTTGATCCATTGGAACCATGTGACCAGCATCATGGACCTTAAGAAAAGACAGAGGTCCATGGCCCTTGTGTAATCCAGCTTCCACACTATCTACTACAAATGGAACATCTGGAGCTGCTTCAAAATCTTTCTGCCCAGACCACTCAATAGCATGAACCCATCTTGAGTTTCCTGTCCAGAGTTAAAAATTGCATGATTTAAAAACTGAATGTATCCCTCTTTCAAATTGTACAAAATTTCAGATGAGTGAAGAAGCTTACCAAGCCAGTTGCAGATGAGATCACACTCCCCAGCATATACAAGTACCTTGACTCCATCTTCCAGGAATGCTGGAACACCAACTTCAAGATTCCTCATCCAGTCTGTGATCAGTGCTTGGTACACTTCTCCACTGCATGACACAAATTCAATATCCCCAACACCCAGTGCATCTCTGACTGATTTCTCATTGAGGAATTTTTCCATGTTCGAAAAGTCGTAACATAGATTAGAAATACACTGCTTTCGGATATCATAGTACTGCAGTTCCAAGAAAATGCCATGTTAATTAGATGAGAAAATTGTTCGTGCACCACTTTCTTTAATGCTTTGCGATACTCTATAATCAAAAAATTCGCTTGCTTACGTTTATGTTGCCAGCGATTTCCAATATACTGTTGAAGAGGCCATTGCAAATACCATATGCTTGCCTACAGGAAGTTCCACCATCAGGGCCTGACGTGAAACTTCTACTGTTAGTGTTCAAACTACTAAAGGCATAATCAGATCGAAGGTCTTCTTTAGTCTTGTTTTATTGAAATTTGTAAGGGATGCAAATGAAAGGGAATTCATAAAACATTCCTAGAAAAGATTCTGCCACTTAAATATTTAAACTTATAGAAACTTGTAGAGAATGTCAAAATGAAAAACTGATTCAATTTCTACCATTATTATGATACTACATATGTGAAGTTTCTAATACAAATATAAGGAGAGCTGTGTTTAATAAACACGCAAGCCTTACCACTCGGTCATGCCACCAAAATGATACAAAATTGATGAAATTAATTTGTCTCGTATTACTTAAATGCTTTTTCCTTTTATCTTTAATTATTGTACTTGCATCTTGACATCTATTTTTTTTAATACTTTTGTTCTTTCTTAGAAGAAATCTTTGTTTCGATTGGAGTTGATTTGCCCTGGTCTTGTCTAGTATATAGGATCTCAAAATGGTCAACTTCTCGCACTCTCTATTAAAAATCAAATGTGGATTTTCATTCACAAAAAAAAAAATTTATTCCAAATTTGAACCATCAACTATTAACTAATGACTCTGGACAGCTCATAAACATAGAGAAATCATCCATATTTTTCAGTAGGAATGTGAAAGAAAGAACAAAGGAAGAGGTGCTTAAAGAGGTCAAAGGCATGAAGCAGGTTCATCAAAGCAGATATCTGGGATTACCACTGGTGATAGGCAGATCAAAGAGGCAAATATTTGACTTTATCAGACAGAAGACAGTAAGTAGACTCAAAGGCTGGAAGGAAAAGTTATTGAGTCAAGCGGGTAAGGAGATGTTGTTGAAATCTGTGATAATGGCTCTTCCTGCCTATGTGATGTCCAGCTGCAGATTACCTATCCAACTGTGTAAGAATATTTGCTCTGAAATGGCTAAGTTCTGGTGGGGACAGAAGGAGGATGAGAGGAGAATTCACTGGCTTAGCTGGAGCAAGTTGGCTGAACCAAAATCAGAAGGGGGATTAGGCTTCAGGGATTTGCAAGATTTTAACTTAGCATTACTGGCAAAACAGTTGTGGAGGATTCTGATGAAGCCTAACTTATTGCTGAGCGCAGTTATGAAAGCAAGATATTTCCCCAAGGCAGTCAGTTTGGGAGGTGCAACAGAAAAACACAGACTCAGGGTGTTGGAAGAGTTTGCTTAGTGCAAGAGGGGTGCTGGAACTGGGCCTAAGGAAAAGGGTAGGAGATGGTGAAACAATTAATATTTGGGAGGATAGATGGCTGCCTGATGCGGAGGAGGGAAGAGTAGAATCACAAAGGAAGCCTGGAAGTAGAGTTGTGAGAGTTTGCGATCTGATTAAGCAAGGAGAATGGGATGAGGACTTGCTGGCACAAGAATTTGAGGAGCCGGATAGAAGGAAAATCATGCGGATACCATTGAGTTTGCAAAAGGTGAAAGATAGGCTCTATTGGGCGAATTCTAGTACAGGGGAGTATGCAGTTAAGTCTGGGTATAGAGTGGCTAAGGAAAGGAAAAGAAGGAGAATTAATGGTAGACGGAGATTCGAAACGAGTAGTAGTAGGGGAGGAGGGTCCAACAGTTGGCAGTTTCTATGGACACTGAACATGAAGAATAAGTTGAAACACTTCATGTGGAAGTGCCTACGAGGGATTTTACCAGTTAACTCAGTGATTAGGGAGAAGTGTGAGAAAGGTGACCATATGTGCAAGTGTTGTGGTGAGCACACTGAGACTCTGGAACACTTGTTCTTTTTTGCAGTAATGCTCGAGCAATATGGAAAGCAGCTCCTTTGCAATGGGATGGACTGGAGGGGTTCAGGCATAACTTCTGGCATTGGTGGGAGGAGCTTAAGGAGGCAAGGAGTAGGGAGAATGGGAATGATCATATTGTGCTTACTGTGAATTTATTATGGCAGATATGGAAGACTAGAAATGAAAAGCAGTTTAACAACAAGTGTAGAGGTCCTTGGGAAGCAGTCAATAAGGCAGTTACCGAATGGAACGAATATCAGCTGGTCCAAGAGGAGGGGAAGGGTCGAGAGATGAGGAACCAGTAGGGACCTGAGGAGGATAGGGGCTGGACCAAGCCACAACCAAACTGGCTCAAGGTAAACACAGATGCAGCCCTCGATAGTAAGAACAACAAGGCAGACTGGGGTATAGTAGCTAGGAACTGGAAGGGGGAGCTGGTTGGTACCTGGGCAATCCCAACTAGGAGCTGTTCAAGTGCTCTGCAGGAGGAAGCAATGGCAATCAGGAGGGCAATGGTGATCACGAGGCAACTGGGATGGAGGAGGGTGGTTTTTGAGTCAGACTGTAAACAAGTAGTGGACAGGTTAAGTACAAATATAGGGGAAGCTAACATGGCTACTATTCTGCTGGATATTCGAAATCTGGAAAGGGAATTTGACGAATGTTGTTTTTCCTTCACAAGGAGGAGAAACAACTCTGTAAGTCATCACGTAGCAAAATTTGCTGCTAGTTTGATTGATATAGCTGAATGGAAGTGTGACTTCCCAGGTTGGCTGCTGGACTTAGTCCATGCAGATTCAGTTGAGCAGTTGCTCTAAAGTATGTACTTTGTATGGGTTAATGATATGTTATCGTTTTGATAAAAAAAAAACTATTAACTAATGACTACTGAGCGCAAATTCATGAACCCTTTTTTGAGAATCTCTTGTCTCTTCTTTAGTTTCGTTTTTCTATTTCTTGGCTGGGGATGGAGGGGTAAGATATACAGCATGACCAGAGAGGAATGAAATTGAGAATTACCACAAGATTTAATTGCCTGTTGGCATTGTGACACCAGGGGGCTTAACGTGTTGGCATCTGCCTGTGTAATCAATTTATTGTCCAAAGCATATTGGGTGTATGCTTGATACTGGATTTCTGGATTAGTGAGTCCATTGCCAATTGCAATACCCTGTTCAAGCCCAACCATTAATTAACTATGCCCATCAGACCAGAAAGAATGGAAGGAACCCAAAAAAACTTGAGATTTAGACGGACCTTGAGGTTAATACCAGTTCCTTCCTTGTCTTTGTTTCCTCTTTGAATTCGAGAGGCAAAAGCAGGGATGTAGTGCCCAGCATATGATTCTCCAGTTATATAGAAGTCATTCTTTGCATACTGAGGGTGCTCCTCAAAAAATGCCTGATGCAGAAGATCAATTAGCCCAACTTAGGCCAGGCTTTACCTTTCTAAGCAGTTCAGATTTATCATTAAGGATGTAGAATAATAGCATCACTGACTTTATTATTCTATGTGAACAAGTCTGACCAACCGAATCAAAATGAAAAATTTTTGTATGAATGATAGAGAAGGCTTTTACATCCCTGTAAAATTGAGATGGTTTTGTAGTTTGTTGAAACAATTTTGATGGTAGACAAAGATACGCTACATTCAGATAATGAGCCGTCCAGAGTACTATGCAATTTTTGATGAGTTGAAAAGTTAGTGGCAAAAAATGTCAACACTTGATTTTGGCGGATGAATACTCTTAAGATTTTCCAAAAGCAATAAATGAAAAGAGAGAAAAGCCAACCTGAATGAAGTCGTACAAATCATTGCTGACTTCCTCTTCATTGTGGCGGATGTCGCTTTTATCAGAACTATAACTGAATCCTGTTCCAATTGGCTGGTCGACAAATATAATGTTTGATACCTGCCAAAAATGACACTTGCGGTAAATTCTACTATTTACTATAGGAGATAACAATACCTACTACGATTGCAGGTACTCAGTTTTCTGCTCCAACAGTAAGAAAAGAAAAAAGTCAAATAGACTAGTAACTAGTAGATTCTGCCAATAAGAAATGTTTTTCTGGAAAATGCAAGATATTTTTGCAGCTTCATGTAGTTCACAATTTGCAGGCTCGGATCAACCATCAGAGTTTGGTACGTAAAAATTCCATTGCCAGACATTGCTTTACTACCAGAGATTGTGTTTCCAGTACCATAAATGGTGTAAGGTTGAAGAAAGATTTCAATGGGACAAAATTCAGATGGTCGTGAAAGAGACCCTTCCTTTGACAACTGTCAGCCAAAACATACATCAGTATCACAATTTATGTAACACTGCAAGGATTACTAGCAATATAACAAAAATTTTCAACGCCAGCATTGGGAAAATCAAGCAAGGGAACTGTTTTGCTAGCAAATTAAGACTTGAAAAGATACGAACATTTTGAGCCTTTGATAGAATTGGTAGGCTAATTGGAAGGGTACAAGTACCTTGTCCCATCCATAATCATTCCATATCAGAGACAGATTGTTTGCAATCTTGAAAGGGCCATTTTCATAGAACAAAGCTAGTTCACTACTGCATCCTGGTCCTCCAGTCAACCAAATAACAACAGGGTCGCTCTTGCTTTTACGGGATTCAAAGAAAAGGTAGAACATCCTGCATATCATTTTTAATCCAGAGATCAAATTTCTTTGGCACCAGTCTAAAGAATGAAGTGGAAGAATTATCTTCCCAAGTCCTAACCAAGAATGTACTGGTACATGTTGCAGTTATGCACTCTACCAACTTGCCAACAGTAATAAATGAACATAACCACCAAATACAATGATTCTTTTTTTTTTTTGAAGGAAAATACAATGATTCTTGAATCATCTCAAATGCCAGTCAAAAAAAAAAATCGAAGAAACGACTCTGCTGATGTAAAGGCACGTTGAAAGGAAATTGAATTAGTAGATGCGCATGCAAGCTTCTTAACACTTTCAAGTCTAAACCATCACAGCTAAGAACATAGCAGGAGAAAATAAGAGCTGCCACGTAGACCGCCATTCAACCTCAGAAAGTCAGGAAATCCACCAATCATAAACAATTTTCACATTGTCTTAACAAGATAAGAACTAGTACCCTGTAATAAAAAAAAAACTATGAAGCTGTCCAATTCTTTCAATCCAATGACCCCATTTAGTATAACCTCATATAATAGCTCTATATTTAATTTGATTGTGAAGAGAGACAAGTAGACAACGGAGCCATGGATCAGAGAGTACTACTATACCTTGCATCCTTGGAATGTTGAAGTTTATAATACCCTGCATGATGGCCCAAGCCTTCAACTGTGGCCCCAGAATCACCAAGACAAGATAAACTAAATTGCTTTTCGACAATTCTTGATCCAGACAAGTTACCAGGATGACCAGGGGAGATGTTGATTTCAAGCTCAGGGAACAAGTTAAGTTGTCTAATGAGCCTTTCAGCCTGAGCTTTTGGGAAATTTAAGGTTGAAGAGGACAAGGAAAGTTTCCGATGACTTTCGTTAGCATATGCAAAAGGAATTAAGGTTGGAGAAGTGATCAAAAAGAGCTGAAAAAGAGAGAGAAAAAGAGGAAAGGCCATAATGTCTTGGAATGTTGGTTTTCTTGGGAGGAAACTGAATTATGAGCTTCGATCGATGGGATGAATTTATATAGATTTTCAGGCTTACAAGTTAGAAAGTTGAGTAAGGAATGTGCATTGTATTAGTTGGTACGTGGCTGTTGGGATGATAAAAAGAAAGATGAGAAGAAAGGAAAGGAGGGAGAAGAAAGTGGAAGAAATTGGCGGGGATGCTAACGGCCGGTTAGTTATGATGCTGTTTGAATTGATTTACAACTTTTTGGGATCTTGTAGACTTTTAAAAAAGTATGGGGTCATATCAAGCCAAAACAGAAATAATTTAAAATAGGATGTGGTGACAGAAGAATGGCTTTCATTTTTGCCAATGGCAGCATTAGTTATGAGATAAATGGATAAACTACATCAACTACTATAATGCCAATATGAAAGTTAACTTTATTGTTTTTTGGAAAAATTGTTCAAAGGATCCCTTATATTTTTTTTAAAATGGATTTTTTCATTTTTCACCTTTAAAATATTAACTTTACGTCCCTTATAAATTTAAATTAGTAAAATTTAGTCCTAACTTAAGTTTTCGATGACTTTTTAGACCTGAAATCACCATGTGATGCATATACAGTGATTTTTTTTTAGTGGCAAAAATGAATATAAGTTGGATCCAACTCCACTTTTTTAGGAGAAAAATGAACATAATTTGGGTCAGATTCTATTTTTTTTAGGGACAGAAATAAATATGGATCGGGTCATTTATATAATTACAAATGGGATATAACTTTTTTGTCCCTAAAAATTGATCATATGTAGGTTGTGTGATGAATTCAAGGCAAAAAGTAGTTGAAAACCTAAGTTGAGAGCAATGTTTACCGACTTGATTTTGTAAGGTATATAAAGCTATCCATTTAAAAGTGAAGGACGGAAAAATTCATTTAGCGAAATGTGAGGGATATTTTGAATGATTTTTCCTTATTTTTTTATCTTACGCTTTCTTTCCAGATTTCTCAAGTTATTTTTGGCTATTATGCTCTATGTTTTTAATTTCTATAACCCCCCATAGGTGAAATATACATTCACCAGTTCAATTTGAGTCATTGGTGGAAAAAAATAAAAAATTTTGTGTACATTAAAATTTTATTGGGTGGTCGCTGTAAATTATAAACTTGAAAACAGATATTAATATAGGAAAAAAACTTATGAAGGCCAGTAGCTCATGGCTCATGCATTGTCTAGTTTCAATTTTCTATGGTGAAAAGTTCATTCGAGTGAAATGAGGATTGTTATGGTTGCCCTCTAAGAAAAGCAACAGAGAATGTGCATCCCACCTTACGCCCCACAACCAAATTCTTCTAAATCTACACTACATTCCAAGAGTTGTTAAGCAGTTTACTCTATGGAGTACATAATCATCAATGCACTTTATGAATTAGATGCATAGGAACTGTTGATTACTGGATCTTATAGTCTGAACCTGAGATGCTTCATTGAATCCAAGCAATGCATCTACTGATCCATGCATGAATAAATTGGTTCACACATTCAAGAACTACATTCTTGGTCTTTAAAGGTCCGGGTAAATGTCTCCTTGAACTATCTTAAATGATATTCTTTCATATGTTCATTTCTATTTTATGCTACACCACCCATATCAAGTGGTAATGTCTCAGCAGGCAAAGCGATGGAGAGCCATTTTCAACGCCAGCCATCCCATTTTCATGAAAACTTGAAAAAAGATGAACAAAAGCTTAGTTCTTTCATATGCAGGAAAAAAAAAAGGAGTTGTAATTAATATATTAATAATGGCTTTTATTTGGGAGAAGGTGTGGGTTACGTTAATCTGCATTAGCTCATATAGGAAACGGAAAAATGAAAAAGCCATTTTAGTAACCACTAATGAATTCTCAATGAAAATATAACATGATTAGTGGTCATGATCAAAATTAATAGTTTCGTTCAAAGAGCTTTTGCTCATAATGATGTACTATCTGATAACAGGTGGGAGGCATAATGACATAGAAAGATGACATTACATATATAATAAAGAGATTTTTAAAAAATGGGGAGAAAAGAAATAATGGGTCCGAGATATTGGTTAATCAAGCGCAACAAAATGTGAGGAAGAATATTAATTGCATTCTGTCAAAGAATTTTGATAAGTAAAAAATCAAACCCTTATCATTCTAAACTCAAACCGTAACTAGAATATAATCAGACTACTAGAACATCTATGAACAAATTTAGTTGAGATTCCAACCAACAAATGCCCAAGATGACTTAAAAAAATTGTATCCATTGCACTGGCGACTTTCAGAATTAAAAGGGCCTGTAAATCTTTATTAAATGCATCCTCCATATGAACAAGAAATCAATGATGTTATGAATTCCAGTGATCATATTTCAATCTTGATCACAATGACCAAGAACTGCCCGTATTCAATTAGTTCGTTTGGCAACTTTCTATTTCGAACTGTTCTTTTTAGAAAAAGTTTGAGTGAGTTCGGCCATCGCAAAGCATGTCCCTAGAACCATAAGTCACTTATAGGAGTTTTTACAAATCCTGCACCAACACATAATCTTTATGAAAAAGTAACATGTTCTTAACTTGTATTAGCGAGCTCTTCTATCTATGCCATATGTAGTTGCTGAAAGTTTTCAACTGGAACTTGGTGTATTGGCAATAATTTGACATGAGGCCATCTTTCAGTTTGAGCTCCCCTCAACACTCTCATGTTGTCCTTTATCGTTTTCTCCAATTGCTTTATTCAACGTTAAGGTGCTCTTATGATATTTCTTGCGTGCTTGCTTTTCTTTTAAGCCTTCACGAAATCCCAATGAATGAATCTCAGTTATCATGTTACTCTGATTATTCTTTTGGCTCACTCCTCTTAGATAAATATCACATTACTCATGTAATCCTAATGAGTGGTTGTCATGTTCTATCAAATTGATCTAGATAACTACCAAAAGTAGAAGGTTTTATGTTTATTAGGAAAAGTGTCGTACATGTAACAAAACACACACATAAAAAAGGGCAAAAGATTGGCTTAAATGATAAGTCACACTTTTTCAATTAGTATTGTCTCAAATTAGATTGGCTTCAAGTGTCGCACCAAGAAAAAGAATAATTCTACGCTTAAACAACAAACACAAACTAAAAGATGATTCACCTCATTGATTTTAAAAATTACTTTATTTATGTCTATCATTTAGAAATATCGTGTTTTTCAGTCACTCTGTGTAGGTGGACTCCTTAAGAAGAGTAATTTATGCTCACTCATAAATTATTTTTGTTATAGACAATGCAATCTAATTGAAGACATAATATAATGGTCTATAAATTGCTAGTTTAAGCAAAGGTATTTTTGAACCTTGACACTTGTAGTGGCTTTCAAGACTACACTTTTGTGTCAACGTGGACTCACAAACCCGATACATAAATGGACTAGCCCACCTTTACCTACCTGATTGTATTGGTCTCTTTTAAACTGCTACCGAGCTAAAAACTTTTTGTGTTTACCTAACTTGATTAGATTGGTGTTTTCTAAACAGCTACTGTGGCTAAAAATTCTTAAAAGGCAGTTAGAACTTATTAGAGACAGAAGTCAACACAAAAAATCTTGTAACCTTTAGGACCAAATTTCAGAAAGGTCTGTAACTACCGTGTAATCCTGTCCGGTTGCCTGTTGAAAGTAGAAGCAGAAAAGCAATATAAACTGCCCTTTTAGTTAGTGGACATCAAAGAGGGCAAAATTCTTCTTGCGTCACCGTGATCAAGTATTATTTACTTGCGAAAAATTGCTTTGAAAGTATCAATTACAAGCATTATGTGCACTTGTCATCAAAAATAGAATGGTTGAGGCTATCCAGTATTGGTACAGGACTGAATTTTGTAGGTGACATATTAAGCTGGAAGCAAGAATGCATAGCGAAAGAGTGAAGCATCTGCATTGGCCTGGCTACTTTTTTTAGCTTCAAAAATGCTCAATCAAGAATATGTTGTTGTTAATTGGTACTCCCCAGCTGCAATGTTGCCACTTCACTGAAAAGGAAAACTGCCAATCCCTCCTCTTGATTTCCCTATTAATGTTATAATAATAGGAATAACTTAAAGTCTCTGGTAAATGACAAAATTAAGCGTCTCTTTTAATCTAAGATTTGTCGGTTCAAGCATTCCAATTCCTCGGTACATTTTGTTATTCCAAACATGTCGTGTATGCTGCGCGTTCATTTGGCAGAAGGATAGACTTATTCTGGTGCGTATGATAATTTACCACTACTATCCAGAAATCATACTTACTTATTGAACTTTATTTCTGTCCTGAAGCAACTTCATTATTTTCTCATCTAGTCCACTTGAGCCTATTGACCCCCAAAAAAAAAATCCACCTGAGCCATGAATTGAGGGGCAACCCAATAAACTAATAAGACATTGGATCACGCCAATCCAATTTTACAGAATTTAGGGCTTTTTTCATTTGGAAGTGATGCAGATTTTAGATCATCATTCTCTCGCAAGGTCAAAGGGCACGATGAGAACTCTTGGCGTTCGGGGATCAAGCAAAAACGTGCGTTATCATATATACACAACAGCTAGGGTTATCCTTCTAACAAGAGCCCATTCTTGTACAACACGTAATGTTTTTCACAACTTCTGTCTTCCGATCTGCGATAGGAATATGGCTGCAGCATCTCAAACGTTGCCATGCATTAATCAATACAATACTTCTACATTCTCAGGGACACTGGGATGTGGGCAGACAATATGAGGTTCAAGTTATGATCTAACTTTGGCGAGACGCGCCCTAATTTCTTCAAGCTCTTCCTCATCATCCTCCTGCAGCATGACACCAGAAGAAATTCTCCTTTTAACTTATTTCAGAAGAGAAAGGAACAAGCATGCCCAAGCATTAGATCAAGTATGGGTCGTTTCGTACCTCTACATCTTCCTGGGCTGGCTGCTTCAACCTCTCCTTCCTGACTGCTTCAGGAAGCTGTGCAGCAGTCTCACCAGCTATAGCAGTTAAGACCTTATCAACTTCTTCTTCAGTCTCCTCTTCAATGTCTTCTGAATCCAGGGCATTGTCCACGGCATCATTCACAAGCTCTTCTATGACACCAGCCTGCAGCAACATATCTCGGAATAAGTATATGATGAAATTAAAACAAAATTTCTTTTTATTGTAGGAATAGATTACAAAGCCCAGACATGATTTTAGCCTACAATTGCTTTTTACAAATGCAATAGACTCAACTGCAAAGCGTTGACAAGCAAATTCAACTTTCAGCTGCTAATACGATGTTTTGCATTACAATCTACTAAATTTTATCACTTTAACACAAGAAATTTGGAGTCTTTGAAGATATTTATAAGCGCACTCCTATACTAAGGATAGATAAGCCTAGCACCATACATCTGAAAAGATCACCAAGCGTAAAAGATGACTGATGGTTCAATAAGAAAAATGAACACGACAAGCAAGTTACGTCTAGCATATCAAACCATCCACATGTCAACAGTCGGTGGACAAAAAATAAAATGATCAACCAGCTTCAAGGACACAAAACAATGCGTTACCTTGGTCATTTCTTTACTAAATTCTTGCATTGTTATAGCCACCTCAGGAGCCTTCATCAGATTATTGACAAGCTTCATGACCTCAGCACTCTTTGATAAATGTCCCACAGTGCGAGCAATGGCTGCAAAATCCATTGTGAATGAAAGCTCAAACTTGAGGTTTATAAGTGCAAAACAGAATCCAAAGTTAAAAGAAAAGGAAGCGGTCACACAGACACACATCTAGAAAAGTCAAAGCAGACTCAAAAAAAAATGACTTCTGCTAATGCAAAGATCCACAAGTAGAAAGGAGTTCAAATACATTTTGATCGTCAGATACCAATTGATCATGAAGTAGGCTTGTGGAATCAAGGGGAGAAGAGAAGAGAGGGGGGGGGGGGGAGAGAGAGAGAGAGCATAACAAGCAACTATATATGGGTGCTTTAAAATTTCTTTTAGGGGAAAGATTTCTAATTTGTAGGATGTGATAGTCAAATGAACATGCCTGGACTGGTATAATAATTCATATTTTGAAACTGAATTTGGGAAACTACAAAAATCTCCATGAAGTTTCTAAGATTTTGCACTATCATGCAGTGGCTGACTCAGAGAGGTTTTTGTGTCTCCATACCGTGCCAGGCCAGTAACTGTGTACTTATTTCCAAATAAAATTACAAACAATCCCCACTTCTCACCCATCTTATAAAACTCTTTCAAGAAACCAATCCAAACAGACCCAAGATTCAAAAAAGAACGAAGATCCAATTTCAGAGTAAATGATTATTAAATGCTGACAGCATTTGAACTTAAAGTGAACTCCATAAGCTGCTATTAACTCAAATATCCTTTTCCTTCATGCAGTTTAAGCCAGCATCATGGTCTCTTACTCTAATGATACCATCATGATTTAGTGAACTTATTGCAAACAATATTGTAATTTAGCTGGCCTCTTTCCCCACCAAAAAAGGGTAAGAGAGACGGGAGTACATAATCTGTCAATATCAATTGGTTGCAGCTGTTTCCCAAGTAAACATGAGACCCAGTTCCGAGGTGAAGAATCCAAAACCAACTCAATGCACACAAACAAATATTGGTTCACAATAAAACCTAAACATACAAGAGGAAAGAACAGTCATTAAATAGAAGCAGGATCATACCAACACTTTCTCCAAGATGCATTGATATTGAATTCATCTGTGCCTTATTCTCGTAAAGACGGTTCACTGTCCTTCTAGATCTCACAAGTTCTTTAGCAAGGGACTGAGATGAGTAGAAAAAGACAAAGAATGTATCAATAAAGGTTGCGACTTGTTCATTTACCAGAGTAAACAGCACGCAATGACAACAGTAATAACCTATGACAGAGAGCTCAAAATGTCATAATCAACGTGATATTGAGAATACAGGAGATGAACTGAAATATACAGCTACAAGCAGCCCAAAAAAAAATCTAAAATTCCACCACATCTCAAAGTCTACCCTGTTCTGTTTAAGTTCATGGGGCATTGCATCCTATTAAAGCTGCATTCATATCGATGACTTACAACAGCAAGCATTGATCCATCCACTTAATTGTCAGACAATGAGGTACAAAAATACTGGTTTTGGGTAAGGGAAAGGATATCAGTTTAGTAGAAAAACAAGCCAAAAACGTCTTTTTTCCTTTTTTTTTTTCCCTTCAATAACTTCCTACAGAGCTTGAAAGAGCATCTCCTTTTACTTTGCTCATAATCACTTGATACAGCTCCTAATCTGTTCCAGAGAATTGGTGCACAACAAGAACACTTTGCAGACAAACAATACAAATATCATTTTGACATATTATTTCACCTCCTCTCAGTTTCATGATGTCAAAGATTGTAAATGAATTGTAGCTAAGCATTGTGAATGATGGGTTTTTGGGCCTTACAAGTGAAATACATTTGATAGCTGCCACAAGAAACTTCATTTAGACTCTCCTTCATTTGAAAAACATTTCTTGGAACATCTAAACCAGGATGAAGAAAAATGTCCAACATCTCAAAATTCAGAAGTCCTAAGAAAGGGAAAAACATTCTCTACGCTCCTACACACCAATCAAGAAACCTCAAATTCTCACCAGGTGACACCTTAGATCACTACTCAGTTTTCAGTCAGATGACTAGGGATATTGTAATAACAATGAACCAAAATCCTTTGACTCCTAAAACCATGTAATAGAAAATCATCTTGCCATAATTTTTGTATCATTGCAAGCTGTAAACATCAAATTGTACTATTTCGCCTCAAATCCAAACAAAAATCTAATTTTTATCAACTATGACATCTGCACTTAAAATTTCTCTTTTAACACCTGGTTGTGTGGCACGACTTGGCCGAGCCATCAATCCATCGTTACCAAACATAAAGAATTAATCACTGAGAGCAGATGCAATGCATGAGAATTGCACCACCACTTCAGCAGGGGTTAACACAGAGCAGCACAAGTCCTAAGAGTATGAAGTGCAGTAAATAGCATTTACCTCTGCATAAGCAAAAATTTTCTTTCATCTAACAAAAGGGAATCAATCAATTAACAAGCTAAACTACACAAAAACTGGAGTATTTACACCTAGTCTCCATTGCACAAAATCCATTTCAAAATTCAGTCTCTGCTGCAAATTTGAGTCAACCAGTCCTGTAGGATCACTTTGTAAACACAATCAACAAACGGCAATAAAAAAATTCACTAGATCATGCAAAATAGAAAAAAAAATCGATCTTTCACATGTAAAATTCAATGGTTCCCATAAATTCAGTAAATTATCAGAATACTCGACTAAAATTCTAAATGGTAAGAATATAGATAAAAATAAAACAATAAGCACAATTACTAAAAGCAATACCTTGGTGTACCAAAAAAAAAAAAAGAAAAGAAAAAAGCAATACCTTGGCAGAACCCATGTCATTTCTCTTTGCTGCTTCTTTAATTGCTTTCTGCACATTCTTCTCTTCTTTCTGTATATCTAATCACAAAACAAAACGCCCCAATCAATCAACCAATAAAAATTTTTCCCACCAAAAAAGAAATGCAAAACCCAGATCAGTAATCACATCGTATGATCAGAGTCATCATATATACCTCGGATTTGGCGCTCGATATTGCGACACTCTTGACGGAGACGACGCTGCCAATCTCTCAATAACTGTTGCGGGTTAGGCTTCGGCTTTATCATATTCATCACTTTCTCCATCCTTTTCCTCTTTTTTTCTGTAAAAACCCTTAAACCAGATTATCTCTATTCCCCTGCAAAACGATCGGAACGGGATTTGTTGCTATATAATTGCGTGTTTCTCTACCCCAGTAGAGGAGGATTCCGATTCTTTAACTCGATGATGGGTTGACGATGTTGATGATTATGGTGGTAGTGGAATTTCTGAACTTTTGGCTTTTCTTTTTTTTTCCGAATATTTTTTTAATCTATTTCTCCAAAAAATTGATCAATTTTTTTCCCTTTTTTTGTTTTTTCCGTACAAGCTTCAAAAATTTATTAGCAATTAGGAATTTATGACTAACTAGTGTGACGGTCAGCGGGTTCGTGAGTGGTTTCGTTGGGTGACTTCGCTTTAAAATTTTGTTTTGGTTCCTCGACGCTTTCACGCGTTGTCTCTTTGGAGTTTGACCAAAGGTAAAAGCTTAAGTATTGCTTCCAAAAAAAAAAAAAAGAGCTTTAGTATTTGACGATTTCTAGAACACTATCAGTCATAGAGTGCATTTGGCCAGGAGATTGTTTGGAATAATTTTTTTCGAAAAAATACTATAATATTTTTTTAAATAATATATGTAAAATAAAAAATATATTAATAATGTAAACAAGTTAATGTGTGTAAATAAAATGTAAATAATATGTTAAGATGAGGAAACATTTACCCAAAAATAATTGGACAAGTCCAAGATTGAAGTCAAGTTTTTGTTACACAATTTAGAGGCAATTAAAGTAGAAATTTAATTTTATTAAGGGGATATGACTCGTTATCATAAATTGAGAAATTGTAAAATCATTCACGAGATGGGTAGAAATGTAGGTAAAAAACTTCATTCAATTTTGTATAGGAGAAGTTGGATTCAACATTTAATACCATCAATCTCTTATTAATAAGTCGTATATTCTAAGGGTGCACCTGATAAACTGATATTTGAAATATGAAATTTGAATTAATTAAAAAATCTAAGTTGTTAAGTATTAAATCTGATATATTTAAATGCATATAAGTAAATAATTTATCACTTTTTTGGAAGTAAATTTTGTTTATAAAATTTAGTGCCACTTAATTAATTCAAATGTTATATTTTTTTGTTATTAAACCCATCTAAATATGTTAAAATCTAAATTCATTAAGTTTAAATGCTGAATTTGGTTAACTTTAAGTCATGCAATATATGCAGGAATTTGCCCTAACCTTGACATGGGGTAAAATTCCCTTTTCTAGAATTTCTAATTACCAAAAAAAAAAGAAAATTGTAATACTCAAAAATGAAAAAGGTAGAGAGAACCTATTTTGCTTGGAATAAAGACAATCAAGGATTGTACCATAGTTTGCGCATTAATGTAAAGAGTCATTAAACAGAGAAGACCCCGGTTGGCCTGGTCCAGTGCCCACAGTATGGACTTTGATGAGGCCCAGTATGTCTTTTCCCACAATGCCCACTAAACCCATTAGTATGTTTTTAGCTCAGGGATGTTGGGGAGGAACTTATGCGAACTGTCATCAAAGTCCATGTGCTGAAGGGTTTTAAGATACTATGAAAAGCCCAAGGGCCAACAACCCGTTGTCAATCCGAATGACCCATTGAGTAACTGGGAGCCAACGGAGCAAAATGAGTTGTATATTAGAGAGATCCCTTCATATTCCAAGAGCAATTATTTTTCATCAAAGTCTTTCCATTTTCCTAGTGAAATACGTGATGATTTTTATTCTCATACGTAGCTTGTCAATTGGGTTATGTGACCTGAGTTTTAGCATGTTCAAATTTAATTCACATAAAATATCATTCTTTTGAACCAAAGTTCAAATAAGCTAGGCTTGCATGTTAGTACATAGCCTATACTCGCCTCATAAAAAATATCACGTTTTGAATTTATTTTAAATGGATCCAAACTCATGTCATGTATTTTTTGTATTAACCAAATATAGTTCAATGAAACAACCAATAACCGATAAATGTTCTATTGCATCTAAATAAAGTTGCAACATCGACAAAAGTTTGAACTTTAACTACAAATGAAAAAGGAAACAATCACCATGAAGTTAGCCATATGAAATGCAATCATTTGATTGGATTTAGATCAACAAATCTTCTTAATTCCCATATAAAAATATTAATATACGAGATGATAGAACAAGGGATATTTGATGCTACCATACTGAGTAGAAGTGTAGCAGAGAAAAAGAGAGATAACAAACTATATTTTAAAAATCCTAGTATTTTAGTACAACACACTAAAATATAAATAATCCATTTCACAATATGACACATATGTATATATAAGCCCTAGTGTACATACGTTTGTGTCTATATACGTGCGCGCAAGCGTATATATGTATATGCAAATTGAATTTTAAGTGGGTTGAGTTTAGTCCAAACTCAAGTCGCATTCAGATTGAGTAAAATATTTTGATCCGATTTCAACTCAATTCACTTGTGCAAGATTCAATCCAATAAATTTAACACCGAGCGGGCAAAGCTCGGCCAATCCAATTTTATTGACAGACCTAATTGTAAGACGTTTCCACATTATTTCATCTTTGAAGACAATGTAAATTGTATATTTTCCCAAATTCTAACTATGTTCTATTTTTAAGATATTAATAGTTATAATTTTGTGGTTAGGCTACATCATAAGAGTTAGAAGTAGGAAAGTTTGTAGAAATTGGGACCCAAATTACCATAATTCCAAGATCACATTGTGCAACATTGCCCAAAAAAGGGGCACAGGTTATGTGCGTAAGTAAAGTATAATTTGTCCTATTGGGACAAATAACAACACAATGGGCACACAGGAGAATAAAATTAATAAGAAGACTTTTTTGAAATAAATGTTAATAAGAGATTAAGAGTAAATTAAAAAAAAGAAGCAATCGCGTCTGTGAAACAGTGCTTCTGGTGCTGAAACGAGTCTCGCAAATTCCGCTAATTAATGAAGAGAATTGGTAGCTTTGACAGGTGAATGACTTGTGCAGCCTAAATTGATTAACGTGCAAGAATAAATCAAGATCTTATTGGTGGCTTAATCTTACAAGTCATACCTCAAATTCTCAATTAAGCTGACATAATCAGATTCTTCATTTTCATTAGTAGCATCATTAACTTACCAAAATGAGCCAATCGTTTCTTTCGGACGTACATTTCCAAAATATAAGCCACTAATTCTGCTTTAAGCATCCCAAGAACCAGGCCAAAGGAAAAACAAAAGAAATTCATTTTCCAAACGACAGGTTAACAATCCACGATTTGAGGATCAATATTGAATTCAAATACCAGAAATTAACAACTTAAGATTCATGTTTTCTCGTAATATGGGATGTCTCTGTTTGGATTAATATACGAAAAAAAAAAATCACTAACGAACCCATGCTTTGTCCTTCATTTCTTGAAGCCGCAGCAAATTTTGTTTGAACCCAAAATTCTGACCTCTGTCAACACAAAAACACACATCGGAGGATGAGGGGCAGGAGCGGTCATCAGAATGACCGCTCCTGAATTGTTCACGGCCAGATTTTGGCCAAAAAAAAATGTACGGTCCAGATAACAAGTTGTACATCGATTTTCACATATTATGTGGAGCCCGCAAATTTTTGTACTAAAATTACACGTTGTGCAAACAAAGTTACTCCATGTGCAACCAAAGTTACGCGCCGTTAAAAATAACCAAAACCGCCAGAAACGGTTGCACCTGCAACCGTTTGTGCCCCTTGTCCCACATCGGAGATAAGTGTCTGAGCGTTCCTTTTATTGTTGTCGGGACTGCTGATTGTTTTGGTTTTCTTAATGGAGCCCAAGGCCAGATTATGATGAACAAAAATCTAATTCGGCATTTGTCTCATAAGACCCTGCGTCTGATATCAGCATAACTATTTCCGAAGAGACAAATTTATCAGTTGATCGTTGCTGATCTAGGCCCGGATCTTTTTTGTCTGTTGAAATCTTTCTTGACGTAAAAAGTATATTTATATCAAGCATGGAAGCTGACACCAAATTATTAAACCTGCCAAACCAGTTCATCTAAGTGCGTTCATACGTATAGCGCATAGAGTCAATTAACTTGCATATTTCTTTCGTAGAAGCTACAAATTAAGGTAGGGGTGATAGGCTCAAAATTGCTCACATTCAGTACAGTCATGCAGCCATGGATGTCACGTCACACAGATGAAGATTGAAAATTATGAAGAAAGATGTGTATGGTGAACTTGGGATCATTTACAGAATTTAATTTTCACATATTCAAATCAATTTGCAACCAGAATATATATATCTATCTATAGCTCGTAGAGGTGTTCAAAATGATTCAGAAATTCGAAAAATTTGCATAATCTGATCTATTTTGATTCGCGTTTTGCAAATATCTGATCCACTCGATCATACGTATATTAGAAGGTGATCAGATAGACATGTAGATAGTCTCTGTAATCCGTGCATACACGATCCTATCTACTTAAACTCTTTATCTTTCAACTTATTCAATCAATTTTGATATTAAAATTATATATTAATGTACACTAATTTCACCTCCTTTTCTCATTTCTTATGTCTAAATTCAATCATCGGTGACAATTTATATATATGGTCTTAAGTGTTTGAACATACTGTCATAAAATTCGTGAACAAAATATTTACTTTTACTTATTTTGCTAAATTAATGAACAAAACTCATTTATCCCCCAGCCCCCCAAAAAAAAAGAATGATAGAAATTGCTCGTATTATGACAAAATTTCTTAATTCATTTAGACTAATATCGTCTATATAACCAACTTACACATGAATTTTTGTGACATTCCTATACTTTTATAGCTTGTCGATTATTTACATTGGTCACCGCAGGCAAAATAACAGAATCATTCAACCATTTGATTTGTGAACCTCCTTGGATTACGTGGTTTAGGCTAAACTACATAGTTTAATTGGTTCTTCTTTTTTCTTTTCTTTTTTATATATTGAGGCAAATGGAGTCGGCAATGTATAGATTTCCCCTACTTTTATTGAGATTGGGTGGTTTGACTCATAATTATTTCTATCCCCAGGCCTTTACTTCAATTTTTTTTTCCTTCAAAACGTCTTCATCCTGGTTTAAAAGTTTTTTTTTTCTTTTTTTTTGAGGGTAGACCATTATCCACATTCATTATTGAGCAATAAGTGACAAAGAACAATCATATGCAGAACAAGCCCTGAGGAGTCATAGGTTACAACGTTGGTACTTGGAAGGGGGCGATAGCCTTAAATGATTTCCCGATTTCATTTCTTCAGATTTGAGCCAACTGTTTGCTAGTACTAGCGATCAACTTAGGATTCTACTGTAACTTCACAATCCCTATCGTCGTTTTCCCGTTTCGGGCTGTAACTGTGCATTTTGCGCAAGTACTGGTTGTGTTGTCATCATTTGATTTGATCTGATTAATCAAAATTGAAATGGAGTCGATGTTCATCCCTTGGACTAATTAATCAATTCCAAGCTGTAATTGCTACTATTATTTCTCTTCTTTCTTTCATGTTAGCAATAAGTACTGCACGCTAAATTTGACTACCACTTTTGAAGATGTGTTTTTTTAATAAATCATTTTAAATATAACAGTTATCCATGTTTGGATTGTGATTCTTCGCTGAAAAAAATTTTACATTTTTAGTGAATGCATTAGTCAATTATTTTTTATCTCATATACATTAAATCGTTATAGTATATTTTTTTTTTTATAAAAACGTCTAAAAATAGTAATCCAAACAGCCATTATGTTTTCAAACTAATTATGCTCAAGCACTTGTGTTTTAGTAGCTTGAAGTTGTCACTCCAAAACCATTAGGAACTCTTTTTTTTTTTGGTGGGGGTTGGGATGTGTTGGTAAGCATAATAATGATGATGAGTTTTCAACATACAAGAAACCATAAATTCTTTGGTGTGCAGTTTCAGATTAAGAGGAGATCATGAGCCTTTACCAGCTGCGAGGCTAAGAAAATGATGAGTTTTGAACCCTAAACTTCAGGAAAACAGATTGGCATCCTACCGAAAAAAAAAAAAAACACTTCTGGCCCAATCTAGATTAGATTGGTTCTCATGTTGCTACGATGATGTTAGCTTTGACGGTGCTAGTAAAGCTATATCCTTATGTTAGAACGTAGTAATCTAGTCCCAAGCAGAGAAATGGGGAAAAAAAGAAATAGTTTACCTGAAACCATCTACTTTTATCACCCAAAGAATTTAAAAAAAAAAAAACCAAACCCAAAAATAAATCCATCAAAGAAGAAAACATTTAGAACGGTGTTAGCAAAGTCGGCAAGCATGCTATGTCCAGCCTATAAAATCATTTTTCTCTTCTGCATTTAACTACTTTCAAAACACTGCAATTGCTTCCACAGGCTACTCCATCATCTGTGCTTCGCTCTAGAAATTAAGAATAAAAAAATACTTTAAAAATATATGGAATATTTTAGATTGAGTAAACAGTCAAAAAATTCTTTCAAAATTGGAAAAACACAGAGAAATAAAGCTAGAAAAGCTTTTCTTATTAATGGCTCCGCTCATACAAAGTTGAGGAGGAAAACTTTAGAATTAATCTTTCCTACACAGACAGTGTATACACTGTTAGCATTGCATGAATGATAACTATGTAAAATTTGAGTTTGAAACTCAACTTTTGCATATATGTCATGAATCCAACGGTGATAGTGTATACACTGTTAGTGTATATAAGATTTACTCAAAACTTTATCGACAATTGAGCATTCAATTCTAAATAATTTGATCCATTTCTTTTGAAGAATAAATGGAAAAACTTATCGAATTATCTGATAACTTAATTCATCCTAATATTGAATGCAAATCAAGATGACTATTACTAAACAGAAAAAATGCATATTAAGGCTTCTCAAGTGTCGGCAGAAAGGACCCATGCACTCATAGTCAAGTAGGGCATGGCCGGCCAACAGTTGAACAAACCATTTTGTCTAAACTCCAAAATTCTGTCGCAGTCTATAAAATACGCTTGAGAAAAGATAGCAAATTAATTATATGATTTTGATGAAAGTTATAGCCCACCCAATCTAGTCCAATGATTTACATTAAAGTATTTTGCTGTGAAATATACGCAAAATCCGTACAGGAAATACATTCAAGTTGTAGCTTCAAAGTCTTTTAGACTTTATAGGTGGTGGGTTCAATCACCAATCATACCACTCGTGATTATATTACCTCCATCTCTCCCACCCAAAAAAGAGAGAAGAAAAAATTGAGAGCAAAAAGCTTGATGACGTTGCATGCTTAATTATAGATGTCTTAAAATCATGCAAAAGTTGATGGAAGAAATGCTACTGTTAAGTGTCATTTCATTTGATAAGGTCCCAAAAAAATCTTAGTTCTAACTAATTAGGAAACAGGATGGACATCTTGAACAGAAACCTATACAAGATTTGCTCAAACCTTGCCCGTGAGTTATTGGGATTTCCAGGAAAGTAGCTTTTGTGTCGTGAACTGCTGGATCAATTTATTGCTTCTACATAACTTCTAAGCTTAAAAAACCCCCTTCAACAAAAATGGCCATAATGACCCAAATTTTCAGCTTCCATGTCTGCAAAATTTTCCTTGTGGGACTGGATAATGAAGGTGGTTATTTGACTGGTACGATATGCTTTCACACTTAGAAGTTACAAATCGATTTTAGCGCATCCTTTTCTCTTTTTTTCGTAAATAATTTAATGTACCATTTGGACATGAATTTGTACATAATTCATTCCCAGTGAGATTAGAATTTACGGGCTGCCAATGGACAACAATAGAATGGTAGACCCTTTTTGCTCAAATTCTACTGAATTAGTACCACAGGAAGACCTTATTTGAGATTAAAAAAAAATTATCTTCTCATATGTCCCTATTTGTGTATTAAAATAGCAGTGGCATAATGGCATTAAAAGCAATGTAGGGAAAATGCATATATTAAATGTATATGGCAAGGCAATGCTAGGAAAACAACAGCTCTGCCCACTCAAATTCTATCTCTGACTCCATAATACCAATGAAATTGCTGAATACCTTACATAGCTAACATGGCTTCCAGATGGTGTCTCAGGAATAGGCAGAAGTCATTCATCCATTCTAGTCTATAATTCTTGAATATCAAGAATGGAAATTAATGTCCTTGTTTTTAGATAGGTGGTGATAAGGAAGTTCAGACTTCAGACTCCTTTATGTTGGGACATACACGAGAGATAGACTAGATGGTATGTTGGGACATTATTGTGTTTCATCTAAAGAGGAAAAAGAATCAGAAAAAATGTTCTATCTTGTCAACAATTGAAATTTAGGAATTAGCATGTCCACTTCTCATGTGCTTGATAATTGGGGGTAGAGGGGTGAGAGGATAAAAAGATTAAAAAAAAAATGTGACCATTGCATTTGGATAGGTTCGAATGAAAGTTGTAGAGTTCGATTAGTATTCCCTCGCTCATGTCAAAAGAATATGAAAACCCGTGAACTTTGAATGGTAACAAAATTCAATGTAATCCTGGGATTGGATGGTAGTTTTCTATGTTTGTATCCTCGCTTTAAAAGAAGAAATCTAAGGGTTTCTTTCTTTCTTGGATCTTTCATTTTTAATGCAGAATCTGAAAGCCAACTCCTTGTAATTTCGAATTTGTCGGGACAGAATTCTTTGGTTAATTGATGTATACCCCATTGACAAAATCCATAGATTTGAAATCTTCGTATGTACGGTAGTCATCAATGAAAAGTGAAGAATTACAAAAAACATTGACATATAAGGATCCAAACGCAGAAAATCTACTCCCCATTTTTCAATGTCTGCGAGCCCTTTATTTGTCACGGGGGCAGAAAAACGGCAGCTATATCGAAACGTGTTAGTTTGTTCTTCATTGTTTCATGAGATGGGCAGTAATTAATCAATCTGGAAAACAGATATATTATTGTAAAGTGCTTCTTTTAAGTACTGTATATCTTTAAACCAATGAGACAGCAGAAGATAATTCTCCGAGGTAACTTGAGTTTTGTTGATGTACAATAATGCTCCAGCCAGAGCAGTATTGTGACCGGCGAATTAGATTTTATAGGGAATCACGAGTAGATAAATGTCTAGAAGAGGGTTAATTAAAGAGTGTAATTTGTTCCATTTGCCTCAGGATTCTAATTTTAGTAACTTCCAAATAAATTAGGACAAGTGGTCACTTTCTGAAATTCTTAAAATAAAAGTTAAATAGTAACTTTCAAATTTTCAAGATGGTGCCAATTTGCAACCTAATTTTACCAAAATAATTAGCTCTGAAGAAATTTTTTTTTTTTTGGGAAGAAAATAAGGTGTGAATGATGAATTACTCATCCAATATGATCAAGAAAAGCAGAGTGGTGGAATTGTAGCTAGGCTTTGCTCAGGATTTTATGAATCGACTTATAATTTGCAAATTAATAGCAAACTAGCAAGATTTTAAGTCTAGAAGCATAAAATCAAGATTTCTGAATTTTTTTTTTCTTTTTTGGTTAAAGGCAAGAGTTTCCATTCCACTGGCATGACCCATACAACTGAGTTGGTGGCTCACACCAAAAATTCTCTTGAAGCATCTTGCATAATAACGTTCTCAGGATAACAAAACTAAAGGACTTGATTAAAATGTATCTTAAGAGGCACTTTTGTTGCATAAACTTACCCAGTTCCTCTAATTAGGTCCTTCTAAATATTCTAACCAAGGTTAAAAGTTAGATGACAAAATTTCTGATTTTTATCATGGACTCCATAATCGGCTCCACAACTAGAAGCCACGCGTTGACCAATAAACTACTACTAGGCAACTAAAAAGAGATCATCTAAACCGAATTGAAGTTCCAATTCCATCCACACAATTTTTCTTGTAAACAAAAGGAAAGAAAAATGGAAACGAATAAGATACGGCTTGATAGTTTCTTCTTCAGCATATTTAACAATATTGAAAATTTTGCAACTTTTGTCTCTTTGTGCGACGTCCTTATTTTACTTCATTTCTATGGCAGAAGTGTAGGACCCCGATGCTTTCTCCTTATTTATAGCTCCTTCAATCCCTAGCAATTCCATTCCATTCGAGGACCAAGCACATAAGTTCTCCACTACACTTTATTCATACATCTGGTGCATTATTAACAGGGCACATTAGCTCCAATTTTTCGTACGCATTTTTGTGCGCTCTTTCAAGAGTTATGGCCCTGATTCTTCTCTCGCTTTCATAGTTTTCCTGCTCCCTCCAAGCAACGCTCAGGGCGATCCACCTTCCCCGGGCTACTACGCTAGTTCAAGAGCTGCTTCACTAGGGTTTAACCACGGCTTTAGGACCCTTTGGGGTCCTCAGAATCAAAGGGTCGAGCAAGGCTCTTTAACAATCTGGCTTGATAGAAGCTCAGGTATGATTAGGTCCTACACAACTTAGATCATCATGTCTCACTTGTACTTTCCTAGCTAGCTGCACCTTTTTTGGCCTCTCTCACAATGGTATTATCATTGCATTTTCTTTTTCACAAATTGCATGCAGGCAGCGGATTCAAATCCCTCAACCGATATCGATCTGGTTATTTTGGTGCTGCCGTCAAGCTCCAACCTGGTTATACAGCTGGAGTCATTACATCTTTCTACGTGAGAATTTAAGTAAATTTATACTCCTACCAAGTGGTTAACGTAGTATAGTAAGTAAAAATTTATGGTAATTTTGCATAATGACAGCTTTCAAACAATGAGGACTATCCGGGGTACCATGATGAGATTGACATCGAGTTTCTCGGGACAACTACTGATAAGCCATACACATTGCAAACAAACGTCTACATGAGAGGAAGTGGAGATGGAAACATTGTAGGCAGGGAGATGAAGTTTCACCTTTGGTTCGACCCCACGAAAGATTTCCACAACTATGCTATACTCTGGAGCCCTAAAGAAATCATGTCAGCCGCAGTATACTTTATAACACATACATAATACCAAGTTTCTCATCATAAATTACATTATTTTTCCTCTATTTTCCTACTTTGTCAAATTACTTTATACGTACTTGATATCACTGTTCACTCATGCATGTAGGGCTAGGGACCTAATTAATTTTTCGATAGAATAATAGCATGGCAAGATATGTCCATATCGCGAACATTACTTCAGCTTAGAAATAAAAGCCATATTCCAAATCCAACGTCAGATCAGTCCTACTTCGATATTTTTATGTCCGAAAATCAGTTTTGTCCGTCTCTAGAAAGCACAAAACTTGTTCATTTTACTGAGGAAGAGTAAATATACTTGAATTGACAGGTTTGGTGAAAAAAAAGGAAAGAAATTGCTTATACTATTCTAATTTGGTGAAAGAAAAAGGCAGTAGTAAGTGTGACCTACAATTCTTGTTGATTGTGTATTTACTAATCTTGAAAAAAAAAATTCTTCAGTCGATTCATGCATCAAGTAAAGAATGGCATTTAGTTGTGACCTGACACGGATTGAAAATGACCAGTGAAAATCACAAGCAATTTACACGCAGCTACATTTTCTGAATCCTCATGTGCTTCATCGCCATCATATATAGCAATCATTCATCTTCATTTTTTTAAAAACAATTTTTTTCTTGTTTACGCGTGTGACAATTTCTCATGATGTGATTCTCAGATTTTTTGTCGACGACGTGCCAATAAGAAGATACCCAAGAAAAAGTGATGCCACATTTCCTCTGAGACCTATGTGGGTGTACGGTTCGATTTGGGATGCATCATCATGGGCCACCGAGGAAGGAAAATACAAAGCTGATTATCAGTACCAGCCCTTTGTTGGGAGGTACAACAATTTCAAATTAGGTGGTTGCACCACCAATGGCGCTGCCACTTGCCGCCCTATATCTGCTTCTCCGGCGGGTTCTAGTGGGCTGAGCGGCCAGCAATATGCAGCCATGGGCATGGGTCCAGAGGAACTACAAGGTTTATGATTATTGCGCGGATCCTAGCAGAGACCACACCCATACACCTGAGTGCTAGGTCTTATTGGGGGAAAAATTTTAAATTAATAAAAGAATATATCAAAGTCGAGCCTCAGGGTTTAGAAGGTCCAAATCCCCGTTTTCTTAAATTTCACTCTTTCCTTGTTTAAAAAATTTCCAAAAAAAAATATGAAGTTGTTTTAATTGTCTGGTGTTTTGAGATGGGTTCACTTGCCAAGAGTAGTTGAAGCGTCCAAGCCTCCAAGATTGGGAAGCGGAATCCATTTTGTTTTGTTTTGTTTGTTGCAATAAATATTTAATGTAATGATCATGTTATTGTATTTGAAATATGGCTCCAGTAGTAGATAGAGAACGTAAGAAGTAATGACACCAAAAAAAAAAAGATCAAAGATGTATGTGGTGAATTGAGAGTGTCTTCATGAGGTTTAACTATAGATGAGCTCAAATGTATGATTATCTTTTCTTGGTTATAATAAAGAAAATTTGCGCATTCATTTATGGAAATCACATACCCCCAATTTCCATATCCTTTAGAAAAGAAAAAAAATGCAAAGATTCCAATTACATTACCATACTCTGTACAAGTCATTAGCTGAAGCAGCTACTTGACAGGCCAAGTTCCATGACCAAAGTCCAATTTTCCTTTGCACCATCGAGCAACAGTAGCCTAAACAGAGGTAAAAACAGCAGCCACAATAGTGACTGCAGACACAGGGATATGATGACAAATAGACTGATTCTTTGTTCCTCCAAATATGATAAATTACAGCAGAGAAGACAAGTCTTTTAGCCTATTGAACCTGGAAATGAGTTTGTCTTCCAGTGAGTACAAATCCATTGCAGGTCACTATGCCATGTTAGTGGAGCTATAGGTATCACGCAGAGTTAGTAGAAGTTTTTGCCACACCTTGGCTATTATGCAAGATTCATAGTTTTAGCAGTGTTTTGACAGAGTTCACAAAGTTCAGAATCTATCTTCATCCCCCAAGCCTTTAATCTATCTTTAGTTGTCAACCTTCCCCTGCATTAAAAAAAAATAAAAATTAAAAGACGGCACAAGTTGATTTAATTGGTAAGGATGAATCACTTTACCACAAAAGGTCGTATGTTCGAATCCCGTGGCTATCTTGACGGGCTACTGTAAGAATTCTTATAAGCAACCTATGATTCCAAGAGCATACTCTGACTCTTGGTCATGACCGGAATTGAACCTATTCAAACTTTTTATTTATCCAAAACAAAATTTTAAAAACCTTGCATAATAGCCAAAACGATAAAGGGTAGCATGGCACAGATTTTTATCCCAAATTAGGTGATGCAAGTTAACTCAATTACCAGGCTGCCCGAATAGAGTCATAGCAGACTTAACAGAAAAGTGAATTTTCCAGAAGCAGGGGCAGTCCAATGCACTTCAACCCTATCACCAGGACTGGGGGCAAAATACTCAAACTTCTATCATGTCTACCTAACAGAACTCTTGTTTATTTTGTAGGCGGCATCTTGGAAACAAAGAGTGCGTCCCCTTAGAAAATCGTCTCTCAGAAGTCAGAATTTTCAATACTGTCTTCAAATTGCTTTATTCCGAATCTATACAATTGGATACGAGATGGCATAGTAGGTTTGTGTCCCCTTGACTTTTAAACTGAAACTTGGTAACCAAAATATACGGTGGGGCATACGATTAATGAATAACGAATATTCAAAGAACAAAGACATTTTCATGGTCGGAAGATCAGAACATCTTTTAGAGTGTTTAGTTGGATTTATACCATTTTTCGAGTAAAAGATGTTTCATAATCTGAGGCATTCCCGTGAAAATAAATGTCAGCAATGTTGCTTTCCTAATGTTAGCAATTAGTACATCACTGCTAAATTCCATTACTGAGAACTAGTAACACAGTATTCTTGATTGAATTATTGAGACGACAACAAAGATAATTCAATCAAGAATACGACCACAATTCTAAGAAATACACTAAACAGTAGTTCGATTTTTCCTCATCCCTACGTTTGATGTCTGACTAGTATTTAATGCCATACGACTTTTTCATCCTAGTTGTATCGTACAAGCATGTTTTTATTTTCTAAGGTTGGCATCTATCAGAGATTCAGAATTATGGACCATGGTTATGATGCAATGTAGAAGGAAATTACATGCACAAGCAGCAGGACCAGAATTATGGACCACGGTTTGTAATTTTTTTCTCTTTTGTGGCATTTTCAATGAGCAGAAATTTTTGTATCTGCCAAATATTTTATGCTTCTTGGCTCCTATTGGAATAATGGAAGTGTCGGTACAATTTGATACGACTTGCTCAGTAGAAAACTAGAAACCTGGATCATATTTTCTTTCTTCTCGTGTGCCTTCTTCATGTGGGATTCAGAGACAAAAATAAAGCCAAAGGCTTTCAAGATTTCTGATGATTTGCAAGTCAAATCTCAATGGATCCATCGGTTCTCGAAACTTTATCATCCAAGTATAATGTTCATCATATCTTTGCGATTATTTATTATGATCCCTACTTCTTCCCTTAACACGAATAATTTTAGCATCCATGTGTTTTTTTTTTCCCCCTTTGCGGGTTCCTTCAGACCGATTCCATACACGACGCCTCAGAGTAATTAACTAGGAAAAAGGTAAAAACCTTTGGAAAAAAAAAGGAACAAAAACCTTCATTTGCAATCCTTCCAACATATTTCATGGGAAAAAAATTTTTGGGCTTGGCTTCTTGGTGACTATGCTGGAGACAGGAAATTCCTACTTAAGATAGCCGGAGCTTTGGGCCCGAAGTAGCCGGAAGTAACCACAAACTTATTGGGCTATTCACACGTAAAAGCCACAAGTTGGTAGGTGTCACCAAGATTTAGCAAAAATTCATCAATTGCCTTTACTTAGCAAAAATATTGATGGTTTTTTTTTTCCACTTAGGGGTGTCTCATCCTTTATTTGGCCAGACTAATCCCTAAAGCTAGCAGAGTCCCGATGCACGAATCCGAAACTTTGCAAGAAAGACTGATGACTAGCCCAAACCATCAGAAAATCCCTTAATCCATCTTCCTTTGGACGACTGTGATTTTTACGTCTCTCTCGCTCTTTCTTTTCCCCTCCAGTTGGAGGATGTCCAGAAATTCTCAAGGTGCTTTATTGAACCTGCTGATGCTTAATTCAACATGCTTATATATATATTAAATCTAGATGCAGGCTTGCAGCATTATGTGTAAGTTTTGAATTCTGAACTTACGAGCAGTTGTATAATAGTATCATACTTTTCTATGTATGAGATGTTAAAAAAATAGATTTGGAAGAATTATTGGTTAAGAGCGGTAATTTCCTATTTTTCTTTTGTGCAGTTTCTGGACCTGTACCTTAAGTGGATTGCCATTAAAAAAAAGGCGTATTTGGTTCAAACTGCTAACGGCCCACCTATAGGCCGAACAAATTGGTAAGAAGAAATAGTCCAATGGTTTTTTGTTAACGGACCAGAGCTAGAAAGCAGGCTAGAGACACAAATTTGGTTCGCTCAGGTAGTAACCTTGCTTCTTTATCTTTACATTTTGCGTCATTTAGGTGCTCATTTTGTCACCCTATGGAAGCTTCACGGAACAACCCCCAGATTTAAGCTTCAAAGCAATTGTCTAATATTAGTCAAAGTTTGGTAATTTTCGTGTGTTCTCTGGACTTCTTCCTTCTATAACCACGCGGATTCTACGTCCAATCAATCGTATTCGTTCGTGGACCAAATCTTGTAGAGCCCAACAGGCTGGCCGAATTTAAAAGTGATCCATAGGATATAATTTTTCAGCACAATGACAGCGTCTCCGACCTTAGCTCAGTTGGCAGAGCGGAGGACTGTAGTTGGGAAACCGAACAGTTAATCCTTAGGTCGCTGGTTCGAATCCGGCAGGTCGGAATTTTTGCTTCTATATATTTTTTTTTTTTGGTTCCTATGTCTATAAACCACCTTTATGTTATGGCTTTTAGTTGAACTAAGTTCTTTGCCTTTGTCCTTGCAGTGGATGATTTTATCCAGTGGCTTCATTATTGATAACGACATATTTTATCCAAAGGAAAGGAAATAATTTCTAGTGCCTAATTTGGTTTGGGAAGTCATCAAACAACTGGTCAACACATTTCGCTTTCTTTGAACAAATTCCAAAGCGAGGGTAACCCAAACAGAACTCCAAAAGATTCCAGCCAGACCAATAACACTAGTATGTATAAGCGGAATGGCTTTGTTTGTTTTGGTTTTTTTTTAAAAAGAAATTTTTGTAGTAATTTGATATATGTAAGGTAAATAAATGATTAAAAAATATATCAATCGAAAATGAAGCAATATATCTATCAAAAATTGCAATTCAAACACGCTTTCACGGAACTTTTGCTGGAAAATATTCTTGAAAAGAAAAGAAAAAAGAAGTGAACCCAAAGCTGCTTGAAAAGGGTGCCAAATTGGCCAAATTGGCAAAGTAGTGCTTGTTTGATTCCTATGTCCGTGACCACTACTGACCCGCTGACCCCCGAGGTTGAAAATCGGTGGGCAATCCCAGTGGCCACCACCACCACCACCATGCCCCACCGCTCCGTCACAAATTTTCACCATAAAGGCACTCTGACATGGCTCAGCTGTCACTTTGTTGGACCTTTTAAAACTCTTGTCTGACAAATTTTCTCCTCTTTCCTCACTAAATATTTTGATAATAGTAACATGCAGATGCAGGCAGGCACAGCGGAAGTGCAGAATAAACAGCCATTCATGAATTTACAGCAGTATGAATAATCATGCATGATTCATCTCCTTCCCAATTAAATCCCCCGCTCCACCCTTAAATAAAACTACTGGTAATGAGGACTAGTATTTCACACCTCACAAACTCCCATTCGATTCCTTGATACATTGCATTACTTGAAACAACATATATCAATTCCTCATAAACCACCTTTACGTTCTTTGCTGAATATATTTTTTACCTCAAATACATCAAAACATTACGGTGCCTTTTTTTGTTGTACAAAAATTTACTCCCTCCGTTTTATTTTGATAGTCTTGTTTTTCTTTTCCGTCTGTTCCAAATTATAGTCGATTTTTTAATTGAAGAATGTAGTTGTATTTTAATTTTTCTAAAATACGCTTGTACCCTTGTTCATTGTCGAGAGAATTAGCGTGTCCTGCCTAGCTCCAAAAACAAGAATCTTCATTTGGATTACTGTTCTTTTAGAGTTTTTATAGACAAATACACAGTTAGTGATTTGATTTGATACACGCTAAGGTAAAAAAAAAAAAATGTTTTGAGCAATATATTCACCAAAGATACAAAAAATTTTTCCTTAAAAAACTACAATCCATCCCTCCCTTTCTCAATCTATGAAATCTTTATTTGATAACTCAGAGGACTCAAGAATTTAATGCAATGTCCTGTAACTAAAAACTAAAACACCCCCATTGTATGGAGCCTGTCTTTTTTACGAAAGTTTGTCATTGTATTATTATAAATATACTAGAGGAAAACCGTACAAATTGTTGTATATATCAAACTTCTTCATTCAAGAACATGACCGAATTAAGTCCCCGTTGGCAAATTTCTTTCAACACAATTGATGGCTAAAATTGAACTCTCATCGACCTCAAACACCAACTCTAACCATATTCCAATGAACCACAAAAGATGATGTGCTGACGCTTTAATACCCAACAATCAAAGTTCTCTTGAAAGAATTTCTGCATTTATTGCATTTCTATTTTGACTTTTCAGCTTTTGTAAACTGCGTTTCTGCATCAAATCTTGAATCAATCAGAAATGCTATACATTTATTATTTTGTACTACAACTTTTCAGTTTTCACATGGCAAAAGCATACGCACCTATACATTTAACAACCTATTAATATTCTTTCCTGATTTTTTTCCCACCCACCCCAACCCCCCCTCTCTCCTCCCCTAATTATCTTATCTTCCACCTAAAAAAAAAGATTAATATTATTCCTCTTCTCACATGTACAATAGCCACTATCCCGCCAAACCTCAAAAAATTATAGTACCACCAATGCCCAATGCCCAATGCCACCTCCAGAAACAGGACAGCCCACAATTGCCAACATCAGGTAATACTTAATAGAGCAAATCAGCTTCATAGGGAATAGGGACCCACACCTACAAAAATTCATTAGATATAATCGACCTGTATCTACACGTGTTCCCCTGAGTCAGCTAGCAAATCCAAGAAACCCTTAGCTGTCTCCAATTCATACAATCACTTCCATCCACGTCGAGTACACAGCCCCTCTTAGCTGGCATCTATGGGGCTCCATGGTCCATTGACCCCGCCCCCAAACCCATTCCGCCACGTGTTACGTTCTCATTCGCTGGAAACCCTCGACTTCTTCTGCGACCTGTCGAGCTTCCTCGATAGGGCTTCCAGCACCTGCCACGTTGCATCCCCATCCACCATCGGATCGTTGAAAAGCAGGGCCCTCCTAACACTCGGGTCCCATAGATTCCTCTGTATGGCGGTTAAGTTGGTAGACGCTACGTATTCCAGAATCGGTCCTAGCTCAGCCACGTCATTCTCCGCCACCGTGAGGGAAATATCCGCCCACGGTACGACGGGGGGAAAGGCAACCGGATACCATCGGCTATTATGACCGGCACGCAACCGAGTGCCACGGATTCAACCAGCCTCGGACTCCATGGGGCCCACCCTAGCGGACATAAACAGAACGTTGACCGTACGATCTCTGACTGGTAACCGGCAAACCTATGCCTCTTTAAGTAAAACTTCCGATCGTTCCCGTATTTCCGCCATATCACCGTTCTCACGCGCCTGAACCGAAAGTGACCAAAAGTCAGGGGCATTTTCAAAATTTCAGCAAACGAAAAAAAAAAGAAGAGAGAGATAGCGTTTGTTGGGTTCAAATTTTTTCTTACTTGCCGTAAAACCGGCCGCTGACATTCTTAGGATGGACCTCCATCTTACCCCGGAAAAAAGCAAAAATGTCCCGCCGGCCATTGGTCGGAGACTTGTCCAGCGTCTTCCGTACACTTTTCGGCGAGATATAGGGAGGTTATAACGACATGTTCCACGTCTTGACATGGGTGATCATAGTTAACTCCAAAAGTTTGTAAAATTATCGACTTCTTCAAAAACTCAGGTATCCCATCCGCCTTAGCTCTATCCTCCTATTTTCACATTAAAAACCAGAACTTGTTAACATTTCTTCAAAAATAAACACAAAAAATACGTTAAAAAAAATTGGTGGTCTCTTTCTTCTTTTTTTTGGTTTCTTTGGCTTACCATGGCATGAAAGCAAGCGCCATAATCATGGGATGCAACAAAAATGTGGTCAGAGCCAAGGCTACGATTCCAGAACGGAAGCTCAGAGGAAATAGCCTCAATAGCCGAGGCGATGAGGCTTCGTGCATGACCGATGGCTGGGAAGCCATTAACAGTGCTGAAATTGCAGGAAACATATACAGGGACGAAGAAAAAATCAGCCTCCCAAGGATCAAACGTACGGACTTCACTAGTTAACAAAGCTCTGTGGATAGCCACCTCAGAGGCAAACAAATGATTTCTACACCTTCCGTCCTGTAGCCAGTCAGTATTGTATTTAGAGGGCAATTCATATATGTACACCTTCAACCCCCTAAATTTCCCTGAAAAAATTAAGGAAAGATTAGAATTTTTAAATCAAGGAAAAATATTTTTGTCAAAGATTGGGTTTTTTTTTGTGGGGGAGGGGGGGTGTTCAGGAAATTACCTATTGAGGTGGAATTGGTGGATTCGAATAGAGCACGAGAGGCTTTTAAGCGAGGAAGAATGGTGGTTGTGGAGAGGGAAAGAGCAGAAGGGTTGGTTTGTGAGTGATGAGAAATGAAGAGAGGAAGTAAAGAGCAAGAGAAATCCAAAGAAGCCATTTGAAATATCTGTAACAAAAGCTTTTTTCAATGGATTGTTGTGAAGCTCTTCCGCCATGTTGGAATAATTAACGTTGTTGTGATGGTTTAAGAATCTCATCCTCACGTAGAAACCTCTGTTTCTTGTGGGTTTTTTATGAAGTGATGAATCTGCCATCTTCCCCTGTTTCTTCTTCTATCTTAAACCCCTCCACTCCAGAGAAGAAAGGAGAGGCCTGCGAAAGGGGTTGGGTTGGATGATGTATTTGGTGAGATGGGGTTTTCGTTTTTGGTGCAGTTTTGGTGTGTGGATTAAGGAACAGAGATTGGTTCGTTGAAGGATCGTTTTTGCTTCAAACGGAAAAAAAAATGATCATCAGCTTTTGGTCTCAAGAAATTCTTCTGTATTTACTGAAAAAGAATTGACTTGCAAGTTACAAATAAAAGAATGGGAGTTTGATCTAGTCCTAATTCTTAAAACAATTATTTTGCTAGCTATGATTTACAAAATCCTGATTGTTTTGGTGTTTCTCGAGGAAAAAATTAATCATGAGAGAGCATGCAACAGAGGAGAGAGAGAGAGAGAGAGAGAGCGAAGAGAGAATGGGGAGCAGATTTGAGGAAGGTTACATTGTGATGGAGCAGAATGAACCAAGGCATTGGTCTCGGGAGTCTGTCTAGTGTTATTTGATATTTCACGCTATTCTTTAAGATGACTAAGATGCCCTTTTTGTTTATGGACGTATAATGAAATGACAAAATTACCCTTTTAACTCTTGTATTGATTAAAGATTTTGACTTTCATAATGTATTAGGTTGCCACTCGTTTTATACACCTCAATTTATTGCATCATTAACTATTTCTATATTAATAATGTATGATATAATAATATGTTAGTAGTTAACGGTCAACTCAAGTTGTCAAATATATCTTTTCTCTATGATCAATTTAAAATGAATTACTATAAATTAGGTGTTTGCATTGAAGATTATTTAATTTTTTTAAAAATAATTAATATAGTACTATTCTGTGATGTAATATATATGAAATAAAAAAATTAATTTGAAAAATAGAAAAGTGATTGAAAAATGTTAATGTACTTTTGTAAGATTTTAGTCCAATGTTGATTATTGACATTTAATAAGAGTGATGCTATGCTCTATGAATTTGATTTTATTATTTGTTTGAACTATAATGAGGCAGGAAAATGAAGCATGATTTATCCATAACTCATTACAAATCTCCTGTCCATATAATTTGTACTGTTGTATACCCATAGAGAACTCATATCACCATAGCATAAAAACTATGGAGCACAATCATCGTGTAAGAGCAGAAGTTCAGATTCTTAAATTGAAAAGGAAAACGGAGTGGGATGAACTAATTAAAAGGGCAAAGATGGGAGGGGGGTGATGGAAATGACTAATGACTTAAATGAGTATGGTGGTGTGCATCACAAAAAGTTTGAAAAAAGTTAAATATGTCTGCCCAAAAAATTCATTTTCAGAAATCCTAGAAGAAAGTTGAAATATTCTATGCCTGGAACACATAAAGATGCGGTCTGAAAAAGGAGAGTTCGCATTTGTTGTGTTTCTCACTTTTTTAAGTGCTTTTGGTGGTGCTGTACGCAATCCATGCATTTTTGACGAATTACCCATTAATTAAAGATGTTTAAGATGCCATTCTTAATCTTTTGTTTTGCTGCTTTTGGAAGGCAGATCACCCATCGTAATGTTCGATTCATAGACATCCTCATAAATAATACAAAACGTAGGAGTGATAACTACTTTTCATTGTCTTTGGATAGATTATTATTTGAAATATTATTTTGAAATAATTATTGTAACACTTTTTGTGATGTGATATATGTGAGATAAAAATTAGTTGGGAATATAAAAAGATGAATTGAGAAATGTGTTTATGATATAAGCGAAATATTATTTAGAATAATTTGGCAATCCAAACACATGTATATGCTAACAATGCATGTTTTATTTCCCAAAAAAAAAAGCATAAAAGATTTATCCAAAAGCTGTTGGGAATAAAGCTTCCGGCAAAGTTTAATTTTTTTTTTCCAAAAAGATCTTTACGTTTCCACAAACACATTTTTTCAAATGCATTTTTATTGCATATATATCACATCACTACTTTACATTTTTTTTTTACAAAAATTTCAAAAAAATAACAATTCAAATGATAAGTTTCTGTAAAAAGATCAATATAACTCCTTAAAATTGTTTTCATATTTTCAAACTAATTGTAAGAAGAGAAGATGCATATAGGGTCTTTCACTCTTTCTTCTTAATCTTTTTTTTGATTTTTAATGGTCAAAATTAGGGCTGCTAGCAAGTCGAGTCGCTCACAAGTAACTCGCAATCGATTCGATCAAATACTCGACTCAAATTCAGTTTGTTTGAGTTCAAGTTCGAATAGTTTGATACATATACCAAGTTGAGTTCAACTCTCCATTTTGTGCTACTCGAGTGCTCGTCGAGTAACTTGATTATCGGCATATTATTTATATTATTTTTTTATTTTAATTATTGAATGACTAATAAGGGTTTATATTTTAGGTAGTTTACCATAAGGGTTGTCTACTCAATAAAATTTATAAATGGCAAAAATGAAATATTGTAAAATCTAAAAAAGAAATGAGGATTTTAGATAATTTATCATAAATCTTCGAGCCTTTTTTTCGAATTTTATTTCGAACGCTAAAACTTGTTAAGATTTGACACTAATCTCGAATATTAATGAGTCGAGTTCAAATTTGAAAATGCATATTGTCAAGTCGAGTTGAGTTACATAATTTTCTACTCGCTCGAATCGAACTCGAGCTCGAATAGACTTGTGTAACATCGAGTTTGACCTAAGCATAGCATAACTCGAATTTGACTCGTTAACCCCCTAGTCAAAATTCTTTAGACATAACGTTCTGAACATACATTCGTGATGGTATAAAATTTTTATAGGAAGGTTACTTTTATGGAGCAAGATAATTACACATCCTACCCAAAACCATCCTCCATAGACAGCAAGTAAAAAATGTCTTCAAATACTTGCTTAGCCTTCGATCCGATCAATCAGGAACAGACCCCTCATCCATTTTGCAGTGTACTAGGTAAACATCCAAAACTAGCACCTACCTATCAGTAACTTGTTACTATTGATTTTTTATTTTAGTTTTCTACAGCTTCGTTTACTGATTGTGGAGTTTAGTAATGTTAATTCAATCTCAGCTTCCACCTAATAAATTTTGTTTTGCGTAAAGTCTTTGATGTAAAATATGCTCCTTCGCCTGCCCGTCTTCCACCCACTTAAAAATGATATTAATAAGTTATAGAACTTTAGGTAGGGTTAGAAATTGAGCAGTTCAGCCTCTCAAAAAAGGAAAATATCATAATAAGCTTTGACCCAACCAAAAAAAAAGAAGAAGAAGAAATCCTTCCATCTTATGATCAAAAGATGAATGAAAATGTAGTCATTGAACGGTAAAACTGATGATTGCATCAAATTCACTAATGTTGAAAAAAAAAAAAGAGCCTTTCGGGGCAAGCTATTAAGCTGCTTCTGCACGTTACATTTGATTATTGGAAGCTACCCTCCTTGACTTCGTCATGAAGAACACCCAAGACACGGTAGCTCATTTCTCATGATATTCTAAAAGAAAAGAAAAAGGGAACATTGGATGTGATTATTATTATTATTATTATTTTTTTGCATGTGAACTTAAAGACTAGAAAAGTCTGAAAAAAAAATTTTTAAAGCTCTTTCTGGCTGCTTATACACTATGGGACAAGATTGGAATTTTCTTCAGGTCAAGAGAGTGATTAATGGATTTTGACGAATGGAATAAACTTCTTTATTGCGTTCACATACTTTAGAAGTGAGCCGTAGAAAAAATGATCTTGCCTTCGCAAAATTCCATCTCCATGCAATGGTTCTTTGTGGTCCGCGTGATGTGATAAGGGGAAAGAACTCATGAATTCAACAGTAAACGGTTTTTCTAATTTTGATCAAATTTGAAGCCAAAGGAATGAAAGTTTTACGATCACTTTCCTTTCCACCATGCTGCAGATATAAACAGCTATTATGATGAAGTTACGTGTGCTGGACTAAATCCACCAGAAGTCCATCCATTGCATTTTTCTTACGTTTCTTTCATTACAATTACTCCCTACCTATCGGGCTGGTCCAACTTGTTTATCAAAACCTGTTAGCAAACGTACATAGGAGCTGCGGAGGTAGAAAATCAATCAGCGTCCACCATTCCTTGTGAGTATCATACTCGTGGTTATAATCCAATAAATTTTTATTACACCGTTCAATAATTTAAACTCTTAAAACTATTTAAGGTCTGATATCTATTTTATACATTCAATGATAAATTGATACGTAACAATACAGTACCCAAAAAATCACTACTAAACTTTGGCTTAATGGCCACGAAAGAGAGGTTAATTCCTTCTTTGGACTGCAGGTCGGAGGTTAAACCACACCTGCAATGAAAAAAATCAAAAGAAGATACCAGAACACCCCTTTGGTCTATTCGGATCTGTATACCTCCTAACGCCTTATAAAGCTTCCTTAGACTCCCCTTCCTGTAAAATAGAATAGATTAGATTAAAGAAATGTTATAGTTGCAACCAAGAAAAAGTATGAGAGTGTTTGGATAGTGTATTATTTGAAATAAGTACTGTAACATTTTTTATAATGTGATTGAGAATATAAAAAGAAAAGTTAAAAAATGTGTTTGTGATACAAGCGAAATATTATTTAGCAAAATTGAGCTATCCAATAATACCCGAAAGGTACTGTAAAACTTGGTAGTGTAGAACTCTCCATGCATACTCAGAGGATAAACCACTGGGCCAATGGCTCAGTGGCCACCAAGGAGGGACTCAAACCTCACCTGCAGCGAAAAAAATCTAAAGGTTGTGCCATAACACTTCCTTGGTCTAGTTAGGTCTGTATACCCACTAGCCCCTACCACAGCCTCCTTAGGCTCCCCCTCCCCACTAGATTAGGATAGAGTAGGTTATACAAATATCGTTGCTGACAAAAAAAAAAAAAACTCAGAGGATAACTTTTAGAGCCCGAAAATTATGCAATTCCCTTATTTTCTCACTACGTATATCATATCTTAATTATAATAGTAATTTAAATTTTAAAAATTTTGAAATATTACAATTAATCATCAAAAAAACAATAATAATTATATCATCCAACGTTGAAATTAGACTACGACACCCAAAAGATCCCCATATTTGTTTGTTTTTCATGTGTGATTGTGTGTAAAGGATTTGTTTGCTCACATGATAAGACCTCTTGGTGTAGAAATAAAGAGCTTATACAGTTATGTGGCTATGAAATTAATGTGGGTCTTACAAAAAAATCTTGAAACAATAATCAAAGTGATGGTTTTGCGGATAAGTACTAGAATAAACCATTCAAAGCGGGGCCTTTTCTGGACAGCTGAAGCACTTAGTCAGCCAACCGTCCTCCTGGCTCCTCCTCCTCCTCCATATCTAAGTCGAAGTCCAAACTCCAACCTTAGAAAAGAAGGGGAAAAGAAAATCCAAGTGGAAGTCATCTTTTCCGTAGAGTTTAAGGAACAGAGACAATTTATGCCTTATCTAATACGAGTTTGTTATCAGATTGCTGCTCTAAGAAGGAATCTCCCAAAAGGACCCGCCGTCCTTTTTGTTTCTTAATTTATCTTTCCGTGGCTCATTGCTTGCTACGTATTATTGTCTGGGATAATTGTCAATTTTAGCAGACTCTAGACTCTGGTGGCTCTTTTTTTTTTTCTCCTGTTGATCTTTCTCTTAAAAAAAAAAAGTTTATTAGGTACGGATGAGGACACAAACACGACGACTTATGCTGTCGAAGCAAGTTAATCCAGCTAGCTCTAGATCAAGAAATAGAAATGAGAGATGGAGTAGTAGTTTCAGTATCTTGAAACAAGTTGTAAAGCTGCAAAAGAATTTTTGTCAATTGGTAAATAAAATTGGGATGTATGATATAATTGGGATTCCAAATATATATATTTTTTAATTCGAAATTCTCCTTATTGTTTACCGATGTAGTTGATAAGTAAGTGAGTTTGTTTAATAATTACTGCATGAATTTTTTTCGCTCCTTTAAAGGAACATGGGTGACTATCTTTAGACAAAAAGGAGAGATTGAAGTCAATTGCGAAATATAGAAAATTAAAAAGCTCTAACTTTAGTTCATTTTAAATGAAAAATTGGCTGTAAATTGAACAGTTATAGCATCTCATCATGCTTGGTAAATGCATTTAGAAGTTGGGGATAAATAAATAAAAGGCACATGAGAATCAACAGCTTATCCCCTTAATGACTTGAACCCTTGTTTTTTTTTATTACAGGTGAAGTGTTTTATCAATAAGATTATGCTTCATTAATTACATACACCACCAGTTAATTGTCGGAGAAAATTGCTGCTAATTCTTTAATAAATGTTATTTTTCTAACTTTGTTGGATGGGGACCAAAAGAAAAAGAAAACAGACAGAGACAAAAAAGGGCCGCGGGGACTCTGATTTCGGTAAAGTTTGTCATAATTGTGGAGACCGTTTCATTGGATTTTAGAATGATTCTAATTTGTCTCGTTATTTTTAATAAATACATAAACTTTGTAGTGATTTTCTTACCACACATTCCAAATTCCAGTTATAAAGATCTTATTAGTTTCAAAATCAAGACCTTACATCGATTCGATTCGAGTGTGTTTGGACAGGATATTATTTGCCAAAATATATTTGATTATATCATCAGTACAATTTCCAATACACTTTTTTATCTTTTCAACTATTTTTTTATTTCACACACATCACATCACAAAAAGTACTGCAGTAAAAATATCTCAAATAATTCACAATTCAAAAACATTTCTGGTTAGAAAATTGAAAAGCGCGATGGAATGGAATAATTAGAAAAGAAGGTGGAATTTTGACTTATTTGTGATGAATATCAAGAAGCTTTAGTAACAAAAACCCCAGGAAAAAAAAAATCAAGAATCTCTGACATAATTTGCAAAAGGGAGTGGGAGCGGGAGCGGGAGCGGGAGCGGGAGTGCTTCCTGTAACAATGCAATAATGCAGTAAAAACTTGTGCCAAAACGACATCAGATCGGGCAAATCATCAGATGGATCACTGCGCTGGTAAAATCAAGTCATTTGCCTTTGGGGTACTTTTTAATCAACCCCACCTTGAAAAGGCAAATTTGCTTATCCTTCATGATTGTGGTCTTGGCCGATCATAGAAGCACTAATTAATTACTACATGATAAGATATAATCCCATCATAGTGCTAATCATGTTCTTGGTCAATTTGAACATCTATTTCGATCCCATCGAGAACTATCAGTCATAAAAAAGCATGATAATGCGGATTCTTGACATGGCCAGTTAAGCTTTGACACATTGTTTTTCTTTTCTTTTTCTTTTTTTTCAATAGTTGGTTTTTTCAACTTTTGGCCTTGTACACCATAAAGTAGACATACCTAAGTCCCTGAACCACGGGTAACTAGGAGCATCTTTGGAGCTTGAGTTATTCAGTTTCTTATTGAAAATGCAAAACAAGTATTTATAGTTTATTCTATGTCAATTGTCATGATATATATATATATATATATATATATGAGAGAAAAATTTAATTATCATTTTAGTTTTGAATTAATCTTCTTTACGTTGACAGTGTTAACCCAATCAATGTGAATGTATACGACGTCATTTTAATTTGAACTTCAAATTTTACAAATCAATGTACATCCAAATTCGTATTAATATATACGCTGTCAGTATAAAAAAATATCTATAATTCAGTGCCCGTGACGTGCTTGGACTGTCACTTGTTTGGATGCATTTAATAATATTAAACTTTCAGAGGAGAAAACGAAGGTTTTCAAAATATATATAGCTGGGTTACCGTGGGTGCTCCATTAATTTAGTGGATCCAGCACAGAAGGCAATTTACTGGGGCGATTCTTTCTTGTGTCAGTTGAGAGATAGATTGAAAGTTGATTCACAGAAAACTCGAGTGCCAAAAAAGACTAGAAACTAATGGTCTAGCTTAACACGGTTTTCAAATCTAATCCGTGGGTTTACAACGCCTGCTATTTAAGATGGACTGTCTTTAATAGACCAGGCCCCTATGCATGAAAACAAAATAAATTTTTGTATTTGCACTTGAAATAGACCCCTATGCAAGAAAACAAAAGAAAGTCATACCTATAGACTTTTTAGTCATAGCTTCATGCTCGAAACAGCCCTCATCTTTTCCCCCTCTTTTGGCAACGATATGGATACCATCATAAATTTATGCACTTCTTCAATGTCTTAAGAACCAAATTGAATCCCTGGATTTTTTTTCTCTTTGTTTTTGGTTTTTTTCCCTTTTCTTTTTCAAGCGAACTTTTTTTTAAAAAAAAATTGCAATTTTACTCAATTAAGCAGTTGGAAGAAGTCCGTATACATTATACTGGAGTATATTGCAGCTCTTTTCAATTGCATTAATATGATGCCTAAAGATTCTTCCGGTCGCTGTCCTCCTTGGCCGCAACGTCGAGTACATGCAAGAAAATGGCTTTTCAATCGCTCTGAAGATAAGGGCAAGATGGCCCGTACAATTATTTCTGTGACAAAACAGCCACACCGGCTCATGTGATTTCAAGACCGTATGGGCATTCTGGACCACTGACTTCCTTTGTCCATCCCGTTCTGGCTCACAATTACAGGTTCCATATTAGGAGGTGAAGAAGCATACTTGCTACTTCAGTTCTCATCACGTTTGATGATCAAGGGGTGAAGCCCCTGTGTCTCTTCTGCTTTGATAAGGTTTGGGAAAGAAAGGAAAGAAAGGAAAAGAAAAAATAAACTCAAATAGGATCTCAGGAGAATAGGAGATGAGCTTATATATATATATATATTTTACAGTTGCTATACAAATGCACTGTTTCATTGGGTACATGGAGATCTCTGCAGATAGCATTTTATAATCTTAATCCTGTTTAACTTAGAAGGTGAAAATTAAATGACATACACGCAACTAATCACTTAGGATGCGACTAGTTAACTTGGGGTGGGAGAGGTATGGAAAGGGGTGCGAGGATTGAAAAAGAAAAGAAAGGGTCTCCTTTTCCTTATGTTACATATATTCTCTATTTTACGTTCACTTTCTTCTATTATGTAGTACTGAATTAGGCAATGTGGGAAATCAATAATCATTTGTTGCAGAAGCACTCGCCATTATAAAATACTATTGATTTTAGTTACCATTATGGAATACTGATTTTACCTTTCGTACGTACTAATTTTGCATTTTTTAAGTATTCATTTCTTGACTTTCGATACAAGTTAACAGTGCCGAAAAATACCCTTTCAATGATACTTGAGAAGTTGCCTTTTAAAATGGTGACACTTGGGTCTCTTACTCAACTAGTGCCCTAGAAGCAAATTGTTAGACGAATCCTTAAAGTTCTTTTGCATAGTGAATTATGAACAAATAAAAGATATGCTTGATTTATTTTTCCCTTTTAATACTCTCTCTGTCCCACTTTGATAGGTTTGTTTTCCAGTTTCATCCGTTCCGAATTGTATAGTTTACTTTCCAAATGAAGAGTACAGTTAACTTTGAATTTATCTAAAATGCTCTTATTTAATGTAGGTTGTTTTAGAGTATAACCTAACTTATTTAGTGTAGGTTGTTATTGAAAGGTGCAATTTTCTATCAATATTATTGTTGTAATTAATGTAAGGCTAATTATTCATACTTCATTTAATGTAAGGGTATTTTAAAAAGATAGTAATTTAAATTTATTATTTGAATAAAATTAATTAATTTTTCTTAAATTATATAAAAAAAATTAGAACTGTCAAACTGGGACGGAGGAAGTACATAAATCATATGCAGAAACCAACTCCACAGTAAATGAGTTGGCAGGTGGTATTTAATTGGAGAGTTGACGCATCAAATAGCAGGGTAAGTGTTCGGTTGTAATTGCAAATGCTGTGACAGAAGAACTGTAGAATCAAGCCCAGCAGACACCAAAACTAAAGCGAGAAATATATGGCCCATTCAATCCCATTAAGAATATGCCTTGGGGGCAAGAAAGTCGTGAACGCCATCATAAACAGTATATATAGTATAATTTATAGTCATCTAGAGACCAGACGAACTGATACAACATCTAGGTACTGAATATAATGGAACTTGTGAGGCAGTAAAGGGGGGGGGGGGGGGGGGGTCCTTTACCAGCCTGAAAGTCATAAAGGGAACAATAGAAAGGGTTGCGGATTCCCGTATAAGAAGTTCCTAAAACATCAAAAACATTTAGGACATTGGCCCTACTCTTGTGGAGAAATGAGCTGTACATGCACATGCAGGATGCTGGGGATGAAGCTTTTCTTGAATTGAAGGGTATATACATAATGCAGAACAAAGAAAGAGTTGCATGTGAGCAATTATTTGCAGAGAACTATAGAGGAATGGACTACTCCTTGCCGAGGCGAACGGGAACAAATGTGGCCATGTTTACATGTGCTTAGGAAGTGTTCTTATATGGTCATTGGCATTTTGAGATGTGGAAATTAATGCAACCAATCATTTGGCTATTTATGCTTTTGAGTTTCTTTTTTTTTTTTAATTTAAAGTTTTTTAGAAGGTGAAGGGCGTTTTCGAATATGGAAAGATTACAAGAATGATACAGAGAAGGATTTTTTTTTTCTATTTTTTTTAATATCCTTCTACCTTTTCCTACACCCTTTTCACTCCTAACTATCAGACACAGAATTTAAACTTTGAAGTTGATAGCGAGAAAGGCTGTAATAACCCTCCCTTTGGGATGATATATAAAGATGCATACTTACCATTCAACATGTAAATATATCAACTTGGAATTGTTTTCCAGGGCCCAATAATTTGGACGATTTAAATGACCATGCCAATGGGCTTTCAAAGGATTGGTTTTTGTGGAGGTTTGGAATGCTTAGGCGTAGGCCTAAAATTCACCATAATTCTGGGCCACTGAAATGGATGAGGTTATGAAGTTTTGATGGACCACTAAGTTTTTTTTTTCCTTTTTTTTTTGAGAGAGCTTCAAGGTGGGAACTGGGAAGCACCAAACAGTTGTTAACTTGTCCTCCATTGAGTGGCTAGATATTGCAAGAAAGCTTAACGAAATGTCAAAAAAAAATTTAAGTTTTTTCGCTATTTTTCCTTAAAAAGTTTTTACATTTTGCGTAAACACATTTCTCGATTATGTATTTACTTCACATATATCATAGGAAAGCAGCAACTTTTGAAGTTCAGAAGCTCTGATGCTTGGAGACAAATTGGGCCTTCCGGGCTTTTTGTGTAGGCATTTTGGGACATCCTAAGCTAATGAAACACAAAGTATTGCTCAAACAAGATTCTTTTGTCAATTAGGAAAAGGGTTCTTCTATCTGTGGCCTGAGCTAATGAGGGTTTGTTCTTTCTTAGTTGAGAAAGCTTGAATTTACTATGCCAAATTGAACCCAATTGGCTCTAAGATCAAAGTTTCTATTTGGGCTTCATCCTTTTTCTTCCCTGCCTGTTTATCTTATACCTTAAAGACACATAATTTTAAAAATTAGGAAATAAGTTGGTCAAGTGCTCTAGATTTTTATTTTGTTTTCTGTATCCTAGCGGCGGAAGGAGTTGGTGCTATCCCAATCCAGTCCATGGTAGACTTCACTATGTCAATGAAGAAGTGGAAATTAAAATAAATATGAATTAATTTCTATACACTGATATAATATATACAATTTCACCATTAGATATACGATATATAATTTAAATTTGAATTTAAAATCTAAATTTTACATATGTGTCGTATATCCAATTCTATTAGTGCATATACTGTCAGTGCATCTAAGATCTTCTCAGTAAGTATTAGTAACTATAACGTGCTATTTTCTCCTTGAGTAACGCGAGTGTGGATGATCTCCTTTAGCTGCACCAATTGGTGGGCTACTTACCTTGAATGATTCAAGGATAGTAAGGTCAAGATTGTCATTACATTAAGCTGCGTCCGTGACTATATGTCTCATCTTATACGTATGATTTCCCTTTTTTTCTTCCTCTAAATCTTGTAGTGCAATGCTTGTTCACTAATGAATGGATATGTAGCACATTATAGTTGAGGATTTAGTGGCAGTTGTGCGATTATTGTATATTGTACATAGTTTGGGGTACACTTCTCAATCTATAAGTACAACCCTGTAAATATACCCCGAAATTATACCAAAAGCTAATTGTATCTATTCCAATCCCTTAATAGATGAGAGATGGTTTATCCAACTTAGTGTGTGAAGGCCGCACACTACCATACGCCTTCTAAATTGATTAAAGGCATAATTTCATAAACCCTCCTCAGGTTTACCACAATTACAGGTTAGTACTTTTTAGGTTTTAAAAATTATGTTTACCTTCCCTCATGCTATAAAATGACAAGAACATCCTTTCTTTAAATAATGAGTCTAACATCATTAAGGCAAGTAATGGGACTCTAAATTGAAATTACAAAAATAGTAACAAAAAATTAGAGAAAACTAGGAAGACACTTTTACTCAAGTTACCTCAAATTCCTTCTTGATCCTACCACCTATTCCGTAACTAAATAGCCTCCATAGTCACACCACTCCTTCCAACAATTCCATTATTCTCTACCCTAGTCACCATTTCTTTCTCAAAAAGAAAAAAAAAAAAAAAAAGACCCTCTCGAAAGAACCTTCCATGCATGGCATAAGGTGTGGAGATGGTTTTGGTAACGTTTTGAACAGAGAATTGTGGGAATTAGGGTTGATAGGAAGATAACAAAATGATGGTGATCTCTAGTTTTCAAAATATTTTACAGAGGTTAAAAGATAGGAGATGAAAGAACATAAAATGACAAGAAATATAAGTTGCTAGTAAAGTAGTGCATTCCTATCTCGAATGATCTTGAAAGTCGACGGTAGGAAGAAGGGATGGCGGTGGTTGATGAGTTTTTAGTGTTATGATTTCAAGGGAAAGAAAAAGAAGAGAAGACGATTGGATAAACGACGTGCATAAAATATTGGGCAGAAATCTTTATTATTAAGATTTTTTGGCAATGGAAAATTATCTTAGTTTGCAAACTTAAAAGGTTTTGTTTGCAATTATCATAAACTCGAGAGAGGCCTATGAAATATGAAATTATCCTTTTGATCAGATGCAGGTGTAGGATTTTGAACAACTCACAGACAAGATAACTGTAGAGGATTGTGACTGTAAGTCCCACCTTGTGACGAAATGGCCTTCGACAAGTTGTTCAGGTTTCCAACCTTCTTGTAAGTTTTGCAAAAATGGATATGTACACCGTCACCATCCCTTCGTAATTAACCAAATCCAGTAGTCACATATGACCAGTATCCACCGTCCCACCAGTTCACGAGAATGTTGGAAAGTACTTCACTGTATATTTAGTCGCATTTCAGTCACCAACATTTGCAAATGTCCGTTCAAGTGTGTGCATTGTACAGGATTAAGATGCATGAGGAGCTGTCGGGCTGTCATCGTAATTCATGAACTAGTAGTACTACTATTTTAATTTAAGGAATCAGGAGGGTTTCTTCAGTTGAATCTGTCCACTTCAATCCAATTGTTATATATATATATATATATTTATAATTTTTAGTATATAAACTTGTACAACTTTAATGTAATCGCAAATTATTTATATGGGCTGATAAAATTCACATTTATACAAAGGTCGTAATGTTTTACACCAAATGTTTATGAATGGCCACAATTGAATGGAATTGATCACAAAGCTTCGGACTGAAGAAGCTCCTGATCCTATGTTTAGAGAAACCTTGTTGTTAGGCCCGTCTCATATTCATTGGATTAAAACTTTCCTATACAAGTAAAGGCACATCTCATTTTCGATGGATCAAATTGATTGAGAACTGCTTTAAACGGATGAAAAAACGACATCCAAATCCATGATTCTCCTATTACTTTTTACCTTTTCTATTAATTGTCATTTCTGATCATTCATTTCGAATTTGTTAACTAATCAAAACGAATTTTTGTGGGATATGCGCACCAGAAAAGAATTTCAAAAGTATTTGAACTCCCACCATTTCAACAAGAGATTTGCTTAGAAAACAAACTACCTCACATTTTCTTGATTCCTGCTCTTGTCCTTCTAATTGCAATAGGAGGCTAAATCAATGGTAATTCCGGAGAGTATGCACGCAAAAGAACAAAACAGCAACCGAGCACAAAAAATTGATGGCTTTTTACGTCCACTTTACAAGCATTTTTCTTTGGGGGGGTTTTAGATGAAACATCATAATTTAACTGAATTTGCACTGATGATAAGAATTATATTCACGCATGCACAACTACAATCAATCGATACGTACACTTTGCAGAATTAATAAAAAAAAAAATTATACCGTGAACCTCTAAAAATACCTAAAAGTCAAATGAAACACCCATCAACTTTACATTGTCTAAGAACATGGCATAATTGTTCGATCGGTACTGAATAAATCAGCAAAGAAATCATAGTATTCCCATAATGGAGAGAGGGCTAGAGGTCCACAACCATTCTGTAATGCAATCAACTGATAATATCTAGCATTATGGTGCAATAGTATGCACCACCATGTTATTATTTGGTTTAGTCCAACTCAACACAGCGGCTGCTCACTGAGTTCACATAATTGTCCACTAACATGATGAAGTGGAGGACGATGGATTGATAAGTCCTCCTCTGTAACCAACTACAGTTTCATGGCATTCATAATTGGCTGCATCTCCTTTCTCGAAATTATGATGAACAGAGGCAAGAAGAATCGAAATACATTATACATCCCTGCTGGCATCACTTTCCTTCTATCTAGGATATGCAGGTCGTGATAAATTGTTTCAGTTTCTTGTGTCGAAAATAATTTCTTTAGTTATAAAACATGAAAATTTGTTGTTATTTCTTTTTTTTTTGGGGGGTTCTTCGGAACTTGTTAGGCCTTTAAGCAAGAAAAACTTGAAAGAAAGAGTGTGTGTGTGTGTCTGTGTGTGTTTGTGCCATCAGAAGAAAGTAAACTAATGGTACCCTTTAAGCGAGAGTTCCAGGATGTGCTGCGTGCAATTTCCAGATCATTTTGAGACTAGGGAACTGAGGACCACCAGTTTCTTGATTGCTAAAAATTAGGCGACTAAAAGTTTTACAAGCGGAAAAGTGAAAAGACACCACAAAATTGAGATTAGTAGCCCATGGATGCTGGAAATAAACCAGAATCACCGTTTCTGGAGTATTTACTTCTATTGCCATATGCGAGTCATGTGACAAAAGCGAGAAAATTAAGGGAGCAACCAAGAATGGCAGCCCAGGCTCTCTTTTCTTTTAGCTTATCCTTAAATATGTCCAACATTTTGGTCTAAGAAGGCAAATCCAGCCTGGGGGCATCATATCTCAAAATAGCCCCTATCCGAAACGGATCACTGGGGGCATTTTGCAATTGGATTCATTATAAATTCTCATTGCCTCATCTATCATCATTAATTTATCCAAAAAATTTTTGTTTGTTTACGCTCCCAATTTATGCTATTTCTGTTTTGGCTTCCTCTGTTTCTGAAATCTGCTCATATTTCTTTTTTGGCTTGTTCTGCATCCAAAATCAGCCCCTATCACATATTTTGCGTCAAGGCACAAATGGTTGTTCCTGTCTCATCTGGGATGTATTAGGGTGAAAATGAATCACCCGTTTGGGTTGCTGCTTTTTAAAGTTTTCATATACTGTAATGATTCGATGTATATGACATAAAAAATGATTAAAAAATATATTCATAAAAACGTACAAATTTTTGGATGAAAATTTCAATCCAAACGAGGCAGTAGATGCATCCCAATAGAAATATATATATCTGCACAATTGATGTAAATAAATTTTGGCCTTGAATGTACATTTTTTTTTCCTTGTACAGGGTACAGACTCATTTAGTCCTAAAGACCAGTATACCACATGTGAATAGCCGAGGGGCAATCACGTTGGCCCTTGAGTTGATGATAGCATTTCACAAGGCTTCCTTTTTTTCATTCCCCGAGGTAGCTTCTGCAACCCCACCCATTGACCAAGCCTAGCCTAAGCTGTACATTTTTGCAACTAGCCAGCCAACTTTATATGTCTGTGTGCTGGTCATCTGAAATTCTGCAAGCTTTCTACTCTTAGTCATAGAGAAAAGGATACATGGGGGGAGCAAAAATGAGCAATAGTAATTGCACCGGCCACCCTGGAGGCCATGGGGCTATCCCCTTTGCCGTTCATGTTGTTCGAGGCCGATGGTTCTCACTTTTTGCCTCCTTTTTGATCATGGCTGGAGCTGGTGCAACTTATCTTTTGGAACTTACTCTAAAGAGATAAAGTCTTCTCTTGATATGATCAAACTACACTCAATCTTCTAGGCTTCTTTAAGGACTTTGGTGCAAATGTTGGAGTTTTATCGGGCCTTATTGATGAGGTAGTTCCACATGGCTTGTGCTCTTGATTGGTGCAGGCATGAAATTTTGCTGGCTACTTCATGATATGGTTAGCAAGTCACTGGGGAATTGCCAAGCCAAAAAGTTTGGATGATGTGCATCTATATATGTGTGGGAGCCAACTCTCAAAATTTTGCCAATACAGGTGCTCTTGTTACTTCTGTTAAAAATTTCCCCGAGAGCAGGGAATCATGATTGGCCTATTGAAAGGTTTCACTGGACTCAGTGGAGCTATCTTGACACAAATATACTTGGCTGTTTATGGGAATGATTCCAAGTCTCTTATTCTTCTTATTGCTTGGCTTCCAGCTGCTTTGTCGGTGGTTTTCGTGTACACGATTCGCGAAATGAAGGTTTGTTAGGCAGCCAAATCAGTTGAGCATTTTTACTACTTCCTATTCGTGTCAATTGCGCTTGCATTGTTTCTTATGGTTATGACCATACTTCAAAAGCAGTAGCCTTCTCACAAGCAGCTTATGCTGGAAGTGCAACTGTGGCTTTGTGCTTTGCTCTTTTTTCCTTTACTGATTGCCATTAAACAAGAGTGGCTAATCTGGAGGCAAAGAAACCGTCCTGTTATTTCTAGTCCTACGGTATCTATCGAGATACCGGTAGAAAATTGAGCCAAAAGCAGACATCAGCAGCTTCAATCTTCAAGCAAAAGATTGATGAGAATCAGACAGCACTTTGGTACCAGAAACATCTTTAAGAAAGCCAAAGAGAGGAGATGATCTACACTATCCTACAGGCACTTTCGAGCACTGATATGCTCGTTCTGTTTCTTGCAACATTCTGTGGACTGGGATCAAGCTTTAACTGCAGTGGATAACTGGGACAGATAGGGAGATCATTAGGATATCCCACAAAAACCATAAAAGTCCTTCGTATCACTTCTCAGCATAATGGAAACTTCTTTGGAAGAATCTTTTCTGGTTTCGTCTCCGAAACTCTTCTTGTCAAGTACAAATTCCAAGAACTCTAGATGATGACATTTGTCCTACTCTTGGCTTGCACTGGCTATCTCCTTATTGCCTTTCCTTTCAATGGCTCAGTTTATGTAGGCATCCATCATAATTGGATTCTCATTTGGTGCACAACTGCCACTGGATTTTTCACCCATCATTTCCGGAGCTTTTTGGCCTGGAAACAATTACTCGACGTTGTTCAATTGCGGACAGGTGGCCAGCCCTCTTGGCTCATATATCCTAAATGTTAAGGTCACCGGACCTCTTTATGATAGAGAGGCATTGAAAGATCTTGGCCAGGAGGGTGAATGACTAGGTCATCCGTGAAGGATCTGACATGCATTGGAACTCAATGTTATAGGTTGCCCTTTATCGTATTGGCTAGCATTACTCTGGTTTGGAGCTCTTGCTTCATTGATTTTGGTTGCTAGAACCAGGGAATTCTACAGAAGTGATATTTATAAAAAGTTCAGAGATGCAGCAGGGGCAGATGATGATCCAGATATGACATTGCCAACGTCCAAAAAGGCCACTTCAAAGTAAGTAAAAAAGCATTTGTGGAGATTTATTTAATCCTGATTTGGCTGCCATAAAAGGTAAAGGAAATGATTATGCTTTTACCTTTCCCCTACCTTCTGGAAGGAAAAATATACTGCCAACATCATGATGGGCAGTAATAGATTTTTGCCATCGGCTACAGGTTGTAATAACTACTCCATATGTTAAAGCCATGAGGTTACCTTGACCCTCAGTGTCTTTCCTCAAATCCTTGAAGAAGAGGATCTGTACCGAATTATTACATCAAACATATGCAGTTGTATTGCTCGATCCAGCTCAAAAGTGTAAACCTTTTCAAGATTTTGTCCAAACTAATCTGCTCGTTGTTGATAATTGAGGCCAATGAAGTAGAGCTCATTGTTTAGGCCGCTATGGTACAGAAGTGGCCAAGTATTCTGAATGGGATGATAAGATTCCTTCATTTGATCATATCCAAACTAGTGCTGATGAACTTCAGAATTAATCAAAATAAGCAAAAGCTGTGTGATTCAGTAAATGTTTTAAATTTTCTGTTTCCTTCTTACCCGAATTGAATATAACCATTTGGACAAAAAAAAACACACACACACACAACAATTTACCTGACTGACGATTGATTGAATAACAAGGCCAGGTTTTAAATAATCATATGTCGGTGGAGTTTATCAAAATAGGGGTCACAATTTGTCTGTTTGTCTGTAGTCTTTCCGTCATTTGTTTGGAATCTCTATATCGGTGTGCATTACTGGCGGTGGTCGTCCACAATTTCACATGGACGATTCACTATTGGACGTCAATTTTCTACCATAATCTTCTGTCTCTCTATGCCCGTGGCTGATGATAGCCAGGGTCCCCAAGCAGCGCATAGCATACAGCAGAAAATTTGGGATTTGTCAAATAAATCAACTTTCTATTTGGGGGATAATGTCAAACTATAGCCTGTCCTCCTTAACAATGACTTGATCTGAAGTTACATGACATCCAATCCCTCGCCTAGGTGCTTTCTTGTTTTTAACATCTTGTGATTAGAACTGAACGCGTCTTAAAAAAGTAATGATCATCCCAGCACCTAAAGAATCTCATCTTATGGGTTTTGGGTATCAATAAGACAACAGAAGTGAATCTTACTTAGTATTTAGATAGAGTATTATTTAAAGAGTAAATTTTATATAGACTGTCACTGTATACACTGTCATCGTTAGATGAATTACATATGAACAAATTTGAATTTGAAAGTAATAATATATATACACTGATAGTGTATTTAAGATTACTGTAGCATTTTTTTTTATGATTTAATGTATAAAAAATTAATTGGAAAACGTGTCTGTGATACAAACACAATTTTTAAAATGTCTCCTATAATTTATATTTCCATCGGATAATTTTCGCTTGAATCCTTGTCTGCAATACTCGAAATTGATACTTCCTTATCTCCTAGTAGTCTCTGAGAAGAGACAAACCTGAAGAAAAAGCAAAAAACCAAAAAGGCCTCTATGGCCAGTGCCAAAGCACAAGGAATTGCAAAAACCCTTTTTTCTCCCCAATTTCTGATGATGTCCACTGCAGGAGTTACATCACCAAATCCATGCTCTAAAATACTGCAAGCTCTCAAGTACACATGCTGGAAAATTAGAATAAGAAGCTGACTAATGATGCACATCATTCGATTAGGTGTCAAAGAATAAGATGTATGTCACTCAAAAAGGAAATTCTTAGCGGAGCTACTCAAACATTGAGATATGTTTTCCTAATAACTGAAACAAGTGCGATGATAAAACACTTTCGGTGCACCATCATTTTCTCTTCCCTAAACTAGAGCCACCTCTCCCGGTCAAATGTCCTTTTTCTCACTCATATGTCCAGCAAATTAAAACCAGGATGTACTTCTTTCACATTGAAGGAAACCACTCAGGGTACAATATGGATTCTCCAATCAAGGCTTCACAAGATTTCTAATGAAGTCTTCCAACTGACTTATCTCACCAGTTAAACCAGAAGCTTCTCCAATGACGACTTTGTTGTGACACTGGGAAAATGCAAAGGCTTCACCAGGTGTCCCAAGTGTATATTCATCAGTGACATCTGCCTCAGATACTGCTGTTCTTGATGTCCGAAGCTTGTCACTAGATCAGCAAGAAAATTGAAAAAACCACAACTCAGGTTCCGAAAAATTTAGCAAATAGATGATCAATGAAGATGAAAAGTCATAAGTTAGTGAAATTGAAATTGCTATTCAGTGACACAACTTAGTCACATCAAAATAGGCAATAGCATGCAAAACATTGCACAGAAATAATATATATATATATATGTATTAATCTGAAACTACTTGAGCAAGTTGGTGCATGAGATGGTTTTGACAGCCAAAGCTAATAATCATAGAGAAGCTACGCAGAACAAAATTTGAAGTTAATTATTAAAAAGCCAAACAACAGATTTGATGAGCTTACATTTCTTTCTCCAGCTGTTTTCTGATGAAATCCTTTGTGTGTGCGGTGACTTTATCCACCTTGTTGCAGAGGATGAGAAGTGGAATCTTCCTCTTTACAACACTTGCAGCTGTAAGAACTTCATAGAGATACCTGGGCACATACCAAATAAGAAATACTAATACATTGGTATCTAGAATAAACACTGGTAAGAACAAACAACACAAGGGCGGATTTGATTACTCTGAGGCAGCACGGCAGTTAGGTAGGAATTCCACAGCATCAACAACAAAAACAACGCCAGCTGCTTGAGGCAAGAACTCATCTAGTTTGGCTCGAAGACGAGAATGCCCAGGAACATCAACAATGTGAACAGGCTTTATCTTGCCCTTCTGCAAGTCCAGGATAGTATCTTCATTAAATGACACTTCAAAACTTACAAGGGAAATGGAAAATAATGTTGAAATGATTCCATCTCACAATATCTAACTGGAGAATCTACTAGATGACAGGTCAACTATCTTATGTTATTGAAGAGAGAACAACTAACATGTCTACATGCACCTTCACTATCACCAATAAGATGGTGACATATTTTTCATGGTTTATCAAGTCAGATATTATGATATCTTTAGCACTTTCTGTGTTGTATTATCTAGACCTAGAGAATTTTCTATTCCTGAGATAAGAATGCGCAATAAGAGCTGACAAGGATAGAAAAAAAGTTAATATAAACTGGTATGTTTTCTTGTGTTATTGACAAGATCAGATATCTTCTCAGTAAAAACTCAGCAGCAAGCATCTCCAGTGTCCTAAATGTATCTGAAGTTTCTTTATGCTCATGCATGCTTCTGGCGTAAGCAGGTTACCTTAGTTGTCTCAGAGTGCAGTACAAAGGTGCCTTCATTAGGTTCCATAGATGTCACAGTACCCAGATGAGAGGAGCCATCACGGAGCTTTGATAAAGGCAACGAACAATATGTCAATAGTGAAACACATCAAGTTAATGAAATTTAACACCAAGAGGTACCAGGCGCCCTAATTATACTAAATTCTTACTTGGTAAAAGAGAATGGTTTTTCCACTTCCACTGAGCCCAGTGAGCACAATGGTATTAGATGTTTTGCGTTTGAAAAGTTTAACTGCGATATCAACAAGATATGTATAAACTTCATTAGCTTCTTTGCAGGAAGAAACATTGCAAAAGTAATAAATATCACAAGAAAACATGCATCCTCCAATCAATCAATGCTCATAGACGTGGGGAAAAAAGCATTTATCATTGCAAATGATAGGCATCAGTTTTTTAATTTTCTGCACAGAGTAAGTCGATATACTTGAAGTTATTACATGCTGAAAAAAACTATTCACTGAAAAAAGTGGGCACAAAGAGCCTATCTAGTTTCACCTAATGCAATACTAAAAACAAAATCAAATGCCTTGTTTCAATCATATCCATAATTGCAATTTCATGCTTCACACAACATCTCTTCAGCAGAGACAATTTACAGTAGCCCAAACAGAAAAATTAATGTTAAATGTGGCACAATCTCCTCTTTTGAAGATATGAGCCATTATGGTTAAATCTAACTCAAACTAAAATAAAGGTACACTTGTGGCCCCTCAAAGAAATCAAATAGGCCAAAAGAGCACATTATTATCAGAGCAGCATGCAGCACATTGAAAATATATGATAAGCACACTCACACACATAGGACTCATATGTACACGTGCATCCACAGACATGAAAGTTTCTTCTGAATCTCATGAGTCGATGGAAATCTACTGTATGGTAACTCCACCATGCATTTACCAGAACCAGAAGAGCTACATTTGGGAATATCATTAACATACACCATTTTCAGCATAACTAAGATGGTCTATAGGGCACACCAACAAACATAAATGAAGCAACTCTAAATCAGTGGATACGCTCCCCATCGGCAGGTTAAAGGGAATAAAAAAAGGTTCTAACTAAGCAAATACTTATAAGCATGCGGCCGTCATGCAAAAAACTGAAAAATGAAAATTTCATCATCAACCAAAGTGTTACCATTGCTAAACCTTAATTAGGTGACAGGCCAGATAGATTACATCTTACACCCTAATTTAAACCTACAGTTTCCAGCACTAATTACGCATATCAAAACTCCAAATAGCATTCATTCGCATTTTAAATAAACAGTTTGATCTATATATCCGTAACACCACTTGCTCAACCTTTAAACCTAAATTACAAGAATAGGAAAATATGCCTTTCATGTTCCACTGCCTAGTTTGTGATCAATTTAACCGGTTTTGCAGACTGCAAATCTCATCAAGTACAACAGCGCTTTAAAGTCACGCCCTTTAATTGTTAAGGGGTCCTGTAATAAACATGCAGGAAAATTGATGCAGTTCATTCAACAAATAACTTTAGGGTAGCAGAATAAAGCACAGCAGAAAATTCCAATAAGCAAATCATAAAAAGAAAAGGATATTACTAAGTATGAGTAAAAGCATGGTGAACACGACTATGGCAACGGCGACATAAAGTTGAGCTGGTGGTGTCCTCTGAATCAATGACTGAGCTTCTCCTACCCATTTCTGTACATGAATCTTCACTTCTGTCTCTATCTTTTCAAAGTCCATCTCTCACCTACTAAACATACACCACCAAAGAATAGGCATTAATCTGCAATTCCGATTGCAGTTAAAAAAAAACCCTAGAATTGATAACTCTCTGCTTTCCTATCTATTAGGGCAATTAGATCCCAATTCAAATTCAGTTCTTTCAAAACGACAATAAAGAGGATTTATGAGCATGCTATATTTTCTACCTCGACAAAAAGGGGTTGAAGTTGAAGGAAACTCCGATGCCGACGGCGGAAGACAATCTGCTCGTGCTGGTGAAATTTCAACCGAAAACAAGTTGGGAAGTTCAAGGGAACGAATAATGGGGCAATGTTGTGGTGGTGGATTTGGGGGGAATACGGCAAAGGAGTAGTGTTTGCGGAGGTTGGAGGTGGAGGTGGAGGTGGTGACAGTGGCCAGGACCCAGTAGAGAAAAGATCACAAACGGATTGGTTAATTTGCCCCAGTTACCCAAACCCGTTTTTTGAATTTAATATTGAATCCTCCGTAACAACAAATATTTATAACTTGTTTGGAGGGACAAAGAGATTCTTGCAAAAAAATTCAAAAATAGAGAATAGATTCTTGCAAAAAAAATTCAAAAATAGAGAGTGAAATATTAAATAGACTTCCAAACAAGTTATAAATATTTATTGTTACGGAGGATTCAATATAGAAATGCGACATAAAACCGAAAAGTTATACTAAGAAAGTTGTATTTTGTACTTAATTAAATCTAGTACTTGCAAATGATGATCCTATATGTTAAATCTAGCAGCAATTATGGCACAAAATGACACAATGAAAAATATAAAAATTCGTCATTTTTAAGATGAATTTTTCTAACAGTGCCTTTTAGCGCACTTGTTAACACGCCTAATATTTACCTAATTTATCATATATGTACACATACAAATAACTAGTATCTTCTTTTACATTTATAGATATTTTTCTTATTTAATCTTGTCTACCGTCCCTTATATTTATTTACTTTTCCTAATTAATCTCATATTTTAAAAATTTAACGCAAAAAATATATTTTAACGAGTGCCCGTAAAAAAACCGTTTTAAGATTTATTGACTATGGAAAGAAAGAAAGAAAGGGATTTTGTTGTTGAAGATAATAGTGACCCTAGTGCTCATATTCCACGATGAAAGCAGTCATGGTTTTGGACCATGTTAGGAAAGCAAGCTGCTGAACACAGAATTCTTCTTCTTGCCATTCATCATCAGATGCTACATTTGATATTCATGGCCACCTTTGACCACATGAAACACGATAGCCTCTCTCTCCTCCAAGATCATTATTACTTAGTTAAGCAGGAAATGTGGAAGTTGGTTGTTTGGTAATATTGGCATTAAAATTTCAGCATTAAGTTCTTCCGACATTCTTCTGCCTCTCTCCATCAGATCAGACCATTATCGATTGGGATGGCAAGTGAGATGGTCTCATGCTTTGCAATGCATTTGCTGCAAGCTGGATAGTTCTCAATATTTGGGAGATGGATGCAGGTTTTTTGGGAGATGCTCACAAGAAATAAAAGCTTCCTTGGAATTGGGGGTAATGATCAAAGCACTCTCAATCTCCTAGGCTCTCAAAAGAGCTTGGAATCAACCATGAATTTTGGAGGCTCTTATTTTTACTCAAATAGGTTGTGTGTCCATCGATTTTTTTAGTCTCAAAATCCACCAGTAGTTGGCCAGGCGGATTATGGAAGGTAATTGGCACGATTTTCACAAGCAAATTTGGAACTTGACCACAATACTATAAGCATTCAATACATATCAACTTCCAAAGTGTACATCATAATCATGTATCCCACAGAAATTAAATAACGAAAAGTAAGTTTCTTTTTCTTCTTCTTTTTTTTTTTTTTTTTTTACATAACTAAAACAAAGTTTTTTTGCTTTTGTTTTTGAGGATTCTTAAGACCCAATTAATTGAAAGATAAATTTATGAGACGTACACATTTTATACCTATACCTATACCTACCCTACTCTTACATTCCAGGAAGGGAGACAATTTCAAGAGGAACTTGAAGACCTTCCAAGACCCTAGTGACCATTTGACCAATAGTTCAATGGTTGGTTGAAACAAATTGGTTAATGATCTGACTCTCAATTTCCCTTATTTCCTTTCTTTTCCAAAAGATTTACGGTTTTTGGAGAACACAAAAACAAAAAAAAAAAAAAAGAAGAAGAAGCTGGTCTATAAGCAGAAATAAATTGGGCCTCAAAAACAATCTGAATGTTCCAAAAGCAGCAGATATTTTGGGATATTTTTAGAAAATATTTTGAAATATTTAAGAGTAGTAGAGTTTTTAAAATATATTTTGAAATATTTTTTAAGCATTAAAAAAATTTAGACTACTTTTTAGAGTACCTTTTAAAGTATTTAGTATTTGAAAAACTCCTCCGTTTGGAAGGTAAGTTTTTTGGAAATTTGTCTAAAAATTTACTGTAGTGCACTGTAAAAGTTTTTTAAAAAATTTTTAAAGTGTGTAAATTTTTAAATATTTTAAAATGTATAATTTAAAAACTTTGAGAAGTTTTTTGAGATTACTTTTAAAAAACAAACAAGATTTTAAAAAACTTGTAGCAGACAAACTTGTCAAAAAACTTGAGCTCCAAACAAGGTCCAAACAGAGATTACTACTTGATATGCTTTCCTTGCCGCGCCTTTCCTGCGGTATTTTGGGTTGTGATGAATTTTGGCGCCTCCGACAGTTAATAGTTTTTGGAGGAAAATAAAGGGAAACCATTTGTCTGTTCGTAAATTTGCCTTAGAAAGACCAACTGTGTGTTGTGGAAGAACGAGATATGGAGGACATTGGTGATTATTTGGACTTCGAATTCGATGAGCCCATCAAGGTTCCTGCCGCCATAAACAAGAAAAAGTAAACCTTTTTCTCTTCTTCTTCTTCTTTTTTAAATTACAAATTTACGATTGTCATAACTCGTAACTGCAACTTCGGTTGAATCTTGAATTTTAATGTTAAATTTTGGGCAGGAAAAAGGTCATAGGTTTGGATGATCTTGTAGCAGATTATTATCAGGAGAAAGCAAGGTTATTGAAAGGGAATCCAAAAGGGCCAAGTCTGAAAAGCAGATATGTGATTCTGATGATGATTTGGATGAAGAAGATGCTAGACAAGTAAAAGAGTTTGAGGATCATGTTGATGAGTTCCAAAAAGATGTAATTTACACCTTCTCATTTACCTTTTATTTTAATTAAGATGAGTGATGGAATTGTTGTGTTAACCTAGTTGAATTTTGCTTGCCCTCTTGAGTTTTTCTTCACAGCTCTTATTTTTTATTTATCTCAACTACAAGCACGAATTTTATGTTTAGTGTCTCTTAAATTTCTCAAAGATTAAGCCTCAACTGTGAAACTGCGAATGGCTCATGAAATCAGTTATGGTTTGTGTGGTGTACCTGCTACTCGGATAACCGTAAAGCGTCAATTTTTGGTGTTGTCATGTGGACTAGTTTAGGTTCAATTTTGTTACTACATTGAGGTCGAGAGTCTGTCTAGTTTGGAGTGTTATTAAGCATGATCTTCTGTTCTGTAGATGGGTCAAATAAGCAATGATGATGACACACATTTTTGGGGTTTTCAAGTTTTTGGAAATCAGGTGAACTTTCCTTGTTTAATTGAAGTTCTTTTTCATAGCGTGACAGTTTGGTTGGCATCCTTTCAGTATAACTTGTGATGTCATTTCTTTTCGTGAAAGTTGCAGGAAGTGCTGTCTCCTGTGCGGTTGCTGAAATTGATAGTTGTGAACTTTTACAGTCTTTCCAAAATCACGAACTGAATTCTATGGTTGAACTCGAAATGGAGAAAGGTCTTCCTTGTTGCTTTCTTATACTCACTTTTAGAAGATCTTACTCTAGATTTAGTTTTACTAGAGCTACTGGTTATATTCCACTCAGTTTAAAATTTCAAGCTAGCTTGAATTGCACTAGGAACAATTTTCTTATGCAATAAGCAGTTTACATTGGATGTCGAAATTCATTACTTCCTGTAATGGTATTGCAGGAGAAACTTTTCTTGAAGGATTACTAACAAATGGGTGGCTCTTGAAGTTGGTTTTATAAGTGGTCAGTTGGAGGATTCCATAGCAACATGGACGTTCAATCTCAGTAAGTGAGAGTTTCTTCTGAAAGATATCAGGTTGCAGTGCTATTTACATTGAATTTAACATTTTTCAGTTCCCTTATGCAGTGTTGTATTCATCAAAGGATGTGCTGAGAAGAAGTGCATGTGACTTATGGTGTAGCATCCTTCTGCACAAAAACAAGGTTGCTTCTTTTCTGTTTCATGGCGCACTAGTCAAGTTTTTCTACATGCAGACAAACATGACTGTCTTTCTTTTGTTTGGAACTGTATTAAATGTCTTCGTTATTAATCAGCCGGACCATTCGAGTATCAAGTTGGTACGGGTACCTAGCCATTCTGAACTAAAAAACGCGCTGAAGTATATGGCTTTCAATTGGATTCTTCTTCGAAGTCATCATCTGATGTTGAGATGGTTCCTGCAGGTTGAAAATCTACGTCTTCAATGCTTTAGTTCTAGATATTGTATTCGCACATCTTCTGTTTTAAGTGGGTAATCCTCCTGAGAGAATGTATAATTACCTTTACCGAAATAATACTATAGGGAGCTTATTAAAACCATGGAATTCAGAGTATGGTAAAGTACCTGTGGCGTGGGGAAAAACCCCTTTAATGGGTGTCACAACTTTCTACTGTATGGCCTGTCAAACAAAGCTTGCCTTTGGCGTTTAATTTTCTCCTTCCAAAACATGCTTCAGATACACTGAAAACTGGTGCTTTTCAGGACACTGCTCTGACCTTACCAGTTGTTGTGGCCATGTGTAGTCTCAACAGTGTAGAATAAGAAACTTGACTAAAGACAGTTCTTTTGAAATGATTTCCCTTGTGAGAGAAGGGGAAAAAAATAAAAAGAGACACTGAGAGCACAAGGATGCTAAGGACCATAGATATGGGGAATACTAATTTAGCCACATATTGAAATGTATCCTGCATTTTCCTTATCAATTTCAGTCTTTAAGTTCACGCTTGTCTTGTTAAAGTGAATAGAAATAAATAAACGAAAGTAAAAATTCCAGGCTAAGCTATTCTGTGGGTTTTATGCTAGTGTTAAATGCTTAACTGAAAAACGGATTTTAGGTCATAGGGTTTGTTTTTCTTTGATTCATTCAACAAGGTAGTAACTTAAGAATTTGTAACCTTTTTTGGTGGCATTTCTTGTCCATTCTTTTCAGATTCTGATTGTCCAGGACCGCCTCAGAATATTCAATACTGGATTAAATATGTTAGAGTTGCTTCCAAGTAAGGTATGACCTAACTGAATTTTTTGCTGCTTCTAATATTTCAGCTATATAGAGAATCCTCATATTAAGTACTGCAAATCTTCTACTGGTTTGACTGTACTTTTCTTTTGTAGGAACACATGGCAAATCTTATCTTCATCAGAGGCAGAGGATTTGACATATATAATTATCACTATGTTTCTAGATCGCGTAATGTTGGGCCTCTCTGCGGTTCTACATGAGTGTCTGGTTGCAGCTATTAGTTACTTCAAAGATGATGAATGGCAAGCAAGCTGTCACCAAATAGCAAAATGCCTTGCATTAAGGTTTTCTAGATGCTTATAATGTTTTAGTCCCTTCTGCATTAATTTAGAGAATTAGTATGTTTTGCTTTATCTGGTGCCTTTCCTTGTCATTTGTCTCTCTTTGGTTATCATATAGGAATTTTAGAAACTGTACTTGGAATTATCCTTAATAATGGGTATAGACGAAACAAAAATGAGAGATTTAAAGGTGCATAAGTATTGTTCCTGACTTGGTTGAGTTTGATATGGTAAATCGAGAGAATATTCTCATCCATGTTTCATTATGAGACAGAAGGCCAAAAGTCTTGTATCCGACAAGCGTTGTCAGTGTGACAACTAATTGCTCATATCATGAGACAGAAGGCCAAAAGTCTCGTATGTGACAAGTGTTAATTACTCATATCAAGTATGGGAGCTTTCTGCTTGTGGATAGGTTTGTGAAGTTATGGATAATGCATTTAGTATGAGCTTCCAAGAATGCTACTTCCCTGTCCCAGATTATTTGAGCATTATAAATTTGCACATAGTTTAAGATATATCATCTCTATAATCATGAGACATGTCACAATACACCAAAGTTACCTTCAATTTACATTTTGTGATTAATTGTCCAGAGCACTAATGCATTCTCAAAAGGGAATGTTGTTTATGCGTCTATGACTTAAAATTCTAGGTTATCTTTATTTGTATCCCACATCCAAGTCTGATACCTACCAATTGGTTCATGAGATTGTACATAAGACACGTAATGATCAAGTGGACGTTTTCTGGAGAGAGTGAAGTGGATGGAGGTTAACATTGGGCAGAGAAAGTGCATGAGAATGTTGGAATTGCTCTTTCTTATGCTTTTATATGATCTGCTAAGCAAAATTATCTGCTATGTTTAAAGCCATTGTCAGCCTTCTTCTTCATCCTTTTGTTTTCCTTCACCAAGTTTTTGCTACAGCTAATTTGCTGATCTTTTCTAACTATGGATTTTGTTTAATGAAGACTGCCTACAGATGTAAATTGCCTGAGAATTGTAGACAGTATCTCAGCAATTGATGGGCGTAGTAAGCACCTCAGAAGTGCTGTGGCTTTCCAATTTCTTGTGAAATGCTTTGATGCTAAGGTACAACTTGATGTTGGTATCACTGTGATATCAATTGATGGTCTGCAACCATTTGTACTTTTGTGCACAATGTGTGTGTGTTATCATAGAAGATACATTTCTTGGCTGATTGTTGGACATGAGCTGCCTTTTTTAGGCTTTTCTCCTACTTTACTTCAGAATAATTTTATTTCCTACTAACTCATTATATCTGAGCACTTAACCTAGCTGAAGCATTCATTAGCTTTAAGGGAAGACACCAGATTCTGACACTAAGACAGATTTTAGAACCTAGCCTCTTTGACCTGATCACTATACGACTAACATTAATGTGACAAAATCTGAAAACTGCCAAACTTAATAAGTATTATGTTGCTTGACTCTACCCAGATTGGTGAAAGTATGTTCTAGAACTGTCAATCTTTAGAAGATTGACTGATTCTTTTCTAGTGCTTTATGCTTTGCTTAGCTAATTTACCGTTGTGGTCACCTTCTTGCTACCTTGATGTAGTTTGAATCCGGTTGTTTATACTATGGTTGTCTAGCAGCAAGATAGTAATATGTCTATAATATGTCTATAATATTAGTTTGCAGTATGTGGTTTCTAGCTAATAGGCTGTTTTACTTGATGACTGCTTGCTGGTGTTCCTATTTGCTGCCCTGTGGTTTATGAACCAATTGTCCTGAATTTCTGCTGCTTTTCATCTTGTTACTCCATTAAAGGTACTTGATGCAGAAGAGATCTTGAGGTTGCTGATCTCAATTAATGTGAGAGACAACAAATGTAACCTTTTCAAGATGTATATAGGCTTGAGTTTGGCAGAAAATTGGCTTTATTCGATCCCCTGTTGAAAGACAAACCAATCCTACGTGAAATGTGGGTCTCTGTTTACGTAACTGTTCTTGTCAAATTACCAGTACGGATTTGAGGCCCTTTGCTTCAAAGGTAAGAACTTGATGTTTTCTCTCATTTCTTAATAAATTTATAAGTAGTACTGAAACTATATTGATATTGCAGGTCAGGTGTAAAGCTACATATCTTCTTCAAGGAACTTCAAGTAGATGATTAAGGTAGGCCTTCCTTGAGCCGCTAGGTATTGTTCTGGGAACTCTTCTCATCTGCTTTACTTAATACAGCTAGAATAAGAACATCCGGCATATAATTTGTCTTTACGAGTAACAAGTCCAAGGCTGTTCTAACTCGAGAAGCAGGCAACAGGGGATTTGGCCTGTTTAGTTCAGACGAGACTCAGCTGACTCCTTCCAACACTACAGTTACTCAAAGCCAAGTAAATACCATTTTCGCTGTCGTCATGGTTGTTTTGGACACTAACTGTTTCCTACGGATCAGTGCTTGAAGAGTGTTTATGGAAGGCAAATCTAGCTGCCCTTTTGGATGTCCGGTGAAGTATGATATGATGTCCGCGCCATTTTGCCTGTAAGCAAGTCTTTTTTTTTTGGTAAATGTTAGCAAAATCAGACCTGGAGATTAACAAACTGTGTCTCGGGTGAACTTGCTAGATTTTTTGCTTCACTATTCTCGTGATCTTTATGTAGAGAATGATGTACAGTAATCTTCTCGTATTTTTGGGTGATTGTCAACAATTTTTTGGCCAGATGTTGAAGAATGATGTACAGTGCAAATCAAGAATGAAGTCAATTTTTAATTTCCCGGATCCTTTCTTTTACTAGCTTGGCGTATTTTATTTCCACATTAGTGTTCTGTAATGTTAAAAGAAGATTAAGATGGGCATTTGCCTTGTGCCATCGAGTTACAAGATAATCCTGAAAGATAGCATAGATAATCCTGAAATATATAAATCCTCAAATTCAACGTAATTGTACTTTAATTACTATATGAAAGATAGCACCACAAGCCACTCAGATTTGTAATTTAAAGAAATTGAAGTCGAAGCAGTGGTTAAAAAAAAAAAAAGTTGCAGCTCTTGAATCCGTCGAGGAAAAGAATAAATTTATGTTTTTTTTTTTGAACAATTTTTCTGGAAAGCATTCTTCCTCCTTCATGCAGAAAGATGTGTTTGCAAAGAAACTTGTCTATTACATTACTCCCAAAAGTTGCATAAATGGTCAAATTATTGATGTTTAAATAAAAAAAAAAATCAAACTTCTTATTTTTCTTGTACACTAAATACTAATTTCATAACAATTGACACATATTAAAACATAAGCTAAACTTTTTCAAAAAAAAAAAAGAAAATCTTTTGAAAATTACTCTTACACAAATAAGATTTAGAACGTGGAATCCATAATTATAGACCAACTATGGAAGTGTAAAATACGCAAATCTATCCTTTTCGTAATAAATAACATTCAAATTATTAGGTTCAGTTTAGTTGCAAATCATTTTTAGGATTTTGCACACCTTTCAAATATATTTTTAGGCCAAATAACAAATCTTTACAAAGTAGTGTAAAATTTTTAGAACTCCTTTTCTTTTTCCTTTCTTCAATTTTGAAGTTTCAAAAACGGGTTAACATAGGCTCGGGGTTCGGTGAAAGCGCTCTGGCAAGCAGCAACTTTTAAAAGTAAGAGGCTCGGATCCGTGCCAACCAGCCTTTAGCTTCGGACAGCCGTTGGAGATCCGAACCTGAGCTCACTTTTCCAAAACTGTGCCTTTTCAATTTTTTTATCAGTGCCTGCCTACACTACTGTATTTCATCTTTGGCGCTTTCTCAATCTTTTTCTTTTGCTCCCCTTTAATTTCAATTCTCTCGTATCATTGTCCACTGATTTCCTTCTGTTTCAGAGGGAACGATTAAATCTTTGGTAGGAAAGTTAAAGGGAAATTCTTGCTTCATTCTTCTTTACAGACAAGTGTGTTCAAGAATTCTCCCCTCTGAGTCTATTTCTATAGAACAAAAACTTTATCTATCTATCTATATAATATATACATACACCACATTCATTCATTGATTTGGTAATTTTATAACACAATCAGAAAATCCCAGAATACCATTTTCTTATTTCTTGTCCCTTTTTTTTTACATTGGGGCTCCGGGTGATTTGAAAATAAACTTTAATCTTTAAACATTTTATGATTTCTGTTCGAAAATTTTCTGGGTTTTTAAATCTTGAACTTGCCGGTTGAACACAAACTTGATTTTCACAAAATTGGAAGTTTTGGTGTAATTTAAGGTTTAAGGTTGCTTCGAGGTTTTATTCGGTACACAATGAAAAGGGGATAGAATGGCAAAGAGGTCGGTCTTTTGGGAGCGTTGTCAGGAGAAGATTGTCAGATATTACCAATTCTGCTCCACAGCCTAGATCTCCAAGCAATGTAGAAAAGCCCTCCTTGGATCCTTTTCTAAGGAATTATTGATCATCTTGCCAAGGTACAGTTTCTTGGTTATATTTACTTCCGCTACTGTTCGTTGTACTTGGTTATTATTTTTTAATAATTTGTTTGTATTTGGATGTTTGAAACAGGAAAATATGGCACTGGTCAAGCTTATTCAAGATAAAAAGTACGCTTTAATTGTTGTTTTTGTGTTGTGATAAAAAGTATGCTTAGCAGTTTCCCTAGAACTTATTTCTGGAATCTAATTACAGTAAGGTGATTGAATTGAATGGAATTGAGCTCCAAAAACTCAGAATCAATCTTCAGAAGATGCAAATGCAGAATTGGAATCTTGCTCAAGCCAATAGTGTTATGATAGCGGTTAGTTTCTTTTCCATCAGTTCAAAAGTTAGTTCTTTTAATACTCTACAAGAAAATTTTGCCATTGTCCCTCTATAACGTGTCTAATCTTCTGATTGTGCAGGAACTTAATTTCGGGAAAGAAAAGGTTAGCTCTTCTTATTGCAATAGTAGTTAAAGAATTCTGCTCATTTCTTGAAGGAGTGGTCTTAGAAAATTTATCTTGTTCCAGATGAAGACCCTACAGCACGAGATTTCCTGCAAGGAGGCACTTCTTAAATCAAAGAGTTTGGAAATCAAGGTAAATTTTTTTCAATCAGAAGAGATTCCTTTAGTTTCAGTAGAATCTTTAGTTTCAGATGTTCACTGATCGGTACATGAATAAGCATTTCCCCTCCGAAGCTGGGATATTGCACTGCGAAGCTAGATTTTCTCCTTTTTTCAAGAGAAATTGTTGTTGACTTTTTCAGCTCATATTTGAAGTTTACACAATGGACTAAGAGATCCTCAACACAGCTTAAAAACATCTTGTGCATTAGAAGATCATAGTTTTAGCAATTTTATCACAAGAAAGGCATATGGTAGGAGGCCATAATTTAGCGTATCTGGTGTCTGATCTAATAATGCATTTGAAGACTATAACTTAGCATTTTTGTGGAATTATTTTTGCTAATTCCACATGCCTATATTATGGGACGAGTGACAACTGGGAGAGCTTCAAGTAGGACACTGAAGACGCATCTAAAAGTTTAAACAAATTTGTGATTGCATTTTCTCGGACGTTCATGGAAGAGATTTTCCATTATCTCTCGTGTTCATGTTTTTGAAGGACGTAACTGAGTGGAAAAGTTGGACTTTACTGTTTAAACTTGATCAAAATAACAATCATGTGTTGTCATAGCTGAGTTTGATCTATGTATTACTCTGAAATAAAATTGAGAAAGATTAAAGGCAAGAAGATAATAGGGTTCGTAGCTACCATTTCATCAATCAGTAAGTCATTGTAGTAATCAGTTTATGTCACTTGCTGGCTTCAGGAGAGAGAGGTGATTCCTGCAGAAGAAACCAAACTTGATAATAGCAAGAACAGAAGGCCCCGCTTCACAAGAAGTAGATGTAAGTGCCTAATACATATGATTTGTTGCCTGCTTATGTATGCATTTAGTTATTCAAGTTTGTTACTTGTCTATGTTTTGCAGCCGTAGGCCCATTGTACAACTGTATCCCATCAAGTTGCAGCAAAGGAGGCAGCAGAAAACAAGAGGTTCAATTCCTCGCCCTGCATGATTATGCACTTGTGACTGAAAAATCACATCTTGAAAGTTTTAGGCAGATAAGCTGTGGGGTTGAAATTATCCCTAAGCTTCCAGCTCTCCATAGAATCCGTACCCCTATTGCCATCTGTTACATTTTAACGATCATTTCAATATCTTATCTAAACAGTTATCAGCCTTTGCACATAAGAAGATGGCTTTTTCTAATCTCTATTCTACATTGTTTCTGCAGGCTGTGTTTAAGGAGGCAGTCAGCTAGTTCCAAAATGCAACAGCAGGAAAACAAAGAAAACTTGTTCGAATTAGAGGACGTGATGCTGCCAACTGCTGGTGTACCAACTGATTTTGGACCAGCTTCATCACCTTTTACTTACAAAGACTGTAAAGATGATAAGCAACATGGTGCTGAACTTAAATCTAGACGACCAGAGAGAACTTCAATTGGTGGAAGACCATTAAGAAAGGCAGCTGAGAAGGTTCAATCCTACAAAGAAGTCAATTTAAATAGTAAAATGAGGAGAGCAAATTGAGCTGTATGAAAGTTGAAAATCAGAGTCTTGTGCTAAATATTTAGCCTGCAGATTTTCTCTTCTGCACTCATAGATTATGGTTATGCCAATTTGGTTTTGATTTTGTGTAATGTGTGTATTACTTCATGTCACCATCATCTATAACAGTACAGCAACTCTTCATTGTCCCTCGTCTTCTTTTTTTTCCCCTAAGATGAAAAAACCCTCATTCTCCCTCATTTTTAATTGTGTAGTTGTAATACATACATACATACATATATTGAAAAAGGGGTAAATTTAGTTAGATCATTTTTTTTCTTTTTCTTTTTAGTAGGTGAGGGGTGGAGATGGGGTTGCAGAAAATTATAGGCTGGATAGAAAGCAACATGGATAGAAAGCAACATGGTTAATGTGACATTTTAATAGGCTTACTATTTAAGGTTGTTGTTTGCTACATGTGAATTGGCTTGGGCTGATAATGGTACATTGTACTGCCAAGAGTCAGTGTTTGAACTTTGAACTGAACGTTGTAGCCCATGCAACTATCTGTCATAAGTAAGATTGGAGCAGAAAAGGCTGCACCGTTGGGCGCCTGTCCTCGAATGCAACAATAAGTACATGATCGTTGGCTCCATTTAAGTATTACCGTAGAACCACTGAATTCATGGCTAACAAAAAGGATTAAATCTCTTCTTTAATTGTAGATCGAGGGTTGGAGCTACATTTATAATAAAAAAAATTAATTTAAAGGAGGTATCAAAGCATCTTTTGATCTAATCAAGTTCTTATATACAGTCCTTTTAGACTTTTCTCCTCTAAATTAAGATAGGTTAAATTATAAAAATATTCTTGATATTATAAAATAAATAAGTATACCACAGCTTTCTGGTCAAAACAGGAAAAAGCTGATATGATGAGTGAGGACCCTAGTCTCAGATCCCCAAAACAGAGACACACTCTCCACCTGAATATGCATATAATTTTTGCTGGCTACACGAACGTGCAGGTTGTAAGACCGGGGGAGGATGGTCAGGCGAGTGAGTTTTTTTGGCAAAATGAGTTCTGGTTAGGCAAGCGAGTGAGTACGTGAATGTGCACTTTTTTGGGATAGAGCTCTATTGGCAAAAAAAAATTTTAATCGCACCGCAAATATGTTTTTGTATTACTCTTTAACTATTTTTATTTCATATATATTATATTATAAAAAATATTATGCTATTTTTCTAAAATATTATTTCAAATAATTTTCTATCCAAATACACTAGACTATTTTATCTGCATCATATTCAATCACTGTTTAATTATTTTACATGCATCGCATCATAGAATGTACTGTAATATTAACCTAAATAATTTTTCAAGTAATCTTCCATCCCATTTAAGAATATTTAAATGTACAATTTATATTCCAATTACATCATGCAATGTACTAAAATGAACCCCTCACCCCTCCCCAAAAAAAAAAAAGATTAAAAGGGAGGATGAAATGTTTTATATTCCAATTACAAATCACCTTCTGCAATTAATCACTTTAAGAAAAATCTCAAACACTTCCCCTCCTCTTTTGCTTTAAAAGGGAGGATGAAATGCTTTAGCCTTTTCATAAAATTCAAATGTCAATTGCTTTCACCTATTAAGCGAAGTGCCCCCAATCTTGTTTATATACTTCTTGAACACCAAATTCCACAGGACTAGTACTCAATTAGTTATAAACCCTTGTCAAGATTCCAGTTTCTGAATGCAACTTACTTCTGGAAAACCGAATTCCACATGACTGGGAACTCAATTAGTTATACACCGTCGTCAAGATTCAAGCTGATTGCAGATCTCCTGCCATAGAATGGGAAACAGTGAAGAAAACAAAGAAAGGATTCATTTACTTTACATACCTCTCATTGGTAGGGACAAAAAGTAATATTAGTCCATCATTATACTAGTCCAATACCACATCGAGACAAGAAAACGCGTTATATCATTTCTTGGGTCATCCACGTGTTTTTTACTTTTCCCTTTTTTTATGCTTTTGCTTTTGGGTACAATATACATCATGATTTTTAGATTTTTGGCAAAAAAAAAAACATTTTTGAATAGTCATTACATTTTATATTGAAATATGCTCATATAGAGACAGAAATGTCCATTATATATAAACTTATATAAAATCACATAGTCCAATATGCACAATTATAATTCATCTATTCTCAATAAGTTTTAAAACTGTTGATTTAACTTTTTTATTTAGACCAAAAAAGCTGATCTGGAGCGATTATTAAGTATATCTAGTAGTTGAATCCAAAATCCACTTGGACGCACGAGAATTCCACTTGATTTTATTTAACATGTCAAGTGGACTCCACTTAACATGTAAATATGCAAATGGAATCCTTATATATGCACGAAAAGCTTCTCTGTTGATCCTGAACCAACTACTAATAGCTGTTTCGAGAACCAACATAAAATTTCTAGTTTAGTTTAGTTTTTGGAGTGCAATTAACTTCTCTTTAAGAATAATGTAGCACAGAGTAACACCATACAAAAAGTATTTTCTCGTGAATATGAATGTATTTAGTGGAGTTCTTATTAGAGTTTAGTATAGATTTTTGGGCTTTGCTTTTGTTTGGACAAATGACTTGGGATTCTCCCTTCGATTTTGATCTAAAAATTGACGACTCACCTAAATAAGAAGGCAGGTAGAGACTATAGGCATGGACTTTGGATCCCCAGCACTTTCGCCATCGAATGGATTCTACTACTACTAGTCTACTACTACTACTTTTTTTTTTTCCTTTTTAATTCATATGACGGGGGTCCACAAAGCTTCACAGAAAACACACTGCCCCACACGGATTTAAGACTCGATTTTCCTGGAGTCAGTTGCCTTGCTCATTGCCCTCTGTACTACTATGAGATTGCGGGTGGGGTCCCCATATGGTGACCGGCGATTTGCAATTTTCAACTCTCACAGTTTTGCCCTGCTGCGTCCGGCGCACCTGCGCTTTCAACGGTTTGAATGGGTCGCGTCATTTCGTCTTTGATCTCAGCCGTCTCTTTCAAAAATTATATGCGTCTTTTTTTTTCCAAAAAAAATTCAATCAAACAGTCTTTTTTTTTTTTTAAAGTGTTTAAAGTCTTCAAACCTTACAAGGAGAAAAGAATAGGAAAGGCTTGACAGTCAGAACCTATGAAGGCAAAGCTTTTTTTCTTAGCACCACATAGTTCATAGTTGATGTTATGTTACTGAACATGAAAGAATATGAATTGATGGTTTTGGTAGAAAAATTTTAAAATATTGTCTTGATACATTTTTCAAACGTCATTTTATTTCGCATATATCACATTGTTACACTAAAAAAAAACTTAAAAAGATGGCAATCCAAATGAGACTGAAATCAATTTTTATGTGTATGACTTCTTAAAACGAAATTCCTAAAGTATATATATATATATATATTGGCTAAGAGTTTATGTCTGATAAAAGAGGGTACTTTTTGTACATTTGGATAATCTTTCAGATTTTTTTATAGCCATCCAATTGAAAATTTGAAACTGAGTTATCTATATAAGATAAACAAAAAAGAAAAGATTTAAGCACTATTTAAATTGTAAACTGAACCAGAGTCAATAGATTAAGACCCGTTAAGAATTTGGTGAGATTTTGGTGCGGTCTGCCTTTTGGTGGACAGTTTTACTGCCATTAATCCATCACTTGTTTATCCCTCTTGAAATTTCAGTTTCTGCGTGAAACTTGTAATTAACATTTCTAACACCAAAACTACGTGTGTAGGCTTCTTTAGATAGAATATTATTTGAGATAAGTATTTTTTTTTTAAAAATACTGTAATATATTTTTTATGTAATGTATGTAATATAAAAAATAATTAAAAAATATATTTACCAGACGAGCAAATAAATTTACGTAAATAATTTATTATCCGGACACACAGTCTTTACCACGCCCTGGAATGGGAGGGGACGAAAAGAAAAAGCTTTGATACAGTGACATGCAAAGGCTCTTCAGCTAACTCACATCTTTTCTTCTGTGGATGAACGAAAAAATCCAATTGCGTTTCGATTGACAAGGTACCACCTATCCGACATAGACGGGTTATTCTTGCTTCGAACACAAGCATTTCCATAACTATTGATGATGTCTCTTCGGGGACATCCGATAACTATTTGATGGTGGGGTTTTGATGGTTTCTTTGCCTAATTTTCTAGATACACAATGATACGAAAATGATTCTTGTAACGGGGTGTTAATTTGGCTCGGCATTTGGACAGCATATTTAAATTACACTTAATTTATCATGTAATTTCACACATTCGCATTTATTATTACTGTATTTAGACATTTTTTTCAAATTAATTTTAATTTTATAAAAATATAACATCTGAAATCTCTCTTAACGAACGTTCATATAAATAATGTCTTTTGGTATGATAGTTTTTGTTACAAGTGCCTAATATTGGCATTTCAAGATTCTTAAAAAGGATCTACATGTTTGATGTTACTCTTCATCTTAGTTAAGATTGAGCTCCTGAAACTTTTTAATCAATCAAGATTGAAGGTTCTACAAAAATAGTGGTGGAAAAAAAATGGTATTGCATTTGTATAATCTTCCGTGTTCTGGGTGCTCCAATGATCCTTTCCATTAGCAACTAAATTTTTTTTAAGAAAAAGATTACAATTCAAACAAACCCAATTGTTTCACAAAATTTCTCAACTGCTTTGTAATTCCAAGAATTCTCAAGACCAACATAGAGTTTAAAGGCGAGAATCACAACTCTGACAGTAAAGGATTATGATTAATTAGTGTGTTTGGATTGCTAAATTATCTCAAATAATATTTTCAACTTGCATCATAACATATTTTTTAATATACTTTTTTTTATATTTTCAACTACTTTTTTATCTCACATACGTCACATCACAAAAAGTGCTACGGTAATTATTCCAAATAATACTCTATCCAAACACTTAAACTCAGACCGGAGAGTGAACCAAAAAATCGTCCGATTCACGGTTCAACTCGTTCAACTCTGGTTTAAAGGTTTAACAATTTTTATTCATTTTAGTATTAAAAATATTGAATAAAACTAAAATATTTATCTTAGAGAATAAAGATTTAATAGGTACCGGTTGACCCTCTCGATTTTTATCGGTTTTACTGGTTCAATCGACTCTTGACCGAGTTTGACTGATTTAATTGATTTTTTAGATTATTAATTGAATTGGATTGGAGGCATAGATAGTTCGTGGTTCGATCAGCCGGTCTGATCCGATTTTCGAACACCGCTGCAATAAAGAAACTAAATGCAGCCTAAGGGCTTTTCGAATGACAAGTAAAACATCTGACCGAGTTAACCGTACATCAAAGAATACTGAAGAAAAAAAAAAGATTTCATCCCAATTTGCACATTATACATGCACTTAGATTATTAAGAAAACACTGAGGATTACAACTATCAAAGCAAGCTAGGTTGAGTTGCTAACTTTACCAAGACATAAAGCATGTCGTAAACATTAACACATAGTTGCAAAATGTTTTATCTTGAAATTACTGGATGCACATGCCTGGTATTAAATAGCCAAATTGTTCAGATAGACCAATAAATTCATAATGAGCAGAAATAACAAGCCGTCAACCTAGGAAGTAGTAAACTAAAAGGTCGTTTTTAAATAATTAACTCAATACCATGAGTTAGATCGGACACACTTACTACTATGGTCTTAAACAAGTAAATAATTAATGTCGAGGGAGAGGATAATTAGTAGGTAGAGAGTGAATAACTTTTTCTGCAAGAGTGAGTATGGAAAGAATATTCCAATCATAAAGAGAAATGCTTTTTTAATTTTCCATGAAAGAAGACTTCAGCCCTCGAATGGGTCTTTTTTGTGCCAAAATTTGGTGGGAAAATTTGGTGTTTCCCAGCATCCTTTTCTGACCAATCGCGTACATACTTGTGTTGACTGAACGGTGAAAAAAAGATTTAAAAAAATGGTATTGAAAAATGAAGTGAGGAGAAATAGATCGAACTTGAGAAAGGGCAGGCTGCATTTTTGAAGTGCTACTCACTTCCACCTTCAACTTTAATGTTGGGAAAGAGCACATGGAGGCATCAGTACTCGAGTCAAATATAGCCATTCGGTGATGTTACACGTTAGACTATCATTACTAATCAATTTCCCTTGTATTGAGAATGTTTCCCTTTGTAGCCAAATTAGATTTTTCGGTTTGAAGTTAGCAAGGTAGTGATGCATATGATTGAAGAAGTATTAACGCGCTTGTGGTGTTAAAAATCATCTCAAAAGTGACTATAAGATTTGACAAAGCAATTTGACGAGCGCACGTTCGATACTTGTTAAGATGTATTCTGATGTAAAACTTTAAACGCTTGGCAAGCGTCATTTCCGTTCAAGCTGGGAAATGGGAATCATAGCATGCTGCCTAAAGGTACCAAACAAGTAGTAGATTGCTTGTATTAAACTTGGAACTCTCACTTAGTAGTAGTGTTGCAGAAATTCTAAAGCACAGTAGAGTCCAAGACATAACATGACGGTATAACCACTTCCACATAATTAATTAATCGAAGAAGTTTAATTGACGGGACATTTTTTAAGCCAAAAACAAAAAAAGTTAGCTCGAATTTCTAGGCAAAAAGTAAAAGATACCCACCTAATTCCTCACTTAACTTTTTAAGAACGAATTTTATACATTTTCTTTCTGGTAGAAAAGGATGTGTCTGTGTACCTCAAATTGGCGGTATAATACTCGTACGGTCTACAAAAGTCTATGATATTCTGAGGACTGAGGAGACTGCTCATCTCATCTTTATCTAATTGCATTGTACTATTCTAAAACAACTGCAAAATTTTTCTCCCTTGTTTTTTTGTCGGCAATAAGAATAAAATTGGAAAGTATAATGCACTGCAGTGCGGGTGGAACAATCAATGCTCTTTTTATCCAAGAAAATGAAGAAGAAAGAACAGTCAAAGGTGGTCGTTGGTTTGTTTGGACGGGATATTATTTGAAATAATTACTATAACAATTTCTGTAATATGATGTATGTTAGATAAAAAAATGGTTGAAAATATAAAAATATGAATTGAAAAATATGTTTATGATACAAGCGAAATATTATTTGAGATTTACTGTCTGATAAAAAAAGAATAGTAAAAATGGCAGCAGTGCAGTAGACTAGCTGTTTTCTACTGACCCGTAGAAGTTAAATTTGGAATTTTGGTAGTCAAGTGGAATAATACTAGTAAGGTAATAGATATGTATGTAGAACCAAGTAAAACTTGGATCCATTCAAATCACTAGAATGTTTGTTAGAGCAGCATCATTTGGCCGTAGATCAATCGATAATTATAGATGCTGTTGTGGGTTCCGCTTCAGTAAGATTAACTCTCTTTTAAGTGCAATTTAAGTAACAAAGAAGTTAAAGAACGAGAGAGGGAGTCAGATAGAAATTGGAGTGACAAAAAGGTAGAAAGTGTTCCATAGCCCTCAAGGAATGCTCCAACCCTAGTAATGCATATCCACTTCAGTTATCTTTCTTCCACTAGCAATTGATTAGCAGTACTATTTACTAATCAATTTCCTTGATCTTTCTCGATTTGTCATAACCCAAAAAGATGTGTGGGAAATTAGCATACAACTATCAAAGACATAAACTAATAGTAACGATCTCTTTGAATAACATCCCAATTCTAGCAGCACGGTTTCATCTTTTGAGTTAATAATGACTAGAATGGCAGGTATAAACTTTGTTAGACATGGGAAAGAAACAAAACCAACTACCATCAGCCAACCAAAAATGCATTTAACATCAATGAACTTTGCAGAAACCTAGCAGGAATTTAATGTCGTATGCCAAAGTATCCCTTTTATTTTCTTTTACGTGTAGAATATATATGCGCGTACATATAGTTTTGTCTATCTTAAGCAGTCGAGATATTTCTAATTCGACTCTCAAGTTCTTAAAATTTTGTTTAAAATATGCATATACAGACATGGTCGGGGTAGGAGGATAGAATTGCCGTGTGATTGGTGCAAGACGATCAAGGGGCTGTCTTTACCCCCGCATTTGGCGCTGATGTGTAATTCTCAGTTAGATACTCTACTCCCACTAGTACGTACTAATACTATATGTGCTGCGTCGAGCCATCTGACTGACTTGTTGAGTGTACAAAACAAATACTACTAAAAAACCCAGTCAGATCAAACTATCAAATGTGTTTCTTGGCCTTTGGGTCTCCTCCAACCCCGTAAGCTGCTCTTGGCCTTTTCTACATTTTTTCTCCCACTCCACAGTCTATACACCCACTCTTTTGGAGGGCGGGGGAGGAAAATGTAACACAAACAAATGTGCAAGTAGCATGCATTTGACTACAGTACAACAAACAAGTCCTTATAAAATGACCACAATTATCACTCCTATTAATTACACATTCCTCTTTTAGGCCTCCTCCACCCGACTTCCCTTGTCTTTCTCCCTTCCAAGGCTTCAACTTTATCCATCATCAATTTAACTCGCTACAACTGCAGCAGCACTATGGAAAACCAGAGGGGTCCTCTTCTGAATTGGACTTGCGTCTACCAAGGAAAGGTTAGGCATTATTTATATCTTCAATCCATTCATTTGATCTGATGGGAATTGTAATGTGTACTAAAGATGTTTGTTTGGCTGAAACAGGGCATGGATGAACTGAGGCAATCACTTCTGCTGACTACTATGGAGCTGGAGAACACGAGGCTAAAAGCACAAGAGGAGCTCAAAATGAGAGATGATCAGCTATTTCAGCTCAAAGATTTGCTCAGCAGAACCATCAAAGAAAGGGATGAAGCACAAGAACAATGCCAAAGACTTGTGCTTGATAAGCTATTGCTCCAGCAGCAGCAGCTGATGCTTCAGCGCCAGAGTCAGCAATCGGCACCCCTCTCTGGAATTTCAAGCATCGAAGATGAGCCCAGAAGAGGGGGAGGAATGGACTCCAACAACGGCTTTTCTTCCTCCGACTGCGAAGAAAGCATTGTTTCATCGCCAATTATTGAGCAAAATCCGCCGCAAGAATTGACTCATCAGCTTCAAGTTCAACCACAACATCCCACAACAGAATTAGACCCAACATTGCCTATTTTGACAGACAGGCCATTGCCTGAAAAAGGGAAGTTCTTGCAAGCTGTTATGAAAGCTGGACCGTTGCTTCAGACACTTCTTTTAGCTGGCCCTCTCCCACAGTGGCGCCACCCCCACCACCACTCGACTCCTACCAGATTCCACCGCCACCGGTGGTCGTTCCACCACCACCTACACCCCCAACACTATCGGGTCACTCCCTAAATCAAGATTCTTTACTCACCATTGCTGCCTACAATAGTAACATTAACAACTGTGGCAGAATGAACAGGAAAAGGGGTTACTTTGAAGGCTCTGATTCTTCAACTGAAGCCAAGTATCAAAGGCTCGTTCTTCAATGACTAGTAGTGCTGTTAATCTACTTCCACCCCATAAAGCAGAGTGATACAAGTAGTTCTTTTCTTAGAGGAGGCTTGGAGTACGATTTTGGAACCTGGGGTCAACTGATCATATACTAGCATTCTGTACATAGTTCAGAAATTCTTGAGTTAAGAGGCTGAAAAGATCAAAGTTAATCAGCTGTAGGAGAAGACTAGGGAGACAGGGATGTTTGTTGTGGTCCTGTTTTTTTACTTTTTAGCTTGTTTCTGCCTCAGTATTGGTTGGTTTGTCTGCTTCACCAATGTCAAAATTCCCTCTACCTTGTGCAAAGGGGATTTGATTTTCTAATATAATTCCAAGGGGATATTTTGCAGATTCGACGTGCAATTCAAATATTGTTGAGTTTGGTTAAGTATGCAAGTAATAATGCAACAATTTTGTCGCTCATAATTTAGTCATGATGCAGATATACGATGAATAAGAAATGCATGCTTGTGATTTGCTCAAGCGAAAGGGGCTATCAGCAGAATTAACTTGACTAGCATGGTCGTACAAACGTTCACTCAACGTGCAATGTCTGATGTTCCACCAGCTATAGTTTCTTGACAATGTGTCATGCGGTGGGAGGTGGGAAAATAGAGGGGGGGGGGGGGGGGTTTGGAGGAACATCAAAATGTTTATGTAAACGGAACATCAAAATGTTTTTTTTTTTTTTTTTTAAAAAAAAGATCATGAAAAAGCTCTGTTTGGATTGCTTGCTGAGTTTTCAAAATTTAGTTTTTAAATATTATTAAAATTTTTAAAAGTAGTCTAAATTTTTTTTAATGTTTAAAAAATATCCCAAAATATATTCTAAAAACTCTTCTATTTTTAAATATCTCAAAATATTTCTAAAAATATCCCAAAATATACTATAAAAACTCTGTTACAATAAAAAATTTTAAAAACGTCCCCAAAAACAGCTAATCCAAACCAACAACGTGGATTTGTTACATTGGAAGGTAGCAGAAGGCCATGGCCAAGAAGCACCAGGTCCACGAGAGCCTTGTTGTCGGGTCGAGTGGTTCCCACAAATCAGAATCAGGATCTACTACTTGTGTGTGATTTATTTATTTTAAGTGGATCTCAAATCATTTTTAGGTACATTTTGATCCAAAGTTTTCTTTAATCTGCTGGTACTGCTTCCCCATTTCTCCATCCACCCCCACTCATAATATATTTGGTTAGCTAATTCCAAACAGTTCAGTAATTTTCTTGTGGCGGTCAATTACAGAAGTCCAAAGCAAAGGCAAATACAAGCGTGAGTGCGTGCTGCAGTTTCTTTCTTATGTTCACAAAGACATCCAATTGTTAATAGACTAATAGTATGGACGCAGGAATTAAGGGAATAATCCAGCCTCGTCCTTTAGGCTGCTTCTAAGTGTTGCCATTTCAGAATATAGACTCGGGAAGTTTTCACTGCTGCCTTTTCCTATGGTCCGAACACAAGCTACAAAGGCCAATTTTGCATTTTTCATTTCTCTTCCTCGTCCACTATCCTTCTAAAAACAACCAATTTCCAGCTCATGTGGATGGAATGGAAGTGCGGAGCAAGGCAAAGAAAAGAAAGAAAGAGCCTCTACTCAGAAGAAAAATGAAGAGTCAAGTCGAGTCAAGAGTCTGAGGTCCGATATTTTTAGTAGAACCATAGAAGATCAGCAGCTATCAGATATTTTTGGCAGTGGATTACTACACACATTTGATCATGCGCTAGTGTGAAAGAGGATAACGGTTTAGGCATCTTGCAAAAAAATGTTCTCGACTCCTGGTCCTGGGGTAAACACTTTAGACCAGAAACTCTCTCCTCTTCGTTGCAAAAATTAACGGCAGAGTTTCAAAAATCCAATCCGCCCTGCCCTGGTGGCGGAAGTTTCTGCTACCTGATGATGACTAGAAAAGTCAGATGGAAGTACTAACGCGATTGCGGTTTCTTGACTTCAAAAGTCTTTTAACGAACTCTTGAGGGGATAGCAGCCTCCAAAGGGAATGCTCTCAAGCCTGAGACCCATCCTTTTCAATCCCATACCTAACCTACCCTCATCCATGCCTAATGCGCGTTTAACCAACATCATTGGCCAGGTTTACTAACGTTTCCAAATCCCACAGCAGCACAGCAAGTAATCATTGGTCCCAAGAACCCAAGTCTGGTGCCCCAAAGAAAATTTGAGAATTGATAGAGAAAGACAATATCGTGCTAATCACCCCAGACGTAGATATGAAACTGTCAAGAGGCATTCCAGTTGTATCACAACTGGTAAACTTGAAACGCGACGCGAAGTCTTGTTCCCCTTGACAACAGGCACACGAAGAAACCCCAGGTCAAGTAAATTCTCGGTCTCCAGCTGTAACATGCGCCACTTTCTAGAACACATTCAGACCAAGTAATAACCTCAGGGATAATGCTCCCACCGTATAAGCAACAGGCTTGGAAGTCAGTCTTCTTTTTCTTTTTTCCGCCTTCTTTCCTTTGCCCAGGTATAGATCAAATTATACATGTAACAGCTGGAAAGTGCTAAAGCCAGATTTTAAAATGAATCAACAGATTATGTGGGAAAGCTGGAACAGCAACTAAAAGAATCCGAGTATTGCTGCGCGTCTCTATGTTTGATAGCAATAGAAGAAAGTTTCTGCGGGTCTGCAACTTGAAAACCAGAACTGTCACCTCTCGAATTTTGGGTTATCAGGATGAGAAACCAGCATTAGAATGATGACAAACTTAATACCAAAATGGCAAAATCCTAAATGTGTGTGTGTGTGCGCGCGTGTGTGTGAGAGAGAGAGAGAATCCCCACCAAACAAACACCCCCACCACAAAAAAAAAAAAAGGTTGTAAGACACGGATATGATTGTGAAATAAATACAGGGTTTTATCTAAAGATGCATGCAAGCAATATAATCAAAAGTATCTGGACAGGTTTTAACATTATTTTGGTAGCTGTGACTCATAAATCATAATTCAAGAAATTAAATGGGTTTTAAATGACATGTGCCATCGGTTATATTACTCACACTGTGAATATTACTTAGATCAGTGAAACCAGTGCATCAAATTTGACAATAACACAAGTTTCCAGAGGGCAACGACTTACTTTTGTGGATGCCCAGACATGCACAATAGGCATCATTTCTATAAATGAACTAAAATATCCAACTAATTGCTTTCATTATTGCTCATCATCATTGCGGTTACTTTGATTGTGTTTCTGAGCTCTATACATATCTGCTACCTGCAATCCAACAACAATTCAGAAAGAGTCCCAGGCAACATTTAGTTAATGTGCGAAAGATTATCAGTGAATTAATAAAGAACCAGTAATCAAAAGATTTTTCTTTACCATATCAGCAGAAGAGGCATCCTCCGGATTCTTATCTTCTCGAACCCGTAGTAAACGTGGAAACCGAAGAGAAATTCCTTTGGAAAATTAAAATTAACAAGGTGGAAGGGATATCAGATTTGAATCACAGGAACAAAATTTTTTCATTGTCTAAGAATAACTCACAATCTACATAACAATTATCTCAACTCCCAGTTTACCACTAGTTTGGTATGTCAGAGGAAAAAAAAAGTGCCACGATGTGGCATGAAGTTCAACGGCCATAGACACTTTCCTTGAGGGGACGACGAGGGGGCAGCACTCCCTCCAAAATTGAATGAAGTCTGAAGATTTTACCATGTACATAATTTATTTTCAAAGTAGTCCTTTTTGACAAAAGGGTTTGCCCCTTCTAATGTTTTAAAAATCTTATAGCACTTAACAGAGCACCACAGCCCCCCCCCCTCCCCCCACCACAAAAACAATAAAAAAACACCCAGCGGCTAACAAAAAGTCTTGGTTTTGCCAATGCTTGCAAAAAAGGATAGAATGATAGAAAAAGGGAGGAGAAAATGACCAGTAAAATTAATCTTAAGAGCTTAATCAAAGTATAACGGATTCACTGCCAGGAAGTTCAGGTGTATTCTTTAACTTAATTGTACACCCTTGGAAGTAAACAATACCTTGTCTGAATCCACAATACCAGTAGCAGCACGATGAACAGGACTGATAGTCAGATCAGCAGCTTTTACCTCCCAAACCTGAAAGAGTATATGACTCAAAAGATGTGTGAGACAGAACAATAATCTGCATAAAAAAGGAGCATGCTAGAAGAAAATCTATATTCACAAGGAATGGGATTCCCACATTTACAACATGAAGAATGTTAATAAAGCATCCAACTTAAGTCTAAAAAAATGGATGTATCAAACAAAACCCATAAAGCAAGAAAACTTCGCTCCCAACATTTCTTCCTGAGTACAGAAACAATCTGGAAAAGAATTTCACAAAACATTGGCATAGAATTATTGCCTAATTCATTACGATCAATGAGAATCTCACAAAAGAATAGGCATTGAAAGATTATGTGAGCCAGCTGGCACTGATGTAAAAAGCAGAGTAATGAAAAAAAGGAAGAAAATCACAAACAATGAACAGAAAAGGAAGCAGAGGATAACTTTTACTACCTCAATAGGTTCAAACCACACATCTGGATTGATTGTATCTGAGTACCGGTAATAAGACTGGGATATCATTTAATTCCAGAAGCATGTCAGAATCCATATAAGGTTTACAGAAATACAAAATTCTTCCTATTCAATGAGGAAGCAAATGAAAATACCTTTGGCTTGGGAATAACTTTAGAGCGCAAGCTGGCAGAGCGCTCTTCAAGCACAGCTTCAGAAAATCCAGTGCCTAAGCACAACCAAGAAGTTTCTTATCACTTGATGTCAAGGGATGTATGTATTTAGAGTTTAGACAAAGTAATTGAAGTTTCCTATCAAGGTAAATTTCACAGTGAACCATTAAGTAGGCACATTACCAATTTTACATATGCTCTGGAATTCTTCGTTGTTGACATCATAACAAGCAAGGAGAAAGGCTCCATAAACACCTAAAAATGGTTCAACAAAGTTATGAAACCAACTTCCAATAAATGCAGCAATACAAACCCAATTAAAAAGCAAAAGAGTATACACCGGTAACTATATCTGAAGCTAGGGTGAAGAATGTCAAGCATAATGACACAAATCTGAATCTGAGTCCAAAATAAGCAAATAATCACTTAGCATCCTCTCAAAATATGATATGTCAAATTACCAGTACGTTTTCCCCGGCCATGGAAAGCAGCAATGGGAACCAAATCCAGTGAGTCACCCGTACTGCAGATCATATAAGGTGAAAAGTAAGTTGCTCCAGCCCAAAAGGAATAGCCAGTGCTGTGAGTTCAATGCACATACCTATCCATGTAATCCTTTTTCAACTTCAGCCAGTTATTTGACCGCTTGGAAGGCTCATATGTGGCATCTTTCTTCAATGTCTTAATTATCAACCCCTCACAACTGCAAAGATGGATAGACAAAATAACACACAGTTCTTGTAGAATCTGTAGAAACATTTTTATTGATTCTGCAGAAAGAAGCTCCAAGCTAGGAGCCCTCAGGTGAAGCTAAGCACATGGAAACTACTACTTCTTAGACAAATAATATTACATTTCACCATCTATTACATGCAGGGAAAAAAAAGGAAAAAGAACTCCTTAGACCACAGCACATTAGGAACATATAGCAAGAAAAAATGACAGATGTACAGAGAAAAACTGAATTAAATTATCTAACTAGTTGAGTTTTCTGACCGGGCCAAAATTCTAGTGCACTAGAAGCCATAAGGTTGGATGATCTTATATTGCACTGGGCAAGCATAAGATCATCGAATACAACAGGTTTGACCTAACAGAGAGAAACTGTATTGTACAAAACTTTGTCCACAGGCAAAAGTTGACAGATATAATAATTACGATTCCGCCAAGTGCAGAAGTCAAAGATTAAAAAAGAAAAATTCTAACAGTAAATAAAGTAGATTAAGCCAATTAGTAACAATACAATAAGGCCAAGACAGGAAAATGATCTTGAACTCTGCAAAGACGAGTTACCTGGCATCAACAGCAGCTTCAAGGAACTTCTGTATTTCCTCAAGATCATTTGATGTTACTGCTGTAGCAAATTGAAAAAAGCCAGGTTCTTCCTCAAATGACTCGTAAAGATGCTGCATAAAACCAGTCATAAAGAGTAAAGGAAAATAACATGACTACTAAAAGGTCGATAATCAGCATTAAAGATAATAGCCTGAGACATGTTTACTGAGCAAGCACTGCCATTTGGATTCTTTTTAGTTTATTTTATCATGGGAAAAGGAGAGGAGGAGAGTCACAAGACGTTCTTTATGCGATACTCAAAACATTTTGGTCAAACCATTTTAGTAATTTGACTTAAAAAAATCCAAGAGTCTTTTGCCCAACGCTAAAAGCAGATAAAGATATTAACATCATTGAACAAAAATTAGCATACCTGCCTTCGACTGTCAAGCTGTGCTTGTAGAAGAGGTTGGCCATTGATATACAAGATATCAAAAGCATATATGCAAACACCAACCTTTATTTCACTCAAGACCACATTTTTACGAGCCCGTGTGCTGAGGACCTGCCACCAATTCATACTTGTAAGTCTGAATTTGTAATACCATTCTTACAACTCTAGCATTTCATCAAGTAACAATTCATGTGTAACAGTCTTTCCAGCAAAATGAAAAAGCTGAACACCAGAAGAAGCTGGCTCCTAAATGACAAGAAATATACTTAGAAGGATAAAGTGTAGAGACAACATATGTTTAGGAAACCTAAGTGTGTCCCCTTTATCCTCCTGGTGGGTGGTAGGGACATGGTCAGTGGAAAAGAATAGCCTGATATATATAAATCAGTAAAATTTGTGGACTTGTTACAAGATTAAGGCAAGGCCCCTGATGCAGACTAATGATGGTCTGTTTGCCAAAGTTTGACTTGAATTACCTAAAAGAAACTAAAAAAAGTGCTTATGCAAAAACATCAAATCAAATACAATATATTCCAAATTCAATTTTCAAGTTGTTTGGCCTAACATCCATGTAGCATCATCATCCCTCAAAGTGTAAATTCCTCATTTGATCAACAAAAAGTAGCCCAATTAGTAATGAATCTACCCTTAGTCATATTCATCAAAATTTCACCACCTTCAAATATTTTAGAGCAGACACTGGACAGATCAAATTGGCCGAAACTTTAATACCTCAACACTCAAAAAATCTCCAGTTCCTATCAAAGAAAATCAAGAATTGTATGACATCAACTGACTCAAATGAAGCACCTGAAATAGATGCAAGAAAGAACTTGCATGTGTAGTTTTAAGATATCCCATAGGGGACTGAAGGTGTCGGGAAGCATTTCATGGGCCAGGCCCCAGGCATGCCCCATTTAAGTTCATGATGAGATAGCCCATAACAGATAGCCCTAGGATTTTGAGCATGCTCAATACCAAGATGATTCTTACAGCACCCAAAGTTGACGAGTTCACAAACGACCCTCGACCACTTTCTTCCCAATACAGGATTGAAGGAGATTTGTTACTTTGCCAATTTAATACTTCAGCATTGATTGTACATAAATTATTAACATTGTATATGTTGTTGTCATATGCCACAACAAAGATCATGAAGGCTACACAATAAGCAATGCTAGAGCCAGAATGGGAGACTTAAATCAGTTAGCAATCGATTTTTCTATTTAACTTCAATTGTTCTGATGTACTCGCATAGTTAAAAGGACCACTTCAGCAGGCCCATGACAAAATCAGATTTACAAAGATCTTGCACTTAAGCAAGCTCAATATTACAGAAGTAAACAGTTCACCTGAAAGGGGAGAATTTTTTTCTTCTCACGATCAAATGCAACAATTTCACAATCAAGAACAAATGAGGTTACAGACGGCCTTTTAAACCTGCAATAAAACAGCTAAATGTCAGGAAAATTGAGAGAGATTTTCTGGCAGACTTGTAATGTTAGTAGGAAACAACTAGTCATTCTTAAAATAAGCTCTACTGATATACTCTCATACCCAACTATGTAAATTATGTTTCTGCTCATTAAGAAAGCAATAGACTACAAAAACCCATCATGAGAAGGCCCACAACAGCAGTGAAAGGACAGTGTTAAGCTCAGACAGCCTTACTCAACCAAGTAAAGAGACTTCCTGTTCATCAAACCATTAACCAGCTTGTGACAGCATGTTCCAAATCAAAGTTGGAATGGGCTACAATAAAAGTACCTTGAAATTGCATCCACAACATCAGGATACTTTCCAGTGTTTCTTTCTGCATTTCGACTATATATCTCCACTGTACCATCCTCCATGTAGTGAATCTGCAGGACATGGTTAGACAAACACACATCACCAAGACTGTGAAAGGAAAGGCATATAACATAGGCGTTATGTCTAGTTTCTTGCTACCTGAGCACGTTCTCCATCATACTTGTATTCACAGGTGAATTCAATATCCTGAAACTTATCCAATATTTCAGAAACTCCCTTAGTTGGTTTTGCAAGCATAGGTCCAACAGGAACACCAGGTGAAAAGCTACATGTCTTGGGAAGATCCCATACACCATCAGCAAGAAGAGCAGGGATTATTTTATCATAGACTGGAATTACCGAGTAAACTTGTTTCACGATTTTAGCAGCCTGAGGGAAGGAAAGCAATTTCACAACATGTTTATGTAATAAACAAAAAACTCTCTCTTAAATTTGCACATAGTATTAGCATAATAATAAAATCTAATTAAAAAATTGATTCAAACTCTCTTAGAAGTTTAAATTCAGGCCAAGCTACCTCTTCTAAAGAAGAATCTATATTTGCAGGAGTTGAAGATTGCTTATCAGCATAAACTGCAGCATGGCCCAAAGCAGCTAACAGAGTTTGCTCAGCTAAACCAATGCGCAGTTTCGCCTGCATGTAGAGTTCAAGAATAATTTTCAGGGATTAAAGGTGCCAATTTGTGATATTAGATCTTCAATTGTCTGACCTGGAGCAGACGAATCAAGTACTGAGGTTCACAATCAGTAGCTGCAACCAGTAGTGCCTTGATATGATTCTTTTTCTTCTCTTGACTATCCTTACCAGATTCCTGATGCAAATCACATAGAGATACAGTTACAAAACTAAAAGAAGTAAACCGTTATGCTCTTCTCTACATCAATAAATTATAAGTAAATAAACAAGCACCAATTTCATGTGCATATCTCGGCTGATTACCCATCATCCCAAAAAAAAAAAAAGCCTCTCTCTCTCCCCCCTGATGTTCAACTTTTCTCACCCGTCTCTCTCTCTTCCGTTTCCTCTGTAATCTTTATCTTACTCTCTCTCTCTCTCTCTCTCTCTCTCTACCTATGCTTCTCTTGCCCCCCTCACCGCTTTCACTTTTACCTCCTAACCCATCCTCTCCTCTACTGGTCAGCCCTCCCTTCAACATGCAACGACCATGGAAGCCAAGCTAGAGATAGATAATTGAGGTTTTTTTTTGTTGGTCTCATGGTAGATCAGCCTTTCCTACAGATTAACAGTGTTGTGGGGATGTTGTTGGGAATTCATGATGGATCAAAGTTTTGATTAACAGTTTGTGGTGATTTTGGCGGTTTTGCAGATATATGAAATTTTGAAAAAATAGTGTGCTGTCATTTGAAATTGGTGGGGATTAGTGGGATGATTCAAAGAGTTGAAAACATTTCTAGTTTGGCAACAATGGATGTGATGTTAGCGGCTGCTTTTGTTGTTTGTTGTTGGCTGAGTTTTTTTTTTTTTTTTTTTTAATTTCGTTGTTGGCTGAGTTCGGTGGCGGTCTAGTTGCAGTCATACAGAGTCCATTTGGGAAGAAAGATAACAAAGTTGGCAAAAGGGGGAAAAGAATTAGCTAGACATACTAAAAAAAAAAAGAAACTTCAGTGGATTCCTATTTCACCACAACAAACCAAACATACGAAAAGAAGTTGCTAAAACCCATTACGATTGAGGACCTTTGATACTCATTGCTATTGCCATCCCAGAATACCAACCAAACAGGTAGTTAGTGTACTCTAGCTCCAAAACATTTCAAAAATAGATTTCAAGTTTCATGTATGGAAACCAATAAAGGCAGCTATGAATATCTTAAGGAATAAGGCAATCCAGTTTAACTCTCATCTACAGCGAATAAGATCAAAGCTCATCATCCAAGTCCATGAAATGGGAAAATTCAAAGGTACCTTAGCAATAAGGCGAAATGTATCAAAAACTTTAACAACAGTTAGTGCTTCTGGTTTGCGCATTAAAGACTGAGACGAACGGCTTGCTTTTGCAACAAGGCCTAGATCTCCAAGCTCCTGAGGCAAGTCGGATAGTGAAGTAATCATTCAAAATCAAAAAGAAGAAAGACATTGCGGGCAAAAACTTGCAGGATTTTGATATGTCAGGAGATTCCTGCACACAAATTATTAAGCAAATATAACTAGACTACACCATTCACAAGCATTGAATGAAATTCTGCTCCTCTAACTACAAAATTTCTTAAAACAAGTGCAGTGTACTCATTGCAGAAAGATCAGCCAGAGCCTTTCCATTAAATCAAGCAACTAGAGTCACAGAAGTCAAGTAAATCATAAAGAGAATAAATGATAAATTTTTCTATATCTTTAAGTAGATATCACTATCATAAAACACATTTTGCAAATTGCATCTTAGATCAATTGAAAAAAAAAAATTTCCAGACAAGCTACAGCGTACAAAATGTAACCAACGTACAGCTGCAGCCAAAGAAAGTAACAAGGTAAAATTAAAGCAGCTTCTCAAATTATGCAGTTACTTCGTAGAACCAAAATCGAGCCCAGAACTAAAATCACAGGCAAAGGGTCGAATGTTTTTGACATCAACATAGCACCAAAGCTAAATTCAAAATATTCAATTAAATGTGGCATTTGACTGGACAAACTTTTTGCTAATCCCATTCTTGCTAATTTGTATAAGAACAATAGTGCTTGTACTGAGTTAGTAGATACCTTGCAAACCGAATCAGACAACATAATAATCACCACAGCAGCATTCTACAGCAGTGAAGCCACAGCTAGGCAGAGGCCTAAATACAGCTTGGGACTTATGTTTCTTTCTCCTCCCCTATTCTCCATCTCATTTATTAATGTTTTGCAATTAATGAAACAAGGCCAAAAATCTCTAGAATTTCATTGACTAGAACTAAGAACAAGTTACCACCGATCATTCTGTCATTTCACTTGAAGTACAAATTCTTTAATTTCTTGGCATCAAGTTAAATAAAGCCAACTCCACAAACAATAATATTCAGAGATAAGAAAAGAAATTCAATCATTTCTAAACCACACCCAAGATTTGATAAACACGAGTAACTGGAATGTAGTAGAGTTTCACCTTGTACTGCTTCTTAATTTGTGCTTCTTTTGTTCCGCACGCCTCGGACAGAGCCTTAATAATCGAAGCATCCCCAATCCCAAGCTCCAATCCTTCATGAGCTGGAGCAATCCGGTTCGCCAAAAGGTAAACAACAGCCACCAAATCCTCTGGCGTCGTTTCCATCACAGTCCTCAACATGTTACAAACAATTGCAGTTATCGCAATCCGCCCTGATTCTTTAGAAATAGCATCCAACGCCTTCGCTACAAACATAAACGGCACCCTTTGTCCCTTTCCCCAATATGCCGCCTTCTTGGGATCAAAACTTGCCGCCTTATCCTTCAACTCAAGAAGGCTCTCATCAGGAGTAATTACCACCTTAGGTTTCTTAACCCCCGCTTCCTCACTTTTCCCCAGCTGGGCATCCTTAATCTTGCTCGAATCGTCATTTTTCATATCTTTTTCCAACTGGGCTTCTTTAATTTGAGCTGAATCAGGTTCTTTGACTGAAATCGGAGCAGAATTTTGAGAAGTGATGGTGGGGGTGGTGGTTTTGCGTTTCTTGGGAGATGGTTTTGTTGTTTCTGCTCGGACTTTTTCTTGCTGGCATTGGACATGAGGAGGTCGAAGGCAGAAGGGCGAGAAGCCATTGCTGCTATTGATCCTGGATTAACTAATGGAATCGAGAAAAAGAGGGATCTCTGAGAGGGGGGTTTTGCGGGGAAGGAAGAATGGATGAGAAAATAGGGCTTAAAGACGAGTAGTTTTCTGAGGGGGGGAAGCGAAGGAGTGTGGTGGGTAGAGTAGAGTGAAGAAAAGCATGACCTGAATGCTGTGAACATCAGCTGCCGTTTTTCTGCTACGGAGAGGGAGACAACTGACACGGGTTGCTGTTGCGGATGCGGATGGATAGGAGGGAAGAGGAAGGCAAATGGCGGGAAAGGAAATTGAGGGTTTTGTGCACTTGGATTGAAAATTGCCAGAAAAGCCTTTGGAAAAAATTGCTGGGGAAGCCTTTTTTGGTGTTTGGGTGATGAGTAGTTAGCAAAATCTTGAGAAAGGGACTAGCAAAATTGAAGGTTTGAGATGTACCCCCAAAAAAATAATAGTAACAAAGTCGTAAGCCAGCAATAGGTAGATTAGTGAGTTAGTGGTATATTAGCGGTTTATTATACGTTTTCTTTCACTATGTTCACACTCTGAAGTCTGAATTATTCCAACCCAATTGATGAAAAATGTTTTATAAGTTTAAAAATTTTTAGGCCAAGTGTAATATCCATAGTTTATTTTGTGATGTCTCGCATCGTGGAGTGGAAATGGTATGCGTATATGCTTGGGCTCGTGAGTTATCAAGTCATTTAGATTAATCATATTTTGTACTGTAATTTCGCTCAAAAGTTAATTAGGCCAACCCGTGGATCAAAAGCGTTACAATTTTGACTTATTTTATTGATTCAAGTTTGTTCAAAAAACTTTTTTGGGTAAAACAATTTATGTGACGTGGAAAGATAATTTGGTCAATTCACTAAACCATGTATATTGCACCTGCCAAAATCAACTCTGAAAGTGGATTGTCCAACCCAATGGTAATGACACAATTTGAGAAATTGTAATAACACGATTGTGCAAAACCATGTCCCTATTTGAGAAATTTGTAATAACACAAGAGGTGAACTAATTCAATTGGACATTCAAGGGAGTAACGCGAGAAGAGGCATTTTAAATGAGTTTATTGGGAAAAAATGAGTTTGACTACTTTTATTGGATTTAACTCCTAAAGGAGTTTAATTTAGAAAGTTTTGATGATATTCTCTTAACAACATTTTTTAACCTTTTTTTTACCTTACATAAACAACATCTAAAAAAATAACTATTATTTTGCTGTTATCACAAACACATTTTTCAACATATTTTTTTATATTTCCAACTACCTTTTGCATTTCACACATATCACATTATAAAAAGTACTACATTAATTATTTCAAATAATACCCTATCTAAACATTCTTACTATAAATAATACCCCATCCAAACATATTATAATAGTCATTATGTTTGGATAAGAGATTATTTGAAATAATTACTGTAGCATTTTTTAATAATGTGATATATACAAGATAAAAAATGTGGTTGAAAACATAGAAAGATAATTTAAAAACATGTTTGTGATGAAAACAATGTAATATTTAGAAAAAAATTTGATAATCAAACACATCAAATAATTCCTTTGTATGTGTTTGGATAAGGTATTATTTGAAATAATTACTGCAATACTTCTTATGATGTGAAATATAAAAGTAATTATAGTGATACTTTTGTATAAAAAAATTTCTAAAATATGTAACCTAACGAGCTCAAAAGTTGTATGGATTAGTAATAATTAATAAAGGATAAATCCTCAACAAGGGCGTGCAATATATTGAGGGAAACATGATTCAAACATAATCAAATAATAGTTCCGACATTAATTTTTAATTTTTGATGGACAGTTCACGCATGAGAAGAGAAACACTCTCAAGAGTGTGTTTTGATTGTAAATTATTTGAGATAATTTTATGAAAAAAGTACTATAACACTTTTTTGATATAATGTATGTGAGATAAAAAGGTGATTGAAAAATGTGTTGATGATGCAAGCAAATCAGTGTGTGTAAATAAGATGTAAATAAAATGTAATTTTTTACAATCCAAACACAATAATGCTTCGCTTTAATGCACCAAATGAGGTTTAAACTCTTGACCTAATACAATGACGAAATGTACTCTCCTGGCCACTAAAACCAAGTGGTTAAACAGTTTAGACATTATGATTCATCCTATTTGGTGGTTTTAATTCCATACACATATTGCAAAACTGTACATTATAAATGGAGTCAATTTTGAGTTGGACTTATATTACACCAGTATATCATCGTGCAATGCATAGGGATGGCAATGGGGCGGGGGACACCTCCCCCATCCCCCGCCCCGTCCCTCGCCTCCGGCTTCCCCCGCGGGGTTAAAAAAATTTTATTATATAATTTATCATAATTAAATTTGAACAAATAATCAAGTACTAAAATATCAACATATTATCAAATTAATATGCATTGTAACTTTACAATTGAAACTCGTAAAAATAATTAAACAAAAGTTATTTGAATACAATCTAATATGATAAAAAGGTATAACTAAAATAATCAAGTTTTCACTTTTGATACAAATACAATCACTAAATTGTTATTGTGTTTTTGTGGAAAAAAATGTTATTGTATTAAGTATAGTTAGGAATTTAATATAAATGTATTAATAAATTTAGTATAAATAATTAATAATTTTTATTAACAAACATGTATAATTAGTAATATAATTAATAATATCATTATATGTATATATATATATATTATTTTAAACGGGTGGCGGAGCGGGGGTTGGGGCGGGGGAATATAGTCAATATACCCCGGTCCCCCGCTCCGTTTCTAAACCGGGGGGAAGGAAATTCCCCCCGCCCCCGCCCCAATAGTCCCCCGCGGGCCGGATACCCGCCTCATTGCCATCCCTAGCAATGCACAACCAATGAATAGATGAAAAAATTATCAATAGATTAAAGCTGAATTTCAAGAAATAATTGTAAAGAAAAAAATTTATAAGCTTAATAAGACTATTAATTTTTTTTGCCTAGCGGGATAAGGGATGGAATTTAAGAAATAGAGAGGGACAGAACATCTAATTTCAATGGTTTCAATTTTAGCCATTAGATTGATGTCTCATTAGTAAGACTGCTGCTTGTAAAAACCAAGTCATAATTAATTGTTATTTAACTAGCTTGAATATGTCAAGTAACTTTGACAAACTTTGGTCCCGTTTGGTTTCTATTTTTTTGGAGTTTTTATAGAAAAATATAATATAATGATTTGATGCATACGAGATAAACAAGGTGATAAACAAATGTGTTTATGAAAAAATAAAAAAATTTTAAAAGAAAATAGCTTTCCAAAATTTTAACACTCGCACCCATTCCTATACTTTTCTACTCTCAACTATCAAGTTCAGAATTCAAACTTTGAACTGGACCAATTCCAGTGCTTAATTTTACCAAACTTGCAAAACAAGAAATAGGAAATAAAAACCGACCAAAACGTCTATAAGTATGCTCATCATAAAAAATAAGATAAAGCATGAGTTTCTTCATTGTTTGGTCTCATTTTTAATTTTAATAATTGATTTCCCTCTTCTGAAGGTCTCTCCACAGTCTCCATACATGGGGTTGATGGAACAGTTTTTGAATGAGAGCCGTTCAAGTCATGTTGTTGATTGGAGTTCCATTAAAAAAAAAAAAAAAAACTCCAAATTCCGTCTGCAACTGGCTCTGGTACAGAACAAAAAATCTATAATAAGATAAACACTGGAATGTAGTTGTAATAATGAACCCCTACCTATGCAAAAAGGAATAATTAATACACCACCAAATCAATAATTATATCATATTCTACATGTTCTTTCCTTCTCGAACTAATTTCCACGGTCGAAACTAGCTTGCAACTGGTTTTGATACGTCAGGTTTCTTAACAGGGACTAGACTACAACTACTTGTATAGAGGAAGAAACTCCAAGTTCCTGAGTCCACAAATTTCGGATCCCACCAGTGATTTTTGTGTTGTTGGTCATGATTATTCATTAGTTTCTTCATATCTTCTCTGCAATGCAGGACGGTTGGTCGACTAAACATGCAAGTTGATAATTGCTCAATTCTTCAATGATAATGTTGATGAAAAACACACAAATTATGCAGAACGATCTGGAGCAGAAGGGCCTGCATTGATTGCTTATCATGAGAAATGGCAGCTAATTTAGTTCCCTTCAAGGCTTCAACTACTTGGTCCATTAATATTGCTGCTGCATATGGAAGTTGAGAAACAGGGACCAAGGGAATCCATTTCAAGAAAGTGTAGTAGTAAACTTTTTTCATTCTTATCATGATACTATTATACTCCCTCCGTTCCACTTTGACAGCACTGTTTCATTTTTCACACAGTTTAAGAAAAAGTAGTTAACTTTGTTGGAAAAGTAAATTTAAATGGCTATTTTCCTAAAATACCCTCACATTAAATAGAGTACAACTTTATGGGAATTTGAATTGATGGTAAAAAAAGAATCAACTCTCATTAAATGTGGTAGGTTTATAGTAATAACAACTTACATTGAATAAGGGTATTTTAGGAAAATTAAAATACAAGTACATTCTTCAATTAGAAAGTGGACTACAATTTGGGACAGACGAAAAAGGAAAACAGGACTATCAAAGTGGGATGGAGGGAGTAGTTCTTAAGTCCAAAAACAAAAAAAAGAGGAAGAAATTCAATTGCAAGTGCACGTTTGAATCACGTTAAATCACAAAGAAAGAAACTGAACGGTGGTGATTGATGATCACTCGTTAATACATTTGATTCGTAGTCATTATATATATTATTAAAATGCATGCATATACATTTATAATATTTTTAAATTTAATTTCACCCTTTTAAAAAATGTACTACCATATGAAATCTATTTTGGCAGTGTCCAATGGACAGCGTTAGACAATTAAGCCATAGTAGGGATTGCAATAATGGTTTTTTTTTATATAAAAAAAAAATCCAACCGGTAACCGACACACTACTCATTTTCCAAAATCAACTCTTGTAATTCCACTTTCACCTGCAGTTCACGGGCTTCCCATAGAAAATCCATACTAATTTAGCCTGTGCAGTTTTTGCGGGGAGACCGTCCATCTCGATGGATCCGGGGCTGGAACGGTTGTCAGTGCAATCGTTCCGGAAGCTTGTGTGTAAAATGCACACGGTGTAATATCATTTGTACATGATATAACACTAGAACAATAGCGAATAACACTAGAACAATATTTTGTGGATCCCACACATATTAAAATCTGAATCATACAAATTTTGTTGATCAAATCTTAGCCATTAACTGACAGGAACGGTAACCGTCCCTGCCCCTTCTCCCCATCTCCATCTGGTAGGTCAAGACTTGTATAGGATTTAGGCTAATAATTGATGAGTCAACCAAAAAAAACAAAAAGAAAGAATCTTTACCGCTGAATTTTAAACAAACAAAACATTAAATTATTGTAGACACGACCTCGTGGAAATCTGCTCTTATTAAAATGTTTTGAAATTAACCAAGCAGACAAAAGAAGATTTGGCATTCCAAGAAATACAAAATTAGTGTCAGTTAATAATAAGGGTTAATTTGGTTTCTTTCTCATGTTTGGTGTCCTTCTTCATGCTTCGATTCGATATGGTAGCATAAATTACAAAGGAGAGTGACTAAACAATTGACCAAAAGAGAACAGAACGGAATGGAACATTTGCAATGCTGACTTCTTTTACGTTTTACTTCAACTACTACAGCCACTGACCAGCGGCCACTTTACATTTGCGAACAAAATATTTACTTACTAAAGGAAAGCAAGTAGAAAGTAGCAACGTCAACACGAAGTCATTTCATCACTAAAACCAAATGCAAACAAACATAATAAAACGCCAAAAAAAAAAAAAGCATAGTAAAAGCCAAGCAGAACCCCCTGGAATCAGCCAAAATAGATCTCTCCCAAAAAGCCAAGGGAACAGCAATGAGGGCTAATACTCCTAGAAAAGGCCTAGGGTTCTTCTCTTGGGAGGGTGGCGACAAGAATGCATGCTGTGTAACGCTTTTTAAAAAAAAAAAAAAAAGCTGTACTAATTTATTGATAGATTAGCTGTACAATTTTAAAAACAACAGTAGTGTGATAATTGTTCATTTACTAAATATGAGTCACCGTAACAATGAAATACAACATAGTTAGTAATTAAATGTAACCGACAGATCACAAGCACGAATTATTTAAAAGACTAAGTGAGAAATCATTATTATTAATCCTTGTTTTGTATCGTAGATCATTCCGGAGTTTGCCCTATTAGCAAGTCCCGCATGGTTTGGGGCGTACCAGCCCATTTTCCCTTTCTGAGACATTAGAATAAGAGCTTAAAAAGTTTGATATATCCTAGCTACTTTTCTTCTTTCAAATTTTGTAATTTCATAGCTAGGCTGGGCTTCTAAATTCATAAACCGCGACTTGTAGTTGTGTTATTGTCACCATTGTTAGAGCATCAATCTCGATCGAGTGTGTTTGGATTGTGTGTTATTTCACTTTAATTTACACCTTATTTACATATACTGATTTGCTTGCTTTATCAACGCATTTTTCAATCACTTTTTTATCTCACATACATCGTATCAAAAAAATATTACAGTACTTTTTCACAAAATTATCTTAAATAATTTACAATCCAAACACACTCGAACTAGACAATTTATCGACGATTATAAAAAGGAGGTATTCATTTATTTTATGCACGTGTCATAGAAAAAAGAGCTCGATGACTGGTCCAATTGAAAATAAAACCTCGGTTTTATTATTTATTATTTTTCAATATAAATAAAAGGTTTCGAATTGAAAAACTCCTACTTGTATTCCTTTTTCTGAACCATCTAATCTGTGGCTTCTCCTAGTCTCGGCTCTATTTGAACTCACTTGTTTCACTTTCAATTATCCATTCATTATTTTTTATGTTTGCGCATACACAATGAATGGCACGAATACCTTTAAATGGGGTATTCTATAAGAAAATTAAAAATTCAAAAAACATAATAGACAGAGATAGCCAAAAAAAAAAAAGGAGGAGGAGGAGCAGAGCATGAGGAAAAAGTGAAAAAGGGAAGATAGCTAATAAATCTAGCTTTTGAAACCTTTTAGTTTTAGGACATGGCTTGAATAAAGATCTAGAAGTAGTAGGCTATACTCTATGGTAGCTGCAAAACAAAAAAAGGAAAAACTGGGGAAGGGAAGATTAGAGTCTAGAGTAGAAAGCAAATTGAGTTAAAAAGATGGAGGTGAGATGGGGGCGGAGGGAGGATGGGTGGTGTTGGGGACCTTAGGGCTTTTGGGGTAGCTTTCCAGGGAGGCTACTGCCGTATCTCATCCGTCACTTTCAAGAGTGTTTTTCTCGAATCCATCTCTCGCTCACCTCTTCCCTCATCCCTTTCTCCTTCTTCTGTCTCTGTGGCCCTCTGCTCTGTTGTTTCAGTTGCCATAACTCCACTCCCTCACTCTATCAGAATCAGAAGCAGCAGTAAGAAGAAGGTAAGGTAGTCCAGTGAGTCAGTAGTGAATTCCATTTCTCAGCCATAAATTCATTTCTTTGTCCCGACGCTACTACTCTGCAATATATACACCAGTATATGTATATCATCTCTTTACACATTATTACTCTGTCTCATACTGCATTAGTTCCACCCTTCCTTCCCTCGCCAGTCGCCTCCCCCCCAATTCCTCCTCTTCCACTTCGGCTTTCCTGCCCCCCTCTCTCTCTCTCAGTCACTCTCCATTTTCTCTCTCACACACTCACACACAGTTGGAGCATCAAGGTGGGAGTACTCTATTACTATGTATTATGTATGTGCATATGAAAATGTCTTTATAATCATTACATGCATATGATTTCATTAACCACGCGCATCTCACCCCTTTTTTCTTTTTTGTATTATGTACTACTACTACTACGTTTTTTTTTTTTTGTTTTTAATATTCTCTCTTAGCTGTGAGATCTGCAACTATTTTAGTTTGCACTCTAAGCTAGTTGAGTTGCTATTTTGAAAGAAAATTCAAAAGCTAAAAGCCAAAAAAAAAAGAAAGAAAGAAAGAAAGAAAGAGATGGAGGAAGGACGTTGCTGAGTTTTTTTTTTTTTTTTTTTTATGGTTGTGGGATTTGAATGTGGAGTGATCATTGAGGTCATGAGCTAGGATTTTGAGAGATGGAGGGGAGAGCCATTATGAAGAAGCACTATGGCAATAATAACAATAGTAGCAGCAGCAGCTGTAGCAGTAGCAGGCAAGTGAACAACGGTTCCAGTGCCAGTCCTGAGAGAGCTAAGGTCTGGACGGAGAAGTCTCCCAAGTACCATTATCATCAACCCCGTCACCATAACCGCAATCAGAAACAGCACCAGCAAAACGGTAGTAACAATAATACTAGTAAAGGTGATTCAAGAGTGGCGGTGGTTTATTATCTATGTAGAAACCGCCAGCTGGAGCATCCTCATTTTATCGAAGTCCCCCTCTCTTCACCTGATGGCCTCTACCTTCGAGGTATCTTTCCTTCCTTGTGTTTTTCAAACGTTTGAGGAGTTCATAATCCAATTTGTTTGCTTAGTTCATAATCCAATTTTGTACTAGAAAAATTGCATGATCGAGAACACGCGTTTGAGGAGTATAATCGCTGTTGCTTTTACAATTAAAGCAAGTTGGGTGAAATCACGAGTCATAAGCTTCAGAGGACATTCCATCAGCCTTGCTCGTTTACGAATTGCATGATATGGTGAAATGAGAGGCATCGGTGGACCAAAAAAATTTAACAATCCAAGACTAACAAAAATGGATTTATGCAGTTGACAAATTATTGCATGATAAAAATTTTTTATGTTTACTGATAATATGCATGCGAGTATGTATGTTTGTTTGTTTCTTTATCAGTTAGAGATTGGATTCTTGTATGAAGTTCTGATTTTTTTTTCCTTTTACCCTGCTGAGTAGATGTAGTTGAGAGGCTGAATGTTTTACGAGGCCGAGGCATGGCTTCGATGTATTCTTGGTCTTGCAAGAGGTCAGAACTTTTTTCCGACTCTCCTCAATTTATTATAATTGAAGATTTCCTTTCTGTTTTTCTTGTTTTTGGATTTTGGATTGGTTTGTAAAATGCAGGAGCTACAAGAATGGCTTTGTGTGGCATGATCTCTGTGAAGATGACTTAATTCTTCCAGCACATGGTAACGAGTATGTTCTCAAAGGCTCGGAGCTCTTTGAAGATTCTAATTCAGGTACATCAAAATTGTGCCAGCGGTTGCAGGGCGGGTCAATTAGGAGCCAAAGTCATTTGGGACCCTCCTTGATATTCATGTTTTTTACTTTTAGGACAACGTTAGTCTAGGTTAAAGTGTAACTAATGGTTGGTTCTTCGAATTGTGGCAGTCTCTGTTCTTTTGAATCATCTTTTTTGGATTTTGCTCAATTTTGCTCATCACCTTTTCCCTTTTCACGAGTCTGTTTACATGCTTTCTGTTTTCAGGTCGGTTTAGCCCTGCTGGAAAACGTTAGATTGCAACTTCCAAAAAGCACTACCAGAGCCGCCATCTTCTAGAAGCCAAGATGATTCTTCATCCTCTTCTAGCATGAATGAGAGAGCTACAAAACATTCTCAAGATGATGAGCTGTCTCCTCCAGTTCAGCGTCCAGGTTCATCGGCTGTATCCCCAGAGTCTAGTGTTGGGAAGAATTCCTCCTGGAATGGTTCTCTCAGCTTGGCAGAATACAAAGTTTACAAGAGTGATGGTCTAGCTGATGCCTCCACTCAGACTGATGAGAATGGCAACCGAGTTAATAAAGCTCGAGAGACTTGTACACGAGGCGTTTCAACTGATGATGGGACATCAGAACCTGAAAGTAGTGCCACTCAACCACGGGATTCACAAGCAAAAGAAACCTCAGAGATCTGCAGGGACAGAGATTATGTTTCACCTCCTCCATCTTCATCGAGTGCATCATCTTCTGGTGCTAGGACTGATACCTTGGAATCCCTCATCAGAGCTGATGCAAGAAAATTCAACAGCTTTAGGATTCTTGAAGAGGAGGAGTTCCGAATGCCATCCAGTACAAAATTTAAGGCTTCAAATATGCTTATGCAACTGATCTCGTGTGGGTCAATTTCAGTAAAAGATCACAGCTTTGGCCTTATCCCAGCTTACAAGCCAAGGCTTACTGGCTCCAAGTTTCCTTCTCCTTTCTTCTCGTCATCCTTCATGTTGGGAGAGCTTGATTGCCTTACAGAGAATCCAAGGTTCATTGGTCTGAGGCTGGAAGATAAGGAATACTTCAGTGGCAGCTTGATTGAGACTAATGCTCGGAAGGAAGGAGTAGCTACCTTAAAACGATCTTCTTCATATAATGCTGACAGGTCAGGCCAATCTCTGTTGTAGGTATTGCTGCATTGGTTATTTCTTTGCCTTGCATAAAAAATGGTAAGATGAAATAAAGAGTGGAACCATGTTATCTACCTAAGCCTGTTACATGCACCGATGCTTAAGCTGTAGTTTTCTGAAATCATGTAATGATAGTGATTTGACTGAAACAATGAATTATCCTTCAATTTCTCTCAAGTACTGCACAATGGAGTAGCATAATTCAATGTCTCTGTTTATTTTGTTGATTCTTATGCTTAATTGTTTCTTCTCCTTCAGAGATTAGGTAATACTACTTATCAAAAGGAAAACAGAAAAAATATAGCAAGTGGTAAAAGTTTATTGTGGTTGCCTTGTGTTGCTTTGCACTTTTTACGTATGTTGAGAAAGAGTACTGGAAACTGCAGGAGCAATAAACAATTTGATATAGAGGAGGACAAAGAAGAGACAAGTACGACGCAATCAAAGTGCATCCCACGATCAATCAAGGCTTCTTTGTCTAAGCAACCAAGATGTGAATCAATGAGATCTCCTCTTTCAGATGGACCTAGGATCTCATCTGATGGAGTGGAGAGTTCACGAAGTATTTCGTCTAATGTATCAAATGGAGGAAGTAAGAGACACACAGAACCTTCTTCTGGGAATAACCAATCAAGACGAACAGATTCCTTCAGAGGGGAGAAGGAAAATGTAATCAAAATTGAAGAAAGTTAAGTTTTGATTTTGAGTTTCTCAGAATAGGCAACCTAGTTTAAAACACAGTTTTTGTTGCTTGTCATTGCTGCCCCCTGCCCGCCCTTCTCTTTTTCTTTATCTGTTTGTGCGTGTGTTCATCTGAATTGATGGGCTTTACTAAAATGTTTCAACAGGCTTGCTTCAGGAGCTCGGGTTATAATACAATCAGAGGCACCTCCGGATGGTCAAAGTGACTTGTAACCATTATCTTGAAGGTTGAGAAATTCAGAGTTATAGTCACCTATGTGGATTTGTACGTCTTTTGCTCTTGCAAGTGAATAGCCTGTTCTGAAAATCTGCACTTCAGAAAGTGCAGAGCAATCAGGTCACTAGCTGTCCAGAAAATTTTGATGTAAAGTTAGCTGTAGACTTGGGGAATTCTCAAGTTCTATGGGTCCGGGAGAGCTTTCAGGTACAATGCTGTATGAGAAGGTAGTGTTTCACGGAGAATTCGGTTTAAATTTGTTGCAGCTTCTGCTTTTGTAATGTGTATATGTGTTGCTTTTATTTTGCGCTGGGAGCAAAGATTCTTCTTCTGTAGGTCGTCTAGCTCGTCTTAGTTAAAGATTTCACTTCATTTAATGCTATTGTCGGTGAAATTACAAATGTTCCATTTAACTCATGCTAGTTAATTTAGGTCTAAAATGGGTAACCTAAGCATTAATCTCCAATTCTCCAAAATTTTAAAAAACAATAAAGAATTCAGGAGCGTTTTTTGTTGGGAGGTAGAATGCATTTGGGAAATTGATTGGGCATTTCCCAAGTTAAAAGAAGGCAATTTTGAAACCAATGCATTAATGCAGAACATTCTTCAAGGAGCATGGGATTCCTGCAAATTGGAAACTTGGATGCCTGGACTTTCTAGTAGCTGACTAAATTACTACTCCCTTCGTTCCACTTTGATAGTCCTGTTTCTTTTTCACACAGTTTAAGAAAAAGTAGTTAACTTTGTTGGAAAAGTAAATTTAGATGGCTATTTTCCTAAAATACCCTCACATTAAATAGAGTACAACTTTATGGGAATTTGAATTGATGGTAAAAAAAAATCAACTCTCATTAAATGGGGTAGGTTTATAGTAATAACAACTTACATTGAATAAGGGTATTTTAGGAAAATTAAAATACAACTACATTCTTCAATTAGAGAGTGAATTACAATTTGAGACAGACGAAAAAGGAAAACAGGACTATCAAAGTGGGACGGAGGGAGTGCCTTTTTATTTTCTCCTTTCCAAGGTCAATGCTGCCTTTACGTCTAAAGATTGATGCCTCGAGGCCTTAAAGAGTGTAAAAGGTAATATTAATAATTGAATGCTACAGGAAAATGTTGGAGGATGGCATTCCCTGCCATGTTCTCAGCTCTTCCCCAATGGAATTGCGGTCAACTCGAATTCTTAAAAGATTTTCATAAACAAATAGCAATTCGCAGATTATATTATGATTAAAGACTCGTAATCAGTGTTTTTTGTTTTTCCAACAGAATTGAATTCATTTTATAAAAGCAATTAGGGTGCTAGAAACATGGGATAAAAAAAATCTGGTTTTGTATAAATGCCAAAAGATTTCTTCTCTAAGTTGATTGGATTCTGCAATGTCTTGATCGAGGATTTCTTGAAATAATTGAATGGTGCTAGAAAGAGCAAAACAATGTATAGAAATAACAAGTAACAACAACTAATTAAGTTACCCAAAAATGATGAGTCAGGTGAACCAATTCAGCAAAAACAAAGAGAATTGTCAAATTTCAATTGCTTAACAACCAAGAAGTCAATTGACAAATAATAATAATAATAATAACCAAGAAGTTCATGTAATTCAAGACCTCTTCATTGGTTGTAGTGGTAATTGAGGCTATTAGTGGTTAATAACTTAGGTAACCACTAATAAGCTTTAAGCTTTATAAATCCAATAGAATTTGCAGAAGCCGAACGGGGTGAGTAATGCAACAGCAGCCAATGCAGCAAAATCAATCGTTTTTTTCAAGAAAGAGGAATTTCATTGAATAGGAGACCACTCTTTCAAATTAAAGCAGCCTGCACAAAGGCACTTTATTTACATGTGCAAACAACCAACCAATTGAAGTGGAATATCCCAAAAAGGGGGATTGGGCTCTGGGGCATTTAATGGGCTGTTTTCCTTGCATGGCCTTTTCCTCTGGAATCGCATTCTACTGAATTTCTTTTGCTCTGTCCTACTTTTTGGTACTAAAAGCGAAGAAAAGTTCAGAATTTAGCACTTTCTAAGTTGTTTGCATAAGCATGTCACTTATTTTGAATCTTGTTTGCTGACTACTTATAGTTACTGTCAATTAATACTATGTTCTGGACCAATCTCAAAGCAATGCTGATTTTTGGGGTCTTTTTATTTTTATCCCTTTTTCAGTTTTTTTTTCTTTTTTTTTTTTTTGAGGAAAATTTTGGGATCTTGATGTGCTGCCAAAAAATAGTTATGACATCCCAATGAATTGGGGCCTTAGGGTCGTTTGGGCTCCTGAAGCTCTGGGCACAAGGCCTAGTTAGCTGAGCTAGTTTGCTTTTGCGGTTTTGGCAATGGGTTTCTCTCAGAAAGCCAGTCGATTGCGTTTTGTAAGAATCTTTCCTAGTTTCAAGCCAGTAAGAAAAGAAATGATAAATCAACTTTCAAAGAAATGGCATCCAGGAATTGAAACATCAGCTGGTTAGCTAGGTTCTCTGCCCAGCTACCCCTTACAAGACTGACAAACTTCTTGAACCAATTAACCAATTATTCCTTTATAGACACATTATTTCCTTGATCCCCCAAAAGTTCTTTGGGGTACTACTACTTTGCTAGGCGTATCTATGGATGGAGCCACCCGTATCATCTAAAAGCTGCCTTGTCTAAACCAGAAGTGTCATCTGACTGCCTCAGCAATTCTATGGCCAGAGGACGATGAGCACGAAGATGCAGGGCCTCCTTGGATCTGTCTAGTGTTATAAGACTTGCATCTTAAGCATTTGTGTGCCAAAATGTGAAAAATGCACTTCAGCAATTGCACCACAGTCATTGCAGAGGATCCACACCTACAATACACATATTTCCCAGAATATGAATACTAGGATTCAGTTTCCAATAGTATTAAATTTAACTGCTTGCACGTTATCTTTATCTAGGAAACAAAGAGCCTTACCATCTTGTCCTTGTACATCTCAGGCATTTGAGTTGCATCAACCTGAGATCACAAATTTAGTAGAAAGTTTTAGTGTAATCAAAACTTGTATTACCAACAAGTATTTATTGGGAAAATGGGTGAGAAAGAAGGAACATGGAGACATACTTCTTGGTCGATCATTCTCCACAAGTTTGACAGATCACAGATGGATTTTGAGCACACGGGACATGAATACCTAGAGGAACATGAAGTAAATGAATCCAGTTTCCTTAAAGAGTTGCAATTATTAGCAGAAATACAGAAGTAAAAGTCTCAATGTTTGGTAAGCAGAGGATTGGTGTGGTTACAAATTTCTTACCGGCTGTGATGCTCCATCTTTTGCACGCAGTCCAAATGTATTGTGTGCCCGCACGGTAAAACAGTTATATCTTTTGTTGTATCAAATAAATACTGGCAAATTGCAATCAAACGTTGAATAACTAAACAAAGAACATTGGAGGTTTTTGAAAATCATCTTTTGAGAGTTTCGTTCTTCTGAAGTCGTAATAGTATACCTCAAGACAGACTGGACAGTTGTGGTGCATTGCCCTTTTCAACACAATTATGTGCATCCTTGATCAATTTTGAGTAGCAACATCCTGGACATAAATTGTACAATATGTCAAAAGTTGTTCAATGAAAAGGACAAAATGGAAACTAAGCTAACAATGGGAACATGAAAACTAGTAATTGTCATACCACACTTGTTGCAATGAAAGAAGTTTTCTTTGCCTCCAGTTCTGTGAAGAAAATTATTTGGCAATGAATTAGGGGATATTCAACTAGAGAGTATAAGATTATTCTGAACATAGTATATATGTAGTATAAATAGGAAAAAGAAACATGTACAGGTCACACGAGTGTACCTGCATATCCCACATTCATCACAGTGGTATTGTTTCTTGGAGACCTAAATGTATCCAGGAAAATGTCAATGAAACAACAATAATGTGAATTGGCAAAGATTGTACAAATCAAATGAGAGGAACATTACGAAACTTACATCATCATCAAAGAATTTGCACTTCTGACAAAAGTATTTGGCCATGCAAACCCCACAACTTTGGCATTTTTGTTGAACCTAATAAGTGGTTGCCACAAACAGTCAATAAGAGCCTCAAATATGCTACAACCAATACTAAATATTGTATTTAAGTTCCACATGGTAGAATGCTTTCTAATACTCACATTTTGTTCTGTGCCACACAGGGAACATATAACCTGCAAATCACATAAAGAGAGACATTAGGGAAAAAGAAAAAAAGGGAAAATGCCAGCAAGAAATTTCCCCAGAAATCAACGGGAGGACATTACAAGCAAGTTCAATGAATATAGATATTGAATACAGCTCCTATACAAAGTATAACAGAGAAGCTTGATATGTTTGAACAGAAGGAACTCACAGTTTTAACTTCATGCCGAGGAAGATCATGCCTATGAAGGGGATCAACCTCCAGAGAGTTCTGCCTCCCAATTACAGTTGTATCAAAACAAAAGACAAAGTATCAATCAGCTTGGGAAACAATCAGATATTGTAACTCGTGGGCATAAAAAAGAAACAGCAATAGAGAACAGGGTCACACCATACCTTAGCTTCGTTATGACAATGCCTGCAATTAAAGATCTCATTACAACATGGGGGCTCTAATCTTGCATCTCCTACTGTAATGTTTGCACCTAAAACAAATCCCCATACAACAGATTACGCAAGTAAATATGCTGAAAAGTTACAAAGAGTGGCAAGAAGAAATGGGCTTAAATGAAATCCGATCAAGAAAGAGAGGAAATTGAGAATTACCCGTGATCTCCAGAACCAAGATCCGTCAAATTCTCATCTTTCCCAGCAAATTCAGGCCCCGGTAAAATTGATAGAGACAGAACTTCACTTCCCATTGTCAAGAATTCTTCTTTGGCCTGCACAACCGAATCCAGTGTAATACAGTCGAAAAAAAAAGGATAAGATGATACAAATTTCCAGGGTATTATCAATTACTATTACGCATTTATCAACCTTTCTTCACTTTACCTTACAAACTGTCGAATCAGTGGCGACTTTGCGGGTTGGGTTTTGCGCTTCAAAAGTTGAAATAGAAAGATGAGGTGAGCAGTGGTGATTAATTAGTAAGTTCGTTAGAGGGATGGTGCTTGGACGAATGGCGGGCAGGAAAGGTATTTATAATCATGGGGGCGGGAAAACGACGGCTCTGGCTACCCTTTTCGGATTACACCATTTCGATAAGGCCCACGTTGTTTTCGGTTTCTTTTCCCCTCCTTTATCGGTGGATGTAAGAATCTAAACCGACGAAACTGCTACCGGACAACCGTAAATGGATAACTCGTTGGATACAGAAGAATTTCCGACATCCCACCACCATTCAGTATCTAGAGCGCGTGGAGCTTAGTAAATTCTAGCACTCTAAGGTTGTGTTTGGATTGCATTTTCCATGATTTTTCATGGAAAAATTACTGTAACGATTTGATGTATGTGAGGGAAAAAGGTAATAGGGAAATGTGATCACGGAAAACGACGTAATTTTTCGACGGAAAACAGCAATCCAAACAAGGCCTAAGAATCTCAGTCCCCTTCTCTTTTTTTCTCTCTTTTCTCGAAAATAACTAGTACTCGTATAAAGTGCGTCTGTGATATTTTATGGATGACGTATAAAAGTTCAATCTTTATCTAATTTCACTCGTGTAATCCACATATGTTTAATTTTGCCTCTTTTTTTTTCGTACATCATTTATTTTCATTTTCATTTTGTAATCATGACTTCTTAAAATTACGTAGAGATGGATTGTGTTTTTGTTACCTATCTTTGCAATATAGTTGAATTAAAACCAAAAATAATTTTATATGCTATTGACATTGTACTCGACCTGATCAAATTAGTAAAATTTGATCCTAACTTGAGTTTCCATGACTTTTTAGCTTAAAATTGCTATAATGTTATTCACATATATTCATTTTTTATGTACGAAAAAGGTTGGATTCTATTTTTTAGTGATAAAATGAATTTAAATTGAGTTAGATCTTACTTTTTTAAGAAAAAATCAATATGATTCGGGTTAGATCTTATTTTTTTAAGGACAAAAATGAATATGAATAATATCATTTGATTTACTATGAGTAGAATGTAATATTTTTTGCAATAAAAAAATGATTATTTGTGGTCACATGATGGATTTAATTCAGGATAAAAATTAGTTGAAAACTTAGATTGAAACCAAATCTTACTAAGTTAATTTTGTAAGAGATATAAATTATCACTTTAAAAGTAAAGAACGAAAAAATTTATTTACAAAATGTAAGGGACATTTAGAATGATTTTTCCATCGATAAATGTCAAAAACATTTTCTTTTCTAGTTTCAGATAAGGAACTTCTTTTTCTGTAAAGGAACAAGATAGGACCATGGAGATTTCCTATCCTGTTTTCATAATCGATATTTTGTTCTGTGCTGTGATACAATTCACCGAGTTTAGCCCACGCGCCACTGTGTTGCCTATAAAATGACGGTTTTAGCCTATCATGTTTCAAGATTTGCAGCTGACCACCCTCGAAATGGATAGGCATCCATTTGATGAGTGACCAGGTTCCACGTCATTTTTAGCTTTTTTTTGTTTGTGGGTAACAAGTGAAAGATAATCTTCGTCAGCTCCGTTGCTTTCCAACTCATTGCACGAATTTTCCACTTTTCATGGTAAAGGAAGAATCTGGATGATGGAAAATTCATTGTCTTGATCTAGTGTAGCAAATTTGATTGTTGACAAGTTACATTGGAGGCAAAACAACCTCATCAGTAGTGATAAATTGAGACCATAACATATACTACGGTACTTGCTTTTACTAGACTCTGAGATGCAATAGTACATTAATGGTGCAAAAGAGTTGCACTAGACTCTGTTTAATAATTCAATTTATCACTTAAATTTAATAAATTTAGATTTTAATATTTTTAGATATATTTGATAATAAAAAATTGAACATCTGAATTAATTAAGTGACATTGAATTCTCTACGTAGAACTTGCTCTTAAAAATAAGTGATGAATTATTTACTTATAATTTAACATGAAATACGCTGAAATGTATTAAATTTTAGTATTTAACAATTGAATAAGTTAATGAATTCAGATTTCAATTTTCAAACTTCAATTTTTATCAAACCAAACTACACACATAGCTCTTCTTTTTTTTCTTGTTTAAATGCTCAAATTATGTGGTGGGATCTTTTTCTTCACTACAAAAAGTTAGAAGTGCAAAGGCACCGAACAAAACAAGAACAGCAAAACAAAAGCTGGATTAGCATACAAAGATGAGAGGTCATGACACATGAGAGGAGGCGCAAGTCCTTTGGATCACGACCACAAGTGGCTTTACAGGTGGATTATGGCGTGGCTACTTCTACAGCTCCATATATTTGTGCTGTGTCCACTGTTGCTTCCAGATATGGATGGATGGATGGATAAGCTATGCCAGTTTGCGCGGAAATTTTGATATTCATATCCCTGAAACACGAGTAGATGGGCTGATAAGCCGGTAACAAATAGCCAACAAAATTCTGATAGGTAGTCAGCTATTTTCATACGTGTTCGGGCATCTATCTACCCCTTGGTACAAAATTATATGGGAGAATGTTCGGATGTAAATGTTGATTATCTGCTAGCCAACAGTTGCGAAATTTGCAATTCCTGTAAAGCTATAAAACTCTCTTTTTAGATTGGAAAAGCGATACTTTATCTTTTTATAGCTCATTTAGGTAAGAAGTTAATTGCTTTAAAGTTCCTAAAAAATAATAGAGTGTCACTTATCACTAAAGTTTAGCCAAACATTACTATTGTCCAAATATGAAACGAGGGAAGGGCTTATTCTTGGAACAAAATTTCCACTTTGAAGAGTTTAATTGGGACCTAATCAATTTCAATATCCGAATTGACACTTTGGTCTATTTTGAAGGGCCAAATTGAAATTCATCTTAAAACCATTGTCTTTTAAGTGAACATAGCTACTAAAATATCTCAAAATATAAGATGATTTACATTTAATTGCTTTAAAGTTCCTAAAAAATAATAGGGTTTCACTTATCACTAAAGTTTAGTCAAACATTATTGCTCAAAAATGAGATGAGGGGAGGGATTATTCTTGGAAAAAAAATTTGCACTTTGAAAGGTTTAATTGGAACTCAATCAATTTCAATGGCTGAATTCACATTTTGGTCTACTTTGAAGGGCCAAATTGAAATTCACCTTAGAAACAATGCCATTTATATTGATTTATGGATTATTATCACTTTACCCCCTTAAACTATATCACTACTATCAGTTTACCCCCTAATATTATTATCTTTTAGTCACTTTACCCCCATGAGTAATTCAACTCAACATGTTAAGAAATTTTGGACAAAAATATCCTTTTATTTTATGGCATTACTACATTGTTATTATTACTTTATTCGTTTAGATTATAGTGATACAATCACTTTAGTTCATAACATTATTTTCTAGACATTTTACCTCATCGTTAATCTAATTAGTATGGTCAAAAAATTTTAAATATATTTACCCTTTTTATATATACTTAAAAATAAAAAAGTTAGAATGGTTGTTCTTCCTTTTTTTTCACTTGAAGAGATCGAAAAATATAAAATAAAGGGTTTTCTCAAATTTCTTTTTTCACGTTTGTTAATACTAGGAAAAGAAAAGGAGATAGGAAAGAAGGAGACAAAAAATTAGATTTGCAAAAAAAAAAGAAAATAAAGAAAAGTCTAACATTATCGTATTACTTTAAGATTGTCGAGATTAGAATTGGAATTTGGTGGTAAACAAAAAAGTGAAATAATTTTCAAATGATAAAAGTATTTAATTCTTTTTATTTGTAATTTTTTAAAAAAAGAATTGAGCTCTCTCTTTCCCTCTCTCTCTCCCCCTTCCCTCTCTCCATCTTTCTATTTTTTCTAATATTAATAAGATTACCAAGAAGAAAGAAATTAATACTTTGACTTTTTTTTCTTGATACTAAAAAAGAGAAGAGTCACTTTAAATTTTTTATTATTTTTATTATTCAAAGAGAGGGTATTTTCTTCTAAAATTTTTTAAAATTGCTAAGTTGATTTAATGATAGGATAAATTGCCTAAAAAATAACTTTATGGGGTAAATTGATAATGAGACTATATTTTATGGAGATAAAGTGATAATAATTTTAAGGGTTAAACATGTCTTTTCACTTTAATTAACAAATTCCGTTAAGTTTGACCATTAGTCTTTAGGGTAAAGTGACTAAAAGATAACATTAAAAGGGAAATTGATGCTAGCACCAAACATTAAGGGGATAAAGTGATAATATGATTGATTTATTATTATTAGTATTACTATTATTTTGTATGTGGGAGGTCTTGTTCAAGACCTTCTATTTACAATTTCTTTTTTTTTTTTACTGTCCAACTCAATCCTTCTCAAAATGAGTGTCATTTAAGTAATCATAAATATTAAAATATCTAAAAATATAAGATCATTTAAAAATTTAATTTCCTGCAGAACCAACAACCCTTATAAAGTATCCTTTCATATTGATTTATTCTCTTAAGCATTCTGAAGACGCCACTAGCTTCATTACTTCTCTGTAATATAAATTTTGAATAATTAGCTTAGTTTAGTATCATTAATTATGAGCCATCTCGACGTGCACAAGCTCAGCCCGTGGAAGCACAAGATTTAGCAATGTCTAGCATGACTAATTAGTTAAAAATCTTGGTTTCGAACGTGCTATGGTTGACACATCAAGATTTCGAACGTGCTATGGTTGACTCATGGATGTGTTGCCCACAATCACCTTGTGCTGGCCATTGGATCAGATGATGACAGTAATATGTTATTTTTGATATGTGAATTTTATTTCCTAGAAAGCTTATTATTGAATTGAAATTACGTATTAAGCTTGCAGTAGAATATTGTAGTTAGGTAGCAATTCATTCATGAGAGCAGAAGGAGAAGGGTTACTTGTATGTGTGTGAAATATATATATATATATGTATGGTTCTTGAAGAGTCTAAACTAGCTAGCCTAAAATCCATTGGTACCTAAACTGGATTTGTGTCACTTAATTATCTAGACTACTAATTTGTATCTCATTGATCCTGTAACTAGAGTTTTGATGAACGATTGAGGAACATTATCTGGCCACAAGGAGGTAAACGAGGAAAACATTCATAGTACTCCTAAATTGCTTATGAATCGCGATCACTGCATCTAGTTGTCGCACTCGCATGCATGAGACAGAAGGGATTGCTTGATTTCCAGAATTCCATACTATATATTTAGTTTAAAGATAGACTGGAAGCCCCTAAATAATCTTTTGAAAAGATGAACTACTAATGGAATTTTATTGAGCTTTCTAAGGTTGACTTAATTTATCATTTGAATCATTCCTGATATCAACTAGCATGATAATAATTGGGCTTAATATGAGACAGCTTCAAAACTTGCTGTTTCTAGTTGATGCTACAACTTAAAACATCTCGAATGACATTTTGCAATAGCGTAAACGTTCAAACGAGCTAAGCGTCAGTAATTCAAAACTTGCTGCAGATATCTTGAATAGCAAAAGATGCTGTCCTTAGAGGGCTCTTGTTGCATACTCTAATATGAAAAAGGACTTAATCTCATGCTTTAGGGAGGTGACTGTATATCTTGTGTATCGCTAATGTAATCAAGATGCTAGCTTTATGGCTAGTTTATTTCAATAAGGTAGATAAAGTTATTTTTGAGTTAAACCTCCCCTTGATCTTCTTACAATTGTTGAGGAAGATGAGAGGGCGAAGTTGACGGTTAAGAGTGTAAACTCATCCATACATTATTGTTTCCGGAAAAAGGAAAAACTGCGTTATGAAATTTCTGCAAGAAATATGTGGGATGGCACAGCATTTTCTGCTTTTAACATTATAAACCCCAGTTATAAGCTTTAATATATGAATGTTTGTTTGGTGAAAGAGACCCATGTTTGGTTTAAGAAGCAGATAGTTATTTGAGAATCAGTTGCTCCTAATTAAAGGAAGTAAGGCAATGTAGTTACGTGCAAAAGAAACTGCAATGCAGGTAAGGTATGTTCTTTCCATCGCTGCTGCGTGCTAAATGCCTGCACTTGGTTTCTTGAATTGATTAATGTTTTTAGATCCTAAACCTAAACTTGACGAAGACAACCAAGTACGAAGAAATCGACAACATTCATATCATTCTCGTTTCAGAGAATTGAGCATATTTTACTTAAGATCGAAAGAAACAAAACTGAGAGGCTAATTTTTATCTTATTTGGTATACTGATTATGTTTCTTCTATTTTCCCTGAAACAACTAACGAAAAAAACAATAAAATTAGGTGCTGTATGACAAGTGCCAGCAGTAAAGGCACAGCCTGAGACAACAGAACGGTTAGAGTTAGAGCATCCCAGTCAAGGATTAGAAATATGGAACCAAATTTTTACCTTTTGGTGGATATTAAATGGGATTGTTATTATTTGTATGAATTGTTAAACTTGTAAAGGACATCACTAGCTTGACTTATTTGAGATGATACAAAAGTAAACGTCTTGAAAGTGACAAGATTTCAGTTCTTAAATTCGGTGGCTTTCCTCAGGTTGTTACTTGTAACCTATTGTTGGAGCCTGGAGGTAGGAGAAGAAAGAAAAAAAGGAAGAAGAAGAATTGCAAGACTATTTGATTGTCTTGCTCAAGTGGTTATTCTGCAATATAAGTTGTTGGCTTCAGCATGACGACTTGTACATATATGCATGATGATGCTGAAAAATCATTATTCTCAAACTGCTTTCTTCTTTCTTTAAGAACAAAGCAATGGGGCCAATCATTTCCAAACAACAAAAATATATAGTTGAACTACAAACTACAGTTGATAATCTAATATTTCTTCCCTTAGATCATCAGCTCAGGAACCGAAAAAACTAGTAACCAGTCAAATACATGAAACCGTCAACTGGAGTTTAGCTACATTATCTTTTTCATGAACCTGTCAGCTGTTTGATACTAATGTTTAAAAACTGTGGGTTATCTTAACAACAGAAACCACAGGAACGATTCCGTTCACACGAAGAGTTTTAATAAAATTCTAGAAAACAAATAAAATTTCGTAGAAGAACTAAATATAAACTCCCAGCGTTAAGGGCCATGTAACATAGACAATGGAGGGGACTGCTGATATCTTGGGGCTTGAAATGGGGAATATCAACGATTTTGGGTTCATAGATTTCATGGATGTAACCAATTTTGAGCAGTTTATTGAGCTCGTTAGAGGTGAAACTGCCGAACCAGCTGTTGAATTCTGTGCAGACTTTGATTGTGACCACATTACTGGTTGCATTGGTGGAGAAAGCCAATTTGTGCAACCCCCGGAAGATCAACTCTTTGATTTCAACATAACAAGCTTGTCTGAGTTTAATTTAGTACCTGAACAGACTAAAGTAGCAGAGGAGGAAAATGAAGGGGAGGAGGAATCTTCAGCTACAACAACTACTCCAACTAACAGCAGTAAGAAGACTGATCGATCAAGAACATTGGTTTCAGAGAGGAAAAGGAGAGGCCGGATGAAGGAAAAACTCTATGCATTGCGTTCCCTGGTTCCTAATATCACCAAGGTTTGCTATCTCTCTTGTCTGCCAATTACAACTAATTACTTTTCCAACAATAGCTATGATCATGTTTTAAGCTATGATCATGTTTTAGTCGGTTTTTCGTAGTTTGGCATCGGCCCCAATTTTTTTTATTGACGACCAGAACTATAGGGCTTGTGAGACCTTGCATAAAAGTAAGTTATAATAACAGAGAATAGCATGACGCATACATTCTAGCCTAGTAAGACCTGTACTAGCCTAGTAGGTAAGACTGTAAATCACAGGCTCAATTTGCTGAGGTTGGCAGCCATCCGTTTGACTCCTAAAGATGAGAAAATTAAAGTAAATTTTGATCGAATGCTGAAATTTCGAAATTGCTATATTTAAAGATCGATCTTCCAAGGAGTGCTACATGCAAAGTATCAACTAGTACCATAAGTTTACTCGCACAGATGATCACTTCTGAACAGTGAGTGACAATTTGAATTTGTTAGTGTAAGTTGTTCTGTTCACTCACAATTGGAGCATGCAGATGGATAAGGCCTCCATCATTGGGGATGCTGTGCTCTATGTGCAAGAACTGCAAGTGCAGGCAAAGAAGCTAAAGGCTGAGATAGCTGGTCTTGAGTCATCTCTGAGCCAGCCTAATAATTATCCAGGGGAATCCTTCCTAAATGCCAAGAAACCAAACTTCACCATCAACCTTCCACTAATCAAGAAATTTTTCAGGTTCAAATGCTAGATAAATTCTGCTAACTAAAAGCAATCAACTGATATGATAAAAAAAAAAATTACAGGATTCAAAAATCTGATATATCCTCATTTTTGTTTTCTATTGGACTACAGATGGAAGTTTTTCCAGTGGAGGAAAGAGAATTTTATGTAAGAATGGTATGCAACAAGGGGCAGGGCATAGCAACATTACTTTACAAAGCACTTGAGTCCCTAGCCGGCTTTATAGTTCACAGCTCCAACTTGGCAGCAGCTGCTGAAACTTACATCTTCACATTCACTTTGAACGTAAGTTTTCATTTTGATGAGCTAGCTTCGACTCCTCCTCAACTCCTCTGCAATGAACTCATTTACTTTCGTGTTAAAACAGGTTAACGAATTTGAGGTGGAGATAAACTTGCCAAACTTGAAGCTATGGATTGCTAGCGCTTTTCTTAACCAAGGATTCGATTTTGTTACATTGCCATCATCTTAGATCATATTATCAAAACATGGATTGATCTTCACATCTAATGAACCAGCCAGCAGTCCCGTTACTTTTTATTGTTACATCTCGGGCCTCTGGCTATTATTAATGTTTTGTTTTCTGGTTGAATGGAGGCGGAAAGGCCCAAATGATGTGTTGGAGTCCTTGATGCAATCGAATTGGGTTCCAGGCAATCAAGCCCAACAACCGGTTTTTAAAGTGTTGTTCTTGTTATTGTGATGAATCGCTGAGAACTTTTTTGAACGTGAACCATCTACTTCCACCCTTATGTTTCGAGGGAAAAGGAGCGAGCCCGACTGAATTTGTGTAGAGTTAGGGTTGAGTTTCCATACTAGATAAGTGTGCACTATTGTACTTTCTAAATTTTTGGATGAAAGGAAGCACTCTGCTTCCCCTTAGTTCACCAAGCAAGATTTGAAACCCTTAGTTTCGCTCAGTGGTTTGGTTGTCGAATGAGGGGGCTTGGCTAACGAATTTCAATTTCATGACACAACTCAAAAGATTTACTATTTCTTTTTCCTTTCTCTCTTCGTTTCGTGTACAAATTGATTTGAAAGAAAATCTAAATTTAAAATTTAGTTGGGGCGAATTGACTAGGCCCAATATCGACCGAGAACCGCTCTCAGCAATTGTTTGTTAGCTGTTGAGACGCTATGATCTTATCTGTAAAGCATCACGCATGTGGTGTTTGGTGACAAAAGTGATGATTTTTAGTTCCTACAACTAATGTTAATTTCCTCGCCTCAATATAGCAAAGATTGACATTGAAAAGAAAAAGAAACAGCTCCAAAGTGGCTGGCTCTGCTCGTCTAGAAACCTTTTTGTCAGCTAGGCTATTTGTCTTTTGAATAAATGTTCATGGCTATAAAATCCAACCTCAGTCCTATTTCTTTAACCAAATAGCTATTGATAGATTATCATGATTAGACCTTTAGAATTTTAGGCCTTGTTTGATAATTCAGTTCATCATTTAAATTTAACGGATTCAAATCTTAATATATTCAGATCATTTGATAACAAAAAAATTTGAATGTTTGAATTAATTAAGGGGTACTGAATTTTCTAGGTAAAATTTGCTCGCATTACAAAATTAAGTAATAAACTATTCACTTATCATTGAACAATTCAATAACTTAATGAATTCAGACTTCGAATTTTAGATTTCAATTTTATCAAATGCACCCTTAGATTCACGTCTCATCAAATTTACAATGCTGCAACACTAAAGATGTTAGCAAAGACAAGAGTATCATCAATTCATGGTACCTACACATGCAATTCTCTACTTACCCCCCGGCCCAACAAAAAAGAAAATAAATCATGCTACCTATGACCTGTCCACATTGTTGCCAGTTGCCACGAACCACTATAATTTTCTTTTGTATATCTATTGCAATTATGAGGGGAGGGGAGGGGAGGGCGGGCCATTCAAAAGAGAAATGGCAATGAATATAAGGAGGTTTTGGTGAACAGAATTGAAATTCTTCAACAAAGTATCACCGACCATCTCTTGATGATTCTCACAAAATAAATACGACCAGGCATTTCTGTAGAGTCACTTTCACGGAGGACCAAAGCATTTTGGTTTTACGCATGACACGAGATCAAATGATTTTCCTGGATCCTGTGGTCCACTCCTCATCACTGGTCCCCTGCACCTCCACCGCCAGCCCATCCCTATCCCTAGCTAAAGACGCTATTGGCTGATTCTTAATCACCTCAATAATCACGTGAAACTAGAAGTACAAAGGGTATTCATTTTTCACCCCTTCAATTATGGTCAATAGACTCAACACCATTTTTTTAAAAAAAAAATTTCCCTATCCTACAATTTTTTTTAACTAGATCATTTTTCTCTTTAAGCTTTTCTTTGAAATTTTTTTTTGGCCTTGGTTGCACATATTTTCAATATTTGAAGACCATACTCACTTCAATGCTATTTGTTGAAATTTTTGTAAAAAAAATGTACTGTAACGATTTGATATATATGAAGTTAAAAGACGATTGAAAAATGCGTTCATAAAAAACCTAAAAGTTTTGTAGAAAAACATAGCAAACCAAACAAAACCAATACTCTAAAAGAATGTGCGTCGGGTAAGATTTCAAGAAGAATGTTTAGTATGAACTTATATTATAGTAGTATACTTATGAAGCAAAATATACTAGGGTTTCTCTTTTGAGGAAAAAAAATTAAGTGGAAATTAATCATTGAAAATTCGAGAAGGATTACACTAATCTTTGACCCAAAAACAGTGGATTTGATAGAGTAAGTTGGCATGAATTTTGGAATCATTGGGTCCTAGAATCACATATAGGATTAACAATCTTAGATGCTAGGATGATAGGATCGTTGACTACAAGATTTGTCCCGTTCACCTCATTTCAGCTTCATTACCATTTTACCAGCAGGATACAATTTCAGCATGGTATCTGCGAATAGCATGCCCAGTTGGAGATTTGGAACTTTGAAGTATGGACAGATCTCCAATTCTCCGTATCATGGTCAAGACTGAGTTGGATGAGATCCACATATTATGACTTGCTGCTACTAGAACGATGGCTGCAGTTCAAGAATTAATTGTTCTAGATATCTACTAGTATATCACAAACAAACAGAACTACAATCTTTGTTCTCAGCTGATTTTCAAGACTTGATTTTAGATTACGGAAGAGAGTGGTGAAAAGACTTTCGAAATTACCTAACTCGCATTCAAAAAAAAATAGTAATACAAGCGTGAAAAAAAAATTACTCTAGTCAAAAGGGTTTTCAAATTATTCATTTTCGTCTCGTTGAAAGTGCTGTACTTTTCATTTTGATATGTTCCAAAATATTTGTCATATTAAGAAAATCAAAGTACTTTTTAGTCTCTCTTTCTAACATAATTAGAATTTTACTCGTGCCTTAGCACAGTCTTTTTTTTTATTATGAATTTATAAATATATGAATTTCTAATCTGTCGGTGTAACAGTTAATTCTTTGTTTTGCCACTAAGTTAATTCAAAATTAAGGGAAGAGATGATGAACAATTTGAATACTAATCAATGATATGGTGATAAAAGGAAGTAATTTATGGAATATGTAATATTTCCATAATTGTGATTTAAAAAATATTTTACTATAGTTCTATATGTAATAATTTGATAGAAAGTAGAATCATTAAGAAAAAATTAGTTGATTTTTAAAGCAATATTATTAAGATAAAATTAGTTATTTTTAAAGTTATTTTAAAATTAGAGATAAATTTGTAAGCATATAATATAATTCAAATAGGATTCAATATGGGTAAAACCCAAGTGATTCATAATCCGTTAATTCTTTTCAATTAGGCATGTCATGTAGGTGTGAAAAACAACTCTAATTAAAATAGTTACTTCATATATATATATATATATATTCTCCCATTTAATCATGTGCATGTTATCATTCAAGTTCAAATTTCAAATTTATAAGGTTAAGATTGAAAAGAAAAACAAAAATATCCCCAATTGAATCACTAGTATTAAAAAGTTGAATTTTTGAATCATGACAAAATAATTAAAACAGAAATTAAGAACAAGCCTAAGCTATTCCGTTGAAGACTTGCCAACCCCGGAGGTTTGCAACTCTGCATTCATAAATACGTCTCCTTAAGACAGGATGCAAACGACATTTACCAGCGGATGGGTCGAAAAGACGCTTGAATATGCATGGTTTTCTCGCTGATTTAACACCCTTGTTCGCCTTTTTATCTTTTGGTGAATTATGCACTTGGCAGCTGCGAAATAAATCATTTGGGTAAGGTACCAGGGAGATTTCCATCCTTCCTTCCTCAGCCCCTTGTGCGTGTTGCACATGCTGCTGAAACTGAAAGGTCATGTTTTGAATCTTTTGATATGGGCTGGGGGGGTCCTTCACAATCATGTCGGAGATAAGAGTTAATTTGGTGGGGCTAGCCATGTATCCTCGAGATGCCTCGTCGGGTCCTGTTGTCTCGCAGCAGCAGGCGAAGTGCCTTTATTGCAAGCTAGGTACAAAACAGACTCGTCATTTAGTAGTAGTGTTTTGTTACTCTACTTGCTACTCCTGCCCGCTATGGATATTCTCAGGCAAATTGTTGATCACTACTATTTCAAAAAAGTTTTAAGTAACAACAAGAGCATAAACTAGAAAAGACAAACAATGCTATTACAAGCAGAAGGATTTAAGGAACCATCAGTCCAAGGCTTGGTGGGGTGAGGTTAAATCCTTGCCTCCCACCAATTCGTCACATTAAAAAAGGTAATTCTGTTTAAAAAATTCAGGCAAGTGCATAATAAATCCGTCTAATTCGATGATGATTCAGTTCTCTTCGAATTATCCTTGGACCTCTTCAGGTCCTTTTCCTCCCCTAACGTATGAATCTATCGTATCGACAAAAAAAGAAAAAGAAGAGAAGAAAGCAGAAGGATTTAAGGGTAAATGGACTAATGACTAGAAACCAAGTTGATGGTGTTATGTATCAAGAACCTCTTGCAACTACCAAAATCAAGTAAATCAAATTTACTTTCAAAAGTGATCTAAAACTTAAATTGAAACAAAAATTTTGCTACCTTAAATTTATAAAAGACGTAAAATTAATATTTTAAAAAAAAAATTTATTTGATAAAATGTGACGAACGCTTTATTTTGTAAAATTTTGCCTAAATAAATACTACTCATGGTGTACTAAAACCACTGCAGCGTACTTAAAGAGTTTAAGAACTCTATGTAGTCATGTGGCGCTGCTATCCTCGAGCCATTTTGGTCTCCTATCCTCTATCTCCGAGTGACCATCATCATCGGCTCACAACCGTGTGGTACTGATTTAAAGCACAAGGGAACAACTGAAGCGAGCATGATTCACGAAATTGAAAGTTGGCCCCTCTAACATGTGGCACCCGATAATTACGACAATTGTCGATTAGCTTGAAACTTTTGGCCTAGTCACCTTTCAAGAATAATAAAATACAACTTGCTATTAGTAATATATTGAAAGTGACAATGACTTGTGCTTTGAATCATCCTTCAACAATTAAGACTTATATTAATGGCAGTGAGGACAAACCAATCAAAACTACTCCCATAACATTATTGTTATTACTTTCCAAATTGTAAACAACAAAGTATAACAACATATTGGCAATGGGGATGAGAAATCAATTCAAGAAACAAGAATTGGATGATGATGACTAAAAATACAACCACAAAACCAAGAAGAAAATGATGATGACTAGAAACAAAACAAGAGAGTTTCAAACAATCCATTATTATACGCAGCTAAAACTAGCCGAAACAGAGCATTTGTTCATGAATATAATTAAATGAAGGCCGGAGAAATGCATGGCACAACTGACCAATTGAACCCATTCAAGAGCATAAACGCCACAGGACAGGATGATGATCATGATGATGAAGGAAAAAAGCGCTGAAAATAAAAGAAAAGAGAAAAACTCCCCAACTTCTCAACCCACATAAATTACAGAGCAAAGCAAGGAAAAATAAGCCTTCCTTAATTTATTTCCTAGTAATCCGCGGCGGGCACGGCCTCATGAGAATGGTCCATGAAGAAAATTTCATAGACAGCAGCAGCAATCACAGCTCCAACGATGGGGCCAGCCCAGTAGACCCAGTGGTGAGTCCAGGTCCAGCTGACCACAGCAGGCCCGAAAGACACAGCCGGGTTCATGGATGCTCCATCAAAGGCACCACCCGCCAGAATGTTGGCCGCCACAATCAAACCAATGGCAATGGGTGCAATCGTTCCAACATCACCCTTCTTCGGGTCAATGGCTGTGGCATAGACGGTGTAAACTAGCCCAAACGTCATCACTATTTCCAGAATAAATGCATCCCACACAGATACACCATGCGCCAGAGATAAGGCTGAAGTTTTCTGCCAAATTCAAGATTTTCTTTCATCACTATCAATCATGCAGACATGGCACCAAAAAATGGTATGGAAATCATGATTTTACATCATAAGTACTATTGATCTTACAAAACCAAGAATCTGGAACTTGGATCAACCAAATTCTTGTAGACAATTTGAAAATATATTTATGAAATACATTTATTGCCACCTTGGGATTAGAGGATCTGGATTTATAATCCTTCTTAGCCCTGTTTGGATACCTTTTGGTTGGTTCTAAAAAATTTAGTTACCACATGTCTACATGTTTGTTACCTCCTTGAACGTACTATAAAGGGTAAAGATATCTATATATATATATTGAGCTGGTAGTCTAGTAGTTGGATCTTTCACTGTCCAGAACCAAAATTCAAAAAATCTTGTATTCTTTTTTTTTTTTTTTTTGGTCAAAGAATGGATCTACATATTTGATAAAAGAACTTGATCATAGGACCAAAGATGTTGTAAATAAAAAGTCCAAATGTTTTACTTGACTACTGTCTACTGGCAGTAAAGCGTTAAGTCAGCTTTTTATCACTAATGGTTCGTATTTATCGTTAACACTTTCGGATCGTCTAGCAAACATGAATACTCACCATGCCTCCAGTGGAGACCTCAAGGAGCAAGCAAGCAACGATTGATCCTACCAACTGGGCGATGATGTAGAGAAGACCCCTGAAGAGGGTGACGTTACCGCCAAGAAAAGCGCCAATAGTCACGGCCGGGTTGACGTGGCCGCCGGAGATGTTGGCCGAGACGGAGACGGCCACGAACAGCCCTAAACCATAAGCCAAGGCGGCGGTTATAAGCCCAGCTGGAGTACTTGGAGCACCACCAGTCAACTTGCTATATGCCATGCCGGAACCCTCACCTGCGAAGACAAAGATAAGGGTGCTGATAAACTCAGCCAAGGCTGCCTTGATTGCACCGGGCTGCCGGATTTCTTCACGGTTTCCGAATGCAATTCGCCGGAATGGTACCCTGACCACTTCAGGCATTTTTTTTTCCCCTTTCTTTCTTTCAAGAGTTTAATGAGGTTTTTGGAATACTCGAAAACAAACTCACTCACTCACGCAGGAGTCAGGACTGAAGTAGGTTCAATGGGCGAGTGAGTGATTTGGCCTGTTTATATTGGAACTTTGCATGGTTTAGTAGGAACTGGGTTGACCGGTAACAGGTGAGTGTGGATGGGGCAAATTACAAAAATAGTTCCTTATATTTGTTGAAAAATCCCTTACTGTTCCTCGTATTTAATATCACTGTCCCTTATATCTTTCAGTTGCATCGCTGATCCTTGATTGCACTTTGAATCACATATTAGACCTAAGAGTGAAAAATAAAATTTTACTTAGGACATACAAAGTTTGGACTCATATATTAATGAGACTATCGCACGATCTTCTGGAAAAATTGCTAGAATCAAACCATTAAATACTTATGAAGCTCTTCTCAGTATTTTAAATGATCAGAAATCTAATTTTTGAAATCCTAAAAGCTCTTTTGAACTGCATTTGTTGATGGCTTTTGTAGAAAATAACACGGTAACACTTTGTTTGAATACGATGTATTTAAATACGAAAAAATAGTAGATGGAAAATGTGTTAAGAATATTTTCAAATAATTTGATATAAAAACAGCAATTCGATTAAAACCACGTTTTACGATAACTTCTCTCATAAGCTTAAGTTCCCCTGTGTCTCTAGTCGAGTCATTAAATGCAGTAACCATGTTTAGTACAAATAATTTGATAAGCAAAAAGTGAAATAAGACTACCTCCGCTTTGCTCTAATATGAAATTATAGATTAATTATACGATCATATTATAGATTAAGTACATGGTATCTTATTACCAACATTGAGGAAACCATAACGTGCATGAAGACGTGTAGCTGAATTTTTATGATAGAACAACCACATTTGTACAAAATCAAAAGGGAAAATAAAGAAAGAAAATAATTAGCAATTAATTAATTGCGTCTTACTTCTTGGCCCAAAATGGCAATGTTTAAAGAGTGTGGCATGGGAATGGTGTTGTAAAAATATGAGCACCCTTTGAGCAATTTGGTCCTTGTAGATAATATCAAAGGGTTTGAATCAGAAGTTGTGGGCGAACGGGAACCAGGGACCTTCCATTGGCTCCAGTGCCAGCTAGGTTGAAGTACAATCCTAATTGATCGAACGTTAAAGATAAGGGACACGTCAGATGCGTTGTGGCTGATGTGACGTGATACTGTATCGGGTTTGGCCCTTTCTTACCACTTTCGGCCGGTGTCAATCATGGTAGAAATGTCTAGAATTTAATGCACTATCATTTCACAAACCTCGCTTGAGGTTTGACTTAATACCAATTAGCGCCCACATAGTTTTAAAAATCTCTCTTACCTCCCTAATCAGATTGATAAGAAAATAGATCTCTTTCATGGATGATAAATTGATGAAATTACCCTACTGGAAACCCTAACTGATTAATTAAAATTGGCACAAAGAAAAATGAACTTGAAAAGCAAAAAAAAAAAAATCAAGTTAATTGTTAGTAAAACTCGTCATTTATAATAGAACCTTCTTTCTTCTCTGTAACAATAAAAGGTAAGGAACTTTTGATATAATTATTTCCTAACATATTAAAAACATATCAAATGGACATTAGTAGAAAATATAGTTTATTTGAATTCATTTCATTATCTGAAATCTTGATTGTCGTCTTCTCATTATAACTTATGTCTCTTATTTTGTTGTCCTATTGCCTTCACAGTTTCAAAATTGAAATACTACCCATTGCATTAATAGTTGTAAAGTTACTTAATAAAATGTTATCTCTGCTCTTATATGAATTTTTTAATGCACAGGGGATGATAATGTTACAAAATATGTCAATTATAGGGCGGTGAGATAATTTTTAAAAATATGAAGGTGTTAAATGATATCAAGGCAAACTTCAGGGAAGGTTCGTGAAATTATCCCCAGAAATAGGATGGGTTTACGATGTAATCGAGGTGAATTTCCCATTAACTTTATACCAGTGTTGCTGGTTGTTGTTTGGACATGAAAATATCTCCTATCAATTATTGCACAATAAAAATTCTTTGATGTCATCATTTTTTTAATACGCTACTTTCAGATTGGTTTGGTAGAGCTTGAATGAGAAAATTTGTGCGGTTGAAATTTTTTAATATTGTATAATTGCCTTAAGTAAACTTGTAAGAGACCTTAATCTTATCTTAGAGAATCTCCATAACAAACAACGACATGACTTAGGAGCGGCCCCGTGGATAAACTTCCACGACTTGGCTTACTTATCTTTGCTAATTTTACTTCTTATATAAAATTTCTTGAAATATTCTTATATGAAATATTGAACTTGCTTTGAGCTATTCCATTTCTTTTTCTTTCTTTTTTGGACAATAATAATGTTTGGTTTACTAAGATAGAAAAAATTGTTCTTGTAAACTAAGTAATTAGAAAAAATCTTTTTACTAAGCTTGGTTTGGATTGACACTTTTTGGAGAATTTTTTCTATTTTTTATCAATATTTCTTTTATACATTTTTCATTCATATTTTTACCTCATATATATATATATCATATTTTAAAAAATGTGTTATAGAAATTTTTCTCCAAAAATTCAATCCAAAAACATTTCACAGCATAATATTCTTTCAACTAGAATATTAGAAGAATTTGAATGAATCTTTTAGCAATCACAATCGATTCACATCAGCCCGTTTGGATTGTTATTTTTGGAGTTTTTATAAAAAAAAAATATTATATTGATTTGATATATATATATATGTGAAGAAAAAAAATGATCAGAAAACTTAGAATTTTTGTGAAGAACTAGGAAGACAAAGAGGATTCAACCTTCTCAATTAAGACTGCAAACGAATCGAGCCACTCGCAAGTAGCTTGAGTTTGAGATCAAGTTGAAAAAAACTAAATTCGTTAACTCGCCAGCTGACTCGACCTCGATTATATATATATATATATATTATTTTAATAACAAAATTACATATATATTGTTAATATTTTATTATTTATTAAAAAATTATTATTTTATTTTATTTTTTTAAGGTCGAGCTCGATTCGAATTTGAGTCGAACTTGAATTTCATAAAATTATATTGAAACTCGATTTAATTAGGTCGAAATTCGACTCGACTCGATTCGTTTGCATCCATATTCTTAACGGTATGTGTCATGTTGTTAAGGATAAAATAATCCCTAATCATTTTAGTATACCCTTTCCTCCAATATCACTAGAGGGTAGGATGTGAGTAGACCCAAAATAATCATTTTAGTATACCCTTTCCTCCAATATCACTAGAGGGTAGGATTTGAGTAGACCCAAAAAAATTTTTAAAAAAAAAAAGCCTCCAAAAAAGGGGTTATTAGATGCTCTCACACTGTAATGACGCGTTTCTTCCATTTTGGCCATGAAATGTAAAGATGAGAAGCCGATTTTCCTAGTTTTCGGCACGGCTTCAAAAAAAAGTCTCAACTGTCGTTGAGAGAGGATTTAAAGCCCACGAACAATGCGTAAATAGTAGCGCCAAAGATAATAAAGCTATTACAGTGCATTGATGGTAGAACAAGTCGGACGGGATTAAGGAGGTGTGGTGGCATATGAGCCAGCCATTAGTGCACTTAAGATTGCATTCGACTTCATTTTCAGAAATAATCTTTGGAAGGAAAGGAAGAAACGTCAAGTTGTTAATGAAGTTTGTGGAATAAATACTTTGAAAGTTCATGTTTTATGTAATGGTAATGGTAGTAGAGAATGTATTAATTGCCCCATGGGATGTTAATTAGTAATAGATAAGAATGAGTTGCTAAAACAAGTTAAGAAATCTGTTCCCTAAAACTTTAGCTCATAAAAACAAAAAAAGATAAAACGATTCTAAGAGTTAAAAAAGAGGTTGAAGAAGATCCTAACATAGAGGTTGAAGAAGATTCTCAGGAGAAGCAGCCCAATTAACAAAAAATAAAGAAGAGAAGAGAAGAAAATAAAATGCTCCACAGCTCCAAGAATATTCCTTTGCATGATAATTGCCTTTTGATGATTGATGCTGACTTGCTATAATTGTGCCTTGCAGAGTATGTGGTACCAAAATATTTTGAAATGAACCAACATATTAAAAAAAAGCTACTAGTATATGATACATACAAGGCAAGGGGTAAAAATAAACCCTTCTCAATAAATTTTTTTTTTTTTTTGGGTACACAATTGGAGAGAGAAACGTCCCTTTTTGACAGACGGACACCTGTCCATAAGGGCATACATATAGCTGCTTTTTTTTTCCCCATTTTTTTTGGCCCTTTCCGCTAGATATTGATCGTCCCGACTAGGACTGCAAACGAGTCGAGCCGAATCGAGTTTTGGCCTTATCGAGTCGAGCCTTAACTTAATTTCATCGAACTCGAACTCGAGCTCGAGCTCGACGAGCTGGCAATTTTGAAGCTCGAGCTCGAAAAAATAAAAATAATTATTTTATTTTTTTAAAAAATAAATAAAATAATATTTTTTATTAATAAATAATAAAATATTAAGGATATTTATGTAATTTTACTATTAAAATAAAAATAAAAATAAAAATAAAAATATATATATACTTGAGCTCGCGAGCTAACGAGCTTAATATTTTGAGCTCGAGTTCGAGCTCGAGTTTGACTCGACCAGCTCGAGCTCGACTCGAGCTCGAAAAATGTCGAGCTCGACTCGAGCTTGAATCGAGCGGCTCGCGAGCGACTCGATTCGTTTGCACCCCTAGTCCCGACATTCTATAAAAAAGAAAAGTGCATTTTCAACCTAAAAGTCGAAAGCAATCCATTGTTATTAAGTAATGGAAAATTTTCAATTGAGAGGGAACTCCTGTTACTCCCCACCCTTTTGCCCTGATTACAGGGAATACATCCAAACATTTTCATGTGCTTTCCTACTAATCATAAAGCAACAAGTGATTTTTTATTATTTTTTTAACGAGTATCTAATGAAAATCAGTTCGGTACATAAAAATGATCAAGTATTAAGAAGGATCGTACCGACATGGAATCAAGAAAATTGAGCATAATCAATGGTACCATGGCACAGCTAAGGCGGCAAACGAGTCGAGTCGAACTTTTGACTAATCGAGTCGAGTCGAACTTTTGACTAATCGAGTCGAGTTTTGACTTAATTTTATTAAATTCGAATTCGAGTTTGACTTCGAGTTTGAACTCGAAAAAATAAAAATTAATTATTTTTATTTTTTAAAAAATAAATAAAATAATATTTTTTTCTTAAAAAATAATAAAATATTAAGAATATATATATAATTTTGCTATTACAATAAAAAATAAAAAATAAATATATCTACTCGAGCTCGCAAGCCGACTTGCGAACTAACGAATTTAATATTTTGAGTTTGAGTTCGATTTGATCAACTAGAGATCGATCAATATCGAGCACGAGCGGCTCGATTCGTTTGCAACCCTAAGTACAACTATATTTTAAAAAAAAATAAATAAACAGTAAGAAAGATAGTAATTCACATTGTTGTACCATCTTCCGAGTCAATTTCTTATTTAATTCGCCTATAACGTTTCGTGTGGTCGTGGATTAGTAGTATATGCCACTTTCAAGAGACTATCCTATTTAAATTAGACTAGAAAAGCCTCATATGGCGGTGGAAGAAAGTTCCATCTACCTCTAAACCTTCTTTTTGTTATTATTATTCTTTTCAAGAATGAGAAGGAGAGGGAAATGTATACAGATCAACAACTCCTAATAAAAGAACAAAAGTTGTGGATGGGCAGTGAGGACAAAACCAAATTATGCAGGCCTTCTCTAGTCTCTTTTGATCATAATAAAAATGTTTTCGTATTTGTATCCAATATTGAAATGTGGATATTTCTTGTTGGTGGGTAGTTTTCAGGATTTTAGCTGTTTGGATAAAGTTCAGAGAAGTTTGTTTGTCGACCCAAAAAAGGCGCGTTAGGCACGTGATTGTTGCCATTTGATCCAATAAGTTTTCGTCCGTCCATTCATCAATGGCCTCTGATACGCCAAACCCAGCCTGGCTTTCTACGATTGTGTGGACAGATATAAAGATTCTGTCCAGGATTTTGCATCTAAAAATGCGTTTTTTTTGGGTCTGTTGTTGACCGACTTCACGGTTAAAGTACAAAAAAAGAAAGAAAGGACATCGGCAAAATTAATCATTCAAACATGTTTCTTGCGCTCTTACTCTACAGACTATAATAAGAACCCGTTTGAATTGCTATTTTGAAGAATTTTTGTAGAGGTATATATTATAACGATTTGATATTTATGAAGTTAAAAAGTGATTGAGAAATATGTTCGTAAAAAATGTAAAAAAAAAAAAATAACAATCCAAACAAACGAAAACAGCCGAAGCCACTCGACTCATCTTGTAGCTGCTTATGGAAGCAAGACTTGTTAAATCGAAGAAATTGGATAATGTCTTCAAATATGTATACTTTTCTTTCGGTTCTCAGCAATGATTTGATGATGCATGCACAGACGTCAGCGAAAAGGATGCAATAATTGTTGGTCACAGCTCAGAATTTAGGGATTGGTTAAACTGTAGAATGAGAAAATATTGGACGCAATAATTTCCCATGCATTCATTTTGCAAAAGAAAATGAAATACAAATGTGACAGGTCATTGACGAGTAAGTATGAAGCCATCCGCAGAAGAACTAATGAAAACTGCATTTTTGGCATCCTTTGGTCAAATGCGGCATGCCCAAGTTGCGATCAATATGATTATGCAGATCCTCTGGGAATGGACCTCTCGGAGAGGGAACTTCTTCAGCTGGGATAAGGCAGTTGCCCCCTCCCTAATCCTGTAAAAGTAGGCCTTCACATGAGTTAAATAATCACATTCATACAACGCTTTCAACTTTTCTAAAGCGCCCGTTAATTCTACCTTTCATTGGGATTTGAGGCTTGAGCAACCGGCTGAATTCATTCTGGCAGAAAATTGTGCTTTGTCATAGCTTGCAATCCCCTGATTTAACTGATACATCAGCTCAGGCAACACACACCCTCTCCATGTACATAAAAACAAGAACAAGAACCAAAAACGTTGGCATAAATGGCAATTAGCAAATGGTTGAAGGGAACATTACTGAGAATATTTTCTAGTAGCATACTGCTAACAAATTGTATTCTGCAGATGCAGGAAGATTAACCTGAACCTTAGTGTAAGCAACTAAAAGTAATTGTTCCATCCATCCAATACTGCTGTTCTTCTTTTGACTCCATTCGACTTGTTTTTACTTCGTGTTCCCCCTCACTAAATACTAAAGAACTCTCATGCAAACACACTAGAACTTGAAAAGGAATTGAGATTTGAGAAGGCAAATATATAGCACGCATTCCCCAAAAATCACAAAAAAGATGGCACGAGTTAAAACCTTCCCGCCTGACTGATTACTTACACAGACATGCATAGCTAGTTTACTTTCGAAGAAATTTGGTGCCCAGGCCACACAACAGGATAGCTCTAATGTACTAAGAATTAACCCAACATTGTTGGCTTCTCATAGTTTATGATCAGGTTCAAAAAATAAAAAAGGATAAAGGAATTGTACCAAAGGTTTCTGCCACCCGCACAAGTGTCATCTACCATGGGTCCATGAATAGCAGCATGACAATGTGATCTCAACATGATTGAGGTGCACAGGTCAATCCAATTATCTGAAAAACCGCTAAATTAAAGTTACAAACTTGGAATTCCTGGACTTTATTGACCTCCCTCTAACCATGTATATCCAACTCTTTTATGTGAAGAAAAAAAAATTTACCCATCAAAATGCTTAACTTGATTCATGTTTCAATCAGACATAAAAGCAACTAGTAAGAACTCTTGAGTTATTTAAAAGCTATACACGAACACTTGAATAAATTCAAGTACAAAGCTCGATTATCGTAGAATCATTAGCTTTAAAAAAAAAGGAATTATGCAGGAGTTAAACTAAAGTGCTGAAGAAAGAAATTTCAAATTTCACCACATCAACTATTATGAAGTCTGGATGGTAAAGTGCAAAGTAACTTAGGGCCATATAATAGACGCTAATCACCTTACTAATATTTCACACTTACATCTCACATTTACTAATTTTAAAACCCATGGATTTCTTTTTTCATGGTATCTTTCCCAAGATTACATGTTATAGAGTAAGAAACAAGATGCTTTGCGAAAATCAGATACATCAACTACCATTAAATCCATTAAATAGGCACCAGGTTAGATCCATCCACATAACGCCACATTTAAGATGCAGAAGGAAGCACTATAGTGCATGACTCATGAGATTCTGTCACCTTTAATAGTCTCCTTTGGTCAAGAAGAAATAATTCCACTTGCCAAAACATTGTAGATACAAACAATTAATAAGTTTGTTTTTGTCAAACGCATAGGATAAATTTTGAACTTCACCCTTTTCTTTCTTTCTATCATCTTAACAAAAGTTAATTGTGGACTTCAGCAAAGAGCGTATTTGTTATAACAAATATTTACCAGACAGCAGGCTAGCTGAGCAAACTGCCTCGGAAAGCACAAAGTGAACCATACTATTTTGATCATCACTCCTCAGGTTCACCAAATTTCACTACATGTAAGCTCCTTCAGCAAGATTGCTTCCTTGAGATACAACCTGCAATGTGGTGCCTTTGGTAATCCAGGCAGTCAGTTGCGGTTGATCCTCGAAAGGCGTAAGAGGATGCACTTTTCCATCATCCAACTTTACACCATAAACAAAGGGAAGCCTGAGTGAGAGAAAACTGTCTGGAGGCAAAATTACCCGACAGCCAAGGCCAAATTGCAGCTTTTCTTTGCAATCTGGGACTGTTGAAGGGAGGCATGAATCCTGTGAATTAGCCAAATTATCTTTGATCAATTGAAAACCGTTCCAAATAACATATTGTTGAATACACCAAATTAAGCTGCAACCATATCTATATTATACAATTCTAATCACTTGAATGATTCGAAGCTAATATATGATAACATACCATCACGTATTTAAGATAATATGTCATAATGATCCAAGCATGCAATGGAAGCAAGTCCTATTTTTTATAGACCACAAGCTGGTGAGCAGTCACAGTTGAGTCAATTATCAAACACTAGTTGTGAATTTCTTGCACACCAAACAATTTTACATTTGCAACAGCAACATCTGAATCTATGTTGAGTTGATGACTATGGTCATATAAAGAATACAGTGCCCGATGCCAGCTTGGTGCAACCTTGGATAGCAATAAACACTTTAAATAGTTTAAAAATTTAAACGAGTCGTTTTGAACTATAAATAGATAACTCATATTCAAATGTCCCAGGAAACAAATAAAACAAGTTTGTAATGAAAAATCCTAATAATGATGAAAGCACATTTCCAGCAACTGGTGCATACCTCAAATTGCACAATTGGGCAGGCTGCTAAAATGACTGGAAAGGCAGGCGTGACCTACACATTGAGCAACACAATAATTAAGATGCGCAGTCACAATAAAATAATCAACAGCATATCAACAGTATCTGAACTCATAAAAACCACACTGGCAATGTAGATCTTAGGGATTAAAATAATGTAATTAATCTCCTTGGGTGTCCATTAACATGTGATGTAGAAAGTATAAAAGAAGGCTCTCATGGACATGCATGGCAATGCAGTAACTTTTATTTAGACGTGCTTCTAAAAATTCACTTTACCATGGTGGTATAAATCTGAATCTAAGTTACCAAAAGAAGACAAGATAAAGATATGACAAAGTGAGTCAGATAAATGCAAAGAGAAGAATAATATCATTTACAAGCTTGGACTAATTTCGCACTGATGACTATCAATATGCATGACCAACCCCATAAGTTCTATCTTAGAGATGCTATTCCTTTATTATCTCTGACTTCATACATGTTATAGCCTAACAAACTTTTCCAGAGATCTAGTTTCATTACCAAGACAAGTATTATTAGTAATCTTTACTGGCCGCTGGAAGAACAATTAGCCAAGTAATCATCCTGTGAAAATCTTTAAACATGCATTGATGCATCAAAGAATAGAAATTCAATTTTACATGAGGCATATAACTGTTTACTAAGAGAAGATAAATATATTCAGACACTCACAGTCGCACTTAATTGTTAAGACGATAAAAGACGTTTTTTCATACCAAAAAGATCCTTTGCAGCTGTGAAATAGTGCTAGCAAATTTAACATTCATTGTATCTTTTTTCTTCCTTGACTCCCTGCAGTGAGGGCAGTTCATGTAAATGGGTAGACTTCTATTCAAGAGGGAGAAAGCAGTTCCACCATCATCAAGATTAACAGACTGAAAACCAGCTGCAAGGTCCATCACTGAAGAAGTACCTTTAGCCTCACTGAGATTTTGTTCTCTTAATATATTGGAAACTTGCATCTGTCCATTTTCATATACACTTTTATTGGTGCTTCTCACTTTTGACTCTTCCAGATTACTTGTCATGCGAAAAGCATTGTTAATCATTCCATTTGACTGTTTGCGTGCCCTAGCATGACCACCATTCTTACCAGATTTAGAAGAAAATGCCATATTATGATCTGAGTTCTCAATGGATGATGTAACAAGAGATTCTTCAGGCATTGCATAAGGGGAACCAAGGCCTTTGAGATGATCTGGCGTCAATATAAACCGGTGCCCATGGGGACACTCATGCTCGAACCCAACATAAATCGATACATGCTTCAGAGGAATAAATTCTCTCACCTTGCCTCCAGTAGCCATGTTCATTGGAACATCATTGCTACCTATCTGTAATGGTGGATCACTATTTGCATCAGCATTAGTATTAATTGCAACCCCATTGGTTGCATGATCAATAGTAGCAATATTTGGAAGTTTTTGAGACCCTTGATTATTGGCAATTTCCATGGCCTTTGACAAACCCTTCTCTCTTGTATCATGCTGCTTAATACCCTTCTCAGAACCTGGCAGAGGTTGTTTTCTAGTTTGAAGAGGAGGAAACCCTGAATGTGTTCCAGCTGATCCAGCAACCACCTCAGAAAAAGGTTTTCTCATTGTCGAGTTGGAAACTCCCATCATTTTGTCACTAGCTTTATTGTTTAATAAAGGCTGCCTTTTTGGTACTTCAACTTCACTCTGCACTTCTTGTGCCTGAAAATGAGCATCACCAACCTTCTTTGTGTCTTTACCTGCAAGAGGTTCATCTTTGTCGCTGCCACTTAATTTATTTGAATAAACTTGTAGCTGATTACTCAAAGACAAACCATTGCTCATCTTCTGTTTTCCGAGAACAATTGACCATGTTAAAAGGAATTTCTGAGTTGTACCAAAGCCACTTTGGAGCAGACCTTTTGCAGGGTTATAGTACCTTGCACCACCAACACGTATCAATCTCCAACAAGAAGGTTTAATAGGCCCTTCAACACTACCTTGAGGGATATGTAGTGCAGGAAGAAGCTTGTCACATTCTGGAAAACAATTGAAAGTAATGTTGGCTGTTTCAAAATCAAAAGGATCGGATCGTAGTTGTCTTGAACGACCACATGCACATGCATGAAGGAATACAAATCCACTGGAATGTGGCTTGATCTCGTCGGTTACGAGCAAATCATCAGTTCCAACACTGTGTCTTTTATGCATGCATGGTTTTCCTGTCAAACTAACAGCATCACACAATTGTCTACCAGAACTCCAGATGGATGTGCATTCATCCTTGAGTTTTTTCATGTAAATTTGCACGGCAGGTCCTTTTACCATTGACTTAAAAGCCACCAGAGCCCTCTCCAAGTGGGCTTCATGCCGTGAAGTTGGATAACAGGGCGGCAACTCATTCAGATAAATCTCTTTAGCGATTGGAAGGGATTTTTCACACCACAAAGTAGAAAATTTGGCACACAGCCCTCTACCACTCTCCAAAATAGATATGGCATTTTCTAAGGAATCAGTAGCTTTTGAGGCATTCCCTTCAACGGCAGGCATAGCAGCATTTTGTTGGTCCGGTTTTCTTTTGCTAAATTCACTTTCGCCAGTATACCCTGGTTTCACAGAAAGGATTCCATGGAGAATTGGTTGACTCAAAGATAGCCAGGTCTCTAAGCTGGGAAGTTCAGGAGTACTAACTGTCTTCCCAGAAGCAGCTGAGGCCGCTGCGGCAGCGGCAGCAACTGCTACCATGCCAACACCAGTAGCTGGGCCACTGCTGGTGCTAGATACCATACCCCCTCTTCCTCGCAGGATATCAGACTGCCTTAAAATGAATTCTTTAACTGAAAGTATGTCCTCCTTGTTTGCACTCTGGCTATTGCTTTCGAGCAAAAGAGAATCTGAAGTTGCCTTCCCATCAATAACATCTTCAACAAGGCGAGTGGCAAACTCAAGAGATTCACCTCTATGGTTTGAGCACAAATCTACAAGTATAACAGCTTTTGATGCATCTAGCAAAAATAAAGCTGCTGCACTTGAAATGCCTCCACTTCTTGTACCAGCATGACCAGTTTCAGAGCTTGAAAGTATTCGGCATTTTTTGATAGAGAAACGAATTTGTGCTTCAAGGGATGACTGTAATTTCTTCCTGAAACCACCTTCAGGTTTATTGACAGGACGAGCCAGTACAACAACTGACCCAGATCCCTTTGTTGGTAAGTTTGGCCTAGCCATATTGTTTGAACTTGATGACTGACTTAACGGGGAACCCTCCACTTGCTCTCCCAAAGCAGAACTAGGATTAGCATCACTAAAATCGTCAAGAAAAATGAAAAGAATAACAGGATAACACTGTCCCGGCAATAAAGAGGAGCGTGAACCTAAGCCAGACATCAATGTCACTGCAGCACCACGATTTAAGATGCTGCGGCTTCTACCAGGAGATGGACTATTTGATGATGCTCCTGACAGGAACATTCTAGAAGAAGATGAAGCATGAGAATTTGGTGTCAATGGTTGCATACTCTGTGATTTGAAATAGGGAGACATAGCATGTTTTGCAGCTTGCAACACTCGAAACTTTTTCAAAATCTGTGTGTCAAAGTGTGATCCTTCTTGGGTTAATATTAGTACATGGCAAACCTGCATTGCTAAATAAACTAGAGTCATTTACTAGTTGTAATTAGAACAGGAGACCATTTTATTCAAAGGGAACTAGTAAATTCAAGAATGGAAATTCAAATAAATGGAAATAGGAATATAACAAAATAAAATTCTGTTCAAATTTGTAATTAAACTCTGAAACTATTGGGAATTGCAAAAATTACTCTGGGAAAATAACTCTGCAAAACTAGAACCATGGTGTTGAAGTAATAGTGTCTCTACTTCAGAAAACTATAAATTCACTTTTCAGAATGTTTCAAAAGAATCTTCTGAAATTAGTAGGTAATCTAAGCCTACAACTTCCTGCAAACTTCTGTTTCAATCTTAATGTAGTCCTCATCAAAATTGTTAAATTCCAAACTCTTCATCTTGCTGTCATAACACAGATGCCCAACATACTCATGCAGACCTCCTTTTAAGCTTTCATGTTTATCTAAGTAGAATATCATCTATAGAAAGGAACCGAATACGACTTCATATTTAGATATACGTCTATGAAGCAATTAATAACTTAATGTAAAACCTTCTTCAGAGTGCAGCCTCCTTCAAGAAACAAAACTATTATCAGGTGAGTTGATATTAAATTACCAAGTGAATCTGTTCCTATGAGCATCTTATTGATGTATCACTATACTTCTAGATTCTTACCTTGCATGTGATAGATAGTTCATAATACAGTCTGAAGACAGCTTTCTTGCATGAATATGCAAAATTTCCCAACCGTACAGAGTGGCAGAGATAAAAAATCACCTATTTATAGATGCAACTCAAAAAGTATCCAGAATTCCTACTTATATTTTGGTCGGACAAGTGCAATGATTGATGTGTACAGACCTGGCTATCAGACAAAAACTTGAAAGGCGGCCAATGGATCTCAAATGCCACCTTCTCATCCATGGGAAACTATAATAGTTATTCTCCATAGATAAAAAAAAAGAGGCCATTTTAACTATCAAATCCAAACTCATGCCACGCCTTACATTTGCAATGCTGAATTAAACAAAAAAGGCATCAACTTCGAATATTTAACTGAATGTCTATGTTTGCGAATCTGCCTATGAGGTGTAAGCGTTAAACAGATAAACTTCAGTCCCTTTTTTAATCTACGACCTGAACATATTGAGTATTTTAGACAAGAATATTTGAATCTTTATATAAACAACTTCACAATATGAAAAGAGCCTTAGAATCGAAGGTAACAGCACAAATAAGATTCAGAATGTAAATAAAGTTAAATGCTTCATAAACAATAGGGAACGAGAATGCTCACAGAGAACATAAAAAGCAATCCTTGAAGATCACCGAATTCACGGTCCTCGAATAAAGAGTCAAATCCCAATTGAGACTCCAAATCCGCGTCCATGATCGGACAAGAAATCGAAGAAAACTGCAAATACAAAATCCCTTTTTCCTCTTCAAAATAATAGCTGATGCATCTCAGCTTAAACCACTCCTCAATCTCCTCACTAATCAATTCTTGCTTATTGAAACGAAAGGGGGTGTCAAGATTCCCAGAACCAAACACATTTGCGTCAATAACTCGGTTAATCAGTTGGGTTATATCGCCGTGGCGCCTGCCTGCGAAACCCACTACAACGATGCCGTTTTGCTGAGATGGGGTGGGAGTTGGACTTTGTATGGGTGAAGGATCAGGTGGTGTCGGAGGAGGAGGGGAGGGTGGTGGTGGGTTTGGAGTTGGGGGCCGAATAAGGACTCTCATAGGTTGGGAATTGGGATTTGGTGAATCCATGTATGGAATTTGAACTTGGAGGTTTTTGTGTCTTTTTCCCTTCCCTTATTTGTTTTCAGTTTTGAGTATAGCTACTTGGGCTGTTGTTTTGGAAGTTTGTTGCATTCAGATGATATTCTTACATGGGAGGGAAGATAGCTGCTGCTCTGCTGAAGAAAGAAGATGACCAGAATTAATTTAACGAAAATCAATCTAAAAAGATGGTTGTCTAATGGGGAATGGTGCTGCTGCATACCTGCAGGATGGGGAGGAGGACAAGGTGAAGACACATTTTTCGATTTTTTAGGCCGTCAAACAGAGGGACTATAGTAAGTTCACACTACTATTTTATTTTACTTTTTTGGGTAATAAAAATTTTTGATTGAGTTCAACTTCGGTCGTCACCGCACGGTCCACAAGGATGAAATCAGGACTTGCATTCGAGAACGCATAAAAACATTTCTTCTAAAGTAGCTGTTAATACGAATAAGAGAAATTCTGTTAATAGTCATTTTTGTACGTTTAATGTACTCGGTAGATAGAGGATTACATGGAGTTGAACATAGTAAAATATGAAATTGAAAGATTTTGTTGAAATTGTTCGTTTGGACAATTTTTGAAAAGCTAATCATGAGTTTTTTTTTCCATCGGAACAATAGGGCTGTTTTGCTCGTTACTAAACTTGTTGAAAAGATGAAATATAACCAATAAACCACAAAGAAGAAGAATCCTATAACGATGTGAAAAGTAGCTAACCAACTTCTAGGAGAGACATAATTGACTACATTGGTCTCAATAGCTGCGCCTCCCACACAATTTAAAGAATCTAAAGGGGCATGAGTCGTATATTTTGCAGAACACCATACTTGCTAAGATTGCATGTCTTTTTTTCAATTTACTCAAATCCAACCCATTTGGACCTCTTGTAGATTCTAATAAGGGAGTGTGCAAGTTCAAAAAACGCAAGGTTTCTCCTTAAAAAATGACTTCTCCAATTTGCGAACTTATTAAATATTTAATTAAAGCAGTAGACCCTTAGGCGGCACATTAGTCTCAAGACATTGGTCTCTAACTAAAAAAAAAAAGTAAATGTCTAAATTTGAAAAGCTTTTGGGAGTTCTTACATATCGTTCATCAATATAACTCTCACATCGATAATTAAATTTGAACAGAACACGATCTTTTATAAGGAACTCGATTACTCTGTTTTCTTTAGCTACATAGAAAAGGGGTTAGGAAGGAGTGAACGAGGTAAAATAATCTTCCACCTTGTGATTTTTCACATTGAATTGCTTGAGGAGGTGTTTAATGAGTACTTCTTGTTAATATTATGGATTTATGATTTCTATGTACACACTTGCATGACATGGCGACTAAGTTCCAACTCATGGATTCCATACTTAAGCCTTTCTATGTATTTATTACCTTCAAGATTATGAGATTATGTGGCATACTTGGTATGATTTTGTAATTGAAGGATGTGGATACTTTCTTGATTTTATTTCACTTTACCAAAAAAAATTTAACACTTGGCTTCCTCTAACTAGTGTCCAGCTGTCCATTAAAAACCAACTAGACATATCTCTTAGCTTCTAAAATTCTATGACAAGTGGTGTTCGAGAGATAGTTAAATAAAAAGAAATGGTTAGTGGTTAATCTTGTGCACAGCAGTGGTATATACACTAGTGCGTATGGATGTGAATCACTTAATCTCAATTTGAGCTTGCATTTCAATTGCTGTACATGTGACATGTATCTATGTTTACTATCATATGCAGTGTCGGTGTATATAATATTGATTTAAATACTTAATAATCAATAATCTAATGAGTTAGCACTATTTTCTCTTTTTCTTTTTTCTTTTTATTTAGTTTTACTCTTTTAGACCTAGGATGTGGGGGGGGGGGGGGGAGGAGAGGCAAGAGGTGCAAATTGAGGGTTGATGGTACGTGTATGGAAAATATTTAGGTGGATTTTGTACTTAAGGATGCAATCAAAGTTGAGATGAGTTGAGTTCACATACTATGGCTTCTGAACCACTTGAAATAATTTGAAATCAGGTCAATCCAAACCAAAGCAAAATACTTTAATAGGAAGACAAGATCACTAGATTGTAAGTTTTAATTGAAACTCACAATGGTGGAATGCATACAAATGGAGCGCATATGACCAACAACACTGCGTTATGCTGCCAACAAATACCTGTTTCTAATCAAGTACAAATTGTACCATGAGTCAATACGTTATGTTGTCAAAGTTATTTAGCAATTGCACACCGTACAATTGATCTGGCAGATGCTTAAAACTAAGAACTTGCAGTTTGCAAATTGAATACTCAAGTTCAACTTGATTATCTACTTAGGTTGAATCACATTAAAAGCTCGGTTAAAGTCCGAGTTAAATTGAAATTACCAATACAGATGCGACATTTTGTAGTTTTAGTGGAACAAACGAACTTTCTTGAAGTTGAAGCAGAGCCCTGGTATAGATAATTCACTAGAAAGTAAAATTAAACCTTGACAGAGTGATTCACGCGGAAGGAAAAATGTAGCAGAATCATATCAGGACCTTCATCATTAATAGATACTATTTTCATCGGTTAAGTTAGGTATTAAAGATATTATAAAGAATGTTTGCATTTTTGCTTATATCTCTCGGCTTGGCCATAAACTATGGGCAAGGAAGTTGGACTATTTTCAAGATCATAGAAGCAGACTAGAACCACCAATAAAACAGGTACAGTACACAATGTACAGGTGTTTTATTCTTCAAAGTAACAATTGGACCAGTAATTCAAAGTTGAAACAAAATGATACCAAATGCCAGATTCTTCTAACCTGAGACAGAGATAACAGCCTCATGTGTAGCAAGCAGTAGTGATATTACATATTTTTCTAATACAAAAAAAGCTTGAATCGGTTCAGGCGTTGACGGTTAGAGCATGGCTCCGTTTCCGGGACCAATGACACGGCTCGGCTCCAGGACCATAGGTGGCTTTCAGGGCTCTTACCGGGAGTAATGCATATTTTAGTTGGCTAGTGACTCCAGCAAACATAAGAACAACCCAGCCAAAGAAATCCCGCTTCGCACCTCCCAATCACTCGCTAGCCAACATTATCAATTTCTTCACCTAAATGCAAGCTGCTCTTGCAGCTATGGCCGCCCATTTTATCCTCTCTTTCACGGCCGTCAACCACCATCCTCTTCTCTCCCAACTCTCCAATCCCATTTCCGCTTCTTCTTCGCCTTCTTCTTTATCACTTCATTCCTCATTTCATGGGGCATCTCTCAAGCTTCCCCGCCAATTTTCCGCCGCCGCACCTAAGCCTCTCACTGTCGTGGCAGCCACCAAGAAAGCGGTTGCTGTCCTCAAAGGCACCTCGGATGTGGAAGGCGTCGTCACTCTCACCCAAGATGATGATGGCCTCACAACTGTGACTGTAAAAGTTAATGGGCTTACTCCAGGGAAACATGGGTTCCATTTGGTTAGTCTTTTTATTCCTTTAATTTTGTTCCACTTTATTACTGTTAGCCAAATATCTATGGTTTGTCTTGCTCAAATTTCTTTTTTTTTTTTTTTCCAATTGGGATTTTCATAGCATGAGTATGGTGATACCACAAACGGGTGTATGTCAACAGGTTCGATTTTTATTAGTATTTAAAGCTTATTTTAGTGGAAATGATGGTTTATTCCTGCATTTTTCTGGGCGAAATCTGTTGGTGATTGTGGTTTACCGTGCATTAACAGGAGCGCATTTTAATCCGAAAGGGTTGACTCATGGAGCTCCTAAAGATGATGTCCGTCATGCGGGTGACCTGGGAAACATAGTTGCCAATGCCGATGGTATTGTTTAGATTGATAGTTTTATTCAGTTTCAGAAATATAGAAGGCGTTTTCTTAGTGAATTGCAAAATAAGAAAAGAAATGTAACATGAAGGGAGGATAGGAGGAAATGGATTTCTTACTCGTCGACTTTTAATTTGATATTGCAGAAACCAACTTATAAATTTATGGAGACCTAATAAAAGCATACATATTTCTTAAATTCAAAGTTACTTACTGGAAGTAACCTGTAATTGTTTACTCAAGATTGGATCTTTTTGTTTTTATCAGAGCTGATGATTGTGACTTTTTCTGTAATCCTGATGTTGTTCAATGTTATCCAGGTGTGGCTGAGGCAACCATCGCGGACAATCAGGTATATTGGATAACTTCATGCTGCTCTGAATTGTGTGTATGATCATATATTGACAATTCTTATTGAGGAATGTGATTCTATTTTCACGTGCAGATACCTCTGAGTGGTCCAAACTCGGTTGTTGGAAGGGCTTTGGTAGTTCATGAGCTGGAGGATGACCTTGGAAAGGGTAAAGTTACTGTTTATGTGCATATTTTATTCAAGATGTACTGTTCTTGTTGTTTTTGAGTCCGTAGAATCTAAGGATAACCCAAATTGCTGCTGTTATGAGCTTTATTAGTATGTCATTAACCTTTCCTTTTGGCTGTCAATCTGTAGGTGGTCATGAACTCAGTCTAACTACAGGCAATGCTGGTGGAAGATTAGCTTGTGGTATGCAAATACATTTTTCTCCCACACTTCATTATTTTCTTATTTTAAGTTCCAGTACCTGCTTTCTTTTTTGCCTGGGGGAGCACAATGACTACATCATGCACCTAACATTATGCCTAAGTTCCTTCCTTGCCAGCCACCAGCTAGTTTATTGCTAGTTCCATTTGTGATGAATTACTTTCAACTCTGGATAACAGTATTGAAAAAGTTTAGTTTATGGCTGTGGGGAGGTCTTATTGCAATTCCACACTATCTATCTGTGTTGCGTAACCTTCACTGTTTGTTGAGGACCTTATGGAAAACATTGAAATAGTGTGGTTGTTGTTATTGTTCTTTCAGCTGAGATTCTTGTGACTTTCGTGGTGCATCATAATCTCACAGAAATTTTGCTGTTGATCCTTGTTTTTCTACATCATAACGCTGCTAGTCCATTGAGTTGTAGGAGGTTGTTTTCATTTGAATTCATTTCCAATTGGTCTCTTTTGTTTTAACTGAAGTCATATAATTAATCTGCTGGTCTTTTGTTAATGTCCCTTTTCCTTCTTCCTTTTTTTCTGTTCCCCTAAAAAAATTCTGGATAAGACATTCTGACTATGATCGTCAGTATGCCAAAGTGTTGAGTCAGTTATAGAACTCAACTTTGTGTGCCATCACGAGGTAGACCGAGTGTGTCTGTCTTTTGTGCTTCTCTTGCTTGGAAATCTTCTACAAACTCATTTTTGTTGGATGTTTTTCTCCAGCCCTGGTGGGGGGAGGGTTTGGTTGGTCCCCTTACTACATAAATTTTGGATGATGATTTACATGGTTAATGCACCATTGATCTCTTTAATCCTTAACGCATGCTTCCTTTCTGAACAAAGACATCTTGTGGAGGAGCATATCGTGGAGAGTGGTTTTGGTTTTCTGCCACTAGAACCTTTGTCCTGTATCCGAGCAGTTATTCCGCCTTAGAAGTTAAGTCTTAGTTTTCTTCTCAAATAACTAGTAAAGTGATACGAAGCTTACATGCACAGTGCAAGCTAACAAAGCATGGATTTTTTGCATATCTGCATCTTTTCATTGTAAAACTTATAGAATATTTGACCAGATTGCTGTCTATGTCTCATTTTGCAGAATATTATTTAGCTTTATGGCATTGCAGCTTTACTTCTCATTTTAACTGTCGTATACAGCCCATGTAGATTAATCTTTCTTGTCACATCTAGATGAATGGATTAAGGTTCTTGAGTTAGTGCAGTGTAAAAAGAATATCTAGAAAGCCCTATGGTGTTTCAGTGTCTCTAAATGATGTACTCAGAAGTGTGTCTGAAAAGAATATTGCTAGAATTTAAGTTTTCCCCTTAATGTCCCCATTCCCATCCAAACATTCAGCATAGCTGATATTCTGAAGTCTCACCTGTTAGGGACCTTCCCAGATGCCCTTAAAAAGATTGGGCAATAAAATTTCATTCTTGTCAGATGCCATTGGCCACAGATTGAGAGAGCAAGTAATCATCATTGCATTTCATTTATAACTACCTTTGCTTGGGGTCAAACCCAGAATATCATAAACAGAAAACATACATAACCAAGTGTACAGGTGATGCATTTAGTAGGTGCACAAAAACAAATTATGAAGAATGGGATGATGCATTTCTTCTAGAAAAGTTGTCAATTTATTAATAATATATATATGTTTCTGTTGCTACAATTATTGAATTTGCAAATACGATCAGTCTATAGTTGATCAGTTGACCTTTGGTTCAAGGAATATTCAATGGCAACTTTATCTAGATACATATTTTCTTTTCTTAAATTAAGTCATAGGACTGATGTAGAAATCAACATCATGCCAGTGTACTTCCAAGACTTTGAATGTGCCTGTTTCCAGAGGCTTAGAGATTATAGCTTCCGTATACCGTGCTAATGTGTAGTTCTTGGGAAAAACTTCTTACATCACTCCATTCTGCGTGTGGCTTTCTTGATGAAGTAATGCATTGTTCCAGAACTTGTTTATGTTAGTTTATTATCTTAGGACCCAAGCTGTTTAAGGGCAGCTTTTTTTTTTTTTTTTTTCATTTTTCGGGTATTAATAGTTCAACAGATATGTCATGGGCTCCTCTTTATGAAGGTTGAATCCTGGATGCTATCCTTTGTGTGTACTTTCTTTCTTCTTGTTGAAATTTTTTGAAGCAAGTTGGTTAATATGCCTCAAAGAGATCCTTCCAGTCTGTAAATAGCATTCATGAGGAAAAGGTCTAGTTCACACAGAGGTACATGTACAGTTCCTGTACAAACAACTCTGTTATTCCTCCGTATCTAGTGATACCACAACTTTTTCCTCCTGTATGATGTTTTCAAGACTAGGCATGTACATATAGTAGATAAAATTCCATAGTGCATGATAACATGCCTCTGGTGTAATGATGCTTTAGAAACTACTAATAGTTGGATTAGGATGTGATTGGTTCTTGATCTCAACAAAGGGCTCTAGAAAAGGCTTCTCGTGATGGGATGCAAAATATTGGTATACCTGGACGATCTAAATTCTTTCATATTTATGTGCCTTATCCATGATTTGTTGGTGGTTTCACCAGCTATGCTTGATCCTGTTTTATTTAAGATAGCTGGCATACTTTATCATCTGATCTTATCTGCAGGTGTTGTCGGATTGACTCCAATATAAGTAGCTAGCTTGGACCTGAAGATCACATCGGTAAACACTTGTGGTGTTTAAAGTTTGATATGGAGTTGAATGGAGAGGATGTCCTATTGGGAAGAGCAACTGATTATTGTCTTGTGAAGATGCAGCTAAATGCTGTATGAACGAATTTGCATACTATTTGTTTATGCTTAAATGAAGTGAATAAATTTCAGTGCTTGGACTTAGATTTGTGGATATTTTACTAAACTCTCAGTATTGTTCTTCCTGAATGACTTCGGTTATCATTTTGGCTTTACTAGCGCATTAGCCTGATCTTGATGATTAACACCAGTATTTGAATTCCTCCCCTCACCCCTCTCACGGCTCCATGCTTGACAGCAAAAACCTTAAGGCTCATGCATGTTCATGAGGTTAAGTTGTGTTCAGCACGATGCGGTCGTCTGTGCTGTTTGTTGTGATTCATATGTCAACTGACATGCAAAGCGCTAAAGAGAAGTGACTTTTAGTCCTGGAAACAGCTTGTTCCTTCAGCAGAGTTGTGCGCTAACATGTTGCTTACATGCAATAATTGTAGAATAAGAAGAGCAGTGAATGTTTTCCTGCAACAGGCATCAAAGCAAAATATCAATTCGGTCAAATTCTGTTTGCTCCAGCATTATCTAGTTCTACTTGAGATTTAATCATCATGAATGGACCTCAAATTTAGGTCTCAAAAAAGCTCAAATGGTATTGGCCCATTCTGAATGATGGTCTCCCTTTTTGCAATTCTTCGATGTTGACAAATGTGGACGATCCAATTAACAAGACTAGTTTGTATAGGCTGCCAAGGTGTGACTTAAGCCCAATATAATGGTGAAATATGACCAAACAAGGACCAGCTTGCTTGCTTCTCGAGCAACAGTTCCACGATCCTGACCAGCAACTTCTTGGGAGTAGGGGAGACAAAGCCTGCCCAACCTAGTAAAGGAGCTTGGAGGTGGAGGGCTTTTGGAAGTGTCCAAGTGGGAATGCAAAGCATTGTAAGAGCGTTACAGTTTGTATGGTGTTGGAGCTGCAAGATGTCAGTTTTTGATACTTTAAAAACAATAATGGGATTTCAAATCTTTATCTTTTGCTTTCATTTGTGTCCGTTGGTCGATTACATCTCCACAAATGTTTCTGCAACTTTGTCTTCCTTTCTTTAGTAAGAAAATATTTTTGGGAAAATAAGTAGATTATCTACTAATGTAATTTTTACATCGACTAGCAAAATTTCTGTGAAAAAGGTACCTGTTTCTTACTAACAGATCCTGCATGTGTAACAATTGTGTCTACATATGATGCTATAACCATACATACCGATCTTATCTTCCCCCAACACACCCCCGCCCCAACTAAAGTATGCGGATCAGCCAAAAGGGTTGAAGGATTACTGAAATACATATTCCCACTTGAAGGATTGATGGGAAATTTACACTTGATCAAGACATGTCATTAGATTGTGATTTATCAGAGGAGTGGTGTCACCATATCGGGCCTCTAATTAACTCAAGCCATCAGTCGCTGTTGTTCATATTTGATCAAAGAACCTTACTAGTCAAGTGGAATAAAAGATTTCCGAGTAAAAGGATTTTTAGGGTGTTTCAGTCCACCAGTCACCAGATGAGCCAATTGCACCAATGAAATTTATTAGTAATTTTTTCTAACAATAACGTTGATTACTCTACTGATTCTCGATCTATTATTCTATTCGTTGAATAGTAAATGATCAGTATTTGGTACTGTGTGAGTGCGTGTGTTGTGAGGGAGTGGGACACCATGCTACCAAACCAGAGGGAACAGCGTAACAGTGGCGTTGTTGCACTGCATCGCCTTACTGCCATACGTGCTTCTCACACCAAGCCATCCCTTATTTATTTGCTACGCCAAGAATCTCCCCACCCCGTCCAAATCTCATTCTTGACTTTTTCGCTTCTTAATTCCTTTAATCTTTTAAAATTGAATGGGCGCCATGCCATCCATTTGAAGTTTCTCATCACCGGTTTGGATTATTAAATCATCTCTCCCGAGGGTTAGTTTCTTTTATCTAATGGCCTCCATTTTCTTGCTGATTCCAGTTTTTTCCTACATTCTTCACGCATGTTGAACTCCGTTTTTCTTGCTGATTGCAGTTCATTCTACATTCTTCATGCATGTTGGATTAGATGAAGCCTAAATCATGTCTAACTCATTCCTATTTCCCCGAGTCCGAGTGCAGTTCGGTCAACTCCTTCATCAGTTAATTCACTTTCTTAATATGTATAAATTTCTCTAGCGATTGGCTTTTCCAGTTTCATAACCTCTCTATGATTTACTTCTTTCATTCATCTCTTGTTATGAAAGTTCGAAATTGAGATTAATCTCAATCACTATTTGTAAATGAATGAAAGCTAATTGGATTGTCTAAGATTAACATTTTATATAAATGGGAACCATAAAAGTTGTACTAGTTGAAAGCTCAAATTTATGCAGCAACGAGTCTTGTGCTAATGTAATTAGAGATTGGCAGAGAAGCAGTGCTCATACAAATTTTCATTGGCTGAATCTCACACGAAATAGAAAAACTAAGGATGATAAAGCAATTCTGGTTGAACCTAAGCTAGCTTCTGAGATTATAGCAATTCTTTTGAGGGAAATTAATTTAGGAGTGTAATCTAGTATCTGTAGATATAAACTGATTATTGAGACTTGCAAAGATACAATCAAGTAGGCTATTCTTTTAGGGGAGCGATGTATAATCAAATCATGTTGGACGATTTCTATCAATCCATTAATGACACATGCTTTGTGTATATATATATATATATAAAGTAGGCTATTTAGTAGTGACATTTATTTATGTTTTTTTAAATTCTGGCTGCCCAAGTATAGGTACCTTCTTTCACCTTTTTATTTTTGTGACCAAGAAAAGGAAGTTGAACATTTATATAACAAGAGATTAGCACAATACTTCTTACAGTAATAGCATTTTTTGGCCAACTAAGATCAAAATTAAGAGCATTAATTAATAACTTCTTTTTAAATTGTTTCACGAGCCTTATCTTCGTCCCAAGTTATCCCGATTACTCGGATAAAAATTGAATAGAATCCGAGACTGCAACCATAAGCAGTAAAAGCTTCGGCATATGGTACCTAAAAAACCAAACACTAGAAACCTAATAGAAGGTATGCCATTCGAAATCTTTAAATACACGAATAAAAGTTGATGTTCAGACACATCTGTACAATATTTATTCATGTAGACAATTCATAAGTAATTCTATCAGCAGTTTTTTTTTTTTTAATTAAGCAGCCAACCCATCTGACTACCACATCGGCTGCTGTAGTTCACTTGGAGGAGGACCACTCACATGCAGCAGAAAAGAATATTGTTATTTGAAATCAACAAACTTTAATTAGCAGATAAATTAATGTAAGTAGCATGTTATTGTCATATGTATAAAGATTAGGTGTCATCTGGGGATTTTGGGGCTCGTTAAATAGCAATCAAAAGGAGGGGATTTTTGTTTTTTTTTGGTAGGAAAAAGTTTGAGTGACTTCGTCTCCGATCACCACCATAGGTCAGAGCATATCTCGAAACTATAGGTCAGGAGTTCTTACAAATTATTTACCAACATTGCTCTTAAAAGTCATATCGGTAGCAGAATTCGAATACACAATCTTTCGTGAAAAAATGATCCATCCTTATTAATTGAGCCAACATAAGTCGGTAAGAAATGGATCAAATTATTTGTAAGACACAAATTTTAATAAGTAACAATATTGATTGGATTAATCTTATATACATTGTCAGTGTATACATTATATCACCGTTAAATATATGATACATGTGCAAAATTTGCTCATGTGTCATCCGTCCAACAGTGTTATTATATACAATGACAGTGTATATAAAATTTACTCATATTAATTGTACTTTTGCACATTAATATTTAGTGTTTATATTTATTGTCATAATAATTACATCTATTTTATGTACATTATATGGTTCACGTAAAATTGATAATTGCAGTGGTAAAAAAAAAAAACTGGTGTCATTGTCAACGGTTATGAATAAAGAAAATAAGTAATAGACTTTTGATGCTTAATTACCCAAGCCGACGAAAATGTCCACTTGGGTAGAAACCAAGTTGTTCTTGATTTGCGATTAGTACACGATTTGGCAACCAAACCTATGAGCATTTTGCTTAATAAAAAAAACGACGTAAGAGCATGGTCCTTGAACATATGCTTTTTAAGTTCGACCACTAACCAAATCGTTCATTATGGCCTCCACGTGGATGATTTTACTCTAATCCATCCTTTTTAGTTCTTGAATACTGTCTTAAATTTCTATTTTTCAAACCATATTTTTTGGGCCCATGAAAGTAATCAAAATCAGGCTGCTAATATTAATGTTTGTGGCTTGCACTTAAGTATAAGAAACCATAAACTCTGTCACTCTTAGTCCTAAATTAGTATAAAAGTGGAATAGATGTGCCTAATTTTTACTTGAAGTAGAAAAATTATTTTGGGGGAACCACAAAAAGAGAGAGAGTTGGTATGCTTCCTTCAACAGCCATCTTGATCGAACTGCTTGGCATTTTTTGAAAAAATAATTATGTAGAGAATCTGAGTAATGTTGTTGGCCCTCAACAACTAAATCAAGCGAGAGTAAAATAACAAGAAAACTTATCACTTTGGACCAATTTTCTAGGTTTCATTTCCAGCCTTTCATCATTAATTGTGATGGTCAACTAATCTACGCAATAATTGATATGAAATTATTAACGGGCCGACTATACTAAAGTGCCAAATCAAAATGTTGAATCAATTTTTTAATGGTAATATAATTGCGAAACCTTGCATATATTAGATTAAATCAGCTTATTAGTTAACCACTTCGAAATATTCATTTCGTTTTAGATTCTGTTGAAGATAAAAATACCTTTCAAATCTTTTGTAACAAGTTGGCAATCTGTTGCAAAATTGACGTAGTAGCCAAATGTAGATTTTTACATTGGGCAACAACTTCTTAGATATCAATACTAGTGGAGTATTAATTTGTCATTTTTTTTGGACAACTCATTCCGATAATGTATTGGAGCAATTGATTTTTCTTCTCGTAAACAGCCACCTAACAGGTTTTGCAGTTCCTGTAATCTTCTCTTGTTATAATGTCTCTATAGTTTAATCCATTATAAACTACTAAAGGGCCTTCTCTTCCAAAAAAGAACTAGAAAAGCTACAGAATAGAAAGGAATATACGGAAGGCCAATTGGATGCTGTTTTTCTCTTTTTCTTTCTTTAATTTTCCTTATGTAAGACATGGTCAGGCATTTCATACTTTCTGTTTCACTTTGTGTGTGTTTTTTTTTTGTTTTCTGTTTCACTTTGTGGGTTTAGCTAATGTAGTTGTCATCCAGCCTATAAATATCTCCAATTCATTTTCTATATTTGAGATTTAAAACATTAGAAATGAAGCAGGAAACTAATCGAATTAAAAGGTGTTTGAGTATCAAATTCGCAAGTTCAATTCTTTGAGTCATATAATCTCATGATATTATTTCTTGATCTACTTTACAGACGCAGTTAGATACCTGATTGTGCGAGTCCTCTTCAATTGTCAGAATTAAAGATTAATTAGCTGAAAAATCCTCTCTTAATTAATCATGGCTCAATTGGACCTGGAATATGATAGACAAAATTGTTTTTCTTACTAATCATCATCATCGGAGAGATGTCAGTTCAGTGTTAGGTTCCATCAACCCTATCCTGTGAACATGTGCTGCCCAAGTCGTATAATAGTGAACCGTTTTAATTAGCTGATCCAGCAATAATTAATTAGTCCGTCCACCACCATAATTCACACTTGAATTAGATGATTAAATCCAAAAAATAAGGCAATGTCTTGGGGAACAACGCAGTAAATTGCTGGCTGTTAATTTTTGGCATCACATTCAAATTCCATTGCTTCGTGCTTGTAGGATCATTGTTCCATCTATGATAAACGCTTTAAATTCTTTGTTTCAAAATTATTTTGTCCCATCTATCTTGTATTTATACAACAGTCATGTGTATTGATGCATGGATAACAAAATTATTTTTGTCCTCTCTATCCTGTATTTATACAACAGCCACGTGTATTGATGCATTGATAACACAAGCAAACTCATAATACTTCACAGTTCACTCTACTGACAGTTGCTGGATAATACTGAATGCACTATTTTGCAAAACAAGCAATAAAAATGGTTAATTCCCAGTTGGTTGATGTCTAATTCTATGGTTCTAACCGAAACTTTGAAGGGTTATAGTTTTATTGGCGACTCTAAAGTCTCAACTCTAATCGCTTCTTTATTTAATGTTTGTGAAGGTTTTGTTCAGCTAATTAAGAGGACCTTCTTAGTATCGACCCCCAATTTCACATATAATGATGTGTAACGCATCTAAACTTTCTCAATGGAGAAATTTACACTCGTACCAGTCCTTAGATAAAAAGTGAGTGGACGACCCAAGAAAGATACCCCTATGGTGCAAACTGCAAACTACAAAGTGGGCAGCCTCAGAAACCAATAGGCAGTTAGCCAGCCAACTTTGATCTCATATACATGGGCATGCACAAGCTAGTGTGTGCGAGTGTCCCTACTCAAGCTGCTTTGCTTACACCTCCCACCAGCTTTGGACGAGAGAATGGGAAGAAAAGATGGAGACAGATAAAGGGAAATATACTACCAATTTTATCAATTAAGAGAATAGTTGCTGAAAAGGCAGTTGTGGTGGGTTTGCTTGAAAGCCAAAAGAATCTCGTTATTTTGCCTAGATAGCTCACTGCCTCCCTCATATGCTTGAGCTTGAATCCCTCTCTCTTTCACGCACACACGTAGTTAGGTTATATTAGTGTGTATTTGGAAAAAAAAGGACTTATTTAGTATAGTGGCACTTTTTCTTGATCGGTTTAAGAAGACATGGAGGGAGTGAGGTGGAGCATGCTTTTAACGTGCAATTCCTTAGCTTTAATGGCTGTATTTATTCGTGACTTTCGCTGGCAAAACAATGTGTACAAAGAAAGTGTGAAACCGACTTAATTAATTAAAACGCTGTTAATAACTTTCCCTTCATCTACTTTTACCCTAATCTTGTATGTTTTCTATGTAATTGCAAGTAAGTTCCATTTGTCGCAATGTTTTAACTCTTGAGCCTCTAATTAAGAAGCGTATTGACTATACTAATCTTTTTTTTCTTGGTTGTCATTTTAGGAGTTTAATTGACGTACTTTTTTTAAAAGGGTTTTTTTTCCTACACTCTATACACTTGAGTGTACGATCGTTCATTCAACGTACATCACTTCCCATAAATTAATGCCTAAAACAAACTCTATGCAATACTGACCCTCCAAAGAGGGGATTAGTTAATTGTACCTAAGATGTTTGACATGTTAGGAGTACCTTTAGGAGCGAGTGTAGTTAATAAGGAAAAACACTTTTTTTCTTTTCCAAGTTGGAAATGAAAGGAAAAATTGGTGGCTACAAACTAACACATAGAAAATGTTCACGAGGCTGGCTTTTGACTCCAAACACTTCCTTACCATTCACTGTACTCGGTGCGTGTATATATATATATATATATATATATATATAGATATAAACCACAACAAAAGCCCACTATCACTCCTATTTCTCACATCACTCTTCACTTGGCTAGTTACTTCACTTCTCATTTTCCCCTCTATTACTCAATTTCCTTCAACACACTATTTCTTGAAACCAGTTTTTTGGTATGGAATTCATGGATGCCTTGGAAGAATTCTCAGGCTCAAATGATCATTCTATTGTTATCAAAGGCAAGCGCACCAAGCGTCGCCAAAGGCCTCTATCTCCGGTTGGTAGAGCGGCTGTGGTCACTTCTTCTTCATCAAGTGGTGGTGGTGGTGGTGGTGGGGTAGATGATCAGGGTGGTGGGAAAGATGGAGAAGTGTTAGGCTATATTTATTCTCTAATTCCATCTTGTAACACTTCTACTAGTGACATATCAATATCCGCCACCAGTACTGATCAAGAAGATGAAGATATGGCCAACTGTTTGATTCTTTTGGCACAAGGAGAAAGCTGTAGAAAGCAAGTTGATCAGGATCATGAGAGTAAGATGGAAAAGTTCACTAGTAGAAGGTTCAATGAAATGGTTACTACAACAACGGGTGGAAAAGTCGGCTTCTTTGTTTACGAGTGCAAAACTTGTAACAGAACTTTTCCATCATTTCAAGCTTTAGGTGGCCACAGGGCAAGTCACAAGAAGCCTAAGATTAATATAGAAGACAACAAAGCCACAATTGTTACGCCTTCCAATGATCATCATCATCATCAAGAAGAAGAAGAAGAAGAAAAGGAATCTGCAGGAGAAGAACAGGCTGCAGGCCAACTGATCGGTAGGCAAAGCCCACCTCTTTCTATTCAATCAACCAACAAACCTTGTTCTACTGCTGCAAGCAACAAGGCCTCAAAGAGTCATGAGTGTTCGGTATGCGGAGCAGAGTTTGCATCAGGACAAGCTCTGGGAGGTCATATGAGAAGACACAGGAATTCTATGACAGCTAGTACTTCTAAAGTTGCCACGATTCTTGAAACAAGCCCAAGTATTGATCATCACAATGACTCATCATCCCATGATCATCATGTCCAAAAGCCCAGGAATATTTTTCCTTTGGATCTTAACCTGCCAGCTCCATCTGAAGATGATGTCCACAGGGACTTGAAGTTTCAGTTTTCAGCCAATCAACAACCACATCTTGTGTTCTCAGCCCCTGCCTTGGTGGATTGCCATTACTGAGGGGGAAAAAAAAATAAGAGAAAAGAAAAGTTGTTGATAGCTACTTGAATTATATCCATTATGAATTATGACAATTAGTTGTTATTATTTGAATCAATAATAATATTAACAAATGATTCTTTGAATTTTTTTAGTTCTTTCTTTTTTTTAGTACTTTATATGTTTCCAATGCTGATCATCTACTTGTGTTGAAGCTGAATACTTTGAGTAAGTGGTTAGTGTACAAGGTTGCCTTTCATTCACGAAATGTGACTGAGAGAAGGCATCTTTTTGTTTTTTGTTCCTTTTTATGGTGATAAATACTTTAAGTATGTAATTTTGTTCTTACTTGAGAGGGAGGAACGATGTATGACACTCCTGAAGTGAGAGGAGTACTTGGGGGGCATGGCTAGGTTTTTGGCATAACCAGAACCACAACCAAAAGTCGTGGATTAGGTTCTTTTTGTTTCCTTCAGAATAAAGCTGAATTGCCTAACTGAAATAAGAAAAAAAAAGAGAAGGAAAAAAAAAAAGAAAAAAGCCTCCCTTTCTATCTGTTCCATTAAATGACAAAAGAACAAATGGATAGGAAAAGATAGGTTGGTAACAGCCAGGTATACTCCTATCCTATGTATGCGTAATCTTTCATACATGTATGTATGTCTTCAACAATTCATTCACTTTAGACCAAATGATGTTTATTAGTTGGAAACTATTAAACATTATATTTAATTCTTAGTTTATGAGGGATTACTTCATTTGTAGCTCTCATCCCACCAATCACACCTAATTATTTAACTTTGCCATCCCTTACTCTCCAAGATGATTTCTTAACTAACCAAAACTAACTAAAGCATTGTCCATCGACAGATACCAGAAATAGGTACTGCTACCTCACGTCATATATGGTTGGATCTGAGAAGCCCACATGTCCCTCTCTAATTTTGGTTCTATTAGCTCACTGGAAAATGAGGTTGAATTAGGCCTATTGCTTAGTTTTTGCATAATTTACTCTTTAAGGCCAATTAGTCAGGTGGTGTACCATGGGTGAAGGGCTTCTACATTTGAAAAGTGTAATTGTAAAGTACCATTCATGGTATGAATGCTGTATTTAACCAGTGATCTTGGCTTAGTGGCCACCAGGGAGGGTCTTAAGTCCCTTCTTGAATTGTAGTGAGGGTTCAAATCCCTTTTGCAGCAAAAAAAAATTCAAGAGTTTTGCCAAAACACTCTCTTGATCTAGTAAGGTCTGTATACCTGCTAACCCCAAACATAGTTTCTTTAGGCTCCCCCTTCCCTCTAGTTTAGGATTAGATAGGTTATACAATAGTTGTCGTCTCCGAAAAAAAAAAAAAAAAGAAGTATGAATGCTGTAGTTGTTTAATTCAATTGCTGAGATTGAGTTCAGTGGGCCAACTTCCAAATTATATAAAAATATCATTCTTTTGCAATTAAACGTGTGTGTATGTGTGTCTATATACATATATAATCATGATGTACATACTTTTTACGCAGTAATTGTAGAGGTCTCTCTCTTTTCCTTTTTTTTTTTTTTTGTAATAAAAAGTTTCGTGTAGATTCGATTCTGGTTACAAATTGTTCACTAGTTTAGCCTTCATATCAACAGGACCTTTTGTAGGGCTGGCAATCAGGTCCAATTCAGGTTGGCGGGTCGGGTCCTGACCCGGCCCGCCAAAAATTTGTTGACCCGAACCCGACCCGTCAACCCGTGACGGGTCAGATATGCTGACCCGAACCCGAAAGTTTCAGGTTGGCGGGTCAAGCGGGTTGACCCGAAACAACCTGAAATTTAATTCTCATTTACTGATTAACCGGCTATAATTTTTAATAGAATCAATTCCAAACTAAATTAAGACATCAAAAGAGTAAAAATAATGTAATACATCATCTATCCAAATATAATAATTTCAACTTCACACAAGTTAAATAAATTCATTTTAGGATTAAGTAATTAATGCCTTTGAAAAAAAAGAATAACTTAGTTTAGTTAGATAAAATAATTTTTATGTTTATTAAATTATTTTTAATTTATAAACGGGTCATATCGGGTCATATCAGGTCACCCACGGGTTAACCCGAAATTGACCTGTTTTCTTTTCGGGTTCATCGGGTTCGACCCGATTCTGACCCGAATTCCCAAAACCTCAACCCAAACCCATTAATTTCGTGTTAGGTTCGTGTCGTGTTTTCGAGTCGTGTCAGAAATTGCCACCCCTACCTTTTTGTGAGGAAATAACTTATCCTTACTAATCAATCAAAGTATCAAACCAACTTATATTGGCATGGTAGGAGTCTCTAATCTGTGTATCACTACTTTATTATAAGTTTACACCTAAGTGGAAGAAATCTGTCTTGCCTTGGGGGATATAACTAGACCTTTCTAATCAACACGCACGGGAAGGATTTCTAACTGATCATAAATCAGTGTCACTGCTTTGAGCCAGTGAAGTTTAGGGTTAAGTAGCTAATGAAACTAATTAATCAGGCAACCATATTCCATAGATCTAAGTGGAGAAGATGGAGTTGATGAACTTAATTTGTTTCTGGAAGGGTGGGGGAAGTTTGGCTGAACTGATCAATACTCTTGAATCTGCTCCAAGTAGTGTCTATTACGTGCACGTTTAATTTGGTGAATTGTGGTAAGGAATCATGTGGACACATAGCGTGAGAGATGTCCAAACAATGTGTTTGGATAGAGGATTATTTGGAATAATTACCGTAACACGTTTTGTAATTATTGTATATGGGATAAAAAAAATTAGAAATATACAAAGGTGAATTGAAAAATGTATTTATAATGCAAGCGAATATTATTTGAAATAATTCAGCAATTCAGACACAAAGATTAAGATGAAATTTGCATATGGTAGTGGCCAATCACACACTACCCTCTAATCCATAACCTCCACATAAAATGTCATCCAGCAATTAGAAAAATACTAGTACGCCTATTCCATTTAACCTCTTTATAAAATTTTTCCATCTAACAAAATAGACGAATATTGGAAAAGAACCCTAGCAAGCCCTCCAGCCCTCTTTTTGGCAGCAAAATATGAGGAAAAGTCAAGTAGAAAAAAAATAAAAAACTATTACTACAATTTTAATTAGTAGTGGAGAAACAAAAGTCAATGACGGTTTTCTCAATTTACTTCAATATGACTAGCATACACAATAATCCTACTCCTTTACAAAATCAACAAAAACAATATTCAACCACCCATAGTGTGTTGGTGACGGTGCTGTAGCAAAGCATAGGCGGGCAAGGTCATGTGTCTACACCTTGGTTCCATTTAGCACAATCATGTGAACAACTCAGCAAATGTAGCTTTGAGGTGGCGTCCTTTTCCACCTAGACAGATGGTTGGTTGTGAAAATTGGCAGGCATTCTGGTTTTCCAAATAAAGAACTACTGTCCAACAAATTTGGGATGTGGTGGGCTTGTACTGTATGTAAATCTAGATGTACAGCAAAATGCGGGCCACAAATTGATGTCAAGGCATCCTCTTTTTTTTTTTTTTTTTTGTATCTGCGACACTCAACTATATATCCTATGTTTTGATGTGTGTCTAATGTAAGCAGAAGTCATCATCGAATGATGAAAGCTGTTAATAACCCTTTTATTTGTCCTTTCTCTGATGCCATCTCGGAGAATGCCATTTGCCAGCCATTGTATAAGTGGAGTGGTTGCAATTAATGGGATGAAAAAATGCCACCTCTTTCAGATTCTTGAAATTTTCTCTTCTTGACCCGTCCTGGCTCCTATCACTAAGTTTGGTTCAGTGGCTATCAAAAAAAAATTTTAAATCCCTTTGTTGGGTTGCAGGTGGAGATTTAAATCCCTATTTGCAGCAAAAAAATTTAAAAATAGTAATCAAAATATCTTTTTGATTTAGTCAAGTTTGTATACTTACTAGTCTCTAATACGCAAAACCGCTTTAGACTCTTCCTCCATTAGAATAAGTTATATAATTATTATCGTTACTGAAAAAAAAGACCGTCAAGCTATGTTTTATTTGTCCGGTTTGGTGCCTGCCTCTACAATTTTAGAGTGTGCCTTACCTGCCTTTTCTTTTTTTCTTTTTTCTTTTTGTCTTGTGGGAGTGAAAAAAAGTTATTGTTGAACAGTTCAACATTAAATAATAATTTACAGAAGAATTTTGTTATAATAGTTTAGCAATTTATAAGGGATAATTATGAATATTTAGTTTTTCTTGCACTAATAATTCTGGACATTGATCGAATTTGGAACCCTTTGTTCATTAGTTACGAAGTGAGGACAGATCTGTACGTTCTAGGCATTGTCTTGAAAGTAACCAGACATAGGAACATTAATATGGTACTTCAGAAATAATTTGAACATTTTCTGCAAGTTTACCAAGATGCCGTTTGGGAAAAATAAAAAAACCACTAGGTACGAAGTGCATAAGTGCATTACGAAAGTAACTCAAGCTCTCGTTAACATCAAATAGACACGCATGATAATTCAATTCACATTTAAAGTTAATTGATTCACATTTTAATATGTTGAAATATGTTTGATAATGAAAAATTGAAATATGAATTAATTGATTGACATTGAGTTTTTTAAGCAAAACTAAGATCCCAAACATGTATGATAGAATATTCACTTATCATTTAATATAATTATATACTCAAATGTATGAGATTTAATATTTAACAATTCAATAAATTAATAAGTTTAGAATTTCATTTTTCAAATTTCAAATTTCAATTTTATCAAATGCACTTTAAGTACATTTACATTCCTTGACTTTTTGTCACAGATTTTTTTTTCATCTCAAGAGGATGAGAGGACATTCCTTAGTGCAGAAATTTGTTCCTAGAAATCTTTTTTGTTGTTGTTATATGTTACTCCCTTCATCTCATTTTGATAGTATTGTTTTTTCTTTTTCATCCGTCCCAAATTGTAGTCCCACATTCTAATTGAAAATATAATTAATTTTTTATTTCTCTAAAATACCCCTTATTTAATATATTTCGTTATCGATAAATACTCTTATTGCACCAACAATTGCTTTGATATATGTCTTGGATGGCGCAATATACCATCATTATGGTTATTGTAGTGATACTTCTAATATTAATGTAAGGTTATTTTAGCAAAACATTGGTTAGATTTACTTTTTTAATAAAGTTAACTAATTTTTTTTAAACTGTGTGAGAAAAAAGACCAAATTATCAAAATAGAACGGAGGGAATGCTACTTTTTGCATGTATACAAGTGTTTTAGAAGTTCTAAAAATATATATAATATATGTATATACGTATACTAAATATATGCCAGTATACAAACTTAATGAATAAATGGATAAACAAATTTATGCTCAAAGATCAGTCAATTGTGTGTTCAACTTTCAGTTGTTACATTACATTGGAATCTTGAATCCTTGCCCGTTTGGATTGCTATTTTTGTAGAGTTTTTGTAGAAAAATATGCTGTAATAATTGATATATATATGAAGTAGAGAGATAATTTAAAAAAACGTGTTTATGAAAAACATTTAAATTTTTTTTTTAAAAAAATTTCTTTCCAAGCAAGGCAGTCGACCTAAAATTCACGCTTATCAACTACCAAGTACATGGACCAAAAAATAAGGAAAGAAATGCTCTAATGACTAAAATGCTCCTGAGAACAAGAAGAAAGGCAAATCTCACTCCAAGACAAAACCAGCTTCTTCAGTTAAGCAATATTCAGATCTATGGAATAAGCAAAGTTTCTCTTTTAACTCTGTGTCCTAATACTCAATATCAACCACAACCACAATGTACTCCAGACAAAGATTTTTAGGATTGGGTTTAACCACCTTACTACATCTTCCAAGTCTGAGTGTGACTCCTCAGGCAACTAACCACATCACTCTCAGCAAACACCTAATATTGATGCTTCACATCTGACAATTGAAGCCTAGTACTCCAAACTATTTCAAGTGCTTCTCCTTTTTTATCTCAATAGAAAGGATTCTGAAAAGGATCCAACTCAAAATTCATAAAACCTAGTTGCCCAAACTTCATAATTAGATCCAGTGGAACTATTCCATATGTATGCGTTCAAAGTACATGTTTCCATCATCTTAGGATAATTAAATCCAATGAAACTAGTCCATATGAAATCCACCTGCAGGGTGGACAGAAAGTTAGATGGCAAGGCAAACAGTTTTGAGTAGGTATAACAAAGCTTAGTTTGACTCCAGCCAAAAAAGATTGGCCGAACTGGACAGAACAGTAATTGCCTTTTCAATTTTCACAGTCTTTGCTCCAAAATTTATTTTAAGTGTTGAGCTAACCTCTTTCCTTTTGTATTCTATTCTATTTTTTTTTTAAAAGAAGACTCAAAAACTTACAAGTAAAACCGAGAAAATTAAAGATTTAAAAGTCAAGCTAGACACCTCACCTCTTGTTTGCTTGGCCAATGATATGACTAATTAAGCTAGGTACTAAAACTTGGATTAAATCTTTCCTTATACTGTCAGTGTATCACTACTAACAGGATTGAATGCAAATGATCCAAATCATCTGAATTTGTATTTAAATGTATCAAATTTTGTATATGTGACATGCATCTAGACTCGCTAATATATACATTTGTCAGTATAATAAAAGATTTACCCTTAAAACTTATGCTAGTCTTAATTTAACAATTCAAACAATTTGACATTCTTTTATTATTATCCCAATCAAATATCAGCTAACCCATGAGCTACAACTGGTTTCATCTGATCTTTTTCTGTTGGAGTCATTGTCTGTACCAATTCTTGCAAAAGCAATGAGAACCAATAGTAGTCAGGTCAGGTCGGACAAACAAACAAGTGAACAATTAAATTTGGGCCATATCTTAGCTGGGCAAACAAATAAAGGGCACATATTTCAGCTCTTAATTATGTATCATGGTGGTGTTTATAACAAGAAAGGAGTGAGATTTTGCCCAGCACACAAGACCTTGTTATGAACGATTTTGCACATAATGCTATCACTTTTATAATATAGCAAATAGTTGATTATCGGAGATGTGCAAAAGTACACCTTGAAAAGTTGATGCAATGTCAAAGTTTGTTACAAAGAAATGTTTGGTTGCCGAAGAAATTAAGCGCTCCAATCACCTTCCCAAGTCGAATATGACATCACATCTCTTCTTCCCGTTGTTTTTTCCCATATTCTTTTTCAGGAGGGAGAGTAATCTTCCAAAAATGAATCCAATCATTGAATGATCATGTACATTAAAGGAACCAGTCCAATCCAATAAAAGAGCAAAGTCTATAGCTTGATTCTACTCTCTTGAAAGGTGCCTTTCCTCAGTTGGCATACACAATCAACCTTACTCTAGCAGTAACTTCAGGATGAAGCTTCAATTCTGCCAATGTATTCCCCTGTTTCCCGGGATCTCTGGACAGATACTATCCTTTTGTCCACATCCCTGTTGAAATTTTAGATGAATATTAGACTCGCGTCGGGGGTTACGACATGCAGTTAGAAGTCATTAACAGAGTGAGGAAAAAGGATGGGGATAACAAATCAGCACAGAACATGTTAAATATCTTTAAAACTTTCAAAGCTACATGAATCTGTAGCGACTGTAAGCGAGTACTCTGTGTCTGTGCCTTGATTATGTCAACGAGATCCTGAGCAGTAACGCTGCAAGGATAAATAGTTGGTGAGTTATGAAGATAGACAAATAAAAGGATATCATTATACACCTTCACTCACCTTCCAAAAATTTGTTTTCCCTTGCCACCTTTTCGCTTTACTTTGAAAGCTCCAACAGTTTCAAAAATTAGAGCAAGTTGTTGTGCCTCTTCTCTCACCTGAATGAAAGGGGCTTTTAAATATTGTAAAAAGACCAGCTCCAATGTCAGAAGAAATGGTAAAACCATGAAACAACTCCCTCTCCATGGAATTCAGAGATAGAAAAGTCACTCAGACTCTTCATTTAATTATCTTGTTTCCACCACTTTCAAATGGGACATTGCTGTGATCCTTCAAGATAGACCAGTAACGTACTAAAACTTGAATGACCGTGTCGGAAACATAACAATAATGACAGCTTACTACAGGAATTCAGTTAGCATAGCCCCTCTTGCAAACACAAAGAACATACCCAGACAACACTTCTTAACTAAAGAGTGTGAATAATCCAGATTCTCCCAAGCTACCACTAGTTTCAATACGCTGAAGCTTAAAGTGATAGCAATTTTTCACAAACCAAAATGCATGGGAATACACCTTGGACATGATTGACTCAGTTAACCTTTCAAGTGAAATATCCACAATAAAAAATTTCTTTTTTTTCATAAAAAAAATATATTCTTTTATTAAGTCTTTCAAAGACAAGAACATCATAAGGTGCTTCAGTACCCTCTTTTTCTCAGCCTCAATTCTCTCCTCTTCCATCTTCATTTCCCTGAAAGAAGATAAGAGCAAAGAAATTAACAATTTATTTTGATATCAGCCATTTATTCACCATGATTCTAATATATGCATTTAGCACTTGTTATCCACCAGCAGCCTAAAAACAAGTGTAAATGCCGTCAGACGTAATCTCTTTTAAGAAAATATATGCGCATCGCTATCTACCCTTGTAGTCACTTTCAAGATCAATCTAAATTTAAGATCTTGCACTACAATGGAATCGTCTTTAAAAATAGGTGCCAGAGTTAGTCGCAAATATGAATCTCAAAACTGCTCAAAAAACATCAACTGCCAAAGGGTTGTTAGGGCTAACTTGCAATCTTAAAGGGTAGTATACATAACCATAACCTCTGAGACGAGTCAATTTGTTGTGCGCACACTTCTGAGACCATCCTTGGTACTCTTGTTGCAACTAGCAAGTAGAGCTATGGCCTCTTAGAAGGGAAGTAGGCCTTCACAGATTTAATCATCTTGAGAACTTAATTTCTGTGATCACCATACCAGGACTACTGAACTAATGAATCCTTACCCTCAAAAGGCGATAAATTAAGTGATCTTATAACAGGTCTCCAATTAAAAAAGATCTTATTAGTGATACAGAAGCAATTCCTTTTGTAATATCAAAAAACAAAAAAATTGAAGGTCCATTTCCTTCAATAGAATGGAGACTTCAGAGTTTTGGTTAAGTGCTAGCAAAAGTTACAGGAAAACTCAGAGAAAAAGGCTTCAACAAATACAGCATCCCGGAAGAACTAACTGTACACAAACACGCGTTAAAAGGTAGAGAAGATTGTTCTGCCAACCAAATTACGATTCTCAGAATGATAATCACGAATTCCTCAACCCCTCCCCCGCCTCCCCAAGAAAAAACTAAAATCAATCATTTTCTTCCATTTGGTGACACTGTGACAACTGAACACACACAAACACAGACACAGTGGTGTGTGGAGTTGCACCTGATCTTGTCCCAAGAATTCTATCAACTTGTACATATTTCTCAAGTCTATCCCATCATGTTTGTAAGATTTACAACGGGGATCCCCAATATAATGCTAAACAAGAATCAAAGAAACAGGTAGTAAAAAAAAAAAACAAGTGGTTTTGCATCTTCTAAATAAAATTCCAACAGTATACATTTCTTACTTGAGAAGTAGGGGTGTCACAATTTGAGCCTTGCCCAATGGGAACAAATAATTTCTATAAAAACCAGCTTTAACATCCATAAGCTGACCCTTTTTGCCTAAGTCTGCTACATCCTCTTTCAGTATAATCTGCATATCAACCAAAAAACCTACAAAAATCCCATCAGCTATTTCTCCAAATAACATAAATTCCCATGAATTGTCTAGCATAAAAATGTATAAAGCACCAATCTTTAGCAAAAATAAGATAATCCCATTTTATTAGAGGAAGCATATACCAAACCTTTCTGGTTTTCTTGGCTTTTTTTTGAGCCACCACCATTAAAATTGAAGTTTTCTCAGGCAATTTTGTGGCTTCAGGTCTCATGCATTGGGTTAAGCAGTGACTGCTGAGCCAAGAGGATGAACCCCATGACAGACTTGCTGCTGCTGATGCTGCCATTGATAGTTTACTATTCTATTTCCACTCTTTCCTGGAAATATTATGAGTCTTATCTTTGTATTCAGTTGTTGTTCCGCTGATGAGGATCAGAAACCGTGACAAGAGGCTATCACATTTTTGGGCCAAATGATAGGGTTGTGATCCCATGATGGTAATTGTGGGCTATCACACTCACAAAAGCTTATTTTCTTTTTTATTCAAGGCCCAAAAGACTATGGTGTTAAACTAGTATTTTGAGCTTTGCCAAGGAAGATGGACCAAGAAACATCAAAGTAAACCAAAAAAAAAAAAAAATCAAAGAGAAGAACAATAATTTTTCTTTGCCATTAGATACTTAAAGTATCTTAATTTTTTTTTCCATGGTTTCTTTTGCCATTGACGGATTTCCTTGGAGTAGTAGCGTGCAACTAAAGCAGGCAAAACGTGATTAGCATTTGTGTGAGGAAAAAAATGTTAGAGATAAATGTCATTTTGAGATAAAAGTGACAAGTAACAACAAGTACATAAAATGCAATGGTAGCTAAAATAAAAATAGTAGTGGAATAATGAGCTTAAAAGAAAAGAAAAAACAACCTTTGCTACGTATAATACTAAAAATATCCTTTTATTCTGGCTAAATAGGTATATTATTAGCAGAGATGGAGCAAATAAAATTTGAGAAATGTTGCAAAAAATTAATAGGTGAAAATAGTAAACAGGCTATAATTAAGGATGGCAATGGGAGCGGGTACCCGCGGGGGACTAATGGGGCGGGGGCGGGGGGGTTTTTTTCCCCCCCTTAGAAACGGGGCGGGGGATAGGGGAGTGTACCCCCGCCCCGCCACCCACTTTAAAAAAATAAATATATAAAATATATATATGTATATAAATATATATAATATATAATTTAATTAGTTAAAAACTTATGATAATATATTAGTAGTTATATGTATTATATAATGTATATTAGTATATGTAATATAATTGATATTATCAATTATACTAATAATTATATATGTGTATTAATACAAATTATTAATTGTTATACTAAATTTACTAATACATTTATACTAAATCTCGAAATACACTTAATACAATAACATTTTTTTCTTAAAAAAAAAGCACACACACAATAATGAATTAGTGATTGTATTGATGCCAAAAGTGAAAACTTGACTACTTTAGTTGTATGTATTTCATCATATTGGATTGTATTCAAATAACTTTTGTTTGATTGTTTTTATAAGTTTCAATTATGAAATTACAATAAATAATAATTTTGTAATGTGTTGATATTTTAGTACTTGATTATTTGCTAAAATTTAACTATAATAAAATTAGATAACACATTTTTATTAACCCCACGGGGGAAGCGGGACGGGGCGGGGGGAACGGGGGACGGGGGTGGGGGGAATTTATAGGCAGCGGGGCGAGGGATGGGGGAGAGGTCCCCCGCCCCAACCCCGCCCCGTTGCCATCCCTAGCTATAATTGATAGTTTAGGGGCGCGTTCCCACAATATATATCGTGCTGATAACTTAATAGGAAGAATTCTGTAATTAACCCAAAATTTTGTTCAAGTACATATCTTAATGAAGATTTGAAATTAATCTCCACAAAGCTTTAATGCTTAGAATATGAGATGATATTATTGGTAGAAGGGTATCTCTTAAGAAATCCCAAAAATTTGTTAAGAAGTGTGACTTTGTTTGTTTCATAGGATGAATTTCTTTTCTTTTTAAATACTGATGACAAGACGTTGACGTGTAATGAGAAATAAATATGCAAGTGATGTGGGGTAATCTTACATATCCTCAAGCGATGCAAATAACTTCTTCAACTTTCTTCATCACGAAAAGTATTTTATTTCTTTAAGTCCATTCCCAAAAGATGGATAGACTATTTTACCACAGCTCTTACTACTGCCCCTTTTTTTTTTGGATCAACTTTTAGACCGTTTCAAACAAGGGGAAAAAAAACAGGGGGAAGCAAATCAAAGCTAACAGAAATAAGAAGCTTGAGAGAAATGGACATATAAGCAATTACAACCTGAAAATAACCTTCCCTAAAGTACAAAGCAAGAGTGGGGAAAAAATCTCAGCAGAAACTTTCGTTTTGTTTCCTCCTACTACAAGCCAAAGCTCTTTTTTCTTTCTTGTTCTTCTTCTTTTAGATATACTATGTGGTTATTTAAAATTTTTTTTTTCAAGTTGGATTTACTCCACGCTCTCTTTTCTTTTCTTTTTTTTTAAATGTTGCACCATGTTCAACAATTGTGCCGGAACTCTTTTTTTATTTTGGAAAAATGTCTTTGGTTCCATTAGAGGTAGCAATTTCTGACATGATCTAAAAACATAACACGAATCTAGTACAAAATTGGTAGATTTGAATTGAGACTTTACGGGTTGGAGTCAAAATCAAATCGAACCTGATAAACCCGAAAAGCAAACAAGTCGAATTCAAATTACTCGCGAGTTGACCCAATAACCCGTCTATGAATTAAAATATAATTTAATAAATATAAAAAATATTTTATCTAATTAGACTAACTTACTCTTTTCTTTCCAAAGGCATTAAGTCATTAGCAACTTACCCCTAAATCCTTATTGATGATTTCTTCACCCTCCTCTAAACCTCAGTACCTCACGCTGTCCCAAAGGCACTAAGTCGTTAGCAACTTAACCTTAAATCCTTATTGATGGTTTCTTCACCCTCCTCTAAACCTCAGTACCTCGCGCTGTCGCCAACCTTCATCTATTACTAACAAACGCTGGCCAGCAGCAAGGTGGAACATCGGACGACCATTCTTCTTCGAGTTTAAGCTTAGCTACTGCCGTTTGATTTTCGAACTTGTGTGCCTCCTTCGAAGAAATCAGATTTCAGATTGATTACTAAATTTGTTTGGCTTATGTGAAGTTGGAATTGTTATGTTTGGACAGATGACGTATTACATTATTCTTTATTTTTATGGTGTCTTAATTTACTTCAAATCTAATTTGGGATTGTTTTATTAGGGGTCTTTATTACTTGATTATGTAATTAATCTTGTACAAAATTGGTTCTGGTAGGAACAATAGTGAAAATTTAGTAAATTGAAACCATGTTTCAGGTCATATTAGATTATTTAGGTGACCCGCCAATCAGAAAATGTTGTGTTCATGTCAGACGTCCTAACCTACCATAGATTGGTGGGTCGTGTCCGAATCAATGAGTTTCTATTATATTTTGGTCTCAACTCCACCCGTCAACCCATCACTATCTTGATTGCCACCCCTTATTGTAGTGACTTATAAAGAACCATTTGTAAAGTGCCTATAAGTTTTTTTTTTTAGGCTAGCGCTTTTAAATTATTAAAAGTTAAATTCCTTAAATTATAAAAAATTTATTTACCAAATACTTTAAAAATACTTTTAATACATAAAAGCGCTTTATTTGTAAGTGCATCGCAACCCCTAAAAGGGCCTTAGACAGGGTGGGAACGTTGGCTGTTTTTTCATTAGGGAGAATGCGTCAAATGAAAAAAAAAAAAAAAAGGCAAAAAAAGGCAAAAATAATTACGTTATCAAACTTTCCTTGGAAGCCTAAGTGGAGCCCACGTGGAGTGTGCTCGACATGAAACCTTAACTTCGAAGTTCTAAATTAAATTTCTTTGTACAAGGACTAGGGAATTTTACTTAATTTGCTTTCTATCAGATATGACCCAAAAAAAAAAAAAAAAAACCATAGCTAAACATATGCTTGATTATGCCATTTAGCTTTATAATAGTATCAAAACCAACCCCCTGATTAGAATGATTGGGCCCACTCTAAGAGACCCTAGGTGTGACAATTCGTGACATTTTTTTTTGTGCAAAAAATTTTTTTTTTTTTCCAACATGATTTGCATTCATTGAACTCATCGAAGTCTCGTCAACTACTTGCAGTCGAAGGCATCATTGCGGAGTGTTTCATGAATAATTGCAAGTTCTTTAATGCAATTTGCTTCTTTTTCTAATACCTAAATGCGTAATTGATGGTTTAAACACGAGACTTCGCCGGGCCCGAATGACTACTATGGAGAAGTGGGAAATCAGTGATTAAAACTATCCTTAGAGGCCAAAAATGAATGGATCATTTATGAAATTTGACTTTCCAGGTTCTAATCAAGGGCCTAGAGAGAAGGCTGGTGCGTTTACGTAGTTACATGTAAATAAGTATAAAAGTTCTACTGTATATGGCTTCGGTCTTGTTGCATCTATTGGCTTGTTTTTTTCTGAAATGGAAATAACACACACTCAACTAATTTTGACAAACGCAAAAGTAAACGAAGAATCGGCCCGAAAGCAATTTAAGATTGGAACCCACAAAGAATCAATGTTCAGCTAATTGATGACATCTATTGGCTGTCGTTAACCGCATTTTAGAGGAAACAACAATTAAGTCATTCTTTAAATAAAAGATAATATTTGGAATGCACATGCTTACATTTGTTGGCCCCTAATTTTTAGAGACTTAGCCAATTCAATTTGGTTATTTCAAAAATTAACATTTGAAGCTTATCTTAACTAAACAATGATTGAATGAAGACTTTTCTTTTACCAAGTCATTCAAAGTCTACGGAATATTATTGTTCAAGTCCAAATTATGTGGAGATGGCTTGAATTACTCGAGAGTAAAAGTGTAAATGAGTCGAATTTTATCCAAACTTATCATGTTTTATGTGAGTCTAGTCTAATTTTTTTGAAATTCGGACTCTTATTGATCTTGATTCTATGAGAGAATCATGAATTTTGAGTGGAATTTGAATTTCATATATCACCTGATCCAAACCTAAACATCAGTTAATTTCAAACGAGCAAATTGTGGATAATATCTCATGATTTCAGTTCAGAATTCTTGCATGCAACTTCCTTGAAAATTTTCTTACTTGAAAATGGTAATTAGATTATATTCATGTTATCTTTGAAATCCATATATTTATATTATTTTTAGCAATTAAATATATAGCACATGATAAGAATATTCATAAATACCGATTGTTACCAAGATCCATGAGAGTTGGTTTTGGTCCTTTTTTTTCAAGCTCATAAAGGTTTGGATTTTAGATTTGGATTTACATATGAATATTTACTTATGTAGTGGATATATTACAAATCATTATCCTATTGATTGACGTGCAGAGTTTTGGCTGTGGATGTTCCCATCCAATTGCTTATTATCCTTATCTCGTGATTTATTCAGTGCTTATACGCAGCTTGACAAAGCATATATGTTGAACAATTTTACTTCTTGACTTTATTCATGACCGCCCATTCAATTCTATAGTGTATAACCCCCAACTAAGGCTAGAAATAATCCGGCCAAAAGTTGCTTTTGCATTTTTTTCCTTTTCTAATTATGATTTGCATATTCATATGATCCCTTGATTCCCTTTCCTAAGCTTTGCATTATTCGAAAAAATTTTGCATGATGTGTATGAACTCTATCAAAGATGTTCCTAGCATATAGTAATTAAGTTTGCATGAATCAAAGTTGGAAGTTCTTGTTACATGGCCCTGTTGGCAAGTGAATTTTTTAGGTGTCTGTCTAAAATTTTATTGTAACTCACTGTAGAAGTTGTAGAAAAAATTTTTGAAATGTGTAAATTTTTTTAATATTTTGAATTGTATAGTTTAAAATTTTTGAGAAGTTTTTTGAGGTTACTGTAGTTAAATTGTTAAAAAATTTGTAGCAGACAAACTTGGTCAAAAACTTGATTGCCAAACAAGGCCATAGATACAAGCTAGTAGTTGTTTACACTGGTCACTGGCAGAGCTACTCTTTGGCCTTGTCCTCACTGGCCAAATAAGCACTTCATTTTTTGGGTAGGAAAATTGTGAAAGAATCCATTTTCACCCACAAATAAGTAATTGTGCCCCCACTAGCCAGATAAAAATATTCCTTTTAGGTATTTAATTTTTAAAAGAATAGATTTTTGTTCCTGATAATCTGTAAAGAGTCAATTGATACATGTAATCACAAATAATTTGATAATAATTCTTAACAAAAAAATAATTAGTAACCCAATTAACCTATCATTTTGATGACGACTATACGTAGGAGCCTAGTATTTTAAGAAATTTGGTCCTCTGAGTGTTTCTAAGCACATAAATTCATATTTGGATTGTAATTACATAATTTTATGTTCTTTGTTACATTTGCTTATAGATACTACTCCTTTTTATGTAATCGCTATTATTTTCTGCCTCTATTCTAATGCAGTAAAATAACTATTCATATTTGTGCCCCCATTGCAAATATATTATAGCTTTGCCACTAGTTGTTTATGACACAAGTCTACCTATATATAAGATCATGCAGTAAAATTTTAGTAACATTTAGCAATTTTTGGGTGCATGATCACCTATAAATAAAACCGAGTTTAATATCTAAAAATTTCATTGAATCAAGTAAGTTGCAAGATATACAAGAGAAACTAAAGAAAACCAGAGAAGAGAATCGAGAAAAATTAATATTTCAGGTTGAAAATTAATAACTTGATTTAACTGCTGTCGGTTTGCCTTGTTGCCTGCGTAGGATTACATGCTCAAGTTTCGGCACATTTGGAGTTAACCGGCCTCAGTTGAAGCCTCGTATGTTTTGGCATGGCAGGAAAGGAGAACTTCAATGCTGCAGTCTAGATTAGCCTTTCCCACTGGTTATAACCATGCAGTTGCTTGGTTGACATTCATTTCTGGCGACCAGCAGAAGGAAGATTATCTCATTCAAGCCGCTTTGGAATCAACATAAACAAATGTTTGCTTCCAGAGAAAAGGATTAGAAAGAATAGGACAACTAAATCTTTTTGACATTATCTAGTATCTAACGTAAAATTTTCTGTGCACGAGGTTCAAGAAGTACTTAAGAGTAGTTCACGTTGTTTATAAGGGTAGTATATAGAAGTACGAAGACGAAAATCCTATAACTCTTCTAAAATAGTGACAACTGGTCCATCGTTCAAGAAAATTAGTCCCATAAATCTGTGAACCTTCAACCTTTTAAGGTTACATTTGATCCACCTTATCAATTCACTTTGTCTTCAACATTAAAGCCACATTAATTTATTTCTCTCACTCTTCTCTGTCGTCAGGTTCAACATTCGAATCATGTATCCGACAGTTAGGGGTGAAAAAGTGTGAAGAGGGATGAGACGATTTAAAAAAAAACAGTAAGTATCCGACAAATAATCTCTCACACTTCATGTTAGAGATGAATAAAACATCATATGGATTAGACGATTAGTAATGGAAAAGAGAGAATAGTATTAAGAAGAGAAATAATGATGAGGATGAGTTTAATGGTAGAAATTTTTTCGTAGTCCAGGAATTATGAATTTTGTAACTTAAACTCTCTTCGCCCTCTAGAATAAACATGTTCCAGTATGCATGATGCAAACATTAAACCCATAATTTCTTAAACAATGAGCTAAATGACAATTCTTCGTCGTTTCTGCTTGTCAACCCCATAAATGGTGAATTTTGAATCTTCAATAGATGTTCATACTAATCCGAACTTTTGCACGTGAGCTGTTTCTGTTTGGCCACAATTTTGCTGTTGCTTGATTTTCAACTTAACGAAGATATGGCAAGTAAAAGCTATAGAATCAGAACCCATGGGTTGTAATTATTTTATGCTGGTAATTTTAATTGACTGCTTCAACTCAACAAAAACTCATGCGTGGTGGTTGACGCAAGATTAGATGTATTTTTTTTTCAAATAGATAAATAATTAAAGAATTGCAATTCATCAACACAGATGATGTACAGCATTGAGCCAAATTAATAATTAAATCCTTGTCTACCATTTTTTTACATCTATTAACCTTTGAAGACTCTGTCTACCAAATTTTTTGTGTGTCAAATGCGAGAAAGGTGAGATTTGAGGGAGGTGTCAAGTGGTGATGAATTTAACCTCGAAAGTTGACTTCAGTACCTCTCCTCATCTCTCTCCAGAGTATAGACGTCACCTTTGGAGGCTGGAATTGCATATTTCATCGAATTTCTTAATGCTTTTCTATATAATCAATCACATACAACTAGAAACAGTCAAGATGATCATCCAAAACCACAAGACATCTTGTGCTAGGTTAGGCATCTTTGGAGGGGGACAAGACCACAAGACATGCATAACTCTCCCAGGATGATCATCCAAGGGTCCTCCAATTCTTGTTTTCCCAGTGGGCCACAAGGGATATCAATTTATGGTGTTTCTGATCAAGATGTTGTTTCTTCTTCTTCTATTCAAGCTGCTACTTCAGCCCCGGATACTCATTCCAGTTCTTTCTTATATAATCTGTCAATTCTCAAAGACAAGGTTCATCAGGTGCAATCTTTGGCTAGCATGTTCATTTCCTCGGATCATAATCAACCTCCCGAGTCAACGCCCATAGCTGTAGCTAGCATGGGTACGTTGATTCAAGAAATTATTATTACTGCATCCTCTATGATGTTCGCTTGTCAACAGGTGTCTCTTGGAGCTGGAGGGCCTTCAGGAAATAATAATAGGACTAATTCAAATGAATTGCACCACCACCACCACAGCCAGAGCCACGGCCACGGCCATGGACACGGACACCACCACCAGCGTGTTAAGCTCCCCGAGTTGCCGGTGGCTCAACAAAATTGTGGAGGCAATCGCGTTACGCATTTTGGAGAAGATAGAGGTCAGGGTTTTTATGCAAATGATGCACTTGATAATTGGTATGGTGATAGCTATAATACAAATAATTGTAGCACAAATGATAATAATACTCGAACAAGTAGTGTTACGGTCAGCAACCATAATAATGAAGTTGGAATTGGAAGAAGGGAACTACTGTGTCAAAAAGTTGAAGCTAGTGGAGAATTAGAGAAGCTTTCACCAAAAAGCTATGATATTGTGGAATTGGATGCTGCTGATTTATTAGCAAAGTATACACACTATTGCCAAGTTTGTGGTAAAGGGTTCAAAAGGGATGCCAATTTGAGAATGCATATGAGGGCTCATGGGGATGAATACAAGTCTACTGCTGCTTTGAGCAACCCGCTAAAGAACAACTTGGGTGCTAATGGGAAAAGATCAAGAGGGCTTGCCAAAATTGCCTAGGAAATATTCATGCCCCCAAGAAGGCTGCAGATGGAATAAGAAACATGCCAAGTTTCAGCCCTTGAAGTCCATGATTTGTGTGAAGAATCATTACAAGAGAAGCCACTGTCCCAAGATGTATGTTTGCAAACGTTGCAACAGGAAGAAATTCTCGGTGTTGTCCGACCTGAGAACTCATGAGAAGCACTGTGGGGATCTCAAATGGCAGTGCTCTTGTGGCACCACATTTTCCAGGAAAGATAAGCTCATGGGACATGTTGCTTTGTTTGTGGGACATACTCCGGCTATTAGTTCTTTGGCAAAGATGGGGAAAAGCTGATCAGAATGCTGCACAAATACAACTAGATGATAGGTAATTTTGTAATAAAAAATTTGTCCTCCCTTTTTCTTATTTTTCTTCCTTTTCCCTGTAAATTTTTTAATCGTTGATGTATTGATAGATGAATCGGCTACATATGATGTCGCAGAGGTAGTTACAGATAAATCGTTGCCTTCATACATATACTATTCAAGTGGCCAGGACCTCTTCTTATACTGTTTTATGGAATATTGACCATGATGATCGATACAGCTACTGCGGAGCAGAACTCCAGAAATATTCAGGAATCAACAGAAATAAGTTCTGCCATGCAGGCCAATATCATTACTAGATTAAACTGTAGTTATTTCTATCTATATCGACATTGAGTCGGAATAAAATTCGAACATGACTAACTTTTTCTTGATCATCGGAGAAGGGAATTCAACATTTATGACTAACTTTTTCTTGATCATCGGAGAAGGGAATTCAACATTTTTATATCTTGTTCCCTAGCGTCATCGACTAAGAATTGGGTGAGAAATTTACATCAAAATCCAAAAGCAGTCATGTTTCTGAAGCTTCACACATATGCTGGGATTTTTATTTTTTTTTATTTTGGGGTCAGCTAGGTGGAATGTCAATTAATCCCTACCTGCAAGTAGTCGTTGCATGGGCAGTTGATATCTTAGTTCCTGAAGGGTCAATAACTTGTAAAAACAGCATTATCATAAACTGCGTACTAGTTGGTGTTTATCTCATAAAAAATCTAGTCTATAATTTCTTCACTTGTTGACAGTTATGTCTATTGACGGTTACTACTTCGTATGCAGGCAACATTTCAAGAATGACCTTTTAAATTTCCTGAGTAATTATGAATGTTCTGTAGTACTATATAGTATAATTTGTTCTCTCTTTCAAGATTTGCTGGTTTTGGCTTCTCAAGATTGTCGGCCTTTTGGTTGCATTTCACATCATCTTTGATCAATTATGTACTACCGCTGCTGCTGCTGCTACTATTCGTTAACTAAGGATCTGTTTGATAACATAAAAAAGTGTCGAATCTGAACTTTTTCAGACATTCAAATGTTTTGAGTGTTTGATAAATGAAAATCCATTTGCTGAATTTGTTAAGTAGTGTTGAACTTATATGTATTTTTTTCAGTACAAGAATCCTAAATGAATACTTAATTCTGAAAAGAATCAATAGAATTACTTCAACTACCTTATCTTATCTACCAAATCTACCATTGTTTGTTAATTATGTTCAAAATTTTTATCTCATTAAACAACCTAATATTCTCTATCTAATGATTTTCTTTTTTTTTTCTCCCTTTTGAATGACTTTCACATCTTCTCCATACTCCTCATATAATATATTTCATCTTTTATATTAATTTGATTTAAAATAAATATTGTCATTTTCATACATAACATTTTTAGCTAATTAAATCATGGATTCTATTTCTTTTTTGGATGAAAAGATATAATGGAAAAATTGTCAAATTTAACTTATTAAGCATTCAGTTGTAAATGTTTATCAAACAGTATAAATAGGTTTAGCATTAAAATTCAGACATTCATATATTTCTTTTCAGTACTTAAAATTCAGCAAATTAATTGTTTCAGTATTCAGATTTCAAAATTCAGAATTCAGATTCAGTTTTATCAAACGGAACCTAAATCTTATGGTAATCAAACACAACAGTCGCACACTTTTGGATTGCAATTTTTCCTCGAAAATGTTTTATGATTTTGTTGAACATGTTTTCAAATCACTTTTTTATTTCATAAACTTCAAATCGCTACAGTAGTTTATTTTTCTACAAAACTTCAGAAAATAACAATTCAAATGGGCTCTTAATTTTCAGAAGGAGAGAATATATATGTCTCCAACTCTGTATTTTCTCTTACTGATACTTGTAATATGCAAGCTAGTTAAACTCATAGGTATATACTCCCCACATAGGAAGCTCACCATTTACTTTATTAACTTAAAAAGATGGATAGAGACCGATAAGGCTTCTTAGTCATCGAAGAAAGATCAACGTACGAATTGAGGACTACGTTAGTGAGTGATATGTAATGTCTATATATAACTGGCCAATAGTTTTGAAAACATGCTCTGACCCATTATGGTGAATGGAATCGAACCCACCTAAATTCCTTTTACCAAAAAAAAAATAATGTTATTTGCACTCCCATTATCTCATTTTATTTTGATGAGACCATATTACCCCCTCTCTAATTTCTTCTCCTTCCCTATGAGTTAATTTTATTAGATTCTCTCTTACATTCTAAAATCAATTAATTATTCCATTACACATTATAATGGCTAATTTAAAATTGTCATATTATGTATTTTTCTACATAACTTCATGAAATTATATGATGCCAAATATCAATCTAGTAATGTAATATGAACATATTCCAAACTTCAAGTCCAAAAAAATAAATAAAAAAAAATTCCAAACTTCAAAGATGACACAAAATTTGAATATAACTACAATATCTCATAAATAGGACACTAATACATCAAAAAGTCAACTAAAAATAGCTCATTTAGCCACCATAGAGGGAGTGGAGCTTTTTAGCATATTTCAATGAAAGCATAACAGTATCTAGTATCCAGACAATGCATTGGAACCTCAATTGTGCTCATCAAAATCTACAAATTTGAATAAGAATATAAAAAATAAATTAAAAAACAATTATGTAGATTTAGAAAAAGAGAAGCAAAAATTAAATTTTTTTACCTTTTGGACACGTATGACAATTGTGCCCAACTTCCTTGTATGTAAAAGTAAGATAGGGTAGGAGAACAAATTAGAACAGGGATAATACGATCTTATCAAGATGAAAATGAGATAGTGGGAGTGCAAATAACATTATTCAAAAAAAAAAAGAAGAAAAAAAACTATTAAAATGTAACGGGAATTGGGAAGCAGAACTTGCGAAGTTTTCTTTTTTTTTTGGAAGCAATTTAGAGGCTTGCTTTCCATCTTTATTTCACAGTAGTACTACAGTTATGTGTAAGCCGATTAAAATTTGTATACTATAGTCATCACCTTTTATTTTAATATCCAAATTTTGGTGTATTCCGTTGGAGAACAAACCGTCGGTACACTCGAAAAGCAGAACTCATTAACGTTCGAGATAAGAAAATCACCTTGAAACTTGATCCTTCTCGCTTTTCATAGGTCTTGCTCTTTTAATTCCTGCAGAAGAAGATAAAGCAAGTCTACAGACGAGTCTGTTCAAATGTTTGACCTCTTTATTGATGACAGATTTATCAAATATCAATTCCAATTTCTAAGTTGTAGAAATTTCGAGTGTGTTTAAATAGGGTTACGTCTACGGTGGAAAGTTCACTTTTCTGCCCATAGTAGGCAGAGCCAATGCAAGGAGGCCAACTGTGCTATGTGGGGACGTCATCTGGGCACCACCGGAGAAAGCCGGTTGTGCGTGGATAAAAAATGTAATATAGTTTAAAATTACAATAAAAGTCCTTTTAAAATTTTGTTCATCACCTAATGCCCAATACTTATATTTGATAAATTAAAATAGTTAATTAAATATTCTATTATAATATAAACAACTATATGTCATTGAGTTGATTGAATAATATTTTCTTTTCTTTTTTTTGCCATTTCAACTAGTTATCAATTACGTTTCAATTGAAATAAAAATTTTATAATTATTTAAATTATTCAATAAAATTATCAATTTAAGATGAACATAAATATAAATACATTAAATTGTATTATTGAAATATTTGATTTAATATAAAGGAAAGACAAGAAGAAATACCAAGAATTTTTTTAAAAATTCATGTGAGTCCTTTATATTGGTAATTGTCTTTATTTGTTATTGTAATCGCAATGCCTAACCATAATCGATTGAAACTCATATCCACAAGTCATACAACGATTTGTGTTATACTGTTTACAATTAAATTTACTATATACTCAAATTAAAATTCTCTTTTTTTCACTAAATTTTCTTTTATACATGATTTATGTGTTATCATTTATTTGTAATTAATTTAATGAAAGATGGTCTTTAGGCTAAATGATATGTTTTGATAATGTGGATTACTTTTAAGGATTTTAATGAGATTTAGAACACATTTTTTATGCATTTAATCTAATTTACATTTTATTTCATTTGAAATATAATTATTTAAAACATAAGGGGCCATATTGTAATTTTAAACTATATTACATTTTTTATCCACGCACAACCGGTTTTCTCCGGTGGTGCCCAGATGGCGTCCCCACATAGCACAGGTGGCCTCCTTGCATTGGTTCTGACTACTACGGACAGAAAAGTGATCTTTCCACCGTAGACGTAACCGTTTAAATAGTAAATTATTTAGAATAGTTTTTTAAAAAAATATTATACTTAATATTTCTTTGATGCAACACGTGTAAGATAAAAAAATAATTAAAAAATATGTGAATCATATAAAAAAAATAAAATTTTACAAATAATCTATTATCTAAACAAATCAGTGGCACTAATGTATTCTGGCCACTTGAACATGATTTTTGAGGCTTCAGTAAAATTGTTTAAAAATCGAAAATATTTACTTATAAAGCATATGCTATTTGGGAAAGATTTTCGTTTTTATTTTAACGGAATTTTTTTTTTTTTTTGGGTTTTTGTGATCCATCTAGGTTATAGGAGGAGCTTCACCATACATTTGCTTTTTCATAGAATATTTCATCATAATTTCTACTTTGAAGGATAATTTGTTTCTTACATATCACTAGCATAAACATATTCATTCATGTCTCTTTAAATGGCCAAGGATTAAACAATTCAGCATTTGTCGATTTGTTCTTCGCGATGAATTTCAATTGTTACGTCGTAGAATAAAGCAAATCTCCTCCCTCTATTCTTCCCATCACGAACGGTCCAGATCCACAATCCCCGTAACCACCAATGAAACACGAGCACGTGGAATATGGTAGGTAAATGTCAACCGTCAATATCCATCTTCTAATCAACGGTCCTAATTTAGAATCATTGTCAATTCCTATCCACCAATCAAATCCCACCTCCCCGTTTTTATATAAAGCCACAGCCACTCCTTTCCCCAAGTCAGTCGAAATCCAAATTCAAAAGCAAGTTCCCCAAAAGTCCCTCCAAAAAATGGCCCCAAAGGCAGAGAAGAAACCCGCCGAGAAAAAGCCAGCGGCAGCGGAGAAGTCTCCGGCGGCAGAAAAGAAGCCAAAAGCCGGCAAAAAGCTCCCAAAAGATGCTGGAGCAGCCGCAGCCGGAGACAGGAAGAAGAAGAGGGCAAAGAAGGGTACCGAGACATACAAGATGTATATCTTTAAGGTGCTGAAGCAAGTTCATCCGGATATCGGGATCTCGAGCAAGGCAATGGGGATAATGAATAGCTTCATCAACGATATCTTTGAGAAGTTGGCTCAGGAGTCTTCGAGGCTGGCCAGGTATAACAAGAAGCCGACCATCACGTCCAGGGAGATTCAGACGGCGGTGAGGCTGGTTTTGCCCGGGGAGTTGGCTAAGCATGCTGTTTCTGAAGGGACTAAGGCTGTTACCAAGTTTACTACAAGTAGTTCATGATTTAGGTTCGGGTTTTAGAATATAGGGTTGTATTCGTGGCTGTAAAGAGAGTAAACTCCATTCACCTACTAGTAGTTCTTGATTTAGGCAATGGGTTTTTGATTGTACGTAATGGGCTGTTTTTGGATCTGCTTAATGAATGAAGATGACCAAGTTCTTGTATCTCAGTTCTTTCATGGTTAATTATCGTCGTCTAATGTTTAGTGATAGTGTCTTGTTTTGATGATTCTTAATATTTGTGTTTGATTTCTTCTGGTAAGATTGTAGTTGAATCGTGTAGGCAAAATAAACTTTCTGAAAATTTAGATTACAAGATTTTCTAAACCCATTCAACTATGTATTGTGAGAGACTACATCGGAATTTTAAAGATGCCCTTGAAATTCGATCTTTGATATTCTGAGAGCCCATCAAGTAGAAGAAAAAGAAAATCAGAATGGAAACTCAGATGAATCGAGCATAATAGAGTACAATAGGAGCATAGCCGGGGAAAAAGAAGAGAAACAGGAAAGAGGGGACCCTTTGATATTTTAGTGTCATAAAGCAGGAAAAACTTGAATATATGCATTAATCCCTACATTTCCTAATGCGTAGTTCTGTTCCAAAAGTCTTTGGTTCAGGATCTAATTGCCATCCTAGGCTCTGTAATTGCAAACTGTAGTTTAATTACCTATACAACTGTATATGATACTATCCTGACGGGTTTAGTCAATATTTGCATGTACATAATCAACAAAAACAAAATTCTTCTGCAGCTCATTCAGCGCATACACCAATGCGGCACTTAAAATCGCAAGTCCACCCAAAACAACTCGTAGTTTCATGTCTGGAGGGATCCCGGCTGTCGAACAGAAGATAACAGCAAGGCCAACGAAAACCTTCTGCAAAGTTTGGAATGTGTCGTGGGCTCGCTTACAAGATGAACATTTCAAGGTGTGCTGCTCGTATCTGTCCAACATCTGAGACACAAAATCCAGCACAAGAGAAAGTAACTTAGGATGAGCAACGACACAGGTTGCATGGAAATCTGAATGGAGCTCACAGCCACATAAAAGACCTAATCTATCAGATGAAAGGCGTCACATGCCAATCAAGCCTAATTCCGTTCCTTCTATTAATAACATGCCACAGACCAGATGCATCAAGGTATCACTAGCAGAAAACATGTCCTTGCAACCCCAACTTAACAGAAATCCACCTTACCGATATAACGCCATCCCAGATAAGCGAAGGCGTCTATCTCCTGTACAAATTCACAACATAAAGATATTCCAAAGATTAATTCCAGTACCTGGTGTTTGGATAAGACAGTGGATGGTAATGGTTGCTGGTCAGTGGCACCAAACCACTCAGGTTGGCTGTTTCCATGCCGTCTCAACCAATTCCGAAATGCTAAGACAAAACGATCAGCTTGTGTAGGAGTAAATGTGAATTTTGAGTATTCCCTGTTAATATCAGCAGAACCTTCCTTGGACTTCGAAAGAAAGATCTTTTCTTGACCCTGAAGTACAATCATATCTCCATCATACACCTTATTTGATGTCCAATGCTCATGCCATCTGGGAACCACCTGTTTTTGCAGGTCAGAAATGAAGCAAGCTCAATATCCAAGAAGATAGAGGAGTGCATCACTTGAGAAATTCACCAAGATAGCTCTAATAGTTACAGTAGGAATGTTGAAGGTGTAATATACTAGGAAGTGTCAAAGTTGTGGATGATCTTTAACGCATCAATAGGAAACACAGAGGAGAGGAGATGCTCATATTACTCAACACCAAAAATTTCCAACAAATATAATATTCAGCATTGAATAAGATAGCATGACCAAAATTTGCATGCAACAATCTAAAAGATTCTCAGTTTGTTCGTGACTTGTCTTAGATTCAGGTAGCCAATGTAATCCAAGTTTCTGAACATGATTTACAGAACGTCATTTCCTTAAACTTGGTCTTTACCATTTGCAACACTTCCATGTCAGTCCCATTCTTTGGCAGAATATTGTAGTTTTGCCCTCTTAGTAGTCTTTTTACATGGTCTATTGTGGCCATTCTCTCTCTCTCTCTAAAGTTCCATCACTCCCCTCCCCTTGTCCCCAGTCTGATACTAGAGCTTTTTTAGAGGGAAAGGAAAGAAGAAAATGGAGAATAAGAACAGAAAGATCTTTCCTTTACCTTTGGCTTGGGAGACTAAATTGGGAAAAGGAAAACAATTTAGTGCTTTAGCATTTCAATAAAGAATGGCCCAAGATGAATGCTAATATGTTTCTTCAAAACTAACAGTCTTAGTAAACATGTCCCTTCTGTTTCTGAATGCTAATTCATCTTCTTAACTGCCAGCTACCTCTATCTTCTATAATTGTATAGAGATTAATTAATTTAGTGACAAACAATGTATGGAGGTATTATATGAAGACAATGCACACGCTTGAGTAAAACTTTTATGCCTATGCTACAGCTGTGGTTTTAGAACTCTGGTTTAAAAAGAACAGGTAAGCATCATTACCTGCCACCAGGCAGGCCCTGGTACTGTGAACTGGAAAAAGTTTCGAGCACTACAAACAATTGACCGGGTCTTCCCAGGAGCCATTGGTACATTGAAGGAACAAATCCATATTACCCATTTTTGATCACCCACAATTGGAAGCCTGGTGTCAATCTCAATTCTGGAAAATGACAGCAGAAGAACAGATAAATGGTGGCTGAAAATAATGAGCTTTCATATCCTCATACCAGCAGTAACACGCACAAGGGCCACGCACGACCAAATACAAATTGCAGTAACACTAAGTGCTGTGGTGATAACGAGTTCGTAGTGCCTCATCTGAATAATTTTTTGATATTTCAGGTAACCGAGAAATCCTAGCGCCTCAGTGGCAGATTGGCGGATAGGCACTCTTATGAGAAAACCTTTGTTTCCTAAGACATACACCTAATTCTGAAATCTCAGCCTAAAAGGATTTTCAACGTGTGGAAATTCATATTCTCCTGATAGTCATGAGCTTAACCTATTGACAACCAATGAAACAGATTCTATGTGTAGGGGACCCAAAAATCAGTTAGGCTGCATATGAAAGTTCAGCTATTTAGACGAAAGTCATGAGCTTACTTATTCATATAGTAACAGGGTGCAACAAATTGAGCACTGATTATGGGATTATCATCATTTGCACCAGCAAAACCCCAAGGTCCAGAAGACTTCATCTTGAATGGCAAGGGTTTGGCTCTGTCCCTCCTCCCAGTAACCTGAAAAATGATTTCAGCACATAGGGTGATAGAGATTCTCGTGATATGTTACAAGTAATGCCAGAAAATATTTGTTATGAAGTGGTTCTGAAAGTAGTATAGAATGACAAGCATATATATATATATATATATTTTTGTCTACAGTAACATTCACCAAAGGTATCACTGAAAATGCTTCTTAATCAGTGATCATCCATCAAAATGTTTAAGCAATCAAACAACAAGAGGCACCAATTTCAGTGCACGGATCCTCTATCAACCATTCTACTTAGATATATTTCTTATGTCAAAGATGCTCAGGACAATATGAATAATGACCTCAAAATTTGTCAACAAATGAAGAACTGTACCACAGCTATGATAAATTGAAAATCAAAGCATTATATTGCAACTAAAGGGCCAATAAGAAAAAAAAATACTTTGACATCTTTAAAAACTAGCTCATAGCTTGACATTTCTCTTGACCATGAGAGTAGATGTAGATGACAGATATGAATGACATTTAACATCAGAAAAATGCCTGCAGGGTTCAGTATTTTTACTAAACTCCAAGGTAAGTTCTTCATAGCCATGCATTAAGAAGAAATTAGACTCATTATCAATGTTGCTGATGAAGCCTGAAACTAAGGCAGTAACATGTTATGGATTGCAATTTCCGTTTCCTTGAGAAATATATACATCAATATGTCAATAATATCCTATATTGAGCTACATAACTTTGATTGACAAGTGTTTCAAGTAAGATTCAGTCATGCAACACCTAAATCTGTAAGGGTGCAAGATGGGTGCTTGAAGACTGTTGTTTTGGCTGAGAAGAGTGAAAACCATACACTGACACTGATGATTGTTGGATGTCTGTGAATCTGCTACATTGAACTGAAGAGAATCATCTTAAGATGCCACTAATTTGGTTTAGCATAGTCAGAAGGCCATTAAACACGGTACGTAGGAAACTAGTTAGTCCAACAAGGGCTTCATCTTATAAATATCACTGAAGCTCCTATAAGTATTTCTTAGCTGACAAATGAATGCGTCTGTTCTCTGATATTACTCATAAGTTAAAGAAATAATTGCTGAAGTCAACGATAAGTACCGTATGGTGTGCAAAATCAATGTGGGAAGGATCAGAAACATTCTCCATGAGAGTATCATAGCCATAGAACAAATCACGCTGAATTGTCACCGTTGCAAACTCAGGTTTTTCAAAATCAGCCGGCAACCTATACAAGCCATGACCAATTAAAAAAATGAGAACACTGAATAAATTATGCAAACTCTAATCCACGACGTACCCAGCAAACTGCAGTACACAAATTTTATTATATTAGTCAATCCATGTGGCTAGTATTCGTTAGAATATTTAATAACCTTTAATTTTTGACAAAATTTAATAACCTAAACAAACGTATACTGCTAATATGCATATAAATGCAGTGTCAAGACAGGGCCTTACATGGGGTGCTTAGTGGCACTAGCTCTTTCCCACCCATTCTCATCAGGCCAAACGAAGAGAAGTCCTTGAGAGACCAAAGTAGGGAACCTAGTAGCACAAGCTTTAGGAGATTTCACTGCCCGAGCCTCAGGACCCTCTGATGCAGCCTGAGGGATCCTTGTACATGACCCGCAACCATCAAAGGACCATCCATGATAGGAGCACTGCAAGTGCCCATTCTCATCTAACCTCCCTTCCTACAACCAAACAAACAAAATCCTCAAGTACTCAATCATCATAAAAATCTAAACTTTCGCCACAATTGATCCTCAAAAAGCTGACTTTTCATAAAATTTCAACTTACAGATAGAGGGGCTAGGCGATGTGGGCATTTGTCATCAAAAGCAACCCACTGGGAATTGGATTGATCGAACCAGAGGACAAGGTCACGATTGAGGAGTTGAAATGGAGTAGGCACACTTGAGTCGAGGTCCTCCACAAGAGAGACAGGGTACCAGTGGTCTCTCCAGGAGAATTTTGTAGAAGAATCCTCTTCTGAATCTTGGGTTTCAAGTCCAATTCCGGGTTCTTGATCCCGGGCTTCTTCTATTTCGTCATCTTGGGGAGACGTTATTGTGGGGTTTGGTGGAGCTGCAACTTTTAAAGGTGGAAGAAACCTCCTCTTTTTACCATGAAAACAAAGGCTTACTTAGGATTGGATATAAAGATGTACGGGGAGGTTGACAGCTCCTGGTGGTAGAAGGAACTGTGGAAAATGGTGCTGGGGAAGGGAGTAAAGAAACCATTGTTTATTCTGGTTGGTTAATTAACTCGCTCAAACAGTTCTAAATACAGAAAATTTGTATGCGGGTTTGGAAATGGTTGAAAGCACTGCCCAGTGTGCTACGGGGGATGACTAAGAAAGGCCAAGGAAGGAGCCTTTGCGTGCAAGGCTTTTTTTTCATCAGTGATGCTGAGTGTTCTAGAACCATATGCTTTTTTCTCCAGAAGGAGAATTGCAAAATGTGGTTTACAGAGATGGCATTGATTCAACTGTCTCAACGGTTTTACACTTACACCGCAGAATTCACTGCCAACCCCTCCTAACTGGATAATTGTTTTTGGTCATTTTCTAACGCGCGTGATTTTTGGTAAATTAGGTGTAAGATGTGAAAAGGACCAGAGCAGCATCCGCAAGCAGCCATCTCGACCCAGGATTTAGGCATCTGTGAGTTCGAATTGTCCTTTTCCCTCCGTGGTTTCACAAAATTTATCCTTCTCTTGTTATTAAAAATAATAATAACAAAAGCATCTGGTACGAGTAACTGTGTCAATTTTTTTTCGTTTCGACGCAGGTAGGCAGGGCTGTAAATTGACCAAGTTATTCGTCTTGGATTTGCGAGTAACTTGGTAAAAAGGTTGATTTAAATGCGGAATTGATCAAGTTCAATCAATTTAATAAAATAAACGAGTCGAGATTAAAAAAAAATTCGAGTATTCTTCCCATTATATTATTTTATCATTTGTTGTAAAATTACGAAATTTAGTAAAACTCAAAATATCGATTGAACTCATTTTTGTCGAACTCGGTCTTGGACTCAAGTTTAAAAAACTCATGCTCAACCTTAAACATTTTTATTGGAATAGTAAGTTTGAAAAGTGTATTACTTGACGCAATTGGCGAGCAGCCTTACTGCGACCTAGATATTTTTAAGACATTGTAGCAAATCCAAACAAACCATCTTCGTCAAGTTCCCACTTCTAGTTCTCAGCTTTCAGTTCTCTATTTTATTCGGATTTATCTTCTAGTCAAAACTAGGAGGGTCAACGAGCCAGTTTGAGTCGAAATTAAATTCTGATCCCAAATCTATTTTATATAATAGATCTGGACCCGACCCATATACTCGATTGATTTTGACCTTAAAGTCCCGAAATTGGGTCTGACGGATCTCAGGTTGGGTCCAGGTCTACCTGGAAAGAAAAAATCTAAATTTAAACATTCTAAAATTAAATCCAAATCCAATATCCAAACTTAAACAAATCAAACTTCAAAGTTAAATCACAAATAACTTGCAATAGTCAATCTAAAATTAACCACAAATCAATCTACAAAATCATT